>CM076991.1:37552342-42383248 GCA_039090855.1 Macrothele yani | reverse complement strand
TGTCTAGTCCCCCTGATACGGACATCATACCACTAGGCAGAAACAAACGACTCAAATATCGTCTCTCTCTCCTTTCTCAGGTTCGTTGTCATTGTTCAGATCAGATCAGATGTAGAGGATTTTAGGAAGGGAGTATCTGACCCCAGGTCTTAAACAACCCTTAGAAATAGGAAGCTACGAGATTTGGGCTAGAGTGCCCGATAGCAAAGTGACACGGAAGCTAGGTAGAAAGGGGAAGGAAGACGCCCTTATTTATTACCGGGGTGCCAGTACCCGGGGTTCGACGGCTTAACGTGCCCATCCGACGCACGGCGGGTTTTTAGTGGTTCGAGCTTTCGTATCTGCCTGGGATCGAAGCCGAAGTATTCTCCGTGGCAGTTACGAACGTTGACCATTAGGCCACCCGCGGCCCTCGTTGTCATTGTTATAGTCCTATCAGCAGTTAATCAGTGAGAAAGGATTGGTGTTAGCCATTCCCGTAAGTGACCACTTTGAATAACAAAGCTAAGGGGGAAAGCAACGCTTCTGATGCCTCAGGTTCATTCCTTCCAACCGCGCTCTACTCACTTCTTAGACAGCATGTATATTCATTAGAACTGATTTCAGCTTATTATGGTAATTCCGAATCAATTCGTTCTTGCCGATTAAAGGGTTAATGACTCCGGTGGACATCAAAAGCCAAAAGAGAATCAGCTAAAGTAAAATTGTTGGCGTGAAAGAAATAGGAGAACCCGGCCTGAAGAGGACAAACATAACCGCTATATCAACTAGTGGCCAGTACTCAACAGAAATCTCAGCTGCACCGAGATGATCATTGAAAAGGATATTACCAGACTCAAGAGTGTGGGAAACGTGTATCTTTCTTTAACAAAAAAAAAAAAAAAAAAAAAAAAAAAAAAAGGAAAAAGGAAGAAGCAAAAAAGGAAAGAGAACTTTCAAACAGTCCACAATATTCTAGAATCCGCTGGAATTTTCTCTTTTTTACGCTTTCTAACCTGGAATCATCTATAAAATTCCATAGTAAGATAACGCTGACAAAATTATAGTGTCTTGCACTGGCCCTTCGGATTTGCATTATTTTTAGACATGCTTCGTAGCGACAAAATCCTGACCACGACTCCATCTCTTTCTCTTTTTTACGCTTTCTAACCCTAGGTTGAAGAAGCGAATATGCTTCAACTTTTTCCGTCCGTCTGTCCATCTGTCTGTCTATCTCTCTGTCTGTCTGTCCGTCTGCACGATAACTCACGTAAAAATGGTTCGATTTCGACGAAGTTTTAGTATGTGGTAGGGCACCACCTGGGGATGAACCCTATTGAAAATGGAAGAAATGGGGTCAAAGGTCAGGGCATAGGAGTGGTATCCATTCCATTGCCCTTATGCATCATAACTTACGTAAAAATGCTTCGATTGCGACAAAACTTTAGTATGCTGTTCCGGAAGTATACTGAACCGGTTATTTTGAATATCATCGAAATGGGGTCAAAGATCAGGACACTGGAGCGAGATTTATTCCACAGGTATTATCCTCATAACTTGACTAAAAATTCTTCTATTGAGACAAAACTTTAGTATGTTGTTCCGGAGATATACGGAACCGGTTCTGTTGAATATCATCGAAATGGGGTCAAAGGTCAGGACACAGGAGCGAAATTTATTACACAGATATTGTGCTCATAACTTGACTAATTACTTGAGTAATGATTTCGGGTATGTTGGAAAGCGTATCATAATTAATGCATTGTATGATTTTACTAACTTGTTAATTTTTTTGAAGGATTTTAGAAACCCCTTTAAATCGTAAGCATCTAAGGCAGGCATTGTTAGCCGGATTTTACTCTCCCGCTTTGGGTTCGATTAGTACAGCAACTGTTGTTCTCTAGTAAACTATGTCACGAAGAAACAAATCCAAAAAATCTCATTATTTTTAAACCCGCGTATTATTGTACTGGTTACGGGTTTTTCCTGGAATTGTATTAGTTATGCATTAATTTGCAGTTACTTTATTTTTTTAATTTTTTTTATTTGAGGTTTAACGATGACTGTGATCAACTCAGTGGGCTATAAGCAGCCGCCCGTCCCTAATTTAGGGCCGCTGGCTGCAGGGAAGGGCGAGAGTCAGCGCTGTAAGACAAGCACAACATCCGTTCCTCACCGGGATTCGAACCCGGGCCCATCTCGGACGAATGGTCATAAGCCAGCGCTTAGACCATTGCGCCACTGGGGCTGCACTTTCTTTTTTCAACCGACGATTCCGTCGATATTCTCCCCTTTCTACATTTTTGATACTTTTCTTCATCCATTTCTAAAGCCCTTCTAATGCTCTGTCCATCTCCTACTCAGTTTCATAACCTTCTCTGTCTCACTTCTAGATTCCTTCTTTGTTTCGCACTCCTCACTACCTCTTGTTTTGAAAGAAACAGCAAGTGATGCCATGAGAGCTGTAAACTAATTACGTTGTCTGGAATCACTTTCGTTCGTTGTGCTGCTGTTTATTGAAAGCGTAGAAATGGCTGCAAAAAAAGAAACTCCTAGCTGAAAGGGTCTCCCTACACTGTAAAAAATCAGTGGTGTAAATTCAAAAAAAAAAAAAAAAGAAAAAAAAACATCTAAAAATAACTGCAGCAAAGTTGCCGGTAAGTGTCCGTCTTTTAACGGAATTTCCGTTTTTAAAAGTGCCCGTTCCTTTTTCAACTTCTGTATCTTCACGGATATTCTGTAGCCAGAAATTCCGTTATTTTCAGAAAACCCCGTTTCAGGTTTTTCTGCATTTATACGGAAATTTCGCAAAATTGAAGGCTCGGAATTTTTCAGCCCTTACACCAGATAATTCTTTCGCAGCCGGGGCAATCGAACCGATGCGTTGTTTGGGTTGCTTCAACAAATAACGTGGGTCTTAACCACTCAGACAGAAAGACTCGGGTATCTGAGACATGTTCAAGGTAAAACTAATTGCGGGATGATACAATTTTTTTTTCTTTTGGTCATTAATGCGAGTGATTTACTCATTTACGCTTTGCAACCTTAGGTTGAAGAAGCGTATATATGCTTCAGCTTTCTCCGTCTGTCTGTCTGCCCGTCCGCACGATAACTCACGTAAAAATGGATCGATTTCGATGAAATTTTAGTATATGAATGGGGATCACCTGGGGACGAACCCTATTGAAAATGGGCGGAATGGGGTGAGAAGAGAGATCCATTCCATCGTCTTTATGCGTCATAACTTGCGTAAAAATGGTTTGGTGCCTATGAAATTTTAGTATGTGGTAAGGGACTAACCGGGGAAGAACCTTATTGAAAATGGGCTAAATGGGGTCAAAGGCCAGGACATAGGAGCGGGATCAATTACATGTCCTTATGCGTCATAACTTACGTAAAAATGCTTCGATTGCGACACAACCTTATCATTTTGTTCCGGAGGTACAGTAAATCGATTCTGTTGAATATCAACGAAATGAGGTCAAAGGTCATGGCAGAGAAGCAAGATTTATTCCACAGCCATTATCCTCATAACTTGACTAAAAATGCTTCTATTGCGACAAAACTTTAGTATGTTGTTCCGGAGGTATACTGAACCAATTATGTTTAATATAATAAAAATGGGGTCAAAGGTCAGGACACATAAGCGAGATTTATTCCACAGCCATTATCCTCATAAATTGACTAAAAATGCGTCTATTGCGACAAAGTTTTATCATGTTGTTCCGGAAGTATACTTTCCCGTTTCTGTTGAATATCATCGAAATGTTGTCAAAGGTCATTGCCCAGGAGCGAGATTTATTCCACAGCCATTATCCTCATAACTTGAGTAATAACTTGAATAATGATTTCTGGTATGTTGCAAAGCGTATCATAATCAATACATTGCATGATTTTACTAACTTGTTTTATTTTCTGTTGGAGCATGATTTTACTAACTCGTTTTATTTTCTCCACAGACTCATACACATACATCGTACAATCACTTGTACAATAATTTAAGTACAGGTTTCCTGCGGTAAGACAATATACACTGAGTGGCCACTTTCTTATGACCACCTAACAGTTTTAAACAAATAAGCTATGGATGCCCGCCTATGACACCAGAGGGCGAGGCTAGTATAAAAAGGGAAAGCTTAGTGCTTGCGACAGTAGTAGAAGTGATTTTTGGGTGACGAGATTGGTAAAAAATGCGATTTGACAGACTTTCAACGTGGGATGGTTGTAGGAGCTCGGAGCCATGGAGCGAGTATCACCGAAACAGCCGCAGTCGTGAAATGTTCCAGAGCAGTTGTTGTTAAAGTGTTTAAAGACTGGATTGTCAGCCCAAAAAACTGGGTCTCTACGTGCAACGTGTGGTCGTCATCGACTAGTGACTGCTCGGGCGGAATGGAGAGTGTCCAGACAGGTAACAGACAACAGAAAGGCAACAGTGCAGCAAATTACAGACCATCTCAATCAGGGATCCAATCAAATGATCTCTGCACGCACTGTTCGCCGTACACTGCATTGAATGGGATATGGCAGCCGAAGGCCTGTTCGAACACCTTTCCTGTCTGCAGTTAACAAGAGAAAACGTCTCGAGTTCGCACAGGTGCACAAGGATTGGGCAGTCGATAATTGGAAACAAATGATGTGGTCCGATGAATCATGTTTTCAGTTGCACCATGCCGATGGCCGAGTGAGAATTTGGCGGAAACAGCACGAAAGCATGGACCCCAAATGCATTGCCACAACCCTTCAAGCTGGTGGAGGCAACGTTATGGTTTGGGGAATGTTTTCCTGGCATGCCTTGGGCCCTTTAATTCGTGTTGATCAACGTCTGACTGGCACATCATATCTAAACATCGTTGCGGACCAAGTGCATCCTGTCATGTGGATGGTTTATCCCAATGGCGATGGCTACTTTCAACAAGATAATGCGTCCTGCCGTAGCGCTCGAACTGTACAGGATTGGTTTCAGGAACATGCCGGTGAGTTTACTTTGCTTAGGTGGACCCCACAATCTCCAGATCTCAACCCCATTGAGAATTTGGGGGATGAAGTTGAACGAGCCATCAGACAGCTGGATCCACAACCCTGCAATCTCACACTCCTGGAAAGTGCTATTCATCAAGCATGGTCTCAGATTCCACAAACCACCTATCAACATCTCGTGGAGTCCATGTCACGAAGAATCGACGCAGTATTAAAGGCAAAAGGTGGCCCAACGAACTACTGAGGGGGTGGTCATAATAAAGTGGCTACTCAGCATATAATAACTGGTGCGCGAAATGGTGAAGAGGAGAAAAATATCCTGTGCCACAATAACCAAAATTCATGCGATACCCTATCCACAATATCCGATCTCGCAATGGAACTTGAAAATCAGACCCTTCGGCAGACGACTGAAATTTAACAGTTAATCAAATTTCAAGTGCTCTCACGAAAATCCATGAATTTCAGGATTCGTTTTGTCATTTTACTGAAAAGATTATACACAGTTGAGTCACATTATTCAATTGTGACCACTTCCTACTTTTGAGGTCAACAGCGCGTACCCAATGAAAGAAGGCACGTGTCGTGAGCCGGCTTGGAGGGTATACACTGAAGAGCAATTGAATTAAAGATACCTGTCTAGTAACGTGTAGCAGCACCTTCCGCCCTGATGACGGCGGCGATTCGTCTCGGCATGGACTCGACAAGACACCGGAAGCGTTGGGAAGCCATACGGATCCACGACCCCTGAACAAGCTCCCACAGTTCACGAAGATTTGATGGAGGGGGTCAGAGCCTCGAACATCTCTCTCGATGACATCCCAGATGTGCTCGATGGGACTGAGGTCAGGTGACCTAGCTGGCCAAGGAAGCGAGGTCACGTCGGTGGAGTGTTCATCCAACCATTCGGATACAATTCGGGTGCTGCATTGTCTTGTTGTAGGATGAGGTTCCCAGTGGGATGTTGAAGACGCACAAACGGGAGCAAATGGTCGTCCAGGATATCCCGGTAACGTTGACCCGTGAGAGACGATGTCACACGTACCAGGGGTCCCATTTCAGTCCACCTAAACAGTCCCCAGACGAGAATGCCACCCCCACCAGCTTGAAGAGTGCCTGCTGGCAAGAAGGATCCATCGCGTCATGTGGTTTGCGCCGTACTCGTATCCTGTCATCCGCATGTACCAACGTGAATCTCGACTCATCAGTCCAGGCAACACTTTTCCACATGTCTAGGGTCCAGTGGCGATGTTCTCGCGCCCATGCTAATCTTTGCACCCTGTGATGTGCGGTCAGCAGCGGTACCTTCGTGAGACGGTGGCTTTTGTACCCCATAGCGAGGAAATGGTTCTGGATGGTGTGGCTGCTTACACGTTTTTGTGCACCAGCGTTAAATTGCCGAGTGATTTCTTGCACTGTGGCCCGTCTATCCGCTGTTACAATGCAATCTAGCCGACGATGACCCCGCTCATCCACACGCTGTTGTCCACGGCAGTTGGCCCTTGCAAGGATGGTTTTACCGGATTCGATGTACTCACGGTGCACCCGTGATACAGTGGCTCGTGAAAATCCCAGTGCCTGCACGACTTCCGAGATGGAGTGAACCATTCGTCGGGCCCCGACAATTTGCCCACGATCAAATGCGCTTAAATCCTTTGTCTTACCCATACTGCGTCCGACTCTTACTGATTCCCGTCGCGTCACTCCTTATATTGTCGGATCGCTGCATACGTCATGTCATTTCCGTTTACAGGGCCGCTCCCAGCGCCACATTTGCATAACACCAACTGTCTCTAATTCAATTGCTCTTCAGTGTATAAGGTGTGCTATAGGCAATCTGAAAAGATATCACGGGCCGCTGGTGGCCTAGTGGGCAACTTTCGTGACTGACGCAGAAAAGACCACAGGTGCGATCCCAGGAAGGTACGAACGCTCGATCGAGTAAATATCCGTCGTGCGTCGGATGGGCTCGTTAGGCCGTCGGACCCTGGGCACTGGCTCCCCGGTAATAAATAAGGGCGCCCCCCCCCCCCCTCTTTCTACTTCGTTTCCGTGTCACTTTCCCATTGGGCGCTTTAGCCCAAATCTCCTAGCTTCCTATTTCTAAGGGTTGTTTAAGACCTGGGGTCAGACACTCCCTTCCTAAAATCCTCTACATATGATCATTTGATCATTTGAAAAGATATCACTCGTCGCTACCATGGATAAAAGGAGCGATTTATCAGATTTGCCAAAAAGAATGATTATCGGCTTTCGAGCCAAGGGTGGGAGTATTTCTGAAACAGCGCAGTTTATGAACTGTTCGCGTGCTGCTGTGGTTAAAGTGTATTGTGATTGGAGAAATGGCACCGTTGCGAATAAGCGACGGGGAAACTGCGGTGTACCACGTGCCATTGATGTGAGAGGTGAACGTCGGTTTCGAAGTTGCGTGAGGGTCGATCGACACGCTACAGTGGAGCAACTCACTGAACGAATGAACCAGGGAGCTACCGGAAGTGTGTATAAAACGACAGTTCAGCGAACCCTGCTGCGTATGGGACTCCGATGCAGACGGATGGTCACCGCACCTATGCTAACGAAGGTGCATCGGCGGAAAAGGCTTACATTTGCACGGCAGTAATGGAATTGGACCTCCGCTGATTGGCAACGGACTGCCTTCTCCGATGAGTCGCGTTTTCTGTTTCATCGAACGGATGGACGTTGGCGTATAAGGCGAGGAACATCGTAGAACAAACGCTCTTCAATCATTACTGGAAGAACACAAGCTGGTGGAAGCAGCGTTATGGTCAGGGGAATGTTTGTGTCCACTCATACCTGAGGAAGGCACTATGGACCGAGTTCGTTATGAATCCATTCTTGTGGACCACGTACACCCATGTCTTCCCTGGAACAGTTGGGATCTTCCATCATGACAATGCTACGTGTCACACAGCTAGAAATGTCAGAGAGCGGTTGACAGAGCACGATGAAGGCTTCAAACTACTTCCGTGACACCTAATACCCCAGACTTAAACCCAATTCAGTATATGTGGGACCACCTCAATCGTGTTGTTCTCTCTCTATGGATCCTCCACCACGCACCCTCCAGCAGCTGCCAGATGCACTGCAGTCAGCATGGCTCCACGTACCTGTGAACACCTTTCAGCACCTTACTGAGTCACTCCCAGGCCGTCTAGCTGCTGTCTGCGCTGCACTTGGCCGTTACTCTGGATATTAGCTGGTGGTCACAATAATGTGATTCGACCGTGTATATGCTTCGTTAATTCATGAAAGGAATCACCGAAAGTTCCTCGTAAATTTAAGAAATTTTTTTAAAGTGTAAACTTACAATACTCGCTTGCTCTGGGAAACGCTTTTCGAGAGGTCACTTATATTGGCGTTGCTAATATGCTCTTTATAGCCGTGTATTGAATTTCCAAATAACTGACTGCAAGGTGGTGACAAAGGGATCTACTATTGCATACAATATTTTCGGTAATCAACATTTCCCAGTATCTAGGTAACAGGATGGTCAACCAGTCGAACCATCCTGTTACCTAGAATGCTGGAAAATGCTCATTACCGGGAATATTGTACGCAATAGCAGATCTCTTTGTCACAAAACATGGCTGTAAAAGCATCCGATATTTCTGAAAATTTCGCACCTGATACGCCTGAACCGAACTGTCTGTTATCTTACTCTGCATTTGAAGGATGGGGAAGGTAAGAAAAGAAGAAAGAACGGTCACAATTCGTCTCCCGCAGTACTCATACTAGCCGGAGAACTCAAGATACAGTACGTCAACCCGGATCAGAAGCCTTGGCTTCTGATCAGTGTTTTTTCAAGCATACATTCAGGGGGCGAAGCCCTCCCGGAAACGACCCCCCTTCCGGAGACATTTTAGGTTACAGAGCCAAATTTTAATAAATTCAGGCTATGATGAAAAAGGAAGTTTCGTTTCCTTTTATGCTACAAATATTTCTCCAATTATATATTTTTTTTAATATTTGTTTAAATGGTACTAGTTATAGTTTATTTTATAAAAAAATGTATTACGATGCATAGTATTCTTCAAAATATAATAAGTAGACTAATCATGCCTAATTGTCTGGGAATCGTGATTCAGGAACAAGAGTGCGTTGAATGCATTTTAATAGATTAAAATTTCAAGCCTGAGGACCCCCCTCCTTTAGCTGAAAAAAGTTGGTTATTCCTGAAATGTTTGAAGAAGTAATTATTAAATCAGGGACGTATATAGAATTTTTCGAGAGGGGGGGGGGAAATTTTTGAAATCCACCATCTGGAACAAAATTAAAGTTAATGAAAAATTGAAGAAAAATTAAAGCATTTTTTTTCTAATGTAAGTTGATGCATTTTTATTATATTAAGGCATTTTTTTTCTAATGTAAGTCGCATTTTAACCAAAAACAAAAAAAAAATGAAACATTTCCCGGGAGGGGGAAGTCCCCATCTAAATGCGCCCCTGTGCTAGATATATAGTAATTACTTCTATATATGTAAATATAGTAGTTAAAATTATATATATATATTTATATATAGCAAATGGAAAACTTGCCCCATCTAAGGTTTCATTTGCCCCCCCCCCCCCGGCACAAAGTCCTGAAAGAAACAATATTTCTGATCATTCGTCCGAAAAGGGTCCGGGTTCGAACGATGAGGCGTGGATGTTTTCGTTAACTTTAAACGGTCTCGTTAAACGTTTAAACGGTCTCTCCGTTGTCTCGTTAACTCTTAACGCTACAGATTCACGTTCGCTCTTGGGGCGAAAACACTATTTTCTTAACCTCCGATACCGACCGACAACTCTTTCCATCATCCCCGCCAGCAATTTACTGGGCAACGTTAAGCGTGTTCCCTGGCAGGGACGTCGAACGTCAGACTCCTAACGCTAGAAGAACCTTCTCCTTTGCCAAAAATAAATAAATAAATCTTTATATGTTAGAGTGAAATTTTATTTTTCGGTACCGAGTCTCTCTCAAATGTGGCTCAACGCTAGCATGCGACTTTAAAGACGAAGCCGAACGAGGCAGGTTCGGTCCTCACCAGGGGCAAACGGAAAGATTCAGAGAATTGCTGTGTAAATAGGAAGAACCAGAAACTGACTTTTCTGAAATAAACAAATTACTGGGTACGTTAAATCTGTCAAAATACGGAAGTTAGACGAAACGGGCGCTTTTAAAAACGGGAATTTCGTTAAAAGACGATCACCTACTGGTAATTTTGCTATAGTAATTTTCAGGAATTTTCCGTGAATTCACCCCACTAATTTTTTACAATGTAGAATATACGCCACTGTTTCTTGCTATATTTTATTACACATTTTTTGGTAGTAAAACTGGAAAATGAAGTGCGGTAATAAAGCATCATGATCCTGAACAATCTGATTCTTCCGTTTTTCGTTGTAACACATACGCTTTGTTTTCGTTCCACTTATCTTCAGCTCTTTGTGTTTTAATCGTGTTCTTCACTTTCAATTTCGTGTTTTTGTACCGTCTCAGGGCATTACGTGAGCGCATAGAAATGTTCATTCTTCTCCTCACTCCCGCTGTTTGCGAAAATCAATTAACATTGAGATGAATTCACTTCTGGCTTCCGTAGAGGTAAGGAGTTAAAAATGGTTGCTTTTAAGCGACAGAGGTCTGTTCCTGTCTGACATTCTGATGCTTTCACTTTCGAGAGAGTGTTGTCGGTCGTCGTTGAAGTGATGGATGGAAGTAGCCTTTTGGGTGCAGCACACCGCAAAAATGAAAACAATTCTGTCCTTACTGTTCTGCATGAGAGGTTCGTCGACCTGCTGGTGCAAATTTATTTCACGAACTTCGCGTTAACAACTTACGTGATGAAGTTCGCCCATTACGTTGCAGTTCGAAGATTTTACTTTAAAGCGCTGCCTGTGAAAATGCATTACTATATCATATACTTATAGGGAACTTTGGGCTGGAGAGATGTTGTTCGGCCCTTAGTAAGGGAGAATACCCCTGCGCTGGAGTTTTCATTTCTGCGAAGAGTATCCGTGAGTTCAAGTTTTCATATCATTTACCTATCAAGAACTTTGGGCTAGAGAGATGTTGTTTTGCCATTAGAGAGAGAGGGAGGGAGAGAGAGAGAGAGAGAGAGAGAGAGAGAGAGAGAGAGAGAGAGAGAGAGAGAGAGAGAGAGAGAGAGAGAGAGAGAGAGAGAGAAAGAGAAAGAGACAGACAGACATACAGAGAGAGAGAGAGAGAGAGAGAGAGAGAGAGACAAACACACACAGAGAAAGAATACCCTTGGGCTGGAGTTTGCGTTTATGTATAGAATACCCATGAGTTCAACTTCATATTATTTATCTATAGAGAAATTTAGGCTAGAGAGAGATGTGTGTGTTGGGCCTTTAGTGAGGGAGAATACCCCTGGGCTGGAGTTTTCATTTTTGCGTAGAATATCCCCTGGGTTCAAGTTTTCATTTTTGCGTAGAATATCCCCTGGGTTCAAGTTTTCATATCATTTAACTAGAGAGATTCTTGTGCTTAAGAGATATTGTTGGGCCGTTAGTGAGGGAAAATACTCTTTCAGTTTTACATAGAACATCCCTGGGTTTAAGTTTTCATGTCATTTACCTATAGACAACTTTGGGCTAGAGAGATGTTGTTGGGCTCTTAGTGAGAGAGAATACTTCTGCGTTGGAGTTTTCATTTTTGAATAGAATACTAGAATGCCCAGTGGGCTGAAGTTTCCATTTCTGCATAGAATACCCCTGAATTCAATTTTCAAATCATTTTCCTACAGAGAACTTTGGGCTAGAGAGTGATGTTGTGCCAGTTAGATCTTTAGTGGGCGAGAATACCCCCTGGGTTCAAATTTTAATATCATTTACCTATAGAGATGTTGTTGAGCCTTTAGTGTGGGAGGGAGAATACCCCCTGGGCTGGAATTTTCATTTCTGCATAGAATACCCCTGGGCTGGAATTTTCATTTCTGCATAGAATACCCCTGGGCTGGAATTTTCATTTCTGCATAGAATACGCCTGGGCTGGAATTTTCATTTCTGCATAGAATACCCCTGGGTTCAAATGTTCACATCATTTACCTACAGAGATTTGGGCAAGAGAGATGTTGTTGAGCCCTTAATGAGGGACGGATAATACCCCTGGGTGGGAGTTTTCATTTCTGCAGTCTAGGACTCGTTTTGCGAAGTTTCTCATGAAGAAGGGTGTGCCTGATTTTTCGTGGTTGGGAATATCCAACATGTATTATATTACGTTATGCAGAGGTAATAGGAAAACGCAAGACATCAAGAATAATCGTTCACATGATTAACCAATATTTTATTCAATCAAGAATATAATTACTATTAGTAGACAGGACAGTGTTACAACTATCTAAAAGTTTTTGTTTGGAAAGAGCCAGTACCGTTAGCCAAACACAGAGCCCATCCTCCTACGGGTCTCGAGCTCTGGCCTATCTCGGACGAGTAGTTAGAAGCCCATGCCTCAAGTCTACTCTGCCACTGAGGCAGCTCTGAAAGTTTGTAGATGCCATTCCTGTATAAACTTTCATCCTTCGTGGTAACGAAGTTAGCAATGCACGTTTTCACTCCGACGTCATCGCTAAACTTCCTATTCGAAAGGAACCCGTTCAGGGATCGGAACAGCAGATGACAAACTGAGGGGTCCACGTCTACTGAATTTTGAGAATGCGTCATTACTTTCCAGCACAGTTGCCACAGCTTCTGCTGTGTCCGTAATGCAACAAGAGGCGTTGTGTTTTACAGATGGAACACATCTTTTCTGTTCATCAACGCCGGGCGTTTGACCTTCTGTGCTGCACCTAAGCGGTCCAACTGCTCACATTAGCCATCCAAGTTGTTGGTTTCAGACCTGTTTAAAATTCATAGTGGATGATACCCTGCAATTTCACCATCGTTACGGCAGGAGAATAAAATTCCGGGTTTGCCGTAGCCTGGGACAATTCTCTTGCTTAATCCCATTATGTTTTACACTGAAGAGCAACTGAATTAGAGACAGCTGCCGTTATACAAATGTGGCGCTGTGGGCGGCCCTGTAAACGGAAACGACATGACGTATGCAGCGATCCGACAATATAAGGAGTGATGCGACGGGAATCAGTAAGAGTCGGACGCAGTATGGGTAATACGAAGAATCTAAGCGCATTTGATTGTGGGTAAATTGTCGGGACCCGACGAATGGGTCACTCCATCTCGGAAGTCGTGCAGGCACTGAGATTTTCACGAGCTACTGTGTCACGGGTGCACCGTGAGTATATCGAATTCGGTAAAACCATCCCTGCAAGGGCCAACTGCTGTGGGCAACAGCGTGTGGATGAGCGGAGTCATCGTCGGCTAGCTCGCATTGTAACAGCGGATAGACGGGCCACAGTGCAAGAAATCACTCGGCAATTTAACGCTGGTGCACAAAAACGTGTAAGCAGCCACACCATCCAGAACCATTTCCTCGCTATGGGGTAGAAAGGCCATCTTCCCACGAGGGTGCCGCTGCTGACCGCACATCACAGGGTGAAAAGATTAGCATGGGCGCGGGAACATCGCCACTGGACCCTAGGCATGTGAAAAAAATGTTGCCTGGACTGATGAGTCGAGATTCACGTTGGTACATGCGGATGGCAGGATACGAGTACGACGCAAACCACATGAAGCGATGGATCCTTCTTGCCAGCAGGGTGCTCTTCAAGCTGGTGGGGTGGCATTCTCGTCTGGGGACTGTTTGCATGGACTGAAATGGTACCCCCTGGTAAGTGTGACATCATCCCTCACAGGTCAACGTTACCAGGATATCCTGAACGACCATTTGCTCCCGTTTGTGCGTCTTCAACATCCCACTGGGGACCTCATCCTGCGACAAGACAATGCACAGTGCCATCGCTCCCGAATTGTATCCGAATGGTTGAATGGACACTCCACCGACGTGACCTCGCTTCCTTGGCCAGCTATGTCACCTGACCTCAGTCTCATCGAGCACATCTGGGATGCCATCGAGAGAGATGTTCGAGGCTCTAACCCCGCTCCATCAAATCTTCGTGAACTGTGGGAGCTTGTTCAGGATTCGTGGATCTGTATGGCTTCCCAACGCTTCCGGTGTCTTATCGAGTCCATTCCGAGACGAATCGTGGCCGTCATCAGGAAGAAAGGTGGTGCTACACGTTACTAGACAGGTATCTCTAATTCAATTGCTCTTCAGTTTACATCAAAACGTTATCATAAAAGATTCACTTTTATTCCCTTCAATTATTCTATCAAGATAATCATCAGACTTTTGCCCGACCAAGCGACCAAGCACAGCAGTATAGATTGTTCTGCGATAACAACTGATGTAGGATCCAGGTATCCGGTTTTGATTCATAACTCTGTTTTTGTAGGTGTCGAATCATCGAGGACTGGTTGGTGTTCAGTAGCTGTACCGATTCTCTGGATGTCTGACGGCGTTTTTCGTTCAGTGGCGCCTTTTAACTCCACCGACCGGCAGCTTCGTGGTTCGTTTTAAAGCCGAAAGTCACCTAATTGGGAATTTTTTTTATACCACTGGTAACAGGTGCTTTTAGAGATGAGGCTGGCCCCGTAAGCTTTGCACAATTTTAGCAACCACTCTTACACTTCGACACTATTTCTGAATTCGTACAGCGCGATGGAACGAGTATACGCATCTTGTGCCTCCATTGTAAAAACCGTGTCGCCACATATACGGACTAAATGTAAGAACGGAACGCTACGCATTAATAGGAAGGACGGCACACTTGGTGAACGAAGAGCTAGTTTTAGTATCAGACCAACATGAAAGGCCATGTGTATCTGCGAGTGTAAATCAAGTTCTTGTATCAGTTGCGAAAACGAGACTTGGGAAAGGTAAAGTCGTGGAAAGTATGAAGGAAAAGGTTGTTCGAAGTTCTGTTGGATAGATTCTAAATGGTCGCATCCGATACTATTGTTAATTTGGACATGAGTTCGTTTTTTCTGTAATATATGAGACTTCTGGTATTGAGTTAATTTTCATTAGAAAGGAGAGATACAATAGTAAAATATCCAATGAAAACTTGCCTCATCTCTGAAAATACGCAGGAACCTGAAAACGAACTTGACCCCAGCTTGACCCGAGCAAATAATTAACACTTGATTTCTGAAGCACATGGTAATAAATAACATAATTTTTTGACATAGAAGTGCCTTAAGTATGTTATCCATGCGGATAAAATCTCAAAAAATCTGAAAGCTTTATCGTCCTGCAGTGCGAATCGAACCCGCCTGTTCCACTTTTTATCCGCATAGTTTTGCTATCCTAATATTTGACATGTAAGTACTCAGCAGTCAATGACTACTTGAACCGGGGTTACTTCCTGTTTCGCCTATTCTTGATTGGCCTATTCTTCGTACGTCGAAAGTTAATGGGTTCCGCCATTTTAGGCGAGGAAGAATTCTTGATTCGCCTATTCTTGTCTGGCCTACAACTTTCACTTGCTAGAGGGGAGCGATTCACCTGGAGCAAACTTTTTGATTCGACTACGTCGAAAGTTAATAGAGCGAGAAAATGCTATTACATTATTTCACTTAAACTTAGACGGAGTGATTTAAAAAAATAAGATACATCTTTACCTCTCATGAATTTTTTTAATCGAAACACTATAAACCTGTCGTGTGTTAAAAAGAAAAGGACAATTTTTCCCGTGAAAAAAAAAAAAAAAAAGCTAGTTTTATCCCTAGGGTTTGAAACTAGTTTTATTTCTTTAATCGAAAAAAAAAAAAACAAGTAAAAAAGAAAATTGTGCAAAACATTTATAATTTAAAAAAAGGGAAGGTGGATTTTATTACATTATTTCGCATAAGCTTTGATGGAGTGATTTAAAGAACAGATTCATCTTTACCTCCCGTGGTTGTTGTTTTTTAATCAAAACACTAAATCACTAAATCTTTCGTGCTTTAATGTAGGAGATATCAAATGATGAGTAAAAAGTAAAAAACAGGCAGTCGTCAACGTGATTAAGGTATTAAATGTGTCGTCCATTCAAAATCGAGAGAAACTATAGTGAGGGATGGGGAGGGGTTATGTGTGTGTGTGTAAGGCAGAATTCAAGAAAGCACTGATAATGAAAAGGTAAAGAAAAATAAAGGGTAGGTTGATGCGGGGTGTGGACTAAATTCAACCGGACACTGGCCCACTCGGATATTTGCCCACCCGGACACTCTCCCACTATGGATGATTTGTATATAATACGTAACGTCGGAGGACGCTTCCGGTTTAGTCTAGGAAAACTGATGACATAATTATTTACCGACCATATAAAAATTGCACTTTGTTTCAGAAATGCTGAAATTTAAGGGGGTTAACCCCAAACATAACCTAATATATATATTACCTTTGTTATGGGTTCAAAAAACTCAAACTTAAATCACAAGACAACGCTATCAATAGGCGAACAACGCACTTGAAAATTTGGAAAAGTTTAAATTTAGGGGGGCGGTACCCCCCTCCCTGCAAACTAACATGTATAGTCTTTATCATGGGCTCTAAAAAGCTCAAAATTATATCATCTACTCGATGGGCTGCCATCGAACAGGTGAAACAAGTCTATTCCATGGGCTACCGTAGTTTCTGGTTGTGATTTCTGTACACGCAGGGGTTTGTCATTGTATATCGTATTATGCATGCGAATAATAGGAGTTTTATAGGAGCGGGGAGCAGGGAGAAAGTAGGAACAGTAGGCGTCTGTTTTCTATACTCTAAAGGTCAATTAAACTGAACTGGTTTTCACGTCCGGAAGGAAAATTTCGATTTCGATGCCGCAAGGCAGTCAAATGATTATATATGTTAATTTGCATTTAGGGGATTAACACCCCCTAAATTTAAACTTTGCCAAATTTTCAAGTGCGTTGTTTGCCTATTGATAGCTTTGTCTTGTGATTTAAGTTTGAGCTTTTTGAACCCATAACAAAGGTAATATATATATTAGGTTATGTTTGGGGTAACCCCCTTAAATTTCAGCATTTCTAAAACAAAGTGCAACTTTTATATGGTCGGTAAATATTTATGTGATAAGTTTTCCTAGACTAGACCGGAAGCGTCCTCCGACGTTACGTATTATATACAAATCATCCATAGTCCGGGCGGGCAACTGTCCGATGGGCCAATGTCCGGGTGGGCCAGTGTCCGGTTGAATTTAGTACGGACCCCGCATCAACATTTCTTTACCTTTTCATTATCAGTGCTTTCTTGAATTCTGCCTTACACACACATAACCCCTCCCCACCCCTCACTAAGTTTCTCGATTTTGATTGGACGAAACATTTAATACCTTAATCACGCTGACGACTACCTGTAAGGACTACCTTCTGTTTTTTACTTTTTACTCATCATTTGATATCTCCTACATTAACGCACGAAAGTTTTAATGATTTAGTGTTTTGATTAAAAAAAACAACCACAGGAGGTAAAGATGAATCTTTTTTTTAAATAACTCCGTCAAAGCTTATGCGAAATAATGTAATAAAATCCACCTTTTCTTTTTTTAAATTATAAATGTTTTGCACAATTTTGTTTTTTACTTGGCTTTTTTTTTCGATTAAAGAAATAAAACTAGTCTCAAACCCTAGGAATAAAACTAGCTTTTGTTTTTGCATGGGAAAAATTGTCCTTTTTTTTTTTTTAACAAACGACAGATTTAGTGTTTCGATTAAAAAAAAAATTCACGAGAGGTAAAGATGTATCTTTTTTTAAATCACTCCGTCTAAGTTTAAGTGAAATAATGTAATAGCATTTTCTCGCCCCATTAACTTTCGATGTAGGCGAATCAAGAAGTTTGCTCCAGGTGAATCGCTCCCCTCTAGCAGGTGAAAGTTGTAGGCCAGATAAGAATAGGCGAATCAAGAATTCTTTCCTCGCCTGAAATGGCGGAACCCGTTAACTTTCGACGTACGAAGAATAGGCGAATCAAGAAATTTGTTCCAGGTGAATCCCTCCCTTCTAGCAGGTGAAAGTTGTAAGCCAGGCAAAGAATAGGCGAATCAAGAATTCTTCCCTCGCCTAAAATGGCGGAACCCATTAACTTTCGACGTACGAAGAATAGGTTAATCAAGAATAGGCGAATGCGGAAGACACGTTGTACCGGCCCTCTGCCGAAATTGCAATCTATGGTTTTGCGCTCAATCTATTGCAATCTATGGTAATGTACTGTGAGACCAGATGGTGTTAAAATAAAAATAAAACTCATCTAGCTTTTTATTGTGATGAGCATATGCAAATTTTTATGTCAGTATTTTAACACCGACGCCTTTGGTCGTATTTGAATCGCATTCATCGTACGGCAGAGGAATTTCCCTGCTTTCGTATGATCACTGCTTGAGTGGTATTCAGAACTGACTGGATTCATCATTGATCGTGCAGCAAGAATGGCGATATATTAGCTCGAAGGGCTCAACTTTCCCGTCTCCATTTAAATCGATGCGGCAATGTAAATGTACGAAGAAATGTGATGCATTATTGCATCAGAAGAAGCAGCGATGAAAATCATGGGCCAGCATTAGAACTTATATTGACAAGTGACTATGAATCACTCACACCTTTCATACAGACGAAAAATTCAGCGTGAGACCAGGTAGCGAATTTGTCAGGGTGATTAACCTCTGAATTTTACAAACATTCAATGATATCCTCCTTTCTCCTCCGCTTTTTAAGTGCCTTCCTCGCAATGTATGAATTTTCAATTTAATTTTTTGTGAAATATTTGAATGAAATGCTCCTTCAGTTTCCCCGGGAGGGAAATATTTTATATGTATGCGTCTCAGTGGCGCTCTCAGGAATTCTTCCTGTTGGGAGGGCTATATATATGCATAGAACAAATTGCTAATCAAAGAATACAATATAAAAGCAACTCTGAAATTCTAAAGCGCCCAAGGCTGCGTAAAAGAAAATTCAAAACATACAAGGTCAAAACAAGAAATAAGCAAGCTAAGAAATATTTAAAAAAATATTTTAAAAAATAAAACATAAAAAATAAACCAAAACTTGCAAAGCAAACATGTACCCGAGCAAGCAAAAAAAAAACAAACTAAACGAAATTTCAACCATATACACAGTCGAGTCACATTAATGTGACCACTTCTTACTTTTGACCTCAACAGCAAGTAGCCAATGAAAGAAGGAACGTGTCGTGAGCTGGCTTGGAGGGTATATAAGGTGTGCTGTAGGCAATCTGAAAACATATCACTCGTTGCTGTCATGGGAAAAAGGAGCGATTCATAAGATTTGCAAAAAAGGATGATTATCGGCTTTTGGGACAAGGGTGGCAGTATTTCTGAAACAGTGCAGTTTGTGAACTGTTCGCATGCTGCTACAGTTAAAGTGTATCGTGATTGGAGAAACGGTACCATTGCGCGTAAGTGACGTGCAAAATGCGGAGCACCACGTGCCATTGATGTGAGAGGTGAACATTGGCTTTGAAAGTGCGTGAGGGCTGATGGACACGCTACAGTGGAGCACCTCACTGGCCGAATGAACCAAAGGGCTACCGGAAGTGTGTCTGAAACGACAGTTCAGCAAACCTTGCTACGTATGGGGCTACGATGCAGACGGATGGTCACTGCACCTATGCTAAAAAAGGTGCATCGGCAGAAAAAGCTTACATTTGCACGGCAGTATTGGAATTGGACCTCTGCTGATTGGCAAAAGATTGCCTTCTCCGATGAGTCATGTTTTCTGCTTCATCGAACTGATGGACGTTGGCGTATAAGGCGAGAAAGATCGGAGAACAAACACTCTTCAACCATTGCTGGAAGAACACAAGTTGGTAGGAGCTGGGTTATGGTCTGGGGAATGTTTTCGTGGCATTCTCTGGGTCCACTCACCTATGGAAGGCACTATGGACCGAATTCGTTGTGAGATCATCCTTGCAGACCACGTACACTAATACACGCTGATTGTCTTCCCTGGGGCGGATTGGATCTTCCAGAACGACAATGCGACGTGTCACACAGCTGAAACTGTCCGAGAGTGGTTGGAAGAGCACAATGAAGACTTCAATGTACTTCCCAGGAGTCCTAATTTCCCAAACTTAAACTCAATTGAGCATCTGTGGGACCACCTCGATCGTGCTGTTCCCTTTATGAATCCCATTCCACGCACCCTCCAGCAGCTGTCAGATGCACTGCAGTCAGCAAGGCTTCACATACCTGTGAAGACCTTCCAGCACCTTATTGGGTCACTCCCAGCACTTTATTGGGTCACTCCCAGCTCGTCCAACTGCTGTCCGCAGTGGACACGGCGGTTGCTCTGGATATTATCTGGTGGTCACAATAATGTGACTCGACCGTATCATCATCATCATCATCATTGTCAACCATTATCAATCCACTGCTGGACGAAGGTCTCCCCAAGTTTCCTCCACAACGGTCTGTCTTGTACCAGTCTCCTCCATGTCACTCCCGCATACTTTCGAATTTCATCCACCCATCTCCCATGTGGTCTTCTTCTGGGTCTTTTCCTGTCCCTTGGAATCCAATCTAAAATTTCGGCTGTCCATCGATGGTCTGTTCTTCTGGCAGTATGTCCAGCCCATTGCCATTTCAGGGATTTAACTCTGATCATGATGTCTTCCACTCTTGTCATTTTTCGGATCCACGTGTTCCTCTTCTTATCTCTCCTGGTTACACCAAGCATGCACCTCTCCATGCTGCTTTGAGTTGTTTGCAGCCTTTGTATGTCTCTTTTAGCTAAGGTCCACGTCTCTGCACCATACGTAAGCACTGGAAGGATGCATTGATCAAACACTTTTCTTTTAAGACATAATGGCATATTGCTCTTGAAAATTATGCTGTTTCTTCCAAAAGCTCTCCAGGCAAGTTTTGTACGCCGATTAATTTCTTCACCAATGTGACCCTCACTTGATATCTGCTGTCCAAGATAAACGTACGTGTCTGTTATCTCCATCTTTTCTCCATCAATCGATAAATCTTCATTTCTTGTAAAAGCATTGTACATCACTTTTGTCTTGTGAAAGTTCATTTTTAATCCCACTTCTTTACTCTTGTCAGCAAGTTCCTGGATCATACTCTGTAGCTCTGATGGGGTAGTTGCAAAAATGACTATGTCATCAGCAAAACGAAGGTGGGTTAGATAATCTCCATTAATCTTTATCCCTTTGTTTTCCCAGTTCAGTGATTGAAAGACATTTTCCAATGTGGCATTAAAGAGCTTCGGAGATATGGTGTCACCTTGTCTCACTCCTTTTCCAATTTTTATGTGTGTTGTATTTTCAAACAGCCGAATCTTTGCACTTGCATTTTCATAGATGTTATTAATAATATTAATGTATGCATCTTCAATACCGCAGGATTTCAGAGGCATTGCAACTGCTGATGGTTTCACCGAATCAAAGGCTTTTTCATAATCGATAAAAGCCATGCACAATGGAAGTTCATATTCCCTCGCTCTTTCAATTAGTTCTCTCAGTACGTGGATATGATCTATTGTGCTGTAGCCACTTGTAGCGTTGCCACAGGCAGCTCCGAGTGCCCACGCTAACCTCGGTTCACACAGAAGAGTAATATATCACAACACACAGTACATCGAACCCTGCTGAAAATGGGGCTGCGTAGCGACAAGCCACTCAGAGTGCCCATGCTAACCTCGGTTCACACAGAAGAGTGATGTGTCACAACACACAGTACATCGAACCCTGCGAAAAATGGGGCGGCGTTGCCACAGGCCGCTCCGAGTGCCCACGCTAACCTCGGTTCACACAGAAGACTAATGTATCACAACACACAGTACATCGAACCCTGCTGAAAATGGGGCTGCGTTGACACATGGCACTCCGAGTGCCCATGCTAACTTCGGTTCACACAGCAGAGTGATGTGTCACAACACACAGTACATCGAACCCTACTGAAAAATGGGGCGGCGTTGCCACAGGCCACTCCGAGTGCCCACGCTAACCTCGGTTCACACAGAAGAGTGATGTGTCACAACACACAGTACATCGAACCCTGCTGAAATATGGTGCGGTGTTGCCACAGGCCGCTCCGAGTGCCCACGCTAACCTCGGTTCACACAGAAGAGTGATGTGTCACAACACACAGTACATCGAACCCTGCTGAAAAATGAAGCGGCGTTGCCACAGGCCGCTCCGAGTGCCCACGCTAAACTCGGTTCACACAGAAGAGTGATGTGTCACAACACACAGTACATCGAACCCTGCTGAAATATGGGGCGGCGTTGCCACAGGCAGCTCCGAGTGCCCACGCTAACCTCGGTTCACACAGAAGAGTAATGTATCACAACACACAGTGCATCGAACCCTGCTGAAAATGGGGCTGCGTGGCGACAAGCCACTCAGAGTGCCCATGCTAACCTCGGTTCACACAGAAGAGTGATGTGTCACAACACATAGTACATCGAACCCTGCTGAAATATGGTGCGGTGTTGCCACAGGCCGCTCCGAGTGCCCACGCTAACCTCGGTTCACACAGAAGAGTGATGTGTCACAACACACAGTACATCGAACCCTGCTGAAAAATGGGGCGGCGTTGCCACAGGCCGCTCCGAGTGCCCACGCTAACCTCGGTTCACACAGAAGAGTGATGTGTCACAACACACAGTACATCGAACCCTGCTGAAATATAGGGCGGCGTTGCCACAGGCAGCTCCGAGTGCCCACGCTAACCTCGGTTCACACAGAAGAGTGATGTGTCACAACACACAGTACATCGAACCCTGCTGAAAAATGGGGCGGCGTTGCCACAGGCCGCTCCGAGTGCCCACGCTAACCTCGGTTCACACAGAAGAGTGATGTGTCACAACACACAGTACATCGAACCCTGCTGAAATATGGGGCGGCGTTGCCACAGGCAGCTCCGAGTGCCCACGCTAACCTCGGTTCACACAGAAGAGTAATGTATCACAACACACAGTACATCGAACCCTGCTGAAAATGGGGCTGCGTAGCGACAAGCCACTCAGAGTGCCCATGCTAACCTCGATTCACACAGAAGAGTGATGTGTCACAACACACAGTACATCGAACCCTGCGAAAAATGGGGCGGCGTTGCCACAGGCCGCTCCGAGTGCCCACGCTAACCTCGGTTCACACAGAAGACTAATGTATCACAACACACAGTACATCGAACCCTGCTGAAAATGGGGCTGCGTAGACACATGGCACTCCGAGTGCCCATGCTAACTTCGGTTCACACAGCAGAGTGATGTGTCACAACACACAGTACATCGAACCCTACTGAAAAATGGGGCGGCGTTGCCACAGGCCACTCCGAGTGCCCACGCTAACCTCGGTTCACACAGAAGAGTGATGTGTCACAACACACAGTACATCGAACCCTGCTGAAATATGGTGCGGTGTTGCCACAGGCCGCTCCGAGTGCCCACGCTAACCTCGGTTCACACAGAAGAGTGATGTGTCACAACACACAGTACATCGAACCCTGCTGAAAAATGAAGCGGCGTTGCCACAGGCCGCTCCGAGTGCCCACGCTAAACTCGGTTCACACAGAAGAGTGATGTGTCACAACACACAGTACATCGAACCCTGCTGAAATATGGGGCGGCGTTGCCACAGGCAGCTCCGAGTGCCCACGCTAACCTCGGTTCACACAGAAGAGTAATATATCACAACACACAGTGCATCGAACCCTGCTGAAAATGGGGCTGCGTAGCGACAAGCCACTCAGAGTGCCCATGCTAACCTCGGTTCACACAGAAGAGTGATGTGTCACAACACACAGTACATCGAACCCTGCGAAAAATGGGGCGGCGTTGCCACAGGCCGCTCCGAGTGCCCACGCTAACCTCGGTTCACACAGAAGACTAATATATCACAACACACAGTACATCGAACCCTGCTGAAAATGGGGCTGCGTAGCCACAAGCCACTCAGAGTGCCCATGCTAACCTCGGTTCACACAGAAGAGTGATGTGTCACAACACACAGTACATCGAACCCTGCTGAAAAATGGGGCGGCGTTGCCACAGGCCGCTCCGAGTGCCCACGCTAACCTCGGTTCACACAGAAGAGTGATGTGTCACAACACACAGTACATCGAACCCTGCTAAAATATGGTGCGGTGTTGCCACAGGCCGCTCCGAGTGCCCACGCTAACCTCGGTTCACACAGAAGAGTGATGTGTCACAACACACAGTAAATCGAACCCTGCTGAAAAATGGGGCGGCGTTGCCACATGCCGCTCCGAGTGCCCACGCTAACCTCGGTTCACACAGAAGGGTGATGTGTCACAACACACAGTACATCGAACCCTGCTGAAATATGGGGCGGCGTTGCCACAGGCAGCTCCAAGTGCCCACGCTAACCTCGGTTCACACAGAAGGGTGATGTGTCACAACACACAGTACATCGAACCCTGCTGAAATATGGGGCGGCGTTGCCACAGGCCGCTCCGAGTGCCCACGCTAACCTCGGTTCACACAGAAGGGTGATGTATCACAACACACAGTACATCGAACCCTGCTGAAAATGGGGCTGCGTAGCGACAAGCCACTCAGAGTGCCCATGCTAACCTCGGTTCACACAGAAGAGTGATGTGTCACAACACACAGTACATCGAACCCTGCGAAAAATGGGGCGGCGTTGCCACAGGCCGCTCCGAGTGCCCACGCTAACCTCGGTTCACACAGAAGACTAATGTATCACAACACACAGTACATCGAACCCTGCTGAAAATGGGGCTGCGTAGACACATGGCACTCCGAGTGCCCATGCTAACTTCGGTTCACACAGCAGAGTGATGTGTCACAACACACAGTACATCGAACCCTGCTGAAAAATGGGGCGGCGTTGCCACAGGCCACTCCGAGTGCCCACGCTAACCTCGGTTCACACAGAAGAGTGATGTGTCACAACACACAGTACATCGAACCCTGCTGAAATATGGTGCGGTGTTGCCACAGGCCGCTCCGAGTGCCCACGCTAACCTCGGTTCACACAGAAGAGTGATGTGTCACAACACACAGTACATCGAACCCTGCTGAAAAATGGGGCGGCGTTGCTACAGGCCGCTCCGAGTGCCCACGCTAACCTCGGTTCACACAGAAGAGTGATGTGTCACAACACACAGTACATCGAACCCTGCTGAAAAATGGGGCGGCGTTGCCACAGGCAGCTCCGAGTGCCCACGCTAACCTCGGTTCACACAGAAGAGTAATGTATCACAACACACAGTGCATCGAACCCTGCTGAAAATGGGGCTGCGTAGCGACAAGCCACTCAGAGTGCCAATGCTAACCTCGGTTCACACAGAAGAGTGATGTGTCACAACACACAGTACATCGAACCCTGCGAAAAATGGGGCGGCGTTGCCACAGGCCGCTCCGAGTGCCCACGCTAACCTCGGTTCACACAGAAGACTAATGTATCACAACACACAGTACATCGAACCCTGCTGAAAATGGGGCTGCGTAGCCTCAAGCCACTCAGAGTGCCCATGCTAACCTCGGTTCACACAGAAGAGTGATGTGTCACAACACACAGTACATCGAACCCTGCGAAAACTGGGACAGCGTTGCCACAGGCCGCTCCGAGTGTCCATGCTAACCTCGGTTCACACAGAAGAGTAATGTATCACAACACGCAGTACATCGAAACCTGCTGAAAATAAGGCGGCGTTGCCACAGGCCGCTCCGATTGCCCACGCTAACCTCGGTTCACACGGAAGAGTGATGTGTCACAGCACACAGTATATCGAACCCTGCTAAAAAATGGGGCGGCGTTGCCACCTAGCCGCTCCGAGTGCCCACGCTAACCTCGGTTCACACAGAAGAGTAATGTATCACAACACACAGGACTTCGAATCCTGCTGAAAATGGGGCTGCGTAGCCACAGGCCGCTCTGAGTGCTCATGCTAACCGCGGTTCACACGCACAAGAGTAATGCATCTCAACAGACAGTACATCGAACCCTGCTGAAAATGGGGCTGCGTAGCCACAGGCCGGTCCGAGTGCACATGCTAACCTCGATTCACACACACACAAGAGTAATGTATCACAACACACAGTACATCGAACCCTGCTGAAAATGGGGCTGAGTAGCCACAGGCCATTCCGAGTGCTCATGCTAACCTCGGTTCACACACACAAGAGTAATGCATCTCAACACACAGTACATCGAGCCCTGCTGAAAATGGGGTTGCGTAGCTGTTCTGAGGGTCCATGCTAACCTCGGTTAACACACACAAGAGCAATGTATCACAACACACAATACATCGAACCCTGCTGAAAATGGGGCGGCGTAGCCACAGGCAGCTCCGAGTGCCCATGCTAACCTCGGTTCACACACACACAAGAGTAATGTATCACAACACACAGTACATCGAACTCTGCTGAAAATAAGGCGGCGTTGCCACAGGCTGCTCCGATTGCCCACGCTAACCTCGGTTCACACAGAAGAGTGATGTGTCACAACACACAATACATCGAACCCTGCTGAAAAATGGGGCTGCGTTGCCACCTGTGTTGAGAAGAGTAATGCTTCTCAACACACAGTACATCGAGCCCTGCTGAAAATGGGGCTGCGTAGCCACAGGCCGCTCCGAGTGCCCATGCTAACCTCGGTTCACACACACAAGAGTAATGTATCACAACACAGAGTACATCGAATCCTGCTGAAAATGGGGTTGCGTTGCCGCTCTGAGGGTCCATGCTAACCTCGGTTAACACACACAAGAGTAATGTATCACAATGCACAGTACATCGAACCTTGCTGAAAATGGGGCTGCGTAGCCACAGGCAGCTCCAAGTGCCCATGCTAACCTCGGTTAACACACACAAAAGTAATGTATCACAACACACAGTACATCGATCCCTGCTGAAAATGGGGTTGCGTAGCCGCTCTGAGGATCCATGCTAACCTCGGTTAACACACACAAGAGTAATATATCACAACACACAGTACATCGAACCCTGATGAAAATGGGGCTGCGTAGCCACAGGCCGCTCCGAGTGCCCATGCTAACCTCGGTTCACACACACAAGAGTAATGTATCACAACACACAGTACATCGAACCCTGCTGAAAATGGAGCTGCGTAGCCACAGGCCGCTCCGAGTGCCCATGCTAGCCTCGGTTCATCATCAAAAGAGCCTACAATGGACACGCGAGCATCGAAACCGGACTTTGGAAGAAGGTCGTCTGGTCCGATGAATCTCGTTTACTGTCGCACTATGTGGGCTGGCGGGTATGTGGGCGTTGCTTACGTATGGAAGTATTGGCACCAGGATGCACCATGGAACGAAAACAAACCGGTGGAGGAAATGTAATGCTTTGCGCAAGGATCTGCTGGGAAACCCTGTGTCTAGTCATTCATGTGCAGGAAACTGTCACTTCTACCACCTATCTAAACATCAATGCATACCCGGTACATCCTTTCATGGCAACACTATCCTCCTCTTCCCTAGTTGTGCCTTCTTTCAGCAGAATAATGCGCCAAGCCACACTTCTCGGATTGTTTGAAAATGGTTAGCGGAACGAATTCCAGGTATCCTTCTGGCTTACAAATTCCCCAGACATCACTCCAATCGAGTATCTGTGATTTGTGTTGGAACAGCAAATACAATCGGTGGCGGCTCAACTACGAGATCTGCAAGAGTTAAAGAATCTGTTAGTAACGTGTTGGTACCAGATGCCACGAGACACCTTTAGAAATTTTTTAGCGTCTATTCCTTGCCGCGTAAGGGCTGTTTCAGGGGCACGTGGAGGACTAACATCATACCAGGCAGGTGGTCATAATGTTTTGGCTGTTAACTGTGAATGGCACACTTCAACACGTAAAACGGTGTGCGGTGTGAACCAGGCATACCAGAGCGTTGAGTCAGTGGGCATTTCGTTGAGGATCGGAATGGGCAACACCAGTGATCTGAGCGACTTTGGATGTGACATGATCTCCTGTGGACTCTTTTGTCGTAGTTCCTTGCTTGGCGATCTCTGACGGCTTTCTAATCATGCGGTTACTAAATTTACTAAATACCCCAGCAAAAACCATGTTGCTAGGACATCACTCAAGCGAGCAGTGGCCCAGCACTATGTTGCCGTTGGCCCAGCACTATGTTGCTGGGCCACTATGTTGGCCCTACCTAGTGGCCCAGCACTATGTTGCCGTAGCCATATCATTATCATTGTCAACCATTATCCATCCCCTCCTGGATGAAGGTCTCCCCATGTTTCTTTCACAACTGTCTGTCTTGAGCCACTCTCCTCCATGTTACTCCGGCATGCTTTCGAATTTCATCCATCCTTCTCCTGTGTGGTCTTCTTCTGGGTCTTTTTCTGTCCCTTGGAATCCAGTCTAAAAATTCACTTGTCCATCTGTGGTCTGTTCTTCTGGCAACGTGTCCAGCCCATTGTCACTTCAGGGATTCTCTGATCATGACGTCTTCAGCTCTCGTCATTTTCCTTATCCACGAGTTCCTCTTCTTGTTTTTCCTGGTTATGCCAAGTATGTAGGAAAGATAAGAAGAGGAACACGTGGATAAGGGAACTGACAACAGTGGAAGGCATCATGATGAGGGTAAAACCCCTGAAATAGCAATGGGCTGGACATGTTGCCAGAAGAACAGACCACAGGTGGACAAGTGAAATTTTAGACTGGATTCCAAGGGACAGAAAAAGACCCATGAAGAAGACCAATAGGAGATGGATGGATGAAATTCGAAAGCATGCAGGAGTAATATGGAGGCCAGTGGATCCATATATATATAAAGACAATACAGTTTCCGAAAGGCACAACTCCTCTTTCGTTCCGTATGACAGAACGGTGCTGGAAATTTTTTCTCAACAGGTCCTGAAAAACATCCGTTTGGATCTGGGGAGCATCGAACCTAAGGCAACCTGTTTACGAAGCGGGCGCTTTAGCCACTATACTGGTTTCCTACGTGCGAGTGTTTGCCTGAAGGTGAGCCTCTTTCCTGCGCGATGTGAAACGGAGAGTTCTCTTTTGATTTTACAATATTGCGAGTTAGTTTTCATAAATGTCCATCTCACAAAATCCATAAATGTCCGTTTCACATAATTCATAATTTTTTATTTTTTTCAACATAACGAATGTTTTTATTTATCTTAAGGGAACTTCACTCATTTTCAACGAGTGTACCAACTTAAGGACGTTTTCTAAAGTTTGGTGCTCTTTGTGGTCTTGAAAGGCGATTGTTTAATTAACATATTTGCCCGTTCATGTCACATTCTGTTACATTTTTAACGTTGTATCTTTTTTTTCCAAGGTCCGTCCGAAGCCGCATTTGTTCTAAAGAGGAACGATATTTTATTTCACTCGTCGTTATTTTTGTTCGCGAATTTCTCTAATCTTGTGTATTTTACCCATGGATAAGTGCATTATATTCACATAGCTTTTTTTTTTTTTTTAATAATTGACAAATTCAGTATAATTCTTATTTTTTTCTAATGTTTTTTTTTTTACGAGTTCCTAATGTCTTTCCGACACTTTTGTTTGAAGCGGTTTAGTGTATCTTAAAACGAAAGATTATACAGAAATTATTTCTTGTCATTCATAGGAATGAAGTGGGTGCTTTTCATGGCTGTTTGTATTCTCGATTCTTTGTGTGTTAGTGCAAGAATTTTTCTACGAAATGAGGTTCTATAAATAATAATTAATTGACTATTTCTTACAGTTCAATAATTATTTATATAATTATCTTCCAACGGTAATCTTCGTCGACGTGGCATTTCATTAGGAAACTAATTCGTTTCTTTACGTATGGCTTTTTTCTCTCTAATATTCATTAAAATAACACGATGGCGATGGTGTCACCTTCAACTAACTTGTACTACGAGAGATTGCGCACGTGTTGCTTCTGCGCTTGCGCAGTCAGGCTGCTTCCACCTCGTGCTTCGGTTGCCAGCTACAGGCCACTAGTGGCGCTTGCTTGGAGGACCGTAATTCACGGCGATGCTGCAGGGCCATCAATGTCTGCCAACTGATGGAGCTCGGACCTCTACCGCACCGTGAGTGGCATATTTCAGAGAGAAGAGACCTATCATTGCCATCTGATCGCCAGCAGTTTCCCAACACTTGGGTTTTTGTTGGGACCGTCTTTCAGATACATTGAGATGTCAGTTTATTGGCTACACCGGTCCTCGATACATAAATGCCTCACTCGAACACGTGAAAAATCAGGGTGTGCGGCATAATTCAGGCAAACCAGGTAGTTGAGGGTCAGTTAGCTTTCGATTGATGGTCGGAATGGGTAAAACGGGTGATCGGAGCAACTTTGAGTGTGGCTTCAGGGTTGAAGCCGGGCGTATCGGTGCCAGCATCTACCAAATGGCCGTGATCTTGGGATTTTCACGCACAGACCCGTAGCGAAGATTTCTCGAGAATAATGCGACATGCAAAAAACTTTCAGCAATGGGCAGTCCTGTGGACGAAACCAGCTGGTGGATCAGAGGGGTCGAAGGAGACTGGCGAGAATTCTGCAAGGGAAGAGATTTTTCACTATCCAGCCAATCACCGAAGAATTCAACACTAGTCTGCCGAGAGTCATCTCCGAGTACACCACGTAACGAACCATGGGCTAAGGGGGACACCACGTAACGAACCATGGCTAACCATGGGCTAAGCTTAATACCCTGCCGTTAGTCTCCTTTGAACCATCTGACCACTGGTTGTTTTCGCCCACAGGACAGCCGATTGCTTGAAATTTCTTATGTGTTGCACCGTTCACGGTTAACCCTTGCAACGCCGCTCCGGTCGCCGAGTGATACAAGACGTTGACTTCTAATCATCCCTGGTGACGCATGAGTGGTGTCACTGTCTTACGCGTCCGTGGCTCTCTCCCTTCCCTGGAACCAGTTACTCCTAATCTGGGACGGGCGACTGCTTATAGCCCACTGAGTTGCTCACGATGTTCCTTAAACAAACAGAACCTTGCTAATGCTTTTCGTAAAAAGCCCTGGAGGTCTGGCATTTGAGAGACACTCGAACAGGCATGGCAGCAACTGTCTTCCAGCGTTCAAAGTCGCTCAGGTCACTCGTTTTGCCCATTCCGACCTTCAATCGAACACTAACTGATGCTCGACGAGCTGGTCTATCTGATTTATGCCGAAATCCACGTGGGGGCTAAGTGGATAAAATTGGAAAGCATGCCAGAGTGATGTGGAGGAAACTGGCGCCAGTTGTGAAAGAAACTTGAGACCTTCATCCGCCGCCACGGTAGATGAAGTTCTCAAGTCTCCAATGAAAAAAAAAAAAAAAAGACCTTCCAGCAGTGGATTGATAGTGGTTGACAACGATGATTTCATGCCGCCCCGGTGGCGCAGTGGTCTAAGCGATGGCTTCTGATCATTTGTCCGCCGCCCCGGTGCCGCAGTGGTCTAAGCGATGGCCTCTGATCATTCGTCCGAAAGGGGTCCGGGTTCGAATCCCGGTGAAGCATGGATGTTGTGTTTGTCTTATGGCACTGGCTCTCTCCCTTCCCTGAAACCACTGACCCTAAATTAGGGACGGGCGACTGCTTATAGCCCATTGAGTTGCTCACGGTGGTCGTTAAACTTCCAATCAAAAAAAAAAAAAAAATCATTTGTCCGAAAGGGGTCTGGGTTCGAATCCCGGTGGGGCATGGATGTTGTATATTTGTCTTATGGCCTTGGTTCTGTGCTTTCCCTGGAACCATTGGCATTAAATTAGGGACGGGCGACTGCTAATAGCCCATTGAGTTGCTCACGGTGGTCGTTAAACCTCCAATAAAAAAAAAAAAAAAAAACGATTTTATAAATAGCCCCAAATATGGGAATCGATCAGCTTTTGTGTTTCTCAAGATATTTCCGCTGATGGGTAAATGTTGAAAATTTCCTATATGTTGAATGTCTTGATTGCATTCCGACCTTTTAATTAATTTAAGACCAGAATCTGGGTATGGATTTCGTGAAAGAAATATTCTTCACTTAATACAAAGTTAGGATTATAGCAATCAGATATGCCTGAATTGCCTGTTTCATTGTTCAGGAAACTTGAAAATCACATCGACCTGGAACGAGAACCGAATCTGCATCTCTCGATTTCTGTTCAGGAGATGAGGAATATTTCTTCCACGGAATCCGTACCTCAGATACTGGTGATATACTTAATTACGCTACGTGGAAGCAGAATCGGCTTCGACAGGCGAAATCTGAAAATGTTCAGATTCTTTTAACGCAGATATTTGGAACTTCGCTGATGGGTGTTGTAACGGTAGCATGCTTCAACGGAAATCGGATGGTGAGGGTTCGATGGGATTTTCATGTTGTGATGATGTTACGCATAGTAAAACTGGCGATGCAGGCATATCTGATTGCCAGTTTAATAATTCAAAATCTAGGTGACAGAGAACTGTTATAATATAAATACCCCATAGATAAATGAAAGAGTAACAGATTTAGTGGCCACTCTGTGTGTATCCGTTTTCGACAAAACAGAAAGAACATTAGAGGTGCACATATATTACGTAGATTAGAAGGAGCCCTAGTAAGAGAATGCTTAATGTCTATCAAAGTGAGTGCGAATGTTTAATGTCTCTCTTAAAGGGTAAGAATATGTTTAATGTCTATCACGTCATTTTGAGGAAACACCAGGATCTGAATGCAACGCTAGTTGTTGAAAGAATCCTTCCAAATGCGTGCATTTACGTACTGTAACGACACTGACCTCTCATTGGGTCATCAGCCATTTCGTGATGGCAAAGAAACAGGACGATATATCGGGTGATGAAATGTTTTAAAATTAATCATCGTTTGCGTACGGTCGGTAGGAATCTATCTGTCGGAGCCTTGTTCTGACGTCAGATGGGTGCGAATCGTAAGTTTTTGCAGCGGTCTGAGTTGTTTCACTCCCGCCAGAAATCCTGCTTTAATAATCCGTACACTGACAGAGTCACAAAACTTATCATACAACCTTCAAAATGTAAGTATTTAGGAGATTATGAAAGTTCGAGAAATCATAAGCTGTTATTATGCAAGTACAAGAATATTTCTATAAAAAAACGAATGGCAACAGAAAAAATTCACATGAATATGCAAAAACTATATACGTCACAAAAATCTACATACAGTTCGTATTCGTTTCTTCGTCCGGAATCAGTAAAGAGGATTGCAACACCTTAGCTTAGTCGGGAGTCATAGATACTAGTAAAGTTCTTATGTGGAAACAGCCCCGAGGAGGAAAAATTTTCTAGACGAGAAATTTGATTGTAAATTTACGGGAAGAGAACAAATCATACAGTGAAGCTTCGAAATTTATTGGGAAAACCCAAAACTGCGCAAGTGTACAAACTGTTGTAAAGAAATTTAGGTCAACAGGAAATGTGTAGAAATCTGGTCATCCCAAAATACGTTATCGAGATACTTGAGTTATTTTGAGAAGAGCAAAGTCTAATCTGAAAGTAAATGCTCCAAAATATTTAAGCAGTCAGAATACATGGCGGGTGCTGCCATTTGAGATTTCAGGGAATTTGTACATATAAACGCATTTAAATTTTCGAATTCAGTGAAATTTTGTTTTATATAATGATTTCTTTTGTTAAATTTAGTGTGCCGCCCTGGTGTCGCAGTGGTCTAAGCGATGGCCTCTGATCATTCGTCCGAACGGGGTCAGGGTTCGAATCCCGGTGAGGCATGGATGTTGTGTTTGTCTTACCGCACTGGCTCTCTCCCTTCCCTGGAACCAGTGACCCTAAATTAGGGAAGGGCGACTGCTTATAGCCCATTGAGTTGCTCATGGTGGTCGTTAAACCTTCAATCAAAAAAAAAAAAAAAAAAAAAATTAGTATTGTACTATTCTGTCGAGCGGAAGGAATCAGCTGAGCGAATATGTAAGACAGTAACTAAGGAGATAACAATATCACATAAATCCGTGATACAGTGTATAGCGAAAAATATTTAATCATGCCAAGCTTTCGCTTTTCAACGGCTTCATCAGGATGAACTTACACTAGACTAGAACAACGATCCGTTTGGAGTTTAAAATGAGACAACAGCACGCGTGTTAAACATAAGTATAACATATTATAAACACGTGAACTGGCATCAATCGTTGCATGTGCCCAATGCCCACGTAATTTATCATACAGGATATCAAATCGTATTTTATGCTAGTTTCAATCTCAGAGCCTGTAGTAAATGGAGGTCCACGGTGACGGCAGTCCAAAGGATACCCCATCACTGCATACACAGTGCGTCAAAGAATTTTTAAGACTGACGCTAGATTTCAGCCTACGGTGGCGCCACCAGTGTAATCGCGAATGCGTTATAAACTGTGATCATCAGCTTGCTTTCTGCCAAAAGAACTGCGCAGTTGTTAAAGTAACTCAAACGAAACGGCCGTTCATTAGAGAAGTAAAATTTTTTTCATGTTGAATTATTAAGATGGAACAAAGGGCTGTTATTAAATTTAACGCAAAACTTGGTAAAAGTGCCTGGGAAACGTACCAAATGATGACACAAGTTTACGGTGAGTTTTGTTTAAGTAGATCAAATGTTTCCCTGAGGCACAAACGTTTTTTGGACGGAAGAGATAAGCTAGAAGATGATAAGCATACCGGAAGACCAAGTTCATCTAGGACACCTGAGATTATTGAAAAAGTGCGTGATTTCGTGGCAAACAATCGATGTGCGTCACTAAGAATGATGGAAGAGTCTTTAAACATCAACAAAGAAATGATTCGAACCATCCTGCATGAAGATTTGGGCAAAACAAAAGTCTGTGCTAAATTTGTTCCACACATGTTAACCAATGAACAAAAATCAAGGAGAAGTGCACATTGCAGAGACATCATTTCAGCTGCTGAAAATGATCCAATCTTCTTAAAATCGATTGTTACAGGTGATGAAACATGGTGTTTTCAATATGATCCTAAAACAAAGCGACAAAGTGCGGAATGGAAGTAAAAAAACTCACCACAAGCCAAAAAAACAAGAAAAGTTCCATCGAAAATCAAAACAATGCTCATTACATTCTTCGATAGTAAGGGTATTATCCACAAAGAATTTTTTCCAAATGGACAAACAATTACTGGTGAGTTTTATTTAAATGTTTTGAGGCGTTCGATGGGCAGAATTTGTCACATTCGTCCAGAATATCGGGATGAAAACAGTTGGTGTTTGTTGCACGGTAACGCACCCAGTCACATCTCACTTCTTGTTCGTAGATTTTTGGCGAAAAATAACGTCTGTGTGTTGAATCATCTACCGTATTCGCCTGATTTAGCACCCTGCGACTTTTCTTTATTCCCAAAACTTAAAATGACGTTAAAAGGGTGTTATTTTGATGATATTTCGACCATACAAAAAGCTTCGACCCGTGCTTTGGAGGCAATTCCGCAAAGTGAACTGGAACAGGCATTCGAATCATTATTAAATCGCTGTAACAAGTGTATTGAAGCCGGAGGGATTTATTTGGAATAACAAACCAAAACAAATTATAATTCTTGTTTCTATTTCATTTTACAGACCCAGTCTTATAAATTCTTTGCCACACTGTGTATATCACTTCTTGTAATAATCTCAATAGACTCCCTGATCAAATAATGAACGCGGGTCCACTAGTTTCCTTTCATTCCATATGGGAATTGTTGCGTTGTAAATTACCTCCTTTGATAAAACAGTCCCTCTTCCTTTGTCTCTCATATGTCTCCCTATGCCTCACACATAAAGATCTATTAGTTATTCTGATGTAGGACTTTATAGTCGAATCCGGGAATTTTAATGGAATCGCAAACACCCTTGCACTATACTCTACGTCTGTTTTTCTTGTTATTTGCTGTTAAAATCTTAACAATAGTTTTTTTTGGTGGCTTCAGCGATACTTCAATACCATGTATTTCCTCAGTAAATTCTTGACATAAAATGAGAATTGGAGAATATACGAAATGGTGCCTGCAAATTTCATGCTTACTTTCTCTGTGTTGCCCTTTAATGGGCTTCTTTTCACTTATTGGAATATAAAAAGTGAAATTTTAGACAGTAGTAAAAAACACCATTTTTTTAATAATAGTGTTGAAAGATAAGAGAGAGAGAGAGAGAGAGAGAGAGAGAGACAGAGAGAGAGAGAGAGAGAGACAGAGAGAGAGAGAGAGAGAGAGAGAGAGAGAGATTCCCTGTTAAGTTACAAACTAAAATTCATAAACAACCTTATAACAGCAAATATATAAAAAAAAAAAAAAAAAAAAAACGACGTAAGCTAAAATGACGAAAAGGTAGTAAACTTGTTAAATGTCATGGGGATGAGATGGGGACGTATTCCTGGTTTCCAGTACTACATACTTGAATAAATACTCGTACAATATGTATCTCAAAAGTTTTTGTTTTACTGGGGATAACATCAGCAGGCCCGGTGGCTCAGTGGTCTAAGCGCTGGCTTGTGACCATTCGTTCGAGATGGGTTCGAATCCTGGTGAGGCATGGATGTTGTTTCTTATTTACGGCACTGGTTCTTTCCCTTTCCTGGAACCAGTGGCTTTAAATTAGGGACGGGCTACTGCTTATAGAGTTGCTATCGGTGATCGTTAAACATCCAACCAAAAAAGAAAAAAAAAATCTACAAGAAAGGAATTTTTTGGTAAAATTGACACGCACTTCAAAATTCGCCCCCCCGTACAACACCTACCCCCGCCCCAGTTCTGAACTGCTGTAGTCGCCACTGAGTAAGATTACACCTCCCTCCCGACAAGGCCATAGCTAGGTCTCAAAACCCGGGGGGGGAGGGAAAGGGCAAGGACGTGAGGAAGGTGACCTGCGCCCAGGGGCAACATATATTATTTGCTCCTCACGGAAAACAACAACACAGATGTTTGAGAAAGTGGTTTCGGAAGTGACAGCAGTAGCGGTGAACATCTATTCGAGAAAAGTTTGTTCTGTAGCTGTGTTGAATAAATTCTGAGAGTTTATTAAAAACAGATTTAATTTCATAGAATAATACGCTCAAAAATATTAACTTATATTATATTAGACAGTGAAAAAAATCACCAAAAAACAGTAAATGTTATGATTCGTAACTTGGCCTGATCAAGGAGCACCAAAACTGAAAAAAATGACAAATGAAAAACAAAAATAGAAGATTTATTGCCACCGAGTTGACCCAGTGGTCTAAGCTGAGGCGCTGGCTTCTTAGCATTCATCCAAAATGTGCCTGGGTTCGAATCTCGGTGAAAAATGGGTGGTGTATTTGTCTGATGGCACTTGCTCTTCCTTCACTGGCACTAGCGGGCCTAAATTAGGGACGGGCGACTGCCTTTATAGTCCACTGAATCACTCAGGCTGGTTGTTAAACTCCGGAATAATAATAATAATAATAAAACAACAAAACAAAAACGAAGCCGAACATTCAACTACAAGGAAATTTTCTACATGGGAAAGTGCATGTTTTTATATTACAAAATTACTTGCCGTGGCACATTAATAGTTTTAGCAGCAACATCATTCTAGCTTTTTCAGCGCCCTCACACAATGGCGCTCTGGGGACGATTTCCTCTTTTTGCCCCCCCCCCCCTTTCCATCACTACGTCTCTGATGATGAGCCATCTGGGAGGGCTCTGTGTTCAGCTACAAACTATATTTTCAGACAAATACAACTGTCAAAAAATAAAAACAATAAAATAAAATGCAGAATACGAAAAAAGATGTGAGAAAGAAAACTAAACTCCGGGGGGGAGTAAATTTCATTCTCTGAATTTGCTTGATGGCAGTTCAGTTGGAAGATCCTTATTCCTGGAGGTAAAATAACTTCCGAATAAAATAGATGAACTAATTTTTTTAGTAGACCATTCTAGTTCCTTTACGCGGTTCTACGCAAATGGCATGAAGGAATCATTCGTGTCGTATTCGAATCTTTGGACTCCACTTCTTGGGCTTCGCTTTTTCGCTAGCTTTAATCCTCATTCTCCATCGCTGGTACTCGGGAGTAGCATCTTCTTACCGTGGTCAACAACCCCCCCTGCTCTCCCCGTTCAAAACTACGTGACGTCAGATTCCCGCCAGCAAACTCTTTTTCTCATCACACAACCAAAGTAACGAAGAGGAAGAACTCTTTTCTTTCAATGAATTTCCTCTACTGTGCTAGTGACTAGATGACTACATATAGTTAAAACGTCCACGTAACCTTTCAAATGTAAATAAAATGTTCGTATATGAGGTTCGAGTAACAAGGAAGAACGTTACGAATTTCAAGGGATCTAGAAAAAAAAACTTCGGTTTATGCGGAACTTGGCATTATGTGAGCTCGTTGTTCGAGTGCTCTGAGTTTTATTCAGCATTTGCAGAAAGCACTGCAACATTTTCTCCGTGCGTAAGATTTATACACTTATTCTGGTTCTGCACAATCGCAACGCACTGGTAAAGCTAACTTGAGCGTAATTTCCGAACAGTGACACCTGTTCGGAGGTTTCACCGTACTAAAAAATTGTATGACTTCATTTTTGAGTTACAATTTTTTGTAAATTTATTTATGCCCTCAGAGCATGAATTTACTCTCCTAGTATGGTCATTATGGAAGAGTAACGCCACCCCCTCCTGCCCACGCATGACGCTACGGGTGGACTGTGGTGGGCTTAAGCCCCTCGAACTTCTCTCTTTGTGGTCTAAGCGATGGCCTCTGATCATTCGTCCGAAAGGGGTCCGGGTTCGAATCCCGGTGAGGTATGGATGTTGTGTTTGTCTTACGGCACTGGCTCTCTCCCTTCCCTGGAACCAGTGACCCTAAATTAGGGACGGGCGACTGCTTATAACCCTTTGAGTTGCTCTCGGTGGTCGTTAAACCTCCAATAAAAAAAAAAAAAAAAACCTTCTCTTTGAGCTCACCCTTTAGCGCCCCCTCGCCCCCAAAAAAATATTTAAGCAATTGGAACATATGGTGGGTGCAACCATCTGAGATTTTAGGGAACTTGGGTAAATGTATGTGAATTTCTCGAATTCACTGAAATTTTGTTAAATAAAATGATTTTTTTTTATTTATTTATTTATGGGGAAAAAAGATTCTATGTAGTAAAATGAAGCCGGGAAACAGAGCAAAACTTTTCAATCAATGTACAATACCTATTATGACATATAGCACTGAAACCTGGGCTATCAAGGAACACATCTTAGATAAATTGCAAAAAACACAACGTAAAATGGAAAGATCCCTATTAAATATAAAACTTTAAGATAAAGTAAAGAATACAGATATGAGATCCAGAACAAAATTTTTACACATAGGTGAAAAAATACTCAATTTAAAATGGAAACGGACTGGGTATATCGCAAGAATGGAAAATAGTAGATGGACTAAAATAATAACAGAATGAAGACCATGTAAAAGAAAGAGAGGAGTAGGACTACCAGAAGTCATAGTACTTTATTATACTAATGAGCTAAAATATGCATGAAGCATTGGCAGCTTAAAAGATTAAATAAATGGCAGTACATATTGAAGATGCATACATTAATATTATTAATAACATATATGAAAATGCAAGTGCAAAGATTCGGCTGTTTGAAAATACAACACACATAAAAATTGGAAAGGGGGTGAGACAAGGTGACACCATATCTCCGAAGCTCTTTAATGCCACAATGGGAAATGTCTTTCAATCACTGAACTGGGAAAACAAAGGGATAAAGATTAATGGAGATTATCTAACCCACCTTCGTTTTGCCGATGACATAGTCATTTTTGCAACTACCCCATCAGAGCTACAGAGTATGATCCAGGAACTTGCTGACAAGAGTAAAGAAGTGGGATTAAAAATGAACTTTCAGAAGACAAAAGTGATGTTCAAAGCTTTTACAAGAAATGAAGATTTGTCGATTGATGGAGAAAAGCTGGAGATAACAGACACGTGCGTTTATCTTGGACAGCAGATATCAAGTGAGGGTCACATTGGTGAAGAAATTAATCGGCGTACAAAACTTGCCTGGAGAGCTTTCGGAAGAAACAGCATAATTTTCAAGAGCAATATGCCATTATGTCTTAAAAGAAAAGTGTTTGATCAATGCATCCTTCCAGTGCTTACGTATGGTGCAGAGACGTGGACCTTAGCTAAAAGAGACATACAAAAGCTGCAGACAACTCAAAGTAGCATGGAGAGGTGCATGCTTGGTGTAGCCAGGAGAGATAAGAAGAGGAACACGTGGATCCGAAAAATGACAAGAGTGGAAGACATCATGATCAGAGTAAAATCCCTGAAATGGCAATGAGCTGGACATACTGCCAGAAGGACAGACCATCGATGGACAGCCGAAATTTTAGATTGGATTCCAAGGGACAGGAAAAGACCCAGAAGAAGACCACATGGGAGTTGGGTGGATGAAATTCGATAGTATGCGGGAGTGACATGGAGGAGACTGGCACAAGACAGACCGTTGTGGAGGAAACATGGGGAGACCTTCGTCCAGCAGTGGATTGAAAATGGTTGACAATGATGATGACATGAAGACATGAAAAAGATAAAATCTTGATTTATATAAGCTGAGGAATTAAGTCCGGTAAAACATTAAACTGCCACTTAAAATAAAGATAAACATTTTTACGCAGCTATGAACGAATGGTTTTCTTAACACGTGTTAGGAGCGCGAAAGTAGGTCAAGCACTCACGCAACTTAAAAAAAAAAAGAGAAGAAACCATTGAGTGCTGAAAAGTCATCCATACGCACCTGCAAACCGTGAGAGCAGTAGAACACAGGAAAATCTCATTGCACAAAAGCAATAATATACGTGAATAAGCTAACTTAAATGAAAAAAAAAAACAGGTATCAAAACACAAGTGCTGAGTAGCAGAAGGAAGATGGATGGATGGATGATATAAATAAAACTGTAGGAAAGGTATGGAACAGACAAGCCGAGGACAGTAACATTTGGAAAGAGATGAGGGAGCCCTATAGCCTCAATTAGCTATGAGAGAGAGAGAGAGAGAGAGAGAGAGAGATTCCTAGTCAGGGTAAAAACTAAAATGCATAAGCAGCCTTATGAAAGCAAAAAAAAAAAAAAAAAAGCGACTTAAGCAAGCTAAAATTGCGAAGAAATATTAACTTGCCATAGAGATTCGCATACATATGGTTTCCATACTACATACATTGAATAAATACCACTTACAGTATTCACTTCAAAATCAGCGTCGGATAAAATGCACATGAAAGGAATTTTTGCCAGAATTTCTGCCGAACACTTGAAAATTTGTGTCCCCCCCCTATAATACTTTGCCTTCCTAATACCCTGCCCCCAGTTCTGAGCGGGTGGCGTCGCCATTGGTCCTGCCCCTCGCTGGGGTCCAGAACTTTCGAGTTTGGGAAGTTCAAAAGTCGTGCCCTGAACTTTCAGGTATGGACAATGCCATGCTTTCCGTATTAAAGCCAGTGCAAATCTGTACCTACCTACAGATGGATCAATTTCATAGAACGACATTAAAAATGAAAAGGGGTAAAAGAAAAAAAAAAAAAGACCACAACCTTTCGTGTACATTTAAAGTTCGCTGGTGTCCATCACAGAACTTAATGAAGTATCCCCTGCAAATATGGAAATTAGAATTTCATTTTAAATACCTGTCCTCAGAAAAAGGGATGGCCAAAACTGTGTTGTTGACTGATTGACAAATGATCCGAATGCTATTTTCTCAAGCCTGTTGCCTTTTGGTCGTCTCGGGTGAGATCCGGGTGATAAGTTGTTCAATTTGCTTGGGGCGGTGACCCTAAATTAGGCGTAGGCCGCCGACCTATCTGATGCTAATAAACACCGTTCAAAAAAAAAAAAAAAAAAAAAAATATACCCAACTGAAAACGGTGGCTGAAGGACGGTAGCATTTTGTTTTTATGTAACAAGATTAAAACTAGTTTTTTTTTATTATTATTATAGCCTTTAAATACTTCCTGAATAATGGCATGAAAGTTGTTTGCTGTTAATTAATAAACCTCTACGTTTTTCTGGGAGTTATTCAAATCGTGAATGCGTGAAGAATGCTATGTAAATGAAAACAGCAGAGGGAACAGTTTTGGAATACGAGCGTTTGCATACCTAATCTCCATTGTGATTTCATTAATTGCCTTTGCTCACAACTTAAGGTATATTTATTGTTTGTTCCAAAATGTCAAATACAGAGTTTGTGTCAGTGAAGGATCTACAAGTTTCTCTCGAGGCGGGGGCTGGGCTATTTGCTATACACCGTCCGACAAAAAAAAAAAAAAAAAAGGAGAGATCGCGGAGAAGTTATTCACTTTTCTGTGTACAAAGGCCGTTCCGTAAAAACGGAGAGTAATTTTTTTTAAGTTGGCAACAGTGCGAAGGGGAAAATTAACCACGCAGACGACTAACTGAAATAAGGAAGTATCTATGGCGACAGTTATTAGTCGTGGCAGACGATTCTGGTTTTGTTATTGTGCAGTTGTTTAAGGCACGTCTGCATTTCGCCATACAGCTATGGAGGTGAGTGATTCAAAGTTAAGAAAATGCGTTATGCGATGAAATTTTGCTATCGTTTGGGTAAAACGGTTCCAGAAACAGTTGATTTAATGAAAAAAGCTTACGGGCAAGTCAGCGATTTTTTACGCTTTCCAACCGTAGGTTGAAGAAGCGTATATGCTCCAACTTTTTCCGTCTGTCCGCACGATAACTCTCGTAAAAATGGTTCGATTTCGATGAAATTTTAGTATGCGGTAGGAGACCACCTGAGGACCAAACCTATTCAAAATGGGGTTAATGGGGTCAAAGGTCACGACATAGGAGCGGGATGCATTCCATTGCCCTTATGCGCCATAACTTGCGTAAATATGGTTCGATTTCAATGAAATTTTATTATGTGGCAGGGGACCACCTGGGGTCGAATCCTATTGAAAATGGGCAAAATGGGATTAAAGGTCAGGACATAGGATCAGGATCCATTCCGTCACCCTTATGCGTTATAACTTACGTAAAAATGCCTCGATTAAGACAAAACTTTATCATGTTGTTCCGGATGTATACTTTACCGGTTCTGTTGAATATCATCGAAATGGGGTCAAAGATCAGGTCATAGGAGCGAGATTTATTCTACAGCCATTATCCTCATAACTTGAGTAATAATTGGAGTAATGATTTGTGGTATGTTGGAAAGCGTATCATAATCAATGCATTGCATGATTTTACTAAATTGTTGGATGGTACTATGATTTCAAAAAAGGGCGTTTGTCGGCAGAACTCGTTCCTAGGTCTGGTCGACCTGAAAGTGTTGTTACGGAGAGTATTGTTAACACTGTTTAAGGAATCCTGCAAGAAGATCGACGAATGATGTGTGAAGACATAGCGGCGTCAACTAATATTTAAAAAACGTCGGCATTACGGATTCTACGCGACAAATTGCTGCTGCATCATGTGTGTTTCAGATGGGTACCTCATCACTTGACTACAGAACAATTGTTAGTCAGAGTTCAAGTGTATCATGGGTCGAAACAAATTATTGCAAAGGATCCAAACTTTCTAAACACAGTAATAACTGCCGATGAAACATGGGTCCACTATTTCGACCCCCTCACGAAGCGCGCAACGAGTGTCTAGAAACACACAGGCTCGCCTCCTCGGAAAAATTGCCACCAAACCAAATCAGCTGGGAAGGTTCATTTTCTTTTATCATAAAGGTGTAGTCTACCGGCATGCCGTTCCTCCGCGAATTGCTGTCAATGCTAAATATTACATTTCAGTCTTGAAGCATCTGCGACGACACATATCGATTAAGCTAAGCGACCAGAACTGTTGGGCAAGTGAACCCTAAGCCATGGTAACACCTGCCCACATGTGGATGCTTGTGTTCAACAGTTTCTTACGAAATGCAGTATTGAAATCATACCACAGCCTGCCTACAGTCCTGAGCTCGCTCCGTGCGATTTCTGGTTGTTTCCAATAATGCAGGAGAAGTTCCGTGGTGCAACATTCAATACAGATGCTGACTTTATTCAAGCTGTACGGGAGTCGCTAAAGCAGCTTCCACAAAATGCCTTCGCCACATGTTTTAAAATGGGCTGAATGATAGGACCGTTGCATATCATCCGAGGGAAGATACTTTGAGAAATAATAACATATATTTTGCTGTGCCTATATTTCTTCAATTTGTGGGATTTTACTCTCAGTTTTTTACGGAACTCCCGTTGTATTTGTTTGTTTGCTTATATACCGACAGCATTGCCTCTTTTTTTTTTTTTTTTTAATTCTTTTTTCGTGGTGTAGCAATCACCATGAGCAACTCTAAAGATCTTACTATGAGCAACTCTAAGGGTCATGAGCAACTAAACTCAAAAACTAAAAACTAAAAAAACAAAACAAAAAAAGAACTCGAAGCTAAACTCAAAACTAAACTCTAAGGGTCATGGTCATGTCTTACTATGAGCAACTCTGTCACCATGGGCAACTCTAAGGGTCATGGTCATGTCTTACTTGCCGCCCCGGTGGCGCAGTGGTCTAAGCGATGGCCTCTGATCATTCGCCCAAAAGGGGCCCGGGTTCGAATCCCGGTGAGGCATGGATGTTGTGTTTGTCTTACGGCACTGGCTCTCTCCCTTCCCTGGAACCAGTGACCCTAAATTAGGGACGGGCGACTGCTTATAGCCCATTGAGTTGCTCACGGTGGTCGTTAAGCCTCCAATCCAATGTCTTACTATGAGCAACTCTATCACCATGAGCAACTCTATCACCATGAGCAACTCTAAGGGTCGCAACTCTGTTAAGCAGTCTTCCATCTCTAATTTGGGATCATTGAGAGCCAGCGCTGTGAGAAAAAACACCACCGATGCCTAAACCAGGACTCAAGCCGTGGCCCATCTTGGATACTAACCAGAAACGAGCGCTTCTGAGCACTCGGGCACCTCGGCAGAATTTCACAGCCTTAAAACGCGTTCCTCAGCAAAATGATCATACTTAATCACTAAATACCAGTTTACGAACAAACACGTAGAAAATAACCATTATTTTCGTAGCTATGGATCTTCTGCTTTCACCGTCCCGGTGTCCATGTGATCTCAGGCACTGGGCCATTATTCTCTTTAGGTGGGACTGGCATCATGAGGAATGAGGTTCATTCGAACGATCACTCGGAATCTCACCCCAAGAACATTCGACCACCGAAATTGCTCTCACAGCACATAAACTGCTATGAGAGCAATTTCGGGAAGCAACTTGAGTTTTTACACTGCGGATATTCAAGAAAGATGCGAGGCTTTTTGTTCAAGTAGGAACTGACTGACGGAGGCGGTTTCTGTGATACTTTCAACAAATTGAAAAGCAGGTAAACGTTCAACTGCAAGGCAAAGTTTGATTTATCCATACAATTAAATTATTTAAGTTATAACTTTATCAGAAACATCGTTGCAATTGCACGCAAATAGGTGGATGAGTACTTGCAAATCAGCCCATAATTTGCACTCTTCCCAGCATTTGGTTTGCCACCCAGTCTGGCGCATTCCCCGGTGAGAACTTCAATGGATGGATGCGGCTCAATTCGGCAGCAATAGATAGATTTTCATAATCTGTACAGAACTGCCAAATGAAGACAGGAGGTAGGTAACCAGAATAAAATACTCCAGAATATCCGGGCACTTTCATATCTACAAATAATCTTTATTTACAGAAAATTTTATATTGTGTGCTGAAAGCTTTGGCCATTAAGTCGGCTCTTAGCCTTCGTGAAATGCTCTTCACCAGATATTTTGTAAATGTTTATCGATTAGTTTCTCCATTCGGACTTCAAAGCAGGGACCAGTTTTGTTTGTTGGCTGATCTCTTATTCTTCCGTGCACCCGATGATCCAGATCAGATCATACAGTATGTAGAGGATTTTAGGAAGGGTGTGTCTGACCCCATGTATTAAACAACCCATAGGAATAGGAAGCTAGGAGATTTCGGGTGGAGTGCCGAATAGGCAAGTGACACGGAAGCCGGGTAGAAAGAGGGAGGAAGACGCCCTTATTTATTACCAGGGAGCCAGTACCCGGTGTCCGACGGCTTAATGCGCCCATCCGACGCACGACGGATATTTGTGGTTCGAGCTTTCGTACTCGCTGGGATCGAACCTGAGGTCCCTCCGTGGCAGTCACGAACGTTGACCACTAGGCCATCCACGGCCCACTGACGATCCGATTCGTTGCAGTGATTTTATGTAGAGTTCAGATCAGGATTATGAGCTGGCCTGTGCACCTTTTCGACGCCCATGCCGTCATACCATGTGTAACAAAACCAGGTGTTTGACATGGTGCGTTGTGCTGTAGTGTGGGCCTCCCCGAAAGTACTGACACAACTTTGTTAGTGTATAATTGTGCAGGACGTCAACGTACAGCTCAGCATTCATGTGTTTGTCCAAAACGACAAATGGGACCAAATTGAACTACGAAAAACAGTTCCAGACCATGACACTGTCTTGACCAAACTTCCCTGTTTGGACCATAAACACTCAATGGATAAAACATTAGAGATACTTACCGAATAGCATGTTGGTTTTCCTCTAGTAGAAATAACAGCCTGTACATGCCCAGGTATCGACTCCGCCAGATGTCGGAGGGTTTCCGGAAGTAACGCCAGCTACGCCTTTTCCAGCATTGTTCACTACTCCACCCGAGACATTGGTCCAGGATCCAAATCCAGAAAACTTGAAGGCCTCTGCATGGTTCAAAACTCAGATTACAGTACCTTGAGCCATGCCTGGGTGGTTTTAGCCCGGTGTGTGTGTGTGTGGGGGTGCATTGTCCTTTTGGAACAGACCATCATCCGCAGGATGAGCGAAGGCCATGAAAGCCTGTAGGTGATCAGCCAGAAAATGAATGCTGGTGGCACGCAGCGGTTAAGGACCTCTGCAGACACACCACGGGACCTAATGTGTCCTATGAGAAGGCTTCTCAAACCATCACGTGACTACCGTCTTGAACAGAGCCGACCTAGCACGACGGAGCCATGACCTCATGCTGTCAACGCCACACCCGCACCCTCTCATCAGTTCGGTACAGCTGGAAACGGGATTCATCGGACCACACGATGCGGCGCCACTCTGCAGGGGTCTAGTTTTTATGTTCTCGGTACCAAGCGATGCGTGATTTCCGATGACGCGTAGTTAACACTGGAACACGGGTAGGGCGTCGGCCCCCGTAGCCCAGGGTATGCAGAATGCTTCATCCCATTCGCTCACTGACGCTTATTCATACTCCGACATTTAACCTGGATGTAATTTCCGCTGCCGTTGGCAAGCGACCGGTCTGTACGAGCCTGAATAGTCTACGTCGACCGTGATTATCAATGGCGTGTGGTCAGCCACCGCTCGGTCTCTGGGCGTTGGTACGTCCGTCGATGGTATACTCGCGGTACACCCTTGATACGGTTGCCCTCCGGAACCTTAGGGTTCTTACCACTTGGGCGATAGAATGACCCATCTATCTAACGCCCACAATGCGTCCACGATCAAAGTCGCTAAGATCACCACTTTAACCCATTTTTGTCGACTGCGATATACAGTTGGAAAGCCCTGCTGTCCGCTTATTTATCTCCTGCGTTCGGCTTGGGTCTGTTCCACTCTGCTCGGGGGATGCCTAAGTCAACTGCCCATCAGTTGACTTAGGCATCCCATCACCCCTATCTGTAATCTTTTGTATACTGAGTATATATATAAAAAAAGATGAAATAATAAGCTCCATTAGCAATAATGAGGTAAAAGTAATGCAAGCACTTTATCATAAACATAATTACAATATTTAAGTAATGCCTGAAGAAATGTCTATTATCTGTGAGATATTTCCTGTTTGAATAACCGAAGGCAAATGTATTTATTTTATTGTTCTAGTGGTATATTTCGCTGATTTCTCCATTACCACCAGCAAAGTAGGAATGCTGGCCATCGGTTTGACCGCAGACATCCATTTTGACTGATGAATTTTAGTGCAGAGTGATAACAAAAAGTTTTTTAAATCGTTTCATCTTACTCTACCCTAGTGGGTGTGACGTATATTCTATTTTAACTTTCATTTTTAGTTCCTTTTCCTACGTAAATTTGAGTTTGTTCTCTTTTGCACTTTCCAAACTTAACGTGATATCTTCTCCCTCACATGAATAGAGGTTTGGGAACACCCTGATGTCAGTGCGTAAATGACGTATCCATGTGATAAGAACAAAACGAGAGATATACACAGTCGATTCACATTATTGTGGCCACCTCCTACTTTTGACTTCAACAACGAGTAGCCAATGAAAAAAGGCATGTGTCGTCAGTTGGCTTGGAAGGTTTATATGGTGTGCTGTGGGCATTCTGAAAACATATCACTCGTTGCCGTCATGGATAAAAGGATCGATTTACGAGATTTGCAAAAAGGGATGATTATCGGCTTTCGGGCCAAGGGTGGCAGCATTTCTGAAACAGCGCAGTTTGTGAACTGTTCGCGTGCTGCTGTGGTTAAAGTGTATCGTGATTGGAGAAATGCAACCATTGCGAATAAGCGACGTGGAAACTGCGGAGCACTACGTGCCATTGATGTCAGAGGTGAACGTCGGCTTCGACACGTTATAGTGGAGCAACTCACTGGCCGAATGAACCAGGGGGCTGCCTGAAGTGTGTCTGAAACGACAGTTCAGTGAACCCTGCTGCGTATGGGGCTCCGATGCAGACGGATGGTCGCTGCACCTATGCTAACATAGGTGCTTCGGTAGAAAAGGCTTACATTTGCACGGCAGCATCGGAATTGGACCTCCGCTGATTGGCTAAGAATTGTTTTCTCCGATGAGTCACGTCTCTGCTTCATCGAACGGATGGACGTTGGCGTATAAGGCGAGAAATATCTGAAAACAAACACTCTTCAACCATTGCTTGCAGAACACAAGCTGGTGAGGGAAGCGTTATGGTCTAGGGAATGTTTTTGTCGTATTCCCTGGTTCCACTCATACATGTGGAAGGCACTATGGACCGAATTCGTTATGAATCCATCCTTGCTGACTACGTACACCTATACATGCTGATTGCCTTCCCTGGGGTGGATGGGTTCTTCCAGGACGACAATGCGACGTGTCACACAGCTAGAGATGTCCGAGAGTCGTTGGAAGAGCACGACGAAGACTTCAAAGTACTTCCCTGGCCTAATTCCTCAGACTTAAACCCAATTGAGTATCTGTGGGACCACCTCGATCGTGTTGTTCGTTCTACGGATCCTCCACCACGCACCCTATAGTAGCTAGTAGCTATCAGATGCACTGCAGTCAGCATGGCTCCACATACTTGTGAACACCTTGCAGCACTTTATTGAGTCACTTCCAGCCGTCTAGCTGCTGCCCGCGCTGCACACGGCGGTTGCTCTGGATTTTAGCTGGTGGTCACAATAATGTGACTCGACCGTGTATAATGGCTACGCAGTAGCTATGAGACGGGGATTTTGATGGGGGTGTTAATGCTCCTTTTGGATACGAGATTGCTTAATTGCCGTTTAATTATATTTGAAGGCTACGTGTTCTACTTTAATGACAGTGTTGTGTTTCTTAGTCAAGCGTTATTGTGGATATTAACTCAAGTTCCAGTGTTGTGTTCCATAGTTAATTGTTACTGCGGATATTAACCCAAGTTTTCGTTGATCTCATCTTGTTGAAGTGCAAATGATGAATTGCCTATTGACAGCAATGAGGGATTAGCTGTAAGTAACAAGTTCCTGAACTTTATTTGAGTGGCTCGTATTTCACTCCAGGTGAAGTTTTTGATCTATGTAGTTTTTTAGTAAGTCAGTTACACACAAACGCTACAGGGGTTAAAATCCTACTGGGTTATGACAGATAGGAGTATTGGGTCATACCCTAAGAGGTTTTACCAGCCCATACCCTAGTTAGATTACTTCACAACGATTAGTTTATCCCACTTTTTTGTCTTAATGGAGTATATGCGCAGATAGAAAGCCTGGCAATGTGGGAAAGCAAAATTTTTCTAATTCTGTCCTAGGAGCGTTTAGTGGAAAGGAAGATTGCATCAAACTAAGACAGAGACGTAGGAAACAGCAAAATAGCACTAATAATGCCAATCATCACTCGAAAAAAAAATCTAGGCTCTGGAGGGGGGGGGGGGGGTTAACCGTTAAAATCCTATCCTAATTGTGTCCTTGGGGTGCTGACACCTGACGACGAGAAACATCTCTGCCCTCATTTCTCCCAAGGCCGAAATATTTCTCTGTTCTTGTATAGAGACCATGCTTTCCTCCTCAGGTTTCCTCCTTCGATGTTACGAAAGTACAGTGCTCGACGCTTAATATATTATCGGATGCATTTGCTTCCGAACAAACGTGTTCGAATATATGGGGAAGTAATCGTTTATTGCATCAGTGTTTCGATTACTGAATCAATTTCTTGACCTGGGTGAAAGCCAAATGACAAGGTGAAACGAGGAAGTTTAACCGAAAAAATCAACATTACGCATTAGTGCCGATTAAGGTCTTTGCTTTTTGCAGACCCGTCAGAGTTGCTTTTGAAATCAGTTTGTATTGCTCTTTTGTGACCGACGGCTCTAAAATTTCATTTTTTTTAAACTGTCCTTTAACAATGTAAGTGCGCAAGAAGCGTTAAGATCTAAGTCTTAATGAGAAAGTGGTTATTTTAGAACTATGGTATTTTGTCATTTTTATGAGACAACGTGATGCTGCTGTGCAGGTAAGAATTTATCAACGGTTTTCGTGTTAAAATAAAAAAAATAAAAATCCGGAGGACATTGAAAGACAAGAACAGAGAGAAAGCTTAAACTGGAAGCGAAACCTTGGTCGAATGAACTCAAAAACTTTTTGATGCTATGCATCTTTCTCGACAGTAGTAAAGTAAATCCCAAGTAAAAAATTTCGATGTAACAAAAATGAGTACCGATGCGTCATTCACAAAACCATTGCTGGAATGTGATCGTTTTCAGGTCTTTGTTATGAACGCGAAAAGTAAAAATACATAAAATCTATTTACAGGTAAAACATTTACAAGTAGTATGTAGAAATACAACTTAACAGAATCCCGCCTAAATTGATGGGAACAACCATACACTGTAAAAAAATAAGTGGTGTGAAATCACGGAAAATTTCTGGAAATAACCTGCAGCAAAGTTGCCGGTAGGTGTCCGTGTTTTTCAGAAATTACCGTTTTTAAAAGTGCCCGTTTATTTTAACTTCCGTATTTTCACAGATTTTCCGTATAGTCAGAAATTCCGTTTCTTTCAGAAAAATCAATTTCAGGTTTTTCCGTATTTAATCTGAAATTCCGAAGACCCTGTATTTTTCAGCTCTTACCCCAGGTAATCCTTCCGTTACAGCCCGCATCGAACCCCCGTCGTTTGAGTTGGTTCAACAGGTAAAGCACGCCTTAACCACTGAGCCACAACCGCTCGAAAATCCGAATCAAGTACATCATGAAACAAACTGCGCGACGCTTTTTTTTTTTTTGTCATTAATGCGAGTGATTCAGCCATTTTATTTTCTGTTAGAACTTATTATTTTTCTGATATTTTTTTCTGTAGGAGGATTTTTTACAAATTAAGCATTTTTCATCGTGATTTATCGAAGCAACAAAATGCTTTGCAGCTTGAGTTTCTTTAAACTGACAATGACTTTCAGTTATCTTTTAAAAAGGTGAAATGTACTTTTTTATAGTATTTTTTTTTTGCAAAAAACAAACAAAAAAACCCTTCTAAAGGTAAAACTTAGTCTTTATAGTTATAAAGCTATAATAGCTTTTGTCTTAAGTTGTCCAAAGACTGATACATAGCCATCCATCGTATAACTATCTGTGCAATAAAGTTAAGTACCCGGTTTCTTTCAGTAATACAATATATAATAAATAGCTGGTGCACAAAATAGGGGAGAGTAGAAGAAATATCCTGTGCCACAATAAACAAAATCCATGAGATATGCTATCCACAATACCCGATCTCGCTACGGAACTTCAAAATTCGACAGACAAGTTTGAGAACGTCACCGGTAGAGCTTTGTAGAACAGCAATATCGTATTCCACTGGCAGGATGGCGCATATCGATGGAAGAATGACGCATGTCGATTGAAGGACTGCGAATATCGATTGAAGGATGGCGAATACTGATTGAAGGATGGTGCATATCGACTGAGTGATAGTGCATACCGATTGAAGGATGGCGAATACTGATTGAAGGATGGTGCATATATCGACTGAAGGATAGTGCATATCGATTGAAGAATGGCACATATCGTTTGGTGCAATCTTGTGCAGAGGAAACTCCGTGCTATACAGTAAGAATGGAGAGATGGATAGTCAATTGTTACAGATATTTTTATACAGGGTTTTAGGATTTCATATAAAATCTCAAAATGCAACCTTTTCCCATCACGTGCTTCCCTTCCTTTGTCTCCACAAAGCGTGAGAGAACTTTCTCAGAGTCAGTTCCCTATTAGACACCGGATGCACGGTTAATTTGCTGAGACGACAATGTATCTGAGCTTAGTATATGCACATTGTTTGCTGAATGGAGTTTAACTCTATCGTACCTCTTTTAATGCTTTTCAGGTTTCAATTTCAATGCGGCCGACTAATGCACTAGCCGGTCACATTTTACTTTGAGGCTTAAGATTTACCGAGGGCGGTGTGTAGTTGTTTCTCACGGGGAATTTTAGGATATGCTTAAGGGCATTTTTTGGAGACAAGAGAGGGAAGCGAGAGGACAGTTGTCTCTGGTCTAGCAGAGCAAGTGGTCACGAAAAGTGCGACGAGGTAATTGCCCCAGGGTAGGTCTTAGGTGGACCGGGAGGTCAGGTGATTTCACGACAGCGCGAGAGAGGAAGGAAAGCATGACTTAAGAAAAAGGAATTGGAGTTTTAAGCGGGAGAGTTACGAAATATAGCACAGCTAACGGACAACCTTTGCAGGCAATTAAATGAAGAAAAGAATAAAAGTTTCTTAGACGTACGGTATTTACGAATCGCAAGAATTATTTACATACAATTATTTTCATTTGGTTATTATGTGTTAATTACTATCATCATCAACCACTACGGAGTTATTAGCAATTACAAGTTAACACAAGACTGCTATGGTAGTACAGGTAGATCGTATTCTTGGCTTGCATGATAATAAACTTAAAGATTGTACTAGTCGAAACCCGTCGAAATCGACAGCTAGTTTTTTTGGTTTTTTTTAAAGACTTATATCAAGCAACAAATGTAAACTTTATTTGATTGACAAAAAAAAAAAAAAAAAATGTTACAGATTCATTCACACTTCAGTAAAGACAATATTTTGAGTCCATCCATTTGCGACAGGTAATCCAGGTGTATCTTCGTGAGTGATCTTTACTGCAACATAATCCTTTGAACTTGCTCGAAATAGGGCAACGTGCAGCACTACCATGTGAGAATACTGGTTCTGGCAGGTATATTCCGATTTTAGCAAGTGTCTGTCCTTGACTCTTATTGTCATCGCGAAGAACAATATGATCGGAAATTGAATCCGTTTGATCGTAAAATGGAAAGTGCTGTCTCTTAGAGTCAGCTGAATGCGTGGCAAGGTGTACAACGACCCCTTGTGTTCTCCGCACAAAATTTCAACAGAAATTGTATTTTGGAAGAGCGACTTTACGATCATACGTGTGCCATCGACTAGACTTTTCCTTGTGTCCATGTTCGCGTTTTTTTTTTTTGTTTTTTTTTTTAATGCTTATGATAATTAATACGTAGTGAATTCTTCAAACTAATAAATTACCTGCAGAGTTTTCACAACAAGTTACTGTATTTTCCACTGTTACCACAAGAACATGAGTTAAAAGATTAAGATTCCTAGATTTTATCTTGGATTGTGATGATTTAGCATTGTATGCTTTTCTTAAAGCACCTTTTTCGTTATGTAATGTGAAGCCACAGTAGACTTCAACCATTAAAGCTTCCAAACGCAAGTAGGGAGCTGTGGGTGGATGTTAGTGAAAAAAGCTGAAACTGTCTCGTCAACTCCGCTGTACACAGCGTCATGAAACGTTTAACCTTACTGAGTCACTGCCATTAAATCCGTTCGTCTTCTAGCCTCTGTTTGCGATCTAGTAGAAATCATACGAGACAAAATTAAAACTGTTTTGCTTCACTCTATATACAGGGTTCAAAGGAAAGTCCTTATTCACGACAATAACTGCGGAAGAAAGTGTCCGAGTGGTATACAAAGGGACGATGGCCGATCGAATGAAAGCGATTGGAGCGCCTCTAGCGGCAAAGGTAAGAAGTTAGGAAGCCTAACTCGCGAACAACACGAGATAGAAACAAAATTCCAATTAAAAATTGTAGCGCATCGTCTAATTAGTAAGAAACGACATATAGTGCGCACGAATTATGTACATGGACGGAACAAAATTCTGTTAATTCGAAATAAGTAAAGCGGGTGAAACAGACACAAAAATAATGACACGAGACAGAAGCTGTGCAGGCTTATTTATCATACTGAAAAATGTTTACAGGAGACATGCTTACTTACAGGCACAACGCACATCTGCGTGAAGTTAATGTACAGCCGGTTCGAAGTGGCCACCATCGGCTACAATGCACCTTCCAAGGCGTGTAAGAATAGCGTCTCGTACACTATCTAGCATGGCAGGTATCACTGTGTTGCAGTCGCACACAACGCGGTGTCGTAAATTTTCTAGACTAGTAGTTTCTGTTACATACACCTGTTCCTTCAAGTAACCCCTTTCTTATACATAGACCTAACTTCTGTGCCACTCGGACCCTTTCTTCCACAGTTATTGCCTTGAATAAGGACTTTCCTTTGAGCCCTGTATATAAGTACATATGCTGTGCATTATTTGCGGTGTAGCGGCATGCATCCTGGGCCCTTGGTAATGTTGGGCCCCTAGGCTATAGCTCCGCTAAATCCCCTCTTAATCCGGCCCTGACCATAGCAAGTCAAGTTCGCTTATACTTTTGTTAAATGAAATAGGGAAATTGTTTCCGCTCACAGAAATCTTGCTTTTACCTCAGCTAAGACATACAGCAATCAAAACATGTGCGAAAAATATATGCTCATTTCGTGTAGGTCAAACTGCGCTTCTGTTTCGTGTACAGATACCAATTTCGAATTTTCATCAATATGCTCAGTCTTTTATCAGTAAATATTAGATTTTTTTTTGACCGATTAGCATTATCATTTGGTCATTGTTATCAAAACGCCTACTGTCTAACGTTATCATATCAAGTGGCGCCCACTGTACGTACAGTACAGTACAACCCCTGCATAACGAGCCCCGTATTTCGCAAGATCTTGAATTTAAAGAGGAAAATAGGAACTGTATAATGTTAATTCAAAGCTAATTTATTCGTTTTTAACGAACAAAGTTTAATGAAATCCCCGGATTTAACGAGGGAGAGAAGAGCTAAAATGATCACTTTTAGCAATCAAAATAACAAAACATAATGAAATTCCATATTTAACGAAACAAGGAAAACCTACTTCGCACTGTCCTGAAATGAAGAAATAGGAATACTGCTAGTGGAGGAATGTTGAAAGAAAAGCAATGGGGAGGGAGTGTAGCAAATTCTCAACTCCAAGAGGTATACGCTGAGTTGAAAACAGGTCACCTACTCGTAGGTAAAAGGAGAATGGGTGGGGCTGACGCACATATAAGTGGATTTCTGGGCGACAATCGCAGAGAAGGATACGGGAGTAATAGAATTATGATGTCGCCGGAGAGCAAACAGGAGGTAACAATTCTTGGAATTGTGTCCATTGTCCCTTTCTCCCTCCAAGTGAGCGTTGCACTGGGAAGATCCGTGGTGTTTTTGCTTCGTGTGGGTTGTGTTAAACACAGCGGTCGGTTCAACATGGCTGTCTAGTTGAATACACTAGAAAAGTTTACTTAATTAACTATAGTACAAATGTAGTTAATTAATCAAATATTTCATGTATATCCAGTCGTACTGGATATACACATGAAATGGCGTCCACAAAATCTTTTTACTATTTTGCACATTTATTACGGGTACACTGTATGAGAAAAACAAATGTGGTTGAGCACATAAGTAAAAGCAAAGACTAAAGTTTTTTCTACCTCATTACAAAAACTCAATATGCGCACCATTTGTTGCGCGTACAACATCTAGCCGAAGCTCCAGTTTCAACCATGACCTCAGTAATGGTCGAAATGGCATTGTTGATCTTCGATTTCAGGTCATCGATGTCCTGCACCTTTGTCCGATACACGATATCCATCACATATCCCCATACAAAAAAATCCATATTTGTGACGTAGGGGGATCGGGGTGGCAATGCAATTGGACCATCCCGTCCAATCCACCTCCCAGGGAATATTGCGTTTAACCTTTTAACGACCATAACGCCTGAAACGCCCTTACACCTAAACTACCACGACCGCCCGAAACGCCCGTCTAAAGTGAGAAGGATTTCCTATCCCCACCTGTTCTTTGAATTTACACGGCCTCTACGGGTTTCGCAGAAGTAACCTTCTGTCACCATTGTTGTCGCTAACAAATAAGTAAAGCAGGCGTTGGTATAAAATAGGCTTGACTCAAGATTTCAGGAACCTGGTCGTTAAAGGGTTAAAACGATCTTGATCCAACATGGACGCAGTCTCCAGTAATTTCTGGTGCCATTGGCGGATACTAGAACAACATGGCGGGGGTTTTCCATACTTAGTCCAGAAATGTCGTTGCGTTTGTGTATCAGATTTTGTTTCGATGAACCAAGCGGCGCAATGAGCTCTCTGTTGTGGGGGACCACATTATCATAGAACAGCACCTGCTACGTCAGTGAGGGACCTATAACAAAACATTTTAACTTTGATATTTACAGTATATCATACAACAAATACCATGAACTTACATACACTGACGGAAAAAAATCCCAACACCACGAAAAAAAAGTTGTAGAGGAATGAAATGGCGGCAATACATTTGTATAGGTAACATATTTAATCGATTAAGGTTTCAAGATCACAGCTTAATGTAAGCGCGAGAAGAGCTATTTTAAATGTGAAATGCTGGTACATTAATAACCGGTGTAACCGCCAGAATGTTGAATACAAGCACGCAAACGTTCATGCATTGTGTCGTACAGGTGCTGGATGTCAGTTTGTGGGATGGAGTTCCATGCCTGGTTCACTTGGTCGGTCAATACAGGGACGGTTAATGCTGGTTGGGGGTGACGCTGGAGTTGTCGTCCAATGATGTCCCATACGTGCTCGATTGGTGAAAGATCTGGTGATCTAGCAGGCCACGGCAACATGTCGACACTCTATAAAGCATGTTGGGTTACAACAGACGTATGCGGGCGAGCGTTATCCTGTTGGAAAACACCCCTGGAATGCTGTTCATGAATGGCAGCACAACAGGTTGAATCACCAGACCGACGTACAACTGTGCCGTCAGGGTGCGTGGGGTAACCACGAGAGTGCTTCTGTTGTCATAGGAAATTGCTCCCCAGACCATAACTCCAGGTGTAGGTCCAGTGTGTTTCGGCCGCAGAAGGTTGGTTGCAGGCACTCACCTGGCCTCCTTCTAACCAACACACGGCCATCACTGGCACCCAGGCAGATCCGGCTTTCATCAGAAAATACAACAGATCTCCACTCCGTCCTCCAATGAGCTCTAGCTGGAGTAAGTGGAATGCACGCTACAGGGCGTCTGACTCGGAGCTGTCCTTCAAGTAACCGATTTGTAACAGTTCGTTGTGTCACTGTGGTGGCAACTGCAGGTCGATTTGCTGCCGCAGACGCAGTACGATGCGCCACGGACATACGCCGTACACGGCTGTCTTCCCTCTCAGTAGTGCCACGTGGCCGGCCGGAACCCGGTCTTCTTGAGGCAGTAATTTCCTTTGACCACCGCTGCCAACAATCATGCACAGTGGCTACATTCTTGCCAAGTCGTTCTGCAATATTGCGGAACGAAAATCCACCTTCTCGTAGCCCTATTACACGACCTCGTTCAAACTACGTGAGCTGTTGATAATGGCTTCTTCGTCTTCTTAAACGCATTCTTGACTAACATCAACACACTACGTCGAATCTCAACGATATCTAACGCTCACGAACGTTACAGTGCGTATTTACAGCAAACCTGCTTTGCATGTTCCGAGGGGCGCTACTAGCGCCACGCGTATGTGCCGAGCGCGAAATTTGCATAGACGTCATCTTACAGATGTACTCTCACCGCCTACCAACTGTCGTTTATCTAACACAACCCCTTCTTGGTGTTGGGAATTTTTTTCCGTCAGTGTAGATGTGCAAAGTTGTAAAGAGACTTTGTGGGCACCCTGCATAATATAAACGTGAATGCGTATTATCACGTATATATAAATGTATTATCACGTATATATAAATGTATTATCACGTTTGTATGATACTCGAGGTCATGCCAGTTTCGTGGTTCCTAGGTCGCACACCAGATTGCTGTATAACAGTATTATTGCAGCTGGACCCCGTGAGTGGAACAGTCTGCCATTATACATTAGCGAAATTGTGGACTCTAGAGTATTTAAAAAACTGCTACGAGAGTTTTTGATGTTTGTTTGAGTTCTTGAATTCCTTTTTTCACGGTATGCTCAACACCGGTCGTATTTATAATATTGCTATTTTTATCGTTTTGACCTGACACATTCACCACTGGAGATCTGGGGCTCGTCAGGCTTAAATTTAAGCCTTTTCCCCTGGCTCCGTGCTACAGTTTCATAGTACATTACGTTATTTTTTCTAATGAATTACATTGTATTGATTTTTTTGTTGTTGGTCAATTGTAAACGGGATTAGTGCTCGTATATTTATGATTATCATAGTAGATATATTTGAGGTGGTTGAGCCTTTGTCTTGGAGTAAATAATTAGTACTAAATGTTATTAATTTATATTGAACTTTGTGATATTACTGTGATTTCATGTTTTTATTCCATTGTATTAATATTTAAATTTAGTTTAGTACATATGACAGTTCATGATGTTTGTGTTGTGTTTTGTCAAATATAGATGTACTGTGTTGTGTGGCAGAATTTTCATTAAATTCAAATACACTCAGTAGACGAAACATTAGAGATAGGAGTGATGGGCAGTTGACATGGGGTTCCCCCACGCAGGGTAGAACAGACACAAACCGAAAGCAGGCGATAAATACGCGGACAGCAGGGTTTCCCAACAGTGTATCGCAATCGACGAACATGGGTAAACTTGGTGATCTGAGCGACTTTGATCGTGGACGCATTGTCGGCGCAAGACAGCTGGGTCATTCTATCGCCCAAGTGGTACGAATTTCCCGAGGGCAACCGTATCAAGGGTGTCCCGCGAGTATACCATCGACGGACGTACCAACGCCCAGAGACCGAGCGGTGGCCGACCACACGCCATTGATAACCACGGTCGACGTAGACTATTCAGGCTCGTACAGACCGGCCGCTTGCCAACGGCGGCGAAATTTACATCCAGGTTAAATGTCGGAGGTCAAAGCAGCGTCATAGAGCTAACGGTACTACTCACGCTGCGTACCCTGGGGTACGGGAGACGAGGCCCCCTACCCGTGTGCCATTGTTGACCGTTCGTCATAGGAGATTACGCTTCACCTGGTGCCCGGAACATCAAAACTGGATCTATACACAGTGGCGCCGCGTCGTATGGTCAGATTAACTCGGTTTTCAGCTGCACAGATCTGACGAGAGGGTGCGGGTGTGGCATCGACAGCATAAGGCCATGGCTCCATCGTCCCAGGTCGGCTTTGCTCAAGGCGATGATGGTGGCTCTGTGATGGTTTGGAGAGTTTTCTCATGGGACACATTAAGTCCGATAGTGCATCTGGAGAGGTCCTTAAACGCTGGGCGCTACCAGAATGTGCTGGTTGATCGCCTACACGCTTCATGGCCTTCGCGCATCTTGCGGCTGATGGTCTGTTTCACAAGAACAAGAACAATGGCTCGAGGAATACTCATCTGAGTTTGGAACCATCCAAGGGTCCCCAGGGTTCCCGGGTTTATACAATGTGCAGTGCAGCGGAACATCAGATATCCTGGACTGTATTATCGGGTGGAGTCGTGGACAATGCTGCAACAGACATGGCTGGTATTACCTCCGGAAACCCTCTGGCATCTAATGAAGTCGATGCCTCTACGTGTACAGGCTGCATAACATCAGATCCATGGATCCCAGACCGAAGTGGTGGAGTTGTGGACAATGGTGCAACAGGCATGGCTGGTATTACCTCCGGAAACCCTCTGGCATCTAATGAAGTCGATGCCTCTACGTGTACAGGTTGCGTAATATCAGATCCATGGATCCCAGACCGAAGTGGTGGAGTTGTGGACAATGGTGCAACAGGCATGGCTGGTATTACCTCCAGAAACCCTCTGGAATCTAATGGAGTCGATGCCTCTGCGTGTACAGGTTGCGTAATATCAGATCCATGGATCCCAGACCGAAGTGGTGGAGTTGTGGACAATGGTGCAACAGGCATGGCTGGTATTACCTCTGGAAATCCTCCGGCATCTGCAGGAGTCGATGCCTCGGCGTGTACAGGCTGTTATTCGCGCTACAGGAGGACCAACACGCTATTAGGTAAGTTTATCCGGCATTACCTCCAGAAATCCTCCGGCATCTGCAGGAGTCGATGCCTCGGCGTGTACAGGCTGTTATTCGCGCTACAGGAGGACCAACACGCTATTAGGTAAGTTTGGCCGGCATTACCTCCAGAAATCCTCCGGCATCTGGTGGAGTCGATGTCTTGGAGTGTACAGGCTGTTATTCGAGCTAGAGGAGGACCAACACTCTATTAGGTAAGTTTGGCCGGCATAACCTCCAGAAATCCTCCTGCATCTGGTGGAGTCGATGCCTCGGCGTGTACAGGCTGTTATTGGCGCTCGAGGAGGACCAACACTCTATTAGGTATGTTTGGTCGGCATTACCTCCAGAAATCCTCCGGCATCTGGTGGAGTCGATGTCTTGGAGTGTACAGGCTGTTATTGGCGCTAGAGGAGGACTAACACGCTATTAGGTAAGTTTGCCCAGCATTACCTCCAGAAATCCTCCGGCATCTCGTGGAGTCGATGTCTTGGAGTGTACAGGCTGTTATCGGCGCTAGAGGAGGACCAACACTCTATTAGGTAAGTTCGGCCGGCATTACCCCCAGAAATCCTCCTGCATCTGGTGGAGTCGGTGTCTTGGAGTGTACAGGCTGTTATTCGAGCTAGAGGAGGACCAGCGCGCTATTAGGTAGGTATCTCTAATGTTTTGTCCATTGAGTGTATTTTTACAGGTGGGAATTTTTATCCCAAAACGGATTTAGCGAGTCCTCGGGCTTAACGATGGTTTCTGTCGATCCGCGTTCCTTCTTATCAGCAGGTTTTTCAAGAAGAGATTGTCTGATGACGCCCTGCCATGTTTTTACGTGATTTTGCGTGTTCTTCATTAAGGTATAAATAATCCAAAATCTGATTCCAGATGGTACTTAACTAGCCGTGTATATGATAACGATAATGAAATCCAGAAAAGCGATTAATGAAGTGATTGATTATTTTATGTTGCCATAAATAATGCTTGCATATATACACACGCATCTGCATACATATAGCGTGGTGCGTGCATGTCATCAAGTTGCTCGCGGAGCATGATAGTCAGTCTGATTCTGGTTCGATAAGCAAATACTGTGTTCATTGAATGCCTATAATTAGACGATGTCTGCAAGAGTGCTTCGGACTCAGAGAAAGAGAACGTGGGTGCTGAAAAGGCTAGGGTTGGTGTAAAAAAGAAATTCAAAAGCTGTACACAGCGCTCGCTCTATGTCTGCTGGTTGTCCCTGGAATTAGGTCGCCGACCTTGGCTAACAGCCAATCTGTCATCGACACAATAACGACTTCATCCGAAAACACACACACACACGTCGAACTTCATTTGGAAGACGAAACGTGTTCCTGAATGTAGGTGGGAAACACACACACTACAAGTTTGTCTTTGTCTTTGAGAAATGAAGAAAACAAAAATCGACTTCCAGTGATATTCCGACGGGAACTTTTCGGGAGTTTTGACAGTTTTCCGATCCTATCGGATATGTTGGCATTCTTGAGAAGATGAGATGGACGAATGGCAAGGTTTTTTTTTTTTTTATTAGTTCCTTGCCTTCTTGTCTGACGCAGGACGCATTTATACATACATCTCTCCGCGTGTGTTTGCTGAGTTTTCCTAACAGCTGTGAGCTCACTTATTGGTTTTCAAGGTTGTAAATAAATATATGGCCGCCACGGCTGCCGAGTGGTCTGAGGCGCTTGTCTCTGACCATTCTTTCTAAGCTGGGCTTGGGCGAAAAAAGATGGGTGGTGCATTTGTCTGATGGCGCATAAATGGGTAGTGCGTTTGTCTGATGGCGCATAAATGGGTGGTGCGTTTGCCTGATGGCGCATAAATGGGTGTTGCGTTTGTCCGATGGCGCATAAATGGGTGGTGCGCTTGTCTAATGGCGCATAAATGGGTGGTGTGTTTCTCATGCTTTTCCTGAAACCACGGTGGATGAAGATCTTCCCAAGTCCCTTCAACAACTCTCTATCTTGAACCAGTGTCCTCCATGTCACTCCAGCGTGCTTTCGAATTTCATCTACCCATCTCGTACTTGGTCTTCTGGGTTTTTTCTTGTCTCTTGAAATCCCGTCTAGTATTTCAGTTGTCCAACGGTGGTAAGTTCTTCTAGTAATATATCCAGCTCATCAGGCCCGGCCTTCTCCAAACGGGGCCCGGGTGCAAACAAATTCTAGGGCCCTAAAAATGTATGAATAATATGAGGACCACCCCCACCGAATTCCAGTAAACGTTTAAACGAAAGTTTCATTATGAAAATTTTAAAATGCAAAAAAATTTTATTCTACTGCTTATTTTTCATACTAAGCGCTGTATAGCTCATACTTTCTTAAGAGTTCAATTTTGCAAGGTTAGGACTCATAAACTGATACGTAAAAAATATTCTCAAGGGTAATTTATGCGCATCTGATGATCTGAGGAAATTTCCACGCACGCACACACACACACACACACACACACACACACACAGAACCACTTTAATGTTAAGTAGTTGCATCAAGAGGAACTCGTAAAAATAATGTGCTGTTATTTACAGTCGGTTCCTTAGGTTTGTGAGTAAACAGGAACTTTAAAGAGCACATAGAACTGAGTTTCTAACAATATTAATTGATTCAGTTTCATACGGAAGTTTCTGTAAAACACGATAAGTACAAAATGTTATGTTAGCTATTTGTGACCTCGGTGACAAATAGCTAACATAATGAGCAACAAATATTGAAGACTCGTGCGACATTAATCACTGAAGCGATGAAAGATTTCCGTCTTTAGCACGATTTAATGATTAAAAGGTGAGAAATATATACAATTAAAAAACATGAGCACTTTCGAGGCAGCGGCTGCCTCTTCTTCAGATGTAATAAATAGATACACATTTAATCTATATATAATATAGATCATTGCATTGTGGGAAGCATGGTAAGTTAGCCAATAGTAATCTACATGCGTCAAAAATGTTGCGTATACTGTTGGCCCAATGGTCTGAAGAAGAAAAACATGGAAATATATAACAGAAATAAATGGTGTAGGGTGAACATTCAATTTTAAGTTTATATTACAATTTATAATTTACATTTTTAATAAGGGATTTCCAAACGTTATGTAACTCATAGGGGGCATGTTCATTACAACATTGCTCACCGGAGGCCTCTATATACACACTTTCAGCAATTAAAAGATCACCAGGTTTACTAGGAGTATTAATTATTCTAACATTGCTCCAGTCGGGATTAAGATCATCTTGTGTAACAGATTTGGCTAGTGATGTACAATACATGCCTGTTTTAATATTGTATTTGTGTTCTTTAATTCGTAATGCAATATTGCGTTTTGTAGAACCCACATAATTAGAAGCTGCTTGTCCTGTAGTTGCCTTAACCAGAGGGATATTGTAAATACCCCACTGTCCCATTTTGCTATTCCGTTCACGATCCTTACGAACTACTGAAAATAAGTTTCGTGTGCGTGAACCAAACTTCAAGTCATATGGTTTACATAGTTGTGTTAAGGCTCTCGTTAAATGTGGGTTGTACTGCATAGAGCCAACATATATGGAATTGCAGTTGGAGTTTCTTAACAGGGTAGTATGTAGGGCATATTTGACCTTGCCAAACACTTGCCTAATCAGATATTTATGGAACTCATATTGCTCAGCCAAACCAAAAATGTAGTTAACTTCTTGCTGAAATAATTCATTAGTTGATGAATGTGAGTGAGCTCTTCTAAACAAATAGAATAATGCTGTCAACTTATGTTGTTTAGGGTGTGATGAATGATAAGGTATTAAAACAGGTGTATGACTGGGTTTTCTATATACACAAGTGGTAAAGCAGTTAAGGTTATAGTCCTTACGAATAAGAATATCCAAGTAAGGTAAGCAGTTATTAGCTTCAAATTCTATCGTGAGCCTGATAGTTGGGAACATGGATGATAGTTCGTTGGCGAATAAGTGTAAATCATCCCGGTTGTGAGGCCATGCAACCAGGATGTCGTCAACGTACCTTAAATAAAGCAACGGGCGGTGAGGGAAGGAATCAATGACCTGATTTTCAATGTGCTGTAACAAAATTTCAGCTAGAACAGCAGACAGGGGGAACCCATTGGGGAGCCCTCCAACTGTTGATAAAGGCTGTCTTTAAATTTGAAATATGAACGTTTCTTAACAAGACGAAGTGCGTTCATAATAGCATTAATTTCTGAACTCGGGATATGGGAATCAGCAAGTTTTGCCTCAATAATCTGATGTGTGGCCTCAACAGGTACATTAGGGTACAATGAGACCACATCAAGAGATGCCTTTAATCATTAAAATCATTAATCTCACCTTTTAATCATTAAATCGTGCTAAAGACGGAAATCTTTCATCGCTTCAGTGCTAACATAATATTTTGCAAAATTGAAATCTTAAGAAAGTATTAGCATACTCCTCTGCAGTTGTTAAAAAACTAAAACAAAGTTCGAAAAGCATCAATAAAAATGTATCATAGCCAGTCTAAAACGTTAATTATATGTTGCCTAATAATCGCCAGCTTTTTTTACTGATCCACATACTGAAATTTAAAGATTTAGATCGAAAAAAGCAACTACATCATCACTACTCAATGTGATGTTATGATCTCAGTTGTCTCACTGCGTCTCACCAACATGGCGACGAAGGCTGTGACGTCAGAATCGTGACGTTTCGCTGTCTTCATTTTGATCACACGGGGGGAACAGCGGACCCTTACTCCATCTATTCTGACCTCCTTGGCGCGATTGTCTCCCACTTCCGTACGTGCCATTTCCGTACAAAAGGAATTTTGTCCAATTTCCGTACGTAGCGAATCGGTTAGTGCCATTTCCGTACAGTTTAACCGCGCCTGGTATTAGACGTGGGGAACCTACGGACGAAAGTAAATGCTGATCCCCTGTCGAGTTCCTCCGGCGTCATAGAGATCACCATTCATTGTTTTCGTCAACCAATAGGCGCTCATGATAGGGTAAGCGGGAAAAGCAATAAAAACTGAAGAGTAAACAGGCTGTCCATTAACTCCATCTTTATAGTCTTCAGCATTCGTCGCAGATGTTTAATTTAAAAACCGCGGAAAAAAAAACTGCTTTTCTTTCTAATATTTTGTTTAAACCTGCCGTCAAAAATTCCGGGCTATTTCTTTAACCAGTTTCGTATAGAGTTTCCACAAAAGATTTTGTAAAATGTTTTTCCTAAGGCTAGAAGTTCTAATAGCCGTGAACCCTTCCACAGTGAGGAGGGGGTGGGGGTGCGAGGGCGAGGGCGACAAAAATTCATTTGTACGGAAATGGCAGGTACGGAAGTGGGACGGCACCCTTAGCTCACCCTACGTAATTGCAGAAGGAAGTGCATGGGGGCGTGAACAAACGCTAGTTCGGTTACGGGAGCCCCCTGATGTTACAACAATTCAGATTGAGTTTATAACTTAATTTTAACCAATTAGCTTCATTAAAAATTTTATTTTCAATTTACTTCGATCTCATCCCCCCCCTTCTTTTTCATTTTCTGGGGCCCCGGCAAATCTTTGCACTCGCTTCACCCCACTTGTGGCCGGCCCTGAAGCTCATTGCCACTTAAAAGGGTATCCACTTTGATCATGATGTCATCCACCCTCATCGCTTTTCTAACCCATGATCTTCTTATCCTATCTTCCTCGGTTACACCAAGCATGCATCTCTCTCTCAATGCTTCTTTGAGTTGTCCACAGACACTGAATGCCTTTTTTTCTTTAAGGTCCATGTCTCTGATGCATAAGTAAGAGCTGGAAGGATGCATTGATTAAAAACTTCTATTAAAACATAATGGGAAATTGGTCTTGAAAGTTGTACTGTTTCTTTCAAATGCCCTCCAACCAAGTTTTATACGCCTATTAATCTCTTCTTCGATATTGTAATCGGGTTTGGTATTTGTCGTGTGTTGTCATTTGGGATGTTTGGCCATAACTCACCATGCTGGCCAAGTGGTTTGGTAAGAGTAGAACAGCATTTCGTATAATCCCGATGGTGTAAAATACCTCTATTTATCGGCCGCCAAAAACCCTTCAGTAGGAATAGGATGTACCAGAAGAAGGTGGGGTTTATATTTGTCTAGGAGAGGCTACATATTGTTCACCTGCATCCCTGTATATAAGTGACCAGCAGTCGTGCCCGTTCTCTGAACGATGTATCTATAAAATCATTTTTTGAACATAAAATTGAAGAATGGGAAAAGTAATTAAGGGAAAGAAAAGTAATTTAAGATTCGTAAATGTTTTACGACTTGGAACAGGGTCGTGACATCAGTGCATACGGTTTGACGAAGAACGGTAGCAGGCTTTGATGCCCCTTAATTTTAAATCATAATTTCATGGAATTTGAACAGCATTTCAACGTTTCCGGCATAATTACAAGTATCTTTAAACCTATCTTCTGCATTTTGAAGAGCAAAAGCTCAGCAACTCTTTTGAATTTTTTGGTTTTCAGACTTTCCTAGGTGTAAAAGGGGTAGAAAAATTCAAGCACTCAGTATTTCAAAGCCACCATTTTGATTTTTTTTTTTTTTTTTTTTTTGGTTTTTAAACTTTTCCAGGTATCCGGACCTTAATTTAAGGCCTATGCCAATTTCAGATCTGCTAATTTTAGATCTCTAGGTCATTTAGAAGTGGTCGAACAATTCGCAAAAAATTCAAGCAAACGATGTTCCAAAGCCGCCATTTCAATTATATTTTTTTCGGACTTTTCTAGGAATGAGGACCTTATGACCTATCAGTATATCAATTTTCAGATCTCTAGGTCATTTACAAGTGGTCGGATAACTCGCGGACGGAAACACTCACATTTTTCCACTTTGCTTTATGTGTATACTGTAGATATACGTATATCAATTGCAATATTGCTAGATTTTTCTACAAAATCATACAGTAGATTCCGGTTAATTGTGCCATCGGTTAGTGGGGACAGCCGATTAATCGATGGCCCAATTAACCTTCGCATTTGGGCGGAAGCAAGTGTTTCTTATCTGGGAGGACGAGACTTGAAATTACGTCTCTTCGAGTTAAAATATGTTTAACTCGAAGGGACGTAATTTCAAGTCTCTGTCGCAGTTTTTCCGTTCTCAAACTTCAGTAATAAGAAAGTATTATGATAATTCAAAAAATTTCTGGTTTTTAATATAACATTACTAACACTGTAAAAACTAGTTAAACACCCACAGGAGCCAACGGTTGTAAATATTAAGTAAAACATAAAAGTCATGTGAACATCGACAACACACTACGCAGCAGAATTTCAGAATAAAAAACAAAGCATAGAACGAATGCGTATCAAAATAGTGAGATTTTTTTTTTTTTGATTGGAGGTTTAACGACCACCGTGAGCAACTCAATGGGCTATAAGCAGTCGCCCGTCCCTAATTTAGGGTCACTGGTTCCTGGGAAGGGAGAGAGAGCCAGTGCCGTAAGACAAACACAACATCCATGCCTCACCGGGATTCGAACCCGGACCCCGTTCGGACGAATGATCAGAGGCCATCGCTTAGACCACTGCGCCACCGGGGCGGCAAAATAGTGAGATAAGCAATAGGAAGATGATTTCGGGGTAGGACTTGGTAAAATTCCGTTCAAGGTTAAACTCTCGGAAGAGCTTTCTGTGACAGAGTACAGATCATTAATTAGTTCTTCATACCTACAGCGCGTTCCAAAACGTCACGGAGGTTACGCATATTCCAGTGGTGGACTTAGAGTTACCGAGGCCATGCGCACAACATTGGTCTTAGGGTCCCTCAATTTGTCCGCCATCCTTCAAAAATAGGATTATTTTTTGTTGTTGTCGTATACTCAACCACCTATTCCCGTTTTCATTTTGCATCTCAAACAAATTCAAGAATTCAACAGGAGTACACATTTTGGATTCCCCTCGACAGGATTTAACAATTTTCACGGTGGTGTCTGTGCGTCTGTCTCTATGGTTAGTTGCCGCAAAACTCAAAAATGGTTATAGCTATCAGATCATATGTAGAGAATTTCAGGAAGGGAGTGTCTGACCCCAGGTCTTAAACAACCCTTAGAAATAGGAAGCTAGGAGATTATGGCTAGAGCGCCCGATAGGAAAATGACACGGAAGCGAGGTAGAAAAGGGGAGAAAGACGCCCTTATTTATTACCGGGGGCCAGTACCCGGGGTCCGACGGCTTAACGTGCCCATCCGACGCACGGCGGATATTTAGTAGTTCGAGCGTTCGTACCTGCCTGGGATCGAACCGGAGGTCTTCTCCGTGGCAGTCACGAACGTTGACCACTAGGCCATCCGCGGCCCGATTATAGCTATCAAGACGAAATTTAATATTTAAGGGTTTTGTGATACCTTGACGGGGAAGAAATTGCGGAGGTTACCAGTGGGCAGGGCCGGATTAAGGCTGAGTGGGCCCCAAGGATAAGACACCTGAGTGGGCCCTCAAAGTGGGATGCTCTCTTTGTCTGCAGCACACATGACATCAAACATATTATTTGCATTACATTTAGAGTGAAAGTATTTCTGCAGTGAGCAAATTTGCACATCGCCAATGCGTTTTGTATCAAGAATTCCTAATCCTCCTCCTTCTTGTGGGAGCGTGTGATGCCCTCTACTGCTGCCTTTGGATGTCTCATTCGATGTTGGGTCATACTAGATCCCACAGCTCTGTTAAATTCCTCAATATCTGTTTTCGAACATCTGATAATACCAAAAAAAAAAAAAAAAAAAAATAAGTTCGAACCGGGACCACAAAGGTATTAATTGCTTTCACCTTATTAGCTGTGTTTAGGTATGCCTTTAGAATCATTTTAAGTCGATGCTGGAACTTATCTTTTACATTATTCTTAATTTTACTAAGTTTAATGCCACGCAGGGCCGGGTTAAGATCTTAGTGGGGCCCTGGCCACCAAGGCTAAGACATGTGAGTGGGCCCCCAAAGAACTTATGACTGGGAATTATTATGAAATCCATTAAAACACGAAACTGTAACTACTAAATTATTTGCAGAGTTTTCATAATAAGTCACTGTATTTTTCATTGTTCTCACAAGAACATGAGTTAAAAGCTTAAGATTCCTAGATTATGTCTTGGATTTTCTAATGATTTAACATTGTATACTTTTCTTAGTGCACCTCTTTTGTTATGCAATGTGAAGCCACAGGTGACGTCGACCATTAACGGTTTGAAGTGCAAATTGGGATGTGTGGGCGGATGGTAGTGAAAAAGCTGAAACTGTCTCGCCGACCTCGCTGTATACAGGGACTTGAATTGAAGCCTTTGCCCTTGGTGAGTCACTGCCTTGAAATCTATTCGTCTTCCAGCCTGTGCGTCTGACCAAGAGGAAATCATACGAGACAAAGTAAAACTATTTTATAAACCTCTCTCTCCCTATCTATCTATTATTTGCCCAGACATACCTTCAGGGCCCTTGGTCATGGTGGGCCCCAAGGCTATAGCCCCTATAGACCCCCCCCCCTTAATTCGGCCCTGAAGCCACGTGCTTGTAAAAATCCTAGGTACTTGTATCCATTTTCTGCATTTAAATCTTCAATTATTTCATTGGTGTCTAAAGAGAAAATTCAGATTTAACCAGAACTCCTCTTTCCAAATGTACTACCTTACTTTTGCCCAAGCCATAGTCCGTATGAATTGATCTGCTAACTGTGGCAGTAATTTGTAGAAGGTTATTCAGTTGTGTTTTGGATTTGCTGTACACTGAAGAACAATTGAATTAGAGACAGCTGGCGTTATGCAAATGTGGCGCTGTGGGCGGCCCTGTAAACGGAAACGACATGATGTATGCAGTGATACGACAATATAAGGAGTGATGCGATGGGAATCAGTAAGAGTCGGACGCAGTATGGGTAATACGAAGGATCTAAGCGCATTTCGTCGTGGGCAAATTGTCGGGGACCGACGAATGGGTCACTCCATCTCGGAAGTCGTGCAGGCACTAGGATTTTCACGAGCCACTGTGTCACGGGTGCACCGTGAGTACATCGAATCCGATAAAACCATCCCTGCAAAGGCCAACTGCCGTGGACAACAGCGTGTGTATGTGCGGGGTCATCTTCGGCTAGCTCGCATTGTAACAGCGGATAGACGGGCCGCAGTGCAAGAAAACACTCCGCAATTTAACGCTAGTGCACAAAAACGTGCATGCAGCCACACCTTCCAGAACCATCTCCTCGCGATTGGGTACAGAAGCCATCGTCCCACGACGGTACCGCTGCTGACCGCACATCACAAGGTGCAAAGACTAGCATGGGCGCGGGAACATCGCCACTGGACCCTAGACATGTGGGAAAATGTTACCCGGACTGATGAGTCGAGATTCACGTTGGTACATGCAGATGGCAGGATACGAGTACTGCGCAAACCACATCAAGCGATGGATCCTTCTTGCCAGCAGGGTACTCTTCAAGCTGGTGGGAGTGGCATTCTCGTCTGGGAACTGTTTACGTGGACTGAAATGTGACCCCTGGTACGTGTAACATCGTCCCTCACAGGTGAACGTTACCGGGATATCCTGGACGACCATTTGCTCCCGTTTGTGCGTCTTCAACATCCTACTGGGGACCTCATCCTGCAACAAGACAATGCACCGTGCCATCCGGAATGTTTGGATGAACACTCCACCGACGTGACCTCGCTTCCTTGGCCAGCTAGGTCACCTGACCTCAATCCCATCGAGCACATCTCGGATGTCATCGAGAGAAATGTTCGAGGCTCTGACCCCCTCTTTCAAATCTTCGTGAACTGTGGGAGCTTGTTCAGGGGTCGTGGATCCGTATGGCTTCCCGACGCTTCCGGCGTCTTGTCGAGTCCATTCCGAGACGAATCGCCGCCGTCATCAAGACAAAAGGTGGTGCTACACGTTACTAGACAGGTATCTGTAATTCAATTGCTCTTCAGTGTATATCTTAAGGTCATCCATCATGTATAATAAATGTTTGATTCAGTGGCGTATATTCGAGGCTAGCTAAATTAGCTGCGAAGCCCAGAGAATGCACAAATAAAACTGATTTTAATATACATAAATAAAAGTCAGTTATCAACAATATTAGGATATGTCGATGCTTTCGGTGCGAAAAAATACGAGCGGATTCGCGTCTTTCGATTATGAGAATCAGTCTGGCAAGCGATGATCAACGGCATCAACGGCGTAACGCAAGTAGGTCTTCGAGGGACTTCGCTGTGCTGATGCGAAGAACTTGAGTACTATCTCCTGCTAGCGTTTCCGTGACAACATGAATGAGCTACGGAGCTTGTGATTCGCCATTGCTTTGTCCAAAGAAGACTTCGGACTACCTCATTCCCTCCGTGCTCCCAGCGCGTGTTTCGCGAGAGTTGTTTCAGTTTGTGTGAAGTGTCAATTAATTAAAATCAGTGATATCTTAAAATCGTGGTTTTGTTGGTTTCGAACTGTTCTGATAAATTTTGTGAAAGCTTCCCTGAACATCTACTATCGGAGCTTAAAGAACTTTATGCTTCAAATTTTGATACAGCTCGATTAAAAAATGAACTGAAGGTGTTTTATTCCCTTGATGAATACAAAACAAATCAGTAAGAGAGATTACTTGTTACATAAAGTTGAATGATTGGACATAGTGTTTATTGAGGTGTACAAATTAACAGATCTAATATTAAACTGTTCATCAACAACTGCAACTATTACCACCCCCTACTCGATGTGAGGGCGAACCATCTGCTGCGTCCTATTCGCTGCAGTGGGATTAATTATTAAGAAGGCCGTTAATTTTCGTAACTCTTTACTCTCTATTATCTTCCGCCTATGGGTGTCTACCGTGAAGTTGGGTTCCCTAATGGAGGGTCTCCAAGTTCAGGGTTGACGGGTGCATTGCGTTGTGTTTCATATGGGAGAACATGGGAAACCCATATTCCTCCATATGCCGCTTGAAATTTAATAAACTCATGTCAGATTTGGACCTTTTATTTTCCTGCGACTGGGTTTGCTAAATGTTAAAAGTTATTTTCTTCTTAAAATCTTGGAGTTGTTACTCTACCAAAACTTTACGATTGTTCTACTTAATTATTCAGGTTAAAATAAACAAAGATTCACTTATTTTGAATTTTCAAAGATTTGAGAAACTCGGGTAAATTTCATTATAAAATACAGAATTTATTTTCATTTGTGTTTCCTTAAAATCTATTACACTGATCGGTGGAGATTTCTATTAATTTAAACCAAAATATATTTTAAGTTCATTATGCTTTTTGATATTCGCAATCATATTTTAAAGTTCACCTTCCGCAAAATATAAGACACATTATGTTATTCAGCACTTGCAAGAGATTAAAAATATCTTTTCTACCGAGGATGTATAGGAGACAAAATCATGATCATGCTAACGAGATATTGGGAATTATGAAATTTTTCTCACCAAATTATTTTCTTTTCATCACATTCGTTGTCGTCCGGTATTACCTATAGGTATAAAGTCTATGGTTGGGACCTCATCCGATCCTGCTGGATGCACACTGCTTCTTCTCTCCTCCTGTCGTTTGTTTTTTTTGTACGAGTACCTCTGTTGTCGCTAAAACTTCTATGATAGCAAGTTCTATCGTGTCTCTCTTTCGCTCAGCTATAAAATTGTATATCTTGCCCTCGCTGCCATAATCGTGAGTCCCTTTACGCCTCTTGAAAGATTGTTCTATCGTGTCAACATCCTCGAACTGCGAAAACGTCCTTCTCAGCTATGCCAGTGGACCGCATCTCTCTCTCCTCTCGATCGCCCGGAATATAGAACTGATATCTTATCCTCGATTAGACTGTCAAACCTTTTGCATGCGTTCACCCCGAATCTCCAGTCATCATTCCATTCCGTGTTCTCTCCAAATTCTATCTCCGCCTAAAAAAAACTTTTTCTCTCGTCTATGTTTAAGGGGTTCGGGGGTGTTCCTGTCCTACCCAAATGGTTCTCCCCTTATTGGTTGGGCCGCTTTTCCTCGCTTCGGCATTGGTTTACATCCCTGTATGGGAATCCCTCCGATTCGTTGGCAAAGGCTTGAGAACATCGAGTTTTCCTGAAGATGAATATTCCTTTATCTTGTCAACTGCTCCGCGGGATGTCCGCGCTGCCTTAGAATTTTCACGTACGCTTCCTGTATGACTCTTTCTGTTGGTGTCAACCAGTTACGCCCACTACGAGAAATATGCCCTGTTCGTTGCCCGCTAGCGTGCGTAAAACGTGACTTCGTTAATAGCGAAAGGTCCAGTAAATTGGCCCCCACCTGTGATTGCGAGCATTTCATTCTCGTAGCGTTGCTTGCTAAAACCTCCGAGTTTTCTCTTTACTAACCTAGGGGTGTGTTTCGTGCGTATTCTTACTGGAATTTCCGGAGAGCTCGGGGACGCAAAATAAAAATAAAAAAAACAGCAATTCAAAAGAATGATGAAAAAAAATAAGGAATTTCCTCCTCAAGAAAGAAATCTGCTCAGCCAGGTCTTAGAAAAATTATGAAATATGTATTATAATTATCCTCTTAGAATGCCTGTCCACATTATGCTTCTCGGATTTTCTTTCCCAATTCCCGCGCTCTCTAAATGGTCTACTTGGTAACTACTCTTCCTCGTTTAACTATTTCCTCGTACTATGCGATACCGTAGGAATTATTTGGTGAATATATTGCTTTCCCACACTTACTAATTTGTAGGCCCCCTTTCCGAAATTCATACCTACGAAATCATGGTCCTCCAATGTTACACGATATTCCGGAGGACATACGGGTAACATTATCTCCCTCTCCCATAGGGTTGAAGAGCTTTGTCCCCCAAAGTTAGGTGCTGTGGATTCCTTCCTCTCTTGCAAGGCTGCTCGTTTTCGCTCATTTCAACATGCGATGAATTACAATCATTTGCGAAAACTTATGCGCATATATGATACATAATGTAATTATAAGCACATACAATAAGCATAAAACTACGAGTAAGATTATTATAACAATGTTCAATAAATATTAAATTCCTCCACCGAATCTAATTCTAAGTTTGACATTGACAGATAACATATGCACTGTATATATATATATATATATATGAATTCTTTCCGATAGTGACAGATTTCTTCAGCCGCCGTCTTCTCGGCGACACACAATATTTGCTCGGGTACGCGCCTCCGTTGGGCGATATGGTTTCGGTTTTGGGCGTTCCCATCTCTTAAGCACTCAGCTAGTTTCTCAGAGTTCCTTTGGAGATCAGCCTCCCAGACGGGAGTGATGTAGGCTAACACCATCTCCACGTTCAGTTCATAAGGGTGCCGTACCATTACGCCGAGGAATAGTTCCCGGTAACATTTACCGCCTGCAGCAAGTGATGACCGACGAAGCGATAAACAAAATTATTATTACCGCAGCGGCTCCGGCTGCGATTATTTTGAAAGCTCCGAACAGGGAAGTGCCGAAGGCGTTGAACAGTAGCCCACTGCTCCATTCGGGTGGGCCTGCTGGTTGCCAGTATGCGCTGGAGATATTAGGATAAGTCAGCTGAACTGAAGGTTGTTCTAAGCAAAAGTCTAAAGTGGTACAAGCGGTAACGGTTCGGGCCTTTAAGCAGAGTTTTTCGCTGTGGCACTTAGCGTCCGTCTTTAGATTTATCTTGATCGTTCGTCTTTCCGTCTGTAGTTTTACCGAACGAGAGTGCACCGTGAGTTTTTCGAAGTGAACGTCCACAATCCCGGCTGCGCACGATGAGAAAGCTTCGATCTCTACCGTAGCCAAGGGCTCGCATGCAAAACAGCCTGTTACCTTGATTTCTGCCTCCGTGAATTTTGGGCAGACAGTTCTGGTTTCGATCGAGTACTTGTACTTCTGGAATTGAAGATTTACCACTATAGGGGCTGAGTGTAACAGTTCCGAAACAAGTTGGCCATTTCCGTCAACCTTCAGTTGATGCCATGCTGATGCCATTGGTAAGGCGCTCTTTTTTTGTTCTATCATACTCAGTAAATACGACTGTTGTCGGTGGCATTTCATAGAGTCCTCATAATAGCTACAAGAAAACATGCTTTCGTCGAAGATAAAATTTTTCGACATCGATTCGTTGCTCTGCGTATCGCCGATATGTCCTTTCATCGGTCGTGAAGGTAAGCTTGCCCTTTCAATATAACTCTCTTGAGGGTTTCCCACTCGAGAGATCAGATGGGTGTTCACGATTTGTGTAGGCTGGTCCAGTGATCCGACTACTTGCACTGTGATGCCCGTAGAGGTCGTGGCTTGGTTCTTAACCGTCAGAGTCTCTACGGTGTCGTTGTTGTGCTGTTGAATTAGTAGCTGATAACTACACTGCATCGATACTATTCTGCGTACGTCGTATGCTCGCAGGAAATCTGCTTCCAGCCATATTCGAAAGAAATGGCAATGTTGCGAGTCAATGATCCAGCATGACGTGGACCCACTGTCGGACGGCTGACAGCCTGTGATGCCGGGCCAGTCTAGCGATTGTTTTGTCAGTGCGTCAAATTGTTTTGATCGCACACATCCTTTTCCCCAATTGCAAGTCTCGTGATTTGCACAAACCAATTGGCTGAGATAACGCATTGTAGTCACGTGCGTAAAATAGTCTCTCGTCGTGTGCCAGATACAGTTTGCCTGCTGGTAGGTTACTTTCAAGGAAAAAAGTGTATGGTCATTTTCCTGGTCCGTAAACCATATGCATTGTTCATGCCCCAAATTCATTAGGGTTACCTGCGCATTAGTAGTTAGACGGCAGTTGTGCTCTACCTCTGAGTCCGTGCACTCCTTCACCTTTGATGCAACAATCGAATGTGCGTTACATTCCGTGGAAGTTCCGTTTACCAACAGAAATAAGCTCAAAAGTACCAGTCCGTGTAAAGGCGGTTGCGCCGCTGGACGGGCAACTTGCCTCTCCAAATATTCGTGCATCTGATTTACTCCGTTACGTAAAGCATTTCCTGTTAGGGCTCCTGTCTTTACTGCCACAAACGTTGTTCCTCTGAGGAATCTATATGACTTCCAAAGAATTGTTCCGACTCCATACAACAGCTTCCAGATGCTAATTACTACTTTCCTGGCATATAGAAAGGTTACCGCTGAAATTAAGACTAGTACAATATACACTACATAAGCGACTGCGTGGGGTAAACACTTTAGCTGTCGTAGCATCTCACGACACAGTATGCACTGTAGGGGTCTACACGTTGTTCTACCTACGATTTGCAAAGCACCCCTTAGGGTTTTTCCATCCGTGGTAACGAAAATCAAAGTTAGTTCCGCAGAAAGCTCTAGTAGTTCCGGTGGCAATGATGTCTGATACGGAGCGTTCCTTAAAGTGATAACCCGCTCCATACCTCGAACTCGAATCACCAGGGTTCCTGGAAGTGAGCTGGTGATGATTGGGTCGTTGTATGATACTTTGATATTTTCCCTTTGAAATACTGCCTCTTCGTCAGACAGCAAATGTCTCTGGTGACGGCGCCGAGGTGAAATATTAGTGCGCGGTTTTCCAACGCACTCTGTGAAAGAGATCAGCGATGGGTTCGAAATCCGTAGTCCTTCCGCTTCATGTATCAGTGTAGATACTGCTGGCGTTAGGCGGCAGTTGCACGTAGTGACGGATTTATTCACACAGCTCGCCAGTGCACAATATTCGCTCGTTCCACTGCACGGTGCATCGGCAGTGCAGGCACAGTGTAAACCGTCTCTTGTGCACTCCATTAATGAAAGGGCTCCTTGTGGGTTCGGTTCCTGCTGAACGAAGAAATTTCTCGGTTCGATAAGCTCATGGTTGTGCGTAATGAATGTCCTCCAGGCTTTCACGCACTCGTCACATGAATGTGCATGACAAGCACTCCGCGGCATTCCTAGTTTCAAAAGTTCGGCACGAGATGCTACAGTGCACTGATATTTATCTCCCTTGAAATGACAAAGTTCGTGATTAGCAGCTACTCCGCTAACTGTCCAGATTACCACGGCGAACGCAATCACGTTCATCTTGTCCATTTTATTGACGAATGTCACTCTCTTCAAATACCCTAAAAGTGGTAATGGTTCTGTCAACACTTGTCGGCCATAATTATCTCAAAACAAACATACACATGAAATCACTCCTTATCACCTCGGTATTTCTCTTGCACATGCATTATATACACTTTACATTAAGAACTAGTAATATTTCCTTCGAAAAGCTCGTTTCACTCTGACCTACGAGAAGCGAGGGGTTTTTATGTGCATATTTATTTATATATATTTTTTTTTCGAAATTCCGAAGCGCATTCCATCCCAGGCTTCCCTTTTCTCTAATTGTATTTTTTTTTTTTTTTTCTACTTGTAGGTTTTCTCCAACAACAACAACAACAACAAAAATAAAAAAAATCTCATCACTCGTGTTTCTTAAGCTTACTAAATTATAATTAAATAACGGTTATTTACTTCCCATGTATCTATTCTGCAGCTATTATTTCCATTCGCTGGTGCGTCTACTACTTCTAAAAGAAAAATTATTAATTTCCCTTTTCGTGTTTGTCGTATTGTCTACCAGATATTACCCGCGTATAGTCGCTTATTTCCCTTTTACGTTGTCTAACTTAATCGTTAGTTCTTTGCTGAACTATTTCTTGCCATTTTATCTTTAGTGCTTTACTCTTTTTTTTCTTCTCTCTCTTTTTTTTTCTCGCGTATTACCATTGTATTCTCATTCCTGGCTATTTCTGATTTCACGACCAGATGCTTTTCTCGTGTATTCGCAGGTGTGCGGCGACCATTTAAGGAACGCCGATGATTTCGGAAAATAAGGGATTTCCTCGAAAATGCTTGCGAGGGTCCCCTTTGGGCGATGTCACCCCTGCAAATTCGTCGCTCCAAAAATTTTGGGTCGTTCCTGTGTTGACCGTCTCTCACGGCTCGAAATCTGAAACACCTGCGCTGATGCCTGTGGGTGTAAGTGAGCGCACAATAGCGTAGCCTCTTGCATGTTTTGCTTACATCGGAGGCTTCTTGTTTAGCCTATGTAGAAGCATCCACTTAGTATTCTGTTACCTGGGGCTAAAACCACCCCTCTAATTTCTGCCGGTCAGTGCTCAGTTTGCTGACGGATTTCATTGAAACATCACGCTTCTTTTCGTCTGGTGCACTTGTCATTCAAATTTCCTCTTCTGCTTTTCTCAACCTCTAACCTCACGATGTACCTAGTGCATTTCTACCTCGATTTCATTTCTATACTTTTCTTCCGTTATACTTGCCTTCCTTATCAATTAAAACTGAATTTTCCTACTATCCACAAAACAAAACAAAAAAAAATATAGTACCTTTGGATATTTCACTTCAAGGTAAGTGCTTTTTACTGTCATTTCGATAGGTTATGGTTAGGCTATGTTAGGTGACGTTTAGGCTACGCGTCGATCATGTTTGTTGCTACTTTCTTATACCATGTTTTGTTTCAGGTTCGCGTATTTTAATTGCTTTGAATACCTGCCATGGATACTAATTTTGAACCACTGCATTATCCGATACGCTGTTAATCTCATTGCATTCCGTCGGTGTTTCCGCACGGCTATTTCTCCGCAGAAGGTGCTTACGTTTTTTTTTTTTTTTTTCTAGTGATATATTACTCCGGCCTATGCTTCTGCTACAGAAAGTTTTGAGAGAAAAAAAAAATATTTTTTTTCGTCGTGCTGTGCTCCCGTTTATAGTTTCCATCCTTTGAAATGCTCGGCCTTGCTGTACAAAATATCTTACCGAGCGTTCCCGTTCTTTTAACGATAAATTTTCCTTCTTTGCATTCTTGCTTCAAGATGGCGGCCCAAGATGGCGCCTTCCCATTCTTCCTTTTGCTCCTTGCCAGCCAGTTTGTGTACGGGGTTTCTCAAACTGGAAACACGGTCCGTCCGTTCCTCTACTCTTGCAAGCCCCGTGCATGAGCGACGTCATTCTGCCTACGATTACCTTCGCTTATCCTCCTACTGCCTATCATTAATAAAATTTGAGCGGAAAATTATTATTTTTCCTCCTTTTTTTTTCCTCTTCCTACAAAATATTTTTTTTTTTTTTTTTTTTTTTTTAAAAGGAATGATTGCTACCGTTCAGTCTTTCCTCTGAAATAAAAACATTGCTTCCTCCACAGGTTTTTTTCTCTGCTGGGCGCTTAATCCCGGGCCCATTCTTCCTCTTTTTTTTTTTTTTTTTCTTACGTAATGTATTTTTCCTTACTTAATATTAATTTTCCCCTTATCGTAGCAAAAAAAAACTTTAAATCTAGTTTTCCGTGGTTCGCGAACTCAAAACTGGAAAGATTGCGATGCACGTACTAGGCTGCGGTCCTACTATGAATATTATTAATTACTTCCTGCATATTCTTCCATGTTTATACACCATTTTCTAGCTAGACTCTTTTACGAATTATTTTCGATTACTGATCAGATCGCAAAAATTGTTTTTTTTTTTTTTTCTTTTTTTTCACCTATCAAATTTATTTTCTGCTAAACGTTTACCGTGAAAATTCAGGGATCTTCCCACTTATTCCGCATCGCTGTTTTTTTTCACAACACACACACATTTTTTATCTTCGCCCAGCGTTCTTCCTACTTCCTCGGGCTTAAACCCACGATTCCTGAGGTTTCGCTACGATTTTCCTCCACTGTGGATAAAGATTATTGACGGGTGCTCCTTCTGGTGTCCCTGCGCTTAGGTTTTCTTGAATGCGCTGCGACAAATAGCGGTCGGCTAAATCGAACCAAGAGGTTCCCTCTGGATTATTGGGTTGACTGAGACTTTTCAACATTCTATTTACTAAGCTAGTATCTTCCGGCTGCTCAAGTCTTTCGGTCGAGTCGCTGACCACAATTTCCTTTGGGTACGTGCGATTCAGGCCTATTTCCAAAGTGTTGGGCCCTTGTGAATTTGCTGTGGGGTGTATTGCTGCTGTCAGCTGAATTCTGTCCTGCGAACGTAGTAGATATGGATCTCTGATAACCTTTTGGCGCGTTGCTTCTTGTGTTTGTCGGCTGCTGCTTTCCTGATAGGAATCCTGTGACGGTATGGTCTCCTCCGTTGGTTCCGCGATTGCCCGTGTGCGCCTCGGCTCTTCAACATGTTGCGAGGGCGGAGGTACTTCCCTGTTTGTCTCCCTTCGCGCTGAACTCGACGTAGCGGGCGGCGAATTTATCGGTACTCCGATGTTGGGCGGTTGACTTACGGGCGGCATTGCTCTACTGCTTGTCGGTTGCGGCATGACTACTCTGGGAAAATCGACCCAATCCAGATAGTCGTAGTCCTGTGTGCTCTCCGATCCGTCGTCAGAGAAATCCTGCGATTGTCTGGGTACTTGTACCTCTATATTGTCCTGTACCGGTGACTCTGCTATAAGCTGGGGTAGGCGTTCAGTCCGCTTGAAGACTCGATTTTTATGCACGGTCTGATATTTGTTCGGATTTTCGACTGACCTCAACTGAACATTTACTGGGGTGGGGAACGAAACTATCTCCCAATCTCCGCAGTTAGTTCGAGCTAGCTTACGCGATAAATGTGGCTGTGAAAAAGGGGTGTGCAAAAATACTCTGTCGCCTAAATGTAGATTCTTTTCCGCAGCGTGCCTGTCTGCATACTTCTCTTGTTTCGCCGCAGCTTCCTTCAAATTTCCGTAGACACTTGGTTGAATTTTCGCTAATCTGGTCTTCTTATTGAAGTGAATGGGGCGATTTGTGAGGTTAGCTATCAATACGGGTATGATGCCTGATTTGTCCAGCGTGTTTACTGAACGACCCAAGCGTACTTTTCCCTGGGCGTATCTTTCTAACGGCTGTACTAGCACTTGGTTAACCTGACATCCCGAAAATTTCCCACATCGGATCCGAATAACCCTTTCCGAATACGGTTTGATGAGCTCCTTATGGACGGTCCTTCCTATCTTGGTTACGTCGGGGTTAATGGGGTTGGTCCTTTCCGCTGAAGGCACGGACAAGACCTGGGTTCGAATTTTCGACTGACGTGCTTTCCCTTTAAAATTTCTTTTCTGGTTATTCCTTCCTCTACCGTACTCTGCCGTAGCTAAATTTGCTCTGCTTTCCCGTTTCAAAATTCCTTTTCCTGCGTCGAATACGTATCCGTGCTCCTTCAATAGATCCCAGCCTAAGATTAGAGAATAATCTTGATGCAACTTCCGCTGAGTAACGTGATAGGGATGTAAAATGGTTTCTCCTCCGATTTCTACCGGTATCTCATAGCACTGAGATGTAGGTAAAGTGTTTCCAGTAATGCCTTTCACTAAAACTGCTGATCCTAAGTCACGTATACGAATCTTTCCCTTTATCTCCTTTAATAGTGAAGCACAAAAGATTGAGATACAAGCTCCGCTGTCGATGAGTGCAAACGCGTGAGTATCTCCTATCCTAACTTTCACCAACGGGAGTGCTCCATCACCTCGGACGTAACAATTTGTTAAAGTAACTCCACGGACCTTATTATAATTCCGGCCAAGGGCGGTCCCCTTATCTTGACCCGAAATTAGTTTAAAGGACGCGAATTTTGCCTGGAATACCTATTGCAATCTCTTCCTGGTGCATCCTCTTCAAAACGAACGCGGTTTTCTCTTCTGTTCCCCAAATTCCTTGGATTCTGTGGGACGTGAGCGTCCTGTCGGTAAGTGGCGCTGTAGTTCCTGTAGGAGCGATACTGATTACCGCGGCGGTCGCCAGGGAGAAGTTATTCTGCTGTCGCGGGTACGAAGGGTTGGGTGCCCTGTCCCACGAACCTCTTTGAGCTTGCTGCGATGGTTGCGTATAAACTGCTCCTTCCCGATTGTTCCGATAACAAAATCGCTTGATATGGCCAAAATCGCCGCAGTTATAGCAGATGGCCGAAGTAATGTCTACGTCGGGTAAATTTCCCTAGATTGATAATTAGTGCTCTGAAAATTTCTCATGCGATTTACGTGCGTCCGATGCGAATTCTCTGCTTGCCTTAGCCTTTCCCTCAAATTATCTGCCTCACTTTTCAGAGCGTTCACCTGCATCTCATGAGTTGCTAGCTGCTTCGCCATCATAGAACACAAGTCGGCTATCTGGTCCGTTGAATTGGTCTGTTGCCCTAGTGAAGTCCCTGGGATCGAACTCGATTCCTGCTGGGCATCGTAAGCGTTAACGTCCCGGTCTAATAAGAGATTGTGAGACTCTTCGGCCAGCGCTCTCTGAACTGCTGCCTGAAAATTTTCCGGGGTGAAGGATAAAACCGTGCGCCTCAATTTAGGGTTTAATCCATTCAAAAACTGCGACATTTTAGTACTGTCTACTAGTCCTCGCACTTGCTCATTTTCTAAATCCATCGTCTCCATGTAGGAATAAGCTAAGCCGTTAAGACGAGCTACATACTCGGCCACCCGTTCTCCTGGTTTTTGTCGGCAAGTCGTAAATTTCTGCATTCTCACGGTAACCGGTTGCAATGCGTCGAATCTTTGTACTATCGCCTGCTTAAATCGTTCGTACTCGGTCTCCCTCCTAATATCGACGGCCTCCGTAAGAAAGTGACTGGCGGCTCCTTTGAATTTTGCTTTAGCTGATAAAATTTTAACGGCGTCGTTCCATCCTGACAGTTCGGCGGTGCTCTCCAACGTTTCGAAAAATTGACGTGCGGTCAGATTTTCATCCGATCCGCTGAATGTGGGGATATACGCCAACATTCCCGCCATTATTGGTACGTTCTGCGGGGCTACTACACAATTTTCTGACACGGCTTCCCCTTCTAGAGTGCCCTGAAGGTCGTTCTCCTGGTTCTGTTGATCAACTATGCAATTTTCCGAAACAAAATTCTGTTCACCGTTGCTCTGTTCTCCGTTCTGTTGGTTAGCCATATATTTATTCTTTAACCTTACAAACTTAAATTCCCACGGCTCCTACTATATGCTTCGTAATCTCGTAAAGTCACATAAAATTAGAAAAATTCCGGTGAAGCTACCACGTAAAAATAAAAATTCACTCTAACGTAACTCGCTGCTTCGTCTGCTAACCCACTTGACTTATGATCAGAAAACAATTGTCTACGAATAAAATGATTAACGTTCCTAGCTTACTCATAAATTGCATTCGGCTTTCAACTTAACTGTACCTAACTCGCGACACACTAAACAAAATTCCCTCAAAATATGCACATATATAACCAGCACTTCACACTAAGATATGAAATAAATTTGAACGTCTTAAATATATATATAAATACACTAGAAACATTTGAGATCAAATTATGCACTTGTAACAAAATTAATACGATAACCACTTTTTCAAGAAATTAGAACCACACCTCAAATACTTATGCTGACTTCCTAAATTCATTAAATTTTAGTATACTAGCAATAACCTCTGTCTACTTCCCTTGGTGGATGCAATCCCACATTTAAAGCACAATAAATCACACTTCCATAAACACTATTTTCATTTCAAAAATTTGTTCCAGCATTATCCAATTATTACTCCTACCAATTCTTCTTGCACTAGTCCTTTTTATTACTCTTTCCCAAATATTAATCCACTTAACTACTCTCTGTCTACACTCCCAAGTACCTCTACACATTTAAATGCACAATAAAACACACACTTAGATATTACATTCCCTTTTAGTCTTCCAAAACAAATCAAGATTACTGCTTAACCTTCTATTAGCTCCTATATCTTGCAGAAAAAAAAATTAATTCCTCTTATCAATAATTAACCTGCCTATTCCTTCTTAAATTATCAGTTTCTTATCAATGCATCAACACACATAATAAAATCACACTTCAATAATAATGCACTTTTGATTTTAAAATATATATCACCACAACTTCTCATCACTACTCTTCTATCAGTGCCTCACCGTTAAATTATACATTCCCCAAGTTATCAATGAACCTATTATTCCTCCTAGTTACCGATTTAAAATCACAACACTCAAATGCACAAATAAACAACACATCAAAATTAATTTCACTTTGATTTGCAAGGAATTTTCCCTTGATTTTCAACGATAAATCAAAATTATTCATGAATTACACTTGTATAAATTTATTTTCTCCGTACTATTAATTTTCATGTATTTTCTGTAAGATTTCATCTATTCATTTGCTAAATTAGCAGTATCACTCTTATTTGTTTTTCTGCCTATTTCCTTAGAAATTTAAATTTATTTCAGCATAATCTGATTTCCTGCAACTTATTTACTTGCATTTCACCTTCACTATTTTTTTTGAAGTTAAAATCTTGCTACAATTTCCTTAATTTTTCTATAAAACCTGCATCTTGTTACTCAGAATTGAAGGGGAGATAATAGAAACACATCGCATTATTCTGCTAATTCTGTATACTTGATTAATTATCCTGACCACCGAAAACAAATATTCTTTTTTTTTTTTTTTAAACCACAGGATCAAAGAAATCCTGGTCCTAGCACAAATTTTATATTAATTAACCAAAGAACTGAAAAATCCTGGTCACACGGCACCAGTTTTATATTACCACCCCCTACTCGATGTGAGGGCGAACCATCTGCTGCGTCCTATTCGCTGCAGTGGGATTAATTATTAAGAAGGCCGTTAATTTTCGTAACTCTTTACTCTCTATTATCTTCCGCCTATGGGTGTCTACCGTGAAGTTGGGTTCCCTAATGGAGGGTCTCCAAGTTCAGGGTTGACGGGTGCATTGCGTTGTGTTTCATATGGGAGAACATGGGAAACCCATATTCCTCCATATGCCGCTTGAAATTTAATAAACTCATGTCAGATTTGGACCTTTTATTTTCCTGCGACTGGGTTTGCTAAATGTTAAAAGTTATTTTCTTCTTAAAATCTTGGAGTTGTTACTCTACCAAAACTTTACGATTGTTCTACTTAATTATTCAGGTTAAAATAAACAAAGATTCACTTATTTTGAATTTTCAAAGATTTGAGAAACTCGGGTAAATTTCATTATAAAATACAGAATTTATTTTCATTTGTGTTTCCTTAAAATCTATTACACTGATCGGTGGAGATTTCTATTAATTTAAACCAAAATATATTTTAAGTTCATTATGCTTTTTGATATTCGCAATCATATTTTAAAGTTCACCTTCCGCAAAATATAAGACACATTATGTTATTCAGCACTTGCAAGAGATTAAAAATATCTTTTCTACCGAGGATGTATAGGAGACAAAATCATGATCATGCTAACGAGATATTGGGAATTATGAAATTTTTCTCACCAAATTATTTTCTTTTCATCACATTCGTTGTCGTCCGGTATTACCTATAGGTATAAAGTCTATGGTTGGGACCTCATCCGATCCTGCTGGATGCACACTGCTTCTTCTCTCCTCCTGTCGTTTGTTTTTTTTTTGTACGAGTACCTCTGTTGTCGCTAAAACTTCTATGATAGCAAGTTCTATCGTGTCTCTCTTTCGCTCAGCTATAAAATTGTATATCTTGCCCTCGCTGCCATAATCGTGAGTCCCTTTACGCCTCTTGAAAGATTGTTCTATCGTGTCAACATCCTCGAACTGCGAAAACGTCCTTCTCAGCTATGCCAGTGGACCGCATCTCTCTCTCCTCTCGATCGCCCGGAATATAGAACTGATATCTTATCCTCGATTAGACTGTCAAACCTTTTGCATGCGTTCACCCCGAATCTCCAGTCATCATTCCATTCCGTGTTCTCTCCAAATTCTATCTCCGCCTAAAAAAAAACTTTTTCTCTCGTCTATGTTTAAGGGGTTCGGGGGTGTTCCTGTCCTACCCAAATGGTTCTCCCCTTATTGGTTGGGCCGCTTTTCCTCGCTTCGGCATTGGTTTACATCCCTGTATGGGAATCCCTCCGATTCGTTGGCAAAGGCTTGAGAACATCGAGTTTTCTTGAAGATGAATATTCCTTTATCTTGTCAACTGCTCCGCGGGATGTCCGCGCTGCCTTAGAATTTTCACGTACGCTTCCTGTATGACTCTTTCTGTTGGTGTCAACCAGTTACGCCCACTACGAGAAATATGCCCTGTTCGTTGCCCGCTAGCGTGCGTAAAACGTGACTTCGTTAATAGCGAAAGGTCCAGTAAATTGGCCCCCACCTGTGATTGCGAGCATTTCATTCTCGTAGCGTTGCTTGCTAAAACCTCCGAGTTTTCTCTTTACTAACCTAGGGGTGTGTTTCGTGCGTATTCTTACTGGAATTTCCGGAGAGCTCGGGGACGCAAAATAAAAATAAAAAAAACAGCAATTCAAAAGAATGATGAAAAAAAATAAGGAATTTCCTCCTCAAGAAAGAAATCTGCTCAGCCAGGTCTTAGAAAAATTATGAAATATGTATTATAATTATCCTCTTAGAATGCCTGTCCACATTATGCTTCTCGGATTTTCTTTCCCAATTCCCGCGCTCTCTAAATGGTCTACTTGGTAACTACTCTTCCTCGTTTAACTATTTCCTCGTACTATGCGATACCGTAGGAATTATTTGGTGAATATATTGCTTTCCCACACTTACTAATTTGTAGGCCCCCTTTCCGAAATTCATACCTACGAAATCATGGTCCTCCAATGTTACACGATATTCCGGAGGACATACGGGTAACACAACTGCCGAAAGAAGTTTTTCCGTATTAAAAAGAATCAAGATATATCTTAGAGTCACACAAGGACATGCACATTCGAGCAACTTGGCTGGTTTGTTAATAGAGAAAAACATTATTTTTTTAAATATGAAAAAGTACTCGGAAGAAACATTATTGTGAAAACGTAACACTCAAGTTCACACAAGAGGAAAGAAGAATGAAGTTCATGTACAAATAAGTGTTCAAATCCTAATTATCATAATTATTTGGTATCATGCTAGCAGTAGCATGTACCTAAAATTTAGAAAAAAATGTTACTTCTATTACTCAACAATTAAAAAAAAAAACTTCGCAATTTAAAAAAAAACAGTACTGGGGGGGGGTACCCAGGTCTCGGACCCAAGATATGCCACTGGTTTGATTGTATAACTATGTTATGGTCCGGTTTATACTGAATCTATATTTCGTGCTGCCTATTATTGTTATTATTATTTTCAAAATCGGCGTAAATAGTTAATGTTCAAAACAGCCACACAGAAATCTTGGAAACTAGTAAAAAGCAAAAACAACATACACCAGCTTAGGTCGACCATGCCCTGATTGCTTAGACACAGAGTCAACAAAAGGTCAAGAGCGGGCACTCACTCATCAAACATATGACAATACCCACTTTTCACATAAAGCATGTTACAAGCTAGCGTAAAAATCTCTTTTGGAATTTTGCTCTTTTCCTTCCTCAAACAAAAGCAACTCAGCCAAATAGAGTTATGTCTTTCCAACAAAACAGAAACTAGATGTCTGTTTAAAATATTGTACGCTTACAAAGCAGCGTTTCCAAGCATGAACATAACTAACTGTACGATCGCAGACTTCTATAATGAAAGCACGTGCACTCTCCGTGTAAAAAAAATAATTTAAAAAGCCTGACCGACATGAGCGCCAATTGTGTTGCAAATTTCACACCTTATTCATCTTTATCAGAAGTTTCATCATCCGGGACAAACTAATTCAACGCTCGAAAATGTCATTATTGGCAGATTAGTACCCTTAAAGCTTCTATTATGAGTCACCGTGGAATATATGGTCGCAATAATGAGTCGTATTTGCGTAACCTTGTTTGGGTTGCTTCTTTTTCCGGGAACAGACGAATCCTTTGAGCTTACTACAAACGGCAGGCGAGTTCATCGCCCCCTTTTGCATTTGTTGGTGGTTACGGATTTTAAGTCTTGATGAGGTATATTTTCTTTTTCTGTTGTTTCGTATGTATGTTCGAGTTCCGCTCCTGCGGTCGGTGATTCATTTGACATGACGACAGGTGAAGTGATGTCCCTGTATTACAGACGTATTACCTGCGAGGCAAAGAAAACGCGAAACACGATGGCGTTTCCAAGCAGGAGGTGTGTGTGTGTGTGCGCGCTCTTCGTCGTAACGACTTCCCGCGCGAGAGAGAGAATGAGAGAGAGAGAGAGAAAGAGAGAAAGCAATGTTTTCATTCTTCTCTCTTTCCGCGCGTTCTTCGTAGTTGCTTGTCAAGGCTTTTATGAGGTTGATTACGTTATCTTCCCGGGACTGGAGAATCTACACGTCGGTTTGCGGCCAAAACACACACACGCCTCTTATAATGAGTGTTTGCGGCTAAAAATCCTTGCGTCAGATGTTTGCGACGGTGGCGAAATGCCGAAACGTGGGTTGCGCTTGAGAAAGTAATAGTTAACCAAGGTTTTAGGCATTGCCGAGATCGCATTAAAAGCACAATAATACGTAAGCGACGCCCCATGGTGGAGAGGAGTGCTGATCAGCAACATAAATAATAATAATTCCGGTTCTATTTTTAAAGCGGAATTTGGGCTACGTGCTTAGGCTTGCAGTAGATAGGATCTCGCAAGCGAAAAAGCTTTGTTCCGAGATTCACGGAATTTAGGCACACATGAATGTACTCGTTGGAAGCAGTAACGCGTTATCATTTGGCTGCCAGAAAGTACGACGTAAATGTTCGCAAGATGGTTTTCAAACAGTAGGAGAGAAAGAAGGATAAAATAAAGAACGATAGAGAAAAGGCGCAGACTGGACAGCCGGTGGTACACCGGAATAATTCCCGGTGGCGCGCCATGTTCTGGGCCGGTACGTCGCTAGACTTCGATATCAGGATGGGCGACGTAATGGGCTGGCATTATTTTCGGTGGGGTAAGGCTTCATAGCGACTTTTTTTTACGAAACGGTGAAGAACGAATTTTCAATGGTTTTTTTTTTTTTTTTTATTTTATTGAAGGTTTAACGACCACCGTGAGCAATTCAATGGGATATAAGCAGTCGCCCATTCATAATTTAAGGTAACTGGTTCCAGGGAAAGGAGAGAGCCCGTGTCGTAAGACAAACACGACAACTATGTCTCACCGGGATTCGAACCTGGACTATTCTCGGATGAAAGGTCATAATCATAAGCCAGCGCTTAGGCTACAGTGGGTTCCCGGTAGTGAACTCCAGTTACGCCACTAGTGCAAGACAGAAGTGTAGTTGAATGCCGCCTTCAACCTTTTGCTAGCTCTGAATGCATTGTCTTAACTTGCTTTTCAAAATTTTGCATTTTTGCTTAGGAAAATAGTGCCGTATTTGAACAATTTACTTAAAAGAAAATGCCCGTTTTTGTTTATTTAGGTCAAATTTTAACGCCGTGCTACGCACACACAATCCCCCCCCCCCGTAACTTCTTTCCTTCAAGCTTGCGATGATGAGATGACTTGTCTTACAAGGAAAAGTAGTCGTCAGCTACTGATGATGAGATGATCTCCTACAAAGGAAGTAGTCGTCATCCACTTGCTGCACTTTCACACTTTCACAGTCAGGGTGAAGTCTTAAGACCGCTAGTGTAGCTTTAGACTCCAATTTCCGAGTTGGAATCCTTGTTTTGTAAAGAAAGCAAACAGAGCCATTAGTAGTTAGAATAAAGGTTAAACTAAGGAATACACGAAAAAGAGGCCTAAGCTAAGGAATACATGAAAAAGAGGCCTAAACTAAGGAATACATGAAAAAGAGACCTAAACTAAGGAATGCATGGAAAAGAGGCCTAAACTAAGGAATACATGAAAAAGAGGCCTAAACTAAGGAATGCATGAAAAAGAGGCCTAAACTAAGGAATACATGAAAAAGAGGCCTAAACTAAGGAATGCATGAAAAAGAGGCCTAAACTAAGGAATGTATGAAAAAGAGGACTAACTTTTTTTGATTGAAGGTTGATCGCCTACAAGGAGGCCTGAATACAAGAAAAAGATGAGAAAGAGGCCTGAATACATGAAAAAGAGGCCTGAACTAAGGAATACACGAAAAAAGGCCTGAACTAAGGAATACATGAAAAAGAGGCCTAAACTAAGGAATACATGAAAAAGAGGCCTAAACTAAGGAATACACGACAAAGAGGCCTAAACTAAGGAATTAATGAAAAAGAGGCCTAAACTAAGGAATACATGAAAAAGAGGCCTGAACAATGGAATACATGAAAAAGAGGCCTAAACTAAGGAATGCATGAAAGAGAGGCCTAAACTAAGGAATACATGAAAAAGAGGCCTAAACTAAAGAATACACGGAAAAGAGGCCTGAACTAAGGAATTGGAAGAGTGGAGAACAATTGCATTTCCATGGCCCTGCGGAAGCTATTTTAATAAACTTTATCTGAGACAGGGATAAAGATAAATGCAGATTATCTAACTCACCTTCGTTTTGCTGATGACGTAGTCATTTTTAAAACTACCCCATCAGAGCTGCAGAGTACGATCCAGGAACTTGCTGACAAGAGTAAAGAAGTGGGATTAAAAATGAACTTTAAGAAGACAAAAGTGATGTACAATGCTTTTACAAAAAATGAAGATTTATCGATTAATGGGGAAAAGCTGGAGATGACCAATACCTACATTTATCTTGCACAGCAGATATCAAGTGAGGGTCACATTGATGAAGAAATTAATCGACGTATAAAACTTGCCTGGAGAGCTTTTGGAAGAAACAGTATAATTTTCAAGAGCAATATGCCATTATGTCTTAAAAGAAAAGTGTTTGATCAATGCATCCTTCCAGTGCTTACGTATGGTGCAGAGACGTGGACCTTAGCTAAAAGAGACATACAAAGGCTGCAGACAACTGAAAGAGGTATGGAGAGGTGCATGCTTGGTGTAACCAGGAGCGATAAGAAGAGACACTCGCCAATTAGAAAAATGACAAGAGTGGAAGACATCATGATCAGAGTAAAATCCCTTAAATGGCAATGGGCTGGACACATTGCCAGAAGGACAGACCATCGATGGGCAGCTGAAATTCTAGACTGGATTGCAAGAGACAGGAAAAGACCCAGAAGAAAACCACATGGGAGATGGGTGGATGAAATTCGAAAGTATGCGGGAGTAACATGGAGGAGACTGGCATAAGACAGACCGTTGGGGAACAGGCTTGGAGAGACCTTCGTTCAGCAGTGGATTGATAATGGTTGACAATGATGATGATGATGATGATCTGAGACGTAAACAAGGCTCGTCCTAAGGGAAAATACGTAAGTCTACATGAAATAAAACACAAGACTTATTACTTGGCAAAGTGCAGATTATATTTTAAAGTTAAATATACTGAAAAAATGACACATTTTTAACTGGGTGGGCAAGACAAATTTCAGAGTGGGCTGAAGCCCACCCTCGCATTCCCTTGGCGACGTCCCTAATTCTGGGACATTAGGCTTTGCTATGATAATATATTCATGGATAGCTATAACTATAAAAGTAATCAAAAATGTATAACTATAACTATAAATGTATTTATTAGTTCTTTTTTACGATAATATATTCATGTATTTTGATTGCGATTACACCACTGCACCACCTGGGCGGCCCTCACGCTCTTGGTAGACTACTGCTGTACACACACTATACTCCAATTCATCCTAAAAGTGTACTGTTGGTAAAGGCGGGAGAGCCTTATCACATCTTGTCGTGGAACGCAAGAACGGTATCCATCCGCGTTAATGTGCTCTTCTACTGTATCCTTTCTGATTACCCCACACATCTCACAAGTACTGGGGATTGTGAGCGGCGGGCCTGGTGGAGGCCGAACTGCTTCCTCTACCGCCTGTTTAAGTAACCAACCCTTCGTGTTTCCCCGATTGTCAATTTATTGTTTCTGTGTTGTTAATGTTGGGAGAAGTCTTCCACCCTTTTCTTCTATCCAAGTTGTATCCCAAGAGGGAAGTGGGTAGGAACAGCCGAAAGTGCGAAGCTCTTCATTCAGCAACTTCTCATAACATTTTTTTTTTCAAAAAGCGCACTAACTTGTGGGACGTTTTTTAAATGGCAATTTTGTCTTATAAACTGCTGAGCAAACAAAAAATGGATTCTCAGTAATTCTACAGGTTTTCGCTCAAAACTCTAGTGACTATTTTTCGTAGGGCAGGTAGCTGTTTCGTACCCAACACAGTGATACACTCATAGGTTGACTCAGAGTATAGTCAAAAGAATACGAACCTTTATTGATAGTAGGACTACCTTAGTTGCGAATGAGAGCAAGTATATGACCTGGCACGAATTGCATGAGGTGCTGAAGTTCGTTGTGACCCAAAGATAGCCATTATCGCAGCAAAATATCGCGCTCTGTCAGTGTTGACGGAAGAGGACAACAACGCCGAGCAGATTTTTTCCTGCATGTCCCGCACATTTTTAATAGGATTGAGATCAGGGAACTGTGGAGGCCAAAGGAGATGCTGGGAGTCCTCGTTCTCAGGAAAAAATCTCTGCACAACTCTGGCACGATATGCTACTGTGTTGTCATCCATGAAGATGCTATTACATGTAGGTGCAAGTGTAACACGGCAGTTTGTGCTTGGTTTGCTTCAACACTCAGGTACTTCCAAAATGTCTTCTTCCGTATCGGCGGACTCGGTCCGCAAAAACAGAACTTTACCACCTAACTGCTCCCATGTCCAGATGCTTTGATCGCATTAATATGATGCTTCGATCGCATTAATATGATGCCTCGATCGCATTAATATGGTGCTTCGATCGCATTAAAATGATGCTTCGATCGCATTAATATGATGCTTCGATTGTATTAATACGATGCTTCGATGGTATTAATATGATGCTTCGATTGTATTAATATGATGCTTCGATTGTATTAATATGATGCTTCGATCGCACTAATATGATGCTTGGATCGCATTAATATGATGCTTCGATCGCATTAATATGATGTTTCGATCGCATTAATATTAGGGCACCCATGACGAGTGGGCGCCCACACCTCTCCTTGCATCGCCCACACGATGCAAGAGAAAGACATCTGGCCTTTCCTTGGACATCTGACCATACCATTTCTGTTCTTACATGGTATTGCGAAGATTTTCACGGTAATCCTAATTTTTGATGGCTAAGTTTTCTGTAGAAGATTTGGATAGCCGGCCTAGTGGCCGAGTGGTATTAGACGATGGCTTCCAATTATGGGTCTGGGGCGAATCCTAGGTGAGGCATGTATAATGAGCTTGCCTTACGGCCCTGCCTCTCTCTCTCTCTCTCTCTCTCTCTCTCTCTCTGAACCAGTGGCACCAAATTAAGAACGGGCGGCTGCTTTGTAGCCAATTGCGTTTCATACGGTGGTCGTCAGACACCCTAACAAACAAAACAAGTTAGTAAAACCATGCAATGCATTGACTATAATACGCTTTCCAACATGCCAGAAATCATTACTCAAGTTATGAGGATAATGGCTGTGGAATAAATCTCGCTCCTGTGTTCTGACCTTTGACCCCATTTTGATGATATTAAACTGAATTGGTTCAGTATATCCCCGGAACAATATACTAAAGTTTTGTCGCAATAGAAGCATTTTTAGTCAAGTTATGAGGATAATGGCTGTGGAATAAATCTCGCTCCTGGTCTCGTTTCGATGATATTCAACAGAACTGGTTCAGTGTACTTCCGGAACAACATGATAAATGTTTGTCGCAATAAAAGCATTTTTAGTCAAGTTATGAGGATAATGGCTGTGGAATAAATCTCGCTCCTGTGCCCAGACCTTTGATCTCATTTCGATGATATTCAACAGAACCGGTTCAGTGTACTTCCGGAACAACATGATTACGTTAATTCTTCGGATGATTCAGCTGCGATTCGCTGTCTATTTATTCGCCGCATTTGTTCGAGGTTTTCTTCCGATATAGATTCATTGAGGGTCATAATAACGTCGGACATTATTTCCATGCTCCTCGCCTTAGCTGCTCGGAATGGTCTTTTTGTAGGCTGATCTTCTTCCAATGGAAGGTCATATGTTTCGAGACTGGAATGTGATCGGAAACCATCAGCCCTTGAATGTCCAAGCTGTTCCGTATTTACTTCTTCTGCTTGTTCTTGTTCCAACAGTGCCGTATTCTACTTATTCTTCTTATTAAAGTTGAAACGTCCACGTTTCTTAGGGGTCGACCAGCCATATTTGTTTTACATTATTTTACCATCCACGTGACACTCTGTTAATAGTAATTAATAAAAATGAACTAATCATATTTTAGCACAGCGGATACGCTCATCATCTAGTGACTATTCAAAAACGTAACAAAAAAAAAAAAAAAAAAGAAACTGTATTAACAGTTTAGCTTTTGAAGGGAAAAACACATCAGCGTTCCGCTGCTTATACTGTACTACGCATCAACTCTAAGCAGTGTCATGGAGCAACTCACTTTTTGTTCTAGAACAAAATAGAAGTAAAGCGTAATACGCACACAACGCGTGACGTAATGAGGCAGATGGGACTCGCGACCATCTGCTCGCGAGAGTGCGACGTCATAAAACTTTAATGGGATCCACACACAACGCGTGACGTAATGAGACAGATGGCGTGACCGAGCGCCAACATCTCAATCGCGAGAGTGTGACGTCATAAGATTTCTAAGCATGGGAAACATTAATAGGACGAAGCCATGACACTAAAATTTGGGTGGTTATTTAATCCACTAAACGAATTTTCCCAAAGTCGAGACTAGGCTAAATCGATTTGCAGTACCAGAAAACGGTAGGTTTAACGACTTTCATCAAAATTCTTAGAGCCGTTTTCAAAATAAAATTTACATTCATACAAGAATTGCTCCTTAAATAGTATGGGATAAGGGCGATGGAATGGATCCCGATCCTATGTCCTGACCTTTGACCCCATTTCGCCCATTTTCAATAAGGTTCGTCCCCAGGTGGTCCCCTACCACATACTAAAATTTCATCGAAATCGAACTATTTTTACGCACGTTATGACGCATGAGGGCAATGGAATGCATCCCGCTCCTATGTCCTAATCTTTGACCCCACTTAACCCATTTTCAATAAGGTTCATCCCCAGTTCGTCCCCTACGACAATCTAAAATTTCATCGAATTCGAACCATATTTACGCAAGTTATGACGCATAAGAGCAATGGAATGTATCCCGCTCCTATGTCGTGACCTTTGACCCAATTTCGCCCATTTTCAATAGGGTTCGTCCCCAGGTGGTCCCCTACCACATACTAAAATTTCATCGAAATCGAACCATTTTTACGCGAGTTGTCGTGCGGACAGGCAGACAGACGGACGAATGGACGGACGGACAAAGCTGGAGCATATATGCTTCTTCAACCTACGGTTGGAAAGCGTAAAACAAGAACTTTGAGATACATGTGTATGTAGCAAAAATACGAAAAACGTTGGGAACTTACAGTAGAAAAAGTGGAATTTACAGTAGAATATAATAGTATTTAATTTTTGCAATGAATATATAGGAGCACAGCGCACATACGTACAGTGTGGAGAGCAATGAAAAGCGAAGAAATGGAAAATACTCTTACATCATCCGCTGCAGTAGCCATTCATTGCTGGACAAACACACCCCGAACTTTTTTCCAATGCTTTGTCTTGAGAGTACTTTTAACTCCGTTTGGTGACCGATTAAGTGATTGCTGGGCTTTTGTGGTGCATGGGATACAAATGGCCGAAAGGCACAAGACTCAAAAGAACAAAGAAGACATTTCCTTTATTGTCCCAACATGTTGTCAAATTTCATTTATCCATGTCTTTTATGTAGCTTTTGGGGTCTTCTGGTTTTCGATTAAATTTGCGTTGAGTGGCAGAAACGATTAGATAACAAGAAGAAGAAGAAGTAGAAATTTGCATATGCATAGGCCAAGAGAGGGTATTTGCAATCCCCTTGAAACCAGATCATGCTCTTCCTGTTCTTGGAAGGTCCTTCGGAGATTTTCGCGATAACCCTAATTCTGATTACTAATTTTTCTGTTTCACTTCTGGATGTGTGTGTGCGTGCAATAAACATAGGGAAAACGCTGGGAATTTTCGGTAGGAAAAGATAATATACAGTGGAATGTAATGATGAAATTCCTAACTGCATGTTGCAGAACAGCGTACATACAGCGTTGGACAGAAGAATGTAAACACCTAGGAAAAGAAGGTTTTACGTACCTAATAGGGTGTCGGACCACCTTTGGCATTCAAAACTGCCTGAATCCTCCTTAGAATGGGTGCATATAAATCCTGAATAGTGATTAGTGGGAAGTCACACCATTCTTCACGGGCAAATCCTGAATAGTAATTAGTGGGAAGTTATACCATTCTTCATGGACAAATCCTGAATAGTGATTAGTGGGAAGTCGCACCATTCTTCGTGGACAAATCCTGAATAGTGATTAGTGGGAAGTCACACCATTCTTCATAGACAAATCCTTAATAGTGATTAGTGGGAGGTCGCACCATTCTTCATGGACAAATCCTGAATAGTGATTAGTGGGAAGTCACACCATTCTTCATGGACACATCCTGAATAGTGATTAGTGGGAAGTCACACCATTCTTCATGGACAAATCCTGAATAGTGATTAGTGGGAAGTCGCACCATTCTTCATGGACAAATCCTGAATAGTGATTAGTGGGAAGTCACACCATTCTTCATGGACACATCCTGAATAGTGATTAGTGGGAAGTCACACCATTCTTCATGGACACATCCTGAATAGTGATTAGTGGGAAGTCACACCATTCTTCATGGACAAATCCTGAATAGTGATTAGTGGGAAGTCACACTATCCTTCATGGACAAACTGCTCCAGGTCCTTGAGAAATGCAGGCGGAGGATCACGGGATCTTACTCTGTTTTCCAACACAGACCAAAGTGGCTCGATGATGTTCAACTCTGGTGATTGGGGAGGCCAAGGAATGTGTGAAAGTTAGTTCTTATGTTCCTCAAAATATGATTGGACATTCTGAGGCCATTGCGTTGCATAAAACCACTTCATGCAGGGGATATCATCTTGATAGATGGTATCCCCTGCAGGAAACAACACCTGAGCCATGGGATGGAGACTTGGTCGTCCAAAATGGTTTCATACGCCTTGTCGGTCATCCATTCTTTCAAGGTGACCAGGGAACCTGCTGAAAATCATGATATGACCCCCCAGAGCATGACAGAACCACCACTGCTGCACTGTTAAGAGCAGACAGTCTGGGTGGTACGCTTCTGACGGTGTTCTCCACAGGTAAATACGCCCTGCGGTGGGAAATAGTGTGAATGTGGACTCCTCCTACCACATTACACTCTTCCATGCATCGGCAATCTACGTTGCATGCTCCTGACACCACTGCCGTCGCCGTTGTGCATTCACCCGGGTTACCAGAGGTTTTGCAATAAAAGCTCTGCCATGAATATTTTGTTTATGCAGTTCCCTGCGCACTGTTTTCATTGATACTGGGGTCTGAAGATGCCGATTGAGCTCAGCATTAATTTTCGGCTCTGTGGTCCTATTACGGATAACAATCCTTTTTAATGCTCTCCTGTCTCTATTAGTTAGGGTCATTTTCCGGCCGCTCTTGTTCTTCGGAGAAAAGATTTTGCCACGAACACGGTATGCTGTCATGACGCTTGACACAGCAGCCCTCGATACCGCCACTACCCTGGTGAATGTTCTCACGGAAGCACCAACTAACCGGCCACTAACAATTAGCCCCATTTCGAAGCCCGTTAGGTCGCTCATTTCGTCGTTACCCTGAAAGAAAGTTTGCATCAAGACACTTTACATGCACTTAAACAGAACCTTGAGGTTCCAAACAAAGCTATTACAACCAAAAAGTGATAGATACCTTTGCGTATTGCGACGTACGCAACTGCATTAATAGTAACGTCTCTGAGCGTGGTGTTCACATTATTCTGTCCAACCCCTGTACGCACAGTATGGAAAAGTATCAAAAGCTAAGAAATGTAAAATGTGTTATTTTCTGTAGCAGTTATTCACTGCTAGATTTCTGGAAAGTTTTCTCAGAAATTTATCCAGAGGGTATGTTTTCATTCTTGGTGGCCAGTTGAATGATTTCTAGGGTTTCATGTGGCATGTGACACATATGGACCAAAGAATCAAAAGAATGACAAAGAAATTTCCTTGTTGTCCTAACATGCTGTCTGATTTTATTTATCACTCTTTTGTATGTAGTTTTTGGGTCTTCTGGCTCCCAATTAAATTTATGTGTTGAGAGTGTTGTAAAATGGGCAGACAACAAACAAGAAGGCACAGTGGAAATTTGGATACGGTGTTTGTTTATGTTTTTAGCACGTCTTTTGTAAAAAAAGATCGTGCTTATGATACCGGTTTGTCCGTCCGTCCGTCTGTACCCGCGCTATCTCTGCAACTATTATTCCGATTTCAAAAATTCTTTTTGTAATGGGAAGCTTGAAATATGCGAATGATGATCCTTTATTTCTTTTATTTTTTACGATGTACAATTTCGCCGCTACAGGGCGTAAATGCAGATGATGTCGAATTCAAAAATACGTTTTATTCCACATATTTGCTTATAAACATCCGATTGAAAAAAATATTTTATCTTTTGATTCAATTTATGTCGAAGAGTATTTTAGATATAGTTACTTTTTCAAATTACGGATAGATTTGCCGCTAGGAGGCGTAGAAGTAAATTACATTTTCCCCGATAACTCTTCTTTTAAAGCTCCGATTTGAAAAAAAAATTCTTCAGCGAATACACCTCCTGATGGAAAATCTTTTGCATATAATTTATAATTTTTGGTAATAAATACTTTGGTTAAATGCTAATTTCTGCTTCTGATGTATTTGCCATAAAATCTGAGCTTCTAAAATTTCGATTGAAAAAATTCTTTTGTGGACTGATGCCACTTACATCGATAAACCTTTCTGGAATATTTTCTTCTTAAAATATTCCACAGTTTCTCCGCCTGGGGGCGTAGATGTAAATTTTATTTTTGTCAATATCTCTACTTCTAGGAGTCCGATTTGAAAAATTCCTTCTTTGTTGGATAGTGTTTCCAGTATGACGTGTTTTTCATATAATTTCAAAATTTTCAAGTAATTCATAGACTTTCCGCTAGAGGGCGTAAAGGTAAATTGCTTTCCCCCTATATCGCTGTTTCTAAATCTCCGATTTGAAAAATTCTTTCTGCACCGGATACAGCTCCTGATGGGAAATCCTTTGCACATAATTCTAATTTTTGTAAAAAAATGATTTGGCAACCAGGTGGCGTAAGTCTCAATTTCCGCTTCTGATGTATTTGCAGCAAAATATGAGCTCCTAAAATCATGATTGGAAAAAAAGTCGTTTGTTGACCGATACTACTCATGTCGACAAACCTTTTAGGAACATTTTCTTCTTGAAATAATGCATGGTTTCGTCGCCAGGGGGCGTAGATGTATATCTTATTTTTGTCAATATCGCTACTTCTAGGAGTCCGATTTGAAAAAAAAATTCTATGTTGGATAGTGTTTCCGATGCGAAATGTTTTCCTATAAATTCAAAATTTTCAAGTAAATCATAGACTTTCCGCTAGGGGGCACAAAGGTAAATTGCGTTTTCTGCGTTATTTCTGCTCCTAAAACTCCGATTTGAAAAATTCTTCGTGTATCGCACAGCAGACCTGGTGGAAAATATTTTTCACATAATTTCTAATGTTTGGTAAAGAATGGTTGGCCGCCAGGGGGCATAAGTGTAAATATCTGCTTCTGATGTATTTGTAGCAAAATTTGGGATCCTGAAAACTCGACTAAAGTTTTTTATTTCATGTACCGATACCACTCATATGGATAAAACTTTTGAGAATACCTTCTTCCTAAAATAATACATGGTTTTCACACCAGAGAACCTAAAGTCACATTTTATTTTTGTCGATATCTCTGTTTCTAAGAGTCCGATTTGAAAAATTCTTTCTGTGTTGGAGAGCGTTTCCGGTGCGAAATGTTTCTCATATAAATTCATGTTTTTCTTAACGCACAGGTCTGCAGCCAGAGGGCGTAAGCTCACGATTCCGTTTACAGCAATATCTGAGGGAGTAAAAACTCGATTGAAAAACTTCTTTCTTCCGTCAGATTGACTTTGAACAGCTTTGATAAATTTAATTTGCGTCAGAACGGATTCAAAAGACGTGCTTATTACACCCGAAAATTCGGTGTCATCTTTCTTGTTCATAGTTATAATTCAGTTAGCCCCCTCTTGAAAACTAAGCTAGGGGGCCCATGTGCCTATGGTGTTTATGTATGTCATTTGTAGTCACATCCCTCCTGAAAACTCAGCTATAGGCGCTCATGGTCATCGCCACACGCGCTCTCTGTATTTAATCCGTGTAAAACAAAGTCTCCTTCTACTTCAATGACTCAACAGTCCTGTGTGGGCCTTGGCCGTCTCAAAGAGTTTTTACGTGAAATTTGGTAACGAGAGAGTTTTGACGAGATGGGGGTCGTTAGTTCCACGCCCTACCCCCAACCTGGAGGACCAAGGGACAAAGTGCGCCCGGGGCCCACATCACAGGGAACCATCCGCGCATTCGCGTCCCCAAACAAAGCGAGTCTGCGAAAAAACCCGGAGGAACCGCAGACTCTACTCCGAGTCGACCTAAGAGCGTACCACTATGTAGAGTGCAAAACAGCTACCTCCGCCACGAAAAGTAGTCCCTAGAGTTTTGAGCGAAACCCAGTAGCATTATTGCTGATAATCCTTTTTTGCTTGTTCAGCAGTTTATCAAACAAAATTGCCATCTAAAAAAAGTTCCAGAAGTTAGAGCGCTTTTGTAAATAAATTTGTTATAAGAAGTTGCTAAATCAAGAGCTTCGTACTTTCGACTGTTTCTGCCCTCTTGGGATACAACTCGGAAGGAGGGGAAGGGTTGGAACACCTCTCCCAACATTAACAACACAGAGACAATAAATTGACAATCGGGGAAACTCGAAGGGTTGGTTACTTAAACAGGCGGTAGGGGAAGCAGTTTAGCCTCCACCAGACCCCCACTCACAATCCTACAGTTGGTGAGATGTGTGTGGGGGAGGGGGGTTTGAATGGAAACAGTAGAAGAGCACATTAGCGCGGATGAATACCGTTCTTGCGTTCCACGACGAGTCGTGATAAGGCTCTCCGCCTTTACCAACAGTACACTTTTGGGGTGAATTGGAGTATAGTCGTGATAAGGCTTCTCCAGCCTTTACCAACAGTACACTTTTAGGGTGAATTGGAGTATAGTCATGATAAGGCTCCTCCCGCCTTTACCAACAATACACTTTTAGGGTGAATTGGAGTATAGTCGTGATAAGGCTCTCAGCATTTACCAACAGTACACTTTTGGGGTGAATTGGAGTATAGTCGTGATAAGGCTTCTCCAGCCTTTACCAACAGTACACTTTTAGGTTGAATTGAAGTATAGTCATGATAAGGCTCCTCCCGTCTTTACCAACAGTACACTTTTAGGTTGAATTGGAGTATAGACGTGATAAGGCTCCTCCCGTCTTTACCAACAGTACACTTTTGGGGTGAATTGGAGTATAGTCGTGATAAGGCTTCTCCAGCCTTTACCAACAGTACATTTTTAGGGTGAATTGGAGTATAGTCATGATAAGACTCCTCCCGCCTTTACTAACAGTACACTTTTGGGGTGAATTGGAGTATAGTCGTGATAAGGCTTCTCCAGCCTTTACCAACAGTACATTTTTAGGGTGAATTGGAGTATAGTCATGATAAGGCTCCTCCCGTCTTTACCAAAAGTACACTTTTGGGGTGAATTGGAGTATAGTCGTGATAAGGCTTTACCAACAGTACACTTTTAGGTTGAATTGGAGTATAGTCGTGATAAGTCTCCTCCCACCTTTACCAACAGTACATTTTTAGGGTGAATTGGAGTATAGTCGTGATAAGTCTCCTCCCACCTTTACCAACAGTACATTTTTAGGGTGAATTGGAGTATAGATGGCCAGCAGTACGGGATTCGAACACCCGTCAGAAACGTCCGCCTCAGTGCACATCGGCTTAACCAACGGAGATATGCCGGTTGTAAAACAAAGTCTAACTTGATTTATTTGACCATATCACTCTCTTCCATTGCTATAATGTTCATTCTTTCCGTTCTCGGCACCACTGTAAGAAGAATTTTCCGGTTCTTTTTGTTGTTGTTGTTGTTGTTTTGTTTTGTTACTGTGACGAGTGGCTTCTGAATGGCAGACGACTTTCAAGACATAATTTCTTTATCTCCCTACGTATGGCTCTGGTCGAAATGGGATGTTACTGGCCTCAGTCAGATTCAGCCAAGGACGTCTAGAAAACACAAGGCCATGACATTAGAGAGATGAGTTCCCTCTTTTAGTGACGCCACGAGGAAAGCAAACCTTCCAATTGGTTTCGAACGCTGTCGTATGTGGCGGCGTCAAGCACGACACCGACGTATCCGTCCGTGTAACGTGAGAATATCAGCACAAACGGAAGGAACTCATCTCTTTAATGTCATGGCCATAGGCGTAACCACTGGGGGTTCCGGGGGTCAGGACCCCGCCAGATTTTTAGAGTCGGGGATACCCAATGTAAAGAAACTCCCCCCAATTTTCGGGAATTTAATGATATAATTCACACTTTATGATGTGAACCAACTAAATTTAATATTATAAGATTGTAATTTTTCGTAGAATGCAAACACGTGTATAACGTGTGCTTAATAAAACAGCGATATCGATTCCTAATAAACAAAGTCAGTTCTACAGTGAAAATCCTCCAAATACGTCAGTGAATAAACAAATACATCGCTCTTTCCACGTTTTACCAACACAGAGCAACCCAAAATTTTTTGTTCGGTCACCGCCGAGGAAAAGTTCTACAACTTTGTAATTTGCATTTCTACCTGATCTATCATAGTTTTACAGTTGTGTTCGTTAAGTTCCGCAATTCGTCAGCAGTGGCGCCCATGTCATGCCCGTTCGATCGCGCCCCAGCAACTGCTTTGCTCCTGAGCGCGCTCGTGTGTGTTTGTATGTGTAGTGGGAGGGGTCCCAAACTCTGTCTTATACAGTATGTATAGCATGTTGCGAGAAGAACGGACCACCGATGGACAACCGAAATTTTAGACTGGATTCCGAGGGACAGAAAAAGACCCAGAAGACCCCGTGGGAGATGAATGGTTGAAATTCGAAAGCATGCCGGAGTGACCTGGAGGAGGCAGGCAATTGTGAAGGAGACAGACAATTGTGGAAGAAACTTGGGAAGACCTTCATCCAGCAGTGGATGGATAATGGTTGATGATGATATAATATTGTATATATATATATATATCATCATCATCATCATCATTGTCAACCATTATCAATCCACTGCTGGACGAAGGTCTCCCCAAGTTTCTTCCACAACGGTCTATCTTGTGCCAGTCTCCTCCATGTCACCCCTGCATACTTTCGAATTTCATCCACCCATCTCCCATGTGGTCTTCTTCTGGGTCTTTTCCTGTCCCTTGGAATCCAATCTAAAATTTCGGCTGTCCATCGATGATCTGTCCTTCTGGCAGTATGTCCAGCCCATTGCCATTTCAGGGATTTAACTCTGATCATGATGTCTTCCACTCTTGTCATTTTTCGGATCCACGAGTTCCTCTTCTTATCTCTCCTGGTTACACCAAGTATGCACCTCTCCATGCTTCTTTGAGTTGTCTGCAGCCTTTGTATGTCTCTTTTAGTTAAGGTCCACGTCTCTGCACCATACGTAAGCACTGGAAGGATGCATTGATCAAACACTTTTCTTTTAAGACATAATGGCATATTGCTCTTGAAAATTATGCTGTTTCTTCCAAAAGCTCTCCAGGCAAGTTTTGTACGCCGATTAATTTCTTCACCAATGTGACCCTCACTTGATATCTGCTGTCCAAGATAAACGTACGTGTCTGTTATCTCCAGCTTTTCTCCATCAATCGATAAATCTTCATTTCTTGTAAAAGCATTGAACATCACTTTTGTCTTCTGAAAGTTCATTTTTAATCCCACTTCTTTACTCTTGTCAGCAAGTTCCTGGATCATACTCTGCAGCTCTGATGGGCTAGTTGCAAAAATGACTACGCCATCAGCAAAACGAAGGTGGGTTAGATAATCTCCATTAATCTTTATCCCCTTGTTTTCCCAGCTCAGTGACTGAAAAACACCCTCCAATGTGGCATTAAAGAGCTTCGGAGATATGGTGTCACCTTGTCTCACTCCCTTTCCAATTTTTATGTGTGTTGTATTTTCAAACAGCCTAATCTTTGCACTTGCATTTTCATAGATGTTATTAATAATATTAATGTATGCATCTTCAATACCGCAGGTTTTCAGAGCCATTGTAACTGCTGACGGTTTCACCGAATCAAAGGCTTTTTCATAATCGATAAAAGCCATGCACAATGGAAGTTCATATTCCCTCGCTCTTTCAATTAGTTCTCTCAGCACATGGATATGATCTATTGTGCTGTAGCCACTCCTGAATCCAGCTTGTTCTCTCGGTTGAGCCATGTCCAGTGTTACCTTCAAGCGGTGTGAAAGAACTTTAGTGAAGATTTTATAAACTACTGATAGGAGGCTGATAGGTCTGTAGTTTCCGAGATCCTCAATGTCACCTTTCTTATGTAGCACTATCATTGTAGCGGTGTTCCAATCCTCAGGAATCTTTCCTTCATTAAGGCATCGAGTGAAAATTTGGGCGAGTACTGTTTCGATTTCTCCACTTGCTTCTTGTATGATGTCTACAGTAATTCCATCTTCTCCTGGAGCTTTTCCCCGTTTCATGTTCTTGATTGCATGTGCAACTTCTGCTGGAAGGACTGGAGGAACTCTGGTACTGGTATCTTTCATGATGTCTGGAGTGCATGTATCATCCCTTTCATATAATTTGGAGTAGAAATCTTTCACTCTTGTCAAAATTTCGCCTCCATTTCTTGTTACAGAACCATCTTCTTTTCTCAGTGCCATAATCTGTTTTCTTCCCTTACTGAGATGTCCCTTTGCTATCTTTAGGCTTTGGTTGTTTTCAATTGCTTTCCTCACTAGTTCACAGTTGAATTTTCTTACGTCTTCAGTGATACTTTTTTGTACTGTCTTGCATAGCTCTATATATTCCACTTTGGAAGTCACATCTTCTTTAGTTGTCCTCATCTCTCTTCTTTTTTGCATCAACATTTTCGTTTTTCCTGATAATTTATTTACATGCAACTTGTTCTTAGACCCAGCTAATTTTGTTGCTGTTTCCATAAGAGCTTTGGTTACTTTTCTGTTAACTTCAGAGATGTCCACTTCTTCCGATGTTAGGCCTTCTAAAGCAGAGAACCTGTTCTTCAGTTCCAACTTGAAGGTATTATGGTGTTTTTTAAGGTTGGTTATGTCAATAGATTTTGTTTGTCTTATGAGCTTGCGACGTTCAAGTTTAGTGTTGAGGTGCATCTTACATCTCACCAATCTATGGTCACTACCTGTGTTGAACTTGTTTAGCACACTGCAGTCTTCTATGACGAATTTTTTGTTCATTAATGCTACACTCTGCCTTGCAGAAACGACGCTGGAACCACGGCCCGAGAAGATTATCGCGAAGCAGCAGCAACAGATGTCGCATTGACCTCAGAAAAAATCATATTAACGGAAAGGAGAATATTGTGGTATATTGATTATGGATTGCGCTTATTAACCATGAAATAATATTAACAGATAAAATGATATTAGTGGTAAGTAGGTGACATGGAATAATCTGGTATATAAATTATGGATTGCACCAGTGATCATTATAAAATGGAATATTACGATATTAAATGCTCAAAAATAGCCTAAAGGTTTTGTTTCGGCATTGCCGGTCCGCGAAAGTTTCCCCAACGTTTTGCCAGCCCGCGAGTGCAAAAAAGTTGGGAACCACTGTTTTGGACGGCCTTGATTCAGCTCTCAATTACCGCACACTAGAAGAACTGCTCTTCAGTGTAATCCTCTTCACAACACAACGATCACGCTCTTTAAGTCCAGTTTTCCGGCCACACTCATACTTTTTGGTTCTCGAAGGTCAGTTTGTCTTCCAATTGCTAAACACTTTGGAAATGGTTGCTTTTGAGAAACCAATAATTTCATAACTTCTGTTAATCACGCCTCCCGCTAATGTTTATACGTACGATTAGACCGTTTTCGAATTCCAAAAGGTTTTGTGTTTTTCCAATGCTACATGAGTTATTGCGACCGAATAATCTTCACAGTTCAAGGCAAAAGCTCATGTGACTCTTACATTTGTATATTTTCCTACATTTGTGTATTAATTACTCTTACATTTGTATACCTCCTCAGCAGCAACGTAGCTCTAAATAAAAAAGTGCCTTAGCGGTGAACGGATCAGTCAAAGACAACCCGAAAAGAAGACTTTCAAAAGCTTTTTAAAGTTTGACTTGTTTTAATCATTTATAATTTTTATTTAAATTTTATTATACATGATGTTAATACAGACATTTGACATGGACCAGGAATATCAAACAGAAGCCATCGCTCTTTCCACGTTTGTAAGTGAGTCACGGGAAAATTCTCATTGGCCGCCACAGTGAATCAAACCCAGTTTGCGCTTAACTGGAAGACTCTGGATTGATTCCCTGTGGCGGTCAATGAGAATTTTCCCGTGGCTCACTTATAAACGTGGAAAGAGCGATGGCTTCTGTTTGATGTTCCTGGTCCACGTCAAATGTACGTATTACTATTTTATTGATTCACCTTCTAGTTATTTGTTCAGTTGCTGTTTACCATCTTTGGTGAATCCCCAGCATTGTGCGGGGCTCCAAGAAGCGACCTGCGAAGTGGCTTGGCAGTTAGTTGTATGCGAGTCTGGAGGAATTCGAGGCCGCTTTGGTGCAGTGGAAGCATGTTCGGCGCGTAACTGGAAGACAATGGGTTCGATTCTCGGTGGCGGCCAATGAGAATTTTTCCGTGACTCACTTATAAGCGTGGAAAGAGCGATGACTTCTGTTTGATATACATGATGTTATTAATTTTGTTAAAACTACTGAGTTTAGGCAATTTAAAACAAAAGAATGAATATTACGTGTGAGTTACATGCAAAGAATATAAGTTTTTTATATCCATAAGAAAGTGCTTTCGCGGTGAACGTGATTGTAAACGATTTTAAATATTAAGCATTAATAATATTTTAAATATTCAATGTTTTTTATTGATTTGGCCTATCAGTCTCTCCTATGCATTAGGGGAGGCAGTAATGGATGTCTGCCGCACCGGTGGTGCAGTGGTCTAAGCGATGGCTTCTGATCGGGCGGTCACGTTTACTTGTGCTCCTGCACTTTGAGTGATATTAGTTGTTTTTCGGAGTTTTCCTGTTAGGCATTTTATGTTATTTAGTTTTGTGAATGTTGCATGCTTAAGTTGAACCCACAAATTCGTCGGGACAGCCTTTATTTTTTTTTTTTTTGGTGTATTTTAAATCGACGTGGGTGACTAGGTCAGTTACTTACTTCAGTGTTACAAGGTTACTCAAGGAGAGTACCTATGCCTTCAAGCATACTGTTGAAGGTGGGTTCCTTTGTTTTTAGTGTTGCAAGCCGCAACACTAGGTTTTAGTTTAAGTTCTGTGTTAGTAGTCAAGATGATTACGACCTCAGCGTCTAAGTCGACGTCTCATGCTTCTGTGCCTATTCTACTCGAATCTTCTATATCAACGACCAGTGTGTCTGCTTCAAAGGATATATCAGTAATGGATACCTCCACTGTGATCTGCCATTCTTCGGAAAGTGTGTTAAGTGTTGTGGAACAAATTGTGAATGAAGGGGTCGGAGCCGAGGGCCCACCCCCTCTCAGCACCTATGCGACTGCTGTCCGTCCTGCGAATGTACCTTCTGCAGCTTCAATAGACTCTCAATATACGATTACACGTGTGGATAAAGTTTTACGACTGAAAGTTCCGGATGACTCTGTTCTAGGTAAGCGTTTCTCAGAAAATTTATCTTTCACTGTTTATGTTCCTGCCCTAAAGGACACCCCAATCCCTCGGTACCTGGATGCAATTTCAATGGTTGTTTCCAGAGAATCCATCAAATCAGCCATCCGTTTTGGTGGGGGAATCGAAGTGCGCTTTACCATAAAATCTGCTGTTGAAAAAATTCTTCAATGTGGTGTAGACATTGGTACTGTGCATCTGCAACCGACACCTTCTATTCAGCGCCCTGTTACCGTCACTCTGACACTCGTTCCCTCGGGACTTCCTGATGAACTATTAGTAGATGCGCTTAGTTCCATCGGCAGAGTAGTAGGTACAACAAAATTTCTCTCTGCTGCAGGCGTAAACACCCCCTATTCCTATGTGCAAGGAGGACGTCGTCAGTATAGGGTGATTTTCCCTACGGAACAGGCTCTGAAGGACAGGCCTACCTCCGTTGAGGTTATTACAGACTCAAGAAAATACACGTTTGACTTATTTGCAGGAATGCAGTGCTTTTATTGTAAAGGGGAAGGGCATCGGGTGACCTCGTGTCCTCACAGAAATGTGCAGAATAATTCTACTTCAAATCCTGGAGCCGTTGAGTCATCATTCTGTTCTGAGCCGTCAGTTGCCCAGACACCAAACCTGGAATCAGTAGATGATGCTATGTTGAGTACAGACAGCACATTTCAGAGTCTTATTATTCATAACTCTGCAGCTCAGCAATCCCTTTCTGTGGAAGTACCTGATAGTGGTTATCAATTAGAAGATTACCCTGCCTTGCCACCGTCGGGGGAACACGAGTTTCTACAACTACGTGTAAGAGACCTTTGACCCCGACATCTCCTAAGAAAAAGAGAGGTCGACCACAAACCAGGTCCAGCTCGAAAGGGACACGTTCTGGTGGACCCTCTCAGTCGCCGAGTCTTGAACGAAGCAACTCTTCCACTTCAACCCTAAAACAGCCTGAAACCAGTGTGAGCTATCAGGAGGTTGAAATGGAAATACCTGATAATCTGAGTGAAACCACGTCGACACATACTGATATTGAACCATATCCAGAGTGTGCGGAAGACTTTGATAGATATCTTAAAGATATAGAAGTGCCAGTTACGCCATTATCTTACTTCGAACTAGTTTCTCTGTATGCGGTTCTTAAGAGAACTAGCATCATGAAAATTCCTTGCATTCAGAAAAATCTGTCTAGAGTGCCGGAATTGGTTTCACAGTTATCTTTTTTACATGAACTGTTCCACAAGCACTCGACCACCACACCAAAAGTGCACTTATTTTGTCGACGTATTCGTTATTTATTAACAATGCTTGATAAACGGGTTGAGGGGGTTTTGCAGCCACCAAAATGAACTCTAAGGTACTATTTGTTTCTTTTAACTGCCGAGGTTTAGCGGCGTCAGCAGCAAATGCATTGGTTTTTGAAGATGTCCGACCTTTAAAAGCGGATGTTCTAATGTTGCAAGAGACTAACTGTTCGGCAGGAATCAATTTTGCTCGCTGGCCTTATGTTTTTTATCATAATTACCGGACACATGTTGGTTCCGGAACTGCAATAGCATTTCATTCCCGATTTCACTCTATATTACAGAATATTGTCGAGTCCCAGAGCCGCCTGGGAGTTTTTCAATGTATTTCGTTTTGCCTTCAGTCCAGTCGAATTCATCTATTAAATATTCATGTACCTCAAAATAATAATGAAGCTACTGGTCTCCTGGTTCATGTTGCTGCCGTTCTTGCGAATATTGCTCCCTCAGACCTTATTCTTTTTGCTGGTGATTTTAATTGTACACTTCAACCTTACGTTGATAGAGATAATTCACATGAAAGCCGTCATTCTTTAGTTTCTCAGCTCTCTCAGATTGTCTTCAACTTTGACCTCCAAGATGCCTTCAGATATCTACACCCAACTGAACGAGAGTTTTCTTGGTTCCCCCTATTCATTTAAATTGTGCTGCAGCCAGACTTGATCGATTTTATGTCTCCCGTTTTATTCGTCCGTCTATTATTTCAGTCAATCACGCATCCTCTGTTTCTTCAGACCATAAGCCAGTTATTCTTTCCCTCTGTTTTCAGTCTATTGGTATTCCACGGCCGAGTGTTTGGTCTTTAGATGATTCGTGTCTTCAAGATCCTGATTTTAATACTGAAGTTGTTCTTATTATCACTCAAGCTGTTACTCAATTGTCTTTTGTTTCCGACCCAGCGGCTCTGTGGATCTCAACAAAACAATCTATTGTAGCATTTGCGAAGAAATATTCTTTTACTATCAGAACCCGGCGTAATATGACTGTGGACAGTCTCCGGCGTGCGCTTCAGCGAATCCCACGAACCTCATCGGATTATGATCTCCTTGAAACGAAATTACGAGAATGTCTTCAAGCCTCTGTTTCAAATGTACTGACCCGTCTGAAATACTCATTTATCAGATTCGAAGAAGATCCTTTTCGCAGTCTCCGTTCCCTCGAGGTACGAAAAAAAAAATAATACCATTGTACAACTCACCCTCTCTAATGGCTCAGTAACTACTGACCCATATGTTATATGTAATCAAACTCATGCGTATTATAGCCAACGTTTTCAACGTACATTAGCACAGCCAGCCTCTTCTGCACCGCTTTTGCAAGACCTTCCGCAAGCTCCTGAATGTTATGTGCCCTCTTTAAATGCTCAGATCACCCCTCAAGAAATCCGCAATTCGATTTACAGCTTAAATGATCGTTCCTCACCTGGAGAGGATGGGCTTTCCTTAAAATTCTACAAAATATTCCTTCCTTATCTCATGCCACTTCTCCTCAGTTGTTATACTTTCCTTTTTTCGTCTTCAAGTTCTTCTTCCAAGGCTTTCAGCTTTGCTCTGCTTCGCCTTATTCCTAAATCTGGCTATCTTGGTATTTTATCTAACTGGCGACCCATCTCTATACTTAATACCGACTATAAAATCTTTGCTAAACTACTCGCACTCCGTCTGAATCCTGTCCTATCCTATTTAATTCATCCTGACCAAACTTACACTGTTCCCACCCGCTCTATCGCTTTTAATATTACCACGATCCGTGATCTTAACACTCTCGCATCCCAGCTCGCAGAACACCTTGCTATTTTTAATATTGATCAACGACAGGCTTTTGATTCCATTAACTATATTTATACCTTTACTGTCCTTCAACACTTTGGATTCCCTCCCTTCTTCTGCCAGGCTCTTTCTAATCTGTATTCAAACTCTTTTTCGGGTTCGTACTTCGACTTTTATTACTTCAGCTATCCCTCATTCTAACGGTATCCGGCAGGGCTGTCCCCTGTCGGGTCAACTTTTGCACTCTGTTTTGAACCTCTTCTAATCTGTCTCCGTTTCCGACTTCTTTCTTCTGTCCCCCGTAGAGTTGTGTGCACCCGGCACCATCATACTGTCTTGACTGCATATGCCGATGACTTGACGTTATTTTTACGAACAGAATCTTCGTTTGGAATCTTATTATCAACATATAACGAATATGCCGTAATTTCTGGATCAGCCTTAAACACTGAAAAATGCTCAGGTTTATGGACGGGAGCGTGGGCGACCCGTGGTGACCGTCCGTGGGGGGCCCGATGGTCTTCAAACGTAGTCAAATTTCTTGGTGTGCACTTCGGAAAACCGGAGGCGGTTGCTGCTGCAGCATGGACCCCCCACGTTCATCGAATTAATCGAAGACTTGCGCCTCTCCGTCAGCTCAAACCCTTTCTTTCATTTTTTAGTCGGGCAATGCTACTAAATGTGTTTGTGCAACCGAAATTGTTTCACAGCTGGATTGCTCACCTTCCGCCACCTTTCTTGCTGAATCATCTGCAGAGAACTTTTGTGGACTTCATTTGGAATATTATTCATTGGGTGCATCGCTCCACGCTTTCTCTTCCGATTTCCTATGGTGGTCTCTCTCTTGCTGATATCACTCGAAAATTTCAAGCCTTTCATCTTCATAACTTTCTTAAGATTTTTTCAACGCCTCTTTCTTCAGCGCAAACCATTATCGATACTCTGTTCTTCCCCCGGAGTCCCCACCTTACAGTTCAAACTTCTCTGCGAATGGACCTGTTCTCATTCATTCCCAATCATTTCCCTGACACTTACAAGTCTGCACTTATCCTTTGGCGCTCCCTGAATCCTGTCCGACTCCCCCTTCCACTACTAATGACCTCCTTGCAGAACCCCTCTTCTTCTCCTCTGCTATCCACTCTTCTACCTCTTCGTACCTTCACTACTCCTCATGGTTTGCCAGTGGAGTTGTGAAGGTCTCTCAACTCGTTGGCATTGATATCCGTTGGAAACCTCTTTCTCGCATTTCTCCCTTGTTTGCAGATACCCCTGTTCATCGTGCTCAACTTCGGCATATCCAGATTTGCATTCAGAGACTCTACCCACAACTTGCCAATCAGAATGGACTTATTCAGAACTCATCAGCCTCACTCAGTCTCCCGTTCATTGTTTATCTAGATGACCAGCCGTTTCTTTCACATCAAGTATCTGCTAAACTCATCTATAGGCATTTCACTACATATTTTACCGATCCAATGCCGATTCCCTCCGTGCCAGAGGCAGAAGTACCAGCAACATGGAGGGATCCACTAACAGCCATGGCTACTCCAAAGGCAAGGGATATCCATTGGTTACATATACATAGTCACTTATTAACCCCACGCACCCTTCATCGTTTTCGGCATCTTACATCGTCACTGTGTTATTTTTGCAATACAGAGGGAGATGTATTTCAGTCTTACTCGATGTGCTTGTTTTTACAGCCTTTGTTTTCATTGATGTTTCTTTTGCTTCAGAATGTTTGTGCTTCTTTACATACCATGTTTCATTATAACGTTCTTCGCTCACATCACCAATCTGCTTCATCACACAATTCTGTATGCATTTTTCTCATATTGCAAGCAAAATAAACAATTTATCAGTACTATCATATTAGTGTCGATTGTCCTACCCTTAGACGTTATAACGTGGCAAGACGTTTTCTTTGTCGCAGATACCATCAGTTTGTGACTGCGATATTGCAGGTCGAGTATGATACTGCAAAGACGAGTAACAGTCTTGACAGTTTTCATGCTAAGTTGTCCCCAAGTCATATCTGGTTTAATACGACTAATGATATTGTAACACTAACCGTGTAACGTCCATGACATTTTGTTGTGGTCAGATCTCTGTCTTTGTATTGTACTGGAGCGTTTTTTTTTTGTTTTTTTGCACTATGTTGTGAGTATTTTTGTATATTTACGCAGGTTAGTTGCCCGTCGAAGTGTTTGGCATAACCCCTTTTTCCATAAATTACTGCTGGGTAATATGTCGTTTTATTTGACTACCTAGTTACGTTTCTCTGTTCAATTTCCAAAAGTTAGTGTCTCATGAACTGTTCTGCTTCATTGAGTGTCACGTGAGAGTATTTTATGTTATAACGTTGCACCGTCATGTGTTGTTAAGTTTTTTCCTAATCATTCGCGTTTATAACTGAATATTGTATTTATTGTTGGGGAAAATTGAATGCTTGAAATTGCTTGCACTGTCTAGCGATAACATAATGGTCTTTTTTTCTGCATTATCGAACCCATAGTGGTTAATAAGAATTTTACTATGTCTGAAGTTTTTTTCAGTTGTAGTATTTGTCTTTGCAAGCCTATTGTTAGAGTGACAGACTAATTTAGCTATTTAGTTTTTTCAAGCAATAAGTACTTTCTCTGTATGGAAATGACTGTTTCTTTAAGATAATGTAATGCTCATCTGTTGTAATATCATGCAGTTTTCTGTACTTCTAATTTACGATTCTTCCCTTTGAATTTAGCAACATTTGCAATATATCCTGTACATTGAATTTTTGTATTTATCACATCTGAATGATGAGTCCTTTTTGTTTGTTTGTTTGTTGCATCTAATGTTACGAGATTTTTACTCATCTACTTTTTCCGCAACTTGTTGATGAAAAACGTCTGTGTTTATAGATTGAGAAGTAGAGAATTTTTGTTTTGAAGTGAAACTGATTCGTATGTATAATGCTTTTTTTGTTGCGAATTATGTTGCTCATAGAGTCTCACTTAGCGATATTTTTCTTTTATGGAAAATTGTGGTACTTACAGACAGACAGAAAAACCTATTTTTGTGTCAGAAGCAGCGTACCCGCGTTAAGCAGGGTTTTTTTTTTTAGAGTTAAGGTTTACGCTTATTTTGTTTCATGATTCTTAATGAATTAATATGTCTGTTGTAAAAAATAGTTTTACAGCCTGGCAGAAAAAAATCAGTATATCATGTTGTTAGTGGTAGCGTACATGTTACGAGCAAGGTTTTTTTTTTTTCCTGGCTTGATGTTTTTCTTCATGAATGACATGCTGAAATATTTTAAACTTTGTGCGCCTTTGACAATGTTCAGTTTTACAGATTTTGTGTTTTGTTCAATTTTAATGTTCATTATTGTGAATTACCTGATGCTTTCTTTTTTTGGGGCTTTTTGTGGTAGACGGAGAATGTTAAATTGATCTCGTTTCTGTTTTCTGTCATTGTAATTTCGCAATACTGTATGTTTGTTGAGTCTTTTTGTCTTCTGTGTAAAATATGCCAAAATGGCAACAACTGTTCCCGGTGAACTTACTGTAAATATTGTTTATATGGTTTTATGGCAATAAAGATATTTTGAAGTTCTGACCATTCGTTGGAATCCCGGTGAGGCATGAATGTAGTGTTTGTCTTACGGCACTGGTTCTCTCCTTCCCCCGGAGCCAGTGGACCTAAATTAGGAAAGGGCGATTGCTTATAGCCCATCGAGTGGCGTAGTCGTTAATCCTCCCAAAGCATACACTGAGAAAAACGTTTTGTTAATTCAGCAAAAAAATTGTTAAATCAACCAAACTATTTTGTAGATATGCAGTCAACAAAAATGTTTAAAAATGTCTTTTGCTGAAAATTATTGTTGATTCAACAAAAAATTTTGTTATCATGACAAAACGTTTTGTTCATTTAACAAAATGCCTATGTCGATTTTTGGTAAGTTGTTTGATCCAACAATATGTATTGTTATCGTGATAAAACGTTTAGTTGAATTAATAAAATATAGCCAACAAAATAATTTTGTGTTGCGAACAAAGCAATTCCGATGGAGTTAGGTTAAAGCAACAAAATAAATCGACAAAACAGCTAAAGAAAACTATTTTGTTGTTTCAAACAAACTTTTTTTCTTAGTGTATCTTTTGTTGGGGGGGGGGGTAATTAACACTATGAATATGCACAGAACCATAGGCAGTCACCCATCGCTAATTTTGGGCCACCGAAGGGGAGAGCCCCGGGCCTGCTTCATCCTGGTCTCGGGTCTGGGACCAGCTCTAGCGATTAGCCAGAAGTCAACGCCTCTGACCACTTGTCTACAGGAGCTTCCTTTCGCGTTACCCGTAAAGGACCAGGAGATGTGTTAAGTGACGACTTCAGCAAAAAATCCCACTGCAACCATGAAACACTTGTCAGTTATGCTATATACTTGTTTAATTTTTCTGTATTGATTTATTTCTTGTTAGTAAAGTTTTAACATACGGAAATTGAACCACCTATATAACGACATTTCGAAGACTGTGGTCGTAACAAAGAAGTTATCATTCTCTTAACACTAAAAATTTTGCGATACATGAAACGCCGTAGAGCGTGAACCAACTGTAATACGATCATTCATTTGATGTATGAACAGTGTTTCTTTCAGGACTTTTTGGCCGGCGGGGGGGGGGGGGGCAAATGGAACCTTAGAGGGGGCAAGTTTTCCATTTGCTATATATACATATATAATTTTAACTACTATGTTTATATATAAAGAAGTAATTACTATATATCTAGCACAGGGGCACATTTAGAGGGAGCCTTTCCCCCCTCACCGGAAAATGTTTTTTTTTTTTGGTTAAAATGCGATTTACATTAAAAAAAATGCCTTAATTTTTATAAAAATGTATCAATTTACATTAGAAAAAAAAAGTGCTTTAATTTTTTTCAATTTTTCATTAACTTTAATTTTGTTTCAGATGCTGGATTTCAAAAACTTCCTTTTTTTCGTCCCCCCCCCCCATCGAAGAAAAATTCTATATACATCCCTGATATAGTAATTACTTCTTCAAACATTTCAAGAATAGCAAACGTTTTCCAGTAAAGGAGGGGGGGTCCGCAGGCTTGAAATTTATATCTTTTGAAATGCATTCAACGCACCCTTGATCCTGAATCACGATTCCCAGACAATTAGGTATGATTAGTCTACTTATTATATTTTGAAGAATAGCATGAGTCGTAATGCACTTTTAATAAAATAAACTATAACTAGTACGATTTGAACAAATATTTAAAAATATATAATTGGAGAAATATTTGTAGCATAAAAAGAAACGCAACTTCCTTTTTCATCATAGCCTAAATCTATTAAAATTTGAATTTGATTCGGTAACCTAAAATTTCTCCGGGGGGGAGGAATGCTCGTTTCCGGGAGGGCTTCGCCCCCTGGATGTTTGCCTGAAAGAAACACTGTGTATGAATACGTTTGTGTATAAAACACAGCAATTGCCATTTCTACCTCCATGGCCATCTAAAGGTACCTTTGTCCCGCTTTAACAACGAAAAGTGCCTCCGCGACGCTAAGCCTAGAAAAATAAATGCCTTAGCGCCCCTAAGCCGCGTTAAGGCCCTTCTACATCCCTGCTCCTCAGCTAATGTGACTCTTACATTTCTATTTTTTGACGATTATCTCCGTGACTCTCTTTTCATAAAGATTCGTAATTATTTTTGCCAGTGTGTGTATATCTTATGCATTCCTCCTAGACCACTGTTAAACATTTAGTTCATTCTTCTCTTAGACCACTGTACGATAGCATGTTTTGCATTCTTGAAAGATTGTCATTCTGCTCCACCTTTGGACCCCTATTTAATTGCCTGCCCATCACAATTGTCAGACCTCTCTTCTTCTCTCCAATAAATCGAACAGCTAGTTCCTTTCTTAGTGGAACGGCCTCCAATTAATTCGACTTTCGTATCACTCCCTCGCCTGGTTCAAGCGAAAACAGCTGAATACGACTCTTGCCACCAGTAAAGTACTGATTAATCGACAGATTCTTGCATTCAGTGTTCAGCCTTAAGATTCATCATTTGTCAGACCTCCAGCTCATTCAATTATTATACACATACCAGCCACTGAATTAGAATTTTTTATTCAATACCGGGTTGAACCGCCTTTAGCCTGAATTACAGGACGTATGCGATTTGGCATATATTCCATAAAGTTGAAAAATACTCCAAATACATGGCGACAGTAAATAAATAAATACATCGCACAGCGGCGGCTGAAAAACAATTTTTCGGTTGCTGTGTGTTTCTAGAACGTGGTTAAGAGCGATGTATTTATTTATTCCATAAAGGGTTGGAGTGCATATACGTCTGCAGCAGTGGTCTCAAACTCCCGGCCCCTAGCTAGTCACTGATTTTATTAATCATGTTAACGCATTTCAAAGGAAACTTCAGCTTCTGGAAGTTCAGCTCATTGCAGGAAATCTTGCTCACTTTCCCATTTTAAAAGCTTCAGCTGAAGAAGAAGAAATCAACTTTGGTAAATTTTCTACGAAGATAGTTATGTTAAAAGAGGATTTCAACTGGCGGTTTGAATGTTTCAAAGATATGGAAAATGTTTTCAATATATTCAAGTCTACATTTTGCTATAATGCTGACAACGCACCTGAAGAAGTTCAGCTTGAATGAATAGACTTTTAGTGTGATTCTTTCCTAAAAGAAAAATTTAACAGCTGCAATCTAACAGAGTTTAACCAGTTAGTTTCAAAATACAAGTACGTTAACATTGATAACCTAGCTGCACGGGTTCTGTCTATGTTCGGAACAACATACTCATGTGAACAGTTGTTTTCAAGAATGAACCAAGTAAAATGTCTTGAAAGGAATAGGTTAAGTAACATTCACTTCACTTATGCTCACTTTTAAAAGTAACATGTTCAAAGGACATTATTCCAAATATCGATAAGTTAGTGACAGAAAAGCGAGCCCAAGTTTCTGGTCAGAACATGTTATATTTTCTGTACCACGTACCGTATTCAGTTGATAAAATGTGATTATTTTAAGATTTAAGTGAAAATAATTGTTACGTAAGAGTGATTGTTTTGTTTCATTTTATTTTCAGTTGTGACCATATACACCAAAAGCAGTACTATAATAATAACAACAGCGTAACTAGTAACAACAGAGAAGCACGAGGGAAAAGGCCTGAATTGGCGTGACATAGCCCTCGGCACCCATAATAAAGTTCGTATAAGTCAGGAACAGACATAACTAATTTTCTGACATCATATAAGTAAATTGGTAAGTAGTAAATAAGAATTATAAAGAATGAAAGGTCACCATGAATAGTTTAGTATTGTGTAAGTAGAATTTTATCCTAGTTTCACAATTTTTCACTACAAATAAGAGCGTAGGCATATGAAATACAAAAATAAACAAGATAACCTTCAAAAAGTTAGTAAAAAAATAACTGTGATAGATAACCTGATAAATTTAATAACCTGATAAATTTAATTTTGTAATTTTTGTAGTTTGTGAATGTTATATTCTTCCCCGATAGATAGAGTTTTAGTTTTTTCTTAAAAAGATTAATATTATTAATAGCAGGAAGATGGTGAGGAAAAGTATTCCATAATTTAGGGACAGAGTAATTTATGTTGTTCTTAAAATTTTCCGTATGTGTGTTTACAGCGGAATTATTAATACTTGTGTAACATCATTTTGACTCTCCTCGTTCGCAGTCCTGTTACCTGTCTCTCTCTATGTCGCTCTCTCTCTCTCTCTCTCTGTTCACAACTTTCGTGAGCATGCGCTCTACCCATTATTTGGGTCATCAAAAATCCCTATATATTGCGTGTCGACGTACCCTGATGCCATTGGGTGGGCGACCTGATGATCACTAGTGTGATCGAAAGATCTAGTGTTTTTATGTATCATATGTTTTAACTTGTAAATACCGTTTTTAATTTGATTAAATGTAGAAGTGCTCTTCATCACTTCGTCAAAGGTGGTTAATGAACAAGTTGCATATCGTGTTATGTATGACGTATGTCTACTTCCATACAAATATCACTTGTAACACGAAGTTCATGTACAGTCTGTTGGACCGGTAGTAGTTTAAATATATTTCTTGTTGGATAAGTATGAGTATGCATATTGATTGTGATCAAATCATAGTAGAGGTTATATTTTATTCTTTTAAACATAATCTTTCCCAAGTTATATTCATATAATTGTTGTATAGTTAATATATTGAAAGTATTGGGATGTGTAGTTGTTCTATATGTCAAATTGGAAGATTGATTAGTATTAATTTTCAACTCCAATAACCAGACAAATTTAATTTTGTAATTTTTGTAGTTTGTGAATGTTATATCGTGGTTCCCCCCCCATATCAATATACAGTAGGTAAAATAGGTCTGTATGATGGAAGAGTACAATGTATATTATTAAATTTAGTTGGTTCATATCATTAAAAAAATGTGCATTATATCATTATATTCCCGAAAATTTTGCTGGGGTACTTTACATTAGGGATCCCCGATTCTGAAAATCTGGAGGGGTCCAGACCCCCCTTCCTCTTCCTCCTCTCCAGTGGTTACGCCTGTGCGTGTGCTGCTGGCTAATCGTCCATTCGTGTCTCAGATGTGACATGTGTTACCCAGAAGATTGAAATTATTCGTTACGGAAAATATAATGCGAGTAATAGGTCTCTCTTTCTGATAATCGTAACAGTCAGAATAGGAAATCTCGAGAAGCTATCGGCCGGTAATAAAAATTAGTAGAACACTCAAACAGCATTTTTCCAGAGCGGTTCATTCAGTAAAAGTTTATTATTTTATTGCACCCATTTCATCTTTGCCTTCAGCGAGCAGCAAACAGAATATTGTGATCGGAAGTGCACCAAGACTTTATAATTAGTTTGTTGCTCTTCTTGGTGCCATAGGCGTTTTTCTTCAAAGCAACGAATAGCCAGTAGTTTGAACACATGGATGGGACGGCGAATTAATTGCGAGAAAGAGTGAGCCGCACAGAGTCGATGTAGGAGGTGAGAAGGAAGCAGGAACAGCTCCCGAGGATGAGAAGAGAAGATGAAAGAAAAATGAAACACAGAAGGCATAGGTAGAACGTTTAGATGAAAGTAGAAAACAAAGTGTAATAAAAAAATCATATAACTAAAATAATTTCAGATCAAGCCGGTAATAAGCATTAGATCATAATAAAAGGTAGAAATAATATTAAGTACATTTACTGTTTTCCTTGTAGTATACGACGGTTGTACCAAAAGTAATGCAAAAGTGGACGTAACTTTTTTATTAACTGACAGAGGTCGTTCAAATTGCACATGTTGGTAGAGTAACTCTTCCTCTATAGTAACCCTTCTTCTTCATTGCAGGTAAATAATGGATTCCAAGCAGAAGCAGCGTGCCGTTTTGAGTCTCGACGAAGGAAGGGTGCAGGCTGTCCAACATCCACACAGGACTACAGAATGTTTACGGAGATGACACCATTGACAAGAGCAATGTGCACAGATGGATGAAGAAGTTCATAGAAGGGGAAACCAGCACTGACGAAAAACCACGCAGTGGGAGACCATCATCTGCGACCACTGACACGAATCGTCAGCGAGTGGATGAATTGATTCGCGCGGAGAGACGGGTTACAATCCGTTAGCTTATTTCACAACTGGATTGTGGTCATAATGCCATACAGAAGATGGAGGAAGACTTAGAGTATCGGAAAAAGTGTGCAATGTGGGTACCACGGCAGTTGACACTCGATTTGAAGAAGAGAAGGGTGGAAGTCTGCTCTGACCTGCTGGAAGCGTTTGAAGCCAAAGAAGACACGTTTTTTTCGATCGGGTGACAGGGAATGAAACGTGGATGTATCTTTACAATCCTGTAACGAAAAATCAATCCATGGAATGGCGTCACACCTCTTCACCAAAGCCTAAGAAGTCCAAGAGCGAGCGATCAGCACAGAAAGTCATGGTGACTGTTTTTGAGGATGACAGGGGTGTCATTCCCCAGCAAAAACACAAGTGCTGGGAAACTGCTGGCCACCAGCTGGCAGTGATGGGTCACTTGTGGCTGAAATCAGCCGCTCACGGCCCGGTAGTGGTCCGTTGGTGGCAGCGCTATCAGTTGGCGAGCCATTGATGGCCCTGCAGCATCGCCGTTAATTGTGGGCCTCCAAGCAAGTGCCATTAGTGGCCCATTGCTGGCAACCAATGCAACCCCCAACAGCAGGTGGAAGCAACGGGACTGCGCATGCGCAGAAGCAACACTTGCTGTGTCTCTCATGGTACCAGTTAGTTGAAGACGACGCTATCGCCATCGTGTTATTTTAGTGGATGTTAAGAAAAAATCCATATGTGGAAAGGCGAATTAATTTCCTAATGAAATTTTACGTCGACGAAGATATCAGATTAAGCCGTGAAATACTAGATTACAGCCATGAAATACACCCACTCCATTCCCATGAATAAACAATTCAGGGAATGGAGTGGATGAATAACAGGAAAAAATTTGAAACCGTTTGAAACACATATCCTGGAAAATCATTAAAACAGCGTTTGCTGGGAAAAAAATAATTATACGCGTACAAAATTTATTAATTATTTGAAAGAAAAAAAGCAACGCTATGTGGTGTACTCATCCATGGGTTGAATACACAAGACTGGGAGGAATTCGCTTCTAAAAATAACGAGAAGTAAAATAAAATATCTTTTACTCTTTAAAACAAATGTAGCTTCGGACAACGGAAGGGAAAGACACAACGTTAAAAAATGTAACAGAATGTGACATGAACCCGAGTAAATATATATTTATTCATCAATCTCTTTTCAAGACGGCAAGGACAGTACAAAACTTTGGAAAGCGACTCTAAGTATGTACACGCCTTGAAAATGAGTGAAGTTCCCTTAAGGTAAAAAAAAAAACTATTGTTACGTTGAAAAAAATCATTTATGAATTATATGAAACTGACTTTTATGAAAAATACCTCTCAATATTGTAAAATGAAAGAGGGAAGCATTCGATTACAAATTGTATACCAAACAGATAGCTTCCAGCACATGGCCGAGCGTAGTGAAATAGTCCAGTCGGTAGCGAGCGTGACTTCCACGCAGACGACCCCAGATTGAATCTAGTCAAATGCAAACGGGCGTTTTTCCGGTCTGTTAAGAAAATTTCCCCATCGCAGTGCGTTAATTCACAAGCTTCGTAAGGGTGGAAAAAAAAAATTGTAGCTTTAGGAAACTGCGGTTATCCTTGCTTTTTTTTATTATTATGGCTACTACTGGGAAATTGGCGAACAAGATTCGGCAAGCCACCAGTTACGTCACGTGATTGCTGGCTGCCACTAACGGCCCACTAGCGGACCACATTAGCCTAGCCATAATTTCTGGCACGTGCTTGCAGGGCCACTGAAGGGCCACTTGTGGCAGCTACTGCCTGTGATGGACCACTGATGGCCCTGTTGTGGCATATGACAACTGATGGGGTGCCAACTGTTTGCCAGCAGTTGGCCTGAACTGCTGGCCCTTCTGTCGGCCAACCGGACATTTTATTGACGGTTCGGCAGCGGCAACATAGTGCTGGGCCATTGCTGGCAGTGCTGGCTGTCAGCAATGGCCCAGTGCTGGCCCAGCAAGACTGTTTTTGCTGGGTCTCCTTGATTTTCTGGGACGTGGCCGTACCGTGACCAGCGAGCGGTACATTGAGACACTCAAGTAGCTTAGAGAAGCCATAAGGAGGAAGAGACCAAACAAGAATCTGAAAAGGATCCACATTCACCATGACAATGCGAGACCGCACACATCTTTGGCAACAAATCAGGGGAGCAGTACATTAGGCTGGTCTCCCATTCACCGTACAGCCCAGATCTGGTGCCCTCCGACTTCCACCTGTTCGGACCAATAAAAGACAGTCTCTAGGGACAACGATTTGATGACACAGAAGAGATGAAAGTGGCCGTGAAGAAGTGAGTACAGCAGTCCACACCTGAATTTTTTCAAAGAGGATTCGAGAGTTCTGTTCAACGATGGCGCAAATGTATCGCTTGTGATGAAGACTATGTTGAGTAGTATCTTTTTATGGAGAAAGAGTTACTTTACCGACATGTGCAATTTGAACGACCTCGGTTAGTTATTAATAAAAATGTTATGCCCACTTTTGCATTACTTTCGGTACAACCCTCGTAGAACGCTTCAACAATTTGAGCGCGGTGGCTTGAGTAGACAATAAATGGATAGTAATTATTCATTCAAAGACACTAAGCGTCATGTTCGTTTAGCACACGGAAACCCGGTAAAAAAAAACAAGAGGCATTCACTATTTGAAGAATTCGTTCCAAATTCGTGGTACCTCTAGCGAGACGCTGTCATTGCAGGACGCACTGTTGGTAATGATATCTAAAGTTTCTCGAATGGCAGTAGATTTAGGGATGGAGTAGGAAGCTAATTTCCTTATGTCATCCCACATAGGATGGCATAAAGATGACTGTGTGGCGGTCTAGTGTAATAAATACATTCGGAATTCAATAGCCTAGGGCCTATTAATTTATTACAATGGTGTAACCTTGACTTGTTAACCTATACACGACGGTTAAAAATTGCTAAAACGGCCTAAGGTCGTAATTTATGTTTTGTGATCGAGTAAAAGTGCAACATTTTTAACTTGATTTGTTGCATAGACTTATATGAATATCAGCATGGCCGATTGAAAATTGCTAAAAAGGCTCAGGAGTAGCGCCTGTAATAACGTTTAGTGCAAGTGTGATTTTACCCCTCGGAAAGCCGCTGTTAGTCAGTCAGGGATTACGTGCATGTTGTCAAAGTAAATATTTCGCATGGACAAAGTCTCTGCGATTTGACGGGTCCTGAAAGAAAAGGGAAAAGAAGTCCCTCCATATCACCTCTTTCCGAATACAGCATGACTCATGCCACAATTCGTTGTTTCATCGAACACTTTGAAACGTCTACAAAGCCACAGCAATTTGCTTCCCCCAAACGAAAGTAAATATTCACATGGGCCCCTAATGCAATTCAGCAAACCACGTTTTCCATTCGTATAAGAGTATTCTTACTTATTTCGCAGTTTCATAGTTCTCATTTTACAAGTGACAAATATATAGTTGGTTGCGCACGCCAGATTTAGGAATTTTTTTTTTTTTTTTTTTTTATGTAGGTGAAGTGGCCAAGAAAATAAAATTTCTGTACGTCTTCAAGTCTGTGTGGCCACTAGTTCTGTGGCCAGCCATCAGGTGACCACTTGCCCTAAACGCAGTTACTTGAATCCGAATTTTCTTAGGTCAGTAGTTCTAAATGTTGCTGCATTCTGTTCATTCTAGTGTAACAAGTGCAATTATATCGCTAAAAAGACCAAGAAGTTGAAAAAAAAAAGACTGGTTTTAACGAACCTTTCCTATAACGACGCAAAATTCACGGTTCGTTGTAGAGAGGCTTGACTGTATCCCAGCAGAAACAATCTTGCTGGGCCAGCACTGGGCCATTGCTGGCAACCAGCACTGCCAGAAATGGCCCAGCACTGTGTTTCCGCTGCCGAACCGTCAATAAAATGTCCGGGCGTCCAACAGAAGGGCCAGCAGTTCAGGCCAACAGCTGGCCAACAGTTGGCACCCCATCAGTTGTCATATGCCACACCAGGGCCATCAGTGGTCCATCACAGGCAGTAGCTGCCACAAGTGACCCTTCAGTGGCCCTGCAAGCACGTGCCAGAAATTATGGCTAGCCTAATGTGGTCCGCTAGTGTGCCATTAGTGGCAGCCGGCAACCACGTGACGTAACTGGTGGCTTGCCGAATCTTGCCCACCAATTTCCCAATAGTAGCCATAATAATAAAAAAAAAAAGCAAAGATAACGGCAGTTTCCCAAAGCTACAATTCTTTTTTCTACCCTTACGAAGCTTGTGAATTAACGCCCTGCGCTAGGGAAATCTTCTCAACAAATCGGAAAAACACCCGTTTGAATCTGAGTAGATTTGAACCTGGGCCGTTGGCGTGCTAGCTGAGCTCTCTACCGACCGGACTAATTTGCCAAGCTGGAGCTATGCTTAAAGCTGTATGTTTGGTATGCAATGTGTAATCGAATGCATCCCTCTTTCATTTTACAATATTGCGAGGTATTTTTCATAAAAGTCAGTTTCATATAATTGATAAATTAATTTTTTCAACGTAACGATAGTTTTTTTTTTTTTTATTACCTGAAGGGAACTTCACTCATTTTCAAGGCGTGTACATACTTAGAGTTGCTTTCCGAAGTTTTGTACTGTCCTTGCCGTCTTGAAAAGAGATTGATGAATAAATATATATTTACTCGGGTTCATGTCACATTCTGTTACATTTTTTAACGTTGTGTCTTTCCCTTCCGTTGTCCGAAGCTACATTTGTTTTAAAGAGTAAAAGATATTTTATTTTACTTCTCGTTATTTTTAGAAGCGAATTCCTCCCAGTCTTGTGTATTCAACCCATGGATGAGTACACCACATAGCGTTGCTTTTTTTTCTTTCAAATAATTAATAAATTTTGTACGCGTATAATTCTTTTTTTTCCCCAACAAACGTTGTTTTAATGGTTTTCCAGGATATTTGTTTCAAGCGGTTTCAAATTTTTTCTTGTTATTCATCCACTCCATTCCATGAACTGTTTGTTATTCATGGGAATGGAGTGGGTGTATTTCATGGCTGTAATCAAGTATTTCACGGCTTAATCTGATATCTTCGTCGACGTAAAATTTCATTAGGAAATTAATTCGCCTCTCCACATATGGATTTTTTCTTAACATCCACTAAAATAACACGATGGCGATAGCGTCGTCTTCAACTAACTGGTACCATGAGAGACACAGCAAGTGTTGCTTCTGCGCATGCGCAGTCCCTTTGCTTCCACCTGCTATTGGGGGTTGCATTGGTTGCCAGCAACGGGCCACTAGTGGCACTTGCTTGGAGGCCCACAATCCACGGCGATGCTGCAGGGTTATCAATGGCTCTCCAACTGATAGCGCTGCCACCAACGGACCACTACCGGGCCGTGAGCGGCAGATTTCCGTCAGCAGTGACCCATCACTGCCAGCTGTGGCCAGCAGCTTCCCAGCACTTGTGTTTTTGCTGGGCATATAACGTAATCGTGGTAGCAAGCAAATTAACACTTACAACTTTAAAAATATATATTTGAGCAATTTAAATACCCTCTTTTTAAATCCTGGTAGCTGCCAAACTAACTCTTACAATTTGAATAAAATATGTACACTTAAGCAATTTAAATACTCTCTTTTTAAATCCTGTATGATGCCAAACTTGTTCTTAGAGCTTTACTAATGCATACTCGAGCAATTTAAATATTCTCATTCTAAATCCTGGTAGTTGCCAAACCAGCTCTTACGATTTTAATACTACATAATTTAATCGAACCCTTTTTTTTTTTTTTTTTTTTTTTTTTGATTGGAGGTTTAACGACCACCGTGAGCAATAATTGAACAATTTAAATACCCTCTTTCAATTAGCAAACGCCCATTACAAAGCGGTAACATTCACCATAAAATCACACGAAAATTTTCCAGAAAGCGAATAAGTTTCACTTATGCGCGTAGGCGGTTTTTTAGGTTGTGCTTAAATGCAGAAATTTCTGGTAGCAGAATTTCTTCAGACATGGAATACCGATTCTTGTAAGAAATTAATTTAAAAGTAATTAAAATTAAGAAACCGCTTCATAACACGTCAAGCAGTGTTATCACATGTACATTCTGACTCACGAAATGTCTAATTTTCGATGAAACAGGTAAAACTGATCCTGCTTGCTGTGCATGCTCATCTTTGATTTTAGGTTGCTAAGATAATAAACAACGGACGCTTTCAAAACGGGGAGCTGAATTTTATTGGCTTTTCTCCCAAACATACATTCATAGCTTAAAAGCCTTTCGGTGTTTCAATCACTTGCACTTTCCTAGCTTCTAAAAATAGCACCACGAATCCACTCGTAATCCACCATCAAGTTCTATCCCCTTCTCCCCCACGGAAATTCTTCCCAACTTCGGGAAGTACCAGTTATCTCCACACTCTTGCTATTATTGCCTCCCTCTACTCCGCCCTCCACACTTCAGGACATCCTTCGTTCTCAGAATTTTCCCGTGGAAAAGTCACGTGGTTGGGCCACCAAAATATTTACTATCATCCCTTTTCCCAGTCCTGTTTACAACCTCAGAAAAGCGTTCGCCCTTGACCCTATGGAGAAGAGGACCTTGAGGAGAGGAAGCGACTTTGTTTAATGTCAAAGAGGCAGTCCTCGTGTCGGGGTTCGGACATTTGGGCACCGGACTTTTGGGCACCGGACATTTGGGCACCGGACATTTGGGCACCCGGACATTTGGGCACATTCATTTTTAAAGCAATGAAATTGCGCTGCGTTGAAAATTATAGTGTTCCTATATTTCTCCCTACTTGAGCAAGTGGTGTGCACAAAAAAAATTTCACTTATATCTCATTATCATTAAGAAATTGAGACATATTTACGAATTTCTGTCTGAAAGACTGGGCGGACATTTGGGCACCGGACATTTGGGCACCCGGACATTTGGGCACCCGGACATTTGGGCACAAATGTTTAAGGGGCCGTATAACAATTGCCGTTTCTTGGCCCACTAGTAAGAGATTGACCGAGAAAATGATCGCCGTAAGTTACTTAGGCACTAAATATTTACGGGCACGAGCCTACTCAGCAAATCGGGGGGGGGGGGGGTAATACTAAAAAGTGTGAAATATAAAAAATTTCTCGTCCGATCGGGAGATTTTCAGCATTTACAAACTACAGCTGGAGACATTATCTCAGGGTGTAAACCTACTGAGCACACCTGTCGGGGGGGGGGGGGGGGGATACTAAAAAGTGTGAAATATAAAAAATTTCTCGTCCGTTCGGGAGATTTTCAGCATTTACAAACTACAGCTGGAGACATTATCTCAGGGTGTAAACCTACTGAGCACACGTGTCGGGGGGGGGAATACTAAAAAGTGTGAAATATAAAAAATTTCTCTTCCGATCGGGAGATTTTCAGCATTTACAAGCTACAACTCGCGTAACATTGTCTGAGCGCACGTGCCTGCTCTGAAAACTTGTGGGGGGGAGGGGGGGGTTATACCAAAAGTGTAAAATATGAAGAATTTCTCTCCCGATCGAGAGATTTTCAGCATTTATAAGCTACAACTCGGCAGATTATTTGAGGGCACATGCCTAGTCAGCAAACCTGTCGGGGGGGGGGGGATATGATAATTGTGAAATATAAAGAATTTCTTGTCCGATCGGGAGATTTTCAGCATTTACAAACTACAACTGGAGACATTATCTCAGGGCATGAACCTACTGAGCACACCTGTCGGGGGGGGGGGGTAAGTGTGAAATATAAAAAAAATCTCGACCGATCGGGAGATTTTCAGCATTTACAAACTACAACTGGAGACATTATCTCAGGGCGTAAACCTACTGAGCACACCTGTCTGGGGGGGGGGGGGTAATACTAAAAAGTGTGAAATATAAAAAATTTCTCGTCCGATCGGGAGATTTTCAGCATTTACAAGCTACAACTTGTAACATTGTCTGAGCGCACGTGCCTGCTCTGAAAACTTGTGTGTGTGTGTGTGTGTGTGGCGGGGGGGTTATACCAAAAGTGTAAAATATGAAGAATTTCTCTCCCGATCGAGATTTTCAGCATTTATAAGCTACAACTCGGCAGATTATTTGAGGGCACATGCCTAGTCAGCAAACCTGTCGGGGGGAGGGGGGGGTATATGATAATTGTGAAATATAAAGAATTTCTTGTCCGATCGGGAGATCTTTAGCATTTACAAACTACAACTGGAGACATTATCTCAGGGCATGAACCTACTGAGCAAACCTCCTGGGGGGGGGGGGGGGGGGGTATACCAATAGTGTAAAATATGAAGGATGTCTCGTCCGATCGGGAGATTTTCAGCATTTACAAGCTACAACTCGAAACATTGTCTGAGCGCACGTGCCTACTCTGAAAACGTGTGTGTGTGTGGGGGGGGTTTATACCAAAAGTGTAAAATATGAACAATTTCTCGTCCGATCGGGAGATTTTTAGCATTTACGAGCTACAACTCGACACATATCTGAGGGTATGTGCCTACTCAGCAAACCTGTCGGGGGGGGGGCGATGCTGAATATAAAATACAAAGAATTTCTGGTCTTCACATCGGAAAATTTTCAGCGTTTACAAAGTACAACTCAACCAATTTTCTGCAGATGTCTGCAGACGGGCGACTGCTTTTAACCCATTGAGTTGCTCACGGTGGTCGTTAAACCTTCAATAAAAAAAAAAAAAGAAAAAAACACCCAACCAAGAAAAAAAAAAAAAAAAGATGAAAGAAAAAAGAAACTGCATTGCCCGCCCTGTATTGTGTTTGACTTGTTCTTTTCGTGATATGTGATAACTGTTTAAAATAGTTATCAAGAATAAAATAAATAAAACTACAGGATCGTATAACATCTGGTGCCTTTATTTAGCTTTTTATTCTCTGCGCTTCTTTTTGTACGAGTAAGTAAGCCAACTAATTTCTCATATTTTTTACAAACGTTTGGAAATAACATCTGTCTGGATACATTGACAAAAAATCACAGGCTGAATTTTATTTTTAAAAATATTAATATTCAGCAAAAGAATATTTGTGGGTTTTTTGTACATTTCCTGATCAGCAATTACAATTGCCTTTTAAAACATACGTGAAATCTCGTAGTTTATGTTTTTGTCCTTTTTTTTTTAATTTTCCTCCTGACAGTGGGGGAGAGTGCTCTTCCCACGTCAGATCTCTTCACATCTGTGCCCCCCCTCCAATAATTTGGTGAAGTCGGCGCTCCTGGTGTGTGTGAGTGTGTGTGTGCGCGCTTTGCGTTTCTTCTGTCACAACGTGCCGGAACTGAAAATTTTCGCTTTGTTTTAGAAAAAGGCTTAAGAAAATGTTCAAGAAATTTATTTGCTTTTTGTTAGGTCCATCGGCCTTCTTTAGCAACAGCAGCTTGTGTTTTAGAGTAACGGCATCTTTTCTCCAGAAAAAAAGCACACATTCACACACATATGCAAAACGGTACTGTTTTTTCTGGAGGATAAGCACACACAAACACACACACATCATTATCAATCCACTGCAGGATGATAGTCTCTCCAAATTTCTTCCAAAACTGTCTTCTTTGAAAACGTTTCTTCCAAAACTGCTGCACGTCCTAGTGACATAAGACGATGTATAGAAGTTTTTCAATTCATGTAATTTTTAGTTATGATTTTAATATTTTGTGTGTAATAACTACAATAAAAAAGCTAATAAAAAAGGATCCAACGGATCGATCTTCAAGTGTTTAAAAAGAACGTAGGCGGCCGGCCTTTCTCGTAAGTTTTGAATTACAACCTAAATATTCGGTGCGTGTAGACATGCCTGAAAGCTAGTGAAATGTACTCAATACATTAGTCGTCAGATATTTACAAGACACCTAGGCCGCGGGCCTTTTAGGAAGACTGAGTTACAACCTAAATATCAGTTTTGTATAAACATGTTACAAGAACTAATAAAAGAGGCTCAATGGAACAGCTTTAAACTGTCTGAAAGATACATAGGCTTCAGGCCTTTTTGGAAGATTTGAAGTTACAATATAAATATTTGATTTGTATAAACACGTTAGAAGGCCTAATAAAAGAGACTCAAAGAAACAGCCTTAAAGTGCATGTTTAGAAGGCGCCTATGCCGGGGGCCATTCGGTTTATATAGGTCCTAAATTTTTTTCACAAATTTAAGTTGTTATTGTCGCATGTGAAACTACAATGATTTTAATATTTCGTAAGTCTGAATAGTGAATAAAAAAGTTCTCGAGAGCCATTTACGCATTTTATGTCAGATGCATTCAAGGAACCTAGACCTAGGAATTTTAAATGAAATTTAAGCTATGGTCTTGACTTTTATAGTGAGGTGCGTTCAAATGTACAAAAACTGATATAGATAAAACAGCACATCAGATCTCATAATGAAATTAAATTTTTTTTCGCAGAATATGACCAGGTATATTTTATATTTGTAGAAGAAATGAAAAAGAAAGAAAACAAAAAAATTCTGTTTGTGCTTCTATGCATGAACTACCATAACATTTTATCATTTGCAACTGCGCAATTATAAGTTTCCGAAAATGCTGTTACTATTTTAACGCATTTTTGCTATCTGGCAATATCAGGAACAAGAGAACGTAGTTGCTTGTCCTCTGCGTAATCTTTTTTACAGTAAATGAAACAATGCGATTTAGGACCACTATGCATTTTTCGAGGGGCTTTGAAGGACGGGAACCCGACTGAAAAGGCCTGCTTTCAAACGATTTCATGAAAAAAAAAAAAAAAAAAAAAAGAAAGAAATCCGAGAAATATTGCGACTGACTGCTGTTATTTGTATTCGATATTTCATCAGCTGCCTATTGAAACATCTAATGTGCGGCGAACGAACACAGGGAAAATGCGACTTTGTTGTGTCTGATATATTTATGCCTAATAACTGTCGGCCCTCCATTGCTTACGCGTAGAAGTACATATCTTATACCAGACCGCGTTTTCTTGTGAGTTTTAGAACTTATGAAGCGCTATTTCCAGGTAAGTCTTTTATGCAATAAATTCTGTCCTGGTGTTCAGTAAACACGCTCTAAAACAAAATGGCGCAGACATGAATTATTACCGGTTTTCGTGATGCAAATTCCAAGTAAACAATTTAAGTAACAAGTGCAGATGGCGCGTGTGATGGCCAAAATGCTTCGAGGAGTAGGCTATAAAATGGCGCCCAAGTATGCAGATGAATCTCATTCGTAAACAAGTCACACAAGGGTTAACATGTCAAGCGATGAGCATCACACTTGGCACTGTTTGCTCATATGAGTTCGACAAAGGCAACAATGCAGATGAAGCCTGCAGCAACACTTGTGAGGTGTACGGCGAGGATGCTGTAGACAAAAGCACATGTCGCCTTTGGTTCGGAAACAAGCTGCAGAGATCAACCACGTTCTGCACGTCCATCAGAGGTTTCTGAAGAGGATGTCAACCAAGCCACATCAAATGACCAACATCTAACCGTTGAGGAATTATCAGAAAGGTTGTCTGTGCACAGAACAATAGTAAAAGGAATGAAGTATGCATTTGGGTTTATCACAAAGTTCGACCAGTAGGTACCACATGACCTATCGCAAGAAATCGATCGGACAGAATGACCACATGTCTTTCTTTGCTTGCGCGCCACAGAAATGAACTTTTCTTGGAACGATTAGTTACGGGTGATGAAATGTGTGTCCTCTACAGAAATGTAAAGCGTCATTGGACTGCATGCCGAGTTGGCGAGTCTACTCCATCCGGGAAAGGTCTTGTTAAGTGCATAGTGGGATGTCAAGGAGATAATTCACTGGAAGCTTCTTGCACCTGACTAAACGATAAGTGATGACCTGTACTGGCAACAGTTGGAAAGGCTGAAAGAAAAATTGAAACCTAAGCATCCAGTACTGGTTAACCGGAAAGGCGCCAACTTGCAATATGACAAAGCAAGACCCCATACAGCTTTAGCCACTCGGAGAAAATTACTGACATTGGAGGGGAAGTGTTTACCTTGCAATTACGGACCAGAGACGGTCACGGGTCAACAATTTTTAGCGGGGCAAACGAGTCGGGTCAAGGTGCTTTTGACCTGATTTCGACCTGGTTTATGTCCGTTTTATTTCTGAAAAGAAAAAATTCAAAGAAAAACGCGCACTGTGGAATTTTGTTCTCGATACTGGTGCCCGCAGACTGAAAGATGATTTGTCATGCAATGTGAAGGAAGCGTGTCCTCAGAAGGAAAACTTGGCGTTAGTTTTCTCTTACATAAAATTTCTTCGGGTCAGTTTCTTTCATGAAATTGTCAGGTAAATATTTGAAAAGTTCATTTTTCACAAAGTTCGTTTTTGACTCGAATAAATTTCAGCAAGTCAAAAATGGTTTTGTTGTTTTTACAAAGAGGGCGATTTTTAAATTTTCCTTTTTTTATAATCGCAAAAATCTCATAGAATAACACGGGAAATGCCATCCAACTAAAAGTCAATATTTGAATCGTTCATTTTTCACAAAGTTCGTTTTTGACTCGAATAAATTTCAGCAAGTCAAAAATGGTTTTGTTGTTTTTACAAAGAGGGCGATTTTTTAAATTTTTCTTTTTTTTTATAAACGCAAAAATCTCATAGAATAACACGGGAAATGCCATCCAACTAAAAGTCAATATTTGAATCGTTCATTTTTCCTTAAAGTAAAAAAATTTAAACGATCATTTCTCCAAAAGTCAATATCTGATTTAACAATTTTTTACCAGATCAGTTTTTTCTTTCATAAATTTTCTTCAGGTTATATTTTTCTTTCATAAATTTTCTTCAGATTATATTTTTCTTTAATAAATTTTCTTCAGTTTAGTTTTTACGATTAAATATTTTAGAAGAGGTTAGTTTTATTTATTTTTAATTTTCTATGGTTGTAAATAAAGTGTTTTCAACAAATAGGAAAATCATCTTATAGTTTCTGGATTGAGAGAAAGAGGATTTAATCGTGTCAAAAAAGTTCAGTTTACATGTTTGCTAACCTTTTTTGATGAATTGGTGATGAACCTGAAAAGCACCGTTTTGATTTCCTTTTTTTTTACACCATTTTGTGATTTTTATTTATCGAAGTGGTTCGAACTCCCAGTCCTTTGTTCAGAAATCTTACATTCTTTCCGCTAGACCATCGAACCATTGGAAAAAGATGCTTGAAAGAGTAAGATTTATGGTTTTTCATGGTGTTCAAATGTTTTAGGGATTTGGAATTTCTTTTAAAATGGTTTGCGAGGGGGAGTGGACGTTATTTGAGTTGTGATCGAGTTTGTGTGAACATGAGTTTTTCTGTTACGGTGGATCGTCTCTCGTTGAACTGTTGTAATGGAGGAAATGATGAAACAGACGTATATGACAACTCAGAAAGTAGGAAGTTTAGGTGGTCTCGATGCTTTATACCGTGCTGTCAAAAAAGAAGGCGTCAAGAAAAAGACGTCATGAAATGGTTGAAGGAGGAGAAAACGTACACCCTTCACAAGCCGGTGAGACGACATTTTCCGAGAAATAGAGTGATGGTGAATAAAATAGGACAACAGTTCCAAGCAGACCTAGCTGATGTCTCCAGTTTGAGTCAATATAACGATGGATTTCGTTACTTGTTAACATGCATTGACATATTTTCCAAATATGCATGGGCGATTCCCTTAAAGCAAAAGTCAGGGTACCATATCGTTCAAGCATTTTCCCAGATTTTCCAAGATAGAAAACCAGTATAACTTCAAACAGACAAAGGAACTGAATTTAAGAACAAAGAATTTCAAAGGTTTTTAACACAACACGGTGTGCATTTCTTTACAACGAACAACGAGACAAAAGCAAGTGTTGTGGAGAGATTCAATCGCACGCTCAAAACTAGCATGTGGCGATACTTTACAAGTCAAAATACGTTTAAATTCATAGACGTGCTCAACGATTTAGTTCACAGTTACAATCATTCTCCCCATCGAAGTATAAAAATGAAACCTGTAGATGTAAACAAAGATAATGAAAAGCAAGTGTTTCTCAATCTGTATGGTGATCTCAAGAAGGAAAAACAGTCCTATAAATTTCAGGTGGGCTATCATGTGAGGATTAGTAAAGCAAAATTGACATTTGAAAAAGGATACGAATCAAATTGGACGGAAGAAGGTTTTGTTGTGAGCGGTCTTGTTCCCAGATCCCCACCCGTCTATAAAGATTTATTGAACGAAGAGCTGGAAGGAACTTTTTACGCCGAAGAGCTTCAAAACGTTACTCTGTCCGGAGGCCTTTCCTGTGGAACGTGTTCTAAAGAAACGTAAAAGAAAAGGAAAAATGGAATACTTTGTTAAATTTAAAGGGTATCTTGATAAATTTAATGCTTGGATCCCCGCGGAAGACTTGACCTCTCTATAAAACCGACCTTTTTTTAGATGAAACATCATTCGTCAACATGAGTTGACGAATGATGTAACGTTACCTAGCGACAGCTCTCTCCGCTACTTTTCAGACAATAAAATTTGTCATTTCATCACGCGTCTTCCTTCCCGATCAAACTCAATGGTGACTGGGAAGTGGGACTCGTCGAACTCATCTACCCTCATTCCTGGTTTAATGTGAATGTAAATTCAAATTCCTTTGCTTACGGTCTCGGTCCAAGTCAACTGAAAGCAGCAAAAATCCCTGCTGGATATTATGATTCTGTGGGAGACGTGGTAAAAGCCATGTCCCAGCATTGCTCGAAAAAATTACGATGTTTTTTAATAAAACCACGAGACGTGTCAAAGCAGTTTTAACTCTTGGTTCTCAGCTGCAGTTATTTCCAGGAATAGCTGAAATTCTAGGTTTTCAACCTGGAGTGTATTCTGCCTCAGGAGGAAGCGATGCTACCATTCATGGAAATTTCGTAGCAGATCTGAACACGTCGCTTTCCTTATTGTACGTGTACAGCGATATTGTGGATCCTCAGCCTGTGGGAGACATGTTTGCTCCTCTCCTTCGCATCGTGAAAGTGAGCGGAGAAGACGGAGATGTGGTGAGCGCCTTATACGATCGCCCTCATTATTTGCCTCTAGCAAGAAAACATTTCCAAACCGTAGAAATCGTTATAAGGAATCGCTAGGGACAATTAGTACCATTTGAACGTGGGAGAGCGATCGTGAAACTTCATTTTCGTCTCAAGGCTCTGTAGTCATACATGAACCATACCGCTGTTGTACAAAATCCTTCGAGGAATATTACGTCACTCAAACTGGAAAAGGTTTAGTCTACTATCAAGGAGCACCCCTTCAAAAAGGGTATGGACTTGGGGGACTTTTTCGCTCGTTATTTAGAGCGGCTGTACCAATATTCAAACAAGGTGCAAAACCGCTTGGAAAACAAGTCTTTCAAACGGGGGTCGACCTTGCAAATGACTTAATGCAAGGAAAGGATGCAAAAACAGCAGCCAGACAACGAGCTAAAGAAGCAGGACAAATTCTCACCGACAAAGCTGCAAGCAAAGTGAAGAAAATGTTAGGAGGAAGCGTTAAAAGGAAGAGAAACACGATGAAGCGCATCATTCGTTCAAAGAAAGCCAAGACGACAGCACACGATATTTTCGATCCGTAAACCATGGCTTTGATTCACAGTCATTCTTCCGTATGTTTAAAGTCGGAACTTGATTTATTTGCTTTACCGCTCTCCCAAACGAGCATAGAAAAAGGACAATGGATCGAATATCACCCCTTGGCCAACATTCGAGATGGAGGACCTCTGGAATTTAATATTTCTGGGAGTGGAGAAGAATACTTGTCTTGACTTGTCTTCCAGCCAACTCTACTTAAAAATTAAAATTGTGAAAGCTGACAATTCCTTCATAGCTGACAAAGAGCCCGTGGGGCCCATAAACTGTTTTCTTCATTCTCTGTTTTCCCAAGTTGATGCTAAACGAAAGAGTGATTTCGTCCTCGAGCAACATGTATCCTCACAGAGCATATATTGAAACTCTATTAAATTATGGAGAAGACGCAAAGAAATCCTATTTAGCATGCGAAGGGTTTTACAAGTATACAGCCGGACATCTGAACGAAATTAATCCCACGAATGCTGCAACAAACAAAGGATTACATCAACGCTATGAGCTCGTGAAAGACAGCAAAACGTTTGACATGATTGGAACCTTGCACTGTGATTTATTTTTCCAAAACAGACTGCTTCTCAATTTAGTGGATGTGAAAATTAAACTGGTTCGAAGTAAACCTGATTTGTGCCTCGTTTCCTCCTCAGAGGCCCCCAATTACAGAGTTCTCATCGAACACGCCTCCATTTTTGTGAGAAAATTGAAAGTCAACCCGGAGTTGCCATCGGCCATGCAAAAGCTTTAGAAAAATCTCCCGCCAAGTATCCTATTGATCGTGTTTTATGCAAAGTGTATTCCGTCTCTCAAGGAAGTATGTCCTTCATGCAAGACAACGTATTCCTAGGACAAATGCCCAAAAGACTGATTATTGGATGTGTCGATAACGATGCTTTTAATGGTACATATAAATCTAACCCCTTTGAATTTAAGCATTATGATGTTAACTTTATCGCCGTGTACGTTGACGGACAGTCAGTTCCTCATAAACCTCTAGAACCCAATTTCGAAAAGGGCAGCACAATTCGTTCTTTCCATAGTCTATTTCAAGGAACCGAGAAACTGGGCCAAGATTGTGGAATATATATCGATCGAGATGAATTTTCCAAGGGATACACTCTTTATGCATTCAATCTCAGTCCGGACCTGTGTGATGGAGGGCATATGAACCTGAACCAACAAGGAAATTTAAGAGTGGAAATCAAATTTGGAAAAGCTTTAGCAAAAACCATTTCTGTGCTAATCTACCCAGAGTTCCAAAACATTATTGAAATTTCAAAGTCCAGAAACATTCTTTTGTGATTTCTCCAATTGAAGAAATGAACAGTGTTCAAATTGTAAAGACCCTAAAGCAAGATCACGTGACACAACGGTCCTTCCTCGGAGTGTTTGCCTGTGACAGACTTCCCAAGAGAATTGTCAAGTTCCCAGCATGTATTGTTGTGAATACGGATCGATATGGAAATCCTGGAAAACACTGGTTGGCTATGTACATACCAAACCCAAAAACAATGGAATTTTTTTATTCTTTCGGACATTCTCCAGAATATTTTCAAGGACTTATTGCCAGATTTGTCTCCAAGATTGATACTGTTAAATTGAATGAAGTACCTCTTCAAAGTTCGTTTACAGCCGTATGTGGACAATATTGTATTTTCTTCTTGTATTCTAGATGTCGCGGAAAAAGCTTGTACTCTATTGTAAGAAATTTTGGATGGAAATCTGAAACAAACGACCTGCGTGTCTTTCATTTCGTTCGACATAAATTTCGAATTGAATCAAAATTCAGAATTTAAAATAAAAATTGATTGAAATCTACTTTATGTGTCTTTAAATTATTTTGTACCTTTTTTAATGACTTCAGTCGACAACATGGAAGTGCCCAGACTACAACATCCTTTCACTGCTCTGATAGCGGGCCCTACTGGCTGTGGGAAGACTCAGTTTGTAAAACGTTTACTTCAGCATCAAGCGAAAGTTATATCTCCCCCTCCCGAACATGTGGTGTGGTTCTACGGGGTTCACCAAACATTGTATGATGAAATAGAAAACGTGACATTTGTGGAAGGCCTCCCCTCCAATTTCCGTGACTATGTGAAAGGAAGAACGCGTGGACAGAAATGACGGAGAAATTTACTTCGTTATAATGGCGCCCGAACTATCCGGATGACCCGACCGTTCAAAATCTCGCATTGGTGAGATGTTTTTTCCACACCGCGAGATAGGAAAAATAAGAGAATCCCTTCTCCGGCACTTCGAAAAAAAAAAAAAAAAAAGACGGAGATGATGTAACGTACCGCAGGAGATGTGACGTACTTGCCCGAAGGACGCACACGACATAAAGGCAGATAGGAATCAGAACAAAACGTCCGCGTAGCTCAATTGGTAGAGTGACTTATTCCGGAATGAGGGGATCAGGGTTCGAATCCTGGCGTGGACAGAAATGACGGAGAAATTTGCTTCGTTATAAACAGTCTCGGACTTTTTTTTCCGCGTTTTTCAACAGTCTCGGACTTTTTTTTTCTAGGACTTTTTACCCTGATTCAAAAAAATCAGTCATTCTGAAAAGAAAGAAAACCTAAGGGAGAGGGGAAGACAGGTATTTTTACACGTGGCTTTCTTTATAATGATGTCGTATTTTCTTTGCACATTTCTATTCAACCGCGGAGTACCTGTTTGATCTTCTGAGGGAAGCAGTGAAAAATAGCATTTTTTTTTTTTTTTGGCATTCCTGTGCCCATTATTGGAAGTACAGGAAACGGTTCAGAGGTATACTTTATCTCCTTCTCAAAAGAAAAAAAACAAATGAAAACGATTTTGTTTGCTTTATGCAATATATATATATGTATATGTATAAAAAAAGTAAGAAATATATCTATTTAGCGACAATTTCAGAATCATTACAAAACTCGGTTGCTTAAATGAAACTCAAAACCCACGTCTACCTCATGTCAGACGCCCGATTACGTGCGGGAAGCGACCGTGCGTCAAGCGACCCTGTGGAAAATCATGCGCAAAGCGACCCTGTTATATTTGTTCGTGGATGAAGCGACCCTGCTATTCGAATCATTTTACTTATATCGTCATTGTCAACCATTTTCAATCCATTGCTGGACGAAGGTTTACCCAAGTTTCCTCCACAACGGTCTGTCTGTCTTGTGCCGGTCTCCTCCATGTCACTCCCGCATACTTTCGAATTTCATCCACCCATCTCCCATGTGGTCTTCTTCTGGGTCTTTTCCTGTCCCTTGGAATCCAATCTAAAATTTCGGCTGTCCATCGATGGTATATATATATATATATATATATAGAAATCGTAGTCAAATTATTTATTTACATCTAATTAATTAATTACTTACATCAAGTTTTTTTATACTAAATACAAGTCTGTAATATCATTTTATATGTGTATACTATATATATACAAATCGTAGTCAAATTATTTACATCATTAATTAAGTACCTACATCTGAATTTTGTAGCTTTTGCACTTAGTCCAACTTGATAACACAGCTTAATGCTTTCAGGCATTTTTTTAAGAACTTTAAAATTTCCAAATTCCCCCATGATATTGCGAATGCGTTCGTCTACTTGTATATGCATCTTCTTCCTTTTCCGACCAAGTTCTTCTAATTCTTTTAATTGTTGTTTGTGCATCACACGTCGAATTTGGAAATTCTGAAGAAATTAAAAAATGCCTTAAAGCATTAAACTATGTTACCAAGTTGGACTAAAGCTACAAAATTCAGAAGATGTAAGTACTTAATTAATTAGATATAAATAATTTCACTACGATTTGTATATATATAAGTAAAATGATTCGATTAGCAGGGTAGCTTCGCCCACGATAAAATATAACAGGGTCGCTTTGCGCACGATTTCCAGAGGGTCGCTTGACACCAGACCCAGTCTCACCCAGTCTCGTGTAAATAAACTAAACTCCCCCTTCGGCCCTGCTGGGGCATTGATGAAGGGGGAGCGGAAGTCCAATATTCTTTGATCTTGTGGTCAGTCAGCGGCGGTGATGATGAGGAGTTCCCGCCCCTTTTTTCCCCTGTGGACAGTAAAGCAATTATACTGAGAAGGGGAAGCGTCTCAGCTTTCATTTAATGGGACCATAAAAACAGCAGGAGCAGATGTCAACTTTGATTAGAAAGTAAACGTTGACAGACGAGATTTCGGGGAAAACAGACCGACAGTCGATCTCAACCAAAATTTATTGCAAATACAATAGGTTGTCATTTAAAATCTTCTAAAAAGACCTCAAGATCAACTGGTTGAGTCCCCGTTGATTACCTTGTATTGCATGTTATGACATGCGAAATATTAAAATCATTGCTGAAGATTTAATGAATCGAAAAGCTTCTGCATAAACCTTGTGTCAATATAATCTTACATACGCACTTCCATATATGCCTAGGAAATAGACGATGTCATCACTCTGTTCAGCGGTGTCCGAACAACAATTTTTCAGCTGCTATGAGTTCTTTATAAAAGAACGTGAACAGAGCGATGTCATCGTCTACTGACATTATTTCGACATACTTGTAATATATTCACCATGCCCAGGAAAACTGGTACATTTCGTTATGGTCAGCTAGGATAACTTCCACACTCTGACAAGATCTCGGAATGAAACGCAGTTCGTGTACATCCCCTTACATGAGAAGGTGTTCAAAAGTTTTTCGGTGTGCGAGCTTTCCGCCCTTTGCTGAGCAGTACGAGAAAGTGTGGGAGTTTTCGTTGATCCAACTTGAGTTGATACGTAATTGTTATGAATGTGACATGAATAGAACAAAAACTTAAAAAGGCCTAGGCCCTGTGAGAAATTTTTTAGTGAAAAAGTAAGGGCAGGATATTATTAACTTGAGTTGATACGTAATTGTTATGAATGTGACATCGCTCGAACAGAAAGTGTAATAAAGGCCTAGGCCTAGGGCCTGTGAAATGATATTTAGTGCTTAAGTAAAAGCAGAATATAATTAACTTGAGTTGATACGTAATTATTATGAATGTGACATGGATAGAACAAAAACTGTTAAAAAGGGCTACGCCTAGGCCCTGTGAGAAATTTTTAGCGAAAAAGTTAAAGCAGGATATTATTAACTTGAGTTGGTACGTAATTGTTATGAATGTGACATCGATAGAACAAAAACTGTTAAAAAGGCCTATGCCTAGGGCCTGTGAAATAATATTTAGTGCTTAAGTAAAAACGCAATATTATTACCTTAACTTGATACGTAATTGTTATGAATGTGACATCGGTACAACTAAAACTGCTAAAAAGGCCTGGGCCTAGGGCCTGTGAGAAAATTTTTAGTGAAAAAGTAAACGCAGAATATTAGTAACTTGAGTTGATACATAATTGTTATGAATGTGACATCGATAGAACAAAAACTGTTAAAAATGCCTATGCCTAGGGCCTGTGAAATAATATTTAGTGCTTAAGTAAAAGCGGAATATTATTAACTTGATTTGGCAGGTAATTGTTATGAATGTGACATCGATAGAACAAAAGCTGTTAAAAAGGCCTAGGCCTAGGGCCTATGAAATAATATTTAGTGCTTAAATAAAAGCGGAATATTATTAACTTGAGTTGATACGTAATTGTTATAAATGTGACATCGATAGAACAAAAACTGTTAAAAATGCCTAGGTAGGGTCTATGAATTAATATTTCGTGCTTAAGTGAAAGCGCAATATTATTACCTTGAGTTGATACGTAAACGTTATGAATATGGCATCGGTAGAAATAAAGGATGACAAAAGGGCCTACGAATGAGGCACAGTAATTTAGTGTCTAATTCAGTAAAAAGAGAAATATTAATAACTTGATTTAGTGCCTAAGTAAAAGTGAGACGTTATAAAAAATTCCCTCCTTGTCGTCCTTTTCCGAGCATAGTATGAGTTCTGGTGTAATTGTTTTGTTCCTTTGAAACCTAAGAAATGTGCCATGCAGAGGTACCCGTATGAGTACTTGGAGGAAGGGGGTAAGAAAAACCCTTACCTCCTTCAAGGCTGTCAAACATTTAAAAAAAGGTTTCGTCTATTTTAGTATTTTAAATTTATCAATAATTTGGCTATGTTACAGGCGGGGGAGGCTCTCCCCCCATGGGCGCCCTTGGTGCTATGTAATCATGAATATGATGTAATCCATATTCATGATTATGAGCAATGTAATCCCGATCCAGGACGACGAAATTATCCCGTCCGGGGGGGGGGTAATTTCAAAAGTGTAAAATATGAAGAATTTCTCGTCCGATCCGAAGATTTTCAACATTTACAAGCTACAACCCCCCCCTCGCCCGATAAGTTTCCTGAGTAGGCACACGCCCTCAAATAATGTGTCCAGTTGTAAATGCCGAAAATCTGCCGATCGGACGAGAAATTCTTCATATTTTACACTTTTGAAATTATTCCCCCCCCCCCCCGGGACGGGTTTGCTGCGTAGGCACATACGCTCAGAACAGAAAAATATTTGTCGAGCTGCAGCTTGTAAATACTGAAAATCTCCCGATCGGACGAGAAAGTCTTCATATTTTACACTTTTGGTACGTATCCCCCCCCCCCCTCGCATACACACGATTGCTGAGTTGGCACATGCCTTCAAATAATGTGGAGTTGTAGCTTGTAAATGCCGAAAATCTCCCGATGGGAGGAGGAATTTTTCATATTTTACACTTTTGGTATTAAACCCCCCCCCCATCGCCGACAGGTTTCCAGAGAGTGCACATGCGCTGAGAAAATTTGTCGAGTTGCAGCTTGTAAATGCTGAAGATCTCCCGATCGGAAGATTAATGAGAAATCTTGATATTTTACGCTTTTTGGTATCCCCCCCCCTAGTTTCCTGAGGCAGCAGATGCCCTCAGACAATTCGATGACTTGCAGCTTGTAATGGCTGAAAATCTCCCGATCGGACCACAATTTTTTTATATTTCATATTTTAGGTTTTAAGCCCCCCCCCCCTCCTCCACACACACACTCGACAAGAGTCCTGGGTTTCCTCATACTCGCAGAGAATTTGTTTAGTTATAGTTTCTAGAAAAATATCGCTGAAAATCTCTCGATCGGACCACAATTTTTTTATATTTCATATTTTAGGTTTTAAGCCCCCCCCCTTCCCCCCACACACACTCGACAAGAGTCCTGGGTTTCGTCATACTCGCAGAGAATTTGTTTCCTTATAGTTTATAGAAAAACATCGCTGAAAATCTCACCATCGGACCATACATTTTTTATATTTCATATTTTAGGTTTTAAGCCCCCCCCTCGACAAGAGTCCTGGGTTTCGTCATACTCGCAGAGAATTTGTTTCGTTATTATTTATAGAAAAACATCGCTGAAAATCTCACAAATCGGACCATACATTTTTTATATTTCATATTTTAGGTTTTAAGCCCCCCCCCCCACTCGACAAGAGTCCTGGGTTTCGTCATACTCGCAGAGAATTTGTTTCGTTATAGTTTATAGAAAAACATCGCTGAAAATCTTACCATCGGACCATACATTTTTTATATTTCATATATTTTAGGTTTTAAGCCCCCCCTCCACACACACACTCGACAAGAGTCCTGGGTTTCCTCATACTCGCAGAGAATTTGTTTAGTTATAGTTCATAGAAAAATTTCGCTGAAAATCTCCCGATCGGACCATACATTTTTTATATTTCATATTTTAGGTTTTAAGCCCCCCCCCTTCCCCCACACACACACTCGACAAGAGTCCTGGGATTCGTCATACTCGCAGAGAATTTGTTTCGTTATAGTTTATAGAAAAACATCGCTGAAAATCTCACCATCAGACCATACATTTTTTATATTTCATATTTTAGGTTTTAAGCCCTCCCCCCCCCCACTCGACAAAAGTCCTGAGTTTCGTCATACTAGCAGAGAATTTGTTTAGTTATAGTTTATAGAAAAATATCGCTGAAAATCTCCCAATCGGACCAGAAATTTTTTATATTTCATATTTTAGGTTTTAAGCCCCCCCCCCCCTCCACACGCACACACACTCGACAAGAGTCCTGGGTTTCCTCATACTAGCACAGAATTTGTTTAGGTATAGTTTATAGAAAAATATCGTAAATAAGAAAATACGAAATTACGGACATTTTATGTGTGCTGGGGGGGCTCTCCCCCCTGGACACCCAATTGTCGTTTGTCTTACTAGAAACGTTTTCTTCATTCAATTGCCCTCACAGCGAAAAAAAACCGGCAATTTTTGTACGGCCCCTCAAGATTTGTGCCCAAATGTCCGGGTGCCCAAATGTCCGGGTGCCCAAATGTCCGGGTGCCCAAATGTCCGGTGCCCAAATGTCCGGGTGCCCAAATGTCCGGTGCCCAAAAGTCCGGTGCCCAAATGTCCTAAACTCCTCGTGTCAGTGAAGCATAATCGGTATGCTTGCACCGAATGGAACCATTTAAAATGCAGCACGCGATGATTGAATTGCAAAATCCAGCTTGCGAGAAAAACACATTGAAATTAATTTCACGTACCTGAGTTCAACCGAATCCTGAGAAACTGATACGCGGTATGTAAGCAAGAATGACGAAAATTTAAGGAAAACAAATGTCGGGAATAAACCAGTAACTCTGTACAAACTACCGTATGTCACCGCATAATGATCGCGCGCTGTTTTTGCAGTTAAGAAATTGGTTCATAAAATTTAATCACATAATCGTCGCATGGGAGATATCTGTACATGTTCCGAACTGATGTAGTTAAAAATATCCCCGGAGAAAATACCCCTGAAAACTGAAAAACGGCAAAAAATACCCCCAGAACAAAAACGGTTCACTGTAAACTTCCACACAGGAACACTGATGTGTGGCAATTTACCGGCAACCCTGCCACACATCTTTCAGCAACTTGGCCACAAAAGTTCAAGGGGAGGGGAAGGGGGGCTATAAAGATTGCCGTTTCTGGGCCTATATTGAGAACTGAATTGATTGGAAACTCCAAACGAATTTCGAGAAAACGTTCCATGTAAGCCAAGCGAGAATTGTACTTTAATTTGAATAAATAAATTGCCAAGGATCCGAGGTACACTTGGTTTGGTGGGGAGGGGTCAACCCCCCCCTCGTAATATTATATTCTGGGCAGCTGGAGTCTGTCAGGGGGTTCGGACATTTGGGCACATTCATTTTTAAAGCAATGAAATTGCGCTGCGTTAAAAATTATAGTGTTCCTATATTTCTCCCTACTTGAGCAACTGGTGTGCACAAAAATTTCTTCACTTATATCTCATAATCATTAAGAAATTGAGACATATTTACGATTTTCTGTCTGAAAGACGGGGCGGACATTTGGGCACCGGAGTCTGTCAGTGTATCCAGGATGTTCCCCTTGAAGCGTCCGCGAAGTCCGTGAGCTTTGGGGAAGGGCTTTCCCCCAATATGTTAAAATGGACATAGAGCTGTAAGCATTAGAAGCATGCTTTATATTATACGTATAAGGATTCTGTACACGACCACGGATTTTCAGGAGGGTGGGGCGAATTCACCCTCTCCCAAGTTTCTAAGAGCGCAGACAAGTGTTCAAGGTAAGGGATTTGCTCGCAATTTCTATGCTTGATGTTGCGTTTAGTGGCAGACTATGTATGCCCTTCCCCCTTCCCCCAGAAATTTTATGAAGTCTGTAAAAGGGATTCGAGGTGCTTGGTTTGGAGGACTCTACCCGCAACTTCCGTAATTTTATATTCTGAACTCTACAGTAGGTCAGTGTATCCTCGATGTTACCCCTGAAGAGCTCTTAGAAACGGAGGAGGGGAGGGGGATTCACCCCACCCTCCTGAAAATTCGTGGTCGTGTACAGAATCATTATATAGAGCATGGTACTAATGTATACAGCTCTATGTCGGTTTTAACATTTTGGGGGAAAGCTCCCCGAAGCTCACGGACGCTTCAAGGGGAACGTCCTGGATACACTGACAGACTCCATCGGCCCAGAATATAATACTACGGAAGTTGGGTTAGAGCCCCCCCCCCCCCTCCCGCAAACCAAGTGTACCTGGGATCCTCGGCAATTTATTTCTTCAAATTAAAGTACATTTCTCGCTTGGCTTACATAGAACGTTTTCTCGAAATTGTGTTTGGAGTTCCCAATTCAGTTCTCAATATAGGCACAGAAACGGCAATCGATCTTTATAGTCCCCCTCTTCCCCAAGCTTGAACTTATGTGGCCAAGTTGCTGAAAGATGTGTGGCAGAATTTCTGGTAAATTGCCACACTGGATTACTGCCACACATCAGTGTTCCTATGTGGCACTTTACAGTGAACCGTTTGTTCTGGGGGTATTTTTACCGCTTTTCAGTTTTCAGGGGTATGTTTACCGTTTACCGTTCTGAACATAGCATGAGTTTTGGTGTAATTGCTTTGTCTCGTTGAAACCTAAAAAATGTGCTATGTAATTTTTTTTTTTTTTTGTATTCACGAATGTACTTTTGTTTCCCCAAATTCAAGTATAATTGTTAGTGTTCTTGCGGTGAACATTTTCTCGATCAAATTCTTCCTATAGGGCCAAGAAACGGCAATTGTTATACGGCCCCTTAAACATTTGTGCCCAAATGTCCGCCCCGTCTTTCTGATAGAAAATCGCAAATATTTCTTAATTTCTTAATGATAATGAGATAAGGGCGAAAAAAATTTGTGCACACCACTTGCTCAAGTAGGGAGAAATATAGGGACACTAAAATTTTTTACGCAGAGCAATTTCATTGCTCTAAAATGGAATGTGCCTAGTTGTCCGGGTGCCCAAATGTCCTAAACTCGATGTCGAGTGGTCGGGGACGAAACAGGGAACATTTTCCTGAAATGTAAAGCACATAAGGGAAAATGGTGAGGAATGGTTGGCGAATTGAAGGTCCTAAATTAAATACCCCATAATGATTTCTCGAAGCATTAAAATAGAGGTAATATATTAGTACCCAGCAAAAACACAAGTGCTGGGAAACTGCTGGCCACCAGCTGGCAGTGATGGGTCAATGCTGGCTGAAATCTGCCACTCACGGCCCGGTAGTGGTCCGTTGGCGGCAGCGCTATCAGTTGGCGAGCCATTGATGGCCCTGCATCATCGCCGTTAATTGTGGGCCGCCAAGCAAGTGCCACTAGTGGCCCGTTGCTAGCAACCAATGCAACCCCCAACAGCAGGTGGAAGCAACGGGACTGCTCATGCGCAGAAGCAACACTTGCTGTGTCTCTCATGGTATCAGTTAGTTGAAGACATCGCCATCGTGTTATTTTAGTGGATGTTAAGAAAAAATCCATATGTGGAGAGGCGAATTAATTTCCTAATGAAATTTTACGTCGACGAAGATATCAGATTAAGCCGTGAAATACTAGATTACAGCCATGAAATACACCCACTCCATTCCCATGAATAACAATTCATGGAATGGAGTGGATGAATAAAAAGAAAAAATTTGAAACCGCTTGAAACAAATATCCTGGAAAACCATTAAAACAACGTTTGTTTGAAAAAAAAAAAAGAATTATACGCATACAAAATTTATTAATTATTTGAAAAAAAAAAAAAAAAAGCAACGCTGTGTGGTGTACTCATCCATGGGTTGAATACACAAGACTGGGAGGAATTCGCTTCTAAAAATAACGAGAAGTAAAATAAAATATCTTTTACTCTTTGAAACAAATGTGGCTTCGGACAACGGAAAGGAAAGACAGAACGTTAAAAATGTAACAGAATGTGACATGAACCCGGGTAAATATATATTTATTCATCAATCTCTTTTCAAGACGGCAAGGACAGTACAAAACTTTGGAAAGCGACTCTAAGTACGTACACGCCTTGAAAATGAGTGAAGTTCTCTTAAGGTAAAAAAAAAAAACTATCGTTACGTTGAAAAAAATAATTTATGAATTATATGAAACTGACTTTTATGAAAAAAATACCTCTCAATATTGTAAAATGAAAGAGGGAAGCATTCGATTACACATCGCATACCAAACAAACAGCTTTAAGCATGTCTCGAGCGTGGCAAATTAGATCGGTCGGTAGACAGCTCAGCTATCACGCCAACGGCCCAGGTTCAAATACAAACGGGTGTTTTTACGACCTGTTGAGAAAATTTCCCTAGAGCAGTGCGTTATTTAACAAGTTTCGTAAGGGTAGAAAAAAAGAATTGCAGCTTTGGGAAACTGCGGTTATCTTTGCTTTTTTTTTTTTTATTATTATTATGGCTACTACTGGGAAATTGGAGGACAAGATTCGGCAAGCCACCAGTTACGTCACGTGGTTGCCGGCTGCCACTAACGGCACACTAGCGGACCACATTAGGCTAGCCATCATTTCTGACACGTGCTTGCTGGGCCACTGAAGGACCACTTGTGGCAGCTACTGCCTGTGATGGACCACTGATGGCCCTGTTGTGGCATATGACAACTGATGGGGTGCCAACTGATGGCCAGCTGTTGGCCTGAACTGCTGGCCCTTCTGTTGGCCGCCCGGACATTTTATTGACGGTTCGGCAGCGGCAACATAGTGCTGGGCCATTGCTGGCAGTGCTGGCTGCCAGCAATGGCCCAGTGTTGGCCCAGCAAGACTGTTTTTGCTGGGTATATATATAATGATCATCATCATCATTCATTATCAATCCACTGCTGGACGAAGGTCTCCCCAAGTTTCCTCCACAACGGTCTGTCTTGTGCCAGTCTCCTCCATGTTACTCCCGCATACTTTCGAATTTCATTAACCCATCTCCCATGTGGTCTTCTTCTGGGTCTTTTCTTGTCCCTTGGAATTCAATCTAAAATTTCATCTGTCCATCGATGGTCTGTCCTTCTGGCAGTATATCCAGCCCATTGCCATTTCAGGGATTTAAATCTGATCATGATGTCTTCCACTCTTGTCATTTTTCGGATCCACGAGTTGCTCTTCTTATCTCTCCTGCTTACACCAAGCATGCACCTCTCCATGCTGTTTTGAGTTGTCTGCAGCCTTTGTATGTCTCTTTTAGTTAAGTTCCATGTATCTGCACCATACGTAAGTACTGGAAGGATGTATTGATCAAACACTTTCTTTTAAGACATAATGGCATATATTGATTGCTCTTGAAAATTATGCTGTTTCTTCCAAAAGCTCTCCAGGCAAGTTTTGTAGGCCGATTAATTTCTTCATCAATGTGACCCTCACTTGATATCTGCTGTCCAAGGTAAACGTAAGTGTCTGTTATCTCCAGCTTTTCTCCATCAATCAATAAATCTTCATTTCTTGTAAAAGCATTGAACATCACTTTTGTCTTCTGAAAGTTCATTTTTAATCCCACTTCTTTACTCTTGTCTGCAAGTTCCTGGATTATACTATGCAGCTCTGATGGGATAGTTGTAAAAATGACTACGTCATCAGCAAAACTAAGGTAAGTTAGATAATCTCCATTAATCTTTATCCCTTTGTTTTCCCAGTTCAGTGATTGAAAGACATTTTCCAATGTGGCATTAAAGAGTTTGGGAGATACAGTGTCACCTTGTCTCACTCCATTTCTAATTTTTATGGGTGAATCTTTGCACTTGCATTTTCATAGATGTTATTAATAATATTAATGTATGCATCTTCAATACCGCAGGATTTCAGAGCCATTGTAACTGCTGATGGTTTCACCGAATCAAAGGCTTTTTCATAATCGATAAAAGCCATTGAACTTCCATATATATATTTTTTTTTTTTCTGTTTAGAGGAATATATTTATATATATATTCCCTCTAATCAGGAAAAAAAAAATGCGTCATGTGCGATATAAATTGGTTTCTTCCCTGTTCCCAAGGGGTAGGGAACTTGCAAGTATTTATGCAACCATCAAGTATTGAATGTAATCGGTACCCCATGAAACAAACATGCCAACAGTGGTATGTATACGTTTGTCTGAATCCCTCTCACCTCCCCTCTTCTCTCCCCCAAATAGAGAATAGGAACACAGAGACACATATAACACTGCAAAATGCTGTTCTTAGATTCTGATCGAAAAAAGGAGTTTAAAACAATGCCGGACCATGAGCAAATTGCCGCTTACACCACAATCGCACTTTTTTTCGTCCCTTGCCAACTTTGTACCGCACGCTTCAGAGAAAGGCGGCACTCAGGAGAATTAAAAAGAATGGAACGAGTTGCAACTTCTTTCTCAGTTGGCAGAAAGCGGAGCACAATTTCAGTTTGGTGGCAAAGCAAAAGTGAAACACCTTCCTAATTTAGTTGTTGGTTCCAAAATAAGTGATGGCTGTTTCATCAGCTGGATAGTTAATTCTCCGTCATCTGCCCAGTGCTCTGTTGTTAACATATGCCACTAGAGGGCGCGATCGAGTCCTGTCGCTCTCGTATGCACCTATGCACGACTGTTCGAAGAAAGCCTAGCAGGCTTGCCATCTTGTGTGCCCAAGTCCTTTTGTCAGTCATTTAAAACATCATTATACTGGAATTCGGTATCCAAACAGCGAGAGCAACTTGTTTGTTTATGCAGCTTTCTAGATCCCTTTCGAAACATTCGATATCCAAGAAAATTTCCGCATTCTGAGAATGGTTGTTTTCCTCTTTCTGTTATTCTGAATTCTATAGTAGAATTGCCAAACTAATGCTCCAGCTGTGTTGCACAGGATTTACCATCAACATTTTGTGTAACAAATCTGCTATGCATTTCTTTTTTTAACAGGAATTTCTTACTTTCTCTCCGTTCCTTCTTTCACTTTTCTCTCTCTCCGCTCCTTCTTTCACTTTTCTCTCTCTCCGCTCCTTCTTTCACTTTTTTTTTTTCCAGACGTCACCTTTACATTATTGCTGGTCTTGGTGAAAAAAATTGTTTAGAAGCACCACTAATAAGATATCATTAGCGCTTGCTCATAGCTATAGAGACATACCAAGAATCGTACCAACCATATATTCTTCTCAGTGGCGTATCTTGGGTCCGAGACCTGGGCTATCTCACCCTTCCCTCCCCCTACCCTCAGTACTGTTTTTTTTTTAATGGCGAAGTTTAAATTCTAATTGTTAAGTAATAGAAGTAACTTTTTTTCTAAATTTTAGGTACATGCCATTGCTAACATGACACCAAATAATTATGAAGATTAGGATTTGAACGTGAACTTCATTCTTCTTCTGAATACTTTACTTGTACATGGACTCCATTCTTCTATTGAATACTTTATTTGTACACGAACTCCATTCTTCTTCTTCTTCTTTTGTGCGGGAAACGCTGGCAGGCGATTGCACGGAAGGTTTTCGCATCAGAACTGCGAAGACTCTGGAACAGCTGCTTGCATTTGCTGTTGGTTTTCGCTCGCCAGACTGAGTCAAAGAAGCGAATCCGCTCGCGTTTTTTTTTTTTTTTTTTCGCACCGAAAGCATCGACGTATTTTAATACCGTTGATAATTGACTTTTATTTTTGTATATTTAATTCAGTTTTATTTGTGCATTCTCTGGGCTTCGCAGCTAACCTAGCTAGATTCGAATATACGCCACTGATTCTGCTATGGTGTCCAATTTTCCACACTCATTTCTATCTATTCGCATTGCCTTTCTCAATTCTCTTTAAATGCTTTAAATAAAAATGTTTTAAAAATTTGACCTATCGCAAAAATAAAAACTGAATTTTTTTTTTTTTAAGAAAACACTTTGGAAATGAAAACGTAATTTATCAAAGACTCAATGGAGAGAAATGGTGTACTTACAAAGAATGCAAAAACTGCTGGGAGAAATCGATATTAATGATATGTTGATACGTGGCGTCATTCACAATCACTGTATGATTTATGTGGCTCTTTGCTACCATATAGTTTTTACATTAGAACGTCTTTGGTGCTTCCTGAAAAAGAAAAGAAAAAAAAATCACGGATTGACAGTGAGTTAAAGTTTCTTAGGTAGTCAGAAGAAGATCATTTGACATTTTTCAGTTCAAGGTCCTCCAGTGTAATCCGCGGGAGATCATCTGATGCTTTACAATTCGCGGTCCTAAAATGCAATCAGAAGATCTTCTGAAGTTTTCGAGTTCAGGTCCCTCCAACATAAAAAGGGGAAGGTCATCTGAGTTTTTTTTTAGTTTTTTTTTTCGGAGCCACGAAATGTAACCAGAAAAGCATCAGAGGTTTCTTGAGTCCAGGACTCCAGGGACTTCCTACGTAATTATTATTATTATTTTTTTTGTTGGAGGTTTAACGACCACCGTGAACAACTCAATGGGCTATAAGCTGTCGCCCGTCCCTAATTTAGGGTCACTGGTTGCAGGGAAGGAAGAGAGCCAGCGCCGTAAGACAAAACAACATTCATGCCTCACCGGGATTCGAACCCAAACCCAACTCGGAGGAAGGATCAGAAGCCATCGCTTAGATCACTGCGCTACCGGGGCGGATTATTATTATTATTATTTTTTCATTTCGCGCTTTGGCGACCCCCATAAACAACTCTATGGCTGTAAGTAATCGTCCGTCTCTAAGTTAGGGCCTCTGCTTCCAAGAAGGAGAGAGAGCCAGTACCGTAAGACAAACACACCACCCATGCCTCGTCGGGACTCAAAAACCTGGGCCCATCTCAGACATACGATCATAAGCCAGGGCTTGTACGAGTTCGGCCTAATGTAATCCTTAGAAGATCAGCTAAGGTTATTGAGTTCAAGGCCTGCAACGTAATTCTGAGAGAATCTAAAGTCAAAAATTTCATTCCTTTTCCTCAAATCAGGATTTACGCGCTTCATTGCTGAGAAAGGTCATTCGCCTTTTTTATTTGGGTCAGAAATACACTCTTTGAAAAAATACAGAAACAATCATGCAATGCATTGATAATTATTATACGCTTTCCAACATACCAGAAATCATTACTCAAGTTATGAGGATATTGGCTGTAGAATAAATGTCGCTCCTATGCCCTCACCTTTGACCCCATTTCGATTATATTAAACAGAATTGTTTCAGTATACCTCCGGAACAACATACTAAAGTTTTCTCGCAATAGAAGCATTTTTAGTCAAGTTATGAGGATGATAGCTGTGGAATAAATCTCGCTCCTGTGCCATGACCTTTGATCCCACTTCGATGATATTCAACAGAATTGGTTCAGTATACCTCCGGAACAATATGATAAAGTTTTGTCGCAATCGAAGCATTTTTAGGCAAGTTATGGCGCATAAGGACAATGGAATGGATCCCACTCCTATGTCCTGACCTTTGATACCATTTCGCCCAGTTTCAATATGGATTGTCCCCAGGTGATCCCCTACCACAGACTAAAATTTAATCTAAATCGGACTATTTTTACACGAGTTATCGTGCGGACGGGCGGACAAAGCTGGAGCATACGCTTCTTCAACCTACGGTTGGAAAGCGTAAGAAACGAAGCACCAAGAAGGAATCATCCAATCGAGATGAAAATTGAAATGTGCAATGTATATGTATAGGAAAGGAAATGAACACAATTCCAGAGCAGTTGGGCCATTTATTTTGATAAAACAGCTACGCGAGTGGAACAAGGCCGTATGTTGTAGCGAAGATAGAGGCGGTTGGATACCCGGCTAAGAGAAGAGGCGGTTGGTTACCCGGCGTGGCATAGACGGATACAGTTCACGGATACCATCCTGAGGTATAGCATGCCAGGTGGTGTCCGAATTGCGGGACAGTTGCAGACACTCCGGGATGGGCGTAGGTGGCGTCCGACCATGTCCCAAACATATTAGAGCGGTGAGAGGTCGGGCGATCGGGCTGGCCATAGAAAGGTGTCGACATTACGGTAGTGGGCCTGGGAGAGCCCTGCGGTGTGTGGCTGGGCATTATCCCGTTGAAAAAATCATTGGTGATGCTGCGACAGGAATGGCAACACAACAGGTCAGGGCGTAAGCTACCGCTGAGCCTTCGATGTGGTACGAAGGACTGCCAAGGGTGTCCGGCTATCGTAGGAAATGGTTCCATAGACAGTCACTCCCTGTGTGTGAGCTGTGTGCCGTTCCACGGTAAAGGCAGGATCCGTGCGCTGGCCGGCTTGACTCCAAATACATATGCGCTGGTTATCGTCACCAAGTGTAAACCGTGATTCATCTATGAAGACAACACGACGCCACTGGACGTTATCCCACGTTGATCGCGCCCGACATCACTACAACCGGTGCCAGCGATGCTCGCTAGTCAGTGGTGGGCGGTGAAGAGGAGTGGCTTCCTCGAATGTAGTCCCCGTGCAGGAAGTCGTCCGGCAACGGTCCGGAAGGCCACTTCCGTACCTGTAAACGACTGAACGTAACCACGGATGGTTGAGAGCGACGAATTCGGTTCCGTTGGTGCGGCTCTCACAATCGCTCAATCCTCGCATTCTGTCGTTGTCCTCGGCCGTCCTCTGCCAGCGTGCCGCTGGGTTGTGCCTTCCTCGACACATTGGAGTTAACATCATCTGATTTCCGCGACCCAAAAGCCCGGCGATACGGCGACTTGACGAACCGGCCTCTCTTAGCTCAATTATACGTCCTCTTTTAAACTAGCTTAACTGCTCGTAGTGTGAACGGATCCGACGTCGAGGCATCCTCACAGTCCATGGAGGTTAATGCAACCGCAATCCGCTGTCACAATTTTCCCTGCGTGCGAGCTTTGCTCTTGATATATACCCTCCTCGATGCACAGTTCCCGTGCGCTAGGACGGGCCATTATTTGGTCATTGGTCGTTATTTTTTAATCATTTGCATATTTGGCCCTGTGGTACTTGCATGCGGAGTTTCATCAGGATTGAAAGACTTTCTCGGGGTTGTTCAATTTTTGGGGGAAAGAGTGAAACGGTTAGTTTCAGCCTTATTTTAGTCGTATAGTAATTCCCACTTCTTTAATGCGCTGGTCATGGGCCGATGACCAGCGCATAAAAGAAGGATACCCAACGCTGGACATCCCTCATTGGACATAGCTCTAAAACTTTCATTGGCAAGCAGAGTGAAAGGATATAATTTTCTCGCATTTAATGTCTTCAAAGATTCGTACTGCTACTCTTCCGTTTGCGCCTTTACCTACACCGATGAGTTATTCCGTTATGACCACCCTCACAGCCTAGAGAAACGAACGCTCCTGGAGACCGTGAACTTCACAGAATTAACAGTATGTATATAAAAACCGAGGACCGGCTTTCGCTTAGTAGAATGTTCGGAGTTAGAACGGGAAAAAGCTGCCGATTTATTGGAGTTTGATAAAGGACAAATTGTGATGGCACGGTGCCGATCTCCGAAACAGCGCGGCTTGTGGATTGTTCACGTGCCGCTGTAGTGAGTACCTATCAAAAGTGGTGCACAGGTGGCCAAACGACGAACCGTCGTCCAGCCGCTTGTCGTCCGCAGCTCATCGATGCCAGAGGGGAACGGAGACTGTCACACAGTGTTCACAGTGACTGTAGGGTCACAGTGCGACGAATCACCCGCAGCTGCAACGGTGGTGATCAAAGCAATGTGTCACAACACACAGTTCATCGCAGCCTTCTGCGCATGGGTCTACGTAGCCGAAGACCCAGCCGAGTCTCCATGCTCACTACACGTCATCTTCAACAACGCCTGAAATGGGCCCAAGATAATCGAGATTGGACCGCGGAAGAAAGTGGCCTGGCCTGACAAATCAAGATCCCTGGTGCATCACGTAGACGGCAGAGCGCCGATCACCACGGATTCTATGGCACCTGGACGCACTGTTGGGCTGAAAGAGGCCGGCGGCGGGGGTATTATGCTGTGGGCGATGTTTTCTTGGGACATTTTAGGCTCCATTATCCCAATAGTACAAATCCCTGATAGCTGTCAGGTATCTGAACATCGTTGCGGACCAAGTTCACCTATTCATGGCAACTGTGTTCCCTGCTGGTGATGGCCATTACCAACAGGATATTGCGCCATGCCCACTACCAGAATCGTCAAGGAGTGGTTCGAGGAACATGCTGGTGACTTTCTGTTAATGGCCTGGTTTCCAGATTCATCTAACATGAACCCAATCGAACATTTATTATTCGACTTGGAAAAGCGGGTTCGCGCTAAATCACCACCACCCCGAAATGTATGGGAACTGGAGGACCTGCTGTTGAAATTATGGTACCAGATACCCCAGTATACCTATCGCCACCTCATCGAATCGATGCCTCACCGAGTGGCAGTTGTTTTGCGGGCTAAAGGGGGTCCTACAGCTTATTAGGTAGGTGGTCGTAATGTAATGTCTCATCGGTGTACCTGATTTTAACTTTTTTTTTCTTTTTTCTTGACGCAGTGTGGATTCTTCGCCTTGATTTGTATGGGTGTGTTTCTTAGCGCTTATTTAGTTCCAAGACACAGCGTCAATCGGAAGTAGTTATTGGACTCTACTGGTGATCGAAAGTATCGCAGTTACTGTAGCGTAAGCATGTAGCATCTTTATAAATAAGAAAATGTAGTTGTAGCAGTAGCACCCTGCAAAATAAAGTAATTTGTAACGGAAAATTACGCTACAAATCGCGCTTCTCTGAAAAAAAGTGACGAAAAATATTCTTCGTATTACGTGATATAATCCAGATTCTCTGGGCTTCGCAGCGAGTCTGCCTACAGTGGAAGATACGCCATTGAATATGTTAAAATATTTTACATACGATGACCGAAGCTGAAGTGAATACAAAAATAAAATATTTGTGTAATTCATCTCAGTATTTAACTCTCGGTGTCGTGTATAAGAACGCACATATAAGCATGGGCGTACTGATAGCCCCCGCAACCCCCGCACTGCGGGGGCGCCTCACGTATAAAAGGGTCTCTAGACTCAGCTGAAGTATTGCCTAGTGGGTGGCCTAGTGGGCAACGTTCGTAACTGCCGCGGAAAGGACCTCAGGCTCGATTCCAGGCAGGTACGAACGCTCGATCCACTAAATATCCGCCGTGCGTCGGTTGGGCACGTTAAGCCGTCGGACCCGGGGTACTCCCCCCCCCCCCCGGTAATAAATAAGGGCGTCTTCCTTCAACTTTCTACTTCGCTTCCGTGTCACTTTCCTATCGGGCACTCTAGCCCGAATCTCCTAGCTTCCTATTTCTAAGGGTTGCTTAAGACCTGGGGTCAGACACTCCCTTCCTAAAATCCTCTACATATGAAAAAAGAAGTATTTTTCAAAAATTTTGCGGAAACTTCACATGAAACTGATTAAAGAAGTATCCAAGAATTTTTGACGGCAGTTTTGTATGAAGTATTAAAAGGAAAAGCAATTTTTTTTTTTTTTCCAGTAAATAAGCAAAATCTTCTAGAAATCATCGTCGCTTTAGTTCATAAAAACTGGGTGAGGGGAAGCACCTAATCTAAGTCCTTTTTCACAGCCATAACAATAGTTCCTATGCATGTATTATTAATAAGGGATGAAATATCAGTTGAATAAATTAAATTTTATATCAGTGAAAATAAGGCGTTATACCTAGGTATATTAATTACACTTGTTTGCACATAATTACGCATCCTTCGGAATATGATGAGCTAAAAGATGTTCTTCGCGGGAACGATAAAACAGAGACCTATGTCATTTTTTAAATAACAGAGTCAAAAGAAAAGACTTTTGCTATGTGCAGAACACTGTGACATTAGGTTGTGTGTTTTTATATTCAACAGTAAACAATTTAAATAATTTTACTCTTTTTGTGCCATAATTCTTAATTGTTACTTCTTTATTTGCTTGCTTATGTTCTGTAGTCTCGTATAAATCGGAAAAAATTATTAGACACTATCACAGTTGGGTATTTGGTATGTGTGATCGTGAGGCATTTCAAAGAGACTGGCCTTACTTCTCTAAAAGAATAAAATTTGCATTAATGTGATTAACTTTGGCGTAAGAGTTTTGCTTTGTATTGGTATTAAACTAGGGCAGCCATTGTAATTACACCGTGTTCATTTGTGTTACACGCAATAAAGTGTAACAAATTTGGTTTTACGAAAAATAGCTGCGACTTGAATTATTAAAACGCCCGTAAAACCTAGATAATAGTATGGAATTTAAAATAAAAATTTCAGAAAATGAAAGCAAATAGATTTTTATAAAAGGGCTTTGAAGATATTATTTTACGGGGTGGGGGTGGGGGTACGGGGAGTTCAGGTACGCCACTGCATATAAGGATCGTCCTCAGGATTTGCGCTTTAAAATTAAACCTAAACGTAAAAGAGTAAAAAAGTTGCGAAAGTAGATATTTTTTAGGAAAAATAGGTGTAGCTGTAGCAAGCTAGTTTTCAGAAAATAAATACTTTTTTATATCCAAATAAAAAAAAGTAATAAATTACTTTTTTATTGTGTGTGTTGGTTTAACGACCACCGTGAGCAACTCAGTAGGTTGTAAACAGTCGCCCGTACTCGTCCCTCACTTTGGGCCACTGGTTCCAGAGAAGGGAGTGCCGTTAGACAAACACAGCATACATGCCTCACCAGGATTCGAACCCGGACCTATCTCGAACGAATGGTCAGAACCTATATTGAACCATTGCGTCACCAGGGTGGCATGCTACATTTTTAGCAATGTATTTGTAGCAGTCGTCAGCTGCTTTTAAAATGTAGCTTTTCAATCAGTGAAAAAAAGTTATGTGGCAAATTACTCGTAACCGAAATTTGAGATAGATTCAGCATGTAAATATTTTTAATTACGTGAAATATCCCATAGAAATAATGCAAAATGCATTCCTAATATAGCGGTTTTTTTTTACTAAATTTCACCGGAATTTTTCTAAGTTTTGCTCTTTTTTCTTTTAAGTTATTCATTTGACTTTACATCAAGGTTTTGCGAGTTGTCTCCTTTTCTGCCGTCGCAATACCTAGAAGAAGTTGTCACATTAAAAAGCATAAGACGGGGTTTCGACTATTGAAACATTGTGAGACTGCATTTGGTGTTGAAAACATGCAAAATCAGACGTATTCATCTCGCTACGCACGCCTATTAAGGTTGATTCATTCGTTCAAAGGAAATGAAATAGCGGTCTTCTTTGCTTTTTGACATTCTCCTTTTCGTCGTCACTGTTGAAAGATGTTATCGTTTAGTGTCAGAACTGAAGCAACCGTGCTCTGATCTTATTCCTTTCGCCTTTTCATCCAGACGAATTTATAAGTTTATCCCCTCGCCGAACGTGGAAGCCAACAAGTGTTGCATCAGCCGCATTTCTTCGCAGATGTTGACTTCTCCTAGGAAACGCAGATTGCTGCACAAGCGAACGGCGTATTTTTAGACCGCACAGTAGCAGCGCGCACTCTGAGTGGAGGGAAATTTCCTGCTGCGTAGTTTGGCCGTCCGCAGTAGTATCTCATATTTGGATCTGCTTTCTGTATCGGGCAGTAATAGTACATACATCCTGGAACTTGAGAAAGAAGCGGCTTAGAAGGGGATTTAATTAGTTTCCGTAGCCGATGAAGACGTGCCATGCAGTTTCTTTCTGGTGAATAATAATAATAATGCTTCGCAGAAAAGCAGAGCCCATTTAAGGAGACAGGGGACCCGGGGGCTGGACAGGAATTTGGGGCCCCGGTATTAGAGGCACATCTAGGATTTCACTATGGGTGGCCGAATAAAAATACCCAAGAGAAAACATTCCCAAAATTGACAAGTAAGCCATAAAAATATTCCCGTGCGTTGCCGCAGTGGTCTAAACGATGGCTTCACATAATTCATCCGAGATGGGTTCGGGTTCGAATCCCTGTGAGGCATGGATGCTGTGCAAGGACGGATTAAGGCCTTAGTGGGGCCCTAGGCTAATACCTTTGAGTGGGCTATCAAGGCTAAGACACCTGAGTGGGGCACCAAAGAAATTATGACGAAGAATTATTGATTTCGGTTAAAACACGCAACAGTAGAAATATATGCTTGTCATAATTAATATGTAGTGCATTCTTCAAGCTGATAAATAACCTGCAGAGTTTTCATAAAATGTATCTGTATTTTCCAGTATTCTCACAAGAACATGATTTAAAAGCTTAAGATTCCAAGATTTTGTCTTGGAATTTTCAATACTTTAGCATTGTACACTTTTCTTGGTGCATTTATTTTGTCATGCAATGTCAAGTCACAGTGGATTTCACCAATTCACTGTTCCAAATGCGAACAGGAAGGTATGAGTCGATGGTAGTGAAAAAGCTAAAACTGTCTCGCCGACCCCGTTGTACACAGCGACATGGAACGTTGACCCTTAGTGAGTTTTTTGCCTTGATCTGTTTGTCTTCTAGACACTGTGATCAGTGGAAATCATACGAGACAAAACTAAAACTATTTTACTTCTCTCTATATATAAATACATAAACTGTGCATTGTTTGCATTGTATAGCGGCATGCCCACCTGGGTCCTTGGTAATGGTGGGCCCTAGGCTATAGCCCCGTTAGCCCCCCCTAATCCGGCCCTGATGCTGTGTTTGTCTTACGGCACTGGCTCTCTCCATTCCTTAGAACCAGTGACCCGAAATTAGGGACGGGCGTATCCCCCCCCCCCTCTTTTTTCTTCTCCTACTTGTCCCAATTCTTTAGCTTTCAAACTCTGTGAAACACTCGTCGCTTCTTGCTTTAAAATGTTCACTAGCAACTGCACATTTGGTTGTTTTTGGCTTACAATCTTATTTAATTTTGAATTTCAACCCTCTCGCAGTTATTCGTTCTCTGTCTCTCTATAAACATTCCACATTTTGATAGACATATTTGTGTTGTCCAGCCACTGCTCAACGAAATAGTCAAGAAATTGGGATAATTTTTCATTTTTTTGGAGATTAGGCCATAATATGTAACCACGCATCTTCTATTACTTCCACAGGTAGATAAGCCAGGGCTGCGCACATCTTACATATATACTCACGGACAATGAAATTTGCGCACCTAAAAGAAAACATGCTATACAAAAGCGAAACTGTGCAAATAGCTGGAGTGCGTGCTGGTATGCAAATGATCCACGTTTGGTGCGATTGCGCATGACCGCACACCCTGTGGTGGTGCTGCGAGCACGAACTGGCAGCCTTATTAACCAACCCGCAGAAAAGATGAAAGCGAAAAACACCGGCCGACGCAAGCAAAGAGTACAGAGTGACAAGAATGCGGGGTAGATGCCAGAGACGTAGATTTACGAAACTTACGGACTTTGAGAGAGGCCAGATCATCGGGCTGAAAACCGCAGGGTGGTCGGCGCGCAGTATAGCCCACCACGTGGATCGTTATGACCATACCGTCCGACTGTGTTGGAAGCAGTGGACACGTGACGTCACTGCAACACGACGGAGCGGCTGCGGTCGGATCAGAAAGAACCACCGATAGATAGGATCGAGGGATCGTTCGCTAGGCACTAACGGATACCACGGAGACCCGGTCCACTATACAGACAGATGTAGTGGCTCCTGTGTGCCCACGAACCATTTTCCGACGCCTCGCGGAAGCGAATCTGCAATACCAGCGCCCCTTACGTGTGCTGCCATTAAAACCGGAACATTGCCGGCTCCGTGTGCAATGGTGCCAGGCCAGAGCGATGTGGAACGCCACAGACTGGCGACATGTGATGTTTAGTGATGAGTGCCGCTTCGTTTGGGTGACAGATGATCATCTTGTCCGGGTGTGGAGGTCCCCGGGTCAACGGCACAATCTTGACCTCGCTATCGAGCGCCGCACCACTTTCACTGCAGACATTATGGTCTGGGGAGCCATTGCCTACGATAGCTGATTAGCTCTAGTAGTGGTTATAACGAAGTAAATTTCTCCGTCATTTTTGGTCTACGCCGGGAATCGAACCCGAGCCCGCTTATTCCGGAACAAGTCGCTCTACCAACTGAGCTACGCAGACGTTCATTCTGATTCCTATCTGCATTTATGTCGGGTGCGTCCAGGTACGTCACATCTCCCCCCCCCCGAAAGAGGACCGGGGGCATGGCCCACGGGTCAGCCGTGACCATGAATCGTTGAAGGCAGCCATCCGCTGTAGAACGTGCAGTTGAGAACTCCCAGTCAATCTAGTGTGTGGAATGCAACATCACACATTTTTATTTTTCGAAGCGCTGGAGAAGGGATTCTCTGATTTTTCCTATCTCGCGGTGTGGAAAGAACATAGCACCATTGCGAGATTTTGAACGGTCGGGTCATCCGGATAGTTCGGGCGCCATTATAACGAAGTAAATTTCTTCGTCATTTTTGGTCTACGCCGGGAATCGAACCCAAGTCCGCTTATTCCGGAACAAGTCGCTCGACGAACTGAGCTACGCAGACGTTCATTCTGATTCCTATCTGCCTTTATGTCGGGTGCGTCCTGCTGGCAGGTACGTCACATGGTGTGTGGATCATTGACGGTCCAGCGGTATGTGGATGAGATCCTACGGCCCCATGTGCTTCCATTCCTGGCTAGGATTCCAGGTGCGCAACACCAGCAGGATAATGCTCGCCCGCACACGGCTAGGGGTGCCCAGGACTGCCTATGTCATGTCCAGACACTTCCATGGCCTGCGCGCTCCCTGTACATGTCCGCTATCGAGCATATGTGGGACCAGTTGAAACACCAGCTGCCTTCGTGCCGCACTATCCGGGATTTGGAGCACACCGTCCAACACGTGTAGGCCAGTCTGCCGCAGGACAACATCAGACGCCTGTTAGAGTCCATGCCGTATAGCAGCATGTAGCGCCGCGCGACTCACGAGGCGTTGCGAAGCGCTGTTGAAGATCACCGGACTGGGTGCCACAGATCCCTGTGTAACTGTCCTGCAGCTCTGTTTTTGCCATCATGTGTATCCTTCATCTGTGTCATTACGTCCATAAAAGTTCACTTCATCCGATGCTTTCTTCTTGGTGGGCAAATTTCATTGTCCGTGAGTGTAGTTCGGATTTCTCGGTTTTCTTTATATTGGACTACCAATCCTATCTCCTGAATTTTCCTCTACAAATATTGTGAAAAATGAAATTTACATCCTGATATTACAGCTTCTGGAAGCTCTGTTCTCGATGCGTTAACAAACCGCCGCTTCGAAGTCTATATATATTAGCTTTGGATTCCATTCTGGGCACCATGTCTTCAAATTATGCAATAATATTTTATATGTTATAATGAATAAACTCTTCTACCAGCTAAGCTAATTATGATGAATAAAGCTTTTCAACTAAGCTAGTAATGTTTTATAATGCTTCTACTACTGAATTATATGCTTGTACTAAGCTTCTAATAGTGAATTCAAATGGTTGTTGTGTTATTAGTTAATTAAGATCATGAATAAAGTCTCCTGCTAGTAGTGTAGTAATAGTATTGAACAAACTTATAACTGGTAGTAATGTTGTAGCAGTAATTAATATGAATAAAGTCTTAACGCTGGTTGTTAATAATAATCAATTAATGACATATACCTAACAGCCAGACAGAGATCTGACAAAAACTATGAATTGAGCAAGACGTACTTACGAAAAAGCTCTTTTATTAGATAACTCTGAATCATCCAACGCACACACCCTACTCATATCACAATAATGAAGAATCAACCTAATCACATAGAACGAAGCTCTCAATACAACAACAAACTCTCTCCGTACAACAACAAACTCTCTCCTTCACATAAACCAACGCTCTCCGTACAACAACAAACGCTCCCCCTAGGTATCGTTGAACGCGCCTATTTATACCGACTACCACCACGTCATGACTTACACTCATTGCCAGATCTCATTCAGCGGGTGAAATAACATCTCGTTCAGTAAGAAGATAATTTACATAGTAAAATAAAATAACCAGAGATAGTAAAATCAAAAGGAAAGTGAATATAGAGTATACGTTACAATGTTTCCTCTCTTTTATCTAGTAATAATGCGAAGATAGCAGGGTGGATATGATCGTGATCATGATCATGATCATATGTAGAGGATTTTAGGAAGGGAGTGTCTGACCCCAGGTCTTAAACTACCCTTAGAAATAGGAAGCTAGGAGATATGGGCTAGAGTGCCCGATAGGAAAGTGACACGGAAGCGAAGTAGAAAAGGGGAGGAAGATGCCCTTATTTATTACAGGGGGGCAGTACCCGGGGTCCGACGGCTTAACGTGCCCATCCGACGCATGGCGAATATTTAGTGAATCGAGCGTTCGTACCTGTTTGGGATCGAACCTGAGGTCCTTTCCGTGACAGTCACGAACGTTGCCCACTAGGCCACCCGCGGCCCTGCAGGGTGGATATTTGTTTCCGACAATGTACTTATAACCTCACAGTGGATGGTTAATAATTGGGCGAATGGCCTTGAACATGGCATAACCGTACCGTCCACCAGAGCGATATTAAGGGGGATGATGGTCTATAGGGGCTATAGCCTGGGAGCCCACCATTACCAAGGTGCCAGGCGACATGCCTAGGCAACTAACAATAGGCAGATAGGTAGAAAGAGAGGTTTGTAAACTAGTTTTACTCTTGCCTTGTATGATTATCACTAAACAGAGACTAGTAGATAAAGAGATTTCAAGGCAATGACTTACAAAGGATATAAAGGTTTCATGTCGTTGTGTACAGCGGGGGCCGGAGAAACAATTGCAGCTTTTTCACTACCATTCACACAAACTTCCCATTTTGCACTTTAAACCGTTAATGGTCGAAGTCACCTGTGGCTTCACATTGCATAACAAAAGAGGTGCACTAAGAAAAGTATACAATGTTAAATCATTAGAAAATCCAAGACATAATCTATAGGAATCTTAAGCTTTTAACTCATGTTCTTATGAGAACAATGAAAAATACAATGACTTATTACGAAAACTCTGCAAATATAATTTAGTAGTTAACAGTTTCGTGTTTTAACGGACTTCATAATAATTCCCCGCCATAAGTTCTTTGGAGGCCCACTCAGATGTCTTAGGCTTAGGCCCACTCAAATGTCTTAGGCTTAGGCCCACTCAAATGTCTTAGCCTTAGGGCCCACTAAGGATATGTCAAGACAGCATATAGCTGTCAAGGGCGTAGAATTTCACAAGTAGGGGGGGGGGGGGAGGCTCAAGTAGTTTCATACCGAAACACCAAAAGTAATTGCTGATCTACAATAATCAGTTAATGATTAAGCGATAATTATCAATAATTCATTATTTAGAATAATTATATAAATTCATTAACAAATTAACAAATGTATTGATAATTAAAATACTGATTTACATAATTTGGATACAAAGCCTTATGTAATGTGAAGATACCTATTAAATATGGTTAATGTAAAATAGAGTACTTCTCTCTCAGTATTCAATTTCTCGGAGTTACTTATAAAGGCGCAATTTTAAAAATAGTTATTTTATGAAGTAAATAATAGTGCAGAATATTAAAAACTAGCGTATAGCCCGTCCTAGGAAGGGGTTGTTTTTAAGCTTTAAATAAATATTAATATATAGGGGATGTTGCCGGTCCTGGGACGGAATGAAATTTTTAATTGAAGGAGATTGGAAACAAATCAAATAGACGCCGGATTTCTGTAAGGAAATGTGGGAAAAACTTATATAGTAAGAATTCCATTCATGTTAGAACTAAAAATTATGTGTTAGTTATTTCCGTTTTTCAAAAGACCTCGCGATAAATAAACATTCTGTGTAAAATATTTGTTGTTTAACAATCGTGGGCAGGGCCTGATTTCTGCACGTGCACGCGGTGCACGTGCACAGGGCCTCAGAATTTGGGGGGTCTCCAAACTACCTCTAAAAACAAAATATATTTTTAAGTCTATTCATGCCAAATTAATGAAAAAAAGAGACTGCTTTGTTAATGGTTATCTGAGACAATATTGCAACGAATCAACAAAGTGAGCACTTCCCTTTCAATCTTGTCATTAGTTTTACCATTATATGAGTCAAACATTGACTTCATCCTGAATTTCGAGAGAAAAAAATTGTAACTGTTCGAGAAAGTTAGGGAGAGAAATGGATTATGAATCCTCAAGAAGGAAGAAAATACCCAAGAACCGTCTTCTAGATGATTCATCAACTCCAGACGTTGTTTTTAATAATCGAGATTCCTTCATCACTCAAACTTTTTAGGTAATGTGTGACAATCTTGTTTCACAGTTGCAAACCAGAAAGAAGTGATATGAGGATTTGGATTTGTCTACAAGAATGACCTAAGCGATGTGATGGAAGCAGCTGAATTGTTGCAAAAGCAGTTTTCAAATTAACTTGAAGAAGACTTTGCTGAAGAGTTCCTTCAATTTCGAATCCAGATCAAACAATTCATTCAAGTCCCTTAACTTCCTCGCTTGCCTTGGGAAGTTAAGGGACTTAAATTTAGTTCATATTTTCCCCATTGTTGACACATGCCTCAGGATTTTTTTACCAGTACCAATTTTCAAATGTTCAAATGAACGCTCGTTTGCGTATCTGAAAAGAACAAATCATAAAGTTTAAAAGAAGAGTCAACTGATACTCTTCATCATCATCATCATCGTCAACCATTATCAATCCACTGCTGGACGAAGGTCTCTCCAAGCCTCTTCCACAACGGTCTGTCTTGTACCAATCTCCTCCATGTTACTCCCGCATACTTTCGAATTTCATCCACCCATCTCCCATGTGGTCTTCTTCTTTTCCTGTCCCTTGGAATCCAATCTAAAATTTCGGCTGTCCATCGATGGTCTGTCCTTCTGGCAGTATGTCTAGCCCATTGCCATTTCAGGGATTTAACTCTGATCATGATGTCTTCCACTCTTGTCATTTTTCTGATCCACGAGTTCCTCTTCTTATCTCTCCTGGTTACACCAAGCATGCACCTCTCCATGCTGCTTTGAGTTGTCTGCAGCCTTTGTGTGTCTCTTTTAGTTAAGATCCACGTCTCTACTATCCATTAAAAGTGATGTAATAGCAGATTTAAGTTTTGACGATATAACTGATGATTTTGCAGCCACAAAAAAGGTAGAAAAAGAGCCATTTTTTAATGTCCCGCTACCAATTCAACATTTAAAAATTATCAAGTATTTTTTAAATATTTTTATTCGTACATTTTTAATGGTTTGTTTAAAAATGGGGTGTGACTTATATTTACGCTCCTGTAATAACATGTAGGTATGGTTTGTTTTTCCTTGAGGTCTCATAACACGGGTGAAGCCTGTATTCGTAGCAATACGGTATATTATACATGAAAAGCATTTCAGCAAAACATGTAGAATTTACTAAAAATATCTTTATTAATATTAGTTTTGTGAGAACAAAATTTGTGAATCAATATTCATAATTATGTTGGGTTTACTTTCACATAAATGAAAATACGGAAAAAGTTCAAATGACACTACTTTATTTAAAGACTCGTAATAATTTACGTGGACTGTTGCAATAATTTATCCCGCAATGTGTGTTGTTACTTGTGAGTTGTAACATTTTGTGAGGGATTACTTCTTACACTTCAAAATTGCCTTTATTCTTCAGTAAAATAACATTTCTATGTACATGACAATGGAATCTGCCAATAAATACAGTGGTATATACATCAGCTGGAAAGTTCCAGTGAAACGTAAAACAAAATATTGTTAAAATCATAAAATTATTTCCCCACGTAGGGCGAAGGAGAGGCAGACAATAAAGCACGAGCGATACAAATGAAAATGTTTACCTACAGCATTGTAGACAGGGAAAGACATGATTCTATACTATGCACAAATTCCAATTAAGCATTACTACCATACTAAAGATTAAACATGCACAAGGTACTAATTCACATAAAAGACCATGGGTGAGAAGGAACTAACAGGTGCAACAGTATTTGGAGATATGACAGTAATGGTAGAAACAAATAAGCAGAAATACTAATCATATGTACAGAATTATGCAATGACAAGAGAGAAATATGCTAAACCGACCCAGGAGAGCAACTTTACAAAAAACAGAAATCGAACAGTAATGCAATGCACAAGTTTCATGTCATATGTTCAGAACAATACAGTGACAAGGAAGAAAGCCGCTAAACATACCCAGAAGGGCAGCTTCTCATGAAACAGAAATGCAACAGTGATGCTACATTCAAAATTTACAACATATGTACAGAAGTATTCAGTTACAAGGGGAAATAACGCTAAATGTACTCAGAAGGGCATCTTGTTACATTAAATTATACACACAGTGACTAATATTTTAAAAATATATTCAACATAATGAAGGGGACATTGCGTGGGCAGTAAACTGTGCAGAAGGAAGAATTATATACAACAACATAAAATCCAACATTATCGAAGAGAACATGGGAAACATGGTGAGCTATCTCCAATGGCACATAAAACAGAATAATCACAAATAGCGAAGCAGCCTTAAACTACCGTCGGTTCATCATTTCCATTAAATTTATGGTAGACTAAAGGTTTTAAATTATATCTCTGGGAGGATAGTTATTTGTTTTGTAAATGATACCATAAAACAAAAAAAGAATTCCCGAGTAATTAATATTGCAGCTGTAAGCTCTGCGGATGCGGGGAAGTACAAGTGGTGTGAATGCAATACACATTGGCTGTAAAGATGACTAGCATGTGGGATGTGTTTTATTGTTTTACTGCTAGAAAAATTGCTTGCAAAAAAAAAAAAAAATATTTAACAGCAAATATTCTTCTCAACTGTTAGCCGATCATTTTAATCAAGGGGGCCCCAGACATAGGGTGTGCACAGGGCCTCCGCTGACCTAAATCGGGCCCTGAATTCGTAGGTTAGAGCGTTTAGATAGATCGATATTTTGCAAAATGTTTAATATAATCAGCGCTAAACTCGGAAAGTTATTTAAATTAGAAAGTAAAAAAAAATAAATAAAGCGTACAAATTAAAATTCGAATTGTGCTAAATTAAATTAATATATGAGCGCAACTTGCCGTGATATTAAGATTTTAATTCGAATTTTGAAGATCGGATAAATAAAACTAGAGTCATTGGTAATCCAATGTTTTTACATTAGCACGCGATCACCTTGACATCACAATGTGATCTTGTGCAAACTCAACTTGCTGTGATATTAAGAACTCAATTCTAATTTTGTAGATCGCAAAAACCGAACTCGAGTCATTAGTAATCCAATGTTTTTAAATTAGCAGGCGATCACCTTGACATCTAAAAGTGATGGCGTAATAAGTAATGGCGTAACAATGCAGAGGTATAGTAGGCAATCATTTTGAAATCGCGAGAGCACACACGAATTTATCGATAAGTGATGGCGTAAAAATGCAGACGTTGCTGTGACGTCAAGCGTTCCAGAGAGACAGACGGATCTGGGTTTTTACATTATTAATGTAAAGCATATAGCGTATGAAATCCGTTTATTTTCGTTGGGAGTCAGCACAAATATTCGCCAAACTTTCGCACTCCACTTGGAGGCTTTTTCAAGGCAATGATAGACACACAAATGCAGAGAATTGGAACATGTAAAGAACGAAGATGATTTTTGAGAATAACGCGGGGGACATCACGAGCATACTACATGAATTTTTGTCACGTAATTATACAGAGCGCCGTGATGTGTTTTCATCTTTTAATAATGTATGCCAAACCATTGGTAGTTCCGTAGAGACTATATCATTGCATGCCACTTTGTTGGATAGGATTTCCACTGTTTCTTAATAATGTATGCCAAACCATTGGCAGTTCCGTAGAGACTACATCATTGCATGCCACTTTGTTGGATAGGATTTCCACTGTTTCCTAATAATGTATGCCAAACCATTTGTAGTTTCGTAGAGACTATATCATTGCATGCCACTTTGTTGGATAGGATTTCCACTGTTTCTTAATAATGTATGCCAAACCATTGGTAGTTCCGTAGAGACTATATCATTGCATGCCACTTTGTTTGACAGGATTTCCACTGTTTCTTAATAATGTATGCCAAACCATTGGTAGTTCCGTAGAGACTATATCATTGCATGCCGCTTTGTTGGATAGGATTTCCACTGTTTCTTAATAATGTATGCCAAACCATTGGTAGTTCCGTAGAGACTATATCATTGCATGCCACTTTGTTGGATAGGATTTCCACTGTTTCCTAATAATGTATGCCAAACCATTTGTAGTTTCGTAGAGACTATATCATTGCATGCCACTTTGTTGGATAGGATTTCCACTGTTTCTTAATAATGTATGCCAAACCATTGGTAGTTCCGTAGAGACTATATCATTGCATGCCACTTTGTTTGACAGGATTTCCACTGTTTCTTAATAATGTATGCCAAACCATTGGTAGTTCCGTAGAGACTATATCATTGCATGCCGCTTTGTTGGATAGGATTTCCACTGTTTCATAATAATGTATGCCAAACCATTGGTAGTTCCGTAGAGACTATATCATTGCATGCTACTTTGTTGGATAGGATTTCCACTGTTTCTTAATAATGTATGCCAAACCATTGGTAATTCCGTAGGGACTACATCATTGCATGCCACTTTGTTGGATAGGATTTCCACTGTTTCTTAATAATGTATGCCAAACCATTGGTAGTTCCGTAGAGACTATATCATTGCATGCCACTTTGTTGGATAGGATTTCCACTGTTTCTTAATAATGTATGCCAAACCATTGGTAGTTCCGTAGAGACTATATCATTGCATGCCACTTTGTTGGATAGGATTTCTACTGTTTCTTAATAATGTATGCCAAACCATTGGTTGTTCCGTAGAGGCTATATCACAGCATGCCACTTTGTTGGATAGGATTTCCACTGTTTCTTAATAATGTATGCCAAACCATTGCTAGTTCCGTAGAGACTATCATTGCATGCCACTTTGTTTGATAGGATTTCCACTGTTTCTTAATAATGTATGCCAAACCATTGGTAGTTCCGCAGAGACTATATCATTGCATGCCACTTTGTTGGATAGGATTTCCACTGTTTCTTAATAATGTATGCCAAACCATTGGTAGTTCCGCAGAGACTATATCATTGCATGCCACTTTGTTGGATAGGATTTCCACTGTTTCTTAATAATGTATGCCAAACCATTGGTAGTTCCGTAGAGACTATATCATTGCATGCCACTTTGTTGGATAGGATTTCCATTGTTTCTTAATAATGTATGCCAAACCATTGGTAGTTCCGTACAGACTACATCATTGCATGCCACTTTGTTGGATAGGATTTCCACTGTTTCTTAATAATGTATGCCAAACCATTTGTAGTTCCGTAGAGACTATATCATTGCATGCCACTTTGTTGGATAGGATTTCCACTGTTTCTTAATAATGTATGCCAAACCATTGGTAGTTCCGTAGAGACTATATCATTGCATGCCACTTTGTTGGATAGGATTTCCACTGTTTCTTAATAATGTATGCCAAACCATTGGTTATTCCGTAGAGACTATATCATTGCATGCCACTTTGTTGGATACGATTTCCACTTTTTCTTAATAATGTATGCCAAACCATTAGTAGTTCCGTAGAGACTATATCATTGCATGCCACTTTGTTGGATAGGATTTCCACTGTTTCCTAATAATGTATGCCAAACCATTTGTAGTTTCGTAGAGACTATATCATTGCATGCCACTTTGTTGGATAGGATTTCCACTGTTTCTTAATAATGTATGCCAAACCATTGGTAGTTCCGTAGAGACTATATCATTGCATGCCACTTTGTTTGACAGGATTTCCACTGTTTCTTAATAATGTATGCCAAACCATTGGTAGTTCCGTAGAGACTATATCATTGCATGCCGCTTTGTTGGATAGGATTTCCACTGTTTCATAATAATGTATGCCAAACCATTGGTAGTTCCGTAGAGACTATATCATTGCATGCCACTTTGTTGGATAGGATTTCCACTGTTTCTTAATAATGTATGCCAAACCATTGGTAATTCCGTAGGGACTACATCATTGCATGCCACTTTGTTGGATAGGATTTCCACTGTTTCTTAATAATGTATGCCAAACCATTGGTAGTTCCGTAGAGACTATATCATTGTATGCCACTTTGTTGGATAGGATTTCCACTGTTTCTTAATAATGAATGCCAAACCATTGGTAGTTCCGTAGATACTATATCATTGCATGCCACTTTGTTGGATACGATTTCCACTGTTTCTTAATAATGTATGCCAAACCATTGGTAGTTCCGTAGAGACTATATCATTGCATACCACTTTGTTGGATAGGATTTCCACTGTTTCTTAATAATATATGCCAAACCATTGGTAGTTCCGTAGAGACTATATCATTGCATGCCACTTTGTTGGATAGGATTTCTACTGTTTCTTAATAATGTATGCCAAACCATTGGTTGTTCCGTAGAGGCTATATCACAGCATGCCACTTTGTTGGATAGGATTTTCACTGTTTCTTAATAATGTATGCCAAACCATTGCTAGTTCCGTAGAGACTATATCATTGCATGCCACTTTGTTTGATAGGATTTCCACTGTTTCTTAATAATGTATGCCAAACCATTGGTAGTTCCGCAGAGACTATATCATTGCATGCCACTTTGTTGGATAGGATTTCCACTGTTTCTTAATAATGTATGCCAAACCATTGGTAGTTCCGTAGAGACTATATCATTGCATGCCACTTTGTTGGATAGGATTTCCATTGTTTCTTAATAATGTATGCCAAACCATTGGTAGTTCCGTACAGACTACATCATTGCATGCCACTTTGTTGGATAGGATTTCCACTGTTTCTTAATAATGTATGCCAAACCATTTGTAGTTCCGTAGAGACTATATCATTGCATGCCACTTTGTTGGATAGGATTTCCACTGTTTCTTAATAATGTATGCCAAACCATTGGTAGTTCCGTAGAGACTATATCATTGCATGCCACTTTGTTGGATAGGATTTCCACTGTTTCTTAATAATGTATGCCAAACCATTGGTTATTCCGTAGAGACTATATCATTGCATGCCACCTTGTTGGATACGATTTCCACTTTTTCTTAATAATGTATGCCAAACCATTAGTAGTTCCGTAGAGACTATATCATTGCATGCCACTTTGTTGGATAGGATTTCCACCGTTTCTTAATAATGTATGCCAAAATATTGGTAGTTCCGTAGAGACTATATCATTGCATGCCACTTTGTTGGATAGGATTTCCACTGTTTCTTAATAATGTATGCCAAACCATTGGTAGTTCCGTAGAGACTATATCATTGCATGCCACTTTGTTTGACAGGATTTCCACTGTTTCTTAATAATGTATGCCAAACCATTGGTAGTTCCGTAGAGACTATATCATTGCATGCCGCTTTGTTGGATAGGATTTCCACTGTTTCTTAATAATGTATGCCAAACCATTGGTAGTTCCGTAGAGACTATATCATTGCATGCCACTTTGTTGGATAGGATTTCCACTGTTTCTTAATAATGTATGCCAAACCATTGGTAATTCCGTAGGGACTATATCATTGCATGCCACTTTGTTGGATAGGATTTCCACTGTTTCTTAATAATGTATGCCAAACCATTGGTAGTTCCGTAGAGACTATATCATTGCATGCCACTTTGTTGGATAGGATTTCTACTGTTTCTTAATAATGTATGCCAAACCATTGGTAGTTCAGTAGAGACTATATCATTGCATGCCACTTTGTTTGACAGGATTTCCACTGTTTCTTAATAATGTATGCCAAACCATAGGTAGTTCCGTAGAGACTATATCATTGCATGCCACTTTGTTGGATAGGATTTTCACTGTTTCATAATAATGTATGCCAAACCATTGGTAGTTCCGTAGAGACTATATCATTGCATGCCACTTTGTTGGATAGGATTTCCACTGTTTCTTAATAATGTATGCCAAACCATTTGTAGTTCCTAGAGACTATATCATTGCATGCCACTTTGTTGAATAGGATTTCCACTGTTTCTTAATAATGTATGCCAAACCATTGGTAGTTCCGTAGAGACTATATCATTGCATGCCACTTTGTTGGATAGGATTTCCACTGTTTCTTAATAATGTATGCCAAACCATTGGTAGTTCCGTAGAGACTATATCATTGCATGCCACTTTGTTGGATAGGATTTCCACTGTTTCTTAATAATGTATGCCAAACCATTGGTAGTTCCGTACAGACTATATCATTGCATGCCACTTTGTTAGATAGGATTTCCACTGTTTCTTAATAATGTATGCCAAACCATTGGTAGTTCAGTAGAGACTATATCACTGCATGCCACTTTGTTGGATAGGATTTCCACTGTTTCTTAATAATATTTGCCAAACCATTGGTAGTTCCGTAGAGACTATATCATTGCATGCCACTTTGTTGGATAGGATTTCTACTGTTTCTTAATAATGTATGCCAAACCATTGGTAGTTCAGTAGAGACTATATCATTGCATGCCACTTTGTTGGACAGGATTTCCACTGTTTCTTAATAATGTATGCCAAACCATTGGTAGTTCCGTACAGACTATATCATTGCATGCCACTTTGTTGGATAGGATTTCTACTGTTTCTTAATAATGTATGCCAAACCATTGGTTGTTCCGTAGAGGCTATATCACAGCATGCCACTTTGTTGGATAGGATTTTCACTGTTTCTTAATAATGTATGCCAAACCATTGCTAGTTCCGTAGAGACTATATCATTGCATGCCACTTTGTTTGATAGGATTTCCACTGTTTCTTAATAATGTATGCCAAACCATTGGTAGTTCCGCAGAGACTATATCATTGCATGCCACTTTGTTGGATAGGATTTCCACTGTTTCTTAATAATGTATGCCAAACCATTGGTAGTTCCGTAGAGACTATATCATTGCATGCCACTTTGTTGGATAGGATTTCCATTGTTTCTTAATAATGTATGCCAAACCATTGGTAGTTCCGTACACACTACATCATTTCATGCCACTTTGTTGGATAGGATTTCCACTGTTTCTTAATAATGTATGCCAAACCATTTGTAGTTCCGTAGAGACTATATCATTGCATGCCACTTTGTTGGATAGGATTTCCACTGTTTCTTAATAATGTATGCCAAACCATTGGTTATTCCGTAGAGACTATATCATTGCATGCCACTTTGTTGGATAGGATTTCCACTGTTTCTTAATAATGTATGCCAAACCATTGGTTACTCCGTAGAGACTATATCATTGCATGCCACCTTGTTGGATACGATTTCCACTTTTTCTTAATAATGTATGCCAAACCATTAGTAGTTCCGTAGAGACTATATCATTGCATGCCACTTTGTTGGATAGGATTTCCACCGTTTCTTAATAATGTATGCCAAAATATTGGTAGTTCCGTAGAGACTATATCATTGCATGCCACTTTGTTGGATAGGATTTCCACTGTTTCTTAATAATGTATGCCAAACCATTGGTAGTTCCGTAGAGACTATATCATTGCATGCCACTTTGTTTGACAGGATTTCCACTGTTTCTTAATAATGTATGCCAAACCATTGGTAGTTCCGTAGAGACTATATCATTGCATGCCGCTTTGTTGGATAGGATTTCCACTGTTTCTTAATAATGTATGCCAAACCATTGGTAGTTCCGTAGAGACTATATAATTGCATGCCACTTTGTTGGATAGGATTTCCACCGTTTCTTAATAATGTATGCCAAAATATTGGTAGTTCCGTAGAGACTATATCATTGCATGCCACTTTGTTGGATAGGATTTCCACTGTTTCTTAATAATGTATGCCAAACCATTGGTAGTTCCGTAGAGACTATATCATTGCATGCCACTTTGTTTGACAGGATTTCCACTGTTTCTTAATAATGTATGCCAAACCATTGGTAGTTCCGTAGAGACTATATCATTGCATGCCGCTTTGTTGGATAGGATTTCCACTGTTTCTTAATAATGTATGCCAAACCATTGGTAGTTCCGTAGAGACTATATAATTGCATGCCACTTTGTTGGATAGGATTTCCACTGTTTCTTAATAATGTATGCCAAACCATTGGTAATTCCGTAGGGACTATATCATTGCATGCCACTTTGTTGGATAGGATTTCCACTGTTTCTTAATAATGTATGCCAAACCATTGGTAGTTCCGTAGAGACTATATCATTTCATGCCACTTTGTTGGATAGGATTTCCACTGTTTCTTAATAATGTATGCCAAACCATTTGTAGTTCCGTAGAGACTATATCATTGCATGCCACTTTGTTGGATAGGATTTCCACTGTTTCTTAATAATGTATGCCAAACCATTGGTTATTCCGTAGAGACTATATCATTGCATGCCACTTTGTTGGATAGGATTTCCACTGTTTCTTAATAATGTATGCCAAACCATTGGTTACTCCGTAGAGACTATATCATTGCATGCCACCTTGTTGGATACGATTTCCACTTTTTCTTAATAATGTATGCCAAACCATTAGTAGTTCCGTAGAGACTATATCATTGCATGCCACTTTGTTGGATAGGATTTCCACCGTTTCTTAATAATGTATGCCAAAATATTGGTAGTTCCGTAGAGACTATATCATTGCATGCCACTTTGTTGGATAGGATTTCCACTGTTTCTTAATAATGTATGCCAAACCATTGGTAGTTCCGTAGAGACTATATCATTGCATGCCACTTTGTTTGACAGGATTTCCACTGTTTCTTAATAATGTATGCCAAACCATTGGTAGTTCCGTAGAGACTATATCATTGCATGCCGCTTTGTTGGATAGGATTTCCACTGTTTCTTAATAATGTATGCCAAACCATTGGTAGTTCCGTAGAGACTATATAATTGCATGCCACTTTGTTGGATAGGATTTCCACTGTTTCTTAATAATGTATGCCAAACCATTGGTAATTCCGTAGGGACTATATCATTGCATGCCACTTTGTTGGATAGGATTTCCACTGTTTCTTAATAATGTATGCCAAACCATTGGTAGTTCCGTAGAGACTATATCATTGCATGCCACTTTGTTGGATAGGATTTCTACTGTTTCTTAATAATGTATGCCAAACCATTGGTAGTTCAGTAGAGACTATATCATTGCATGCCACTTTGTTTGACAGGATTTCCACTGTTTCTTAATAATGTATGCCAAACCATTGGTAGTTCCGTAGAGACTATATCATTGCATGCCACTTTGTTGGATAGGATTTTCACTGTTTCATAATAATGTATGCCAAACCATTGGTAGTTCCGTAGAGACTATATCATTGCATGCCACTTTGTTGGATAGGATTTCCACTGTTTCTTAATAATGTATGCCAAACCATTTTTAGTTCCTAGAGACTATATCATTGCATGCCACTTTGTTGAATAGGATTTCCACTGTTTCTTAATAATGTATGCCAAACCATTGGTAGTTCCGTAGAGACTATATCATTGCATGCCACTTTGTTGGATAGGATTTCCACTGTTTCTTAATAATGTATGCCAAACCATTGGTAGTTCCGTAGAGACTATATCATTGCATGCCACTTTGTTGGATAGGATTTCCACTGTTTCTTAATAATGTATGCCAAACCATTGGTAGTTCCGTACAGACTATATCATTGCATGCCACTTTGTTGGATAGGATTTCCACTGTTTCTTAATAATGTATGCCAAACCATTGGTAGTTCAGTAGAGACTATATCACTGCATGCCACTTTGTTGGATAGGATTTCCACTGTTTCTTAATAATATTTGCCAAACCATTGGTAGTTCCGTAGAGACTATATCATTGCATGCCACTTTGTTGGATACGATTTCCACTGTTTCTTAATAATGTATGCCAAACCATTGGTAGTTCAGTAGAGACTATATCATTGCATGCCACTTTGTTTGACAGGATTTCCACTGTTTCTTAATAATGTATGCCAAACCATTGGTAGTTCCGTACAGACTATATCATTGCATGCCACTTTGTTGGATAGGATTTCCACTGTTTCTTAATAATGTATGCCAAACCATTGGTAGTTCAGTAGAGACTATATCACTGCATGCCACTTTGTTGGATAGGATTTCCACTGTTTCTTAATAATGTATGCCAAACCATTGGTAGTTCAGTAGAGACTATATCACTGCATGCCACTTTGTTGGATATGATTTCCACTGTTTCTTAATAATATTTGCCAAACCATTGGTAGTTCCGTAGAGACTATATCATTGCATGCCACTTTGTTGGATAGGATTTCTACTGTTTCTTAATAATGTATGCCAAACCATTGGTAGTTCAGTAGAGACTATATCATTGCATGCCACTTTGTTTGACAGGATTTCCACTGTTTCTTAATAATGTATGCCAAACCATTGGTAGTTCCGTACAGACTATATCATTGCATGCCACTTTGTTGGATAGGATTTCCACTGTTTCTTAATAATGTATGCCAAACCATTGGTAGTTCAGTAGAGACTATATCACTGCATGCCACTTTGTTGGATAGAATTTCCACTGTTTCTTAATAATATTTGCCAAACCATTGGTAGTTCCGTAGAGACTATATCATTGCATGCCACTTTGTTGGATAGGATTTCTACTGTTTCTTAATAATGTATGCCAAACCATTGGTAGTTCAGTAGAGACTATATCATTGCATGCCACTTTGTTTGACAGGATTTCCACTGTTTCTTAATAATGTATGCCAAACCATTGGTAGTTCCGTAGAGACTATATCATTGCATACCACTTTGCTGGATAGGATTTCCACTGTTTCTTAATAATGTATGCCAAACCATTGGTCGTTCCGTAGAGACTATATCATTGCATGCCACTTTGTTGGATAGGATTTCTACTGTTTCTTAATAATGTATGCCAAACCATTGGTAGTTCCGTAGAGACTATATCATTGCATGTCACTTTGTTTGACAGGATTTCCACTGTTTCTTAATAATGTATGCCAAACCATTGGTAGTTCCGTAGAGACTATATCATTGCATGCCACTTTGTTGGATAGGATTTCCACTGTTTCATAATAATGTATGCCAAACCATTGGTAGTTCCGTAGAGACTATATCATTGCATGCCACTTTGTTGGATAGGATTTCCACTGTTTCTTAATAATGTATGCCAAACCATTGGTTATTCCGTAGAGACTATATCATTGCATGCCACTTTGTTGGATACGATTTCCACTGTTTCTTAATAATGTATGCCAAACCATTGGTAGTTCCGTAGAGACTATATCATTGCATGCCACTTTGTTGGATAGGATTTCCACTGTTTCTTAATAATGTATGCCAAACCATTGGTAGTTCCGTAGAGACTATATCATTGCATGCCACTTTGTTGGATAGGATTTCCACTGTTTCTTAATAATGTATGCCAAACCATTGGTAGTTCCGTAGAGACTATATCATTGCATGCCACTTTGTTGGATAGGATTTCCACTGTTTCTTAATAATGTATGCCAAACCATTGGTAGTTCAGTAGAGACTATATCATTGCATGCCACTTTGTTGGATAGGATTTCCACTGTTTCTTATAATGTATGCCGAACCATTGGTAGTTCCGTAGAGACTATATCATTGCATGCCACTTTGTTAGATAGGATTTCCACTGTTTCTTAATAAATGTATGCCAAACCATTGGTAGTTCCGTAGAGACTATATCATTGCATGTGTTTCTTATAATGTATGCCGAACCATTGGTAGTTCCGTAGAGACTATATCATTGCATGCCACTTTGTTAGATAGGATTTCCACTGTTTCTTAAAAATGTATGCCAAACCATTGGTAGTTCCGTAGAGACTATATCATTGCATGCCACTTTGTTGGATAGGATTTCCACTGTTTCTTAATAATGTATGCCAAACCATTGGTAGTTCAGTAGAGACTATATCACTGCATGCCACTTTGTTGGATAGAATTTCCACTGTTTCTTAATAATATTTGCCAAACCATTGGTAGTTCCGTAGAGACTATATCATTGCATGCCACTTTGTTGGATAGGATTTCTACTGTTTCTTAATAATGTATGCCAAACCATTGGTAGTTCAGTAGAGACTATATCATTGCATGCCACTTTGTTTGACAGGATTTCCACTGTTTCTTAATAATGTATGCCAAACCATTGGTAGTTCCGTAGAGACTATATCATTGCATACCACTTTGCTGGATAGGATTTCCACTGTTTCTTAATAATGTATGCCAAACCATTGGTCGTTCCGTAGAGACTATATCATTGCATGCCACTTTGTTGGATAGGATTTCTACTGTTTCTTAATAATGTATGCCAAACCATTGGTAGTTCCGTAGAGACTATATCATTGCATGTCACTTTGTTTGACAGGATTTCCACTGTTTCTTAATAATGTATGCCAAACCATTGGTAGTTCCGTAGAGACTATATCATTGCATGCCACTTTGTTGGATAGGATTTCCACTGTTTTATAATAATGTATGCCAAACCATTGGTAGTTCCGTAGAGACTATATCATTGCATGCCTCTTTGTTGGATAGGATTTCCACTGTTTCTTAATAATGTATGCCAAACCATTGGTTATTCCGTAGAGACTATATCATTGCATGCCACTTTGTTGGATACGATTTCCACTGTTTCTTAATAATGTATGCCAAACCATTGGTAGTTCCGTAGAGACTATATCATTGCATGCCACTTTGTTGGATAGGATTTCCACTGTTTCTTAATAATGTATGCCAAACCATTGGTAGTTCCGTAGAGACTATATCATTGCATGCCACTTTGTTGGATAGGATTTCCACTGTTTCTTAATAATGTATGCCAAACCATTGGTAGTTCCGTAGAGACTATATCATTGCATGCCACTTTGTTGGATAGGATTTCCACTGTTTCTTAATAATGTATGCCAAACCATTGGTAGTTCAGTAGAGACTATATCATTGCATGCCACTTTGTTGGATAGGATTTCCACTGTTTCTTATAATGTATGCCGAACCATTGGTAGTTCCGTAGAGACTATATCATTGCATGCCACTTTGTTGGATAGGATTTCCACTGTTTCTTAATAATGTATGCCGAACCATTGGTAGTTCCGTAGAGACTATATCATTGCATGCCACTTTGTTAGATAGGATTTCCACTGTTTCTTAAAAATGTATGCCAAACCATTGGTAGTTCCGTAGAGACTATATCATTGCATGCCACTTTGTTGGATAGGATTTCCACTGTTTCCTTGATGGCAGTCTCTTTGAAATTCGTTTAAGAGGCAATTCTTCTAATATTATTCTATACAGGAGCGGCCGAGCAATGCATGACTTCTCTGGCGAGGGCTCTATTCTGCATGTCTTGCTTCACACTTCGTACGTGTTCTTTGCATCTAATGTCCAAGGATCGCTTTGTCATTCCGATATATACCTTTTCCGTGTTGTCAGGATATACCAACGGTATAGCGTACACACCCGCCTTTTCTTTCTCACACTGTCAATCCTTGCAGCTTGATATTATATGTGATAACGGGGTTGGGGACTTCATTGCTATTAATATGCTGTATTTGCGTAATAAATTCTTTAACCAATATGTAAAGCCTGGGATATATGTGATGGATCCTGCGTATCTCATTGTCCTACTAGGCGATTTTTCTATTGCTGATATTATACGATTTCTCAGTCTTATGTACTCTGTCTATATCATCCTTCTTATATCCAGCCTTTAGATCGTTGCTATAGATATTCTCAACTTCTTTATTATTCAGATAGTCGGGTTTGCATACGTTGTACGCTCTATGGAACCACGCTCTAAATGCGGAAAGTTTGTACTCCTTTGGGCAGTGCGAATGAGGAGGGACAAGGTTCGGTACTGCGGTCGGTTTATAATAAACGTTAAAATCGAAGCTGGATGTTTTATTTCTTCTGAGCGCGACGTCAAGATAATTCAACTTCCCGTCTTTTTCAAGCTCCATGGTGAACTTTATTGTATTGTGTAGGATGTTTATCTTGCGCATGAAATCATTTAATTCATCTACTCCATGTTCCCATATGAAGAATATGTCGTCTGCATAGCGGATCCAAACTCGGGGTTTCTTGATACAATTTAAAAGGATGAGATCTTCTAGCTGTCTAAGTACTGCTTCCGCAAGGACTGCAGATAAAGGTGAACCCATCGGTGCTCCTTTAGTTTGTTTGTAGATGTTTCCATCCAACTTGAAGTAGTTGTGGTTAGTAATGAGATTTAAGGCGGCGATAATTTTCTTTGTTTGGGTCCGCTATTCAAACGACATATTCTTCATATGGGAACATGGAGTAGACGAATTAAATGATTTCATGCGCAAGGTAAACAACCTACACAATACAATAAAGTTCACCATGGAGCTTGTAAAAGACTGGACTTTGAATTATCTTGGCGTCGCGCTCAGAAGAAATAGAACCTCCAGCTTCGATTTTAACGTTTATTATAAACCGACCGCAGTACCAAACCTTGTCCCTCCTCATTCGCACTGCCCAAAGGAGTACAAACTTTCCGCATTTAGAGCGTGGTTCCATAGAGCGTACAACGTATGCAAACCCGACTATCTGAATAATAAAGAAGTTGAGAATATCTATAGCAAAGGTCTAAAGGCTGGATATAAGAAGGATGATATAGACAGAGTACATAAGACTGTGGGAAATCGTATAATATCAGCAATAGAAAAATCGCCTAGTAGGACAGTGAGATACGCAGGATCCATCACATATATATCCCAGGCTTTACATATTGGTTAAAGAACTTATAACGCAAATACAACATATTAATAGCAATGAAGTCCCCTACCCCGTTATCAAATATAATATCAAGCTGCAAGGATGGACAGTGTGAGAAAGAAAAGGCGGATGTGTACGCTATACCGTTGGTATATCCTGACAACACGGAAAAGGTATATATCGGAATGACAAAGCGATCCTTGGACACTAGATGTAAAGAACACGTACGAAGTGTGAAGCAAGACATGCAGAATACAGCCCTCGCCAGAGAAGTCATGCATTGCTCGGCCGCTCCTGTATGGAATAATATTAGAAGAATTGCCCGTTACACGAATTTCAAAGAGACTGCCATCAGAGAAACAGTGGAAATCCTATCCAACAAAGTGGCATGCAATGGTTTGGCATACATTATTAAAAGATGGAAACACATCACGGCGCTTTGTGTAATTACGTGACAAAAATTCATGTAATATGCTCGTGATGTCCACCGCGTTATTTTCAAGAATCATCTTCGTTCTTTACATGTTCCAATTCTCTGCATTTTTGTGTCTATCATTGCCTTGAAAAAGCCTCCCAGTGGAGTGCGAAAGCTTGGCGAATATTTGTGCTGACTACACCACAAAAATAAACGGATTTCATACGCTATATGCTTTTCGTAATTATTCAGCTCTGGTGTATTTAAAAATAAAATTAATGTAAAGTTTAGCTAGTAACATTGTACTTAAATATCTTAGCATCATTGTACAAGGTAGCTGCGCTTCTCCGCCATTGCCTTCAAAATGTGGATCCTGTATTTACTTCTACTTCTCGGTGAATGTTCAGCAATGCAAGTCCAGAAAGTCGAGAATTAGATATTGTGTTTCGAAGATACATTTTCTGGTGCCTCAAAGTAGAAAATGTTCTCTCCGGAGTGGATGTTGAGACAGGAAGATTTGATAGATATTTTTAGTAATGCAATTTCTTGATGTTGGGGTGAAAAAACAAAACAGAATGACAGTCACGCACACACACACGCACACACACGCACGCACGCACACACACACCAGAGTTGAGTTCGGGCTCAATTTTAAGAGTCCGAGCTGGTCCGAGACCGAAGTATTTCACCCCGAGCCCGAATTTTATATTGCAAGATAGAGTCCGTGCCCGAACGAACCCGAAAATTGTAACTAACCTGTTCAGGCATTAAAAAAATTCTCTTCTCCCAGACTTCCACTCTGCCCTCCCCGTGCAATTAACCTATGTCTTTCTCAACTTTAGAGTGGGGAAGGAATGCCAATCTATTTTTATAGTTCCTTTGACCCTTCATTTCTTCCTGAAATGTTTCGGGGGCCGGGCATCAGAAAAAATTGGAAGGCACAACAATCTACGTCGTACGTTGCTCAATAGAATTTAAATTGCTCCCTACCCCTTTCAGGTAGGGAGCAAAATTTCGTCAACTTGCTATCTACTATCTATAGTTCTTAAAGAAACTTTTCCTTCGCAGAAATTCAGTAATTCATAGCCTATGGTATTTTTTACCCAAGCCCGGAATAAATAGCCCTGCCGAGTTCCCACTTCCCATCTACTATCTATAGTTCTTAAAGAGACTTTTCCTTCGCAGAAATTCAGTAATTCATGGACTATGGTATTTGTTACCCAAGCCCGGAATGAATAGCCCTGCCGAATTCCCTCTTCGCATCTATACTATCTAAAGTTCTTAAAGAGACTTTTCATTCGCAGAAATTCAGTAATTCATGGCCTATGGTATTTGTTACCCAAGCCCGGAATGAATAGCCCTGCCGAGTTCCCACTTCCCATCTACTATCTATAGTTCTTAAAGAGACTTTTCCTTCGCAGAAATTCAGTAATTCATGGCCTATGGTATTTGTTACCCAAGCCCGGAATGAATAGCCCTGCCGAGTTCCCAATTCCCATCTACTATCTATAGTTCTTAAAGAGACTTTTCCTTCGCAGAAATTCAGTAATTCATGGACTATGGTATTTGTTATCCAAGCCCGGAATGAATAGCCCTGCCGAATTCCGACTTCCCATCTACTATCTATAGTTCTAAAAGAGACTTTTCCTTCGCAGAAATTCAGTAATTCATGGCCAATGGTATTTGTTACCCAAGCCCGGAATGAATAGCCCTGCCGAATTCCCTCTTCGCATCTATACTATCTAAAGTTCTTAAAGAGACTTTTCATTCGCAGAAATTCAGTAATTCATGGCCTATGGTATTTGTTACCCAAGCCCGGAATGAATAGCCCTGCCGAGTTCCCACTTCCCATCTACTATCTATAGTTCTTAAAGAGACTTTTCCTTCGCAGAAATTCAGTAATTCATGGCCTATGGTATTTGTTACCCAAGCCCGGAATGAATAGCCCTGCCGAATTCCCACTTCCCAGCTACTTACTATCTATAGGTCTTAAAGAGACTTTTCCTTCGCAGAAATTCAGTAATTCATGGCCTATGGTATTTGTTACCCAAGCCCGGAATGAATAGCCCTGCCGAGTTCCCACTTCCCATCTACTATCTATAGTTCTTAAAGAGACTTTTCCTTCGCAGAAATTCAATAATTCATGGCCTATGGTATTTGTTACCCAAGCCCGGAATGAATAGCCCTGTCGAATTCACACTTCCCATCTACTTACTATCTATAGGTCTTAAAGAGACTTTTCCTTCGCAGAAATTCAGTAATTCATAACCTATGGTATTTGTTACCCAAGCCAGGAATGGCTGCCCCGGTGGCGCAGTGGTCTAAGCGATGGCCTCTGATCATTCGTCCGAACGGGGTCCGGGTTCGAATCCCGTGAGGCATGGATGTTGTGTTTGTCTTATGGCACTGGCTCTTTCCCTTCCCTGGAACCAGTGACCCTAAATTAGGGAGGGGCGACTGCTTATAGCCCATTGAGTTGCTCACGGTGGTCGTTAAACCTCAAATAAAAAAAAAAAAAAAAAAAAAAAAAAAAGCCCGGAATGAATAGCCCTGCCGAGTTCCCACTTCCCATCTACTATCTATAGTTCTTAAAGAGACTTTTCCTTCGCAGAAGTTCAGTAATTTATGTCCTATGATATTTGTTACTGAAGCCCGGAATGAATAGCCCTGCCGAGTTCCCACTTCTCATCTACTATCTATAGTTCTTAAAGAGACTTTTCCTTCGCAGAAATTCAGTAATTCATGGCCTATGGTATTTTTTACCCAAACCCGGAATGAATAGCCCTGCCGAGTTCCCACTTCCCATCTACTATCTATAGTTCTTAAAGAGACTTTCCCTTCGCAGAAATTCAGTAATTCATGGCCCATGGTATTTGTTACCCAAGCCCGGAATGAATAGCTCTGCCGAATTCCCACTTCCCATCTACTATCTATAGTTCTTAAAGAGACTTTTCCTTCGCAGAAATTCAGTAATTCATGGACTATGGTATTTGTTACCCAAGCCCGGAATGAATAGCCATGCCGAATTCCCACTTCGCATCTACTTACTATCTATAGGTCTTAAAGAGACTTTTCCTTCGCAGAAATTCAGTAATTCATGGACTGTGGTATTTGTTACCCAAGCCCGGAATGAATAGCCCTGCCGAGTTCCCACTTCCCATCTACTATCTATAGTTCTTAAAGAGACTTTTCCTTCGCAGAAATTCAGTAATTCATGGCCTATGATATTTGTTACCCAAGCCCGGAATGAATAGCCCTGCCGAGTTCCTATTCCCTATCTAGGCTCAGTTGCCGAAGAATTATCTTTAACAACTGGAAAGTGTAAAAAAGTCTCGTGTGCTAAATTATACAAAATCACACTAAAAGAAAAAGGAAGAAAATTATCTACATCTCTCAGAGCCCGAGCCCTCCCGAGCCCGAACTCCAGTAAGCATTGTGAAGCCCGAACTCGGTTCGGGCCCGGGCTCGACTTCGGGCTTTCGGGCTCGGGCTCGGCCCGTCTCAGCACTGACACACAACTTGAAAAGGATTCTACCGCAGTGGTTGGTCTTTCCATTTGTCTTTTTGTTAATAAAGGCATATTCCAAGAGTGTGAGCGACAGCGAGTGAACCCTGCGGGTGTGTTGCTGGCACGTGGAAAAATGCTCCAATCACACAGTTTCAAAGGGATTCGAAAAAATCCGCGACTTCATTGGAAAAAAATGTAATTTGAATCAGCTTTGCATCGGTTTTTCAGATTAATCTTGATATTTTTAATGAATAAGATTTAAAAAGAGAAAATGAAATCATATGATTCGGTGTCCAAGAGAAAAATATGCCTTGATATCCAATGGAAGGGGCTTGGGCCCCCTGAACCCCTCCATTTCCTACGCCAATGGTAGCAGTGATAAGTCCTTGCCGGTGTAGCTTAATTGAGAAAGCATTCGGTTCCGCAGCAGAAAGATGTGGGTTGGATTTGAGCTCCACCAGTAGCAAATTTGGGGTATCACCAGCTCTTGGCTTCTGCAAAAAGGAGAGTCTCTTAAAAACATTTTTGATTTCAAAGCAATAGAGAAAAGAAACGAATGAAGAAATGCAAATACGAAGAGGCAGCGCCATCCGAAAGGCAGCTCGCTAAAAAATATACGCTTTAGTTCGCAATGGGAGAGTATCAGAAAATAAAAAAATATGAAAAGAAAGCAAAACTTTCTCTAGTGCTCTTCATCATAAAACAATGTAAAACCAGTAAGTAATTTAAGCATAATGGAGAAATGTTGATACTTCTGTAACGCTGATTCACATTTAGTAATTAAAAAATCAGCATAACTGCGATACTCTTCCTTCCAAGCAAGTGCCATAACCTTGCCGATTCCCGTAAGGCCTTCACTACCACACTGTGGGGGAGTTAAAGGGGAAGGGAGAGGGGGTAAAAGCCATCCCCTCTGCAGATGCACATTTTGTAGGAAGAGCTTGTTCCCTGCTTAATGGCATGCTGAACAAAATGAACTTCAGAAAAATGAAATCGATTGCACTGTTGTGGTTAATTAAGATCCGAATCAGCGTTTTCGTCTCCGAGTTCCGGCACGAATGCCATTCTTCAAGCAGCGGCGCTCATCCACGAGGCCAAGACAGAAATCCCCTTTTCCCGATATTGCACATTTCCTGGTTACCACTTTCAGCGTAATAACATCTCAACAGGAAGGGCGGGTTTATGAATACATTCTTCGAACTTTCCTTGTCCCGTTACTTTTTGGGGAAAATGCAATTTATTTGGTCCCATGTGGTTTATGGTTTAATTACATCGTGTCTTCATATTTGTCAGTTGTTCTTGCTGGCCACTGGGTGATATCAAATATAGTGAATGATAAATGCATTTTCAAGCTCTCTGTAGAGTCTGAGGTCACTCAGTACGCATTTGCGGTCCATGTGATGAAATGTAATTAATTACTTTTCTCAACCTCGTACGATATCAGGGATTGGAATTAATTGTCTTCTAAGAAAGGTATTTCATAAATGTAATATCTCGAATTGCTCGTGGTAGTGACTTTAAACAAAGTTTTCCGGAACCCTTAGATTCTGTGAGGAATTCTCAAGATTTCGGAGAATAAATTTCCACAATGATGTCATGGTCAGTCGGCATACAGTAGATGTTTAACAGATGCGTTTGGTACAATATGTTTTGTGAGCAGTGGCATACCTAAAAATCTCGGGGCCCTTTTGCGAAAATCTATTTGCTTTGAGTTTCTGAAAATTTTAAATTCCATACTATTATCTAGGTTTTGCAGGCATTTTAATAATTCAAATTACAGCTATTTTTCGTAAAACCAAAGTTGTTACACTTTATTGCGTGTAACGCAAATGTACAGGGTGTAATTAAAATGGCTGCCCTAGTTGAACGGAGCTCTCTTTACGAGACTCGGGACAATTAGTTGTTCGGGCATAGGTAGGAGATGACACATCCGATCACAGTGATTTTTTGCATGCGATTGGACATCGTTTTGACGCCTTCCGATTCCCGATATTCCGTGTCATTGAGGAATATAATCGTCCAAAAACTTGCATTTTTAGGGGGTTTCCGGGTTTTGAGAAAGGGTCGTTTGTTACCTATCTCCTCCAAAGATCTTCAGCCGATCGCGGTGACATTTATTACAGAGAAAGGGAAGGACATGGTGAGTGACATGGGGTTGGTATCATGGTGATTGGTCGTGTCGTATAAAAATAATGACCATTAAAAGACTGATCAATTTTAATAATAATTGAAAAAATCCACTCTCTATACGAGACTCGGGACAAGTAGTTGACACATCCGATCACCGTGGTTTTTTGCATGCGATTGGGCATCGTCCATGGTATAGCTTTGACGCATTCCGATCCCCGAAATTCCGTGTCATTGAGGAATTTCAATTAAACGTAGATGGCCTTTTACTTGAACCGTTTCACGAAAGTCGGCTCACTAACATTCATTAAAAAAAATCGTTTGAACTGAAAAACGAAGAAATGAAAAGACTCCGTCTGTTAGCTCAACACTTGTTTAATCTATAATCATAAAAGGAAGTTTGTGTGTGTGTGTGTGTGTGTGTGTGTGTGTGTGTGTGTGTGTCTGCCTTTCGCGATACAAAATGAAAAACGTGGTTCCCGATCTGAGTGTGTCTTTCCGCTTTGTTTACATGCAACCTGATCACAACCAACGTGAATGCGTGAAAGAAAGTAGTTCATGATAAATTTTAGGCATTTCATTTTTAGAATGTTTCGTACTTTTGTTCTGGAAGTCATAAATTTTACGCGTTCGTGTTTTAGAATTTGTTGTAATAGACGCCTTAATGAGCTTGAATTTTGAAATAACTTCGTTCAAACTTTGCCAACTTTGTACCCGAGTCATCGGTTACCGTTGGCGGCATGTCCTAGTGTTATACCAATACAAAGAGTAGCAAAGCACTTACACCAAAGTTAATCACATCATGCTAATTTTATTCTTTTAGAGAAGTATCGTCACTCTCTTTGAAATGTCTCACGATCACACACACACAAAACATGTAACGGCCGTATGACAGTGTCCAATGATATTTCCCGATTTATACGAGAGTACAGAACATAAGCAAGCAAATAAAGAAGTAACAATGAAGAATTTTGGCACAAAAAGAGTAAAATTATTTAAATTGTTTACTGTTGAATATAAAAAAAATACAACCTAATGTCACAGTATTTTGCACATAGTAAAAGTATTTTTTTTACTCTGTTATAAAAAAAATGACACAGGTCTCTTTTATCGTTCCCGCGAATAACATCTTTTAGCTCATCATATTCCGAAGGATGCGCACTTATGTGCAACAAGTGTAATACACCTAGGTGTAACGCCTTATTTTCATTGATATAAAAACTTAGTTTAGTCAACTGATATTTCATCTCTTATTATTATACATGAATAGGAACTATTGTTATGGCTGTGAAAAGGGATCTAGAAAGTGGCCTAGAGGGGCCTAGAATAGCTGCTTTTCCGTTACCCAGTTTTTGTAAACTAAAGCGAAGATGATTTCTTTAAGATTTTGCTTATTTATTGAAAAAAAAAAGTGCTTTTCTCTCTTTCAGTACTTCATACAAAACTGCCCTCAAAAATTCCTGGCTACTTCTTTAATCAGTTTCATATGAAATTTCCGCAAAATTTCTGAAAAATCTTTCTGCTGAGGCTATAGGCCCTCTTATACGTGAGCCCACCCCGCACTACGAGAGTTGTGTGTGTGTGTGTGTGTGTGGGAAGGGGGGGCTATCAGTACACTTATGTTTGTATGAATCTTGAATGAAATCATAACTAATTATTGTACAATTAGTTATGTGGTGCAGTAGTATAAATATCTTGAAAAGTGTCAAGTATTTTGATGGGGACATTCTGTTTGTTCTTCACGTGTTGTTTCCATATTAAAAGCTTGAGGAGCCAGATTACAGCGTTTTCGATGTTTTATAATAACTACAGTGCTATACAAGAATTTGCGTGAGAAAAATGTATTCTAAATTCTTGTACATGATATAGCGGTAAAAGCCATTTGCCGGTGACGGAGCTCGAATCCTCTTACTTCGGAGCCGAACACTTTCCCGATTAAGCGTACAACGACAAAATTTGACGCTACAACTTTGCCGCCTTGACACGAATGTCACTTCTAAGGTAGATATGATACAAATATATCCCTTCCTTGACAAAAGACTGGGACGGAATCGTTGGTTTCCGTGTCAGCCGGAACACCATACTTGAACAGGAGCTGGCTGAAAAAGGAGTAATTTTCACTAATTCCAGACGATGGGTGGAATGAACATCACACATTTTTCGAAGAACCCAACAGTCAGGAGATTCATTTTACGTTCGGGTGCCAATACAGTGAAATATGCACTGACGTTAAAAAAAACAAAACAGGTAGGGTGCTACCATTTCCATTACGTGCCACCACACCCATGCGGTAAATGGTATCATCCGCAAACGACGTACACTGAGGTGCCAGAAAAACTGGTACATCAGTCTAATACTTGGTAGGTCCCCCACGGGAGCGTAGGACTGCAGAAATACGACCAGACATGGACTCCACTAGCTTCTGAAAATATTCTGAAGGCAATGCACACCATACTTCCTGCAGAGCGTTCCACAATTCGGGTGTATTCCGAGGTCTCGGATTCCTGTGTTCGATTGCGCGTTGCATGGCATCCCAAATGTGTTCTATCACGTTCAGATCTGGGGACTTGGGTGGGAATGGCAATACCCCAAACTCAGATGAATGCTCCTCTAACCATAATGTGGAGTCCCGACACTTGTGTGGAGGTGCATTGTGCTGTTGAACAGGCCCAACCCATCAACATGAATGCAGGACATGAACGGGTGCACCTCGTCAGAAAGGATGCGCACATAGCGTTGGCCGGTCACAGACGTTTGTAGACGTACCAGGGTTCCCAGTGAAGTCCAGCTAAACACACCCCATACCATTACGAACCCCCACCAGCCGGTACAGTTCCTTGTTGACAAGCGGGATCCATGGCTTCATGGGGTATGCGCCACACACGAATCCTTCCAACTGCCCGATACAGTTGGAAACGCGACTCGTCAGACCAGGCTACATGTTTCCAGTCATCAAGTGTCCAGTGGCGGTGTTGCCGTGCCCAAGCGAGGAGCACCCATCAAGGGGACTCGAATTGGGCGTCGGCTCCCAAAATCCATATCGTGCAGGGTACGTTGCACAGTCAGGACGCTGATGCTTGTCTAGGCATTGAATTCCTATGATACCTGCGAGAGTGTTGCACGCCTATCGCGTGAAACGATTCCTGACAGCCGACGATGGTCACGTTCACCCAATGTCTTTTTACGGCCACACTGGTATCGTAGGTTGGAGGTTTTGCCGAAATTTTTGTAGTCACGGTACACCCTTGCAACAGTCGTCCGTGAAAATCCGAACTTTGTTTCTACGTCCGAAATACTATGGCCCATCTCACGAGCGCCAACCATGACACCGTGTTCAAAATCGCTTAAATCGTTATTACTTGTCATTATCATGCTCCCCTTTTGATATTTTCTCTGACCCCTTTTATGTTCAATGCAACATCGTATTGTACGGTGGCGCCATCTACCGTGCTCTCTCTCTCACTTCTAGACTTGCTCTCATTCTTTCTGTGCCCTGCCCGATAGGCGAATCCGCTGAAAGTAGTCTGGGCCTAGATCTGTGTGCGAAAGTTCTACATGAAATTGGTTAGCTGAGTCAGAGGTTGTGCGAAATTGTCGCGGGTAGTACCATCTGAGGGAAAATAGTACCCAGTTTGGGAATTAGTACCGCATGCACGACATGTCGCGCATTAAATGAGTTAAACGTAAGCTCAGGAAGCAGGATTCACAGTTCAAATGGCAGCTTATCAGGATTTAAGCGATTTCAAACGTTATATGGTAATCGGCTTCCGGAACAGGAGCGGATTGGCCTATATCCCGGTGGACTACTCGAAAAATGACCCACTTTCTCGTATTCCCTTTGTCTGGATTGTTTGAAAATAATGAATAAATGTTTTGGTAATTATGAGTAAGAATCGTTAACTTCATTTAAGCTTTATATTGTCTGTCTAAAACATTATTTTCTTAAAATAAACTGGTGTTTCATTTTATCTATATACACTATATAGAAAAAAGTCACCGGGCGCCTAGAAGAGAAACACAACATAGCATTTATTGACTACAGTTGGCACGGTGTTGGACCACCTTTGGCCTTAATGCTTGCACTGACCCTTCGTGACATGCTTTCGACAAGATTTTGGAACACAGCGATAGGCATGCGTTTCCATTCAGTACACAATACTACCGTTAACTGTTGCTTTGTAGTTGGCCTTGGTTCCAAACTTCTTATGCGGCGCTCTAATTCATCCCATAGGTGCTCCATGGGATTGAGATCAGGACTCTGTGCTGGCCTGTCCACACACGGTACAGAATTTTCGTCAAACCGCGCCGTAACAGTATTTGCATTATAGCTCGGTGCATTATCCTGCTGGTACCAACAAGGCTCGGTTTGCCACAGAGTTGGTCGGGCATAATTTGTCCAGATGTGCTGTTTAACAGGTTTGTCCACGATAACCAATGGGCCGGGACCATACCACGAAAAACAGCTCCACACGAGTACACTACCAGCTCCAAGCTTCACCGTAGGAACAATACACTGTGGTAAAGAGTGTTCCCCCGGCTGCCACCATACCCACACACGGCCATCAGACTGATGGATCGTGTATCTGGATTCGTCAGTCGATAGGATCTGTTTCCGTTGATCTACGGTCCGCGAGAAATGTTCTTTACACCATGCTAAATGACGAGTAGCATTCCGAGTGAACATGAAAGGCTTATGAGTAGCCGCACGAACACGGTAAACCATGGAATAAAGTTTCCTGCGAGTGGTACGTGTACATACTGAGGTTCCAGCATTTTTACTCACCTGTACACTGAGGTCTTGTGCAGTACTCTGTCGATTAGATGTAACGACTCTTCTGAGGCTTCGAAGGCCTCTATCACTGATTTTCTTCGGTCTGCCGGTACGTTTTGCTGCTTCAGGCACGGCATGTGTCTTCCACTTATTCAGTACATCCAAAACAGTTGACTTGGGTATGTTTAAACGCCTCTCGGTTTCCCATATGGATAACCCTCTAATATAACACCCAACGATCTTTCCTTTCTCAAAGTCTGTTCTCTCCCGTCGCTACATTTTCACTCAACCTCACCGTGCGATATGATCACGATTGTCATTTTTTTTCATGTAGGTCTTCCGTCCACAGGGAGTAGAGTTTAGGTCCGAGCCACCTACAGCGAGATCGCCTTTTGGGCAGGACACAGAAACGGAAGGAATGAGAGCAAGTCTAGCGACTTTTGACAGAACAGTTTGTAGTGAGATTAGAGTACAGTAGATGGCGCCACCGTACAAGTATGATATTGCACATAGATGGGTGAGAGAATTTCAGGGAGGACATAGGAAAGGATACCGATTTAACCAGTGGGTCCAGCCTGGGGGCCGTCACTTTACGTGCTCGTCCGATGCACGGCGGATATTCAGCGATTGTTAGTAAATCACACCATCTCTGAAAGATCAGCCCAGGCTAGAACCTGGAGACCCAGCATCGATAGTCTGAAACACTAACCACTAAGCCATCCGCGGCATATGATCACGATTTGCTGCAGGCTTGTTTTTATACCGTTTGCAGCTGTACCGCGCATTTTAACAAAGCAGGGGATTCGTTCATTTCGTTTTGAAGGGGTGTCCGGTGACTTTTGTGAATATAGTATTATGTCATCATCATCATCATTGTCAACCATTATCAATCCACTGCTGGACGAAGATCTCCCCAAGTTTCCTACACAACGGTCTGTCTTGTGCCAGTCTCCTCCATGTCACTCCTGCATACTTTCGAATTTCATCCACCCATATCCCATGCGGTCTTCTTCTGGGTCTTTTCCTGTCCCTTGGAATCCAATCTAAAATTTCGGCTGTCCATCGATGATCTGTTCTTCTGGCAGTATGTCCAGCCCATTGCCATTTCAGGGATTTAACTCTGATCATGATGTCTTCCCCTCTTGTCATTTTTCTGATCCACGAGTTCCTCTTCTTATCTCTCCTGGTTACACCAAGCATGCACCTCTCCATGCTGCTTTGAGTTGTTTGCAGCCTTTGTATGTCTCTTTTAGTTAAGGTCCACGTCTCTGCACCATACGTAAGCACAGGAAGGATGCATTGATCAAACACTTTTCTTTTAAGACATAATGGCATATTGCTCTTGAAAATAATGCTGTTTCTTCCAAAAGCTCTCCAGGCAAGTTTTGTACGCCGATTAATTTCTTCATCAATGTGACCCTCACTTGATATCTGCTGTCCAAGATAAACGTACGTGTCTGTTATCTCCAGCTTTTCTCCATCAATCGATAAATCTTCATTTCTTGTAAAAGCATTGAACATCACTTTTGTCTTCTGAAAGTTCATTTTTAATCCCACTTCTTTACTCTTGTCAGCAAGTTCCTGGATCATACTCTGCAGCTCTCATGGGGTAGTTGCAAAAATGACTACGTCATCAGCAAAACGAAGGTGGGTTAGATAATCTCCATTAATCTTTATCCTCTTGTTTTCCCAGCTCAGCGACTGAAAGACACCCTCCAATGTGGCATTAAAGAGCTTCGGAGATATGGTGTCACCTTGTCTCACTCTCTTTCCAATTTTTATGTGTGCTGCATTTTCAAACAGCCTAATCTTTGCACTTGCATTTTCATAGATGTTATTAATAATATTAATGTAGGCATCTTCAATACCGCAGGATTTCAGAGCCATTGTAACTGCTGATGGTTTTACCGAATCAAAGGTTTTTTCATAATCGATAAAAGACATGCACAATGGAAGTTCATATTCCCTCGCTCTTTCAATTAGTTCTCTCAGTACGTGGATATGATCTATTGTGCTGTAGTCACTCCTGAATCCAGCTTGTTCTCTCGGTTGAGCCATGTCCTGTGTTACCTTCAAACGGTGTGAAAGAACTTTAGTGAAGATTTTATAAACTACTGATAAAAGGCTGATAGGTCTGTTGTTCCTGAGATCTTCAATGTCACCTTTTTTATGTAGCAGGATCATTGTAGCGTTGTTCCAATCCTCAGGAATCTTCCCTTCATTAAGGCATCGAGTGAAAATTTGGGCGAGTACTGTTTCGATTTCTCCACTTGCTTCTTGTATGATGTCTACAGTAATTCCATCTTCTCCTGGAGCTTTCCCCCGCTTCATGTTCTTGATTGCATGTGCAACTTCTGCTGGGAGTACTGGAGGAACTCTGGTACCTTTCATGATGTCTGGAGTACATGTATCATCCCTTTCATATAATTTGGAGTAGAAATCTTTCACTCTTGTCAAAATTTCGCCTCTATTTCTTGTTACAGAACCATCTCCTTTTCTCAGTGCCATAATCTGTTTTCTTCCCTTACCGAGACGTCCCTTTGCTATCTTTAGGCTTTGGTTGTTTTCAATTGCTTTCCTCACTAGTTCACAGTTGAATTTCCTTACGTCTTCAGTGATACTTTTTCGTACTGTCTTGCATAGCTCTATATATTCCACTTTGGAAGTCACATCTTCTTTAGTTGTCCTCATCTCTCTTCTTTTTGCATCAACATTTTGGTTTTTCCTGATAATTTGTTCACATGCAACTTGTTCTTAGACCCAGCTAATTTTGTTGCTGTTTCCATAAGAGCTTTGGTTACTTTTCTGTTAACTTCAGAAATATCCACTTCTTCCGATGTTAGGCCTTTTAAAGCAGAGAATCTGTTCTTCAGTTCCAACTTGAAGGTATTATCGTGTTTTTAAGGTTGGTTATGTCAATAGATTTTGTTTGTCTCATGAGCTTGCCACGTTCAAGTTTAGTGTTGAGGTGCATCTTACATCTCACCAATCTATGGTCACTACCTGTGTTGAACTTGTTTAGCACACTGCAGTCTTCCATGACGAATTTTTTGTTACTCATAATAAAATCAATTTAACTTGTCGTCCCATTTGGGTGTCTCCATGTCCTTTTGCTGCGTGGCTTTTTCTTGAAAAAAGAATTCAAGATGAAAAACCCTTCTGCCTCTGCAAACTCAACGAGAGTATTTCCACGCTGGTTTCTGTTGCCGAGACCGAATTTACTTACTGAAGTTTCATTCTGTTGCTGTTGCCCTATTTTTGCATTGAAATCTCCCATAATTATCTTCAAGTGCTGATTACCTTTATTATTTAGATGACGAATTTCCTCATAAAATTCTTCAATTTCTTCTTCAGGATGACTTGTGGTGGGTGCATAAGTTTGAATAATCTGAGACTGTTATCTTCTCGAAAGTCGGATAACAAGTCGTGCAGCTCTGTCAGAGGAAATTTCAACTTCTACAACTTTATCCTTTAGTTTCTTGTTTATTATAAATCCAGCACCACTAGTTCTGCAAGTATCTGTCCCACGATAGTAGAAGAGATGTCCACTTTTCAGTTCAATAAGATCTCCTTTTCTCCTTACCTCACTTAGCCCGACAATGTCCCACTTGATCCTTTGTAGTTCCTCTTCCAATTCAAGAAGCCTTGAATCAGAAAATAGGGAGCGTCCATTATACGTAGCCAAGGTCAGCATCAGATGGCAGCCTAGTCCGGCCCTCCGGGGATTCTTAGCGCCCTCTGCCTTCATGTCGCACTGGCCGCTGCCTTGGCCAGGTACATTCCAGCTGCCGGAGACTGAGGGCCAAGATTTAAGTTGTGGAGTCATTTTGGAGGGGTTTGGTCATAACTCACCACGCTGGCCAAGCGGGTTGGTGAGTGTGGGATAGCATTTCCTCTAATCCCGATGGTATAGTTATACCGCTATGGGCGGTCGTCAGAGCCCCTTTAGTGGGAACAGGATGCACCACGAGAAGGCGGGGTTGACATTTGTCAAGAAGAGGCTGTGATGTTACGCATCACCTGACCTTACATCCCATAGTATTATGTATATGTATATATATATAGTAAAATACAGACTCAATTTCATTTTTTACGAAACAAATCAACTTTGCAATTCTGAAGCCCCAACGACTGCATAAAAGAAAATCCAAAACCAAATAAAGACAAACAAGGTGAAAACTAAAAATAAATAAAACTAAAAAAAAAAAAGAAAAAAAAAAAAGGAGACTTTGAACTTGTACAACAAAAAATCCGGAACAACAACCAGGAGAAAAAAACAAGGATTGTAGAACATATGGCAGTTGTCATCTATGGCTTCATGAGGAGCAAGCACGGATAACATCTCTCAATATTCTACATAGACGAGAAAATGTGGATTTCTGTATTATTCAGTTTGCAAGTGAAACTAATAAACACCTGCAATATTAAAAATAAAATTAAACCCCACGGCACTGCTACCGAACCCACCCTTGAGCAAGCCCCCCAAATAACGAGCCCCCGAACCCGCAAAAAATATTTTTAAAAACATTTACACTGTATATGTATACAGGGTGATTCATAAAGAAGTATACAGTTTCAACGCACTATAAAACAAGAACAATATAAGATATTTTATGCTACCTGTAAGAGAATTGTACGGGAATGTTTCAAGGTTTTTTAGAGACAGTCACAGATGTTCTATATATATATGTGCACGACACACACCGAGCCGGTAATCCATTTCCGCCCAAACGCGAGGTAAGACATCTGAATCAAGTGCAGTGATAGTGGCTGCGATACCCTGTTTCAGCTCCGCTAGATCAACAGGAAGGGGAGGGGCGAATACCTTGTCCCTTACGTACCCCCACTGGAAAAGTCACAAGGTGTTAAGTCAGGACTTCTGGGTGGCCATTGGGTCAGTGGCATGCTGTAGTCCGCGGCTCGTCCAATCCATCTGTAAGGAAGATGTTCATCGAGGTAATCTCGCACGTCGCCTAACGAATGCGGTGGTGCACCATCCAATTGGAGAATAAAGTTGTCACTGTCGTCCGGCAACTGGGGCATCAACCAAAGACTTAACATATCTAGAAAAGAGCCTCCCGTGACAGTTTTCTCGTGAAAAAGAAGGGGCCGTACACTTTCTTTTTGGTCACAGCACAGAACACATTTACCTTAGGGGAATCTCGCACGTGATGCGCTGTAAACCTGGGATTCTCCGCTCTCCAAGAGCGACCATTGTGCTTGTTTACCTGACCACTCACGTGAAATATAGCTTCATCCGTAAAAACTAAGTCATCTGCAAAATCGTCATTTTCAAAACGGTGCTGCATTTCGGCACAAAATTCAAAGCGCTTTGTCATGTCAAGGTCAGTGAGAGTTTGCAACATCTGCACTTTGTATGGAACCATTTTCAGCTTCTTTCTCTAAATTCTCCAGACAGTGGGCTGTGAAATCTGCACTTCACGACTCACCCTCCGCGTTGATTTTCTCGGGCTTCGTTGAATGGCGGTGCAAACACTATCGAGCCGCCCCGGTGGCGCAGTGGTCTAAGGCGCTGGCCTCTGATCATTCGTCCGTAAGGGGTCCGGGTTCGAATCCCGGTCAGGCATGGATGTTGTGTTTGTCTTACGGCACTGGCTTTCTCCCTTCCCTGGAACCAGTGACCCTAAATTAGGGACGGGCGACTGCTTATAGCCCATTGAGTTGCTCACGGTGGTCGTTAAACCTCCAACCAAAAAAAAAAAAAAAAAAAAACACTATCGATGACTTCTTCCAATACACGCGGTCGTCCAGGACTTTTAAGTTTGCACAAACAGCCCGTAGTTTCAAATTTTTTATGCCAATCTTAGATAGATTTTCTGGTTGGAGGTTCTTTTCCGAATCATGATCGAAAATGCCGTCGCACAAGAGTTACAGATTCCCTTTTGCTCAATTCAAGAACACAAAACGCCTTCTCCACTGCAGACGCTGCCATTTTGACTGACTAGTCACGTGACACGTGCGCTATCGCATACGCCACTTACTTCAGTAGTGGAGCACAAATTTATGAGTACATCTACCTAACGGTTCGCAGTTGTGGTCCGTGTCTTCAACTGTTACTGTTTTACAGCATCTGGAAACTATACTTCTTTATGAATCAGGGTGTATATAATTTCATTTATTCATATATGTTATGTAGATTTTGGGTCTTCTGGTTTCCAATATATATATAATTTCATTTATCCATCTATTTTACGCTGCTGGCCACCCAAAATGCAGCACCAAGGAGACGAAATAGCAAAGCTAGATTTACTGGGCACATAACAACAGATACAAAGATGAAACGATTGAGCTTACAGGCCCGTGCGACTTACGAAACACGTAGACATCAATAGTTCCTGTGGCCCCTATGGCTGGCAATAACGGCCGTTACACGCCGCGGCATCGAACGAAAGAGGCTTTGGATGTGGGCTTGGAGTATGTCGGTCCAGGGTGCTTCCACTCGTTGCCACAGTTCATCAGGCGTAGCCGCGGGTGGTGCTTGCCGGGCCACTCGGTTGCCGATCAGCGGCCAGACGTGTTCGATGGACGACATATCGGGAGAACAGGCGGGCCACGGCAGCAGTAACACCTGGTGGGCCATGAAGAATTGTTGCACGACGCGTGCCACGTGCGGGCGCGCATTCTCCTGTTGAAACGTGGCCGCTGGAAGGTCCTGCAGGTAAGGGAGGACTACAGGCTCCAAAACGTCGGAGATGTAACGGTGGCTGTTGAGTGTGCCGGCGCTGCGTACCAGAGGGGTGCGGGTTTGATATCCAATTGCGCCCCAAACCATAACGCCAGGCGACGGACCGGTATGGCGATGCATAATGCAGGCGTCATACAGTCTCTCGCCGCGGTGCAGCCACATGCGGATCCGACCATCGTTGTGTTGCAGGCAGAAGCGGATTCGTCAGAGAAGACAATGTCGTGCCATTCCGTAGTCCAGGTGCGGCGTTCAACGGCCCATTGCTGCCGCACTCGCCGGTGGTGTAACGTCAATGGTAATCGGAGGAATGGGCGCTGTGCGAAAAGTCCCCGCTCCTGCAGACGACGTCGAACGGTACGTGCTGACACAGGTTGTTGCGCAACACACCCAATTCCTGCGCTAACGTTTGTGATGTGGCGGTGCGAGCCGTCAATGCCCGCCGCACAACATGCCCATCCTCTAGTTCGGTGATGCACCACGGCTGCGGCAATCGCTCACGTCGGTCCGTCCGTCCCTCCTGCACCCACCGAATCCATACTCGCCTCACTGTGGCTGGATGTCGTCCCACACGGGCGCCGATGTCTCGGTACAATAAACCGCTTACGCGAGTTTATTGTACCGAGACATCGCTTAAGCCATTATTCGTTCTCTGTCGAACTCCGAAACCTGCTGGAATGACTGCCGTATTCTGCGACGAGGCTTCAGGAAGCTTTCCACGCACAGGTCCGGCAGCACAACACACTTCCACTACTTACACCCCGCCTTTTGTGCACCCTTCTTATAGTGCTTCTCGGGGGCGTGCCGGGCGCACATGATTTGCATATGCCCTGCAATGCTAATCGTTTGCATGTCTTCTCGGGGACGACGCATGCTGCGAATTTTAGGCCAATCGGATGCTTCCTTCTTGGTGTTGCATTTTGGTTGGTTATAGAATTTGGGTCTCCTGGTTTCCAAATTAAGTTTATGTGTTTAGTGTGGTAAAAACAAGAAAGCACCGTGGAAATTTGCATATGGTGTTTGTATGTATGCAATTTTTCACTGTTTGTTCCCTCCTGAGAACCAAGTTATGGGCGCCTGTGATTGCGTGTGTTATTTACACCTAGAATTGCCGTTTGCCCCTCCTGAAATAAGCTATGGGCGCCTTCTGTGTGTGTATAAAATTCTTGTTTCTTTCTCTTTGAACTTCGTAGCGACTACATTAAACCTTCCATACCATTCATATTTGCTGGCACATGGTATATAGTCTTGCTCTCGCATATAGTTTTTCTAAATTGAGGGACAGGGCACCCCCCCCCGGCGTTATGCCTATGTCTCAAAAACATTTATTTATCATACACTACAAAAAAAAGTTAACTCACATTATTTTTATTATTCTCGAATCGCACTCTAAAACAAAACTAAAAGCGAATTGTTAAATGCCCAACGCAATCCTTTTTTTCTTTAAACGTTAATTAGGATTACATGCAATCAAATGTGATCTTTTTCCGATTACATTTGTGACAGTTGGGCGGGCAAAAGTGTAATATTACTCTGTTAATAAGCATGTATAACGCTAATATTCTCTGTCATATTTCATATCAATTCCTCGAGAGCATAATGACTCAGTGTTTCAAAATTAGATTAAAAAAAAAAAAATAAGATAGTGCTTCATACAGAAATAATCAATAGTGTTTCTGCGTCGTTTTCAAACGGAGGGTGACGTAATTGGCCTCATGAGCAACTATTCCTTTCGTGAGTCGAGTGGAAACATTCGATCCAGTAAAATTTCACTAGTCTGATGTAACCCAGGCAAGTGGGTGTTGCAGCTTTTGCAGAGTGTGCGGTGACATCACTGGGAAAATAGAAGCACAGAAGGATCTTGACAGCTGAATTGCTTTACAGGGAAAGGACGGCTTTGTGCTTTTTATTATTATTTTTTTTAACCAGGTGGAACGACCTGACATTGAAATGACTTGCCTTACATTTAGTAATATGTAACAACTTCTATGTTTTTGTGGTATGACTAAGGTAAAAGCTTTTAAATTTAAACAAAAAATAAATAAAGTGAAAAGCAAAAGATAAAAGAACTAGTTTCTCTACAAGAAGACTTTTAACACACATATTTAATTGGCTAGAGACGTATGACGAGTGGTTTGTTTTCTTTTGTTCCAATTTAATGGTTTCGAGAACAATTAGCATAATTAACTGGTATTGATTGGGCTTTTAGCGCGTCTTTTACCACACACATACAGTAGTGGCCAAAATTGTGGAAACCTTTACCAAATAGTGTATTTTTGAGGTTTGATTGCTCAAAACACCAATTATTATTTTTTTTTTTTGGAGTAATGCCATAAAATTATATATCAATGGAAACATAATTTCATCAAAAATGTAATGCAATAACTTTTATGAAGGATTTTGTATTAGAACAGTAGTTAAAGGAAAGAAGACACATAGAAAAAATGAGATATACAAAAATTCTCACCATGTCAGTTAATACTTAGTTGGGTAAACTTTAGCGTTAATTACAGCCTTACAACGTCTTCCCAAGGAGTGAACCAAGTTTTTTAGTTCTACAGCTGTTATAATGTGAAACCAAGATTGAATTATTGTATCGATTAATTGGGTTTTATTGCTGGGTTGCTTCTGACTAACAAGTTTCTTTAATCGGCTCCATAGACTTTCGATGGGGTTAAGGTCTGGGTTATTCCCAAGCCATTCCATTCGTAGAATTTGATTATGTTGAGACCATTTTTTGCACACAACGGCAACATGACATGGAGCTGAATCCTGTTGAAATATAAATGCTTCATTATCTTGGAAAAGATCACGTGCGGAAGGCTTCAGTTTGGGCTCAAGTATTTCATTAATGTATTTTTGGCCATTTATATTCCCATTAATCACGCAAATTCTGTACACACCTTTTGATGTCATACAAACCCAAATCATAACACTAAGTGGGTGTTTCACGGTACATGTACTGCAATCAGGATGCAAATCTTCTCCGATTCTTCTCCTTGTGTATTTTATGCCATCACTACCAAGCAGGGAGATTTTGGTCTCATCACTCCAAATAACACTGTCCCATTGTTCCGCTGTCCAGTTAACATGGGTTTTAGCCCAGGTTAATGTTTTCAACCTTTGTTTGAGAGATAAAATGGCTTTTTTCGTGGAATTGTAGCTTTTAGACCAAATTTCTGCAGTCTGCGCCGAACAATCCTTGCACTCAACTTCACATTGCACCGCGCCATTTCACCTTGTATACACCCAGATGATTTTCTTCTGTCACCTAGGCACAGTCTCTTAATTCTTCTATCATCACTTGCTGTTGCGCGTTTTCCTGCCTTTACCAGTCTGGTTTTGTAGTGACTGAGTCTCCTTATACCACTTCAAAAATTTAAAAATGCCACCTTTGGTTAAGTTTCCACCAATTTTTCTTCTAATTTCTTCATAACTGAAGCCTTGTTCACTTAATAATACTATTTTACATCGATTTCTGGGTGACAAGTCAACTCTTTGCGCCATTTCTTTAATTTTAGTAAGTTTTACAAGCTCACTAAATGAAAGAACACACACACAAAAAACACAACTGACTTGATAGCAATCACATAACACACTGACAAATGTCCTCCTCTCAGCTCCAAAAAATGACATCAATTGCTGAATCCTTCTGTGACCTGATTAGGTCATTGCCAAAACAAGATGACACCTGATTAGCTCTCTAAACACTCATGCTCAATTGGCTACATTCAAATGAAGAAAAGTTACTTCATATCAACCTAAGCAAGTTGTGCTTCCTTTTTCTGGTTATTTGGCTATACCTTTTCATAGAAAACAGATAATTGAACAAACTTTGTTGCATTACATTCTTGATGAAGTTTTCTTTCCATTTTGTATAATTTTATGGTATTACTCCAAACAAAAATGGTGTTATAAGCCATTAAACCTAAAAAATACACTTTTTCCGAAAGGTTTCTACAATTTTGGTCACTACTGTACCTACCACGAAAAACGACTTCTTCACTTTGCCCTTTCGTATATGGACGTGATATCTCCGCTTATAATTGGGAAGATTCTTTTATCCATCGGATAACTACAACCATAAGAACGACTGTTATCGGGTCTCCCGTTTTTAGCACGTCGTTTGTAAAAAGTGCTTATATTATCATTTTGTCCATCCGCCCGTCTGTCGGCGCCATATCTGCAACTATTAGTCCGATTTGCAAACATTCTTTATACATTGGGAAGCTTGAAATGGGAGAACGATAATCCCTGGCATCCGTCTTTTTTTTTTTTTTTTTTACGATACAAAACTTCGTCGCTAGAGAGTAGGTGCTATCAAATTCAAAATGCAGTATATTTTATTGCACATAATTGCTCCTAAATACCCTATCGGAAAACTTCTTTCTTCCATTCCAGATACAAATTATATATATATTGTCACACGGATATAACATCTTAAAGGTTTTCAGTATCAATTCATTTCTCCAAGCAGGGAATTTTCTAGCGGTAAACTCGAAAAAGGCTATTTTTGGTAGTATCGGTAATTAGACGGGTGAGAGTGAATTTCAAATAGAATCGTTTCTTTTGTATGGAAGATCGTTTTAAAAAACTTAAAGTGCCTAATCGTTTTATGGCATACGCCGAAGTCAGGAGTATTGTCATTCGCAGAATGATTCTATGACTGCTTAATTAGTTTATGACATCAGAGACGCCATAGATCTTCAAGCAGTGGTCAAGCTAAGGAGTCTGAAGGGGTGTCAGAACGTAAGGGATGATGCTTTGAGGAAGAAGGACTTTCAGAAAGGGAGAGGGACGTCTTCGAGGAGCGAGCTAGGAAGATGGAATCGGGACCGGAAAGGAAGAATAATGAGTAAATGAATTAAAGGGGAAGTTAGGTAGCATAACGAAGTAAATTTCTCTGTCATTTTTGGTCCACGCCGGGGATCGAACGCGAGTCCACTTATTCTGTAACAAGTCGCTCTACCAACTGAGCTACTTCGTTCTCGCTGCTATCTGTCTTTATGTCATGTGCGTCCTGCGGGGCAGGCACGTCACATCTCCCCCATCCCGAAAGAGGGCCAGGGGCATGGCCCACGGGTCAGCCGTGACCATGAATCGTTGCAGGCAGCCATCCGCTGTAGAAAGTGCACTTGGGAACTCCCAGTCACTCTGGTGTGTGGAATGCAACGTCACACATTTATTTTTCGAAGCGCTGAAGAAGAAGGGATTCTCTTATTTTTCCTATCTCGCGGTGTGGAAAGAACATCACACCATTGCGAGATCTTTAACGGCCGGGCTATCCGGGAAGTTTGGGCACCATTATAACGAAGTAAATTTCTCCGTCATTTTTGGTCCACGACGGGGATCGAACCCGAGTCCACTTATTCCGGAACAAGTCACTCTACCAACTGAGCTTCGCGAAGGTTCGTTCTCGCTGCCATCTACCTTTATGTCGTGTGCGTCCTTCGGGGCAGGCACGTCACAGTAGGATGTGCAAATGACAAGTGGAAAGTAAAATAACATAATTAATTCAGTAATTAAACTTCAAGACATACCAGCACGGTGACTGAGTACGAATAAAGAACCCAGATGGCATTACAAGCAATCTTGATACTCTTCGTGAAGTGATATTCTTTCGCAACATCCGCAAAAAGTTGCAACCAACCATACCTACTGAACCCAAAAGGGAAGGAGCGGTCCCGTTAACAAGTAAATAAACAACCCCGTAATAATAGTACAGTTGCATAAAAATATGACAACCTACCCAATAATGGGAATAACCACGCTTTGCCCGATTGACAGCGGCGAGACGGCTGGCATGGACGCAATGAGACCCTGGAAGGTTGCCCAAGGCACACGTGCCCATTCGGACTGCAGCAAAGCACGGAGGTCCCGGAGATGACGCGGTTGTGGGTCGGCACGTCGAACCTATCGATCCAAATAGTCCCACAACAGCTCTATGTGATTGAGGTCGGGCGATTTTGCTGACCAATGGAGAACGGAGACATCGCTGCCATGTTCCTGAAACCAGCCACGCACTCCCTTGGCGACGTGGCACGGCGCCTTGTCTTGTTGGTAGACACCACCACCACCAGGGTACACGTCCAGCATGAAGGGATGCATGTGGCCAGCGAGGATGTACTGGTAGCCATTGGCGTTCAGGAACCCATCCAGTGGTACCAGCGGGTCCCAGCTAATACCAGAGAAACATCTCCCAGACATGCACACTACCACCGCCGGCTTGTACTTGACCGATAAGTGTGTCCGGATGTTGGTTGATTGGTTCTCGTGTGTCTGACGTCATATCCGTCACCGCCCGTCACTTCCGTGGAGTAGAAACCTGTATTCGTTGGAGAAGGCAACCTTTTCCCACTCTTCCACTGTCCAATGACGGTAGTCCCATGCGAACTGCAGGCGTCGTTGCCGATGGACCTGGGTTAACATCAGCACCTTGATGCAGCGTTGATTCCGGGGACTCATGTGTAACAGGGTTCGCTTTACTGTTATCCCGGACACGTACCTGGCTGCCCCAGCGTTCATTTGCGGGATCAACTGCTACACTGTTGCGCGTCGATTGCCTTTTATCAGTCGACGGAGGTGACGTTCTCCTCTGCGGTTGATGGTCTTTGGGGCTCCACAGTTATGACAACGGGAGGTACTCAGTGTGCCGGTGGTATGTTCTTGGTACACCCTTAACTACAGCACCTCGCAAACAGTCCACGAAGTCTTCTGTTTCTGATATGCTTCTTCCCTTGCCGCGGTAGCCGATGATCATTGCTTTTTTAACGTCCGTTAAATCCCTACCTCTGACCATTGTGCTCACGCCACGCACTATGGCTCATATGACCTGGCCGATCGGTTATATCTCCGTGTGGTCGACCTTGCAAAGTGCACTCTGACGTGCCTGGGCTTCTACACTATGGTTCCGGGTGTGGTCAGTATGTTCTGATAAGACCGTGTATATTATATATCATCATTGTCAACCATTATCAATCCACTGCTGGACGAAGGTCTCCCCAAGTTTCCTCCACAACGGTCTGTCTTGTGCCAGTCTCCTCCATGTCACTCCCGCATACTTTCGAATTTCATCCACCCATCTCCCATGTGGTCTTCTTCTGGGTCTTTTCCTGTCCCTTGGAATCCAATCTAAAATTTTGGCTGTCCATAGATGGTCTGTTCTTCTGGCAGTATGTCCAGCCCATTGCCATTTCAGGGATTTAACTCTGATCATGATGTCTTCCCCTCTTGTCATTTTTCTGATCCACGAGTTCCTCTTCTTATCTCTAATGGTTACACCAAGCATGCACCTCTCCATGCTGCTTTGAGTTGTTTGCAGCCTTTGTATGTCTCTTTTAGTTAAGGTCCACGTCTCTGCACCATACGTAAGCACAGGAAGGATGCATTGATCAAACACTTTTCTTTTAAGACATAATGGCATATTGCTCTTGAAAATTATGCTGTTTCTTCCAAAAGCTCTCCAGGCAAGTTTTGTACGCCGATTAATTTCTTCATCAATGTGACCCTCACTTGATATCTGCTGTCCAAGATAAACGTACGTGTCTGTTATCTCCAGCTTTTCTCCATCAATCGATAAATCTTCATTTCTTGTAAAAGCATTGAACATCACTTTTGTCTTCTGAAAGTTCATTTTTAATCCCACTTCTTTACTCTTGTCACCAAGTTCCTGGGTAATACTCTGTAGCCCTGATGGGGTAGTTGCAAAAATGACTACGTCATCAGCAAAACCAAGGTGAGTTAGATAGTCTCCATTAATCTTTATTATTTTGTTTTCCCAGTTCAGTGATTGAAAGACATTTTCTAACGTGGCATTAAAGAGCTTCGGAGATATAATGTCGGATTTGAAAATTCCTTTTTGCATCGCATATAACTTCTGGTGGAAATATTCTGCATATAGTTCCTAATTTTTGGTAATGACCGGCTGTTCGACTTTGGGGCGTAAGTGTATATTTCTGTTTCTGATGTATTTGCATCAATATCTACGCTTTTGAAAATGCGGTTTAAAAAAAAAAAAAAGATTTGGCCAGTATCGCTACACCATTGTACAATACAAATTCGGAAGATGTGAATCCATTTATTGGTGTAAATATGACATGGATGTTAAGTCGGAAAATATCCGAAAACTTGAAAATTTCGCTGTCCTGTAGCGGAAATCGAACCCGTGTCTCCCGGACAGCGCCCCGAGAATCCCGTATTTCATTCATTTATATTCTGCGTGTTAGGGCAATCACGGGAATGAATTAAAATCTCCAGATTCGCTATATATGAATGCCGGTTGCTTCGACTAGCGAATCCTGTGATGGTTATATTAAAATTAATCAGAAACTTGAAAATTGGCCGTTCTGGGTCGTGTAGCGGTTAGAGGTCTACACGGGCCTAATTTGGTGAGCCCGGCCCGGCCCAAGCGCGTGCGTTTAAGGCCCAGCCCAGCCCGGCCCGGCCCGTATCAAATATCAGACACTCGGCCCGGCCAGGGCCCGTCAATTGCAGCTCTTATTTAGGCCCAGCCTGTGATGTGCCGTTTGGTATTATTATGTCTTACCATTGTATTTTATTAAAAAGTAAATAATGAAATGAGATATTATTGAAAATATTTAGTTGAATGTAAGCCTAAAAATATTAAATAAACTTCGACAATTATCATAGAACGTAACCTTACAAAAAAAAAAAAAAAATGAAGAATAAGCGCGTTCAGAATCTCCGTTTCTTGGAACTAGGAAGCAGTAATACTACAAAAGTCAATCCCTATACAGATTAGGGATAAAAGAAAAAATCATGTCGTCCCACTCTTTCATACACACACACCCTCACCCCACTGCAGACGTCCTCCGTCCCCCACTCTTTCATACACACACACCCTCACCCCACTGCAGACGTCCTCCGTCCCCCACTCTTTCATACACACACACCCTCACCCCACTGCACGACGTCCTCCGTCCCCCACTCTTTCATACACACACACCCTCACCCCACTGCAGACGTCCTCCGTCCCCCACTCTTTCATACACACACACCCTCACCCCACTGCAGACGTCCTCCGTCCCCCACTCTTTCATACACACACACCCTCACCCCACTGCAGACGTCCTCCGTCCCCCACTCTTTCATACACACACACCCTCACCCCACTGCAGACGTCCTCCGTCCCCCACTCTTTCATACACACACACCCTCACCCCACTGCAGACGTCCTCCGTCCCCCACTCTTTCATACACACACACCCTCACCCCACTGCAGACGTCCTCCGTCCCCCACTCTTTCATACACACACACACCTCACCCCACTGCAGACGTCCTCCGTCCCCCACTCTTTCATAAACACACACCCTCACCCCACTGCAGACGTCCTCCGTCCCCCACTCTTTCATACACACACACACCCTCACCCCACTGCAGACGTCCTCCGTCCCCCACTCTTTCATACACACACACCCTCACCCCACTGCAGACGTCCTCCGTCCCCCACTCTTTCATACACACACACCCTCACCCCACTGCAGACGTCCTCCGTCCCCCACTCTTTCATACACACACACGCTCACCCCACTGCAGACGTCCTCCGTCCCCCACTCTTTCATACACACACACCCTCACCCCACTGCACGACGTCCTCCGTCCCCCACTCTTTCATACACACACACCCCCACCCCACTGCAGACGTCCTCCGTCCCCCACTCTTTCATAAACACACACCCTCACCCCACTGCAGACGTCCTCCGTCCCCCACTCTTTCATACACACACACGCTCACCCCACTGCAGACGTCCTCCGTCCCCCCACTCTTTCATACACACACACCCTCACCCCACTGCAGACGTCCTCCGTCCCCCACTCTACACACAACACTCGCTCAGGGTCGAATCTTTTTTGTTGTCAAAAACCCCCTAAATGGTTTTACCATCTTAATACTTACAGAATGGTAAAAACACTGTGAGTGCCTCTAGGAACAGTTAAACACAGCAGAAAATCGGGGAACACGACGCTTTTCTTTCTTTACCATTGCAATAAAAAGAATGGGTCGACTTGGCCAGGCCCGGTCGTAAGTGTCTGGAAAAAAGCCCAACCCGGCCACTTGTTTTGTTCTCTAAACTGAAAAAACACCCCGGCCCGTGCAGACCTGTAGTAGCGGTTAGCATACTCGGGCTATCAGAGAGACGCGGGTTCGATTGCCGCTCCAGGACGACGAAATTTTCAAGTTTTCGGATATTATCTGACTTAACATCCATGTCATATTTTACAGCAATCAACGGATTCACATCTTCCAAATTTGTAAGTAATTAAAATAGGTATAACTGGTGTTGCTAAACTGAAAATGGTATGTTACAATTAATTATGTGTAAATGGGACTTACGTAACTGGAAATTCACCAGCTGAGGCATTTAGCTGGCTCAGCAGTAGGACCCAAGAGCGAGGTATAATCACAGGTAAATAACTGGTGTTGCCAAACTGAAAATGGTATGTTAAAATTAATTATATGTACCACCACTGCCGTACAGTTATATTATTCCATGATTGTATATAAATGCCTGTAACCATCCTTTCGCGCAACTGGGCCTGATGATGAGACTAAAGTAGCCTCGAAAGTGCTTGCCGTGTACTTGATTTTATCTCTACCTTTTTAACTTGTAAATACACTGCTGGTCACCCAAAATGCAACACCAAGAAGGACACGAGATAGCAAAGCCAGATTTACTGGACACATAGTAACAGATACAAAGATGAAACGATTGAGTTTACAGGCCCGTGCGACTTGCGGAACACGCAGACATCAATAGTTCGTGTGGCCCCCATGGCTGGAAATAACGGCCGCTACACGCCGCGGCATAGAATGAAAGAGGGTTTGGATGTGGGCTTGGGGTATGTCGGTCCAGGCTGCTTCCACACGTTGCCACAGTTCAGCAGGAGTAGCCGCGGGTGGTGCTTACCGGGCAACTCGGTTGCCGATCAGCGACCAGACGTGTTCGATGGGCGACATATCGGGAGAACAGGCTGGCCAAGGCAGCAGTGACACCTGGTGGGCCGTGAAGAATTGTTGCACAATGCGTGCCACGTGCGGGCGCGCATTGTCCTGTTTAAACGTGGCCGCTGGCAGGTCCTGCATGTAAGGGAGGACTACAGGCTCCAAAACGTTGGAGATGGTGCGGTGGCTGTTGAGTGTACCGGCGCTGCGTACCAGAGGGGTGCGGGTGTCAAATCCAATTGCGCCCCAAACCATAACGCCAGGCGACGAACCGGTATGGCAATGCATAATGCAGGCATCATACAGTCTCTCGCCACGGTGCCGCCACATGCGGATCCGACCATCGTGGTGTTGCAGTCAGAAGCGGGATTCGTCGGAGAAGACAATGTCGTGCCATTCCGTAGTCCAGGTGCGGCGTTCAACGGCCCACTGCCGCCGCACTCGCCGGTGGTGTAACGTCAATCGTAATCGGAGCAATGGGCGCCGTGCGACAAGTCCCCGCTCCAGCAGACGACGTCGAACTGTACGTGCTGACACAGGTTGTTGCGCAACACACCCTAATTCCTGCGCTAACGTTCGTGATGTGGCGGTGCGAGCCGTCAATGCTCGCCACACAGCATGACGGTCCTCTCGTTGGGTGGTGTGCCGCGTCGGCGGCAATCGCTCACGTCGGTCCGTCCGTTCCTCCTGCACCCACCGAATACATACTCGCGTCACTGTGGCTTGATGTCGTCCCTCACGGGCGTCGATGTCTCGGTACGATAAACCGCTGTCGCGATAAGCCACTATTCGTCCTCTGTCGAACTCCGGAACGTGCTGGAATGACTGCCGTATTCTGCGACGAGGAATCAGGAAGCTTCCGACGCACAGGTCCGGCAGCACAACACACTTCCACTACTTACACTCCACCTTCTTTGCACCCTTCTTTTAGTGCTTCTCGGTGGCGTGCCGGGCGCACATGATTTGCATATGCCCTGCAATGCTAATCGTTTGCATGTACTCTCGCGGGCGACGCATGCTGCGAGTTTCAAGCCAATCGGATGCTTCCTTCTTGGTGTTGCGTTTTTGGTGGCCAGCAGTGTAAATATGAATTTTTAATGCAAGTTTTTCAACTTTTTAATCGTTCATTCGATAGCTTTGATTTTCTGATCATTCCAAATTTGTATTGTACAAAGAAAGGTGTTGTAATCCCGTATTTCATTCATTGGAACAATTATTTTATGATCTCAAGAGGTAAACCTAGGCCAAAATGTTTTTGATTCCTTCCATTATTTTGCTATAGTGCACACGATTTCCATAAGTGCGTGTGTGTGTTTATCGTTAAGACGGCGTTGTTTATACAGAGTGGCAGAACAGTCACGCAACCCTGATTAAATTATTTACTTACTGATTCTTGTAACTCAGCACATAACAGCTGGATTCATAAATACGTATACCGGCATGATTATACATCAGCATTCTGAACTTTGAACGCTAAGGATGCTTGTTTTCGTTCTCGAAACTCTTGTTAGCACATGCATCAAGAACTTATTGCGTGACTTTTCGATCGCCATGTAGGAGACAATATGGAAAAGTTGTTATTTTTTTTTATTGACGGAAATAAACAAAACGAAGATTTGGCCTATATTTTCCACTTTATAAATTTTTTCCCTTAGATGGCGTAAATGTACTTTTGCTTTTGCTATAGTATACTTATTCCTAGAAATTATCTTGAAAAAAATGAACAGACTTCCTTTTGAATTGCATAGTGATAAGGATGATCACATTTTTCAGTTTTAATATATGTTATCACTGTAGGGCAGTAATTCTGTTGCGGCGCAAATTTCCGCGAATTTTAAGGGTTTTTCTGTGATTTCGCGAATATCATATATATCCACGAATTTCAGATTTGTTACCTATATTGCCTAATTTCTATTATATTTTTTTGATCACTGTATTTTTCATAATTAAATAATTTTAATACTGCCTTCGTTAGAATTTACGCGAAAAATATACAGCAAAGTTATCCTACTCGAAAGTTCAAGCCAGAGCGTTAAATCTTGAATTACCTCTCAAGATTGTTCGTTACGAAGATATTCTTTTTGAACAAGCTTAACGGGTAATTTAAGGTAACATGCACTCTCTGCTGAAGAGTGTACACATGGTCTTTCGTGATCCCCCTCCCCCGCTACTGTAGACTTGCCGGACTAGTAAACCGCATGTCGTCAGTTGTGTCAGTAATTTTAGCTGGGAAAGAAGCTCACAGAAAAGAGTGTTTCGCAGACGCTTAGCTTAGAAAATTTTTGCTTTTGTGTGAGTAGTTTATGAAGTTTCTTGATATTGTTTTTTTAATTTTGAGAATGAGCCTGTGAGTAAGATGAGTGCGTCTGAAAGATACAAGCAGTACAGCAAGGGAACGTTTCATGTGAACAAAAATCTATTGTTCTGTTCATGTTGCAACATACCAGTGGACTTTTCAAGAAAGGACAGTTGTGAAAAGCATTTAGCAAGCAGGCTGCATAAAACAAAGGTGTGTCTGAACAGTCAACCGAAAATAATGCAGAAAGGTGTTTAATTATAATCGAGAAAAGAACTGCACAAGAACAGCATCGCTCAACGGAACTTTCGAAATTAACTGGTGTCTTTTGTGCAGCTAACATCCCACCTTCCAAACTGGATAGCCCTAAAAAAAAATTACTTGGAAAATTCGTTAAAAGATATTGGTGTTATTCCAAATGCAAATTGGATGCGGACATGTTATTTGCCGAAAAGATATGATATTCAAAAGCAGCAAGTGAAAGATTTTTAAAAATCGGTATCCGGTGTAGGCATCGTAGCAGATGAAACAACTGATTCTGAAGATAGATACATTTTGAATATTCTTGCTGTTTCATCAGCTGAACCGAATGTTGAAAGCTGCAATGATGAAACATCTTTGAATGCAATCTTCCTTGAGTGCATCACTTTCGAATCCGTAAATTTTAAAGCAGTTAGCGAGGCAATACTTCACTGCGTTAACAATTATGAAATACCTTTTGCTAATATAACCGCTTTTGTAACAGACAATGCATCTTACATGTCCAAAGCGTGGAGAAAGAGCCTGAAAGCCGTATTTTTGAATGGTGTTCACGTCACCTGCAATGCGCATCTTTTAAATCTTTTGGGCAAAATTTGGCAGAATGAAATTGAAATTGTTAACTCTTTAGTAGCTGCTGTTAAACGTGCCTTCACAGCTTGTCCCTCCCGTAAAGGAAGTTTTCGACTATTTTTGCAAGAGAAGGACAAAATACCTTGCTAACCATCAGTACCTGTGCAGACTAGGTGGAGCAGTTGGTTTGAGGCCGTGCTTTTTCAGAGCAAACATTTAGAAGACTACGCAGAGTTTTTTGAGAAAGAAAAAGACAACAGTAGCAGTTGTATTGTGGATAAAATCATTGGGTATTGTCAAGATAGGGATTTAAAAGAAAATCTGAAGCAGGTCGAGGTTCATTCGCCGTATATTTCCGGACAGCTCACTTTATTTGAAACACAGCGAATTTTCGCGCACAAAATATATAATGAAATGTCGGACATCGCCAACAGTCTTCTTAGCAAGAGTCAAGACTGCGATCACGTCGCTGCAAAAAGGCTCTATCCACTTGTTATGAAAAAATTAAGCATTATTTTTTTTTTTTTTGAAGATAAAAAGCTTTGATTTTGTCAGCCAGCTGCTAATTTCTTCAAAGCATGTAGGTTTTTGTAGGGTGTTTGATCCTCATCAATGTAAGTCCTTGGACCTTTTATACGACGAAGAAGATTTGTTTGTTTTCTGTCACATTCCTATGTTCGAAGATGAGGACCAACTAAAATGTGAATTTCGTTCATATAAAGTGACTGTAATATACTGATTTCATTGTCCCGTTCCGCCAATCTGTCTTGGCTCCACGGGGACTTATTGAGCACCTTGGATGTTATTTTGACATGTTGCGACAATTATCCTGCCTTGAGACGCCGGTTCGGACCCTGGCCACCCCAATGGCCCAGAGACCAGCCCGTGGTGACGTGCTGGCAGGCGACCTAGTATACCTTGTCTGGGTTCCCGCTCTGTCTGGCGGGATAGGTCGTTTCTTACTTTATCGTTGACTGGAAGATTCCTTGCCCTCGAACTTTTTTTGAGGAGTAATTTCCCTTTATTTTCTTTTTCAAAACATCTACACACATGTATGCACTGTCCTCATGCTTAGGACTTACAACATCAAGAGATAGCAAAAAAAATTATTTACAGAATATTTACATTGGTGGTCTCTTCGTCTGCTTTCCCACAGACTTCTACCCTCATTCATCTTCCGAATCGCGTTCGGTGTGCACGTTCACCTCCTGCGTTTCGGTCCCCGTTTGATTGGGGAAGATGGTATGTTGCTGGAGGGTTAGCCTTTCAACCAAGGCTATCCCCCTCCTGTTAACGGAAGATTGGATGAGCAGATCGAATCTTCGCGTTCTTTGCACACCTGGGATCAGTGTGTTTCTCCATTCGGCGAAGCCACTGCATTCAAGTACGCAGTGTTCTATGCTTGCCGTTCTCTTTCCACAGGGACAAGTGCAGTTCCTGATGGCAAATCTGCCTAGGTATTCAGGGCTGATGCCATGGCCACTGAGTACTTGATTCAGGAACTTATTTGTCTGTGCTCGTTTGGTCGAGACCTTCGGAAACACTCTGTGTGTCTTCCGCCCTGTCTCTCCCGTGTCCCATCTGACCTGCCATTCGGTCATGGTCCGACGTGCTAATGCTGCGCGAGTACACCTTCGCGGCGTTCTGCATTGCACGTCGACCGTCTCTTTCAGCGTGGCTGCCTTCGCCAGCTGATCTGCCCTTTCGTTTCCTAGGGTTCCGACATGGCTTCGTACCCAGTGGAAACTAACTGCCCCATCTCCCTCTGCCCTCAAGAGGGTTTTGATCCTCTGGACGATGGGGTTTCTTCCCCTGAATCTACTCAGAGCCTGCAGTGCTGCCTCACTGTCCGAGTAGAGTTTTATTCTTTCTTCACTACGCCTGAGGAGTGCCCAGGTGAGTGCCATCTCTATCGCCAGAAGTTCTGCCTGAAAGACAGAAGCGTTCTGCGATAATTTCACGCTTCCTGCAGTGGCTTCGTTCCCGTCCGAGAACGCACAGAAGCCTGCCCCCACTTGTCCCTTCATCTTTGAGCCGTCCGTGAACAGCTCATGCCCAACTCCCGTGGGTTTCTCCTTGTCCCACGGTAGGCAAATTTCCTCGGCAGGGTGGATCTGCCAGTCCACGCTTTCCATCTCCATGTCGGAGGCTCGATGCGGCGCACCGAGAAGGTAGGCGTCCTCGACTGACCTTAGGCAGTGCATTGCTGCCTCCCTTTCCACTACTAGGTCTGCCGGCTCGCACCCCGCCAGCACTTGGAGTGCTAGGGTCGACGTTGTGCGAAAACAACCGGTTATCCCTAGTAGGGCCAACCTTTGGATTTGGTTTATCCCCTTCTTCATTCTGACTGTGGGAGTCCACCATGCTCCACTTGCATACGTCAGAATTCTTTCAATTCCTCTCTGATAGATGGCCTTCTTGGTTTTGCCCGTTAACCTCATGCCATTCAATCTATTGAGAATCACCGTGCACCTTGTTCTAAGGTGCCTCAGGTGTGGCAGCCCTGATAGACTCTGATCCAGGACCACACCCAAGTATTTCATTTCACGCACCGCCTTGATAGTGCACCCTTGGAATCTGCACTGGGGTGGTGTTTTCATTACTCCTCTCTTAGCTATTGCTAGCAGAGTGGTCTTCTCAGGAGCGAAGCACAGTTTGCTTTCTCTGCTCCAATTTTCTAGCACATCCAAGGCCCTATGTGCTTCTCTTTCGATCACGTGTCTCCCTGAGGCGGAGACCACGAGAACGAAATCGTCCGCATAGGCTTGAATCTCCACTGCGGGCCCCAGGTCTAGGTTCAGTGCTGAATCAGCAACTATATTCCACCAGAGCGGCCCGGAGTTGGATCCTTGCGGACACCCTCTATGGTACGAACGCGAGGATTGCCCATTCCCCGCTTCGAACTCGACTCTTCTATCAGACAGGTAGCTGCTGATCAGTTTGAACAGGTTCCTTGGACAGCCAAGTTCTTTAAGTCTGGTTAAAACCATTGGCCACCAGACACTGTTGAATGCCCCCCTCACGTCTAGTGAGATGAAGCAGGTATGGAGCCCCTCCGCTTTGTTCCTCTCTGCCCTCTCTCGGAGGCTGCGAATTGCCTGCGTTGCGCAACTCCCCGGAAGGAAACCAAATTGGTTCCTGTTTAGCTTTCCCTGCTCCATGAGAAAGCCAAGCGCTCTGTTCGTTAAAGTGACTGTAAAAGAATTTCGTTCATATAAAGTGACTGTAAAAGAATTTCGTGTCAGCGAAGGTTTGCCAGTCTTCTGGAATACGAAAAAGGTCGCTCCCTAAGCTACACAAGGTCGCCATCCGTTGTCTGTCAGTACCCACAAACAGTATCGATGCTGAACGACCATTTTCTAAATTTAAAAACGTGTTACAGGACAGCAGACACAGCATTAAAGAAGAAAATCTGTGTATGTACAATATAATGTATCAAAATGCCGTCCACTTAAATGGAAATCTTGATCTCGTGTAACGGCGTTGATAACATTGCCAGAATTTGAATGTCTTATAAATGTAAGTATCAATTTTTAAAACTTATAAAGTTATAATGCTTATTCAGTTACGTACTAGTCATTTGTATTACCGCTTTGTAACTTAGTAGACTTTTTTTTTTTTTTTTTTTTGAAATGTTAGTGTATATCATCGGCCCAGAACTCTTCGCGAAATTTCATAATTTACCCCGCTACATCCCCGCGAATTTTGCCTTTTTTTTTTTTTCCCGCGATAAAATTACTGCCCTAGTCATCAGATTTTTTAGTCTCAAAACCTTCTACTACAGTTAGATAAAAGTGTTCATGGTATTTAGAAATGTCTAGGGGAGGGGGCGATATTGCTGGCTAATATTTATGGATCTAGGATAATAAGATCACGCTTATGTATACACTGCAAAAAATTGCCGTAAATAGTCACCCGGATTAAGACAGTTTACAGATCGTAAGCACGCCACCTGGCGGTCAACCATACATTTTTGGTAGATAAATTACATGTTCACGGTATTTAAACTGTTACTGTATTTTAATCTTGACAATCTGGCACCGTTCTTCTTAAAGTGGTTATATACCTGTTTATTCACGTGCAATCAGTCGACTGGCAAAACCTCTGTGGGCAACACGTTACTTACCGGTCATTAGACATGTTCTTGAACATTACGGTATGGTACTGCAAAATTACGGTTTATTGACTGGCCACTCAGCTCCCGGTGTATCTACCGCAATTTGACCCTGCCAGTTTTTTACAGTGTAACCCGTCCCTTATCTTGAAACGAGATTCAACGCTTTGTGACGTTAATTCTTTAAACTGGAAAGTTCCTGGTGAGTTTATGAGCACATCTTTTGAAGTAAAATCAAATTAAAATTTTTACTCGGGCAGACGGGAGGACGGGGGGGGGGGCACGGAGGATACTGGACTTCCGAAAATGTTTTGCACTGACGAATGCTTCTGTCCACTGCATCATATAAATCGTCGACGGGGCTGAGATCTGATAAATAAGGCGGCCAAGGGAGCACAAGAAACGCATGGATATGATACTCGAGCCATTCCAGCACAATGCGGGCTTTGTGGTGTAGGACGTTTTCTTTCTGAAAGAGACCATCCTGATTCACGGTCACTCTGTAGGTCAACATTTGATTTGGTCCGAAACAATGTTTTCTTTCTGAAAAAGTCCATCCTGATTCACGATCGCCCTGCAGGTCAACATTTTACTTAGTCCAAAGCAATTTCTGAAAAACAGTCGTCTGCTCCAGCGAGTCCAGATTCCAGTTCGAACATGCTGATGGACAAGTTCGATGTGGCGGTGAAAGTGTGTCACCAGAGATGAGGGAATCGAATGATGTCCATGAAAACAGTTGCCATGCCATGACACCACCACCGCAGTCCTGTTTCCGTGCAATCAGGTTGCAGAGAGTCACTAGTGCAGCGTCGAATACAGACTTGTCTATCAGCATGTTCGAACTGGAACATGGACTCGTCGGAGCAAACGACTGTTTTCCATTAGTCCTATAATTCACTGTGTCCCCGCGCCCATAGTAGCAGAGCCGTGCATGTCAGTCGGTCAAGTGGACAATTACACGGGCAGCAGACTTCTTAGTTCTATCTTCAAGAGTATCGTCTGGACTTTGTTCGGAAACGTTTCTCCGCGCGCCTTAGCTGTAGTCCGCCTTAGCTGTAGTCTCGTCTGTCAACAAGTAGTGGTCTCCCCTTTCCTGTACGTTGAACGCATGTGCGCCCTTCTTCGTACAATCCCGCCATACATTCATTTCGTGAGTCATCTGTTTTCACTAACAGTGCGGCTGTCTGTGACAGCCAACAATTCTTGTAGTTGCTGAGAAAATAGCCACCGCTTACCTCGCGCCGATAATTATTCCCCTTTCGAACTCTTACAAGTCCTTCCTTTCCCCCAATGCACGGACATCGTACTAGCGGACCTACATTCCCAGCCTGCCCCATCTATACATCGTATCAGAATAATATGACCACCCCCGGAATCACAGTGTACTCACCCAGGCGCGTGGCAGAGTGCACGTGACAAGGTTGACCACACGGAGATGTAAGCGTCCGGCCAGGACAGATGAGCCATAGTGCGTGGCGTCAGCACAATGGGCAGAGGTAGTGATCTGAAGAACGTTAAAAAAGAAATGATCATCTGCTACCGTGCCAAGGGTGGAAGCATCTCAGAAACAACAGACTTCGTCTGCTGTTCGCGAGGTGCTGTAGTAAGGGTGTGCTAAAAATGGACAGCTGGCACACCGAGTACCTCCCGACGTCAAAACTGTGGAGCTCCAAAGGCCATTTCCCCCAGAGGAGATCATCGCCTCTGTCGAATGGTAAAGAGCAATCGACAGCAGTTGACTATGCAAATGAACGCTGGGGCACCCAGGTACGTGTCCCCGATAACAGTAGAGCGAACCCTGTTATGCATGCGTCCCCGGAGTCGACACTGCGTCAAGGTGCCGATGTTAACCCAGGTCCATCAGCAACAACACCTGCAGTTCGCATGGGACTACCGTCATGGGAAAGTGGAAGAGTGGAAAATGGTTGCCTTCTCCAACGAATCGAGGTTTCTACTCCACAGAAGTGACAGGCGGTGGCGGATATGACGTCAGACACACGAGAACCAACACCCGGACACGCTTGTCGGTCAAGTACAGGCCGGAGGTGGCAGGGTGCATGCCTGAGGGATTTCTTCCTGGTATGACCTGGGACCGCTGGTAACACTGGATGGGTCCCTGAACGCCAATGGCCGCCTATCTATCCTTACTGACCACATGCATCTCTTAATGTTGGACGTTTATCCTGATGGTGTCTAACAACAGACAATGCGCCCTGCCATGTCGCTAAAGGGGTGCGTGACTGGTTCCAGGAAAACGACAGCGATGCCTCCGTTTTTCTTTGGCCGGCGAATTCGACCGACCTCAATCCCATACAGCACTTGTGGGACTATTTGGAGTGACAGGTTCACCCTGCTGACCTACAACCACGACATCTCTCGGACCTCCGTGCTCTGCTGCAGTCCGAATCGGCCCGTGTGCCTCGGGCAAACTTCCAGGGCTTCATTGAGTCCATGCCACGCCGTCTCACCGCTATTATCCAGGCCAAGGGTGGTTATTTCCATTATTAGGTAGGTGGTCATATTATTCTGATGTGATTGTGTATATACACTGAAGTGCCAGAAAAACTGGTACAGACGAGCTAATGCAAAATACATAGCAACGTCACCTATGCGCGTACTCGGTTGCGTCCGCAAGTGCATGTATAAACCGATAGACATGCTTGCCAGCTGTCAGAGCTGTTTTCGGCATGAGAATGTCAAGTAATAGCGATTTAAGCGATTTTCAACGCTGTGTCATAGTTGGTGCTCGTGTTATGGGCCATATATTTCGGAGGTAGAAACAAAGTTCGGATTTTCACGGACGACCATTGCAAGGGTGTACCGTGACTACCAGAATTCCGGCAAAACCACCAACCTACAATACCAGTGTGGTCGTAAAAAGACATTGGGTGAACGTCGGCAGTCAAAAATAGTTTCACGCGATAGGCGTGCAACTCTCTCGCAGGTATAATCGGAGTTCAATGCTGGAGCCTCAACAAGCATCAGCGTCCGGACTGTGCAACGTACCCTGCACGATATGGGCTTTGGGAGCCGACGCCCAACTCGAGTCCCCTTGATGGGTGCACGACACAGAGCTTTGCGCCTCGTTTAGGCACGGCAAAGCCGCCACTGGACACTTGATGAGTGGAAACAAGTAGCCTGGTCTGACGAGTCGCGTTTCCAACTGTATCGGGCAGATGGAAGGATTCGTGTGTGGCGCAAACCCCATGAAGCCATGAATCCTGCCTGTCAACAGAGAACTGTACCGGCTGGTGGGAGGTCCGTAATGGTATGGGGTGGGTTTAGCTGGACTTCACTGGGACCCCTGGTACGTCTACAAACGTCTGCGACCTGCCAACGCTATGTGCACATCGTTTCTGACGAGGTACACCCGTTCATGTCCTGCTGTCATGCTGATGGGTTAGGCCTGTTTCAACAGGACAATGCAGCTCCACACAAGTGTCGGGACTCCACATTATGGATAGAAGAGCATTCATCTGAGTTTGGGGTGTTGCCATCTCCCCCCCCCTCAAGTCCCCAGATCCGAACGTGATGGAACACATTTGGGATGCCATGCAACGCGTTATCGAACACAGGAACCCGAGACCTCAGAATACAACCGAATTGTAGAACGCTCTGCAGGAAGTATGGTGTGCATTGCCTACGGCACATTTCCAGAAGCTAGTGGAGTCCATGCCCCGTCGTATTTCTGCAGTCCTGCGCTCCCGTGTGGGTCCTACTAAATATTAGACTGGTGTAACTGTTTTTCTGGCACTTCAGTGTATATCCCGAACCGGTTGGTGACATTGCTGCTGAGTGGTGTGGGGCGCATTCAATTGTGGAGACAGTGTTGGTCATAATTATGGCTCATGAGTGTTTAGCGAGAATTTGATTGGAAGGTAGAGAATAATTCAGTCATGTCTTCACGAAGTCGACAAGCTCAAAGTATGAGTGTTCAGAGATGGTGGTATCTGTCTAATCGGTTGAGTCTACGCGGGTTGCGTGCCACCCTCATTCATGGCGTCTGGTCCTGTCCCTTTCCTTGAATCAGGGATCTTAAATTAGGGACACGCGACCCCTATGTCTGCTCTCATGAGAGTTGTTAATACCCCCCCCCCCAATGTTTGATTTTAAAAAGCTTAACACCTCGGCAGTCTTCATATCAATGCCCGTTTTGTGTTCTCTTATACGAGGTAAATACTGCACAAGAGTTTTGGTAGAACAATGGTAAATAATTAAGTCGTTGAAAATCGTATCGTGATAAAATTCAGTCTTCCTTACTAAGCGACGGAAAGTGTAGTACTGTAAAGAAGAAACATTTCTTCCATCTTCGGACTTGCACTAATACCCTTCCTTGCTCTTGTTGCATAATTAATTTCATTGTTTCCAGGTGCAGTCTGGTCTATATCATCACGCCAGTACTGTGTTCAAGATCAGTTTTAAGAGCTCGAGCCAGTCCGAGTCCGAAGTTTATATTGGTAGATAGAACTCGGTCCAAATAGACCCCAAAAACTATGACTAACCTTTTTAGGGCATTAAAAAAATCTCTTCCATGCTTCCACTCTCTCCTGCCCCTGTAGTTAATAGATGTACACTGAAGAGCAATTGAATTAGAGATACCTGTCTAGTAACGTGTAGCACCACCTTTCGCCCTGACGGCGGCGATTCGTCTCGGCATGGACTCGACAAGACACCGGAAGCGTTGGGAAGCCATACGGATCCACGACCCCTGAACAAGCTCCCACAGTTCAAGAAGATTTGATGGAGGGGGTCAGAGCCTCGAACATCTCTCTCGATGGCATCCGAAATGTGCTCGATGGGATTGAGGTCAGGTGACCTAGCTGGCCAAGGAAGCGCGTCACGTCGGTGGAGTGTTCATCCAACCATTCGGATACAATTCGAGAGCGATGGCACGGTCCATTGTCTTGTTGCAAGATGAGGTCCCCAGTGGGATGTTGAAGACGCACAAACGGGAGCAAACGGTCGTCCAGGATATTCCGGTAACGTTGACCTGTGAAGGACGATGTCACACTTACCAGAGGTCCCATTTCAGTCCACGTAAACAATCCCCAGACGAGAATGCCACCCCCACCAGCTTGAAGAGTACCCTGCTGGCAAGACGGATCCATCGCTTCATGTGGTTTGCGCCATACTCGTATCCTGCCATCCCCATGTACCAACGTGAATCTCGATTCATCAGTCCAGGCAACATTTTCCCACATGTCTAGCGTCCAGTGGCGATGTTCCCGCGCCCATGCTAATCTTTGCACCCTGTGATGTGCGGTCAGCAGCGGTACCCTCGTGGGACGATGGCTTCTGTACCCCATAGCGAGGAGATGCTTCTGGATGGTGTGGCTGCTTACACGTTTTTGTGCACCAGCGTTAAATTGCCGAGTGATTTCTTGCACTGTGGCCCGTCTATCCGCTGTTACAATGCGAGCTAGCCTACGATGACCCCGCTCATTCACACGCTGTTGTTCACGGCAGTTAGACCTTGCAGGGATGGTTTTACCGGATTCGATGTACTCACGGTGCACCCGTTACACAGTGGCTCGTGAAAATCCCAGTGCCTGCACGACTTCCGAGATGGAGTGACCCATTCGTCCGGCCCCGAAAATTTGCCCACGATCAAATGCGCTTAGATCCTTCGTCTTACCCATACTGCGTCCGACTTTTACTGATTCCCGTCGCATCACTCCTTATGTTGTCGGATCGCTCTATACGTCATGGCATTTCTGTTTACAGGGCCGCCCACAGTGCAACATTTGCATAACGCCAGCCGTCTCTAATGCAATTGCTCTTCAGTGTATTTTTCAACTCGAGAGTGGGGAAGGGCTCTCTTTCGGTTTCTGTAGCATAGCAGCGCGATTTTTTATTTTTAACCATTCGTTTCCTCCTGTACTTTGGGCGGCTGGAATCCGGTAAGATCGGGCGGTGCTGTAATTTACGCACGTTGCTCAATAGAATTAGCAGGAAGCTGCCGCGCGGAGAAAGGTGGTAAAATTTCGTCGGCGTACTATCTACTATATTTTGGGTTAATGCATAAGTTCATGCCGGTTTTTTCACTGCACGGCAGGAATGTTCTCCATCAGAAGGGAAAACGAAATGAGTTATATATGTGCTCCCCCACATTGTGTACGATGGTGTACCAACGTCAATGCCATTTTTGAAGAAAAAAAAGTGCAGGTTTTGCTGCGAAGAAATCTTCAAGGAAATTCTAACGAACAACATCATTGTTGAACGTTCTGCCACGAAGTGCATTCGACAGAGATCGGAACAGGTGATAGTCTGAAGGGGCGACATCTGGGGAATAGGCCGGATGTGGAAGGATCTCCCATTTCATGTCCTGAATGGCCATTTTGGTCATGTTTGCACTGTAAGGGCTTACGCTATCATGTTAGAGAAGGACACCATATCGCCAATGTGTCCGTGTCTGCTGAATTGCTCCTTCCACACTGCGGAGTTGCTCACAATAGAGTGCACCGTTGATGATCCGATTCTTCGGCAGCATTTCCCAGTGAATAATGCCTTCTATGTCCCACCAGACACACAACATGGTCTTCGCAGGATGAAGGTCATGTTTTGGACGTGGTGTGAGCGTCTTGTTTGGGCTTAACCCTTTCCTCCTATGCCTGAAATTCACGTACAGGCGCCACTTTTCATCTCCAGTAACAATACGTGACAGAAAGGGTTTGTGTTGCTGAGATCATTCGCGATTCAAACGATCCTCATCAAAGAGAGATGGACGACCTGAGCGTGGAGAGTCGTTGCGGTCAAAATTGCCACCTAGAAACCGCTCAGACCATTTGCGGGCTGTCCTCGGAGCGACAGCATCCTCCCCATACACAGCACAAATCTCTCGAGTAGCGTCGGCGGCTGTGGATCCCTTGTTAAACTCGTAGAGGAGCAGATGTCGGAAATGTTCATTCCTCTCTACTTGACACTCCATACTTTCGGACTTGAAAACCAAAAAACCATAAGCCACAATCACACAAAACAATATGATATAGATACACGATATTACTGGATACATTTTGATATACAACTGGCCATCTGCACCGTCATTACTGACCTGGGAAACACTCGAGAAATAAATGGCATGAACTCATCAACCGAATAGTATCCATAGTTCATAAAGAACCTTTACCTTCTCCGCAGGTATCCCCTAATGCGTTTGCTATCCTAGCCCTCCAAAGTCCTCACTTCTCACCCAGACCCTGTTGCCGAAGAAAATTCTCTCTCTCTCTCTCTCTCTCTCTCTCTCTCTCTCTCTCTCTCTCTCAGAGGCCGAACCGCAGTACATTTTGTGCACACTGTTAAAAATTGGTACTTAAAAATAAAAAAAAATGTACCCGTTTTTGAGCACATTCTGGGCTTATAATAGCTCCGAGTACTTGTGTCCGATTTTTGAAAAAGACACGTACTCATTTTTGAGTACATACAGGGAATCCATTGTGAGTATATCTGGCATTTCTAATATGAAATATATGTACTCACTTTTGAGTACATATATTTTCAAATATATGTACTAAAAAAATCCACATATTTCTAATATATGTGCTCTAACTTCATTCAGTTTCTGGGTAGAGCACAGACACTGAAGGAGGTTATAGCGAATCTAGCGATTCTGACAGGCTAGTTTGTAAGTGAAAGAGAGAGAGAGAGCACACCAGATGGCGCCACCGTACGATATTGCACATAGAAGGCAGAGAGAAATTAGGGGCCGGCTTAGGAACTTTAACCGGGGATTCCTACCCGGGGGCCGCCACTTAAAGTGCTCGTCCGATGCACGGCGGATATTCAGCGATTGTTAGAAATTCACACTACCAGGCTACGTTTGAACCTGAGGTGCCTCCATCACTAGTCGGAATCTCTAACCACTAAGCCATGCGCCACTCGATTTCAAATTTGGAATACGTGTACTCCATATATACATATTTATTCATAGAATCAACTGGAAGTATATTATTCGATGGCACATGTGGGATAACAGATATCTACTCGTTGTCACATGCTGGGCAAATGGACCGCCCAATTTTATGACAAGTATAGTGATGAAGCAACAATAACATATTATTTATGAAATTGACACAAATATAGTTAATGTAAAAACTAAAAACGTGCACAAAGATACTTTATGCATAACTAAATTGCTTGTGATCAATGACTTTGTTGTACTAATTATTTATGTGTCTCACTTTACACATGTATTAAAAAATTTCTCTTGAAATCTATATCTAAAATGAAGTAATACGAGATTATATTTATATTTATTGACGCAGTTGTTTGTAAATACGTATGGTTACTTATATTTGAGCATGTCATGCATACGTTTACGATACAATTGTACTTAAAACAAGAAAGATGACACCGAATTTTCGGGTGTAATAAGCACGTCTTTTAAATCCGTTCTGACGCAAATTAAATTAATCAAAGCTATTCAAAGTCAATGGAACCGATATGGAAAACAATAGTATCTGACGGAAGAAAGACGTTTTTCAATCGGGTTTTTAATCCCTCAGATATTGCTGTAAACGGAATCGTGAGCTTACGCCCTCTGGTTGCAGACTTGTGCGTTAAGAAAAACATGAATTTATATGAGAAACATTTCGCACCGGAAAAGCTCTCCAACGCAGAAAGAATTTTTCAAATCGGACCCTTAGAAACAGAGATATCGACAAAAATAAGATGTGACTTTACGTCCCCTGGTGGGAAAACCATGCATTCTTTTAGGAAGAAAGTATTCTCAAAAGGTTTATCCATATGAGTCGTATCGGTCCAAGAAAAAAAACTTTTTGTCGAGTTTTCAGGAGCCTAGATTTTTCTACAAATACATCAGAAGCAGAAATTAACACTTATGTCCCCTGGTGGCCAAACCATTCTTTACCAAACATTAGAAATTATGTGAAAAATATTTTCCATCAGGTCTTGTATGCGATACAGGAAGAATTTTTCAAAACGGAGTTTTAGGAGCAGAAATAACGCAGAAAACGAATTTACCTTTGTGCCCCCTAGCGGAAAGTCTATAATTTACTTGAAAATTTTGAATTTATAAGAAACACATTTCGCATAGGAAACACTATCCAACAAAGAAGGAATTTTTCAAATCGGACTCTTAAAAGTAGAGATATTGACAAAAATAAAATATAAATCTACGCTTCCTGGCGTAGAAACCATGCATTATTTCAAGAAGAAAATGTTCCTAAAAGGTTTGTCGACATAAGTAGTATCGGTCAACAAACGACTTTTTTCAATAAAGATTTTAGAAGCTCATATTTTACTGCAAATGCATCAGAAACGGAAATTAAGACTTACGCTACCTAGTGGCCAAACCATTTTTTACAAAAATTAGAAATTATGTGCAAAGGATTTCCCAACAGGAGCTGTATCTGTGCAGAAAGAATGTCTCAAATCCGAGATTTAGAAACAGATATATAGGGGGAAAGCAATTTATCTTTACACCCCCTAGCGGAAAGTCTATGAATTACTTGAAAATTTTGAAATTATATGAAAAGCATGACACACTGGAAACACTATCCAACAAGGAAGGAGTTTTTCAAATCAGACTCCTAGAAATAGAGATATTGACAAAAATAAGATATGTATCTACGACCCCTGGCGGAGAAACTGTGGAATATTTTAAGAAGAAAATATTCCGAAAAGGTTTATCGATGTGAGTGGCATCAGTCCACGGAAGAATTTTTTCAATCGATATTTTAGAAGCTCAGATTTTATGGCAAATACATCAGAAGCAAAAATTAACACTTTCGCCCCCTGGTGGCTAAAGTATTCTTTACCAAAAATTAGAAATTATATGCAAAAGATTTTCCATCAGGAGGTGTATCCGCTGAAGATTTTTTTTTTAAATCGGAGCTTTAGAAGAACAGTTATCTGGGAAAATGTAATTTACTTTTAAGCCCCTAGCGGAAAATCTATGCGTAATTTGAAAAAGTAACTACATCTAAAATACTCTTCGACATAAATGGAATCGAAAGATAGAAGAATTTTTTCAATCGGATGTTTAGAAGCAAATATGTGGAACAAAACCTATTTTTGAATTCGACATCATCTGCATTTACGCCCTCTAGCGGCAAAATTGTACATCGTAAAAAAAACGAAATGAAGGATCATCATTTGCATATTTCAAGCTTCCCAATTCAAAAATAATTTTTCAAATCGGACAAATAGTTGCAGAGAGATCGTGGGTACGGACGGACGGACAAACAGATAACATAAGCACGATCTTTTTTTACAAAAGACGTGCTAAAAAACACGAGTAGGTTCAGGTTCTCATTTTTAAGTATATTTTTTTCAACAGTGCAGCAAGATCCTGCCAGACCCCGTTTCGGGTCGACCCTTCTCGGCATAGCAACCACTCTGCCATAGTGACAGCAATTACTCCTTTTTTACTTCATTGCGTTCCGTTTAATAAGCGCTCTCATTACTAGAAAAGAAAAAACAAATCTGTTATATAATAATCACTCTAGAAATTAGTGTATTATTATGTTTTCTGTCACAATATTCTGAAGAGGTTCGAAGCTTTGCTACTTGTGTGGCATCAGTTAAACCAGTTCGATCGGTATGGAGGCCCATACTTGAAATGCTTAGTTGCATTAAATGGTGGGAATGGATTGCTTCGTATAGAAAAAAATATTATTTAACCGCAAATGAGGATGAGTAGGATTAGCAAGGGATGTGACACCCTGGAAACATATATGCATAACTGTAACGGCCTTCGATGTCTCAGTGCTATCTATGCTCATTTCTTGTTTGGGCGTCAGAGTGTGATGAAACAGTGGCGCCTCAAGTAAAAGCATTTGCTTCTTGATCTAAGAAGACACGTGGAACGATGAAATTACGACGGCATGCTTGGCATGTTTCGATCTCCACCCGGAACCTGAACAGGAATTGGTGGCTTCCGGTTCTGCTGGAGAGACAAGTGTGGTTGTGAATCCATGACGCAAGAGGTTATGGAAATCTTTGAAAGAATTTCGATGAAGATATGAAATAAGTAAATGAATAAATAAATACTAAGAATTACGGGACGCAAATTTACGTAACCGAACCTTCTGAAAGTGATGCAAATAAGTGAATAAGCACAAGGTTCGGGAGCTAGATGTGATATGGTATGAGAAAATGATTATGATATGAGAAGTAACGCATCGCAAAAGAAAACAATCGTTATTACCGAAAACGAAAGCACTGATCGCAATATTTAATACACTTGGATGAACGTTGGACGCCCGGGTGACTTAGCGGTTAGAGGTGCATGTTTCTGACTAGCCGTAAGAGCTCGGTCAACACTGTTAAAAAAAATTACTTAAAAATGGGAACCTGAACCTACTCGGGTTTTTAAGTACAATCGTATTGCAAACGGGTACATGCCATGCTGAAATGTAAGTAACCATACGTACTTACAAATAACTGCGTCAATAAATATAAATATAATCTCGTATTACTTCATTTTAGATATTATAGATTTCAAGAGAAATTGTGTAATAAATGTGTAAATTGACACACATAAGTAATCAGTACAACAAAGTCACTGATCACAAGTAATTTAATTATGCATAAAGTATCTTTGTGTACGTTTTTACGTTAACTATATTTGTGTCAATCTCATAAATAATATATTGTCGCATCATCACTATATTTGTCATAAAATTGTGCGGTCCATTTGCCCAGCAACGAGTGTATCTATTATCCCAGATGTGCCATCAAATAATATACTTCCAGTTGATTCTATGAATTCATGAGTACGTATAAAGTACACGTATTCCAAATTTGAAACCGTTCCGCGGATTGCTTAGTGGTCAGAGATTCAGACTACTGATGGAGGGACCCCAGGTTCAAACCTAGCCTGGTAGTGTGAATTTCTAACAATCGCTGAATATCAGACGGGCACGTTAAATGAATGCCCCCGAGTAGGAATCCCCTGGTTAAAGTTCCTAAGACCCTTAACTTCTCTCTGCATTCTATGTACAAAATTGTACGCATGTACGGTTGCGGCATCCAGTGTGTTCTCTCTCACTTACAAACCAGCCTGCCAGATTCGCTCTAACTTCCTTCAGTTTCTGTGCACTGCCCGAAAGGGTACAGAAAGTGAAGAACACAAAGAAGGAGACATCTGATACCAACGAAATTTATACAGCATAATAACGGAATACAGACGATAACGGGATCAAAACATTATGGCAAAATACAGCTGTATTTGCTGGTAAACTGAAAAATAACATTTCCATGTAACATGGTTAGTACGAGGTTGAACCGCCATGAACTGCGTCACACTGTGCAATTCTGGCATGGAGTCTGTCGTACAGATGTTGGATGTAAGTTTGGGGTATTGAGTTCCAAGCATCCTCAACCTGGACGCGTAAATTGGGGATGGTCGTGGCTGTCCGTGGAGACAGGATAAGTCGTTGTCCCATAAAATTCCACACCTGCTCAATGGGTGACAAATCCAGTGAACGTGCAGGCCATGGAAGTTGTCTCACACCCTGAAGTGCATGTTGCGTTGCACGTGCCGTGTGTGGGCGTGCGTTTTCTTGCTGGAAAACACCACGATGGACCGACCTTACAAATGGCACAACAACGGGCTGAATGATGTTTTTGATATAGGAAGTGCTTTTTAACGTACCCGGTACAAACACTAGTTGTGTACGGGAGTGATAGCTGATCGCTCCCCAAACCAGGAGACCAATTGTAGACCCTGTGTGTTGCTGGCGGACGCAAGAAGGGTGGAGACGCTCTCCTGTACGTCTGCGAACACGCATACGGCCATCGGAGGCTCCCAAGCAGAATCTGCTTTCATCGCTGAACATTGCGTTCTCCAGTGCAGATGTTGGCGACACCACTGCAGCATTTCCTGACGGTGGGCTGGAGTCAGAGGTACACATGCCAGAGACACACGTGCACGTAGTCCTGCATCCAGTAGACGGTTGAGGATTGCTCGCACAGTCACCTCAGGAGCAACGGCAGCTTGGATTTGCGTCGCAGTGGATGTTCTGCTTGACAACGCCGCTCTTCTTATGCGTCGATCGGTCCGCTCATCACTCCGTCTGTGACTCCCTTCCACGTCTTCTCGTGTGGGAATGTTCCTCGGACCATTTACGCCACCATCGTACCACCACCGATACTTCCATTCCAATTCGCTCCGCAATACGACGATACGACCACCCGGCCTCGCGGAGTCCGACTAGACGACCTCGCTCAAAGTCCGATAGCTGCTGAAATCGTACACGTCTTCCATGTCCAGGCATTGCAGCTTCTTCAGGATCTTCGCACGTGTCCGTACGCCGACGACTGATTACATTCACTTCGCCGTACTCCTTAAATACCACCGACGATAAGTTGCATATTGTTACAGTGGACACCCCCCCCCCTCCTAAAACCTGAAGAAAACTTTAAAATTTGTCCGCCATGTCGCGTATTGTATGAGGCAGCTAGGAATCACAGTTCGGCAGGCTCACATGTTCTTTTACAGTTCAGTTTTTTTTATTTATTTCTCATTTACGTTGTTTTTTCTTTCGGATGTTCTCTAAAATTAATTAACAAAATTGCGGGATAATTGGGAAGTCGCTCCAATGCTCTTGAAGGCAAGAAACGCAATATTTTTGCCATTTTGAATTGTTTCTACCTGTGAGAAAAGGTAGCACTCAATGGTTGCTCTGGAAATTGATAAGAGCAAAGCGATAGGCCCAGAAGATCACTTCTGGATTTCTTGATTAGGGGCCGATGTTACGACCCACCCCCGCCTTTAATTTAGTAATTAATGGGCGTGGTTGATGTGTGAAATTAATTAAGTATTAATTATGTTCGAGGCTTGATTGGAGTTTAAAAGTGTAAACAGCAGATAAAGTTTTATCTGGGGGTTTGGAAAGAAAAGAGGCGAAGAATTCTCTCTCTGGCTGGGTGGTCTCAGAATAGCTCTGTTAGGTCATAAATATCAGGGCGCAGCTGACGGGAAACTAAGCAACACGGAATGGTACCTTTCGAAGAGGGGTCCACTTGAGTAAATGAATGAAGATGGGGACAAAAGGTTTAGCGAATAATCGTAAATTCGTCGATTGTTTGGGGCATTTTCGAGAACAATTGCTCTCTGTGTGGTCCGTGCAGAAAAATAAGAGTTCGCACTTGGCATGAACATAAGGAAGAAAGTTAGTTGTCTGTGCGCTCTCCGATGTGAAAGGCTGGATGCCTTGGATCTGCAAAAAATGAATTGGGAAAAATGAAGCAGCAAACCTCCCCGCATTTGGTGAGAAATGGAGACAACTCGAGGCAGCTGGAGATGCCAGTTTGCCATAAAGACAGCGGAATGCCTAAATCCGCGTGATAAAGCTGCAATTTCTAGGCTGGAGCGTAATGGAACTCAGCGACTGTTTGGACTAATGAAAGCCAAGTTACAGGGGAATTAAGAAGTCTGCGAGTGGACAGTGGTCATTCCAATGAGAAGCGAAGCCATGCAAAGTCGGGTTCGGATGCCAACCACTGCAGTGTGGAATCGTCACCCCCATTCATCCCCTACTGTGGAGGAAGTGAAGAGACTCGCTTGTCTTACGGGGCGAAGCGAGGCCCCATGTGTGCGTGTGTGTGGTCACGTAAGCAGCGAAGCCACTACGTGTAAGTGCGACGGGATAAAAACATGGCGAAAGAAAAATATGAGCGTAAGAGCGGTGGCTTCGACACCTAACAAATATACAGGTGAAATGTTGAGTTGCTGATATACGCTTAAGGTAAAAGCACGTCTGATTTCGCTCGGCCGAGAAAATTAATCTCAGGGCTGGCGGTCGCAACTCTATAAAAAAAAAATGGAAACAAAACCTGCGAGAGGCATGTTTGAACTGCGTACTCAGGCAGGGTAGATGGTTTGCTAACGGAAAGGAACTGACTGAATAGGGAATGAACGGTCAAAAAGGACGGAAGGTAGCGACGGACGGAATCCACTATAGCAGCAGCGGAATTGAATGTGTCCCACTCTCCAAAAAGTGATGGTCGGAATCATTTCTTCACGACAACAAATGTTACAGTGGACACCCCCCTCCTAAAACCTGAAGAAAACTTTAAAATTTGTCCGCCATGTCGCGTATTGTATGAGGCAGCTAGGAATCACAGTTCGGCAGGCTCACATGTTCTTTTACAGTTCAGTTTTTTTTATTTATTTCTCATTTACGTTGTTTTTTCTTTCGGATGTTCTCTAAAATTAATTAACAAAATTGCGGGATAATTGGGAAGTCGCTCCAATGCTCTTGAAGGCAAGAAACGCAATATTTTTGCCATTTTGAATTGTTTCTACCTGTGAGAAAAGGTAGCACTCAATGGTTGCTCTGGAAATTGATAAGAGCAAAGCGATAGGCCCAGAAGATCACTTCTGGATTTCTTGATTAGGGGCCGATGTTACGACCCACCCCCGCCTTTAATTTAGTAATTAATGGGCGTGGTTGATGTGTGAAATTAATTAAGTATTAATTATGTTCGAGGCTTGATTGGAGTTTAAAAGTGTAAACAGCAGATAAAGTTTTATCTGGGGGTTTGGAAAGAAAAGAGGCGAAGAATTCTCTCTCTGGCTGGGTGGTCTCAGAATAGCTCTGTTAGGTCATAAATATCAGGGCGCAGCTGACGGGAAACTAAGCAACACGGAATGGTACCTTTCGAAGAGGGGTCCACTTGAGTAAATGAATGAAGATGGGGACAAAAGGTTTAGCGAATAATCGTAAATTCGTCGATTGTTTGGGGCATTTTCGAGAACAATTGCTCTCTGTGTGGTCCGTGCAGAAAAATAAGAGTTCGCACTTGGCATGAACATAAGGAAGAAAGTTAGTTGTCTGTGCGCTCTCCGATGTGAAAGGCTGGATGCCTTGGATCTGCAAAAAATGAATTGGGAAAAATGAAGCAGCAAACCTCCCCGCATTTGGTGAGAAATGGAGACAACTCGAGGCAGCTGGAGATGCCAGTTTGCCATAAAGACAGCGGAATGCCTAAATCCGCGTGATAAAGCTGCAATTTCTAGGCTGGAGCGTAATGGAACTCAGCGACTGTTTGGACTAATGAAAGCCAAGTTACAGGGGAATTAAGAAGTCTGCGAGTGGACAGTGGTCATTCCAATGAGAAGCGAAGCCATGCAAAGTCGGGTTCGGATGCCAACCACTGCAGTGTGGAATCGTCACCCCCATTCATCCCCTACTGTGGAGGAAGTGAAGAGACGCGCTTGTCTTACGGGGCGAAGCGAGGCCCCATGTGTGCGTGTGTGTGGTCACGTAAGCAGCGAAGCCACTACGTGTAAGTGCGACGGGATAAAAACATGGCGAAAGAAAAATATGAGCGTAAGAGCGGTGGCTTCGACACCTAACAAATATACAGGTGAAATGTTGAGTTGCTGATATACGCTTAAGGTAAAAGCACGTCTGATTTCGCTCGGCCGAGAAAATTAATCTCAGGGCTGGCGGTCGCAACTCTATAAAAAAAAATGGAAACAAAACCTGCGAGAGGCAGGTTTGAACTGCGTACTCAGGCAGGGTAGATGGTTTGCTAACGGAAAGGAACTGACTGAATAGGGAATGAACGGTCAAAAAGGACGGAAGGTAGCGACGGACGGAATCCACTATAGCAGCAGCGGAAGTGAGGGCGTGCCACTCTCCAAGCAGTTGACGTTCACAATTATTTCTTCACGACAACAGAAATCATTTCCCAGGAACACAGAAAATCAATCTTGGAAACCGCAACAGCAGATGTGAGAGGGCCTATTTTACTTAACGGCCACCTTCAAATCGTCACGAGAATAGATCAGTGTGCATTCTAATCATTGCAACAAAGTGCGGCGTGATATTACCATTTTAATTGTGTGCTTCATTTACATCAAGCGTCAAAATGAAGTGTTGAATCATCGGTGCTGCCACATGGTGCAAGTGTCCGTGTGTGTGTGCGCGTTTTTTTTTTTTGTTGTGTGATATTATGTGATGCACGCTGGATTTGCACAGCAAAGTCACGAAACTGTAAGTAGATGAATATTTCCTTTTTCTTTCTTCGCACATCTGCGAACTTGTGCCATCCCGACACCCAAAGCTGCATGGACATAGATGCAGTAATGCTGAGTGACTGAACCTCAGAGGAAATACCTGCACATACAGATTTCAATTTCTTACAGGGCCCATTTCCTGATTACTTTTTTACATGAATAAGGGAGAAGGTGTGGCCACAAATTCCGCTGGGCGGGACAGTTTCTTTTAACTTTGGTTCAGGACCAAAGCGAGCGGGGCAGGGTTCTGCATGTGCATGCTTATTAGATTTAGTTAATTAACTTTGGCAGTATTTCGCACCTATAATCTTATACCGCAAATTAACGTGCTTGTGTATTTTGTGTCGCGAGTATTTTTAATGTGATCGTTTGCATATAATTTTTTTTCATTCTCTAAGCAATTGTATATGAATATCACCTGCAGCTCTATTTAGTGTGTAAACGAGTAGTATCTCTTGTTCAGATAGTCCGGTGGAGACTCAGTCGGCTTGTGTCTTCCGACAGTAATGTGTGACACCGTATGCTGCCCACATATGAGGGGCAATTGTCTATGCGCCTAGAGAGCGCCGGATCTGTTTAAATCTCGCAGAACGTTATTAAATGTTGTGTTGTGTATTTGAGAATCATGTGTTATTTGCGAAAGTGAGTGTTGTACTGGCTGGTTGGGGATTGAATGTACCGGAGTAAGATCCGGACCACTACACTCAGTCACGAATTGGTGATTGCGGGTGAACCTCATCACAACTCTGATCCCAAAGTATCATTTTTTTTAGTCTATTTTATTTTTTATTTGTTGTTGTTATTTTGTTCACACGGTGGATTCACACAAGCCTTGTGCTTCGGGTCATTCTTCAACTTTTCATTTTTTATGTTCTGGTGTGAATCTTTGAGTGCAGCAGTGCACCTGAGATTCTCACCTGGTGCCGTGGCCAACTAAATTGTACTTCAGGTCTCAAGCACCGTTACCGGCCGACTCGGCAGGAACACCGTTAGCGCCGTGTAACAATATTATGCCGTGCTGTGGCGTAAGCGCTCACCGTTTGGTCCCGAAATTAACATCACATCTACGTACATTCGACCCCATTAACATATGTAAATTTCATGATCGTCCGCCAATTCCTTTTTTGTGTTCTTTTTTCATTTTCCGACAGTGTATTTGAAATATATGGATTTTTTTGAGTATTTATATTTGAAATGTATATACTCAAAAATGAGTACATATATTTCAAATTAGAAATACCAGATATTCTCACAATTGATTCCCTGTATGTACTCAAATATGAGTGTCTTTTCTCAAAAATGAGACACAAGTATATAAGCCAAGCTGTTATAAGCCCAGAATGTACTCAAAAATGAGTACATATGAGTGCATAGGAACTTTAACCGAGGATTCCTACCAGGGGGCCGGCACTTAACGTGTTCGTTGGATACAAGGCACATATTCAGAGATTGTTAGAAATTCACACTACCAGGCTAGGTTTGAAGCTGAGGTCCCTCAATCAGTAGTCGGAATATCTAACCACTAAACCATGCACCGTTCGATTTAAAATTTGGAATATGTGTGCTCCATACATACTCATTTATTCATAGAATCAACTGGAAGTATATTATTCGATGGCACATCTGGGATAATAGATATATACTCGTTGTCACACGCTGGACAAATGAACCGCCCAATTTTATGACAAGTATAGTGATTAAGCAACAATATATTATTTATGAAATTGACACAAACATAGGTAACGTAAAAACGCACACAAATATAATTTATGCATAAATAAATTACTTGTGATCAGTGAGTGACTTTGTTGTACTAATTATTTATGTGTGTCACTTTACACATTTATTAAACAATTTCTCTTGAAATCTATAATATCTAAAATGAAGTAATACGAGATTTTATTTATATTTATTGACGCAGTTATTTGTAAGTACGTATGGTTACTTATATTTGAGCATGTCATGTACTCGTTTACGATACCATTGTACTTAAAAAAAACGAGTATAGGTTCAGGTTCTCATTTTGAAGTAGATTGTTTTCAATAGTGTTGAGACCGCCTGACCAATCACTTGAACACGAGCTTCTGACGTTTGAATACTTCAAATTTCCAGTCACACGAGCTGGGTCTGGGATAAAGCTCAAATGAAACCTGTGTTGTTCGTCCGTTGCATGGCGCTGGTTCCATCTCCCCAACCCCCACCCCGCTTGGGAAACACCGACCCCATTCCAGGATCGGTGGCCGAATGTTCTCATGTAACCTTAGACGCTCAGTAGCCATTACACCCCGAAGCAAATCAAAGAAGTTCGGAAATTTTGGCATTTTAGCCGCTTAGTACCAGAGATGGAAACGGGTCGCCGCGTCGAGTATTTCTTACGGGTCAAACGGGTCGGGTCAAGGTGAGCCTGGTCCAATTTTGACCCGGTTTTATTTCCGCTTTATTTTTTAAAAGAAAAAATAAATTTCGAAGAACCCATCAGAGGTCTTTAAAATAATACTCCAGAGGTGCAGAGTATGATCCAGAAACTTACTGAGAAGGGTAAAGGAATGGGATTAAAAATGAATTTTCAGAAGTTGATGGGGAAAAGCTGGAGATAACTAATTCCTACATTTACCTTGGGCAGCACATATCAAGCGATGGTCATATTGATGAAGAAATTAATTGGCGTATAAAACTTTGTTGTAGAGCTTTTGGAAGAAATAGTGCAATTTTTAAGAGAAATGTGATATTATGTCATAAAAGAAAAGTGTTTAATCAATGCATTCTTCCATTGCTTACGTACGGAGCACAGACGTGGACCTTAACTAAAAAAGACGTACAAAGGCTGTAGGCAACTGAAAGAGGCATGGAGAGATGCATGCTTGGTGTAACCAGGAACGATAAGAAAAGGAACTCGTGGATAAGGAAAATGACAAGAGTAGAAGATATCATGATCAGAGTAAAATCCCTGAAATGGCAATGGGCTGGACATATTGCCAAGAGAACGAACCACCGATGAACAAACGAAATTTTAGATTGGATTTTAAGGGACAGGAAATGACTCAGAAGAAGTGAGAGAGATCACTTGGGAGATGGGTGGACGGAGGAGACTGACCCAAGACAGTCCGTTGTTAAAGAAACTTGGGGAGATATTCATCCAGCGGTGGACTGATAATAATTGACAATGATGATGATCTGATCAGATCAGATCATATGTAGAGGATTTTAGAAAGGTAGTGTCTGACCCCAGGTCTTAAACTACCCTTAGAAACAGGAAACTAGGAGATTTGGGCAAGAGCGCCCGGTAGGAAAGTGACACGGAAGCGAAGTAGAAAGAGGGAGGAAGACGCCCTTATTTATTACCGGGGGGCCAGCACCCGGGGTGTGACGGCTTAACGTGCCCATCTGACGCACGGCGGATATTTAGTGGATCGAGCGTTCGTACCTGCTTGGGATCGAACCTGAGGCCCTTTCCGTGGCAGTCACGAACGTTGCCTACTAGGCCACCCGCGACCCACAATGATGATGATGATGATGATATATTCGAATTTATAGTTCAAAGCAGATTTGTCCGGGTTAGGTCCGGATCGGGTCCAATTATGTGGCGGCCGGGAGTGGGTCGGGTCCGGGTCTAAAATGTTTGACCCGTTTTCAATTCTGCTTAATACCGGACGATGAAAAAATCAGAACGGTACTCGAGCAATGATAGAAATGACGAACTCGGAATGCTAGAGCACTGCATTTGCATTTGTTGGATTATTTCCATTTCTAGGAGGCGTTCCAGAAAAAATTGTTCTGAAACTACAGAAACTAAGGCTCACTAAGGCATTCTATATGCTATTCCGTTTTTGTAGTATGGGCTCCTCAACGAAGCGGCGCTCATGTATTCGTATCTATCTGTTTTCGTTAGGAAGTTTTGGTTTCAAGAAATTTGGTTGAAAAGGTTTGTGACGTGCCTGCCCCGCAGGACGCGCACGACATAAACGCAGATAGCAGCGAGGACGAACGTCTGCGTAGCTCAGTTTCCGGAATAAGAGGTTCGATCCCCAGCGTGAACAAAAATGACGGAGAAATTTATTACGTTATAATGGCGCCCGAACTTCCCGGATGACCCAGCCGTTAAAAGATCTCCCAATGGTGTGATGTTTTTTCTACACCGCGAGACAGGGAAAATAAGAGAATCCCTTCTTCAGCGCTTCGAAAAATAAATGTATGTGATGTTGGATTCCACACACCAGATTGACTGGGAGTTTTCAAGTGCACGTTCTTCAGCGGATGACTGCCTACGGCAATTCATGGTCACAACTGACCTGTGGGTCATGCCCCTGGCACTCTTTTGGGGGAGGGAGAGATGTCGTGTGACGTGCCTGCCCCGCAGCACGCACACGACATAAAGGCAGATAGCAGCGAGAACGGACGTCTGCGTAGCTCAGTTGGTAGAGCGACTTGTTCCGGAATAAGAGGACTCGGGTTCGATCCCCGGCGTGGACAAAAATGACGGAGAAATTTACTTCGTTATAGGTTTTTTTTTTTTGCGTTGAACAGAGATATATTACAATTTTCGAAGTTTTGTTAACGTCGAATGCTCCTTCTAGGGGACAAAAACGTTCCATACGGTTAAAACAAATGGCACAATGTCGACTCTCAGCTAGCAATCTCTTTCAGAATGGAAGTCTTTTCAGTGGTCGAGGCACAGTCTTCTGCGGGCAGCAGTAGGACAAAATGTCCTTAAGAAAACGGATTTGCATACGACAGAAGAGGCGCACTCTTTGCCAAAAAAAAAAAAAAAAAAACATCACTTCGAGAAAGTCGTTCGATACCGATGAAACTCCGCATGCAAGCACTTCAGGGCCGAATATACAGATGATTAAAAAATAACGACCAACCACGAAATAGTGGCCCGCCACCAAAGTTAATAAACAGTAAGGTTTGCTCATCCCGCCTTCCTCGCACACGAATAATTATGACGTCACTGCGTGACATCACCGTCCTAACATGTGAATCGTAGATCCGAACTGTAGCTATGGAGGAAGATGTCTTGTCAACAATTTGTATAAATCAAACACAGAACAAAAGCAAAAGCACGTTTACGTTAAATACAGAAGAAATTCACAATCATGTGAATATTTCAGAAACGGATATTTCAAAAATACCTCCAGCACAGTTTTGTTACGTAAAGGGCGGGAAAACGGCTATATTTTTAAATGTTAATTTAGTTACAAGGGGAATGTTTGCTGTTTTCATATAAATTTAGAAGGGAAAACGCACAGCAGGACATATTATTATCATATACGTAATAAAGAATTTCTTTATGAGGAATCGAAAGAGCATCTCGACAACATTCCACAAATTGTTTAAATTAAAAATTGAAAACATTACGCATTAAAAATCTAGTAGAATTTATGACGATTATTCCAGCTGGTTTACGAATAATAATTCCCACACGCTGCTATGGTTCATATACAAAGAAACGTGGCGATTAAGTAGTCTTACGATGGCGATTCGGACAGTGACGTCACAAAGCAATCACCGGAAGTGCAGGATGAGCATAACCTTGAAATCTACTGACCTTGGCCCGCCACAGCGCATGGGATTCGCGCGTCATGGAGGGTGTATCAAGAGCAAAGCTCGCCATGAGGGATTGTTGTGAGAGCGGATTGCTGTTACATTAACCTCCACGTACTGTGAGGTTACCTCGACGTCGTATCCGTGCATAATACGAGCAGCTGAGCGAGTTTGAAAGAGGACGTATATTTGGACTGAGAGAAGCCAGTTGGTCACACACACAAGTCTCTTTTCGCCAGGCATTTGGATCGGAGCGAAGTGGCAATTGGACGATGTTGGCACCAATGGATCGAGGAGAGCACAACCCAGCGGCACGTGGGCAGTGGACGGCCGAGGGCAACGACAGAACGCGAGAATCGAGCGATTGTGAAAGTCGCACGGACAGATCCGAATTCGCCGGTGTATACCATCCATGGCTATACGGCGTTCAAAGCTGAGTTCGGGCTCAATTTTCGGAGCCCTAGCCCGTCGTAGCCTGTGGTGTATCAGATTGAGCCCAGCCGAGCTCGAATTTTATATTGCAAGGGCCCGAACGAGTCCGAAAACTGGTGAATCTGTTCAACCATTAATAAAAAAACATCTCCTTTTCCACACTTCCACTCTCTCCTCCTCCAGCAATATGGGGAGTGGAGAAGGGACCTCTATTTATTTTTATAGTGTAACTGTACGATTTTCTTTGACCGTTCGTTTCCACCTGAAGTGCTTCTGGCGGCCGGACATCCAAAATGATCGGGCAGTGCTGCAATTGTATGTTGCTCAAATAATGCCAATATTATCGCGCCATAAAGCGCTGCAATATGTACGTTGCTAAATAGAATTAGCAGGAAGTTACTGGATAAATTATTGTCGGCAAGCTATCAACTATCCAATATCTACAGTTCTTGAAAGAGCTTTTTCTTCTCTGCAGAAACACACTAATGCGCAGCCTACGGCATTTTCTACCCAAGCCTGGAATAGATAGCCATCTCGAATGCCCGCTCCCAACCAGAACCAGTTGCCCAAGAATTTCCTTTATCAACTATAAAGTGTCTCATTTGCTAAATCATATAAAATCACATTTATGTGTAAAAAATTCTCTCGCTGTCTCTTACTGCAAGAGCCCGAGCCCGAACAGCGGTAAATATTCTACAGCCCGAGCCCGAATCGGGCCAGTGCTCTACTTCGGGCTTTCAGGCTCGGGCTCGGCCCATCTCAGTTCTGGCTGCGTTGTCTACAGGTACGGAAGTGGCCATCTGGATCGTCGCCAGACGACTTGCGGCACGAGGACTTCGTTCGACTAGGCCACTCCGCCGCTTACCACTGACCAGCGAGCAACGTGGGATGGTGTCCACTGGCATCGTATTGTCTTTGACCAGCGAGCAACGTGGGATGGTGTCCACTGGCATCGTATTGTCTTTGACCAGCGAGCAACGTGGGATGGTGTCCACTGGCATCGTATTGTCTTTGACCAGCGAGCAACGTCGGAGGATGTCCACTGGCATCGTATTGTCTTTGACCAGCGAGCAACGTCGGAGGATGTCCACTGGCATCGTATTGTCTTTGACCAGCGAGCAACGTCGGAGGATGTCCACTGGCATCGTATTGTCTTTGACCAGCGAGCAACGTCGGAGGATGTCCACTGGCATCGTATTGTCCTTGACCAGCGAGCAACGTCGGAGGATGTCCACTGGCATCGTATTGTCTTTGACCAGCGAGCAACGTCGGAGGATGTCCACTGGCATCGTATTGTCTTCAGTGATGAGTAAGGGTTTGCACTTGGCGCCGATGACCAGGGCATACTTGTCTGGAGACGATCCGGCCAGCGCACGGATCCTGTTATTACCTCGGAACGACACGCGGCTCGCACCCTGCGAATGAAATTTTTCAAAAGGATAATACCCGGCCACACACGACAAAGATCGCCGAAGCCTGCCTTCGTAATGTCGGCACCCTTCCATGGCCAGCCCGATTGCCCGATCTCTCACAGATCAAACTTTGTTGTGACATGATGCAACGCCACCCGCGCCCATCCCTGAATGTCGGCGAAATGACCCGCCATTTGGACACCATCTGGTATGCAATACCTCAGGACAGTATCTATGAACTGTATTTGTCTATGCCACTCCAGGTAACCGCTTGTATCCGAGCCAGACGCAGGGACGTCGCTAGACTTCGAAATCAGGATGGGCGATGGGTGAGCACGCATTATTTTTGGGAGGACAAGCTTGATGGCAACCTTTTTTTTCACAAAACAATGAAATAATTAATTTTTGTTTTTATTGTAGGTTAAACGACCACGGTGAGCAGCTCAATGGGGGGGGGGGATGTAAGAAGTCGTCCGTTCCTAATTTAAGGTTTCAAGTTCCAGGGAAGGGAGAGAGCTGGTGCCGTAAGGCAAACACAGCATGCACCTCAGCGGGATTCGACCTGGACCCTTCTCGGACGAATGGTCATAAGCCAGCGCTTACACCACTGCGCCATGGGATTTAATGCTTTTCACCAACCTTGCTTTTCACTACCGGCTACAAAAGAATTCGTGCAACCCTTAGCCCCTCCACCTGGACTCACATACATACACGGATCTGACTAGTTACTCCCCTGGTGTAAGATACAACTGTTGCTAGAATGCCGCTTTCAACTTTTTGCTTGCTCTGAATGCGTTGTCTTAAATTGCTTTTCAAAATTTTGCATTTTTGCTTACTGAAATAGTACTGTACTTAAACAATTTATTTAAAAGGTAATGTCGGTTTTCTTTATTTAAATCCAATTTTAACGTTGTGCCACGCAGACACAATACCTCCACCCTCCTTTACTTCCTTGATCCCAGCCAGCGACTTCGTCTTGCACTGCTTTCTAGCAAAGCAATCGTTAGCCACTTTCTGCACTTTCACTACCCCGATGCACTCTTGTGAGCGCTAGTGTAGCTTTAGACACCACTTGCCTTGTTGAAATCCCTTATTTTGTAAAGAAAACAAACAAAGCAATTAGTAGTGACCCCTCAGTGAATTCCTATCCACCCTTCTCATTAGCACCCTGGCCATATAAACATGTGTGGCTTATATTCTAAATTTACTTTCCTTTTTAGTTTCTTTCCCTATGTAAATCTTGAGTTTAAAAGTTATTCTTCACTCTTAACGTAATATCTTTTCTCTCAAACGAATACTGTTGGCAACATAATTGAGGTTGAATGAACGTGACGTATGCCTGAACTGATAAGAACGAGGGATAAAAGCGACGACTAAACTGTTGTAAGAGAGCGATTGTTGACAGCGATTATTGCGAGCGTTGTTAAAGAGAGCGTTGTGTTAAGAGCTGTGTGGGGAGTTTAATGTAATATGCTATGCTATGCAACGATGTGTTGACCACATCCTGAATAAAGCATCTTTTCCGTAAGTTTGACTTCTGTTGTTTACATGTTTCGTCTGGCCGTTAGGGTTTAATTTAGGAACTATTTCATCTTATGGTTATGTTTTTTAAATAACGTAGAAGTTCGAAAAGACTTCTACGTCATACATGAAAAAGAGGCTTAAACTAAGTAATTAGAAGAGTGGAGAACAGTTGAAAAACATCGCATATCCAGTGAGTCCTGGGGTACCTACCCCCCCCCCCCCCCCAGTGCTGTTTTTTTAAATTGCGAAGTTTTAAAGTTTTATTTTAAACTGTTAAGCAATAGAAGTAGCTTGAACTACTGCATGCTATTGCTATAACATGATACCAAATAATTATGAACTAATACAAAAGCATTACAGAATTACTACATGGTATTGCTAACATGATACCAAATAATTATGAGGATTAGGATTTGAATACTTTATTTGTACATGAACTCCATTCTTCTTTCCTTTTGTGTGAACTAACTTGAGTGTTACGTTTTCATAAAAATTTCTTCCGAGTAGTTTTTCATATTTAAGAAGAATGTTTTTCTCTATTGACAAATCAGCCAAGTTCTTCGAATGTACATGCCCTTGTGTGGTTTTAAGATATATCTTGATTCTTTTTAATGCAGAAAAACTGCTTTCGGCAGTTGCTGATGGTAACATTAATATTAGGTCTGCTAATTTGTACACCTCCCTAAACACAATGTGCAATTTATTCAACTTTATGTACCAAGTAATGATTGGCTTTTCTATTCATCAAGGAAATGAAACACCTTCAGTTCATTTTTTAGTTTTCAAAATTTGAAGCATAGAGTTCTTTAAGTTCTGACAGTAGATGTTCAGGGAAGCTTTTACAAAATTTATCAAAACAGTTCGAATCCAACAAAGCCACGAATTTAAAATATAATATCACTGATTTTAATTCACTGACCCTTAACACAAACTGAGACAATTCTCGCGAAACACGTGCTGCTAAAGGCGGAAGCACGCGGTGACTGAGGAAGTCGAAGTCTTCTCTTTCTGAGCGAAGCGTTGCTCAAAGCAATGGTCCATTCGCCTCCACAACGCCACTTTATGTTGTCATGGGAACGCTAGCAGGTGATCGTATCGGATATCTTCGAATTAGAACCGCGAAGACTACAGAAGAGCTGCTTGCATTATGCAGATGGCTTCGCTAGCCAGACTGAGACTAAGAAGAGAATCCTCACGGGGTCTTTTTTCGGAGAGAAAGCATCAACATATCTTAATGTCGTTGATAATTGACATTTATTTGAGCATCTTTAATAGGCTTTTATTTGTGCATTCTCTGGGCTTCGCAGCTAGCCTAGCTAGCCTCGAATATACGTCACTGCGCACATCTTAGAGGGAAATACGTAAGTAGGGCTACATAAAATGAAGCACATTACTTGGCAAAGTGCAGATTATATTTTAAATTTAAATATACTGAGAATTGGCCCATTTTGAACTGGGTGGGCGGCAGGGTAGGCAAGGCAAATTTCAGGGCGGGCTCAAGCTCACCTCGCACCCCTTGTCTACGTCCCCGAGCCAGAGGTGGCGCTACAACGTACTGACTGTTCCACTCGTGTAGTTGTTTTATCCGAATAAATCGCCGAACTGCTCCGGGTTTGCAATCATTTCATTTCCTATACATATACATTGCACATACAAATTTTCACCTCGATTGGATGATTCCTTTTGGGTGCTTCTTCTCTTCTTCTTCTTCTTCTTCTTTATTTTTTTTTTTTTTTTTGGTTTTTTTTTGTAAAGAGTGGATAAGAAAGGCAGGAAATCACCCAAAGATGCTCGACTGATTTCAAACTTCAGACAAGAAACCAAACAACGCATAACAAGCCTTAAGATATATATAAAAAAAAAGGATAAATATACCCAAAGATGGTCGACTGATTTCGAACTTCAGACGAGAAACCAAACAACGCATAACAAGCCTTAAGATATATATATATATATATCTATTTTTTTTTTCAATGAGTAGATAAGAAAGGCAGGAAATCACCCAAAGATGCTCCAAGATGGGGTCGACGGATTTCGACCTTCAGACGAGAAACCAAACAACGCATAACAAGCCTTAAGAGATATTTATCTTTTTTTTTTTTTTTTTTTTTTTGCAAAGAGTGGATAAGAAAGGCAGGAAATCATCCAAAGATGCTCCAAGATGGGGTCGACGGATTTCGAACTTCAGACAAGAAACCAAACAACGCATAACAAGCCTTAAGAGATATTTTTTCTTCTTTTTTTTTTTTTTGTTGCAAAGAGTGGATAAGAAAGGCAGGAAATCACCCAAAGATGCTGCAAGATGGGGTCGACGGATTTCGAACTTCAGACAAGAAACCAACCAACGCATAACAAGCCTTAAAAGATATTTATCTTTTTTTTTTTTTTTTTTTTTTTGCAAAGAGTGGATAAGAAAGGCAGGAAATCACCCAAAGATGCTCCAAGATGGGGTCGACGGATTTCGACCTTCAGACAAGAAGCATTTAAACTACAAAGTACTCAATTTTCAAATACAGTCTTTCAGGCTAGACTCAGTCCAAACGATTTTAATATACTAACTATTCAAAAATTGCATATCTATAGTATAGGTAAACTAACGTTTTTGAAAATTAAAAATGGTTATTACCAAGATTTAATTACAATAAATACTCGCTTTCATAATTATTCCACGAGACATAAAACAACATTAATCTCTATGTTTCCACTAACAGAACGATTTAGATCATTTGTTAATTATACTGCTGGTCCTGCATTATGGAATACATTTCCTACTGATATTGTATCACTTAATAATATTAATATATTTAAAGGAAAACTCAGGTATTTCTTACTGACAAAAAGCTCATAAAGTATTATTACCTTTATTAATTGATAGTACCACCCTAGCTGTGTTTGATATTGTGTGGACTTGACTTGTTTATGTTTTTTGAATTTTTTTATGTTTTTTGAATTTTTTTATTTTATTAGAGAGCACGTCAGGCCTATCAGGCCTTTTCCCTCCTCCCCTGTTGTTACAAAAATATGTTGTTTGTGTTATATCTTTATGATTATGTAATACCATGTCTGTAACAACTAAAATGCAATAAATGAAATGAAATGAAAAAATGAAAATGAAATAACAAGCCTTAAGAGATATTTATCTTTTTTTTTTTTTTTTTCCAAAGTGTGGATAAGAAAGGCAGGAAATCACCTAAAGATGCTCCAAGATGGGGTCGACGGATTTCGACCTGCAGACAAGAAGCCAAACAACGCATAACAAGCCTTAAGAGATATTATCTTTTTTTTTTTTTTTTTTTTTTTTTTTTTTGAGAAAAAATTTTATAGATTAATTCTCAATTTTTGTTTAAAAGACATTTATCACTAGAGATTTCAGTGGCTTTCTTTTCCCTTTCCAGACAGTTTTTTCCGGTATAATGAAAAAAATGATGTAATGGAATATTTAATATGAATAATATCCATAGTTTTATCATTGTTGACTTTACTTATTTTTTCTTATCAGAAAAAAAAGGGGGGGGGGACGTAATTGAGTCTTTGTGATTCACTGAACAACGCAAAATTAAGGATCGCTTTCCTGGTCAAATGAAGACATATCTCATTATTCCACATTCCCTTTCATTAGCGAAATCCTATTAAACCGGTATTATGTCATCAGATATAATAAAAACTACTTGAAGTTGGTTTCTTTAAGGATCTTCTATCTTCACATTTTCTCCATGAAAAATTAAAAGAGTAAAATATCTCGCCATTAAAAAAAGGAGCGCTGTCAAATTTTAATGAGCTTATTAAAGACAGTAAAAAATAATTCACTTTTTTTAAAAAAAAAAGGCGATATTTTTATTATTTCTCCTTTTTCCTTACATATGATAAATCTCTTTATCGTTAATGGCTGCTATCTCTCAATGGGTATTAACGCCCTTTATAGCTCTAGGTGTTAAGAAAAATATACCGAATGCTTTGCTGTATGACCTACCCCTTAACGCTCCGTTGCTAAGCAACAGCGCTCCTGGAAACTGAGGTGCCGGTGACTGTTGCACTCAGAGCTGGAACCGACTCTTATGATCCGACGACACATCAAGCACACATACACCCCTTCAAACTGTATAAAAAAAGAATAAAACGAAATAAAATGCCAAAAACTAAATCCCTGGCTGAACCTTGTTGAGGGCAAGCAAAAGAAGGAGCTAGGACTCGTGTTTTATTCACCCCCAATGGGATGGAGAGTGCAAGAGCTTTTTCTCTTTGTTACTAGATTGCTTTAGAGTTGGGTTGCAAAGGGGAGTGGGGGGAGGGGGGGTTGAGTTTAAACCGTAGAATGGGTAGAAGCCTTTCGATCTAGAAAATCAATAGGAAAGGCCGTTTAGGGATCTTCCATCTAATGCAATAGGCTTTCAGAGGCCGGGGAGAAAAATTTCATGTTTTGATCTGGCGTTGCGTGCTGTTATCAAGAAACTGCTGGTCCGTAAGAAGAAAAAGATGGGAGGAGCGTCAGAGCTCCGCAGACATAATAGAAGATTTAAAATGCGATAAAGCTTCAAAGTCACTGCAGTTTTAGACAAGAATCATCATCACGTTGGCTGCCACGGTTTGTAAAGACTTTTCTGCAAACCTGATCTAATAAGTTGCACAAATATGAAGAAATAAATGGAATAGGAGCAAGTGTCTCAAATCTAACTAGTGCGTCCTTTGAAAAGAAAAAAAAGCTCACATCTCGAACGCCTTGTGATGCTCTAGAATCACGAGAAACTTTCTATTAGGTAACTACAAAAGTATTTGCCATTTTCGGAGACTGAGACAAAGTATAACACATACGTAATAGAACAGCAATTCATTCATCAAAATAATTACCATGGGCATCAACAAGATTCTGCCAACGTGTTAACAGCCCCTGCCGTAAAATGCAAGGTCATACGAAGAGAAAAAGTTTTGGAGTGTGGTGTGTATAACTCTATCAAAGTTGGAGAAGTCGTTTTCACGCAAATATTAGCTGTACAAATAAGGTTCAAAGCGTTTTAAGACAACGCAACATGTAATTTGAGAGTAAACAACAATTCCTTTACGAATCAAAATATCCGCCGTCATTATCTATGACCTTCCGCCATCGGTCGGGCAGCTAACGGATTCCAGCCATGAAGAGAGTACTTCGTCGTGTGACGCAATGAAGTCGTCAACCCATTTTTGCACTTCGTCACATGTCCGGAACAGTACATCAGACAAGCCATGTTGCATCGATCGGAACAAATGATAATCTGAAGGGTCTCTGTCGGGGATATATACGCCGGGTGCTCCAAAACTTCCCAGCCAAGCGTCAATAACGTATCCTTGAATGCTTTCGCGACATGCGGCCTAGCGTTGTCATGCAGATTTAACGGGACGCAATCCTTTGCCTGTGAATGGACCTTTTCGACTGATTTCCTGGTTCAATCACAGCAATTGTTGCTTGTAGCGATTACCAGTAACAGCTTGACCTTGTTCCAATAGTTCATAATAGAGCACACCCTTCATATCTCACCAGATGCACAGCAGAACTTTCTTGGAGTGAATATTGCGTTTCGGTGTCGAAGTCGTTGCTTCACCGGGGTATACCCAGTGATTTTGCGTTTGGGATTGTCGTACCATATCCACTTTTCATCCCCCGTAACGATTTTCCAGAGGAAATACATTTCGTGTTGTTTATTCAACAAATTCAAACACTTCAGGACACCCTCATCCTTGTTCCTCTGGCTCAGGTGATGTAGCACCCATTTTCCTTCCTTCTGAATCTTTCCCATAGCACATAGACGATTGGAAATGATTTGTTGAGTTACCCCCAGTTGTTCAGCTAGTTCTTTTTGCGCTGAGATGAATCTTCATCCAGCAATGCTTGCAGTTCCTCATGTGCTACCGTCTGCGGGACGTCGCTACGTTCCCGATCGCTAACATCAAAATCACCTGCTTTAAACCGTCTGAACCAAAACTCACACGCGCTTTTCGATACATTATTCTTCCCCACAATAGAACAGATCGATGCGCATGCTTTTGCAGAACTTTTTTCTTGATGAAATTCGTAACGAATGCAGTGTCGAATAAATGCAGTATCGCTTGTCATCTTTCACCTAATGTTGTGCAAGTGCGTTTGACTGTTGGACAAACTTCTGTGTCACATTTTATACTCTGGACCAGTTACGGTCACAGCACAACAACGCGGGGGGATGTCGGATATGTAAATTAGCGATGCACGTCACACGAAATCGCTTTAAAACTTAGTTGTACACCTAATAATTGTCGAAACAAGTGATAGTCTGAAGGAGAAATATCTGGTGAGTAAACTGGATGATATAAAACTCCCGCTCAAATTCTTGTCAATGAAGCGGAGTGGGCACGAGCGTTACCTTGAAGGAGCAGAACTTCCTTTCTGTTGACCAGTGCTGCTTTCTTCTTTTTCATGTCCTCATGCACGTGTTTCAGTTGTTCACAGTAAACTGCAGCTGTGATCGTTTGGCCCGCGTTTTAAGAATTCATAATGAACAACGCCAACCACGTGCTGTCTACCCTACAAAATAGCATAACTTTACGTGGATGTAGAGCTGACTTCGATGCGTGGGGAATTGAGTCACTGATGGACAACCAAGTTAAATTAAGCATTCTCGAGACATGCATCTTCAGCAGCATGCTACACTATCTACCAACAAGTAATTGGACACCCCTGCAATCGACAATATCTGTGGTCCTGATACACGTCACGGCCGCCGCCGTTAAATATCGTGTGGGAAACAACAACGCAACCAGTCGCATGCAAGATGCCACGCAGTTCGGAGCTCTCTGATTTCGAGAAATGTGTAATCATCGGGTATCACAGAAATGGTCGATCCATACGTGACATATCCAGGGAGTTGAAGTACCCTAAATCGACAGTGGCCTACGTGATTGGCAAGTGGAAGATGAGAGGTGACTGTCGCAATGTGCCCCGACCCGGCAGACCCACAAAACTGGGTGCTGGACAGAGAAATTCAGAAGAACCGCACCAAATAGATGGGCCACATCCGCGAGGATTTTCAACAGGCATCCGGGAGTGTTCTTTCAATGAATACCATCCGTAAGGAAGCCCATCTGCTCGGTTATCATGGACGTGCTGCCGTCCACAAGCCTTTGATCACCCCAATAGCGCTGCTCGGCTAACGTGGTGCAAAGAACGTCGACAGTGGACCGTTGAACAGTGGAAACAGGTTCTCTGGAGCGACGAATCAAGGTTCACCCTCTACCGTTAGGATGGCAGGGTCTGGGTTTGGCGTCTGCCTGGAGAACGCCTCCCCTGAATGTATTGTGCCAACCGTGAAGTTCGGCGGCGGTGGAATTATGCTATGGGGGTGTTTTTCCTGGTATGACACGGGACCCTTGGTTGCCATTCCTGGTAGACTCAACGCCGAGACCTACTGCACCATTTTGGATGACCATGCGCTTCCTACGTTGTGGCAGTTTTACGGGGTGGACCCATGTTACTTTCAGGATGACAATGCCACCTGTCATGTTGCGAGGTCTACCATGGCTTGGTATGGGGACAATGGGATTCATCGAATGGATTGGCCTACGCAGAGCCCGGACCTTAACCTTATCGAGCACCTCTGGGACGAGTTGGAGTGTCGACTTAAGGGGTGCCCCCACCGTCCGAAATCGGTGAAGGAACTGACCTGTCTTCTCCAAAGAGTGGAAGAAAATACCTCTAGCCGTCGTACAACGCTTGGTTGAGAGTATGCCGCGGAGGGTCGCAGCTGTAATCGCCGCTCGTGGAGGCTCCACCAACTATTGAAGGTGAATAAACTTCGTTTTCCTTTGCTATCACAGGTGTCTAATTACTTGTTGGTAGATAGTGTATATGGATGCGAGACTTGGACATTGACAAAGGAATCAGAGAGAAGAATACTTGCTTTTGAATGAAAGTGTTACCGTAAAATCTTACGAATCGGATGGACCCAGAGGATGAGAAATGAATAAGTGTAGAGAAGAATACAACTAAAAGATACCCTGCTCCAAAAAATCATGTATAGAAAAGTAAGACTTTTTGGACACATCTGCGGAATGAAAAATGGCAGAAAGATAAAGACATTAGTGTTTCGCTTAATGAACGGAAGAAATGCAAGAGTACGCCCTCACCGTGTGTGGGCTGACGATGTCAAAGACTATTGTGGTGGAACTCTTCAAGAATTGAGCAACTCTGCAACGAACAGACTTCAATGGGACAATATAGTTAAAATGGTAACAGACAGCTACGGGAATTGCACCTATAGTTGATAATGAAGATGGTGATGGACAACCAATGTCTGGAATGTTTTAGGGGGATTTACTGAACCGCTACTCATCACATGTGAGTACCCTATCCAAAAATAGCTCCTTGTCATAGCGGTACAGCAATGCAAGACATGCTGAGACACGTTGCTGTTTGTTCACTGCAGACAATTCTTGGGGGTCCCACAAAGACAATTTGTATGTTTTATCTATTGCTTGTAGATGTCTTCGGATGGTTTCACCACTAACATTAAATGACTGGACTACTTCCTGCATGTTTGGCAACTGTCCTGCTCAATAGCAGCTTTCGGGGCTTCTGTGTCAAGGCTGACAGGACGATCACCCCGGGTCCTTTTCTCTTGAAGGAATTCGTCTCCGTCTCTGAACTTTTGAAACCAATTCCGAGTTGTGCGTTCCTTCTTTTTTTTTTTTTTTTTTTTTTTTTTTTTTGATTGGAGGTTTAACGACCACCGTGAGCAACTCAATGGGCTATAAGCAGTCGATTTAGGGTCACTGGTTCCACGGAAGGGAGAGAGCCAGTGCCGTAAGACAAACACAACATCCATGCCCGACGGGATTCGAACCCGGACCCCTTACGGACGAATGATCAGAGGCCAGCGCCTTAGACCACTGCGCCACCGGGGCGGCTGTGCGTTCCTTCACAGCAACTGTTTCGAATGCTAAGCAAATGCGACTAGTTGTTTCTGCAGAAGATGAACCGAATTTAAATTCTTAGAGCAAACACCCACGAATAATCTCCACTGATACCGCCATTGTAATCGCGCGTCTTTCCACTACCAAACTGCTTACTCATCTGATACAGTAGCGAACAAAAGTATTTGGCGAAACACTTTTTCGACCATAATTTTTTCTTCTGCTGGACCAAGTCGGGCCATTTCGGGATGTGATATGTGTTAGTCAGTTGTAAACATGAACCATATGCAGATGGATCGGAAACCTTAACAAAGATCAGGTACCGAGCTTAATCGCAAAGATCATACAAATTGACCAACAAAGTAGGTGTGTATCACATTCATTTAATGCAACGATAACAGAAAACAAGTACGAGAAAACGACAAAACAATAACTAATACTTAGTGGGATAACCACGGGACTTAATAACAGCTGCACAACTGGCCGATATCGAGTCCACTAGCTTCTCGACGGAATTCGCGCCCATTCTGCTGACAGCTGGTCGAACTTCTGGGCCCTATTCCGGCAGGTTTTCTTCGCACATCGTCTCTCCAGCTCCTCCCACATGTGCTCGATGGGGTTGAGGTCTGGAGATTGGCGTGGCCAGTCTAGAAGTGTGACCTGTTGCTGCTGGAAGGCTGCCTTCGCTACTCTGGAGGTGTGCTTCGGGTCGATGTCTTGCTGCATGATCCATCCGGGTGGCATGTTCTGGTTTGCCCATGGAAAGACATCGTTGATGAGCATGCTTGTGTAGCTCTGGCCGGTCGTTATTTCGTCAATCTTGATGATGGGGCCCATTCCATTGCGAGAGATGGCGCCGTAAACAATCAGCGATCCTCCTCCGTGCTTGACAGTCGGCTGAATGAACTGGGGGTTGAATCTCTAGCCACACGGACGTCGTACGTATCGGATGCCATCACTTCCGAACAAGTTGAACTTTGTCTCGTCGGTGAAAAGCACCTTACTCCAGTCCGCCGCAGTTCAGTGTCGATGATGGCGCGCGAACGCGACTCTGGCTCGTCGATTCTTGACTCCGATGAGTGGTTTCTTGGCGGGGCGTCTTCCATTCAATCCACCAGCAATGAGACGACGGGAGATGGTCATTCAGCTGACGTTCAGGTCGTCGCTGTCGCGGAATTAGGTGGCGATGTGCACAGCAGTCAAGGTGGGATCAGCACGAGATCAACGGAGAATGCGTCTTCCCTGACGCAACGTAGTGGTACGAGGCCTACCACATTGCGGACTGTTCTCGACGGTCCCAGTCTTCTAATAACGTTGCAAGATAGCTGAAATGGACTGGTGTCGGATCTTCAGGGCCCTCGCAATGTCGGTGACGCGCATTCCGGATTCCATCATGTTCACGGCTGCCTGGCGAGCTCCAACAGGGATCTCCGCCTTTTTACCCATTTCTGAAAACCTAAGATTGACTTATTATCACACTACACATCACAAAACCCACAAAAATCACAAGAAAAACTTTAATACATGCAGCAAACAAATGGGTAATAATTGGCGACTCTTGAATATGGCCCATTTCGAACGCCAAATTCGCTCTGAGCGAAATACAAACTACGCGGCATTGTAACCCTCGAATCGACACATATCATATCCCAAAATGACCCGATTTGGTCCAGCAGAAAAAAATTATGGTCGAAAAAGTGTTTCGCCAAATACTTTTGTTCGCTACTGTACATACTGCATCATCTGTTTTTTCCCAAACTGCTTACTCACTTGATTCATATGCGCAGGGCATCTTGGGATTTCAGCTGTCGATATAAAAATTTGTTTGGCGACTTATTAAATTCATGTGTTGAGAACGTGGTAAACTGGTGGGTAAATAAAATTGGATAGCATGTTAGGAAAATAAGAAAATTTCTTTGTCGTTCCTTTGATCCTTTTCACCATTTGTGTCACGTGCGCCACGGAACTCCAAAGGTAATTCATTCGGTAATCAAGAATGAAAAAATACCCTCAAGAAAAATTTCTGGGGAAATTTTCGTGAGATCTTGGTTAAGCAGTGAATAGGTGCTGCAGAGGATGATATATTTTTAATTTCTTTGCCCTTCATACTTTTTCATACTGTACGCACTTGTTCTCCAACATGCAATTGAAAACTTCATTATTACTTTCTACTGTAGTTTCCGATTTTTGTTTCCTGGAAATTCCCAATGTTATTTTCTATTTTTACTGCATACACACGCATCCAGAAGTTCTACAGAAGAATTAGACATCGGAATATCGGTGCAGATATAAATGAGGCAAAAATAAAATGTAATCAATTTATTGAAAAATTGTTGGAATGGCTGGACACAAATTTTCTGTGTTTAAATATTTAAAAAAACTAAAATTATGATTTTTTAAACAGGGAGATAGACAGATTGTTGAGCCACCATCTATTTGTGTGAAGTGTACCCTTGAAATATTAAATAATATTAAATATTTGGGAATAATAATCGAGGATAATGGAATATAAATATTCAAAATATTGTAAACAAAATTTCGGGGGTATTAGGTTTAATTACGAGAATTTCAAATAATTTAACAATTAAAACATTAAAAATGTTGTACTACAGTCTGATTTACCCATGTTTGACTTATTGTTTATTAGTATGGGGGCAAACTACTAAGACTAATTTATATAAATTACAATCATTACAAATTAGGATGGTCAGAAATTTAAATAATTTTAGGGGAATTAATTTGAATATGGGGGTACGGATAAATTCTTATGGATTTTTAGATATTAAGAATTTATGGCAAGTTAAATTATTTGGATTCATGTATAAAAGAATAAAAGAGAATAGGTATCAACATTTAATTCAACTGAACACTGTAGGTCACGGCTATTAAACAAGAGATAGAAATGCATTTTTGTTACCAATACCTAACACTTTAACCCAACAAATATTTATTGATTACCAGGGATTGGTGTTATGGAATAACCTACCTTGTCAATTAACACATATTAATAATTATAATTATTTTCGAAAGCAACTAAATATTTGCTAACAAATGTTTAGTTGCTTTCGAAATATAAAATTCTATGGTAAAATTTATTAATCAGACTACATATGAGTAAATTTTATATGTGCAGGACGTTTCACTTGACTACGTATTATAGGGGAATTGGGATTCACTCAGGCTATATATACACAATCTACCGATAAGTAATCGGACACCTGTGATAGCAAAGGAAAACGAAGTTTATTCACCTTCAATAGTTGGTGGAGCCTCCGCGAGCGGCGATTACAGCTGCGACCCTCCGGGGCATACTCTCAACCAGGCGTTGTACGACGGCTAGCGGTATTTTCTTCCACTCGGCTTGGAGAAGACAGGTCAGTTCCTTCACCGATTTCGGACGGTGGGGGCACCCCTTAAGTCGACACTCCAACTCGTTCCAGAGGTGCTCGATAGGGTTAAGGTCCGGGCTCTGCTCAGGCCAGTCCATTCGATTAACCCCATTGTCACCATACCAAGCCATGGTGGACATCGCAACATGACAGGTGGCATTGTCATCCTGAAAGTAACATGGGTCCACCCCGTAAAACTGCCACAACGTAGGAAGCGCATGGTCATCCAAAATTGTGCAGTAGGTCTCGGCGTTGAGTCTACCAGGAATTGCGACCAAGGGTCCCGTACCATACCAAGAGAAACACCCCCATAGCATAATTCCACCGCCGCCGAACTTCACAGTTGGCACAATACATTCCGGCAGGAGGCGTTCTCCAGGCAGACGCCAAACCCAGACTCTGCCATCCGAACGGTAGAGGGCGAATCTTGATTCATCGCTCCAGAGAACCAGTTTCCTCTGTTCAACGGTCCACTGTCGAAGTTCTTTGCACCACGTTAGCCGAGCAGCGCTATTGGACTTGGTGATCAAAGGCTTGTGGGCGGCAGCACGTCCATGATAGCCGAGCATATGGACTTCCTTACTGAATGTATTCATCGAAAGAACACTCCCGGATGCCTGTTGAAACTTCTCGCGGACGTGGCCCATCGATTTGGTGCGGTTCTTCCGAATTTCTCTGGCCAGCACCCGTCGGTCTCTAACTCCCAGTTTTGTGGGTCTGCCGGGTCGGGGCACATTCCGACAGTCACCTCTCATCTCCCACTTGCCAATCACGTAAGCCACTGTCGATTTTGGGTACTTCAACTTGCTGGATATATCACGTATAGATCGGCCATTTCTGTGATACCCGACGATTACACGTTTCTCGAAATCAGAGAGCTCCGAACTGCGTGGCATCTTGCATGCGACTGGTTGCATTGTTGTTTCCCACACGATATTTAACGGCGGCGGCCGTGACGTGTATCAGGACCGCAGATATCGTCGATTGCAGGGGTGTCCAATTACTTGTTGGTACATAGTGTGCATATATATATAGCCTTTTACTCAATTTCCTGTTCTGTGGTTACCCTGTACATAAGTATTCACATTATATATGTTGTTTTTCTTAATACTATATGTAATAAAATTAATTTTGAAATGTAACATAGTCAGATGTAACCCCATAACGAAATAAATGAAATGAATGAGTGTTACCGCGAAAATCTCTGTAGCACCTTCCGAGAGCAGAAAGGGTATGGTCCAATTTGCAGGGGAGGGCAAACGCCCGCCCCATTTTGTCGCCCATGGGTTCTTTTTTTGGCATATTCGAAATGCCAGCGTCACTACTCTTGCGCTTTACGACTATTATTAGTAAAATTAAGTGTTACTTGAACACATGCACTGCGATACGGCGACAGTCGACCTGAGAACCGAGACGGTTACTAAATGACTAACGGGCGGGTAGCGAATATCAAAATTGGAAACGGGTCATAAATTTTGGGCTCTGACCAGGCCGTCACATAATTGGACCCGACCCGGACATATCCGATTTGAACTGTAAATTCAAATATATCATCCTCATCATTATTGAAAATCATTATCAATTCACTGCTGGATGGTCTCCCCAAGTTTCTGGGCCAGTCTCAGGCTGTCTTGGGCCAGTCTCCTCCATCCACCCATCTCTCACGTGGTCTTCTTCTGGGTCTTTTCCTGTCCCTTTGAATCCAGTTTAAAATTTGGGTTGTTCGTCGGTGGTCCGTTCTCCTGGCAATAAGTACAACACTTTGCCATTTCAGGGTTTTACTCTGCTTAGCCACAAAAGAAAGGATCCTTAGCGTCACTTCGTGGTATCTCAGATGTAATGCGAAAAGATTATTTCTTACTAAACAAGATAGCTATCGACCATGCAGGTAGGAATAAGGGGAGAAAGTATGACGTCACAAACTTGAAGCTTTCTTAGCAGACGACGGTGTGACCAAGTTACTTAGAAGAAGGAGGTCCTCTTTCTAAGTACCTTGGGTGTGACTGCCATCTTAAGCCTCTGATGGTGGTTTTAATATATTGGGTTACGTACGTGAGAAGTTTAATTTTCGAAATATGAAGTTATTTTTTTTTTTTTTTTAGAAATGGTGTGTTGTTGCGCTTACGAATGTCACAACAATTCCGGGCTACCACCCCCTGGAGTTACTTTTCACAGGTAAGCAACGGAGAAACGTTTAATATGAAATCTTTTAATTTCCGAAGAGCGTTTAGTAGTAAAGCGCGTATATGAAGTCAATTTAGATATGAACAGCTTAATTTCCAATTTTGCCGCCCCGGTGGCGCAGTGGTCTAAGCGATGGCCTCTAATCATTCGTCCGAACGGGGCCCGGGTTCGAATCCCGGTGAGGCATGGATGTTGTGTTTGTCTTACGGCACTGGCTCTCTCCCTTCCCTGGAACCAGTGACCCTAAATTAGGGACGGGAGACTGCTTATAGCCCATTGAGTTGCTCACGGTGGTCGTTAAACCTCCAATCAAAAAAAAAAAAAAAAAAAAAATTCCAATTTTGATTGACTGAATGGCACTGAACAGTATGACATTTTGTTGTGCTAACAGAGAAAAAAATTGTAATAGAAACTCGGAAAAAGTCGTCTTTCGGAGCATGTGCTTATGCACGCAGGTGAAAAGCCTTACCACCGTGATGTATGTATATGTTCCAAGTAATTAACTCGAAAAAGTGATCTTTTGAAGCATTTACTCATTCAGACGGGGGAAAAGCCTCACCAATGTGATTTATGCTCCAAACGATTTGCTCGAAAAAGTGATCTTTCGAAGCATTAACTCATTTAGATGGGTGAAAAGTTTCACCAATGCGATATATGCTCTAAACGATTTATTCGAAAAAGGGAACATTCGGAGCATTTACTCATTCACACAGGGGAAAAAACCTCACCACGCTCATGTATGCTCCGAACGATTTGCTCGAAAAAGTGTTATTTTGAAGAATTTACTGATTCACAAGGGGGGGGGTCTCATCAATGTGGTGTATGCTTCAAACCAATTTTCTTGGAAAAGTCTTCTTTCACAGCCCATCCTCCTTCACACAGGTGAAAAGCCTATTGAATGTGATGTGTGCTCCAAGCGATTAGCTCAGAAAAGTCATCTTTTAAGGCATATATTTGTTCATTCAGGTAAAAACCCTTACCAATGCGATGTATGTTCCAAGAAATTTCCTCGGAGAAGTAATCTTTCAAGGCATATGCTTGTTCACAGGTGAAAAGGCAACATCATAATATATATAATATAAAGTAATATTGGGGTATTGCAGTTAACATTAATTTGCGTACACTATCATATTCTCTTCATTTTAACAAAGCAGATCTCTGTAAAACGTCACTAAACTTAGATTAAAACTCGTCACTAAACTTAGATTATCATACACACAACTTTAAAAACTATGAAATTACACGGCGGTTTTACCTACAGAATGAGAAAAGCACTTATACTTACGCTGATGCCCCAGAAGCCAGCCGAAATGTTTCCTAAATTCTAAATACCTGGAAGTAACCGTAGCACCCTAAACATTGATAAATCACATTGATAACGAGGAACAGTACACCAATTAAGTAGTAAATAGTAACACTGTACTAGCGATCCGATTTATTGGAGTAGGAAACACACACATTAGCGTTTCCAAGCTTTCGCACATCAACCAGATGACTTTTTCAAGGAAGTTAGGCAGTCGCTAATGTGTGTTTCCTACGCCAATAAATCGGATCTCTAGTACAGTGTTACTATTTACTATTGATTAATCAACTAATAATATCCTCAAGAACAGTATATCAACGATTAATACTGTATAATAAAGATGGGCAAATTTATTAATATTAAAAGCAAATTGCCAACTTCATGCCTCACACAGCACTAACACCTATTGCATAGTCTGCTCATGTCAGGCTTAAGATGGCTGCCGTGACGTCACATGCGTGACGTTTCGCTGGCTTCACTTGGATTGCATTGAGCAAACGGAGAGTGCTTTCTCCCCTTATTCCTACCTTCATGCATTCGAGTAACCTCAACGCAATACAATTCACATAGAGTGAGTTATTCAGAATTTGTTTCGTTTTTCCTCCGCCCTGTTGTATGAAAACATTTAAATCTTTCTTGCCTTCATAAAAATCAACTTTGGATTTGCCTATCGTGCCTTTTTTTTTTTTTTTTTAAAGAAGTAGTCAACTATAAGCAAATCTGAAGTTGATTGAAAACTTGTAAAAAAGTGAGAGAGAGAGAAAGGGAAGCAAAAAGAGAGATGGCAATTGCATTCCGATTAATCGATACAAGCATAGAGTCTTCTCTCCGAGCTCCAGCTGAGTGACAACGATCCTACTTTTTCACTTTCCAGATTTTCTTTCCTCCCACGAAAATCATCTTCAAATGAATATCCTCGCTTTTTAAAGGTAAATTCCTGTCAAAATGTAGCGATTGCGCCGTACCATATTTACTTCAACTTTCACCAGCGTAATAAGCTACAAGATTACAAAGGGGACAACATATCATGAGTCTTAAAAGAAAAAAAGAAAAATACAGGTAGGCTCAGTTCTGATTGAGCTGTCAGTTTGGAACGTAGGACGACTACGACTTGCAGATCGGAGAGTTGATATTAGCTAGTGTAGTATGGTTTCAAAGCGTTTATTTAATTTGTTGTAGCTAACACAGGTCTATGTTATGAAAAGTAGCTTACGTAATTTTTACAAATAATGCTGGAAACATTGCGAACACAAAGCAGATCGAGACACGAATTACCCAACGTGTTGCTCTGTCTTCTTGGGCTTCCTACATTCCTCATCACTTCTCGATTGATTTTCTCCACTTTTGCTTGCGTTCATTCTGCGAATTCCGCGGCATTGTCGAAAATGTTAACCCGTTCACATGTAAATAATTTTTTTATTTTAGTTTAAATTACTGCGTTATGTTCTTTATATATTTAAATAGATCTTGTCGAGAGCTTTAAAACGATAACACGCACAGTCGTTTTGCACTCACGGTTGTCCAGATAAACCGCGATATTTTCAAAAGTGTTCACAAGAAAACAATTTTTAAAATGTTCAGTTCAAACCACTGCGAAATGTTCTTCGTATATTTGAACAGATCTCGTCAAGATCTTTAAAACGATACCACGCACAGTCGCGTTGCGCTCACGGTTACCGAGATAGACTGAGTCAAACGCGGCGGCACTCCTAGAAATATTGCATCGACTCCCACGCGCACAGGAAGCTAGGGGAGCTTCGCGCGCACAATTGCGCAGTACGCGAATTGGACTCCATGCTGTTTACGAATATGCTAACACGATTAGTGTGCGTATAAAGAAGTAAATTTCTCCGTCATTTCTGTCCACGTCAGGATTCGAACCCGGATCCCCTCATTCCGGAATAAGTTGCTCTACCAATTGAGCTACGCGGACGTTTATTCTGATTCGTATCTGCCTTTATGTCGTGTGCGTCCTGCTGACAGGTACGTCACATCTCCTGGTATACGTTACATCATCTCCCCCTTATTTATTTATTTATTTATTTTTTTTTTTTTTTTTTTGAAGTGCTGCAGAAGGAATTCTCTGATTTTTCCTATCTCGCGGTGTGGAAATAACATCACACCAATGCGAGATTTTGAACGGTCGGGTCATCCGGATAGTTCGGGCGCCATTATAACGAAGTAAATTTCTCCGTCATTTCTGTCCACGCCAGGATTCGAACCCGGATCCCCTCATTCCGGAATAAGTTGCTCTACCAATTGAGCTACGCGGACGTTTATTCTGATTCCTATCTGCCTTTATGTCGCGTGCGTCCTGCTGGCAGGTACGTCACATCTCCTGGTATACGTTACATGCGGCACGTATTTTTAACGCTGTACTGATTCCAATTGGGACCTATTTTTGTCACAGGCGGTCGGTCGGTTGGCCGTAAGTCGCCCCATACTGTCTGCAGAGTTAGATATACGTCAAAAGCAACCACAAATCTTAATGTTCAGGAAAAGTTATGAGGAAAATACTCTCAAAGAAACTTGTTAGCTGAAAAATTGCCCCGTCAGACGAGGTGGTTGATATTAAATTTATTTCCTACTAAACAAGTATTATAAGTTTTCATAAAAGATACATTTTTTTTTCGTGTAAAAATGCAAGGCAGTGCGGAACCACTGCTAATCCTAGCCATATTTTTGCAGCTTCTTTTAACAGCTTAGGTTCAAAAGCGCAGGGCAGACACTCTCAGTTAATTGCGACGAAAATTTAATTCATTACTTCAATTAATTTTTGTTTTTTGGAGAGCTTATCACCACGTTCTGGGAGGAATTCCTGCTCAAATGGTTTGCGGTCATGTACGTAATTAATAAGAAGTTGCAAGTTTAATATATAATGGATACCGCCTGAATGGACTGCGCGAAGGCCGTTCGTGGTCAGAGGAAGCAGGTGTAAGATATCTCAGTGGTCACGTTTCTCTGAAGTCATAGAGCCTTCCCGGCTTCATGATTTCATTGAGGTTTTTTTTTCGCTTGCTGCGTCATGTACGAGGCCTCAAACAGTTATTGATTCATCACATAGACTCGAGTAACACCAGCTAAATCACTCAATAAAGCGTTTTAAAATTTGAAATAAAAAAGTGGGACGTTTTCGTTTTCAAAATTGCTCTATATGTTACAGCCACCTGAAAAAGAAATTTTTATGCTAGAAAAACTGAAAATTCTTTTTACACAAAATATGGACACAAAATAATTGCACAGAAGGAAAACTTGGACCGAAAATTCAACAAATATACGAGTAATCATAATAATCAAGCAATCAAAAACGAATTTTTCGAAACTGTATTGTAAAACGGTTGCCTCGGGTATAGCTCAAGAGAGGACCCAAAAAAGCACTGCTAACAATCTCATTAAAACTGGAATTGAAGCTTTTGCACCAGTTTCTGGTAAAAAAAAAGTTCGGCCTTTTTGATTTGTCTGTTGACAAAATGTGTTTGTAATATGTTTGCCGCCGCCCCGTTGGCACAGTGGTCTAAGCGCCGGCTTATGATCATTCGTCCGTGAAGGGTCCGGGTTCGAATCCCGGTGAGGCATGGATGTCGTGTTTGTCTTACGGCGCTGGCTCTCTCCCTTCCCTGGAACCAGTGACCCTAAATTAGGGTCGGGCGACTGCTTATAACCTATTGAATTGCTCACGGTGGTCGTTAAATCTTCAATCAAAAATTAAAAAAAAATAAAAAAAATTGCCAATGTTGGTAGCATTTTCAGCATAAAATTCGTATTTCTCCCTCACACTTTTCAGGAGATGCTAGTTGTTCATATTGAGAAAGAAGGTGCTGCTTGTACGTGCGTTGAGGGACAATGATTTTGTTGATAATGTTGAACATTCTGTGGGGGCTATTCTATCATTACTTCTGCATTCGGTCGATTTGATGTGGTCCCAAGGTTCCAAACCCCGAAGCAGATCATATCAGATCATATGTTGAGGATTTTAGGAAGGGAGTGTCTGACCCCAGGTCTTGAACAACCCTTAGAAATAGGAAGCTGGGAGATTTGGGCTAGACGTCCTTATTTATTACCGGGGAGCCAGTACCCGGGGTCCGACGGCTTAACGTGCCCATCCGAAGCACGGCGGGTATTTAGTGGTTTGAACGTTCATACCTGCCTGGAATCGAACCTGAGGTCATCCCTATGGCAGCAACGAACGCTGACCACTAGGCCACCCGCGCCGAACCCCGAAGCAGTTGGCAAACGCTGTATAAAGAGTCACACTTTGATGTTTAAATATTCACACTTTGATGTACAAAGAGTCACACACACACACACACACACACACACACACACACAGACTGAGCTAGCTTTGTATTAGGAAAACCACCCCCACCCCCGTTTTACATATACGGAGCGATAACGAAGTAACACGTGATATCAACGACACGTGCGACTACTATAAATTGTGCACACCTATCCTCTGTGTGTAATCAGAGCCGCGGATGGCTTAGTGGTTAGACTGTCAATGGAGAGTCCCCAGGTTCAATCCTGGGCTGATCTTCCAGAGATGGTGTGGTTTGCTAACAATCGCTGAATATCCGCCGTGCATCGGACGAGTACGTTAAATGACGGCCCCTGGTAACGTTGGGTATCCGTTCCTACTCCCCCCATGGCTTTTTCGCACCCCTCTATGAGCAACATCGTACTTCTACGGTGGCGCCATCTACTGTGCTCTCTCTCACTTACAAACTGTTCTGCCAACGCCAAAAGGCGGACCCGCTGTAGGTGGTTTGGGTCTAAACCTTCTCTGTGGATGGAAGTCCTACATGAACATGCCTGGCTGTCTCTCTCTGTATGTAATCACTCACACGGGGTCTGGTACCTAGACGTGATGTGTGGGCCTAGTAGCGTTACAGCTGTAAAATCCAGATCGTTCCTTTGCGGGTGAGTGATAGATTATTTGCATGAAGAAAGTAATACTACATTACCCACATGTAATGCCATCGCTGCTGGTGAAATTTCTTTCTGCCGTCCTTGGTGTTCGATGCAGCGCCTCCGGATTTGTGATCTGTGTCGGTGACACCCCTTCCTTGGTTAGCTGGCCATCGCACCGCCTTGGAGCTCCGCAAAAAAGTGTGCGGATTATTAGGTAGATATGACTTTTGTTGTCTGTGTTACTCATACAGGGCTGCTATCTAAGGCGTAAGACACCAAGTGAGTAATACTTTTTCTATTCTCTTTTTCATTTTTTTACTTTCCTAAAAATCTATATTCTTTTCTGTTTGTAAAGGCCGCCTCGAGGCGTAAGTCACCTCATCAAGCACTTCCTATTGTATTGTGAAAGGCTGCTAGATATAGCGTAAGTCGATCTAAGCAATACAATACCCTTCTGTCCAAGAAAAGGAATTTATGCACTTTTTTAAGGCACTCCATTGAGAAAAATTATAAAATAAAAAAGAGTCCTTTTCAGGGCTAACCTCAGTTCAATAAATTTATCAAAAAGGATACCAGTCGTACTAGCATACAAAGAAGCAAAAGGAATGTATGCACTTTTATAGGAATTTATGCACTTTTTGTCCTCCGATAAATCAAATTAATGAAAAATTACCTTCCACTAAAATAATTAATTAAAGGCAACTCACTTCAGAAAAGTCATGAAATAAAAAGTGCCATTTTCAGAGCCGGCATTAACTTAGCAAATTAATCAAAAAGGATACCAGTTGTATGAATAACAGATAAAAAGAGAAAAGAAAACAGATAAAGCTAAGAAATTTCAGAATAAAACAAAGACAAAAATCATTCTGCACATTGAATCATCTGTTAACCTTGTACACTATGAACATTGCTATCATTAGCATACAATTTTATTTTAAAATTGTAAGTAAATATGCATTAGAAGGAGCTTAAATCAAAAAGAAAAGAAGTCAAACAAATTGGATGCTAAATACGCCCCAAGTATAAAATTAAATATTGTTGCCTTGATCAGGTTAAATTTAGTAAGTCTCACACGGTGGGTCATACTGAAACTACATACGACTCACACTGCGGGTCACATTGATACTATATACGACTCACATTGTGGGTCACATTGAAACTTTATATGACTCACACTATGGGACATACTGAAACCACATAAGACTCACACTGAGAACATGAACATACAAACATAATTGCATAAAATTCTCATCAAGTCACAACCTCCGTAAATAATGAAAATGAATTTATAATAAATATGGCTCCCCTTTAACCTAAATAATTTATCCTGAATAAATTCACTGAAATATATAAAAATAAAATTATATGTAAGGAGATCTCTTGAATATAAATTATTAATATGATATTGCAAGACGAAAAAGTAGACAAGTAAAGACTCATTGAAATTAAGTAAATAACAAGGAAAGCAATAAACATTTGTCCTCCGATAAATCAAATTAATGAGAAATTATCTTCCACTAAAATGATTAATTAAATTCCAGTGCCACGTTACCCCTAATTATGCTACTTAAAATTTTGTACTGATTAATGCCTTACAGAGTGACGTAATTCACCCGAAATGACTTAGTTTGCTTCATTAGTGAGCGTCAACCCCTAGAGGCGACTTGATTCTGCACCTCTAATTTTTCATCACCTTCATTCTGATCTTTCTTATGGAACACCTGTTACTTCCTAATTATAAAGGTGGTTAGACCTACGCCGTCACGTCTTTCCCGGCTGACAGAGCTGGTAGCAGCTATCATTCAGTCGACTAAACCTATGCTAGGGGCAAGACGCGTATAACTGAAGAACACTGTTTGAACGATTGAGGTTGCCTCAATGTTTGAACCTTCGGTTAGCGTTCTTTTGTATCGATAGGTGATTTGTATGTAATCAGTAAACGTTTGCCTGTAATCGGGAAACGTGGCGACGTAAGCCAATTTGACCGGCCAGATAGTTGGGGCCCGTAGGGTAGGTGCCAGTATTTCGGAAAACAGCCGCAATTGTTGGCTGCCCCCGTACCGCTGTATCAAGGGTGTACCAGGACTGGATTAACCAAGCACGGACATCCAACAGAAGGGCTCACAGTGGTCAGTCACACTGATTGGCTGCACCCGTACTACTGTATCAAGGGTGTACCAGGACTGGATTAACCATGCACAGACATCAAACAGAAGGGCTCACATTGGTCAGCCACGCGCCGTTGATCCTATAGAGGTGAGCGCCGGGTGTCACGACTGGTTTCTCAGCAACGACGTGCTACAGTGACCTAGCTCACCCAACAGTACAACAGCGGTGCAGTTCGACCTAATTCCACCTGCACCATGTGCCATACCTTGCTTTCCCTGTGGTTCCACAGCCGAAGACCAACAAGGGTACCCATGATGACGTCAAGTCATCACAAACGACGCCTCGCATAGGCCAAGGAACGTCGGCAGTGGACCTTCGACAGATCGAAGAATGTCGTCTGTAATGATGAGTCCCGTTTCTTGCTGCACCATGCTGATAGTCGGGTTCGCATATGGCGTCAACGGTTCCCTACCACTTTGTCCATATTCATTTCGTCCACGTTCACTTGGTCCAGTTCATTTCGTCCACGGTTCACTTTGTCCGTCGTTCACTTTGTACGCTGTTCATTTAATCCACGGTTCACTTTGTTCACGGTTCACTTTGTTCACCGTTCACTTTGTCCGCTATTCATTTAGTCCACGGTTCACTTTGTCCACCGTTCACTTTGTCCATGGTTCACTTTGTCCGCCGTTCATTTTGTCCGCTGTTCACTTAGTCCACTGTTCATTTCGCCCACGGTTCACTTTCGCCCACGGTTCCATCGTTCACTTTGTCAGCTGTTCATTTAGTACACGGATCACTTTGTCCGCTGTTCATTTAGTACACGGTTCACTTTGTCCGCTGTTCATTTAGTACACGGTTCACTTTGTCCACCGTTTACTTTGTCCATCGTTCACTTTGTCCGCCGTTCTCTTTGTCTGCTGTTCATTTAGTCCACTGTTCATTTCGCCCACGGTTCACTTTGTCCATCGTTCACTTTGCCAGCTGTTCATTTAATCCACGGTTCACTTTGTCCACCGTTCACTTTGTCCACCGTTCATTTTGTCCATCGTTCACTTTGTCCGCTATTCATTTAGTTCACGGTTCACTTTGTCCACCAGCAACATGAATTTTCCAGGCAAGGGTCTGTGCAGTGTTTAGCCTCCTCCCTAACTAAAGTCTAGGTGCGACATTTATTTGAAGAGGAGTGTGGTAGAAGGGGGGGGTATTAACGATCCCGTGAGCAGCCAAGGTTGTTAGGAGTCGCCCATCCCTAATTTAGCGCCCTGGAATCCGGACCACCTTTCGGTGTCCGGGACGAGGGTTTCCGACAAATCATCTGAGCTGGGCCACGGTTCGAATCACGTGGTGTACTTTTCTGATGGGTATTGGTTCTGTCCTTTCTCTGGAACCAGTGGCCCTAAATTAGGGAACGTGGGACTGCTTGTGGTCCTGAGAGTTACTCATGGTGCGTGTTCATTACCTCCCTCCCCCTAAAATAAAAGAAAAAGAAACGGGTTAAATTTTTGGACGATTAACCAGAATTTCAAGCCTCTGACACTTCTTAGGGGGAAAATAAAAGATGTCATAATACAAGCAACTTTGAAAGCCGATGTCTCCCCGCGTAGATCACGAGCCGGCAGATTTCTTTGCTGACAACCGTTGATGGTGGGACCCCTAAGGGTCCCAGGTCTGCACATTGCGTTTGAAACGGTAACCAAGGAAACACAGCCAGGGCTGTCAAGGGGCGGCATAGAAATTCAAATCTGACTTGCTAAATTAACAGCCAGCATACGCACTCTGTTGTAGAGCGATGACGTGATTCGTGCATACCCTTGTGCATGTTCTTCTGTTCTGTTTTCTCATATTAACAAGTTTCCCTCTTAAAAAGATAGGATATTTTTACTTTGAACTGGGAGGGTCACCTTTACAGCTTTTCTTATTTTTCCTCTCTGGTATTGGTTCTGCAGGTTCCTTGCTACTGCGTCCTACACTATCCATATACAAGAGCTAATGTCTTACGTACACTTGTATTTCTTTGGCAACCCTTCCACTAGAGTCCTAAGTGACATGCCGCCATAATTCTTAGCTTAAATGTCCCGATCCATTTATTCATGCAAATCAGAAAAACTGGGCTCATGCAAATTACCAAAACGGTCCCAGTACTTCTAACTAGCCTTGCTTTTGTGCTACGCGTTTTGAGCTTCCTACTAAGTGCTGTTATTACATTGTAAAAACTTAAGTTCACAAGTAGCTTTATTTTCATTAGTTGCCTCTGTTACGGAGATTTATTACTAGAAATTTAGGCAAAGATATTAAATCTCATTTCGCAACTTTTATTTCCCTTTAGTGTTCCATTTCCTTTGTTTCCACAATGCGTGAGAAAAATTTGCTTCGTCACCAAGCTATAGAAACATCAGAATCACGGTTTATTTAGAGACGCCAGTTTGTCGCATGTTAAGGGTCTGGGCCTTTGTATTTTGTAGACGCATTGGTATTGTCCAGCTGATTTGATCTTTTGCCTTCTTAATTTAAAAGCAGCCGAATGAAGGCGCAAACACTCTTAAATTCTACCTTGAAGTTTTTAAGCCGACGCCGGTGTCTTCCCATGGTTTATGTGAAAGTAAGGGGTGAGTTTGAATGGGGACAAGGGTGAGGGGAGCTAAGACAGTTGCCTCGAGGAATTGGAAGCGAGCGGTCGCAGGGAGAGGAGGCGAGGAAACGCCTTAGGTATTGGAACGCACGCCTTAAGCTGATGAGGAGAATGGAGGTTTTTCTCCACGTGCGCGTGGGGTAGAAGAGGGGATGACCGAAATAGGAGGAAGTTGCCTCTGTTACGGAGATTTATTACTAGAAATTTAGGCAAAGATATTAAATCTCATTTCGCAACTTTTATTTCCCTTTAGTGTTCCATTTCCTTTGTTTCCACAATGCGTGAGAAAAATTTGCTTCGTCACCAAGCTATAGAAACATCAGAATCACGGTTTATTTAGAGACGCCAGTTTGTCGCATGTTAAGGGTCTGGGCCTTTGTATTTTGTAGACGCATTGGTATTGTCCAGCTGATTTGATCTTTTGCCTTCTTAATTTAAAAGCAGCCGAATGAAGGCGCAAACACTCTTAAATTCTACCTTGAAGTTTTTAAGCCGACGCCGGTGTCTTCCCATGGTTTATGTGAAAGTAAGGGGGTGAGTTTGAATGGGGACAAGGGTGAGGGGAGCTAAGACAGTTGCCTCGAGGAATTGGAAGCGAGCGGTCGCAGGGAGAGGAGGCGAGGAAACGCCTTAGGTATTGGAACGCACGCCTTAAGCTGATGAGGAGAATGGAGGTTTTTCTCCACGTGCGCGTGGGGTAGAAGAGGGGATGACCGAAATAGGAGGAAGGCAACGAAAAGGTGATTCACGGTAGGAAATGTTGGTTTCGGAGGAACGGAAAGGAATGATTGCAAAGCTGAGGACAACCTTCTGCACTTAGGTAAAGAAAAGAATAAAGTGCTTTAAGAGATCTAAAAGGATTGTATAAAAAATTATTGCTTATACCTATTATTATCCTTTTTTTACTACGTTAACCACGCAAGTTAATACCTCACTGCGTTACTTGTTGTCAGACTAATAACATTTAATAACATTTTTTTGGCATTAGCCCATGGTCCATTTCGACAAAGTCCCGCAAATAGCGCTTGATCTAAGCTTTAATACAAGTAGTATTAGATTTCTGTATCTTCCTTATTTCCGGTGTCGCAGTGATCTAAGCGATGGCTTCTGATCATTCGTCCGAAAGGGGTCCGCGTTCGAATCCCGCTGAGGCATGGATGTTGTGTTTGTCTTAGGGCATTGGCTTTCTCCCTTTTCTGGAACTAGTGAACCTAAATTAGGGACGGGCGACTGCTCATATAACCCATTGAGTTGCTCACGCTGGTCGTTAAACCTCCAATTAAAAACAAAGTTATTTCCGGAGATAGCCCTTAGTGTCAGGGTCAGCTTATTTGCATACACTGAGTGCAGATGCTTTTCTGACATTTCTTTCTGCTTTTCTGACTGCTTTCAAATGCGATTAATGCCATTCTAATTCTGGGTTTGCTGCTGGTGATTAATAGTAATGTAACCGACGTTTAAGCGAAGTAATTTTTGCTACTTAAGGCAACCCAACAAACAGCTCACGGAAAGAAAAAAAAAAAAAAAAGCAGAAAACTCGGGCTTTAAAATTTTCAAGTAGTAAAGTAGTACTGGAAACTTCTCCTCTCTCTCCCTCTCTCTTTCTGAGTGAAACTCAAGTTTGGGATTTGGTTGTTAAGCCTATTATTAAATATTGGAAGTCTTATGGATTGAAATGTTGTCAGACTTGCCTAGCAGATCCTATTTCGCGCTCGAGTTGTCATTTTGGTCAAAACGGACCCCTGCTAATCTGTGTCTTGACAGGGAGGCATCGATGAACTAAATCGACCGGAAGACTTCGATTCCGTTGATGACGTCGGAACCTCCAGGAAATGCGTCATTCGTCATCGACCAATAGAACTGGAGCATTTCGGAGTGGTGTAACGATCTGTCCCCTCTGCTTCCCCGCTTGTTCTTCGGTTCGGCTCTTTGATTTAGAAGTAACTGCCCTTATCATTTTAACCTTGAAGATTTTTCACTGTGACAGCTGACGTCCCACAACAGGCCTTACCGTAAGGGGATAAACCGTTTTGTTTGGATTTTCTCGATAAAATTAGAATATGGAGCATGAGAAACGAGGTCGCGTAGAGTTAATCTGAATAAATATGGTTTAACCATGACAGAAATTTCACTGATGAAAATGTATTTCTTAGGGGGCGGAGATTTCCCAACCTTTACAGACCAGCGGATTTAATTAACTGTCTTAAATTTTTCAGATCAGGTTCTGTAATATAATTTACGTAAACTGCGAGATGTGCAATTATATGAAAATTTCCCTGTGCGGGCAACAGAAGTGATCTGAATTTCTTTTTCTGTTGTAAATTGTCTCTTGACAGAGAACATCCCTTGAATGACTATAATTTCCTGTGAATAACCGTTGACATTACGTAAGTCATAAACTCAATCAACTTGGAGGAGGAAGCACTGTTTTTGCATTCATAATAAAGCTCTCAAATCAGCTAAGTTGTGTATAAAGGACGAATTCCCGAATTCCCTTCGCTAAATACACGATATTCATTATTACTTTAGAGCTCCTATCCCACAGGGGAGCAGCCACTTTCACAAGACACTTGAGCTGAGTTTACATATAACGAGCTTGCATAGTGCAAAGTTCAGCATAAACCGAAATTTTGTGGATCCCTCGAACTTCGCAATATTCTCCCTTGCTGTTTTAACCGCATATATTATATATATATATATATATATATATATATATATATATATATATATATATATATATATATATATACAAATTAATTTGCAGAAGTAAAAGAAAATCACAAAATAAGAACAAAAACATAGCTAGTACAATGAGAAGCGCCAAAGGCAGCTATACTCATCATCATCATTGTCAACCATTATCAATCCACTGCTGGACGAAGGTCTCCCAAGTCTCCTCCACAACGGTCTGTCTTGTGCCAGTCTCCTCCATGTCACTCCCGCATACTTTCGAATTTCATCCACCCATCTTCCATATGGTCTTCTTTTGGGTCTTTTCCTGTCCCTTGGAATCCAATCTAAAATTTCGGCTGTCCATCGATGGTCTGTCCTTCTGGCAGTATGTCCAGTCCATTGCCATTTCAGGGATTTAACTCGGATCATGATGTCTTCCACTCTTGTCATTTTTCGGATCCACGAGTTCCTCTTCTTATCTCTCCTGGTTACACCAAGCATGCACCTCTCCATGCTTTTTTGTGTTGTCTGCAGCCTTTGTATGTCTCTTTTAGTTAAGGTCCACGTCTCTGCACCATACGTAAGCACTGGAAGGATGCATTGATCAAACACTTTTCATTTAAGACATAATGGCATATTGCTCTTGAAAATTATGCTGTTTCTTCCAAAAGCTCTCCAGGCAAGTTTTATACGCCGATCGATTTCTTCATCAATGTGACCCTCACTTGATATCTGCTGTCCAAAATAAACGTAGGTGTCTGTTATCTCCAGCTTTTCTCCATCAATCGATAAATCTTCGTTTCTTGTAAAAGCACTGAACATCACTTTTGTCTTCTGAAAGTTCATTTTTAATTCCACTTCTTTACTCTTGTCAGCAAGTTCCTGGATCATACTGTGCAGCTCTGATGGGGTAGTTGCAAAAATGACTACGTCATCAGCAAAACGAAGGTGGGTTAGATAATCTCCATTAATCTTTATCCCTTTGTTTTCCCAGTTCAGTGATTGAAAGACATTTTCCAATGTGTCATTAAAGAGCTTGATATGGTGTCACCTAGTCTCACTCTTTTTCCAATTTTTATGTGTGTTGTATTTTCAAACAGCCGAATCTTTGCACTTGCATTTTCATAGATGTTATTAATAATATTAATGTACGCATCTTCAATACCGCAGGATTTCAAAACCATTGTAACTGCTGATGGTTTCACCGAATCAAAGTCTTTTTCATAATCGATAAAAGCCATGCACAATGGAAGTTCATATTCCCTCGCTCTTTCAATTAGTTCTCTCAGTACGTGGATATGATCTATTGTGCTGTAGCCACTCCTGAATCCAGCTTGTTCTCTCTGTTGAGCCATGTCCAGTGTCAGCTTTAAGCGGTGTGAAAGAACTTTAGTGAAGATTTTATAAACCACTGATAAGAGGCTGATAGGTCTGTAGTTCCTGAGATCCTCAATGTCACCTTTTTTATGTAGCAAGTTCATTGTAGCGTTGTTCCAATCCTCAGGAATCTTCCCTTCATTAAGGCATCGAATGAAAATTTGGGCGAGTACTGTTTCGATTTCTCCACTTTCTTCTTGTATGATGTCTACAGTAATTCCATCTTCTCCTGGAGTTTTTCCCCGCTTCGTGTTCTTGATTGCATGTGTAACTTCTGCTGGGAGGACTGGAAGAACTCTGGTACTGGTACCTTACATGATGTCTGGAGTACATGTATCATCCCTTTCATATAATTTGGAGTAGAAATCTTTTACTCTTGTCACAATTTCGTCTCTATTTCTTGTTACAGAACCATCTTCTTTTCTGAGTGCCATAATCTGTTTTCTTCCCTTACTGAGATGTCCCTTTGCTATCTTTAGGCTTTGGTTGTTTTCAATTGCTTTCCTCACTAGTTCACAGTTGAATTTCCTTACGTCTTCAGTGATACTTTTTCGTACTGTCTTGCATAGCTCTATATATTCCACTTTGGAAGTCACATCTTCTTTAGTTGTCCTCATCTCTCTTCTTTTTTACATCAACATTTTGGATTTTCCTGATAATTTGTTCACATGCAACTTGTTCTTAGACCCAGCTAATTTTGTTGCTGTTTCCATAAGAGCTTTGGTTACTTTTCTGTTAACTTCAGATATATTCACTTCTTCCGATGTTAGGCCTTCTAAAGCAGAGAATCTGTTCTTCAGTTCCAACTTGAAAGTTTTATGGTGTTTTTGAAGGTTGGTTATGTCAATACATTTTGTTTGTCTTATGAGCTTGCTACGTTCGAGTTTAGTGTTGAGGTGCATCTTACATCTCCCCAATCTATGGTCACTACCTGTGTTGAACTTGTTCAGCACACTGCAGTCTTCGATGACGAATTTTTTGTTACACATAATAAAATCAATTTCACTTGTCGTCCCATTTGGATGTCTCCATGTCCATTTCCTGTGTGGCTTTTTCTTGAAAAAGGAGTTCAAGATGAAAACAACTTCTGCCTCTGAAAACTCTACGAGAGTATTTGCACGTTGGTTTCTGTTGCTGTGACCGAATTTACCTACTGAAGTTTCATTCTGTTGTCGTTGCCCTATTTTTGCATTGAAATCTCCCATAATAATCTTTAAGTGCTGCTTACCTTTATTATTTAGATGACGAATTTCCTCATAAAATTCTTCATTTCTTCTTCAGGATGACTTGTGGTGGGTGCATAAGTTTGAATAATCTGAGCCTATACCAGCATATATAAAGTGAATTGTAGAATATAAGATTGCAAAAATTAAATTCCATAAGGAAAACTGAATAAAACTCAAAATTGAGAACCAAAAAAAAAAAAAAAGATCAAACAGGTTGCCGTTGTCAGGAGAGCATCAACCTGCGGGAGTGGCCTTTCTAGTACCAACAAACGACAAGGAGAACCAAAAATGTCGGTTGGTCATGCTTCCTAGGCCACCAGACCAAACGCCAAAACAGACGCTGAAATTCAAAAAACAGGAGTATAAACACTGAAAAAATGATAAAAAAGGCTTACAGGCAGATCAGACAGGTCAACGCCATGAACGAAGATCAAACGAAACTGAACCAAAGACCCACAAGAACCCAAATATATATGCTAACATTAAAGTGGTCGCTGTTAGATAACTTCCTAGCAAGCCAAAAGAATATGTTAAATAACGAGATGCAAAACTGTGTATGTAATCTACTTCTTTCTCAATTTCATAGAACAGTAAAAATATGTTCTACATAGTTTTTGCTTGTAAAAAATCTTAAAACACTTCTATCTAAACTGCAATCTAACAACTTTCTTAGTTATTTTTAAAGCATTACTTAAAACACTTAATTTCGAATTTTGATTCGGTTTCAAAGAGTCTCAAATTGCACATTGACACGCTTTACTAATCTAGGACCTAACAATTTTAAGTAAGTCGGGCAATATAAAGTACCACTTGATGGTCCCTAGTGATTGAAGACTTCTATTTACATACACAGTTTTGCATCTCGTCATTTTACATATTCTTTTGGCTTGCTAGGAAGTTACCCAACCGCGACCACTTTAATATTAGCATATATATTTGGGTTGTTGTGGGTCGTTGGTTCAGTTTAATTTGATCTTCGTTCATGGCGTTGATCTGTTTGGTCTGCCGGTAAGCCTTTTTTATCATTTTTTCAGTGTTTATACTCTTGTGTTTTGAATTTCAGCGTCTGTTTTGGCGTTTGGTCTGGTGGCCTAGGGAGCATGACCAACCGACATTTTTGGTTCACCTTGTCGTTTGTTTGTACTAGAAAGGCTACTCCTGCAGGCTGATGCTCTCCTGATAACGGCAACCTGTTTGTTAATTTTTTTTTTTTTTTTGGTTTTCAATTTTGAATTTCCATTTTGAGTTTCATTCAGTTTTCTTTATGGAATTTAATTTTTGCAATTCTTATTTTCTACAATTCACTTTATATATACACACACAGTTGAGTCACATTTTTGTGACCACCTCCTATTTTTGACGTCAACAGCGCGTAGCCAATGAAAGAAGAAAGCACGTGTCGTGAGCTTTCGGGCCGAGGGTGGCAGTATTTCTGAAACAGCGCAGTTTGTCAACTGTTCGCGTGCTGCTGTGGTTAAAGTGTATTGTGATTGGAAAAATGGCACCATTGCAAATAAGCGACGTGAAAGCTGCCTAGCAGTACGTGCCGCCATTGATGTGAGAGGTGAACGTCGGCTTCACATCAACGGCACGTGAGGGCCGATCAGCACACTGTAGTGGAGCAGCTCACTGGCCGAATGAACCAGGAGGCAACCAGATGTGTGTCTAAAACGACAGTTCAGCGAACCCTGCTGCGTATGGGGCTCCGATGAAGACGGATGGTCACTGCACCTATGCTAACGAAGGTGCATCTGCAGAAAAGGCTTACATTTGCACGGCATAATCGAAATTGGACCTCCGCTGGTTGGCAAAGGATTGCCTTCTCAGATGAGTCACGTTGTCGAACGGGTGGACGTTGGCGTATAAAGCGAGTAACATCGGAGAACAAACAATGTTCAACCATTGCTAGAAGAACACAAGCTGATGGGGGCAGCGTTATGGTCTGGGAAATGTTTTCGTGGCATTCTCTGGATCCAATCATATCTGTGGAAGGCACTATGGACTGAATTCGTTATGAATCCATCCTTGCAGACTATGTACACCCATACATGCTGATTGTCTTCCCTGCGGCAGATGAGCTCTACCAGCACGACAATGCGACGTGTCACACAGCTAGAAATGTCCGAGAGTGGTTGGAAGAGCACGATGAACACTTCAAAGTATTACCTTGGCCCCCTAATCCCCTCCTTGGCCCCTTAATTCTCCAGACTTAAACACAATTCAGCATTTGTGCGACCACCTCGATCGTGTTGTTCCCTCTGTGGATCTTCCGCTACGCACCCTCCAGCAGCTGTGAGATGCACTGCAGTCAGCATGGCTCCACATACCTGTGAACACCTTCCGGCACCTTATTGAGTCACTCTCAGTCCATCTAGCAGCTGTCCGCGCTGCACACAGCGGTTACTCTGGATATTCGCTTGTGGTCCCAATAACGTGACTCGACCGTGTATATATACACTGAGTGGCCACTTTTTATGACCTCCCCCTCAGTACTTCGTTGGACCACCTTTTGCCTTTAATACTGCGTCGATTCTTCGTCGCATGGACTCCACGAGATGTTGACAGGTGGTTTGTGGAATCTGAGACCATGCTTGATGAATAGCACTTTCCAGGAGTGTGAGATTGCAGGGTTGTGGATCCAGCTGTCTGATGGCTCGTTCAACTTCATCCCACAAATTCTCAATGGGGTTGAGATCTGGAGATTGTGGGGGCCACCTAAGCAAAGTAAACTCACCGGCATGTTCCTGAAACCAATCCTGTACAGTACGAGCGCTATGGCAGGACGCATTATCTTGTTGAAAGTAGCCATCGCCATTGGGATAAACCATCCACATGACAGGATGCACTTGGTCCGCAACGATGTTTAGATATGATGTGCCAGTCAGACGTTGATCAACACGAATTAAAGGGCCCAAAGCATGCCATGAAAACATTCCCCAAACCATAACGTTGCCTCCACCAGCTTGAAGGGTTGTAGCAATGCATTTGGGATCCATGCTTTCGTGTTGTTTCCGCCAAATTCTAACTAGGCCATCGGCATGGTGCAACTGAAAACGTGATTCATCGGACCACATAATTTGTTTCCAATTATCGACTGTCCAATCCTTGTGCTCCTATGCGAACTGGAGACGTTTTCTCTTGTTAACTGCAGACAGCAAAGGTGTTTTCCAACAGGCCTTCGGCTACCATATCCCATCCGATGCAGTGTACGGCGAACAGTGCGTGCAGAGATCATTTGAGCTGATCCTTGATTAAGATGGTCTGTAATTTGCTGCGCTGTTGGCCTTCTGTTGCCTGTTACCAGTCTGGACACTCTCCGTTCCGCCCGAGCAGTCACTAGTCGATGACGACCACATGTTGCACGTAGAGACACTGTTTTTTGGCTGATAGTCCAGTCTTTAAACACTTTAACAACAGCTGTTCTGGAACATTTCACGAATGTGGCGGTTTCGGTGATATTGGCTCCATTACTACGAGCTCCTACAATAATCCCACGTTGAAAGTCCGTCAAATAAATTTTTTACCCATCTCGTCTCCCAAAAATCACTTCTGTTACTGTCGCAAGCACTAAGCTTTCCCTTTTTATACTAGTCTCGCCCTCTGGCGGAAACAGCGTGCAGCCATAGCTCATTTGCTTAAAACTGTCAGGTGGTCATAATAAAGTGGCCACTCAGTGTATATAAATTATAAATATATATGAACATTATTGGTTGTATGTCAAACAATGGTACAAATGTCAAACAATGGTACAAATAAACATGAAATCCACACAGGCAATATAGAAGCCAGCCTTAAGGCTCTACGAGACCCGCCATCTTGTATTGCTGCCTTCTCTTATTAACCAACGGGCAAGCGTATTTCACAAATTGCTCGGGCAATTTTGAACATTTTGGAACACCGTTTGTGGCTAACGCAAGATATATGATAAATAAAGAGTTCCCTGGTTTCAAAATTTTTGTTGACCTTTCCCTTCATTTTTTATCTGCAGCGGAAGTCGTACCAAGGCGTCTTCCATAGTTTTATTAATTAATAAAAAATACTTAAAGAGTCCAAAATGAAAATCTGAAACCAGGGAACTCTTTATTTGTCATATATCTTGCGTTAGCCACAAACGGTGTTCCAAAATGTGCAAAATTGCCAGAGCAATTTGTGAAATACGCTTGCCCGTTGGTTAACAAGAGAAGGCACAATACGAGATGGCGGGTCTCTTAGAGCCTTAAACTCGCACCATGCATGCGGCAAAACAACCAAGGAAATTGCAACAACACTCCACAACTCTTCAAAAACAAATGCATCCAAACTTTTGAAAGCAGTAGACTCCAGGCCAGATGATATTTAACAAATCCACAAATCCCAACCATTGTCTTCAGGAGAACGCGGGAGAAGTGGCTTTTCCATATCAGCAAAATAAGCTGGCCGAAGCCTCGCTGAATGCGTTGTGGAAGGCCCGAAACCATAGGAAATGCAAGAATGACATTCCAAACAAGACCTAGTGAACAAACCTGCCAAACACGTATCTGTGCTCCAAAGGTGAAAGGTGAAGCAAACAGTCACGGTTAACACAAACAACAAACCATACAGAGCAAGACTTAGAAGGAATGTCATGTGATTTCTGCGTTTAAACTATGTTGGTGTTAGTCAAATACTTCAGCCGTTAGTGGCCCACACACACCAAAGACAAGAGAAAGACAGCCGTTAGTACACACACACACACACACACACACACACACACACGAAAGCCGAGAGAAAGACAAGAGATGTCAAAGCCATACTTATTGTACAGAAAGCAGATGATACAAAGGTGAATCGATTGTAAATACTGCAATGAGAGATGAGGGGAACACACGACAATCAGTATCAGGTGCAGCCACCCTGGGCGGTAACTACAGCTGCTACACAGCCCGGCATTGAGAGGAAGAGGCGTTGGATGTATGTTTGGGGAATATCCGTCCACGCAGATTCGATTCGATGCCACAGTTCCTCCGTTGTAGCCGAGGGTGGGCGCTGGCGTACCAGTCGTCCGGCGATCATGGATCACACGTGTTCAATAGGCGACATATCCGGGGACCGCGATGACCAAAGAAGACGTGGCACATGATGGCGATCCAGGAAGTCTTGGACGTTGCGTGCTGTATGATGTCGCGCATTATCCTTTTGGTAAATGGCACCAGACCGTCCCTGAAGATATGTTACAACAACAAGCCCCAACATCTCAGTGATGTAACGATGGCTGTTCAGCGTACCGGTAATGCGGACGAGGCGCGTGCGAGGGTGGACTCCAATGACACCCCATACCATAACACCGGGCGCCGGGTCGGTATGGCGCAGCATAATGCAGGACTCACTCAACCGGTCGCCGTGGTACCACTAAAATGCAGGACTCACTCAACCGGTCACCGCGGTACCACTAAAATGCAGGACTCAACCGGTCACTGCGGTGCCACTAAAATGCAGGACTCACTCAACCGGTCGCCGCGGTACCACTAAAATGCAGGACTCACTCAAGCGGTCGCCGCGGTACCACTAAAATGCAGGACTCACTCAGCCGGTCGAATTCGTCCATCATGGTGCTGCAAACTGAAGTGGGATTCGTCGGAAAACACGATTTATTGCCATTTGCTCCTCCATGCGCGACGTGCTTGGCACCATTGCTGTCGCAGACGCCGGTGTTGTACAGTCAAAGGTAGCTGAAGCAATGAGCGCGGTGCGAAAAGACCTCACTGCTGCAGACGACGTCGAACCGTCCGTTCCGTGTGGAGACTGGATGTTGTGTCACACACCCGAACTGTTGAGCTACGGTGGTCGATGTCGCTGTGCGATCCGCCAGATCCATGCGCACCAGATATCGGTCTTCTCGTTCCGTGTTGTGGCGGGGCCGTTGGGATCCCGCATGTCGGTGTATTCGTTCCTCCGCTACCCAATGACGCCATTTTCTTCTCACTGTGGCCGCATGCCGTCCTACACGAGCACCGATGTAGTAATAATCCTCAAACACCAAGTATGCCTCTCTCCATGTGTCTGTTAGTTGTATGTATGCCATTTTAGCACGTCCTTTGTAAAATACGATCGTGCTTATGTTATTAATTTGTTCGTCTGCCTGTCTGTGGTCACCACATTTCTGTAACTATTTGTCCGATTTGAAAAATTCTTTTTGCGTTGGAAAACTTGAAATGTGGAATGATGATTCTCGCACTCCCGTTTTTCCCTCGATGCCCACCTTTGCCGATAAAATGCAGATGATTTCGAATTTAAAATGCATTTACTCCATATATTTGCTTCTAAATATCAGATTAAAAAAATGATTTTACCTTTCCATGCCACCTATTACGAAAATTATTTTAGATACAATCTCGTTTTCAAGTAACGCATAGAATTTCCGCTAAGGGGCGTAAAAGTAAAGTGGTAAATTGCGTTTCCCACGATATCTCATCTTCTAAAAGTCCGATTTAAAAAATCCTTCCTGCATCGGATACAGCTCCTCGTGGGAAATGTTTTGCATGTAATTTCTAACTTTCGGTATAGAATGGTTTTGCCACCAGGGGGTGCAGGGGGTTATTTCTGCTTCTAATGTACTTGCAGCAAAATCTGAACTTCTGAAAACTCGATTAAAAAGTTCTTTCGTGGACTGATACCGCTCACTTCGGAAAACCTTTTGAGAATAGCTCCTGCTTAAAATAGTGCGTATTACTTTGTGCCAGGGGGCGTAGATGTATATCTTATTTTTACCTATATCGCTACTTGTAAGAGTCCGATTGGAAAAATTCTTCCTTTGTTGGAGAGCGTTTCCAGTTTAAAACGTTTCTCATATAATTTCAATTTGTTTAATGCACATGTGTGTCACTAGGGGGCGTAAGTTCACGTTTCTGTTTGCAGCAATATCTGAGAGACAAAAAACTCGATTGAAAAAATTATTTTTCGTTCGGATACCACTAACTATGTAAACACTTTGTATTTTGTTTCCAAAAAGCATGCCCGTCTGCTCTTAATCATTCTCCACGCTTTTAAAAATCTTTAGCTGATAGTTCTGTGTCTGGCGCTCTTTGGCCAAACCTGGCCCTTGCGCCACTAAAATCAATTAACTAACTAACTAACTAACCAAAATCATGCACAATTTTGCCGTTAGGAGGCGCAAATATTTAATTTGTTTTTCTCAATATATCCGCTTCTCAATGTGCGATTTAAAAAATTGTTTCAACACTGGATATCATTTACCACGTGGAACAGTTTAGGTTTGCATTTGAGGAGTTTTGTAGTTCGCAGTTCTGTCGCTAGGTGGTGTTTGTATACTCTCCTTGGCAGCTGTATCTCCGCTTCTAAAATCCGTATTGAGAAATTTCTTTTTTTTTTTACTGTATGCCATTGGCTACAATAGAGATGTGGAGCATTATCCTCTTTAACTAATACACAGCTTTCCGCTAGGGAGCATAAAGGTCAAAACCTTTTTTTCCGGCTCTCTCTCTCTGCTTCCGGGAGACGTATTTAAAAAGTTATTTTTCCTTAATAGAGCTTTTTCCATGAAGAATACTTTTCTTCTATTTTCAACTTTTCCATTATGCAAAGTTCTTCCTCTAGAAGGCGTAGAAGTTATTTCATGTTTGTTTCTGTATTTCTTCTTTTAACTGTTAGATTTGAAAATCTCTTTGTCTGTGATATCCTTATGCTATGAGAAATTTTTCCGCTCTGTTTGTTAATTTTCGTAACATAGATTTTAGCCGCTGGTGGAAGTAGCTGTTTCTATTTGTGGATGTTTTGTCGATTGCAGGAATCCGCTTGATTTTCTTTTTCTAACCGGTTCCATTGATTTTGAATAATTTCGATAAATTTTATCACGTCAGAAAGGATTCAAATATATTGAAGATGAGTACATTAATGTTATTAAAAACATCTATGAAAATGCAAGTGCGCCGCCCCGGTGGCGCAGTGGTCTAAGGCGCTGGCCTCTGATCATTCGTCCGTCTGGGGTCCGGGTTCGAATCCCGGTGAGGCATGGATGTTGTGTTTGTCTTACGGCACTGGCTCTCTCCCTTCCCTGGAACCAGTGACCCTAAATTAGGGACGGGCGACTGCTTATAGCCCATTGAGTTGCTCACGGTGGTCGTTAAACCTCCAATCAAAAAAAAAAAAAAAATGCAAGTGCAAAGATTCGGCTATTTGAGAATACAGCACACATAAAAATTCGAAAGGGAGTGAGACAAGGTGACACTATATCTCCCAAACTCTTTAATGCCACATTGGAAAATGTCTTTCAATCACTGAACTGCGAAAACAAAGGTATAAAGATTAATGGAGATTATCTAACTCACTTTCGTTTTGCTAATGACGTAGTCATTTTTTGCAACTACCCCATCAGAGCTGCAGAGTATGATCCAGAAACTTGCTGAGAAGAGTAAAGAAGTGGGATTAAAAATGAACTTTCAGAAGACAAACCAGATGTACAATGTTTTTACAAGAAATGAAGATTTATCAATTGATGGGGAAAAGCTGGAGATAACCGATACCTACGTTTACCTTGGATAGCAGATATCAAGTGAGGGTCACATTAATGAAGAAATTATTCGGAGTATAAAACTTAGATGGAGTGCTTTTGGAAGAAACAGCATAATTTTCAAGAGCAATATGCCATTATGTCTGAAAAGAAAAGTGTTTGATCAATACATCCTTCTGGTGCTTACGTATTGTAACGTATACCAGGAGATGTGGCGTACCTGCCAGCAGGACGCACACGACATAAAGGCAGATAGCAATCAGAATAAACGTCCGCGTAGCTCAATTGGTAGAGTGACTTATTCCGGAATGAGGGGACCCGGGTTCGAATCCTGGCGCGGATAGAAATAACGGAGAAATTCACTTCGTTATAGTATGGTGCCGAGACGTGGATCTTAACTAAAAAAGACAAAGACTGCAGACAACTAAAAGAAGCATGGAGAGGTGCATGCTTGGTGTAACCAGGAGAGATAAGAAGAGGAACTCGTGGATGAGAAAAATGACAAGAGTGGAAGACATCATGATCAGAGTAAAATCCCTGAAATGGCAATGGGCCGCCCCGGTGGCGCAGTGGTCTAAGGCGTTGGCCTCTGATCGTTCGTCTGAAAGGGGTCCGGGTTCGAATCCCGGTGAGGCATGGATGTTGTGTTTGTCTTACGGCACTGGTTCTCTCCCTTCCCTGGAACCAGTGACCCTAAATTAGGGACGGGCGACTGCTTATAGCCCATTGAGTTGCTCACGGTGGTCGTTAAACCTCCAATCAAAAAAAAAAAAAAAATGGCAATGGGCTGGACATATTGCCAGAAGGATAGACCATCGAGGGACAACCGAAATTTTAGAATTCCAAGTGACAGGAAAAGACCCAGAAGACCACATGATAGATGGGTGGATGAAATTCGAAAGTATACGGGAGTAACATGGAGGAGACTAGCACAAGACAGACCGTTGTGGAAGAAACTTGGAGAGACCTTCATCCAGCAGTGGATTGATAATGATTGACAGTGGTGAAGATGATGATTTATAGAACAACCCAAATGCATAAAATGCATTTCGACCCCGGAGACCCTGGGTTGCTATATTAAATAAGATGCTTATACAAACTATGCTGAGAAAGTGCTTAAACCTGGGTACCCATTTTGCATGACATGTACGAAATGCATAATTTGCCATCAATATGCATGAAATGCATAAATTTTCCATCAATTTGCATTACATGCATTTTCCTGTCCAAAATGCATAAGCTACATTTTTCCAAGCAATATCTGGCGTTCAACGTTTTTCTATTTACGCTTTCCAACCGCAGGTTGAAGAAGCGTATATGCTCCAGCTTTGTCCGTCCGTCTGTCCGCCCGTCCGTTCGCACGATAACTCCCGTGAAAATGGTTCGATTTCGCCGAAATTTTAGTATGTGGTAGGGAACCACCTGGGAACGATCCCTATTGAAAATGGGTGAAATTGGGTCAAAGGTCAGGACATAGGAGCTGGATCCATTCCATTGCCCTTATGCGTCATAACGTGCGTAAAAATGGTTCGATTTCGACGAAATTTTAGTATGTAGTAGGAGACCACCTGCGGACAAACCCTATTGAAAATAGGCGAAGCGGGGTCAAAGGTCAGGACATAGCGGGATTCATTCCATTGCCCTTATGCGCCATAACTTGCGTAAAAATGGTTCGATTTCAATGAAATTTTAGTATGTGATAGGGAGCCACTGGCGACGAACCCTATTAAAAAGGGACGAAATGGGGTCAACGGTCAAGACACTGGAGTGGGATCCATTCCATTGCTCTCGTGCATCATAACTTACCTAAAATGCTTGGATTGCGACAAAACTTTATCATGTTGTTCCGGAGGTATAGTGAACTGGTTCTGTTGAATATCAACGAAATGGGATCAAAGGTCATTGCACAAAAGCCAGATTTATTCCACAGCCATTATTCTCATAACTTGCGTAAAACTGCTTCTATTGCAACGAAACTTTATCATGTTGTTCCGGAGGTATAGTGAACCGGTTCTGTTAAATATCATCGAAATGAGGTCAAAGGTCATGACACAGGAGCAAGATTTATTCCACAGCCATTATCCACAAAACTTGAGTAATTATTTCTGGTATATTGGAAAGCGTATCATAATCACTGCACTGCGTGATTTTACTAACTTGTTTGGTGAAATTGAGGTGTGCGCTGATGACAACGCGACCGGCGACGGGACGGTGCGAGTTGGATTTGTCTCCGGCGGTAGGGGGGGGGGCTTAGCTGAGCGGCGTTTTAGGTTTCATTGGACAGGTTGTAGGAGTGTGAGCTAGGAATCTGCTGAGATGACACAGTTCAGTTGCCAAAGTCTAAACTTCTCTGAGTTCTCTCCCTATCGCAGCAGCGCCAGTCAGCCGTCTGAAGGCAGCACATAAGCACATTTTTTTTCCGGCGGGGTGTTAAAGTTTTGTTAAAAAAGTTTACGAAGTCGCCAAAAATGAGAAAAGACAAAGTTATAGCGAGATCTCGTCTTCTACAGTTTCCAAGAACTGGATTTGAATTGAAATCTAATAATCTGTGGTGCAAGTACTATTTAGAAGTTGTCGATTTCAGAAAAACAATGTGTCGTGTTTGCCCATGTCACAAGTGTGAAACATTTGCAGTACAAAAAAGGACACATCCATCAAGAGACTTTGGATGAAACCGTTGATTGCCAAAATAGCAGTAAACAACAGTGGGAGGAAATGGTATCGTCTTTCGTTGGTGCCCAGATTCATTTGCTCGTGTTTCGGAACGAAAAGTTTCGTCAGTGGATGAAGAAAAACGTCCGTAATGGCCAGAATCTTCCTTCTGAGACCACACTCAGACGGATCCTCCATCAAGTAAGCAACTATGACCTCCAAGAAACGAGGCGCCTTTGCAAAGATCGCGATGTTTGTGCAATAGTTGACGAAACGCAGGATTTTCTTACTCGGAAAATAATAAACGTGTTGCTGACTCCACTGGAAAGCCACGCAAGGCCAAGAGTGGTCGTTTCAAAAATCGTAAACAAGTGCAACGCAGATACTGTCGTAGGCGTTACTCTCACTGCTTTGGAGACCGCAAGCATCAATAGATCTGGTGGTGTATTCCACGGACAATGCCCTGTACGTGTGTGCTCCTGCAAATCGGTTGAAAGGCGTTTGCAGCAGACTTATCAACCTAGCCTGCGAAGAAATGCGATCTTCGCACAAAATCGTTGATCACTACATCGCATGCGTCAAGTCTGCTTTGTCTAAGGCTGCAGCTAGACGGCAAGCCTACAAGACTGTCTACGCGCTGCCGGGAAAGCCCCACCGTCTCCGGTAAGTGCCCGTCGGGGTACTGGCTTCGAGCCGCCAAGTATACCATTTCGAGAACGTTGAGGTGGAAGTGCAGTGGGTAGAAGCTCTTGACGACGACAGCCTGGCCGTAGAGGAACTGAAGGAGCTGCTTTGCAACCCCAAATCGGTTGAGCAAATGCAGCGAGTTGCATTGGTTGCCGTCGATTTGGACGTTGTAATCAATAAGCTGGAAACTCGTAGAACTCATTCCTCGGAGATTTGGTTGCTGCTAGTCTCGATCTGGAATCTCTTGCAACGAAGTGGCTTCCTGTGTTTCAAGCTGCAGGCCTACCTAGACGGCAGGCACCCTAGTGCTGAATTCTGGAAAGAAGTACAATTTTTCATGATCCTCGCAAGTGTTGTTCAGAAGATGTGGAACTGCTCCCGGAACTGCAACGGTTTACGCTAGAAGATATGCCAGACCGAGAGTTCTCACTCTATGATGCGACACTGGAGGAAGGCAGGTCGACGAAAGAGGTAGATCCGGTGTCCTTCTGGAGAAAGATTAGCCGGGACTGCCCCCTGTTAAGTGACGCACCACTAAAGGCGCTTTCCGTCGCAGCAAGCACTGCTGGCGTTGAAAGAAGCTCCTCCTATCACAAAAAAAAAAAAAAATAAGAAAAAAAAACACTTTGCGGATAAATCCGGATTTATCGAAGTGAACCTGGATGCCCATCTTCAAGTGGCATTTAACGGAGCATCTAAAGAGTTGCAATCATAACTTCAACATATGGCTGCTCGGTTTTCAGATTCTGAATAAATGGTGAGCTAATCATGTAATATTTGATTTTTAACACAGACAATTTGTTTAAATATTGTAGACATTAAAACCTAGGCATTAATTAAAGTCATTTTCAAACTGCATTATTCAAATTTTACCTTTTTCTCACATATACAAAGAACATAATTAAAAAAAAAGTCTCAAGTGCAGCAGGGGTTTTCTACTAAATTTACATCTATTTAAATGCACAATTTGCATAATTTTTGGATTTAAAACGCATAATTTCTAGATTTTATTTGCACAAAGTGGGTTGCCTTAATGATTATATATATATATATATATATCATCATCATCATCATCATTGTCAACCATTATCAATCCACTGCTGGACGAAGGTCTCCCCAAGTTTCCTCCACAACGGTCTGTCTTGTGCCAGTCTCCTCCATGTCACTCCCGCATATTTACGAATTTCATCCACCCATCTCCCATGTGGTCTTTTTCTGGGTCTTTTCCTGTCCCTTGGAATCCAATCTAAAATTTCGGCTGTCCATCTATGGTCTGTCCTTCTGGCAGTATGTCCAGCCCATTGCCATTTCAGGGATTTAACTCTGATCATGATGTCTTCCACTCTCGTCATTTTTCGGATCCACGAGTTCCTCTTCTTATCTCTCCTGGTTATACCAAGCATGCACCTCTCCATGCTTCTTTGAGTTGTCTGCAGCCTTTGTATGTCTCTTTTAGTTAAGGTCCACGTCTCTGCACCATACGTAAGCACTGGAAGGATGCATTGATCAAACACTTTCCTTTTAAGACATAATGGCATATTGCTCTTGAAAATTATGCTGTTTCTTCCAAAAGCTCTCCAGGCAAGTTTTGTACGCCGATTAATTTCTTCATCAATGTGACCCTCATTTGATATCTGCTGTCCAAGATAAACATACATATCTGTTATCTCCAGTTTTTCTCCATCAATCGATAAATCTTCATTTCTTGTAAAAGCATTGAACATCACTTTTGTCTTCTGAAAGTTCATTTTTAATCCCACTTCTTTACTCTTGTCAGCAAGTTCCTGGATCATACTCTGCAGCTCTGATGGGGTAGTTGCAAAAATGACTACGTCATCAGCAAAACGAAGGTGGGTTAGATAATCTCCATTAATCTTTATCCCTTTGTTTTCCCAGTTCAGTGATTGAAAGACATTTTCCAATGTGGCATTAAAGAGCTTCGGAGATATGGTGTCACCTTGCCTCACTCCCTTTCCAATTTTTATGTGTGTTGTATTTTCAAAGAGCCGAATCTTTGCACTTGCATTTTCATAGATGTTATTAATAATATTAATGTATGCATCTTCAATACCGCAGGATTTCAGAGCCGTGGTAACTGCTGATGGTTTCACCGAATCAAAGGCTTTTTCATAATCGATAAAAGCCATGCACAATGGAAGTTCATATTCCCTCGCTCTTTCAATTAGTTCTCTCAGTACGTGGATATGATCTATTGTGCTGTAGCCACTCCTGAATCCAGCTTGTTCTCTCGGTTGAGCCATGTCCAGTGTTACCTTCAAGCGGTGTGAAAGAACTTTAGTGAAGATTTTATAAACCACTGATAGGAGGCTGATAGGTCTGTAGTTCCTGAGATCCTCAATGTCACCTTTTTTATGTAGCAGGATCATTGTAGCATTGTTCCAATCCTCAGGAATCTTCCCTTCATTAAGGCATCGAGTGAAAATTTGGGCGAGTATTGTTTCAATTTCTCCACTTGCTTCTTGTATGATGTCTATAGTAATTCCATCTTCTCCTGGAGCTTTCCCCTGCTTCATGTTCTTGATTGCATGAGCAACTTCTGCTGGGAGGACTGGAAGAACTTGGTACCTTTCATGATGTCTGGAGTACATGTATCATCCCTTTCATATAATTTGGAGTAGAAATCTTTCACTCTTGTCAAAATTTCGCCTGCCTCTATTTCTTGTTATAGAACCATCTTCTTTTCTCAGAGCCATAATCTGTTTTCTTCCCTTACTGAGATGTCCCTTTGCTATCTTAAGGCTTTGGTTGTTTTCAATTGCTTTCCTCACTAGCTCACAGTTGAATTTCCTTACGTCTTCAGTGATACTTTTTCGTGTTGTCTTGCATAGCTCTATATATTCCACTTTGGAAGTCACATCTTCTTTAGTTGTCCTCATCTCTCTTCTTTTTTGCATCAACATTTTGGTTTTTCCTGATAATTTGTTCACATGCAACTTGTTCTTAGACCCAGCTAATTTTGTTGCTGTTTCCATTAGAGCTTTGGTTACTTTTCTGTTAACTTCCGAAATATCCACTTCTTCCGATGTTAGGCCTTCTAAAGCAGAGAATCTGTTCTTCAGTTCCAACTTGAAAGTATTATGGTGTTTTTTAAGGTTGGTTATGTCAATACATTTTGTTTGTCTTATGAGCTTGCCGCGTTCCAGTTTAGTGTTGAGGTGCATCTTACATCTCACCAATCTATGGTCACTACCTGTGTTGAACTGGTAGTGACCTATATATATATATATATATATATATATAATAATAACGCGAGAGCGCGCGCGCGCGTGTGCCTGTGAGAGAAAGAGAATTTCGGACATCTCCCGAAATGGAATTCTGGCTGCGTAACTGGAAGCTGTGCGAAATAGTGTTCACGCGAACTGTAGACTGCCGAAAGAAATTCTTGCTTCGAAAAGGAATCACGTCATTAAAGAGCAGTAAAAAGAGTAATAATTCTACACCTCAGCAATCTCTGTCTCTTTCTTTCTTTCATAAAGTACGCATGCTTCATGTTTGTATAGCAGACCGCACGAATGGTGCGCAGTCAGGCCTCATTTTGATACGTCATACCTCAAGGTGTTCCTGAAATATGAATATTTATGGGCCCTCTTCAACATCAGGCATGTACAAAAAGTGTGTTGAAGAATTTCTCATTCCCTTTTAATTGCACACTTAATTTAAAAGAAGTAGCAAAAAAAAGAAATTCACGATGTGATTGGTAGTCGTAAGTTGCGAGAAACGATTTAAACGTATTCAAATTCTTCCTACTCTTATGCGCCGCTTTTTTTTCTATGTTTTTTTTTTCTTGTATCTTATGCTTACACAGCTTTTTACTTCGCTTGAGGGAATCATGTTCCATTGGATAAAATGTGGATGCTAATGGTGTCGAACGACAGCTGAGTATAATTAGCATTTTTGTTGAGATGCTGCATGTCGATATGATTTCTATATTCGCCGTTTCCATGAATGAAGCACACCAACTATCTTCTTTTAACTCCCCCCCCCTTCATTTTTCAATTGTCGCTACTTATCTGAAGGCCAGTACTGGCTAATTACCTAAGAGAGAGAGAGAGAGGAGAGCTGCATTATCCAATTATCCCCTCCCTCTGATCTTCTTGGGGGTGGGCCACACCAGATCACTTATGAACCCCCCCCCTCCCCTTTTTCGTCTCAGCATCCTTCCATTTCTGCAAGATCACCTTGATGAATACAATTTCCATCTCCTAAGAGTCATTTCTACCCTAAATATATGTGTTCCTCTAGGGTGGGGGAAAGGGGGAGGGGGCGTCACTCTGCGTGCGGCGTGGATTAGATCCGCAAGCGACCATTCCCATTAATTCGGAAACAAACCCAATAACACTCAAGTCCCTCATTTTGTGGTGTTATTAGAGGCAGTGAAAATTCGCCCAAGGCCACGCCAGGCTAATTGGGAAGAAGGAGATTGTTTTCTATGTGTTAAATAGTTTATCAACCGATGCAGTGATGATATGCAGGTGAGGGGGGGGTAGCTTTTAGGACGGCAGAACTTGCGCTAAAACGTGCTTCGAATTGGATAGATTTGATCAAATAATAGCATATATAATTCAACATGACCTATTAACGTTTGAGCTTCTGAACACCGATTATCAGCTATTCCCTCACCTTCTGTTATTATTATTATTATTTTCATTTCCTCCCCGCCCCCAAATAACGACATTTCACATATTGATAGCTTCAATATACGCTGAGAAAACGTTTTGTTAATTCAACAAAAACCTTTTTGACGATATGCAGTCAACAAAATTTCTTGTTGATTTTGCAAACTTATTTTGTTGAAAATTATTGTTGATTTAACAAAATTTATTATCACGACAAAACGTTTTGTTCATTTAACAAATTGATTAGGTCGATTTTTTGGGAATTTGTTTGATCCAAAAAACATATTGTTATCATGACAAAATGTTTTGTTGCTGCAACAAAACATATTGTTATTGCAACAAAACTTATTGTATCACGATAACAATATATTTCTGTTGGGTCAAACAAATTCCCAAAAACCGACCTAATTTTTGTTAAATGAACAAAACGTTTTGTCGTGATAACAGTAAATTTTGTTAAATCAACAATAATTTTCAACAAAATAATTTTGCAAATTCAACAAAAAATTTTGTTGACTGTATATCGACACAAAATTTTGTTGATTTAACAAAAATTTTGTCCAATTAACAAAACGTTTTTCTCAGTGTACTCTTAGATGAGCTGCATGTTATGAACACCCACCAAATGGCATATTAGTGCGCCTTTAGCTCCGATAACCGCTTGCGTGGCATCGAAGCAATATCCTGGAAGACGCTGAACACGTGAATGTTCATTGTTTTTTCTCATAAACGTCGTATTCTCTCAGAATCCATTATTAGGATGTTTTTATTGCTCCTATCACTACTAAACAAGTGTATTCCTATCTTCTCCACGGGCGGCGAAACCTAATGATTTCAGAGGGGTCCAACTTCTTCGAGAGCTAAAACAAAAAAAACAAAAAAAAGTGACCGAGATAGCGGGGGGGGGGGGAATGAAAGATGACAACGAATTTTCGGGTGTAAGCACGTCTTTTGAATCCGTTCTGACGAGAATTAAACTTTTCAAAGCTATTCAAAGTCAAAGCAGCCGGTAATGAAAACAACAGTATCTGACCGAAGAAAGAAGTTTATCAATAGGGTTTTTAAACCCGCAGATATTGCTGTAAGCGGAATCGAGAAGTTACGCATTCTGTTTTGCAGACTTATGAGTTAAGAACAATTTGGATTTATATGAGAAACATTTCGCAGCGGAAACGCTCTCCAACGAATAAACAATTTTTCAAACCGGACTCTTCGAAGCAGAGATATGGACAAATATAAGGCATGAATCTACGCCCCCTAGCGGGTAAACTATGCATTACTTTAAGAAGAATGTATTCTCAAAAGGTTTTTCGATGTGAGAGGTATCGGTCCAGGAAAAAAAAAATTTTAGTCGAGTTTTCGAGAGCGCATATTTTGCTGCAAATACATCAGAAACAGAAATTAACACTTACGGCCCCTGGTATTCAAACCGTTCTTTACCAAACATTAAAAATTTTATGCAAAACATTTTTAACCAGCAGCTGTATGCGATACAGGTAGAATTTTTTAAATCGGAGTTTTAGAAGCAGAAATATCGGGAAAAACGCAATTTACTTTTGCACCCCTAGCGGAAAGTCTATGATTTACTTGAAATTTTGAATTCATATGAAAAACATTTCGCATCGGAAACACTATCCAACAAAGAAAAAATTTTTCGAATCGGACTCCTAGAAGTAGAGATATTTACAAAAATAAGATGTACATCTACGCCCCCTGGCATAGAAACCATTCATTATTTTAAGAAGAAAATATTCCCAAAATGGTTTATCGACGTGAGTGGTATCGGCCCACAAACAAATTTTTTTCAAACGAGATTTTAGATGCTTACCTGCAGGACCTGCCAGAGGCCACGTTTCAACAGGACAATGCGCGCCCGCACGTGGCACGCATCGTGCAACAATTCTTCACGGCCCACCAGGTGTCACTACTGCCGTGGCCCGCCTGTTCTTCCGATATGTCACCCATCAGAAGCGGAAATTAAGGCTTACGACCCCTGGTGGCCAAACCATTACTTACCAAAAATTAGAAATTATATGCAAAGGATTTCCCTTCAAGTGCTGTGTCCGATGCAGAAAGAATTTTTCAAATCGGAGTTTTAAAAGCAGAGATATCGGGTAAAGGCCAATTTACGTTTGCGCCCACTAGCGGAAAATCTATGATTTACATGAACATTTTGAAATTATATGGAAAGCATGTCACACCGGGAACTCTATCCCATAAAGAAAGAATTTTTCAAATCGGACCATTAGAAGCAGAGATATTGACAAAAATAGGATACATATCAACGCCCCTGGAGGAGAAACCATGCAATATTTTAAGAAGAAAACATTCCGAAAAGGTTTATCGACGTGAGTGGTATCGATGCACGAACGAATTTTTTCGATCGAGATTTTAAAAGGTCAGATGTTTTGGCAAATATATCAGAAGCAAAAATTAACACTTACGCCCCCTGGTGGCCAAAGTATTCTTTACCAAAAAATTAGATATTATATGCAAAAGAGTTTCCATCAAAAGCTGTATCCGCTGAAGACAAAAGTTTTCAAATCGGAGTTTTAGAAGAAGAATTATCGGGGAAAACTTAATTTACTTTAACGTCCCCTAGCAGAAAATCTATGCGTAACTTGAAAAAGTAACTATTTCTAAAATACTCTTCAACATAAATGGAACCGAAAGATTAAAGAATTTTGTCAATCGGATGCTTAGAAGCAAATATATGAAATAAAACGTAATTTTTGAATTCGACGTCATCTGCATTTACGCCCTCTAGCGGCAAAGTTATACATCGTAAAAAAAGAAAGAAAAACAGATCATCATTCGCACATTTCAAGCTTCCCAATGCAAAATGAATTTTTCAAATCAGACTAATAGTTGCAGAGATATTTATTTATTTATTTATTTTATTTTTGTTGTTACATGCTCTTAGAAGAAAAGAAAGAAGAAAAGAAAAAGTGGGGAAAAAAATTGACAGTACATAAATGATGCAAATAGACTGTAACAACAGGGAAGACAAGGGAAAAGGTCAAAATGACCTGACATAGCCCTATACTCCCCTAGAAGAAAAAATGAAACAGATAGACACATGAAATCAGACAATCAGAAGACGTTTTGCCAATCTTTTCCCTTTTTTTAATTATTGAAGAAGATAGAGTTTGAATTTTTTTTTAAATAAATTAAAATTGTTTAAGTTACTCAGGTTGCTAGGTAAAGAATTCTAGTACTGAGGACCTCTGTAATTTAAAGTAAGTTTAATTGATTCCGTTTTTGGAAAAATAGGTTGTAATTGCAGTTTATTCCTTGTTTCAATCGTATGTGCATGTGTATTAAGAAATATGAGATCTGAATATAAATTATATTTAATTCGTTTGAACATAATTTTACCAAGATTAAAATAGTATAGTTGAGTAATAGTAAGTTATATTTAGCCTCTCCTTGACAAATGTCAACCCCGCCTTCTCGTGGTGCATCCTGTTCCCACTAAAGGGGCTCTGACGACCGCCCATAGCGGTATAACTATACCATCGGGATTAGAGGAAATTCTATCCCACACTCACCAACCCGCTTGGCCAGCGTGGTGAGTTATGGCCAAACCCCTCCAAAATGATTCCACAACTTAAATCTTGGCCCTCAGTCTCCGGCAGCTGGAATGTACCTGGCCAAGGCAGCGGCCAGTGCGACATGAAGGCAGAGGGTGCTAAGAATCCCCGGAGGACCGGACTAGGCTGCCATCTGATGCTGACCTTGGCAACGTACAATGGACGCTCCCTATCTTCTGATTCAAGGCTTCTTGAATTGGAAGAGGAATTACAAAGGATCAAGTGGGACATCGTGGGGCTAAGTGAGGTAAGGAGAAAAGGAGAAGATCTCATGGAACTGAAAAGTGGACATCTCTTCTACTATCGTGGGACAGATACTGGCAGAACTAGTGGTGTTGGATTTATAATAAACAAGAAACTGAAGGATAAAGTTGTAGAAGTTGAAAGTTCCTCTGACAGAGCTGCACGACTTGTTATCCAACTCTCGAAAAGATACCAGGCTCAGATTATTCAAACTTATGCACCCACCACAAGTCATCCTGAAGAAGAAATTGAAGAATTTTATGAGGAAATTTGTCATCTAAATAATAAAGGTAAGCAGCACTTGAAAATAATTATGGGAGATTTCAATGCAAAAATAGGGCAACGGCAACAGAATGAAACTTCAGTAGGTAAATTCGGTCACGGCAACAGAAACCAGCGTGGAAATACTCTCGTTGAGTTTGCAGAGGCAGAAGGGTTTTTCATCTTGAACTCCTTCTTCAAGAAAAAGCCACACAGGAAATGGACATGGAGACATCCAAATGGGACGACAAATGAAATTGATTTTATTATGTGTAACAAAAAATTCGTCATAGAAGACTGCAGTGTGCTAAACAAGTTCAACACAGGTAGTGACCATAGATTGGTGAGATGTAAGATGCACCTCAACGCTAAACTTGAACGTGGCAAGCTCATAAGACAAACAAAGTCTATTGACATAACCAACCTCAAAAAACACCATAATACCTTCAAGTTAGAACTGAAGAACAGGTTCTCTGCTTTAGAAGGCCTAACATCGGAAGAAGTGGACATCTCTGAAGTTAACAGAAAAGTAACCAAAGCTCTTATGGAAACAGCAACAAAATTAGCTGGGTCTAAGAACAAGTTGCATGTGAACAAATTATCAGGAAAAACCAAAATGTTGATGCAAAAAAGAAGAGAGATGAGGACAACTAAAGAAGATGTGACTTCCAAAGTGGAATATATAGAACTATGCAAGACAGTAAGAAAAAGTATCACTGAAGACGTAAGGAAATTCAACTGTGAACTAGTGAGGAAAGCAATTGAAAACAACCAAAGCCTAAAGATAGCAAAGGGACATCTCAGTAAGGGAAGAAAACAGATTATGGCACTGAGAAAAGAAGATGGTTCTGTAACAAGAAATAGAGGCGAAATTTTGACAAGAGTGAAAGATTTCTACTCCAAATTATATGAAAGGGATGATATATGCACTCCAGACATCATGAAAGATACCAGTACCAGAGTTCCTCCAGTCCTTCCAGCAGAAGTTGCACATGCAATCAAGAACATGAAGCGAGGAAAAGCTCCAGGAGAAGATGGAATTACTGTAGACATCATACAAGAAGCAAGTGGAGAAATCGAAACAGTACTCGCCCAAATTTTCACTCGATGCCTTAATGAAGGAAAGATTCCTGAGGATTGGAACACCGCTACAATGATCCTGCTACATAAGAAAGGTGACATTGAGGATCTCGGAAACTACAGACCTATCAGCCTCCTATCAGTAGTTTATAAAATCTTCACTAAAGTTCTTTCACACCGCTTGAAGGTAACACTGGACATGGCTCAACCGAGAGAACAAGCTGGATTCAGGAGTGGCTACAGCACAATAGATCATATCCACGTGCTGAGAGAACTAATTGAAAGAGCGAGGGAATATGAACTTCCATTGTGCATGGCTTTTATCGATTATGAAAAAGCCTTTGATTCGGTGAAACCATCAGCAGTAACAATGGCTCTGAAAACCTGCGGTATTGAAGATGCATACATTAATATTATTAATAACATCTATGAAAATGCAAGTGCAAAGATTAGGCTGTTTGAAAATACAACACACGTAAAAATTGGAAAGGGAGTGAGACAAGGTGACAACATATCTCCGAAGCTCTTTAATGCCACATTGGAGGGTGTTTTCCAGTCGCTGAGCTGGGAAAACAAGGGGATAAAGATTAATGGAGATTATCTAACCCACCTTCGTTTTGCTGATGACGTAGTCATTTTTGCAACTACCCCATCAGAGCTGCAGAGTATGATCCAGGAACTTGCTGACAAGAGTAAAGAAGTGGGATTAAAAATGAACTTTCAGAAGACAAAAGTGATGTTCAATGCTTTTACACAAAATGAAGATTTATCGATTGATGGAGAAAAGCTGGAGATAACAGACACGTACGTTTATCTTGGACAGCAGATATCAAGTGAGGGTCACATTGATGAAGAAATTAATCGGCGTACAAAACTTGCCTGGAGAACTTTTGGAAGAAACAGCATAATTTTCAAGAGCAATATGCCATTATGTCTTAAAAGAAAAGTGTTTGATCAATGCATCCTTCCAGTGCTTACGTATGGTGCAGAGACGTGGACCTTAACTAAAAGAGACATACAAAGGCTGCAGACAACTCAAAGCAGCATGGAGAGGTGCATACTTGGTGTAACCAGAAGAGATAAGAAGAGGAACTCGTGGATCCGAAAAATGACAAGAGTGGAAGACATCATGATCAGAGTTAAATCCCTGAAATGGCAATGGGCTGGACATACTGCCAGAAGGACAGACCATCGATGGACAGCCGAAATTTTAGATTGGATTCCAAGGGACAGGAAAAGACCCAGAAGAAGACCACATGGGAGATGGGTGGATGAAATTCGAAAGTATGCAGGGGTGACATGGAGGAGACTGGCACAAGACAGACCGTTGTGGAGGAAACTTGGGGAGACCTTCGTCCAGCAGTGGATTGATAATGGTTGACAATGATGATGATGATTTAGTAGGATATGCTTTTGTTCTAAAATTTATTAAAGGTCGAGTATTAGGATGTGATTTGAGATCAATTAGTCTGAAAAATTTATTTTGTAGAATTTGTAATTTATTAATATTGTTTTGTCGTTTGTCCCCATGATAGTACGCAGTAATTAATATGAGTTTGAAATAGTGTGTAATACAATGAGATCAGTGTTTTAGTTGTTAGATCAGTCAGGATATTACTCACTATACCAATATTTCTGGATAGTTTAATTAAAAGAAAATCAAAATGTTTATTGCATTTGAGGTCAAAATGTATTGTAGTTTCCAGGTAGTTGAATGAAGGTACTATATCAATTCTTTTATTATTAAGGAATATTTGTGCATGCGTAACTTGAAAAAGTAACTAAACTTATTTATGGTTTCTACAGACAGACGGACGGACAAACCGATAACATAAGCACGATGTTTTTTTACAATAGACGTGCTGAAAAACCGTTGGATACACAGAGGGTGAGTCGAAAGTTTTGCAATATTTGCATAAACGCATGCGCTGCGGTGGGTATGTCACGTGTTTGAACTAGTTCAAAGTCGCGCACTGCAGTCAGTCGAAAGGGATATAAAGTGGTAGTCGTTGCTGTGAACAGCATTGCATGTCGTCGTTCTATCTGTGGTTGGGACGCCTAAAAGATGAAGAGTCACAACCGACTAATTCGGGAACTTTTGCTTTACGAGTTTGAGCTCGGCCATAACGTTGCTCAAGCAACACGAAACATTTGTCACACAAAAGGGGAAAGTTCCGTGGGCCACAACACGGCGACTAGATGGTTCAAGAAATTTCGGTCAGGTGACAGAAATCTCGACGATCAGCCAAGGTCAGGTAGGCCGAAACACGTGGATTCGGAGGACGTGTGCCAGGCCAAAACCCCCTGGAGAGAAAGCCCCAGCGCGCGAACTACGAAGGGGTGTGACGTCACGGTCAAAGGGCCATCACAATCTCTCTCTCTCTAGGTCAAAGGGCAAACGTAAAGGGAATGCCGATTTCAGCTTCGCGTTCATGCGGCATTGGTCAGTATTGAGCTTTCGGTAGTCGTGCACGTGAGTAAGCATTTTTATACATGCCTGGAAAATATTGAGTGCCTTTATATAGATCTAATTACAAAGCACATCCAAAAACCACTGTTTTCAGCTTTCCTGAAAGTGAAAGCTTTCGAAGAAGGCGGATTTCTTCCATACGAATGAAGAATTTTGAACCCACCGTGAATTCAAAGGTTAAAGTTTTCATGACAGCATTTTCTGCTTTCGTTGTAAATACAATTATAATTTAGTGAATTGTTAGTCGTTTTTTTTTTACTGACGGAGTAAAATTTAAGGGCTAGCCTTCCGATTATCAGCTCATTATTAATTGTCGTTTAAATACTGGTATTAATTACCATTCAACATTTCATTTCCATAAAGTAATAGTTATTTTTCTTTACAAAATTCGTAGTTAGTAGTGTTCCAATTGAAAAAAGAAAAAAAAAAGATGTACATATATTATTAGCGCATCAAGTACTAAGGTTAACCAGGCTAAAGAAACTGGCAATAAATTACGTTAAATCAGCATTTCATTTCCGTAAAACAAATGTCATTTTTCTTCATAAAATTGCTGTGTATCAGAGTCCTAGTTAAAACAAGAATTCGCACGAAATGTACACTTGATGCGCTGATAATGTGAAGGCTAGCCTAAAGAAAAGTTTATTGAATGTCCAACAAATGTATCCGAAAGTTTGGAATTAATATATTCCTTGTTCATTTGACAAAGAACTTTTTCCTAAATGATTTTAATTTATAATTATTTTTTTTACCTTCTAAAAATAGTTGCAAGATTTGAGCACACATCTTACCGTATTTTCAGTAAATATACTCACTAAATCGGAAATTTTGCTTTCGCGTTCGTTACGTAATTACGGAAAAGTCTTTTCTTTTTTCTTTCATTTTAATAAATCGAACGCGAAGGGAATTTCTAAAAGTTTTAAGTGAAATGATTATGCTCATACAGTCCTACCAATTTGCCATTAACGCAAGTTGCCATTAAAAAGATTGTAGTTGCAAAAATGCTTAACGTAAAGTGCTGGGGTTTTCACGTTATGCGTGAAAAAACTTATTTTTTTGCTCCTTTAGCCAAATTGAAAACTAAAGGAAAAATTTCATGAAATCATTTCCCAGCACAAGAGCAGAACTTTGGAATTCCCCGATTTACGGATATCATTGCTGGAAACTGAGAAAAAAAAAAAAAAAAAAAAGAAAGGTAAGGATGTAATCTTTTGATGTTATCTAAGGACAAAAAATAAAGAGAAAAAAAAACCGGTCGATTTATTGTGTGCGCAAATTGTCTAGTATCGCACTCGAGAAATTATTTCTTTGCGTAAACACCGCGGTACTTCGTCGGCGTTTTCAGGAGCGGAGAGCTTGAAGCTCGAGTCGGTCGGCCCACTAGCTCTGACTTCACAGACCAGTTGGGAGGCTTTCTTAATCTTTACGGGTTTTTGGCCAAGCCGTAGAGGCCAATCCGACAACCAGCACTCTGAGATTATCAGGCGAGCTGGGCATATCACAGAACCACCGTGGTTCGTCACCTTCAGGACCTCGGCAAGGTCTACAGGAGCTGCCGCATTGCCCATCACGAACTGACTTCAGCTGAAGCTCACCGCTGTGTGGAAGTGCGCACGAAGCTCCTAAAAAACCCGCGCGATGTACGTTTCATCAAGAGATTTGTTACGTGTGATGAAAAGTGGGTATATTTCCATAATCCTAACACACAACAGCAGTCGTTGAGACCGGGCCAGCTTCCTGAACCTGTTGCCAAACGTGGGCGCTTCAAGCACGAGGTGATGCCCTGCGTGTGGTGGAATTTCGAGGGGATACTCTATTACGAATTGTTCCAGACGGTCAGACCATCAACGCCAACCTCTACTCTGATCAGATGGAGTCGATGCATGCCGTTTTGGAGGAGAAGTTCCCGGCACTGTTGAACAGAAGGTGTGCTCTCCTACAGCAGGACAACGCTCACCCTCATAACGCGCGAACGACCCGAGCAAAAATCCCGGAACTTAAGGGCATCGAACAGATGCCACACACAGCATATAGTCCGGACCTTGCCCCGTCGGATTATTACTTGTTCCGGTCCATGGCCCGCTTCTTTCGCGGGCGACACTTCAACAACCAGGAGGAGGTGGCAGCTGGGGTGAAGAAGTTCTTCGCCTTGAAGGACAAGAATTGGTATCTCCGCGGAATCGAAGAACTGGCAGACGGATGGCTAAAGACGGTGCAACACGATGGCCTATACTTTGAATACTAGTCAGCTTTCGTCGTAAAGGTACGTAGGAAGACATAAAGAGGATCCAAATATTGCAAAACTATCGACTCATTCTTTGTACGTATATAATAGTACAAATCATCATGCATTATCATTATACTACGGATGGTCTCCTCAAACGCCTTTCATCAATTTCTGTATGGAGCGTGTCTCTCCAGCATTCTTTCGGATTTCATCCATTCATTTCCCACGTGATCTTCTTCTGGATCTTTCTAATCCCCTTGGTATCCATTCTAAAAATCAGTTGTTGAAATGTGATCAGTTCTAGAAATATATCCAGCGGATTGCTACTTGAGGGTTTTCACTCTGATCATGATGCCACCAACTCTTGTCATTTTCCTGATCGATGAGTTGCGCTTTCTTATTTCGACAATAGTTGTTATCGTAGCAAGAACACGCCCAAATTCTTCCAGGCTCCTGTATCTTCTACACAGTCGAGTCACATTGTTGTGACCACCTCCTACTTTTGACGTCAACAGCGCGTAGCCAATGAAAGAAGATACGTGACATGAACTGGCTTGGAGGGTATATAAGGTGTGCGGTAAGCAATCTGAAAACATATTACTCGTTTCCGTCATAGATGAAAAGAGCGATTTATTAGATTTACAAAAAGGGATGATTATCGGTTTTCGGGCCAAGGGTGGCAGTATTTCTGAAACAGCGCAGTTTGTGAACTGTTGGCGTGTTGCTGTGGTTAAAGTGTATTGTGATTGGAGAAATGGCACCATTGCGAATAAGCGAAGTGGAAACTGCGGAGCACCACGTGCTATTGATGTCAGAAGTGAAAGTCTGCTTCGAAGGTGCGTGAGGGCCGATCGACACGCTACAGTGGAGCAACTGACTGGCCGAATGAATCAGGGGCCTACCTGAAGTGTGTCTAAAACGACCGTTCAGTGAACCCTGTTGCGTATGGGGCTCTGATGCAGACGGATGGTCACTGCACCTATGCTAACGAAGGTGCATCGGCAGAAAAGGCTTACATTTGCACGGTAGTATCGAAATTGGACCTCCGCTGATTGGCAAAGGATTGCCTTCTCCGATGAGCCACGTTTTCTGCTTCATCGAACGGATGGACGTTGGCGTATATAAGGCGAGAAACATCGGAGAACAAACACTCATCAACCACTGCTGGAAGAACACAAGCTGGTGGGGGCAGCGTTATGGTCTGGGGAATGTTTTCGTGGCATTCTCTGGGTCCACTGATACCATTGGAAGGCACTATTGACCGAATTCGTTATGAATCCATCTTTGTAGACCACGTACACCCATACATGTTGATTGTCTTCCCTGGGACGGATGGAATCTTTCAGAACGACAATGCGACGTGTAACACAGCTATAAATGTCCGAGAGTAGTTGGAAGAGCACGATGAAGACTTCAAAGTACTTTCCTGGCTCCCTAATTCCCCAGACTTAAACCCAATTGAGCATCTGTGGACCATCTTGATCGTTTTGTTCGCTCTATGGATCCTCCAGCAGCTGTCAGATGCACTGCAGTCAGTATGGCTCCACATACCTGTGAACACCTTCCAGCACCTTGTTGAGTGACTCCCAGCCCGTCTAGGTGCTGTTCGCGCTGCAGACGGCGGTTACTCGGGATATGAGCTGGTGGTCACAATAATGTGACTCGACCGTGTATGTGACAAAACTCCAAGACAGGTCAGTGTACAACAAGCAGCAGACCACTTATCGCTTAATTTGAGTTCGAGTTATTTCTTGTTGAGTTATTTATTTGGCAGTGCGTTAGGCTTTCTGGTCTCGAATAAGACACATTCCTACTTCGAAAAAAAAAAAAAGGGGGGGGGGGCGCAAACAGGGAAGGGAGAAAAAGAACCGCCCTGGTTATTACTTTTAAGTAATTTAAATAATTCTTGAATGATCTTTTTAAAGAAAAAAATACAACGCTGAGTTAACTGTTCAACTCATTTGGGCAAAATCGGTTTTTAACTTGGAGCGTTTTTCAGGAAGCTGTAATGCGTGGTAGAATTCCAGAAAATCTTCCCTGAAAAAAAACCCAAAAAGGGTACAAATCTGGACCGTACAAATTTTTTTGTAGAAAGACTCACAGTGAAAGGGACCATGAAATTCCAGAGGGGGGTCCGGACCCCCGTGTCCCCTATCTTCCGCCACCCGTATCCTTCTCCAATTCTCCAAGATGTTACAGTAGTTCTCATTCACGATCTTCCAGTTTCCTCCGTCCCACGCATTTGGATTGCATTGAATTCCCCATCATTTCCGAGACCCGTTCAAGGAAGGCTTGCACGGAAATTTACAAACATGTATGTACGAACCTGAACTAACTCTTGTCCTTTTTACAAAGTAATCTCTTCCTGAGGCAATACAGCTGTCCGTAGGTCGCTGCTACTCCTCAAAGATCTACTGGAAGCCATCTTTCTACATCCTTTTCAGAGCCACCTGTGAAGCTTTGATTACCTCTTCTGTTGACGTAAACCAACGTCCTCGCAAGTTCTTTTTGAGAGTCGGGAAAAGAAAAGTCACAGGGTACTAATTCTGAACCCTGTGAAGGGTGTGGGATCGTTTCAATATTTTTCAGCCAAGAAGGAAGTGACTTTCTGTGCCACCTGAAGACGAGCGTTTTGATGTTGGAGTTTCCAACCACTTTTATGAATGTGCGGACGGGATATGTGAGATCAGCTTTGTCAAAACAGGCACGTAATAATCCGCATGAATCGTGGTGTTCTGCGGCACGACATTCTAGTACACCGCTCCTTGGTAATCAAAGAAAGTTATTACCATTATCTTTCCAGAAGACTTTTCACAACTGGCCTTTTTTGTCTTCGAAGTTTTCCATAAAGAGGCTGTTGTTTGCCCTCTGGATCATAGTGATAAAGAAAAGTTTCTTCCCCTGTAATCACTCATCGAGCCAAACGACTTTCTTCCAATCTTTCAAATCCCAATTTTGATTCTCTCGTGCCCATTGTAGGCGCTTTCGGCACTGAACCTAGGTTAGCATGGGCACTCAGATCGGACTGTGGCTACGCAACCCCATTTTTACCAGGGTTCGATGTACTGTATGTTGTGGTACACTACTCTTGTGTGTGTGAACCGAGATTTGCATGGGGACTCGGAAGGGTCTGTGGCTACGCAGCCCCATTTTCAGCTGGGTTCGATGTACTCTGTGTTGTGATACATTACTGTTGTGTGTGTGAACGTAGGTTAGCATGGGCACTCGGAGCGGGCTGGGGTTACGCAGCTGCATTTCCAGGAGGGCTCGATCTACTGTGTGTTGTGATACATTACTCTTCTGTGTGTGAACCGAGGTTAGCATGGGCACTCGGAGCGGGCTGTGGCTACGCAGCCCCGTATTCAGCAGGGTTCGATGTACTGTGTGTAGTGATACATTACTCTTGTGCGTGTGAACAGAGGTTAGCATGGGCACTCGGAACGGCCTGTGGCTACGCAGCCCCATTTTCAGCAGGGTTCGATGTACTGTGTGTTGTGATACATTACTCGTCTGTATGTGAACCGACGTTAGCATGGGCACTCGGAGCGGGCTGTGGCTAGGCAGCCCTGTATTCAGCAGAGTTCGATGTACTGTGTGTTGTGATACATTACTCTTGTGTGTGTGAACCGAGGTTAGCATGGGCACTCGGAGCGGGCTGTGGCTACGCAGCTCCATTTCCAGCAGGGTTCGATGTACTGTGTGTTTTGGTACATTACTCTTGTGTATGGGAATCGAAGTTAGCATGGGCACTCGGAGCGGGCTGTGCCTACGCAGCTCCATTTCCAGCAGGGTTCGATGTACTGTGTGTTGTGGTGCATTACTCTTGTGTGTGGGGAATCGAAGTTAGCATGGGCACTCAGAGCGGGCTGTGGCTACGCAGCTCCATTTCCAGCAGGGTTCGATGTACTGTGTGTTTTGGTACATTACTCTTGTGTATGGGAATCGAAGTTAGCATGGGCACTCGGAGCGGGCTGTGGCTATGCAGCTCCATTTCCAGCAGGGTTCGATGTACTGTGTGTTTTGGTACATTACTCTTGTGTGTGGGAATCGAGGTTAGCATGGGCACTCGGAGCGGGCTGTGGCTACGCAGCCCCATTTTCAGCAGGGTTCGATGTACTGTGTGTTGTGATACATTACTCTTGTGTGTGGGAATCGAAGTTAGAATGGGCACTCGGAGCGGGCTGTGGTTACGCAGCTCCATTTCCTGCAGGGTTCGATGTACTGTGTGTTGTGGTACATTACTCTTGTGTGTGGGAATCGAGGTTAGCATGGGCACTCGGAGCGGGCTGTGGCTACGCAGCTCAATTTCCAGCAGGGTTCGATGTACTGTGTGTTGTGATACATTACTCTTGTGTGTGGGAATCGAAGTTAGAATGGGCACTCGGAGCGGGCTGTGGTTACGCAGCTCCATTTCCTGCAGGGTTCGATGTACTGTGTGTTGTGGTACATTACTCTTGTGTGTGGGAATCGAGGTTAGCATGGGCACTCGGAGCGGGCTGTGGCTACGCAGCTCCATTTCCAGCAGGGTTCGATGTACTGTGTGTTGTGGTACATTACTCTTGTGTGTGGGAATCGAGGTTAGCATGGGCACTCGGAGCGGGCTGTGGCTACGCAGCTCCATTTCCAGGAGTGTTCGATGTACTGTGTGATGTGAGACATTACTCTTGTGGGTGTGAACCGGGGTTAACATGGGCACTCGGAGCGCGCTGTGGCTAAGTAGCCCCATTTTCAGCTGAGTTCGATGTATTATATTTTGTGGTACATTACTCCCGTCACAAAAATTGTTACCGGCGACTTGCACCACAGTACCCCTTCTGTTGGCTCGTACCATACGGAATAGCTTTTGCTGTCCTGTAGCATCGATGAGTCGTGGTCGGCCCAGACCTTGCCGGCGGTACGTGGTTTTTACCTCCTCGGACCACATTTTGTACTAACCACGGCTGACGGTGTCCACCGCCACAAGCTGCAAGTCTTGCCTTCTCGGAAATGCTCTGACCCAGTCGTCCAGCCATTACAATTTGTTCTTTGTCAAACTCGCTAAGTCAGCTGCCTTTCCCATCTGAAGAACAAGAATAACACTAATTAACAGAGTTCAGTATCGGTTGCTATTTATACCGTGTCATGCCCTTCACACGCGCCGTCGTTTAACTGCAGTTGGTTCGGTTTGTATAAGAAATTAGTAAAATCATGCAATGCATTGATTATGATACGCTTTCCAACATACCAGAAACCATTACTCAAGTTATCATTCAAGTTATGAGGATAATGGCTGTGGAATAAATCTCGGTCCTGTGCCCTGACCTTTGATCCCATTTCGATTATATTCAACTGAACCGGTTCAGTATACCTCCGAAATAACATTATAAAGTTTTGTCGTAATCGAAGCATTTTTACGTAAGTTATGACGCATAAGGGATATGGAATAGATCCCGCTCATGTGTCCTAACCATTGACCCCATTTCGCCCATTTTCAATATGATTCGTTGACCTCATTTCGCCCATTTTCAATATGATTCGTTGACCTCATTTCGCCCATTTAATAGGCAGGCCCCTACAACATACTAACATTTCATCCAGATCGAAGAATTTTTACGTAAGTTATGACGCATAATGATGATGGAGGTGATTCCGCTGCTATGTCCTGACCTTTGACTCCATTTCGCCCATTTTCAATAGGGTTTGTCCCCAGGTGGTCCCCTACCATATACTAAAATTTAATCGAAATCGAACTTTTTTTCGTTAGTTATGACGCCTAAGAGCAGTGGAATGGATCCCGCTCCTATGTGCTAACCTTTGACCCCATTTCGTTCACGTTCAATAAGGTTCCTTCCCAGGGGATCCCCTTCCACATACTAAAAGTTCAGCGAAATAGAACGTTTTTACGCGAGTTATCGTGCGGACGAACAGACGCACACAAAGCGTGACGTAATGAGGCAGATGGGAATCGCGACCATCTGCTCGCAAGAGTGGGCCGCCATAAAACTTTAATAGGATCCACACACAACGCGTGACGTAATGAGACAGATGGCGTGACCGCGCGCCAGCGTATCAAGCGCGAGATTGGGACGTCATGAGATCGTCCCTAGGTGGTCCCCTACCACATAAAAAATTTAATCGAAATCGAACCATTTTTACGCACGTTATGACGCATAAAGACAATGGAATGCATCCCGCTCCTATGTCCTGACCTTTGACTCCACTTCAGCCATTTTCAATAGAGTTCATTCCCAAGTGGTCCCCTACAATATACTAAAATTTCATCGACATCGAGCCATATTTACGCAAGTTATGACGCATAAGGCCAATGGAATGGATCCTGCTCCTATGTCGTGACCTTTTACCCCACTTCACCCATTTTCAATAGGGGTCATTCCCAGGTGGTCCCCTACAATATGCTAAAATTTCATCACGAAACATATTTACGGAAGTTATGACGCATAAGGGCAATGGAATGGATCTCGCTCCTATGCCGTGACCTTTGACCCCATTTCGTCCATTTTCAATGAGGTTCGTCCCCAGGTGGTGCCCTACCACATACTAAAATTTCATCGAAATTGAACCATTTTTACGTGAGTTATCGTGCCGACAGACAGACGGACAGACGGACGGACAAAGCTGGTGCATATACGCTTCTTCAACCTACGGTTGGAAAGCGTAAAAAACCAGAAATATCATATAAGGGACTAGAGTGGCTGGATGCTCTGTTGAGTTATACGTGGAGCCATGTTGAGCGGGTCGAGATGTTGGAGTGGGACATACTGTATTACGAAGGATAATTTGGACTTGTTATTGCGTAAGTCGTGCTGAAAGCTTGCTCGGATATAAATCATACGCAAAAAGACGAAAATATAACTGCCCTTACTTATTTGCCTTTTACCCAATGTTGATAAAAAAATATGTAGGAAGGCATTAGTTAGCAAGATAAATTTAAAACTGGTACTGTATGCAAATACTGAAAATGACTGGAAAACATTTTTATGACTGTAATGAAGCAAAGATTTAAAATAATGAGAAAGCAAACGATATATCTGAAATCAATAAGTTGCTATTAAATCCAAAAAAACTATTGATTTAAACCCGAAAAAGTAATGGCTTCCTAATATACTTTACATAGGAAAGTTGAAATAATGTGAATCTTTTTCCGCGATGTTACCTGCGCCATTCTGATTTATTTATAATTTTGCTCAAAAATATAAATTTTATTAAAGATTTCGATACTTCGTTATTCACTAAGGAAATTTCAGTTTTTAACATTTTAATTTATTTATTAGAGCAAACATGCAACCAAAGGACGCGTTGAGTGTAAGAAGTTCAATAACAAGAAACCTCAAAAAATTATATTATTTCGCATAACATATATATATCATCATCATCATCATCATCACTGTCAACCATTATCAGTCCACTGCTGGACGAAGGTATCCCCAAGTTTCCTCCACAACGGTCTGTCTTGTGCCAGTCTCCTCCATGTCACTCCCGCATACTTTCGAATTTCATCCACCCATCTTCCATGTGGTCTTCTTCTGGGTCTATTCCTGTCCCTTGGAATCCAATCTAAAATTTCGGCTGTCCATCGATGGTCTGTTCTTCTGGCAGTATGTCCAGCCCATTGCCATTTCAGGGATTTAACTCTGATCATGATGTCTTCCACTCTTGTCATTTTTCGGATCCACGTGTTCCTCTTCTTATCTCTCCTGGTTACACCAAGCATGCACCTCTCCATGCTTGTTTGAGTTGTTTGCAGCCTTTGTATGTCTCTTTTAGCTAAGGTCCACGTCTCTGCACCATACGTAAGCACTGGAAGGATGCATTGATCAAACACTTTTCTTTTAAGACATAATGGCATATTGCTCTTGAAAATTATGCTGTTTCTTCCAAAAGCTCTCCAGGTAAGTTTTGTACGCCGATTAATTTCTTCACCAATGTGACCCTCACTTGATATCTGCTGTCCAAGATAAACGTACGTGTCTGTTATCTCCAGCTTTTCTCCATCAATCGATAAATCTTCATTTCTTGTAAAAGCATTGTACATCACTTTTGTCTTCTGAAAGTTCATTTTTAATGCCACGGTTCTTTACTCTTGTCAGCAAGTTCCTGGATCATACTCTGTAGCTCTGATGGGGTAGTTGCAAAAATGACTATGTCATCAGCAAAACGAAGGTGGGTTAGATAATCTCCATTAATCTTTATCCCTTTGTTTTCCCAGTTCAGTGATTGAAAGACATTTTCCAATGTGGCATTAAAGAGCTTCGGAGATATGGTGTCACCTTGTCTCACTCCTTTTCCAATTTTTATGTGTGTTGTATTTTCAAACAGCCGAATCTTTGCACTTGCATTTTCATAGATGTTATTAATAATATTAATGTATGCATCTTCAATACCACAGGATTTCAGAGCCATTGCAACTGCTGATGGTTTCACCGAATCAAAGGCTTTTTCATTATCGATAAAAGCCATGCACAATGGAAGTTCATATTCCCTCGCTCTTTCAATTAGTTCTCTCAGTACGTGGATATGATCTATTGTGCTGTAGCCACTCCTGAATCCAGCTTGTTCTCTCGGTTGAGCCATGTCCAGTGTCACTTTAAAGCGGTGTGAAAGAACTTTAGTGAAGATTTTATAAACCACTGATAGGAGGCTATATTTATATATATATATATTCTTATGCCGCAGATAACGGAATGACTTTTCTTTCGAATTTAAGCCCTGGCCGAATCGGAAATTTTGCAATATTTTGCAAGAGCCTTGACATTGTAGTTTGCACTATGGAATATTGTTTTTCCACTTAAGTATTATGACTTCCTTCGCTAAATGTGTACTACCTGCTTAGAATCTGAATATAAATAGCAAATTACAGTACCAAACTCGTATTCCCTTGACTTAATACAAAGCAGTCTTGCTTAAATGGAGAGCGACGACCCGCTGAAAATGGCGCCTACATTGTCACGCCTCAAGAGCTGGGTGTTCGATCTAGCTTCTTGTATATGATATCTGTGATAAAAACGCGCTGGTCACATAAGAAGTCTTCCAAACACATTTTGCCACCATATTGGAATTGAAGGGCCGTATCTGAGCTGCCGTCGCCAATATCCCTGGCGATATGTTTCGACGAGTAATGGACTCCTTCCAACGCCGCTTAACAAGAATGGTGGTGCAGCGGGGCTCCCATTTGTCAGGGGTCACATTCAAACATTGACTGAACAATGGCATTCTTGTAACTGCTATTTGACATAGAGGGAACCGCCCTGGTGGCGCAGTGGTTTAAGCGATGGCTTCTGATCATTCGTCCAAGATGGGTCCGGGTTCGAATCCCGTGAGGCATGGATGTTGTTTTTGTCCCACGGCGCTGGCTCCTTCTCCCTTCCCTGGAGTCAGTGGCCCTAAATTAGGGACGGGCGACTGCTTATAGCCCACTGAGTTGCTCATGGTGGTCGTTAAACCTCCATTCAAAATAAAAGATAGAGAGTAATAAATAAAAAACATTTGTTCGCGTACGTTGTGATTTCATTAATACGCTATCAACGCTGCCGCACCATGTACTACCATATGATCGTTCAAAAATCGCACTTCAGGCTTTTTACATAATTTTATTCAAAATGTCAAAACTAGGTAAATATCTAAGAACCACAGGTTTAAATACGAAGTAATGCGTAAACATTATGTGAACGCCGACAACACAAAACTCTACAGAAATGCAGAAAAAGATAAGCAAACCAGCGCACAACGAATGGGTATCAGATAGCGAACGTAACAATAGAAGAAGCTATACGGGTAGGGCTTGGAAAAATTCCTTTCAAGGTTAAACTCTTAGAGAACCTTCTGAGACAGGGCACAAATGATAATTATCTTGTCATCTCAACGAGATGTTGGGAAAGGTCATGGAAGTTAGACATATCAGCATATTGTCTTCTATGCCTCCATTCACTGTTTTGGAAAATTCCCTTCATTAATATGAGCTATTCAGACATCACAGTGTATGTTACTCTGCACCCTGGTTAACTGCATAGAATACTGTATGAGATTAACCAAAGTCTTTAAAAGGTCTTGGTGGTTAGACATATCAGCATATTGTTTTCTATGCCTCCAATCACTGTTTTGGAAAATTCCCTTCATGAATATGAGATGTTCACACCTCTTAATGTATATTACTGTATACCCTGGCTAACTGCATGGAATGCTGTATAAGACTAAGGTCTTCAAAAGGAAATTACTGAAGGGAGGACCTTTCTTTTTAGTTACATTTCTATTTTTACACCCCCCCCCCCCCAGAGCATGAATTTACGCCCGTGGAATGACCACCATACTGGGCCGGTAGCTACGGCTTCGGTTGCACATTTTTCGAAGCGAAGATGGAATTTTTTATTAGTTCCAGACGATATGTGGAAAGAACATCACACATTTTTCCATGAACCCAACGGCCATTTCAACAGTCAGGGGCCAATATTAAAACACAAATTTGGTGATAGTGGTGCCCGAACCAGCATTATTCTGCCTCCGGAACCGAATGCTTTCCCGATTAAGCTACACCGACAAGGGCTTTTTTTTTCTTTTTTTTTTTGAATTTTAACGACCACCGTGAGCAACTCAATGGGCTATAAGCAGTCACCCGTCCCTAATTTAGGGTCACTGGTTCCAGGGAAGGGAGAGAGCCAGTGCCGTAAGACAAACACAACATCCATGCCTCACCGGGATTCGAACCCGGATCCCTTTCAGACGAATGATCAGAAGCCATCGCTTAGACCACTGCGCCACCGGGACGGCACAACGGCTTATCACTGCTACTTGCCGTCTTGACATGTGCTTCACTTCTGTAATACGTCACAAAGTCGAGATATCACATGAGGCAAACGAAATGATAACACGAGCTTATGCTAACATCATTCTTATAGTACATAGTGGTAGTTCAAGAAACGTGCTTTAAAAGAAAAAACGCCATGTGATAGGCTTTTCTCAAATATGTCACTCTGAAAACACGGTCTGACTACGGTTGCTCTCCTAAGGTGGTGTCGGCCTGCGTCAAAGTGCTTGAAAGATGTTAGCTGCATATTAAAAGAATCAATTGAGGTTAATAACACCCTTTTCTCTCTTTCTTTGGCTCTTCCATCCCCCCCCCCCCCCGCGCCTTTTCTTTCTCCGTAACACACGTTTTACACCACTTCGCTTGAAGTAAGAGCAACATCTTGAATAGTTCGTTAGGGTTTCCATTAAACTCGGGTAGTTCGTCATCGCAGCCCGTTTCACCTCCATCCTCCTTTCCCATCAGAACCCATACCTCCCTCTTCTCACCCCTGCCTCCACCCACCGTGTTCTGATGAGGGAGGGAGAGAGAGATAGAGAGAGAGAGAGAGATTAGGATGAGAGGGAACCGGAACCCAGTGCTTTTGCATCTGCTGTTGCTAGGGAACTGCAGAAATAGATCAAAGGCTTTCCCGCGGCGTTATGTTGGAAATCTCCGGTAACTGTGTTCATGGTGCAGTTGCTAATATCAACAGAGTGTTTGTTTCTGCAGTTCCGAGAGATGATTTGTCCCCTGGTTGTTCTCTTTGATTGGGATTTCGTTACCCGAAAAGGGATTTGTTGTTTCAGGAAACTAGACAGTGACGATTAAAAGCGCTCAGCCTTTATTTCACTGATTTAGGAAATCTTAATCGCATTGGGGAACTCATGTAAACCGGTTATGAATCCTGCAGAATTTAATCTAAAATATTGCATCACGACGACAAAGGAGGTTCATTCGGAATAAATGACAAGCTTGTAGTAGATGTGATATCACTTTAGGCTTATTTTTCCAGCTTTTGTCAAACATTCTGCATATTAATCTTCTGACGTTGTTCACGTAGACGTTCACAAAAGATTAAATTTTGCACAGTCTCGTCAAGCTCCTTTCGAATAAAGGTAACTCGCAGAAAAGGTCGCAATCAATTCTTAACGGAGTATGAGAAGTTGCGACGTATCATGCCGTCTGTGGAGCTTAGTTGGGAGAGCAACTCACTCCTGAGTGAGGGGGCGCAGGTTCGACCTTCGTCACGGACAAATTTGTGTTTTCACATTGGCCCCCGAACGTAAAAATGGATCCCGTTCGGCTCTTCGAAAAATGTGTGACGTTTGTTCCACACATCGTCTGGAATTAATGAAAAATTCCTACCTCGCTTCAAAAAAGTTAAGAGGAAGATGACGTGACGTACTACGTTCATCACGTGCCAAGACGACTAATTTGCAGCGGTACATTCTGTCCGTGTAGCTTAGCTGGGAGAGCAACTTACTCCGGAGTGAGGGTTCACGGAAAATTTTCAATCCGCGTCACGGACAAATTTGTGTTTTCACAAAGTGGACACACATATGGGGGGTCATACATAATTTTCAAACACTGCTGAGCAACAAGCCTTGGTTATGGTTTTCTTTCCACGCTTATAATCTGAATTATGACTGTTCGAACTGTCGACAATTATTTTTTAAATTAAGTCTCGGATGAGCAATCAAAGTGGTTTATTGCAAAATACCTGCCGAATGTGATACGAAAAATTGATGATTTTTTTCACGTAACTTTCGCCCTTGATTCGTTAGAGACCACGAGGATCTCAGGAACTACAGACCCATCAGCCTCCTATCAATTGTTTACAAAATGTTCACTACTGTATTGTCACATTCCTTGAAGGAAACACGGAACATGGCACATCTAAGAGACTAAGTGGTTTCAGGAATGACTACAGCACTGTAGATTATAATTTTAGCATTGACCGAGTGATGTAAACTTTGAAGTGAGTGTGACAAAGTGAAGTACGTACCTCCAGTGAGCTATAAATTAAAACTACAGTCACTTGCAAAAGTTTAAGACCGCCTGTCCATTTATTAAAAATTAAGATTTTCAAACAAACAACTAATTACTAGTCAGAAATATTTGAAACAACTTACTAAAATCATGCAATGCATTGATTATGATACGCTTTCCAACATACCAGTAATCATTACTCAAGTTATGAGGATAATGGCTGTAGAATAAATCTCGCTCCTATGACCCGACCTTTGACCCCATTTCGATTATATTCAACTGAACCGGTGAATTATACTTCCGGAACAACATGAAAAGTTTTGTCTCAATCGAAGCATTTTTACGTAAGTTATAACGCATGAGGGAAATGGAATGGGTCCCGATCCTATGTCCTGACCTTTGACCCCCATTTCACCCATTTTCAATAGGGTTCGTTCCCAGGTGGTCCTCTACGACATACCAAAATTTCGTCGAAATCGAACCATATTTACGCAAGTTATGACGCATAAGAGCAATGGACTGCATCCCACTCCTATGCCCTGACCTTTGACCACACTTCATTCATTTTCTATAGGATTCGTCCCCAGGTGGTCCCCTACCACATTCTGAAATTTCATTGAAATCGAACCATATTTACGCAAGTTATGATGCATAAGGGCAATGAAATGGATCCCGCTCCTATGTCGTGACGTTTGACCCCATTTGTTCCATTTTCAATAGGGTTCGTCCCCAGTTGGCCCCCTACCACATGTTAAAATTTCATCGAAATCGAACCATTTTTACGCGAGTTATCGTGCGGACGGACAAAGCTGGAGCATATACGCTTCTTCAACCTGCGGTTGGAAAGCGTAAAAAATGGCACCACAGATAAATACTTACATTCTTTAGAACACAAAAAGACCGAAATCAGTACTTTGTGGGGTCAGTTTTGTCTTTTATAACGGACAGAATACGTATACTCTCAATGAGGGATTTGTAGTCATCACTTGAAATTTCTTCGCCCCACACATGCTTTATCGCGACAATCAAAGCTTGGGAATTTGATGGCTGTTTTTCTGCACGCCTTGTCTTTTAAAATGGTCCACAAATTTTCGATGGGTTAATGTCGGGACTATTACCGGGCCAGTCAAGCACAGTTATGTTTTTCCTCTGCCGGTAGTCCTTTACTGTCTTTGATCTATGGCATGGATCATCCATCATGCATAAAGACTGTGCATCTGTGCACTTGCATATGAGTTAACAGCTTCTCACGTAACATTTCCACATAAAAAGGACCAGTCATGGTAGTGCCTGTCGGCAAAAAGGATAATGAAGCAGTACCGGATGCTGACATAGCACCCCCATATCATCTGACTAGGCGGATGTCTCACAGTCCTAACGGCGTATTTTTCATCAAACCTTTTGCCTTTTGGTCGTCGAACATGTGCTTCACGTGATTCAAATTGACCCACAGTTGATTCGTCGGAAAAAGAACTTAGCTCCAACTTTCAGCAGTCAACGACTGATGACTCTTCACAAACTGGAGTCTCTTCTCTTTCATGCCAGAGGTTAGTCTAGGTTTATGTGATGGTTCGGTCCCGGACAATTCGTCCAATGCCGATTCGTCCATAGGACGATTAGTCCAATGTCGTTTGGTCCAATGGACTATTTGACCAATGTACGATTAGTCCAATGCCGATTCGCCTAATGGTATCATCCTACCAACGGCCAATGTTTTTTTTTAATTTTTAAGAAAGGAGTAATAATTTAAGTTATTCTCTTCTTCATATTATTTTGAAAAATTATTTCCATGTATTTGGTATTTGAAAACATTTCATAAACCTGATAAAGGGCACTCAATGGAACTCAATTTCTCAGCTGTTTACAAAGCACCTAGTCAACGGGCCTTTATAGAAGATTTCAAGTTACAACCTAGATATTTGGTATTTGTAGACATTTTATAAGATCTAATAAAAGGCACTCACGGATTATTTCTCAACTCTTTACAAGACACATTGGCCGCGGGCCTATGAATTAATATTTAACACCTAAATAAAAGCGCAATATACTATGACTTGATGCGTAAACGTTGTCAATATGACATCGACAGAATAAAAGCTGTTAAAAACCAGGGCCTATCAATTAATATTGAGTGCCTAAGTAAAAGGGCAATATTAACTTGATTTGATATGTAAAGGTCGTAAATATGACATCGGCAGAATAAAGACTGTTAGAAAGTCGTAGGGCCTGTCAATTAATGTTTAGTGTCTAAGTAAAAGTGCACTATTATTAACTTGACTTGGCGTGCAAACGTTATGAGTAGGACATCGGTAGAATAAAAGTTGTGAAAAAGGCCTAAGGCCTATGAATTAATAATTAGTGCCTAAGTAAAGGCGCAATATTATTAATTTGATTTGATATGTAAACGTTCGGAATATGACATCGGTAGAATAAAAACTTCTGAAAAGGCCTAGTTCCTAACCCCGTCCAGTTTTCCTGTGGCCACTTAGCTGAATCACTGCATGCTACAAATAGAAAAGGGAAACTTGTCTTTTCTAATGTAATTATAAATACACCACACTGTGAACACTCAAAAAACGCATATATCGTATTAAATCCATTTATTTTGCGGCGTAGTAAGTTCAAAGATTCACCAAGCTTTCGCACTCCACTGGGAGGCTTTTTCAAGGCAATGGTAGACATAAAAATGCAGAGAATTGGAACACATAAGGAACAAAGATGATTTTTGAAAATAACGTGATTGACATATTACACGAATTTTTATCACGCAATTAAACGGTTTGTCGCGATGTGCTTCCCTCTTTTAATAACGCATGACAAGCTCTTGGTAGTTCAGTAGAAACTACATAATTGCACACTAGTTTGCTGAATAAGATTTCGACAGTCTCCCTGATGACAGTCTCTTTAAAGGTCGTGAATGGGGCAATTCTTCTAATACTATTCCATAGAGGTGTAGCCGATGAATGCATGACTTCTCTGGCGAGGGTTGTATTCTGCATGTCCTGGTTCACACTTCTCACGTGCTCCTTACATCTAGTGTCCAAGGAACGCTTTGTCATTCCGATATATAACTTTTCCGTGTTGTCAGGATATACAAACGGTATAGCGTACACAGCTGCATTTTCTTTCTCACACTGTCTCTCTTGTCTTTTCTATTATTTAATGCAAGAGAGAAACGTCGAAGTAGATTTAATGGCTTGTACATCAGTAACTTCATACGCAGGAAAGGCACAAGAAAAAAGCGATTCCGAAAAAAAAAAAAAAAAAAAATCTGCAACCACATTATTACCCATGAAATGTAACATTATTTTACATTCTTAGGACTACTGGTACTTTCATACAACGTCGAACGGATGAGACTTGTTTCGCATGAGTAACACTTCGGACAGATCAGACAGAATTGAACTAATCGTACCATTGGACGAATCGGCATTTTGCCAATCGTACCATTGGACAAATCCCTCCTTTGGACCAATTGTACCATTGGACGAATCGCATCTTTGGACCAATTGTCTATTGGACCAATCGGTATTGGACTAATCGGCATTGGGACCAATCGTCACTGGACGAATCATACCAGACCCGTGCAGGTTTATAAGACTTTAATCCAAAATCTTTGTTAAGACGTCTGGAAACACTGCTGATACTAATATCAGGCCCTTTAGAATGTAGAAAGGCCTTGATTTTCTTGCACGAACTCCTAGGAGAACGCTGAACTATTCACCTTATGGTATTATCATCACGTGGGGTTGTTCTCCATCGACGTCCACTTCTATTTCGTTTGCTAAATTCACCTGTATCTCGATATTTCATGATCGTACTATGAATAGCCGTCTTGCTCACATTCACCTTTTTGCTTCTATGTCACGTTCGGAATATCCTGCATGATATAAAGTCACTATTTGTGCCCTCTGAGTAACATTTAATGACGCTTTTTTGCCCATTTTTCGCTATATGGAAAACACATTTACAAAACCTCTCAGCATAAAAACCAGAAGCAAACACGCTCGCATGCTTCCCCCTATCAAAAGCTGTCGCTATATATGATGCAGCAGTGACAGGAAGTTGAGTAATACAGACAGTAGCTGACGCAATCTGCAGAAATCTCCTAATACCAACAAGTGGTTTCAAACTTTTGGAAATGACTGTAGGAACAGAAAAAAAAAATTCTATTAAATTAACCCATCTGAATAGAAGGGATCAAACCTTATTTTGAAAGATTTTATTCAGACGTGGGATTTATAAAGCATCAATTTGTTTTCCTCGGAAAGCGGGTAAATGAATGCCATGGAAAATAGTGCTGATTTTTCTTTTCTCGTTCGCAGTTTGTGATTTTAAAATTTAGAACAGTTTTTTAAGTGGAGAATTTTAAAAAGCCTTGAGATGCCAGGAAGGGGATAGCGCTGCAAGTTTATAGAATGTGTGTCGTTCACAAAGTATTTCTCTTTTTTTTTTTCAGACCGGAGTAACCGCACCCGTCTCCTAAAATAGGTTCTAGATCCGCTACAAGTGGCAGCCCCATAATTCGATTAAACACCGTGTGATAACTCAAATTTGTCGGCGACGAAGATCGAGTCCCTGCCACCTCGCTGCGGAGCCAGTTGTTCTAACCGATTAAACTGCACGGACGGAAAGTATCGCTGCAGATTTTTCATCTTGACACGTGCTTCATCTCTGTAGTAAGCTTCGACCATATATACTGATAGACTGCGCATGGCATCAAAATCTTTGGCTCCAACATCGAAAGCCACGAAATCACGTGACATGTGTCAAAAGATGGATCACGCTGTGCTTATGGTTGTTCTGAGCGATTTAGTAAAGGAAGTTCTATGACTTTTCATGGGTATGAAACGAATTAAATACTTAAATAGATTCTTTGGGTGCTTTATAATACACTGCTGGCCACTCAAAATGCAACACCAAGAAGGAAGCATCTGATTGGCCTGAAATTCGCAGCATGCGTCGCCCGCGAGAGGACATGCAAACGATTAGCATTGCAGGGCTTATGCAAATCATATGAGCCCGGCACGCCACCGAGAAGCACTATAAGAAGGGTGCACAGAAGGCGGGGTGTAAGTAGTGGTAGTGTTTTGTGCTGCCGGACCTGTGCGTCAGAAGCTTCCTGATGCCTCGTCGCAGAATACGGCAGTCATTCCAGCACGTTTCGGAGTTCGACATAGGACGAATAGTGGCTTATCGCGACAGCGGTTTATCGTAAAGAGACATCGGCACCCGTGTGGGACGACATCCAGCCACAGTGAGGCGAGTATGGATTCGGTGGGTGCAGGAGAGACGGACAGACCGACGTGAGTGATTGCCGCAGCCGTGGCACACCACCGAACGAGAGGACCGTCATGCTGTGCTGCGGGCATTGACGGCTCGCACCGCCACATCACGAACGTTAGCGCAGGAATTAGGGTGTGTTGCGCAACAACCTGTGTCAGCACGTACCGTTCGACGTCGTCTGCAGGAGCGGGTACTTGTCGCGCGGCGCCCATTGCTCCGACTACCATTGATGTTACACCATCGGCGAGAGCGGCGGCAGTGGGCCATTGAACGCCGCGCCTGGGCTACGGAATGGCACGACATTGTCTTCTCCGATGAATACCGCTTCTGCCTGCAACACCACGATGGTCGGATCCGCATGTGGCGGCACCGCGGCGAGAGACTGTATGACGCCCGCATTATTCATCACCATAGCGGTCCGTCGCCTGGCGTTATGGTTTGGGGCGCAATTGGATATGACACCCGCACCCCTCTGGTACGCATCGCCGGTACACTCAACAGCCACCGCTACATCTCCGACGTTTTGGAGCCTGTAGTCCTCCCTTACCTGCAGGACCTGACAACGGCCACGTTTCAACACGGCAATGCGCGCTCGCACGTGGCACGCATCGTGCAACAATTTTTCACGGCCGACCAGGTGTCACTGCTGCCGTGGCCCGCCTGTTCTCCCGATATGTCGCCCATCGAACACGTCTGGTCGCTGATCGGCAACCGAGTGGCCCGGAAAGCACCACCCGCGGCTACGCCAGATGAACTGGGGCAACTTGTAGAAGCAGATTGGACCGACATATCCCAAGCCCACATCCAAAGCCTCTTTCGTTCGATGCCGCGGCGTGTAGCGGCCGTTATTGCCAGCCATTGGGGGCCACACGAACTATTGATGTCTGCGTGTTCCGCAAGTCGCACAGGCCTGTATGCTCAATCGTTTCATCTTCGTATCTGTTGTTATGTGTCCAGTAAATCTGGCTTTGCTATCTCGTGTCCTTCTTGGTGTTGCATTTTGGGTGGCCAGCAGTGTAATTTCACTATAGCACTTCGGTGTCGTCATCTTAAAATTTAAGGCAAAACGCCTTTTTTTTTAAGATGACCAACAGGTGTGAGACACAGGATAGTTTTAGTTTTTGAAGTATTTATAGCATGAATTTTGTGCTTTACTTTGTGATTTCTGCTTCAACAGTTTTCCGAAAGACGAAGCACGAAGAAAATTGTGGAAATTTTAAATTTCAGCTAATTATATATATATTTTTTTGATTGGAGGTTTAACGACCACCATGATCAAATGATTTTATGTAGAGGATTTTAGGAAGGGAGTTTCTGACCCCAGGTCTTAAACAACCCTTAGAAATAGGAAGCTAGGAGATTTGGGCTAGAGTGCCCTATAGGAAAGTGACACGGAAGCGAAGTAGAAAAGGGAAGGAAGACGCTCTTATTTTTTACCGGGGAGCCAGTACCCGGGGTCCGACGGCTTAACGTGGCCATCCGACTCAAGGCGGATATTTAGTGGATCCAGCGTTCGTACCTGCCTGGGATCAAACTTGAGGTCCTTTCCGTGGCAGTCACGAACGTTGCCCACTAGGCCACCCGCGGCCCACGACCACCATGAGCAACTCAGTGGGCTGTATAAGCAGTCGTCTGTCCCTAATTTAGGGCCACTGGATCCAGTAAAGGGTGACAGCCAGCGCTGTAAGACAAACACAATATCCATGCCTCAACGGGATTCGAACCCTGACCCATCTCGGACAAAGGCTAAATCTTTAAACAGGAGGCTTGTCCATAAAAACATGATAGTACTTATGACATGACATGCTAGTCCAAGCTCTTGTTGCCTTGCTCAACTTTAGTTTTCTGCTAGGCATCATGTACATTTGATTCCGAAATATGAAAATTATGGAATGGTGTTTTCTCAACAAGTACAGTATTTGGCACAACGCGGTTTCAGTAAGTATAATGTTTTTAATTCATCAGAAAACTTCTGGGTTTGATATATAGCTATTCAAAGTTTGCGTAAGTTTTCATCAGAGTAGTAAGTGCAACCATTCCACTTTTTGGGCCTGTTTTTCATATTTCCAATCATTATTACGGTGAGGCAGAAATAGTCAATAAGGTTCAATTACTTAACCAGAAAACTTGTGGCTATTGCCATAAAAATATAGCAACTTAAGAAAAAAACATAAAACCGGAATGCATGTTCCAAATTCTTCGCAAATGTTCATCACATTATAAATAACGAAATGTAAACAACCCGATCTGTGCATGCATATATCTCATAAGTAAACTCACCTGAAGAGTTTGCACTGCATACGAGGAGTTTTCACTATATATGAGGAGTTTTCACATAATGCACTGAAAATACTGATGTTCTGCAGCGTAAATTAGTAACCATAACATCATTTTTACACGGAATTTCGAGTACAAACAAATGAATTCGCGTTAGAACACATACGAAACTTTTTTTTTATTGGATTTTTAACGACCACCGTGAGCAACTCAATGGGCTATAAGCAGTCGCCCGTCCCTAATTTAGGGTCACTGGTTCCAGGGAAGGGAGAGAGCCAGTGCCGTAAGACAAACACAACATCCATGCCTCACGTGATTAGAACCCGGACCCCGTTCGGACGAATGATCAGAGGCCATCGGTTAGACCACTGCGCCACCGGGGCGGCCATACGAAACTTGCGACCACTTTTCGATCTAATTACTTCTAAACGATTGCAATAAAATTTTGATTGAGGTAGTTTTCTCAACGAGTATATCCTTATATACAATATTCCTTAAACCCACAGTTCAAATGTACACAATTTACTAATTCTTATTCCTTTAAAATGGCTTATCAGCTCATACGAAAACGTCGGAAAATAAAGGCATGCGACCATTTCTGACTCATGTCACGTGATCCGATGCCCTCTCATGTTGGGACCACGGCTGCTGTGATGCAGCTATTATATTGCCAATGAGCAGTGCATTAGTATATACGGTCGAAGGTAGTACGTTACAACCGCAGTAAGTACTAAGAATTACTGCAAAGAAATAAAACTATAAAACGTTAGTATAATAGTCGTTATTGCATCTTATATTATAATTGGAAATTTTGGCCCCGATCAACGAATTTCGATGCCCCCTGATCTGTACTGTTTAGGGACTCCGCGCACTCTAACGCTTAATCAGTTTACGTTAATTTAATTGGACTTTACAAAATTAAATTAAGAAGAGCAAATAAAAATTAATTAAAAAAAAAACGCGCCCTTTCCAAGCCTATAAATAAATAAATTTTAATTTAGCTACCCAAGACTGCGCTAGGAAAAAGCTCTCTGCACAAGAAGTAGGAAACTAAGGGGTGAGCCCAGAATGTCTGAAATAATTAAAGTGTGATTGCCTGAAAAAAGGTAGAAAAAGAACTTAATCCGTTTACGAATGTGTAATATTATTTATACTATGCCTTCAGTGATTCAGTGATCTACCAAGGCTGTCTAGAACAGCCTTGGTTGTACTCAAGAACTAAATGAGTGTCTAGAGCAGCCTTGGTTGTACTCAAGGACTAAATGAGTGTCTAGAACAACCTTGGTTGTACTAAAGGACTAAATGAGTGTCTAGAACAGCCTTAGTTGTACTCAAGGACTAAATGAGTGTCTAGAACAGCCTTCGTTGTACTCAAGGACTAAATGAGTGTCTAGAACAGCCTTGGTTGTACTCAAGGACTAAATGAGTGTCTCCGAAGTACTGCCTGGTTGCCAGATTTTTTATAATCATCATTGTCAACCATTATCATTCCACTGCTGAATGAAGATGTCTCCAAGTTTCTTCCACAACAGTCTGTCTTGCGCCAGTCTCCTCCATTCCACTACCGCATGCTTTCGAATTTCATCCACCCATCTCCCACGTGGTCTTCTTCTAGGTCTCTTCCTGTTTCTTGGAATCCAGTCTAGAATTTCAGTTGTCCATCGATGGTCCGTGCTTCTCGCAACATGTCCAGCCCATTGCCATTTCAGAAATTTTACTCTCATCAAGATGTTTTCCACTCTTGTCATTTTCCTTATCTACGATTTCCACTCTTGTCATTTTCCTTATCTACGATTTCCACTCTTGTCATTTTCCTTATCTACGATTTCCTCTCATATCTCTCCTGGTTACACCAAGCATGTATCTCTTCATGCTTCTTTCAGTTGTCTGCAGTCTTTGCATGTCTTTTTTAGTTAAAGTCCACATCTCTGCTCTGTACGTAAGCATTGGAAGGATGCATTGATTAAACACTTTTCTCTTAAGACATAATGGCATACTGCTCTTAAAAATTGCACCGTTTCTTCCAAAAGCTCTCCAACCGAGTTTTATACGCCAATTAATTTTTTGATCAACGTGACCCTTGCTTAATATCTGTTGTCCGAGATAATTGTGGATATCGGTTATCACCAGCTTTCCCACAGCAATCGATAAATCTTCATTTCTTGTAGAAGCATTGTACATCAGTTTTGTCTTCTGAAAGTTCAATTTTAATCCCACTTCTTTATTCTTGTCAACAAGTTCCTAAATCATACTCTGTAGTCCTGAAGGGGCAGTTGCAAAAATGACTACGTCAGCAGCAAAAGGAAGGTGAGTTAAGTAATCTCCATAATCTTTATCCCTTTGTTTTCCCAGTTCATAACTCAAAGAAGCATGGAGAGGTGCATGCTTGGTGTAACCAGGAGATATAAGAGGAGGAACTCGTGGATCAGAAAAATGACAAGAGTGGAAGACATCATGATCAGAGTAAAATCCCTGAAATGGCAATGGGCTGGACATACTGCCAGAAGGACAGACCATCGATGGACAGTCGAAATTTTAGATTGGATTCCAAGGGACAGGAAAAGACCCAGAAGAAGACCACATGGGAGATGGGCGGATAAAATTCGAAAGTATGCGGGAGTAACATGGAGGAGACTGGTACAAGACAGACCGTTGTGGAAGAGGCTTGGAGAGACCTTCGTCCAGCAGTGGATTGATAATGGTTGACAATGATGATGATGATGATGATATATATTTATAAGTAGTCGTTCCTAATTTAGGACCACTGGGTACAGGAAAGTTGGAGAGACAGTGCTGTAACGCAAACACATCATCCAAGCCTCACTCGAGATTCGACCCCAGACCCAACTCTGACGAATTGTCAGAACGTAGCACTTATATCTCTGCGCCACCTGGGCAGCCTACTTTTATTTTCTCTCTCTCTCTCTCTCTCTCTCTCTCTCTCTCTCTCTCTCTCTCTCTTTCTTTTTATTTTTTTTTATTTTTATCTGACTCTCGTATAAACCGATCCTTTCATTTTGAGCACGCCATTTGTAAAAAAGATCGTGTTTATGTTACCGGTTTGTCCGTCCACCTGTGGACACCACATCTCGACAACTATTAGTACGATTTGAAGAATTCTTTTTCCATTGGGAAGCTTGAAATGTGCGAATGATGATCCTTGCATTCCGTTTTTTTTTACGATGCCCAATTTTGCCGCTAGGGTGCGCAAATGAAGATGATGTCGAATTAAAAATACATTTTATTCCATATATTTGCTTCTAAATATGTCCGATTGAAAAAAAAAAACTTTTACCCTTCGCTTCCATTTATATCGAAGACCATTTTAGGTACAGCCACTTTTTCAAGTTACGCATAGATTTTCCGCTAGGGGGCGTAAAAGTAAATTACGTTTTCCCCAAGATCTCTGCTTCTAAAACACTGATTTCAAAAGTTCTTCCTGCACCAGATACAGCTCCTGATGGGAAAACTTTTCCATGTAGTTTCTAATTTTTGGTAGAAAATGGTTTGGCTACCATTGGGCGTTAGCGTTAATTTCTGCTTCTGATGTATTTCCAGCTAAATGTGAGCTTCTAAAAGCTCGATTGAAAAAATTCCTTCGTGGACCAATACCGCTCATGTCGATAAACCAATTCGGAGTATTTTCTTCTTAAAATAATGCATGGCTTCTCCGCCACGGGTCGTAGATGCATATGTTATTTTTCTTGATATCTCTGTTTTTAGTGTCCGATTTGAAAAAAAAAAAATATTTCTTTGTTTGAGAGCGTGTCCGGTGCGAAATATTTGTCATATAATTTCAAACTTTTCTTAACCCACAAGTCTGCCACCATAAGGCGCAATTTCACATTTCCGTTTACAGTAATATCTGCGGGACTAAAAACCCGATCGAAAAACTTCTTCCTTCAGTCAGACACTATTAACTATGCAAACTCTGTGTACGTATTTTCTTCCCAAAATAATGAACAATTTCGCCGCTACGGGCGCAAATGCTCAGATTGTTTTTCTCAATATCTCTGCTTCTACGTGTGCGATTTAAAAAATTCTTTTAACACCGGATGTCATTTACCTTGTAGAACATTTTAGTCTAGTATACGAAGAATTTTGTAGTTCACAGTTCTGTCGGTATGTGGTGTTTGTGTACTTCAGTTCTCAGCTGTCTGTCCGCTTCTGAAAACAGTATGGAGAAATTTCTTTTTTTTTTTTATTGTACGCTATTGGCTGCAATAAAGATGTGGAGCCTTATCCTTTTTAAATAATGCAAAGATTTCCCGCTAGGGGACGTAAAGGTCTAAACCTATTTCTCGCTATCTCTGCTTCGGGGAGACGTATTTGAAAAGTTCTTTTCCCTTAGCATAGCTTTTGCCATGAAGAATATATTTCGCATATTTCCAACTTTTCTGTTATGCAAAATTCTAGCGCTAGGAGGCGTAGAGTTATATCATGTTTCCTTTAATATTTCTTCTTTTAACTGTTCGATTTGAAAATCTATTTGTCTCTGATATTCAACGAGAAACTTTTGTGTGTCTTTTATTAATTTTCGTAATATACTTTTTAGCCGCTGGTGGAAGTAAGCAGCTGTTTCCATTTCTGGATGTTTTATCGATTGCAGAAACCCGGTTGATTGTTTTCCTAACAGTATCCATTGATTTTAAATAGCTTTGATAAATTTAAATCGCGTCAGAAAGGATTCAAAAGATATTCTCATTATATCCGAAAATTCGGTGTGATCTTTCTTGTTGTTTTATACAATATATTGACAAAAGTCACCGAACACCATCCAAAAGCAATTGAACGGATCTGCTGCGTTGTTAAGATGCGCGGTACAGCTGCAAATGGTATAAAAACACGCCTGCAGCTAACAGCGAGCATATCGGCCGCAGGTGGCCTAGCGGGCAACGTTAGTGACTGCCACGGAAAGGGCCTCAGGTTCGATCCCAGCAGGTACGAACGCTCGATCCACTAAATATCCGCTGTGCGTCGGATGGTCACGTTAAGCCGTTGGACCCCGGGAACTGGCCCCCCGGTAATAAATAAGGGCGTCTTCCTCCCTCTTTCTACTTTGCTTCCGTGTTACTTTCCTATCGGGCGCTCTAGCCCAAATCTCCTAGTTTCCTGTTTCTAAGGGTTGTTTAAGACCTAGGGTCAGACACTCCCGTCCTAAAATCCTCTACATATGATCATCATCATACCGCGATCATATCGCACTGTGAGGTTGAGTGAAAATGTCGCTGCGCGAGAGAACTGACTTTGAGAAAGGAAAGAGTGTTGGGTGTTATATTGGCGGGTTCTCCATAAGAGAAACCGAGAGGCGTTTAAACATACCCAAGTCAACTGTTTTCGATGTACTGAATAAGTGGAAGACACATGGCGTGCCTAAAGCAGCAAAACGTACCGGCAGATCAAAGGAAATCAGTGATAGAGGACGTCGAAGCCTCAGGAAAGTCGTTACAGCTAATCGACGGAGTAATGCACAAGACCTCAGTGTACAGGTGAGTAAAAATGCTGGAACCTCGGTATGTACATGTACCATTCGCAGAGAACTTCATTCCATGAGTTACCGTGGTCGTGCGGCTCCTCATAAGCATGTCATCTCCACTCGGAATGCTACTCATCGTTTAGCACGGTGTAAAGAACATTTTGAACATGCTACTCGTCGTTTAGCATGGTGTAAAGAACAGGCGGCAGCCGGGGGAACGCTATTTATCACTGTGTACTGTTCCTACGGTCAAGTTTGGAGCTGGCAGTGTACTCGTGTGGGGGTGTTTTTCGTTATGGTCCCAGCCCATTAGTTATCGGGAACAAACCTGTTAACCAGCACTTCCACCTCGATAATCTGAACAATTATGCCCTACCAACTCTGTGGGAATACTGTGGAACCGAGCCTTGTTGGTACCAACAGGATAATGCACTGAGCCATAAAGCAAGGACTGTTACGGCGTGGTTTGACGATAATTCCATATCGTGTGTGGATTGGCCAGCACAGAGCCCTGGTCTTAATCCAATACAGCATCTATAGGACGAATTAGAGCGCCGCATAAGAAGTTTGGAACCAAGGCCTACTAAGCAACAGTTAGCGGCAGCATTATGTACTGAATGGAAGCGCATACCTATCGCTGTGTTCCAAAACCTTGTCGAAAGCATGTCTCAAAGGGTCAGTGCAAGAGCATTAAGGCCAAAGGTGGATCGACACCGTACGTTAGAACGGTGTCGGTCCACCTTTGGCCTTAATGCTTGTGTGTCAATAAATGCTATGCTGTGTTTCTCTTCGAGGTGTCCGGTGACTTTTGTCAATATAGTGTATAAAGCAATTTGAAAACTTTTCTTCTCATATGCGAATACATACACGGAAATTTCCCATTATTCCTCCCTATTATTCCGCATAAGTGGAACGAAAATAATAGTTATGGGTTATTTTCATTTTGGCACGTAAAGAAGGGAAGATATCTTTAGACAATTCCTTATATCTGAAAGGGAAATAAGCATTTACGGACTTAATTGTTTCTTTAATAACAAACATAATGAGAAAATCCACGGAGACATTTTATGCTAATACGAGTTTACGATGATCCCGTTCTCTGCTAATGTGCTTCTTTCGTCACAACCAAAAATTATTATATTTAATGCTTTGCAATCATCATCGCCAGGAGTTTATTCCCGAATTACAAGAGTCCATATCCGTGGAAAATAAAAACAAGGTCCTTTTCACGCGCCGGTGTAACAGGATGCACGATTGTTTATTCGGGAGCTGACGCTTCATCGCAGCCAGAGGCAGTAAAAGTACATCTGAGGTGTAATCTCAGGGTGGACCAGGAACTGGCGGAGAAATTTTCATTGTATGGTGGACCCGACAGGTCTTATATAATAATAAGTGGAACAGGGTCACTAGGGTCACGCCGTCATAACAAGACTATCTTCTGACCTCGTTTCTTTAAGGTGATACAGGTTCTGAGCAATGGAGTGGCAGAGAAAGGGAGAGAGAGAGAGAGAGAGAGAGAGAGAGAGAGCGATGCTTTCCGGATCCAGACCACTCACGATTTAGAAGGGCGGCTGGAAATCGAAAAACAATTACCATCACTACCTACGGATGACCTGGATCTCTGCCACAAGGCTCTGTTTTTTTACGATCGCGACGCGAGATTTTTGCGCAAAATCACTTCGTGTTTCCTGAAATTTTCGAAAGAGAAATTAATTGAACGTGCCAGTTTATTTGTTGCGCGTTTCAGATTTATCAAAAAAAAAAAAAAAACTCATGAGCCAATAAACTACTGCAATGATGAGTTGCCACACACCAAACATTTTTAGGACGAGGCACAGAAACCAGGGCTTGGTTTCGAAACGGTGCACAAGGAAAAATGTATGCAATACAGGAAATTCGTTCGGGCAGCCCGAATCGAAGAAGATAGTAATGCTTCCTCCCAACTTTTGGGAATAGATGCGCATAGCATGACTGTTGGGTAACGATAATGATGATAGTAGTAGGTAAAAATGTCTTTAGGGGGGTTAAAACTATGTATATTAACAGAGGCGTAACTAGGCATTTCTCCGCCCGGGGCAAACCACAAAATATTGCGCCCCGTCTGTCTTTCTGTTATATTTATATCTATATGCATTGCTAATTTAATAGTTGTATACATATGCATTACTGATTAATACTCACACATATATCGCTAATTTCATGCAATAGTTGTATATATAATTCATCATCATCATCATTGTCAACCATTATCAATCCACTGCTGGACGAAGGTCTCTCCAAGCCTCTTCCACAACGGTCTCTCTTGTGCCAGTCTCCTCCATGTTACTCCCGCATACTTTCGAATTTCATCCATCCATCTCCCATGTGGTCTTCTTCTGGGTCTTTTCCTGTCCCTTGGAATCCAATCTAAAATTTCGACTGTCCATCGATGGCCTGTTCTTCTGGCAGTATGTCCAGCCCATTGCCATTTCAGGGATTTTACTCTGTTCATGATGTCTTCCACTCTTGTCATTTTTCTGATCCACGACTTCCTCCTCTTATCTCTCCTGGTTACACAAAGCATGCACCTCTCCATGCTTCTTTTAGTTGTCTGCAGTCTTTGTATGTCTCTTTTAGTTAAGGTCCACGTCTTTGCACCATACGTAAGCTCTGGAAGGATGCATTGATCAAACACTTCTATTTTAAGACATAATGGCATATTGCTATTGAAAATTATGCTGTTTCTTCCAAAAACTCTCAAGGCAAGTTTTATACGCCGATTAATTTCTTCATCAATGTGACCCTCACTTGATATCTGCTGTCCAAGATAAACGTACGTGTCTGTTATCTCCAGCTTTTCTCCATCAATCGATAAATCTTCATTTCTCGTAAAAGCACTGTACATCACTTTTGTCTTCTGAAAGTTCATTTTTAATTTCACTTCTTTACTCTTGTCAGCAAGTTCCTGGATCATACTCTGCAGCTCTGATCGGGTACTTGCAAAAATGACTACGTCATCAGCAAAACGAAAGTGAGTTAGAAAATCTCTATTAATCTTTATCCCTTTGTTTTCCCAGTTCAGTGATTGAAAGACATTTTCCAATGTGCCATTAAAGAGCTTGGGAGATATGGTGTCACCTTGTCTCACTCCCTTTCCAATTTTTATGTGTGTTCTATTGTCAAACAGCCGAATCTTTGCACTTGCATTTTCATAGACGTTATTAATAATATTAATGTATGCATCTTCAATACCGCAGGATTTCAAAGCCATTGTATTGTAACTGCTGATGGTTTCACTGAATTCGTCCTATAGGTGCTCTATTGGATTAAGTAAGGTCTCTGGTCTTAAAAGAAAACCCACCGACCAAAAGAGCAATCGCCAAGTCGTTAAAAATATCTGCATCAACTGTAAACAAAGTAATAAACAAATATGTGAATTTGAAAAAAAAAAAAAAAAAAAATCACCGCTATTTGCTTAGGCACGTGGCTGAGCACAGAACACGATGCAGTCCTTTTTATGTAATCACTTAGCCGTACAGATATGGAAATTTATTGTAATTTTTGATATAGCGTTGATCTACCTAAACGACTGTAATACAAAAAAAAAAAAATTCTATTTATTGGGTTGGTGCGAATGAAATGTCCAGCAAAAGGCCCAGCACACATGGACGGCGAGAACGGAAAAGAAGGACAACTTACCTAGGCAAAATAATCCTCCTCGGTATCGACACACAGTTGCCATCTGTCCGGCAAGGCCATGGTCCCGGAACGAAAAAAGTCTTGTGGCTGGGACCCGAAGAAGTCATCAACTAAACGTTGAACCTCGTTGTCTGTCGCGAACTGCTTCCCAGACAGGAAGTGATTCAGGCGACGAAACAGATGAAAGTCTGTCGGAGACAAGTTTGAGAAATAGGCAGGATCAGGCAGTGCTTCGTAGCTCAAGGCACTTAGTGTCAGCATCATTCGTTGCGCGACATAAGGGCGGACGTTGTCCTGGAGCAGAAGAACACCATGTCTGTTGACCAAAGCCGGTTGTTTCTGCAGCAATTTCCGGTGCATCTGGTGTAATTCAGCACAATAACGTTCTGCCGTGATGGTTTGGCCTCTTGGCAAGAAACTGCGATGAATTATCCCGGATGTGGACCACCAGGCAAGGAACATCATCTTCTTGGTGTGTAGGGGTGGCTTAGGATGCCGCCCAGCAGGCTGTGCCTTTGCTTAACTATTGTGCACATTGTTTCCGATTATCACAAAGGACCCACTTCTGATCGCAGATGACGATTCGGTACAGTAGTGGCTGCTGTTCATTCCTAGCAAGCAGCGATGTGCAGACTTCCAAACGTCTAGTCTTGTTGGAAGTTGTCAACTCATGCGGCAGCCACATGTACCAGTTTTTCCTTACCCAGCGCAGCCAGACGCCGAACACATGTCGTGTGGTGGAAACCTACCTCTGCCGCTTTCTCACGACACGTTTTTTGTGGGTCCGCTTCAACCACACGTAACAGAACATCGTCAAAAACAGCAACAGGTCGGTGACCACGTTCGTCGTTTTGCAGGTCCGTATCTCCGCTTCGAAACTTCACAAACCATCGCCGAATGGTTCGTTCGTTGGCTGTTTTCTCCCCAAAATGCTTTGTTAACGTTTCGAGCGGCAACTTTTGCAGAATGGCCCAGTTTAAATTCATACACGAAGATGACTCTCAAATCCAGCGTCTGCATGTTTCCTTTGCAAGCCACGTTACGTCCAAACAAACCACGTCTTAACCTTGTTCTTGATCAAATGATCATATGTAGAGAATTTTAGGAAGGGAGTGCCTGATCCCAGGTCTTAAACAACTCTTAGAAATAAGAAGCTAGGAGATTTGGGCTAGAGTGCCCGATAGGAAAGTGACACGGAAGCGAAGTAGAAAGGGGAGGAAGACGCCCTTATTTGTTACCGGGGGAGGCAGTACCCGGGGTCCAACGGCTTAACGTGCCCATCCGACGCACGGCGGATATTTAGTGGATTGAGCGTTCGTAACCTGAGGTCCATTCCGTGGCAGTCACAAATGTTGCCCACTAGGCCACCCGCGGCCTTGAACCTTGTTCTTCTCACACGTGCTAGCTTTTTAAAGTAACTCTGTGACGTAATACTTGCAACACCTGTGGGTGGTTCCATTCCGCTGTGGTGGGGGCCTGTCTCCACTGCTCGTTCGCGCCGGACATTTTATTCGCACCAACCCAATTCCAAGGACGTCGCCAAAGGGGTGCAAGGGTGGGCTTGAGCCCACCCTGAGATTTGTCTATCCCACCTTGCCGCCCACCCTGTTCAAAATGTGCCATTGTTAAGTATACTTAACTTTAAAATATAATCTGTACTTTGCCAAGTAAGAAGTCTTATGTTTTATTTCACGTAACCCTATGTATTTTCCCATAAGAAATGCGTTGTTTACGTCACCAAAAAACGTTATCAAAATAGCATCGGGAAGATTATGAAAATGCAATTGTTCTCCACTTCTCGAATTCCTTAGTTTAAGCCTTTTCTTCATGTTTGTATGGCCAGGGGGGCTAATGAGGAGTGTGGATAGGAATTCACTGAGGGGTCACTACTAATTGCTATGTTTGTTTTCTATACGAAGTAGAGGATTCCAACACAGAAAGTGAAGTCTAAAGCTACACTAGCGCTCTTAAAACTGCCGCGGGACAGTGAAAGTGCAGAAAGTGGTTGACGACTGCTTTGTAGGAGAGGAGTGCAAAGTAAAGTCGCTGACTGGAAGGAAGGAAGTTAAGAAGTTGTGTCTGAGTGGCCCGTTGTTAAAACTTGATTTAGATAAGCATAAAGGACATTACCTTTTCAATAAATTGTTCAAGCACAGTACTTATTTCGTAAGCAAAAATGCGAAATTTTGAAAAGCAATTTAAGACAATGCATTCAGAGCAAGCAAAAGGTTAAGGCGACATTCTACCAACACTTCTGTCTTACATCAGTGGCGTAACAGATCAGATCAGATCATATGTAGAGAATTTTAGGAAGGGAGTGTCTGACCCCAGGTCTTAACCCTCCTGGTGGCAAGCACGCATATACACGTTCGGAGATTTCTGTGCCCAAAGCGACGACGACGCAATAATACGTTAATCGAAAACCTGTTCAGAAGCGTGAAGAACGCATATATACGCATCTTAATGACAACGAATACTACAGGAGCACAGGACGGTTTTACGCTTTTAGGGGATCCTCCTGTTATACGTGTGACAACATTTCGCATTGCCTCTTCAAAAACTCCTGCCACCTGGAGGGTTAAACAACCCTTAGAAATAGGAAGCTAGGAGATTTGGGCTAGAGTGCCTGATAGTAAAGTGACAAGGAAGCGAAGTAGAAAGGGGGAGGAAGACGCCCTTATTTATTACTGGGGGCCAGTACCCGGGGTCCCACGGCTTAAAGTGCCCATCCGACGCACGGCGGGTAATTAGTGGTTCGAGCGTTCGTACCTGCCCAGGATCGAACCTCAGGTTATCTCCATGGCAGTCACGAACGCTGATCACTAGGCCACCCGCGGCCCTGGTGGCGTAACAATACTCCAATTCACCCTAAAAGGCGGGAGAGCCTTATCACATCTCGTCGTGGAACGCAAGAACGGTATCCGTCCGTTTTAATGTGCTCTTCTACTGTTCCCTTTCTGATCCCCCCGCCCCCACCCACTCAGACATCTCACAAGCAGTGGGGGTCTGGTGGAAGGCCAAACTGCTTCCCCTACTGTCTGTTTAAGTAACACACCCTTCAAGTTTCCCCAATTGTCAATTTATTGCCTCTGTGTTGTTCATGTTGGAAGAAGTCTTCCACTCCTTCCTCCTGTCCGAGTTGTATCCCAAGTGGGCAGAAATAGCCGAAAGTGCGAAGCTCTTGATTTAGCAACTTCTCAGAACAAATTTATTTCTAAAAGCGCTCTAACTTCTAGAAATTTTTTTTTAGATAGCGATTTTGTCTGATAAACTATTGAGCAAACAAAAATGGATTTCTAAGCAATAATTCTGATGCTTTTCGCCCTAAACGCTAGGGACTATTTTTCGTAGCGGAGGTAGCTGTAGGGACTATTTTTCGTAGCGGAGGTATCCATATTATTCCGACTGTTTTTCTTTTATACGAAAGCAAAACAGTCGAATGCGAATATTCCCGCTAGCTGAAAGGCTGAATAGCAAAGGCTTTGAGAAACGGCAAAATCAGAAAAACAAAACTTTGAAACATTAAAATCTTACACAACTAAGAATGGAGTTTGTAGGAATGAATAAAACCGGACGCCTGAATTTCCTCGGTAAGGTTTAGTAGCGCTTTTCTACTTACCGTTTTTCGTAATTATTTTATTTAGGGAAACGCTGTCCCCACCGTTCCCGGCCACCTTTCACCTCTGACCTGGAGGAACTTCGGTGCCTGCATGTTTCTTGATGCCTGTAGTAGATGTATCATTCTTTTCGCATAGTTTTGTGTAGAACTCTTTAACTCTAGTCAAAATTTCGCATCTATGTCTTGCATAGCTTAACGTATTTCACTTTGGAAGATACATTTCTTTAAATTATCATTACTACAGAACTTAAATTCCGTAGTTTGCTATACCGTTTTTCACGTTATGATTAGTTCTTCTTTTCAAGAAGCAAAAAGCTGTATTACTTCGTTACGAGTCTGAACTTATAAATATAAGTCTAAGGTTCTGAATAACTAAAGCTGACTGTTGTACATAAAACTAGGACAAGCCGCCAACGGTAACAGATAACTCGGGTACAGTTGGCAAATTTTGAGCGAAGCTGTTGCAAAATCTAAGCTCATTAAGGCGTTTGTTGTAACAAATTCTAAAAAACGAACGCATAAAATTTATGACTTTGTAACGTGCCTGCCCCGCAGGACGCACACTACATAAAGGCAGATAACAGCGAGAACGAACGTCTTCGTAGCTCAGTTGGTAGAGCGACTTGTTCCGGAATAAGAGGACTCGGGTTCGATTCCCGGCGTGGACCAAAATGACGGAGAAATTTACTTCGTTATAACTTCCAGAACAAAAGTACGAAACATTCTGAAAAAGAAATGCCTAAAATTTATTATGAACTATTTTCCTTCACGCCTTTACGTTGGCTGTGATCAGGTTGCATGTAAACAAAGCGTAAAAACACACTCAGATTGGGAACTACGTTTTCCATTTTGTATCGCGAAAGACAGGAGCACACACATACATAAATTTCCTTTTATTATTATAGACCGTTTTTCACGTTATGATTAAGCAAGTGTTGGCCGCCCCGGTGGCGCAGTGATCTAAGGCGCTGGCTTCTGATCATTCGTCCGTAAGGGGTCCGGGTTCGAATCCCGGTCGGGCATGGATGTTGTGTTTGTCAAACGGCACTGGCTCTCTCCCTTCCCTGGAACCAGTGACCCTAAATTAGGGACGGGCGACTGCTTATAGCCCATTGAGTTGCTCACGGTGGTCGTTAAACCTCCAATCAAAAAAAAAAAAAAAAAAAAAAAAAAAAAGCAAGTGTTGAACTAACAGACGGAGTCTTTCCATTTCTTCGTTTTTCAATTCAAACGATTTTTTTAAATTAATGTTAGTGAGCCGACTTTCGTGAAATGGTCCAAGTAAAAGTCAAACTAGTTTTAATTGAAATTTCTCAATGACACGGAATTTCGGGAATCGGAAAGCATCAAAACCTGACCATGGATGATGTCTAATCGCATGCCAAAAATCACGGTAATCAGATGTGTCATGTCGTAGCTATGCCGGAACAACTAATTGTCCCGAGTCTCGTATAGAGAGTGGATTTTTTCAATTATTATTAAAATTGGTCAGTATTTTAATGGTCATTATTTTTATTCGACACGGCCAGTCACCATGATACCAACCCCATGGCACTCACCATGTCCGCTCCTTTCTCTGTGGCAAGTGTCACCGCGATCGGCGGAAGATCTTTGGAGGAGGAACAGTATGTAACAAACGACTCCTTCTCAAAACCCGGAAAACCCCTAACAATGCAAGTTTTCGGACGATTATTCTTCAATGACACGGAATTTCGGGAATCGGAAAGCGTCAAAACCTGACCATGGACGATGTCCAATCGCATACAAAATATCACGGTGATCGGATGTGTCATCTCGTACCTATGCCCGTACAATTAATTGTCTGGAATGCCTTAAAGAGAGCCCTGCTCGGCCTTCGGCCTCGCTTCGCTCAATTACTTATAGAAGTCAACAGTTGCAACTATGTACGTATTAAAAGCACCAATATAACTCTTGCATACGGAGAGTCGACTATTGCACAAGTTTTTCGTACAACCCCTCGTTTTTTGTTCGTCACTTGTGAAATCCTATGTTTGGTCAATAATGACGAAATTCTCTGTAACATACTATTTAGTATAATGGAAGTTACTCCTAACGACGTAATATGCTTGGTCAAGGAAAATTTCATGGTAAGCTTTAGTTATTCAGAACCTTAGACTTATTTATATATACACTGAGTGGCCACTTTATTATGACCACCTGACAGTTTTAAGCAAATGAGCAATGGCTACACGCTGTTGCCGCCAGAGGGCGAGGCTAGTATAAAAAGGGAAAGCTTAGTGCTTGCGACAGTAGTAGCAGTGATTTTTGGGTGACGAGATGGGTAAAAAATGCGATTTGACGGACTTTCAACGTGGAATGATTGTAGGAGCTCGAAGCCATGGAGCGAGTATCACCGAAACCGCCGCATTCGTGAAATGTTCCAGAGCAGCTGTTGTTAAAGTGTTTAAAGACTGGACTGTCAGCCAAAAAACTGGGTTTCTACGTGCAACGTGTGGTCGTCATCGACTAGTGACTGCTCGGGCGGAACAGAAAGTGTCCAGACTGGTAACAGACAACAGAAGGGCAACAGTGCAGCAAATTACAGACCATCTTAATCAAGGATCACCTCAAATGATCTCTGCACGCACTGTTCGCCGTACACTGCATCGGATGGGATATGGTAGCCGAAGGCCTGTTGGAAAACACCTTTGCTGTCTGCAGTTAACAAGAGAAAACGTCTCCAGTTCGCATAGGAGCACAAGGATTGGACAGTCGATAATTGGAAAAAAATTATGTGGTCCGATGAATCACGTTTTCAGTTGCACCATGCCGATGGCCGAGTTAGAATTTGGCGGAAACAACACGAAAGCATGGACCCCAAATGCATTGCTACAACCCTTCAAGCTGGTGGAGGCAACGTTATGGTTTGGGGAATGTTTTCCTGGCATGCTTTGGGCTTTTTAAGTCGTGTTTATAAACGTTTGTTTGACACATCACATCTAAACATCGTTGCGGACCAAGTGCATCATGTCATGTGGATGGTTTATCCCAATGACGATTGCTGCTTTCAACAAGATAATGCGTCCTGCCATCGTGCTCGTATTGTACAGGATTGGTTTCAGGAACATGCCGGTGTGTTTACTATGCTTAGGTGGCTCCCACAATCTCCAAATCTCAACCCCATTGAGAATTTGTGGGATGAAGTTGAACGAGCCATCAGACAGCTGGATCCACAACCCTGCAATCTCACACTCCTGGAAAGTGCTATTCATCAAGCATGGTCTCAGATTCCACAAACCACCTATCTATCAACATCTCGTGGAGTCCATGCGACGAAGAATCGACGCAGTATAAAGGCTGCGTCGAAAAAATAATCGTCCGAAAACTTGCAAAAGGTGGCCCAACGAAGTACTGAGGGGGTGGTCATAATAAAGTGGCAACTGAGTGTTTAAGTTCAGACTCGTAACAATGTAGTACGGCTTTGTGCTTCTTGAAAATAGTAACTAATCATAACGTGAAAAACAGTATAGCAAACTACGGAATTTATGTTCTGCAGTAATGATAATTTAATCATATATCCACGTAGTCAAACGACAACATATAATTGTTATAATCTTTGGTACATTTCTTTATGTTCTTCATCCCCCCCTTTTTTTTCATCAGCATTTTTGTTTTTCCTGATATTTCCGTCATGTGGTTTTTGTTTTTAGTACCAGTGCTCTAAGTGGCAATTTTTAAATGCCGGCATGTTCATATTTACCTAAAAATCCTCCAGAAGAAATACCTTCGACAGAAAATATCCAAAACAGAAAAAAAAAAAAAAAAAAAAATCCCTGGAAGAAAAACTCCTTTATTTGAAAATGTAAGTGACATTTCCGTGAGATTCTATTCCGCCATAAGTCAGAAACGATTGCCGCCGATTAGAGTTGGTTGGTTTGTGGACCCCAGTGGGCACTACTTATTCTACACCGAGGACTGGAGTTAAACTTGTTTATAATGAGATGTCTTTACCCTGGGACCAACGGATTAACCAGACTTTCGAACCTTGGATAATCATCAGCAAACCTACCAACCTTCAAGAATCGAAATCCGTAAAAAAATTTTCAGTGAACGTTTAATCGATGTCCGATTGACTAACGTATCGAACATACTGATAAAATGTATCGATCATATCAATTAAAAACCGATTCATTATGCGAAAGATATATCGATTTCATATACTATACAAGTAAAAGCAAAAAAGCAAGATTTCCGGCATTATTTCGCGCTTATAACAATTAAAATGTAGTCGAAACATAAGTCATTAGTGCACAAGATGACATATACGTAAAGAAAATCATTTGTAACTACGAAATTATAGCTATAAAGAGATGTATTGCAGTAACTTTATTTTAAATTTTAAAGTATCAAGTGGTTTTGAATTTAAATTTCGGTGTCAGCATGCTGGATTCCGGGGGACAGAAAAAGACCCAGAAGAAGACCACATGGGAGATGAAATTCGTGGATTGATAATGGTTGACAATGATGATTATAATGATGATGACATATACGTATAAACGCAGACACACAGACGTATAAAATGTGTGTGCGTTTGTGTTTGTGTAAATTCTTCCAGACTTGAAACGCTGAACACTGCGTTCCCCCAAAGCAGATCATTTAAATTTTTAATTTTACCACTGCTTAGTACCGCCCACTATTATCGCTATTTCCAAAAGTGGCTTGGTAATTTTCCTGTTAACTTCAGAGGTGTCTTATTTCTTCTGCAGACAGACGTTCTAGGGTAGAGAATCGGATTTTCAGTTCCAGTTCGAAAGTTTTATAATGTTATTTTAACCTCAAAACAACATTATTTCTGAATTTTGTTCTCAGTTTTAGCGTAACCTCAAAACAACATTATCTCTCATTTTTGTTTTCAATTTTAGGGTAATCTGTACAGCAATGCTTCAAAAACCGTCCGAATTATCAACAACGATTTTAAGTAACTGAGCTGTCACAGCATGCAAAGAATCAAATGTACCAATAATGATGATTCAATACCAAAGTGTTTTCAAACACCTCTTTTGATGGTGAAAAAATTTCAGTAATCTAATATTTTGTTTATCCATAAAAATATGATATACCCATTCCTCCCCTTGTATTGTTTCACTTTCAAGGAGTTTATGTTATAGTGACAGAACGCAGATGATTTTTCTGTATGTCAGTTTTCTATCGTTTGGTATTTCAAACTTGCTTTCAAACCTTTTTTCGCTGTCATGCACTTACGTATTCGCTAATTCGTTGTACTGTACAAGGAACTTTATTTCGTCAACATAAAACGCTAGTGGCCTTTAAAATGTGGGTCTACGCTATCTTCTTTTTTCATACTATCTTGTTGTCGAGGAGTCAAAGTATAGAAATAAATCTTGTTAATCGATCTTCAGACTTTCTTGGAAAGGAATTAACGTTCATCAAGAGCGTTAGTTTGACTTATTAACATCGTTAACATCTCCTACTTGTTTTCTAGGGTACATTATTTCTTTGATAACAACCTCGTTTAGTTTTTTTTTTTTTTTTTTACTCCTAACGCACTGAGTGTTATCTTGCAACCACGAAGCAATTTTTTTGTTTGAGTAAAAGAAACGACTTCGACTGCAAGTTTCATCATTTGGTTTATTTATATCTTCTGAAACATCTGAATTGAGTGCAGTAAATTTGTATTGAAATTCCCACTAACGGTCTAAAAAGAAATAATTATACCATATGGACATTCTGAACAAGAAGAATGCGTAAAGTTACGGCAACTCAAATGAAATGGCATGCAGAAAACTCTTGAACAAAGAAAAAAAAGTGAAAGAATGCACACGTTGGCCGAAACATGAAGGAAGCTTCTGCGAATCCTCCTCTCCATAATCTTCTTGTAATTTAATGATTCCCATTGTTATCGGAGTCCAGAAGTCATCTAAATTTCCCATTGCATTTAGTGTTCTAGATCTCTATTTAGTATTCGAGATCTGTATTTACCATTCATCGACTGTATTTAGCATTCACAGATCTGTATTTAGCATTCACAGGTCTGTATTTAGCATTCATAGATCTGTATTTAGCATTCATAGATCTGTATTTAGCATTCACAGATCTGTATTTAGCATTCATAGATCTGTATTTAGCATTCATAGATCTGTATTTAGCATTCATAAACCTGTATTTAGCATCCATAGACTGTACTTAGTATTCATAGATTGTATTTAGTGTTCACAGATCTGTATTTAGCATTCATATATCTGTATTTAGTATTCATAGATCTGCGTTTAGTTTTTGCATATTTGTTTTTAATATTCATAGATCTTTATTTAGCATTCATAGACTGTATTTAGTATCCATGGACTGTAATTAGTATTCATAGATCTTTATTTAGCATTCATAGACTGTATTTAGTATCCATAGACTGTATTTAGTATTCATAGATATGTATTTAGCATTCGTATATCTGTACGTATTTAATATTCATAGATCTGTGTTTATCATTCATAGACTGTATTTAGCACAGATCTGTATTTAGTGTTCACAGATCTGTATTTAGTGTTCATAGATCTATATTTAGTATTCATAGTTCTGTATTTAGTGTTCATAGACGGTGGTTTTAGTATTCATCGATCTGTATTTAGTATTCATAGACGGTTTTAGTATTGATAGATCTGCATTTAGTATTCGAGGTCTGTATTTAGCATTTATCGACTGTATTTAGCATTCACAGATCTGTATTTAGCATATATAGATCTGTATTTAGCATTCACAGATCTGCATTTGGCATTCATAGATCTGTATTTAGCATTCATAAACCTGTATTTAGCATCCATAGATCCGTATTTAGCATTCATAAACCTGTATTTAGCATCCATAGACTGTACTTAGTATTCATAGGTTGTATTTAGTGTTCACAGATCTGTATTTAGCATTCATAGATCTGTATTTAGTGTTCATAGATCTATATATAGTATTCATATTCTGTATTTAGTGTTCATAAACGATTTTAGTATTCATCGATCTGTATTTAGTATTCATAGACGGTTTTAGTATTGATAGATCTGCATTTAGTATTCGAGGTCTGTATTTAGCATTCATAGACTGTATTTAGCATTCACAGATCTGTATTTAGCATTCATAGATTTGTATTTAGCATTCACAGATCTGTATTTAGCATTCATAGATCTGTATTTAGCATTCATAGATTTGTATTTAGCATTCATAGATCTGTATTTAGCATTCATAAACCTGTATTTAGCATCCATAGACTGTACTTAGTATTCATAGGTTGTATTTAGTGTTCACAGACCTGTATTTGGCATTCATAGATCTGTATTTAGCATTCATATATCTGTATTTAGTATTCATAGATCTGCGTTTAGTTTTCGCATATTTGTATTTAATATTCATAGATCTTTATTTAGCATTCATAGACTGTATTTAGTATCCATAAACTGTATTTGGTATTCATAGGATCTGTATTTAGCATTCGTATATCTGTACGTATTTCATATTCATAGATCTGTGTTTATCATTCATAGACTGTATTTAGTGTTCACAGATCTGTATTTAGTATTCGTAGATCTATATTTAGTATTCGTAGTTCCGTATTTAGCGTTCATAGACGGTTTTAGTATTCATCGATCTGTATTCAGTATTCATAGACAGTTTTAGTATTGATAGATCTGCATTTAGTATACACAGATATGTATTTAGTATTCATAGATCTGTATGTAGTATTCGTAGATCTGCATTTAGTATACACAGATATGTATTTAGTATTCATAGATCTGTATGTAGTATTCGTAGATCTGTATTTAGTATACACAGATATGTATTTAGTATTCATAGATCTGTATGTAGTATTCGTAGATCTCTATTTAGTGTTCGTATATCTGTATTTAGAGTTCATAAATCGGTAGAAAGCTAATAAAGAAACATCTGACTATGTTGCGCATACACGCGCGCGTTTCAAAAATGTGTTAGCACTTTATATGTACAAAATAACGTGAACGCCATGATTTCAGGGGTTAATGTTATTCGTGTAGGTTACACTGAAAAAAAAAACAAAAAACGTTGTGGTAAATTTTCGTGTGTCTTTTCTCTTCAGGTTGTATGCCAGTGTAGTACAAGTTGTGTTCAGCAGTAGTTCGTATGAGCGGTTGGTGAAATGGATGACCTGTCAGGCGTCCAAACAGGAGAAATCGTGGAAGGCCGTTTAGCAGGAGCGTCTGCATGTTGCTTTACCATGACTGCATGCATAAAGCCTGGCAAGACTTCGTCGGAAGAAAGCCTGGCATGACTTCGTCGGAAAAAGCCTGCAAGATTTCGTCGGAAAAAAGCCTGGCAAAACTTCGTCGGAAAAAAGCCTGGCAAGACTTCGTCGGAGAAAAGCCTGGCAACACTTCGTCAGAAAAAAGCCTGGCAACACTTCGTCGGAAAAAAGCCTGGCAACACTTTGTCGGAAAAAAGCCTGGCAACACTTCGTCGGAAGAAAGCCTTGGCAAGACTTCGTCGGAAAAAGCCTGGCAAGTCTGCGATGGAAAAAAGCCTGGCAAGACTTCGTCGGAAAAAAGCCTAGCAAGACTTCGTCGGAGAAAAGCCTGGCAAGACTTCGTCAGAAAAAAGCCTGGCAACACTTCGTCGGAAAAAAGGCTGGCTAGACTTCCTCGGAAAAAAGCCTGGCAACACTTCGTCGGAGAAAAGCATGGCAAGATTTCGTCGGAGAAGAACAGAGGGCGAAATTAAAGATTGAATAAGAGGGAACGTCGAACACTAACAAGGATTGTGTACAAACAACACCGAACTACTGCGGCAGAAGTGACAGCAAAACTCAACAGCCACCTTGGTGATCATTGTTTCTATTGGGTTGGTGTGAATAAAATGTCCGGCAAAGGACCTGCACACGTGGACGGCGAGAACAGGAAAAATTAGACAACTTACCCAGGCAAAATAATCCCCCTCGGCATCGACACATCGTTGCTATCTGTCCGGCAGGGCCATGATCCCGGAACGAACCCGAAGAAGTCATCAACTGCACGTTGAACCTTGTTGTCTGTCGTGAACTGTTTCTCGGACAGGAAGTGATCCACGCGACGAAACAGATGATAGTCCGTCGGAGACAAGTCCGGGTAATAGGTAGGATGAGGCAGTGCTTCATAGCCCAAAGCACTTAGTGTCAGCATCGTTCGTTGTGCTACATGAAGGCGGCCGTTGTCCTGGAGCAGAAAAACACCATGTCTGGTGATCAAAGCCGGTTGTTTCTGTAGCAACTTCCGGCGCATCTGGTGTAATTCAGCACAATAACGCTCTGCAGTGACGGTTTGGCTTCTTGGCAAGAAACTCTGATGAATTATCCCGGCTGTGAACTACCAGACAAGGAGAATCACCTTCTTGGTGTGTAGGGATGGCTTAGGATGCCGTACAGCAGGCTGTGCCTTGTGTGACGTGCCTGCTCCACAGGACGCACACGACGTAAAGGCAGATAGCAGTGAGAACGAACGTCTGCGTAGCTCAGTTGGTAGAGCGACTTGTTCCGGAATAAGTGGACTCGGGTTCTATCTCCGGCGTGGACCAAAAATGACGGAGAAAATTAATTTGTTATACTTGCTTAACCATTGTGCAGATAGTTTCCGATTATGATAAAGGACCCACTTCTCGCCGCAGGTGACGATTCAATGCATTAGAGGTTCCTGTTTATTCTTTGCAAGCGGCGACGTGCAGACTTCCAAACGCCTAGTCTTATTGGCAGTCGTCAACTCATGCGGCAGCCACGTGTCCAGCTTTTTGACCTTACCCAGCGCAGCCAAACGCCGAACAACTGTCGTGTGGTGGACACCTACCTCTGCCGCTTTCTCACGATAGGTTTTTCGGGGGTCCGCTTCAACCACACGTAACAGAACATCGTCAGAAGCAGCAAGAGGTCGGTGACCACGTTCGTCGTTTTGCAGGTCCGCATCTCCACTTCGAAACTTCACAAACCATCGCCGAATGGTTCGTTCGTTGGCTGTATTATCCCGAAACGCTTTGTTAACGTTTCGAACGGCAATTTCTGCAGAATGGCCCAGTTTAAATTCCATAGAGGAAGCTGACTCTCAAATCCTGCGTCTGCATGTTTCCTTTGCAAGCAACGTTTCGTCCAAACAAACCACGCCTGAACCTTGTTCTTCACACACGTGCTAGCTATTTATAGCAACTCTGTGACGTAATACCTGCAACACCTGTGGGCGGTTCCATTTCGCTGCGGTGGGGGCCTGTCTCCACTGCTCGTTCACGCCGGACATTTTATTCGGACCAACTCAATAGAAAAACAGTCCGCGGAGAACTTCACAAAGCCGAAATCCATGGAAGAGCTGCAATTGCTAAACCTTTAATCAGAGAAACTAACGCTACGATCAAGAAAAGGATGGTGTTATGAGAATAAAACCTGGACTGCTGATGACCGGAAGCGTGTGATATGGTCCGTTGAGTTCTCATTTGCATTATTCCCAACGGTACGGCGGGTTAATTAATGCAGGGTGATTCAAAAGTCCCCGTACTCTCTTTTTAAAACGTATTTGCTGTAAAACCATAAAATATATCCGAGTATTGCTGCTTGCGGCTCTTGTGTGTGACCTTGGGGAACGTGATAGCACCACGTGAACACTACTCTTACGCGGCCGCTGGCAAGCAGTAACGTTCAGTCAGACGTGAGTCTCACGCAAGAACAGAGAGTCGCTTTGTTAGAAGTTTATTTTGCGGAAACATCTTAACAACGTTGCATCCAGCTCTTTCAAAGGAAGTTTCGTGATGCTCCTATACCAGAAAAAACAACTGTGTATGACCACGTTTCTGGAGAAAATTCACGTTTCCCTGGAGCGCTCTTCCCGGAAGACACTTCGGCGGCTGTCTTAAGAGTTAGGGGCATCGTATTCAGCCTGTCAGAGAGCTACTAAATGTCTAAAGCTACGGCCGTACAGAATTCGAGTAGTGCAAGAGCTACGTCCTTTGGACTCGGAAAAGCGCATTGCCTACTGCCAATAGTTTCAGAGTTTCACACGCAACAATGTGACTAACCAGCTTAACAACACTTTTGTCAGTGACGAGGCATGGTTTTATTTGAATGGATATGTCAGTAGCCAAAACACTCGCATATGGGCTGCGGAGAATCCACACGCATTGCATGAGGTTGGACTTAACTGTCAGAAAGTTGGAGTGTGGTGCGCAATGTCCAGACGGCGAATTGTACTGCCACTTTTTTTTTTCGACACAGCGGTAAGTTCCGCTCTGTATGCAGACATCATTCATCAATTTGTAGCGATGCTGGAAGAACACGAATAATAAATACTGTTGGTTTCAACAAGATGGAGCAACGTGCCGCGCTATCAAACGACACAATGAAGATGCTCTGTGAGTTCTGCCACGATCGATTAATCTCGAAAAAACTTTGGCCGCCTCGCTCACCAGTCTTGAGTCCTTCAGACTTTTATTTGTGAGGCTATCTGAAAGACAGTTTACCACAACAACCCTAAGACGGTACAGGACCTGCGGAACAACATCATTACAGCTGTCTGGGACATACCAGCCAACACGCTGAAAAGAGTGTCCGCCAACATGTGAGTTTTCAACAGAATGGTCCAGCATCTATTGTAAAGCGGTTTTCATTACCTGTAAGTATGAGTGTCGAAGAGGGGAGATGTAGGTAAGCTCTAATCTTTGTTCCTGTAATTTTTTTCTTTCTTAGCTTTATAGTGAACTTTCAAAGCGGAAATTTTCTGTTTTTCTCATTAGGCATTTGGTGCAGGAAGTTTTACAAACTTTTTGAGTTTTCTCTTTCACTTAATTTGGAAGTTATGCGTGTTTTTGACCTATTAGTTTGGGTAGTTAAGACGTTTTATTGTACTTGTTGCCAACGATGCTTTATTGTTGGTAGGAACATAAAAACTACCTTATTATACACTTAAAGCACTCCTGGAATATTTTGTAAATATTGCAACTAATTGTTAACTTCATATAATTTTTCCAAAGCAATATTTTAAATTTTAATTATATATTTGTTCTTATGATGCCCGTTTTTAACGGAAGTTGTGGGTACAAAAATCCTGTTTACTCTACTAACTCTATTAAAATTTTTAATCTTTTTGTTTCTTATTTTATAGCTTTTTAGGTAAAGCTTATTTTCACCACAAAGAATAGGACTTAGTAATGCTTTTAGTACTGTTCTTAAAGTTTAAATTCTCTCTCAGATGGCTTGGTTGCTCAGCAACGTGTTTTAACTGAATAATTCTGATGATTTGTTCAGACCCTCTCACAACTTGTGATTTTTGTAATAGTTTTCCTGTTTTTTTGTGGCAGATGATGAGTGTGGGTTGGGCCAGGAAAGTTATAGATGTATGCAAAAACTTTGACTAAATTATTCTAACTGCAACTCTGAGGAGGTTTTGCTAATTAAAAAAAAAAATTTTGGTGGGCTTTAAACTTGCATCTATGGCTTTGCAGAAACCCATTTCCAACTAGGTCTTTGTGGAAGTGAGAAAATGCAGAGTTTTGCTGGTACTTGATAAAACCAAGGCTTGGCATTCTCGACACTTTCTACATTCAGTTTTGCTATTTATATTATTGTTTACTCATGCCCGTTGGGCTTTGAAGTTTTCTATTCTGTTTTAGTTCTTGTTAAATTTTTTTTTACTGTCTATACTTGGTAGTGTATGTAAAAATAGTTATACATCACTATATTCGTGGTAGAAATACTTGTATTCAGTGTTCGGAGGACTTTTGAAACACCCTGTATATGGAGAACCCCAAGGAAGCATACAATGCAGAATCTCTTATTCCAACTGCCAAACATGAGGGTGGATGTATGATAATTTGGGCGGCCATATCTTGGTATTTGGCTGTCTTCATCGTTATCCTACATGGTCGAGTTACTGCCAGCAGATACTTAGACATTCTACGTGATCAGGTGCATCATATGGTCCAAGTGTCGTTTCCCAGCATTGATGACATTTTTCAAAATGAGATGCGCTCATACACACACAGCCAGAAAAAAAAATCGATCTAGGGTTGAGGAACAATAAGATGAACTTCGACATCTGTCCTAGTCATCTCAATCACCTGACTTGAATATCATCAAATCACTGTGGATAGTTTCACAGAGCAGAATGAGAAACAGATTGACTCCTTCAACATCACTAAAGGAATTTGTGACGTACTTCAGGGGTAAAGCCATCACCCCCTTATAGCTACAGGCCCGCGCACCGAATGCCGGAAGCTGGGTGACGTAAGGGAGGGTAGTCCGGTCATCCTTGGTGGTTGGTCGAGCTGTCGAGCTTGCTCGAAGGTTAACAGCTAAAGGACAAATAGTTAAATTGTGTTTGTAATACACAAAGAACTACACAAACATAATAATTTGTACATTGGCAGTTTTCCTGAATACTTCTTGAAAATCAAATTTCAGGAAATGTATGCCAATAAGTACTCGTATTTTTCCAGATAAAAAGAAATGTTTATATTCTGGATCGGAATAGTTTTGTTTAACGCTACTAATATACTTAATACAGATGTTTTAAACTTTGACAAAACTTTTTTGAATAGTGCTCTGGAAGACAAAAATTATAAACTTTACATTTGCTTACCAAAATGAAGTTGTTCAAACACGTAACTAGATGTACTAAAATTGAAAACTTGTAGGTCATTAAAATATCGTTATTGTACATTTAATAATATAAAAATTGCGTAATTTACTTAAAAAACATTATTTATTTGATGAAATCAGTGGATCACTGTACAATCAGTGGTTCACTGTATGCATGTTAAAAAGTGTTTTATTGAGTCTTTGGTAATAATTACAAAACACACACGAAAAAATTCAGTTTATCTTCTTGACCTTTTTTTTTTTATATATATTATTTAACATGGATTGCACATAAGTTGCTAGTTACTGTCTGATATGAAAATAGATTTTCACTAAAGGAATAATTTCATTACTCAATATTTCGTAGCCATAAGTTCGCAATGAATAAAAAATCTGATTCCTTAAATTCGTCAATTTGTATCTTTTGAAACGACGGCGGTACTCCGTAATGGGCCATCAAACTAATCTTTCAAGTACAAGAATGATTCGGTGAACTACGACGACACTATAACACTAAGTGAAACTATGACTAGTTTATAATTTCGATTACAGGAATGGTATATTACTTCCAGTGAAATGACAGCGATGCTTTCATTAAGTTGACGAACCTGTCTTGCTTACACTTGTACGTCGAAATTATTGCTACGCTAGATTTTACTCTGTAACTTATTTTTCTTCTGTATTTTAAAAGATTATAAAACAAACGTGTAAACTCTGCAGTTATTCAAAAAACTAACACATAAGTCCTTATTTAAACGCAGTGAAACTCTAAATAATGCGTGATTTTATGTCCGTAGCGCTCCCAACCCTGTCCCAGTATCTCCCTGTCCCAGCATCTCCCTGTCCCCGACTACGGACTACTCAAGTGACGTCGCAATCCGGTGCGCGGGCCTGTAAGCTATAAGGGGGTGATGGTAAAGCACGTGTCAAGACAACAAATCTGCAGCGATACATTCTGTCCGTGTAGTTTAGTTGGGAGAGCAACTTACTCCGGAGTGAGTCGGCGCGGATTCGATCTTCGTCACGGACAAACTTGTGTTTTTCGCATTGGCGCCTGAACGTAAAAATTGATCTACTGGACGTTGGGTTCTTCGAAAAAAAATTTCCACACGTCGTCCAGAATTAATGAAAATTCGTTCTTCGCTTCAAAAAGAAAAAAAAAAAAATTACAATTAAGAGAGAGATGATGTGATGTGTGTCAAGACGACAAATCTGCAGCGATACATTCTGTCCGCGTAGCTTAATTGGGAAAGCAACCTTCTCCGGAATGAGGGGGCGCGGATAGATCTCCATCACGGACAAATCTGCGTTTTCATATCCGCCCTCGAACGTAACAATGCATGGATACACTGGCCCAGAGTTCGCCCAAATACGTTATTACGCGTCTAGTACGCATCGGGCATTTTTCTCGGCGCGTAAATCTACGCTTCGAAGAATTTTACCAATTCGTAAAAACACGCATCAGGACGGTATTTCGTCTTTCAGAAACGGAAGTAAACGAAATAAAGATTTTTTCCGCAATCGTAATTTTTCTTTTTTCCTGTGATGTTGCCTCTGTTTAGTACTGTTGTTATATATCATTTTATTCCATAAATATTTGTATTTCAGTTTGAAAATGGAGGAAAAAAAATCCAAAACAGAAAATTCGACGGCGAAAAAATTTCGCTCTAATCTTTAGGCATGAGAGTGCGACGGCTTCGAGGAATTTCTCCTTTTTACGCTTTCCAACCGTAGATTGAAAAAGCGTATATGCTCCAGCTTTTTCCGTCCGTCCGTCCGTCTGTCGGCACGATAACTCACGTAAAAATGGTTCGATTTCGATGAAATTTTAGTATGTGGTAGGGGACCACCAGGGGACAAACCCTATTGAAAATGGGTGAAGTGGGGTCAAAGGTCACGCGATAAGAGCGGGATCCATTCAATTGCCCTTATGCGTCATAACTTGCGTAAATATGGTTCGATTTCAATGAAATTTTGGTATGTGGTAGGGGACCTCCTGGGAACGAACCCTATTGAAAATAAATGAAATGGGGTCAAAGGTCAAGACATAGGAGCGGGATCCATTCCATTACCTTAATGCATCATAACTCGCGTAAAAATGGTTCGATTTCAATGAAATTTAAGTATGTGGTAAGAAACCGCCTGGGAACGAACCCTGTTGAAAATGGGCGAAATGGGGTCAAAGGTCAGGAAATAGGAGCGGGATACATTCCATTGCCTTATGCATCATACCTTCAGTACAAATGGTTCGATGTCAATGAAATTAAAGTATACGATAAGGAACCACCTGGGAACGAACCCTGTTGAAAATGGGCGTAATGGGGTCAAAGGACATAAAAGTGGGATCCATTTCATTGCCTTTATGCGTCATAACTTGCGTAAATATGGTTCGATTTTAATGAAATTTTAGTATGTGGTAGGGGACCACCTGGGAACAAACCCTGTTGAAAATAAATGAAATGGGGTCAAAGGTCAGGACATAGGAGCGGGATCCATTCCATTGCCTTTATGCATCATAACTTGCGTAAAAATGGTTCGATTTCAATGAAATTTAAGTGTGTGGTAAGGAACCACCTGTGAACAAACCCTGTTGAAAATGGGCGGAATGGGGTCAAAGGTCAGGACATAAAAGCGGGATCCATTTCATTGCCTTTATGCGTCATAACATGCGTAAATATGGTTCGATTTCGATGAAATTTTAGTATGTGGTAGGGAACCACTGGGCACGAACCCAATTGAAAATGGGCGAATGGGGTCAAAGGTCAGGCAGGACATAAGAGCGGGATTTTTTCCATTGCCCTTATGCGTCATAACTTGCGTAAAAATGGTTCGATTTCGATGAAATTTTAGTATGTGGTAGGGGGCCACTGGGGACGAACCAAATTCAAAATAGGCGAAATGGGGTCAAAGGTAAGGACACTGGAGTGGGATCCATTCCATTGCCCTTGTGCATCATAACTTACCTAAAAATGTTTCGATTGCGACAAAACGTTATCATGTTGTTCCGGAGGTATAGTGAACCGGTTCTGTTGAATATCAACGAAATGGGGTCAAAAGGCATTGCACAAAAGCAAGATTTATTCCACAGCCATTATTCTCATAACTTGCGTAAAACTGCTTCTATTGCGACAAAACTTTAGTATGTTATTCTTGAGGTATACTGAACCGGTTCTGTTGAATATCATCAAAATGGTGTCAAAGGTCAGGTCCACAGGGTGTTGACGAAAATCATAATAGAAAGGGAATAAGGACAAGAATTTTTACATACTAAAATTTCGTCGAAATCGAACCATATTTACGCATGTTATGACGCATAAAGGCAATGAAATGGATCCCGCTTTTATGTCCTGACCTTTGACCCCATTCCGCCCATTTTCAATAGGTTTCGTTCCCAGGTAGTTCCTTACCACATACCAAAATTTCATCGAAATCGAACCATTTTTACGCAAGTTATGACGCATGAGGGCAATGGAATAAATCCCGCTCTTATGCCCTGCCTGACACAGGAGCGAGATTTATTCCACAGTCATTATCCTCATAACTTGAGTAACAATTTCTGGTATGTTGGAAAGCGTATCATAATCAATACATTGCATGATTTTACTAACTTGTTTCGTCATAATATGGGTTATCTTCGAGATCGATGCATAACTGAACAGAAATTTTAGGGCAATTAGTAAGTAATGCTGGAGGATGTTTTCCGCCTTAAACTTTCGAAAGTGAAAGCTTCGTCTTTCAAAACTTTCGAAAACGGAAGTTAGACGCAGTGAAGATTTCTCCAGTAATCATAATTTTATTTTTCACTTGATGTTTCCTCTGCGTAGTATTGTTGTTAAATATCATTTTATTTCATAAATATTTGTATTTCAACTGGAAAATGAAGGGAAAATGTCCGAAAACAACGGAAATCGGACGTAGCAAAGATTTCCCCGTAACTGTAATTTTTTTCCACCAACGATGATCAGAACATGTATCCCGTATTCTTAAAAATCCCTCCGCCCCTTAAAAAAGTTTTGAATTTCAGCTTGATAAGGGGGGAGGACGAAGCTGAAAAATTTGTAAGAATTGATGCATGGTGTTCAAAAGAATTTATACTTTCAAAGTTACACTGTTCATCTGTTTTCTAAAATAGTGAAAGCTATCATGCATTGATGATGGATAAAATTGTCATCCAAGGGCATTAAAAAAAAAAAACGGCAATAAGGAAATGGGAAGGGAAATAAAAATATCAGCAAAATGAAAATTTAAGCACTGGATGCTGTGCAGCTGCAGAAAAACAAATGTGGCTGTGGAACTTGCTGAGAATTTCATTAGATATTTTTAGATGCCTATAAGAACCTCAAAAGTGCAATGTTTTCACTTCTTGAACACATTGCTGTTCCATGTGGTCATTACAAAACATGATAAATTTAATATTTTTGTTTTAAAATACGAATATTATATTTATTTCTAAAGCAAGAAACAAAACGGATCCAAATTGAGCAGTAGTGAAATATTTTTATATGAAAAAAATTTGGATTGATTTTTCATAATTGCCTAGCATTTTCTTAAGTATTTTATTTCATCTGTTAAGTTTTCTAAAATACTCCCTACTTTTGAAAATTACTCCCTTAATTTTTTCAACGGAGTAAAAATACTCCTTTGAAAACAAAATCCGGCAAACTCTGTAACTGGCCGTTGAGTGCTTCGAAAAATGTGTGATGTTTGTTCTACACATCGTCTGGAATTAATGAAAAAATTCCTGCTTTGCTTCAGATAAAAAAAAACCATTCATATTAAGAGGGAGATGATGTGACGTGTATCAAGACGTCAAATCCTCAGTGGTACATTCTGTCCGTGTAGCTTAGTTGGGAGAGCAACTTACTCCGGAATGAGGGGGTGCATCCTTGTCACGGAAAAATTCGTGTTTTGACAAATTGGCAGGTGTTTTTGATTGACATGAACTAATAACACCAAAAATTTGCACCAAAAATCGGATTGTCATCTTCAAAATTTGTAATAAATGGTGTAATCCGGTATTTATTTCATGACCTTATTAACAAAGATATATCGCGTATTTCTCAGGTGTTTACGTTGTTTTCTCCAACCCCTGTGTAATGCATGCAACAATCGCATCATTGTTTTGTTTGCAGTCAATTTTTCCCTGTTCCACGTGATTTAATGCGTGACGTAGTGGGATAACGGAACCTCGGCACCTCTACAATGATTTGATAAAAAAAATTCTTATCTTTATTCCCTTTCTATTATGATTTTTGTCAACACCCTGTGTATGAAAGCTATTCTACAGGACTTTATTAATGAGTCCAAACCTTCCCGTCTTTTAAGAGGTAACCGCCTCAATGGGTCCAAAATTTTAAGTTACGTCACTTCATGATTATATCATTACCTCAAATACGGGGAAAGTCGGGGTTGAAGTATGAACTAATGGTTACAACATTGTATTTCTCGGGAAATAGTCATTGTTTTGTTTGTTATACGCTTAAATCATTACATCAACGATGTTTTAAAAAACTAGTCACTCTAGTATACGTAAACTAAATGTTGCACTCTTGTATGCTCACTGTGCTATTAAATATTGCGGAGGTTTTTTTCGTTTCTTCATTTTCTGTCTCATGCCAGACTTTAATGAAAGCCGACCATGAGGGATTCATGAAGAATTGTTAAGGATTCAGTCATTTTTTCCCTGAACCACATTTAAACACATCTTTTACTTACTTTCATGCCATTTACTTAATCAAAAGATTTATCTAAAAATGCGAAATTTATTTAAAATACTATTTTTCAGAATAGATAGGTAAGGAGCACTATAAACGAGTTCCTGGGTTGAAAAACCAAACACCAAGTTAAAATATTTCTCACAGATATACTATTCAAACTAAATTTCATGTGGATCCAAGAAATAAAATTTCACAATAAGTGCTTATAAATTGTAGCAATCTTCCTTCACATCTTTCATACAGATATTTCAAAATATCTTTCCGGGGAAGGAGGTAGGGGTGGGGCAACCTGCCCGGAAAAATCCACCCGGGGTTGGTTTAGAGCAATTTCTTTAGAATCACTCCATCAGGAAGCACTATGAAGAGACCCATATTGAAGCGATTCTTTAAAAATGAGAGAAAAAGAAAAAAACAAAACAAATAACAATGAAAGAAAGTGAAAGTACGAATACAATATAGCCACAGGAAGAAAACAGTTTCCAACACATAAAAAATTACAGTTTGACTCTGGATCCTAGTATAAATTGCTGACTTATTCAATCTATATATTAATTCTAGAAGGTTTTTTACTGTGAGTCCTATTTTGAGAGAGCGGCTGAACGTAAAGATATGGTTGAGGTATGAAAATAAAGGTCTTGCCTTGTAGATGTGCCAGTCGAAGAGAAAAATGAGATTGGGGCAACCGTTCGGGCGTGGTGGGGCTGCAAAGTTCCCATGTAAAGTCTATGGGAGAAGCATGCGGTTGACTCACGCGCTGTTGAAAGCGGAAGCATCGAGGGACTGAGATAGCCCAAAGTCCAGTCTCTTTTCTGAGCAAAGCAACGCTAGCAGGCATTCGTAGTAAAGTTCTTCTAATCGGAACAGCAAACACCCTCGAAGACCTGTTTGCGTTATGCCGTTGGACTGTGTGATGTATATATACAATTTAATATTCATTCGATCCAGTTTATTCACGTAGGTAAGACGTTTCCCATTATGTAAAGATGTAAATAAACATTCCGTTGACCATTGTTAGTGAAAATATTACGGGCGACTGCTTATAGCCCATTGAGTTGCCCACGGTGGTCGTTAAACCTCCAGTCAAAAAAAAAAAAAAAAAAAGTCACGAACCTGGACTATTGTCTTTACTGAAGTGGTTGAATGAATTTGTCAATCAAATAAAGTTTACATTTGTTGTTTCATATGAGTTTATTCTTTCAAAAAAAAAAAAAAAAAAAAAAAAAAATTACCCTCGATTCCGACGGGTTTCGTCTAGTATTATTTTATTCCAATATTTTATTAAGAATATCATTACCTTTTCTATACACTATTGGTTTTAATGCTATCCATTTTTTAAAGTTTTATTTGCACAATATTTCCTATTTTCAAATTTCAGAATTCTTCGAAAATCGCATTTTATTGCTAATTTTATCTGCTCGATTCTCTGTACGAAGGATATTAATATTCATGTTATTTAATTGAATACAGTGACACTTTGTTTTCTTTAAGATTAATTACGGGGCAAATACGTCTCAGTTCAGTTTAGGATTCGTCATGAATTCTCGTTTTAAGAAATCGACTGCGATCTCGAAACATGTGGATGATCGGATTCTTTCCCTCAGTGCACCCGAGGGGCATATAAACCGGATTTATGATCCCTGTGTCCCCTTGCCATCAAGGAGTTTCGGGAGTGCAATTGGATTCGACCGACAGCAGACGAACCATCACTATATAGTAGTAATGGACCTAATGTTCTTTTTAAGAGCTGGCAGCCAGCGACGTGGAAACTAGAAGCATAATACCGCGTGTAATAAATAAAAAAAGATGAGCAGATTTCCGAATCAGGAGTCGAACCATACCATTTTGTGGACTCAGAGAATATATACTTTCCATTTTCTGAGTCGCTGACTTCCGTTCGAGTCTCTGGCAAGCGCACAAATGGTGTGATTTATTAAATTACGCATTCTCCCTTTCTGAAACCAGTTGTTTTCTAAATATTAAGAAGTGGTTTTTTTTTCAAATGGTTGCACAAAAACACTTCACGACACTCGTAAAACTGTCTCAACACTTTAAAATTAAAAAAAAAAAAAAAATGAGCTAAACTTTTCGTGCATTTTCTGCAATGCACGGTTTTCCCGATAGATGGCGTAAATGTACACTTGCGTTTTGCGGGATATCTTCTGCCGAAACATCGATTGTGGAGTTTTTTTTTAATTTCCTTTACTACTAGGTGCTCTGTAAACAGCTGAACTTGATTAATCGGAAACTTACGACTTTGTCGTTCTGGGTGGTGTAGTGGTTAGCATACCCGGGCGCTGTATGGGAGACGCGGGTTCCATCCCCGCTCCAGGACGACGAAATTTTCAAGTTTTCGGATATTATCTGCTTACCATCCTTATCATTTTGCATCAAAAAAAGGATTGTCATCTTTAAAATTTATATTGCATGGTGAAATCCCGTTTCCCATTCATGAGAAATTACCCGTTGCCTTTCATTTGTTACATCATTAATGTCAATTATTTGTTGTTCATTTGTTACATCAATAGTGTTAATTTATTTGTTACATAATTGTGTCTATTTTTTGAATTTTTTCGTGTTCAGTACTTAACACTACAACTGCAATCAGCCGTGAATCACTCATTGCATCGTATTTCTTAAGTAGTATCTTATCAGTTTTGTAAAAGGTTATTCTGCTGAAGCCATCGCCACAGGGAGGGTTAGATGTAATAAAAATGGTGCGCACGAATCGGATAGACTTCTTGCAATACAACCAGAGATGGAAATAATTTCTTGCGAATCAAACGGGTCTGGTCAAGATGTACCTGACCCGATTTCAACCCAGTTTTATTTATGTTTTATTTTTGAATTGAAAACAAAAGTTTTATTTCTGTTTTATTTTTTGAATTGAAAACAAAATTAACAACCCTTCAGCGGTCTTGAAAATAATACTTCAGAGCTGCAGTGTATGATCCAGGAACTTGTCCAAGAAGGGTAAAGAAATGGGATTAAAAATGAACTTTCAGAACACAAAACTGATGTACAATCAGTGCTGTAGTCGTAAACAAGAAAGACGGCACCGAATTTTCGGGTGTAATAAGCACGTCTTTTGAATTCGTTCTGACGCAAATTAAATTTATCAAAGCTATTCAAAGTCAGAGGAACCGGTATGAAAAACAATAGATCTGACGAAAGAAAGAAGATTTTCAATCGGGTTTTAATCCCTCAGATATTGCTGTAAACTGAATCGTGAGCTTACGAACTCTTAGAAACAGAGATATCGACAAAAATAAGATGTGACTTTACGTCCCCTGGTGGGAAAACCATGCATTATTTTAGGAAGAAAGTATTCGCAAAAGGTTTTACCATGTGAGCGGTATGTGGTTGGTTTTTCCATATGAGCGGTATCCAAAATTGTAAAATATAAAGAATTCCTGGTCCGAAAGGGAGATTTTCAGCAGCATTTACGAGCTACCTCGACATATTATCAGAGGGCATGTGCTAACGCAGAAATTCTGTCTCGGGAGGGGGCAATTCCGAAAGTGTAAAATATAAAGAATTTCTGGTTCGATCGGAAGATTTTCAACATTTACATAAATACTTTATGTTTTATACCCCCCCCCCCCCCACACACACCCTCGACAGGTTTGCTGAGTCAGCACATGCCCCTCAGATTTCTTTTTCTTTTTTTTTTGATTGGACGTTTAACTACTACCGTGAGCAACTCAGTGGGCTATAAGCAGTCGCCCGTCCCTAATTTAGGGTCATTGGTTCCAGGGAAGGAAGAAAACCAATGCCGTATGACAAACAGAACATCCGTGCCTCACCGGGATTCGAACCTGGACCCCTTTCGGACGAATGATCAGAGGCCATCGCTTAGACCACTGCGCCACCGGAGCGGATCAGATAATTTGCAGACTTGTAGTTTGCAAACCTTGATATCTTTTGTTGAGTTGTAGATCATAAACATTTTTCATAAAGAATTACATTAATTATCGCAATTAAGAAAAGACGAAATTACGGAAACTTTATATGACTCAAATAACCTACATCTGGGGGTCGTAGCCACGAAGCTGTCAAAAACGAAATTTTTATACGGCCCCCTTGAAATTTTTGTGGCCAGTTCTCCGGTGGTCACTTGACTCACTTCTCCGGTTGCCAGTTCTCCTAAACTCGTCCGGAAAACTGAGACACATATGGGAACTGAGATTTCTAAACTTTTTCGTTGCCCTTCGACCCCCGGGGTCTACGGGGGGGAGTAACCACACCACCCATCCATTCTAAGTTTCATCCCACGTTCGTATATAGAATTTTTTTTCGAGAAGGGGGGGGGGCGAAAAAAAATAGAAGGTTCTGGAAATTTATCAGGACAAAAAAAAAAAAAAAAAGCTAACGAAAAATAGAAAAAAATAAAATAAAATAAAGCATTATTTTCGAATGTAAGTTGATGCATTTTTATTAAATTAAAGCATTATTTTGTAATGTAAGTTGATATTTTTAATAAATTAAAGCATTTTTTTTATGTGAGTAGCATTTCAACAAAAAATGAAACACTTTCGGCCGGGGGCAAAGGCCCATTTGGACCCCCTCTTAATACGCCCCTGTCCTATCCATCACGTTTATTGCCCCCTAGTTCAGAATTAGGGCAATTATTCATTTCCTCACACAAAAAGACCGCCGCTGTCCCTGTGTTCGACAACGTCGAAGTTCCAGTTCCTTTCCAATCATTTGCTGTTTTCTGCGCACGTGAATAAGCTAGTTTCACAATAGCGTCGGCAAAAGTAGCGCTTTCGGACAACAGGATTCCTACTCTCTTCCATAAAAAATCAGCATTTGTGAAGGACTTTTAAGCATTTCTCCAATTTTTTCAAGGACCTTTCCAATTGCATATGTAGCAATGACATGCACAAATATCGGGTACGGAGAACTGGCCACATCGTAATTTCAGTGCCATAAAATTGTTCTGAATAAAAAAATATCGTGTGGTTATATTTCCTACTACTTGAGCAACTATTACTCACAAAACATTTTTTTTTAATATTTCATTTTCAATAAAAAATTTGGACATTTCCAAGATTTTCAGCGGAGAAGTGGCACCCGGAGAACTGGCCGCAAAATATTTAAGGGGTCGTATAAAAATTACGTTTTTGACCGCTTCGTGACCAAGACCCCCGCAAGTTGGTTATCTGAGTCACAAAGTTTCCGTAATTTCGTATTTTCTGAATTACGATATTTAACGCGATTCTTTATAAAGAAATGTTTATAATCTACAACTCAACAAAAAAATTTCAGGGTTTATAAACTACAGCTCCACGAATTCTCTGCGGGCATGTGCAAACGCAGGCAGTAAACTTGGTGTGTGTGTGGGGGGAGGGGGAGGAGACTTAATACCAAAAATATAAAATATAAGGAATTTCTGGTCTGATCGGAGGATTTTCGGCGTTTATAAACACAACTCAACACATTCTCTGCGGGCATGTGCTAAAGCAGGAAACCTATGTGTGTGTGTGTGTGTGGGGGGGTAATACAAAAAAATAAAATATAAAAACTTCTGGCCCGATCGGGAGATTTTAGGAGTTTACAAACTAAAACTCAGAAATTCTCTGCGGGCATGAAAACCTGTCGGGGGAGGGGGGCACAAAAAATATAAAATAACAGGAATTTCTGTTCTGATCGGGAGATTTTCAGCGTTTACAAATACAACTCAACAATTTCTCTCAGCGCATTAGCTAACGCAGAAAGCCTGTCGGAAATGGGGGTAATGCGAAAATATAAAACAGAGAATTTTTGGCCCGATTGGAAGATTTTCAGCGTTTACAAATTACAGCTCTATAAATTCTTTGTATTCTGTATTTTTGGCGTTAAGCCCATCCCAAAGACAGGTTTCCTACGGTAGCAGAGGGCTGCAGAAGTTTTGTTCAGTTGTAGTTCGCAAACGCTAAAAATATCCCGATCGGCCCAGAAATTCTTTATATTTTATATTTTTGGTAATAAGCCCCCCCTTCCCCCAATAGGTTTGCTGCGTTTGCACATGCCCGCAGAGAATAACCGTGAAATTTAATATTTTTTTGTTGAGTTGTAAATTATAAACATTTTTTACAAAGAATTACATTAAATATCGCAATTAAGAAATTTTTATCGTCATTTTTATCCGCGCCAGGATTCGAACCCGGATCCCCTCATTCCGGAATAAGTTGCTCTACCAATTGAGCTACACGGACGTTTTATTCTGATTCCTATCTGCCTTTATGTCGTGTGCGTCCTTCTGGCAGGTACGTCACATCTCCTGGTACGTTACATCATCTCCCTCCCCCCCCCCCCCCTTTTTTTTTTTTTTTTTTTTGAAGTGCTGGAGAAGGGATTCTCTTATTTTTCCTATCTCGCGGTGTGGAAATAACATCACACCATTGCGCGATTTTGAACGGTCGGGTCATCCGGATAGTTCGGGCGCCATTATAACGAAGTAAATTTCTCCGTCATTTTTATCCGCGCCGGGATTCGAACCCGGATCCCCTCATTCCGGAATAAGTTGCTCTACCAATTGAGCTACGCGGACATTTTATTCTGATTCCTATCTGCCTTTATGCCGTGTGCGTCCTTCTGGCAGGTACGTCACATCTCCTGGTACGTTACACCCTTAAAATTTTTGTGGACAATTCTCCGGGTTAAAATTTTTATGGACAATTCCCACCGGAAAAGTGACCACTTCTCCTACACCCCACAAATATATTTTTTACAAATCTGAATTATGCAAATTGAAGTATGCTGATGAAGTTTGCAATATTTCTCTATATAATTTGTTTGAAAAATTAGAATTTATGCAATTTAAAAGGCGGCTCTGCTGGTCAAATCAGTTTTCCTACCTGAAAGTATAATTACATAAGCAATATGTAAATTAATTAAACAAATGATCTCGTAAAAACATGAGTATAATTCACCTTCTTCTTGATCTATTCATTTTCCCACATTTATAGCATGTTACTTCCTCCGTTTTTTTTGTTTTTTTTTTATGTCATCGGGGTGAGACATATGCTTTCATACATTAAGATTAAGTAGTAAATATTGGAAGTAATTTGACATGTTTTTACTTAAAAACTTATTGGGAATGTTTTTGACATCCTTATAGGTAACTGTGAATATGTAAATTGTAAAATTGTAGCTGAAATTCTGCGTTCAAAATTTGAATTTTGCACGTAATCATATTGCAATTCAAATTGCTAAATTAAAGTAAAAATTGAGTGATTAAAATTTTCAATTTTTTAATGAAATGAAAAAAAACAAACCCCACATATTTCTAACATTCGTCAACAGCTGGTGTATTTTCCTATTTTCAAGAGGTAGATATTTTTTCTGTGGTCGGACAATTGGCCACCCGAACAACAGGCCACAAAAGTGTAAGGGGACGTATAAAAATTACCGTTTCTTGGCGCTCTAACGTGAATTGAATCGAGAAAACGTTCTATGTGATCCAAGCGAGAATTGTACTTTAATATGGGGAAATAAAATTGTATATTCGTGAAAACAAAATACATGACTTAGTACATTTTTTAAAACTATGGTGTTCGACGAAAAAAAGAATTACAGCATGACTCATATAGTATTTTCGGAAAAGGACGATGACGTGGGATTTTTTAATATAACCTTGCGCTTTTACTTAGGAACTAAATATTTACATAAATGTCAAGTTATTAATATTGCTCTTTTACTTACTCATAAAATTGTTAATTACTAGGCCTTATTATGCCTAGGCCATTTTAACAGTTTTTATTCTAATGTTGTAGCCATTAAAAACTTTTACGTATCTAATCAAGTTATTAATATTGCGCTTTTACTTCAGCACTAAATATCAGTTAATATACCCTAAGGCTCCCACGAAGGGCAGCCTTACAATTCAGCGTAGGCTCAACACTAAGCCACCGTCTTCTATTCCTAAAAGATGAGGCTGAGCTTTGGGCCTACGTCAAATTGCAAGTCTGTGACACCGTCTTCTATTCCTAAAGGATGACCTTTGGGCCTACTTCAAATTGCAACGGCCTGTGAATTGATATTTAGTGTCTAAATAAAAGCGCAATATTATTAACTTGACTTGATATACTGTATACAAACGTTATGAATATATCGGTACAACAAAAACTGTTTAAAAAAGCCTAAGTCTAGGGCCTATGAATTAATATTTCGTTCTTAAGTAAAAAGCACAATATGATTAACTTGAGTTGATACGCAAACGTTATGAATATGACATCGTTGGAACTAAAAACTGTTAGAAGGGTCTAGGCACAAAGCATTGTGATTAAGATGTAGGCCTAAGAAAAAGAGAAATGTTAATAACTTGACATGTTATATAAATATTTAGTGCTTAAGTAAAAGCGTAGGGTTATAAAATTACATGAATCATGCTGTAAGTACTTTATTTCGTCGAAGATCGTAGAGTTTTTAAAAATGTACTAAGTCATTTATTATGTATTCACGAATGTACTTTTATTTCCCCAAATTAAAGTACGAGTACAATTCTCGCTTGGCTTACGTAGAACGTTTTTGATCAAATGATCATATGTAGAGGATTTTAGGAAGGGAGTGTCTGACCCCAGGTCTTAAACAACCCTTAGAAATGGGAAGCTAGGAGATTTGGGCTAGAGTGCCCGATAGGAAAGTGACACCGAAGCGAAGTAGAAAGGGGGAGGGAGACGCTGTAACGTACCAGGAGATGTGACGTACCTGCCAGAAGGACGCACACGACATAAAGGCAGATAGGAATAAGAATAAAACGTCCGCGTAGCTCAATTGGTAGAGTAACTTATTCCGGAATGAGGGGATCCGGGTTCGAATCCTGGCGTGGACAGAAATGACGGAGAAATTTACTTCGTTATAATGGCGCCCGAACTATCCGGATGACCCGACCGTTCAAAATCTCGCATTGGTTTGATGTTCTTTCCACACCGCGAGATAGGAAAAATAAGAGAATCCCTTCTCCAGCACTTCGAAAAAAAAAAAAAAGGGGGGGGGGGGGAAATGATGTAACGTACCAGGAGATGTGACGTACCTGCCAGAAGGACGCACACGACATAAAGGCAGATAGGAATCAGAATAAAACGTCCGCGTAGCTCAATTGGTAGAGTAACTTATTCCGGAATGAGGGGACCCGGGTTCGAATCCTGGCGCGGATAAAAATGACGGAGAAATTCACTTCGTTATAACGCCCTTATTTATTACCGGGGGACCAGTACCCGGGGTCCTCTTCCGACGCACGGCGGATATTTAGTGGATCGAGCGTTCGTACCTGCCTGGGATCGAACCTGAGGTCATTTCCGTGGCAGTCACGAACGTTGCCCTGTACGCCACCCGCGGCCCGTAGAACGTTTTTTCGATTGAATTCCCTTTACAAAGCCTAGAAATTGCAATTTTTATACGGCCCCTTAAATTGTTGTGGCCAGTTGTCCTCCCTGTCTTTCAGCCGGAAATTCGTAAATATCTCTTAATGATAATGAGGTATAAGAAAAAAAAATGCGCACGCCAATTATTCCAATAGGGAGAAATATAGGAACGCTGTTATTTTTTATGCAGAGCAATTTCATAGCTCTAAAACTGAATGTGGCAATTGTCCGTGTCCTATAAGCCGCCAGTTGTCTGTGTGGCCAATTGTCATGAACTCTTTTTCTCTGCGGGTAGTATTTCTGTGAACATTCATTCCTCATAGTTTTCGTGATTAATTAAGTGGTCAAAGGGCGCATTTCTCAAAGATACAGCAAGAAAAATATCTTTACTGTTACAACTAATTTTATTTGTCCATCTCTTTCATTTAGTTTTTTCCGGGCGTTTTGATGTTTAATGCAATTTATCTGTTGTGTAGGTGTTAAAAACGGTTAAATAACACAGAAGGAAGAGAGCAAATTTTCATATGGTATCTGCGGATGTCATTTTGTTTACAATTTCTCTTTGCCCCCCTCCCGAAAATTAACTACGAGAGCCCCATGTGACGGAGTGCAAGGAGAAATGAAATATATCCAGCAATGCCCTCACCCCCCACGAATTACACAATAAAAAAAGATGCTAAAATAGCAGTCCGATGACCTACAGAGGTGACATGTGAATTTTGGACATCGGAAAGAAGTTAAAAAACAAAACAAAAAAACCTGGACATGTATATGGTTCGTTGAGAACATTATTGCTTTCTTGAGACGTTATGTGGTAAAATACACATGGGGAGTCTAAACTACGCTGTAGAATCATGCAGGATTCGGAAGGGGAGATCAGGTGCAAGGTACCTTGACAGTGCATAAAAGGGGATCGAAAAAAAAAAAAAAAAAAAAGAAAAGAAAGGTAGGCAGGCTCATAGCTCAGGTTAAAGGTTGGGCAGGTGGTGAACTGCAACTATTGAAGGTCAGGTAAGGTTGTCAGGGGGAAATGCCAGTTGTTGCTGGTTTGACAATGCTTCGGAAAAGTCTCCTGCGAGCTATAGCCTATTCATAGAAGAATAGGGCGGAGTTGGGATGAGAATACACAGTATGGTGAAAAGGCATTTTGGTGAAGAGAGAGGGAGAGATACTGCCGACCTCTTCTTACCCCACCTGTTCTCTTTTGTGCTTTCCCCTTAGTGAGCCGATCCTGTTCCGGTAGTTCCAAAACAGGGTGGGGTTAAAAGAAGTGGAACAGGGGAATACAAAACAAAATAAAACTCTTTCCCTAGTGAGAAGTGTGGAAATGTCATGAATATGTACCATGCCAATACATGGCCGATTTTTCTAGTTTTCATTTTTTTTTCAAGAAGCCATGAAAGAATTCGGAAAGTGTAAACATATTTTCAAAACGTGGCTGAACCAAACTTCTCTGGGGAACATACAGAAATTAAGTACAGATGCGAAAAAATTTATTTTTTGCGTTAACAGAATGGTACACTAGGCGGCATCCAAAAAATTTTACAACCGGTTCCGTAAACCTGGCTAGATGTACATCCACGATGATTTTTATGCACAGCGTGAGACAAAATGTGAATTGGAGGAGGAGGGGTACATAATGTATTTCACAATATTAAAAACATTTTTATTATTTCTCACTTTGTGTCTGAATAAAAGCATGATATTTTTCTGCTTCAGGAGCAGCTGTCTTTAGTCAGAGTGAGGTCACGTGCACTGTCACCAGATGAAATATTAGTTTCGCCTGCCCGAAAGAGGAAAAATTCCCCCCTTTCCGATTTAGAATCAGTCTTACTATAACCCTATTGTTTCACCGAACACCGTAGCTTAAAAAGATCTACAAATTTACGGCAATTTATTCCCAAAAATGCAAGTGCTTTACAGGTGATAATGATATTTATTGTGCACGTTAGATTTACACAAAAATACATTTTTGTTATTCAAGAGAAGAGGCCAAGAAAGTGCAATTTTTACACTGCCCCTAAAGTGTATGTGGCTACTTGTCCATGCAGCGAGTTATCCGGTGGTCATTTGTTCTGAACCCGTTTGGATGCTTTCTCAGAGGGAGATTAGTTCTTATTTATGCAATTTTCGCAGCAACAGAAGGGTACTAATCTCTGTACGAATTTGCCGCTTCCCCTTGGTTGCTTAAGCATACCCTGATTTCTACAAGTAATTGTTCGGTAACAATTGATATATAGTAATTAGAACTTGGGGTCCGGACTCCGGACAGTTGCCCACTGAACACTTGCCCACTATGGATGATTTGAAGATAATACGTAACGTCGGAGGACGTTTCCGATGTAGTGTAAGTAAACGGATCACGTAAATAAATATTTATGGACTGTATAAAAATTGCACTTTGTTTTAGAAATGTTGAAATTTAAGGGGGTTATCCCCCAAACCTAAAATAATATATATCACCTTTCTTATGGGTTCCAAAAGCTCAAACTTAAATCATTAGACAATGATACCAATAGACAAGCAACGCATTTGAAAATCTGGAAAAGTTTAAGTTTAGGGGGAAACTTAAACTTTTCCAAATTTTAACCTCTTATATATAAACTACCATATATTAATATAATCTTTTTCATGGGCTCTAAAAAGCTCAAACTTAAAAAAAAAAAAAACGCTCTAAAAAGGCCCGCTGCCTAGGCGCCTTGTAAAGAGCTGAGAACTGATCCGTTGAGTGCCTTTTATTAGGTTTTATAGCGTGTTTACAAATACAAATATCTGGGCTGTAACTTAAAATCTTCTAAAAAGGCCCGCTACCTAGGTGCCTTGTAAAGAGCTGAGAAATAATCCGTTCAGTGCCTTTTATTATGTTTTATGAAATGTTTACAAATACGAAATATCAAGGTCGTAATTTAAAATCTTCTAAAAAGAGCCGTAGCGTGGGTATCTTGTCAACACTTGAATATCGATTCGTTGAGTCCCTGTAGATTAGCCTTTATTGCATGACATGGAAAATATTTAAATCATAACTCAAGATTTAGTGAGTCCCAAAGCTTATACATAAACCTTGTGTGTTATGATCTCGTAAAAACTGGTACATTTCGTTTTGTTCTACTGGGAAAACTCCCACACTTTGACAAAATCTCAAAACGAAACGCAATTTGTCATTTATGCAATTAGTATACGACCCCGAAACTTCGCAGACTCTGAAGGGCACCAATCTGTAAGAATTTTCCGTTTCCCGTACAGTGTGCCGTTTTTATTTAGCATGCGGCGTACTTTATTTTGGGATCTATCCCCCCCCCCCCCCATCCCTCCAGTTCAGACAATTCGAATTATTTTTCAAAACATGCGTTGGGTCATACTGCACACAAATTTAAAATTTCGACAGGTATAAAAATCCGGTGGATGATATTTTATTCGTGCCGAAAGAAAAAGAAAGGCTGCTTCGTGAAATTTTCATTAAGGCTCTACGAGACCCGCCATCTTGTATTGCTGCCTTCTCTTGTTAACCAACGGGCAAGCGTATTTCACAAATTGCTCGGGCAATTTTGCACATTTTTGAACACCGTTTGTGGCTAACGCAAGATATATGATAAATAAAGAATTCCCTGGTTTCAGATTTTCATTTTGGACTCTTTAAGTATTTTTTATTAATTAATAAAACTATGGAAGACGCCTTGGTACGACTTTCGCTGCAGATAAAAAATGAAGGGAAAGGTCAATAAAAATTTTGAAACCAGGGAACTCTTTATTTATCACATTTTGCAATTTGTGAAATACGCTTGCCTGTTGGTTAACAAGAGAAGTCAGCAATACAAGATGTCGGGTCTCGTAGAGCCTTAAAGAAGAAACACGACACATACAAATCCGGTAGATGATATTTTTTTCGTGCCGAAAGAAAAAGAAAGGCTGCTTCGTGAAATTTTCTCCAAGCAGAAACACGACAGTGTGAGGGGAGGCGTGGAGCTATGGACCTTCGGAAAACCTAACAATGTATTTCGTTCCCTCAGAAAAACAAAGAAGTGAAAGGGAAAGAAAATGCGTTCACAAATGCAACAAAGAAGATAGCCTGTGGCTAAAGATAGAGGTCGGTCAGTACTGCTTTTGGGTTGGGTAAAAAGGGTACTTCCTGATTCGCCTATTCTTGTTTGGCCTATTCTTCGTACGTCGAAAGTTAATGGAACCCATTAACTTTCAACGTACGAAGAATAGGCGAATCTTTTCACGTGCATACTGTACGTAGTATGAGGCCCAATTTCTTCGAAATTTTAGCTTACTTACGTCGTTATTTATTTTTTCTGTTTTCTTTTTAGAGTCATAAGGCTGTTTATGAATTTTAGTTTGTAACCTAACAATTAATTTTTCTCTTTCCCCTCCTCTTTCTCTCTCTCAATCGCTCCCCCCACTACAATCCCCTCTCCCCATGTCCCTCTCTCTCATTCATCTTTTCAACTATAATTATACAAATGGTGTTTTCCACTACTGTGAAAACACCATTTATAAATTATAGTCCTCTTTATTATAAATTATAGTTTTAAGAACAAGAACAAGTTTCTCTTATTAAAATGATTTCTCTTTATTATAAATTATAGTTTTCAGAACAAGAACAAGTTTCTCTTATTAAAATTGTTTCTCCTTATTATAAATTATAGTTCTCACAGTAGTGGAAAATACCATCTATAGTTATAGTTTGAGAACTGTAAATTATAAATGGTGTTTTCCACTACTGTGAAATCACCATTTATAAATTATAGGTCTCTTTTTTATAAATTATAGGTCTCTTTTTTATAAATTATAGTTCTCTTTATTTTTAATCTCTTTCTCTCTCTCATTCATTTCTTCAACTATAATTATAAAAATGGTGCTTTCCACTACTGTCTTAGAAATTCTCTCAGGGGACTCCCTCTGTTTCCCAGAAACACAAACACTTAATTGAACAAAAAAATTATTTTATGTAACAAAATTTCTGTGAATTTAAAAAATGCAAGTGCATTTATTCAAGTTTCCTAAAATCTTTGATAGTTGCACCAGCCATATATTCTGACAGCTTAAATATTTTGGGGGTTAAAGGGTAGGCTGAAAGAAAAGTTGGGTGGGCTTCAGTCCATCCCACCTAATCGCAGCATCGCGCCGTGTTGAGAAAGGAGCCTCCCCTAGATAAGGCGCCCCGATGCCTTGCTTACCGGCTTCAGCTAGCCTTGCTTATGCGTCTCTTGATTAATTTATCAGCTTTTACTATCGCCACATCTTGACTTTGCAAGGCGAGAGAAAGAAGTGAGAGTTCTTCCAATAAATCAATATAGCAAAATCTATGGAATTCAAATTAAAAAAAAAATTAATTTCGTAAAGGATTACATTTCAAGGGAGTTCGGTTCTCTTTCTCCAGCTCTTTACTCATATTTTTTATTTCATTGTTTTATCTTTTGGCTCGGAGAAAATATTCGGCAGTGAAATAAATTAACAAATGGAGCGCAAAATCTGCATCTTTATTCGTGAGAAAATTATCATTTGCAGTGGACAAGATGCCTCCCAGATGACTATTCACCCTCCTGCCACCGATTCTTGTGCCGAGCTACGGTCCTGCCCAGGGACGTACTGATAGCCCTCGCAACTCCCTCATTGCAGGGGTGGGCAGGCTCACGGCTAAGATGGCCTCCAGCCCAAAAAAAAACAAAAAAAAAACAAAAAACAAAACGATTTTCCTAAATTTTTTGCTAAAACTGCTTATAAAATAGACAGGCAGCTGTGACATACTGCACATGTGAAAACATATGCCAAAACGACAAATATGCAACAAGACATTCTGTCAGTATAGCTTAGTTGGGAGAGTAACTTACTCCGAAGTGAGGGGACTCGTATTCCATCTCTGTCACGCACAAACTTCTGTTTTTCACATTTTGCGCGCGATTGTGGAAACGGATCCACTTGCTGTTGGGTTCTTCGAAAAATGAGCGATGTTTGTTCCACACATTGTTTGAAATTAATTAAAAATTCCTAATTCGCTTCAAAGAAAAAAAAAAAAAAAAGAGGGAGGTATTACAGAGGTGAAAACATCTGCCAAGACGACAAATCTGCAGCGATGCGTTCTGTCCGCGTAGCTCAGTCGGGAGAGCGACTTATTCCAGAGTGAGAAGACATGGTTTCGATTACCGTCGCGGACAATCTTATGTTTTAACACAGCTTTAAATGAAGTATTGAAGACAGAAGCGATTTTTGAAAAAAAAAAAAAAATTCCAGGAAATATTAAAATCTTTAGAAATCATTTTCTCAGTCTTAGATTTAAAAAAAAAAAAAAAATAAAAAATAAATAAATAAATAAATAAAAAATAATCGATGACTTGAGGCCCCTTTTCACAGTCACAGCAATAGTTCCTAGAGATCTGCACGGGCCTAATTCGGTGACCCCGGCCCTGCCCGGAACCATCAATGGTAGCTCTCATTTAGGGCCAGGCCGGCCCGTGATGTGCCATTTGGTATTATTTTGTTTTTCTATTGTATTTTATTAAAACGTGAAAATTATATAATGAAATGTGATATTATTTAAAATATTTAGTTGAATGTAAGCCTAAAAATATTAGCTAAGTTTGACAATTACCGAAAAATATAACCTTTAAAAAGAGAGAAAAAGGAAGACTAAGCGCGTTCAGAATCTCCCTTTATCTGAACTAGTAAGCGGTAACACTACAAAAGTCAATCCCTAGGTTAGGGATAGGAGAAAAAATCCATGTCGTCCCACCCTCTCATGCAAAAACACCCATACCCTTACCCCACTGCAGACACCCTCCGTCCCCCACTCTACACAACACACACATTCACTCGGGGTCGAATCTTTTTGCTGTCAGCAAGCCCCAAAATGGTTTTACCATCTTAATACCTATAAATTGGTAAAAACACTGTGAGTTCCTCTCCTTGCTTTTCTGATTACGCCCTGGGCTATGTCATGGAAGTAAGTAAAGCCAGCGAAACAGTTAAACACACCAGGAAATCGGGGAACACGACTTTTTCCTTCTTTGCCATTGATATAAAAAGAATGGGTCGACTTGGCCCGGCCGTAAATGTCTAGGGAAAAACCCGGTCCGGCCTGTTGCTTTGTTCTCGAAACTAAAAACAGGAGGGCCTGGCAGGGCTCGGACTTGTCGGGCCAGCCCGGCCTGTACAGACCTCTAGTTCCTATATATGTTCACTCGCATGAAAGTAGTTTGATCCTGATGAAAAGCGAGCACCGCATGAAAGTAGTTTGATCCTGATGAAACTCCACATGCAAGTATCTCGGGGCCGAATATGCAAATAATTAAAAAATAACGACCAATGACCAAATAGTGGCTCCCCACAGTGAATAGGACCGAGCATCAAGGAGGGTATATCAAGAGCAAAGCTCGCACGCAGGGACAATTGCGACAGCGGATTGCGGTTGCATTAACCTCCACGCTGAGCCGCACGAACAGAACCGAATTCGTCGCTCTCAACCATCTGTGGTCAGGTTACGTCGTCTACAGGTAAGGAAGAGGCCGTCCGGGTCGTTGACAGACGAACTGCGGCACGGTGGTTGTTGTTGTGGTTGGTTGTGGAGGTTTAACGACCACTGTGAGCAACTCCATGGGCTATAAGCAGTCGCCCGTCCCTAATTTAGGGTCACTGGTTTTAGGGAGGGAGAGAGCCAGTTCCGTAAGACAAACACAACATCCATGCCTCACCGGGATTCGAACCCGGACCCCTTTCGGACAAATGATCAGAAGCCATCGCTTAGGCCACTGCGCCACCGGGGCGGCCTGCGGCACGGGGACTTCGAAGAAGCTACTCCCCCGATAACCACTGACCAGCGAGCATCGCCAGCACCGGTTGCAGTGCTGTCGAGCCTGATCAACTTTGGATAGTGTACAGTGGCATCGTGTTGTCGTTAGTAATCAGTCACGGTTTACACTTGACGCCGATGATCAGCGCACACGGGTCTGGAGACGAGCCGGCTAGCTCAGGTTCCTGCCTTACCGTGGAACGATGTATGTACTAACTATTGTTGAATTAAGGCAGCATAATTATTAGTTGAAGTACAATGCTTTTACAAGAAATGAAAATTTATCGACTAATGAGAAAAATCTGGAAATAAGCAATACCTACATTTATTAAACTTGGGCAACAGATATCAACAGATATCAAGCGAGCATCACATAATTAATCGGCGTATAAAACTTGACGGGGAGCTTTTGGAAGAAACAGTACAATTTTTAAGAGCAACATGCCATTATGCCTTAAAAGAAACGTGTTTAATCAATACATCCTTCCAATGCTTACGTACAGAGCAGAGACGTGGACTGTAACTAAAAAAAGAAAAGACATACAAAGACTGCAGCTAACTGAAAGAGGCATGTAAGTGTAATCAGGAAAGATAAGAACAGGAACTAGTGGATCAGGAAAATGACAAGAGTGGAAGACATCACGATCAGAGTAAAATTCCTCAAAAAACTGAAACCTCCCAATTTCATGTAGGACTTCCGTCCACAGAGAAGGTTTAGGCCCAAACCACCTACAGTGGGTCCGCCTTTTGGGTAGGGTTCAGAAACGGAAGGACTGTAGCAAGTCTAGCGTCTTGAACAGAACAGTTTCTAAGTGAGAGTGAGCACAGTAAATGGCGCCACGGTACAATTACGCTTTTGCTTAGTATGGGGGCAATCTGGGAATTGGCAAGATTGATTGACAATTGGCCGCAGATGGCTTAGTTGTTAGCAAACCAGACTACCAATGAAGGGTTCCCGGGTTCAAGCCTGCGCTCATCTCGGAGACAGTGTGATTTGCTAACATCACTGAACATCCGACGTCTGTCGGACGAGCACGTTAAATGACGGCCCCCGGGTAAGGACCCCCCTGGTTACATATATTGGTGTCCATTTCCTAATCCTCTCCTAATTTCTTCCAAAATAAAATCCCTCAAATGGCACTGGGCTGGATATATTGCAGAATACCGGATCACCGATGGACAACTGAAATTTTAGGCTGGTTACCACGGAACTGGAAAAAACTCAGAAGAATACCTCTTGAAAGCATGCCGGAGTGACATGGAGGAGATTGGTTCAAGACATACTCTTGTGGAAGACCCTTGGGGAGACCTCCATTCAGCAGTGTATTGATAATGGTTGATAACGATAATGATACTGATAATTTTTAGTACAACCGTTTCTATATACGGGGTGATTCATAAAGAAGTATACAATTTCCAGATACTCCCAGCAAAAACAGTCTTGCTGGCCCAGCACTATGTTGCCGCTGCCGAACCGTCAATAAAATGTCCGGGCGGCCAACAGAAGGGCCAGAAGTTCAGGCCAACAGCTTGCCACCCCATCAGTTGTCATATGCCACAACTGGGCCATCAGTGGTCCATCACAGGCAGTAGCTGCCACAAGTGGCCCTTCAGTGGCCCTGCAAGCACGTGCCAGAAATGATGGCTAGCCTAATGTGGTCCGCTAGTGGGCCGTTAGTGGCAGCCAGCAACCACGTGACGTAACTGGTGGCTTGCTGAATCTTGTTTCCCAGTAGTAGCCATAATAATAAATAAAAAAGCAAGGATAAACGCAGTTTCCTAAAGTTACAATTCTTTTTTTCTACCCTTACGAAACTTGTGAATTAATGCACTGCGCTGGGGAAATTTTCTCGACAGACCAGAAAAACGCCCGTTTGCATCTGACTAGATTTGATCCTGGGCTATTTGCATGGAAGCCGCGCTCACTACCAACCGGACTAATTCACTATGGTCGGACATGAGCTGGAAGCTATCTGTTTGGTATGCAATTTGTAATCGAATGCTTCCCTCTTTCATTTTACAATATTGCGAGGTATTTTTCATAAAAGTCAGTTTCATATAATTGATAAATTAATTTTTTCAACGTAAGGATAGTTTGTTTTTTTTTACCTTAAGGTAACTTCACTCATTTTCAAGGCGTGTACATACTTAGAGTCGCTTTCCAAAGTTTTGTACTGTCCTTGCCGTCTTGAAAAGAGATTGTTGAATAAATATATATTTACCCTGATTCATGTCACATTCTGTTAGAGTTTTAACGTTGTGTCTTTCCTTTCCGTAAAATAAATATCTTTTTATTTTTTATTTTTTAAATAAAAAGATATTTTATTTTACTTCTCGTTATTTTTAGAAGCGAATTCCTCCCAGTCTTGTGTATTCAACCCATGGATGAGTACACCACATAGCGTTGCTTTTTTATTTTCTTTCAAATAATTAATAAATTTTGTACCCGTATAATTCTTTTTTTCCCCAACAAACGCTGTTTTAATGGTTTTCCAGGATATGTGTTTCAAGCGGTTTCAAATTTTTTCCTGTTATTCATCCACTCCATTCCATGAATTGTTATTCATGGGAATGGAGTGGGTGTATTTCATGGCTGTAATCTAGTATTTCACGGCTTAATCTGATATCTTCGTCGACGTAAAATTTCATTAGGAATTTAATTCGCCTCTCCACATATGGATTTTTTCTTAACATCCACTAAAATAACACGATGGCGATAGCGTCGTCTTCAACTAACTGGTACCATGAGAGACACAGCAAGTGTTGCTTCTGCGCATGCGCAGTCCCGACGCTTCCACCTGCTGTTGGGGGTTGCATTGGTTGCCAGCAACGGGCCACTAGTGGTACTTGCTTGGAGGCCCACAATTCACGGCGATGCTGCAGGGCCGTTAGTGGCTCGCCAACTGATAGCGCTGCCACCAACGGACCATTACCGGGCCGTGAGCGGCAGATTTCAGCCAGCAGTGACCCATCACTGCCAGCTCGTGGCCAGCAGTTTCCCGGCACTTGTGTTTTTGCTGGGCTGTAAAACAGTAACAGTTGAAGACACGGACCACAACTGCGAACCGTTAGGTATAGATGTACTCATAAAGTTTGTGTTCAGCTGCTGAGGGAAGTGACGTAGGCGATAGCGCGCGTGTCACGTGATTAGTCAGTCAAAATGGCAGCGTCTGCAGTGGAAAAGGTGTTTTGTGTTCTTGCACTGAGCAAAACGGAATCCGTAACTGTTGTGCAACGGCATTTTCGATCACGATTCGGAAAGGAATCTCCAACCAGAAAATCTATCTACGATTGGCATAAAAGATTTGAAACTACGGGCTGTTTGTGCAAACTTAAAAGTCCTGGGCGACCGCGTGTATCGGAAGAAGTCGTCGATGGTGTTTACACAGCCATTCAACAAAGCCCGGGGAAATTAACGGGGAGGATGAGTTGTGAGGTTCAGATTTCACAGCCCACTGTCTAGAGAATTTTGAGAAAGAAGCTGAAAATGATTCCATACAAAGTGCAGATGTTGAAAAATCTCACTGACCTTGACACGACAAATCGCTTTGATTTTTTTTTTTTTTTTTTTGACGACAGTGACAATTTTATTCTCCAATTGGATGGTGCACCACCGCACTGGTTAGGCGACGTGCGAGATTATCTCGATGAACATCTTCCTCACCGGTGGATTGGACGATCCGCGGACTACAACATGCTACTGACATTGGGTCAGTGGCATGTTGTAGTCCGCGGACTTCTGGGAGGGCCTTGGGGCCTCCCAGAAGTCCTGACTTAACACCTTGTGACTTTTTCCTGTGGGGGTACGTAAAGGACAAGGTATTCGCCCCTCCCCTTCCTGTTGATCTAGTGGAGCTGAAACAGCGTATCACAGCCACTAGCACTGCACTTGATTCAGATGTCTTACCTCGCGTTTGGGCGGAAATGGATTACCGGCTTGGTGTGTGTCGTGTGACTAAGGGTGCACACATAGAACATCTGTGACGGTCTCTAAAAAAACAGACGCAAACGGAACCTCCCTCCTCTTGTTATGTAAATATCTAGTATTTAACTTTCAAATATTCTGCTTTCTTACACATTTTCAGGAAAACATGACCAAAACTCAATCGTAACATTCTATGACACTTCACACCACGGATTCATCCAAGAATTTCATATTGTTGGGGGTTGCCAAAAAAAAAAAAAAAATGTGCGTGTGGGGGGTGTGTGTGCACAGGCTCCAACTATAGGGGGAAACGTGAATCTTGCCCCTCGAATTATTTTACGGAGGGAGGCAGTGCCCACCCAATACTTTTGGTCCCGTTTAATTAAATAATCGCTTTAGCCTCATAAGGTGGATCATAAGGTGGACCTTATGAGGCCAAAGCGATTTATTTCCAGAAAATTAATAAATAACAAAATGAATAAAAACTTTTTTCACCCAATCTGAGCATTGCTCATTTGATAAGAAACTAGATTGCCGGCCCTTATTAACAGAGTTTGACATGTTCTCGCGATATGTGATAACTGCTTAAAACAATTATCAAAAATAAAATAAAATACAGAAAGTTTTTATCTCTAGCGCCTTTATTTATGTATTTATGTTTTGTTCTTGTTCTTTGAGTAACCCAGCTAATTTCTCATTTTTTACTAAACTTTGAAAATAAAATCTTTCTGGATATTTTTATAAAACCACTGGCTGAATTTTATTTAAAAAAATTTAATATTCATCAAAAGAATATTTCTCTTTTCTTGTTCATTTGCTAATGAGCAATTATAACTGCGTTTTAAAATATACGTCAAATCTCATAGTTTATCTTTCCGACCCTCCCTTTTTATTTTTCTTCTGCAAATGGGAAAGATATGCCCCTCCCACGTCTGATCTCTTCACGCCCCCAATGATTTGGAGAAATCGGCGCCCCTGGGGTGTTGAATGAAAGCACGAAAGCAATTTTTACGAATCTTGGAAATTTTTTGTAATGAAATACTTAGGCATTAAACCTACGATTCGAAAGAGGAAAAACTTCAAAATATAGATAAATGTTGACAATTTTATGGTTAAGAATGGTTAAAACCGAGAATCTCTTCCCTAAAGCTACACACTATTTTTGGGGTAAGGGGAGTCATTTTTCACATCTAATATCTAAATATTTCCCTAAACAAGGCTAAAGCAACAAAGTATTACCATGGGATGCTGAAAAAGCACATATTGATATTTCCACAAATCTTGTGCAGGCATGCTGAAATGATTCAGAAGCATATCTGCAAAATTTGTTACGGATTAAGAGGAAGATATGTGTACATACATTTTCTGATTGCAATGGCTAGACTTTAAACATATGCTTCAAACAGGAAAAACTAAATTGAAACATACGTAAATTACAAATTCAAAAAAAAAAAAAAAAAAAAAAAATTGCGTTACGTGGTGCGATCAAAAAATTCCGAGGCTATATAAGTACGTAGCGCGCCAACAGATGGCAGCACGCGGATGGGCGATCAACAGTGATCCAGGGCAGTGACCTTCATGAGTCATTATGCCGAGTGGCGTCGTTCTGTGAACATCAGGAGCTGCGCTACACGATATTTGGTGGCCACGTGCAGAACAAAGCTGAGGTTTTGGTATGGATTGCAAACTATAGAGCAGCGAGCGAACATCAAATTCTAAGTCAAATTCAGCAAATCAGAAACGGAGACGCATGAAATATTGCAGCAGGCTTATGGCGATGAAGCAATGAGTCATGCAAGGTGTTTTAAGTGGCACTCGCACTTCAGGAGCGTCAGATTGGCACTGGAAGACGACGAGAGGTCAGGGAGACCTTCCACGAGCAAAACCCCCGAAAATGTGGACAAAATTAGGGAACTGCTGCATGAGGATCGTCGGAGGTATGAGGATCGCTGCCATCTTGTCTTACTTTTTTTCCTATTTTTATTGGTTCTGTATCCTCAAATGTACTTGCATTTTCACAGATGTTTTTGGGGTAAGGGGAGTCATTTTTCACATCTAATACAGATGTTTTTGGAGTAAGGGAGTCATTTTTCACATACGATTACGTTATCAGCAAAACGAAGGTGAATTAAATCGTGCTCATTAATCTTTACCCGTTTGTTTTCCCAGTTAATTAATTGAAAGACACTTTGCAATATGGCATTAAAAAAGTTGGGGACATATGGTGTCACCTTGTCTTACTCCCTTTCGAATTTGTTGGCGCTGTATCCTCAAACGCCCGAACCTTTGCACTTGCATTTTCACAGATGTTATTAATAATACGATTACGTTTTCAGCAAAACGAAGGTGAGTTAAATCATCTTCATTAATCTTTGTTCCTTTGTTTTCCCAGTTCATTGATTGAGAGACACTTTGCCATGTGGCATTGAAGAGTTTGGGAGATATCTCCTTGTCTTACTTCCTTTCCAATTTTTATTGGTGCTGTCTCATCAAATGCCCGAACCTTTGCACTTGACAGTTTGTTCCACACAATTCTAAAAGGGAAGATCGTTCTACAGACGGGAGAATAGGCAAAACGATAACATAAGTAAGTAATTTTTTAACATACTTATGTAAACTAAACATGTCGTAAAAGACCACTGGGAAATATTTGGTGAAATTACAACTTTGCTTCTGTGGAAGCAATAACTGGAAAAGATTCAAAGGCGATGAGAAATTTTCGCCATAAAACAACTGTTCTGATCAAATGGCTTTTCCACCGACATTTGCATTTCTTTGTGATCGAGGCTTAAAAAGATGTGACGTTGATTACCAAACGCACGAGCATGGCCAGCCAAGAGGGAAGAGCAGCTCCGTTTGAATCTGACATATTACATTTGTATTCTCCACAAGTTAAAGTTAAAAACCATTGACGATTTTTCTCATAGCCTGAAAAAATCATTTAGATGCGTATCGTTTCATTTTTCATTGAAAAGGAACTGAGCGAGGCTTATCTCCTGTGAAACATCTAAGATTCTTGGAACGAAAAACATTTTTCGCAAAATGGTACGATGACCCTAAATCACGGGCACCGGGGGAAATTAAAATTTACAAAATGTACATCGGAACTCCACGCTTTCCACGAAATCTTATATCACAGAAGAATAACTTTTTGGAAATGCGCTAATGTGCGACGCATAAATATCACGCTGGATTTTTCAGGACTTCACGAAGGCATGTTTGCAATTCAGAGTGCAACTCATTCGCTTCCTCTTTGTTGTGCATTCCAAATAGCTTCAGGATATTATAAACAGTCCCGGAAACAAAAGAGATGAGTCTTCTTCCTAGCTTATGAAAATTCCGTGGTAAATTATTTACGCTCTTTGATGAGGTGCTTTTGAGATTACTAGTGGTCGGTTTCTCTAAATTTTAATTTTTAGATTTTTTTTTAATTTTTCTCGGCATTTACGAGAGGTTCCTGATAAGTTCTCGACTTCTCCAAGAAGGAAATGGGCTAGAGCCATGAAATTAACAGACTATTCCATATATTTACTCTGAAGTTCAATACACTTGGCACAGCGTTTCTGGAGTTTCTTCAACCCTTCCGAAAAAAACTTCTGAAGTCTGATCACTCTGCTGCTATCACCTCCGAATCATTCAAAAAATGCTTACCTTTCGAACTTTTTTAAGGTTTGGGAACAAGAAATATCCGATGGAGCAAGGTCTGGTGAGTAGGGAGGATGGTCTAGGCACTTAAATCCCAGATCCCTCAAAACATCCATTGTCTTGTCAGCCTTGTGAGCCGGTGCATTGTCCTGCAAAAAGAGAACACCTTTCCGCAGTTTTCCTCGCCTTTTCCACTCTAACGCCTCCTTTAACCGTCACAGAAAGTTGGGATAGCATTCAGCATTTATTGTTTGGCCCTTCGGGAGATAGCGAGTCAGTAAAATGCCTTCCGAATCCCAAAAAGTCATGGTCATGATCTTTCCTGCTGTCCTTTGAGTCTTGAATTTCTTTGGCCGTGGAGAACCCGAGTGGAGCCACTGCAGGGACTGTTGTTTCGTCTCTGGATCGTAGTGACTCATGATCTGTACTCTCTTGCCATGGCCTATCCTGCAGACCTTTGAGTCTTCAATTTCTTTGGCCGTGGAGAACCCGAGTGCCGCCACGACAGGGACTGTTGTTTCGTCTCTGGATCGTAGTGATTCATGATTTGTTCTCTCTTGCCATGACCTATCCTGCAGACCTTTGAGTCTTGAATTTCTTTGGCCGTGGAGAACCCGAGTGGAGTCACTGCAGGGACTGTTGTTTCGTCTCTGGATCGTAGTGATTCATGATCTGGAAGTGTCCACTCGTTTTCGTTTCTCATCGGCGTTCAAACATTTGGGCACCCACTTCGCTGACATCTTCTGCATATCCAAGTGCTCATGAATTATGAACCCAACACGTCCCTGGATATCTCCAATGTCTCAGTCATTGTTTTAGCCGGGATTTGCCGATCTGACCAAATCAAGTCATGAACACGATCAACAATTTCGGGTGTTGTCACTGTTGAAGGCCTCCCAGATCTTGCTGCATCTTCGGTCTCAAAGTCTCCACGCTGAAAGTTGCCACACCATTTCTTCACAGTGGAACATGAAGGGCACTTGTCAATGTTTGCGCCATACACTCACAGTTTTCCTTTGCAGTTTTCTTCTGCAGGAACAGTAATTTCATGACAGCCGAGAGTTCCATATTCGAAAATTCAACACTTCGCATTGACATGATTTAGTTCAAAACGTCAAACATCTGTAAAAAAAAAGAGTTATTAGTCTGAAAACTGACAGTTTACAATACAAAAGAACACTCTTTCGAGCTGCAGTGACAAAATAATTCTATAATTACAGGACGTGGGTTAGGCCGAGGACTTTTCAGCATCCCCTCGTATACACAGTGCGGGAATAATAAACTGATTAGAAAAAAAAATCCCGGTAAAACACATGAGTCGGGAAGTTCAAACGGGAGAATATCCGACTCCGGAGAAGGAACACTGTTAAAAAAATCTACTTAAAAATGAGAACCTGAACCTACTCGTTTTTTTTAAGTACAATCGTCTCGTAAACGAGTACATGACATGCTCAAATATAAGTAACCATACGTACTTACAAATAACTGCGTCAATAATTATAATCTCGTATTACTTCATTTTAGATATTATAGATTTAAAAAAATCGTTTAATAAATGTGTAAAGTGACACACATAAATAATTAGTCCAACAAAGTCACTGATCACAAGTAATTTAACTATGCATAAAGTATCTGCGTGTACGTTTTTACATAAGCTATGTTTGTGTCAATCTCCTAAATATATTGTCGCTTCAACACTATATTTGTCATAAAATTGTGCGGTCCATTTGTTCAGCATGTGACAACGAGTATATCTATTATCCCAGATATGCCATCGAATAATATACTTCCAGTTGATTCTATGAATAAATGAGTATGTATGGAGTACACGTAATCCAAATTTGAAATCTGGCCACGGGTGGCCTATTGGTCAGCGTTCGTGACTGCCACGGAGCTGACCTCAGGTTCGATCCTAGACAGGTACGGACGCTCGAACCACTAAATGCCCGCCGTGAGTCGGATGGGCACGTTAAGCCGTCGGGCCCCGGGGATTTGCCCCCGGTAATAAATAAGGGCGTCTTTCTCCCCTTTTCTACCTCGCTTCCTTGTGACTTTCCTATCGGGCACTCTAGTCCAAATCTCCTAGCTTCCTATTTCTAAGGGTTGTTTAAGACCTGGGGTCAGGCACTCCCTTCCTAAAATCCTCTACATATGATCTGATCAAATTTGAAATCGAGTCACGGATGGCTTAGTGGTTAGAGATTCTGACTGCGGATACAGAGACCCCAGGTTCAAACCTGGAGTGGTGGTGTGGATTTCTAACAATCGCTGAATATCCGCCGTGCATCGGACGAGCACGCTAAGTGACGTCCCCCGGGTAGGGATCCCACAGTTGAAGTTCCTAAGCTCCCTCCCTAATTTCTCTCAGCCCTCTATGTGCAAAATCGTACGGTGGCGCTATCTCGTGTGCTCTCACTTACAAACTAGCCTGTCCAAATCGGTAGATTAATTTTTGAGTACATATATTTGAAATATATGTGCTCAAAAATGAGTACATATATTTAAAATTGGAAATACCAAATATACTCACAATTGATTCACAATTCAATTGATATCTGTATGTATTAAAAAATGAGTACGTGTCTTTTCCAAAAATGAGACACAAGTACTCGGAGCTATTATAAGCCCAGAATGTACACAAAAACGAGTACATTTTGCTTATTTCTAAGCACCAATTTTTAACAGTGAAGATATAGCTTCGAATCCCATCACTGGCAAATATGGCCTTTTATGCTATAATGCCCACAAGAAAAGTTGTTTTTGAGATTCGAGAGCAGATGGTAATCCGAGGAGGCAAGCTCAGGTGAGTAGGGAGGTGTGGTAACACTTCAAATCCACATTTACAGATGGCAGCCATGACACCTGTTGTTTTGTTGCTTGCAGTGTTATACAGATGAAACAAAACTTCTTTGGTAAGCTTTCTTCCACATTTATCTTTCAAATGATGTCGAAGTTTCAATAGTTTCTCGGCACAGTTTGCTCCAGTGATGGTTTCGCCCTTCGCAAGGCCATCACCACTCCCTACGCATCCCAGCTCAAATCACCTTTCTAGCGGATGTGTTAGACTTTGTTTTCTGAATCGATGAGCAATCATGCTTCCATCTTTTTGACTCTGAAATATACCCAGTCGCATCAGAATAATAAGACCACCTACCTAATAATGGGAATAACCACCCTCGGTCCAGATGATAGCGGCGAGACGGAATGGCATGGACACAACGAGTCCCTGGAAGGTTGCCCGAGGCACAAGTGCCTATTCGGACTGCAGCAGAGCACAGAGGTGACAGAGATGACGTGTTGTCGGTCGGCACATTGAACCTGTCAATCCAAATAGTCCCACAAGTGCTCTATGGGATTGAGGTCGGACGATTTCGCCGGCCAAGGGAGAACGGAGACATCGCTGTCGTGTTCGTGGAACCAGTCACGTACCCCTTAACGACGTGACAGGGCGCATTGTCTGTTGGTAGACACCATCAGCACCAGGATAAAAGTCCAACATAAAGGGGTACATGTCACTGTCACCGGCTGTACTTCACAGACAAACGTGTCTGGGTGTTGGTTGTCGTGTGTCTGACGTCATATCCGCCACCGCCCGTCACTTCTGTGGAGTAGAAACCTGGATTCGTCGGAGAGGCAACCATTTTTTACTCTTCCTCTCTCCAATGATGGTAGTCCCATGCGAACTGCAGGCGTGGTTGCCGATGGACCTGGGTTAAAATGGGCGCCATGACGCAGTGTCGACTCCGGAGACCCATGCGTAACAGGGTTCGCTCCACGTTTATCGGGAACACGTACCTGGGTGCCCCAGCGTTCATTCACGTGGTCGATTGCTGCACTGTTGCGCGTCGATTGCCCTTTACCAGTCGACGTTCTGCTCTCGGGTCGATGGCCTTTGGGGCTCCACAGTTATGACGTCATGAGGTACTCGGTGTACCAGCGGTCCCTTCTTGGTACACCTTTACTGCAGCACCTCGCGAACAGCCCCTAAAACTGCCGTTTCTGAGATGCTCCTACCCTTGGCGCGGTAGCCGATGATCATTCCTTTTTGAACGTCAGTCAAATCACTACCTCTGCCCATTCTTCTCAGGTTACGCACTATGGCTCATCTGCGTTGGCCGGCCGCTTATATCTCCGTGTGGTCGACTTTGTCACGTGTACTCTGTGATGCGCTTGGGCCGGTACATTGTCATGTTATTCTGGTACATCGTATGGCGATGTACCAGAATAACTATATGAAACGTAGCCACATCGTATGGCGATGTGGCTACGTTTCATATAGTTTGACGAATCGTTGCAGAAATTATTCTAAATTGGCTTCAAACAGGGCAAGATTGACCCGTGACATGATCAGCTTTTGCTCAGGTGTCAGGAATTTTTGGGACACAATGGGCAGCAATTGTTTTTAACGAGCGCAATGTCTTACTAATTTACCTGGCCGTTAAAAGACTATCTAGCAGTACTGTTTCGTGCACCTTATCTAACTTTTCCTTTGCCGACAGTGGAATTCGAATCCACATCTTTCTACTCCGGAGCGACTGTTCTTCCAATTGAACTACGCCGGCAGGCTTATCGCTCTTCATTGTCTATTTGACTCATGCGTCATACATGTCCACATTTTCTGGAGTGATGACCTTAGAGGATCTGCCTGAGCGAGTGAAGTACTCCACTCTCGTTCTCCCAAGCTTTATCGCCGTTGCCTCTTTTTTTACGGTACCATAGGAAGGGGCATCCTCTGCTAGTGTTGCCATCATATATGCATGGATATCCATTGGTTCCAACTTTTTTTTTATTATTCAGATACCTCCTCACAGCTCTGAGTCTTTGCTTCTCGAGTTTTCTTTCGTTGGTTCACCTAGTCACCTTTTAAGACCTGCAAAAGATAAATAAACAAGAACACTAACATAACTATAAAGCTGAAAACTGGAAAATAAAATCTTGTGCTATTACGTCAAAAAAACTAAAAAATAAAAAATAAATCACGAACCTACGACTACCATTCTTAACTTTGCGGACAACCTACGTTACTTTCGATTACCTTTGGCGGCGGATTAAGGATATGCAAATCGATGTCAACGTCATGAGACTCTCCTGGCCAGAAGGCGTTGTGTGACACAGGAGTTTGATTAAAACAGCAACGTACTGGAGAACAGATTCAAATGAAAATAACTATCCGTGGAAGCATAGTCTCACTCTGCAGCACGCGCGGTGATTGGATTCAACTATATGTGAATCGCGGTTTAGAAAGAAGCATTTGCGTTTTCCACATCGAGTTTGTATTAGGTGGAGGCACCACTCCTATCCAAGCAGCACTAGCGGCCATAAATCACCATCCGTGCTGCAAGTGACGTCACATCCAGGCAAGACTCAGCCGCAGAAGAGAAGCTGCTTTGAAACCAATGAAACAAAAGCTTCTAGGCGTACAGACAGATAAAATGAGGAATTGGATAACCTTCATCAATTGTACACAAGCTTACTGTTTCATCAACTGCATAATTCAGTACTTTTTTGCCTGTATGTGACGTCACGCCAGCGATTAGTTCTGACCTATGGCGGCAGAGTCAGTGGTGTCTCCATCTAATACACTGGTGTGCAAAAATCAAGGACGAAGAGGAGAAATTAGCATAACAGCGGAACGAGCAGGCAGAACGGACCAAAAGACCACTCAGGAGACAGACTAGAGTCCGGTACGGTAGGGCATGCGCATATATGCAGCATGACGTGGGGGGGGGAGTGTCGGAAGGGTATAAAGCACACGGGCGGTGTACGCTCAGTAATTCCGTGAAAGCTATTGCCCGGTGTACATCGGTTTGAACGACGTCGAGTTGCTGCCACCGTGTGATATGGCCAACAGGCAATCCAGTAGACGACATCTGGATGACTTTACTCGAGGTCGCGTCATTGGGAAGTTGGAAGAAGGTCGACGTGTGACTAGTGTGGCCGAGGAGTTCGGGATCGCTCACAACATCATTTCACGAGCTTGGAGAGCATTTCAAACGTCAGGAACAGCTGTCCGAGAGTTTTGCAGTGGTCGTCCACGAGCAACCACAGCGGCGGACGACCGGTATATTGTCCTACAGACGAGAAGAGACAGACGGCAGACAGCGGGAAAAACCGCAAGGCACATGCAACAGACAACTGGGCGTCCGTTATCGCGTTTTACCGTGGCCAGGAGGCTGCACAAAGGTGGTCTATTTGCACGACGACCAGTACGGTGTGTGCTATTAGCGCCTGCTCATCGGAGACGGCGGTTTCTGTGTTACCAGGAACACAAGAACTGGACACATCAGCAGTGGGGTCGAGTTCTCTTCACGGATGAGAGCCGATTTAGTCTGACGAGCGATTCTGGACGTATACACATCTGGAGAGAGCAGGGAACACGCAATCACACCTTCAACATCATCGAGAGGGACTGGTTTGGAGGTGGCGGAGTTCTCGTTTGGGGCGGTATCATGCTTGGTAGCCGTACTGACCTCCACATCTTCCAAGGAGGTTCAGTCACTGGTGTCCGCTATTGTACCGAGGTTCTCCTGCCTCACGCGCGTCTGTTTAGAGGTGCTTTGGGTCCTGAGTTCCTCTTCATGGACGAAAACGCTACACCTCATCCTACAGTGGCTGTCGCAGAGCTGTTGGATAGTGAAGATATTAAACGCATGGATTGGCGCTACAAGAAGAATGGGCCGCGATGCCTCAACATCTCCTTGACAACCTCGTCCTCAGCATGGACAGACGTTTTAAATCCTGCAACGCAGTCAGGGGTGATCATATCCCCTACTAAAGACTGGATTTTTCTTGGCAGCCGCCTGTCACATGGACGTTTCTGTCTTCTGTCCAGTTGTGCTCGAAGCTACCTTTTCAATAAAGTGTCTTTGTATCTTTTGGATTCCTTGTTTGGACGGTTTTGCTCAATTGTCCCATATTCTTACATCTTGGGGATCTTATGGTATGATTTGAGTCGATTTGGAACACTTCTGCACGACGTTACATTCGAAAAACTGTCTCGTCCTTAATTTTTGCACGCCAGTGTGTAAGCTTAATGGTTTGCCACAATCAGACTCAAAGTAAGTCGTTTATCATCTTGAGCTAGAGCTTCTGCACACGCCACGTTTTCCTCTGCTGTTAATGTTAAGTGTCTGCCACTGCGTTTATCATCCATTAACGCACTGCACTGTAGTGTGAATTTCGAAAGCCATTTCTCCACTACGTTGCTGTTTTATTCAAACTCTTGTGTCAAACAACGGCCTGTGCACTCTAAAAAAAATTCTGAAATTTACGGACAACTTTCCCTCATTTTCTTCGTGAATTAACGAAGCATATTTCCGATACAACCTATTCCGCGAAATGACGGAAATAAACCTGAATTTAACGGAGTTTTCGTACCACGGGGAAATTCTGAAATTTCAGAAACCTTTCCGCAGTTTCTTTCTTATATTGACGATAAATTATCGTTTGAAAGATGTGTTAACGGAAAATTCTGAATTCTGAGAAACCTTTCCGCAGTTCCTTTCGTATATAAACGGAAAATCTCCGTTGTCACTTTTTCCGTATCCGTATGACGAGCAATTACCGGTAATAGAAGCGATTGGTGAGGATACTTGAGGTTTCATAAACTTTTAAATTTCAATCGTCTGTCGAATTTTGAAGTTCCGTAGTGAGATCGGGTATTGTGGATAGCACATCGCATGGATTTTGTTCATTGTGGCACAGAATATTTCTTCTCCTTTTCCCTATTTGGTGCACCAGCTACTTATTATATAGTGTGTTACTGCCCAGCAAAAACACAAGTGCTGGGAAACTGCTAGCCACCAGCTGGCAGTGATGGGTCACTGCTGGCTGAAATCTACCGCTCACGGCCCAGTAGCGGTCCGTTGGTGGCAGCGCTATCAGTTGGCGAGCCATTGATGGCCCTGCAGCATCGCTGTGAATTGTGGGCCTCCAGCAAGTGCCACTAGTGGCCCGTTGCTGGTAGCCAATGCAACCCCAACAGCAGGTGGACACAACAGGACTGCGCATGCGCAGAATCAACACTTCCTGTGTCTTTCATGGTACCAGTTAGTTGAAGACGACGCTATCGCCATCGTGTTATTTTAGTGGATGCTAAGAAAAAAATTTATATGTAGAGAGGCGAATTAATTTCCTAATGAAATTCCACGTCGACGAAGATATCAGATGAAGCCATGAAATACACCAACTCCATTCCCATGAATAACAATTCATGGAATGGAGTGTGTGAATAACAAAAAAAAAAATTGAAACCGCTTGAAAGAAATGCCCTGGAAAAACATTAAAAAAAACGTTTGTTGGAAAAAAAAAGAATTATACGCGTACGAAATTTATTGATTATTTGAAAAAAAAAAAAAAAGCAATGCGAAATGGATATAATGTACCCATCCATGGGTTGAATACGCAAGACTGGGAGGAATTCGCTTCTAAAAATAACGAGAAGTGAAATAAAATATCTTTCCTCTTTAAAACAAATGTAGCTTCGGACAAAGGAAAGGAAAGATACAACGTTAAAAATATAACAGAATGTGATATGAACCCGGGTAAATATACAATATATTAATTCAACAATCGCCTTTCAAGACGACAAGGACAGTACAAAACTTTGGAAAGCGACTTTAAGTCGGCACACTCCTTGAAAATGAGTGAAGTTCCCTTAAGGTAAAAAAAAACAACTATCGTTACGTTGAAAAAACAAATTTATGAGTTATTTGAAACTGACTTTTATGAAAAATACCTCGCAATATTGTAAAATGAAAGAGAGAACCATTAGATTACACATTCCGCACGAAACAGACAGCTTCAAGCACACGCTAGTGCGTGGCAAATTAGTCCGGTCGGTATAGAGAGCTCGCCTCCGACGCTGACAGCCCTGGTTGAGATCCGAACGGGTGTTTTTCCGGTCTGTTAAGAAAATTTCCCCAGCGCAGTGCTATAATTCACAAGTTTCGTGAGCGGAGAAAGGAAAAAAAGTTGTATCTTTGGGAAACTGCGGTTATCCTTGATTATTATTATTTTTTTTTGTATGGCTACTACTGAGGAATTGGCGGACAAGATTCGGCAAGCCATCAGTTACGTCAAGTGGTTGCCGGCTGCCACTACCGGCAAACTAGCGGACCACATTAGGCTAGCCATCATTTCTGGCACGTGCTTGCAGGGCCGCTGATGGACCACTTGTGGCAGCTACTGCCTGTGATGGATAACCAAGGAGGTTAGAAGTAGGAGGAGTTGGCAACAGCCCCTCTCCCTGTACTTCTGGCGTGACGCCACTTTTAATCAGCTGACTACGCCAATGCGCCCAATCTGAGAATCTCCTGTATATCTCTATGGGGAAATCGCGTTTTTAAACGGGTTTTTCGGACCCTTATTCTACCCATACAGGCATGAAAAAAATTGAGGTTGAAATATTCATTCCCATAATAAAAAATTTCTAGAAAAAAACAGGAAAATATGTGTTGGTATTTCTTTAAAAAATTGAACAAAATAATGAACTTTTGAGCGGAAGTGTATAGTGCGTATGGTTACTTGCATACTGCCCATGTGCAAGATAACCATGTTTAAACTATAACCAAAAGCCTAATGTTAAGAAATAAGAAGTTCGAAATATTTCTTCTTTCCATCTTTGGTTTGCATGCGCTAAGCAAAACTGCTTAAGCCACAGGAAGTGACGTCACGTTCCCGAACTCTCGCAGCTCAGACTCGCACCACCTCAGAGAGAGGACAACAACAGCTGATCTGTTTTGGCTTCACTCAAAACGGGTCCCTTCACCTCCTCTTCTTCTAACCTCCTTGTGGATAACTGATGGCCCTGTTGTGGCATATGAAAACTGATGAGGTGCCAAGTGTTGGCCGCCTGGACATTTTATTGGCGGTTCGGCAGCGGCAACATAGTGCTGGGCCATTGCTGGGTGTAAGAAACCGGGTACTTATTATACCCGATTTCTTACAGTAACACAGTATACCTCGATGTCTGTGTATCATCAGTCTTAGGACAACTTAAGACAAAAGCTATTATAGCTATCAAGAGTAAATTTTATATTTAGTTTTTTTTTTTTTTTTTTTGGGGGGGGGGACTAATGCTATAAAAAAAATACATTTCACCTTTTTTAAAGATAACTGAAAGTCATTGCCAGTTTTAAAAAAATCAAGTTGCAAAGCATTTCGTTGCTTTGCAATCTACGGAAAATCTGTGAAAAGACGGAAGTTAAAATAAACGGGCACACCGACTTAAATATCCCAGGTATCCGGCTAAACATTATCGGAAGATTTTTATTTTGTCATTTCTTGTAGGACTTCCGTCCACAGTGAGTAGAGGAGTTTAGGTCCCAGCCACCTACAGCGAGATCACCTTTTGGGCAGGACACAGAAACGGAAGGAATGAGAGCAAGTCTAGCGACATTGACAGAACAGTTCGTAGTGAGATTGGAGTACAGTAGATAGCGCCACCGTACAAGTACGATATTGTACATAGAGGGCTGAGAGAATTTCAGGGGGACATAGCAAAGGATACCCATTTAACCAGTGGGTCCAGCCTGGGGGCCGTCACTTAACGTGCTCGTCCGATGCACGGCGGATATTCAGGGATTGTTAGTAAATCACACCATCTCCGAAAGATCAGCTCAGGCTTGAACCTGGGGACCTTGCATCGATAATTTGAATCACTAACCAGTAAGCCGCGGCTCCGGAAGATTTCTATTGGTCACCAAACGTTATTAATGCCATCTAGCATGGAACTGAACTTCAGGAAAAGAGGAAAACACGTCGAAATTCTGGATTCGCTCATATCCACTGAAGTGTAAAGGTTAAGTCACGACCAGTTTTTTTTCACATGATTAATGCGTACGAACTTCGTAAGCAAAAATAGAGTTTAACATGTCGCCGTGTTTCTGAAAAAACAGATCAGAGAGACAGCGAAGGCGATGTACGTATGACACAACAACTCCTTAATATACAGGGTGATTCATAAAGAAGTATACAGTTTCAACGCACTATAAAACAAGAACAATGTAAGATATTTTATGTTACCTGTAACAGAATTGTAGGAGGATGTTCCAAGTTTTTTTAGAGACAGTCACAGATGTCCTATGTGTGCACCCTAAGTCACATCGAGCCGCTAATCCATTTCCGCCCAACCGCGAGGTAGGATATCTGAATCAAGTGCAACATCTGCACTTTGTATGGAATCATTTTCAGCTTCTTTCTCAAAATTCTCCAGACAGTAGGCTGTGAAATCTGCACTTAACTCACCCTCCGCGTTGATTTTTCCGGGCTTCGTTGAATGGCGGTGCAAACACTATCGACGACTTCTTCCGATACACGCGGTCGTCCAGGACTTTTAAGTTTGCACAAGCAGCATGTAGTTTCAAATTTTTTATGCCAATAGTAGATAGGCTTTCTGGTTGGAGATTCTTTTCCGAATCGTGATAAAAAATGCCGTTGCACAACAGTTACAGATTTCGTTTTGCTCACTTCAAGAACACAATACGCCTTCTCCATTGCGGACGCTACCATTTTGACTGACTAGTCACATGACACGAGCGCTATCGCCTACGTCACTTCCCTTAGTAGCGGGACTCACACTTTATGAGTACATCTACTTAACGGTTCGCAATTGTGGTCCGTGTCTTCAACTGTTACTGTTTTACAGCATCTGGAAACTGTATACTTCTTTATGAATCACCCTGTACTGTATGGCGCAAACAAAGAACTTTTCGTTGAATGCGAATAGAACATGTGTCTTGAAAACGGCAAGAGAACGTCGAATATGAGGGGTGTGGTTAGAGCAATCGCCGTTTGACCAGATCGTCGCGAGATCGATTCCAGGTAGGCCGAGGTGCTATGAACCACTGAACACTCGGTGTGCTTCGGTTGGGCAAGCCAAGCTGTTGGCTCCGAGGTATTATCCACCCACCGCCACGAAGCCCTTACCTTACCGTCTTCCCAGCCTTACCTTACCCTGGAAGTACCCGCTGCGGTGCGATAGTCTGACACTCTCAACCATGTCAAATCCCACCCCTTAACACTTACTCCCGACTTCCGCCTCTGGGTTATCTGAGCCTCTAGGTTCATTCTAATGCATCTTCATTTTTGCTACGTAGTACCAAAACCCCATGGGACATAGGTACATTGTTAAAAATTGGTACTTAGATATAAGCAAAATGTACTCGTTTTTGAGTACATTCTAGGCTTTTAATAGCTCCGAGTACTTGTGTCTCATTTTTGAAAAAGACACCTACTCATTTTTGAGTACATACAGGGAATCAACTGTGAGTACATCTGGTATTTCTAATTTTAAATATATGTACCCATTTTTGATAACATATATATTTCAAATATTTGTACTCAGAAAAATCCATACATTTCAAATATATGTTCTCTAACTTCATTCAGTTTCTGTGCTCTTTCGGGTAAGGCGCAGAAACAGAAGGAAGTCAGATCGAATCTAGCGATTCTGATAGGATAGTTTGTAAGTGAGAGAGAGCATACTAGATGGTGCCACAGTACAAGCGCACGATTTTGCACATAGAAGGCAGAGAGAAATTGGGGGGGGGGCTTAGAAACTTTAACCGGGGGATTCCTACCCGGGGGCCATTCAGCGATGGTTAGAAATTCACACCACTACGGGGAGCCTCCAGGCTCAAGTCTATCAGGCAAGGTTTGAACCTGGGGTCCCTCCATCAGGAGTCTGAATCTGTAACCACTAAGCCATCCGCTGCTCGATTTCAATTTTTTTTTTTTTTCATATGTGGAGAATTTTAGGAAGGGAGTGTCTGACCCCAGGTCTTAAACAACCCATAGAAATAGGAAACTAGGAGATTTGGGCTAGAGTGCCCGATAGGAAAGTCACACAGAAGCGAGGTAGAAAGGGGGAGGAAGACGCCCTTATTTATTACTGGGGGGCCAGTACCCAGGGACCGACGGATTAACGTGCCCATCCGACGCACGGCGGATATTTAGTGGTTCGAGCGTTCGTACCTGCTGGGATCGAACCTGAGGTCTTCTCCGTGGCAGTCACGAACGTTGAGCCCTATAGGCCATCAGCGGTCCGATTTCAAACTTGGAATACGTGTACTCCATACATACTCATAGCCCATCTGGGATAATAGATATATATATACTCGTTGGCACATGCTGGGCAAATAGACCGCACAATTTTATGACAAATATAGTGATGAAGCGACAATATATAATTTATGAGATTGACACAAATATAGTTAATGTAAAAACGTACTCAATGATACTTTATGCATAATTAAATTACTTGTGATCTTGTACTAATAAATTATGTGTGTCACTTTACACATTTATTAAACAATTTCTCTTGAAATCTATAATATCTAAAATGAAGTAATACGAGATTATATTTATATTTATTGACGCAGTTATTTGTAAGTACGTCTGGTTACTTATATTTCAGCATGTCATGTACTCGTTGAGATGTCATATAACGGTGTTGGTGGCACAATACTAAACCGTCTCTCATTAACATCTAAGCTAAGTATGAAATTTAATGGTGAACTGTTAACAATACTACCATGTAAGGGATACGCAAACTTGATTACATTTCGAAAAGCGACCATAAAGTTACTGCACCTTCAAGAAAGCGATGATGACCAATATTCCATTCAAGTAGTACCAAACATGATCAAAACGGAAACACAAGGACTTACAGTGAATAAAAAAAGAATTCCAAACCAGAATTGATCGCTGTGCAGCTGCTAGATAAGTTAGTCTAACAATTTTGAAGCTTCTTACCCAAGTTACTAGCAAAAAACCTTCGCATACACCGTCGTTAAAATGTATTATGATAGGAAACATTCTAACCAGCCAAGTACAGAGCAGATACACTCAGTTACAAGTGAGCATCGCCAATGTATATTGAGAGACGAAAAATGATTGAACGACTCTATGATTTTGGAGTCAGTTGTTCTGTGACGTATTACAGAGGTGAAAACATGTCTGAAGACGACAAATCTGCAGCAAGACATTATGTCCGCGTTGCTCAGTTGGGAGAGCGACTTACTCCGGAATAAGGGGGACGCAGATTCGATGCCCATCGCGGACAAACTTGTGTTTTCACAGTTCGTATAAAGAGTACCTTCGTTTCAAAGGATCGGCAGCATCACATACTGTCATGGAAAGGTCTGTGGCTCCAATCGCTGATTCATTTTTAGGTCTCGTTCAAATTGCAGCTGACAATTTTGACGCCAATATATCTTTCTGAAACGAACTAGTTTTTAATACATTCTCTTGCCATGATACTCGTCTGGAAACAAGCAACACCAAACATTGTCCTCCTGATGTCAACTGGAGTGATTATAGTTGGATGGAGAATGACGCATCAAAATCTCTTTCACCAATTGCTATACCAACAGGAACTTCCGTAACACCAAATGAACTTTTAAAGGTAATAAGTTGCAAGTGTGTCAGTGAAAGGATGTGTAATAGACGTTGTAACTGACAATTGAGTAACCTCTCATTTATACCATTTTGCACTTGCACAGGAAGTGAAAAATGTGAAAATTCATATACTAAAACGGTTATGGAGACTGAAGATGATAGTGATAATTCGACAACCTAATTGACTGTAGCCCATCAAAGTAGGGTGGTTGGGATGGGTAAGGTGGGTCTCTCTTCAGCCACCTCCCCGTAGTGAGACCTGGTCACTGATTGTCAAATAAGACTACAATTTGCTGAGAGCTGCACATAAGGATTTACATTTCCACATGTTTATTTTAAATTATTGCTCAAGGTTAATGCTAACACTGCTAAGTACTGCTAACTCTGCGGCTGTTACAAGATGGACATTTTGATGACGTCATAAAAGTAATTTTTTGAAAATGCATGCATATATACATAGTTTGTACATAAATAGAGATTTAATTTGATACCAAACACGGTAGCACTATATGAATTATTGTAATATAACAGTAAAATAATGAATTCAGATGGCGGCCATTTTGATGACGTCATAAAAGTAATTTTATCAAAATGCATGCATATATAGTTTCTACATCAATAGAGCTTTAATTTGATACCAAACACGATAGCACTACATGAATTATTGTAATATAACCGTAAAATGACGAATTTAGAAGGCGGCCATTTTGATGACGTCATTATTCAAAACGCTCAACAGATACAGAATGAAACCCATCAAATTCGAATTCAGGACACACTGTTCGTACAGAAACCGTCAAAAAACATCTTATATACCGAAATTTTAGGTATTCTTGCTTCGGCACCAGACTATAAGTTTTGTTGGGCACTCTTACTCAGCTGGTGAGACCTCCCACAGTGCTGCTATGCCGTCGTTGCATCATCAGCTGTCCATCGAGGACAAGAACATCAGCGACAGTAGATTTTGGAAATCCCAGAAGAGCGGCAACGCAACGCACTGACTGCTTACTCAAGTGAAACCCAACCACTAGATTCCTTTCAAAGGCCGTCAGTTCAGCGCCGCCCTGCGTTGTCGCTGTCGCTGCTGTCTGAAGGAGTTCCAACGTTCGTCATTATACTCAGCACCCAACACTCTACGCGCGTGCGCATCTGGATCTACTTTTGTCTGTATAGCGTATTTGACAAAATCAGTTGGCACGGAACGAGTGTCAGGTGATCCCCTGCTGCTTGCAGTGCGTCGGCAAGCTGCCGGAAGTTGGAAAAAGCTGACTGTTCTTGAGAACAATGTCCATGATAACATGTAAAGAGTTACGACATTTGCACACACCTGCTACTGAATTAGTAAGCTTAATGCAGATGCGCGTAAAAGTCACTTACTCAGCGTACATGCAAAATGCGTGGTCACCTGCGTCACCACGTGATCTAGACAACTAAAGACTGCTACTCGTCAGCAATCGCCACAAGGCCGCGGATGGAGTAGTGGTAAACGTTCATGACTGCTACGGAGAGACCTCAGGTTCGATCTCAGGCAGGTACGAACGCTCAAACCAGTAAATATCCGCCGTGCGTCGGATGGGCACGTTAAGCCATCGGACCGCGGGTACTGGCACCCCGGTGATTGATAAGGGCGTCTTCCCCCACTTTTCTACCTCGCTTTCGTGTGACTTTCCTATCGGGTGCTCTAGCCCACATCTTCTAGCTTCCTACTTCTAAAGGTTGTTTAAGACCTGGGGTCAGACACTCCCTTCCTAAGATCCTCTACGTATGATTTGTGATGTGATGTAATCGCCACAAGTGTTGATCACAGTGAGAAAAACAAAGGACCTTTCAGAGTTCGATAAAGAGCTCATTGTTAGTGGTTGTGTGGCTGGAGCGACGATCTTGAAAACAACAGAACTGACCAGTTTCTCAAAAGGTGAGCTATCCCGGGTCTTTAATTAGTGAAAAAATGACCCACGTTGCTTGCCTAAGAGGCGTAACTATAGCACAATGACAATCTTTCACGAACGAGATCGCCGTCGTCTGAGAAGGCTTGTATGGAGAAACAGGACTTCTGGTGTGCTGTAATTGATCGGAGAACTCAATGAAATCCGTTCCTGACCCATATCTCAGCTAACTAAGCGCAGGAAATTGAAGAGGATCGGTATTGGTAGTCGCATGCCTATACGGAAACCATTGATTTCTGCGAAGAACCGGAATGTTCGTCTACAGTGGTGTCAGGAACACCGTGACTGGACACTGGGAAAAGTCCCGCAATCCGACGAGTCACGGTACACCTTGACCTGTACCGATGGTAAGCAGAGAATTTGGCGAGAACCCCATGCAACAATTGATCCAGCTTGTCTTATTAACACAACTCAAGATTCTGGATGTGGTGTCATGGTGTGGGGTACGTTCTGTTGGTAGGGAACATGTCCCTTGATATTGCTGGAAGGTCGGGTGTCCTCCAAGGATTGTTTGAACATTGTTGCCGATCAAGTCCATCCTTCAATATTGCTGGAAGGTCGGGTGTCCTCCAAGTATTGTCTGAACATTGTTGCCGATCAAGTCCATCCTTCAATATTGCTGGAAGGTCGGGTGTATTCCAAGGATTGTCTGAACATTGTTGCCGATCAAGTCCATCTTCCAGTATTGATTTTTTATGCAGCAGGTGGCGGCTGTTCCAAGGACTATAGTGCTGTTGTCGATCTCTCAAGATATGTTCAAAAACATAACAGCGACTTCCATCAGCTTCCCTGGTCAACGCATAGACAGGATCTGAACCCCATGGAGAATGTATGGGGCGCGTCTGAAAAACAGGTCTGGAAGCAAAGTCTTCTTCCGTCAAATCTGAGCCAGTTTAAGGACTGGCTGGTGAGCGCTTGGGTAGACGTAGATGCTCTCCGGCACCTTTTGAAATCTATGACAAGCAGCATACGTGCTGCATTTCGGGTTAAATGAGGTCCAAACCGGTATTGAATAAAAGTTTCTAATTCCGTGGCCGGTATTTGTAGAATCAGATGTGTTGCATCCCAGACAATAACGGAAGAATATATAAATTGCACATAATACTTCTAAGCAATAACATAAGGACCACATATCTAATATCGCTTTGGGCCATCTTTTGAGGTAATCGCTTGAACCCGACGTGGCATCGAATACACGCAGAAGGCGGACTCAGTATTCCTAAGTAGTATGTGACGGTTAGTATGGGTCTAACGGAGTTGAAGGGGCACCGTGGTGTTAACAAGAACAATCCTAATGCCATGACACAGCCTTCGCCGGCGTATTTTCGTCCAACCGTGCAATCTGGTTGCAGTTGCTCATCCGCTCGGCGTCGAATATGGACGCGTCCACGGCCATATTGGAGCTGGAACCTAGTCTCATCGGACAAGACGACCCTTTTTCAGTTGTCTAACATGCAATTACGCATTCACTGCTGGTGGAGCTCTTCATGGCCGTCTGTCAGTATGGGCTCATGAACGGGTCGTCGACATTTTAGACCCATTTGCAAGAGCGCTTGGTGGATTGCGCTCTGGTTGTAGTTTACCGTAAACAGAAGGACCGTGACCATGTTTTGTCCTGGAAAGGACATGCCAAACTGTGTTCACTTAGACTGTCAACCAATAACGGTCTCTTCTTCCATTACGTTGGACAGACTATGCTCTCTCTTCGGATGATTCCCGTCATACCTTCACTACAGCTGTCCTCAAACAGTCAGCAATGCCTGCGGTTGCTTAGATGAAAGCCTCAGCCTACTTTGAGTCGATAATCATTCTCCATGTTCAAATTCTAACAAATCCCTTCCTTTGCCCATCGCCTTGGCTTTGTACTAGAAAACTGTCACGCCCTGCCTGAGCAATCTATCTATCTATCTATCTATCTATCTATCTATCTATCTATCTATCTATCTATCTATCTATCTATCTATCTATCTTCCAAGGCAGTTGGTGATGTCACTGCTACGTGTTGTAGACATGAACGATCATAATGACTTGACCCATTAGTTTAAGTTAATGTTCTTGACAGAAATGCTATATAACCATATAAGGACTTTCAAATTATCTATTTAGCAAGAATTAATAAACAGACGAAATCATTTGGGCACTGAGTGCATGGTGGGTGAAAGACACCCTGCTGCTCACAGTGCGTCGGAAAACCGCCGAAAGTGAAAATAAGGGTGATAGTTTCTGAGAACAACGTCCATGATAGCACATATAAAAGGTACGACTTTTAGATTCGGTTAGACAGTCATTTGCAAAAGTTTAAGACCACCTGTTGGTAATAGGAGATTTCTGCCGATTACGTCAGCTACTGTCTGTATTACTCCATTTTTCGTCACTGCTGCATCATCCTTCAGCGGCAGCTGTTGATAGAGTTGGGGGAAGCGTGGAAGCGTGGAAGCGTCAGTTTGCTTCTGGTTTTCATTCTAAGAGGTTTTTTGTACGCATTTTTTTATGTAGCGAAAAATGGGCAAAAAAGCGTCATTAATTAAGTGCTACTCAGAGGGAACAAATAGTGACTTTATATCATGAAGGATACTCCGAACGTGACATAAGCAGAAAGATGATTGTGAGCAAGACGGCTATTCATAATACGATCGTGAAATATCGAATTACGGACGAATTTAGCGACAGAAAGAGAAGTGGACGTCCAAGGAAACAACCACGCGCGATGACAATACCATAAGGCAAATAGCTATGCGTTCCCGAAGGAGTTTGTGCAAGAAAATCAAGGCCATTCTACATTCAAAATGGTCTGATATCAGTCAGCATTGGCACTGTTTCTCGACGTCTTAGCAATAATTTTGGATTAAAGTCTTATAAACCTGCGCATGAACCTTAGACTAACCTCTGTCACGAAAAAGAAGAGCCTCCAATTTCCGAAGCGTCATCAATCGTGGACTGCTGAAAATTGGAGCTAAGTTCTTTTTCCGATGTATCAACTGTGTGTCAATTTGAATCACGTAAAGCACATGTTCGACTACCGAAAGGCAAAAGGTTTGATTAAAAATACATCTTTAGCACCGTGAGACATCCGCCTAGTCAGATGAGATGGGGTGCTATGTCAACATCCGGCACTGCTTCATTATCCTTCTTGCCGACAGGCACTATCATGACTGGTACTTTTTATGTGGAAATGTTACGTGAGAAGCTGTTAACTCATATGCAAGTGCACAGATGCACAATCTTTATGCATGATGGTGCTCCATGCTACAGATCAAAGACAGTAAATTACTATCTGCAGAGGAAAAACATAACTGTGTTTGACTGGCCCGGTAATAGTCCCGACATTAACCCTATCGAACATTTGTGGGACCATTTTAAAAGACAAGGTAGCAGAAAAAGAGCAGCCAGATTCCCAAGCTTTAATCGACGCGATAAAATACGTGTTCTTCAAAAAGACATTTCAAATGACTACTGCAAATCCCTCATTTTTCACATCGTATTCTGTCCATTATAAACAAGAAAGGTGACACCGAATTTTCGGATGTAATGAGCACGTCTTTTGAATCTGTTCTGAGGCGAATTAAATTTATCAAAGCTATTCAAAGTCAACGGAACCGGTTTCGAAAACAATCAACTGGCTCCAACAATCGATAAAACATCCAGAAATAGAAACATCTACTTAGTTCCAACAGCGGCTAAAAGCATATTACAAAGATTAACAAATGGCGAACAAAAAGTTTCAAATACTACAAGGAAGGTACCATAGACAAAGGGTTTGCGTAATTAGTGGTATCTGACCGAAGAAAGAAGTTTTTCAATCGGGTTTTTAGTCCCGCAGATATTGCTGTAAACGGAAACGTGAACTTACGCCCTCTGGTAGCAGACTTGTGCGCTAAAAAATTTGAAATTATGTGAGAAACATTTCCCCACGGAAGCGCTCTCCAACAAAGAAATAATTTTTCAAATCGGACTCTTAAAAGCATAGATATCGACAAAAATAAGATATGACTTTACGCCTCCTGGTGGGAAAACCATGCATTGTTTTAAAAAGAAAGTATTGTCAAAATATTTTTCGATGTGAGCGGTACCGGTCCATGAAAGAATTTTTTCAATCGAGTTTTCAGGAGCTCAGATTTTGCGGCAAAAACATCAGACGCAGAAATTAACACTTACGCACCCTGGTCGCCAAACCATTCTTTATCAAATATTAGAAAATATAGGCAAAGCATTTCCTATCATGAGCTGTATCCGGTGCAGAAATAATTTTTCAAATCGGAGTTTTAGAAGCAGAGATATCGAGGAAAACGCAATTTACGTTTACCCTCCCTAGCGGAAAGTTTATGCTTTACTTGAAAATTTTGAAATTATATGAGAAACATTTTACACCGGAAACGCTATCTAACAAAGAATGAATTTTTCAAATCCGACTTAAAGGAGCAGAGATATTGACAGAAACAAGATATACATCTACGCCTCCTGGCGGAGAAACCATGCATTATTTTAAGAAAAATTTTTTTTTAAGGTTTATCGACATGAGCGGTATCGGTCCACAAAAGAATTTTTACTATCGAGCTTTTAGAAGCTCAGATTTTACTGCAAATACATCAGAAGCAGAAACAAATACATCAGAAGCAGAAACAATACATCAGAAGCAGAAACCAACACTTACACCCCCTGGTGGCCAAACCATTTTATAACAAAAATTAGAGTTTACATAGAAAATATTTCCCATGAGGTGCTGAATCCTCTGCAAAAAAAAAAAAAAAAAAAAAATGTTCAAATCGGAGCTTTAGAAGCAGAGATATCGGGGAAAAGCAATTTACTTTTACGCCGCCTAGCGGAGAATCAATGCGTAACTTGAAAAATTGACTATACGTAAAATTATCTTCGACATGAATGGAGTCGAAAGGTAAAAGAATTTTTTGAATTGGAAGTTCAGAAACAAATATATGGAATAAAATATATTTTGAATTCGATATCATCAGCGTTTACGCCCTCTAGCGGCGAAATTGTGCATCGTTAAAGAAAACGAAATAAAGGATCATCATTCGCATATTTCAAGTTTCCTAATGCAAAAAGAATTTTTCAAACGCACTATTAGTTGCAGAGATATCGTGTCTACAGACTGACGGACGGACATACAAAACGATAACATAAGCACGATCTTTTTTACAAAAGACGTGCAAAAAACAAAGGTGACCACACAAAGTTCTGATTTTGGTCTTTTTGTGTTCTAAAGAATGTAAGTATTCATCTGTGATGTCATTTTTTCAAATATCTCTGACTTGTAATTAGTTGTTTCCTTGAAAATCTTAATTTTTGAATAAATTGACAGGTGAGGTGGTCTTAAACTTTTGCAAATGACCATAATGTATTCCCGACAATAGCGGAGTGAAACCATAAGTGCTTAAACTTCCAACATAAACTTCCCAGGTGATGAAAAATTCTTTGATTTCGATGCAAAAGCAATTACGTGAGCAGCTCTTCATATTTGACTAATGAAGCTTATTTATCTTTCATCACGGAGTTTTATACTCAGCGATTGCGATTCAAGGTACAACTACGCTCTGACGTAAGCGGCTTTTCTGACGTTAACCTGCGTTAGATCTCAGTTAGTTCCTGTTATGAAAATGCCAGAGGGAAATTTATATCTGTCCCTGGAGATTTATATTCTCGTAGGTTGAGAGTTTATTTTTCTTGAAAATTGCGAGCTATTGGTTGTCTATGAATGCCAAATATCTGTTATTTATGGTCATAAAATGACAAATCCTTACTAATTCCGCACAGTTTTATCAGAGGACGCAGAATAAAGAAATACACTTACTGGTTGTGAAAATTACAGCACCAAGAAAGAATCGCGCTATTCAAATGAAATTTATATCACAGATTTTCCATGTTACAGGAGATAACTGATTACATTTGTAGAGCTATACAAGTTTTTTTCGCTTCAAAACTCAATACCGTTGCAATTGTACATCTTCGGAAACTTTTGTGAAGTGCTCTCCAGATGCGTCGTTTGAAAAGAACGAATCAGCAAACTGAGTCATTGGCGAACAAATCTTTCCTGAAAAGAATCGATTCCGCAAAAGATCCGATTCCCTGAATGAATCAATTAGAATAACTTCTTACTGGACAACAAAACTTTACCATGATGTCTCGGTGAGGCTCGTGTTTTAGTTAGAAAATATTACTTTATTTAAAAGTGCACAAATGCAGCAAATTCTCTAAACCGGTAGAATCAAACTGCCGAAACGAACGAATTGTTTTAGTGAGTCGAATCGAAAGAATCGATTCTTGCAAAAAGAATCAATTCTTGCAAAAGAATCGGTTTGCCCATCTCTTAATCTGCCCAAGTTCAACTCTATTTTTCGCCCTCCTCATCTCCAGGGGTGCGTCTCTAAAAATTTACCATCCTATCGTATTGGCTATCTGCAGCAAACTGCAAACCATCTCTATCATTGGTTATGCTCTTTCCAACCGTAGTTTGAAGAAGCGTATATGCTCCAGCTCTGTTTGGCCGTCCGTCTGTCTGTCCGTCTACATGATAACTCGCGTAAAAATGGTTCGATTCCGATGAAATTTTAGGGGACAACCTGAGGACGAACCCTATTGAAAATGGGCGAAATGAGGTCAAAGGTCAGGACATAGGAGCGAGATCCATTCCATCGCCTTTATGCGCCATAACTTAAGTAAAAATCTTCGATTGCGACAAAACTTTATCATGTTATTCCAGAGATATACTGAACCGGTTCTGTTGAATATCATCGAAATGGGGTCAAAGGTCAGGACGCAGAAGCGAGATTTATTCCACAGCCATTTTCCTCATAACTTGAGTAATAACTTGAGTAATGATTTCTGGTATGTTGGAAAGCGTAACATAATCAATGCATTGCATGATTTTACTAATTTGTTTGAAGTAAACCGTGTTCGACTCCAATAGGCGTCCGTCCATGCTCCTACGCACGTCTGTTGGCACGCAGTACAAAGCATCAAATGATTAATATTTGCCGCCAAACGGTATAGATCCCTTTCACTCGAGAGCGTGCATTAATTGGATCACCGTCATTTTCGGGATCTTCTGGCAACTAGTTGTCTGGACGTCTCCGTTGAGGCAGGAAGTCATTTGTGTTTTCTAAAAGCAATTTTCTACGCTCCATCTACAAGACAAATTACAATAAGACAACTAAGTTTCAAAACGGCCGACCTTGAGAACATAACCACGTTTTCCAACAAAGAAATTTCCTTTGTCTCCTGACTAAAATTCACGTTTATGTTGTACAAATTTATTTTAATAATTTTAATAATTTTGCACATAACAGAGTCGATGCCTGGGTGAGCGTGAGCGTGTATAGGCTGTTTTTTCTGCTAGAGGAGAACAAACATGCTATATATATATATATATCAGTCTCCGGCAGCTGGAATGTACCTGGCCAAGGCAGCGGCCAGTGCGACATGAAGGCAGAGGGTGCTAAGATTCCCCGGAGGACCGGACTAGGCTGCCATCTGATGCTGACCTTGGCTACTTACAATGGACGCTCCCTATCTTCTGATTCAAGGCTTCTTGAATTGGAAGAGGAACTACAAAGGATCAAGTGGGACATCGTGGGGCTAAGTGAGGTAAGGAGAAAAGGAGAAGATCTCATCGAACTTAAAAGTGGACATCTCTTCTACTATCGTGGGACAGATACTGGCAGAACTAGTGGTGTTGGATTTATAATAAACAAGAAACTGAAGGATAAAGTTGTAGAAGTTGAAAGTTCCTCTGACAGAGCTGCACGACTTGTTATCCAACTCTCGAAAAGATACCAGGCTCAGATTATTCAAACTTATGCACCCACCACAAGTCATCCTGAAGAAGAAATTGAAAAATTTTATGAGGAAATTTGTCATCTAAATAATAAAGGTAAGCAGCACTTGAAAATAATTATGGGAGATTTCAATGCAAAAATAGGGCAACGGCAACAGAATGAAACTTCGGTAGGTAAATTCGGTCATGGCAACAGAAACCAGCGTGGAAATACTCTCGTTGAGTTTGCAGAGGCAGAAGGGTTTTTCATCTTGAACTCCTTCTTCAAGAAAAAGCCACACAGGAAATGGACATCGAGACATCCAAATGGGACGACAAGTGAAATTGATTTTATTATGTGTAACAAAAAATTCGTCATAGAAGACTGCAGTGTGCTAAACAAGTTCAACACAGGTAGTGACCATAGATTGGTGAGATGTAAGATGCACCTCAACACTAAACTTGAACGTGGCAAGCTCATAGCACAAACAAAATGTATTGACATAACCAACCTTAAAAAACACCATAATACCTTCAAGTAAGAACTGAAGAACAGGTTCTCTGCTTTAGAAGGCCTAACATCGGAAGAAGTGGACATCTCTGAAGTTAACAGAAAAGTAACCAAAGCTCTTATGGAAACAGCAACAAAATTAGCTGGGTCTAAGAACAAGTTGCATGTGAACAAATTATCAGGAAAAACCAAAATGTTGATGCAAAAAAGAAGAGAGATGAGGACAACTAAAGAAGATGTGACTTCCAAAGTGGAATATATAGAGCTATGCAAGACAGTAAGAAAAAGTATCACTGAAGACGTAAGGTAATTCAACTGTGAACTAGTGAGGAAAGCAATTGAAAACAACCAAAGCCTAAAGATAGCAAAGGGACATCTCAGTAAGGGAAGAAAACAGATTATGGCACTGAGAAAAGAAGATGGTTCTGTAACAAGAAATAGAGGCGAAATTTTGACAAGAGTGAAAGATTTCTACTCCAAATTATATGAAAGGGATGATATATGCACTCCAGACATTATGAAAGATACCAGTACCAGAGTTCCTCCAGTCCTTCCAGCAGAAGTTGCACATGCAATCAAGAACATGAAGCGAGGAAAAGCTCCAGGAGAAGATGGAATTACTGTAGACATCATACAAGAAGCAAGTGGAGAAATCGAAACAGTACTCGCCCAAATTTTCACTCGATGCCTTAATGAAGGAAAGATTCCTGAGGATTGGAACACCGCTACAATGATCCTACTACATAAGAAAGGTGACATTGAGGATCTCGGAAACTACAGACCTATCAGCCTCCTATCAGTAGTTTATAAAATCTTCACTAAAGTTCTTTCACACCGCTTGAAGGTAACACTGGACATGGCTCAACCGAGAGAACAAGCTGGATTCAGGAGTGGCTACAGCACAATAGATCATATCCACGTGCTGAGAGAACTAATCGAAAGAGCGAGGGAATATGAACTTCCATTGTGCATGGCTTTTATCGATTATGAAAAAGCCTTTGATTCGGTGAAACCATCAGCAGTTACAATGGCTCTGAAAACCTGCGGTATTGAAGATGCATACATTAATATTATTAATAACATCTATGAAAATGCAAGTGCAAAGATTAGGCTGTTTGAAAATACAACACACGTAAAAATTGGAAAGGGAGTGAGACAAGGTGACACCATATCTCCGAAGCTCTTTAATGCCACATTGGAGGGTGTTTTTCAGTCACTGAGCTGGGAAAACAAGGGGATAAAGATTAATGGAGATTATCTAACCCACCTTCGTTTTGCTGATGACGTAGTCATTTTTGCAACTACCCCATCAGAGCTGCAGAGTATGATCCAGGAACTTGCTGACAAGAGTAAAGAAGTGGGATTAAAAATGAACTTTCAGAAGACAAAAGTGATGTTCAATGCTTTTACAAGAAATGAAGATTTATCGATTGATGGAGAAAAGCTGGAGATAACAGACACGTACGTTTATCTTGGACAGCAGATATCAAGTGAGGGTCACATTGATGAAGAAATTAATCGGCGTACAAAACTTGCCTGGAGAGCTTTTGGAAGAAACAGCATAATTTTCAAGAGTAATATGCCATTATGTCTTAAAAGAAAAGTGTTTGATCAATGCATCCTTCCAGTGCTTACGTATGGTGCGGAGACGTGGACCTTAACTAAAAGAGACATACAAAGGCTGAAGACAACTCAAAGCAGCATGGAGAGGTGCTTGCTTGGTGTAACCAGGAGAGATAAGAAGAGGAACTCGTGGATCCGAAAAATGACAAGAGTGGAAGACATCATGATCAGAGTTAAATCCCTGAAATGGCAATGGGCTGGACATACTGCCAGAAGGACAGATCATCGATGGACAGCTGAAATTTTAGATTGGATTCCAAGGGACAGGAAAAGACCCAGAAGAAGACCACATGGGAGATGGGTGGATGAAATTCGAAAGTATGCAGGGGTGACATGGTCTCCCCAAGTTTCCTCCACAACGGTCTGTCTTGTGCCAGTCTCCTCCATGTCACCCCTGCATACTTTCGAATTTCACCCACCCATCTCCCATGTGGTCTTCTTCTGGGTCTTTTCCTGTCCCTTGGAATCCAATCTAAAATTTCGGCTGTCCATCGATGATCTGTCCTTCTGGCAGTATGTCCAGCCCATTGCCATTTCAGGGATTTAACTCTGATCATGATGTCTTCCACTCTTGTCATTTTTCGGATCCACGAGTTCCTCTTCTTATCTCTTCTGGTTACACCAAGTATGCACCTCTCCATGCTGCTTTGAGTTGTCTGCAGCCTTTGTATGTCTCTTTTAGTTAAGGTCCACGTCTCTGCACCATACGTAAGCACTGGAAGGATGCATTGATCAAACACTTTTCTTTTAAGACATAATGGCATATTGCTCTTGAAAATTATGCTGTTTCTTCCAAAAGCTCTCCAGGCAAGTTTTGTACGCCGATTAATTTCTTCATCAATGTGACCCTCACTTGATATCTGCTGTCCAAGATAAACGTACGTGTCTGTTATCTCCAGCTTTTCTCCATCAATCGATAAATCTTCATTTCTTGTAAAAGCATTGAACATCACTTTTGTCTTCTGAAAGTTCATTTTTAATCCCACTTCTTTACTCTTGTCAGCAAGTTCCTGGATCATACTCTGCAGCTCTGATGGGCTAGTTGCAAAAATGACTACGTCATCAGCAAAACGAAGGTGGGTTAGATAATCTCCATTAATCTTTATCCCCTTGTTTTCCCAGCTCAGTGACTGAAAAACACCCTCCAATGTGGCATTAAAGAGCTTCGGAGATATGGTGTCACCTTGTCTCACTCCCTTTCCAATTTTTATGTGTGTTGTATTTTCAAACAGCCTAATCTTTGCACTTGCATTTTCATAGATGTTATTAATAATATTAATGTATGCATCTTCAATACCGCAGGATTTCAGAGCCATTGTAACTGCTGATGGTTTCACCGAATCAAAGGCTTTTTCATAATCAATAAAAGCCATGCACAATGGAAGTTCATATTCCCTCGCTCTTTCAATTAGTTCTCTCAGCACATGGATATGATATATTGTGCTGTAGCCACTCCTGAATCCAACTTGTTCTCTCGGTTGAGCCATGTCCAGTGTTACCTTCAAGCGGTGTGAAAGAACTTTAGTGAAGATTTTATAAACTACTGATAGGAGGCTGATAGGTCTGTAGTTTCCGAGATCCTCAATGTCACCTTTCTTATGTAGCAGGATCATTGTAGCGTTGTTCCAATCCTCAGGAATCTTTCCTTCATTAAGGCATCGAGTGAAAATTTGGACGAGTACTGTTTCGATTTCTCCACTTGCTTCTTGTATGATGTCTACAGTAATTCCATCTTCTCCTGGAGCTTTTCCCGCTTCATGTTCTTGATTGCATGTGCAACTTCTGCTGGAAGGACTGGAGGAACTCTGGTACTGGTATCTTTCATGATGTCTGGAGTGCATGTATCATCCCTTTCATATAATTTGGAGTAGAAATCTTTCACTCTTGTCAAAATTTCGCCTCTATTTCTTGTATATATATATATATATATATATATATATATCCTTATATATTGACAATTATGATAAGATATTTATACATCCCAGCAAAAACACAAGTGCTGGGAAACTGCTGACCACCAGCTGGCAGTGCTGGGTCACTGCTGGCTGAAATCTGCCGCTCACGGCCCGGTAGAGGTCCATTGTTGGCAGCCATTGATGGCCCTGCAGCATCGCCGTGAATTGCGGGCCTCCAAGCAAGTGCTAGTGGCCTGTTGGTGTCAACCAATGCAACCCCAACAGCAGGTGGAAGCAACGGGACTGCGCATGCGCAGAAGCAGCACTCGCTGTGTCTCTCATGGTACCAGTTAGTTGAAGACGACTCTATCACCATCGTGTTATTTTAGTGGATGTTAAGAAAAAAATCCATATGTAGAAAGGCAAATTAATTTCCTAATAAAATTCCACGTCGACGAAGATATCAGATTAAGCCATGAAATACACCCACTCCATTCCATGAATTGTTTGTTATTCATGGGATAGAGTGGGTGTATTTCATTTGAAACCGCTTGAAACAAATGTCCTAGAAAACCATTAAAAAGACGTTTGTTGGAAAAAAAAAAAGAAAAGTGTTATACGCGTACGAAATTTATTAATTATTTGAAAGAAGAAACAATGCAACGCTACGTGGATATAATGTACTCATCCATGGGTTGAATACACAAGACTGGGAGGAATTCGCTTCTAAAAATAACGAGAAGTAAAATAAAATAGCTCTCCTCTTTAAAACAAATGTAGCTTCGGACAACGGAAAGTAAAGATACAACGTTAAAAATGTAACAGAATGTGACAAGAGCCCGGGTAAATGTATATTAATTCAACAATCTCCTTTCAAGACGACAAGCACAGTACAAAACTTTGGAAAACGACTCGAAGTTGGTACAGTCCTTGAAAATGAGTGAAGTTCCCTTAAGATAAAAAAAAAAAAAAAACTATCGTTACGTTGAAAAAATAAATTTATGAATTATATGAAACTGACTTTTATGAAAAATACCTCGCAATATTGTAAAATGAAAGAGGGAACCACTTGATTACACATTCTGTACGAAACAGACAGCTTCAAGCACACACTCGTGCGTGGCAAATTAGTGCGGTCGGTAGAGAGCTCGGCTCCTACGCCGACGGCCCTGAGTCGTTTCCTCCCAGATTCAAACGGGCGTTTTTCCGGTGTGTTGAGAAAATTTCCTCAGCGCAGTGCTGTAGTTCGCAAGCTTCGTAAGGGTAGAAAAAAATAATGTAGCTCTGGGGAGCTGCGGTTATCCTTGATTTTTTTTTTTTTTATGGCTACTACTGAGAAATTGGCGGACAAGATTCGGCAAGCCACCAGTTACATCACGTGGTTTCCGGCTGCCACTACCGGCAAACTAGCGGACTACATTAGGTTAGCCATCATTTCTGGCACGTGCTTGGAGGGTCGCTGAAGAGCCACTTGTGGCAGCTACTGCCTGTGATGGACAACAGATGGCCCTGTTGTGGCATATGACAACTGATGGGGTGTCAACTGTTGGCCTGAACTGCTGGCCCTTCTGTTGACCTCCCGGACATTTTATTGACGGTTCGGCAGTGCAACATAGTGCTGAGCCAGCAAGACTGTTTTTGCTGGGCATATATTATAACATTATAACAGTAATATTTGCTATAGATGCCATTGCTGTATATGAGAAAAGAAAATAACATACAGTATAATATGCGTAATTGTAATGATAATGATATGCAAAGTGACAAATGTAGAACATGTAGTATGTGCAGTGATGCCATTGAACACATCTGCGGAAGATGCACCACGCCAGCAAATATTGATTATACGCAGCGACATAATAATTTTGCTAAGATGATACATCAACAATTAACGCACGATACAGAACTGTCAGTGTCAGAAGTACCATACTATAAATATCAACCCACTGAGTTACTAGATAATAAACAATTCAAATTATATTGGGACCGTAAGATTAAAACTGACATAACCATCCCTGCCAATCGTCCAGACATAGTGTTATATAACAAAATGCAGAAGGAAGCAGTCATTATCGACATGTTGGTACTGGTGGACTGTAATTTTCAGAATATCTATGCAACGAAAATCAACAAGTATTTCGAACTGGCTGCGGAAATTAAGCAGATGTGAAAGCTGAAAACAGTTCACATACTTCCACTGATTATCTCAGCAACTTGCATAATTCCTCAGACTCTTATAACTCAGCTTTATGCTTTAGGGCTACAACACATGGATGTAGGTAAAAATACCCCCGGAGAAAATACCCCATGAACACTGAAAGACGGTAAAAATACCCCCGGAGGAAATACCCCCAGAACAAATGGTTCACTGTAAACCGCCACGCAGGAACACTGATGTGTGGCAGTGTTCCGGTGTGGCAATTTACCGGTAGCCCTGCCACACATCTCTCAGCAACTTAAAATTGCCACATGTTTTTCATTAAGGGGCTGGGCACAAATTGCTGTTCCTCCGAAGAACACTTTGAATGTATGACAATTTTTCCAGTGGGGCAGTTTTCCAAGTTTCCGAATTATGTGTGGCAGTTTTCCAAGGTGCCTAACGAGGGGAAGGAACTCTTTTGTTTGTCTGAATTTCCATGCGGGTTCATATGAGTTTAGGGCAACTGGCAACAGAAGTTCAAGGGGTGGGAGGGCTATAAAGATTGCCGTTTCTAGACCTATATTGAGAACTGAATTGGGAACTCCAAACGAATTTGGAGCAAACGTTCCATGTAAGCCAAGCGAGAATTGTACCTTAATTTGAAGAAATAAATTGCCGAGATAAACTTGTTTTTTTTTTTGAGGGGGGGGGGATTACGCCCAACTCCCGTAATATTATATTCTGGTCCGCTGGAGTCTGTCAGTGTATCCAGATTGTTCCCCTTGAAGCGTCCGCGAGGTCCGTGAGCTGTGTGTGTGTGTGTGTGTGTGTGTGTGTGTGTGTGTGTTGGATGGGGGGGGGGGGGTGTCCTCCAGAATGGTAAAATGGACGTAGAGCTGTAAACATTAGAACCATGCTTTATATAATGATTCTGTACACGACCACGAATTCAGACTCTCCCAAGTTTCTAAGAGCGCAGACAAAGTGTTCAAACACAACATGAAGCACAGAAATGCTCTCAATTCCTAGGCTTCATGCTGTGTTTAGTGGCAGACTATGTATGCCCTTCCCCCTCCCCCAGAAATTTGGTGAAGTCTGTAAAACGGATACGAGGTGCTTGGTTTGGAGGGCTCTACCCCCAACTTCCGTGATTTTATATTCCGGACCTCTAGAGTCGGTCCGTGTATCCTCGATGTTACCCCTGAAGAGCTCTTAGAAACGGGGGAGGGGGGATTCACCCCACCCTCCTGAAAATTCGTGGTCGTGTACAGAATCATTACATAAAACATGGTACTAATGTTTACAGCTCTACGTCCATTTTAACATTTTGGGGAATCCCCCCCCCCAAGCTCACGGACCTGGCGGACTGTTCAGGGGAAACAACCTGAATACACTGATACACCCCAGCGGCCCAGAATATAAGAATACGGTAATATTACGGAAGTTGAGCGTAGAGCCCCCCCCCCCCTAAAAAAAGTGTACCTCGGATCCTCGGCAATTTATTTCTTCAAATTAAAGTACAATTCTCGCGTAGCTTACATGGAACGTTTTCTCGAAATTCGTTTGGAGTTCCCAATTCAGTTCTCAATATAGGCCCAGAAACGGCAACCTTTATACCCACCCACCCTGAACTTTTGTGGCCGGTTGCCCTAAACTCGTACGAGCCAGCATGAAAATTCAGACAAACAAAAGAGTTCCTTCCCCTCGTTAGACACCTTGGAAAACTGCCATACATAATTCGGAAGTTTGGAAAACTGCCCCACTGGAAAAATTGTCACACATTGAAAATGTTCTTCGGAGGAACAGCAATTTGTGCCCAGCCCCTTAATGAAAAACATGTGGCAATTTTCCAAGTTGCTGAGAGATGTGTGGCAGGGCTGCCGGTAAATTGCCACACCGGAACACTGCCAAAGATCAGTGTTCCTGTGTGGTAGTTTACAGCGAAACGTTTGTTCTGGGGGTATTTCCTCCGGAGGTATTTTTACCGCTTTTCAGTTTTCAGGGGTATTTTCTCCTGGGGTGTTTTCCCCGAGGATATTTTTACCGTTTACCACAACACCTAAGGCCCAAAGTTCAAGAAGCAGTAATTCTTAATACGTGCCACATCGTACGACGATTTTTAAACCATGTCTTTACTTGACTTTATGCCCGTACTAACAAGTGGACCATGCTACAGATGCCATTGCTGTAGATGAGTAAATTAAATAAAATATAATAATAATAATAATAAAGTAGTAAGATATTCTGGAATCAAATTGCATTTAAGAACGAAATTGGCGAGTGACTCGATCTCTCAGACATTTTAGCGCTTCAGTATCATTATTCTGACTTAATCGAAAGTTACGTTACAACTATATAACAAGAAATTTGCCATACACCTGATCCGGTTAAACAATGAAGCCGTCCACGGTTCCAACTGAAAATGGCTGCTTCCCGAGTCACTGCACAGCTCGCTTACCTTAGTTCCAAATTTAAAAGCAAGAGTAGTGCAACATGGGAACAGCAATAAATAGTCAAAAGAGAACATAAAATTAAAAAATAATTTTCGTATGAAATTACACTTGTAATTCCGTACGTAGATGTTTTTTTGTTGTTGTTTGTTTTTGTGTTTTTTGCCATAGAAAGTTCAGTACCGAAAACCGGCTTTTCACAGCCGCTACTGTGGCATCATCTCGTCCAAATCATTAGGACCACGTCTGAGCTGTGTTACGTAACACGATCGAAGGCGTTTCAACAGCTCCTTAGAAACAGTAAAACGTTACGGTCGTTACGAATATTCGTTCCATTTTGCCGCTCATAAACAACCGCTGAGGAAAAAAAATACGTGGATGTATAAATAGTTAAATGACGTATTTCCTTTTATATTTTTCATAGCTACACATTGGGGAGAGTGGGAGTCAATAAATACGCTGAATTAAGGTCCACGCGTGTTTCCAATAGCGTCATTTTGGAATTGCAACACGTTTACTTACTGCGGAACTCAATATTTAAAAGTGATCTGACACAAGGCTAACATTTTCCTGTACATTTAATTATTTATTTTCGTATTAATTCAGTACACTGAATTAATAGTATATTAACTTAATCATAATATGTTAAAGTTAAGCGTCCTGAGCCATGTTTTCTTGTACCTATTTATTTTTGTATATATTAATTCATTGTAGATACATTGACTTAGCATAAGCTCATAATATTCATTTAATTTAATTATAACCACTAATAATAACAACGTAAAGCTATTAGCTGACTTGATTCATATAGCTGTTACGTCATAAGTTAACATAATTTCATCGGGAAACAGTTTTCAGTCACTAAACATCCGAAAACACGAAACGCTAAATGTGATATCACAAAGATTTATCTCTGAGTTGTTGGTAATAGTGAGGACGTGAATTATAGAACACGAACAGCGCGCATTTACAAAACTGTGATAATTACCCAGTTAGTGGTCTTTATTGACGACTTATAGCTACTTTAATTATGAATTGAAAATAACCAAATGTGTCAGGATGGCCGAGCGGTCTAAGGCGCCAGATTTAAGCTCTGGTCATCGAAAGATGGCGTGGGTTCGAACCCCACTCCTGACAGTGGCTTGGTCGCCCTTTTTTTTTTTTTTTTTTAATTTTTGCCACTTGTATTTCATTCAAAGAACCAGAAATTGTAGTTGCACATAATTTTGCCACCAATTCCAGATTCCAATATTGATGTAGAAAAGAGATCATTATTAAAGCAAGACAAAATACGATTCAAGATTTATAAATAAACGAAAGGAGAAAATGTTAATGGTAAAAAAAAAAAAAAAAAAACTGCAACGACGTGTACGAAACTTCTTAAAGTACCCGAGCAACAAAGGAATTTAGAAACTACTTCTGCCGGAAATAGGATTTCGGCGAAAACTTACTTTAACATAATAGTTATTTCTGTCATTATTTTTATGAGCGATGTTGTTCTAAGAAAATAAAAGTGCCTTAGAGGTGAACGGGTTAGGTGAAACAAACCGAGAAAGAAGGCCCTTAAAATTTTCAAAAGCAATTTAGAATTTTATTTGTTGTTTTAATCAATTAGTACTTTTTCTTAAAGTTTTATTACTAATTATTTTATCAACTTTTATTAAAATTAATTAGAAGAATTTTAAATAAAAGATACAAGTCACGTGGGAGTCAGATGCTAAGAATATTAAGTTTTCCTTTAGATACTGTTCTGTCATTCTAAACGGTTCCAAATATTCCGTGTGAATAATATGAATCAATCACACTGAATACACATAACTTATATGCAACTCTTGTTAAGATAAATAGACAAAATCATCGGTCGTTCCTCGTTTTTCTTTAATTAACACACAGCAACCGAAAAATTGTGTTTCGACACCGCTGAGATCGAACCCCAGATCTCTCGATAACTAGACGAGTGCGTTCGCTTTACGCTACGGTGCCAACAATCCACGGCGCAATGCGTGTTTATCTGTCAGCATCTGACTTCACAAATCCGTAGGGATAGGCTTAGCAACTGAGACGTCTCCATCTGGGGGGGGGGGGGGATTAACGGCACAACTATTTAATTTTAGCTAATAAATCCAAAGGGGGAGAGAAATGGTGAAAATCTTCCAAATGCGTGGAGTCAATATTAATAGACAAAGTCATCCAGCGATGACTTTGTCTATTTATATTGTCTTCACGTATTTGGAAGATTTTTACCATCTTGTTAAAATTATGGGCTGGGAGTGGCGGATGTCTTTTGCGTTTTTTTTTTTTTTCTTCTTTTTTTCTTGTTTTTTCCCGAGCATAATGACCATGGCGATCACGTAGGGTCATAGTCGCCGATCCCTAATTTGAAACCATTGATTCTGGGTGAAGCATGGGTGGTTCGCCCACCCTTCTCACCATATTCCGGGGTGGTGCTAGCGAACAACCCATGACTCACCTGAAGCTTGAGCCTATCTCGAGCGATTAGACAGTGTTACTTCTTGATTCGGCTATTCTTCGTACGTCGAAATTAATGGGTTCCGCCATTTTAGGCGAGGAAAGAATTCTTTATTCGCCTATTCCTGCCACGCCCAAAACTTTCACCTGCTATAGGGGAGGTATTCACGTGGAGCAAACTTCTTGATTCGCCTATTCTTGTTTCGCCTATTCCTTCTACGTCGAAAGTTAATGGGGCGAGAAAATGCTATTACATTATTTCGCTTAAGCTTTGACGGAGTGATTTAAAAAAAAAAGACACATCTTTAACTCCTGTGATTTTTTTTTATCGAAACACTAAATCTGTCGTGTGTTAAAAAAAAAAAAGGACAATTTTTTTCCGTGAAAAATTTTTTTTTTTCGATTAAAAAAATAAAACAAGTTTCAAACCCTAGGGATAAAACTAACTTTTTTTTTCCACGGGAAAAATTGTCCTTTTTATTTTAACACACGACAGATTTAGTGTTTCGATAAAAAACAAGAAACATGACACCGAATTTTCGGGTGTAATAAACACGTCTTTTGAATCCGTTCTGACGCAAATTAAATTTATCAAAGCTATTCAAAGTCAATGGAGCCGTTATGGAAAAAAATAGTATCAGACGGAAGAAAGAAGTTTTTCAATCGGGTTTTTAATTCCTCAGATATTGCTGTAAACGGAATCGTGAGCTTACGCCCTATGGTTACAGACTTGTGCGTTAAGAAAAACATGAACTTATATGAGAAACATTTCACACCGGAAACGCTCTCCAACATAGAAATAATTTTTCAAATCGGACTCTTAGAAACAGAGATATCGACAAAAAGAAGATGCGACTTTACGTCCCCTGGTGGGAAAATCATGCATTATTTTAGGAAGAAAGTATTCCAAAAGGTTTTTTTTTTCATATGAGCGGTATCAGTCCAAGAAAAAAAAATTTAGTCGAGTTTTCAGGAGCCCAGATTTTGCTACAGATACATCAGAAGAAGAAATTAACACTTATGCCCCCTGGTCGCCAAACCATTCTTTATCAAACATTAGAAATTATGTGAAAAATATTTTCCATCAGGTCTTATATGCGACACAGGTAGAATTTTTCAAATCGGAGTTTTAAAAGCAGAAATAACGCAGAAAACGCAAATTACCTTTGTACCCCCAGCTGAAAGTTTATGATTTACTTGAAAATTTTGAATTTATAGGAAAAACATTTTGCATTGGAAACACCATTCAGCAAAGAAGGAATTTTCCAAATCGGTCTCCTAGAAGTATAGATATTGACAAAAATAAGATATACATCTACGCCCCCTGGCGTAGAAACCATGTATTATTTCAAGAAGAAAATGTTCCTAAAACGTTTGTCGACATGAGTAGTATCGGTCGACAAACGACTTTTTTTTCAGTCGAGATTTTGGAAGCTCATATTTTGCTGCAAATACATCAGAAGCGGAAATTAAGACTTGCGCCACCTGGTGGCCAAACCAGTTCTTACAAAAACTATAAATCATGTGCAAAGGATTTCCCATCAGAAGCTGTATCCGGTGCAGAAAGAATTTTTCAAATAAGAGATTTAGAAGCAGAGATGTAGGGGGAAAGCAATTTACCTTTACGCCCCCTAGCGGAAAGTCTACGAAATACTTGAAAACTTTAAAATTATATGAAACACATGTCACACTGGAAACACTATCCAACAAAGAAGGAATTTTTCAAATCGGACTCCTAGAAGTAGAGATATTGACAAAAATAAGATATATATCTACGCCCCCTGGCGGATAAACCATGCATTATTTTAACAAGAAAATGTTTCTAAAAGGTTTGTCGACATGAGTACCATCGGTGTACAAACGACGTTTTTTTCAATCGAGAATTTAAAAGATCGTATTTTGCTGCAAATACATCAGAAGCGGAAATTAAGGTTTACGCCCACTGGCGGACAAATTATTTTTTTTTTTACAAAAAATAGAAATTATGTGCAAACGATTACCCATCAGGAGCTGTAGCCGGTGCAGAAAGAATTTTTCAAATCGGAGATTTAGAAGCAGAGATATAGGGAGAAACCGAATCTAACTCTACGCCCCCTAGCGGAAAGTCTATGAATTACTTGAAAATTTTGAAATTATATGAAAAACGTGTCACACTGAAAACACTATCCAACAAAGAAGGGATTTTCAAATCGGACTAGTAGAAGTAGAGATATTGACAAAAATAAAATATACGTCTACGCCCCCTGCCGGAGAAACTGTGGAATATTTTAAGAAGAAAATATTCCGAAAAGATTTATCGATGTGAGTGGTATCAGTCCACGAAAGAACTTTTTCAATCGATATTTTAGAAGCTAAGATTTTATGGCAAATACATCAGAAGTAAAAATTAGTCCCCTGGTGGCGAAAGCATTCTTTACCAAAAATTTGAAATTATATACAAAAGATTTTCCATCACGAGGTGCATCCGCTGAAGTAAAAAGTTTTCAAATCGGAGTTTTAGAAGAAGAGTTATCGGGGAAAATGGGATTTACTTTTACGCCCCCTAGCGGAAAATCTATGCGTAATTTGAAAAAGTAACTATATCTAAAATACTCTTCGACATAAATGGAATCGAAAGATACATTTTTTTTTCAATCGGATGTTTAGAAGCAAATATGTGGAATAAAACGTATTTTTGAATTCGACATCCTCTGCATTTACGCCCTCTAGCGGCGAAGTTGTGCATCGTAAAAAAAAAACGAAATAAAGGATCATCATTTGCATGTTTCAAGCTTCCCAATGCAAAAAGAATTTTTCAAATCGGACTAATAGTTGCAGAGATAGCGTGGGTAGAGACGGACAGACTGACGGGCGGACAAACCGGTAACATAAGCACGATCTTTTTTTACAAAAGACGTGCTAAAAATAGTCACGGGAGGTAAAGATGTACTTTTTTTTTATATCACTCCGTCAAAGCTTTAGCGAAATAATGTAATAGCATTTTGTCGCCCTATTAACTTTCGACGACGAAGCAATAGGTGAAACAAGAATAGGCGAATCAAGAAGTTTGCTCCATGTGAATGGTGAAATAAGAATGGGCGAATCAAGAAGTTTGCTCCTAGTAAGAATAGGCGAATCAAGAAGTTTGCTCCTGTCTCGCCTATCAAGAATTCTTTCCTCGCCTAAAATTGCGGAACCCATTAACTTTCGACGTACGAAGAATAGGCGAATAAAGAAGGCACGATTGGACAGAAGCCAGTGCCCGCTCTGACCCCGAAGGATACTTTTGCGTTACGCATGAGGAATCACAGAATGGGCTCAGGGGATTACTTTTGCTAAAGCTGGTGGTGAGATTAGCTAAACTGGGGTGTAGGGGAACTGGCCACCGGAGAACTGGTCACCGCAGAAATGGCCAGCGAAGAACTGGCCACAAAAATTTTAAGGGGCCGTATAAGAATTGCGCTTTTGATCGCTTCGTGGCCACGTCCCCAGAGGTTGGTTATCTGAATCACAGTAGTTTCAAGTTTCCGTAATTTTGTATTTTCTTAATTGCGATATTTACACTATGTAATTCTTAAAAAAAAAAAAAGTGTTTATAATCTACAACTCAACAAAAGAATTTCACTGTTCAAAAACTGCAGCTGAACGTATTCTCCGCGGGCATGTGCAAACGCAGGAAACCTGTCGGCAAGGTTAGATGTGGCTTAATTCCAAAAATATAAAATATAAAGAATTTCTGGTCCATTCTGGAGATTTTCAGCGTTTGCAAATTACAACTCTACAATTTATTTGAGGAACGTGCAAACTCAGGATACCTGTCGGAGGTGGTGGGGGAGGACGGGGGCTTAAGACTGAAAATATAAAACATAAAACTGGAATCCCAATCGCGAGATTTTCAGCGTTTACGAACACTATAACTTAACAAATTACCTGTGGGCATATGCTAACGCAGGAAGTCTGGGGAAAGCGGAATCCCGAAAATGTAAAATGCAAAGAGTTTGTAGCCCAATTGGGAGATTTTCATCGTTTAGACACTACAAGTCAACAAATTCTCTGCGGGCATGTAATAACGCAGAAAACCTGTCGGGGGGGGGGGGGCATAATACCGAAAAAATAAGATATAAAGAATTTGTAGCCCAGTCAGGAGATTTTTAGCGTTTACACTCTACGAGTCAACAGATTCTCTGCGGACATGTGCTAACGCATGAAACCTGGGAGGGGGGGGGCATAACACCGAAAATATAAAATATTCCGGCGTTAGCACATGCCCGCAGAGAATTTGTTGAATTGTAGTGTGTGAATGTTAAAAATCTCCCGATTGGGCTACAAATTCTTTATATGTTATATTTTATGTATCATGTCCCTTCTCTCAGTCCCAACAGGTTTTCTGCAGTTGCACATGCCAGCAGAGAATTTGTTCAGCTGTACTTTGTAAACGCTGGAAATCTCTGGATCGCATCGGACCAAAATTTTTTTTTATTACGTATTTTTGGAATAAAGCCCCGCCCTCCCTCCGACAGATTTCCTGATTTCTCATATGCTCGCAGAGAATTTGTTCAGTTGTAGTTCACATTCCCTGACATTCTTTTGTTGAGTTATAGATTATAAACATTTTTTATAAGGAATTATATTAAATATCGCAATTAAGAAAATAGGAAATTACGGAAACTTTATGTGACTCGGGTAACCAACCTCTGGGGACGTGGCCACGAAATGAGCAAAAACACAACTTTTATACGGGCCCTTAAAATTTTTGTGGGCACTTCTCCGGGTGGCCAGTTCTCCGCTTTGTCTTTCGATCGAAAATGATGTAAAAGTCTAAATTTTTGATTGAAAATGAAGTGTTAAAAAAAGGAACAAAATACGTGCTCAAGTTGTGGGAAATATGACTACACGATATTTGTTTAACCAAAACAATTTTATGGCACTGAAATTGCAATGTGGCCAGTTCTGCGGTGGCCAGTTCTCCGTACCCGGTTTCTAACAGACGTAAGAAAACATCAGTTAACACCTGGCGTATTTTCCTGTTTTTAAAAAGTTAACATTTTTTCCTATTTTCGAGAAGTGGGCAATTTTTTCGTGGGCATTTTTTTGCTCATACCCAAATTTGGGACGGGAGACTGCTGCTTATAACTCTTAGAGTTGCTCACGGTGGTCGTTAAACCACTAAAAATATCCAAAGTCTCTCCATAAGCAAAAAAAAAAAAAAAAAAAAGCAGTTTTTGTCCACTATTGTTTCCTTTGTTAAACACGAGAACAAAAGAAAATAGAATCAGTGAGGAGAAGCATTTCGCAAAGATCACACGATTTTTCAAAAATCAAGAACAGGAACTACAATAATTTACACCCTAATGATCCGGGTAGTCGAGAAACCGGCAGTAATTTAGAATTCCGAATCAAGGAAATATGTTAATTTCAAGATATTACAAGTCTAATGTGCCTCAGAAACAGGGTCAAACTCGATCTCTCACAGGCGCTGCTGCAGTCCTTTTGCAGATCTCAAGTGCTGGGCAGCAGCATGACACCTCTTTTAAGAAACACAATCTCAACAGGGAGCTTCTCTAGGAAATCAAGTGTCAAGAGGAAAGCTTATATGTACTCTTCTGTTTAACATGGTAAAATGCCACCCAAGCTCAAGGGAGGAGGGAAAGAGCTTTTTCCAACTCTTTTCAAAGGTGAACGGTTTCCTCGCGGTTCTAGATCCATTGTATCTCTTTCACACGCTCATTCATTAAAGGCCGGCAGAGTTCGTTTCCCCACGGTTTTACAGCTCTCCCAGACATGCTAACAACTGCAAGACAGACACAAAAGACTTATGGAGACCACCTTGGTATCTTAGAGTTGATTGTAATGGGAATACATAAGAAGCTTTGTGCGCACGACCGTTATGCATGTTCTGTCTTAAATCTTGTTCCAAACTGGTAGAATCCTACTGAAGGTGCTCTTTTGTTGGTGGGCGGGGAGATAAAGGAATTGCATTACAAAATAACGGAACTAAAAGTGCATTCCTTCAGCGAGTAAAGAAAGTAGGTAAATTATGCTGAAGCACAAAGCTAGCAAAGCAGTACCAGCCCTTAACCGCTCCCAGTTAGCTATAGAAGTTGACTGTTCAGTGGGCTACAAATTGAATTGTTTCCTAGATGCTTGTATCAGGGGCGCCAACTTCTCGAAATTATTGGGGGGTGGGGGACGTGAAGAGATCAGACGTGGGAATGGCATGTCTCTTCCATTGTCAGAAGGAAAATAAAAAAAAAGGGCGGAGGGCAAAAAAATAAACTATGTGTCGACGTATATTTTAAAGCGCAGTGCAATTGCTCATTACCAAATGAACAAGGAAACAGAAATTTCTTTTGATGAATATTAATATTTTTAAAAATAAAATTCAGCCTGTGATTTTATAAAAATATCCAGAAAGTTTTTATTTTCAAAGTTTAGTAAAAAATGAGAAAATTAGCTGGGTTACTCAAACAAAGAACAAGAAGAGCAAAAAATAGATAAATGAAGGTGCTAGAGATTAAAAGTTTCTGTATTTTATTTATTTTATTTTTGATAGTTGTTTCAAGAATTTACCACATATCGCGAGAACATGTCAAACTTTATTAATACCGTGCTGGCAGTCCAGTTTCTTATCAAATGAGCAATGCTGAAATTGGGAAAAAAAGTTTTTATTCATTTTGTTATTTATTCATTTTTTGGAAATAAATCGCTTTGGCCTAATAAGGGGGAGCTAGGTACACCTTATGAGGCTAAAGCGATTATTTAATTAAACGGGACCAAAAGTATTGGGTGGGCACTGCCCCCTAGTGAAATTATTGGAGGGGTAAGATTCACCTGCCCCCCTATAGTCGGCGCCTATGGCTTGTATCATTCTGCTATGTGGTGTGGTGTATTTCAGCTTGGGGCTTAATAAAAGCGCGGAGGACCAAAGCAAAATTCTGTTTTTGCAGCGGTTTTTACAGAAATTTTTAATTAGGGGCGTGCTAAAAATTTGGGGGTGAAAGCAAATTTTTCAAAGGCTGAAATGTGAAAAACTTATGGAAGACTGTTGAATTTTTCATAGTTAAGAATCGGGAATCTTTTGTTCCCCAAACTGCATGTGGTTATCTAGTTTTTGTGCTGTTTCTTTGTTTTAATCTTTCATTCCTGAATGCTTCCCCAAACACAACAAAAGCAACTAAGTTAGATATTGACATTTTTACAAATCTCGTTCATGATGAGATCATGAGATCGTGCCACCGGGGGCGGCTACAAATCTGCAAAATTTGTAACCGCCCCCGGTGGCGCGATGGCCTCTGATCATTCGTCCGACAGGGGTCCGGATTGGAATCTCGGTGAGGCATGGATGGATGTTGTGTTTGTCTTAACGGCATTGGCTCTCTCCCTTTTCTGGAACCAGTGACCCTAAATTAGGGATGGGCGACTGTCTATAACCCATGAGGGCCGCGGGTGACTTAGTGGTCAACTTTCGTGCCTGCCACGGAGAAGACCTCGGGTTCGATCCCAGGCAGGTACGAACGCCCGAACCACTAAATATCCGCCGTGCGTCGGATGGGCACGTTAAGCCGTCGGACCCCGGGTACTGCCACCCCCCGGTAATAAATAAGGGCGTCTTCCTCGCCCTTTTCTACTTCGCTTCCGTGTCACTTTCCTATATGGCACTCTAGCCCAAATCTCCTGGCTTCCTATTTCTAAGGGTTGTTAAAGACCTGGGGTCAGACACTCCCTTTTTAAAATCCTCTACATATGATATGATATGATCTGTTTATAACCCACTGAGTTGCTCACGGTGGTCGTTAAACCTCCAATCAAAAAAAAATATATATATATATATATATATATATATAACTGACTAAAAAATGGAAAAATGCATACATATATTTTGTCGTTGCAAAAATTGACTTTAAATATAACTTAAACAAGAAAAACTAAAAATCGATATTAGACTGCTATATACTCGTACTTAAATTTCAAATAGAAAAAAAAAAAGAAGAAATATTGTTACATTAAAAAAGAAGAAGAAATATTGTTACATTATAGTAAAAAATAGTTCAAGGTTAAGCTGAGAAATCTATGTACAATAAATGCTAACTGCCATTTCGACAACTGTGTTGTATGATAATAAAAAGGACAAATACTTATTAAAAATTAAACACGTACTGACGTACATGTATACTATTTTCCAAGACATTTGTTTCAAGCGGTTTCAAATTTTTCTTGTCATTCACCCACTCCATTCCATGAATTGTTATTCATGGGTGCATTTCATGGCTGTAATCTAGTATTTCATGTCTTAATCTGATATCTTCGTCGGCGTAGAATTTCATAGGAAATTAATTCGCCTCTCTACATATGAATTTTTTTCTTAACATCCACTAAAATAACACGATGGCGATAGCGTCGTGTTCAACTAACTGGTATCACGAGAGGCACAGCAAGTGTTGCTTCTGCGCATGCGCAGTCCCGTTGCTTCCACCTGTTGTTGGGGTTGCATTGGTTGCCAGCAACGGGCCACTAGTGGCACTTGCTTGGAGGCCCACAATTCACGGCGATGCTGCAAGACCATCAATGGCTCGCCAACTGATAGCGCTGCCACCAACGGACCGCTACCGGGCCGTGAGCGGCAGATTTCAGCCAGCAGTGACCCAGCACTGCCAGCTGGTGGCCAGCAGTTTCCCAGCACCTGTGTTTTTGCTGGGATAGTATACATAGTATACGTGTTTACATGCCCCACGTGTTTACATAGTATACATTGCCTCAGTACGTGCTTACATAGTATACGTGTGATGGGGAATGTGTGACACACACCATCAAATAGAAGGGAATTGAAATTTTTTTATCAGCGGCATATGAAGAAATTTGGGAGGGGATGTTTGAGGGGTGTTGGGGTGTGTGTGTATAAATCCTTGTGGTTTTATATTTGTAAACTAAATATTGCAAGTAGCTTCAGAACACAACAACCGCTCATGAACGTTTGATAACACAATGAGAAAACTTTCACACTTTTTGAAACACAACCGTAAAAGTTCTTAAGATACATGGACTGAACGGAACAATTTTGCTGTTAAAAAAGCACTATTGGAACACTGTAGGAACGCTTTTGAAATATAACTGGAACAATTTTCAGTACACCTGGATTCAACTGTGGCCTTCGACAAGGAAATGACGGTTATGCGACGTCACACTTTCCGTCAGGTGCAGTCAAATTTATTTAAAAATTGTTTCTTCAATTAAATTGTGGTTAATCTGACATGTCTTAATCTTGCTCAGTTATTTTTTTTTCTATTATTGAATTGAAACAAATTAGAAGGCAAAGGATATGTTAATCTCTGACGTATACTCTAATTTAACTTTCATTTTTAGTTCCTTTCTCTATGTAAATTTGAGTTCATTCTCTTTAAGCGTGTTTTACCTTAACGTTATATTTTCTCGCTCACGGAATGGTGTTGGCAAGAGTCTTGAGGTCAGAATGCGCTTTGACAGATAAGGATGAGAGGTACACTGTTGAAGCAAGCAGCGAAAAAGTGTGGTGGTGTGGCGATGTTGTGTATCGATTAATGTTGTGTTACGTTGTACTTTCACGACTTTCTATATGTAAAGAAGTTGTACTTTTCATTGAAAAGTAGAGATACTCCTTATTGTGCGGCCCATGGTTAACGCAGATGCCTATTTAACCTGAAGTATTTGGATAATAAAGGACAGTGAGTTTTGCAAGTTGAAATCGACTCTTTTCTGGCCGTTGTGTCGTCTAATTTAGCTCAGTGAATAATTAATGATGATTTTTGCCTGCTGCTATCCGGTGTTTAAGACTTCGAAGTTACAGTGCTGCGAGTTCAACTGACAGATAGCACGATAGTAACAATGTTTTACGTAGTGATAGTTTAAGCGGAAAACATTACAAATCTTAAGATTGTTCTTGTTTTGGCTTTCGCTGTTCGTTCGCTCGTTAACGATGAATTCAAAGCGATTCGATTGTAACAGTAATTCCATCACTGTTACAAGCGAGACGGTGACTCGCCGTTCCGTTACTGCTCCATCACTCCTGTCGTAAGCAATGGTATTATCACCGTTACCTGCGAGACGGTGAATCGGCGTTCCGTTACTGCTCCATCACTCCTCTCATAAACAGTGATTTTGTCACTGTTACCAGCCGGACGGTGACTCGCCGTTCCGTTGCTGCTCCATCACTCCTGCCATAAACAGTGATTTTATGCCCAGCGAGACGGTGACTCGCCGTTCCGTTGCTGCTCCATCCCTATTGTCAGTGATTTTATTACCAGCGAGACGGTGACTCGCCGTTCCGTTACTGCTCCATCACTCCTGTCGTAAGCAATGATATTATCACTGTTACTAGCGAGACGGTGACTCGCCGTTCCGTTACTGCTCCATCACTCCTCTCATAAACAGTGATTTTGTCACTGTAACCAGCGAGACGGCGACTCGCCGTTCCGTTACTGCTCCATCACTCCTGTCCTAAGCAGTGATATTATCACTGTTACTAGCAAGGCTGTGACTCGCCGTTCCGTTACTGCTCCATCACTCCTCTCATAAACAGTGATTTTGTCACTGTTACCAGCCGGGCAGTGACCCGCCGTTCCGTTACTGCTCCATCACTCCTGTCATAAAAAGGGATTTTGTCAGTGTTACCAGCGAGACGGTGACTCGCCGTTCCGTTACTGCTCCATCACTCCTGTCATAAACAGTGATTTTGTCACTGTTACCAGCGAGACGGTGACCCGCCGTTCTGTTACTTCTTCATCATTCCTGTCATAAGCAATGATATAATAACTGTTACCAGCAAGACGGTGACTCGCCGTTCCGTTACTGCTCCATCATTCCTCTCATAAACAGTGATTTTGTCACTGTTACCTGCCGGACGGTGACTCGCTGTTCCGTTACTGTTCCATCACTCCTGTCGTAACCAATGATATTATCACTGTTACCAGCAAGACGGTGACTCGCCGCTCCGTTACTGCTCCATCTCTCCCCTCATAAACAGTGATTTTGTCACTGTACCAGTGAGATGGTGACTCGCCGTCCCGTTACTGCTCCATCACTCCAGTCCTAAGCAGTGATATTATCACTGTTACTAGCGAGATGGTGACTCGCCGTTCCGCTGCTGCTCCGTCACTTCTGTCAAAAACAGTGATTTTGTCACTGTTACTAGCGAGACGGTGACTCGCTGTTCCGTTGCTGTTCCATCACTCCTGACGTAACCAATGATATTGTCACTGTTACCAGCGATACGGTGACTCACCGTTCCGTTACTGCTCCATCACTTCTCTCATAAACAGTGATTTTGTCACTGTTACCAGCTAGACTGTAACTCGCCGTTCTTTTACTGCTCCGGTACCACTGTCGCGAACAGTGATCTTATCACTGTTGCCAGCGAGACGGTGACTCGCCGTTCTATTACTGCTCTGTCATCCTAGTCGTAAACGATGATTTTGTCACTGTTACCGCAGCGAGAGATGACTCGCCTTTCCGTTATTGCTCCATCTTTCCCCTCATAAACAGTGATTTTGTCACTGTACCAGTGAGACGGTGACTCGCTGTTCCGTTACTGTTCCATCACTCGTGTCGTAAGCAATGATATTATCACTGTTACCAGCGAGACTGTGACTCTCCATTCCGTTACTGCTCCATCACTTCTCTCATAAACAGTGATTTTGTCACTGTTACCAGCGAGACTGTGACTCTCCATTCCGTTACTGCTCCATCACTTCTCTCATAAACAGTGATTTTGTCACTGTTACCAGCGAGACTGTAACTCGCCGTTCTGTTACTGCTCCGGTACCACTGTCGTGAACAGTGATTTTATCACTGTTACCAGCGATACTGTAACTCGCCGTTCTTTTACTGCTCCGGTACCACTGTCGTGAACAGTGATTTTATCACTGTTACCGCAGCGAGACGGTGACTCGCCGTTCCGTTACTGCTCGATCTCTCCTCTCATAAACAGTGATTTTGTCACTGTTACTAGCGAGACGGTGACCCGCCGTTCTGTTACTTCTCCATAACTCCTGTCGTAAGCAAAGATATTATCACTGTTACCAGCGAGACTGTGACTCGCCGTTCCTTACTGTTCCATCACTCCTGCCATAAACAGTGATTTTGTCACTGTTACCAGCGATACCGTGACTCACCGTTCTGTTATGGCTCCGTCACCCTTGTCGTAAACAGTGATTTCATCACTGTTACCAGCGAGACTGCGACTTGTCTTTCCGTTACTGCTCACTAACCCCTGTCGTTAAAGGCGATTTTGTCACTGTTTCCAGCGGGACTGTGACTCGCTGTTCTCTTACTGCTCCGTTACCACTGTCGTAAACAGGTATTTTGCCACTGTTACCAGGGAGACGGTGACTGCCGTTCCATTACTGCTCTGTCATCCCTGTCGTAAACGATGATTTTGTCACTGTTACCAGGGAGATGGGGACTCGCCGTTCCATTACTGCTCTGTCATCCCTGTCGTAAACGATGATTTTGTCACCGTTACTTCCGTGGAATTGTCACCATTGTCACTATGACAGGAAAAGCACTGTTAAACCTACATTTAGTCAAGACGATTCAGTCCGGATGGTACCTTTCTCCAGGCATCTGCCACACCCAGGAACGACCAGAGCAATGATAGATTGTATACCGGGACTCGTCAGTTCAAAGCACAGCTTTCTACTGGCTTACAGTCCAACATCGATGTTCCTTACACCACAGTAATCGGTGTGTTGAAATAGTTGAAGTTATTAGCGGCTTGTAGATCTCGTGCAGCGTCCTGCGCACTGTACTGGGTCTGCAATCAGTCCCAATAGTCTCACATAGGGCTTGCGTGCTTTGACACAATAATGATTTGCATTCTTGAGCACACAGTCCTTCGCAGAGCTCTTCTGTTACATTCTGTTGTTGGTTTCGGGGGGGGGCTTACGGATCATTTCTTAGCAGATTCAGCCTCAGACCGTTAGCATTTTCATATCGTCACAAAACTGTCTGCTAGACTTCCGGGTGGTTGGAATGTAAACGAGCTGGTCTCCCTCCATGCTTTTCAATGGCTGCAGCTGCTGTAAAGAGAGCTAAAAAAACTGTTCTTTCTGACAAAATTTGCCATCTTAATGTGGCGGAAGAGCAACGTTACGAAGAAAAGATTTGAAATAATGGCATGGAAGATCCATATATGACATACCTGAAAGATATTTTTATCGTCTGGAAGTTCATGTTGCTAAGGACCTCCCTGATCTGAACTATCACGATATTTAGAACTATTTAATAGGCAGTTTTTCGTGTTATAGCGGAAGAGCTCTAAAACCTTATAAAAGCTTTGATGCATATAAATATTTTACCAATGGGCGGGTTAGAAATGCATTAATTCTAAAGACTGAAAACGAAAAATTTCTTACCCGGTGTAAGATAAATTGTTACATTTCTGACTGGTTCCAGTGTGTATTGCAATTATAAAAAAGAAAATACCGACTTATCATATCCCGAAAACGGACTATTTTTTCACACACACACACACACAAAAAAGAAAACAGATCCGGGAAAACGGACGATACATTAATGTATGGCAGGACCCTTTAATTCGATGTGGACGTATATCCTTAAATTTCAGTTCGGAAAAAAAGGCATCTATTTCAGTATTTAGAAATAAGTAACAGTACAAAATCTGTAAAGTTCACGAAAGTTTAATAATTTCCGATTCGACAGCGAGGTTAATCCGTCATGCATTGAGAGCATTTTAAACAGAATAACAAGGATTTACGTAAAAACTTGAAAACAAGACACAAGAGTGAGCAAGAAAATGTACTGATAAAAATTCGACTATTAACGTAATAAAATATGCAAGTTTATGATACCTGAAATGAAGTGTTTACTGCAGATCCTATCGGCCTGGATGACCATGCCTTCTGATTTACGGCTATTTTCCCACATAACCAGGCGTTTTTCTGCCATTGGAAAGCGATAAAAGGAAATTCCACTACCTTACTCGTACTTTGAGAAGCACCCATACGCCACACAACTTTTAACGATTTCTAAAACTTCAAACAATCGAGTGTCAGAGGGTGCAGAAATCGTTCCCCCATGTTAATCCCATGGGAACCTTAGCAGCCGAACTTTCTTTTAACCACCCGGAAGTAACCGTGACGTTAAAATGTCTCTCTGCCTAGTTATCGGTATAAGTATTGAACACCCATTCTCCAAGAAAATCCGAGAGCCGCAGATGGCTTAGTGGTTAGCGAGTCAGACTATCAATGCAAGGTCCTCAGGTTCGAACCTGGGTTGATCTTTCAGAGATGGTGTGATTTACTAACAATCGCTGAATATCCGCCGTGCATCGGACGAGCACGTTAAGTGACGGCCCCCAGGCTGGACCCACTGGTTAAATGGGTTTCCTTTCCTATGCCCCCAGCCCCTGAAATTCTCTCACCCCTCTATGTGCAACATCGTACTTGTACGGTGGCGCCATCTACTGTACTCTAATATCACTACAAACTGTTCTGTCAAAATCGCTAGACTTGCTCTCATTCCTTCCGTTTCTGTGTCCTGCCCAAAAGGCGATCTCGCTGTAGGTGGCTGGGACCTAAACTCTACTCACTGTGGACGGAAGTCCTACAAGAAAATGACAAATAGTGTGGCAAATACTCACTGTTCCAACAATGTCCTTCGGAAATTTGTAACTTTTGTGTAAACGCTGATTACAATGCAATTTGTGCGTTATTTATAAAAAAAAATTGTGTCCTTTCATGTATTCGTATGCTAACAGTATAAATATTTCTCCATTTGGCCGCGGTCATGTATTGTTTTTCTTATACAGGTAAAAATGTAGTCCGTCCTTAGGTTTGGGGCATCAGTGTAGTTGGGTCTGTGTCGTGGTGCTTGTACGGGACCTAACTCACTATCAGTGGAGGAGTGTCCTGTTGTCAATGGCAGCGACGTTTACTTTAGCATTAGGTACGCAGAACTGGATCCCAGATTTTCACATCCAAGTTCTGATTTTTTCTACTTTTTTGAAGAAAGTTTTAAGCGGAAGTACCACAGAACCCTTTTTCTTAACCTCTTCATACATTTGTTTGTAATAGGCCAACTCTCTGTTAACGTCTTTGCAGACTGTGTAACTTCTTTCGGCATTTGGGTGAAGGTCACTAACCCGTGAGGCCTTTTCAGACATTTCAATTTGATTTGAAGAATCTGCAAGAAATTTGTCTGCCAAAACTTGTATGAGAGGATTCATACTATTCTTATTGTCTTCCTGATCTGCGTCTCCTCCGGTTTGTATTTTCATTAGCTTCTTATTCATAATTTCAACTGACTGAGACTCAATAAAATCTTCCACATGAAGCATCCATTTTCAAGTGCAATCTCAATCCCATTTGCACAACTTTCTAGGTGATTTTTTTTCTCAGTTTTTTCAGATTCCTGTGAACCAGAAAGAAACTGTGGGCCCAGTTTTCTTCAACAGAGATAATTGTTGTTGATTTCTTAATTTTCAGTAATGGTAATGTTTCTGGGTACATATAATATACACTCATCAACAATGAAATTTGCGCACCTAGAAGAAAACATGCTACAACCGCGAAACTTTGCAAGAGTGCGTGCTGGTATGCAAATGATCCACGTTTGGTGCGAGTGCGCATGACCTCATACCCTGTGGTGGCGCTGCAAGCACGAACCGGTTAGCTTCACAAACCGGCGTGTGGTCGATGCCCCATGAAAGTGAAAAGCACCGGCTGACGCAAGTAAGAGTATAGAGTGACAAGAATGCCGGGTAGACGCCAGAGAAGTCGATTTACGCAACTTACGGACTTTGAGAGAGGGCTGATCATTGGTCTGAAAACCGTAGAGTGGACGGTGAGCAGGTATGGCCCGCCACGTGGATCGTTCTGACCATACCTTCCTACTGTGTTGGGAGCAGTGAACACGTGACGGCACTGCCACACGGCGGAGCGGCTCCTGACTGACCAGGAGGACCACCGGTAGAGAGGATCTACGGATCGTTCTCCAGGTACGGACGGATCCCACGGGGACCCAGTCCACTACACAGGCAGATGTAGCAGCTCCTGTGTGCCCACGAACCATTTCCCGAAGCCTCGCGGAAGCGAATCTGCAATCCCAACGCCTTTTACGCGTGCTGCCGTTACCCAGTACTGCCAGCAATGGCCCAGCACTATGTTGCCGGCACCGAACCGTCAATAAAATGTCCGGGTGGCCAACAGAAGGGCCAGCAGTTCAGGCCAACAGTTTGCACCACATCAGTTGTCATATGCCCCAACAGGGCCATCAGATATCCATCACAGGCAGTAGCTGCCACAAGTGGCCCTTCAGCGGCCCTGCAAGCACGTGCCAGAAATGATGGCTAGCCTAATGTGGTCCGCTAGTGGCAGCCGGCAACCACGTGACGTAACTGGTGGCTTGCCGAATCTTGCCCGCCAATTTCCCAGTAGTCATAAAAAAAAAAAAATCAAGGATAACCGCAGTTTCCCAAAGCTACAACTTTTTTTTATCTCCCCTTACGAAACTCATGAATTATAGCACTGCGCTGGGGAAATTTTCTCACCAGAACGGAAAAACGCTCGTTCGGATTTAGGTGGATACGACCCAGGGCCGTCAGTGTGAGAGCTGAGCTCTCTACCGACCGAAATAATTTGCCACGCGCGAGCGTGTGCTTTAAGCTGTCTGTTTTGTGTGGAATGTGTAATCGAATTGTTCCCTCTTTCATTTTAAGAAATTGCGCGGTATTTTTCATAAAAGTCAGTTTCATATAATTCATAAATTTATTTTTTCAACGTAACGATAGTTGTTTTTTTTTTATCTTAAGGGAACTTCACTCATTTTCAAGGAGTGTACCAACTTAGAGTCGTTTTCCAAAGTTTTGTACTGTCCTTGTTGTCTTGATAGGAGATTGTTGAGTAAATATACATTTACCCGGGTTCATGTCGCATTCTGTTGCATTTTTAACGTTGTATCTTTCCTTTCCGTTGTCCGAAGCTACATTTGTTTTAAAGAGGAAAGCTATTTTATTTTACTTCTCGTTATTTTTAGAAGCGAATTCCTCCCAGTCTTGTGTATTCAACCCATGGATGAGTACATTATATCCACATCGCGTTTTTTTTTCTTTTTTCAGATAATTAATAAATTTTGTACGCGTATAATTCTTTTTTTCAACAAACGTTTTTTTAATGGCTTTCCAGGACATTTGTTTCAAGCGGTTTCAAATTTTATCTTTGGATTCACCCACTCCATTCCATGAATTGTTATTCATAGGAATGGAGTGGGTGTATTTCTTGGCTGTAATCTAGAATTTCATGGCTTAATCTGATATCTTCGTCGACGTGGAATTTCATTAGGAAATAAATTCGCCTCTCTACATATGGATTTTTTTCTTAACATCCACTAAAATAACACGATGGCGATAGCGTCGTCTTCAACTAACTGGTACCATGAGAGACACAGCTAGTGTTGCTTCTGCGCATGCGCATCCCGTTGCTTCCACCTGCTGTTAGGGTTGTATTGCCTCCAAGCAAGTGGCCTCCAGCAACGGGCCACTAGTGGCACTCGCCTGGAGGCCCGCAATTCACGGCGATGCTGCAGGCACATCAATGGCTCGCCAACTGACAGCGCTGCTACCAACGGACCACTACCGGGCCTTGAGCTGCAGATTTCAGCCAGTAGTGACACATCACTGCCAGCTCGTGGCCAGCAGTTTCCCAGCACTTGTGTTTTTGCTGGGATAACACCGGAACATCGCCGGCTCCGTGTGCAGTGGTGCTAGGCCAGAGCAACGTGCAATGACACAGACTGGCGACGGGGCCATTCGTTTTGGGGACAGATGATGTACCCGGCTCAACGGCACAATCCCAACCTCCCTATCCAGAGCCACACCTCCCCCACTGCAGGCATTATGATCTGGGCAGCCATAACCTATGACAGCCGACAAGCTCTAGTAGTGGTACGTGGATCATTGATGGGCCAGCGGTATGTGGATGACATCCTACTGCCCCATGTGCCACCATTCCTGGCCGGGATTCCGGGTGCGCTATACCAGCAGGATAATGCCCGCCCGCATAATGGTCAGGTTGCCCAGGACTGCCTACGTCCTGTCCAGACACTTCCATGGCCTGCCCGCTCCCCGGACATGTCCCCTATCGAGCATGTGTGGGACCAGTTGAAACACCGGCTGCCGCCGTTCCACACTATCCGGGATTTGGAGCACACCGTCCAACAGGATACATCGCCGCACGAGGCAGTTTGACGCGCTATTGAAGATGACCGGACTGCGTGCAACAGGTCTCTCTGTAATTGTCCTGCAGCTCTGTTTTTGCCATCATATGTATCATTCATCTGTGTCATTACGTCCATAAAATTTCAGTTCAATCCGATGTTTCCTCCTTCGTGCTCAGATTTCATTGTCCGTGAGTGTATGATAACCTTTCCAAAAGTCATTCAGGATTTCAGTTTAATCTGCACTGGTAGTCGCCACGGCTTGGCTAATTACAGGAATGTAAACAGAAGTGTCTGAAGATTGCGATGCATTTCGATCCATAGGTTACAGCAAGCCGATGGTATTGGGGAGCGAGAATACCACTTTTACATTTGGTTTTAAGTCGGTTAACGTGTGTGGCATATACTCTAATTTAACCTTCCGTGTGGCATATACTCTGATTAAGCCTACCTTCCTTTTATGTTCCTGTCTTACGTAAATTTTGGTTTATTCTCTTTAAACGATTTTGTAGTCTGAACGCTACATTTCCCCCTCTCGACGAATTTGTGTTTGGAAACCTGACCATAGGTCAGAAAGTGTAATGACATATGCGAAAGCTGGTGATAAGAATTCCTGTTTTGAAATGTATCGGGGGATTTGTATCGGAAAGAGATTTGTGGCAGAAAGCCGATTTGATTTGTATGCGAGAGATTTTATTTGATTTGAAGGTATCCACGATGCTTTGTGTAGTGGCTCACTTGTTTGTCAAACGTTGGCTGTATTTACGATTATACTGTTTTAGAGTATGGCGTTGTAGGATTTTGTGAATTGCTAAAGTATAAAGCAAAATAAATATTATATATTGCTGAGAGAGAGAGAGAGAGAGAAAGAGGATGTAGCATTGCATATGTGAGAGAGAGAGAGAGAGAGAGAGAGAGAAAGAGGATGTAGCATTGCATATGTTTTGCGACCAAACCATTTCATTGAGCCTAGTGTTTTGCCATACTACTACTTTGGACGAATATAAGGACTGGAACATGTAAGATATCGTTGACATTCTTCGGACCGTTGTAGTTTCTAGTGTTTAATTAGTGATTCTTGTTAATTCATTACCATTTGTGACGAACGTGAACATTGGCGCACCCACGGAGGGGGCTTTGGGGGCTTAAGCCCCTCCAAGGAGATTAAGAACGACGTACGTCGCAAATTCAACATTCAGAAATATTATTTTACATGTTAAAAAAATTACATAGTGTCTTCTATTACATGGTGTCTTCTTCCCAAAGCTGCAAAGAAATTAAGAGCGACGTACGTCACAACCGTATATAAACTATAGATATATACATATATACAACCCCTTCCAACAAAAATTCTTGTTATATAAACTATAACTATATATACAGCACCCTCCAACAAAAATTCCTGGGTGCGCCACTGAACGTGAAGCTATCCGAATGTAACCAAAACGATTCAGTTAAGACATTTTAATGTTTTTTCAATTGTTATTCACTTATAACATTACTTGTCGTACTGTCGGCGATTCTTGTAATACTGTAGCTTCATGACGTGATGCTTAGGGTCAAAATCCTTAATTGAGCAATATTACTCTTTCTAACGGCCGGAAGAGAGAGGTCTTCATTCAAGTACACACATACATCGTCTTTATTTGGTCTTCCAAGCACAACAGAACTAGACTTCAAAGCACTTCAGTAGTCTCAACAAATTGAAACTCTATAACTTGAAGTTCAAAGTGTATACATATCAGTACAATTTCATCAGATATATACCCAGATAGTACAGCCTTGATATTTAACGTGGGGCCAACACTGAGCCATTGTCTTTTATTCCTGAAAAACGGTGGCTCAGTGTTGGGCCTACGTTAAACAGAAAAACTGTGCTACCTGGGTAGTTTTAAGGTGCCGTGTAATGTACAAACAACTAACATTTAACGTTGATCGCTCCATACACTATATACACCGTTGTTATCTTGTCGAAACATACACATGACACTCAAACTTGACCTCAAGACTGTTGCCAACATAAAATTCAGTGAGTGAGAAAACAAAACGTTAAGTTTGAAACGCTTAAACAGAATGAATTCAAAATTTGCATAGGGAAAGAAGTAAAAAATGAAAGTTAAATTAGAATATACGTAATATATTTCAGTAAGCTTTAGAGGGAAGCAAGTTACTGCAGCAGGTTTACGCTTTAGTCAAAATAGCAGCAGGTTTACGCTTTAGTCAAAATAGCAGCAGGTTTACGCTTTAGTCTATACGGTGTAGTTTTGTTTGGGTATTAGTTTGAACCATGAACAATTATCAAGAAAAACAAACATTACTTCATAAAGCAACTGAAATTCCATATCTGGATTAAGCATTTTCCGCCGCGCGTCGTAAAATGTTCCATATGCGTCTACCTTAACTGACTCTCAGAAACATCGCTTTTTCCAGGTTTGGTCTCCGTATCGAACCTGGTTTACTGATCCCCCAGTTCATCTACAACTCCTTCTTTGAGAACTGTTCTTCTAAATCTTACTCTACTGACTGTCTAAACAAACTTTCTGTACCTCTACACAACGGTTACTGAAATTCTCCAGGTACTTTCATCCATGTCTTTGTGACGTACATTGATCATCACACCCGCTCTCTGAGAAGAGCGTTTTCCCCATCGAAGTATTTTGTTAATGCCTTTGGATACATTTGTACATATTATTTTTAATTTGTTCCACTACATATTTTCTTTTTAACCTTTCATGTCAGTACTGCAATGTGCATAACATTTTAACCACACATTCATCTCTGTACTCATTACTAGAATTGTTCATTTTGTTTCTTTCATTGTGTATCTCTTGAGCATTACTCACACATCATTGTTCCCGCTCACTTTGTTGCTCAACTTTTCCATGTTGTCACTTTTTCCTTTGTTTTTATTGTCATTGTATATAGCACATCTGCATCTGTAAATTTTCATCGTCATTGTACATACGTCGTTAATTATGTTTCGGTTGGCACTGTAAATACAGACCCTCTGTTTTCTTCCATCCTAGTTTCTCAATAAACGTGTTGAAACCTAAGCATGGGGTTCTGAGTTCGTTGAATCCCTAAAGAACGAATGCATGATGGACTTTAAAAAATGGAAATAATTAAAATGTACCAAACAACGCACTAGCCCCCCCCCCCCTTTACCCCAAAATAGTCCTAATAAATAAACTTCAAGAAAAGCGTACTCAAGAAATGCGCGGAGTGTCTCAAATTAATGCAAGGGGCATAGCCAAAAAACGAAAGAAAGTCCACTCAAGACAGTGCGTTGCAAACCTATGGAATGCGAAAAATTTTTGTTTGCGTCTCTCGAAGAAATATTGTGACGTGATTTAGAGGTGAGGCACGTGTCGGTACCGACAGATCTGCAATGATGCATTTCATCGGTGTAGTTTAGTCGGCTAGAATAAATGGCACCATCGATCTCCATCACCGACACATTTGTGTTTTCAAACTATACAATGATTATCTTTACTGCAAAATGAGACACTGTTAAGGGATATTTTCGAATCTTGAATGCCTGAGAGAATTTTAGTAACAGATAATTAAGGGCATTTGTTTCAGCTTAAAGTTTCTTGGATGGGAAATGAGTCAAACGCGGGTCTCCAGCCAGAAAGCGAGAAGATGACAGTTAGCTGGGCTTATCTAAGAAGAAGAGCAAAATGATTCTCGCTGGCCGTAACTCTAAGGAACAAGGAAAGAGCGGAAGTTTGAACCAACGCAGTGACACACCCGATCATTTCTCCCACCATCACAGGAGCAAGGGGATCTGCTGGTTTACTCCCTTTCTTTTTGATCGACAACGAGAGAAAGGAGAAGTGTTCGCAGAAGACGCTTCACGCCTTCTTGTTTCCATCTGGGCAGTTACGGGCATATGTGACGTCGTATGACAAGTTTTGAGATCCTAGCAGGCCCAGTGTATACATCAATAAATATCTTCGCAGACCCACTGTACTGTTACAGAGATTTTATACTAGGTTTTAGGATTTCATATATAATCTCAATATTGCAACTTTTATTCCATCTCATGCTCCACTTCCTTTGTTTCCACAAAGCGTGAGAGAAATTTCTTAGTCAGTTCCCCATTAGACACCGGATGCACGGTTAATTTGCTAAGACGACAATGTATCTGAGCTTAGTATATGCACATTGTTTGTTGAATGGAGATTAACTCTGTCGCGCCTCTTTTGATGCTTGTCAGGTTTGTATTTCAATGCGGCCGACAAATGGAGTAGTCCCTCACATTTTACTTTGAGGCTTGATATTTACCGAGGGAAGTGGGGTTCTTTCTCACGGGGAACTTTCGGATATGCTTAAGGGCATTTTTGGGAGACAGGGGAGAAGAGGGTTGTCTCTGGTCTAGAGGAGCGAGCGGTCACGAAAAGTACGACGAGGTAATTGCCCCAGGCGAGGCTGGGAAATTTAGGCGGACCGGCAGGTTAGGGGATTTTCGCGACAGTGCGGAAGATGATGGAAAGCGGAAGAGTTAGGAAACATAACACAGATAACGGAAAACCTTTGTAGGAAATTAAATGAAGAGAACAATAAAAGTTTCCTAGACATACACTGCTGGCCACCCAATATGCAACACCAAGTAGGAAGCATCCGATCGGCCTGAAATTCGCAGCATGCGTCGCCCGCGGGAGGACATGCAAACCATTAGCATTGCAGGGCATATGCAAATCATGTGCGCCCGGCACGCCACCGAGAAGCACTATAAACGGGTGCACAGAAGGCGGGGTGTTGTGCTGCCGGACCTGTGCGTGGGAAGCTTCCTGATGCTTCGTCGCAGAATACGGCAGTAATTCCAGCTCGTTTCGGAGTTCGACAGAGGAAGAATAGCGGCTTATCGCGACAGTGGTTTATCGTACCCAGACATCGGCGCCCGTGTGGGACGACATCCAGCCACAGTGAGTCGAGTATGGATTCGGTGGGTGCAGGAGGGACGGATGGACCGACGTGAGCAATTGCCGTAGCCACGGCACACCACCGAGCGAGAGGATCGGCATGTTGTGGGGCGGGCATTGACGGCTCGTACCGCCACATCACGGACGTTAGCGCAGGGATTAGGGTGTGTTGCGCAACAACCTGTGTCAGCACGTACCGTTAGACGTCGTCTGCAGGAGTGGGACTTGTCGCACGGCACCCATTGCTCCGATTACCATTGACGTTACACCACCGGCGAGTGCGGCGGCAGTGGGCCGTTGAACGTCGCACCTGTACTACGGAATGACTCGACATTTTCTTCTCCGACGAATGCCGCTTCTGCCTGCAACACCACGATGGTCGGATCCGCGTGTGGCGGCTCCGCGGCGAGAGACTGTATGACGCCTGCATGATGCATCGCCATACTGGTCCGTCGCCTGGCGTTATGGTTTGGGGGCAATTGGATATGACACCCGCATCCCTCTGGTACGCATCGCCGGTACATTCAACAGCCACCGCTACATCTCCGACGTTTTGGAGCCTGTAGTCCTCAATTACCTGCAAGACCTTCCAGCGGCCACGTTTCAACAGGACAATGCGCGCCCGCACGTGGCACGCATCGTGCAACAATTCTTCACGGCCCATCAGGTGTCACTGCTGCCGTGGCCCGCCTGTTCTCCCGATATGTCGCCCATCGAACACGTCTGGTCGCAGATCGGCAACCGAGTGGGCCGGCAAGCACCACCCGCGGCTACGCCTGATGAACTGTGGCAACGTGTGGAAGCAGCCTGGACCGACATACATCAATCCCACTTCCAAAGCCTCTTTCATTCGATGCCGCGGCGTGTAGCGGCCGTTATCGCCAGTAATGGGGGCCACACGAACTATTGATGTCTGCGTGTTTCGCAAATCGCACGGGCCTGTAAGCTCAATCGTTTCATCTTTGTATCTGTTGTTATGAGTCCAGTAAATCTGGCTTTGCTATCTAGTGTCCTTCTTGGTGTTGCCTTTTGGGTGGCCAGCAGTGTATTTATGGTTCGCAAGAATCATTTGCATACAATTATTATCATTTGGTTATTACGTGTTAATTACTATCATCATCAACCATACGAAACTTAGCAACTCAACCACGCAATATTTACGAAGTAATATGAACATGTTAACAACAGGCTACAAAGACAAGAATGAACTTATTAACAGTACACATCAAGGGTAATAATGGAAGTAAACACTTGGCATTGGCTTTGCTCTGTTGATACTTTTCTTCCGTTGTTTGTCAGTAAACAGTGGATAAATGATAATCTGCTAAACAAAATTACTATGGACGTACGAGAGATTTTTTTTTAAAGATTATCTCCAATTTGGGCACACACTCTCGAAACGTTTCGCCTGTACTGGCCTAAGAAAAGAAAAAGCATTTAACCAATTAAAACATATTTAACAACTCCTATAAATCAAGCAACCCCAAGATCAGCGAAAAAAAAAAAAAAGAGAATTAATGCCTTCTCCTGACATGCAATAATTTTATAAGTTTCCTGATTGCGTCAATGTCTAATTCATCTTCTGATGAGGAGGAAGACGAACGCTTCCTGCAGCGTCTGGAAACTTCCCTTTGATGAGATGATAAAAAGGATTTAGGAAAGCTTAGGTAAATGAATTGGGAGTCGCAAAATGCGGATTTTTGTATCTCCAAAGTCGTGTAAATTATGGTTCGCCTGTATATTTTGTGACGCTTGCGCACACACTCCGGGGATTTTGTTCTGATCTCCCATCCGCTTTTATCTCTTTTAATTTCTTTTGCCTTTTCATTGTCCCCTTTCTTTCTGTGCATTGCCTCGAGCGTATCTGTTTCGTCCTGTTATGCACCATGCGCTGTAAGACACCAATAATCAATCAATTATAGTTCAATTGGGAAAAAAATCCACATCATTATTTTCAAGTGGCGGAAGAATAAAAAGCAAAAAGCATGTGGAGTCAGATTTAGAGAAACAAATAAGTGAAGGGAAAAGTACCAATCGTTATTCTTCCTGGATTCTCCCTAGGGAATTCTGAAGTCCCCAGTCTTTTCACTTCTGCATCAATAAACTAGCAATCCTCCTCCCCTGCTGTTTTATACAGTAGAAGCGCAATTGAAAAGACTGGCGGCTTTAGGATTCTTTGCAAACCGCAGGGGATTCTTAATCCTCGTAAGTTCTTTGCAGGAAGTATTCGAACACAGAAAAATGCTTCATATAAGTCGATTTTCACTATATGCACAGGAGTTGGACGGAATAATGTGAACATCACGCTCAGAGACGTAACTTATAATGCAACTGCGTACGTCGCAATACGCAAAGGTATCCACCACTTTTTGGTTTTAATAGCTTTGTTTAAAACCTCAAGTTCTTGTTTAAGTTCATTTAGAGGGCTGCGGATGGCCTAGAGGGCAACGTTCGTGACTGCCACGGAAAGGACCTCAGGTTCGATCCCCGGCAGGTACGAACGCTCGAACCACTAAATATCCGCCGTGCGTCGGATGGGCACGCTAAGCCGTCGGACCCCGGGTACTGGCCACCCGGTAATAAATACCCAGCAAAAACAGTCTTGCCGGCCCAGCACTATGTTGCCGCTGCTGAACCTTCAATAAAATGTCCGGGCGGCCAACAGAAGGGCCAGCAGTTCAGGCCAACAGCTCGCCAACAGTTGGCACCCCATCAGTTGTCATACGTCACAACAGAGCCATCAGTGGTCCATCACAGGCAGTAGCTGCCACAAGTGGCCCTTCAGTGGCCCTGCAAGCACGTGCCAGAAATGATGGCTAGCCTAATGTGGTCCGCTAGTGTGCCGTTAGTGGCAGCCGGCAACCACGTGACGTAACTGGTGGCTTGCCGAATCTTGTCCTCCAATTTCCCAGTAGTAGCCATAATAATAATAAAAAAAATGCAAAGATAACCGCAGTTTCTAAAAAGCTGCAATTTTTTTCTCTACCCTTACGAAGCTTGTGAATTAACGCACTGCGCTGGGGAAATTTTTCTCAACAGATCGGAAAAACACCCGTTTGGGCCGTTTGCGTGCTAGCTGAGCTCTCTACCGACCGGACTAATTTGCCACGCTCGAGCATATGCTTAAAGCTGTCTGTTTGGTATGCAATGTGTAATCGAATGCTTCCCTCTTTCATTTTACAATATTGCGAGGTATTTTTCATAAAAGTCAGTTTAACATAATTGATAATTTAATTTTTTAAACATAACGATAGTTTTTTTCTTTTTTTTTTTTTACCTTAAGGGAACTTCACTCATTTTCAAGGCGTGTACTACTTTGAGTCGCTTTCCAAAGTTTTGTACTGTCCTTGCCGTCTTGAAAAGACATTGTTGAATAAATATATATTTACCCGGGTTCATGTCACAATCTGTTACATTCTTAACGTTGTGTCTTTCTTTTCCGTTGTCCGAAACTGCATGTGTTTTAAAGAGTAAAATATATTTTATTTTACTTCTCGTTATTTTTAGAAGCGAATTCCTCCCAGTCTGGTGTATTCAACATATGGATGAGTACATCACAAAGCGTTGCTTTTTTTCTCTTTCAAATAATTAATAAATTTTGCACGCGTATAATTCTTTTTTTTTTTTTCAACAAACGTCGTTTTAATGGTTTTCCAGGATATTTGTTTCAAGCGGTTTAAATTTTTTTCTTGTTATTCATCCACTCCATTCCATGAATTGTTATTCATGGGAATGGAGTGGGTGTATTTCATGGCTGTAATCTAGTATTTCACGGCTTAATGTGATATCTTCGTCGACGTAAAATTTCATTAGGAAATTAATTCGCCTCTCCACATATGGATTTTTTCTTAACATCCACTAAAATAACACGATGGCGATAGCGTCGTCTTCAACTAACTGGTACCATGTGAGACACAGCAAGTGTTGCTTCTGCGCATGCGCAGTCCCGTTGCTTCCACCTGCTGTTGGGTGTTGCATTGGTTGCCAGCAACGGGCCACTAGTGGCACTTGCTTGGAGGCCCACAATTCACGGCGATGCTGCAGGGCCATCAATGGCTCGCCAACTGATAACGCTGCCACCAACGGACCACTACCGGGCCGTGAGCGGCAGGTATCAGCCAGCAGTGACCCATCACTGCCAGCTGGTGGCCAGCAGTTTGCCAGCACTTGTGTTTTTGCTGGGTAAGGACATCTTCCTCCCCCTTTCTACTTCGCTTCCGTGGCACTTTCCTATCGGGCACTCTAGCCCAAATCTCTTAGCTCCTTATGACTAAAGGTTGTTTATGACCTGAGGTCAGACACTCCCTTCCTAAACTCCTCTACATATGATCTGAGCTCAGCCTGCATCTCCAGACCCTGTATCAACGAAAACAGTGCGCAAGGGAACTGCACAAACAAGATATTCATGGCAGAGCTGCTATTGCAAAACCTCTGATGACCCGGATGAATGTACAACGGTGACGGCAGTAGTTCCAGGAGCATACAACGTGGACTGCAGATACATGGAAACGTGTAATGTTGTCGAAGAATCTACATCCACACTATTCTTCACCGTAGGATGTGTTTTCCTGTGGAGAACACCGTCAAAAGCGTACAACCCAGACTGCCTGAACCATCGTTGGATAATTGAAATATTAGACTGTTATATACCAAGGGATAGCAAGACACCCAGAAGAAGACCACGAGGGACATGATGGAAATGAAGTATCTCAAGTTGCAAGGAGCTGGGCATATTGCTAGGAAAACTGACTACTTATGGATAATTGAAATACTACAGACTGTATTTCAAGTGACAGGAAGAGAGCCAGAACAAGACCACGAGGGAAATGATCAAAGTAAAGAGTCTCAAGTGGCAATGGGCTGGGCATATTTCTAGGAGGACGAACCACCGTTGGATAATTGAAATACTAGACTGGATTTCAAAGAACAAGAAGAAGCCCAGAAAAAGATTACGAAGGTTATGATCAAAGTAAAGAAATCCAAGTGTCAATAGGCTCGACACATTGTTAGAAGAACCAACCACCGCAGCATTATAGAATGCTGGACGAACTGGATTCCATGGAACAATAACGAACCCAGAAGAAGACCGCTATGAAGAAAAACAGTGTAAAGTTTTCCTAACCACTGTTGGATTATTGAAATACACTGCTGCCCACCCAAAATGCAACACCAAGAAGGAAGCATCCGATTGGCCTGAAATTCGCAGCATGCATCGCCCGCGAGAGGACATGCAAAGGATTAGCATTACAGGGCATATGCAAATCATGTGCGCCCGGCACGCCACCGAGAAGCACTATAAGAAGGGTGCACAGAAGGCGGGGTGTAAGTGGTGGAAGTGTGTTGTGCTGCCGGACCTGTGTGTGGGAAGTGCTGCCGGACCTGTGCTTCCAGAGGCCACGTTTCAACAGGGCAATGCGCGCCCGCACATGGCACGCATCGTGCAACAATTCTTCACGGCCCACCAGATGTCACTGCTGCCGTGGTCGGCCTGTTCTCCCGATATGTCGTCCATCGAACACGTCTGGTTGCTGATCGGCAACCGAGTGGCCCGGCAAGCACCACCTGCGGCTACGCCTGATGAACTGTGGCAACGTGTGGAAGCAGCCTGGACCGACATTCCTCAAGCCCATATCCAAAGCCTCTTTCATTCGATGCCGCGGCGTGTAGCGGCCGTTACTGCCAGCCATGGGGGCCACACGAACTGTTGATGTCTGCGTGTTCCGCAAGTCGCACGGGGGTGTAACCTCAATCTTTTCATCTTTGTATCTGTTGTTATGTGTATCTGTTGTTATGTGTCTCGTGTCCTTCTTGGTGTTGCATTTTGGGTGGACAGCAGTGTAGTAGACTGATATACCAAGGGATAGCAAGAAACCTAGAAGAAGGCCACGATGAAGATGATCAAAACGAAGAATCTCATGCGTCCAATGAGCCATACATATTGCTAGGAAAACTATGTCCAATGAGCTGGACATATTGCTAGGAAAACTGACCACTTTTGGATAATTGAAATACTAGACTGTATTTCAGGAAACATTAATATTATTAATAACATCTATGAAAATGCGAGTGCAAAGATTCAGCTGTTTGAAAATACAACACGCATAAAAATTGGAAAGGGAGTGAGACAAGGTGACACCATATCTCCGAAGCTCTTTAATGCAACATTGAAGAGTGTCTTTCAGTTGCTGAGCTGGAAAAACAAGGGGATAAAGATTAATGGAGATTATCTAACCCACCTTCGTTTTACTGATGACGTAGTCATTTTTGCAACTACCCCATCACAGTTGCAGAGTATGATCCAGAAGCTTGCTGACAAGAGTTAAGAAGTGGGATTAAAAATGAACTTTCAGAACCCAGCAAAAACACAAGTGCTGGGAAACGGCTGGCCACCAGCTGGCAGTGATGGGTCATTGCTGGCTGAAATCTGCCGCTCACGCGGTAGTGGTCCGTTGGTGACAGCGCTATCAGTTGGCGAGCCATTGATGGCCCTGCAGCATCGCCGTGAATTGTGGGCCTCCAAGCAAGTGCCACTAGTGGCCCGTTGCTGGCAACCAATGCAACCCCCAACAGCAGATGGAAGCAACGGGACTGCGCATGCGCAGAAGCAACACTTGCTGTGCCTCTCATGGTACCAGTTAGTTGAAGACGACGCTATCGCCATCGTGTTATTTTAGTAGATGTTAAAAAAATCCATATGTGGAGAGGCGAATTAATTTCCTAATGAAAATTTACGTCGACGAAGATATCAGATTAAGACGTGAAGTACTAGATTACAGCCATGAAATACACCAACTCCATTCCCATGAATAACAATTCATGCACCCACTCCATTCCCATGAATAACAATTCATGGAATGGAGTGGGTGAATAATAAGAAAAAATTTGAAACCGCTTGAAACACATATCCTGGAAAACCATTAAAATAGCGTTTGTTGAAAAAAAAGAATTATACGCGTACAAAATTTATTAATTATTTGAAAGAAAAAAAAAGCAACGCTATGTGGTGTACTCATCCATGGGTTGAATACACAAGACTGGGAGGAATTCGCTTCTAAAAATAACGAGAAGTAAAATAAAATATATTTTACTCTTTAAAACAAATGTAGCTTCGGACAACGGAAAAGAAAGACACAACGTTAAAAATGTAAGAGAATGTGACATGAACCCGGGTAAATATATATTTATTCAACAATGTCTTTTCAAGACGGCAAGGACAGTACAAAACTTTGGAAAGCAACTCTAAGTATGTACACGTCTTGAAAATGAGTGAAGTTCCCTTAAGGTAAAAAAAAACTATCGTTACGTTGAAAAAATTAATTTATCAATTTTATGAAACTGACTTTTATGAAAAATACCTCGCAATATTGTAAAATGAAAGAGGGAAGCATTCGATTACAAATTGCATACCAAACAGATAGCTTCCAGCACGTACCCGAGTGTCGTGAATTAGTCCGGTTGGTAGCGAGCGCGGCTTCCACGCAAACGGCCAAGGATCGAATCTAGTCAGATGCAAACGGGCGTTTTTTCGGTCTGTCGAGAAAATTTCCCCAGCGCAGTGCGTTAATTCACAAGATTCGTAAGGGTAGAAAAAAAATTGTAGCTTTAGGTAACTGCGGTTGTCCTTGCTTTTTTTTTTTTTATTATTATGGCTACTACTGGAAAATTGGCGGACAAGATTCAGGAAGCCACCAGTTACGTCACGTGGTTGCCGGCTGCCACTAACGGCACACTAGCGGACCACATTAGGCTAGCCATCATTTCTGGCACGTGCTTGCAGGGCCACTGAAGGGCCACTTGTGGCAGCTACTGCCTGTGATGGACCACTGATGGCCCTGTTGTGGCATATGACAACTGATGGGGTGCCAACTGTTGGCCAGCTGTTGGCATGAACTGCTGGCCCTGCCGTTGGCCGCCCGGACATTTTATTGACTTTTCGGCAACGGCAACATAGTGCTGGGCCAGCAAGACTGTTTTTGCTGGGAAGACAAAAGTGATGTTCAATGCTTTTACAAAAAATGAAGATTTATCGATTGATGGAGAAAAGCTGGAGATAACAGACACGTACGTTTATCTTGGACAGCAGATATCAAGTGAGGATCACATTGATGAAGAAATTAATCGGCGTGCAAAACTTGCCTGGAGAGCTTTTGGAAAAAACAGCATAATTTTCAAGAGCAATATGCCATTATATCTTAAAAGAAAAGTGTTTGATCAATGCATCCTTCCAGTGCTTACGTATGGTGCAGAGACGTGGACCTTAACTAAAAGAGACATACAAAGGCTGCAGACAACTCAAAGCAGCATGGAGAAGTGCATGCTTGGTGTAACCAGGAGAGATAAGAAGAGGAACTCGTGGATCCGAAAAATGACAAGACATCATGATCAGAGTTAAATCCCTAAAATGGCAATGGGCTGGACGTACTGCCAGAAGGACAGACCATCGATGGACAGCCGAAATTTTAGATTGGATTCCAAGGGACAAGGAAAAGGCCCGAAGAAGACCACATAGGAGATGGGTGGATGAAATCCGAAAGCATGACGGAGTGACATGATAGAGAATCGCGCAAGAAGAGCTGTGGAACAGACTTCGGGAGACAACGCAACATTGGATTGCGAATGGTTGATGGTAGTGATGGATATTTGAGCATTTTTCGGCGTATGAAACTTAACTACTATAGGTTTCTTATCATTAACGATCTGATCGTCGCAGGGAATATAGTCTCATAAAAAGAATAACTTTTTTAAATCTATCTTTTGTAAGCAAGGAATTGGCTGCAAACAGAAATCTCTGTTTTCGTGCCGTAACCAGAAAACCAAGTGAAAGTAGTAAAAAGTTCATGCCAAATGTCATTCACAATACAATCTATCCGAAGTGAAAAGCTTTTTTTTTTTTTTATTATTATTATTATTTGATAGGACTTTTGGAAACAAAAATTTGATCAGAAACAGAAATAAATGCTTGCGCCCCTTTTTAACGAGAGTTATCTTACCCACATCAAAATTGAAACTTCATCGTAGTAAGCTGAAAACCATTTTTATGGAAAATTTCTACCCTAGTGAAATAAATTGAATAAAAAGTGAAACAAAACTTACTAGATCTATTCGTGCAAAAACATCACACAAATTCTTCTCAGATCTCCCATCCTGTCGATGATTGAGTTTCCCCCTGTACCTCTGGGATAGATATACACTCTAGCAACCGTTCTGCTGGAGGATATTCTTTCCTTATTGTCGGCTGACTGATTGGTAGCTGCGTTTTTGTGGCCCAGAGAACAGAAGTGGCCGGAATACGTAAAACCCAAAAGATAAACGCGTATATCGATTGACGCAGAAAATAAATTTCCTTTTCATTTTTGACATCTATCGTAATTTAATATTCTCTCTCTTTTTTGCATTTCCTGTGTTTTCTGGTATTTAACTTTTCTGTGATGTGCGAGTGGTAAAAATCACTTCACAACAGAGAGATATTTGCATATGAATGTTTATGTACTTCATTTTTATCTAAAATTTCTATCTACAGCATGAAGATGCGGACATACACGATCAAGCAACATTGTTCTTAAGGAAATCAATATACCTTCAGGGATATTATTCATTCTTCCAAATGCCTTCCAAAATAAATTGCATCCGGGTTCCTCCAATTGTGAGGTTCTCATTAAAGTTTACTTCTCGTATGGTTGTTAGTATGCAAGAAAGCAAAAATTAATATTGGTCCCTAGTTCTTTTGAGTATTTTGTAAGCACGTCTTTTGGAAAAAACAAAAGACAAACTGTACTTGATGCAGACAACTCAAAGAAGGCAGAATATTACTTCACCTATTAGTCCGATTTAAACATTTCTTCGTTGGAAATCTATCTGCCACCATGAAGTACATTCCGCGTATAAACTCATTGTCAAAAAAGTCCGCGCACCAAGAAGGAGGCGTCGTATTGAGAGATTTTAGTAGTCAGATGGTACATACCAAGGACAGAAGTGATTACAATATCACAGCAGCTGGGCGATTTCCCGCGGACATACGGTACACATTCCGGTCAACGTTAGTACAGCGTCGGACCACCTCGTGCTCGGATACATGCGGTGATGCGGTTCGGCATGGAGTCAAAGAGACGCCGTATGTTATCCTGGGACAGATTTCATTTCATTTCATTTATTCATTTTTCAGTTGCTACATATTACAGTTCAAAATACAAACAATATAATCAATTACAAAAAATGTAGCAACCAGGAGGAGGAGGGGAAAAGGCCGTAAGGCCTGACATAGCCCTCCCACTACTAGTACTAAAAAAAAAAAAGAAACAACAAAGAACAATACAAAAGACAAGTCAAAGGCATATTGAATATAACTGAAAGATTAAATAAATACATAAGTGTATATAGATGCAAGGTTTAACCATAAGCCGTGAAATAAATCCAGCTACCAGATCAGGACAACTCGGCACTAATTGAGAGACTTGTTAGTAAGGTGGTGCTTGAATGTTTTTTTAAATAGATCAAAATTGTTAATAGATTTTATGTCACAAGGCAAAGACTTCCAAAGTTTTGGACCCGAATAATTAATATTCAATTTAATTGTTTCTGTCCGAGGGAAATTAGGTATGAGTGTTGATCGATTCCTGATTTTATAATTATGAGTACGAATATTTAATGATATTAAGTCATGGTATAAATCATTTTTAATTCTTCTGAACATTATTTTACCAAGATTATAGTCAAATAATTGTTTTATTGTAAGTATATTATATTTATTGGGATTTACTTCTGACCTAAAGGTAAGATTAGGTATAGAATTATTAAGAGTTTTTAGGTCTATTAATCTTATATATCTATTCTGTAATACCTGTATTTTTTTTAAGTTATATTGTGTTGTTTGCCCCCATGTCAGTATACAGTAATTTATATATGTTTGTATTAGTGTGTAGTAAAAAAGTATCATTGTTTTAGGGGACAAATTTATCATAATCTTACTAACTACCCCAATGTTTCTAGATATTATATTAGTCAGGTTGTCAATATGCATATTCCATTTCAAATCACTTCGAATCAGTACTCCCAAGTAAGAATGACTATTCACAAAATCAATTTTAGTTCCATTCAAGACCACCACGTCACTCATAGATTGTAGTATTTGTAGTTTCGAAAAGATCATAGCCTTGGTCTTGTTTACATTAATAATCAATTCATTGCTATAAACAATTCTTGCAACTGACGCTCTAAATCACGAATCCTGAAACATGGAGAGAGCTGGCGTCCCATCTCGTCCCACACGTCCTCGATGCGAGAAATCAGGCTATCTGGCAGGCCACGGAAGCGTTGAAGTATGACGTAAGCAGTCCTGGGAACCCGAGCCGTGTGCAGACAAGCGTTATCTTGCTGGAAAATGGCTCCGGGCCGCAGAATCTCCTGTACGTTGCTCTGGGCTGTGAACGTCCCTCGGATCACGGCGAGGGAAGTCCGGCTGCCATACGCGATGGCTCTCTAGACCATCAAGCCTGCAGTTCGGTACGTGTGCCGCTGTACAGAGAGGTTGGGATTGTAGTGCTCACCAGCGGTCCTCCACACTCTGACACGGTGGTCGTCCGTTCCCATACAGAAGCGGGATGCGTCACTGAACACTATACGTCGCCATTCCGTAGCATTTCACATTGCTCGCTGCTGACACCACTGCAGTCGACGCCAACGATGGGCAGGTGTTAATGGCAGAAAACGTAAGGGCCGCAGAGAGCGCAAATTCGCCTCTGCCAGGCGTCTGGAAATGGTTCTGGCGGACACAGGAGTACCTTGTACAGCTACCACATGTCTCTGGATATTGGACAAGGACATCGTTGCATCTGTGCGTGCCGCTCTCACGATCCCACAGTCCTCTCTGCTGGTGGTGTATCTGGGTCGTCCTGGGTGCTTTCCTGTGTCCATTGCTCCCAACACGATCACACCTTACTGTCCGACTGGCCCAAATGACGGCCGATTCGGCGCGCCAGCCACCCTGCCTCTCTCATCCCGACGATACGGCCTCGTTCAAACTCTGTCAGTTGCCCATACGCATATCTACGGCGACTCCTCGACATGTCTATCGCTCAGGGATCTCACCTGACTCTTACCGTGCACTTCAGCACGAATGTGGAATCACGGAATCGAAACACAAAACACGAACCGAAGTTTCAAACATTGAGGCAACCTCAATCGTTCACACAGCGATCTTCAGTTGTACGTGGCTTGCCCTAACAAAGATTTAGTCGACTGCACGATAGCTGCTAGCAACTCTGTCCGCTGGGAAAGACGTGATGCCGTAGGTCCAACCGCCTTTAGCAGGTGCTCCATAGGAAAAATCAGAATGCAAAGAGGTTGAAATTAGAAATTTTGTGTGTATGCTTCGCTTAAATGATGAATGCTAAATAATGAAGCAAACTAAGCCATTTCGCGTGAATTAACATAACTTTGTAACGTGCTTATCAGTGCGAAAAGTAATTTAGTATAGTTTAGGCAGCGTGGTAAGTAAAATAAGTGTGGTGGAAGGTAATTTTTATATTATTTTGGTAGAGGATAAAATATAATATTTATTCGGTTTTTGCCAATTGATTAATTTATTCCATGACACCAGGCTATGCTCTAAATAAATAATAATTATATTTATATTTTTGTCGTCTTGCTCAAACCATATATAAATATGAGATTTCTATAAGCTCTTTTGGGGAGTCTTTTAATTATGTTATGACATATACACTGAATAGCAATTGAATTAGAGATACCTGTCTAGTAACGTGTAGCACCACCTTTCGCCCTGATGACGGCGGCGATTCGTCTCGGCATGGACTCGACAAGACACCGGAAGCGTTGGGAAGTCATACGGATCCACGACCCCTGAACAAGCTCCCACAGTTCACGAAGATTTGATGGAGGGGGCATCTCTCTCGATGACATCCCAGATATGCTCAATGGAATTGAGGTCAGGTGACCTAGCTGGCCAAGGAAGCGAGGTCACGTCGGTGGAGTGTTCATCCAACCATTCGGATACAATTCGGGAGCTGCATTGTCTTGTTGCAGGATGAGGTCCCCATGCAGTGGGATGTTGAAGACGCACAAACGGGAGCAAATGGTCGTCCAGAATATCCCGGTAACGTTGACTTCTGAGAGACGATGTCACACGTACCAGGGGTCCCATTTCAGTCCACGTAAACAGTCCCCAGACGAGAATGCCACCCCCACCAGCTTGAAGAGCACCCTGCTAGCAAGAACGATCCATAGCTTCATGTGGTTTGCGCCGTACTCGTATCTTGCCATCCGCATGTACCAACGTGAATCTCGACTCATCAGTCCAGGCAACGTTTTTCCACATGTCTAGGGTCCAGTGGCGATGTTCCCGCGCCCATGGTAATCTTTGCACCCTGTGATGTGCGGTCAGCAGTGGTACCCTCGTGGGACGATGGCTTCTGTACCCCATAGAGAGGAGATGATTCTGGGTGGTGTGGCTGCTTACACGTTTTTGTGCACCAGTGTTAAATTGCCAAGTGATTTCTTGCACTGTGGCCCGTCTATCCGCTGTTACAATGCGAGCTAGCCGACGATGAAGCCGCTCATCCACACGCTGTTGTCCACGGCAGTTGGCCCTTGCAGGGATGGTTTTACCGGATTCGATGTACTCACCGTGCACCCGTGACACAGTGGCTCGTGAAAATCAAATCGCCTGCATGACTTCTGAGATGGAGTGACCCATTCGTCATGCTCTGACAATTTGCCCCCGATCAAATGTGCTTAGATCCTTCGTCTTACCCATACTGCGTCCGACTCTTACTGATTCCCGTCGCATCAGTCCTTATATTGTCGTATCGCTGCATACGTCATGTCGTTTCCGTTTACAGGGCCACCCACAGCGCCACATTTGCACAACGCCAGCTGTCTCTAATTCAATTGCTCTTCAGTGTATATTAAGTGCTGTCAGTTTTATTTATTATTAAGTAATTTCTTGGAGGTTTGCAAAAATGGGAGTTTTTGTTCATCTTTTAAGGGCCAATCAATTTATTATATTGTGTTAGAAGTTTAACAGTGATTTCTCACAAAATATCATTTTCCATCCATTTATTTATATTCACACTGTGAGGAATACCTTCACCCATATGCAAATCTATCGTAAGGCTTTATTGCAGTGATTAAGATAATTATGGTGATACTATTGTATCGTCATTTTTAGTGATGATTATCAATTCAGTGTAACCCACAGTATGAGTCGTAATAAGTTTTATTGTGACCCGCAGCTAGAGACGTACTAGATTTTATGCTGTTAAGAACAGATTCTACATTGCGACTGCAGCCTCCCATTGGAGCAGCGAAAATGTGAAGTTCTTTTATCAAGAGGTTCAAAGTTTATTTATTATTGATTAAACAGTATCGTTCAATTCTACGATTCTGTCCCGGGTATTTCTCAAGAGGCGGATGTAAATAAGTGACGTACCTACTTCGGAAGTGTCGCACATGCAAGACGGCAAATTTGCAGTGACAAACTTCGTCGGTGTAGCTTATTTGGGATAGCATTCGTCTCCGGAGCAGAAGGATTTGTGCCACCGGCAAATGGCTCTGACCTTACTGCAGCTTTTATTTCCATCTGCTACTGAGTTTCTGTTTCTGAAAGTCTGGCCGAAAACGAGATTTGCTTCAAATAAACACATTGGCCACAAAAAGTTACAAAACTTTATAAAACAGTAACAAACTTTTATAAATGCAAGTTAGAGCCCTGCAGAGGCAATGTTTTTAGACCCGAGAGCTGTCCAGGCCCACCAAGTTAATGCCAGGCCCGGCCCGGCCATTCAGGTCCATCATAGGTTTCATTTGCGTAACTGTCACTTGCTTTAACACAGACGGTATGTGTACTGTAACTTTTCGGACTAACTTGAAACTCGCGTAAAAAGAGGGCATAAGTAAACTAACTAACCCACCAGTAACTAGAAATACGGCAAATGCAATAAATAGCATTCAAGGAACTTAAGTAAATTATCTTCATTTCATAATCGAACCCTTCGTAGGATCAGATCACTGTTTATACGAGTCAAGTACTCTCTTCTTTGACACTTGTGCCCAGAACATAATATAAATTGATGCTCAGTTACAAACACGCACACACAGTAACATGCTTAATGGCTAATAGTTAATACAACAAACTGTCGTACGCAGAATATGATTTCCGTTCTGTTGGCCAGACGTCTTTGATTTTAATACACTGCCGGACAACTGCTAAGAACGGATGACAATAGCAACGATAGCAACCATAAAATGGAAGGCAGGAAACTGTGGAAATTAGCATAAGTGCGGGATACAGTAAGACGTGTTGTGCGTATGCAAATTTTGGGTTGCCGAACTTGTTCGTGACGTCATAGCGCTGATAAGAGATATTAAAGAATTTGACGCGTATTGACCGTTGTTGTTCAAACGCAAAGTTGAAAGGGAAAGAATCAATTGACGAACTTGCAATTTTCAGTATGTCTTCCCGACATCACCTAGATGATTTTACGCGTGGCCGTATTATTGGCAAGATTGAAGAAGGGCGAAAAATAACAGATGTTGCCAGGGAGTTCGACGTCAGCCACAGTGTTGTTTCAAGGCTTTGGAAATCATTTCAAACAAATGGAGAGTGCAGCAAACGTCACGGGAGAGGTCGTGTTCGCAGTACGACACCTGCAGAAGATCGGTACATAGTGCTATCAACAAAAAGACACCGGCGCAGCACAGCTAGTGAGGTAGCAAATCAGTTTATGGCTGCTACTGGCAAGCGGATATCTCGAAAAACTGTCGCCAGACGTTTGCATGAAGGAGGACTATACGCCCGCCGTCCTGTTGTGTGCATCCCATTGTCCAGACGTCACCGTACCGCCCATTTGCAATGGTGCCATCAACATCGCAATTGGACTGATAACGACTGGTCTGCTATCCTCTTCTCAGATGAGAGTAGATACAGTCTATCGTCTGATTGTCGACGACAACTGATCTGGTGTGATAGTGGTACTGCATATTGTCCAGCAAACATACAGGAAAGGGACCGATATCCGACATGTAGTGTCATGGTATTGGCTGGCATCATGATCAATGGCCGTACGTCCCTCTATGTGCTTCCAACTGGGACTATGACTGCCCAACGATACATTAATAATATTCTGCTACCTCATGTTCGCATGTTCCGTTGTGCGTTCGGTGACAGATTCATTTTCATGGACGGCAACGCAACATGTCATCGAACAGTCGCTGTCCAGGAGTGTCTTGAGAGCGAGGATATTCAACGCCTCGTATGGCCAGCACGTTCTCCAGATCTGAATCCCATTGAAAATGTGTGGGATGCTTTGGGGAGGAGTCTTGCTGGTCGCCAATGCCCTCCAATAAACAAGGACACCCTCATCCGTGCACTGACAGAGGAATGGGATAAATTACCCCAACAGCTGCTTGATAATGTTGTGCAAAGCATGACACGACGTGTGGAATCTTGCATCGCCCTCCATGGTGGCCATATCCCGTATTGACATCTTACGCCGGAACGCCTGCGGACGGTAATTGCATTTTTTTCACGTTTACGTATTCTGCATAAAATAGCCTGTTTGTCCCTTGAACACGTTCCAAAGCCTTCTGGATTTCAGAGCACAATAAATTGTCTTTCTTGTAATGTCCTGGCATTCTGACATTATTTTATTTCACTTGGCATCCAACCACACTTACTTTTTTATGCGCTATATAGCCGTTTACGATTCGTCCTTAGCAATTGCCCAGCAGTGTACTTCAGGTTTAGGATATAACTCCCAAAATCCAAATGAAACGCAATTTTTCGCTTGTGTTTCTCCTCGAATCTCTAATTTATCCAACCCAATATTCATTCATATTTAAAACAAAGCAAGTAGAAAATCAAAATTATAAAGACAGAATAGTTTACTAGCCTAAGAATAGTTTACTAGCGCATATTGAAGCTTTATTGATTCCTAATCCCAATAAATGCAAATCATCGTACGGAGCAAGTGTTTTTCTGGTGTAAACTTCCAAAATAAATGGAATATGGATTCAAAGGGGAGTGCGATTGCCAGAGATCAAAGACGAAAGGACGCGCGCAAAATAAATAAATAAATAAACAAGAAAGATGTCACCGAATTTTCGGGTGTAATAAACACGTCTTTTGAATCCGTTCTGACGCAAATTAAATTTATCAAAGCAATTCAAAGTCAGTGGAACTGGCATAGAAAATAATAGCATCTGACCGTAGAAAGAAGTTTTTCAATTGGGTTTTTAATCCCTCAGATATTGCTGTAAAGGGAATCGTGAGCTTACGCCCTCTGGTTGCAGACTTGTGCGTTAAGAAAAACATGAATTTATATGAGAAACATTTCGCACCAGAAACGCTCTCCAACACCGAAATATTTTTTTTTCAAATCGGACTCTCAGAAACAGAGATATCGACAAAAATAATAAGATGTGACTTTACGTCCCCTGGTGGGAAAACTATGTATTATTTTTGGAAGAAAGTATTTTCAAAAGGTTTTTTCCATATGAGTGGTATCGGCCCAAGAAAATTAATTTAGTCGAGTTTTCAGGAGCCCAGATTTTGCTACAAGTACATCAGAAGAAGAAATAAACACTTATGCCCCCTGGTGGCCAAGCCATTCTTTACCAAACATTAGAAATTATGTGAAAAATATTTTCCATCAGGTCTTGTATTCAATATAGGAAGAATTTTTCAAATCGAAGTTTTAGAAGCAGAAATAACGCAGAAAACGCAATTTACCTTTGTGCCCCCTAGCGGAAAATCTATGATTCACTTGAAAATTTTGAATTTATAGGAAAAAACATTTTGCATCGGAAACACTATCCAACAAAGAAGGAATTTTTCAAATCGGAAACCTAGAAGTAGAGATATTGACAAAAATAAGATATGCATGTACGCCCCTGGCGTAGAGACCATGCATTATTTCAAGAAGAACATGTCCCTAAAAGGTTTGTCGACACGAGTAGTATCGGTCTACAAAGGACGTTTTTTTCAATCGAGAATTTAGAAGCTCATATTTTGCTGCAAATACATCAGAAGCGGAAATTAATAATTACGGCACCTCGTGGCCAAACCATTTTTTTCCAAAAATTAGAAATTATGTGCAGATGATTTCCCATCAGGAGCTGTATCCGGTGCAGAAAGAATTTTTCAAATCGGAGATTTAGAAGCGGAGATATAGGGGGAGACGCAATTTACCTCTACGCCCCCTAGCGGAAAGTCTATGAATTAGTTGAAAGTTTTGAAATTATATGAAAAACATGTCACACTGCAAACACTATCCAACAAAGAAGGAATTTTTCAAATTGGACTCCTAGAAGTAGAGATATTGACAGAAATGAGATATTCATCGACGCCCCTGGCGGAGAAAATGTGGAATATTTTAAGAAGAAAATATTCCGAAAAGGTTTATGGATGAGAGTGGCATCAGTCCAGGAAATAATTTTTTCAATCGATATTTTGGAAGCTCAGATTTTATGGCAAATACATCAGAAGCAAAAATTAACACTTATGCCCCCTGCTGGCCAAAGTATTCTTTACCAAAAATTTTAAATTATATGCAAAAGATTTTCCATCAGGAGGTGTATCCTCTGAATAAAGCATTTTTTTCAAATCGGAGTTTTAGAAGAATAGTTATCGGGAAAAACGTAATTTACTTTTACGCCCCATAGCGGAAAATCTATGCGTAATTTAAAAAGGTAACTATATCTAAAATAGTCTTCGACATAAATGCAATCGAAAGGTAAAAGAATTTTTTCAATCCGATGTTTAGAAGCAAATATGTGGAATAAAACGTATTTTTCAATTCGACATCATCTGCATTTACGCTCTCTAGCGGCGAAATTGTACATCGTAAAAAAAACAACAACGAAATACAGGATCATCATTCGCATATATCAAGCTTTCCAATGCAAAAAGAATTTTTCAAATCAGACTGATAGTTGTAGAGGTATCGTTGGTACAGACGGACGGACGGACAAACCGGTAACATAAGCACGATCTTTTTTTACAAAAGACGTGCTAAAAATAGCACAATGCGGGAGAGAAGAATGATGGCGAGAAACAAAAAATATGATCACGGGAAGGAAAAGACAGAGACTTCAAAAACAGAATGACCTAAATTTATCAACAACCTGACTACACAGCACACATGCAAGTGCAGGCCCGTCCAAGCCCGCCTACGAAATTGTAGGCCCGGACCGGCCCGTAAGTTTTAAATTACAGGCAGGCCCGGCTCGTGCAGGGCTCTAATGCAAGTGTTACAGTTCCTTTATAAAGAGTTTGCAGATTATTCGACTGCACTTGCAGTAACTCATGTAAGCATGGGAAGAAAACCCAGGTGCGTCGGAGTTCGTTTAGAAGGATTCAGGATTAGCAAAACAGAAGTAAAGGTCTCCCAAAAGCAAACATTTAAAAGTTATTTAGCAAGTAGAAGACAAGCGGATCTCCTATATTTAAACGGCTAAGTGTGCGCAGAAAACTGGCCTTAGAGAGCTTGACCGTGGTGCTGTGAGGAGAACTGCACGAAAGAACAGGACTTCCGGTGTAAAGCAACAGATTACTAAGTTTATACAAGACTAGAAATAGCCCATTTCTACCCGAAGCATATTTAATGAGAGTTTAAGAAATCTGGTATTTGAAGCGGGGATACGAGTGGTCCAGGGGTTAGAGCAACCGTCCTCCTACCAGATTATCACGGATCAATCTCATGTATCGATTGATGGGGAAAAGCTGAAGATAACCGATACCTACATTAGGAGATATCAAGCAAAGGTCACATTAATGAAGAAATTAATCGAAGTATAAAACTTGAGTGGAGTGCTTTTGGAAGAAACAGTGCAATTTTTATGAGCAATGTGCCATTCTGTCTTAAAAGAAAAGTGTTTTATCAATGCATCCTTCCAGTGCTTATGTATGGTGCAGAGACGTGGACCATAACTAAAAAAGACATGCAAAGACTGCAGACAACTGAAAGAAGCCTGGAGAGGTGCATGCTTGGAGAGATAAAAAGAGGAACTTGTGTGTGTGCGTGCGTGTGTGCGTGCGTGTGTGCAGGGACGACTTTAGATCTTTTGGGGCCCTAAGCGCTAAAAGATTCCCCCTCCCCCCCGAATATTTAGTTAGAGTATCATTGAAACCTTTATTGCTTTTTCAAAAGTTAATTTTATGTCGATTTAAGGAAAAGGAAAAGTGGGAATACTTGATAATTATCAGTATTAAACCAGAGAAAAAGTAATAAGAAAATGCTGTTGCAATACAATAAAAATTTCTTTTAACACTATTAAAGAAGAGAAATAAATACTATGACATTCTCGGATTTCTTTATTTTTTCAGCCTAAATATTAGCTTTAAGCACGTCTTTTGTAAAAAAAGATCGTGCTTATGTTATCGGTTTGTCATTCCGTCCGTTTGTCTGTACCCACGATATCTCTGGAACTATTAGTACGATTTGAAAAATTATTTTTGCTTTGGAAAGCCTGAAATATAAGAATGATGGTCCTTTATTTCGTTTTTTTTTTTATGCAGATGATGTGGAATTCAAAAATACGTTTTATTCCACATATTTGTTTCTAAACATCCGATTGAAAAATTCTTTTATCTTCCGATTCCATTTATGTAGAAGAGTATTTTAGATATAGTTACTTTTTCAAATTCCGCATATATTTTCCGCTAGGGGGCGTAAAAGTAAATTACATTTCCCTTCCCCCGATAACCCTTCTTCTAAAGCTCCGATTTGAAAAAAAAAATTCTTTATCTTCAGCGGATACACCTCCTGATGGAAAATCTTTTGCATATAATTTCTAATTTTTGGTAAAAAATATTTTGGCCACCAGGGGGCGTAAGCGCTAATTTTTGCTTCTGGTGTATTTGCCATAAAATCTGAGCTTCTAAGATATCGATTGAAAAATTCTTTCGTGGACTGATGTCACTCACATTGATAAACTTTTTCGGAATATTTTCCTCTTCAAATATTCTACAGTTTCTTCGGCAGATGTATATCTTATTTTTGTCAATATCTTTACTTCTAGGAGTCCGATTTGAAAAATTCCTTCTTTGTTGGATAGTGTTTCCAGTGTGACATATTTTTCATATAATTTCAAAATTTTCAAGTAATTCATAGACTTCCCGCTAGGGAGCGTTAAGGTAAACTGCTTTCCCCTATATCTCTGTTTCTAAATCTCCGATTAGAAAAATTCTTTCTGCACCGGATACAGTTCCTGATATGAAATCCTTTGCACATAATTTCTAATTTTTGTAAAAAATCGTTTGGCCACCAGGTGGCGTAAGTCTCAATTTCCGCTTCTGATGTATTTGCAGCAAAATATGAGCTTCTAAAATCTCGATTGAAAAAAAAGTCTTTTGTTGACCGATACTACTCATGTCGACAAACCTTTTAGGAACATTTTCTTCTTGAAATAATGCATGGTTTCTACGCCAGGGGGCGTAAATGTATATTTTATTTTTGTCAATATCTCTACTTCTAAGAGCCCGATTTGAAAAATGCCTTCTTTGTTGGATAGTGTTTCCGATGCGAAATGTTTTTCCTAAAAATTCAAAATTTTCAAATAAATCATAGACTTTCCGCTAGAGGGCACAAAGGTAAATTGCGTTTTCTGCGTTATTTCTGCTCCTAAAACTCCGATTTGAAAAATTCTTCCTGTATCGCATACAAGACCTGATGGAAAATATTTTTCACAAAATTTCTAATGTTTGGTAAAGAATGGTTTGGCCACCGAGGGGCATAAGTGTTAATATCTGCTTCTGGTGTATTTGTAGCAAAATCTGGGATCCTGAGAACTAGACTAAATTTTTTTTTTTTCTTGGACCGATACCGCTCATCTGGAAAAATCTTTTGAGAATACTTTCTTCCTAAAATAATGCATGGTTTTTCCACCAGAGGACGTAAAGTCGCATCCTATTTTTGTCGATATCTCTGTTTCTAAGAGTCCGATTTGAAAAATTCTTTCTGTCTTGGAGAACGTTTCCGGTGCAAAATGTTTCTCATATAAATTCATGTTTTTCTTAACGAACAAGTCTGCAACCTCAAGGCGTAAGCTCACGATTCTGTTTATAGCAGTATCTGAGGGATTAAAAACCCGATTGAAAAACTTCTTTCTTCCGTCAGATACTATTTTCTCCATACCGGTTCCATTGACTTTGAGTAGCTATGATAAATTTAATTTGCGTCAGAACGGATTCAAAAGACGTTCGTATTAAACCCGAAAATTCGGTGTCATCTTTCTTGTTTTGGGTTTAGACTGGTTCAGGGGAGATTAGGGCTGAGAAAGAATTTGATTACCCAACCCCAAAGGGTAAAGGCAATATACAGCAAAAAATCCCGACCATCAAGACAGTTTCTACAAGCACTCCTCATTGCAACTCAGGGAGGATGGAGGTTCGAACACAGATGTTTTACTTTGGCTGGAAGTAGCATGGAAGTAATTTATGTAACAGCAGGACGGTTAAGTATTCGCATTACACAATGAAATGTGTGGGAAGCGTGAATTCTTCCTTCACCTAGCACTAAATGGAAGGCTAAATTATTTTAACCGTTCCTTTCAAAACCAGGACATCGATAAAAACTCGAAAATTTGGAGTATCAACAACAGCAAGAAAAAATATATGTTACTAATACGAGAAAATAAAATATCAATTCACAATACCAATAAAGTGGTTGCTTTGAGGATTTATTTATTTCGGTCTCTGAAAACCAAACCATTACTGGCAATCCAATTATGCGGTTTAGGGGCCCCTCAGGCGCTGGGACCCTAGGCGCTCGCCCAGTTGGAAAGTTGGAAATCCGGCACTGTGTGTGTGTGTGTGTGTGTGTCAGGAAAATGACAAGAGTGGAAGACATCGTGATCAGAGTAAAAGCCCTGAAATGGCAGTGGGCTGGACACATTGCCAGAAGGACAGACCGTCGATGGATAACCGAAATCTTGGACTGGATTCCAAGGGACAGGAAAAGACCCAAAAGAAGACAACATGGGAGTTGGGTAAATGAAATTCGAAAGTATGCGGGAGTAACATGAAGGAGACTGTCACAAGACAGACCGTTGTGGAAGAAATTTGGGAAGACTTTCATCCAGCAGTGAATAGATAGTGGTCGACAATGTTGATGATGGTGTGTGTGTGTGTGTGTGTGTGTGTGTGTCATTGAAAAAGGGCAAAATATTAAGTAAATTTTTCGTTTCCGTACGAATTTCAAATCGTGTATATGTAGTTCCTTATTTTGTTTTTTCTGCTTTGGCGCGAATGAGGTTCCACTCGAGAGGAATTGCAATGAAAAAAATTCAAGAAAGACTGCTCTCAGGTTTTTATACAAGGATACCATCTCTTGAGCAATCGCACAGACCCGGTTTGTAAAAATATGGAGCATATCGATAGATAGTTAACCCTGCTTGCAATATCGATCAAAGCGGAGCATGCGTGCGAGTCAGTGGCATGCTCACAAGTCTTGCATGAGGTTGCACTCGAAAAATAGAAACCGAGCGATAAACAAATGATAATGAAATGGCAGGAAAACAGGGAAACCAGATGAAGAAACCCCAGATTTTGCCACATCGCAGAGACAGATCTGAAGGGCAGTGTTCGATTTAATGCGCATTATCTGTTTTAAAAGAGATGAACTCGGAGGTCCCCATTGTTTTCGTGTTCAATTTATGTAAATGTGTTAAAGATGCCGTATCAACGACGAAACGCGCTGGTCACTCTGTGCGTGTGTGAGTTTATAGAGCTGCTGCTACTTTTTCTATCTCTGACACTGAAAAGGGTTTCTCCACCCTGTTGAGTTTAAAGACCTCCAGTCACCTCTGATGAACATAATGCGCTGAAGATAAGAAGAGGAAGAAAGGGTCAAAGGTCAACTGTCGAGATATGGGAAACTGATTTCTTCGGTGATGTTGCCCATTTAGAGAGCTGTGACTGACCTGGGGTCACAGCGTGGGACTTTAATGGCTAAAAGACCTCACCTTCAAACCTTTCCTTACGTTCTGTTTGTCTTCGTCACTGACCTTTTTCCTAATTACAGAAACGTGACAGTTTAAGAAAAACAGATGTTGCCGTTGCGTCTTCGACAAGCAGCAAACATCCAAGAAACCTTTTAGTTGCAAGGTGCGCGAAAGACAATGAAAAATTCCGGTGTTTAGGCTGGTTTCTCTTCGCTTAAGTAATTTAAAAAATACACTGGTGAATGAATTACGGGATTACACCACCGTATAATACAAATTTTGAAGTTGTGAATCCGTTTATTGGTGTAAATATGACATGAATGTTAAATCAGATAATATCCGAGAACTTGAAAATTTCGTTGTTCTTGAGCCGGAAAGGAATCCGTCTCTCCCGGCTAGCGCCCGAGTGTGTTAACCACTACACCACACAGAACGTAATTCATTCATTGAAATTCTGCTCCTCCGGGCAATCACGGGAAGGAAATCTTATCCTCCAGATTCGCAAAATACGTATGAATGCCGGTTGCTTCGACTAGCGAATCCTGTGATGGTTATATTCAATTAATCGGAAACTTGAAACTTGGTCGTACTGAGTGGTGTAGTGGTTAACACACTCGGGCGCTAGCCGGGAGACGCGGATTCGATTCCCGCTCCAGGACGACGAAATTTTCAAGTTTTTGGATGTTATCTGACTTATCACTCATGTAATATTTACACCAATAAACGGACTTCAAAATTTGTAAATACATTGGTGTCCAAAATTAAAGTCCGGAAGGCATTCGTAAGCGTATAAAATAAAACACGTAACAACAGGTAGAATTTAGCATGTAAAGAGACACCATCACAAGGCTAACAAACATTTCACAACAACAACGGACAAATATGTACACAACTGGAGTAAACAGGGTCACATTCGCAAATGTCACCGATGTGAAATATAAGAATGTAATCTAGAAACGTCTTAATAAGGAATGTGATTGCTTCGTACGGACAGACAACTCTCACAACGACAATGCATTTTCATTACCAGGTTGTTGATAAACTTTGGAGCCGAAGAATTCCATTCCTCGATGAGGGCGGTGCGTAGCTCGGGAAAGGGTATAGGGAGGGGGACTGACGAGCTGTTTGCAACTTGCAGTCCCAGAGCATCCCACGCATGCTCTATAGGGTTCAGGTCCGGAGACCTGGATGGCCATTCCATTCGCCGAATGTTTTCGCTCTACAGAAAATCATCGGCAATTTGAGCCATGCGTGGGTGAGCATTATCATGCATTAAAAGGAATTGACGGCCAACAGTTCCCGAAAAAGTCCGACATAGGACTTCAGGATCTCGTCCCTATAGCGATCAACCTTCAGATGCTTCTTGCGAACACGTGGAGTGGTGCGCAGCCGTTCAACATAATGCCTTCCCACACGAGCAGACCACCGCCTCCGAAAGAGTCCCGTTCGCTGACGTTTATAGGATCTTTGCGGGTTCCATATCTTCTCTACATGAAATGCAGGCGAAAATCCGTTTGTAGACTGAATCTGGACTCATCCGTGAAAAGAACACCGGCCAACTCCTCTAGGCTCCAGGAACGATGTTGCCTGCACCAGTTCAAACGAGCTGTCCTGTGAAATGTGGTTAGAGGGACAGAAACCATTGGTCTCCTGGCATAAAGACCGATGCATTAAGGCTTCGATACGTCGTTTGCCTTGATATTGAAGTTCCAGTGGTAGCGGAAAGTTCCAAGACAATGGCCGGTCTGTACAGGACTCATGACGCCGCGAGGTTAAAGCGACGTAGCATTCCTCACGAAGTAGCGTACGCCTTGAACGACCTTGACCAGGCTTTCGTTATGCTCCGCCGGTGTTGTTGATTTGCCGCGATAACTCTTGCTACCTGGGCCTGGGATTAATCTGCTTCTAGTCATTCTATCACTCGCCACCGTACAGCGTCAAATACACGTGTATGAGACATAAGGAAAGCATTTGCAGCCACCAAAACGCTTCTTACACGCGCTGTCAACGAGCAGTGCTACTGCCGTTCCCCATTAGCTATAAGTATGTAACTCAATTTAGATATTGGACAGCATTTTGTTCACTGATATGCAAATTTCACTGTTTCTCGTGTTCATTTACATATGTCCTGTGAACATCGTAACATTTTATTGAGTGCTTTGAATTCTTTGCCCGCTATTGCTTTCCAGACTTCAGATTTGGACACCAATGTATATAGAATAACAGGGCCATAACTAGGACATGGCTACTTGAAAAACTGATGTGCTAAACCATTAACAACCATGCAAAATTTACATTCAAAGCTACTATGAATGGCCATCAAGGCAATTTTTTCCTGGGGGCCGCCAAATTACTAAGTCCGAGTGTGTAAAACCATGTACGTTTTTAACAGTCAAAAATACCATTATGGTCAGGCAAGTCAATCTTTTCCTAAGGCCACCGAAGTAAGGACATTCCACGTTTTTTCTGTCAAAAATACTAAGAGCAGCCCACAAAGTCGATCTTTGCCTGTGGCCGCCGAAGTACTGCAAGGCCAGTGCTGTATAAGAACGTGAACGTTTTTCAGTCAAAAATCCTATAAGGGGCAGTCGAGTCAATCTCCTCCTAGGACTCCCAAATTTTTAAATCCGGACCTGATTCCAAGAACTTTTGGAATTCGAAAAGTTGTTGAACACTTAGTCAGTACTCATCATCATCAACAACCATATGTACAATTCCCGTAGGTTTCTATTCCCATTTTAACTATATTGTCCCATTGAAGTCTGTTCGTTGCAGCGTGGCTCAGTTCTTGAAAAGTTCCGCCACACTAGTCTTTGATATCGTCAGCCCACACACGGTGAGGGCGTCCTCTTGCATTTCTTCCGTTCATTAACCTAAAAGCCGTGCTTAATGGAAGTGTATATATATATACACTCATCGTCAAAAAAATAGTTGCACCCAGAAGGACGTGCCGGATTGCAATGCAACTCAGGAGGAAGCTAAAGGTGGTATTTTGATACGTTGTCCTCTTTTACTTCCGTCAGGTTGGGGCTAAGTATTTCTTTCATACTACTATTTCCAGACTTTCTGATTTTTCGTGTTTCATGTTTTGCATTTATGGGGTTTCGGGAGTTTGTCTTTTGTGACTTTTGGTGCTGCTTCTGGGTTGTTTTGACATGTATGTTCTGGTTGTATGAAGTTGATTACTTGGTTTTAATCTGGGTTTTAAGTGGGTTTTTTTGTTTTTTTGTTTTTGTGTGTAGAATGGGCTGTCCATTACTATGGTGATCTGTTTGAATCTTTCTTTCTGTGCTCATAGTTTGTATAGTTTAGTGTATACTATGTTTTTGTCTATATATATATATATATATATATACATAGATATATATATGGAAGACACCAGGCTCAGATTATTCAAACTTATGCACCCACTACAAGTCATCCTGAAGAAGAAATTGAAGAATTTTATGAGGAAATTCGTCATCTAAATAATAAAGGTAAGCAGCACTTAAAAATAATTATGGGAGATTTCAATGCAAAAATAGGGCAACTGCAACAGAATGAAACTTCAGTAGGTAAATTCGGTCACGGCAACAGACACCAGCGTGGAAATACTCTCGTTGAGTTTGCAGAGGCAGAAGGGTTTTTCATCTTGAACTCCTTTTTCAAGAAAAAGCCACACAGGAAATGGACATGGAGACATCCAAATGGGACGACAAGTGAAATTGATTTCATTATGTGTAACAAAAAGTTCGTCATAGAAGACTGCAGTGTGCTAAACAAGTTCAACACAGGTAGTGACCATAGATTGGTGAGATGTAAGATGCACCTCAACACTAAACTCGAACGTGGCAAGCTCATAAGACAAACAAAATGTATTGACATAACCAACCTTAAAAAACACCATAATACTTTCAAGTTGCAACTCAAGAACAGATTCTCTGCTATAGAAGGTCTAACATCGGAAGAAGTGGATATTTCTGAAGTTAACAGAAAAGTAACCAAAGCTCTTATGGAAACAGCAACAAAATTAGCTGGGTCTAAGAACAAGTTGCATGTGAACAAATTATCAGCAAAAACCAAAATGTTGATGCGAAAAAGAAGAGAGATGAGATCAACTAAAGAAGATGTGACTTCCAAAGTGGAATATATAGAGCTTCGCAAGACAGTACGAAAAAGTATCACTGAAGACGTAAGGAAATTCAACTGTGAACTAGTGAGGAAAGCAATTGAAAACAACCAAAGCCTAAAGATAGCAAAGGGACATCTCAGTAAGGGAAGAAAACAGATTATGGCACTGAGAAAAGAAGATGGTTCTGTAACAAGAAATAGAGGCGAAATTTTGACAAGAGTGAAAGATTTCTACTCCAAATTAAATGAAAGGGATGATACATGCACTGCAGACATCATGAAAGGTACCAGAGTTCCTCCAGTACTCCCAGCAGAAGTTGCACATGCAATCAAGAGCATGAAGCGGGCAAAAGCTCCAGGAGAAGATGGCATTACTGTAGACATCATACAAGAAGCAAGTGGAGAAATCGAAACAGTACTCGCCCAAATTTTCACTCGATGCCTTAATGAAGGGAAGATTCCTGAGGATTGGAACAACGCTACAATGATCCTGCTACATAAAAAAGGTGACATTGAGGATCTCAGGAACTACAGACCTATCAGCCTCCTATCAGTGGTTTATAAAATCTTCACTAAAGTTCTTTCACACCGCTTGAAGGTGACACTGGACATGGCTCAACCGAGAGAACAAGCTGGATGCAGGAGTGGCTACAGCACAATAGATCATATCCACGTACTGAGAGAACTAATTGAAAGAGCGAGGGAATATGAACTTCCATTGTGCATGGCTTTTATCGATTATGAAAAAGCCTTTGATTCGGTGAAACCATCAGCAGTTACAATGGCTCTGAAATCCTGCGGTATTGAAGATGCGTACATTAATATTATTAATAACATCTATGAAAATGCAAGTGCAAAGATTCTGCTATTTGAAAATAGAACACACATAAAAATTGGAAAAGGAGTGAGACAAGGTGACACCATATCTCCGAAGCTCTTTAATGCCACATTGGAAAATGTCTTTCAATCACTGAACTGGGAAAACAAAGGGATAAAGATTAATGGAGATTATCTAACCCACCTACGTTTTGCTGATGACATAGTCATTTTTGCAACTACCCCATCAGAGCTGCAGAGTATGATCCAGGAACTTGCTGACAAAAGTAAAGAAGTGGGATTAAAAATGAACTTTCGGAAGACAAAAGTGATGTTCAATGCTTTTACAAGAAATGAAGATTTATCGATTGATGGAGAAAAACTGGAGATAACAGATACGTATGTTTATCTTGGACAGCAGATATCAAGTGAGGGTCACATTGATGAAGAAATCAATCGGCGTACAAAACTTGCCTGGAGAGCTTTTGGAAGAAACAGCATAATTTTCAAGCGCAATATGCCATTATGTCTTAAAAGAAAAGTGTTTGATCAATGCATCCTTCCAGTGCTTACGTATGGTGCAGAGACGTGGACCTTAACTAGATATGAGCCTGAATTTCCATTTCTTTTTTGCAACGGTTAAGTTTCATAAGGATCCTGTGAAGTTCAGGTTCATAGCTAGTGGAGTAAGGAGTCATAAAAAGAAAATAGATCTTGCTTTTGAAGATGTCTTAAAGAAGGTTTTGAAACACATTAGAAACTGTACTAATTTGATGTACAGAGATTTTTGGATTATTAGTAATAATGCAGAAGTAATTTCTACTATACTCAAAGTTTGTCCCTTAGATATTAATAGTTATGATTTTGAAAACCTATATACTAATCTGCCTCTATCAGATATAATCACTACCTTTAAAGAGCTGTATGCAGAATTTAAACTTAACCAATTTGTTAATGTAGGAACTTGGAACTCTTATCTCAATTGCTGCATAAAAAATAACCATATCTTATTTAATAATACTCTCTATAAGCAAGTGAACGGTATTCCCATGGGAACATCAACGTCCACGAATATCGCTAATCTATTCCTGTTCTTTAAGGAATATAAATTCATTAAAAATCACCCCACCTGCTCAGATAACTACCTTTACACATTTAGATATATTGATGATCTGCTGTGTATCAATAATTCAGAAGTTATAGAGAGTGATTTTGATAATATCTATCCTAGCTCTCTTAACTTATGTAAAACCAACCACAGTAATCAGGAACTTGAGTCCCTGGACTTAAGCATTAAGCTGAACAGAGGTAACCCATCTATTAGCCTCTTTGATAAAAGAGTTAATTTTCCTTTCAAAGTAATTAAATATCTACACTGGAATAATAACATATCAACCAAAGTAATTGAGAATGTACTAATTTCTCAGGTCCTAAGAATTTCAAGAATTTGCAGCAACAATTTGGACTTCAATTACCACATTAATATACTATTAGATAGTTTTCTAGAGAACGAAATTCCCTCTTCTTTCATCAAAAGAACTTTAAGAAAAATTATTCTGAATAATAGAGTAAGGTTGGCAGATCTGCTTTAATTTTCTACACAGTTAATAATATGATTCTGACCAATCAAAGCCGTAAGGAAGTTGGCTAGAGGATGCCTATTAACTACTAAAAGGAACCTTAGTGCTATGGATATGAAGGTCCTATTAAAACAAAAAATTAAATAATATAGAAAAAATCACAAAAAAAGCTTAAAAATCTGTTTATAAAAGAAAATAAAAACAAATAAAAAAGAAAACTAGTTATTCATCACTAGGATAGCTATACTAAAAATAGTAAAACTAACATTAAAATTAATAAGATTCTGATTAATCTATAGAAGCTCACTAAGGTGATTTAATACATGCAAAGATTATTAAATACACCACTCGTGTATTTTATAATATTTCTCATGTATTCTGGAGAGTTAATTCTGCTCTTTCTGATCATACAGATCCACAGTCTTAAGTTTATATATATTTTTTTCTCTGGTTAAAATCTCCGCGAGTTGGTTTCTTTCTGTATGAGGAGGCCATCAGCCCCACCCACACTGCCCCCCAGCGACTAGGGAGTGGCAGAAGTGTTAGGACGCATAGGGAAGAGGTCAGCCATGTTTTCCTCTTGTGAGGTGAAAGTTTAGTTGCACAAGAGGTAAGCTCTCTTCCTTGTATTTGGGTTTTAGGTTTTATAAGTTCAATGTTTGTACTTCATGTACCTTTTTTTCTCTGTTGATTTTTTGCTTTTCAGCTTTTAGGCACTGGCTTGTCTGTTAACATTTTTGCGGGTTTTAACTCTTTCTTTTCTTGGTAACTTTGCGCGTCTTTTGGGGAACATAGGCACAGCAGATGGCTAAGCATAGTTCCTTTTCTTTGCGCTGTATTTTCAAAGTAGTTAAGTTCTTAATAACTACTTAATCATGCACTTAAAGCACTGCTGAAATACTTTGTACATATTGCAACTAATTGTTTAAGTCATATAACTTTCACAAAGTTTTCTTTAGTTAATTTTTGTCTTTAACTTATTCTCGTTTTCGTGTTGTCAGAAGTTGTAGAGTAGGGGGTTTTAGAATCAAGTTTTCTTTCAAAAATCTGTTTTTTAAAAAATTAATATTTCCTTTTTTAATTGCAATGTAAAAATTTGGATTTCTTTTGCATTGCTTTTCAGGTTTAAATGCTCTCTCAGACGAACTTGGCATTTCGTTATCGTTGAAAATTATTTCTAATTATTATGTCACTCTCACAGCTTGAGTTCTCTTTAATCTTCTTCTCTCTGTTTAATAGTAACAGATGAAGAGCATGGGTCGGGCCAGGAATGTTATGGATGCAAGCGAAATTGTTAACTAGTGCTAGGTCATACAACTCTGCGGAGGACATGACATATATATATTTTTTAAAACAATTTTAGGTGGGCATGTTACTTGCATCTATGGCCTTGCAGAAACCCATTTCCAACTAGGTCTTTGTGGAAGTGAGAAAATGCAGAGTTTTTGCTGGTCCTTGATAAAGCCAAGGCTCAGTATTCTCGACACCTTCTACATTCAGTTGTTTTATATTTTTTTTATCTTTTCTCCTTTTACTCACACCGGTAGATACATAACCTTTACTATGTTGTAATTGGTATGAGTCAAAAATATATATGTATTTTTTTGCTTAGGTCTCTTCTTAATAGAATATATATATATATATTCCGGTTTTTCAAGTGAAACGCATGTCTTATTAGGTGTGCAACTTAATTCTCGGCCCCTAACCGTAAGCGATCATAGAACGTCGGCAAATGCAGATAGCTGTGTGCGATAATGGCTGATTGCAGCGCCATCCAACAGTTTTCCAGGCAAACGTAACCGCTCACAGCTGTAGTGACAAAAGGGACGAAAGTTGACGGTGAAAGCAATGTCGTTCGAGAAGCAACATTTGAGGCACTGCCTCCTGTTCGCATTTCAGCTGAAAAAAGGTGTCGCCGAAGCCCAGAAAATAATCTGTGCTGCTTTGGGTGAGGCTGCTATGTCCTGTAGTACGTGCAAGAAGTGGTTCTAGCGGTTTAAACAGAGAAATTCTATCTCCGTGATGCAGAACGTCCGGGACAGCCACAGAAAGTAGACGATGAGGAACTGGAACAACTGTTGTACGCGGATCCCTGTCACACATTGTCAGAGCCCGCCCAGGAACTCGGAGTGACACGGCAAGCCATTGCAAAGTGCCTGCACAAGCTTGGACGGATTAACAACGAGGGCCGTTTATTGCCCCAACAACTCACAGCTGCGAACAATTCTAGGCGCTACGATGTTTCTGTGTCCTTGCTCTTCAGATTCAAGAAGAAGGATTTTCTCCACAAGATTTTGACTTGTGATGGGAAGTGGAGCCTCTAGATAATCCTAAGCGGCGCAAATCGTGGGTTTATCCAGGTCAGCCTATTACATACCGCCAAACCGAATATCCATGCCAGGAAGTTGTTGCTGTGCATATGGTGAGATCAGCGCGAGGTAGTACACTATGAGTTGCTCAAACCTGGTGAAACGGTCAATGCTGAGCTTTATTGTCAGCAACTCATTCGTGTGAGTGACGCACTGGAGGCGAAAAGGCCATACACCGGCATGGGCAGAAGGTCAGTCCTGTTGCTTCAGGATAGCGCGCGTCCTCACACCGCGAAAACAACTTTAAACACGATTGCCGACATGGGATGGGAGATTTTGTCCCACAAGGCGTATTCTCCAGACTTCGCCCCGTCGGATTATCACCTCTTTCTCTCCCTGCAACATCACCTGAGTGATACGCACTTCATTTCTGTCGAGGAGGTCCACACAAGTATTGATGACTTTATCAACTCGAAACACACCTCTTTTTTCCGCAGTGGCATTCGACAGCTCCCTGAGCGATGGCTCAAACGTATCCAACACGACGGGGATTATTTCCCTGATTAGGTACATATTCAATTTGCTATAATTTGCTGTCAACGTGTCGTGCGTGTGGCAGAGAATTAAGTTGCACACTTAATATTTTCTTTACGTTCTCTTCTGAGAATGAAAGGAAAATTCTCTTTTTTGTGAAGCGAAATTAAATTTAAGTATAAAGTACTTATTACGCCCTCCGACGTCTTCCGTGCTCATAACGTTGCTCTGACGGCAAGCTTTAGTGATCAGAACTTTTCATTCGCTTTGAAACAGATGGGGAAATTGCTTGTTGATTGCTTTCGCAAGAAGGGACCAAAGCGAAAGGAAAAAGAGAATATATATTTCTTGTGAAATTAAAGATCAAAAAATCAATACCGTCTCTTCCTACTTTGCTGTGAAAACAACTTTACGAGTACCGAAAGTGGCGCCGCCGGCTCTAACACGGACAGAGAAGTATGGGATTTTGAATTTCAGTTTCTTTAAAAGCAAGGAAATAAATGCTCGCTTTGTTGATTGGTATAGCAAAAAAAAAAAAAAAAAAAAAATGTAAAGAACGGGAAGGCGCACGTTTCATTAGGAAAATTATTAAAAAAAAAAAAAAAAAAAGGATGGGCGCTACCATTTCCATTACATGCCACCACACCCATGCGGTAAATGGCATCGTCCGCAAACGATAGCGGCAGATATCACCGCAAGCTCAAGCAGTAGCATTCGCAGTTCAGATGGTCGCCTATCAGGATTTAAGCGATTTCGAACTTTTTATGATAGTCGGCGCCCGGGAGATGGGTCAACCCATCTCGAAAATTGCCACGAAATTTGGATGTACACGGTAAACAGTTTCAGGAGTGTACCTGAACTGGGCGAACTCAGAGAAAACATCCAGATTGGGAGACCGGGTTGGCCGCACAAAAGCCCCGGACGGTCGTGCACAGCGGCGTTTGGCACGCAAAGTAACCTCCGTCCGGCGTGCATCATGCCGCAAATCACAGCGCAGTTCAATGCTGGAGCCAGTAACAGCATCAGCGTTAGGACAGGGCAAAGTTTCCTATGTTCTGTGGGGCTCCGGATCCTACGGCCCACATGGGTGCCATTCCTGACCCGACGACCCACACTTGTGCCATTGCGGACCCGACGACCCACACGGGTGCCATTACGGACCCGACGACCCACACGGGTGCCATTGCTGACCCGACGACCCACACGGGTGCCATTTCTGACCCGACGACCCACACGGGTGCCATTGCTGACCCGACGACCCACATGGGTGCCATTTCTGACCCGAAGACCCACACGGGTGCCATTGCTGACCCGACGACTCACACGGGTGCCGTTGCTGACCCGACGACCCACACGGGTGCCGTTGCTGACCAGACGACCCACACGGGTGCCGTTGCTGACCCGACGACCCACACGGGTGCCATTGCTGACCCGACGACCCACACGGGTGCCATTGCTGATCCGACGACCCACATGGGTGCCATTGCTGACCCGACGACCCACACGGGTGCCATTGCTGACCCGACGACCCACACGGGTGCCATTGCTGACCCAACGACACAAGGCTGTGCGCCTCGCCTGGGCTCGGGAACACCGCTGTTCCAGGCAAGTTGACTGGAAACGTGTAGCCTGGTCCGACGAATTGCGGTACCAACAGTTTCGACTCCGAGTGTGGCGACAACCTCACGAGGCAATGGATCCCGCATGCTTAAAAGGAAGACTGCAGGCCGACAGTGGCTCTGTTATGGTGTGGGGTGTTTTCAGCTGGCACGCATTAGGACCCGTCATACGTCTGCAGACCGCTCTGACCGTTGGAGGCTACGTAACTATCCTTGATGTTAATTTGCACCCGTTCATGTCATGCAACCACCCCGGCGGGTGCTACATCTTTCAACACGATAATGCGCCACCGCCCACTCCCACAGTCGCTCGATTATATAGCTGGAGGAACATTCCACAGAATTTTGCATCCTGACCTCGTTCGCCGGATTTAAACGCCATCGAACACATTTGGGATGCTGTTCGACGTGATGTCACTGACAGAAATCCTCCACCACCTAATATTACAGAATTGTGGGACACTCTTCAAGAAGCATGGTGTGCACTATCTTCAAAGTACTACAGAGAGCTCGTGGAGTCCATGCCTAGCCGCATTGCTGCCGTTATTGTCACAGTGCTTTTTTACACTTTCCAACCGTAAGATGAAGAAGCGTATATGCTCCAGCTTTGTGCGTCCGTCCATCCGTCCGTCTGCCCGCACGTCTGTCCGCACGATAACTGGCGTAAAAATGGTTCGATTTCGATGAAATTTTAGTATGTGGTAGGGGACCACATGGGGACGAACCCTATTGAAAATGGGACAAATGAGGTCAAAGGTCACGACGTAGGAGTGGGATCCATTCCATTGCCCTTATGCGTCATAACTTGCGTAAATAGGGTTCGATTTTAATCAAATTTTAGTATGTGGTAGGGGACCGCCTGGGGACGAACCCTATTGAAAATGGACGAAATGTGGTCAAAGATCAGGACGTAGGATTGCGATCCATTCCATCACCCTTATCCCATATTATTAAGGTGGACGTCAAGTAATTTTGCTTCCCATACTTCCAATGCAAAAACTTTTGTACACATTTCCTTCACAATTAATATGTTCCCAAGGATGAAAATTTGAACATCGATTAAAATAACTTCCTATTATAACTTGGAATACTTAATATTTTCTAAAACATAACCATAATTATATTAAAAATCAATAACTTTTTCTTTGGTGGTGTTGAAACCAGAAAAAAGATGGTGCGACCTGTATTTTCATGACGTCAGTAGACAAACAAATGTTGGATTGCATAATTATGGTTATGTTTTAGAAAATATTCAGCATTGCAAGTTATAAAATAAAGATATTTTAATCGATGTTCAAATTTTCATCATTGGGAACGCATTAATTGGCAAGAAAATGTGTACAGAAATTTTTCCATTCGAAGTACAGGAAGCAAAATTACTTGACGTTCACCTTAAAGGAGAAATTCTTGTATGTATGTACATTTTATTTTGAAAACGGCTCTAAGAATTTTGATGAAAGTCGTTAACCTACCGTTTTCTGGTACTAGAAATCGATTTAGCTTGATCTCGACTTTAGTAAAATTCGTTTAGTGGGTTAAATAACCACCCCGAATTACCACGTTTTTAGTGTAGTGTCATGACATCGTCCCATTAGATGTTGGCGCGCGGTCATGCCATCTGTCTCATTACGTCACGCGTTGTGTGTGGATCCTATTAAAGTTTTATGACGTCACACTCTTGCACGCGTTGTGTGCGTATGTTCGCCCGCACGATAACTCGCGTAGAAATCGTTCGATTTCGATGAAATTTTAGTATGTGGTAGGGGAACACCTGGGAAGGAACCCTATAGAAAGTGAACGAAATGGGGTCAAAGTTCAGGACATAGGAGCGGGATCCATTCCACTGCTCTTATGCGTCATAACTAACGTAAACAAGGTTCGATTTCGATGAAATTTTAGTATGTGGTATAGGGGACCACCTGGGGACAAACCCTATTGAAAATTGGCGAAATGGGGGTCAAAGGTCAGGACATAGGAGCGGAATCACTTCCATCGCCACTATGCGTTATAACTTACGTAAAAATGGTTCCATTTGGATGAAATGTTGGTATGTTGTAGGGGCCGGCCTGGGGATGAATCCTGTTGAAAACGGGCGAAATTGGGTCAAAGGTTAGGACACAGGAGCGGGATCTATTCCATAGCCCTTATGCATCAGAACTTACGTAAAAATGCTTCGATTGCGACAAAACTTTATCATGTTATTTCGGAGGTATACTGTACCAGTTCTGTTGAATATCATCGAAATGGGATCAAAGGTCAGGGCACAGGAGTGAGATTTATTCCACAGCCATTTTCCTCATAACTTGAGTAATGATTTCTAGTATGTTACAAAGCGTATCATAATCAATGCATTGCATGATTTTACTAACTTGTTTAACTCTTTCCTTAATTACCGAAATATACTGTAATCAGAAGATTTCAAGGTTCCTTGAGCACTGTACACACCAATAGAGTAGTAATAGATCATTCAACAGAAGCGATTTGACGTTTGATGAAATCCTTTATTTTCGCGATTTTGCTTAATTACGGATTACTCCGAGTCACCGCGCGATTGCATCCAATCAAGGGCCTAACACCTCCCTACATTCATTCTTACCGCTCGGGCGCGGAAACCACGTACCCTTTCTCAAATTCTACTCCTACCTCCGAAAATCCCCTAACCTCTCTCTACTACCGTCAGTCGCATTCTCCCCTAAGACACGTCATCATTCTACCTTCGAAGAAACGTCCCTCTTGTTTTTCGCACTGCTTCCAAAAAAAAAAAAAAAACGCGCCTGACGCTTCTGTGCCGAACACCTTCTTCTCAATGCGTCTCCATCTCCATTCCTAACGACCACCCCGAAGGAAACCCCTTACTCGAGAGCGGAAGTCCTTCCTAATGAGTCGCTTTCAAACTCTAAAAAAAGCCTTCTTCTATTGTAGCTAACTACACACGAAATCTTGGGTGTTGTCCATCTCCAGGAAGTCCGCCGATAAACTAATCGTTTCCGGTGAATTACTGGCTCTACTGAATCGAACTCAAAAAATATATTCTCAAGAAGTTTTCCACGATAACTTTTCAAACATTCTAAAACTTCAAGAATTCTTAATTATTTACATATTCATTAAAATTCACCAATTAAAAGATATTTACATTACATTACATTTCATAAAATAAACATTCCCGTTCAATTACGCTATTATTAAAGCTTATTTACAATTACAACTATTACAATTCCATCGCGAGGAGGGCCAACGCTGATTAGAGAGGTATCCCAGTTGGTGTTTTTTTTTTTTTTTGGCACTTCAGTGTATTTTTTTTGTTTTTGTTTTTTTGTGTGTTAACGACCACCAGAATCAACTTTGTGTACTATAAACAGTTCCCCTTGTCTTATATAGGATCAATATTCCCAGGGAGGGCACAGAACTAGCTCCATATAAAAAACATATGACTCATGCCTATCCGGGACGAATGGTCAGAAGACAAAGCCTCAGACTACTCGGTCACCGGAACGGTTAAGTAGACTCACTTCTGTATTACTGTCGTTTACAATAAATACATATGATTCAAATAAACCCCTGTCATTTCATTATTAAAAATGTCTTAATAGAATGCATTACCTGTAGTAATTTTATTTTTTAAAGAAGTCTTCTAATCTTTTCTACTTCAAAGTCCTTTTAAGGGGAAATTTATGAGTAATGTCTAGGTAAAATCGAAAATCTGGATCAATAGCATCTCAGCAAAAACACAAGTTTTGGGAATCTGCTGGCCGCTCACGGTACATTAGCAATCCTTTGGCAGCAACCGTTGATTGCCCTGCTGCATCGCTGTGAATTACGGGCCTTCAAGCTGGTGCCATGAGTGGCCCGAAACTGGCGACCGAAGCAACCCAGCACGAGATGCAAGTAGTCGGACTGCACATGCGCAGAACTAACACGTGCACAGAATCTCGTGCTACCAGTTAGTTAAGGTCGACGCTATCGTCATCGTGTGATTTTAGTGGGTGCTAAGGGGGCAAAAACCATAGAGAGACGAATTAATTTCGTCGCGTTGACGAATATTACCGTCGGAGGACATTACATAGTAAATATTATGAACTGTAAGAAATAACCAGTTATTCTCTTGTATTTATAGAAAATCACTGCACAGCAAAATTCCTTAACTAATGCACAAGAGAATACAAGCAGCCTCTGCCTTTGCACTCGACACTGCAAGAATTACACACTCACTACCCTCTTCTTCTTCGCCCTCATTCTTTTTTTTTCTTTTTTTTTATTCAAAGTTTAACTACCACCATGAGCAACTTAATGGGCTATAAGCAGTCGCTCGTCCCTAATTTAGAGCCATTGCATTGATTCCAGGGAAGGGAGAGAGCCAGCGCCGTAAGACAAACACAACATCCATGCTTTAACGGGATTCGAACCCGGACCTATCTTGGACGAATGATCAGAAGCCATCGATTAGACCACTGCGCCCTCTCATCTTTGAAAGCCTCTTTAAGTCTAAGGCTTCGAGAATGTCTTCATCTGCCTGCATGTCTATCTAAGCTGACCAGAAGTCCCCGATTCTTCAGGACAGTCCTCGAATTTAGTTTACTGTCCCCAAAAACGTCTGATGCCTCTGGGGATGCAAATTGTCCTCGAATTTTGATTTCTGTCCTCAAACGTCCTCAAATTTAGACCGCCACCAGGTCGTTACACTCGTAATAAATTATGTTCTTAAAATTTCATTTCATTGTTCCCCATTTTTTTTTTTTATCGGATTTTAACGACCACTGCGATAACTCACAGTGGTCGTTAAACCCGAGAAAAGGGCTACAGTACTCACTCGGGCCTAATTTAGTGCCACTAGTTCCAGGGAAGGGGCAGAGCTAGTGCCGTAAGGCAAACACGCCACCTATGCCTCATCCAGGAGTCGAACCCCAACCCACTCGGCCAAATTGTCGGAAATCAGGGCTTAGACCACCTCGCCGGCCAAATTTTGATTTTTAAAATAAGAAAATTCTCCATGAATTTCGTTCGTTAAAAAAATGTAAGATTTTTTGTTATTCTTGTTGGGAGTTTAACCCTTTAACGACCATAACACCCAAAACGCCCGAAATTACAAACGACCATAGCCGCTCGAAATGCTTGTCTAGAGTGAGTCCAAAATTACAAACGACCATAGCCGCTCGAAATGCTTGTCTAGAGTGAGCCCGAAATTACAAACGACAATAGTCGCTCGAAATGCTTGTCTAGAGTGAGTCCGAAATTACAAACGACAATAGCCACTCGAAATGCTTGTATAGAGTGAGTCAGATTTACTACTTTTACCTGCTCTTTGAATTTGCACGACCAATGGAGGATCAGCAGGAATTACAGTCAGTCGTCATTGCTGTTACTGAACAAAGAAGTAAAATAAAGGACAATTTCCGGCGTTATGGTATTCAGAGTGATACCAGTGATTTTAGGGTAACGGTCGTTAAAGGGTTAACGACCATTGTGAACAATTCAATGGGCAGACGCTAGTCCCTAACTTATAGGAGCACTGGTTCCAGAAAAGAGAGAGAGAGCCAGTGCCGTAAGACAAACACAACATCCATGTCTCACTGGGATTCGAACCCGGACCCACTTGGGCAAACGGTCATAAGCCATTGTTTAGACCACAGCGTCTTCGAGGCAGCTGAGAATTATGCACTTTACTCTTAATTCAGCACGTGTATCCATGGTAAAGAATTTCACTTTTGTAGAGTATATACTCTCCATCACAGCTCTGTTTTGTCGGTACAAGCTACCAATATTTTACAACTTCAAGTTATATTCTTTTAATATTTTTAATTTTATGATGTGATATATTGCAGAAACAATACGATTTTAGATTTTTTTCTTGCGTACTCAGTATTAGTACAGTATACGCAGTGCGATCAAAAAGTTCCGAAACTAGGTACGTAGCACGCCAACAGATGGCAGTACGCGGATGCGCGAGCAGCGGTCGAGGGCAGTGACCTTCATGAGTCATTGTGCCGAGTGGCGTTGCTCTGTGAACATCGGGTGTTGTGCTACACGATATTTAGTAACCACGTGCAGAACACAGCTACGATTTCGCTATGGACTGCAAACTAGAGCAGCGAGTGAACATCAAATTCTGCGTCAAACTGGGAAAATCGGGAACGGAGACGCATGAAATGTTTCTGTCGCGGGTCATCACTGGGGACGAGACTTGGGTGTACGGTTACGACTCGGAGACCAAACAACAGTCGTTGCAGTGGGAGAGCCCGGCATCTCCACGACCGAAAAAGGCCCGATAGGTCCGGAGCGCAACCAAAAGCATGCTCATCGTGTTCTTCGACATTCGTGAGGTTGTGCACCGTGAATTCGTCCTCCAGGGCCAGACCGTCACCGCCCTTTTTTACTGCGATCTTCTACGGCGTCTTAGGGAAGACATTCGCCCCAAACCACCTGAAATGTGGCGCAGGGGCGACTTCCTGCTCCATCACGACAATGCGGCAGCTCACAGAGCGTTAGCAACACGCCAGTTTTGCAGCCGCAATAGCATGACTACCCGTCCTCTCCCGCCTTAGTCGCCGTATTTGGCCCCCTGCTACTTCTTTCTGTTCCCGAAGTTGAAGCTGAAGCTCAAGGGTCGCCGTTTTGAAACCGTAGACGAGATCCAGCGCGAATCGCAGACGGTGCTTGATACGATTCGCGAACAGGACTTCCAGAGAGCGTTCCAGCAGTAGCAAAAACGCTGGCAGCGGTGTATCGCTGCCCAAGGAGACTACTTTGAGGGAGATTTTTTTTTTTTTTTTTTTATTGGAGGTTTAACGACCACCGTGATCAACTCAATGGGCTATAAGCAGTCTCCCATCCCTAATTTAGGGTGACTGGTTCCAGGGAAGGGAGAGAGCCAGTGACGTAAGACAAACACAGCATCCATGCCTCACCGGGATTCGAACCCGAACCCCTTTCGGAGGGAGATCATAGCCAGGAATAAAAAAATTCACCATTTCTTCGTTTTTTGAAGTTCAATCATAAATTTTTTACTATAGAAATTTTCAGCCTTCGGAAAATTTGCTTTTATCGACCCCCTACCCCCAATTTTCCCCACGCTCCTCCCCAACCTTTTTCAGCACCCCACAAATTTAGAATTCCCTGATAAACCCGTGTACGGAGCGTACAGTTTTTTTTTTTTTTTACATCCTCTTCTTTTTTTAAATTTTTTTTTAGCAGGAGGCTAAAAAAGATTTTGAAAAATGGAATTGCTGCTCTTGTAATTGAACATGAAGGAAAGACTGCTCCATTTTCGAAACACTTTAATACAAAATACAGCACAAAAAGAAAAGTATGGAATTATGCGGGGGGGGGGGGGGGGACGAAAGAGAAAGGAAACTTTCGGAAATTAAGCAAGAGAACATTCTCTTCTGGGACACGAATACCTGATAAGAAACGAATATCCTAGAAAAGAAGATATATTAAGATATGCGAGCGGAGAATCCGATCCGATAATTTTCTGTGCAGAATAAATGAATTACAGATCGCAAAAAATGGAAGAAATATTTCCCTCGTCGAAAAATTATCACGGCTGACATGAGTTTACTAGCTAATTAGCATCCCCTCAGTAAGTAATCAGGAAGAAATTCGCATAATTAACATTACATGCGTAAATACGCTGTTAATCAACAGGAAAGATCAAAAAAGGAGAAGTGGATTTCCATATCCATTCCGAATGCCAGAAAATGTTTTGCCTTTAATTAATATGTGTTCTTGTTACTTGCATGCAAAGTTGTTTCATTAGGAGAGGCGAAAAGCATATCTGCTTTTCTAACTGCTTGAATTGGATTTAATTTCGAGTGCATGCCAAAATTTTGATTCACTTTCGCGCTTCATATTCTCTTACTTAATTCTGAAGCTTGATTTTACCGCGTCGTCTTTTAGAAATAAAGTCTCTCGCTTCAATTAGATATTAAATTTGCTCCTACATGAAAATTCGAATTCATTAAATGAATTACTTTATTGGGGCATTTATTTAAAAGGAAAGCACATTAAAAAAAGCTGATGTTCTAGAGAAAAAACATCAAGCAAATTACAGATTAAAGCTATTTCTACTAGCGTTAATTTTACATAGACGTAATTTTACAGGAATCTTTTAACGGGATCTGAGTGTTTCATCAGCTTTATTTCTAGGGGACAAAAAGATCAGAAAGTCGAGAACAATTAAAATAAAGCCAGCATCAACACTGCGAAACAGTCATATGAGACAGTTTCGCAGTCAGCACCAGTAGATCCAGCAAGGGGAGATTGGGGCGACCCCCCCCAAAAAAAAGATTCTTCCTTTTTAAATGACCAATGTATAAATAATGTTTTATAAAAAAAATTTTCATTCTTAAATGGCCAATGTATAAGTAATTAATGCATTTCTTTTTGTAAAATTCGTAAGGCATTTGTAAAAATAACTAATGAATGCGCCTCCGGGCAATCACGGGAATGAATTCTAAACCTCCAGATTCGCTATATATGAATGTTGGTTGCTTCGTAACGAATCCTGTGACGGTTATATTAAAATTAATCGGAAAGTTGAGACTTTGAGGTCTAGATGGTATAGTGGGTAGCATACTCGGGCGCTATCCGGGAAGACGCGGATTCAATTCCTGCTCAAGGAAAACGAAATTTCCAAAGTTTTCGGATATTACCTGACTCTGAGTTCATATTTCCACAAATAAACAAATTTGGAAGATGTGAATCTGTTTATTGGTGAAATATAACATGATCCATGTCATATTTACCACCAATAAACGGATTCACATCTTCCAAATTTGTATTGTAAAAATGATATTAGTACTGAGATCCAGATGTGTATTTTTTCCTCAAATAGATGCTTCTGTGGACTTACGAAACACTTAAAGTCAAAGCTGATCTCAAGAAAAACAAAAATATTGATGTACAAAGTACTTGTAAAACCAGAGTTAAGCCACCCGCGGTCCATATATGTTTTCATAGGAAGGGGGGGGTTTAGCGTCATTTTCTTGTAGGACTTCTGTCCACAGGTAGTAGAGTTTAGGTCCCAGCCACCTACAGCAAGATCGCCTTTTGGGCAGGACACAGAAACGGAAGGAATGAGAGCAAGTCTAGCGACTTTGACAGAACAGTTTGTAGTGATATTAGAGTACAGTAGATGGCGCCACCGTACAAGTACGATATTGCACGTAGAGGGGTGAGAGAATTTCAGGTGGGGTATAGGAAAGGATACCCATTTAACCAGTGGGTCCAGATTGGTGGCCGTCACTTTACGTGCTCGTCCGATGCACGGCGGATATTCAGCGATTGTTAGTAAATCACACCATCTCTGAAAGATCAGCCAGGCTTGAACCTGGGGACCCAGCATCGATAGTCTGAAACACTAACCACTAAGCCATCCGCGGCTTCATATGTTTTCATAATGCCTACAGCACAACTTATATACCCTCCAAGCCAGCTCACGACAAGTGCCTTATTTCATTGGCTGCGAGCTCTTGACGTCAAAAGTAAGAGGTTGTCACAATAATGTGACTCAACTGTGTATAAAACAGTACTTTTCGCTTTCTCTTAAAGATAATAATTTGGGATAAGTTCTACAGAAAAAATAAAATTATTAAGAACGTATTCAAAAAAATAATAAGCTCCAACTGTAGATAAAATGATTAAATCTCTCGCATTAATGGAAAAAAATCATCATCGCCTAATTAGTTTCACCTTGAACCAGGTACGTCACCAAGAGAGTACGAGGGTGGGTGGGAGCCCACCCTGAAATACTTCTTGCACACCGTACCACCCACCCATTTCAGGATGTGTCATTTTTCAATTTTCTTAACTTTAAAATATAATCTGGACTTTACCAAGTAACAATAAGTCACGTATTTTTCGTCGGGTAGCCCTATGTACACTGCTGTGCAAAAATTAAGGACGAAGAGGAGAAATTACCATAACAGTGGAACGAGCAGGCAGAACGGACTGAAAGACCACTCAAAAGATAGACTAGGGTCCGGTACCGTAGGGCGTGCGCATATATGCAGCACGACGTTGGGGGGGTAGTGTCGGAAGGGTATAAAGCACACTGGCGGTGTTTTTTTTTTTTTTTTATTGGAGGTTTAACGACCACCGTGAGCAACTCAATGGGCTATAAGCAGTCGCCCGTCCCTAATTTAGGGTCACTGGTTCCAGGGAAGGGAGAGAGCCAGTGCCGTAAGACAAACACAACATCCATGCCTCGCCGGGATTCGAACCCGGACCCCTTACGGACGAACAATCAGAGGCCAGCGCCTTAGACCACTGTGCCACCGGGGCGGCACACTGGCGGTGTACGCTCAGCAATTCGGTGAAAGCTATTGCACGGTGTACATCGGTTTGAACGACGTCGAGTTGCTGCCACTGTGTGATATGGCCAACAGGCAATCCAGTAGACGACATCTGGATGACTTTACCCGAGGTCGCGTCATTGGGAAGTTGGAAGAAGGTCGAACTGTGACTAATGTGGCCGAGGAGTTCGGGGTCACTCACAGCATTGTTTCACGAGTTTGGAGAGCATTTCAAACGACAGGAACAGCTGTCCGAGAGTTTAGCAATGGTCGTCCACGAGCAACCACGGCGGCGGACGACCGGTATATTGTTCTACAGGCGAGAAGAGACAGACGGCAGACAGCGGGAGAAATCGCAAGGCACATGCCACAGGCAACTGGACGTCCGTTATCGCATTTTACCGTGGCCAGGAGGCTGCACAAAGGTGGTCTATTTGCACGATGACCAGTGCTGTGTGTGCCATTAACGCCTGCTCATCGGAGACGGCGGTTTCTGTGGTGCCAGAAATACAATAACTGGACACATCAGTAATGGGGTCGAGTTCTCTTTGCGAATGAGAGCCGATTTAGTCTTACGAGCGAATCTGGACGTAAACACATCTGGAGAGAGCAGAGAACACGCAATCATACCTCCAACATCATCGAAAGGGACCGGTTTGGAGGTGGCGGAGTTCTCGTTTGGGGCGGTATCATGCTTGGTAGCCGTACTGACCTCCACATCTTCCAAGGAGGTTCAGACACTGGTGTCCGCTATTGTACCGAGGTTCTCCTGCCTCACGTGCGTCTGTTCAGAGGTGCTGCGGGTCCTGAGTCCTTCTTCATGGACGACAACGCTACACCTCAGCGTACAGTGGCTGATATTCAACGCATGGATTGGCCCGCAAGGTCCCCGGACCTAAATCCAATCGAACACGTGTGGGACCTTCTCGTGAGACGCTTGGCAGCATGTCACCAGCCGCCAGCAACGATTCAGCAGCTGTGATTGGCGCTACAAGATTAATGGGCCGCGATGCCTCAAGAGCTCCTTGATAACATCGTCCTCAGCATGAACAGACTTTGTAAATCCTGCAACGCAGTCAGGGGTGATCATATCCCTTACTAAAGACTGGATTTTTCTTGGCATCCGCCTGTCATGGACGTTTCTGTCTTCTGTCCAGTTGTGCTCGAAGCTACCTTTTCAATAAAGTGCCTTTGTATTCTTTAGATTCCTTGTTTGGACGGTTTTGCTCACTTGTCCCATATTCTTACATCTTGGGGATCTTATGGTATGATTTGAGTCGATGTGGAGCACTTCTGCACGACATTACATTCGAAAAACCGTCTCGTCGTTAATTTTTGCACGCCAGTGTATTTTCTCCTAGGAAGTGCGTTGTTTACTTCTCCGTAGAAAGTTATTAAAATACGAGGGTTGTACCAAAAGTAATGCAAAAGTGGACATAACTTTTTTTAGCTCACAGAGGTCGTTAGATTTGCACATGTTGGTAGAGAAACTCTTTCTCAATACAAAGATACTACTCAACATAGTTTCCACCACAAGCGATGTATTTGCTCCATCGTTGAACCGAACTCTCGAATCCTCTTTGAAAAAATTCAGATGGGGACTGTTTTTCCCACTTCTTCGCATCTACTTTCACCTCGTCTGTGTCATCAAATCGTTGTCCCCGGAGACAATCCTTCATTAGACTGAAGTCGTAGGGCGCCAGATCTGGGCTGTACGGGGGATGGGGAACCTTCGACCATCCAAATTTGCTAATCGCCTGATTTGTTGCCAAAAATGTGTATGGTCTCACATTGTCATGGTGAATGTGGATCCTTTTCAGATTCTTGTTTGGTCTCTTCCTCCTTATGGCTTCTCTGATCTTCTTGAATGTCTCAATGTACCGCTCGCTGGTCACGGTACGGCCTCGTTCCAGAAAATCAAGGAGAACGACACCCCTGTCATCCCAAAAAATAGTGACCATGACTTTCTCTGCTGATCGCTGGCTCTTGAACTTCGTAGGCCTTGGTGAAGAGGTGTGATGCCATTCTATGAATTGTTTTTCGTTTCCGGATTGTAAAGATACGCCCACGTTTCATCCCTTGTCACTAGATCGAGAAAAAGAAAAAAAAACTCTTCATTGGCTTCAAACGCTTCCAGCAGATCAGAGCAGACTTCCACAGTTATCTTTTTCAAATCGGGTGTCAACTGCCGAAGTACCCACTTTGCATTTGCACACACTTTCCCATACCCTTCCACCATCTTCTGTATAGCATTGTGACCAAAGTCAAGTTGTGCAACAAGCTCAGGGGATTGTGACTCGTCTCTATACACGCGAATCAGTTCATCCATTCGCTGATGATTCGTGTCAGGGGTCGCAGATGATGGTCTCCCACTGCGTGGTTTGTCTTCAATGCTGGTTTCCCCTTTTTTTAACTTCTTCATCCATCTGTGCTCATTGCTGTTGTCAACGGTGTCATATCCGTAAACGTTCTGTAGCCTCCTGTGGATGTCGGACAGCCTGCACCCTTCCTTCTTCAAGAACTTTATGACGGCACGTTGCTTCTGCTTGGAATCCATTATTTACCTGCAATGAAGAAGATGGGTTTCTATAGAGGAAGAGTTACTCTACCAGTACGTGCAATTTGATCGACCTCTGTCAGTTAATAAAAAGCTACGTCCACCTTTGCATTACTTTCGGTACAACCCTCGTAGCATTTGGTAAGGCGAGGAAATATATCATTTTCCTCCACTCTCCGAAATCCTCAGTTTAAGAATTTTTTTTATTTTTTTTCATGTTAATTTGGCCTGGAGCAACTGAAGAGGGTGAATAGGAATTCATTGGGGAAGGTTATTACTAATTGCTCTGCTGTTTGTTTTACTAAGTAGGAGATTTCAACACAGATAGTGGAGTCTAAAGCTAAACCAATGTACCGGGGCAGTGAGGGAGCGGGACATGACTGACGACTGCTTTGGAGGTGAGGAGTGCAAAGCAAGGTCGCTGAGTTGTAGGAAGGGAGTTAAGGAGAAGGAGATGTGTCTGCGCGTTACGACGTTAAAATTCGATTTAAATAAATAAACGGAAAATATTTCTTTAAGAAAATGTTCAAGTACGGAACTGTTTTCATAAGAAAAGATCCAAAATTTTGAAAAGCTATTAAGGCAATGCATTCACAGCAAGAATAAAAGTTGAAGGCGATATTCTAGCAACTCTTATATGTTACACCACTAACCCACTAGTGATTGTGATGCTATCTTGTTGGTTTATGATCAGTGGCATAATTTGTCCGGTGTGTGTGAATCTGGGTGTGTGTTTGGGGGAGAGGAACAGCGCCGAATTCCTTTGTAAAAAATTCTTCCTTTCAGTGTTTTGTATATTAAGTTGCTATAAACCTGCCCCACCCAAAAATAATACTCTCCCCCCCCCCCACCCCTGATTTTAAAGTCTAGCGACGTCCCTACCTGGCTTGAACGTGAAGGCGAGTCCACATGCATTCTGCCGCCCCGGTGGCTCAGTGGTCTAAGCGATGGCTTCTGCCCATTCGTCCGAAAGGGGGCCGGGTTCGAATCCCGGTGAGGCATGGATATTATGTTTGTCTTATGGCACTGACTCTCTCCCTTCTCTGGAACCAGTGGCGCTAAATTAGGGACGGACGGGCGACTGCTTATAGCCCACTGAGTTACTCACGGTGGTCGTTAAACCTCCAAAGTTACTCACGGTGGTCGTTAAACCCGCAGTGGTCTAAGCGATGGCCGCTGATCATTCGTCTCAAAGGAGTCCGGGTTCGAATCCCGGTGAGGCATGGATGTTGTGTTTGTCTTTCGGCACTGGCTCTCTCCCTTCCCTGGAACCAGTGGCCCTAAATTAGGGACGGGCGACTGCTTATAGCCCATTGAGTTGCTCACAGTGGTCGTTAAACCTCCAATCAAAAAAAAAAAATGCTTAATGGCACATTGGTTAAGTCGCGCGATTCCTAACCCAAATAACCTCAGTTCGATCCCGCCACCCGTAGGGATTCTCTGGCGTAAGTACTGAAAAATTCAGCGTTTTCGATTTTGCTAAATATCTGTATAAATACGGAAAAACTTGAAACAGACTTTTCTGAAATAAACGGAATTACTGACTACAAAAAATCTGTGAAAATACGGAAGTTAAAAAAAAGTAAAAAAAAAAAAAAAAAAAACGGGCACTTTTAAAAAACGGAAATTTCGCTATTTTCAGAAAATTTTTCGTGAATTCACACCACTTATTTTTTACAGCATTCTTCTTCTCACGAGACTTAATGAAGGAGTGCCGCTGAATATCATAAAACGGAGTCCAGGGCTTTGGACCTGCCGCCTTAGATTCTGAATATCATCACTCAGCATTAAGGTGAGTATTTCGCCTCTTGACCTTTTGGCAGATCATGGTATTTAGACCTTTGGATTCTTACCTAATTTATCATAATTAATTATTTTCACACCGTGATGAAGCAGTTTCAGTTCTTTTCCCCTTCCACAGAGGGCGTAACGCAGGAGCTTAATTTCGCTGCCCTTATTTAATGCTTTAAGAACGATCTTGAGTAATTACAAAGCTTCTAGTCAAATCTAGCAAACCACAGAATTAAACTCCTCTCTACCTTTCTCTGAACTCACTCGTCGCACGTGTCTTAGGAAAGACTTTCCGCACTCAGAGTTCTGTATTTTTGCTCAGCGCCTCTTTATGACCCATTTTAGGAAAAAGAATACAGAGAATGCAAATCCAGCCGAACTTCATTAAGACGCCATATTTTGTTCATCGTGCTGAATTGGCAGTAACTGAGGGTGATGGTTTAAAGGTTCATAAGAAAAAAATTGGCAAAATTAATTGAATGACAGTATAAAGAAATAAAACAAACATTCAACTGCCGTTGCATAAAATCTGAGAATAAAATCACATAAAATGAAGAAATATAGGGACAGCAAATATACATTGCCGGACAATTGCTAAGGACGGATGACAATAGCAACGATAGCAACCATAAAATGGAAGGCAGGAAAATGTGGAAATTAGCATAAGTGCGGGATACAGTAAGACGTGTTGTGCGTATGCAAATTTTGGATGCCGCCCCGGTGGCGCAGTGGTCTAAGGCGTTGGCCTCTGATCATTCGTCCGTAAGGGGTCCGGGTTCGAATCCCGGTCAGGCATGGGTGTTGTGTGTGCCTTACGGCACTGGCTCTCTCCCTTCCCTGGAACCAGTGACCCTAAATTAGGGACGGGCGACTGCTTATAGCCCATTGAGTTGCTCACGGTGGTCGTTAAACCTTCAATCAAAAAAAAAAAAAAAAAAAAATTTGGATTTGCCGAACTTGTTCGTGACGTCATAGCGCTGATAAGAGATATCAAAGATTTGACGCGTATTGACCGTTGTTGTTCAAACGCAAAGTTGAAAGGGAAAGAATCAATTGACGAACTTGCAATTTTCAGTATGTCTTCCCGACATCGCCTAGATGATTTTACGCGTGGCCATATTATTGGCAAGATTGAAGAAGGGCGAAAAATAACAGATGTTGCTAGGGAGTTCGACGTCAGCCACAGTGTTGTTTCAAGGCTTTGGAAATCATTTCAAGCAAATGGAGAGTGTAGCAAACGTCACGGGGGAGGTCGTGTTCGCAGTACGACACCTGCAGAAGATCGGTACATAGTGCTATCAACAAAAAGACACCGGCGCAGCACAGCTAGTGAGGTAGCAAATCAGTTTATGGCTGCTACTGGCAAGCTGATCTCCCGAAAAACTGTCGCCAAACGTTTGCATGAAGGAGGACTATACGCCCGCCTTCCTGTTGTGTGCATCCCATTGTCCAGACGTCACCGTACCGCCCGTTTACAATGGTGCCATCAACATCGCAATTGGACTGATAACGACTGGTCTGCTGTCCTCTTCTCAGATGAGAGTAGATACAGTCTATCGTCTGATTGTCGACGACAACTGATCTGGCGTGATAGTGGTACTGCATATTGTCCAGCAAACATACAGGAAAGGGACCGATATCCGACATGTAGTGTCATGGTATGGGCTGGCATCATGATCAATGGCCGTACGTCCCTCTATGTGCTTCCAACTGGGACTATGACTGGCCAACGATACATTAATGATGTTCTGCTACCTCATGTTCGCATGTTCCGTGGTGCTGTCGGTGATAGATTCATTTTCATGGACGACAACGCAACATGTCATCGAACAGTCGCTGTCCAGGAGTGTCTTGGAGCGAGGATATTCAACGCCTCGTATGGCCAGCACGTTCTCCAGATCTGAATCCCATTGAAAATGTGTGGGATGCTTTGGGGAGGAGTCTTGCTGGTCGCCAATGCCCTCCAATAAACAAGGACACCCTCATCCGTGCACTGACAGAGGAATGGTATAAATTACCCTAACAGCTGCTTGATAATGTTGTGCAAAGCATGACACGACGTGTGGAATCTTGCATCGCCCTCCATGGTGGCCATATCCCGTATTGACATCTTACGCCGGAACGCCTGCGGACGGTAATTGCATTTTTTCACGGTTACGTATTCTGCACAAAATGGCCTGTTTGTCCCTTGAACACGTTCCAAAGCCTTTTGGATTTTAGAGCACAATAAATTGTCTTTCTTGTAATGTCCTGGCTTTCTGACATTATTTTATCTCACTTGGCATCCAACCACACTTACTTTTTTATGCGCCATATAACCGTTTATGATCCGTCCTTAGCAATTGTCCAGCAGTGTATGTTATTCTTTCTTAAAGTATCTTCTCTCTGATGATATGCAACGATCCCATCGTTCAAGCACTTTTCAAAGCATGTGGCGAAGACATTTTATGGAAGCTGTTTTAGCGACCTCTATACAGCTTGAATAACGTTAGCATCAGTGTTGAATGTTGCGCCACGGAACTTCTCCTTCATTGTTGGAAACAACCGGAAATCGAACGGGACGAGATCAGGACTGTAGGCAGGCTGTGGCATGATTTCAGTACTGCATTTCGTAAGAAACTCTTCAACATAAACAGTCACATGTGGGTAGGTATTATCATGGTTTAGGGTCCACTTGCCCACCAGTTCCTGTCACTGAATCATATGTGTCGTCGCGGACGCTTCAAGACTGAAATGTAATACTCAGCAGTGACAGTAATTTGTGGAGGAACGGCATGCTGATAGACTACACCTTTATGATCAAAGAAAATTAGCATCATCTTTCCAGCTGATTTGGTTTGGCGGTATTTTTAGGGAGGAGGAGAACCTGTGTGTTTCCAGACACTCGTTGCGCGCTTCGTGAGTGGGATCGAAATAATGGACCCATGTTTCACCGGCAGTTATTACTGTGTTTAGCAAGTATTTCGTGCGTAAGTAAACGCCCAAGGCAGTAAATAAAGTCATGGATCCCAGGACTAGGCCATTTTAATAGTTTTTATTCTAACAATGTCATATTCACAACGTTCACACATCAAATAAAGTTAATAATATTGCGCTTTTACTTAGGCACAAAACATTAATTCATAGGTCCTAGGCCCAGGCCATTTTGACAGTTTTTAATCTGTCGACTTCATGCTCATAACGTTTACGTATCAACTTAAGTTAATATCACTGTGCTTTTACTTAGACAGTAAATATTAAGTCATAAGACTTTTTAACAGGCCCTAGGCCTAAGGCCTAGTAATTAATATTGAATGCCTCAGTAAAAATGCAAAACTACCTATTTACTTGACTTTTTTGTAAACTTTACGAATATCACATCGGCGAAGAAAAAAGTATTGAAAAGGCCTAAGCCTACGGCCTATGGATTAATATTTCGTGCCTAAGTAAAAGAGCAATATTATTAACTTGATTTGCTGTGTAAACGTTGTGAACATGAAATTGGTAGAATAAAAACTGTTCAAACGGCGTAGGCCTAGGACCTATAAATTAATATTTAGTGCCAAAGTAAAAGCGCAATGCTATTAACTTGAGTTGATACGTAACCGTTATGAATATGATGTCCACGGATTAAAAACTGTGAAAAAGGCCTAGTCCTAGAGCATATGAATTAATATTTCGTGCCTAAGTAAACGCCCAATGTTAATAACTTGATTTGCTGTGTAAATGTTGTGAATATGACATTGGTAGAATGAAAACTGTTAAAAGGCCTAGGCCTGCGGCCTATGACTTCAATATTTCGTGCCTAAGTAAAAGCACAATGCTATTGACTTGATTTGATTCGTAACCATTATGGATATGAAGTCGGCGGATTAAAAGCTGTTAAAAAGGCCAAGGTGTAGGGCCTATGAATTAATTAAGTAAATGAAAAATATTACAAACTTGATATGTTATGTAAATATTTAGTGCCTAAGTAAAAGTGCAGCGTTATTAAAAAAAACCCACCTTATCGTCCTTTTCTGAACACAGTCATGCTGTAATTCCGTTGTTTCATCGAACACTGTAGTTTTAAGAAATGTACTGAGTCACGGTAATTTATTTCTTCAAATTAAAGCACAGTTCCCGCCTAGCTTACTTAGAACGTTTTCTCGAAATTTGTTTGGAGTTCCAAACAAAGGCCAAGAAACGGCAATCTTTATCGCCCCCCATCCCCCTCCCGCTGAAATTTTGTGGCCAGTTACCCCTAGTATGAACCGGCAGGAAAATTCAGACAAACAAAAGAGCTCCTTCCCGTCGTTAGGCATCTTGGAAAACTGCCACACATTCAAAGTGTTCTTCGGAGGAACAGCAATTTGTGTTCGGCCCCTTAATGAAAAACATGAGGCAGTTTTCCGATGTATGGCAGTTTTCCAAGTTGGTGAAAGATGTGTGGCAGTTTTCCTGTGTGTCAGTGTTCCGGCAACCTCCGTTTCTAACAGACACCACCAGTCTGCATTTATAGCGTTTTTTTTTTTTTTTTAATGTTTTTGTTTCAGCTGGCAATGTTTCTGTTGGCATCCCCCCCCCCCCCTGTTTTCCAGAAATGGGCATTCTTTCTTTGTGGTCATTCTTTCAGTGATTTTGTCGTGCCGCAATCACCGCATACTTTTTTTTCTTTCCTTTTTTTTTTTTTTTTTTTTTTGTTGGGAGGTTTAACGGCAACCGTGAGCACTCAATGGATAAGCAGTCGGCCATCCCTAATTTAGGGCTACTGGTTCCAGGGAAAGGAGAGAGGCAGCGCCGTGGGTGTAGAAGAACTGGCCACAAACATTTTAAGGGTTGTACAAAAATTGCGGTTTTTTTATTTCCAGCATTTACAAGCTACAACTCGACACATTATCTGAGGGCATGTGCCCACTAATCAAACTTGTTGTGTGTGTGTGTGTGGGGGGGGGGGGGTAATACCTAAGTGTAATATATGAATAATTTCTCGTCCAATCGGGAAATTTTCAGCATTTACAAGCTACAACTCGACAAATTTTCTACAGGGCACGTGCCTGCACTTGGGCAACCTGTCGGGGGGGGGGTAATACCGAAAATATATAACATAAAGAATTTGTAGCCCGTTTGGGAGATTTTCAGCGTTTACAGATTACAGCTCAACAAATTCCAAATTCTCCGGGCATGTGCTGATGTAGGAATCCTGTCAGGGAGCGGGGACTGGAGGAAGTACCCAGCAAAAACACAAGTGCTGGGAAACTGCTGGCCACTAGCTGGCAGTGATGGGTCACTGTTGGCTGAAATCTGCCGCTCACGGCCCAGTAGTAGTCCATTGGTGGAGCGCTATCAGTTGGCGAGCCATTGATGGTCCTGCAGCATCGCCGTGAATTGTGGGCCTCCAAGCAAGGGCCACTAGTGGCACGTTGCTGGCAACCAACGCAACCCCAACAGCTGGTGGAAGCAACGGGACTGCGCACGCGCAGAAGCAACACTTGCTGTGTCTCTCATGGTACCAGTTAGTTGAAGATGGCGCTATCGCCATCGTGTTATTTTAGTAGATGTTAAGAAAAAAATCGCTATGTGGAGAGGCGAATTAATTTCCTAATGAAATTTTACGTCGACGAAGATATCAGATTAAGCCATGAAATACTAGATTACAGCCATGAAATACACCCACTCCATTCCCATGAATAACAATTCATGGAATGGAGTGGATGAATAACAAGAAAAAATTTGAAACCTCTTGAAACAAATATCCTGGAAAACCATTAAAACAACGTTTGTTGGAAAGAAAAAAAAAATTATACGCGTGCAAACTTTATTAATTATTTGAACGAAAAAAAGCAACGCTATGTAGATATAATGTACTCATCCGTGGGTTGAATACACAAGACTGGGAGAAATTCGCTTCTAAAAATAACGAGAAGTAAGATAAAATATCTTTTACTCTTTAAAACAAATGTAGCTTCGGACAACGGAAAAGAAAGACACAACGTTAAAAATGTAACAGAATGTGACATGAACCCGGCTAAACATGTATTTATTCAACAATCGCTTTTCAAGACAACAAGGATAGTACAAAACTTTGGAAAGCGACTCTAAGTATGTATACGCCTTGAAAATGAGTGAAGTTCCCTTAAGGTAAAAAAAAAACAAAAAAAAACTGTCACTACGTTGAAAAAATTAATTTGTCAATTATATGAAACTGACTTTTATGAAAAATACCTCGCAATATTGTAAACTGAAAGAGAGAAGCATTCGATTACACATTGCATACCAAACAGACAGCTTTAAGCATATGCTCGAGCGGGGCTAACTGGTCCTGTTGGTAGAGAGCTCAGCTATCACGCTAACGGCCCAGGTTCACAGATACAAATGGGTGTTTTTCCGATCTGTTGAGAAAATTTCCCCAGCGCCGTGCGTTAACTCACAAGCTTCGTAAGGGGGGAAATGTAGCTTTGGGAAACTGCGGCTACCTTTCCTTTTTTTTTTTTTTATTATTATGGCTACTACTGGAAAATTGGCGGACAAGATTCGGGAAGCCACCAGTTACGTCACGTGGTTTCCGGCTGCCACTAACGGCACACTAGCGGACCACATTAGGCTAGCCATCATTTCTGGCACGTGCTTGCAGGGCCACTGAAGGGCCACTTGTGGCAGCTACTGCCTGTGATGGACCACTGATGGCCCTGTTGTGGCATATGACAACTGATGGGGTGCCAACTGTTGGCCAGCTGTTGGCCTGAATTGCTGACCCTTCTGTTGGCCGCCCGGACATTTTATTGACGGTTCGGCAGCGGCAACATAGTGCTGGGCCAGCAAACCTGTTTTTGCTGGGTAATGACGAAAATATAAATAACTTCTGGAATTTCTGGTCGAATCGGGAGGTTTTCAGCGTTTATAGACTACAACTCAAGAAATCATCTGAGGGCACCTGCAAACACAGGAGATCTGTTGGGAGGGGAAGGGGGGTTAATGCGGAAAATATAAAATATAAATAATTTCCATCTGATCGGGAGGTTTTCAGCGTTTATAGACTACAACTCAAGAAATCATCTGAGGGCACCTGCAAACACAGGAGATCTGTCGGGAGGGGGAGGGGGTGTTAATGCGGAAAATATAAAATATAAATAATTTCCTGTCTGATCGGGAGGTTTTCAGACTTTAAAAAGTACAATTTAACAATTATCCGAGGGCACGTGCACAAGTAGGACACCTGTCGGGGACTGAGCGTCCCGACAGGTTTCCAGCGTTAGCACATGCCCGGAGAGCATCTCTTGAGGTGTAATCTGTAAACGCTCGAAATCTCCCGATGTGACCAGAAATTGTTTACATTTTACACTTTTCTTATTACCCCCCCCCTCCCCTCCGACAGTTTTCCTGAGGCAGCACATGCTCTCAGATAATTTGTTCAGTTGTAACTTGTAAACGCTGAAGATCTCCTAATCGGGCGAGATATTCTTGCCAGCAAAAACAGTCTTGCTGGCCCAGCACTATATTGCCGCTGCCGAACCGTCAATAAAATGTCCGCGCGGCCAACAGAGGGCCAGTAGTTCAAGCCAGCAGCTGGCCAACAGTTGGCACCCCATCAGTTGTCATATGCCATAACAGGGCCACCAGTTATCCATCACAGGCAGTAGCTGCCACAAGTAACCCTTCAGCGGCCAAATGATGGCTAGCCTAATGTGGTCCGCTAGTTTCCCGGCAGTGGCAGCAGGCAATCACGCAACTTAACTGATGGCTTGCAGAATCTTGTCCGCCAATTTCCCAGTAGTACCCATAAAAAAAAAAAAATGAAGGGTAACCGCAGTTTCCCGAAGCTACAATTACTTTTTTTTTTAGCCTCACGAAACTTCTGCGTTACAACACTGCGTTGGGGAAATTTTCTCAACAGGTCCTGAAAAACGACCATTTGGATGGAAACTAACCAGGGCTGTCGGCGTGAGAGGCGAGCTCTCTACCAATTGAACTGATTTTCACGCACAAGCCAAACAAAAACACAAGTGCTAGGAAACTGCTAGCCACCAGCTGGCAGTGATGGGTCACTGCTGGCTGAAATATGCCGCTCAAGGCCCGGTAGTTGTCCGTTGGTGGCAGCGCTATCCGTTGGCGAGCCATTGATGGCCCTGCAGCATCGCTATGCATTGTGGGCCTCCAAGCAAGTGCCACTAGTGGCCCGTTGCTGGCAACCAATGCAACCCCAACAGCAGGTGGAAGCAACAGGATTGTGCATGCGCAGAAGCAACACTTGCTGTGTCTCTCATGGTACCAGTTAGTTGAAGACGACGCTATCGCCATCGTGTTATTTTAGTGGATGTTAAGAAAAAATCATATGTAGAGAGACGAATTAATTTCTTAATGAAATTCTACGTCGATGAAGATATCAGATTAAGCCGTGAAATACTATATTACAGCCATGAAATACACCCACTCTATTCCCATGAATAATAATTCATGAAATGAAGTGGGTGAATATCAAGACAAAATTTTAAACCGCTTGAAAGAAATGTCCTGGAAAACCATTAAAAAAACGTTTGTTGAAAAAAATAAAGAATTGAACGCGTACAAAATTTATTAATTATTTGAACGAAAAAAAAGCAACGCTATGTAGATATAATGTACTCATCTGTGGGTTGAATACACAAGACTGGGAGGAATTCGCTTCTAAAAATAACGAGAAGTAAAATAAAATATCTTTGCTCTTTAAAACAAATGTAGCTTCGGACAACGGAAAGGAAAGACACACCGTTAAAAATGTAACAGAATGTGACATGAACCCGGGTAAATATATATTTATTCAACAATCTCTTTTCAAGACGACAAGGACAATACAAAACTTTGGAAAGCGACTTTAAGTATGTACACTCCTTGAAAATGAGTGAAGTTCCCTTAAGGTAAACAAAAACTATCGCTACGTTGAAAAAATTAATTTATGAATTATATGAAACTGACTTTCATGAAAAATACCTCGCAATATTGTAAAATGAATGAGGGAAGCATTCGATTACACATTGCGTACGAAACATACAGCTTCAATCCCACGCTCACGCGTGACAAATTAGTCCAGTCGGTAGAGAGCTCAGCTACCACGCCAACCGCCCGGGTTCAAATCCACTCAGATGCAAGCGGGCGTTTTTCCGATCTGTTGAGAAAATTTCCCCAGCGCAGTGCGATAATTCGTAAGCGTAGAAAAAAAAATTGTAGCTTTGGGAAACTGCGGTTACCCTTGATTTTTTTTATATTATGGCTACTGCTGGGAAATTTGGCGGACAAGATTCGGCAAGCCATCAGTTACGTCACGTGGTTGCCGGCTGCCACTAGTGGACCACATTAGGCTAGCCATCATTTTTGGCACTTGCTTGCAGGGCCACTGAAGGACCACTTGTGGCAGCTACTGCCTGTGATGGACAACTGATGGCCATGTTGTGGCATATGACAGCTGATGGAGTGCCAACTGTTGGCCAGCTGTTGACCTGAACTGTTGGCCCTTCTGTTGGTCGCCCGGACATTTTATTGACGGTTTGGCAGCGGCAACATAGTGCTTGGCCATTGCTGGCAGTGCTGGCTGCCAGCAATGGCCCAGTGCTGGCCCAGCAAGACTGTTTTTGCTGGGAGGGTTCGCTTGCAGCTGAGTCTGTTTCCTGCGGAATGTGTAACGATGGCATTTCATTAGGAAATTAGTTTGCCTCTACATGTGCTTTTTTTTTCTTAACATCCCCTAAAATAACACGATGGTGATAGCGTCGACTTCAACTAACTGGTACTACGAGAGAGTTACTTTTGCGCATGCGCAGTTCCGTTGCTTCCACATGGTGTTGGGGGTTTCATCGGTTGCCAGCTACCGGCCAATAGTGGCACTTGCTTGGTGGCCCGCAATTCAATGCGATGTTGCAGGGCCATCAATGGCTGCCAACGGATGGCGCTGCCACCAGCGGACCGCTACCGGGCCGTGAGCGGCAGATTTCATCCAGCAGTGATCCATCACTGCCAGCTGGTGGCCAGCAGTTTCCCAACACTTGTGTTTTTGCGAGATTTATATTCTACACTTTTGGTACACCCCCACCACCCGACAGGTTTCCTGGGTATGCACACGCCCTCAGATAATTTGTTGAGTTGTAGCTTGGAAACGCTGAAAATCTCCCGATCTGACCAGAAATACTTTATATTTCATATTTTAGGTTTTAAGGCCCCCCCCTCCTCCTTCCCCGACAAGTTTCCTGTGTTTGCACATACCCTCAGAGAATTTGTTTAGCTGTAGTTTATAAATCTTGAAAAATATCGTAAATAAGAAAATACGAAATTACGGAAATTTTATGTGTGTCAGATAACCAATCTCCAGAGACATAGGCCACTGAGCAGTCCAGAACGCAATTTTTATGCGGCCCGTTAAAATTTTCGAGGGCAGTTCCGCGGGTGGCCAGTTCTCCGCTTTGTCTTTGGCCCGAAAATCGTGGAAATGTCTAAATTTGTTACTGAAAAGGAAATATTAAAAAAAAAAAATTATGTACAATAGTTGCTCAAGTAGCGGGGAATATAGCCACACGAAATTTGTTTATGCAGAACAATTTTATGGCACTGAAATTCCGATGTGTCCAGTCCTCCGGTGGCCACTTCTCCGTACCCGAGCGCCGTAAGACAGACACAACATCCATGCCTCACGGGATTCGAACCCGGACTGACCCCATCTGGGACGAATGATCAGAAGCCATCGCTTAGACCACTGTGCCACCGGGGCGGCCATCACATCCTTTGCCCGCCCTGTAAGTTATTATTATGATCATATTTCGCCCTGTTTCTGTTTCTAATCATTTTCGGCAAAGCGATCCCCCCACCCCCACCCCACCACCACCCCACCACCACCACTCACACAGTAAGTGACGCCACTCACTTATGTTTCTTTGGAAATTACGCAGGTAAATTAAGGTTATTTTTGCTCTTATCTTAGAAATTCCCACAAATATAAACGCTATCGCTTCGAGTGGAAAAAGAAATACCCTGCTCCGCAAAACTTAAATTCTAAAGAAAACAACTGAAAAAGAAAAAAAAAAGAAAAGAAGAGCGGCAACTGGCTCAATCATTTCAGAACTTCACCAGAGATTATTCTGTTTTGGTGGTCCTCTCCGTCCATTTGCACCAACCTTGCACTTTGGGGAGTTCAAAAACCGAGAACTATTTCAGCATTTAAGTTTTCCAAGAACTGTTCTTTTACTTCGAAGTAAAGAGAAGATGAAGGGCATTCTGTTAATGGCATAAGCCACTCATCCTTTGACCACATCCTCCTAATCTCCTCGCTCCACACCCTACGACCTTGACTCAGTGCAATGGTGCCCTTGTACCACAGAAATTAGCCCACCCCTCTACTCTCCCTCCCCCGATTCCTAGTGCACACACAAACTACCACCACACCTCTCTTTCTTTAATTTTTTTATTCTTCCGTTTCGCTACTGTTTTTTTACATTGCCGGGACAGCATTTACAAATATGCTTTCTTTTGCTGAATGGTTATAACAGCGGCATTTAGAGTTATTTTGATATAAATTGATAAAAGCAACATTTTCAAGGCTTCTGAAAACTCATTTTTGAGTAAACTGAATTACTGAAAAAGTTGCTGGTTGCTTGAAACAATCATAATCAAGGTCACATTTAAAAAAATAATATACAACAGAGTTTCTAAAGGCAAGATTGTTGTTCAAAGAATGGAAATGTGGCATCTTTGTCTTATGTTGAGCAATTCTGACAGTGGTATTTCACATAAATTTAGAAACGCATGAATTGATTAAAAAGAAAATTTCCTTGTATTTCTGTATTGGTAACAACATCCGTCACTTGACTGAAATTTATGTGAATTAAAGTCTGATTAATTTACGCCAGCTATTTGCAACACACATAATCATAATCACATTTTTAACAACCGCTCAACGCAGTCTCTACAGGAAGGAAATACCGAATTAATTATTATTTTTTTAAACATGAAAATATGGATTCCTTTCTTTTGTTCAGTGTTTATATCAGCGGGGTTTCATGTACTGATACGAACGATTTCCGTCTTCGGCACGATGATAAAAGATGAAAAATATATACATTTAAAAACATATGTACATGAACACTTTCGAGGTAGCGGCTACCTCATCCTCAGCTGTATTTTCCTAGTGTTCCTAAATACATCTGAGGATGAGGTAGCAGCTGCCTCGAAAGTGCTCATGTACATATGTTTTTAAATGTACATATTTTTCATCTTTTATCATTAAATCGTGCCGAAGACGGTAATCGTTCGTATCAGTGATTCATTGCACGAGTCTTCAACTTTCAATGGATTTCATGTAAATTTAGAAATGCATTCATGCAAATTGATGAAAACAAAAAAAAAAGAAAATCGACAAAGTACCTTCGTACCCTTTATAAATAATTTACACCGGTGAGCCATTGCATTATGACTACCCCTATACTAGAGAAATGAGCACGCCTGGAGACCGAACGGTGGCACAGATGAAGTTCACAGAGCAGTTCCAGAAGACCGGCTTTCGGTTAGTAGAGTGTCCGGAGTCAGAATGGGAAAAGCTGCCGATTTATCGAGTTTGATAAAGGACAAATTGTAATGGCATGACGACTCGGAACTACGATCTCGGAAACGGCGCGGTTTGTGGGTTGTTCACGTGCCGCTGTAGTGAGTACGTATTAAAAGTGGTGCACAGATGGACAAACGACGAACCGTCGTACAGCCGTGTATCGTCCGCAGCTCAGTTATACCAGAGTGGAACGAAGACTGTCCACGCATTGTGTTCACAGCGGCCACAGTGCGACAAATCACCCGCAGCTACAACAGTGGGTGATCAGGGCAATGTGTCACAGCACACAGTTCACCGCAGCCTTCTGCGCATGGGCCTGCGTAGCCGAAGATCCAGCCGGGTCCCCGGTTGGAGGAAGACCGCCACACAGGAAGACTGCCACACAGGAAAACTGCCACACATCTTTCAGCAACTTATAAAACTGCCACACATCGGAAAACCGCCACACAGGAAGACTGCCACACAGGAAAACAGCCACACGCTTTTCATTAAGGGGCCAGGCACAAATTACTATTCCTCCGAGGAACACTTTGAATGTGTGGCAGTTTTCCAAGTTTCCGAATTATGTGTGGCAGTTTTCCAAGGTGCCTAACGATGGGAAGGAGCTGTTTTGTTTGTCTGAATTTTCATGTCGGTTCATACTTAGGGCAACTGGCCGCAGAAGTTCGAGGGGTGGGTGGGGGTGTGTGTATAAATATTGCCGTTTCCTGGCCTACATTGAGAATTGAATTGGGATCTCCAAACAAATTTCGAGAACACGTTCTATGTAAGTCAAGCGAAAATTGTTGTGTTCAAGAAAAGACAATAAGGTGGGATTTTTTTAATAACGCTGCACTTTTACTTAGGCACTAAATATTTACATAACATATCAAGTTTGTAATATTTTTCTTTTACTTAATTAATTCATAGGCCCTAAACCTCGGCCTTTGTACCAGCTTTTAATCCGCCGACTTTATATTCATAACGCTTGCGTATCAAATCAAGTAATAGCATTGCGCTTTTACTTAAGCACTAAATATGAAAGTCATAGGCCACAGGCATAGGACTTTTTAACAGTTTTTATTCTACCAGTGTCATATTCACAACGTTTACACATCAAATCAAGTTAATAATATTGCGCTTTTATTTAGGCACGAAATATTTACTCACAGGCCTTAGGCCCTTTTACCAGTTTTTATTCTACCAATGCCATATTCACAACGTTTACACAGAAAATCAAGTTAATAATATTGGGCATTTACTTAGGAACCAAATAATAATTCATAGGCCCTAGGCCCAGGCGTTTTTAATAGTTTTTACTTTATCACTGCCATATTCACAACATTTACACAACAAATAAATGTAATTATATTGCGCTTTTACTTAGGCAGAAAATATTAATTCATAGGCCCTAGGCCTAGGCCTTTTTGACAGTTTTTCTTCTACCAATGCCATATTCACAATGTTCACACATCAAATTAAATTAATAATATTGCGCTTTTATTTAGGCACGAACTATTTATTCACATACCCTAGGCCTAGGCTTAGGCCCGTTTACCAGTTTTTTTTTCTACCAATGTCATATTCACAACATTTACGCAACGAATCATGTTAATAATATTGGGCGTTTACTTAGGCACGAAATATTAATTCATAGGCGCTAGACCTTTTTAATAGTTTTGATTCTATCAATGCCATATTCCCGACGTTTACACAGCAAATCAAGTTAATAATATTACGCTTTTACTTGGGCACGAAATATTAATTCATAGGCCCAAACCTAGGGCCTATGAACGAATATTTCGTGCCTAAGTAAAGAGCAATTTTTTTTTTTGTGTGTGTGTAAACGTTGTGAATATGGCCTTGATAGAATAAAAACCATTAACAAGCCCTAGGCCTAGGGCAAATGAATTATTATTTCATGCCTAAGTAATAGCGCAATATTATTACATTTATTTGTTGTGTAAACGTTGTGAACATTGCATTGATAAAGAAAAACTACTTAAAAGACCTAGGGCCTATGAATTAATATTTCGTGTCTAAGAAAACCCAATATTATTAACTTGATTTGCTGTGTAAACGTTGTGAATATGACAATGATAAAGTAAAACTATTAAAAAGGCCTCGGCCTAGGGCCTATAAATTAATATTTCGTGCCTAAGAAAACGCCCAATATTATTAACTTGATTTTCTCTGTAAACATTGTGAATATGGTATTGGTAGAATAAAAACTGGTAAAAAGGCCTAAGCCTATGGCCTGTGACTTTAATATTTAGTGCCTAAGTAAAAGCGCAATGCTATTCACTTGTTTTGATACGTAAGCATTATGAATATGAAGTCGGCGGATTCAAAGCTGTTTAAAAGGCCGAGTTGTACGGCCTATGAATTAATTAAGTAAAATAAAAATATTACAAATTTGACATGTTATGTAAATATTTAGTGCCTTAGTAAAAGTGCAGCGTAATTAAAAATCCCACCTTATTGTTCTTTCCTGAACACAGCAATTTTCGCTTGGCTTACAAAGAACGTTTTCTCGAAATTTGTTTGGAGTTCCCAATGCAATAATTCAATTCTTAATATAGGCCAGGAAAGTGCAATCTTTATACCCCCCCCCTCCTTCGAACTTCTGTGGCCAGTTGCCCTAAGTATGAACCGGCATGAAATTTCAGACAAACAAAAGAGCTCCTTCCCATCGTTAGGCAACTTGGGAAACTGCCACACATAATTCGGAAACTAAGAAAACTGCCACACATTCACAGAGTTCCTCGGAGGAATAGCAATTTGGACCCTGCCCCTTAATGAAGAGCGTGTGGCAGTTTTCCTGCGTAGCAATCTTCCGGTGCGGCAGTTTTCCTGTGTGGCAATCTTCCGGTGTGGCAGTTTTCCTGTGTAGCACTTTTCCTGTGTGGCGGTTTACAGTGAACGGGGTCCCCATGCTCACTGCATGTCATCGCCAACAACACATGAAATGGGCCCAAGACCATCGAGATTGTACCGTGGATGATTAGAAGGAAAGTGGCCTGGTCTGACGAATAAAGATTACTGGTGCATCACGTTGACGGCCGAGCGCGGATACGTTAATTAGCAACGGAGGCTATATGGCACCTGGAAGCACCGTTGGACGGAAATAAGACAGCGGCGGCGGCGGCGGCGGTGTTCTGCTGTGGGCGATGTTTTCTTGAGACACTTTAGGCCCCATTATCCCAATAGCACAATACCTGTCAGGTATCTGAACATCGTTGAGGACCAAGTTCACCCATTCATGGCAACTGTGTTTCCTGCTGGTGATGGCCATTACCAACAGAATAATGAGCTATGCCACACTGCCAGAATCAGCAAGGAGTGCTTCGAGGAACATGCTGGTGACTTTCTACTAATGCCCTGGCCTCCAAATTCACCTGACATGAACCCAATCGAACATTTGTGGCTCGACTTGGAAAAGCTGGTTCGAGGCTAAATCACCACCACCCCGAAATGTACGGGAACTGGGGGACCTGGTGTTTACATTACGGTACCAGATACCCCAGGATACCTATCGCCACCTCATCGAATTGATGCCTCGCCGAGTGGCCGCTGTTCTGCGGGCTAAAAGTGGATTCTAGAGCTTATTAGGTAGTTGGTCACAATGTAATAGCTCATCGGTGTATAAGGTGGAAATAAAGACGATTGGAATCGGGTAATGATGAAATATGTTTTACTGTCAATGCGGGTGAGTTAGTAATGTTTTTTACCTGTAGGATTTTTTTGTATTATTTTTCTGAATAGGCTTATAATAATTGTATTCTTTTCTATAGAAAAACATCACAAATTGCAGTTCTTATATATAATGTTTATATGACAAATGTTTTGGAACTCGATATTTTTACACTGACAATGGCCAATTATTTTCCGGAAAAGGTGAAATCTACTGCTTCATAGTTATATTTCACAAAACCCCACATAGCGTTCTTTACTCTTTGAAACATGTCTATGTGGCTTACGCAACACAACGTGAAGTTTGTTCTTCTTATTCACTCACTTCAAGTGAGACAGAGTCACTCAAATAAAGGTTTACTTACAGTTCCCCGTGTTTTCAGCCGCACTTCACTAATGAATGAGCTTTTAAGTCATAGCTCCAGTAACAACAATAGGCACTTAGTCGTTTGGCGTACTACAGAGGTGAAGCACGGGTCAAGACAACAAATCTGCATCGATACATACCGTCGGTATACCTCAGTAGCTTAGAGCAACTCACTCCGGAGCAAGGAGACGCGATTTCCGTCATCGACAAATTCCTTCCTGTTTACACAGTCGAAATAACGTGAATTAGTACGCACAATCGTAGTTTGAAAAGACTAACACGAAATATTTATGGGGGTTAGACGGAATAATGTTAACACCGCGCTCAGAGACCTTTTAACGTACGTTGCAATACGCAAAGGTATTGTAAGAGCGGAAGAATTATTTATGCGAGTGAGCTCATTACATAAACATTTTGGCTGCATTATAACAAACCAAGTGTACTATATGGAATTAAGATGCGAACATCAACGTGCATGGTTATTAAAAAACTCTAAAAACATGGTCCAGCGTACGGAGAGAAGAAACACAATTCTTGGACTTTCCAGAATTATTTGCGTGATACGAAGAAGGGCTGATATTCACACGCTCGGATAAAAGAAAACTCTTTGCCCAGGTCCGATAGCATCAGCCATTAAGTTAATAACATCCGTCGAACATTGTCAGCGACGAGCAGACGCCAGTATGTCTGGCTAACTGCCATTAACTATTGTGCATATGTAGGATAATTTATTTTATTGCTGTGCTTTGAAGTAATGTAAGTCTGTCCGAAGAGCACCGCAACGGAAGTACATCAAGCAGGCCGCCGATCTCGTGAAGGGGACCGATACGCCCGGGGCAAAACAGGATCGCCGAACAAGTATCAGGAGAGAGAGAGCGCGGGGAAACCCGCAAGGCAGGGAAGCGAAAGTGATATACGCACGACGGAGGCGAGAAAGAGGGACAAGCGAACGCAAGCGTGAGTTAGTCTGATTTCGGTAGGGAGAGAAAAAGTTCTCTTGGGGTTCAGCTCAAAGGAGTTGGGCGCGAGTGGGCTCAGTCGGATGGGTCAAGGATGACGGTCGCGTGCTGATGAGCAACGAGACGTTTCCGAGGCCAACGCATCCGTGATACAGGTCCCGTACCCTGGGAATCTCGCGGATATTTCTAGATAACCTGAAGTGGGCAGTTTCTAGGCAGCAAAGACACAGGTCGGAGCTGGGTCCTAATTCGGCACGAAAGGTTGAAGATAACGGAGGGATACAGGTCTTATCTCAGAGGAGTAAGACTCTCGCTCAAGTGTTTAGGAAATAGCGTGGAAGAAAGACACCAAGTTAATGTTGACGACTTCCGAACCTTTCATCAGATAGCGGCCGTATTGATTTACAACCAAAGACGGTGACTCAACGGACGGACTGAACTCGATCTTCGTATATATCCAATAAATATGTTAAGTTTAACCAAGTCATCATTTATTACTCTTGGACATTGGCAATTCTTTGTTTTGAGTTTCAGAGATCTTCCTCCATCCTCCTGATTCGCAGATTCCATAGTAAAGCGGTGAGGATTTCGTCTAATTATCTAATCTTTGTTTTAGGGTGGTTCAAGGGAACGAGCATTTTATCTCTATTGGCTGTAAGGGGGCTTACGGTCACGGAATATAACTTTGAGGCGTGCCACTATAATTAGATGAGCACGTCCGCTCCTACAGGTATCCACCACTTTTTGATTGTAATCGATTTGTTTAGTACCTCAAGGTCCTGTAAGTGCATTTAAAGTGTCTTGTTTCAAAATTTCTCTCAAGGTGACGACCAAATGAGTGACCTAACGGACTTCGAAAGAGGGCTAATTGTTGGTGGACGGCTAGTTGGTGCCTCCGTGACAACAGTTGCCAGGGTAGTGGGGGTATCGAGAGCTACTGTGTCTAGCGTCATGACAGCATACAGTGTTCGTTGGCAAAACCTCGTCTGCGAAACACAAGAGCGGCCGGAAAACGACCTTGACTGATAAAGACGGGAAATCATTAAAGAGTAGTGTTACCCGTTATAAGAAGACTACGATGCCGAAAATTAGTGCGGAGCTGGGTCTACATCTCCAGACCCCTGTATCAATGAAAACAATGCGCAGAGAACTGCATAAGCAAGATATTCATGGCACGGCTGCTATTGCAAAACCTCTGATGACCCGGGTGAATGCACAACGGAAACGGCAGTGGTTCCAGGAGAATATAACGTGGACTATCGATGAATAGAAGCGTGTAATGTTGTCGGATGAATCCACATTCACACTCTTCCCCACCGCAGGACGTGTTTACGTGAGAAGAAAACCGTCAGAAGCATACAACCCACACTGTCTGCGCTCCCAACAGTGCAGCATGGTCGTGGTTCTGTCATGCTCTGGGCAGTCATATCGTGGTTTTCAGCAGGTCCCCTGGTCACCTTGAAAGGACGGATGACTGCCAGAGCGTAATGAGCCATTTTGGCCGACTAAGTCTATCCAATGGCTCAGGCATTGTTTCCTGCAGGGGATGCCATCTATGAAGATGACAACGCCCCAATTCACAGAGCTCGGAATGTCCAGTCGTGGTTTGATGAACGTGAGGACGAACTTTCACACCTTCCTTGGCATACCCAATCACCAGACTTAAACATTGTTGAGCCAGTGTGGTCTGTGTTGGAAAACAGAGTAATCCCGTTCTCCTCCTCCTGCATCTCTCAAGTACCTGGAGCAGTTTCTTTATGAAGAATGGTGTAACATCCCACTATCTATAATACCATCCAGCATTTGTATGCATCCGTTCCAAGGAAGATTCAGGTGGTTTTGAATGCCGAAGGTGGTCCCACACCCTACCAGGTACGTAAAACCTTCGTTTCCTAGGTATTCACATTATTCTGTCAACCCCTGTATGTATAATACAGATCGACCGACACTATCGCTTACAGATTAGGACAGCTTCGAGGACTACCACTAACGCATCACACTTTGTATGCTAGCTCCAGACATTATATCTCGTTCTTCGCTTGTCATCGTGTACACGTCATTCACTCTTGACCTCAAGACTGCTTGCTGCCAACATAACATTCAGTGACTGAGGAAATACAGCGTTAAGATCGAAACGCTATATAAAAAAAAAAGAACTCAGAATTTACTCACAGAAAGACAACTAAAAATCTATGTATCAATTCTATAAGGTTTTTTACTGTGAGTCCTATTTTGAGAGAACGGCTGAACGAAAAGATATGAATTGAGGTATCAAAATTAATTTCTTACTATGTAGATATGCCAGTCCAAGAGAAAAATTAGATTGGGGCAACGATTCGGGCGTTGTGGGGCGGGAAAGTTCCCATGTAAAGTCTACGGAAGAAGCGTGCGGTTGACATTTGATCGCCTGCGGTTGACTCACGCTCTGTTGAAAGCGGTTGCATGGAGGGACTCAGATAGTCCGAAGTCAAGAAGTCTTCTCTTTTTCTAAGCGAACCGTTGCGCAAAGTAAAGCTAACATGCATTGGTAACAAAGTTCTTCTCATCGGAATAGCGAACACTCTCGAAGACCTGATTGCGTTATGCCGTTGGACGGCGTGATTTATATATACAATTTAATGTTCATTCAATCCAGTTTATTCACATAGGTAAGACGTTTCCCATTATGTAGAGATGTAAATAAACATTACGTTGACCATTGTTAGTGAAAATATTACGGGCGACTGCTTATAGCCCATTGAGTTGCTCACGGTAATCGTTGAACCTTCAGTCAAAAAAAAAAAATCACGAACCTGGACTTTTTTGTCTTTACTGAAGTGGTTGAATGGATTTGTCAATCATATAAAGTTTACATTTGTTGTTTCATATGAGTTTATTCTTTAAAAAAAAAAAAAAGAAAGAAAGAAACTAATCGTCGATTCCGACGGGTGAAGAGTATTCGCAACGCGAACCTCATTTCAACAATATTTACAAACACAGTTGTGACAGATGAGAGTGAAACAGTGCGCTATCCAGTTGAATTTTCGCACACGATCCAGATGAGTGGACTTCCGCCTCACATTTTACTACTGGAAAAAGGTGCAGTCGTGATGCTCATCACGAACCTGGCCGGCCCGGGTGGCGCAGTGGTCTAAGCGCTGGGTTATGACGATTCGTTCACGAAGGGTGCGGGTTCGAATCCCAGTAAGGCACGGATGTTGTGTTTGTCTTACGGCACTGGTTTTCTCCCTTCCCTGGAACCAGTTACCCAAAATTAGGGACGGGCGACTGCTTATAGCCCATTGAGTTGCTCACGGTGGGCGTTAAACATTCAGTTAAAAAAAAAATCACGAACCTGGACTTTAATGAAGTGTTTGAACGAATTTGTCAATCAAATAAAGTTTACATTTGTTGTTTTATATGAGTTTATTCTTTTCAGAAATAAATAAATAAATAAACGAACCGTCGATTACGACGAGTTTCGTCTAGTAAAATTTATTTAGAGTATATTTCATACCCTAAATATAAAATTTATATTAATTTTATTTTTTCTGTAGAAAGACTTATCACAAATTGATTTTTTAGCACGTCTTTCGTAAAAAAAGATCGTGCTTATGTTACCGGTTTGTCCGTCCGTCCGTCTGTACCCACGATATCTCTGCAACTATTAGTCCGATTTGAAAAATTCTTTTTGCGTTGCGAAGCTTAAAATATGCGAATGATGATCCTTCATTTCGTTTTTTTTTACAATGTACAATTTTGCCGTTAGAGGGCGTAAATGTAAATGATGTCGAATTCAAAAATACGTTTTATTCCACATATTAGCTTCTAAACATCCGATTGAAAAAATTCTTTTATCTTTCGATTCCATTTATGTCGAAGAGTATTTTAGATATAGTTTCTTTTTCAAATTACGCATAGATTTTCCGCTGGGGGGCATAAAAGTAAATTAAATTTTTCTCGATAACTCTTCTTCTAAAACTTCGATTTGAAAAAAAAATTTCAGCGGATACACTTCCTGATGGAAAATCTTTAGCACATAATTTTTTTTGGTAAAGAATACTTTTGGCCACCAGGGGCGTAAGCGTTAATTCTTGCTTCTTATGTATTTGCCTTAAAATCTGAGTTTCTAAAATATAGATTGAAAAAATTTTTCGTAGACTGATCCCACTCATATCGATAAACCTTTTCGGAATCTTTTCTTCTTAAAATATTCCACAGTTTCTCCGCCAGGGGGCGTAGATGTATATCTTATTTTTGTCAATATCTCTACTTCTAGGAGTCCGATTTAAAAAATTCCTTGTTTGTTGGATAGTGTTTTTAATGTGACATGTTTTTCATATAATTTAAAAAAAATTCAAGTAATTCATAGGCTTTCCGCTACGGAACGTAGCGGTAAATTGCATTTCCCCCTATATCTCTGCTTCTAAATCTCCGATTTGAAAAACACTTTCTTCACCAGATATAGCTCCTGATGGGAAATCCTTTGCACGTAATTTCTAATTTTTTTAAAAAAGTGGTTTGGCCACCAGGTGGCGTAAGTCTTAATTTCCGCTTCTGATGTATTTGCAACAAAATATGAGCTTCTAAAATCTCGATTGCAAAAAAAGTCGTTTGTTGACCGATACTACTCATGTCGACAAACGTTTTAGGAATATTTTCTTCTTGAAATAATGCATGGTTTCTACGCCAGGGGGCGTAGATGTATATCTTATTTTTGTCAATATCTCTACTTCTAAGAGTCGGATTTGAAAAGTTCTTTGTTGGATAGTGTTTCCGATGTGAAATGTTTTTCCTATAAATTCAGAATTTTCAAGTAAGTCATAGACTTTCCGCTAGGGGGCACAAAGGAAAAGTGCGTTTTCTGCGTTATTTCTGCTTCTAAAACTCCGATTTGAAAAATTCTTCCTGTATCGCACACAAGACCTGACGGAAAATATTTTTCACATAATTTCTAAAGTTTGGTAAAGAATGGTTTGGCCACCAGGGGCATAAGTGCTAATTTCTGCTTCTGATGTATTTTCAGCAAAATGGGCTCCTGAAAACTCGACTAAAACTTTTTTCTTGGACCGATATCGCTCATATGCAAAAATCCTTTTGAGAATACTTTCTTCCTAAAATAATGCATCATCTTATTTTTGTCAATATCTCTGTTTCTAAGTTTGAAAAATTCTTTCTGTGTTGCAGAGCGTTTCCGGTGCGAAATGTTTCTCATTTAAATTCATGTTTTTCTTAACGCACAAGTCTGCAACCAGAGGGCGTTATAACGAAGTAAATTTCTCCGTCATTTTTGGTCTACGCGGGATTCGAACCCGAGGCCGCTTATTCCGGAACAAGTCGCTCTACCAACTGAGCTACGCAGACGATTATTCTGATTCCTATCTGCCTTTATGTCGTGTGCATCCTGCTGGCAGGTACGTCACACCCCCCCACCCCCGAAAGAGGGCCGGGGGCATGGCCCACGGGTCAGCCGTGACCATGAATCGTTGCAGGCAACCATCCACTGTAGAACGTGCACTTGAGAACTCCCAGTCAATCTGCTGTGTGGAATGCAACATCACACATTTTTATTTTTCGAAGAGCTGGAGAAGGAATTCTCTGATTTTTCCTGTCTCGCGGTGTGGAAATAACATCACACCAATGCGAGATTTTGAACGGCCGGGTCATCCGGATAGTTCGGGTGCCATTATAACGAAGTAAATTTCTCCGTCATTTTTGGTCTACGCCGGGATTCGAACCCGAGGCCGCTTATTCCGGAACAAGTCGCTCTACCAACTGAGCTACGCAGACGATTATTCTGATTCCTATCTGCCTTTATGTCGTGTGCGTCCTGCTGGCAGGTACGTCACAGCGTAAGCTCACGATTCGGTTTACAGCAATATCTGAGAGATTAAAAACCCGATTGAAAAACCTCTTTCTTCCGTCAGATACTATTGTTTTCCATACCGGTTCCATTGACTTTGAATAGCTTTGATAAATTTAATTTGCGTCAGAACAGATTCAAAAGACGTGCTTATTACACCCGAAAATTCGGTGTCATCTTTCTCGTTTGTTTTCATTGTAGTTTTTTGAAGAAACAAAATATTTTGGAACTCAAGATATTTTTAAACTGACGATGACATTCAGTTATCTTTAAGAAAATGCGAAATGTACTGCTCCGTAGGGTTGTTTCACAAAACCCCTAAATGCAAATTTTAGTCTTGATAGTTATAATAGCTTTTGTTTTAAGAGGTCCACAGACTGATACATAGACATCATACAATCAGCTGTACAATGATTTAAGTACGAAGTGTCCTACACTAACACAATATACATTAGCTGGTGCACCAAATGGTTAGTTGGAAAGTAATATCCAATGCCGCAGTATAGCCTAATTTTCATGGGATATATGCTATCCACAATATCCGATCTCGCTGCAAAACTTCGCAATGAGGTCCTCCGTCAGAAGATTAAAATTTCATAGTTAATCAAACCTCAAGTATTCCCACGAGTCTCTCCTATTACAGGATTTTTTCCGTTATATATGGATACGGAAAAGTGAGAACGAAATTGTTTTGTTAATATCCGAAAGAAACTGCAGAAAAGTTTATTTATTTATTTTATAAAATTTCTGCTGAACAATATTATAGAAAAGTAACATAATACTGAGTAAAAAAATAACAATAATAAACGAATAAACGAATTGTAACAATAATAAACGAATTGTACAAATAAAGTAAACAGATTCACCAATAAAACTCACAAATTACAACAAACCACCAAAATTTTCACAATAAATACAAATTCTGCACAATAACATGTTCACTAAAAATGCAGGATTTTATTACAACACTACTTGAAAATGATCATTTAGATACCAATACCGTAATCTTCTTTTGAAACGCTTCCATTTTAACTATTGATGTGCCGCCCCGGTGGCGCAGCGGTCTAAGCGATGGCTTCTGATCATTCGTCCGGAAGGGTCCGGGTTCGAATCCCGGTGAGGCATGGATGTTGTGTTTGTCTTACGGCACTGGCTCTCTCCCTTCCCTGGAACCAGTGACCCCAAATTAGGGACGGGCGACTGCTTATAGCCCATTGAGTTGCTCACGGTGGTCGTTAAACCTCCAGTCAAAAAAAAAAAAAAAACTATTGATCTTACTATCCTCTTCTTCCTTATCCTATCTCTTTCTGATAACAGCGTACATCCACCTCAGCATTCTGCTAGGTTTAGCTTCTTCTTCACACCAGAGAGTCACATGGGCAAGGCCTAACCATGTCTTTCACTTTTTCTATAGTCTTCCTTCATATTGGTAAACACCAAAGGGAAGGTAGGTAACTATGATCAGTTCAGAAATACTGTACTAATACTTTCTGGCCGTGTGCATTACTCCCTAAGTTCATTATCGGAGGGCACCCAAAACAACAGCATATAAAAATGGGCTTAATGCATATCGTCAGTGAATTCCTGCTTACACGTTAGATTTATTTGTCTGATGTACGTCACTTCGCACTCATCTGTGCAAATCTCTGAATATTTCCTTTATGAATTGCACGTAGTTCTGTAACCACTTCCAGTGGCGACTCGTTGGGTGAAGTGAGCGCAATGCCACTTCATCCGACGTGAAGTGGCACTGTGCTCACTTCATTCGACACACGCTTCACCCACACTTCACCCAGTTCATTTTAAGAGTCACGCTCCACACAGTTCATGAAGAAAAATTCTTCGAATGGTTTAGCAGACTCTTAAAATTAGCCATTCTTTTCGTTTAAAAGAATGATTTCTGGAAAATGTTGTGGCTTTGAAACGAACTGTCCTATTTCTAAAAGCTAACTAGAAGTGTGAGCGTTCCGCTTCAAATGGCATTACAAGTTGATGAACAGATGACCTTGTAACTGCGCGTAAGCCACGTGAAAGAGTAAAGACTAGCTGATGACCATTTACCTGTACCGTCCAATTGCGGACTCCACAGGGTTAAGCGAACTCTCTCGAAATTAATAGTGACGGCGTTGCGAGTAATCCTTCCAGGATCCGACATTCCCCCATCCGGACAGAATCGGTCTGTAGACCTGCAGCTTGCTGCTACCCCCGTGGGCCGGCACTTCTCATCTCTCCGTCATGACCCGGGTGTGCGTGCCATTTGGGCAGGGGCTAGAAAATAATTTTCTCTACCCCTGACTGGGAGAATCAATTGCTGGCGCGAACTGTTTGGGGCGTCTGCCCTTTATTCAAACAAGATACAAGCACATTTATTTACACTGAGGAACCCATCTCCGTGTAGGAAACAAGTCCTTTGCTCAATGGGCCCTCTCACACTAAGAAATATTTAAATATTTACATTGTTATTTACATTGCCACAGGACTAGGGTCGGTTCTGTGGTGATGACTCTGGGCTCGAGTCATCAGTTTCCCTTCTTCGATTCTTCATCCCTCTTCTTTCTTCTTTTTTCTTCGGTCACCCCTCTATTAGGTAGACCGCCTGTTCCTCTTTGAGGTACTTGACCATCTCGATGAGCCCCTGTCGCGCTCTTGGGTACGCGAGCAGGATCGAGAGGTCCCTCGTCTTTGCCAATTCTGGCACTAATGTTGCTCTCTTCCATGCCAGAGAAGCACATTCTAGAATCATGTGTGCGACATCTGCAGTCTGGGCACCACACATGCACACTCGCTCCCTAACCGCAAATCTGCGGAAGTACTCCGGCGATACTCCGTGCCCGGTTAGTACTTGGTTGAGGAAGCCATTACTCTCAATGCGCCTTATCGAGATTCGGGGGAAAATACGTGAAAGGGTAAGACCTTCAGCTCTAAATCTTCTCACTCCAGGATCGTTAAGAGCCCCGGGTAGGAACTGAGTCTACTGTATAAGGAGGTTGCTATGGCAACGTCAATGATCGAGGTGAAGTGATAGTAGCCGCCACTTCGCCGTAGTGCGATTTTGAGTTTAGACGATTCTCCTGGTTCGCCCGCTGTGAATAACTGCGCGTGTGAGCTTCACTTTCAGTGCTGTTTCTTTATTAATCTACGTGTGTTCTGGATCCATGCATTTTTTTTAAATGAACCCGAAAAATTATACAGTTTTTGCAGACGTTTAATGTGGGTTAGGATGTATTCCAAGAAGTGTATAAATTGTTTTCTCTTATTCTTACTTTACCTTCAAACGCTGTGCCAGTAAAGAAAGGTTTCCCTGTTTGAAACGAATACAAAATTACTTAAGGAACACTATTTCATAGCAAAAACTACCATCATTATCTAAAATGATACAAAAAAGAACTTCTCTCCGAACTTGTAGTTAATTATAATAACATCATTGACCGATGTGCTTCCTCCAAAGATAGAATTGACCTCCTTTTTAAAAAATATGTGCATTTTTTTCATGGATTCTCATTTTGTAACACTTCACCTGTTTCTCTGGTCACGAACCGCCACTGACCACTTCTTCTCTCTGGCGATTCCACATTTTCTGCTCCGGATTTCTGTCGAGCAAATCCTCCAGACACATAACTAACATATGCAATGGTACTTTCCCTTCTCTGCTTTTTTTTTTTTTTTTTTGCATGAGTCGTCTCAAGGAAAGCATGGCATCCGTTAAATTTCACCCCTGCATAAATTCTTCTGCTATCTTTACCTCTTCTCCCTGATTCTTATCCAATATTCTCCTCCAGCATATTTTCATGGAATTAGTTTTACGCTTCGGTTGCAACCCTGCATACGTGCTTCTCCCCTTATAAATGGATATTAGTCTTCTGCTCCTCCATTCATCCTGAAAAGCTTCCTCCGAGTGAAATCGCGTTTTCATTAGATCCCACAAGTTGTTCATGTCGTCCGTGACCAATGTCTTTCATACTTCCAAGGTATATTTTCTGCTCCACAGGCCTTTCCATTTTTCATGCTTATTAAAGAATTCAATACACCCCCCCCCCTTGATATTGCCATAGTTACTTCTTTATTTCTCGACTTCGTTTTATTACTATTTAGTTCTCTTCATCCTGGCCTTGAATATGTTCTTACCATCTAGTTCTCGCATTCTGCCATGTTGATCCTTTATTTTCAAAAAATGAGTGATACTCTGTCACTCCTTGCTTTATACAATGCACTGAAGAACAATTGAATTACAGACAGCTGGCATTATGTAAATGTGGAAACGCAAACGACATGACGTATGCAGCGATCCGACAATATTAGGAGTGATGCGACGGGAATCAGTAAGAGTCGGACGCAGTATGGGTAAGACGAAGGATCTAAGCGCATTTGATCGTGGGCAAACCACCGGGGCCCGACGAATGGGTCACTCCATCTCGAAAGTCGTGCAGGCACTGGGATTTTCCCGAGCCACTGTGTCACGGGTGCACCGTGAGTACATCGAATCTGGTAAAACTATCCCTGCAAGGGCCAATTGCCGTGGACAACAGCGTATGGATGAGCGGAGTCATTGTCAGCTAGCTCGCATTGTAACAGCGGATAGACGGGCCCCAGTGCAAGAAATCACTCTGCAATTTAACGCTGGTGCACAGAAACGTGTAAGCAGCCACACCATCCAGAACCATCTCCTCGCTATGGGGTACAGAAGTCATCGTCCCACGAGGGTACCACTGCTGACCGCACTTTACAGGGTGCAAAGATTAGCATGAGCGTGGGAACATCGCGACTGGACCCTAGACATGTGGGAAAATGTTGCCTGGACTGATGAGTCGAGATTCACGTTGGTGCATGCGGATGGCAGGATACGAGTATGACGCAAATCACATAAAGCGATGGATCCTTCTTGCTAGCAGGGTACTCTTCAAGCTGGGGGGTGGCATTCTCGTCTGGGGACTGTTTACGTGGACTGAAATGGAACCCCTGGTACGTGTGACATCGTCCCTTATAGATCAACGTTACCGGGATATCCTGGACAACCATTTGCTCCCGTTTGTGGGTCTTCAACATCCCACTGGGGACCTCATCCTGCAACAAGACAATGCACCGTGCCATCGCTCCCGAATTATATCCGAATGGTTGGATGAACACTCCACCGACGTGACCGCGCTTCCTTGGTCAGCTAGATCACCTGACCTCAATCCCATCGAGCACATTTGGGATGCCATCGATTGAGATGCTCGAGGCTCTGACCTCCCTCCATCAAATCTTCGTGAACTGTGGGAGCTTGTTCAGGGGTCGTGGATCCTTATGGCTTCCCACCGCTTCCGGTGTCTTGTCGAATCCATGCCGAGACGAATCGCCGCCGTCATCAGAGCGAAAGGTGGTGTTACATGTTACTAGACAGGTATCTCTAATTCAATTGCTCTTCAGTGTACACACTTGTTCTTTCTTTCGTGGTTTAACGAACACCATAAGGGTACAAGGAGTCGTTCGTTCCTAATTTAGGACTACTGGTTCCAGGGAAGGGCCGTGAGGCAAACGTACTACCCATACCTCATCCAGACTCGAACTCCAGTCCAATGTCAGAAACCTACGTCTCTGATACTTGGCCACCGGGACATCTGAAGGTCTTCTCATGATTCTATTCCTGTGTCAGGTTCCTCGTAGATGTCATTAATGCTCCTTTCCAATTATTTGGCCTAGGCGGGTCGTCACTTTCACTTGTAGCGCCGAATATGACCATGTTCCTAGGCGGGTCGTCATTTTCACTTGACGAGTCCCGCTTTTGCCTTGGAGGAGATGACCAACGAATCCGTGTGTGGAATCACCGTGGTCAGCGCCAAGATGAACGGTTTGTTGTCGAGCGTCACACTTCTACGAGGCCTGGTGTCATGATGGGGTGTGAAATGGCCTAATATGACAGATCACCTTAGGTGTTAAATTACAGGCACTCACTTTGAGAGCCCAAAGTTACGTTAATGAGGTCCTGTAACCAGTGGCCCTACGTTTTCTGAACGCTCACTCCAGAGCGATTTTCCAACAGGACAACGCTCGTCCGCATACTGCCGCTGTCTCGAGAGCTTGCCTTCAAGTCACTGACAGTCTTCTATGGCCAGCCGCACCGCCAGACCTATCGCCGATTGAAAATGTGCGGGATGCTATTGGACAAGCTGTCCTCTCCCCCCCCCCCCATCCACTACCGCACAATCTGCAGAAACTGCGTGAGAAGATTCAAGCGGCATGGGATATCTTATCGCCGGACACCATTAAGAGCCTGTACAACTCCACTCCGAGACGTCTGGCATGCTGTGTGAGCAAACATGGCGGCCCGACGCCATACTGAGAGACATATTGCACGTCTGCACGTATCAGTCTCAATGTTTAATCATTTATTCTTCTTGGTAACCTTTACCTTCCTCCCGAATAGCATTGCCATCCGACACGTCCTTCTGGGTGCAACTATTTTTTTGAGAATGAGTGTAACTGGCATGAGATGAAAACTAGAGGCTCACGATAAGACAAATCAGGAGTGCCAGATAGTAAGTGCGAGTCATCATAGTTGATAATGCCAAACAACGACGTCACAACTCGCACTTCTAGGGAGAGAGATTGGGGGCTGGAAAGGAGCATGTGATCTTATTGGTAACGGGGTCCAGTACCGCAGGGGCACTGCAAAGGCCGAGTGACACAAAACGTTGGATTCAAAGCATTCGCCAGAGATACGTTCGTTCTCGAATCCTTGGAGGCATAGATGTTGCACTTGTCTCACGGCACTGATCTTCTCCCTCCCCTGGAACCAGTGGCTCCAAATTAGGAGCGGCGACTGCATACATCTCATCGAGTGGCTTTCGATGGTCGTAAAAAATTCAATGAAGGAAAAAAAAAAAAGGTAGGCTCAGTTCTGATTGAGCCGTCAGTTTGGAACGTAGGACTACGACTTGCAGATCGGAGAGTTGAAATGGGCTAGTCGAGTATGGTTTCAAAGCGTTTATTTCATTTGTTACAGCCAACACAGGTCTATGACATGAAAAGTAGCTTACATATTTTTTACAAAAAATGCTGGATACATTGCGAACACAAAGCAGATCGACACCTAACGTGGTGCTCTGTGTTCTTGAGCTTCTTACATTCCTCATCACCTGTTCTTGCCTCTCGTTTTGATTTGCTCCATTTTTGGTTGCGTTCATTCAGCGAATTCTGCGGTATGTTAACCCGTTCACCCGAAACAATTTTTAAAAATTTCAGTTTAAACCACCGCGATATGTTCTTAATATATTTGAATAGATCTCGTCGAGAGCTTTAAAGCGGTACCACGCACAGTTGTTGTGCACCCACTGTTGTCCAGATAAACCGCGATATTGACAAAATTGTTCACCAGTTCACAAGAAAACATGTTTTTAAAATGTTCAGTTCAAACTCCTGCGAAACGTTCTTCGTGTATTTCAATAGATCTCGTCGAGAGCTTTAAAGCGATACCACGCACAGTCATTGTGCACCCACTGTTGTCCAGATAAACCGCGATATTGACAAAAGTGTTCACCAGTTCACAAGAAAACATGTTTTAAAAATGTTCAGTTCAAACTCCTGCGAAACGTTCTTTCGTGTATTTGAATAGATCTCGTCGAGAGATTTAAAACGGTACCACGCACAGTCGTTGTTCACCCACTGTTGTCCAGATAAACCGCGATATTGACAAAAGTGTTCACCAGTTCACAAGAAAACACGTTTTAAAAATGTTCAGTTCAAACTCCTGCGAAACGTCTTTCGTGTATTTGAATAGATCTCGTCGAGAGATTTAAAACGGTACCACGCACAGTCGTGTTGTGCTCACGGCTGCCGAGCTAGACTGAGCCAAACGCAGCGGCACCCCCAAAAACATTGCATCATCTCCCCCGCGCACAGGGAGCGAGGGGAGCGTCGCGCGCACGATGTATTGCGCAGTACGGGAATTGGACTCCATGATGTTTACGAATATGTTAACACGATAAATGTGCGGCACGTATTTTTAACGCTGTGATCATTTCAATTGGGACCTATTTTTGTCGCAAGCGGTAGGCCGTACGTCACCCCATACTATCCGCTGAGTTAGGCGTAGTCCTGCGTCAAAAGAAAACAATATCCCACGTCAAACGACTTAACGGACGAATCCGGCGCACGGTAGAGGTTTGGTGGTTGGGGTAAGCGCGGCCTGCCTAACATCGAACCCGCTATCTTCTGGTCGGAAGGTGGTTGCTCTAACCATTAGGTCATTCTCGGCCCCTCGAATCTGTTCTCTAGCAAGCTGTAATTTTGTCGAAACTCCTGTGACACACAAAGCTCTCTACTCCCTTTTTTTTTTTTTTTCTTTTTTTTTATTGTAGGTTTAACGACCACCATAAGCAACTCAGTGGGCTATAAGCAGTCGCCCGTCTCTAATTTAGGGCCACTGGTTCCAGGGAAGGGAGAAAACCAGTGCCGTAAGACAAACACAACATTCATGCGTCAACGGGATTCGAACCCGGACCTACTTCGGACAAACTGTCAGAAGCCATCTCTTAGACCACTGCGCCACCTGGCCGGCCAAATTGTACTCAGGATAGTTTAATGACATTGGCAGACAGCCAGACACCTATTATTACATCCCCAGTCCACCGCTAAAGGTCATCGGAAGTAACTTTTTTGATTAGCTTTCCTATTATCTTTCAGAACGGATGCAAAAGGAAATGCAAACATATTTGCTCTGACATAAATAACTATTTATCAATTAGTATCCTGTAATGCAGTTTTCAAATTCAAAATCGCAATATCGCTGTTGCATCTTGTTAATTAAAACTGCACAAGCTCTCTTTTTTTCATTTCTTCTGTATTAAAAGGAAAATTTAACAGCTTAATTATTTAAGTGGATGCACATGACATTCTAAGTAAAACTTATCATTATACTTTTTTTTCGGAGGGAGTGTGTGTGTGTGTGTGGGGGGGTGTAACCAGCGGCGTAGAACAAAGGAACCACTCGTGTCTCATCCGATGCTGAAATAAGAACTTCACTCCTGCGGTTACGCAGAAGCCCGCGACTCTGACCACGCGACCACCGGGGCGCCATATTGACATTGGGTTATGACGTCCTAAAGGCCACACAGCGCTTGCGATTTCGTTATGACAGAAAGTGTACAAGCATTAGTGAAAAACATTTTCGAGACGAACGCTGATTTTACAGTTGTTCTCAAAAATCAGAATTGAAGAACAATTCCTCATTTTTTTTGTGGTGCAGTGGTAGCATGTCCGGCGCGTAACTGAAAGACCCTGGGTTCGTTTCCCGGTGACGGCCGATGAGAATTTTTCCGAGACTCACTTATTAACGTGGAAAGAGCGACGATTTCTGTTTAGTGAATTGAAGAACATTTCTATTGGGTTGTCGGAAAAGTCATGACGTATTTTAGCAATGTTTTGCAAAGGTCATTTATTGATAGAAAGAACAAAGATCAATCAACGATATAATGCCCGTTTTGTTCGATGACCTTTTGCCATCTGTCAGTGAGCTGCAGAATGCATCGTTCATAGAAGGACCTGTCTTTCGTGGCGAAAAACTATACAAGGTGCTGATTTACAGCCTCATCTGAATTGAACGTTATACCACGCAAGGACTGTTGAAGATAGCGAAACAAGTGGAAGACTGACGACGCAAGGTCAGGCGAGTATGCTGGGTGTGGCAACACATCCCACCCAAGCTCCAATAATTTTTGGCAGGTGATCAAACTTGTGTGTGGTCTTGCGTTGTCGTGATGGAACACAACACCTTTACGATGAGCGAGCTGTGGACGTTTCTGGATGATGAATTCGTTCAAACTGTCCAATTGCCGACAGTACACATTCGAATTGATTGTTTGGTTCCGTGGTAGGAGCTCGAAAAACACGACACCTTTAAAATCCCACCACACTGAGACCAGAACCTTCCGCTGTCTGCTTTGGATGTCGTTTGAGACGAAGCAGCATGTCGTGACCAAGGCCGTTTGCGCAGCACATTGTTGTACACAATCCACTTTTCGTCACCAGTTATCAGTCGCTTAAAAAAAAGATCGTTTTCCTCACGTTTAGTGAGCATGTCGCAGATGTTTATACGCGCCATCAATTGAGCTTCTTTGAGTTCAAGAGGAACCCACACATCGAGCTTACTTACGTATCCCAGCTTCTTCAGGTGGTCGTGAACGCTTGAATGATGGATGTGCAATGTGTCTGCAATCTCTCGTGTCGTGTAACGTGGGTTTGACTCGATCAATATCTTGATTTGGTCGTCATCAACCTCGGTTGGCTTACCGGACCGAGGAGCAACGTTGAGGTCAAAATCACCAGCACGAAGTTTTGCGAGCCACCGCTGGCACTGACGTTCTTGTAGAGCATTATCACCGCGCACTTTACGCAACTTTTCAAAAGCTTGACGCGCGTTGTTTCCTTTACGGAAGTAAAACAGTAAAATATGGCGAAAATGCACAGTTTGGTCTTCCATCTTCAACTGGATGTCAAATCAACCAAATCGCTCACTATTCCTTTTATACTGCAGCTAGAACTGGCACCTGTCGAACGCCATAGCGATAACAGAGCTGCGCATGCCTCTAGTACTTCCAAAACCGCCCAACCGCCATCAGGTGCCAAAATACGTCATGACTTTTCCGACAACCTAATAGCAAGCCTAAATGATTATGGACAAGGGTTAAACCAAGAGTACCTTGGTATATACGAGGATAAATCAAAAATTATCCGCACTTGCACCATAATTTTTTTTAGGTTGGCCGCACTGCCTTCTGCGCGCTCATGCTATAATGTGGTATTCTTGTGGTTATGTTACTATAGTTTGATCTTAATTGCTACATTTTTCTTTGTTCTGTTACAGAGTAAGCATGGCTCCTCCGCTGACAGTGTGCACCAAGGAAGAACAGAGAGCAGTGATCCGATTCCTCTGGTCTGACTGAAATTCATTGCAGGCTTGTAGCACAATACGGGGACAGCGCTCTACCACACAGAAGTGTGCATGGGTGGATTGAGAAGTATAAAAATGGCCGGACAAGCGTGAAGCATGAAGAGGGTGCAGGACGCCCATCAACCTCCACCACTGACGGGAAGATTCAACAAGCTCCAGAGATTATTCTGGAAAACTGACGAGTGACCACCGGTGAGGTTGCCTGTTCTTTGCAAATCAGTTATGGTTCTGCATACAAAATCATCCACGAGAAATTTGGTTTCCGTAAAGTCTCTACAAGATAGGTGCCAAGACAGCAGTTACAGGGCTTGGTGCTGAGTTCTATTACAGCGCCCTGTGTGGAGGGTTCGTTTGATGCTTCCTTTGCAGTAAGTTCGGTATCGGTGGTAGAATCCGTAATTCTCCCAACTGGAGCAGATAAATACAATACAAAATATAGAAAAGTGAATCGACTGGGGCTAAATTTTGCCGTGAGGAAAACTTTTATTCAGAAGTTACGGGGAATGTCTTTAAGCCTTGTCCTGATCTCCGTTCATTCTTTTTAGATATTCTTCCGCTCATCCTCTCTTTCCGCTTCTTCTATCACCGGCCTCAATTCCTTCCTCCTTCCCTTCGTCCTTTCCGACCTAAACCCCCGAGGTTTTCAGAGCCTCCTAAACCATATTGCTCCTCCCTCGACTTTTCGCCACCGAGTCCTTTCTCTCTTGCCCCGGAGAGAGAAACCCCTCAAAAAACTGTCCCCTCGTCCGACTTATTCCAAGAAAGCGCGGCCACGCCTTCACTCTCAAAACTCTTATTTTCTTAATTGCTTAACTCCCCCTCTGCTGCGACGCATGGGAAAGGAAATACTTTCTTTGCCTTTCGCTGGCCTTCCATCCAAATGGCGGGAATTGAAAAGAAAATGACTGCAATTCACTATCTCTAAAAATGGATACAGAATCTCGCTTCTGATAAATATGGAAGCCCCGGTTACACAGCTTACCGAAGAGCATAAACGCAAACGTGTGGAGATCTCTCAACGCTTACTCCACCTCTACAACATTGATGTCGAAGCATTTTTGAAGAGAATCGTCACAGGAGATGGAACCTGGATCCATCACTTCGAGCCGCAATCAAAACGGCATAGTATGGACTGGAAACACCCGAGATCGCCAGCGAAGAAGAAATTCAAGACGCAACCTTCCGCAGGAAAAGTGATGCTAACCGTTTTTGGGGAATCTAAATGGCCTATACTGGAACATTACCTGGACAAGGGGTCTACAGTCACCAGTGTACGCTACAGTGAAATGCTGGCAAAGGAACTGAAACCATCTATTCTCACTAAACGCAGAGGCCTATTGTCGAAGCAAGTGTCGTTGTTGCACGACAATGCACGCCCCCATTCGGCCTCCCACACTTGGCAAATTGGGTTTCGAGGTGCTGGAACACCTCCATGCAGTCCAGATCTCGCTCCCTTCCGACTTTCACCTCTTTGGACCCACTCAAAGAAGATTTGCGAGGTCGTCGATTAGCTTCGGACGCCGAAGTGAAGGAAGTGGTGCATACATGGCCGTGTGGCCAGCTACAAACCTTCTTCTCCAAAGGAATGCGCATGCGTGTGGACCGCTGGAACAAGTGCATCGAAAAGCAAGGAGTCTATGTAGAAAAATGATGTACTTTTTCAACAGCTGCTGTTGTGATATATTATAGAAACAAGAGTGTGGATAATTTTTGATTTACCCTCGTGGTATAATCATCATCAGCATCATTGTCAACCATTATCAATCCACTGCTGGACGAAGGTCTCCCCAAGTTTCCTCCACAACGGTCTGTCTTGTGCCAGTCTCCTCCATGTCACTCCCGCATACTTTCGAATTTCATCCACCCATCTTCCATGTGGTCTTTTTCTGGGTCTTTTCCTGTCCCTTGGAATCCAATCTAAAATTTCGGCTGTCCATCGATGGTCTGTCCTTCTGGCAGTATGTCCAGCCCATTGCCATTTCAGGGATTTTACTCTGATCATGATGTCTTCCACTCTTGTCATTTTTCGGATCCACGTGTTCCTCTTCTTATCTCTCCTGGTTACACCAAGCATGCACTTCTCCGTGCGTCTTTGAGTTGTTTGCAGCCTTTGTATGTCTCTTTTAGTTAAGGTCCACGTCTCTGCCCCATACGTAAGCACTGCAAGGATGCATTGATCAAACACTTTTCTTTTAAGACATAATGGCATATTGCTCTTCAAAATTATGCTGTTTCTTCCAAAAGCTCTCCAGGCAAATACGCACCAAAATATCCAGAAAGTCAATACGAGATACCGTCGATGCACGTTAATTGTTTATTCATTAAAATACCACTATATAGTACTTTTTGGAAACTCCAAATGGTCCGATCATCAGGTGGATAAAAGTAAAACGATAAAGCTACACTACATAGCTATCTAGTATTTAATGAATAAACAATTAACGTGCTTCGATGATATCTCGTATTAACTTTCTTGATTATGGACAGTTCCTTTCAAAAACGTAGCGACTGCAGTTTTTCGAAACTGATAGTTTATTGCGTTTCTGTGTGAAATATGGTATCACGCGGAATTAAGCTAAAGGAATTGTGAGTTTGTTTGTTTTTTCCACCTCGAAATGAATGAGCACATGCGTGGAATTTCTGAGAAGCACAGAGTTCTCAGTGTTTAGGATCACACAAAACAGACTCGAAAATTCTTTGTGTTATAGTCTTACAAAAGAGCGTCATTTAAATAATTTCGCCGATTTTTCTTCTTAGTTTGCCTTGCGTTCCCTTCGACTGTAGTTTAAATTTCACATTAAATGCTGACTCGTTGCCTTTCATTATTGTGTTTGCGCCCTTTTTTTTTTTTTTTTTTTTTGAAAAACAAACCGAATACATCTCAAATATATATGTATACCACTTCTTTTTCTGTTTTCTGACCTCAGTTATCGGATTACATGCGTGCCAGTGACAGAAGCGCGTGACGTCTCTATATGTTCATTTTTCTTCTTCTTTTTTTTTTCTCCTCTGTAATAACAGTGCTCTATTGTAACTGTTTACTGGAAGGCTTGCGTCAAAGATGAATGGCCTGGAATTATCGAAGAACATCCAAATCATATAGCTGTAAGCAATTTTCAAATGTTGTCCAGCCGAAAGAAAAATATCCCATGGCACTTTAAATTGAATGCACCCATGCGCGGAATTTCTGTTTTCTTGTCGAAATTATTAGTTATTAAACAGAAAGTGTGTATGTATATTTTTTAATATAAAGGAACAACGTTCATTAACGCAATTATTTATAACTGAACGTCCACTATAGTTTCGTTCGGAACTATGGTACAGCCGCCCCTGTGACGCAATGATCTAAGTACTGGCTTCTTACCATTCGTCCGTGATGAATTCCTGTTGGAATCCTCCCAGTGAGACATGGATGTTGTGCGACACTGGCTCTCTCCCTTCCCTGTAACCAATGGACCTATATTAGTGATAGCTGACTGCGTAGAGCGCATCGAGTTGCACACGGTGGTCGTTAAACTAACAAGCAAACAAGTTAGTAAAATCATGCAATGCATTGATTATGATACGCTTTCCAACATACCAGAAATCATTACTCAAGTTATCACTCAAGTTATGAGGATAATGGCTGACCTTTGATCCCATCTCGATGATATTCAGCAGAACCGGTCTTTTTTTTTTTTTTTTTTTTTGTTTGGAGGTTTAACGACCACCGTGAGCAACTCAATGGGCTATAAGCAGTCGCCCGTCCCTAATTTAGGGTCACTGGTTCCAGGGAAGGGAGAGAGCCAGTGCCGTAAGACAAACACAACATCCATGCCTGACCGGGATTCGAACCCGGACCCCTTACGGACGAATGATCAGAGGCCAGCGCCTGAGACCACTGCGCCACCGGGGCGGCCAGAACCGGTCTAGTATACCTCCGAAATAACATGATAAAGTTTTGTCGCAATCGAAGCATTTTTACGTAAGTTATGATGCATAAGGGATATGGAATAGATCCTGCTCCTGTGTCCTAACTTTTGACCCCATTTCGCCCATTTTCAATAGGATTCGTCCTCACGCTGGCCCCTACAACATACTAACATTTCATCCAAATCGAAGCATTTTTACATAAGTTGATCTAAGTACTGGCTTAAGTAGAATGGCGATGGAAGTTATTTCGCTCCTATGTCCTGACCTTTCACCCCATTTCACCCATTTTCAATAGGGATTGTCCCCAGGTGGACCTTTTTTACGTTAGCTGTGACGCATAAGAGCAGTGGAATGGATCCCACTCCTATGTTCTGACCTTTGACCCCATTTCGTTCACTTTCAATAAGGTTCCTTCCCAGGTGTTCCCCTACCTCATACTAAAATTTCATCGAAATCGAACGATTTTTACGCGAGTTATCGTGCGGACGGACATACGCACACAACGCGTGACGTAATGAGGCACATGGGAATCGCGACAATCTGCTCGCAAGAGTGTGACATCATAAAACTTTAATAGGATCCACACACAACGAGTGATGTAATGAGACAGATAGCGTGACCGTGCGCCAACATCTCAATCGCGAGAGTGTGACGTGTTAAGATTTCTAAGCATTGTTAACATTAATGGGACGAAGACATGACACTAAAAACGTGTTAAATCGGGGTGGTTATTTAACCCACTAAACGAATTTTCCTAAAGTCGAGATCAAGCTAAATCGATTTCTAGTACTAGAAAACGGTAGGTTAACGACTTTCATCAAAATCCTTAGAGCCGTTTTCAAAATAAAATTTGCATACATACAAGAATTGCTCCTTTAATAGTATGGGATAAGGGCGATGGAATGGATCCCGATGCTATGTCCTGATCTTTGACCCCATTTCGTCCATTTTCAATAGGGTTCGTCTCCAGTGGTCCCCTACCACATACTAAAATTTCATCGAAATCGAGCCATTTTTACGCACGTTATGACGCATAAGTGCAATGGAATGCAATCGCTCCTATGTCGTGACCTTTGACCCCACTGCACCCATTTTCAAAAGGTTTCATTCCCAGGTGGTCCCCTACGACATACTAAAATTTCATCGAAATCAAACCATATTTACGTAAGTTATGACGCATAAGTACAATGGAATGAATCCCGCTCCTATGTCGTGACCTTTGACCACACTTCACCCATTTTCAACAGGGTTCGTCCCCAGTGGTCCCCTACTACATACTAAAATTTCATCGAAATCGAACCATTTTTACGCGAGTTATCGTGCGGACAGACAGAGAGACGGACGGACAAAGCTGGAGCATATACGCTTCTTTAACCTACGGTTGGAAAGCGTAAAAAAACTATGGTACAGCTTCTTCGGTACTATGGCGTGTTGATTTCTTGTTACGATGGTGGTTCTTTTCACGTGCCACATGTCAAGTTGCAGTTATCGGCTTTGATAAGTGCTTTCTAAACGCTCGATAGGTATGGCGATGAAGATAAATCAATCACTGCGGATATATTATACGGTTTTGAAAAATGTGAATTGCTTCTAAGAAGTCAAGATCAGTCACTGATCTAGGGCAATCCAACAATTTTGCGTTATAAAACAAAAATTGGTTTTTATTTTCCAAACAGTGCTGGGCTAAGGAAAGTTTTTTAAACTCACATTTTTTAACATAGGACTGATGTTCTTTCAACCTGATTTTCAGGAATCTTCGTGTCTTGACCTATGTACGACAGGCCGCACTGATACTGAATGAGATAGATTCCCCCAAGAATTTTTTTGTCAGGTCCTTATTTGTAAGCAACGCATCTTAGTCACAGGAGTGAAAACCACTTTGAAATTTGATGACCTAAGGATTTTTGATATTTTGAAACAAATTTCAGAGATGAAAGGAAGATCTGCCAAGTTTCAGTGTGAGTTTGGAGAGATCGGGGTCAAGGTGGATTCATGTTGAAAGTTGAGTCTACCGCTGGAGATTTGAAACCTCTGTTTACAGCAACACGATTGGCGTAATCCAGTTCTTTTTACCCTCTTCTATAGAGCAGACGTTTAAGACTCTCTATAATCCCTCTATTTTCAAAGCGAAAATAGCGGCATTATGGAAAAGACTCGTATTCCTGTATTCTAAAAATATTATTATTGCATTGCTAACAATAAGTACACGCACAGAGTGCATATGAAAATAATATTTAAAATAGTATAACTATACTAGTAATCCTAATTTCTTGGCGTAGATTATAAATCAAAGTTTCCAAGCTTTCGCACATCAACCAGATGACTGTCTACCTTCCTGGTTGTTGTGCGAAAGATTGGAAAGTTTTATTTATAATCTGCGCCAAGAAATTCGGATTGCTAGTATAGTTATACTATTTTGACTGTAATTGGTGTACAGTTCCTTGTTATTAATTAATAAGATATTTTTTTTATGTTAGGGCGTTCAGGCGGCACTACTCACAACATAATCATTCACTGCATTTAAATTCAGAATATATGGGTTACATCTTAAACGGTATACCCGGGATTTTTTTTTTTTTTTTTTTTTGATTGGAGGTTTAACGACCACCGTGAGCAACTCAATGGGCTATAAGCAGTCGCCCGTCCCTAATTTAGGGTCACTGGTTCCAGGGAAGGGAGAGAGCCAGTGCCGTAAGACAAACACAACATCCATGCCTGACCGGGATTCGAACCCGGACCCCTTACGGACGAATGATCAGAGGCCAGCGCCTTAGACCACTGCGCCACCGGGGCGGCATACCCGGGATGTGCCGAGTACAATTCAACTACTGTATTTAGAACAAGTTTGTAAAATCATGCAATGCATTGATTATAATACGTTTTCCAACATACCAGAAATCATTACTCAAGTTATGAGAATAATGGCTGTGGAATAAATCTCGGTACTGTGCCCTAACCTTTGATCCCATTTCGATGATATTCAACAGAACCGGTTCGGTATACCTCCGGAACAACATGATAAAGTTTTGTCACCATCGAAGCATTTTTGCGTAAGTTATGATGCATAAGGGCTATGGAATAGATCCCGCTCCTGTGTCCTAACCTTTGATCCCATTTCGCCCATTTTCAATAGAATTCGTCTCCAGGCAGGCCCCTACCCCATTCCAAAATTTCATCGAAATCGGACGATTGTTACGCAAGTTATCGTGCGGACGGACATACGCACACAACGCGTGACGTAATGAGGCAGATGGGAATCGCTACCATCTGCTCGCAAGAGTGTGAAGTCATAAAACTTTAATAGGATCCACACACAACGCGTGACATAATGAGACAGATGGCGTGACCGCGCGCCAACATTCTCAAACGCGAGATTGTGACGTCATAAGATTTCGAAGCATTGGTAACATTAATGGAATGACGCCATGACACTAAAAACGTTATAATTCGGGGTGGTTATTTAACCCACTAAACGAATTCTCCTAAAGTCGAGATCAAGCTAAATCGATTTCTAATACCAGAAAACGGTAAATTAACGACTTTCATCAAAATTCTTAGAGCCGTTTTCAAAATAAAATGTACATACATACATACAAGAATTGCTACTTACTTTAAGGTGGACGTCAAGTAATTTTTCTTCCTATACTTCCAATGGAAAAACTTCTGTACACATTTTCTTCACAATTAATGCGTTCCCAAGGATGAAAATTTGAACATCGATTAAAATAGCTTCATTTCATAACTTGGAATACTTAATATTTTCTAAACCATAACCGTAATAATATTTTATAAACCATAACCGTAATAATATTTTATAAACCATAACCGTAATTATGCAATCCAACATTTATTTGTCCACTGACGTCATCAAAGTACACTTCGCGCCATCTTTTTTCTGGTTTCAACACCACCAAAGGAAACGCTATTGTTTTTTAATATAATTATGCTTATGTTTTAGAAAATGTTAAGTATTCCAAGTTAAGTTAGCCGCCCCGGTGGCGCAGTGGTCTAAGGCGTTGGCCTCTGATCATTCGTCCGTAAGGGGTCCGGGTTCGAATCCCGGTCAGGCATGGATGTTGTGTTTGTCTTACGGCACTGGCTCTCTCCCTTCCCTGGAACCAGTGACCCTAAATTAGGGACGGGCGACTGCTTATAGCCCATTGAGTTGCTCACGGCAGTCGTTAAACCTCCAATCAAAAAAAAAAAAAAAAAAGTATTCCAAGTTATAGTACGAAGTTATTTTAATCGATGTTCAAATTTCCATCCTTCGGAACACTCTAATTGTGAAGGAAATGTGTACAAAAGGTTTTCCATTGGAAATATAGAAAGCAAAATTACTTGACGTCCACCTTAACAGTGTGGGATAAGGGCGATGGAATGGATCCCGATCCTATGTCCTGACCTTTGACTCCATTTTTCCTATTTTCAATAGGGTTCCTCTCCAGGTGGTCCCTACCACATACTAAAATTTCATCGAAATCGAACCATTTTTACGCACCTTATGACGCATAAGCGCAATGGAATGCATCCAGCGCCTATGCCCTGACGTTTGACTCCACTTCACCCATTTTCAATACGGTTCGTCCCCAGGTAGTCCCCTACCACATACTAAAATTTCATCGAAATGGAACCATTTTTACGTGAGTTATCATACCGACAGGCAGACAGACGGACGGAAAAAGCTGGAGCATATACGCTTCTTCAACCTACGGTTGGAAAGCGTAAAAAAGTCCAAAAACCTAAACCTGTTCAGGAAAGAAGAGTGAAACAACAGGGTGGGTCTATGGAATAAAGCAATACCAGCGCTTTTTACACAGCTTGAACTTTGTATGTCACGGTTTTGTTTGTTCAACCCCTCACAACATAAATCTCTTGAAACACTTCACTGTATCTAGTGTACAACTATATCAGCAGTAAATAAATAACCTTCTTAGAGCATTGACAGAATCATATTTTTTAACTTTAAAAGTAATATCTATAAAGTTAAGATGCAGTACCCCTACTCCCATCTCAGGTTACTACCATCCGCTACAAATTTGGGTTAGTAAACAATGGTTACTCAACATTTAACTTGAAAGGAACAGAAGCTTAGCACTCGTTAACAATGTGACTCAGGGTTTAGCTCAGTGATACGACGGATGAGTTTAAACCTAACACCCGATTCATATCTACACTGCCTTGACTTGACTGCCTGCCAGCGTGACCTAAAAAAATAAACTCTTAAAAGTTCCGACGTGACGTTCAGTGCAGAAAAACAGAAGTAGTTAACGAAATTGACATAAAGGAAAGTAAACAAAAGCGGATAGTTAAGTAGACAGTATGCGGCGCAAAATGTTATGTAATATCTGCAAATAAATCACACATCTTTTTTCCATTAATCATAATACTTAGGTAATTCTTGGCAAGAAATGGTGTTCGACCTATCGATTTGGGAAAAGTAGTGATTCATGGGAAGTTTCCTAAATTTCGTCATCAGGGCCATAGTATTTCCATAGTATTTTCGAGATTGATTCATTTTGTACTAAAATGTTTTGTGTAACCTATTTAGTTTTCTCCATCAGAAATTTTCCGTAATATAAAAGGCAAAGGAAGGCCTAATTTAAGTAGTTTTTGTTTTTCTTTCTTATTCGTAAATTTTGTTTCGTTCAATTTTGGTTGAGCTCAGTTCTAAAATGCTTTACGGTAGTTTCACCTCCTGTGAGAATTACATTCATAGCCATGACATGTTAGTGTGCTTAATAAAAATATTAATATGCACATTTCATTAAATGTTACACAAAATGTGCAACAAGATATGGAAGAATGGATGCACCCCGCAAGAATAGAAGAAATTAATGTTGATAGTTCTCCATAAAAAAGAAAATGCATTGGAATGCAACAACTATGGAATTATTGCGCTGATTAGCCATCTATGTAAAATTTTGGTGATAATATAAACTGAAAGATTGAAGAACACCTGGCAGATGAACAAGAAGGCTTTCGGAGAGACAGGAGTACCATACAGCAGATATTAGACTTAAGACTCAATGCAGAAAATGCACGAAGAAAGAATAAAAAAGTATTCGCGTGCTTTGTGGACTTCCAAAAAGCTTTTGACAGTATTAAACAAAACATCACCTGGGCTGTACTGGAATCATATGGCGTCGATGCCAGAATAAATCGGCTTCTGAAAGAAATTAACACGAATACACAGGCAGCTGTCAGGATAGGAGACAGATGTGGAGCTTGGTTTACCACCAGCAGATGTACAAGACAAGGAGATCCAATACCGCCAAGCATCTTCATCTTACATCTGGATAGAATTTTGGACAAAATCAGGTACAAGGACACGGGAATTTCAATTGGAGGACAAAGATTCAATCATCTGTGCTTTGTAGATGATATTGTATTGGTTGGAGAAGATGAAATGAAACTAGATCAAATGGTACAAGAACTGAATAGAGAGAGTAAAAGATATGGACTAAAGACGAACATAGAAAAGACAAAACAATGGCATTTGGCCCAAAAGAGATCAATAACAAGTTAGTAAAATCATGCAAAGCATTGATTATGATACGCTTTCCAACATACCAGAAAATCACTCAAGTTATTACAGAAGTTATGAAGAGAATGGCTGTGGAATTAATCTTGCTCCTGTGCCCTGAACTTCGACCCCATTTCGATGATATTCAACCGAACCGGTTCAGTATACCTCCGGAACAATATGCTAAAGTTTTCTCGCAATGGAAGCATTTTTAATCAAGTTATGAGGATAATTGCTACAGAATAAATCTCGCTCCTGTGCCCTGACCTTTGACCCCATTTTGATGATATTAAACAGAATTGGTTCAGAATACCTCCGGAATAACATACTATAAAGTTTTGTCGCAATAGAAGCATTTTTAGTCAAGTTATGAGGATAATTGCTATGGGATAAATTTCGTTCCTATGTCTTGACCTTTGACCTCATTTCGATTATATTCACCAGAATTGGTTCCGCGTACCTCCGAAACAACGTACTAAAGTTTTGTCGCAATAGAAGCATTTTTAGTGAAGTTATGAGGATAATGGCTGTGGAATAAATCTCGCTTCCTGCGTCCCGATTTTTGCCCCCATTTCGATTATATTAAACATAATTGGTTCAGTACACCTCCCGAACAACATGATAAAGTTTTGTTGCAATCGAAGTATTTTTACGTAAGTTATGACGCATAAAGGCAATGGAATGGATCCCGCTCCTATGTCCTGAACTAACCTTTGACCTCATTTCGTCCATTTTCCATAGGGTTCGTCATCAGGTGGTCCCCTACCACATACTAAAATTTAATCGAAATAGAACTATTTTTGCGCGAGTTATCGTGCGGACAGACAGACAGGCAGACGGACAAAGCTGGAGCATATACGCTTCTTCAACCTACCGTTTAAAAACGTAAAAAAGATCGTTCTGGAAGGTAACTTGAAAATGTGAAAAAATTCACTTATCTCGGAAGTTGGGTAATATATGACTTAAACAGCAAAAATGAAATTTCAATTACAATTGCAAAGGCTGTAACACCGTTAAAAGCCACGGATAAAATTTGGGAGAGTAGAGCTATTAGCCTGAAAATTAAGTTATGCATTCTCGAGATATGCATCTTCAGCAGCATCCTATATGGATGCGAGGCTTGGACATTGACAAAGAAATCAGAGAAAAGGATACTTGCTTTTAAAAGAAAGTGCTATCGTAAAATCTTATGAATCGGATGGACACAGAGCATCGGCACTGACTGCGGGGGTTCGAATCACTTTTTGAACCGGCAATAATACTTTTGTGGGTTCCTGGAACCCCCAATATTCCCTGCATTTTTCCTAATACATGCATCATACGTGCATATGTGCATAGGTTTTCGTTGTTTATTCTCCCTTTATTAGTTTTATCAAAATTTTTACAGAAATTTCCTACTAACGTAGTTTGTTGTCCCCAGATTTTCCTCTAAACAGAAAAAGAGCCATCGTTTCTTCACAAAACCGTACTTTTATTTCAGAAAGCAATTGCCGTGCTTAATGGTTTAAGCACTACGATTCAAAACATCCGGAAAACGATATTATTAAATTATTCGAGAAACAGTTGTTGAGTAAAGCGCTGCATTGGGATTAGATGAGTCACAGCTTCCTCGATGGCGATGCGTTCAGCGAATAATAATGCGCGTTCAGCGAATAATAATGCGCGTTCAGCGAATAATAATGCGCGTTCAGCAAATAATAATGCGTACAGCGAATAATACTAAAAGTTCGGGAACAGCGCCTACCAGTGACAACGCAAGCATGTAGTTAAAGCTACGGCGTCTGAAATACATCCCGCCATCCCTCCCCTCCGTAGTCAGAATGGTTTGGCCCGTGGAAAGGGATTGGAATGCGCACGCATTCCAATCCCTTTCCATACCATTTGATCTAGCTTGCTGCCGCCGTGGTTAGTCGTGTGTCTTCTGCGATGTGAGAAACATGGCTTTTGAACAAAAGGACGAACGGATGCTGATATTGAGCGAATTAATCGACAAAACCGATAACGATACTACGCTTTTGGACCATCATCACAGGTGATCAAACGTGGTGCTACTTGTTTGATATTCAGCCAAAGCGTGCTTCTTCAGCATGGAAATCACCATCTTCACCGCGATCAAAGAAATTCAGGCAGGATCGCAGCAAAGGGAAAGTCATGCTGGAGGTGTTTTTTGATTTTCACGGCATTGCCCATTCCGAATTTGTTCCTGAGAGCACAACAGTTAACAAGGAACGTTATATGGACATTTTACGTTGCTTACGGGAGTCAATCCGTCGTAAACGACCGAAGATGTGACGAAGTGGACTATAGTACCTTCTCCATGACAACGCGCGGAGTTTCTCGCCAGAAATCGTACTAATGTGCTTCCACATCCCGCACATTCACCCGACTTAGCACCCTGCGATTTTTACCTCTTTCCACTGATGAAACAAAATCTGCAGGGACGTCGTTTTGTGTCAACAAATGAGGTAAAAACAGCAACGCAGGAGGCATTACGAGGGGTTGCAAAACATGGCTTTCACCAATGCTTCCAGAAGCTTTACGAACGGTGGCGAAAGTGCATTGCCGCCCAAGTGGATTATTTTGAAAATGGTTGTGCATCGGTGTTTTAAAGTATTCAAGGTAAGGAACTATACGCCAAGTCCCCGAAATTTTGGATCCTACCTCGTTTACGGTAGGTTCGAAGAATTTCTGCTTAATTCTCCGAAAGAATATTTCAAAAAGATATTTCATAAAATTTTAGATAATTTTTGCTCTGCTTCGCATCCAGAATTGGCACTGCTTCAGTTAAGTTTTTTCAATTAATATAGAAATTTGTCATTGGGCAGTCGACAAATGAAAAAGACAAAAAAGACCGCCCAGGTGCCGCAGTGGTCTAAACGCTGGCTTCTGAAGATTCGTCTGAGAGTGGCCCGGGTTCGAATCCCAGTGAGGCATGGATGTTGTGTTTGGCTTGCACTGGAACCAGTGGCTCTAAATGAGGGACAGATGATTACTTGAGTTGCTCACAGAGGTCGTTAAAACACCGAACAACAATAAAACAAGAAAGATGACACCGAATTTTCGGGTGTAATAAGCACGTCTTTTGAATCCGTTCTGTAGCAAATTAAATTTATCAAAGCTATTCATAGTCAATGGAATCGGTATGGAAAAGAATATCTGATGGAAGAAAGACGTTTTTAAATCGGGTTTTTAATCCCTCAGATATTGCTGCGAAAGGAATCGTGAGCTTGCGCCCTCTGGTTGCAGACTTGTGCGCTAAGAAAAACATGAATTTATATGAGAAACATTTAGCACCGGAAACTCTCTCCAACACAGAAATAATTCTTGAAATCGGACTCTTAGAAACAGAGATATCGACAAAAATAAGATGTGACTTTACGTCCCCGGGTGGGAAAACCATGCGTTATTTTAGGAAGAAAGTATTCTTAAAAGGTTTTTCCGTATGAGCAATATCAGTCCAAGAAAAAAAATTAATTAGTCGAGTTTTCAGGAGCCCAGATTTTGCTACAAATACATCAGAAGCAGAAATTAACACTTATGTACCCTGGTGGCCAAACCATTCCTTACCAAACATTAGAAATTATGTGAAAAATATTTTCCATCAGGTCTTGTATGCGATACAGGAAGCATTTTTCAAATCGGAGTTTTAGAAGCAGAAATAACGCAGAAAACGCAACTTACCTTTTGTACCCCTTAGCAGAAAGTCTATGATACACTTGAAATTTTTTTATTTATAGGAAAAACATTTCGCATCGGAAACAGTATCCAACAACGAAGGAATTTTCCAAATCGGACTCCTAGAAGTAGAGATATTGACAAAAATAAAATGTATATCTACGCCCCCTGGCGTAGAAACCATGCGTTATTTCAAGAAGAAAATGTTCCTAAAAGCTTTGTCGGCATGAGGAGTATCGGTCTACAAAGGACGTTTTTTCAATCGAGAATTTAGAAGCTCATATTTTGCTGCAAATACATCAGAAGAAGAAATTAAGACTTACGCCACCTGGTGGCCCAACCATTTTTTACAAAAATTTGAAATTATGTGCAAAGGATTTCCCATGAGGGGCTGTATCCGGTGCAGAAATAATTTTTCGAATTGGAGATTTAGAAGCAGAGATATAGGGGGGAAGCAATTTACCTTTACGCCCCGTAGCGGAAAGTCTATGATATACTTGAAAATTTTGAATTTATAGGAAAAACCTTTCGCATCGGAAACAGTATCCAACAAAGAAGGAATTCTTCAAATCGGACTCCTAGAAGTAAAGATATTGACAAAAATAAGATATACATCTACGACCCCTGGCGTAGAAACCATGCATTATTTTAAAAAGAAAATGTTTCTAAAAGGTTTGTCGACATGAGTACCATCGGTCTGCAAGCGACGAATTTTTCAGTCGAGAATTTAGAAGCTCATATTTTGCTGCAAATACATCAAAAGCGGAAATTAAGATTTACACACCCTGGTTCCCAAAGCATTTTTTTACAAAAAGTAGAAATTATGTGCAAACAATTTCTCATCAGGAGCTGTATCCGGTGCAGAAGGAATTTTTCAAATCGGAGATTTAGAAGCAGAGATATAGGGGGAACGCAATTTACCTCTACGCCCCCTAGCGGAAAGTCTATGAGTTACTTGAAAATTTTAAAATTATATGAAAAACATGTCACACTGGAAACACTATCCAACAGAGAAGGAATTTTTCAAATCGGACTCCTAGAAGTAAAGATATTGACAAAAATAAGATGTACATCTACGCCCCCTGGCGGAGAAACTGTGGAATGATTTAAGAAGAAAATATTCCGAAAATCTTTATCGATGTGAGTGGCATCAGTCCAAGAAAGAGTTTTTTCAGTCGATATTTTAGGAGCTCAGATTTTATGGCAAATACATCAGAAGCAAAAATGAACACTTACGCCACCTGGTGGCTAAAGTATTCTTTACCAAAAATTTGAAATTATATGCAAAAGATTTTCAATCAGGAGGTGTATCCGCTGAAGAAATTTTTTTTCAAATGGAATTTTAGAAGAAGAGTTATCGGGTAAAATGTAATTTACGTTTACGCCCTCTAGCGGAAAATCTTTGCGTAATTTGAAAAAGTAACTATATCTAAAATACTCTTCGACATAAATGGAATCGAAAGATAAAATAATTTTTTCAATCGGATGTTTAGAAGCAAATGTGTGGAATAAAACGTATTTTTGATTTCGATATCATCTGCATTTACGCCCCCTAGCGGCGAAATGTACACAGCGTAAAAAAAAACAACAACGAAATAAAGGATTATCATTCGCCTATTTCAAGCTTCCCAATGCAAAAAGATTTTTTCAAATTGGACTAATAGTTGCAGAGATATCGTGGGTACAGACGGACGGGCGGACAAACCGGTAACATAAGCACGATCTTTTTTTACAAAAGACGTGCTAAAAAGTGGACAAGTAGGTTCTTACTTTTTTGCAGATAGACGAAACATGAGAAAAGTCTGCTGCCACATAGATTTATGTTCTTTTACATTTTACAATAGCGAAATTTAACTGTAACTGATTTTTTTACGGCGCTGTAAATTTGCAAATTTATTGGTACAATTTTAACTGTACCAGTAACAACTTGCACAGCGGAGGGATTTTTTCAATCTCCGTCGTGTCAAATCGTATACCCGAGATCGACAGTTGCACATGACCGCCTTTCTGCGCATACACTCATTGCCATAAAAATCCGCGCACCAAGAAGGAGACGTCGGATTGAAATGGGATTTCAGTAAGGAGATTATACGTACCAAAGACAGAAGTGATTACAATATCACAGCAGCAAGACGATTTCCCGCGGACATACGGTACACATTCCGGTCAGCTTTAGTACCGCGTCTGACTGCCTCGTGCTCGGATACATGCGGTGATACGTTCCGACATGAAGTTAAAGAGACGCCGTATGCTATCCTGGGACAGACGGGCCCACACTTCTTGCAACTGACGCTCTAAATCACGAACACTGGGACATGGAGAAAGCAGGCGTCCCACCTGGTCCCACATGTGCTCGATGGGCGAGATCAGACGATCTGGCAGGCCACAGAAGCGTCGAAGCATGACATTCTTGTGAAACCCGAGCCGTGTGCCGACGGGCGTTATCTTGTTGGAAAATGGCTCTGGGCTACGCCGCCAGCACATGGGGTAGCAAAATCTTCTGTACTTACCGCTGGGCTCTCAACGTCCCTCGGAACACTGCGAGGAAGTCCGGCTGTCATACGCAATGGCTTCCCAGGCCATCACGCTTGCAGTTCGGGACGTGTGCCGCTGTATAGTGAGGTTGATATTGTAGCGCTCACTTGCTGTCCTCCACACTATACACACGGTAGTCGTTCGTTCCCATACATAAACAGAAGTCGTCGCTGAACATTATATGTTGCCAGTCTGTAGCATTCCACGTTGCTCGCTGCTGACACCACTGCTGCAATCGACGCCGACGATGGTCAGCAGGTGGTAATGGCAGAAAACGTAAGGGTCGTCGAGAGCGCAGATTCGCCTCTTCCAGGCATCTGGAAATGGTTCTTGCGGACACATCCCTTGTACAGCCGTCGTATATCTCTGGATGTTGGACAAGGACTTGGTTGCATCAATGCGTGCCACTCTCACGATCGCACGGTCCTCTCTGCTGGCGGTGTGTCTGTGTCGTCCAGAGCCAGTCGGCTGTGTCTGGGTGCCTTCCCGTGTCCATTGCTCCCAACGCGATCACACCGTATTGTACGACTGACCCAAATGGCGGTAGATTTGGCGCACCGGCCAACCTGCCTCTCTCACCCGACGATACACCTCGTTCAAACTCCGTCAATTGCCCGTACGCTCATCTACGGCGGCTTCTCGGCATGTCTATCACTCAAGGATCTCACCTGACTCTTACCGTGCACTTCGGCACAAATGTGGATTTCCCTGCGCGGCGCCTTATAAGCCCCAAGGATTGCGACTGCAGCGCAGGTCGTGGACGCGCAGGCACGCGGAATCGCACGAAACTTTAATCATTTGCATGTCTGACCTCCCCGTAGCTATTAGACGAGTTTCTCGTTAACCGCACGGTTTTTTCTTGGTGCACGGATTTTTATGACAGTGAGTGTACATTCGGAACTCGCCTCAAGTATCAGAGACGACGGAGTTGCATCCAAAGAAATGGTCAACGGATAAAAACATTTTCCTTCATTTAAAAAAAATAAAAAAAAATAGCCCCGGTGGCGCAGTGGTCTAAGCGATGGCCTCTGATCATTCGTCTGTAAGGGGTCCTGGTTCGAATCCCGGTGAGGCATGGATGTTGTGTTTGTCTTACGACACTGGCTTTCTCCCTTCCCTGGAACCAGTGACCCTAAATTAGGGACGGGCGACTGCTTATAGCCCATTGAGTTGCTCACGGTTGTCGTTAAGCCTCCAATAAAAAATTAAAATAAAAAAAAATAAAAAAAAATAAATAGATAAATCCTTTAGCTTCTACTATGCTAATATTTGGGTTGCGAATACTGAGTCGAATTTAGACGCAAAATTTTAACAACATTGCTACATTTACGAAACCTAAATAAATGAAGTAGATATCTAGGAAGGAAGTACTGTACTTTACGGAATCAACTATAATTTGCTTGTTTTTTAAGCATTTCAAGCAGTCTTTGAGTGTTACATTGCCAGATAACCTGAATACCTAATATTGAAATTAAACTTATATCATTGAGAAATGCATGGGTAGTTCATTTTTAATAAATTTCATTCGTAACACATTTCCACATTTTTTAAACACTTCAACGTTGCATATTATTAAATATAAATTTGAAATTTCCCAAATCTTCAATAATTTTTTAAGTTGGCGCTTATCATCCCATAGTGGGCAAGTGTGAGGGTGGGCGAATGTCCTATGGGCTTTAGTCCGGACCCCGGCAAATTGGTGTTTGTTTTAATAACTTGAAAATGAAAACAGTATTTCTGCTGCACCTGAAATAGATTTTTTAAAACTCCAGATCAAAAATTTGTCATCTGTAAGATCCAAAATGCAGTAAATCAAATGCGGATTCAGTAGAAAAATATACAGCGACATCCATAAAGCAGCCCTGAAATGTTTTATCATCATCATCATCATCATCATCATCATCGTCAACCATTATCAATCCACTGCTGGACGAAGGTCTCTCCAAGTTTCTTCCACAACGGTCTGTCTTGTGCCAGTTCCCCCATGTTACTCCCGCATACTTTCGGATTTCATCCACCCATCTCCCATGTGGTCTTCTTCTGAGTCTTTTCCTGTCCCTTGGAATCCAATCTAAAATTTCGGCTGTCCATCGATGGTCTGTCCTTCTGGCAGTATGTCGAGCCCATTCCCATTTCAGGGATTTTACTCTGATCATGATGTCTTCCACTCTTGTCATTTTTCGGATCCACGAGTTCCTCTTCTTACCTCTCCTGGTTACACCAAGCATGTTTGAGTTGTCTGCAGCCTTTGTATGTCTCTTTTAGTTAAGGTCCACGTCTCTGCCCCATACGTAAGCACTGCAAGGATGCATTGATCAAACACTTTTCTTTTAAGACATAATCGCATATTGCTCTTGAAAATTATGCTGTTTCTTCCAAAAGCTCTCCATCCAAGTTTTATACTCCGAATAATTTCTTCATCAATGTGACCCTCACTTGATATCTGCTATCAAAGGTAAATGTAGGTATCGGTTATCTCCCGCTTTTCTCCATCAATCGATAAATCTTCATTTCTTGTAAAAGCATTGTACATCACTTTTGTCTTCTGAAAGTTCATTTTTAATCCCACTTCTTTACTCTTGTCAGCAAGTTCCTGCATCATACTCTGCAGCTCTGATGGTGTAGTTGCAAAAATTACTACGTCATCAGAAAGCGAAGGTGGGTTAGATAATCTCCATTAATTTTTATCCCTTTGTTTTCCCAGTTCAGTGATTGAAAGCCATTTTCCAATATGGCATTAAAGAGCTTGGGAGATATGGTGTCACCTTGTCTAACTTCCTTTCCAATTTTTATGTGTACTGTATTCTCAAACAGCCGAATCTTTGCACTTGCATTTTCATAGATGTTATTAATAATATTAATGTATGCATCTTCAATACCGCATTATTTCAAAGCCATTGTAACTGCTAATGGTTTCACCGAATCAAAGGCCTTTTCATAGTTGATAAAAGCCATGCATAATGGAAGTTCATACATGGGTATTCCCTCGATCGTTCATTTAGTTCCCTCAGTACGTGGATATGATCTATAGTGCTGTAGCCACTCCTGAATCCAGCTTGTTCTCTCGGTTGAGCCATGTCCAGTGTTACCTTTAAGCGGTGTGAAAGAACTTTAGTGAAGATTTTATAAACCACTGATAGGAGGCTGATAGGTCTGTAGTTCCCGAGATCCTCAACGTCACCTGTTTTATGTAGCAGGATTGTAGCATTATTCCAATCCTCAGGATTCTTCCCTTTATTAAGGCATCTAGTGAAAATTTGGGCAAGTACTGTTCTAATTTCTCCACTTGCTTCTTGTATGATGTCTACAGTAATTCCATCTTCTCCTGCAGATTTTCCCCGCTTCATGTTCTTGATTGCATGTGCAACTTCTGCTGGGAGGACTGGAAGAACTCTGGTACTGGTACCTTTTATGATGTCTGGAGTACATGTATCATCCGTTTCATATAATTTGGAGTAGAAATCTTTCACTCTTGTCAAAATTTCACCTTTATTTCTTGTAACAAAACCATCTTCTTTTTTCAGAGCCATAATCTGTTTTCTTCCCTTACTGAAATGTCCCTTTGCTATCTTTAGGCTTTGGTTGTTTTCAATTGCTTTCCTCACTAATTCACAGTTGCATTTTCTTACGTCTTCAGTGATACTTTTTCGTACTGTCTTGCACAGCTCTATATATTCAACTTGGGAAGTCACATCTTCTTTAGTTGTCCTCATCTCTCTTCTTTTTTGCATCAACATTTTGGTTTTTCCTGATAATTTGTTCACATGCAACTTGTTCTTACACCCAGCTAATTTTGTTGCTGTTTCCATAAGAGCTTTGGTTACTTTTCTGTTAACTTCACAGATGTCCACTTCTTCCGACGTTAGATCTTCTAGAGTAGAGAATCTGTTCCTCAGTTGCAATTTCAAGGTATTGTGATGCTTTTTAAGGTTGGTCATGTCAATACCCTTTGTTTGTTTTACGAGATTGCCACGCTAAAGTTTAGCATTGAGGTGCATCTTACATCTTACCATTCTATGGTCACTACCTGTGTTGAACTTGTTCAGCACACTGCAGTCTTCCATGACAAATTCCTTGTTACACATAATAAAATCAATTTCACTTGTCAACTCATTGGGATGCCTCCATGTTCATTTCCTTCGTGGATTTTTCTTGAAAATAATCTTGAAAAACGAGTTCATGATGAAAAACCTTTTTGCCTCTGCAAACTCTACGAGAGTATTTCCAGTCTGATTTCTGTTGCCACGACTGAATTTACCTACTGAAGTTTCATTCTGTTTTCGTTGCCCTATTTTTGCATTGAAATCTGATATAATTATCTTCAAGTGCTGCTTGCCTTTATTATTTAAATGACGGATTTCCTCATAAAATTCTTCAATCTCACCTTCAGGATGACTTGTGGTGGGTGCATAAGCTTGAATAATCTGAGCCTGGTATCTTCTCCAGAGTTGGATAACGAGTCGTGCAGCTCTGTCAGAGGAACTTTCAACTTCTACAACTTTATCCTTCAGTTTCTTGTTTATTATAAATCCAACACCACTAGTTCTTCCAGTATATGTCCCACGATAGTAGAAGAGATGTCCACTTTTCAGTTCAATCAGATCTCCTCCTTTTCTCCTTACCGCACTTCACCCGACGATGTCCCACTTGATCCTTTGTAGTTCCTCTTCCAATCCAAGAAGCCTTGATCAATCAGAAGATAGGGAGCGTCCATTGTAAGTAGGCAAGGTCAGCATCAAATGGCAGTCTATTCCGGTCCTCCGGTGATTCTTAGCACCCTCTGCCTTCATGTCGCACTGGCCGCTGCCTTGGCCAGGTACATTCCAGCTGCGGGAGACTGAGGGCCAAGATTTAAGTTGTGGAGTCATTTTGGATTGGTTTGACCATAACTCACCACGCTGGCCAAACGGGTTGGTGAGTGTGGAATAGCATTTCCTCTAATTCTGATGGTATAGTTATACCGCTATTGGCGGTCGTCAGAACCTCTTTTATTGGGAACACGATGCGCCACAAGAAGCCGGGGTTGACATTTGTCATGGAGAGGCTATAGGTGAACCTAAATGTTTAAAAGTTTTCGGTATAATTTGATTTCTTCTATAACACGGGAAAAGATACAGTGTGTGTGTGTGGGGGGGGGGGTTAATATATACACTATATTGACAAAAGTCACCGGACACCCCTTCGAAAGCCAATGAACGGATTCGTTGCGTTGTTAAGATGCGCGGTACAGCTGCAAACGCTATAAAAACAAGCCTGCAGCTGACTGCGATCATATCGCCGTGGATGGCTTAGTGGTTAGCGAGTCAGACTATTAATGCAAGGTCCTCAGGTTTGATCCTGGGCTGATCTTTCAGAGATGGTGTGATTTACTAACAATCGCTGAATATCCGCCGTGCATCGGACGAGGACGTTAAGTGACGGCCCCCAGGCTGGACCCACTGGTTAAATGGGTATCCTTTCCTACCCCCCTGAAATTCTCTCACCCCTCTATGTGCAACATCGTACTTGTACGTTAGCGCCATCTACTGTACTCTAATCTCACTATAAACTGTTCTGTCAAAGTTGCTAGACTTGCTCTAATTCCTTCCGTTTCTGTGTCCTGCCCAAAAGGCGATCTCGCTGTAGGTGGCTGGGACGTAAACTCTACTCACTGTGTAACGGAAGTCCTACAAGAAAATGACAAGCAAAGACCCCGATCATATCGCACCGTGAGGTTGAGTGAAAATGTCGCTGCGGGAGAGAACCGACTTTGAGGAGGGAAAAATTGTTGGATGTCATATTAGTGGGTAGTCCATAAGAGCAACCGAGAGGCGTTTAAAAGTAACCAAGTCAACTCTTTTGGATGTACTGAATAAGTGGAAGGCACGTGGCGTGCCTGAAGCAGCAAAATGTACCGGCAGACCAAAGAAAATCAGTGATAGAGGACGTCGAAGCCTCAGGAGAGTCGTTACAGTTAATCGACGGAGTACTGCTCAATACCTCAGTGTACAGGTGAGTAACAATGCTCAAACCTCGGTATGAACAAGTACCATTCGCAGAGAACTTCATTCCATGGGTTAATGTGGTCGTGCGGCTGCTCATAAGCCTTTCATCTCCATTCGAAATGCCACCCGTCGTTTAGCATGGTGTAAAGAACATTTATCGTGGACCGCAGATCAATGGAAACGATTCCTATGGACTGATGAATCCAGATACACGATCCATCAGTCTGATGGCCGTGTGTGGGTATGGTGGCAACCGGGGGAACGCCATTTACAGCAGTGTACTTTTCCTACGGTCAGTTTGATGCTAGCAGTGTACTCGTGTGGGGGTGTTTTTCGTGGTATGGTCCCGGCCCATTGGTTATCGTGGACAAACCTGTTAACCAACACGTCTACCTCGATATTCTGGATAATTATGCCCTAACAACCCTGTGGCAATGCTATGGAACCGAGCCTTGTTGCTACCAGCAGGATAATGCACCGAGCCTTGTTGCTACCAGCAGGATAATGCACCGAGCAAGGACTGTTACGGCGTGGTTTGAAGATAATTCCATATCGTGTGTGGACTGACCAGCACCGAGTCCTTATCTTAACCCCATAGAGCACCTGTGGGATGAATCAGAGCGCCGCATAAGAAGTTCGGAACCAAAGCCTACTGCTAAGTAACAGTTAGTGGCAACATTATGTACTGAATGGAAGCGCATACCTGTCGCTGTGTTCCAAAACCTCGTCGAAATCATGTCTCGAAGGGTCAGTGCATGCATTAAGGCCAAAGGTGGGCAGACACCTTACTAATGTATGTCAATAAATGCTATGTTGTGTTTCTCTTCTAGGTGTCCGATGACTTTTGTCAATATAGTGTATACATATATATACTGTATATCATCATCATCATCATTGTAAACCATTATCAATCCACTGCTGGACGAAGGTCTCCCCAAGTTTCCTCCACAACGGTCTGTCTTGTTCCAGTCTCCTCCACGTCACTCCTGCATACTTTAGAATTTCATCCACACATCTCCCACGTGGTCTTCTTCTGGGTCTTTTCCTGTCCCTTCGAATCCAATGTAAAATTTCGGCATATACACACACACACATATATATATATATATATACATGCATTTGTTAGTGTGGGGCCTTTTGGCTCAGTGTACCACAGCCCACCCGAAATTCTCCCGGTGTCTCGGGGGCCAGTCCGCGTAGGCAATTAGCGCATATATTGGGTTTTGTGATATCGGTTGTAATAACAACTAATAGAAACTGGAAATAAATCTTTAAATAATTCTGACCAGATCTTATTTTTGCTTTGTATTGCACTCTGAGTCTGAACTAGTTTAGAATGGAGTGAAAATATTTTATCTGAGAAAAAGAATTTTTATTTTCTTCCTTCTTGCTCCTACCTTTTTATTTTATTTTATTTACTACTATTTTTTTTTTCTTTCACCCTGAAATCCTCTTGCCTCGAGATACAATTAATGCCAAGTTTCCGTGGATAAAGGTTCCAGTCTTGTTCTGTTAAACTGACGAGCATAGCATTACGTGGGCGACAGGACAGGCACATGCCGATCGGAAACTGCTCAATTGAAGGTCAGACCACACTGCTTGAAAATGGATCGCCGCCTCCATGACTACCCCTGGAGGGGACAAGAGACAACTCACAGCAAATAGCGTAAGATTTCTGTCTTGGTCGAGAAGTTCTATTTTCTTTGTTTTAATGTAGTTTCTTTCATTTTCTTTTACTTCTGTGTCTTTTTTATTGCTATTAAGAGAAACAGCACCTTTTTTAAATGGAAAAAGGAGCTCAGCACACCCCACGATCGCTTCCACTTTTTCTCTCTCTCTCTTTTCGCGGTTTCCTGTGTGATTTTCCTTTTCCCAAGTCGAGGAAAACGGTCAAGGTCGTACTCACAGAGTTTTTCGAACTTTCACAGAACTACATTTCGCTGTTTGCTCAGCGGGTTTCTTTTTAAAATATTACGGATGAAATAGAATATCCACAAATGTGGTACAGTGGTTTTTCAGGTCACACTCTGTGGTATTTCAGAGCTCTAAGCGGCTCTTTCCTTTCAATAGAAATCGAATGGGAAACAAGTGTTGCGGCTCCTTTTTTTTTTTTAATCCCTCATCTTTACCGTATAATTTTTACTTCTAGGAAAAAATATATATAATGTGCCTCTTCATCAGGATTGATGACAACGAGAACAAACTTTCCACTTGATGGATTACTTTGAACGCAAGCAATATCAATGAAGAAATTTAACACCGCCTGAACGGGTTTTGTTATACGAGCCGTTTCCGTTTCCAGAAACAAAGTGTGAAAGATAGCATGCTGATGGGATGTCGATTTTAGGGTGCTTAGCACCCTAGGCAAGATTTGCGTCCCCAAAATTTGTGTTAACCATTTGTGTTTCTAAAGGTATTGCATTTATTCAATAATTTCAAGATACAAAAACGCAGTGTAAAGCTGAATGGAAGGAAACTAATGGAAACTACATCTACACTGAAGAGCAATTGAATTAGAGATACCTGTCTAGTAACGTGCAGCACCACCTTCCGCCCTGATGACGGCGGCGATTCGTCTCGGCATGGATTTGACAAGACACCGGAAGCGTTGGGAAGCCATACGGATACACGACCCCTGAACAAGCTCCCACAGTTCACGAAGATTTGATCGAGGGGGTCAGAGTCTCGAACATCTCTCTCTCGATTGCATCCCAGATGTGCTCGGTGGGATTGAGGTCAGGTGACCTAGCTGGCCAAGGAAGCGAGGTCACGTCGGTGGAGTGTTCATCCAACCATTCGGATACAATTCGGGAGCTGCATTGTCTTGTTGCAGGATGAGGTCCCCAGTGGGATGTTGAAAACGCACAAACGGGAGCAAATGGTCGTCCAGGATATCCCGGGAACGTTGACCTGTGAGGGACGATGTCACACGTACCAGGGGTCCAATTTCAGTCCACGTAAACAGTCCCCAGACGAGAATGCCATCCCCACCAGCTTGAAGAGTACCCTGCTAGCAAGAAAGATCCATCGCTTCATGTGGTTTGCGCCGTACTCGTATCCTGCCATCCGCATGTACCAACGTGAATCTCGACTCATTAGTCCAGGCAACATTTCCCCACATGTCTAGGGTCCAATGGCGATGTTCCCGCGCCCATGCTAATCTTTGCACCCTGTGATGTGCGGTCAGCAGCGGTACCCTCGTGGGACGATGGCTTCTGTACCCCATACCAAGGAGATGGTTCTGGATGATGTGGCTGCTTACACATTTTTGTGCACCAGCGTTAAATTGCCGAGTGATTTCTTGCACTGTGGCCCGTCTATCTGCTGTTACAATGCAAGCTAGCCGACGATGACCCCGTTCATCTACACGCTCTTGTCCACGGCAGTTGGTCCTTGCAGGGATGGTTTTATATGATTCGATGTACTTCCAGTGCACCCGTAACACAATGGCTTGTGAAAATCCCAGTGCCTACACGACTTCCGAGATAGAGTGACCCATTAGTCGGGCCCCGAGAATTTTCCCACGATCAAATGCGAAATGCGCTTAGATCCTTCGTCTTGCCCATACTGCGTCCGACTCTTACTGATTCCCGTCGCATCACTCCTTATATTGTCGGAATGCTGCATACGTCATGTCGTTTCCGTTTACAGGGCAGCCCACAGCGCCACATTTGCATAACGCCATGTGTCTCTAATTCAATTGCTCTTCAGTGCATTTTACTGGCTGGACCAATGTAAATTAAAATTAAAGTTTCATTTTGGGTGCTTTACCAACAAGTATGTTCAAAGTTATTGTCACGAGCAATCTCTTGTTCGATCGATAACGTAGATAGCCAGACAAAGTTATTTCCTGGATTCCCATCTAGAAAAAAAAAAAAAAAAAAAAAAGGAAAGAAACGAGAATTCCAGCGGAATGAATGTAGTGCCAGCGCCTGTCTTACTGGCTCCTGAAAATTCTGAATTTGATACTTGCTAACCTTTAGGATTTGAGCATTGCCCCCTACACTGAAAAAAAAAAAAAGTGGTGTGAATTCACGGAAAATTTCTGAAAATAACGTGCAGCAAAATTGCCTGTAGGAATCCGTGTTTTTCAAAATTTCCGTATTTTCACAGATTTTTCAGTGGTCACAAATTCCGTTTATTTCAGAAAAACCAATTTCAGGATTTTCCGTATTTAAACTGAAATTCCGCAAAACCGACGACCCTACATTTTCCAGCTGTTATCCCAGAACATCCTTCCGCTCCAGTCAGGATTGAACCCGCGCCTCTTTGACTTGTTGAACAGGGAACAGACGCCTTTAACCACTGAGCCACAGACACTCGGAAATTCGAATCACGTACATCGTAAAACAAATTGCGCGACAATAATTTTTTTTTTTTTTTTTTTTTTTTGTCATTAATGCGGGTGATTTAGTCATTTTATTTTCTGTTGGAGCGTATTATTTTCCAGAATAGGTTTGTAATATATTTTTTTTTTTCTGTAGGACGACTTTTTGCAAATTAAGCATTTTTCATCCTGATGTTTTGAAGCAACAAAATGCTTTGCAACTTGATTTTTTTAAACTGACAATAACTTTCAGTTATCTTTAAAAAAGGAGAAATGTACTTTTTTATAGTATTTTTTTCAGACACATACACAAGAACAACTCCTAAATATAAAATTTTCTCTTGATAGCTATAATAGCTTTTGTTTTAAGGGGTTCAAAAGACTGATACATAGCCATCGTATAATCATCTGTACAATAAGTTAAGTGCCCGGTTTCTTACAGTAACACATTATATTTTAAATAGCTGGTGCACGAAATAGGGGAGAGAAGAAGAAATATATTGTTCCACAATAAACAAAATTCATGTGATATGCTATCCACAATATCCGATCTCGCTACGGAACTTTAAAATTCGGAAGACGATTGAAATTTAAAAGTTAACCAAACCTCAAGTATTCTCAGCAATCGCTCCTATCACCGGTAATTTCTCGTCATACGGATACGGAAAAAGCGAGAACGGAGTTTTTCCGTTAATATTCGAAAGGAATTGCTGAAAGGTTTCTGAAAATTCAGAATTAGACAGTCCTGATATTTCCATTGAAAGCCATATAATACGGAATTCATTTGCTCTAAAAATAAAATAAAATGGATCCCTCTGAGGCGTTGCCTGAGGCATTGAGGCGGACCTGGTTGATGGCAGTCTTTCCACAGATGCGCGTTTTCGCTTTGGCAGCGGACTTACTGTAAGCTGCTTAATTTAGTCTCCAAGCGCAGGTCTCCATTTTTCACTTACTCAAGGAATAAGAATTCGCAAGTTTGATCGGTAATCGAAAGTACGATAGAAAAAAAATTGCCTTTGTTTTTATCGTTATTTTTTTTTTTTTCTAATTCATTAACTCATTCACTTTTATCAACTCAAAATCTTGGCGCACTAGGCAGCCGTTTAGTTCGCCTAGTGGTCGAACCGGCCCGGAAGATGGCGCACGTTATTGGCACCTGGATGATGTTATGCATACAGTCAGTAGATGGCATTTTACCGAGCCTTGGAACAAGGTGTCTGATGGGGTTCGGGTTGAGTATGTTACAATATGGGTCCCGAAGCATAAAAATATCGGATCTGTGGCAAATTGTGTAATGGGGCTCAGGAGAAAGCATCTCTTGCAGTTTAACCTTGCAGCTGAAATTCTGTCAACAATTCTTTCTTCTTCAAGTTCTTCACTTTCATCTGCTTGTTCGGCCGAATACCAAGTACACTATTTTTACTTAGACAGACTGTAGATGGCTAAAGTCCTTATTCTGAAACCCTTCCTTGTCGACGCCACCGTTGGTATCCAGCTTTCGAAGTTCCTCCACTTCATGATCTTTGAATGGAAATCCCGTCAAGAGTTCTTCTTTATCTCTTTAGGTTTCCCCCTCTCTTGTACTCTTGAGGTAGAAATCCCTAGAACTTCTTTGCTGTTCAGTATCTGCAGTTCGTTCAGACCTTAATTTTACAAAATAAATTCTTGTATAAAAAACCTGCAGAAGCTTTGCATCAAAGGAGCAGTTCTTCTTTGTTACCTAAGTTCTGCAGTTCCCTCAGCACTTAATTATGCGGTAGCAATTCCATCAGCAGTTCTCCTTATTTAGATTGTGCAGTTCCCTCAGCTTTTAATCTAGCACTAGAAATTTTGTTAGCAGTTTTTTGTAGTTCCTTCAGCTACCTACAGAACTGTTAACACCAGTTGTTCTTTCTTGTGGTTTCTTTAGCCCTTCATCTCGTGATAGAATTTTTATCAGCAGTCCTATGTCGTCTAGCTTCTACAGTTTTTCAGCCCTTGATATGTTTACAGAATTGCTAATCAGTTGTTCTTTCTTGTCTAGTTTTTCTTTCTTCAGCAGTTGTTCTTTCTGTATCAGCAGAAGTGTTAACATCAGCTTTCCTTTCTTTTTCTTCCTTTTCAGAAATTCTATCAGCAGTCCTTTGTCACCTAGATCCTGCAGTTTTTTCAGCTCTTGATGTATCTACAGAATCGTTAACAGCAGTTGTTCTTGCATTATTATATAATTTCGTGTGGCTATTGTGAATGTTCAGCCTTGCAATGAATTAGTTTTGTCGTCTAGCTCCTGCAGGTTTTTTCTTCGTAAATTCTATCGGCAGTACTTTGTCGTCTAGCTCCTGCAGGTTTTTTCTTCGTAAATTCTATCGGCAGTACTTTGTCGTCTAGTTCCTGCAGATTTTTCAGCTCTTGATCTATCTACAGAATTGTTAACAGCAGTTGTTCTTCCTTGTCTAATTCTTTTTTTAACCAGATGTTCCTTTTTGTCTAACTTTTTCTTTCTTCAGCATTTGTTCTTTCTTGTCTAATTTTCTTTCTTCAGCAGTTCTTTCTACGGTGTATCTTCAGAAGTGTTAGCATCAGTTTTCTCACTTTCCTTTCTTTTCGAAAATTCTATTAGCAGTCTTTTGTCGCTCCTGCAGTTTTTTAAGCCCTTGATCTATCTACAGAATTGTTAGCAGCAGTTGTTTCTTTTTTATCTCTTTTTTCTTTTTTCGGCCATTCACCTTGTAGTAGAAATTCTATCAGCAACCCTTCTTTGTTTTCTAACCCTGTAGTTTTTTCAACCTTTGATCTATCTGCAGAATTGTTAACAGCAGTCCTTTGTTGTCTAGCTTCTGCAGTTTCAGCCCTTGTTCTATCTAGATTTTTTAGCGGTAATTATTCTTTCTTGTTCAGTTTTTTTTTCAGTCTCATTTTCTGATGGAAATATCAGTAGTCATTCTTTGTTGTCTAACTTCTGCAGTTTTTTCCGTCCCTGATCTGTCTGTAGAATCAACAACAGCAGTTGTTATTTCCTGTCTAATTTCTTCAACCCTTCATCTGGTGGTAGAAATTCTATCAGCAGTCCTTTCTTGTTGTGTAGCTTCTGTAGCATTTTAAACCATTGATATATTTATAGAATTTTGGCAGCAGCTGTTCTTGTCACGTTTCTTCAGTCTTTCATCTCGTAGTAGAAATACTATTAGCGGTCGTTATAGTCTGGTTTCTGCCTCTTCCTCAGCCACTCGTATCACTCCTATTACGACAGAAACTCTGAGTATTCGTTGAACAACTTCTGACGTGGCTGCACCACAGGACGCACATGAGATAAAGACAGATAGCAGTGATAGCAGTTTGTTCGCGTAGCTCAGTTTGGGACCTGGGTTCGATGCCCGGCGTGGACAAAGATGAGGGAGAAATTTGCTTCGTCATATTGACGTCCGAACTTCCCGAATGACCCGGCTGTTATATTTCTCGCAATGGTGTGATGATCTTTCCACACGGCGAGATAGGAAAAATGAGAATCCCTTCTTCAGCACTTCGAAAAATAAATGTGTGTGATGTTACTTTCCACACACCAAATTGTATGGGATTTCTCAAATGCACGTTCTTCATGGGATGACTGCCTACAGCGACACATTGTCCCGGCTGACCCATGGGACATGCCCCCGGCCCTCTTTCGAGGGGGGTGACTTGCCTTCACCGCAGGACGCACATGAGATAAAGGCAGATAGCAGCGAGACGTACTTCCGCATAGCTCAGTTGGGAGAGCAACTTACTCCGCAGTGAGGGGACCCGTTTCGATACCCAGCGTGGACAGAGATGATGGAGAAATTTACTTCGTCATAAACTTCTTTTCTCGTATTTTGTTTTCATGGATTTAACGGCAGCGATTAATTTCTCTCTTGTTTCCAGTTTAGTCTTTGTTGACGTGGTTGTGCTCTCAGAAATCCTGTAAATAAAAAAAAAAAACTAGAGGGAAAATATTTATAAAAAAGAAATGAAATCATCAGCACTTGCGTTATCATAAAAAATAATATGTTTTAACATTACAATATACACTGAAGAGCAATTGAATAAGAGGCAGCTGGCGTTATGCAAATGTGGCGCTGTTGGCGGCCCTGTAAACAGAAACGACACGACGTATTAGCGATCCGACAATATAAGGAGTGATGCGACGGGAATCAGTAAGAGTCGAACGCAGTATTGGTAACACGAAGGATCTAAGCGCATTTGATCGTGGGAAAATTATCGGGGCCCGACGAATGGGTCACTCCATCTCGGAAGTCGTGCAGGCACTGGGATTTTCACGAGCCACTGTGTCACGGGTGCACTGTGAGTACATCGAATCCGGTTAAACCATCCCTGCAAGGACCAACTGCCGTGGACAACAGCATGTGGATGAGCGGGGTCATCGTCGGCTAGCTCACATTGTAACAGCAGATAGGCGGGCCACAAGGCAAGAAATCACTCGGCAGTTTAACGCTGGTGCACAAAAACATGTAAACAGCCACACCATCCAGAACCATCTCCTTGGTATGGGGTACAGAAGCCATCGTCCAACGAGGGGTACCGCACATCACAGGGTGAAAAGATTAGCATGTGCGCGAGAACATTGCCATTGGACCCTAGATATGTGGGAAAATGTTGCCTGGACTGATGAGTCGAGATTCACGTTGGTACATGCAGAGGGAAGGATACGAGTACGGCGCAACCCACATGAAGCGATGGATCCTTCTTGCCAGCAAGGTACTCTTCAAGCTGGTGGGGGTGGCATCCTCGTCTGGGGACTGTTTACGTGGACTGAAATGGGACCCCTGGCACGTGTGACATCGTCCCTCACAGGTCAATGTTACTGGGATATTTTGGACGACCATTTGCTCTCGTTTGTGCGTCTTCAACATCCCACTGGGGACCTCATCCTGCAACAAGACAATGCACCGTGCCATCACTCCCGAATTGTATCCGAATGGTTGAATGAACACTACGCCGACGAGACCTCGCTTCCTTGGCCAGTTAGGTCACCTGACCTCAATCCCATCGAGGACATCTGGGATGCCATCGAGAGAGATGTTCGAGGCTCTGATCCCCCTCCGTAAAATCTTCGTGAACTGTGGGAGCTTGTTTAGGGGTCGTGGATCCGTATGGCTTCCCAACGCTTCCGGTGTCTTGTCGAGTCCATGCCGGACGAATCGCCGCCGTCATCAGGGCGGAAAGGTGGTGCTACACGTTACTAGACAGGTATCTCTAATTCAATTGCTCTTCAGTGTAAAATGCGCTGTGTAAACGACAGTTCTCTAACTGGATTTAATTTTTCTATTTATCTTAAAAATGTTTTCTGTCACTTTTTAAGTTCTTAAATTTTATTAAGATAAATAACAAGATTGCGCGAATTTCAGATCGCGCGCATTTTCACTCTAAACCAAACCAGGTCGAATTTTGCAGCTCGAAATATTTCCAAAGAAATAGCGCGGATTTTTTTAGGTTTCGGGAGAAACCTTGTTTCGTAATTTCTACTTGAAAATATCCACCGTTGCCTGTACCACAACTAAAAACTGTCACGTATACCATGATTTCCCGATGAGATACTGCTACTGCAGATTGCACAGACAAACGTGTTTCATTATTACAGATATTTTGCATAGGTTTAAATTCGTGTGGCTATTGTGAGTACGTGCTCAGCCTAGCAAAGAATTAGCTTTGTCGTCTCTGTATCAAATTAAAGCTGTAAGTTCTCTATAATTAGCTTTAAAAAATGCTAAAAGGTATGGATAAACTTGTCGTTGTTTCAGGGTGATTACGAATGTCGCAATTGTTCCTTGTATTTAACTTTAGGAAAGGATAAGAAAAAGTACATATGTAGCCCAAAAGAACTGTCTGACTTTTAACTGACACCAAGTAAAAATTTCTTTTGCCGGTTTAGCATTTTTTTTCTCAAAACTAGGTGGAACTGACTTAAGTCGCTTAGAGATTTAACTTCATTAATTATAATGTAAGAACCAATGCATCAATGTCGTCTAATACTATGCGCATATCATTGCACGAAATAGGTGTGCCGGACGAATGAAGGTCGATTTCTACTTCGAGAATCATGATAAAATTTTGACTGCCTCAAAACAGGTAATGAAATAAAGGATTCAACTCAATGCAGCAATAGACTAGAAGACAATACCAAAAATCTCGAACTTGAGGAAACTTTAAAGAACAGCACAGTAGAACAGAATTATGGTATTGGTGATAATGGAAATTTTTAAAAATAATAATTGTGACGTACCTGTCTCAGAGGACACGCGCGTATCAAGAACGGCAAGTAGCAGTGATAACCCCTTGCCGGCGTAGCTTAACGGGGAAAGGATTCGGCTCCGGAACAGAATGATGTGGATTCTAGTTCGGCACTGACAAATTTGGGTTCCACATTGGCTCCCGAACGTAAAAAAGTGGATGTACTGGGTTCTTCGAAAAATGTGTGATGCTTCATTCACACATCGTCTGGAATTAATCAGAACTAGACGAAACCCATCGGAATCGACGGTAAGTTTTTTTTTTAAAGAATAAACTGATATGAAACAACAAATGCAAACTTTATTTGATTGACAAATTCATTCAACCACTTCAGTAAAGACAAATAGTCCAGGTTCGTGATTTTTATTTTTTTTTTTTTTTTTTGACTGAAGGTTTAAAAACCACCGTGAGCAACTCAATGGGTTATAAGCAGTCGCCCGTCCCTAATTTAGGGTCACTGGTTCCAGGGAAGGGAGACAGCCAGTGCCGTAGAAAAACACAACATTCATGCCTCAACGGGATTCGAACCCTTAGCCTTTGTAACGTACCAGGAGATGTGACGTACCTGCCAGAAGGACGCACACGACATAAGGGCAGATAGGAATCAGAATAAAACGTCCGCGTAGCTCAATTGGTAGAGCAACTTATTCCGGAATGAGGGGACCCGGGTTCGAATCCCGGCGTAGACCAAAAATGACTGAGAAATTTACTTCGTTATAATGGCGCCCGAACTATCCGGATGACCCGACCGTTCACAATCTCGCAATGGTGTGATGTTATTTCCACACCGCGAGATAGGAAAAATAAGAGCAGCACTTCGAAAAAAAAAATAAAAAAAAAAAAATAAGGGGGAGATGATGTAACGTACCAGGAGATGTGACGTACCTGCCAGAAGGACGCACACGACATAAAGGCAGATAGGAATCAGAATAAAGCGTCTGCGTAGCTCAATTGGTAGAGCAACTTATTCCGGAATGAGGGGACCCGGGTTCGAATCCCGGCGTAGACCAAAAATGACTGAGAAATTTACTTCGTTATAATGGCGCCCGAACTATCCGGATGACCCGACCGTTCAAAATCTCGCATTGGTGTGATGTTATTTCCACACCGCGAGATAGGAAAAATAAGAGAATCCCTTCTCCAACACTTCGAAAAAAAAAATAAATAATAATAATAAGGGGGAGATGATGTAACGTACCAGGAGATGTGCCGTACCTGCCCGAAGGACGCACACGACATAAAGGCAGATAGGAATCAGGATAAAATGTCCGCGTAGCTCAATTGGTAGAGCAACTTATTCCGGAATGAGGGGACCCGGGTTCGAATCCCGGCGTAGACCAAAAATGACTGAGAAATTTACTTCGTTATAATGGCGCCCGAACTATCCGGATGACCCGACCGTTCACAATCTCGCAATGGTGTGATGTTATTTCCACACCGCGAGATAGGAAAAATAAGAGCAGCACTTCGAAAAAAAAAATAAAAAAAAAAAATAAGGGGGAGATGATGTAACGTACCAGGAGATGTGACGTACCTGCCAGAAGGACGCACACGACATAAAGGCAGATAGGAATCAGAATAAAGCGTCTGCGTAGCTCAATTGGTAGAGCAACTTATTCCGGAATGAGGGGACCCGGGTTCGAATCCCGGCGTAGACCAAAAATGACTGAGAAATTTACTTCGTTATAATGGCGCCCGAACTATCCGGATGACCCGACCGTTCAAAATCTCGCATTGGTGTGATGTTATTTCCACACCGCGAGATAGGAAAAATAAGAGAATCCCTTCTCCAACACTTCGAAAAAAAAAAAAAATAATAATAATAATAAGGGGGAGATGATGTAACGTACCAGGAGATGTGCCGTACCTGCCCGAAGGACGCACACGACATAAAGGCAGATAGGAATCAGGATAAAATGTCCGCGTAGCTCAAATGGTAGAGCGACTTATTCCGGAATGAGGGAATCCGGGTTCGAATCCTGGCGTGGACAGAAATGACGGAGAAATTGACTTCGTTATACCTTCACGAGCGAATGATCATAAGCCAGCGCTTAGTACCACTACGCCACTGGGGCGGCCAGGTTCGTGATGAGCATCACGACTGCACCCTTTTTCCGTCGTAAAATTTGAGGCGGAAGTCCACTCATCTCGATCGTCTGCAAAAATTCAACTCTTTCACTCTCATCTTCAGTCACAACTGTGTTTGTAAATGTTGTTGGAATGAGATTCGCGTTCCGAATACTCTTCAACCGTCGGAGACGGTTAGTTTTTTTTTTGTTTTTTGTTTCTTTGAAAAGAATAAACTCATGTGAAACAACAAATGTAAACTTTATATGATTGACAAATTCATTCAACCACTTCAGTAAAGACAATATAGTCCAGCTTCGTGACTTTTTTGTTTTTTTGACTGAAGGTTTAACGACCACCGTGGGCAACTCAATGGGCTATAAGCAGTCGCCCGTAATATTTTCACTAACAATGGTCAACGTAATGTTTATTTACATCTTTACATAATGGGAAACGTCTTACCTACGTGAATAAACTGGATCGAATGAATATTAAATTGTAATATACATCACACAGTCCAACGGCATAACGCAATCAGGTCTTCGAGAGTGTTCGCTGTTCCGATGAGAAGAACTTTAATACGAATGCCGGCTAGCGTTGCTTTGCGCAACAATTCGCTCAGAAAAGAGACTTCGGACTTTGGACTATCTGAGTCCCTCCATGCAACCGCTTTCAACAGAGCGTGAGTCAACCGCAAGCGACCGAATGTCAACCGCACGCTTTTCCCGTGGTCTTTACATGGGAACTTTGCCGCCCCACCACGCCCGAACCGTTGCCCCAATCTCATTTTTCTCTTCGACTGACACATCTACATGGTAAGACTTTTGTTTTGATACCTTAACCACATCTTTACGTTCAGCCGTTCTCTCAAAATAGGACTCACAGTAAAACACCTTATGGAATTAATATATAGATCCTTCTTCTATAGAGAGTTACTTCAAGTATGATTCGCGGCTGACCCAAAACCTAGTGATTTCGTGCCCTCCCCCGCCTTTCTCAAAAGGGGGATTTATGTGACGTATCTACTTCAGAGGTGACTTATTTATATACTCATGCACGGGCAATGAAATTTGTGCGCCAAGAAAGAAGCATCATATGGAACTGAAATTTGATGGACGTCATGGTACAGATGAATGATACACATGATGGTAAAAACAGAGTTACGGGACAATTACAAAGGGATCTGTGGCACACAGTCCGGTCATCTTCAACAGCGCGTCACACCGCCTCGTGCGGGAATAAATGTTGCAATACGGTCCGGCATGGAGACGAACAGACGCCTGATGTTGTTCTGCGGCAGACTGGCCCACACGTGTTGGACCATGTGCTCCAAATCCCGGAGAGTGCGGCAAGGCGGCAGCTGGCGTTTCAACTGGTCCCACACATGCTCGATAGGGGACATATTGGGGAGCGGGAAGGCCATGGAAGTGTCTGAACATGATGTAGGCAGTCCTGGGCAACCCTAGCTATGTGCGAGCGGGCATTTTCCTGCTGGTATAGCGGACATGAAATCCTGGCCAGGAATGGGAGCAAATGGGGCAGTAGGAGCTCATCCACATACCACTATTCCGTCAATGATCCACGTTCCACCACTAGAGCTGATCGGCTATCGTAAGCAATGGCTCCCGAGACCATAATGCTTGCAGTGGGGGAGGTGTGGCGCTCGACAGCGAGCGAGGTTGGGATTGTGCCGTTGACCCGGGGACCTCCAGACCCGGACACGATGATCATCTGTCCCCAAAACGAAGCGGTACTAATGGCTAAACGCCACACGTCGCTCTAGCCTTGCACCACTGCAAACGAAGCCGGCGATGCTCCGGTGTTAATGGCAGCACACGTAAGAGGCGCTGGGATCGCAGATTCGCTTCCGCAAGGCGTCGGGAAATGGTTTGTCGGCACACAGGAGCAGCTACATCTGCCTGTGTAATGGACCGGGTGCCAGTGGAATCCGTTCGTTCCTGGAGAACGATCCGTCGATCCTCTCTACCCTCCTGGTCCCTCCGGAGCCGCTCCGCCGTGTGGCAGTGCCGTCACGTGTGCACTACTCCAAACACCGTCAGACGGTATGGTCAGAACGATCAACGTGGCTGGCTATACGGCGCGCCGACCATCCTGTGGTTTTCAGCCCGATGATCAGGCCTCTATCAAAGTCTGTAAGTTGCGTAAATCGACGTCTCTGGCATTTACCACGCATTCTTGTCACTCTGTACTCTCGCTTGCTTCGGCCGGTGCTTTTCGCTTTCATGGGGCATCGACTACACGCAGGTTTATAAGGCTGCCGATCCGTGCATACATGTCTAAGCATACAGCCTTATAAACCTATGTGCATACGCACACCATTGGGTGAACGGTCATGCGCACTCGCACCAAACGTGGATCATTTGCATACCAGCATGCAGTCTAACTATTTGCAAAGTTTCGCGGTTGTAGCATGTTTTTTCTAGGTGCGCAAATTTCATTGTCCGTGAGTGTACTTGGTAGCCCCCCTCCCACCATTATTCAGCAGCTATCCGACATGGCGTTGCTTCAGTAAGATGCCGGAAGCAGTTGGTAGGTATGGCCAACCAAGCTGTGTAGAATGCGGCCTTCAATACAGGCATGGAGGTGGTTGGTGCATCCAGACGTCTGATATGCCGTTCGATAGTGTCCTACAAGTACTCTATGGGATTACCAACGGGGAAGTTCGGACTCCAATCCATATGCTGGAGGTCTGAACTGTGTTCCTCAAACCATTCCTACACGATATTAGACATGTGGCTTGGCGCATTGTCATCTTGGAAAACACCGTTGCCATTCGGGAAAAAGTACAACATTGCTGGATGTACAGGGTCATCCAGCAATGTTGTACTTCTAGGTTGCTGCCAGGTAAATAAGCTCCTACACCATACAACCGCCTTCAGTGTGGAGACCATGCTGGATGGATCGAGTGTTTCATGCATGTTGTTTACGCTAAATACGTACACGACCATCCACAGAGTAAAGTAAAAAATGCCACTCCTCGGATTAGCACCTCCCCCCCCAATCATCCGACGACAAACGTGTATGATCTTTGCACCAAGCGAGCCTTTTGTGCCGATGAAACGTGGTTAGGAAAGGATGTCGTCGTGGTCGGTCGTTTGTCCGGGTTGACCTCTGTTGTATTGGGTCGTAAACTGCTGAACAGTGCTCCATCTGTTGGCTTGTACGACTCGTAGGACCCGGCGCTTACCTCTCACATCAACCCTTAGCTATCCTGTGTAATTTTGCCTCCGGGTCGTTGTCTGGCCATTTTCACGCCAGTCCTGATACACTTGAATACGGCGGATCGCGAACCAGTTCAGCCGTTTGGGAAATCGAGGCACTCGCTCTGCTGGCTCCCACGATCTGTCCTTTCTCAAAGTCTGATAAATCCTTCCGTTTAACAACCACGCTCCGAATCTTACTGCGTACTGCATCACTCACACCTGATGAGCCATTACATTATGACCAACCCTAGCGTAATGAAATGAGCGCGCCTCGAGACCGCGCGTTGGCGCAGATGAAGTTCTCACAGCAGTATATATACATCCCGAAAACTGGCTTTCGGTTAGTAGAGTGTTCGGAGTCAAAATGGGAAAAGCTGCTGATTTATCGGAGCTTGATAAAGGACAAATTGTGAGGGCACGGTGTCTCGGAACTGCGATCTTGGAAACGGCGCGGCTTGTGGGTTGTTCACGTGACGCTGTAGTGAGTACGTATCAAAAGTGGTGGACGGATGGCCAAACGACGAACCATTGTCCAGCCGTGTGTCATCCGCAGCTCGTCGATGCCAAGGAGCGGAGACTGTCGTGCATTGTTTTTACAGTGCGACAGATCACCCGCAGCAACAACAGTGCTGATCAGGGCAATGTGTCACAGCACACAGTTCATCGCAGCCTTCTGCGCATGGGCCTGCGTAGCCGAAGACCCAGCCAGGTCCCCATGCTCACTGCACATCATCGCCAACAACGCATGAAATGGGCCCAAGATCATCGAGATTGGACCTTGCATGATTGGAAGAAAGTGGCCTGGTCTGACGAATCAAGAGTCATGGTGCATCACGTAGACGGCCGAGCGCGGATACGCCGATTACCAACAAAGGCTATGGCACTTGGATGCACTGTTGGGCGGAAACAGGCCTGCGGCGGTGTTATGCTTTGGGCGATGTTTTCTTGGCACACTTTAGGCCTCATTATCCCAATAGCACAATCCCTGACAGCTGTCACGTATCTTAACATCGTTGCGGAACATGTTCCCCCGTTCATGGCAACTGTGTTTCCTGCTGGTAATGGCCATTACCAACAGGATAATGCGCCATGTCACACTGCCAGAATCGTCAAGGAGTGGTTCGAGGAACATGCTGGTGGCTTTCTGTTGGTGCCCTGGCCTCCAAATTCACCTGACATGAACCCAATTGAACATTTGTGGTTCGACTTGGAAAAGCGGGTTCGTGCTAAATCACCACCACCTCGAAATGTACTGGAACTAGAGGACCTGCTGTTGACATTATGGTACCAGATACCCCAGGATACCTATCGCCACCTCATCGAATCAGTGCCTCGCCGAGTGTCCGCTGATTTGCGGGCTAAATGGGGTCCTACAGCTTATTAGGTAGGTGGTCATAATGTAATGGCTGATCGGTGTATATGAAATAAGAATTTTGCATAACTTCTTTAAATAAATCAAAGAAGCGTTCGTTCAGATGCTAGGGGAATTTTTAAGTTTACGTAATTAACTCCTCCTCTTTCAAGTAAAGTCCGTGATGACGTCAGTTATGTACGCAATTACACGGAGCACTCCATCTTCCTTCTATCAGTCTCTTTAAAACACTAATGGGGATGCGACTTTCTTTCTTGTCTTTTATTTGTTTATTGTTATTTTCTTTCCAGACGGAGATGCTGCATTTTGACAATCGTCTCACGTACGAAGATGGGTGGAAACAATTAGAGCCCCTTTGTTAGGGTCAGTAGGTCTATCTAAAAAAAAAGAAAAGATTGTAAAAAAAAAACAAGTGGAACAACGGTATCGTAAAAAAAAACATGGTGTGTGAGAATGTAATCAAAAAGAGAAAGGAGTGTAAAAGTTTGATGAGAAAGTAGTGAGTGAAAATAATTCATCAGATAAATCGTGAGCTACAGTTGCCAAAGGAATAGCGAGCACATAACCAGAGTTATTGATTAAAGTACTACACGACTGGAATGTAGAATTTCCGGATTGCTTTCCTTATGAGAAGAGGCATCGGACATTTTTTTTTCCCCTTTCGTCCCTATTGCACACTCCACTGGTTTCTAATTCAAGGTCATAATTACATCAACTACCGCAGATTTTTGTTTTCTTGATTTTATCTTCTTAATGTTCACTTTCTCTTCATTGCCTTTCATTTATTTTTCAGCTCGTTTCTAAGCGGCAGTTTGGTCAACAAAGGCTTTACAACACACACTACTCTCCGCCTACAATAAAAAAAAAAAAAATGCGGGGAGTGAAAATGCGTTTGTCTAGCCGCCTCGAAAGAAAAAAAAATAAAAATAACAATACATTCTAAAATACGTTTGTTTAAACACGGGCGCCCGCATAGGTCATGTATGATCATCTGAATTTCATTCATTCTCTTCATCACGCATTTTTCGTACAGGGTGTGTTTAAATTAGGTACAGTGAACTAGAGGTGGCATTTGATCACTAGAAAAAACTCTTTACACAACGCGGCCGTGAAAAGCCCTAACACAACTCAGAAAGGCGTGTGAAATACTGACCAATCATTCAAAATGTTCCCAAGGTTTCGGCGAGGACTGGCTGACCGAAAATAACTGAATTTCAGTTCACTTGTACACTGGCCGAATAACGTATTACGATGCAGGCAGAATAATATATTACGATGTAGGCCGAATAATGTATTACACTGGCCGAATAATGTATTACACTCAATGGACAAAACACTAGAGAAACTTACCTAATACCATGTTGGTCCTTCTCTAGTGCGAACAACATCACCCTATACACGCCGAGGTGTCGACTCCACCAGATGCCGGAGGGATTCCTGAGGTAATGCCAGTCATGCCTGTTGCAGCATTGTCCACAACTTCGCCGGAGATGTCGGTCCGGGATCCATGGATCCGATGTTGCTCTCCACGGTATGCCAGAGAGAGAGCTTTCACAGGGTTTAAATCCGGGGACCTTGAAGGTCATTGGTTGGTTCCAAATTCAGATGAGGTTTCCTCGAGCAATGCATGGATATAGATAAAGTCGAAATTAACAACCGTCTACGCCGATTTAACACACATCCGATTCAAGAACAAGTTAGTAAAACCATGCAATGCATTGATTATGATACAGTTTCCAACATACCAGACATCATTACTCAAGTTATGATGATAATGGCTGTGAAATAAATGTCGCTCCTGTGCCCTGATCTTTGAACCCATTTTAATGATATTAAACGGAATTAATTCAGTATACCTCCGGAACAATGTACAAAAGTTTTGTCTCAGTAAAAGCATTTTAAGTCAAGTTATATGAGTATAATGGCTGTGGAATAAATCTGGCTCCTGTGCCCTGACCTTTGACCCCATTTCAATTATATTAAAATGAATTAATTCAGTATACCTCTGGAACAACATTCTAAAGTTTTGTCGCAATCGAAGCATTTTTACGTAAGTTATGACGCATAAGGTCGATGGAATGGATCCCGCTCCTATGTCCTGACCTTTGACCCCATTTCGTCCATTTTCAATAGGGTTCGTCTTCAGATTGTCCCCTACCACATACTAAAATTTCATCGAAATCGAACCATTTTCACGCGAGTTATCGTGTGGACGGACAGACAGACAAATTTAGAGCCTACACGCTTCTTCAACTTACGGTTGGAAAGCGTAAATTAAGACTTTAATAGCATTACATTCTAAAAACTAGACATTAGATCTTTCGGATCGTAACGTACAATCCATCATCAAATGTATGGCAATATGAGGTTGAACGTGCCTTGCCGCCGCCCCGGTGGCGCAGTGGTCTAAGGCGATGGCCACTGATCATTCGTCCGTAAGGGGTCCGGGTTCGAATCCCGGTGAGGCATGGATGTTGTGTTTGTCTTACGGCACTGGCTCTCTCCCTTCCCTGGAACCAGTGACCCTAAATTAGGGACGGGCGATTGCTTATAGCCCATTGAGTTGCTCACGGTGGTCGTAAAACCTCCAATCAAAAAAAAAAAAAAAAAAAAAGAACGTGCCTTATATGATAGAATCGCGTTGGGGTCAGTGACGCAAGAGTGGGAGGGTTCATTGTAAGCCAGTGTGAAACGCGAATGGAGAATGTTCTTCAGTACTACATTTTTCGGATGCCAACAGAAATGTGAAATTGTTCTATAGCGCCTATGTAGACGTGGAGGATACCGATTTCCAAGTTAGTATAGGTTGATTTCAGGAGTGTGCATAGTATTCTGATGCTGTCCGTGTAGAAGTGGGAAGCACTGCTTTCCACGGAATCGGGATTACTTCAGGGATGTTATCATACCAGGTTTTTTTCTCCACTGGTGTGCATGAACAGGTTTTCGGTAAACCTGAGTTGTGATCGTGAATCGGTACATTGAAGATAGATATTTGGTCCTACATAAGAACGTGTGACATCCCTGTAGCGTTAGATTTCATTTTGACATCAAACCTGTGTTCCGCAATACCGGTGCTGAGAGGCCGGAAAGTCGATCCTATGTAGATCTTGTCATATTCTGTAGGTTAAGTGGCCTGCAGAGGAATCGAGCAAATTCCATGTTTCTGCACTTCCTCGACTATGTCCCGGTCATTCCTAATCAGTGACAACAAATTCTTGGTCTTTTCCCTAAAATCAGCTACATGTTTCTTGCATATATCTTTACCGCTTTCCGACATAGGTTAAAGAAGCGTATATGCTCCAGCTTTGTTCGTCCGTCTGTCTGTCTGTCAATCCGTCTGTCCGTCAGCACGATAACTCGAGTAAAAATGGCGCGATTTCGATGAAATTTTAGTATGTGGTAGCGGACAACCTGAGGACGAACTCTATTGAAAATGGGTGAAATGGGGTCAAAGGTCAGGACATAGGAGCGGGATGCATTCCATTGCTCTTATGCATCATAACTTGCGTAAAAATGGTTCGATTTCGATGAAATTTTCTAATATGTGGTAGGGGATAACCTGGGGACGAACCCTATTGAAAATGAGCGAAATGGGGTCAAAGGTCAGGACATAGGAGCGGGATCCATTCCATTGCTCTTATGCGTTATAACATATGTAAAAATGCTTCGATTCAGACAAAACTTATCATGTTGTTCTGGAAGTATACTTAACCAGTTCTATTGAATATAATTGAAATGGGGTCAAAGGTCAGAGTATAGAAGCGAGATTCATTCTACAGCAATTATCCTCATAACTTGAGTAATGATTTCTGGTTTGTTGGAAAGCGTATCACAATCAGTGCATTGCATGATTTTACTAACTTGTTTAGGGGGCGTGTTACTCTTGGATCATGCACTATGGATCCCACAAACCTCTTACTGTTGTCTCTGATTAGGAATGAATTTTCCATTCGCGTTTGACATTGCCTCACAATGAACGCTCCCACTCTTGCGTCACTGACCCCCAACGCGATTCTACCATGTAAGGGAAGTTCAACCTCATATTGTCATACGTCTGATGATGGATCGTACTTTGCGATCCGAAAGATCTAATGTCTGGTGTTTCGAATGTAATGATGTCAAAGTCTTAATTATCGAATCGGATGTGTTTTAAATCGTGCGTAGACGGGTCTTAATTTCGATTTTATCTAGATCATTGATTGACACGAAGTTTTTATGTTATCATGCCTAGGTAGTTGCGGCCTGGTGGGATAGCGCATTGTTTTGTTGGAACAAACCATCTGCAACAAGATTCGTAAAAGTCATTAAAGCGTGTAATGTATCAGACACATATCCTGGTAGCGCGCCGCGGTTAATGACCTCCCCAGACACACTCAGGTACCTAACGTGCTCCATGAGAAAGCTCCCGGAACCATCACAGAGCCACCACGGCATTCAAAAGAGATCGTCTGGCACGACGGGAACCATGGCCACATGCTGTCGACGCCATACCCTCACTCTCCCGTCTGTTCGGTACAGTTTGAAACGGGATTCATCTGACCACACGACGCGGCGCTGCTGTGCCGCTGTGCAGACGTCCAGTTTTGATGTTACCGGCACCAAGCTAGGGGTAATGTCCGATGAAGAGCATTCATCAATGTCACACGAGTAGGGCGTCTGCTCACGTAGTCCAAGGCATGCAGCGTTTGCTCGCTGATGCTGCTTGGACCTCGGACATTTAAACTGGATGTGATTTGCCTCGTTGCTTCCAAGCGGTTGGTCTGCACGACTCTAGATAGTCTACGTTGACCCCGGTCATCAATGGCGTGTGGTCGGACACCGCTCGCTTGCTCTCTGGGCGCTGGTATGTCCGTCGATAGTATACTCCCGGTTGTCTTCCGGAACTGGAGGGTTCTTCCCATTTGAGTGATAGAATAACCCATCTGTCTTGAGTCGACAATGCATCCACCATCAAAGTCTCTCATGATCACCACGTTTACCCATGTTCGTCAATTGTGATACACTGCTGGAGGCAAGGACGTCGCTAGACTTCAAAATCAGGATGGGCGACGGATGGGCGAGCATTATTTTTGGTGGGGAAACCTTTTTTTTTTTTTTTTTTTTTTTGGTTGGAGGTTTAACGACCACCGTGAGCAACTCAATGGGCTATAAGCAGTCGCCCGTCCCTAATTTAGGGTCACTGGTTCCAGGGAAGGGAGAGAGCCAGCGCCGTAAGACAAACACAACATCCATGCCCGACCGGGATTCGAACCCGGACCCCTTACGGACGAATGATCAGAGGCCAGCGCCTTAGACCACTGCGCCACCGGGGCGGCGGGGAAACCTTCATAGCAACTTTTTTTTTTTACGAAACACTAAAAGAACAAATTCTTAATGCTTTTTTTTCTTTTAATTGAAGGTTAAATGACCACCGTGAGCAACTCAATGGGCTATAAGCAGTCACCCGTTCCTAATTAGGGTCACTGGTTCCAGGGAAGGGAGAGAGCCAGTGCCGTAAGATAAACACAACATCCATGCAGTGTTTCTTTCAGGAATAGATCCAGGGGGCGAAGCCCTCCCGGAGACATTTTAGGTTACCGAGCAAAATTTTAATAAATTCAGGTTGTGATGAAAAAGGAAGTTTCGTTTCTTTTTGTGCTACAAATATTTCTCCAATATATTTTTTTAATATTTGTTCAAATGGTACTAGTTATAGTTTATTTTATTAAAAAGTGCATTACGACGCAGGGTATTCTTCAAAATATAAAAAGTAGACTAATCATGCCTAATATTGTCTGGGAATCCTGATTCAGGATCAAGAGTGCGTTGAATGCGTTTTAATAGATAAAAATTGCAAGCCGTCTGCGGAATCCCCCTCATTTAGCTGAAAAAAGTTCGTTATTCCTGAAATGTTTGAAGAAGTAATTACTATATCAAGGATGTATACGAAAAAAGGAAGATTTTGAAATCCACCATCTGGAACAAAATTAAAGTTAATGAAAAATTGAAGAAAAATTAAAGCATTTTTTTCTAATGTAAATTGATACATTTTTATTAAATTAAGGCATTTTTTTTCTAATGTAAGTCGCATTTTAATTTCTTTCTAATGTAAGTCGATCCCTCAAATGCGCCACTGTGCTAGATATACAGTAATTACTTCTATATATATATATAAATAGTAGTTCAAATTATATATACGAGTATATATACACTATCTACCAACAAGTGATTGGACACCTGTGATAGCAACGGAAAACGAAGTTTATTCACCTCCAATAGTTGGTGGAGCCTCCACGAGCGGCGATTACATCCGGGGCATACTCTCAACCAGGCATTGTACGACGGCTAGCGGTATTTTCTTCCACTCGGCTTGGAGAAGACAGGTCAGTTCCTTCACCGATTTCGGACGGTGGGGGCACCCCTTAAGTCGACGCTCCAACTCGTCCCAGAGGTGATCGATTGGGTTAAGGTCCGGGCTCTGTGCAGGCCAGTCCATTCGATTAACCCCATTGTCACCATACTAAGCCATGGTGGACCTCGCAACATGACAGGTGGCATTGTCATCCTGAAAGTAACATGGGTCCACCCTGTAAAACTGCCACAACGTAGGAAGCGCATGGTCATCCAAAATGGTGCAATAGGTCTCGGCGTTGAGTCTACCAGGAATTGCGAGCAAGGGTCTCGTGCCATACCATGAGAAACACCCCCATAGCATAATTCCACCGCCGCTGAACTTTACAGTTAGCACAATACATTCCGGCAGGAGTCGTTCTCCAGGCAGACGCCAAACCCAGACCCTTCCATCCGAACGATAGAGGGTGAGCCTTGATTCGTCGCTCCAGAGAACTTGTTTCCACTGTTCAACGGTCCACTGTCGACGTTCTTTGCACCACGTTAGCCGAGCAGCGCTATTGGACTTGGTGATCAAAGGCTTGTGGGCGGCAGCACGTCCATGATAACCGAGCAGATGGGCTTCCTTACGGATGGTATTAATCGAAAGAACACTCCCGGATGCCTATTGAAACTCCTCGCTGATGTGGCCCATCGATTTGGTGCGGTTCTTCCGAATTTCTCTGGCCATCACCCGTCGGTCTCTAACTCCCAGTTTTGTGGCTCTGCCGGTTCCGACAGTCACCTCTCATCTTCCACTTGCCAATCACGTAGGCCACTGTCGATTTTGGGTACTTCAACTCGCTGGATATGTCACGTATGGACCAGCCATTTCTGTGATACCCGACGATTGCACCTTTCTTGAAATCAGCTCCGAACTGCGTGGCATCTTGCATGCGACTGGTTGCGTTGTTGTTTCCCACACGATATTTAACGGTGGCGGCCGTGACGTGTATCAGGACCGCAGATATCTTCGATTGCAGGGGTGTCCAATTACTTGTTGGTAGATAGTGTAGTACTGTACTTAAACAATTTATTTAAAAGAAAAATGTCGTTTTACTTTATCTAATCAATCCAGCCAGAGACCTGGCTTTGCACTCCTGTCACACAAAGCAGTCGTCAACCACTTTCAGCACTTTCCCTGTCCCGCTGCAGTCTTAAGAGCGCTAGTGTAACTTTAGACCACATTTCGTGTTAGAATTCCCTATTTTGTAAAGAAATCAAACAGAACAATTAGTAATGACCCCCTTAGTGAATTCCTATCCACCCTCCTCATTAGCCCCCGATCATACAAACACGAAAAAGAGGATTAAGCTAAGGAATTGGAAGAGTGGAGAACTGAATTTTGATGGCCCTACAGTACTATTTGGATGACCTTTTTGGAGACGTAAAGAACGCACTTCCTAGAGGCAAATACGTAGGATTACATGATACAAAATACAAGACTTATTACTTGGCAAAGTCCAGATTATATTTTAAAATTAAATATACTGAAAATGGCACATTTTGTACTTGGTGGGCGGCAGGGTGGGCAAGACAAATTTCAGGGTGGATTTCAGCCCACCCTTGCACCCCCTTGGCGACGTCCATGGTTGGAAGCCCTGCTGTCCGCTTGTTTATCGCCTGCGCTCGTTTTGGGTTCCAGAGAGCAAGTGGCGGCGCAGGCCACACGTCATTCATGGCCCGGGTCGACGTAGACTATCCAGGCTCGTACAGACCGACGGTGGTGCCGGCTACACGTCATTCATGGCCCGGGTCGACGTAGACTACCCTGGCTCGTACAGACCGACGGTGGCGCTGGCCACACGTCATTCATGGCCCGGGTCGACGTAGACTATCCAGGCTCGTACAGAACGACGGGGACGCTGGCCACACGTCATAAATGACCCGGGTCGACGTAGACTATCCAGGCTCGTACAGACCGACGGTGGCGCCGGCCACACGTCATTCATGGCCCGGGTCGACGTAGACTATCCAGGCTCGTACAGACCGACGGTGGCGCCGGCCACACGTCATTCATTGCCCGGGTCGACATAGACTATCCAGGCTCGTACACACCGACGGCGGCAACGGCGGCGCAAATCACATCCAGGTTAAATGTTAGAGGCCCAAGCAGCGTCAGCGAGTGAACGGTACATCTGCATGCCCTAGACAACGGGAGCAGACTTCCAACTCGTGTGCTACTGTTGATTGCTTGTCATCTGGAATTACGTCTCACCTGTTGCCGGGAACACAGCAGATTGGCCCCACATCGTGTGCTCAGAAGAATCCCTTTTTCAGCTGTACTGAGCTGACGGGAGGGTGGCATGTGTAGCTTCGACATCATGAGGCTGTGGCCCTGTCGTACCAGATGAGCTCTGTTCATGGTGGTGGTGGCTCTGTGATGGTTTCGGGAACCTTCTCATGGGACAAATTATGTTCCTAGTGTGTTTTAGAGAGGTCCTTAACGGCTGTGTGCTACCAGCATGTGTTGTCTGATCAGCTATATGCTTTCATGGCCTTCGCGGATGATGCTGCCAATGGTCTATTCGAGCAGGACAATGCGCCGCCCTACCGGGCCGCAACCACCCAGGCATGGTTCTCATCTGAGTTTGGAACCATCCACTATCCACCACGGTGCTCGGATTTAACCCTTTAAGTGACCGATGTACCTGAACCAAATGGTGCCAAAACTTCAATAGGATTCCCAAACCGAAATGTTCACATAGCGATCGGGTTTAACGAAAGCTATGACAAAACAGTTCCTTCCCCATTCTCATCTCTATAGGACCGATCATATACCTTTCACTGGTGCTCGTGTATTACATACCCTTCTAGTCCTCTTTTCTAGCACTCTCTTCTCTTCTACTATATGATTTATAGAATAAAGGGAAAGGGCTTGCTTCTTTCCGGTCTCACGGTATCAGTGTCTAGTCCCCATTACAAGGACATCATGCCACTAGACAGAGAAAAAAAGTTACTCAAATATCTTCTCTCTCCTTTCTTTGGTTCGTCGCCATTGATCCCTTCTAGCAAGTAATCAGTCAGAAAGGATTAGTGTCAGTCATTCCCCTAAATGATTACTTTGAAAAACAAATCTAAGAGGAAAGCAACACTTTCTAATTCTCAGGTTCACTCCTTCCAGATGCGTTTTATTCACTTCTTAGACAGCAAAAATATTCCTTAGACCTGAGTTCAGTTCATTATTCTAATTCCGAGTTAATTCGTTCCAGCCGGTTAAAGGGTTAAACACCGTAGAAGCTCTTTAAGATGTCGTAGAGTGGTGCATCAGATCCATGGACCCTGGACCGATGTCTAGAGTGGAGATTTGGACAACGCTGCAAAAGGCATGGCTGGCATTACCTCCGGAAACCCTCTAGCATCTGGTGGAGTCGATGCTTCGGCGTGTTCAGGCTGTTATCCACTCATTGAGGAGGACCAATACGCTATCAGGTAGATATTTCTAATGTTTTGTCCATTGAGTGTATATAGTTTTGCCATATTAACAGACTCCACAAATTTTTCCCCAAACTGGAATTGTGTAACAAGAAGATCAAACTGTACATCCTTGAAACCCCGAAGTTTCAACATCATTGGCATCCTTTTTTCCGCAATTATCCTTCCTGTGAAATTAACGTTCGGCTTCCTCTCTCTATCCAATCCGAGCTCAAAAATTCCTGACCATAAACTTCACCTCCAATGCATTTACGTTGCCGACCCGGTTGCCCAGTGGTATGAGCGCCGGATTTTCACCATTCGTCCGAGATGGGGCTGGGCTGGAATCCCGGTGAGACATGCATTTTGTGTTTGTCTTACGGCAATGGCTCTTTACCTTTCCTGGAAGCAGCGTCCCAAAATTAGGGACAAGCTACTGCTTATATACCATCGAGTCGCTCACGGTGGTCTTTAATCTCGCAAAGTTTAGAATTGCTGTTTCTTCGATTGCACATTTTCATCTTGGCTACTTATTTTTATCTTGACGCGTAATCTGGGTCCCCACGAACAGTCCGCAGTCGAACAAGACTGACTCTCAAGAAACTCGTGTCTAATGTCATGACTGGCCATGCTGCAGGAGACCATGTTTCTCTTCCACGCTTTCAAGTCGTTTCATCTGACTTTCTATTCCAGTTTAAACGCCTACAGTTTCCTGTTGTTCTCAGTTCCACCATGAGTATCAACAAGAGACAGGGTCAACCTTTAAAGTTGTTGGACTCAGCCTGCAAAACCAATACTTTCCCTATGGGCCGCTCTATGTTAGTTGCTACAAACATGGAAAAAGTGAAAACGTCTTCATCTCGGCTTCAAATAAATGAACTCTCAACTTCTTTGCAGGGCTCATCCTAGGACTAAAAAAGGGCAGGATGCTTGTTATGCAAAAAAGGGCAACTTACACTTTTAAAGAACATTAGAGTATTCATCAAAACCTACAGAAACAAGGCCGAAGACCACAAGACCGACAAAGCCGACAAGAAACACAGAAACAAGACCGAAGACCACAGAAACAAGACCAAAGACCACAAGAAACAAGACCGAAGACCGCAGAAACAAGACCAAAGACCACAAGAAAAAACAGATGAGATGAACACTAGTCGTTTCCCCAGAGGCTCTGCAAGGACAAACTTTCTTACGCTTTGGAAGAACTGTACATTAAATTACGACATAATTGAAAAGTGTAGATGTTTCAAATATTCCAAATTTCTATATTCAGTGTCAATAAAAAAGTAGATTTTTTTCTTCTTCTTTCTTTCTTTTCATTTTTTACGCTTTCCAACCGTAGGTTGAAGTAGCGTATATCCTCCAGCTTTGTCCGTCTGTCTGTCCGCACGAAAACTCGCCTAAAAATGGTTCGATTTCCATGTAATTTCAGTATGTGGTAGGAGACCACCTGGGGACGAATCCTATTGAAAATCGGCGAAATGGGATCAAAGGTCAGGACATAGGAGCGGATCCATTCCATTGCCCTTATGAGTCACAACTTACGTAAAAATGCTTCGTTTGCGACAAAACTTTATCATGTTATTTCAGAGGTATACTGAACCGGTTCTGTTGAATATCATCGAAGTGGGATCAAAGGTCAGGGCACAGGAGCGAGATTTATTCCACAGCCATTATCCTCATAACTTGCCTAAAAATGCTTCTATTGCGACAAAACGTTAATATGTTGTTCCGGAAGTATACGGAACAATTTCTGTTTAATATTATCGAAATGGGGTCAAAGGTCAGGACATAGGAGCGGGATCCACTCCACAGCCATTATCCTCAAAACTTGACTGAAAATGCTTCTCTTGCGACAAAACTTTAGTATGTTGTTCCGGAGGTATGCTGAACCGGTTCTGTTGAATATGATCGAAATGGGGTCAAAGGTCAGGACACAGAACCGAGATTTATTCCACAGCCATTAGCTGGTTAACAGGTAAATGGGGATGTGGAGGAGTCCGAACTTCTTTCTTTACTGCCTGTTTAAATAACCTTCTCTTCGAGTTTCCCCGGTTGTCAGTTTATTGTCTTTGTCTGATAAACTGCTGAGCCAACAAAAATGGATTCTGAGCAATAATTCTGCTGCGTTTCGCTCTAAACATTAGTCGTTAGGGACTAATTTTCGTAGCGGTGGTAGCTGTTCCGTATCCTAAATTGTGGTACACTCTTAGGTTGATTCGGAGTATAGAGCAATAATATCAATTCCAGTTTTAAATGCATTGTAAACAGTCCTCTCTTGAGCTGCGCCCGGACGCAGCTCAAGAGAGGTTGGAATCTTTCAGTGAAACCTGGCGTAGGGGAGGAAGGCCTCGTATTAATTATCGTAGGCCATGTCGATCTTACCTTCCGGATCTGGTTAATTGCCCCCCCCCAGCCCAAGAGAAATAAAGTTGTTTTTCAAATAACTATCCAACAATTACTTAATGTGGATAGTGAGGCGCTCACTCTCTCAGCTTTCGGTGAATTAATCTGCTACCGAGAGAGGGGAGGTATGGATCACAAAACATTCACTCCGGCACGAAGAATTTTGATAGACGAAAATAAAATTCGACAAATTTAATATTTTGCATCAAGCGACGTTGCTGATCCGCGTCTTATCGTGGCAATAGAGAGATCGGTCGCGACATCTGTTCCTTCGCTAAAATGTTCCTCCTCATGCAAATCTATTGTTCTCCAGTAACTAACTCCGCGACAAGTGAGAGCTCTCCGCAGCCTGGTATCGTCTAACGCTTTGGATGGTAGCTTCATGCTACATGCAATAAAAAAAACTTGCGGCAGTGAGATCCCTTCAGGGCCTGTATCACCGTATACGCCCAAGTCCCGCTACCTCGAGAAAACTTAGCGTCTCCTCATCGAGAACGCTCCTCAGCACGAGCCCCTCGCTCGAACCCGGCTTCTCTTAAACACCAACCTCCTCACACGAAAACCCAAGAGCGAATATATAGTTTTCGGATGCTCCCTCTCCGACGAACATTTCCTTCCTTCCTATTGGTTCTGACTTGCGGCTCCCTCCCTTCCCCCGGAGGCGATCCTGACCCTCCCGCCTTGGGTGCTCTTAACTAGGGTCACCTGACTTCCGTTCCACGCTTTCTCCCCCCCCCTTCTTCTCCTCTTCTAGGGGATTCTGTCCTTCACCCAGCTACGCACGACCGCCCGCTAATCTCTGGGCCTGCACACCTGAAAGCTTTAATCCACCGTGACTAAACGCACAGATCGTAACGAACGCTAACGGCACGAGTGAATATACAGATTAAGAAATAACACATATTTGGACATAAAAGATTATAATAGATAATCCAGACACCCTGGCTCCTGGCTGGCTTTAACAAAGTATCGTGGGTATTCTCATTCTTCAGGGAATATTTTATCTATCTGCTTAAGATAAATCTTTATAATCCAAAGTTATTATGCTCTAAGATGTCTCCCTGGCATCATTCGAAGTCTAGGGATTTTTTCACACATACACAAAGAGTGCTTTTTAAAATGTCCAAAAGCTGTGTCTTGTTTCTTTGTTGGGAAAAAAACACGTGCTTTCCTTCACACACATGTAGCATTAGGCTGATTAATGTTCATCAAATGATATGTCCGTCTCATCGCATAACATTTCCCAATCTAATTAATTTTATGTGTCATTATGATATACATAATTATGACTAACTAATGTTCATTAGCATACCACACATAATTACTGTTCGCCCTTACACCTGGCTAAAACGTTAATGCTTCAGCAAGAAATCTCTACACTTTCAGATCTCAATGGAAAAAGAAAAACAAACAAACAAAAGAAAAAAAGCGAAACAAACCTTTTCATCAGACCAATTGGAAAGCATAACGAGACACATAAAATTTCGTTACAAATGGCTTACATACCGCGAGTGTGCGAGAAAAAAACAACAAGAAAGAATAAATGCCCAAGATCTGAACCTCCTTAATCGTGTTTAGTGTAAAACAACGATAGCTGGATGCCCAAACTGCAAGCGAAATTAAATTATAATTGGTGCAGTCCATTCAATTCAACGACATTAGTATGCATTTAGAGCTTCAACGAGAGACTAAATGTTTTCGTCTTGGAAGGTTCGACAGGAAAGGTTCCAATTACTGTGTAAGCAAGTAACCATTAAAAAAAATCGGCAGATGGGCCTTCTTCACCAAGCGTTCCAGATGTTTCCTGCAGCTCGCACGGCAGACATTAAAATTCTGACGGGCAAACTCTCGTGTTGTAAATTATCACCCACAGGCTTCCACGCTACGTATGTATTAAATTACTGAAGCTATAAATTGTCTCATTATCTGAAGCAAAACTGTTTAGACATTACGACAACACCCCGATGAAAATAAAACACAACTACAGGGTGAACAACGAAAATAATATATATATATACATCTTCGATGGAACAAGTCAAGAAAAATAACAACAAAACTCCCTTCTTAAGGTCGTTCTAGTATCTCACCATGTTGAGTTAACAATCAAAAAAAGGGTTTGCCACCACCCTTTTTACTCGGTGATTACGCGTTCCTATTAATAACACCCGAAAAGAACGTAGGAGATAAATGGCCGCACCAGCCCTGTCTTTTACGATCGCTGCCCGGATGAAATAACTTCAGGTGGGAAGCTGTATCGGGTAAGAAATACCATCGACATTGATAAGGAACTTGCGAAACAAAAGGAAATCGGTTTCCTGCGCTCCGAGCAGATGAATTTATACCACTGCCAAGAGAATTTGCATGCGCATTAGAAAAAAAGGAATGAGGATTCTTTCGTCCATTATTTTGAATATATATCTAACGGAAGGCGCACCACACCGTTTAGATCGATTCGCGGCGCATTCAGATCTGGACAGTTTGAATAAGATGGAGCAAAATCGTCTCAGAAACGAAGATAAATGTAAAGCAATTTGAATTTTTGAGCTTATATGTGCGCGATGTTTCGAAACAAAACAAGATCGATTTCTGTTCTTGTGACGAAGTGAGCAAGCCGCAAGAGCGATGGGTTTTTCTTTTCTGTTGCCTTCAACAATGGCATACCTTGCATTCCAATGTGGTTGTTTAACACACTGCGAATGAATCTACCTAAGCTTCTACATTTTTTGCTTTAAAGTAGAATAAATGAAAGTTTTACTTCCATGAAACACACACAAAAAAAAAGAACTAATAAATTCTATAACAGCCTAGCGGATTTTTCGTATCACTTGCGCACGCACGCACACACACACAAAATCAGTGGCGTATCTTAGGTCCGAGACCTGTGCTATCTCACCCACCCAACCACAGTACTGCTTTTTTTTTTTTAATTGCGAAGTTGAATTTTTAATTGTTAAGTAATAGAAGTAACTTTGTTTCTAACTTTGTTTCTGCTATTGCTAAAATGATACCAAAAAATTATAAGGATTAGGATTTGAACACTTATTTGTACATGAACTCCATTCTTCCTTCCTTTTGTGTGAACTTCTCCTTTTGTATCAACAAAAATGCTTCTTCCGAGTATTTTTTTCATATTTAAAAATAATGTTTTCTCTATTGACAAATCAGCCAAGTTGCTCGAATGTACATGTCCTTTTGTGGGGCTCTAAGACATACCTCGATTCTTTTTAATACAGAGAAACTTCTTTCGGCAGTTGCAGTTGTTGATGGAAAGTTTAACATTAGGTCTGCTAATTTGTGTACCTCAAGAAACACTATGTCCAATTTATTCAACTTTATGTAACAAGTAATGCCTTACTAATTTGTTTTGTATTCATCAAGGGAATAAAACACCTTCAGTTCATTTTTCAGTCGAGCTGCATCAAAATTTGAGGCATAGTTTTTTTAAGTTCTGATAGTAGATGTTCAGGGGAGCTTTCACAAAATGTATCAAAACATCCAACAAAGCCACGAATTTAAGATATAATATCACTGATTTACTCTTGTCAGCAAGTTCCTGGATCATACTCTGCAGCTCTGATGGGCTAGTTGCAAAAATGACTACGTCATGCTGACAAGAGTAAAGAAGTGGGATTAAAAATGAACTTTCAGAAGACAAAAGTGATGTTCAATGCTTTTACAAGAAATGAAGATTTATCGATTGATGGAGAAAAGCTGGAGATAACAGACACGTACGTTTATCTTGGACAGCAGATATCAAGTGAGGGTCACATTGATGAAGAAATTAATCGGCGTACAAAACTTGCCTGGAGAGCCTTTGGAAGAAACAGCATAATTTTCAAGAGCAATATGCCATTATGTCTTAAAAGAAAAGTGTTTGATCAATGCATCCTTCCAGTGCTTACGTATGGTGCAGAGACGTGGACCTTAACTAAAAGAGACATACAAAGGCTGCAGACAACTCAAAGAAGCATGGAGAGGTGCATACTTGGTGTAACCAGGAGAGATAAGAAGAGGAACTCGTGGATCCGAAAAATGACAAGAGTGGAAGACATCATGATCAGAGTTAAATCCCTGAAATGGCAATGGGCTGGACATACTGCCAGAAGGACAGATCATCGATGGACAGCCGAAATTTTAGATTGGATTCCAAGGGACAGGAAAAGACCCAGAAGAAGACCACATGGGAGATGGGTGGATGAAATTCGAAAGTATGCAGGGGTGACATGGAGGAGACTGGCACAAGACAGACCGTTGTGGAGGAAACTTGGGGAGACCTTCGTCCAGCAGTGGATTGATAATGGTTGACAATGATGATGATGATGATCACTGATTTCAATTCATTGACACTTCACATAAGCTGAAACAACTCTCGTGAAACACGCGCTGTTACACGCGGAAGTATGCGAGTGACTGAGATAGTCGAAGGCTTCTCTTTTCTGAACGAAGCGTTGCACAAAGCAATGTTCCATTCACCTCCATACGCGCATTCATGTTGTCATGGAAACGCTAGCAGGCGATTGCATCGAAGCTCTTCGCATCAGAACAGCGAAGACTCTCGAAGGCATGCTTGCGTTATGCAGTTGGTCATCGCTCGCCAGACTGATTCTCATAGACGAAAGAAGCGAATCTGCTGGTGTTTTTTCCGCATCGACATATCTTAATACCGTTGATAATTGACTTTCATTTGTGTATATTTAATTGACTTTTATTTGTACATTCTCCTAGCTAGCCTAGAATATACGCCACGGCACAAAACACAGTTGTTCATCTGCCACATTTTTAATTTGATTAACATCCGGGGCATGTGACGTACTACAGAGTTTCGAAAAGCACGTGCCAAGACGAAAAATCTGCAGCGATCCGTTCTGCCCGTGTAGAAAATTTAATGTACAATTGGGAAACGAAATTTCCCCGAAGAAATAATTTTCTGAACGAAGTGGTTACATGGAGTACAATGAAAATAGGCCAATAATAGCACTACAATGCTTATCATGTATTTATGAAGAATTACTTCTTCGGGGAAATTCGTTTCCGAATTGTATACTTTCATTACTGGACTTTGTGACCTACATCCGACCCTGGATGTGAGAAAAGGTCGAGAGACGCTACGATGGGACAGGAATAGCTTCGACTAGCGCAAAATCTAGCACAGTAAAGTCGAATCGACGTCGATTTTTGTTTACCAGGTCGATATTACATCGAGGCATAGTTTTCGACATAAAATCGATGAAACGGAAAGTCAAGAAAAATCACCATTGAATTTCAGTAAACATGTAGAAGAAAAGTTTTGCGCAGTTTATTGCTTTAGTTCCATTAGGTTGAATAATCGACGTTTTTTATGCGATCTGTAAGCAGTGTTTCTTTCAGGACTTTTTGGCCGGGGGGAGGCAAGTTTTCCATTTGCTATATATATATATATATATATATATATACTATTAAGTAGAGACAGTAGCAAAAAAAAATTTAACAGGTACTAAAACAACAAAGTAAAACTCAAAAACCAACAGGTAAGAGTAAAAACATAGAAAGTTACAGCAACCTGAATGTAGAAAGCGTCGAGAATGCCGAGCCTTGGCTTTATCAATATATATATATATAATTTTAACTACTATATTTATATGTATAGAAGTAATTACTATATATCTAGCATAGGGGCGCATTTAGAGGGGGCCACCCCCCCAGAAAAATTTTTTTTTTTTTTTTTTTTTTGGTTAAAATGCAACTTACATTAGAAAAAAAATGCCTTAATTTTATAAAAATGTATCAACTTACATTAGAAAAAAAAGGTTTAATTTTTCTTCAATTTTTCATTAACTTTAATTTTGTTCCAGTTGGTGGATTTCAAAAACTTCCTTTTTTAGTCCCCCCTCCCCCATCGAAGAAAAATTCTATATACATCACTGATATAGTAATTACTTCAAACATTTCAGGAATAACAAACTTTTTTTCAGCTAAAGGAGGCGGGGGGGCGGGGGGTACGCAGGCTTGAAATTTTTAAATTTTTAATTTTTATCTATTAAAATGCATTCAACGCACTCTTGACCCTGAATCACGATTCCCAGACAATTAGGTATGATTAGTCTACTTATTGTATTTTGAAGAATATCATGAGTCCTAATACATTTTTTAATAAAATAAACTATAACTAGCACCATTTGAGCAAATATTTAAAGAAATATAATTGGAGAAATATTTGTAGCATAAGAAGAAACGAAACTTCCTTTGTCATCATAGCTTGAATTTATTAAAATTTGGTTGGGTAACTTAAAATGTCTCGGGGGGGGGGTCATTTCCGGGAGGGCTCCGCCCCCCTGGATGTATGCCTGAAAGAAACGCTGTCTATAAGCATCGCGCGCATGCGCTTCTGCAATCATTACGCAAAAACAAACTTTTTGAATGCTGGGGTGTGTCATTTCTGTTGTTAGACGAGATTCTTACCTGTCCCCTCTTCGCTGGTAAGTAGTTTTTTTTTTTTTTTTTTTTTTCTGAAGTATGTTTATAAGAAGTTGAGTCTGGTTCCTCTAAGTAGAATTAGTTTTTAAGATATACAGGGTGGTTCATAAAGAAGTATACAGTTTCCAGATGCTGTAAAACAGTAACAGTTGAAGACACGGACCACAACTGCAAACTGTTAAGTAGATGTACTCATAAAGTTTGTGTCCCGCTACTGAGGGAAGTGACGTAGCCGATAGCGCGCGTGTCACGTGACTAGTCAGTCAAAATGTCAGCGTCTGCAGTGGAGAAGGCGCTTTGTGTTCTTGAATTGAGCAAAACGGAATCTGTAACTATTGTGCAACGGAATTTTCGATCACGATTCGGAAAAGAACCTTCAACCAGAAAATCTATCTACGATTGGCATAAAAAAATTGAAACTACGGGCTGCTTGTGCAAACTTAAAAGTCCTGTACGATTGCGTGCATCGGAAGAAGTCGTCGATAGTGTTTGCACCGCCATTCAACGAAGCCCGGGAAAATCAACGCAGAGGGTGAGTCGTGAAGTGCAGATTTCACAGCCCACTGTCTGGAGAATTTTGAGAAAGAAGCTGAAAATGATTCCATACAAGATGATCACTGAAACTGATCACAGCCACTGTCACTGAACTTGATTCAGATATCTTACCCCACGTTTGGGAGGAAATGGATTACAGGCTCGATGTGTGTCGAGTGACTAAGGGTGCACACATAGAAAATCTTTGACTGTCTCTGAAGAAACTTTAAACAATTCCGTACAATTATTTTACAGGTAACAAAATATCTTACATTGTTCTTGTTTTATAAGGCGTTGAAACTGTATACTTCTTTATGAATCACCCTGTGTAATTTGTACGTACGCATATCCCAATTAGGGATAGGCTAGCGCGATGCTGACAGATCTCCAAAAATTCTGTGAAATTTTTGAGAATTATGTGTCTTTCGAATGTGTCCTAAAAGACTTTGGATGTTGAAACAATAAAAAAAATGTATGATCGGATGTTGATCTCGTAGAATCGTAGTCGTAGAATCGTACTACACATACGAACATATTCTACGTTTTATGCCATGATTAAAAGTTTAGAATTCCATGTTTCAACATAAAAATTGTAGAGTAAACGTAGATTCGACATTGCAACAGTACTAGAATCGATGACTAAACTGCGTGATATCAACGTAGAATCGAACGTCGACACTACTTAGAAACGATGTATATGTTTCTCTCGAATGGTCGAATCTTCGTCTACTGTTGACTTGATATCGACTTAATAGGTTTACAATTCGACGTCGAAAAGACGTAACAAAAGTGGACATGGATTTCTATAATCGACGTTTAATATCGACCAAAATCGATCAAAAATTCGACGTCGAATCGATGTAATGTGCTACCGGGGTTGGTTGGGAGAGCAGCTTACTCCGGAGTGAGTAGATGCGGTTTCGATCTCTGTCACGCAAAAAACTTGTGCTTTCACGGCGTTAATATCCTGTTAATGATTATCGCGACGCAGCATATATTTCTGCATTGTTGTGGCCTAAATGTTAATAGCCAATGTTTTTGTTCTCCAGCAAAAGATCAGAAAATAAATATGTGGGTCACAATTTCATTTCAGCACGACAAAGCTGGCACATGCGCTTTTCGACTTTCTTTTTAAAAAAAAACCCCACTAAATTCTTTTTTTTTTATTTTATTTTTTTCTGATTGAAATTTTAGGAACCACCGTGAGCAGTGGAATATAAGCAGTAGCCTGACACTAATTTAGGATCACTGGGTGACGTGCCTGCACCTCAGGACGCACATGAGATAAAGGCAGACAGCAGCGAGAGCATACGTCCGCGTAGTTCAGTTGGGAGATCGACTTATTCCGGACTGAGGGGATCCGGGTTCGATGCCCGGCGTGGACAAAATATGACGGAGAAATTCACTTCGTTATAACTGCTTCCAGGAAAGGGAGAGAGCCAGTCCAGTAAGGAAAACACAACATCCCCGTCTCACCGGGATTCGAACCGGGACCCTTCTCGCACGAATGGACTCGCGCCACCAGGGCGGCCTGAAGTTTATTTATCACGAGTAACTGCACCATCTGAAAATCTGCACCAGTACTTCCGTTGTTTGACTTCAGGTTCAGCGTTTGTGTTATGGCTTCTCAAGTCTTGTGTGACTTAGAAGCACATTCAGTAGCGCTTTAGTACTAGATTTCACGGTGATCTGGAATATTAAAAAGGCCACGGAAACGAATAGTAGGATTATTACAAAACAGCGTAACATCGACTGAACGGACTACCACTGCCAAAGAGGAACTTTAAATGGAGTGTACAACTGTCCTTAAGGATAAAAATACAGCGAAGAGCTGAAACGTTATGACCAGCACGTCTTTATGCAAATCGAAGCAACTGCAGGTTAACCACGGCGCGTGTGAAGGTCATAAAACAGTGTTAGAAACACTTGATACTGAACTTCGTTAATCAGTGTTACTCTTGCTCTTCAGATGGGAAAGACAGAGGACTTATTCACATACGCGAGTTTCACAAGGGCCAAATTGTAGTGGCCAGACGACTAGGTCAGAGCATTTCCGAGACTGCAAGTCTTGTGGGGTGCTCACGGTCAGCTGTGGTTAGTACCTTCAAAAAGTGGTCGAATAACTTAAGGGAGTTTGATAAAGGCCAAATTGTAATGGCCAGAGGACTGGGTCAGAGCATTTCCGAGACTGCAAGGCTTGTGGGGTGCTCACGGTCAGCCGTGGTTAGTACCTTCAAAAAATGGTCCGAGGACTTAAGCGAGTTTGACAAAGGCTAAATTTTAATGTCCAGAGGACTGGGTCAGATCATTTCCGAGACTGCAAGGCTTGTGAGGTGCTCACGGTCAACCGTAGTTAGTACCATCAAAAAGTGGTCCGAGAACGAAAAACCACGAATCGCCAGCAAGGTGTGGATCTGAAGCCTAGGTGCTTTGCATGAGTGTCTTGATCAATGTGCTGCATACTGTTTTTTCATTAGTATTTATCACCCCAGCACGTAAACGAAATGTTAAGCATATAAATAAAAATTGCCAATAAGGTCCGAGGCCTAAGGTGTCTTGTAAGCAGCTAAGAATTGATATGGTTCTTCTCCTATCTCAATTTTATTCAGTATGTTTATTTGCACGCTCTTTATCCTAAAATTCAAGATTGTAAAAGTTAAATTTAACTGAAAAGTCTTCACGCTAGGAACTTTGTAAGCGTCTAAGGCTCAATGCGTTCATGGTTCTAGATAACATTTCATTCGGTGTTTACACATATTAAGATTGTTGTGTTCATTCGAACAATGAGCTTCTTATACCATTTTGGGCTTTAGGCCTGAACATGTGCATCTCGCACGGATCAACCTTGGTCAGCTCGATGGTCGAACACTCACCAGAAGATGCTTGGGATCAACATCGGCAAACCAATCTCAGTTGCATATTCAACTTCGTGGCCTCTTCTTCAGCGTATTCAGAACTCCATGTCTCCTCTGCTCCTTTCGCTGCTCGTCAACAACTCTGCTTCCACGGATTTTACCTCACTCCTGGATCGCCATTATTCCGCCAAAGTATTTCTTCGATCAAGTCACCAAAGCGTTTGTCAACTTTAGTTGGTATAAGGTGCACTTGATAAATGCCTCCAATCTCTCTCTACCACAAGCATACGGCGGCCCCAACCTTCTTCTGAAATATCGCACTTATCGACTCACTCTCTTTCTTCAAGAGCTTTCCAGACTTTCCACTCCTGGTGGCGACATTCTCAACTCTCTCATCTCACCGTGGAACCCATTTCTCACCTTCGATCGTTTCATGAAAATGGAGCAGTACCCACTCATTCCTCTAATCTTCCCGATTTATACCGCGAAGCTCTCACCCTCTGAGAAGCTCTTGTCCCAATCCGTCTCCCGCCCACTTCAGTAAATGATCTTCTCGACGAACCTCTTTTTTTCTCCTCGGTGCTTCATCCCAGTTCTCATACCCACTTTTACTACCCTTCCTGGCCCACCAGCGGAGTGGTGAGAGTGTCTCAACCCCTTCATTCCAATCTAACAAGGAAATCCCTTCCCGAAATTTCCCCTCCACTTCAAGAAACATCCGAAAATCAAGCCAACCTGATGCCCCATGCGCAGACTCTTTCCGACCCTGGTAAACAGAACTGGACTTATACACCAACCTTCAGCTCAGCTTCTTCTTCTATTTGTTATCTCCTTAAATGATCGTCAAATGCTGAAATTAACCTCGAAATTACTCTACCGTCACCTCGTCACAAATAATAATTCTCCGATGGCTATTTACCAGATCCCAACCTCAAATCTTGCTGTCATCTGGATCAAAGCTCACAATTCGATCGCCTCCCCTAAAGCAATAGATATTCACTGGCTACGCTTGCATGGTCGCCTTCCGACGCCCATCACATTACATCGTTTTGGGAACCTTGCAAGCCCAGGCTGTTTCTACTGCTCAAACCCAGTCGACATCCGTCACATCTACTCAACTTGTCTGATATTACAGCCTCTCTTCTCTCCTATGTTCAGTCTCTCCAGCAAAGTCTGCCATTCGTCTCACACTATGCACGACTACTTCGTTCTCCAGAGCCAGCCTCCATCTACAGCCGGCCACAATACGGTGTGTGCTTTTTTGTCTTCATTCAAGCAAAGTTTTCAATATATCTGTTTCACTTAAAGAATATCACCGCTAACCCTCCAGCATCCTACATTAATGCAAGACGCAAACTCTGTAAAATGTACAAACTATCTACAGTATATGCTCAATGCTTCAAACAGATCTCAATCAAGCACTTACATCAGGCACAAGCTACGATTTCTACAAGAATGGACACCTTATGAACATTGGTTTCAAGCCATTCTAAACAGGATTGTTTTCTAACTTTTTTCTCACCAGAATATTGTTTGTGAAATTTATCTTTCGCTTTATGCTGTAATTTTTTTTTTATGTTCGATGAACTCCCGAATTTTTAGAACTTCATGAACTCATGCTTCATTTAAAAACTGTCTGAACTCTCGTATAATATCAAAATTGAACTTTTCGATTTCTGCACGCCAATAGGCGTTAGTTGTATTTTGTTATTTGTTTTTTGTTGTTATATAGTGTTATGTTATCTTTTCATTTGTTTTGTGCATGGTTAATAAAGTAATGTTTGAACTTTGAACTCTTCTACCATTTTGGAAACGATGTCCTTGTAATGCTAGGCAACGTTATGTGGTTGAACAAAGAAAATGCTTTGACTAGTTTTGTCGATTGCTCAGCTGATATTAAAATATTTCTTTAAGAGCTGAACCCCCCCCACCCCCAAAGAAACCGTGTTTCTAACAGACGTGAGAAAACATCAGTCAACAGCTGGTGTACTTTCTGTTTTCAAGTTATAGGCATTTTTTCCTATTTTTTCAGAAGTGGGCATTTTTTTCCACATACAACAGCTTAGCACCGACTAAAAGAACAACTACCAACAGCGTCGCAACCGCTATAAGGCCTACTACTAAACACGAGGTGTGTGTGCAGTGATGTATTCAGGCAGCTTGTCGGGGATGCTTACACACACACCCCTCCCCCCCACACACACACCACGTAGGTTTTTGGGCTATCTCCCCTTATATTTAATTTAATTGTGTTCGTCGTTTATAGCTGAATATTTGGAGAAATTAATTTAAAAAATTAAGAAAATGAGGGAACATGTAATAATAATAAAAAAAGATCCACATGTGGACTTCAGTCTGAAATTTCTATCATCCTTCAAAAAAACATTAATTAAATAGTCCTCTCTGAAGGGGAATTTCTCAAGCAGTGACAGCTCGGACTACTTCCGCAATAAAAACCCAATTCCACACAGTAGAAATTGTAACGTATACTCTATATTCACTTTCCTTTTGATTTTTACTATCTCTGGTTATTTTATTTTACTATGTAAATTATCTTCTTACTGAACGAGATGTTATTTCACCCGCTGAATGAGATCTGGCAATGAGTGTAAGTCATGACGTGGTTATAGTCAGTATAAATAGGCGCGTTCAACGATACCTGAGGAGAGCGTTGGTTTATGTGAAGGAGAGCGTTTGTTATTGTACAGAGAGAGCGTTTGTTGTTGTATAGAGAGAGCGTTTGTTGTTGTACGAAGTGAGCTGTGGTTTATGTGTCAGAAAGCTGGTGCTGTATAAAGAGAGTTCGTTTATGTGAGAGTGAGAAGTCTCAATAATAAAGAATTTGTTGTAAGTACGTTTTTCTCAGTTCATAGTTACTGTCAGACCTCTGTCTGGCTGTTAGGTTTATTTCATTTAGTGTTATTAGTAACAACCAGCATTAAGACTTTATTCATCTTAATTACTACTACAACATTACTACCAGTTATAAGTTTGTTCATTACTATTACTACACTACTAGCAGGAAAGTTTATTCATAATTAATAACACAACAACCATTAGAAGAAGCGCGTTAGCTTAGAAGAAGCTGACTTCATTACATTATAATTGAAGGAAGCTATATTCACGATAATTAGCTTAGTTAAAAGTATATTCATTATAAAATGTTTGCACCGCAATACATGATCATATTTTGGAAGCTGGCATTCAGTTTCATATCAGTCTTCTAGATGCCGAATTTCCACGTATACGGTTAAGCCTCAGTGTAATTAGCGTGACGTTAGTGCTTCGAATTCAACAAAAATATTTGCTACCTAAATTTTAACAATAGGAAATTATTAGAAATTGTTCCTATAATAAGGTGGGGTTTTTTTTCTGTAGGTGGTGGTTTACACTCTCTGACAATAAAAATAAATAAATATCGAGGCACCTCAAACTGGCATACAAACATTTAGTTAGTTTTTTTTTGTTTTTTTTTTAGTACTATGTGCTAATCTAAAGGGGCTGAAACCAAATGGCAGGAATGGCTTACACCATACGTTTTCAGGTAACACTGTAATGATTCGTTAATAATCAGAAACACGCTTGTAGTAAGGCGAGGACATTTTTGCCACTTCTAATGTCTTGGGGGATTTTCTGTAGCACAGCCTTACCTTACTAGCATCTTCAATATTTTACACCATCGCATGGTGAAATCCGTGGTCTGTTACTGAAAAGGTTAACATTTTTACATTTTTAATCACTTGTATGTGTAGATTTCTTGGAATTTGCATTTGCGGTATAAGAGCATAAGAACTCTATTTAATTTTTATGTATCGTCATCATCATCATCATTGTCAACCATTATCAATCCACTGCTGGACGAAGGTCTCCCCAAGTTTCCTCCACAACGGTCTGTCTTGTGCCAGTCTCCTCCATGTCACTCCCGCATACTTTTGAATTTCATCCACCCATCTCCCATGTGGTCTTCTTCTGGGTCTTTTCCTGTCCCTTGGAATCCAATCTAAAATTGGGCGTATAGAAACCATTTTTATATATATTAATATAAATATAAATAACAAAATTGTGCAACAAGTTTCAGCCTCCCTCGAAATGTGTAATTGCCCCCCCCCCCCCCCCCCCGAAAAAAACTCTGAATACAACACTGTGTGTGTGTGTGTGTGTGTGTGGCAACATTAAAAAAAATGGTACTGAAGGGCACAAAAACGACTAAAAAGACTATTTTCTGAAGTGACGGCATGAAATGTCAGATTTAGCGGGAATTTACGCCGAGAATATGAGGAATGCATACATTTGTAATTTCGGCTTTTTTTTTTTTTTTTTTTTTGAATAATACTGCGAAAAGTGAAATAGAGCTACAGGTTCTCATGCTACCAGTAGGTTAGAAAAACAATAAAAAGTGAACTCTGTTTATTAGGCGTATAAAATAAAGGGATCAAGAGATGCTAGCTTTCACTACCTCCAGGTAGCTTCATCAGGCATTTAGTAGCTAAAGATCGTAGAAACTGGAAAAAATATTTCTAAGAATATAACTAAATTCAAAATAAGCAAGACACTTGCACGATGTCACGAGTTGTTTGATCCCAGGGTCGGGTGGTCACGTGTGTAACTTCAAGAAGCCGGTGCCATATCAATGGAAGGCTCGTGGTTACATCCTTGTTGCACACATTCCGTCGCGTGATGATCTCGAGCCTTCCTTTGATATGGCACCGGCTTCTTGAAGTTATACGTGACCACCCGGCCCTGGGATCAAACAACTCGTGACATCGTTGCAAGTGTCTTGCTTATTTTGAATTTAGTTATATTCTTAGAAATATTTTTTCCAGTTGCTTCTACGATCTGTAGCTACTAAATGCCTGATGAAGCTACCTGGAGATAGTGAAAGCTAGCATCTCTTGATCCCTTTATTTTATACGCCTAATAAACGGAGTTCACTTTTTAATGTTTTTCTCATTAATTGGGCGTATAGAAACCAGTTTCTTCATCGTTCGTATATATCTGTGCCAGTAGGTTAGTTGATGGCCGTCTTTATAAAAGCATGGCCGTCTTTATAAAAGCAATATTAGTTAACGGGACTCAAACTCGAACCAGGACGAAACATTATGCGCCTTACTCTAGAGGCGGCGTTTTCCCGTGATGTATTACACTGCGAATAGTTTTTACTACCGTTTTTCAACACAATATCACATTCAGCAATGTCGTTAAATTACCAGGCGTAGCAGATGTTTAAATTTGCATTACAGAGAACAGGAGGTCATCTATCACAACAAAAAAGGAATAAACGTACTCGTGAAATCTAAATGCATATTAACGCGGGTGAAAAGGAAATTCCTTTTATCACGGCCGGAAATGCCATACTACAAAAGAAGGCTGGTTTGACTTGTGAGGATCGACATAACACAGAAGAAAACCAAATGTCGGTGAAAAGAAATTTGCCCCGTGAACCCTGAGGTCAAGGACGCGGCATGTTATCAAGGCTACAGATAGATAGAGAGAATCGGGTGGAAAGACACCAGGTCGAGAAGATCATCGTTGCCCCGCCTCGAACCACCTGGTGATTGCACTGCATCTACCACACGATACAACCAATCACAAAGCGCGCGAAATCGCGCAAAGTGTGAACATTAATTATTTCTGAATTAATGATGCTTCGTTTCTGAGTGTTGGGAAGTGAATAACATGTTCAATATTAAATTCAACTGTCATCGAGACAGCAAGAAATATACTGAAACAGGCACGCATCCAAAGGGAGGGGCCTGGGGGTCCGGTCTCCCCCCCCTGAAATGTTTAAAGAGACATCTTATAGATAGCTTTTTTGTGCAGTAGCACAAACAAACTATCATAACATGCCGCAAAAATATATCAAAAAGCTTGATTATTTTAGCGGCATCTCTTGAATAATCGCAAAACGAATACATTTGAACATGAGCTTTTGCGAATTATTAAATTGCTGTAAACCTTATCATTCGGTGGCGCAGTGGTCTAAGCGATGGCTTCTGATCATTCGTCAGAGATGGGTCCGGGTTCGAATCCCGGCGAGGCATGAATGTTGTGTTTGTCTTACGGCACTGGCTCTTTCCCTTCCCTAGAGCAAGTCGCCCTGAATTAGGGACGGGCGACTACTTATAGCCTATTGAGTTACTCACAGTGGTCTTTAACTCCCCCACCCCCAAAAAACAACTTATAGTTTGATATACAGGTCTTATCTGATCGGGCTGGGGCATCACCCCCTTATAGCTGCAAGCCCACGCACCGAATACCGGAAGCTGGGTGACGTAGGGAAGGGTAGTCTGGTTATCCGTGGCGGGTGGTCCAGCTCTCGAACTTGCTGGAAGATTAACAGCTAACGGACAAATAGTTAAATTGTGTTTGTGATACACTACACAAATATAATTATTTGTACATTGGAAGTTTTCCTGAATACTTCTTGAAAATCAAATTTCAGGAAATTTATGCAAATAAGTGCTCGTTTCTTTTTTTAAGATAAAAAGAAATGTTTGTATTCTGGATCCAAATAATTTTGTTTCATGCTACTTATATACTTAATACAGATGTTTTAAACTTTGACAAGGTAACTTTTTTTAAATAGTGCTCTCGAAGACAAAAATTATAAACTTTATATTTGCTTACCAAAATGAAGTTGTCCAAACACGTAACTAAATGGTACTAAAATTAGGAAAACTTGTTCGTCATTAAAATGTAGTTATTGCACATTTAATAATGTAACAATCGCGTTTTTTTTAATCTTAATTTATTTGATGTAATCAGTGGATCAAGCAGCAATTCACTGTACAGTATGTATGTTAGAAAGTGTTTTATCGAGCCTTTGGTAATTAAAAACACACGGGAAAAAATTAAGTTTTTCTTCTTGACCTTTTTGTTTTATACACTATCTGCCAACAAGTAATTGGACACCACTGCAATCGACGATATCTGCGGTCCTGATACACGTCACGGCCGCCGCCGTTATATATCGTGTGGGAAACAACAACGCAACCAGTCGCATGCAAGATGCCACGCAGTTCGGAGCTCTCTGATTTCGAGAAAGGTGTAATCGTCGGGTATCACAGAAATGGCCGACCCATACGTGACATATCCAGCGGCCGCCCCGGTGGCGCAGTGGTCTAAGCGATGGCCTCTGATCATTCGCCCGAACGGGGTCCGGGTTCGAATCCCGGTGAGGCATGGATGTTGTGTGTGTCTTACGGCACTGGTTCTCTCCCTTCCCTGGAACCAGTGACCCTAAATTAGGGACGGGCGACTGCTTATAGCCCATTGAGTTGCTCACGGTGGTCGTTAAACCTCCAATAAAAAAAAAAAAATCATATCCAGCGAGTTGAAGTACCCAAAATCGACAGTGGCCTACGTGATTGGCAAGTGGAAGATGTGAGGTGACTGTCGGAATGTGCCCCGACCCGGCAGACCCACAAAACTGGGAGTTAGAGACCGACGGGCGCTGGCCAGAGAAATTCGAAAGAACTGCACCAATCGATGGGCCACATCCACAAGGAGTTTCGACAGGCATCCGGGAGTGTTCTTTCGATGAATACCATCCGTAAGGAAGCCCATCTGCTCGGTTATCATGGACGTGCTGCCGCCCACAAGCCTTTGATCACCAAGTCCAATAGCGCTGCTCGGCTAACGTGGTGCAAAGAACGTCGACAGTGGACCGTTGAACAGTGGAAACAGGTTCTCTGGAGCTACGAATCAAGGTTCAGCCTCTACCGTTCGGATGGCATGTTCTGGGTTTGGCGTCTGCCTGGAGAACGCCTCCTGCCGGAATGTATTGTGCCAACTGTGAAGTTCGGCGGCGGTGGAATTATGCTATGGGGGTGTTTCTCCTGGTATGGCACGGAACCCTTGGTTGCAATTCCTGGTAGACTCAACGCCGAGACCTACTGCGCTATTTTGGATGACCATGCGCTTCCTACGCTGTGGCAGTTTTACGGGGTGGACCCATGTTACTTTGAGGATGACAAAGCCACCTGTCATGTTGCGAGATCCACCATGGCTTGGTATGGTGGCAATATTAATCGAATGGACTGGCCTGCGCAGAGCCCGGACCTTAACCCTATCGAGCACCTCTGGGACGAGTTGGAGCGTCGACTTAAGGGGTGCCCCCACCGTCCGAAATCGGTGAAGGAACTGACCTGTCTTCTCCAAGCCGAGTGGAAGAAAATGCCGCTAGCCGTCGTACAACGCCTAGTTGAGGGTATGCCCCGGAGGGTCGCAGCTGTAATCGCCGCTCGTGGAGGCTCCACCAACTATTGAAGGTGAATATCCTTTGCTATCACAGGTGTGCAATTACTTGTTGGTAGATAGTGTATATTAGTGAACATGAATTGAACATAAATTGCTACTGTTTGATATGAAAATACATTTTCACTAAGGGAATTATTTCATTACTCATTATTTCGTAGTCGTAAGCTCGAAATGAGTGAAATATCTGATTCCTTAATTTCGTCAATTGGCATCTTTTGAAACGACGGCATGTAACGTACCAGGAGATGTGACGTACCTGCCAGAAGGACGCACACGACATAAAGGCAGATAGGAATCAGAATAAAATGTCCGCGTAGCTCAACTGGTAGAGCAACTTATTCCGGAATGAGTGGACCGGGTTCGAATCCTGGCGCGGATAAAAATGACGGAGAAATGTACTTCGTTATAGTGGCGCCCGAACTATCCGGATGACCCGACCGTTCAAAATCTCGCAATGGTGTGATGTTCTTTCCACACCGCGAGATAGGAAAAATAAGAGAATCCCTTCTCCAGCACTTCGAAAAAAAAAAAAAAAAAAATAATAAGGGAGAGATGATGTAACGTACCAGGAGATGTGAGACGTACCTGCCAGAAGGACGCACACGACATAAAGGCAGATAGGAATCAGAATAAAATGTCCGCGTAGCTCAACTGGTAGAGCAACTTATTCCGGAATGAGTAGACCCGGGTTCGAATCCTGGCGCGGATAAAAATGACGGAGAAATTTACTTCGTTATAGGCAGTCTTCTGTCCCTCAAACTAATATTTCAAGTACAAGAATGATTTGTTCACAAGTACAAGAATGATTCGGTGAACTATGACGACACTGTAACTTCAAATGAAACTATGACGACAGTTTATAATTTGGATTACAGGAATGGTTTATCACTTCCAGTGAAATGACAGCGATGCTTTCATTAAGTTGACGAATAGTCTTGCTTACACTTTTACGTTGAAATTATTGCTACACTAGATTTTACGCTATACTTTCTTTTTCTTCTGTATTTTAAAAGATTATAAAAGAAACGTGTAAACTCTGCAGTTATTTAAAAAAACTAACTCAGAAGTCCTAAATGCAGGGAAACTCTAAAGAACGTGTGACTTGTTTAGTTGGTGTACGTTCAGTACGTAGAGACGCGTTCACTTCGCACATCACTCCCAGGGTCCGACTACGGACTACCCTAGTGACGTCACAATCCGGTGTGCGGGCGTGTAAGCTATAAGGAGGTGATGGCTGGGGTCGGGTGCGAAGAAAGTGCGTCATAACGAATCAGGCGGATGAAAAGTTATTTAACCAGCCAGTCTTTTAACTATGTTATACTCAAAATCGTGCCTTAACAATTATTTTTTAAATCTCACCGTTTTGTTTTTTTGTTTTTTTCAATATCCAAATACATTTTTATTAGCCCGCCCGCGCGATATTGGAGGCGAGTTAGTGATTTGTGTGAGAAAATTAGAGGTTCATTTCCGGTTACTTGTTCTACATTTTATGGCAGAAGGAGACATCCAGGAAGTGGAAGACTTCGTAGAATCTCAGTGAGGACATAGGGAATGGGGAGGGAAGGCATTTTTGGTGAGGGGCTACCTTACGAAACACCTGTACGAAACACCTATTTTAATGCTCAAGGGACCATTGCGTCTAGCCAAATCCTGACAGCTGACACTTCCCCATAAAATTTCTAACTAAAGAGCTTTATCAGTCGCTACGTAGGACAGCACCGGAAGCTGTAAATTACACCTCCCTTATCCCTGAGTACGTAAAATAACAGAGCGAAACCGCTGAGTGCTGACACACAAAATAAAGCGCAACAATTTTGGTGTTACGAAAAATATTGGTTAATTCCAAATAATTTGAGTTATTAAAATGCCCATAAAACTTATTTAATAACATAGCTTTCAAATTTTGGTAACTGATCAGATCAGATCAGATGTAGAGGATTTTAGGAAGGGAATGTCTGAACCCAGGTCTTAAACAACCCTTAGAAATAGGAAGCTACGAGATTTGGGCTAGAGTGCTCGATAGGGAAGTGACACGGAAGCGAGGTAGAAAGGGGGGGGGGAGACGCCCTTATTTATTACCGGAGGGCCAGTACCCGGGGTCCGACGACTTAACGTGCTCATCCAACGCACGGCGGATATTTAGTGGTTCGAGCGTTCGTACCAGCCGGGTTCGAACCTGAGTTCCTTCGTGGCACTTACTAAAGTTGACCACTAGGCCATCGCGGCCTACAGTAACATCAGATCAGATCAGATGTAGAAGATTTTAGGAAGGGAGTGTCTGACCCCAGGTCTTAAACATCAGCCCTTAGAAATAGGAAACTAGAAGATTTGGGCTAGAGCGCCCGATCGAAGAGTGACACAGAACCGAAGTAGAAAGGGGGAGGAAGACGCCCTTATTTATTACCAGGGGCCATTACCCGGGGCCCGACGGCTTAACGTGCCTATCCGACGCACGGCGGATATTTAGTGAATCGAACCTGAGGGCCTTTCCGTGGCAGTCACGAACGTTGCCCGCTAGGCCACCCGTGGCCCTTAAAAAAATAATAATGGCATTACAGTAACTGAAATCTAATAGATTTTTTAAGTTGCACGATTTGTAGCGTAAATATCGGTAGGTTCCAAAGAATTCAAATTCTTCCGAGTTTTTTCGGTACGCCACTGTTTTAGGGACAGTAAGAATCAATTTTCTAAACTTTACATACTCAAAAGACAAGGCTAGGAGAACATCAAAGTCACTGCTGATATAACTCACAATATATTTTGAAACAATACATATTATTACGAATTGCCTAACGCGTGTTCATACCCAACTCATTGATGAATTTCAGTGGATCACTTAGGATAGTACCCACTTACAAGTCTCCTATGATGTTTACACTCCGTGTTAAACACAGAAGGAATTTTTCCAGTTGAACATCTAGATATACGTATACGTCGTGAAAATTGCAAATACGTATTGAGAAAAAATTGTGCAACAGAAGAACAAGGAAATGTATAAGAATTTTTATGCCACCATACAATAACAAGAAAGATGACACCGAATTTTCGGGTGTAATAAGCACATCTTTTGAATCCGTTCTGACGCAAATTAAATTTATCAAAGCTATTCAAAGGCAATGGAACCGGTATGGAAAACAATAGTATCTGACGGAAGAAAGAAGTTTTCCAATCGGGTCTTTAATCCCTCAGATATTGCTGTAAACGGAATCGTGAGCTTATGAACTCTTAGAAACAGAGTTATCGACAAAAATAAGATGTGACTTTACGTCCCCTGGTGGGAAAACCATGCATTATTTTAGGAAGAAAGTATTCTCAAAAGGTTTATCCACATGAGCGGTATTAGTCCAGGAAAAAAAAAATTTAGTCGAGTTTTCAGGAGCCCAGATTTTGCTACAAATACATCAGAAGCAGAAATTAACACTTATGACCCCTGGTGGCCAAACCATTCTTTACAAAACATTAGAAATTATGTGAAAAATATTTTGCATCAGGTCTTGTATGCGATACAGGAAGACTTTTTGAAATCGGAGTTTTAAGAGCAGAAACCGCAATTTACCTTTACGCCCCCTAGCGGAAAGTCTATGAATTACTTGAAAATTTTGAATTTTTAGGAAAAACATGTCACACTAGAAACACTATCCAACAAAGAAGGATTTTTTTAAATCGGACTCCTAGAAGTCGAGATATTGACAAATATAAGAGATACGTCTACGCCCCCTGGCGCAGAAACCATGCACTATTTTAAGAAGGAAAGGTTTCTAAAAGGTTTGTCGACACGAGAACTTCGGTCTACAAACGACGTTTTTTTCAATCGAGAATTTAGAAGCTCATATTTTGCTGCAAATACATAAGAAGCGGAAATTAAGGTTTACGCCTCCTGGTGGCCAAACCATTATTTTTTTCAAAAATAAGAATTTATGTGCAAACGATTTTCCATCAGGAGCTGTATCCGGTGCAGAAAGAATTTTTGAAATTGGAGATTTAGAAGCAGAGATATAGGGAGAAATGCAATTTAGCTTTACGCCCCCTAGCGGAAAGTCCAGAATTACTTGAAAATTTTGAAATTAGGTGAAGCACATGTCATACTGGAAACACTATAAAACAAAAAAGGAATTTTTCAAATCGAATCCCTAGAAGTAGAGATATTGACAAAAAGAAGATATACATCTACGCCTCCTGGCGTACAAACCTTGCACTATTTTAAGAAGAAAATGTTCCTAAAAGGTTCGTCGACATGAGTAGTATCGGTCTACAAACGACGTTTTTTTTAATCTAGAATTTAGAAGCTCATATCTTGCTGCAAATACATCAGCAGCGGAAATTAAGATTTACGCCCCTGGTGGCTAAACCATTGTTTTTTTAAATTAGAAATTATGTGCAAACGATTTTCCATCAGGAGTTGTATCCGGTGCCGAAAGAATTTTTTAAATCGGAGGTTTAGAAGCAGAGATATAGGGCGAAACGCAATTTACCATTACGCCCCCTAGCGGAAAGTCTATGAATTACATGAAACTTTTGAAATTATATGAAAAACATGTCACACGAAAAACGCTATCCAACAAAGAAGGAATTTTTCAAATCGGACTCCTCGAAGTAGAGATATTGACAAAAATAAGATTTACATCTACGCCCCCTGGCGGAGAAACTGTGGAATATTTTAGGAAGAAAGTATTCCGAAAAGGTTTATCGATGTGAGTGCATCAGTCCACGAAAGAATTTTTTCAATCGATATTTTAGAAGCTCAGATTTTACGGCAAATACATCAGAAGCAAAAATTAACGCTTACGCCCCCTGGTGGCCAAAGAATTCGAAATTATATGCAAAAGATTTTCCATTAGAAGATGTATCCGCTGAAAAAAATATTTTTGAAATGGGAGTTTTAGGAGAAGAGTTATCGGGAAAAAAATGTAACTTACTTTTACGCCCTCTAGCGGAAAATCTATGCGTAATTTGAAAATGAAACTATATCTAAAACACTCTTCGACATAAATGGAATCGAAAGATAAAATAATTTTTTCAATCGGATGTTTAGAAGCAAATATGTGGATTAAAACGTAATTTTGAATTCGACATCATCTGCATTTACGCCCCCTAGCGGCAAAATTGTGTATCGTAAAAAAAACGAAATGAAGGATCATCATTTGCATATTTCAAGCTTCCGAATGCAAAAAGAATTTTTCAAATCGGACTAATAGTTGCAGAGATTCCGTGGGTACAGACGGACGGACGGACAAACCGATAACAGAAGCACGATCTTTTTTTACAAAAGACGTGCTAAAAAGGAGTTTAGTAGAAACCACTCATAAAGAACCCGTATTTAGCGAAATCCCTGGAATTAAGGAGCAAAACAGAACCATTGTTTGGTATAATGTTATTTCAAAATTAATTAAATGGATTTTAACGAACAAAATTTAATGAAGTCCTCCGATTTAACGAGGGAGATGAAAGTTGAGATGATCAAAGTGAAAATCCTTCAAATACGTGGCGTCAGTGAATAAAAAAGGACATCGCTCTTTCCCCGTTTTACCAACACACAGCAACCGAAAAATTGTTATTCGGCCGCCGCCGAGGAATTGAATCCCGGATCTCCCGATAACTAGCTGAGCGCTTTAACCTTACACCACTGTGGTCAACAATTCACGGCGCTATGTGCGTTTTTCTGTCAGCATCTGGCATTATAAATCCGTAAGATGGGATCAGCTACTGAGACGTATCCATCTGGTGGGTATTAACGGCACTGGCTATATAATAATTATAGCAATTAAATCCAAAGTGAAAATCCTCCAAATACGTGGAGTCAGTAAATAAACAAAGACATCGCTTCCTCCTCGTTTTAGAAACGCACAGCAACCGAAAAATTGTTATTCGGCCACCTAAACGTGGAAAGAGCGATGTCTTTGTTTATTCACTGACGCCACGTATTTGGGGGATTTTCACTTTGACAGACAGACACAGTGAGGATGCAGAATTTGTGATTTTCATGTAGGACTTCCGTCCACAGGGAGTAGAGTTTAGGTCCCAGCCACCTACAGCGAGATCGCCTTTTGGGCAGGACACAGAAACGGAAGGAATGAGAGCAAGTCTAGCGACTTTGACAGAACAGTTTGTAGTGAGATTAGAGTACAGTAGATGGCGCCACCGTACAAGTACGATATTGCACATAGATGGGTGAGAGAATTTCAGGGGGGACATAGGAAAGAATACCCATTTAACCAGTGGGTCCAGCCTGGGGGCCGTCACTTAACGTGCTCGTCCGATGCACGGCGGATATTCAGCGATTGTTAGTAAATCACACCATCTCTGAAAGATCAGCCCAGGCTTGAACCTGGGGACCCAGCATCGATAGTCTGAAACACTAAACACTAAGCCATCCGCGGCTGGATTTTCACTTTGGATCTCACCCTTTGGATTTAACTGCTATAATTAATACATAGCCAGTGCCGTTAATGCCCACCAGATGGAGACGTCTCAGTAGCTGAGCCCATCTTACGGATTTATAATGTAAGATGCTGACAGAAAAACGCACATAGCGCCGTGAATTGTGTTGGCCCCCGTGATTTAAGTCTAACGCGCTCGGCTAGGTATCGGGATATCCCGGATTCCATTCCCCGGCGGCGGCCGAATAACAATTTTTCGGTTGCTGTGCGTTGCTAAACGTACAAAAAGCGATGCCTTTGTTTATTGTTGAGATGATCACTTTTAACATGCGAAGTATCAAACTTGAATGATATTCGATATTTAACGGGGCAAAGAGAATCTCTTTCGCACTGTTCTGGAATGGAGAAATACAAATAGTGGCATACAGGAAGAAATTGCAACAGCGTAGGGGAATCCCAGCGTGCTAGTGGAAGAATGCTGATAGAAAAGCAATGGGGAGAAGGTGTACATCAAATGCCCAACAAGTGAGTTGTGCAAGAAACGCTCTCCGCCACCCATTCCGAGGGAGAATCTTTATTAAAAAAATGTTAGGAATATGCAGAGCAACCTCCGAATAACGGTCTCTTCCCAGACCGGGAAAAAGTTACCATTGTTGGAAAGTGTAGTTGCTCGGACGTTAAGTTAATATCGATAGTCCATAGCTTTGGCACACACAAAAAAAAGAATAATTGTATACATCGATGAGCCATTACATTATGACCACCACCAGCCTAGAGAAATGAGAGCGCCTGGAGACCGAACGGTGGCGCAGGTGAAGTTCACAGAGCAGTATAAATACATCCCGAAGACCGGCTTTCGGTTAGCAGAGTGTTCGGAGTCAGAATGGGAAAGAGTTTCACTAAGGACAAATTGTGATGGCACGGTTCCTCGGAGCTACGATCTTGGAAGCAGCGCGGCTTGTTGGTTGTTCTGGTACTGCTGTAGTGAGTACGTATCAAAAGTGGCGCACAGATGGCTAAACGACGAATCGTCGTCCAGCCGTGTGGCGTCCGCACCTCACTGACGCCAGAGGGGAGCGAAGACTGTTGTGCGATGTTCACAGCAACCGCAGGGCCACAATGCGACAAATCCCTCGCAGGTACCACAGTGGTGATCAGGGCAATGTGTCGCAGCACACATTTCATCGCAGCGCATGGGCCTGCGTAGCGAAGACCCAGCCGGGACCTCATGCTCACTGCACGTCATCGCCAACAACGCATGAAATGGGCCCAAGATAATTGAGATTGGACAGTGGATGAATGGAAAAAAGTGGCGTGGTTTGACGAATCAAGATTCCTGGTGCATCACGTAGACGGCCGAGCGCGGATTCGCCGATTACCAACGGTGGCTATGGCACCTGGATGCACTGTTGGGCGCAAACAGGCCGGCGGTGGTGTTATGCTGTGAGCGATGTTTTCTTGGGACGCGTTGGGTCCCAGTATCCCAATAGCACAATCCCTGACAGCTGTCAGGTATCTGAACATCATTGCGGACCAAGTTCACCCATTGATGGCAACTGTGTTCCCTGCTGGTGATGGCCATTACCAACAGGATAATGCGCCATGCCACACTGCCAGAATCGTCAAGGAGTGCCCTGGCTTCCAAATTCACCTGACATGAACTCAATCGAACATTTGTGGTTCGACTTGGAAAAGCGGGTTCGCGCTAAATCACCACCACCGCACGAAATGTACGGGAACTGGAGGACCTGCTGTTGACATTATGGTACCAGATATCCCAGGATACCTATCGCCACCTCATCGAATCGAGGTCTCGCCGAGTGGCCACTGTTTGACGGGCTAAAAGGGGTCGTACATATTATTAGGTAGGTGGTCATAACGCAATGGCTCAGCAGTGTAAAGGTTACGCACAAACAGAACAGTTTCGGATCCTTCTCCAACGATGTAATGCTGAATGAAACTCAAAATAACAATTCAAAATTAAATCATGATATAGAGGATTTTATGAGTGTGGTGTGTGACCCGTTGTCTCAAACTTCCCTTTAGAAATTTCACGCTAGGAGGTTAAGTTTGGGGTACACTAAGGGAAAGAAAATTGCTAGACAGTGAAGTGGAAGGAACTTCACAGTTATATAGCCGCGCACCGAAAAATAGGAACAGAACCCACAGGGACCAATCAAAGATATATTGCTGCCAACGAAAAGCATTTCAAGCTTTCAAGTTCCTGGTTGCGACTGAAACCTACACAGGAGCTGGAGTTCGCCTCACGACGAACTAAAACTTTAAACTCTTTTCTTTTCAGTTAAGCATACCACGGTACTCGCCGTCACACAACTCATTGAGCTCGAAACACAGTAACATTCTTAATTCTTATTAGCATTCTTTATTCCTATTTTATCTCTTTCGCCGAAGGAACTGCGTAAAATCTTAAATGGCAAGGCGTCCGTTAGATCACTTTCGGGATTGACTGGGGTGTCCGTTGGACGCTGTTAAGAGGTTTTGTTGTTCGGAGGTTATCGTTAATATTAATCCTACGGCAGCTGTTCTATACCAATCAAAAACTCGGAAATTACCGTTGTTCGCAGGTGTCCGTTAATGGAGGTTTCACTGTATTACATAACCGTATGAGAGTCATTCTAAAAGTAACGAGACTCCTTTTACATGGGGAAGAACTGTTATGCGGTAAGCATACTTACACTCACATACCTTCGAAGTATTCTCCGTCTACCTGAATGCACTGGCCCCACCTTTCTATCTACTTCCGGAAGGTGTGTTCGACGCCCTTCCTCGTCATGTGGTTCAGGATACCCATCACAGCATTGTTTAGTTCAGAATTTGATGCAAACCGACGCCCGTGTTTTTTTACTTCAGAGAATAGGTGGGAGTCACACGGCGCCAGGTCCGGTGAATACGGAAGCTGCGCCATCATTTCGATGCTTAGATAACCTGCTGGGTAAACAAAGCACAATGTGCAGAGCATTATCTTGATGCAAAATCCAATCAGTTTGTGCATGTTCTGGGCGTTTTGGGGAAATTTCGTTTTTAAAGGACCTTTGGTAACTTCAGAATAATAGGCACCGGTAACGGTTTTCCCTTGCGGAACAACAGGGTCATACACAATTCCATTTTTATCCAAGAAAACCAGGTGCAAGATCTTCCCTGCACGTGCTTGAACCTCTGTATTCTTGGATCGGGGGACTCTGTGGGAGTTTCCATTGGGTGATCTGTTGGTTTCTTTCTGGATCGAAATGGTGAATAAAAAGTTTCATCACATGTGATGACTTGATCCAAAAACAGCTCACGTCGTAGCTGGCGGCAAGTCCTAACACGATTTGCCATGTGTTCATCTGTGAACAAGTGAGGAATCCACTTTGAGCGACTTTTCGGTACCCCCAAACGGTTTCTCACAATGCTACCAAAGGAACCAACGAACATATGCATCACATCAGCAACCTCCTCAATGGACATTCGGCGGTCTTCGCACAGGAGTGTCTCGATGGTATTGGCATTAACCTTCGTAGTCGATGTCGAAAGGCCTACTGGAGCGTGGCACATCTTTCAGGCATTCATAATCATTCACAAATTTCTTGTGCCACTCAAAATCTTTTGCGCTTGACAAAGCATCTTGTTTTAATAATTTCGTGTGTTTCTGTGGCGGTTTTATTCAAACGTATGCAAAATTTTATAGCTGCTCTTTGCTCCAGTTCCGAATCCACACTGGGTTACTGAAATACGTCTGAACTCTACTCCGTCTACTACGAGAATGAACTAGCGGAGCGCTGTAACGACGCGTCGTCACGTGACTGACCTTGCAGGTATTCCGACACCGGCGGCTGCATTTTTTTGCGTGGGGTTTGTTTGGGCACTATGATAGTCTGGGTACTTTTAAACAACCTAAGCATGTGCATTTTATAACGCATGCGTATTTTTACATGGTGGTATTTTTCACCCCAAAACGTATTCAGAGATTATTTCCGTCGCTCCCGAGCTTCTCGTGATAAGCTTGTTCGACTGTATATTATCCGTTCACGAATTCTATTCCTTCCATTGGCTTCTGAATAGAAATAGCTACTGAATAATTCTAATACGCCCGTTTCGGCATACCAACGAATGTCGAAAGTCGTGTTGATAATTGCTGCCTGGCCGGTTTTTAAACTGATTTAAACAGGCGATGATTATTGACATTCGTAGCACTTGAAATACGGAGTGTGTGAATATTCGATGCAAATCTAATTTCGCAACGCATAAAGATAAGTAAAAAAAAAAAAAGCAATGTGCTGTTGGCTTTTATGTTGAATGCTAATACTGACTGTGAATCTGTTCCTGCAGTTTCATTAAAGATTCTGTTAATAAAGAGCGAAATGGCGCAGATACAAATTATCACATAAATGTAAGAAGTCGTAATCAGAAGAAAGTCAATTAGAGTGAAAAGAACAAGGCCATATCATCAAATCATTTAAAAGGAACGCTCCCATTCTTAAAAACCCATTAACCTGGCTTTCTAGTGTCTGAGGTAATCACCAATGATCCGACAGCAATCATAAGGGAGTGATTGTGTGTGTGTGTGTGTGTGTGTGTAAGAAATGACAGCAGCAGCAACGCGAATGAGCGCCTGCGCCACTGAGATGCAAATGCCATTCTGACCTGGTGATCTTCCTCAGACCTTTTTTTTTCTTTTTATTTTTCTTTCAAGGTTGAGAGCAATTTTACAGGCTGGTTAAGTTCAATAATCGTGCTCTCACAATCGAGGATTTCACAACTTTCAAGGTTTGCGCGGGAAAAAAGAAAAAAAAAATAATAATCTGGAAAGCAGAATCATTCAGCCGGACCATTTGCTTTTCTCTGGGTTAAACAATAATTACAAATTCGAAAGTAACCTTAAGATACCGAAAAACTCGCTTTCTGTAAAGAACTATCCGTCTTTAATTTTTATGACATATGGATTGCCCGCCGCTGGCAGTACTAGATGTGAAAAAATAAATAAAAGAGAAAAAATAATTTTGCGTTCAAGGCTATGAGAACTAATTTTCTTTGGCTGGTTCAGGGCGACATTATTAGATATATATCTTGATAACCAATGCAAGAAGAATGGCAGCGAAATATCGGTGTAGAAAACAGACGTCCTGTGATGAAATAAATTCTCTAAATTACTGGCTTTAGGGATTTTTCAAGTTATTCGCTTTCTCTTACTGTTTGTAACCGTAAATTCTTCTTCTGTTTTTTTTTTTTTTTTTTGCGTAAGATACCTTTTGTTTCGGGGAACAATCTTAACACATTTTTTTTTTATTTTTCATAATGCACAGTCCTAAGTCTAGGTGGTGTAAGTGTGAATTTCTATTTGCAACTGTATGGTAATAGAGTAATTATTAATAATACTCTAAATAATTTTTAACCCTTAATGGCGTCGTTCGGTCCCATCGACTGCATCAGTTATTAATGTATGTTTTATTCATATATGCAATAGACCTAATTACTTGCACTTCTAGTACCTTCCAATATCTTATTAAATAAGCAATCTGCAGGCATGTTTGTAGGGATCACCACTGGTAGTATATTTTTAGCACGTCTTTTGTAAAAAAAGATCGTGCTTATGTTATCAGTTTGCCGGTCCGTCAGTCTGCCCGTCCGCCTGTAGACACCATATCTCTGCAACTATTAGACCAATTTGAAAAATTCTTTTTGCATTGGAAACCTTTAAATATGCGAATGATGATCCTTCATTTCGTTTTTTTTTTCTACGATGTAAAATTTCGCCGCTAGAGGGCGTAAATGCATATGATGTTGAATTCAAAATACATTTTATTCCACATATTTGCTTCTAAACATCAGATAGAAAAAATTATTTTATCTATTGATTCCATTTATGTCAAAGAGTATTTTAGGTATAGTTACTTTTTGAAATTACGCATAGATTTTCCACTAAGGGGCGTAAAAGTAAATTACGTTTTCCCCGATCTCTTCTAAAACTCCAATTTGAATTTTATTTTTTCCTTCAACGGATACAGCTCCTGATGGAAAATCTTTGTATAATTCTAATTTTTGGTAGGGAATACTTTGGTCATCAGGGGGCCTAAGTGTTAATTTTTGCTTCTGATGTATTTGCCATAAAATCTGAGCTTCTAAAATCTCGATTGAAAACATTTTTCCGTGGACCGATGCCAGTCACGACGATAAACCTTTTCGGAATATTTCCTTTTTAAAATATTGCATGGTTTCTCTACCAGGGGGCGTAGATATATATATATATCTTATTTTTGTCAATATCTCTGCTTCTAATAGTCCGATCTGAAAAATTCTTTCTTTATTGGGGAGAGTCTCCGGTGTCACATGTTTTAAAATAATTTCAAAATTTTCAAGTAATTCATAGACTTCCCGCTAGGGGGCGTAAAGGTAAACTGCGTTTTCCCCGGTATCTCTGCTTCTAAAACTCCGATTTCAAAAATTCTTCCTGCACCGGATACAGATCCCGATGGAAAATCCTTTGCATATAATTTCTAATTTAGGTAAAAAGTGGTTTGGTCACCAGGGGAATAAGTCTGAATTTCCGCTTCTGATGTATTTGCAGCAAAATCTGAGCTTCTAAAATCGCGATTAAAAAAATTCGTTTGTGGACCGATACTAATCATATCGACACATTTTTTAGGAATATTTTCTTTGGATGGTTTCTACACCAGGGGACGTTGATGTATATCTCATTTTTGTCAATATCTCTATTCTAGGGGTCCGACTTGAAAAATTCCTTCTTTGTTGGATAGTGTTTTCGATGCGAAATATTTTTCATATAAATTCAAAAATTTCAAGTCATAGACTTTCTGCTAGGTGGCGCAAAAGTAAATTGCGTTTTCTGCGTTATTTCTGCTTTTAAAACTCCGATTTGAAAAATTCTTTCTGTATCGCATACAGCTTCTGATGGAAAACGTTTTACATAGTTTCTAATATTTAGTAAAGAATGGTTTGGCCGCCAGGGGTGTAAGAGTTAATTTCTGCTTCTGATGTTTTTGCAGCAAAATCTGAGCTCCTGAAAACTCGACAATTTTTTTTTTCTTGGATCGATACCGCTCACATCGAGAAACCCTTTTGAGAATACTTTCTCCCTAAAATAATGCGTAGTTTTTCCGCCAGGGGGCGTAGATGCATATCTTATATTTGTCCTTATCTCTGCTTCGAAGAGTCCGATTTGAAAAATTCTTTCTTTATTGGAGAGCGATTCCACTGCGAAATGTTTCTCATGTAAATTCAAAGTTTTCTTAACGCACAAGTCTGCAACCAGAGGGCGTAAACTCACGATTCCGTTTACAACAATATCTGCGGGATTAAAAACCCAATTGAAAAACATTTTTCTTCCGTTAGATACTATTGTGTTCCATGCCGGTTCCATTGACTTTGAATAGCTTTGATAAATTTAATTTGCATCAGGACGGATTCAAAAGACGTGCTCATTACACCCGAAATTTCGGTGTCATTTTTCTTGTTTATTGATGCAGCGGTCCCATGGACCACACGACGCAACTTATGTATCGCAAAATGTTTCGTTCAAAGCTGTCCCGTAAGTTGCGTCGCGGGTTCCAATAAAGGATTCGATGTCGCCGATACGTAGAAAGAATCTTGGTTTTCTTCCAAATTTTAGTAACTGGATTTGGGAAAGATCGTTTGACGTTTCAGATTTTTGTTAGGTTACTCTGTGATCGTCTCTTACATTTCTTCAAAATATCCAAAACTGTTATTCTTGTTGTCCTCAATGCATCACTCGGACAAAGTCCATGAGACTGGGAAAACCGGAAATAAATTAGTTTTTAACTGCACAAAATGAAGAGTCGATGCATTATATGAAAATGCAGTGTTTATAGCTCTAGTCATCGCACTAGACGTTGGCCAATGGCTGTATTTTTTTTCGAATATTGAATATGAGTACAAGGAATGTATATATCATGCATCAGTTTCATAGAAATCCAGAACCTCTATCACGGTTGGATTTCATGAGATCTCTAGCTAAGGATCTTATAGATCCGTAGGTAAAAGAGAGATTGGATAGCACGAGACTTTCAAGGGAATTGCGTTTGTCCATGCATCGCATCCTTGGAATTAGGAAAGAAAAAAAAAGGTTGAAAAGTTAGCAGGAGAAAATAGAAAAACATGCTTTTTATGTCCAGCGGCAAAGAAGCGCAAAATTGCCTATTTGTGTTCTTCTTACAATAGACCAACATGCCTTGAATGTTGCCAAAAAATATGGCTCCAGTGCGCAAACTCTGTTTCCGATAGCTGAATGTGTTATCAGTTGAACACTTGCAGTTTTCTAGAAATTCTCGCTGGAGGGACCTAATACTTAGTTTTTATGAAGAATATTTCATGGAAAGCAGATATACTCAGTCTTAGAAGTGTACATATTTTATTATTTTTTAAAGAGAATTTGAAACATCTATATATTAATTCTATAAGGTTTTTTACTGTGAATCCTATTTCGAGAGAACGGCTGAACGTAAAGATATGGTTCAGGTATCAAAATAAAGGTCTTACCATGTAGATGTGCCAGTCGAAGAGAAAAATGAGATTGGGGCAACAGTTCGGGTGTTATGGGGCGGCAAAGTTCCCATGTAAAGTCTATGGGAGAGTTCCCATGTAAAGTCTATGGGAGAAGCGTGCGGTTGACTCACGCCCTATTGAAGGCGGAAGCATAGAAGAACTGAGATAGTCCAAAGTCCGAAGTCTTCTCTCTTCTGAGCGAACTGTAGCGCAAAGCAACGCTAGCAGTCATTCGTATCAAAGTTCTTCTCCGGAACAGCGAACACTCTCGAAGACCTGATTGCGTTATGCTGTTGGACTGTGCGATGTATATATATATACAAATTAATATTCATTCGATCCAGTTTATTCACGTAGGTAAGACGTTTCCCATTGTGTAAAGATGTAAATAAACATTCCGTTGACCACTGTTAGTTAAAATGTTACGGGCGACTGCTTATAGTTCATTGAGTTGCTCACGGTGGTCGTTAAACCTTCAGTGAAAAAAAATATCCAATCAAAATAAAAAAAAATCACGAACCTGGACTATTATTGTCTTTACTGAAGTGGTTGAATAAATTTGTCAATCAAATAAAGTTTACATTTGTTGTTTCACATGAGTTTATTCATTTCAAAGAAAAACAAAACAAAAAAACTAACCATCTATTCCGACGGGTAAAGAGTATTCGCAACGTGAATCTCATTCCAACAACATTTACAAACATAGTTGTGCCTGAATATGAGAGTGAAAGAGGGCGCTATCAAGTTGAATTTTTGCACACGATCGAGATGAGTGGACTACCGCATCACATTTTACGACGAAAAAGGGTGCAGTCGTGATGCTCATCACGACTCTGTGACGCAGTGGTCTAAACGCTGGCTTATGATGATTCGTTCGTGAAGGGTTCGGGTTCGAATCCCGCTGAGGCATGGATGTTGTTTTTGTCTTACGGCACTGGCTGTCTCCCTTCCCTGGAACCAGGGACCCTAAATTAGGGACGGGCGACTGCTTATAGCCCATTGAGTTGCTCACGGTGGTTGTTAAACCTTCAATCAAAAAAAAAAAAAAAAAAGAAAAGAAAAATCACGAACCTGGACTTTACTGAAGTGGTTGAAAGAATTTGTCAATCAAATAAAGTTCACATTTGTTGTTTCACATGAGCTTATCCTTTTCATAAAAAAAAAAAAAAAAAAAAAAGCAAAAGAAAAAAAAAAAAAAAAAAATATACTGACCGTCGATTCCGACGGGTTTCGTTTAGTTATCTATGATTCAGAGTAAAAATTTTGTGTTCCAACAAATTGGCGTCATTTTCGGTAACAAAATTTTAAAACAATAAATTTCTTTTCTCACATTTGGGTCTCAGAGTGTTATTGAAATGCAAAACAGTTATTAATATTGTTCTTTCTGCAACAGGTGTATTTATCTAGGGTGTAATACAGATAGCGGTCCCCTGGACTGATGCACTACGCCACTTACGGGTTAATGTAATAGGCTAATGTTATATTTTTTTATTAATTTTTAGTGTCTTGTTAGAAACTTTCGTTTTAATGGAATTTAAAAGCTGCAAATGTGTTCAAACTTTTTTTATTAGAGTGCGGATATTTCTTTCCTTCTTTGGGTGCCATCGTGTCTCCTGAAACATTTCTGATATCGAACAGGATCTTTTGGAGTCGAATTCCATTGTGCGCTAGGCGCCGGTGTTAATAGCATAATTTTTTTTTATTATGCCCGGTGTCTGCCCTCGAGTTAGTGTTCCGACTGAACACCCTTTCTAACTCGAGCGCAATTTTTGTGTAGATTCCTAACTCTAGAGCTTTTTTGTTTAAATATTTTAATTTTTCATAAGGAATAGTTTATTCGTGGGAGGACATTGTGTTTTCAGAGGGGCTAAAACTTTGGCTTTCGATCCAACAGAGTTCAACGCCCACGGGTAGAAAAATGGAGTAGGTCGAAATTCGGGAGAACGAAAGAGGGAGCTGCGTCTTAGTACAAGTAAGTAAGTGGATGATTTGCTTTCGGTTTTTTTTTTTTTTTTTTATGCATAACTTTGCCGCTAGAGAGCGTAAACGCAGATGCTATCGAATTCAAAATACATTTTATTCCATATATTGTGTGTGTGTGTGTACAAAAGTTCTACCCGTTTTTCTAATAGATGCAAATTACGATCGGAGTAGTTACGTCACAGATGACGCTGCAATGCCGAATTTTCGGGCAATAAAGCGTGGAGCAGTAGAGCATATAGAGACACTAGGTTTGTCCGAGTAAGTTATTCGTAACGGAAATCACGGACGGTGTACATGGCATGCGATAAGGAGATATTAGACATTGTTTACTGTACGAGTTCGATAAAGGCAGTACTGCAGCCGCGGATTGCCGCAACATCTGTCGATGTATGGGGAGGATACAGTTGATCGATAGCACGTGTAACCGTTGGTTTCGGAAATTCCGGGACGGCGGCAGACGCTGTAAAGACCAACCACGTCCCAGACGTGTATCCGTGGTTTTCGACGAAGATGTGGACCAAGCAAATAACAAATGACCCACATAACCGTTCAGGAATTAGCGGAAACGTTGTCGGTACACAGAACAACAGTCGAAAGACGGATGCATGAGCTTAGGTTCATTACCAAGTTCGATAACTGGGTCCCGCACCAGCTTTCTGCAAAGCAACGAGAGGGGAGAATCCTACCTGTGTTTCTTTGCTTTCCCGTCACAGAAACGAACCGTTATGGGGATGAATTGTAACGGGTGATGAGAAATGTGTACTGTACCGTAATGTAAAGCGTCGACGGACTGTTTGTCAAGGTGCGGAACCTGCTTCATCGACCTCAAAAGGAGGACTGCATCCCAAAAAGGTTTGTTGAGTGTTTGGTGGGATGTCAAGGGAATAATCCACTGGGAGGTGTTGGCACCTAACCGAACGATAAATGCTGACCTCTACTGCCAACAGTTGGACACATTGCGAGCACACGTCAATTGCAAAGCCTTGATCCTTCATCATGATAACGCCAGACCTCATGCTGCTTTAATCGCTCGGCAAAAATTACTGGACTTTGGTCGGGAAGTGTTACTTCACCCGGCGTATTCTCCTGACCTGGCACCCATGGACTACCACCCTTTTCAATGATAACAGAACGCCTTTGCTCTCCAAACTTTCGATGATGTGAACGATGTGAAAACGGCATTACATGACTATTTTGACTCTAAATAGGATTCACCTACTCATAGACAGATGACAAGGGGTCATACAGAATGACGGCAATTATGTTAAATCCTAGGTACGTTATTTGTTGTGTTCTTCTCCTTTCTTTGTAGCCTACAAAAACCGGTAGAACTTATGCACAAACCCAATATTCTAATTGATATAATTTTCATATATCTGCATATAATTTTTAATTACAGAACAGTTTGGCTAACGGGGGACGGGGGGTGGGTAAGTATTTATTTATGTTTCTAATGTATTTACAGAAAAATCTGCTCTTCTGAAAACTCGATTTCAGACATTCTTTCCTTGACCGATTTCGCTCACCTCGGAAAACCTTTTTGAGAACCGTCTGCTTAAAGTTAAATATAGCTTTTCCGCCAGAGGGCACAGATGTATATCATATTTTTGTCGATATCTTTGTTTCTAAGAGTTCGATTTGAAAAATTATTTCTTTTCCGAAGAACATTTCCAGTGAGAAATGTTCTGCATATAATTTAAACTTTTTTTTTCTAACGCACACTGTTCCACTAGAGGGCGTAAGTTCACCTTTCCGTTTACAGCATGTTTGCATCAATATCTGCGGGACTCAAAATCTGACTGAAAAAAAGGTTTTTTTCGGTCAGATACTACTAACTTTGAAAACATTTTGAGAATATTTTCTTCCTCAAACAATGCCGAATTTGACCACTAAGGGGCGCAAATGTTTCATTTGTTTTTCTTGATATCTTTGTATCCAAACGTCCGATTTATAAAAAAATATTTTAACACCAGATACTATTTATATATACCTTGTGGAACACTTTGGGCTTGTACTTGTGGAGGTTATGTAGCTCACGATTCTTTCTTTGGGTAATGTTTATGCACTTCTGGTTTGCAGATGTTTCACCACTTCCAAAAATTATTTCGAAAATTCGATTTTTTACTGTATGTTATTCGCTGCAATAAAGATGGGAAACATTATTCTCTTTGAACAATGCATAGTTTTCCGGCTAGGAGGGGTAAATGTCAAAACCCTTTTCTCGCTATCGTTTCTCCCGGGAGGCGTATTTGAAAAGTTCTTTTTCCTTAGCATAGCTTTTGCTGTGAAGAATACTCGTCGCATATTTCAAACTTTTCTGTTATGCAAAATTCTTCCGCCAGGGGCGTAGAGTTACGTCATCTTTCCTTCTGCATTTCTTCTTTTAACTGTTCGATTTGAAAATGCCTTTGTTTCTGATACTCCCTTCAACTATGAGAAACTTTTTGTGCGCCATTTGTTAATTTTCGTAACATACTTATCAGCCGCTAGGGGTATTGAATAGCTCTTTCTGTTTGTGGATGTTTCACCTATTGTAGAAATCCGGTTTATATTTCTTTTACTAACCAGTTTCATTTGCTTTGAATAACTTTGAAAAATTTTATTCACGTCTGAAAGGATTCAAAAGACGTGCTCACTACAACGGAAAATTTGTTGTCCTCTTTCTTTTTTTTTTTTTTTTTTTACTATCTTGAAGCTGTGTTTAGAACAACCAGAATGAGTGTTAGTGCTTCATTTACTTCGGACCCTTCGAATATTAATGAGTTTAAGTGCTTGTGGGGGCTTTTTGCGCTTTCAACCGTAGGCTAAAGAATCGCATATGCTCCAGCTTTGTCAGTCTGTCAGTCTGTCAGCACGATAACACGCTTAAAAATGTTCGATTTCGATGAAATTTTAATATGTGGTAGGGGACAACTTGGGGACTAACCCTAATGAAAAATGGATGAAATGGGGCCAAAGTCAGAACATAAGAGCGGGATCCATTCCATCGCCTTTATGCGTCACAACTTACGTAAAAATGCTTCGATTGCGACAAAACTTTAACATGCTGTTCTGGAGGTATACTGAACCAATTCCGTTTAATATCATCGAAATGGGGTGAAAGGTCAGGCACAGGAGCGAGATTTATTTCACAGCCATTATCCTCAAAACTTGACTAAAAATGCCTCTATTGCGACAAACCTTTGTTGTTCCGGAGGTATACTGAACCAGTTCTGTTTAATATCATCGAAATGGGGTCAAAGGTCAGGGCACAGGAGCAAGACTTGTTCCACTGACATTATCCTCATAACTTGACTAATAACTTGAGTAAAAATGCTTCCATTGCAACAAAATGCTAAAGTTTTGACGCAATAGAAGCATTTTTATCCGTAAACATGTAAATATTGTTAACACATTCGTAAGCATTTTTTCCGTAACGACTTTGGAAGCAGTTCCGCTAAAAATGTTTTTTGTTAGCAATTGCGGGCAGTGCGCATGTATAAGATTCGTTAGCTACGATTTTCGAACGATAACTTTCGTGAAAATTGCCCGATTTTGATGGGATTTTTAATTATAAAACGGCTTATGTGTAGTAGCTCTTGATAATAGAAATAGGTAGTACGGGCACAAAGAGATTTAATTTTGATATATGTGAACCTCAAACGTTATACCATAGTTTAGTCCCCTCAAAACCAAAGCATTTTCCTATGATTTCTAGTATGTTGGAAAGCGTATCATAATCAATGCATTGCATGATTTTACTAACTTTTATACTTTTCTAAGAAAAAAATAGGTTTAAAAAAAAATATCTGCGAGAGTCAAAATAAGAAAAAAAAATAATCTGCAGTCGAAAGAGACTCTTATCTTTAGTGATAAAAAAAATATTAACATCTTAAAATATCATTTTAATAGTATTTTATTACCACATTTTTGTACTCCCTATTGTAAGACTCGGGTAACGCTATCGAAAATATCACGTTTTGCTAGTGTAACGTGTGTGATTCTCCATCGCGAACTGTCTTGTGCTATCTGTCCTGTGACACTCCTGCAAAACTCTACCCATCAATCAGCAAGTTCTTCAGTCAATTCAAAGGCGCATCACCAAATTAATATGAGATCAAAAAACCCAGTGCGTGTCGGAAGAAAACTTAATTCTCCCTCCGCTCTCCCCACACACATTTCGATGGGCAAGGTGTTGTAACCTCTGTCACGCAAAACTATAAAGCCCTTCGCATTTCTACTTTCGTTCATCAACTCTTACACGAATTGCATCCATTTGTTGATGTCCTGAACGTGTGCTTTCCTCGAAACAATACTCATCTGACAGCGGACTTGTTCTTAGAAATGAATCACTACCCCCGCCTTATCATCTTAATACGTACTACAACGAGGCACTTCACCTGTGGAGATCGCTCAAATTATCTCACGTCTCACTTAACGGCTACATGACCTGCTTTCAGTGGCGACGGCACCCGCTCAGAACTGGGTGGGCTATTTGAAGGGAGGAAGGGGGGGGGTAAATGTTGGCAAAAAATCCGTTTACGTAGATTTCACCCCACGCTGATGATGTTATCCTAAGTGAGAAAAAAAGTTTTCAGGTATGTAGTATTTATTCAATGTATGCAGTACTGGGAACCGTGAATACGAATCTCTGTGACGTGCCTGCCCCGCAGGACGCGCATGAAATAAAGGCAGGTAGCAGTGAGAGCATATGCCAGTGTAGTATAGTGGATAGCACTCGGAGCTCAAGAGCCGAGAGTAGTGGGTTCGAATCCCTACCCTGGAATAAAAATGATGGAGGAATTTTCTTCATCATATTGGCGCCCGAACTTCCCGGCTGTTAGATTTCTCGCAATGGTGCGATGTTCTTTCCACACCGCGAGACCGGATAAATGAGAATCCCTTCCTCAGTGCTTCAAAATAAATAAATCACTGTGATGTTACGCTCCACACACAAAAAGAACTCTGGGATTTCTCAAATGCATGTTCTTCATGGGATAACTGCGTACAGCGACACGTTGTCCCGTGAGCCATGCCCCCGGCCCTCTTTCGGAATTTCAGCTATTTAATTTCAATTTCAGCTTACTTACACCTTTCTTTTTTTTTTTTTTTTTTGGAAGTTACTGTTTTTTCGCAACTTCAGCTTACATCTTTTTTTTTTTTAACGAATGAAATATCAATGAATGGAATGCGGGATTACACCTTTGTACAATACAAATTTGGAAGATGTGAATCCGTTTATTGTTGTAAATATAACATGGATGTTAAGTCAGATAATATCCGAAAACTTGAAAATTTCTTCGTCCTGGAGCGAGAAACGAAGCCGCGTCTCCCGAATAGCCCCCGAGTATGCTAACCTCTACACCACCCAGAACGACCAAGTTTCAAGTTTCCGATTAATTCGAAAAAAGAGAATGAATTCTAAACCTCCAGATTCGCTATATATGAAGCCAGTTCCTTCGACTAGAGAATCCTGTGATGGTTATATTCAAATTAATCGGAAACTTGAAACTTGGTCGTTCTGTGTGGTGTAGTGGTTGGCATACGCGGGCGCTATCCGGGTGACGCGCGTTCGATTCCGGCTCCAGGACGACGAAATTTTCAAGTTTTCGGATATTACGTGACTTAACATCCATGTCATATTTACACCAATAAATGGATTCACATCTTCCAAATTTGAATCTTTTTTTTTTTTTTTTTTGCAAGTTACTATTTCTTCGCAGTTTCAGCTTACTTACATACTTTTTACTTTCAGCAATTTACAATTTCTTCACAATTTCAGTTTCCTTACATTTTTTCTCGGAAAATTACCATTTCTTTTATTACTATCTCTTTTCGGAAAGTTATTCTTTGGGCACATCTACAGAATGAAAAATGATCGAAAGATAAAAACATTGGTGTTTGGCTTAATGAACGGAAGAAATGCAAGAGGACACCCTCACCGCGTATGGGCAGACGATATCAAAGACTGGTGCGGTGGAACACCTCAAGAACTGAGCCACTCTCCAATGAATATAGATCTTAATGAGACAATATAGTTAAAATGGCAACAGACACCAACGGAAATTGTATCCATGGTTGATGATGATGATCATGACACTATTTCTTCGCAATTTTAGCTTACTTGCATTTTTTTTTATTTTTTATTTTTTTTTTGTCACCTGAAAAGAAATCTCTCTCTCTCTCTCTCTCTCTCTCTCTCTCTCTCACTCTCATTTTTCCTTTTTAAACTATTCTTACAGAAATGGTGTCTTTCTACTGCTCTCTTAGACATTCGCTCCATTCCACAGAAGTACAAACATTAAATTTAACAAGAACTTAATTTCACAAAATTTCTGTGAATTCGAAAAATTCAGGTACGTTTATCCAAATTTCCTGAAATCTTAAATTGGTGCATTCTCCACGTGTGTGTTTTAACTGCTTAAATATTGGACGAGGAGCTTAAATATTGCACGATATTTTTGTATGGGGTGTTCTAAAGTAAAGGGTGGGCTCAAAGAAAAATTGGATGGGCTGCCTCGCGCCTGCATGCTTTGGGAACCATTGTTTTTATTTATCCCTGTTACGACCTCCACCACTAATATTGTTTTTTATTCCCTTCCTGGCTTTCATCAGGAATAGTTGTAGCCAGAAAGCTCTTCCACTGGTGCAGAAAGAGCTTAGCAGAGCTATATTTCATCAAGCACTGTACAACAATTTTGTTTTCCGTAAGTTCATTTCTAAGTTGACATTTTTGCTCTTGTCAGCAAGTTCCTAGACCCACACTCCGCAGCTTTGATATGGTACTTGCAAAAATGTATGTGTCTGTGTCATCCGTAAAAAGGTCGGTTCAATAATCTTCATTAATTTTTATCTCCTTGTCTTTCCATTTCAATGATTAAAAAAAAATCTGTGATTTTTATTTGTATGATATCCGAAGCAAGATAAGAGGATTTGGAAGGGTACAACGTCAGAGGTCTGAGGCTCAAACATGGCACATGCCTTGCCCACCCACGCCATCCAGGAAATTTCGTTTCTATGAGATAACATTACACACTCTGGCATGAAAACAAAAATTGCCACTCCACGTTGTTACATTGGTATCAGAAAAATGTAGTATTCAGTTATTCTGGATTTAATTTAAATTGTAAAAATAATGAAATTTTAAAATTGAAAAATTACGGAAGCATAGTGTTACGGGGATTTTGAAGATTTTAAAGTATTTTAGTTTTAATTCTTTTTCACGTGAGGTCAGCCGGCATTAGAGTGTGTGAAGGGATTTGCAAAGGCGGCATTAGTAATTAGGGTTGCAAAAATGTGTTCCCCAGGGAATCGTTCTTTTGTATGGAAGGTCCTTTTAGAAAACTTTAAGGGCCTGAATCGTTTTAGTAGCCTTGGCTGCAATCATAGGCATTGCTTTCGTGTGGTCGTGATTGTTTTACTGCATCAGAGGCGTCCGGCTGATCTGCTCTTGGAGCCAGGAGACACACAGGGGGAGAAGTAACTAAGAACTCTAAGAGGGAGTCAGAGAGAGAGAGAGAGAGAGAGAGAGAGAGAGAGAGAGAGAGAGAGAGTGAAAGATGGCTTCGTAACCTGGAAGCAAGAATGATAAGTAAATGAATTAGAAGAGAAGTTAGGTAGAACTGCAAATGACAAGTAGAAAATAAAGCAATTATAATTAATTCAGTAAACAATATAACTTCAGGACATACCCAAAAGGGAAATTAAATAGTAATAAAGAAATGATTTAATATCGCAAATAGTCTTGATATTTTTCGTGAAGTACAATTCTTTCGTAGAATCCGCAAAGGGTTGCAATTAAGCACATATTACCAAACCCAAACGGGAAGAAACAGTCTCGTTAACAATAGGATGCTGGGTGACAAACTAAAGCCGAAAGTTGAGGGGGTCACGTCCCCTACGTTCCAATAGGATTCTACGCCCATGGTTGTCTGACCAAAGACGAATTTAGGGTTTTGCCGCCCCTAGGCCTAGACAAATTTACCACTCCTAGGCCTAGACAAATTTGCCACCCCTAGGCCTAGACAAATTTGCCAACCCTAGGCCTAGACATATTTGTCGTTGCTACTCCCGTTTGAAATAAATAATTTGATGGCCACCAAACTATTCTGATCAGTTTTTTCTTGAAGTACATTTTTCGTAGCATTTCAGGCATCAACATCAAATGAAGTGGAATATAAAATATAATAGGTGGGTAGTTACACCAGATGATAACAAATCGTGACAAAATCCGTTTATTTGGCGTAATGAACACTAATGAAACATCCAAGAAAGAATATGTGGGCATGACCAAGCGCTTTTCAGAGTAAGACCAGCGGAACATAATCAAAGAATATAAAGCTTGAAGAACGCCAACTCTCATAGAGATAACGTAAAACAGGCGAACACAGCGCCACCACATCTTAAGAAGTAATATTGATCCACGATGGTTTCCCTCGATCTGATGACTATTTGCTTACAGCAGGGTTTTTTTTCGTTTGCTGCTGTTTTCTGATAACCCGCCCATCCCTTATTTTGGTGAGAAAAATATGCAATAGCATTAGTATTACTATTTAAATTAAATTTTAGCAAATATTGTTAGGCCTAAGGATCCGAACAAATGCAGACATTCCCTAGTATTTGGCATTACTGAAAATGTTTCTGAAAAAATTAAAAAAAAAAAACCAAAAGCCTTAACTAACCCGATTGGCGTAACAAAACTAACATATCCGACTTGCGAAGTGATTATGCTACCGAGAAGGTAACAATCACGTGAGTAGCTCGACTGATTGTTCTTTACCCAAAGAATTGAAGTCAACAGAAATACGCATGCGCAGTCTGCTCCGGTATCAGCCTGTATGTTGGCTTCTGTGCACTGCATTTTAACTCTGAAGATATGGCGGCGCTAGTTATGTCTCGCCGAGCCTTAACTTCTTTTCAGTTAGATATTCTTTGACATAAGAGAGACGTACGAGCAGGAAGACTAAACGCAGCAGTAGCGAAAGAGGTCGCAACCCATTCAGCCGCCCCGCAGTGAGACAAACTAAAGAGAATCGCCTCCTACACAAATGCAAATGCCACTGCTATAAGGGAATCTATTGAAATTTTAACCAACCCGCTCACGTGCGATAAAGAACTCGCAGTTGACTTACCTTTTGCATGGTGCATGTTTCTAAGTACAGCACGCACCTAACCAATGTCCTTTACCCTCCTGCACGAGGCACATTTCACCTCTAGCATTGTACTAAGTTCTATGTTTATACTAGCTTTACTATCCGGCTTTGCCGTGTACAGAATGTATGGAATCTGTAGAATCAAACGGACCGAAAGCGTTACGAATTATTTAACACGTGTCCAGTATATACACAGCATTAGAACACAAACTGAACAAAATTCGTTAACAATTTCTTATCGACGATCAAATGCATCACGTGCTTTCAGTTTCAGACGTCTTTGAGGGGCGCATCTCTGGAATAAAAAAAAGTTAAAAACGTATATTTGCGAAAACTTTATGAAACTGGCTGAAATTTCAATGAACACCATAAATCGTTAATAGGAACATGACCTCCAAATTTCGCCTGAATCGGTAAATAACTTTTTTAAATTAGCCGTCAAAATTTTATTAACCGTTTCTGCGTATATATTTCTGTTTACCGATGAATTAGAAATTCCATACCTATTTTAAAAAGTTTTGACCAGATCCCGGTGAAATTTTGAGGGACTCCTCTTATTACCAAAATTCATGGTGTTGATAAAAATTTCAGCCCGTTTCCTTAAGATTTCCCAAAGTTCGTTTTTGCATTTTTTTATGCACAGTTCTTAAAGAATAGAAACACCTGTGGATGTGCAGGGCGATGAATGCAGTCACGTGCTTTCAGAGTTGGAACAGGAGGACGTAGCAAAAGACGCTGACTTCATTGATTAACTTATTAATTAATTCATAACTCACGAATGGAACAACGTATACATCTTTAAATAGTTGCGTTGACCTAGAAATTCCAGTATTAATAAGCTATGCAAATTTTACGATGCTACAGTTCGGCGTTTGAGAGTTTTTGCTGCTTCAGACAAACAGACGTTTTGTGTTTTATATATGAGATTAATGTTGAATTGTATTTTAAAATCTTGTGTATTCTTTAGACGTTTACTTCATCCTGAAGAAGCCACCCGTTGGTGGCGAAAGCACGCATGTTTCTTTAGTGTTCATTACGCCAAATAAACGAATTTCCTCACGATTTGTTATCAAATAACGTGGTTTCTCCGTTGGTTGCTGTTGTTGATCGAACGCATTTAACAGTGAAATGTTCATCAATTTTTTGACATTTTAGTAATTCTTCAGCAATTTTCACTTTTTTTAGCAGTAGCTATTCTTTTGTATTGAGCTCCATTCAGTCTCTTCCTTTCATCACTCATAGTTAAATTAGTCTTGAGAAACGAAAATTTTATCTTCTTATCTACAGTAAACAAATTATTCAGTACTCAATACTGAATAATTTGTTTACTGTAGATAAGAAGAAGATAAGGGACCGCCAGAAAACAGTATCGGAAACGTTAAGAGCTACGATTTTCTATTGTCACTGTAAAGTGAGCATGACCCAATCAAGTACCTCTTAACTTTTCTTGGAATTTTCATGAGGTGCCTGCTACTTCTAATGAAGCAGTTGTACACAGAAAAGCGAAGTGATCAAGAGTCAAATTCACTGAGTTCGGTGTGGGAGGAACAAATTAGCTGATGGTGCTCAAATTCATCCCTTGCCTTCCCCACTACCATTGTATTCATTCTTAGGGCAGATAATATAGCTTATCATGAATATCCTGCAAATGTCTCCCTCTAAAGCCCAAAGCGATCTTTGCCAGAAAACTCTTTCTAGCCTCAAAAGAGCAACGTAAACACTCCACTCGTTCTCCCCAACACCCGTTTATATTCATTTCAGTTTTTAAGCATAGTCAAACATGCGTTTGTCTATAGTTTCTGAAGTCAAAGAGGAAGGGGATTACGGAAATTCGGAAATAATTTTGTACACAACAGTTTTCGGATTAAATGTTAGTTTCGACTTTTGCTGTAATTTTAAAATTTTCTTTCATTATTTTTATGGGCTTTTAACAAATTTGCAACCCCTATGCCCGGGCCTAATCGGCCTATTGAAAATCTGTTTCTGCTTCTGATAGGTAATGTTTAACTTCGATATTGTATATTTAGGTTCCGTTTTCCCTCACATTCAAGCATTTGTTATCTCTCATCTTTGGGTTTTACAATGTTCCAAAATCTCTTGTATTTAACTCAGTTTCCTCGCGGTGCGGTAGAACTTCCACATTTTGATATGCATTTCACGTTACTAGGTCTGCCGGTGCGAAAAATACATTGAACAAAAATTCTGATATTCACGAGCCACTTTCCGCGATTCCTGTCGTGAATTAACGAAGAATATTTCTCATAGAACCGTTTCATTGAAATAACGGAAAGAAACTTGAATTTCAAGGATTTTTCGTATGCCAGACAAATTCTGAATTTCCAGAAACCTTTCCGCAGTTCCTTTCTTATATTGACGGTAAATTGCCGTTTTTAAGATGTGTTAACTGAAAATTCTGAATTTCCAGAAACCTTTCCGCAATTCCTTTCTTATATTGACGGTCAATTGCCGTTTTTAAGATGTGTTTAACTGAAAATTCTGAATTTCCAGAAACCTTTCCGCAATTCCTTTCTTATATTGACGGTCAATTGCCGTTTTTAAGATGTGTTGACTGAAAATTCAGAATTTCCAGAAACCTTTCCGCAATTCCTTTCTTATATTGACGGTAAATTGCCGTTTTTAAGATGTGTTAACTGAAAATTCTGAATTTCAAGAAACCTTTCCGCAATTCCTTTCTTATATTGACGGTCAATTGCCGTTTTTAAGATGTGTTAACTGAAAATTCTGAATTTCAAGAAACCTTTCCGCAATTCCTTTCTTATATTGACGGTAAATTGCCGTTTTTAAGATGTGTTAACTGAAAATTCTGAATTTCCAGAAACCTGCCCGTTAGGTGTACAAATAAGTTTTAAAGCGTATTTTGTGTGACGTATAACACTAATTCACAAATCGGACATTCCCCTGCGTTGTTGTCATGTGACCGTAACTGGTCCAGAGTAAAAAATGTGACATAGAATTTGCCCAACAGTCAAACGTACTTGCACATCGGTAGGTGAAGATAGCAAGCGATACTGCATTTATTCGACACTACATTCGTTACGAATTTCATCAAGGCAAAAGTGCTGCAAAAGCATGTGCATCGATCTGTTCTGTTCTGGGGGAGAATATTGTATTGAAAAGCACGTGTGAGTTTTGGTTTAGACGGTTTAAAGCAGGTGATTTTGATGTTAGCGATCGAGGACGTAGCGGTGCCCCACAGAAGGTTGAACACGTGGAACTGTAAGCTTTACAGGACGAAGATTCGTCTCAAACGCAAAAAAACTAGCTGAACAACTGGGGGTAATTCAACCAACCATCACAATAGGAAAGAGACACCTCAATGGAGACTTCACAGGCTATTGCCAAAATGGGGTGAATGGTGACCCCCCTACAGTTCTGACTTGGCTCCCTCAGACTTTTTCCTGTTTGCCCCTTTGAAAAACACCCTTCATGGGGAACGTTTCGACGATGTGACAAACGTTAAACTGGCTGTGAACTCATGGGTGAAACGACAACCTCTAGAATTTTTCCAAACTGGATTTTACCAATGAGTTCAAAGATGGCGGAAATGTATAGAAAGTGATGGACAATACTTCGAATAGGCTAGCGTTATTAACAATATGTCCAAGAAATTTTCCACCAAGTTTCACATTTTTGCTGCTACAAATAAAAATCTTATGAGGGACGAGGCATTACTTTCAAGATGCCCTTTGCATAATTAAATAGTAACTTTGGTTATTCTGTGGGCGAACAGCAGCTGAAATTCGCCTTCACTTAAAAAGGCGCTTAGCACCGATTAGAAGTCTCACGGGCCTTAATTTGGAAAGTCCGGCCCGCTTCAAAATTTTTAACTAAAGCCCTGCCCGTATATTTCTCCTGTTTCCAAGGCCCGGGCCGGCCCGTAAAATTTCAACAATTACTAAAACACGAATTTAACACCTGGTGCACTCGGTCATTCGACTCCTGAAGAGTTTCCGTTTACTTAATTGCTACACGTATTCTATTACAATAAACGTTAATTCGGATAAGTATGGAAAAGTATTTATCAGCAACCCGAACTGAGCATACGCTAGGGAAAACAACGACAGACTGCCCAGCTAACCAGTGCCACTGAAGTTTTGAAAACATCTCGGCTGTGGTACCTAAGGGTTCATTTGCCATCTACTGACTCCCTGAGAGTACAAATGGGGAAAAATACGTCACAGGTGTAACGTATACTCTATATTCACTTTCCTTTTGATTTTACTATCTCTGGTTATTTTATTTTACTATGTAAATTATCTTCTTACTGAACGAAATATTATTTCACCCGCTGAATGTGATCTGGCAATGAGTGTAAGTCATGACGTGGTGGTAGCTAGTATATAGGCGCGTTCATCGAGACTTTGAGCGTTGTGTGTTGTTATGAGGTGCCGCGTGGTTGTTGCGTTGCAGTGTGTTGTTATGTAGTGGTGTGTTGTGTGTGCCTTAAGTTGACCAAGAGTCTTGGAAATAAAGAAGTTTTTCAGTAAGTCAGTCTTTCTCAATTCATAGTTTTTGTCAGACCTCTGTCTGGCTGTTAGGTTTATAACTTTCATTACTTACTATAAATAACCAGCGTTGAGACTTTGTTTAAGTTCGTAATTAACTAGTAACAACACCCTTTTGGGAATTCATTATTTTGAAGCTTAGTGCAAGTATTTCATTAGCTAGCTGGTAAGAAAAGAATCATTCATAATAATTAGCTTAGCGGAAGGTAAATAAAGTTAATTCATTATACAGGTTTATACACAGAAGTTTCTCCCAGCCCATTTCTCCCGTGTCATTTAAGACAACTTAAAAGCTTTTCGCACATCTAGAGAACAAAGTGCTGCCGACCAGAAAAATGAAAAAGATCGTCTGAGAGCGGGTGACTCGGTTTATAAATGTGCAGTTAATAGCCTGCCCTGAAGCATGAGAGGAAGGTGGAAGTTAGAGAGAGAGATAAGGGATCACATTCACATTGAAAAACTAAAGGAGCTGACCCACTCCAATTGCTTTGTAGGAGGGGAGGATGTCGTAAAACTTCTATTTTTACCAACAGCGGAAATTATTCAATCTTATCCTGCTGCTGTATGTTGTGAGATTTCCAAACGAGAAATGCACCATACAGCGATTGTATTGCTCATAAAAAAAAAAAAAAAAAAAAAAATGACCCTGCTCGGCCCGTGTCTGTTTTACATTAAATATTGAAGGCCCGGTCCCGACCCGTTTTCCCAACTTAGAAATGAGCAAAGGCCAGACCTGGCCAGGGCCCGTGCAGACCTCTAGCACAGATTCCTATATTACTTCGATACTTAAAAATAACCACGCCAACACGCCTCAGGCTCTTGCAAAAGCACTGGATTTCAATTCAAGCGAGGGACACATCAAAGAAGAAATTAGTAGACGCATAGAACTTGGCTGGAGTGCATTTGGAAGAAACAGTGCAACAGGTGGCTTTACCTACGTCTTACAAAGATACGTATTAAAAAAATTAATCCCTCCAGTTGTTATGTATCAGAGACATGAACCTTAACTAAAAAAGACATACACAGGTTGCAGACAACTCAAGGAAGCATGGAAAGATCCATGCTTGTTGCAACCAATGAAAATGGGAAAAGGAACAGGAAAATGGCAGAATTGATGACATCATGATCAAAGTAGGGACTTTCAAGTGGAAAAGGACTGGACAGAGCAACTTCTACCATTGGACACACTGAAATACAAGACGAAATACCAAAGGACAAGAAAAGATGCAGAAGGCCACGTGGGAGATGGATGAATGAAATTCGAAATCATACCAGAGTGACGTAGAAGAGAATTGTTGAGGAAACCTGGGGAGAAGTTCATCCAGCAATGAATTGAGAATGGTTGACGATCAAGATTTCACGTTCTGGTGGCCGAGTGGTCAGAGGAACGGTCTTCGGGCCAGTCACCCCAGGTCTGCTCCGATCCGGGTACCGGATAAAGCGTGGGTGTTGTTGTCTTCTACTGCTGGCTCTTTCTCTTCCCTGGAAAAAGTGGCCCTAAATTCTGGAGGGGTGTCTACTTATGGACTTAGATGATCAGAACGAGTCTTTATAGCCTGAAAAAAAGAAAGAATCGGGTTCTTTCTGCTTGTGCATTGTATCTTCTATATTCTCATACACGAAAGATTCCACGCATCTATACATTTAAACTTCCAGGTTCGCGTACGCGTACCTTTGAATTTGAATAATCTGCTACGTGTATTTTAGCTTGCTGGTTCTGTTATTTTTAAGCTTGCTTCTCTGTTCAAAGTATCTCTCATCTTCCATTTAAGCTCATTGATTAGAAGTTTGTGAAGTTCTACAATACATATTTTCTTTGACAAATCGATGACTGCATGTTATTTTATTTCTGGTTTTTCATCGGAGCTAGGCCTGAGTTCGAATCCCGGATGAGGTATGGGTGTTGTGTTTATCTTACGGTGCTGGTTCTCTCTCTTTCCTAGATAGAACCTCTGGCCAGAAATAAGGGACGGGCGACTACTTATAGTCGTTGCAGTGGTCTTCAAACCCCGAATTAGAAAAGAAAAAGAAAAAAAAAAAGGAAGAAAGGAAAAGAAAGATTTTACGAGCTGTGTGCGAGTCCCATTGCTCTAGCTAGCTCTCTCCCTTTTCTGGAACCAGTTACCCTAAATTTTGACACCCCTTAGAGTTATTCGTGGTGCTCATTAAACCTTAATAAATAATAATAATAATATATAATAATAAACCTCAGGAAGAGGTGAAATCATCTTCCTAATAATAGTAATAATAATAATAACAGTAATAATAATAACAATTCAATATACAGGGTGTCTATAAACGAAGTATACAACTCCAATATGCTATTAAAGAAAATACGATAGAAAAAAACTTACTTTAAACGTCAAGAGACGTGAAAAGTGTTAAAGTTTGTTAAGTCAGATGATAGATGGCGCCAGGTATCTCGTGTAAGGAAAAATCTCGTCAAACACGGAATACAACAGAAATGGCTTCCCCAGTGGAGAAAGCTGCGTGTGTGTTTTGGTTTGCGGAGTCAAAATCTCTAACAACAGTTCAGCATAAGTTCAGAACGGAGTACAAGAGAAAGCCGCCGACATTAAGGAGCTTCGAACAATGAGTAAATGAATTCAAAGCAATAGGAAGTGTCTTGAAAGACAAAAGCACTGTGAGACATTCCATTTCAAACGAAAAGGTGGAAGACGTGCGCACATCAAAGGAGCCCGAAAAAGTCCGTCAGCGTCGGCAGTCGTGAACTCGAAATACCACGAACAACGGTTAACAAGGTGCTGCATAAACGTCTACGCCTATATGCATACAAAGTGCAGTTAGTGCAAAAAAACTTCGACCAAATGATCAACGACGTCGCGGTAGACATGTTTAATTGCATTGACGAAGACCCCACACGCCTTTCACGGGTCTGTTTCAGCGATGAGTCAACATTCCGTGCTTCTGGCAGAGTGAATGAATGTAACTGCCGAATCTGGGGCACGGACAATCCCCATATGGTCGTAGCACACGAGAGAGACAGTCCAAAAGTTAATGTCTGGACTGGCCTAATATTACTATTACTGATTACTTTGTCCCGTTCCGCCAATGTGCTTGGCTCCACGGGGACCAATGGAACACCTTGGATTTTGTTTGAAATGTTGCGACATTTATCCTGCCTTTAAAACGCTGGTTCGGGCCCTGGCCAACCCCCTGGTCCAGAGACCAGCCCGCGATGTCCTGCTGGCAGCCGACCTAGCGCACTTTGGCTGGGTTCCCGCTCTGTCTGACGGGAAGGCCGTTAAATTTTTAGGGTTGACTGGGAGATTGTCTTCCCCTCGAACAGCTTTGATTTTAAGGCCTAATGGAAGACAGAGTGATAAGACCCTTTTCCTTCGCTGAACCAACCGTTACTGGCATAACAGCATGTCTGGTCATGTTAGCGGACTTTGGCTGGGTTCCCGCTCTGTCTGACGGGAAGGCCGTTAAATTTTTAGGGTTGACTGGGAGATTGTCTTCCCCTCGAACAGCTTTGATTTTAAGGCCTAATGGAAGACAGAGTGATAAGACCCTTTTCCTTCGCTGAACCAACCGTTACTGGCATAACAGCATATCTGGTCATGTTAGCGCACTTTGGCTGGGTTCCCGCTCTGTCTGACGGGAAGGCCGTTAAATTTTTAGGGTTGACTGGGAGATTGTCTTCCCCTCGAACAGCTTTGATTTTTAGGCCTAATGGAAGACAGAGTGATAAGACCCTTTTCCTTCGCTGAACCAACCGTTACTGGCATAACAGCATATCTGGTCATGTTAGAACAATTCGCAATTCCACAACTCCAGGATATTCAAGACATTTACCAGCAAGATGGAGCGCCTCCGCACTGGTGAAAAGATGTGCGATGATCTTTAGACCACCATTTTTCGGGGCGTTGGTTGGACGTGGGGTTCCACGGCATGGCCACCATGTTCTCCTGATATTTCCCCATACGATTTTTTCTTTGGGGCCTCATTAAGGACACTGCGTACAAGAAAAAGGCTACATCTATCACTGAGCTCAAAGAACGCATTATTACAGCCTTCTCACTTGTTACACCTCACATTTGCAGTGTACATGGGTGGAACTGGACCATCGTTTAGATATCCTGCGAGCAACCAACGGAGCACACATGGAGACCTACTGACATTAAAAAAAAAAAAAATGTTTGATTGAAGGTTTAACGACCACCGTGAGCAATTCAGTGGGCTATAAGCAGTCGCCCGTCCCTAATTTAGGGTGACTGGTTCCAGGGAAGGGAGAGAGCCAGTGCCGTAAGACAAACACAACATCCATACCTCATGGGAATTCGAACCCGGCCCCATCTCGGACGAATGATTAGAAGACATCGCTTAGACCACTGCGCCACCGGGCGCCTATTTTTTTTTTTTTTTTTTTTGGACGTTTAAGGACCACCGTGAGCAACTCAATGGGCTATAAGCAGTCGCCCGTCCCTAATTTAGGGTGACTGGTTCCAGGGAAGGAGAGAGACAGTGCCGTAAGACAAACACAACATCCATGCCTCACGGGGATTCTAACCCGGACCCATCTCGGACGAATGATTAGAAGCCATCGCTTAGACCACTGCGCCACCTGGGCGGGTGAAAAAGCTTTCACAATTGCCATTTGTTTTGATTAAAAGTAAGTTGTTATTTATTGTAGTCGTGTTTTTTTGTTTTTTTTCATAGCATACTGAAGTTGTATACTTCATTTATGGGCACCCTGTATACTGAGCTGTAAATTTATTTTCCGCTAGCATATGCGTAATAGGCGTCAACGATTGCGGAAAATCTTGCTGTGTTAGGCAAAGATCACTTGAATATAATTATGCATTAGTCGTACCTTACGCAATGGCTCTAAACTGCGTGTTATTATCAGTTCTGAATTATCCATTTTACAAGGAATTTTCCTAATTCATAGCCTGTCCCGGTGTCAGAAAGCGACTAAGTAATAAACAGCTCAGCTATGATTTCAGAAAACTATCCTCACTCAATGTCTAAACAACCTCTCCTGCCTCTTACCCACCCATTCCCGTGCCATCAAGGCTGGGTACATCACGAAACAGCGGTGACTTATAACTCATGCTGACCTTGTTCGCATATTCAAGGGTACATACACTTGAAGATCCTCTTTAATACTACACACGTGGCTCTTACCTTTTTTCAGACTACTTTTTTTTCTGTCTTTTGTCAGTTTTGAACTTAATACACACGTTGATACGGTGAAGTGAGAGTAAAAAAAAAATCTTTTATTGTTTTTTTAACACGGAGGTTTCACCTTTTCAGAAATGTGGGTTCAAAGCCAAAATTTCTCTGACAGACTAGGCCGGTGATGGTCAATTGTCTCTTTCAAGGTCTTCCTCTCAGTTCATTATCCCGACACTAACTTCTGGCAGCGGTTTTTATCCGTTCATGTCAATCTGATGCGTAATTGCCTCGCCATGGAGCAAACATTTGCTCAAGCGCCGCAAAACTGAATTGGGGAACGGATTGCTTTTGACAGTCCTTACATTGACCCACTCCAATAGAACGAACAAAGCACCGGAGACAGTTTCGTCCAAGGTTAAAGAAAAGAAAAAAAAAAAAAAAAAAAAGGTATAAAGGAACAAGATTAGATTCGAAATTGTTCGAGGACTTTTTCTTTATGTCTATAATTATATGATCTAATTTCAACAATTTTTTCGAAGTCATAGTTGTTATAATAACCGTAGGCGTAACATATAAGGTCAACTGGGAAAATAGCAGCAACATGATTGTCAGCAGGGGCGGATTGGGTCAACGAAACCAGGCCTGGAATTTTAGACTTGTGGTCCACTACAGAAACACATGTACCCACAGGGCAGGCTCGACGATAGGATTTTTGGGCCCCTGGGCAATCTTGAAGTCGGGTTCCCCAAAGTTTTCCTCAGTTCCTTCTCCCCACAAAACGATTTTAGAAGAATGTAGAATTAATATACTTTAGATTAAAAACAGGCTGTACAAAACCTTGCACATGATAAAACAAACTTCCATCAAATTGATAAAATATTTTATCAGAATTATTTTATGACAGATGAAATCCCGTCAATAATGACGGGGAAAAATATTTATGACACAGAAATTATTGATATTTATTTATCGAGTTTTTGAGTTCCACGTCAATAGATGGCGACGTTGGTTCACAGCTTTCTGAAATTTTCCTGAGCAGTCGGTTATGGAATTTGATACGACGGGCTGTCTGTTTTTTATGTATTTTGTAAAACCTTTAGTCCCTATTTCGTCAACACTTCCTTGTACACAACCTTTTTTGTATACACTGACTGTGAACCCTGTAACAATTTCTCCTGTTCTTTTCCGTGAACTATTTTTATTTTGACGTCGTCAGATCGTCGTACTCTTGAGGTTGCCACATACAGATGGCTAAACACCGGTTCAGGTAGTGAACCAAAATTCCTGATGTAAAGTTTTTCGTAGCCGGCCCGGTGGCGCAGTGGTCTAAGCGATGGCCTCTGATCATTCGTCCCTAAGGGGTCCGGGTGAGGCATGGATGTTGTGTTTGTCTTACGTGACTGGCTCTCTTCCTTCCCTGGAACCAGTGACCCTAAATTAGGGACGAGCGACTGCTTATAACCCAGTGAGTTGCTCACGGTGGTCGTTAAACCTCCAACCAAAAAAAAAAAAAAGTTTTCCTATCCCTAGAGCTGACCGTGTGACGTAACGCATCTCTGACGTCATGTGAGAATGATTTGGATTAGATGACGTCACACCAGCAGCTGTGTTCTTTGTTGCTATGGCACAAACCCAAATAGCATATCATATCATATCATATGTAGAGGATTTTAGGAAGGGAGTGTCTGACTCCAGGTCTTAAACAACCCTTAGAAATAGGAAACTAGGAGATTTGGGCTAGAGCGCCCGATAAGAAAGTGACACGGAAGTGAAGTAGAAAGGTGGAGGAAGACGCCCTTATTTATTACCGGGGGCCAGTACCCGGGGTCCGACGGCTTAACGTGCCCATTCGACGCACGGCGGGTATTTAGTGGATCGAGCGTTCGTACCTATCTGGGATCGAACCTGAGGCCCATCCCGTGGCAGTCACGAACGTTGCCCCCTCGGCCACCCGCGGCTCCAAATAGCATATGCGTGGACTGTGCGCGTATAGGTGATGACGTCACCTACACGAAAAGCTAAGCGTGACGTCACAAAAATTTGTTTCTCGGTTGTTGCTATGACGACTGAAAAAGTGGCACGGAAGAGGAGGAGGGCTCTAGCAAATTACATATTAGGATTGTTATGCACAATTCTGATATTCATTCTACTACATAGGGTCACTCGACATAATTTTGAAGCTAAAATTTTTTTCATTAAATGCTGACTGCTCAATATTTGAAAACTAAAACAGGGTTACTTTTTTTGTCAAATTTGTTATTAATTTACAAAAACACCCTTTATAATTAAATATCAAAATTGAAAAAATAAAAATTTTTAATAAACAAATTTGGCTACCTAATAGGTTTCTATAAAATAGCTCTTCTGGTTCTTTTACATGCAAAGTCGTCAATTGCTTCATGAAAGTTCAAAGTACGAGCAAGATCTGACTCCTTAGCAAAGAGGCCACACAGTCTTTCTTGTCCATGGTTCATATTTCTTGTCCATGGTTCGTGGTTAGACCACACAGTCTTTATTGTCCCATGGTTCATATATTATAACTTTTGATCCTTTTTAAAACACTGAAAGATCTCAAATGCTTTACTTTTCTGCTGGACCCTCTCACTAAAAATTCATGACAAACATCCACTAGGATCGGGCCTCACCACGCCCGAGCCCCTTGGCGAATACCCCCTGCCCTCCCCTCTCGTCAAACCTGCACAAGAGAACACCTCATAAATTCCCTCATGAAAAAAAAAAATCTGGATATAAGAGATCTGTTGAAATACTCATTGCAAAACTAATTCAATCGTGAACAAATTTTAACAGCAATTTAAGGGAGAAAGAATTTCAGAAATCCACTCATGATCGAATGTAGCATCAAACCATGCTCAAAACGGGGTGTTGTACTAGATAAATTATATTTATTTGATAACTAATCGTCTACTGCGCAACGGTATTCGTACAACCTCATTAAACAGACGCCTTTTTTAAGTCTACCTATTATTTTTTGACCCATGAACTATCATTTTGATCCATGAGGGCCGCGCATGGCCTAGTGGTCAGCGTTCGTGACTGCCATGGAGGAACCTCAGGTTCGATCCCAGAAAGGTGCGAAAGCTCGAAGCACTAAATATCCGCCGTGCGTTGGATGGGGTCGTAAGCCGTCGGACCCCGGATACTGCCCCCCGGTAAAAAATAAGGGCGTCTTCCTCCCCCTTTCTACCTCGCTTTCGTGTGACTTTCCTATCGGGCACTCTAACCCAAATCTCCCAGCTTCCTGTTTCTAAGGGTTGTTTAAAACCTGGGGTCAGACACTCCCTTCCTAAAATTTTCTACATATGATCTGATCTGATTTTTAACCATGAACCAGCACCAGTAAATCGTTGTTCGATTTAAGATAAATGTGGGTGGGTCACGGTGTCCGGAAAATCTCTCTCGGAGAATCGCTTTGTGCTCTATGTCTGTACGTGGATAAGCGTGAGGGGATGTTGAACCATCAAAATTGTTACCAGTGCCACCTTCAAGAATACAAAAGGAGGGTAGAGCCAACCAATGACTTATTGGCTCCAAGTCCAACGACCTACACTTAACCCTAGTTAGCTTAATTTATTTATAAGAGTGTGCTTGCTCAAACTGAAAAATTTTCACTGAAGTAGAAAAAATTTTGCTTTGTCATTTTAAAGCTAACGTCCAACGCATATATATAGATAGAAGGAAACGCAATTTTTTTCTAAAGACAAGAACGTTTTAGACAGATAATAAAGCTCAAATGAAGTTTAAGATCCTTATTCATAAGTACCAAAATTATTATTCGTTCTTTCCAGACAATCCAGACAAAGAGGGTACGAGAAAGTGGGCCATTGCTCAATTGGTCCAATCCGCCCCTGGTTGTTGTGAAAACACCAATTTGCCCGTGACGGGGATCGAATTCGTGTCCCCCTCACTCTGGAGTAAGTTGCTCTCCCAGCTAAGCTACACGGACGAAATATATCGTTGAAGATTTGTCGTCTTGACACGTGCTATACCTCTGTAGTACGCTACATTGTCACCAAAGCTGTCTTTTCAGGATTCAATGCGCTTCAGACTTCTTTAACATTTGAACCAAATACCTTTAAGATACATAGTTAAATGAGTGGCAGCAGCTGGCGACATTTTGATCACAGAGCTTGTACGGCAAAGCGGCATGCTTCCTATGTAAACAACGTTAATTAAGCTCTTCTACCTGCGAGAAAGAAGGAATTTTACGTTGTTATAATACTGCGTATTAAGTTTTTTTTTAATGGAGGATAAATTTGACGTTGCAGCTTTTAACATACGATTAAAGAAAACACAATTATCGTAATTTTGGGAAATATGAAATAATTGAAGTGAAACGTCGCTTGTCCTACTTGTAAAATATTTTTCGGTTTCAGCTGCTTGCAAACTGCGTCATCTAGTTGCATGAAATTCGTATTTCACACTGTGAGAAATGTCAAAAATCATTTTAATGTGGCCATTTGTTTATTCTTAAGAGAAGTTGCAGAGAACAAAACTTTTGATTGGAGGTTTTCCCCGCAGTATTATGAGTTCGTAATAGCTACTCAACGGGAGAAAAAATTACATAAAATTAAATATTATAGAAAGAAATGCCCTCTTCACCTAATTTAGAGTTCAGGCAATTTCAAATCTCAGGGATCAAAAGTCTCGGAAAAGATAATTGTTTAAACTGAAAAATTTGTCGCTCATTAAAAAGCTTTGTTTAATTGAAAATTTGTTTAGCTCATTAAATCTGGCTATATTATTTTCTGAAATACTTTACAATATACACTGAAGTGCCAGAAAAACTGGTACACCAGTCTAATACTTGGTAGGTCCCCCACGGGAGCGCAGGACTGCAGAAATACGGCGGGGCATGGATTCCACTAGCTTCTGGAAATATGATGTAGGCAATGCACACCATACTTCCTGCAGAGCGTTCCACAATTCGGGTGTATTCCGAGGTTTCGGATTCCTGTGTTCAATAGCATGGCACCCCAAATGTGTTCTATCACGTTCAGATCTGGTGACTTGTGTGGGATTGCAACACACCAAACTCAGATGAATGTTTCTCTAACCATAATGTGGCGTCCCGACACTTGTGTGGAGGTGCATTGTTCTGTTGGAACAGGCCTAACCCATCAGCATGAATGCAGTACATGAACGGGCGTAGCTCGTCAGAAAGGATGCGCACATAGCGTTGGCCGGTCACAGAGGTTTGTAGACGTACCAGGGGTCCCAATGAAGTCCAGCTAAACACACCCCATATCACTACGGACCCACTAACAGCCGGTACAGTTCCCTGTTGACAGGCGGGATCCATGGCTTCATGGGTTTGGGCCACACACGAATCTTTCCATCTGCCCGATACAGTTGGAAACGCGACTCGTCAGACCAGGCTACTTGTTTAAAGTCATCAAGTGTCCAATGGCGATGTTGCCGTGCCCAAGCGAGGCGTATAGCTCTGTGTCGTGCACCCATCAAGGAGCCTCGAGTTGGGCGTCGGCTCCCAAAGCCCATATAGTGCAGGGTACGTTGCACAGTCCGGACGCTGATGCTTGTTGAGGCTCCAGCAATGAATTCCGATGATACCTGCGAGAGTGTTGCCGCCTATCGCGTGAAACGATTCTTGTCAGCCGACGATTGTCACGTTCACCCAATGTCTTTTTACGACCACACTGGTATCGTAGGTTGGAGGTTTTGCCGGAATTCTTGTAGTCATGGTACACCCTTGCAATGGTCGTCCGTGATAATCCGAATTTCGTTTCTACCTCCGAAATGTATGGCCCATCTCACGAGCGCCAACTATGACACCGCGTTGAAAATCGCAAAAATCGTTATTACTTGTCATTCTCATGCCGAAAACAGCTCTGACAGCTGGCAAGGATGTCTATCACTTTATATACGCGCTGGCGGACGTAACCGAGTACGTGCAAAGGTGACGTTGCTATGTATTTTGCATAAGTTCGTCTGTACCAGTTTTTCTGGCACTTCAGTGTATATACATACTATTTATGAAAACAAAAAATAATAAATCTTACTGGTTATACATATAAAAAAATGAATGTAATTGATATAAACACGCAAACACCTATAGTAAAGAACGAGATGTGACAGATTCTTTCCGTACAACGCTGAACTTCAAATGCCACACGGTTAACTTATGGTTTTCCAGTCTATTTAAAGATCTTTGTCTTGAACCGACTGGAACGAATTGACTCGGGATTGGCAAAATGGGCAGATCAGATCAGACGATATGTAGAGGATTTTAGGAAGGGAGTGTCTGACCCCAGGTCTTAAACAACCCTTAGAAATAGGAAGCTAGGAGATTTGGGCTAGAGTGCCCGATAGGAAAGTGACACGGAAGCGAGGTAGAAAGGGGGAGGAAGACGCCCTTATTTATTACCGGGGGCCAGTACCCGGGGTCCGACGGCTTAACGTGCCCATCTGAAGCACAACGGGTATTTAGTGGTTCGAACGTTCGTAGCTGCCCATTATTGAACCTGAGGTTATTTCCACGGCAGTCCCGAACGCTGACCACTAGGCCACCCCCGGCCCCCAAAATGGGCAGAAATAATCTCGAACGAATATATTCGCTGTCTAAGAAGTTAATAGAGCGCGGCTGGAACTACTAAGCCTGCGCATCAGAAAGCTTTTCCTTAGGATTGTATTTCAAAGTGGTCATTTAGGAAGATGATTAACATGGCACCTTCCTGACTAATTACGTGTTAAATGTGCTATAACAACGGCGACGAACTTAAGCAGGAACGTATTTGAGTCACATGCTTTAACCAACTGGCACGGTGTTTGTGTCAGGGGGACTAGACCTTCCCATCATGCTTTGGGTGACGGAGCGAAGATCAAAGGATCAGAAGCGAGTGCTTATCATCTCTGACAGGTTTACGGTCCAAACTGCTGAGGTGGGTGAGGGAAATTGAACTGTTTCACCGTAGCTTCCGCAAGACCTGCGCATTACACTGTAAAAAAATTATGAAATTCACGAGTGACTTTCTGTGATCCATTTCGTGAATTAACGAAGCATATTTCTGATAGAACCTTTTCCTTGAAATGACAGAAAAAACTCTGAATTTCACGGTTTTTCCTCTCGTCAGGAAAATTCTGAATTTTCAGAAACCTTTTCTCAATTTTTTACTTATATTAGCTGTAAATAGCCGATTTTGAGATGAGTTAACGGAAAATTCTGAATTTTCAGAAATCTTTCCTCAATTTCTTACTTATATTAATTGTAAATAGCTGTTTTTAAGATGTGTTAACGGAAAATTCTGAATTTTCAGAGACCTTTCTACAATTATTTTAGTATATTAACGGAAAAACTCCATTCTCACTTTTTTTTTCGTATCCATATGACGAAAAATTTCTCATAATAGGATCGATTCGCGGGAATACTTAAAGTTTGATTAACTGTTAAATTTCAATCGTCTGTCAAAGTAACTGATTTTGAAGTTCTTTAGCGAGATCGGATATTATGGATAGCATATCGCATGCATTTTGGTTATTGCGGCATGGGATTTTTCTCTTCCTCTCTCCTATTTTGTGCACCACACTGTTTAAAAAAATCTACTTAAAAATGAGAACCTGAACCTACTCGGTTTTTTTAAGTACAATCGTATTGTAAGCGAGTACATGACATGCTCAAATATAAGTAACCATACGCACTTACAAATAACTGCGTCAATAAATATAATTAAAATCTCGTATTACTTCATTTTAGATATTATAAATTGCAAGAGAAATCGTTTAATACATGTGTAAAGTGACACACATAAATAATTAGTACGACAAAGACACTGATCACAAATAATTTATTTATGCATAAAGTATCTTTGTGTACGTTTTTACATTAACAATATTTGTGTCAATCTTATAAACAATATATTGTCACTTCATCACTATATTTGTCATCATATTGTGCGGTCCATTTGCCCAGCATGTGACAACGAGTATATCTATTATTATCCCAGATGTGCCATCGAATAATATATTTCCAGTTGAATATATGAATAAATGAGTATGTATGTGTATTCCAAATTTGAAATCGAGTTGCGGATGGCTTAGTGGTTAGAGATTCAGACTACTGATGAAGGGACCCCAGGTTCAAACCTGGCCTGGTAATGTGAATTGCTAACAATCGCTGAAAATCATCCGTGCATCGGACGAGCACGTTAAGTGACGGCCCCAGGGGTAGGAATCCCCGGTTAAATTTCCTAAACCCGCCCCTAATTTCTCTCGGCCTTCTTTGTGCAAAATCGTAGGTTTGTACGGTGGCGCCATCTAGTGTGCTCTCTCTCACTTACAAACTATCATGTCAGAATTTGCTCGATTCGCTCTAACTTCCTTCAGTTGCTGTGCCCTGTTTGAAAGGGCACGGAAGCTGAATGAAGTTAGAGCACATATATTTGAAATATATGGATTTTTTTAGTACATATATTTGATATACATGTATCCAAAAATGAGTACATATATTTCAAATTAGATATACCAGGTATACTAAAAACTGATTCCCTGAATGTACTCAAAAATGAGTACGTGCCTTTTCCAAAAATGAGACACAAGTACTCGGAGCTATAATAAGTCCAGAATGTACTCAAAAACCGGTACATTTTGTTTATCTCTAAGTACCAATTTTTAACAGTGCGGCTATTATACAGGGTGTCCGAGAATTATTGGACACATTACAAAATTATGTAAAAAAACCCCACCCTATGAGCATTGTCTGTTTTTCTATGTCACGTATTACAAACAGGGTTTCTATATTTTTGTTTTGCACAATTGATATTCCCAGAATCCGAAAGATGGCGCTAGGTGTGGCCTGATGAGGAATGTATGAGAAATGCACAATCAGTAGTCATGTCCTCCGTACAGCAGAAGGCGATATGTGTGTTATGGCTTGCGAAATTAAAGTCTGTCATTAAAGTTAAAAGACGGTACCGTTTAGAGTATGGTTGTAATCCTCCGTCAACGAATTCAATTAAGCGGCGGATAAAACAGTTTAAAGAAACTGGCAATGTGGAACATCGTGGAGAAGCCTGTAGGCCTAGCGTCAGGGGTGACACGGTTGACCAAGTTAATGAAAGTTTCCGACGAAGCCCCAGGAAATCCTTTCGTAAAACAAGCAGATAACTGTGCATTCCGAAATCGACAGTTCATGATATCTTGCACAAGAAATTAAAGTTTCATACTTATAAAATTCAAATAGTACAAAAGATGCATGTAAATGATCACACTCTGCGATACAATTTCGCTGTGGATATGCTGAATCGAGTGAAAAACGACGAAAACTTTCTCAGTACTGTAATTTTTAGGGATGAATCTACATTTCATGTATCAGGTATTATGAATCGTCACAACTGTAGGAATTGGGGCAGTGAATCGTCTCATGCTGCTACTGAACTGGAACGTGATTCTCCAAAGTTAATGTGTGGTGCGCCGTATCAAAACGAGAAGTGATTGGCCCTTTCTTCTTTTGCGAAAAAACCATAAATGGTGACATATATTTGGATATGCTAGAAAATTTCACTATACCCCAGATCAAAAGATATGAAAACGTCGTTTCACAACAAGGCCGCCTCCGCATTGGTCAACGTGTATACGTAAGTGCCTAAATGAGCATTTCCCTCAGTACAAGGCGTCTGATGGACCTCGTGGTGGTCCATCAGACGCCTTGTACTGATTTGCAGGAACTGAAGCAGCGTATCACAACTGCTATTAATTCCATAACTCCTCAGATGCTTGCCAATACATGGCATGAAATCGAGTATCGCTTGGACGTACTACGAGCAACCAAGGGATCTCACATCGAAATTTATTAACTTGTGTAGTTACATTGTAAGTTAGTACATCAGTTTCTTTCTGTCTGTTAAATGTTTTGTTTTATATAATTTTTAATGTGTCCAATAATTCTCGGACACCCTGTATTCCGAATTACCGTAAGAAACCGGGTACTTAAGTTATTGTACAGCTGATTGTACGATGTCTATGAATCAGTCTGTGGAGTACTCAAGGCAAAAGGTATAATGCTATCAAGAGTAAATTTTACATTTAGAAGTTTTCTGAAATAATATTATAAAATAATAGTACCTTGCACGTTCCCTTAAAAATAATTGCAAGTTATTGTCAGTTTAAAAGGTCTCAAGTTCCAAAGCGTTCTGTTGCTTCGAAAAATCACGATGCAAAAAATACTTAATTTGTAATAAGACCTCTACAATAAAATTAAAATTATTGGGTTGGTGCGATTGAAATATCCGGCTCGAACGAGCAGTGGAGACAGGCCCCCCACCAGAGCGGAATGGAACCACCCACAGGTGTCGCGGGTGTTACGTCACAGAGTTACTATAAATAGCCAGCACGTGTGTGAAGAACAAGGTTCAGGCGTGGTTTGTTTGGACGTAACGTGGCTTGCAAAGGAAACATGCAGACGCCTGATTTGTGAGTCATCTTCCTGTATGAATTTAAACTGGGACATTCTGCAGGAATTGCCACTCGAAACGTCAACAAAGCGTTTGGGAAAAATGCAGCCAACGAATGAACCATTCGGCGATGGTTTGTGAAGTTTCGAAGCCGAGATCCGGACCTGCAAAACGAAGCACGTGGTCACCGATCTGTTGCTGTTTCTGACGATATTTTTTTACGTGTGGTTGAAGCGGACCACCGAAAAACGTGCCGTGAGAAAGCGGCAGAGGTAAGTGTCCACCACACGACAGTTGTACGGCGTCTGGCTGCGCTGGGTAAGGTCAAAAGCTGAATATGTGGCTGCCGCATGAGTTGACAACTGCCAACAAGACTAGGCGTTTGGAAGTCTGCACGTCGTTGCTTGCAAGGAATAAACAGGAACTTCTACTGCATCGAATCGTCACCTGCGACGAGAAGTGGGTTCTTTAGGATAATTGGAAACGATCGGCACAATGGTTAAGCAAGGCACAGCCTTCTGGACGACATCATAAGCCACCCCTACACACCAAGAAGATGATGCTCCTTGTCTGGTGGTCCACAACAGGGGTAATTCACCGGAGTTTCTTGGAAAGAGGCCAAACCTTCACTGCAGAACGTTATTGTGCCGAATTGCACCAGATGCGACGAAAATTGCTGCAGAAACAACCGGCTTTGGTCAACAGACATGGTGACTTCTGCTCCAGGACAACTCTCGCCCTCATGTCGCACAACGAACGATGCTGACACTAAGTGCCTTGGGCTATGAAGCACTGCCTGATCCTGCCTATTCCTCAAACTTGTCTCTGACAGGCTATCATCTGTTTCGTCGCCTGGGTCACTTCCTGTCCGGGAAACAGTTCACGACAGACAACGAGGTTCAACGTGCAGTTGATGACTTAAGACTTCTTTCGTTCCGGGATCATGGTCTTGCCGGACAGATGGCAACTATGTGTCGATGCCGAGGGGGATTATTTTCCCTGTGTAAGTTGTCCTACTTTTACGTTCTCGCCGTCCACGTGTGTTGATCCTTTGCCGGACATTTCATTAGCACCAACTTAATATTACAAACGTATAATAATGAGAAGAATAATAATAAGCTCCAATAGAAAATAAAATGACTAAATCACTCGCATTAACGAAAAAAAAAAATCATCATCACCCAATTAGTCTTACTTTGAACGTGAGTCAGATTCCTGTGACTTTCTGGCTCAGTGGTTAAGGCGCGCGGCTTTAACTCGAGTGACTAGGTTCAAACCCTACCACCGGCGCAAAAGTATTCTCTCGCGTAAGGGCTGAAATATTCACCGTCTTGGATTTTGCGAAAGCTTCGTCTAAATACAACGTTTTTGGAGAAACCTTATATTTCGAAGTTGAACACAGTTATCAGCAAACAAAATAAATGGTATTTGCCCAGTTTCTAAACCTTCCTGTTTCACTGGTAAACTAGGAATTACCTGCTGTTGATGACGCCCCGTGGTTCGCCTTGAAGACAGATGAGTTTTCATGAAGACAAGAACCTTTCAGTAGCTTTTCTTTACTCACCCCCACATGCACACTCGTTTGCCAAACATACATCTCCTGGACGTATGCTGTCTTTTATCGCCTCCCCTCGCCACCTTTCAAGCACTGAATTTCCGTTTAGAAAATCTCAGTGTTAATTAGGTGTGCAACTTAATTCTCGGTCCCTAACCGCAAGCGATCATAGAACGTCGGCAAATGCAAATAGCTGTGTGGGATAATGGCTGGTTGCAGCGCCATCCAACAGCTTTCCAGACACCCGTAACCGCTCACAGCTGTAGTGACAGAAGGGACGAAAGTTGACGGTGAATGTCGTTCGAGAAGAAACATTTGAGCCACTGCCTCCTGTTCGCGTTTCAGCTGAAAAAAGTGCCGCGGAAGACCAGCAAATGGTTTGTGCTGCTTTGGGTGAGACTGCTGTGCCCTACAGTACGTGTAAGAAGTGGTTCCAGCGGTTTAAGCAGGCAAATTTCGATCTCCGTGATGCAGAACGTCCGGGACAGCCACAGTAAGTTGACGATAAGGAACTGGAATAACTGTTGGACGCGGATCTCTGTCGCACACAGTCAGAGCTCGCCCACGAACTCGGAGTAACACGGCAAGCCATTGCAAAGCGCCTGCACAAGCTTGGATGGATTCACAAGGAGGGCCGTTGGGTGCCCCACCAACTCACAGCTGCGAACAAGTTTAGGCGCTAGGATGTTGCTGTGTCCTTGCTCTCCAGATTCGAGAAGAAGGATTTCCTCCACAAGATTTTGACCTGTGATGAGAAGTGGATCCTCTACGATAATCCTAAGCGGCGCAAATTGTGGGTTTATCCAGGTCAGCCTACCACCAGTACTGCCAAACCGAATATCCATGCCAGGAAGTTGTTGCTGTGCATATGGTGGGATCAGCGTGGTGCCGTACACTATGAGTTTCTCAAACCTGGTGAAACGGTCAATGCTGAGCGTTATTGTCAGCAACTCCTTTGTGCGAGTGACGCAATGGAGGTGAAAAGGCCATACACCAGCAAGGGCAGAAGGTCGGTCCTGTTGCTTCAGCATAACGCGCGTCCTCACAATACAAAAACGACTTTAAACACGATCACCGACCTGGGATGGCAGATTTTGTCTCACCCAGCGTATTCTCCAGACTTCGCACCGTCGGATTATCACCTCTTTCGCTCCTCGCAACAGCACACGAGTGATAAGCACTTCACTTCTGTCGAGAGGGTCCACACAAATATTGATGACTTTATCAACACGAAGCAGCCCTCTTTTTTCCGCAGTGGCATTCCGCAGCTCCCTGACCGATGGCTTAAATGTATCCAACACGACGGGGATTATTTCCCTGATTAGGTATGTATTCGATTTGCTATAATTTGCTGTCAACGTGTCGTGCCTGTGGCCGAAAATTAAGTTGCATACCTAATATTTAGCATCTAGAAACATCTTAACTACCGCGTCAAAGAAAATTGAAATACATTTAAAACAGCTATCATGATAAGCACAAAACAAACAAGAACTGGCTCATATATTTAACGTAACATGTAGCAGTTAAAATTAGAAATGTTTGGCAGTTACTTTAATTTTTACGTTCTTCAAACGTTACGCTTATCATAGATCTCACTAATATTGTTTTGCTAAATTTAATAGTTTTCAATAAACAAGTAATTGATTAAATGATAAACACTTATGATTAATCGATAAACCGTTTATGATTGACTAGTTTTAGCCTCACATTATGTATTTATGCCAAAAATAGCCGTTTTTTATTTCTCCATTGACGAAATTCGCATATATACACTGTTTTGACAAAAGTCATCGGACACATAGAAGAGAAACACAACATAGCATTTATTGACATACATGAGTATGGTTTCGATCCACCTTTGGCCTTAATGCATGCACTGTCCCTTCGAGACATGTTTTCGACAGGGTTTTGGGAACACAGCGATATGTATGCGCTTTCATTCAGTACATAATGCTGCCGCTAACTGTTGCTTAGTAGTAGGCATTGGTTCCAAACTTCTTATGCGGCGCTCTAATTCATCCCATAGGTGCTCTGTGGGATTCAGATCAGGGCTCTGTGCTGGCCAGTCCACACACGATACGGAATTATCATCAAACCAAGCCGTAACAGTCATTGCTGTATGGCTCGGTGCATTATCCTGTTGCTACCAATAAGGCTCGGTTCCATAGTATTGCCACAGAGTTGGTAGGACATAATTGTCCAGAATATTGAGGTTGACGTGCTGGTTAACAGGTTTGTCCCCGATAACCAATGGGCCGGTACCATACCACGAAAAACACCCCCACACGAGTACACTGCCAGCTCCAAACTTGACCGTAGGAACAGTACACTGTGGTAAATAACGTTCCCCTGACCGCCGCCATACCCACATACGGCCATCAGACTGATGGATCGTGGATCTGGATTCATCAGTCCATAGGATCCGTTTCCATTGATTACTGTCTACGATAAAAGTTCTTTGCACCATGTTAAACGACGAGTAGCATTCCGAGTGGAGATGAAAGGATCATGAGCAGCTGCACGACCACGGTAACCCATACAATGCAGTCTTCTGCGAATGGTACGTGCACATACCGATGTTCCAGCATTGTTACTCACCTGTACACTGAGGTCTTATGCAGTGCTCCGTCGATTAGCTGTAACAACTCTCCTGAGCCTTCGACGTCCTCTATCACCGATTTTCTTTGGTCTGCCGATACGATTTGCTGCTTCAGGCACGCCATGTGTGTTCCATTTATTCAGTGCATCCAAAACAGTTGACTTGGGTATGTTTAAACGGCTCTCGGTTTCTTTTATGGACAACCCACTAATATAACACCCAACAATCTTTCCTTTCTCAAAGTTAGTTCTCCCCCGCCGCGACATTTTTACTCAACCTCACAGCGCGATATGATCGCGGTCCGCTGCAGGCTTGTTTTTATACCGTTTGCAGCTGTACCGCGCATCTTAACAACCCAGAGGATCAATTCATTTGTTTTTGAAGGGGTGTCAGGTGACTTTTGTCAATATAGTGTATATAGAATATTTTTTAATCGTCCTTCAACTTTGTGTTGTACGGTTCGACTATATTAGTCTTTTGTTGGAGATACCGTTAAACAACATTGCTGAAACTGTAGAACCGTCCAATACAGTGGCTTAAAGGAGTTACTGAAATAATAAGGAAAGTATTATATATTTGATTCTAGGTCGCAACCAGCAATAACTTATTCTCACTAGTTGATAGATGTCAAATTTTTGTCTTCTGGCATTTCTAATAAAAGACTAACTACGCTGTAACTCTGTGCGACTTCAGCGACTTAGCTAGTCTCTTGCAAAAATTGCCAGAAGGTAAAAGGTACTGAAGCTGTGGAATGTGACCTACAGGCAGTTCAAAGGTCACTAGTCTTTTATTAAGAAAGTTGAATTGCATCACAGTAAAATAGGAAATACAAGTTTAATATGCTTCCAAATTTCCTTTAATATAGGCGCCCCTGGTTCCCTTCCATGGAACCAGAGGCACCTGTATTAGAGATGGGATATTGCTTATAGCTGGAGGTGAGCTACTGCTTTTAGCTAGAGATGGGCTACTGCTTATAGCCCATCGAGTTGGTCCCAATGCCACCGCAGTAGCCCATCTCTATTCTTTCCGTGGAACCAGTGGCGCCTATATTAAAGATGGGCTACTGCTTATAGCCCCATTGAGTTGCTCATCGATGGGCTATAAGCAGTAGCCCATCTCTAGGTTGTTCACTATAGTCTTTAAACCCCCAAACAATATGTTTGGGAGTTCGACTACAATGAGCAACTCGATGGGCTATAAAGCAGTATATAAACAGTAGCCCACCTCTAATATACATCGAGTTGATCATCGATGGGCTATATGCAGTGGTCCATCTCTGGCGCCTATATTAGAGATGGGCTACTGCTTATAGTCCATCAAGTTTCTCCCAGTGGCCCATCTCTAATATAGGGCTATAAGCAGCAGCCGATCTGTAATATAGGCGCCACTGGTTCTATGGAAGGGATAGAGATGGGCTACTGCTTATAGCCCATCGAGTTGCTCCCAGTGCCGCCGCAGTAGCCCATCTCTATCCTTTCCATGGAACCAGTGGCGCCTATATTAAAGATGGGCTACTGCTTATAGCCCCATTGAGTTTCTCATCGATGGGCTATAAGCAGTAGCCCATTTCTAGGGTGCTCATTGTAGTCTTTAAACCCCCAAACAATACGACTACGGTGAGCAACTCGATGGGCTATAAAGCAGTAGCTCATCTCTAATATCTAATATACATCGAGTTGTTCATCGATGGGCTATATGCAGTAGCCCATTTCTGGCGCCTATATTAGAGATGAGCTAATGCTTATAGCCCATCGAGTTTCTCCTAGTGGCCCATCTCTAATATAGGGCTATAAGCAGTAGCCCATCTCTAATATAGACGCCACTGGTTTCATGGAAGGGATAGAGATGGGATTCCGCTTATAGCCCATCGAGTCGCACATCGATAAATTTAAAACAATTCACGGAAAGTATATAGCACACGGATTAGTGAAAATGGGTACTCTATTTTAAACAACCTTTGTTTCTCGACATTTCACTTTCAGATGCAGACAATGAAATTTTCGATGCTCTTGCACTCACTGTGCCTTCTTTTTTTTTTTTTTTTTTTTTTTTTTTTTTTTTTGATTGGAGGTTTAACGACCACCGTGAGCAACTCAATGGGCTATAAGCAGTCGCCCGTCCCTAATTTAGGGTCACTGGTTCCAGGGAAGGGAGAGAGCCAGTGCCGTAAGACAAACACAACACCCATGCCTGACCGGGATTCGAACCCGGACCCCTTACGGACGAATGATCAGAGGCCAACGCCTTAGACCACTGCGCCACCGGGGCGGCTCACTGTGCCTTCCCGGTGGCTCAGTGGTGTAAGCACTGACTTATGGCCATTGATCCGAGATGTGTTTGGGTCCGAATCCCGGCGAGGCATGGATGCTCACCGGGATTCGAACCCAACCCATCTTTTTCTGTTGTTGTTGTCTGAGGTTTAACGACCGCCATGAGCAACTGATTGGACTATAAGCAGTCGCCAGTCCTTAATTTAGGATCACTGGTTCCAGAGAAGGGGGAGAGCCAGTGCCGTAAGACAAACACAAGGTCCGCATGCCTCACAGGGATTCAAACCCGGACCCCTTTCGGACGAATGATCAGAAGCCATCGCTTAGACCACTGCGCCACCGGGGTGGCCTATATCTTTTGCATCGATTGCGTTTACAGCATTTTTCTTACAGCACTGGCTCATTCCCTTCCATGGAAACAGTGTAACTAAATTAGGGACGGGCGACTGCTTATAGCACATGGAGCTGCTCACAGTGGTTGTTAAACCCTCAACAAACGAACAAACAACAGCAGCAACAACAACAAAAACTCACTATTACCAAGAAGGGGAAATTAAATAATATCTCTTGTGACTTGGCCTGAATTCTAGCTCAATGTAACGGTTGCGTTTACAACATCTCATTAATAGGATTCAGGATTTTCTTCCCTGGGAAAAAATAATGTAATTTTTACTGAATTTTTGCATGCTGCTGCAATTAAATGTTATACCCATATTAAACAGTGTACAACTGTAGAGTTTACAGTTATGGAGTTGGCAACACAACTGATCACGGAACGGAACAACAGGGAAACAGCATATGTTCATTGACTGCTTGAGCTGTTGTTCTGATTACTAACACGGAATCTGTGTGTTGCACTTTTCGTGAAGTATTTTAGTGAAGCATAAACAGCAAAAGATTAGAAAAGGTAAGTGCAAATGAATTTTTTTTTTGTCATCTGCGCATTTATTTGTTGTTATTAGGGGGACGAGGATGGAAGTTTAATTATGAAATTTCTAGATTCTCCAGTGCGTGTGGTAAACCTAACGCGCATCCCCGGAAAGTTCACCGAAACGTAAGTAAGGTTGAATTTTTGTGGCGTAAGATCGCGCTGCAGAAGATATGGAAACCATTCATTTAAATTTCATGTCTATAGAGACCACCTGTTTTTAAGAGTGGCAGACCAATGTTATACGCGGTAAATTGCACATTAAGATTTGTGGTGCGTAACTGTTCCTTCACAGTTATTTGTAATTTTTACGTATAAAACTGATAGTTTTATGGTTTTGTAATGATAACCTCGTTACCTGTTCAAATTTACATTCATACATTTTACAGCGCAAACTTGCTTCCATAAAGAGCGAATATCAATATATAGTATAACACACATTGGCGCACCCACGAGGGGGTCCTTTGGGGGTTATACCCCCCCCCTAGAAGATGAAAAGAGACGTATATAACAAATTAAACATTCAAAAATATTTTACTTGTCCAAAAATTACATAGCGTCTGCTAGTTATATCCCAAAGCCCCAAAGATCCCCCCTCCCCAAACAGGAATTCCTGGGTGCGCCATTGGTATAATACATGCATAACGAGAAAGGAGTTGAACCGTCTTGAACATAAAACGCAGATTGCAGGGGTTCTACAGAAGTAGGGCAGCGGATGGCCTAGTGGTCAACATTCGTGACTGCTATGAAGAGGTCTCAGGGTCGATCCCAGGCAAGTAAGAAGGCTGGAACCACTAAATATCCGCCGTGCGTCGAATGGGAACGTTAAGCCGTCGGATCCCGGGTACTGGCACCCCCCCCCCGGTAATAAATAAGGGCGTCTTCCTCCCCCTTTCTACTTCGCTTCAGTGTCCATTTCTTATCGGGCACTCCAGCCCACCCCGCACGGGGATAACTGGTTTTCCAGTTATTTGGGGAGCAGCGCCCCCACGGCCCGAGCTCACCTTGTGACGGAGTACTTTTCGTTTGCTCTTGAACGATAACATCGCCGAAGGGACAGCTGTTCATCCAGCTGATGGGGGATGGCGTCCCCACGGCCCGAGCCGATTTTCTCTTATTGTTTTGCTTTTTTGTCTTAAGTTCATATCTTGACATGTACCCGCCTCAGTTGTAGGCTGCTGAGGTTGTGATGAGGCGCCAGCTCCGGGTTTTTGTTCCTCGTTCACTTCCCTGTCTTTTCTCTTTTATGTTACATTTTCTGTTTTTCCGGAGCTGGTTAGCTTAGACCTACCTGCATGTTTGCCGTGTGCGGTGACCCGTACAGGTGGAAATGAGGATGCTGGAGGCTGAAGTGTTTGGGGGCCGGGTTGTAGTGTCTCCAGAAGCCAACACTCCTCTTTGCCCTCTGCTTCACCCTAAACAGGAGGCTGGGAGCTAACCCACTCCTGGTCAGGAAGTCTGTGATCGAGTTGCGTCCAGACTTCTAGCGGCTTGTCGTTCTGTTCGGCTGGGTGAGTTGGGGGTAGGGTGGGCATGCCAAAGGGGTGTTCTCCGGGCACGGAAAAATCTGGGTACACGCTGAGCGTGTGTCTGCCCTGCCAACTTGCTATATCCGCTGACTATCCCTAGAGCCGTGTCCTGCGTCCTCTTGGGCTTGCGGACCTCCGGCTCTCCCTCGTTGGGCTCGGTAGTGGGTGGGGAGGTCGGCGGACGAATCTAATTTTTTTCTCATGGCAAACCAAAGTGTTTCCCATGCTGTACCTTTAAAGCGCAGTGTGGAGGATGGGTCGCCCTCCTCCACTAAGAAACTCCTTACTACGAATTGCAATGCTCTGTTTCTTCTGATTCACTCAGTTGATCCGGCTCAGTCTCTCAGTTCGAAGAGTCCTTTCTGGATTAATAAGGCTCTTCAGGCCGTTGCGGGCTCTCCGAAGAGTGTTAAGAAGCTCCCGTCAGGGGATCTTCTTGTGGAGACATCTCATCCACGTCACAGTGCCACCCTGCTGGAGACGACCGTTCTGCTGGACATTCCTGTGCAGATCTCACCCCATGGCTACCTCAATTCCTCTCGCGGTGTGGTCAGCTCCCGCGACCTGCTCGAATGCAGTGATGAGGAATTGTTGGTTGAACTCGGGGACCAACATGTCACTGGGGTTCGGCGTATCCTTTTCAGGCGGGATGGGAAGTCTATTCCCTCCCGGAACATCGTCCTGACCTTTGACTCACCTACCCTGCCAACTTCCATCAAGGCGGGGTACTTGCGTCTCGATGTTCGGCCCTACATCCCGAACCCCCTGAGATGTTTCAAGTGCACCAGCATTACGGTCACTCCCAGCAGTCTTGCCGTAATGTAGCAAAGTGTGGGTGCTGTGGTTCACCTGAACACTCTTTGGCGGACTGCTCCGCTGAGGTGGATCACTCTGTGAATTGTGAGGGTTCCCACTCTGCGTCTTCTAAGCAGTGTCCCAAGTGGATCGAGGAGCAGGCTATCCAGCGCCTGAAGACCACTGAACATCTTTCCTACCCTGAGGCCAGGCGGCGGATAGCTCCTCTTCCATCCGGCCGACGCTCCTATGCCTCGGTTGTGGTGCAGAAGGCTACTGTTGCGGTTCAGACTGAGGTGTCCATCCCGGCGCGTTGTCCTTATGATTTTAAGGACATCGTCGCTGCTGGAATGGCAGCACTGCAGTCTCGCCGCATTGCATCCAAGGCGACATCTACATCGTCGCCTAAACCTTCTACGCCGAAACCATCTACCAGCACAGGGACCCAGGGCACTGCAAAGAAGAAGCCAGAAAAGGTGAGACCCGGCTCATCATCCCCGAAACAGAGCAAGCAAAAACAGCCTCTCAACACAGGGGGTAAACACAGCCCTGTGTTACCCCCAGAACACTGCCGATGGGTTGGAGGTGATGGACGACAGTGAGACGTTCTAGTCGTCTGTCTTTTTTCCTTCTTTCGTTACATTTTTCATTATGGCCACGCTCATTCAGTGGAATTGCCGAGGTCTGCGATCACGCATTGATGATTTGAAAGGTTTACTGTCTTCGCACACACCTGTGTGCGTGTGTCTCCAAGAGACAAAGCTTCGCACGACGGACACTCCTTCGTTGCGGAGATATTCTCTTTTCCGCCATGATCACCTGGATGGCGTTATTGCCTGCGGTGGGGTGGCCGTCGTGGTTCCTCATGGTATTCCTGTCACTGCAGTTGCCCTTCGGACGACTTTGCAGGCAGTGGCAGTGCGACTTTCTGTGCACACACTGTTCACGGTGTGTTCCCTCTACATACCGCCAGATGAAGCTGTAAGCCTTTCGGATCTGGAAGATTTAGTTGACCAACTGCCGCCTCCTTTCTTCATCTTAGGAGATTTTAATGCTCACAATCCGTTGTGGGGTTCTACAACTCGAGACTCCAGGGGCCGTGTTGTTGAGTCCCTTCTCTCCAACACGCCCCTCTGTCTCCACAACACCGGAGTTACTACTTACTTTCATGAACCCACCCGCTCGTACTCAGCCATTGATCTGTCTCTGAGTTCACCATCTTTATATCCTGACTGGTCCTGGAGCGTGTCTGGTGATCCCCTTGGCAGCGATCACTTTCCCATCTTTCTCCGTCTCGCGGGTGGCGGGTACCGTTACCCTACTCGCCCTGCTAGATGGAATATTGATCGTGCCAAGTGGGACACATTCACGGCTTCAGCGACTATTCCTCCAGCTGTGGTGACCTCGGGAACGGTCGATGACGCTGTTGCGGCGGTAACGGATTGTATTGTGCAAGCGGCAGAACTTACCATCCCCAGGACGTCGACTAAACTTCCACGTTGCCCGAGACCTTGGTGGAATTCCACTTGTATGGCAGCTCGTCGGGCCCAACATCGGGCTTGGGGTAGGTTTCGTCGGTACCCCACCGACGCGAACCTACTTGCTTTCAAGAAAGCCAAGTCCTACGCGCGATTGGTTCGTAGGCGTAGTCAACGGGAGTCCTGGATACAATATGTATCCGGGATTAACACCAATACCAGCCCTAAGATCGTTTGGGACAGGATCCGTAAGATTCGGGGACAGTACCCATCTGGGGAAATCTCCATTCTTGAGAGTGGTGGAGGGACGGTTGCTGACTGTCTGGGCGCCGCTTTTTTCTTCGGTGAGCAGCAGCAATTACCCTGCTTCGTTCCGGCAGTTACAGCCGCGGTTTGAACGGTCCAAGATTTCTTTTGGACCGTTTTCTGCCACAGAATTACAACAGCCCGCTGACTGCCGTGGAGCTGAAGACCGCTCTGAATCGGTCCGGCCGGACATCTGTCGGACCGGATAACATCCATTACGAAATGCTGAAGCACCTTTCTCCGTCCTCTCTTGAATGTCTGCTAATCCTGTTTAACAGGATTTGGCAAGAGCATGTCTTTCCCGAATCTTGGCACACTGCCATTGTCGTTCCTGTTCCCAAACCTGGTAAAGATCCCACTAACCCGTTGAACTACCGGCCAATTGCTATGACGAGCTGCCTTTGCAAAGTACTCGAGCGTATCATTAATTTTCGTCTCATTTTTTATCTGGAGTTTCATCACATTTTTTCACCTCATCAGAGTGGATTTCGCACATCTCGATCCACCACCGATAATCATCTTCGCCTTGAGACATCTGTCAGGGAGGCGTTTGTCCGACGTCAGCACATGGTCTCCGTATTCTTCGACATGGAGAAAGCCTATGACCGTTCCTGGAGATACGGCATTCTCCGTGATCTGCACGAGTGCGGATTGCGGGGAAACTTACCATCTTTCATCGCCGGATTTCTCCAGGACCGGAGTTTCCGTGTGCGCGTCGGGTCGACCCTCTGCGGTGTACCCGCAAGAACAGGGTGTACCTCAAGGCTCCATTTTATCAGTCACTCTGTTCATCCTTCGTGTCAACCATATTTTCCAACTGCTTCCTCCGACGTTTCGTGGAACCATGTACGTGGATGATCTGCAGATCTCTTGCGCGTCAGTTAACATGCGCACCATCGAGAGACAGCTCCAGTCTGCCATTACCAAGATCTCTCACTGGGCTTCCCAAAATGGCTTTGGCTTCTCGACGCAGAAGACCGTTTGCGTGCATTTTTGCCGCAAACGGGGTCTTCACCAGACCCCAGCCTCCGTCTGGGGTGTTCTACCATCCCTGTGGTGTCAGCAGCCAGGTTCCTTGGGCTAACTTTTGACCGAGCGCTCACCTTCCGGCCTCACATTCAGTCTTTGAAGGTGAAGTGCACGAAGTCATTGAGTATCCTGAAGGTCCTCTCCCGAACATCTTGGGGGGCCGACAGGTGCTCAATGCTTCGCATTTACCATTCTCTGATTCGGTCAAAGTTAGACTTCGGATGCATTACGTACGGTTCAGCGCGTCCATCGGTTTTAAAGCCTTTGGACCCCGTCCATCACCAGGCATTGCGGCTATGTACTGGTGCTTTCCGTACCTCTCTCGTGCATAGCCTGTATGCGGAGGCTCATGAGCCGCCGTTGTGCATCCGTCGTAAGCAGCTGTCTCTTCAGTTTTACACAAAACTGAAATCTCTTCCTGATCATCCCCTGCATGGTTCCATCTTCCAACCGGACTGTGTCCGCTTGTTTTCCAACCACCCCTCCTGTGTTCCGACGTTCGGGATTCGGATGTCTGCCATAGTGCGCGATGCTGGTCTAAACTTGTCAAGGATTGGTTTGACCACCTTTTTCAACCGTCCTCCTTGGCAGTCCGTCCGTTCTAGCAACGGCTGACTTTTCTCTTTGTGTGTGGCCAAAGTCTTCCACTCCTGCTCTGGTGTACCAGCAGCTCTTTGCTGAATTACAGTCTGTCTACCCGGATTTTGTGCCTGTGTTCACCGATGGCTCGAAGTCCGGGGATGTCGTTGGATCCGCTTTTGTGTGTGGCGAATCCTCACATGCTGAGCGGCTTCCGCCTGAATCCACCGTCTTTTCGGCAGAGATGCGTGCGGTACACCTCGCTTTGTGCCACATACAGTCTCGATCACTTCGTCGCGCTATGGTTTGCTCTGATTCCCAGTCCGTCATCCATGTTTTATCTTCTCCAGAGGACACGGACTCACCTGTCATCCGTGATGTCCGTCGTCTTCTTGGAACTTTGGAGGGTGATGGCTTCCTGGTCCGATTCTGTTGGGTTCCTGGACATGTTGGGATCCGGGGTAACGAGCTGGCAGATCTCTCTGCCAGGTCTGTTTCCTCCATGTCGCCAGCTCGGCTGCCACTGTCTTTCCGTGATTTTCGACCTTTGATCCGGACCTTTCTCCTGGACGAGTGGCAGTCCCTGTGGTCTCAGCAGGGCAGCAGTAAGCTGTATTCTATTAAACCACGGATCGGACTATGGAAGTCTAGTTTGCGGAAGAACCGTCGTGAGGAGGTTGTTCTTGCGCGTCTCCGCATTGGGCACTGTCGTTTTACTCACCGCTTTTTGCTGTGTGGCGACAGTGCCCCGATGTGTGAGGCGTGCCAATGTCGTCTCACCGTCCTTCATGTTCTGTGTACTTGTGTTCGTTTTTGTGATCATCGTTTTCGTTATTTTCATTCCCATTTGTTGGACGAAGGAGCAGCTACGCTGCAGACTCTCCTTGGTGAGAACTGCGATCTGACGGCAGTGTTCGCATTTTTTACAGTAATTGACTTTTTTTAATCTTATCTAGTTTTACCGCTTTCATTTCCATCTTTCACTTTTACCGTTTCATATTGTTTTTACCCTTGTGTACGTTTTTTACTGGTTTTGTTCTATTTTGATGTCTTTTGTTTGGCGCTCTTTGGCCACCCATGGCCCTTGCGCCATTAAAATCTACTAACCAACCAACCAACCACTCCAGCCCAAATTTCCTGCCTCTGATCATTCGTCCGAACGGAGTCCGGGTTCGAATCCCGGTGAGGCATGGATGTTGTGTTTGTCTTACGGCACTGGCTCTCTCCCTTCCCTGGAACCAGTGACCCAAAATTAGGGACGGGCGACTGCTTATAGCCCATTGAGTTGCTCACGGTGGTCGTTAAAATTCAAAAAGAAAAATAAAAAAAATCTCCTAGCTTCTTATTTCTAAGGGTTGTTTAAGACCAGGGGTCAGACACTCCCTTCCTAAAATCCTCTACATATCAGATGTACAGAAGCAGATTGTTGAAAACCATGGTTTCAAATTAGATTTTTTCCCCCCGACTTTAATTTTCCTAAGTTCCTCGCTTTTCAGTTACGGAGAGCAAGCATCCTTTGGGTCATATAGAATGTGAGATATATTCACATTATAAATAAGTGGATCAATGTACTGTCTTTTTTGTTTGTGTCTGGGGTTTAACTGCCAACATGAGTAATTCTAAAAGCTATGAGTCTCCTTCAATTTAGGGCCCTGGTTCCAGGGAAGGGAGAGAGCCAGAGCCATCGGACAAGCACACAACACCCATGCCTCATCCAGGACTCTGAATACGAGACAGTCTCGGACGAATGATCACAAGCCAGCGCTTCAGAACACTCTACCACCGGGACCGCGGTTACGTGAATGCGGTTATACACGTGTGTGTTCGTATGGTCAGAATTGATATTTTCTTTTTAAATGTGTTTGGATAAAATTCCTTCCAGACATCCTCCCGAATTAAAGTCACTGTTTGTGGGTAACGACGATGCGGTTGTATTTCAAAGTAAAGCTGTGTTATACGGTTGGCTTTATTTCAAGCCAAGCTGTATTATACAGTTAGCTGTGTTTCCAAATAAAGTTGTGTTATTCGGTTGTTTGTTTTTCAAAGTAAAACTGTGTTATTCGGTTGTTTGTTTTTCAAAGTAAAGTTGTGTTATACAGTTGGCTATATTTCAAAGTAAAACTGTTATACGGTTGGCTATTTTAAAGTAAAGCTGTATTATACGGTTGGTTGTATTTCAAAGTAAAGCTACGTTATGCGGTTGGCTATACTTAAAAAAACAAATCTGTGTTATAGTTGGTTGTACTGTATTTCAAGGCAAAACTGTATTGTACTGCATCATGGGGCTGGCTGCATTTCAAAGGAAAGCTGTATTTTACGTTTGGCTGTATTTCAAAGTGAAGCGGCATTATACTGTAGGTCGTATTTCCAAGTAATGTTAAAATAGGACTTGTTAGCGTTTACACACAGTTTGAGCATGTCGCCCCGGTGGCGCAGTGGTCTAAGTGCTGGCTTCTGACCTTTCGTCCGAGAAGGGTCAGGGATCGAATCCCGGTCCGGCATGGATGTTATGTTTGTCTTACGGCACTAGTTCTCTCTTCCCTGGAGCCAGTGACCCTGAATTAGGGACGGGCAACTGCTTATAGCCCACTGAGTTGCTTACGGTGGTCGCATACGTGGGCATAAATTCAAGTGCACTCAGCATATCCTTAGTAACGCTTTGCTGTAGCGAACACAGGATCCTGTATGTAACAACAGCGAACGACTAGAAAATTATGAGAATAAATTACGAAAACATTTTCAGAGGGGGTGGGGGGTAACAGTCTTGAACAGCTATAAAGGCTACAAACAAGAACCCATCCCTAATTTAATTTAGGGTAGCCGGTTCCAGAGAAAAGAGCCAAAAGTACAGAGGGTAGCCGGTTCCAGAGAAAAGAGCCAATAGTACAGCAGCCATACCTTATCCGGGACTAAAAACCGAGCGACTAGCCAAAAACTTACACCTCTGACCACTCTGCCACCTAGACGGCAAAGCTTTTTCTCATACCTTACACTAAAGGAATAAGAGCCACTCCGGTGGCGCATTGGTCTAAGTGCTGGATTCTGACCGTTCGTCCGAAACGGGTCGGGATTCGAATTCTAGTGAGACATGGATATCGCGTTTATCTTACGGCAGTGGCTCTCTTCCTTCCCTGGAACCAGTGGCCCAAAATTGGGGACTGGCGACTACTTACATAGCCCACTGAGTTGCTCACAGTGGTCGAAAGGTCGCGGATGGTCTAGTGGTTGATGTAGCCAGTTTCCAACCATATGGTTGGGGATTTGATCCCAGTCCGACTACCTAACCGCTAATCAGAGGCGGTCTCGGGGTATTGGACCCCCAGTTACAAATAAGGTCTTCTATTCTACTGACTCTCGCTTCCGTGTGACTTTCTGTCTGGTACTCCAGCCCAAATTTCCTAGCTTCCTACTTCTAAGGCCTGGGAGTGGGGATCAGACTATGCCTTCCTAAATTCCTCAACATAAAACCTCTAAAAATCTCACGATGGTCGTCGAACCCCCATAGAAAAAAAAATGGTATAAAATATTAGAGAAAAACAGAACTTTTTGTAATCACGGTGAACAACTCTGTAGCCTATAAGGAGTCTTCCGTCCCTAATTTAGAGCCACTGGTTCGAAGGAAAGGAGAAAGCCAGTGCCGTAATGCAAACACACCACCCATGACTCATCTGGGACTCGAATTAGGGCGGATCTCGGTCGAACGGTGAGAAGCCGGAGCTTAGACCACTGCGCCCACAGCACTGGGAAGGGGAAAAACAAAAGGCTATCAGGATCGAAATAAGCCATGCAGTCATATACCATCTTAAGATCCTGGAAAGGCTAAACAACCTCAAAGGCATCTAAAAGGCTATGAGGAAACTTCTCTCCCTAACTGAGGACCTCTGGTTCTAGAAAAGGACATAATCAGCCCCATATAACAGAAACACACCTCTCCACTTCCCTCCAAAACTTTAATCGAAGCCTAACTCTGACGGTTAGGCGGAAGCCTCTTTTTTTTTTTTTTTTTTTTTTTTGGATTGGAGGTTTAACGACCACCGTGAGCAACTCAATGGGCTATAAGCAGTCGCCCGTCCCTAATTTAGGGTCACTGGTTCCAGGGAAGGGAGAGAGCCAGTGCCGTAAGACAAACACAACATCCATGCCTGACCGGGATTCGAACCCGGACCCCTTACGGACGAATGATCAGAGGTCAACGCTTTAGACCACTGCGCCACCGGGGCGGCGCGGAAGCCTCTGATCGTCGTTCCAGTAGCGAGTGAGGTTTTTGGCTAATCGTCCGACTTTGGTACGGGTTCAAGTCCCGTATGAGGCAAGGGAGGTGCATTTGTATTACAACGCCGGCTCTCTCCTCCCTAACCTGGAACCATTGGCCCCAGATTAGGATCCGACGACTGCTTAAAGTCCTCAGAGTTGCTGACGGTGGTCATTAAATCCAGATTTTTTTTTTCATACATAGATCAAAGTTGAATTGTTAAAATTAAGAATATATACTTTTCGCCCCCAAATATAACGCTAATAAAATCTCATTACTCTTATGCGTATATTATTTTAGCGGAGTTTACACAATGGCAGAGTTCGAGCTCCCGTACTAGCCGAGTGAGTTTGCTTAGGATGCTAGTGCATTTTTGCACACTAACGCTATAATTTCAGGCACTACTATTTACGGAATAGTGATATTTATTCATTCTTTGCATCTTCATCATCGTGGCATAATCTTGCAAATAAGGTGATAATTTTAAAACTGCAGTTTGTTTCCAGTTTAAAAGTTGATCTGTTTTTGCTGCTTCATAAAAGAAAAAAAAATTCATGCACAAGTGTGCATGCATTTTTTTTGTGTAGTAATTGTGTGCATGCAATACAATTACTGATCATCTTAGTAATAATTTGTAGTAGCTGCGTTGTTTTGTGAAATGGCCGCTGGAAAGTAATGTAACTTTCATTAGACCAACCCCTTTTTTTCAGGAATTCAGTATTTTTTCGGGGGAAGGGGGTTGACCCCCATTTGCAAATAAGGCATTAAGGAGTCAACGTTCTCAAATTTAAGGTCAACGGTTCCACGTCAAGAACAGAGCCGTCATCGTAGGACAAACACGTCAAGAGCCTCATCAGGGACTCCAATCTTGGCCCCAGCTCAAAGGCTAGCCAGAAGCCCGCGCTTCTGTTTACCCAACAGGGCACTATAACTGATTTTTGTCAGGTATCTAATTTAAATAGTTTAAAAAAAATTACGGCAACTTCGAGAAAATGGGAAGGTGATAGTGTTTCACGAATAGTTTCTAGCTCTGTCATTCAAAGGTTAAATAGCCTTGCACCAGAGTTTTGAGGAAAAACATGAAAAGTTTTTGCATGTTTTTAATTTGTTTTGGAGCAATGGTCTAAGCACTGGCTTCTGGCCATTCGTCCGAGATGGATCCTGGTTCGAATCCTGCTGAGGCATGGATGTTGCGTTTGTCTTACGACACTAACTCTCTTCCCTTGAACCAGTGACCCTAAATTAGGGACGGGGCGACTGCTCATCGCCCATCGAGTTGCTCATGGTGACCGTTAACCCCCCCCCCCCCCAAAAAAAAAAACAACAACCGGAAGTTAGCTCCTCAAAACAAGATTAAGATCCATGTGATTCGGAAAGCACTGTTTAATGCACGATGTAATAACTTGTGATGCAAACCTTCGTCAGGTTTTAAGAGGTTTACTGAAACATAGATTACAATATTACACAAGTTAAAAAACACAAAATAAACGAGATCTTTCGACTTGACTTTCAGGTCATCATCAGGTTTTGCTGAAAAAACACTGTGGTCCTAGATGGTCACACTACGTTATATATACCATAGCAAGAATGACTTATCGCAACACTGCACATGCGCATTAAATGATACAAAAATATATCACCAAGAATGAAATTTTACGTGGTCTACAATTAAAAAAAAAAAACTATTTACAATGTAAGAATATATATGTATAAATATATATAATGTAAAGTGACCATCTATGACCACGGTGTTTTTTCAGCAAAACCTGATGACCTGAATGTCAGGCAGAAAGATCTGGTTTATTTATGTGTTTTTAACTTGTGTAATACTGCAATCTATGTTTTAGTAAACCTTTTTTAAAACCTGACTAAGGTTTGCATCACAAGTTATTACATCGTGCATTAAACAGTGCTTTCCGTATCACATTGTCGTATTCTGCACGAAGAAACCCAGATTTTTTGAAGATTAAGATCTGCAAAATCAAAGTTACTGATGATGATATTGGACTTATTGTTGCTGTATCAAAAGTATATCTATCATTAGCAACTATCTTGTATGACAACCCCAGTGGTCTTTTTTATGGAGGGTTTTACTACCACCGTGAGCAACTCGATGGGCCATTAGCAGTTGCTAGTCCCTAATTAAGGGCCACTGGTTCCATGAAAGGTAGAGACCCAGTGTCGTAAGGCAAACACAACATCCATGCCTCGTCAGGATTCGAACACGGACTCATCTCGAAAGAATAGTCAAAAGCTAGCTGTTAGATCACTGCGACACCAGGTCGGCTAACACTAGTTTCTCTGACATCCATCACACATAACCTTTTGTATTGCATACTCATTGCATCTTCTTTTTCTCCTTTAAGTTTCGTAGTTTACAAACCACCATGAGCAACTCGTAGGGCCGTGAGCAGTCCCTAATGTAGGGCCACTGGTTTCAGGTAGGGAACAAAGCCATCGCCATGAGACAGGTACTCCACCCCATGCCTTATCTCGGATTCGAATCCTGGTTCATCTCGGAGAAATGGTAGGTAGCCAGCGTCTCCGACTTCTCGGCCACCGGGACAGCATTTTTCTCTTGCAGGTGTCCCTAAATCTAGTCCTAACAGGACTTCCTCTGCCTTCCTCTACCGCTCTTTCCTGCAACTGAGGCTGAAAAATTGCTCTTAGAACTTCAGTACTCATTGTTTTAACATGACCAAACCACATCAGAATGTCTTTGTCTTATTAAAATTTCGGTTCACTTTACTCATCTACAGTACCTTCGTTCCTTACAGGAGCATAACGAATGTTGCTGCAAAATACCCATTTGGTTCTAAGTGTAAAGTCGCCAACCCGGTGGCGCAGTGGTCTAAGCGATGGCTTCTGATCATTCGTCCGATAGGTTCGAATCCCGGTGAGTCATGGATGTTGTGTTTTTCTTACCGGCACTGGCTCTCTCTTTTCCCTGGAGTCAGTGGCCCTAAATTAGGGACGGGCGATTGCTTATAGCCCATTGAGTTGCTCACGGTGGTCGTTAAACATTCAACCAAAAAAAAAAAAAAAAAATGTAACGTCATCGGATGTACTCTTCCGCTTGAAAATTCCGTGACACTGCGATCGTGTTGTGGCAGTGACTTTTTTGTCAAGTTAACATAGTGATCCACGAATGGTTGTGTGATCGAGAACAAGTTAGGCATTCATACTAAGTCCAAATTAAAGAAGTCGTCAAATATACAAAAGATGAAATTCAGGCTATGGAACGGCAAGCTAAGTTAGATAACTTTAATTGAATTATAGTAAGGGGAAAACTGTCGTACTATGTGCCTAATGAATCACTAAATTTGACTACAGAGCATCTATCAAAAACCATGTTCTGGATCAGGTCGTTGTCTAAAGGCCTTCATTAAAGTGCATATAGCATGTGTCATCACTTTCGTAAAGTTAAATATCTAATATCGAATCAGCCCAGAAGCTTATTCCAGATATCAGTCCCCCCCCTCCCTTCCCAATTGTCGGAGACAGCCACTCCCCATAAGTAACGGATCTCTCCATCACACAAAACAACTAGTGTATCAGTTTGGCAGTATCCAGGTTTCACTTGCCAGTCAGTGTTCGAAATGGAAATTTTGCGCGAATGGAAATTTTGAAGTGCTGGTATGCATTCGAAAAAAAATACCTTCACCAGAAAATCTCCAAAACTGAAAAAGTAAAAAAAAAAAAAAAAAAAAAATTAAAAATTCCTGGAAGAAAACTCCTTTGTGGGAAAATGTAATTGACAATTCCGTGGAATACTATTGCACCGTAAGAGTCAAACGATGGCGGTCGATTTCATTTAGTTGCTTTGTGGATCCAGCAGGCAGTACTTAAGTTGCACCAAGGACTGGTGTTAGATTTCTTTAGAATGAGGAGTCTATGCCTCAGGAACAACGGATTAACGAGACTTCCGAACCACGGCTAATCCTTAGTGATTCAGCTGGACATGAACCCAGAAATGTTAGGGTTAATATATATCAAATACGTGGAGATAATGTAAATGGACGATATCATCACTCTTCCCACGTTATTTTTTAAACAACGCATAGCGACTGAAAAATTGTATTCCGGCACTGCTGGGATCGAACCCCAGAACTCTCGATAACTGTCGAGTGCGTTCGAATTTACGCTACAGCGCCAACAGTTCTCAGCGCCATGCGTGGTTCAGGTCGTTGTCTAAAGGCCTTCATATATTCCCACGTTATTTTTTAAAAAATAACGTGGGAAGAGTGATGATATCGTCCATTTAAATTTTAGGGTCCCAAGCAGGGAAGACAGCCCAATTCCAATAGGGACTTTCATGAAGTAGAAAGGCGGGCAATCATAATGAATATTCAGCCTTAAAATTACGCAGTGAATCAAAAAGTAAGTTACACTTAGCGCAATCTGGAGTGGGATTTTCAGTCGGACCGTGTGTGCTTAAGGAGCGAAGTAGACAATACGTAAGAGCTGTCATCAAAATTCAGGTATTTCCACGAATCGCTCCTATTACCGGAAATTTTCCGTCACATGGATATGGAAAAAGTGAGTTTTTCCGTTAATATACGAAACGAATTGCGGAAAGGTTTCTGAAAATTCAGAATTTTCCGTTAACACATTTTAACAAGAAAGTTTACACCGAATTTTCGGGTGTAATAAGCACGTCTTTTTGAACCCGTTCTGACGCAAATTAAATTTATCAAAGCTATTCAAAGTCAATGGAACCGGTATGGAAAACAATAGTATCTGACGGAAGAAAGAGGTTTTTCAATCGGGTTTTTAATCCCTCAGATATTGCTGTAAACATAATCATGAGCTTACGCTCTCTGGTTGCAGACTTGTGCGTTAAGAAAAACATGAATTTATATGAGAAACATTTCGCACCGAAAACGCTCTCCAACACATAATTTTTAAAATTGGACTCTTAGAAACAGATATATCAACAAAAATAAGATGTGACTTTACGTCCGTTGGTGGGAAAACCATGCATTATTTTAGGAAGAAAGTATTCTCAAAAGGTTTATCCATATGAGCGGTATCGGCCCAAGAAAAAAAAATTAGTCTAGTTTTCAGGAGCCCAGATTTTGCTACAAATACATCAGAAGCAGAAATTAACAATTATGCCCCCTGGTGGCCAAACCATTCTTTACCAAACATTAGAAATTATGTGAAAAATATTTTCCATCAGGTCTTGTATGCGATACAGGAAGAATTTTTTAAATCGGAGTTTTAGGAGCGCAATTTACCTTTGTGCTCCCTAGCGGAAAGTCTATGATTTGCTTGAAAATTTTGAATTTATAGGAAAAACATTTCGCATCGGAAACACTGTCCAACAAAGGAATTTTTCAAATCCGACTCTTAGGAGTAGAGATATTGACAGAAATAAGATATACACCTACACCCCCTGGCGTAGAAACCATGCATTATTTCAAGAAGAAAATGTTCCTAAAAGGTTTGTCGACATGAGTAGTATTGGTCAACAAAATACTTTTATTTCAATCAAGATTTTAGAAGCTCATATTTTGCTGCAAATACATCAGAAACGGATATTAAGATTTGCGCCCCCTGGTGGCCAAATCATTTTTTTACAAAAATTAGAAATTATGTGCAAACGATTTCCCATCAGGAGCTGTGTCCGGTGCATAAAGAATTTTTCAAATAGGAGATTTAGAAGCAGATATATAGGGGATATTATATATTATTTTATCGATTATGAAAAAGCCTTTGATTCGGTGAAACCATCAGCAGTTACCACGGCTCTGAAATCCTGCGGTATTGAAGATGCATACATTAATATTATTAATAACATCTATGAAAATGCAAGTGCAAAGATTCGGCTGTTTGAAAATACAACACACATAAAAATTGGAAAGGGAGTGAGACAAGGTGACACCATATCTCCGAAGCTCTTTAATGCCACATTGGAAAATGTCTTTCAATCACTGAACTGGGAAAACAAAGGGATAAAGATTAATGGAGATTATCTAACCCACCTTCGTTTTGCTGATGACGTAGTCATTTTTGCAACTACCCCATCAGAGCTGCAGAGTATGATCCAGGAACTTGCTGACAAGAGTAAAGAAGTGGGATTAAAAATGAACTTTCAGAAGACAAAAGTGATGTTCAATGCTTTTACAAGAAATGAAGATTTATCGATTGATGGAGAAAAACTGGAGATAACAGATACGTATGTTTATCTTGGACAGCAGATATCAAGTGAGGGTCACATTGATGAAGAAATTAATCGGCGTACAAAACTTGCCTGGAGAGCTTTTGGAAGAAACAGCATAATTTTCAAGAGCAATATGCCATTATGTCTTAAAAGAAAAGTGTTTGGTCAATGCATCCTTCCCGTGCTTACGTATGGTGCAGAGACGTGGACCTTAACTAAAAGAGACATACAAAGGCTGCAGACAACTCAAAGAAGCATGGAGAGGTGCGTGCTTGGTATAACCAGGAGAGATAAGAAGAGGAACTCGTGGATCCGAAAAATGACGAGAGTGGAAGACATCATGATCAGAGTTAAATCCCTGAAATGGCAATGGGCTGGACATACTGCCAGAAGGACAGACCATCGATGGACAGCCGAAATTTTAGATTGGATTCCAAGGGACAGGAAAAGACCCAGAAAAAGACCACATGGGAGATGGGTGGATGAAATTCGTAAATATGCGGGAGTGACATGGAGGAGACTGGCACAAGACAGACCGTTGTGGAGGAAACTTGGGGAGACCTTCGTCCAGCAGTAGATTGATAATGGTTGACAATGATGATGATGATGATATAGGGGATAACGCAATTTACCTCTACGCCTCCTATCGGAAAGTCCATGAATTACTTGAAAATTTTGAAATTATATGAAAAACATGTCACACTGAAAACACTATCCAACAAAGAGGGAATTTTTCAAATCGGACACCTAGAAGTAGATATTGACAAAAATAAGATGTGCATCTAGGCCCCCTGGCGGAGAAACTGTGGAATATTTTAAGAAGAAAATATTCCGAAAATGTTTATCGATGTGAGTGACATCAGTCCACGAAAGAATTTTTTCAATCTATATTTTAGAAGATAAGATTTTAGGGCAAATACATCAGTAGCAAAAATTACCACTTACGCCCCCCGGTGACCAAAGTATTCTTTACCAAAAATTTGAAATTATATGCAAAAGATTTTACATTAGGTGTATCCGCTGAAGAAAAAAATTCAAATCTGAGTTTTAGAAGAAGAGTTATCGGGGAAAATGTAATTTACTTTTACGCCCCTAGCGGAAAATCTGTGTGATTTGAAAAATTAACTATATCTAAAATACTCTTCGATATAAATGGAATCAAAGGATAAAATAATTTTTTCAATCTGATGTTTAGAAGCAAATATGTGGAATAAAACGTATTTTTGAATTCAACATCTGCATTTACGCCCTCTAGCTGCGAAATTGTACATCGTAAAAAAAAAAAAACGAAATGAAGGGTCATCATTCGCATATTTCAAGCTTCCCAATGCAAAATGAATTTTTCAAATCGGACTAATAGTTACAGAGATATCGTGGGGACGGACGGACAAACCGATGACATAAGCCCGATCTTTTTTTTTTTTATAAAAGACCTGCTAAAAACGGCAATTAACAGTCAGTTTAAGAAAGGAATTGCGGAAATCACGGAAAGTGGCTCGTGAATTCCCAGAAAATTTTTTACCGTGCACGTACGTACCGCATTTGTCCTGATATTTACTTTTCTAGAAGACAAAATGAAAACAAATTAATGAATGAAATACGGAATTACACCATTGTACAATACAAATTTGGAAGATGTGAATCCGTTTATTGGTGTATACATGACATGGATGTTAAGACAGATGATATCCGAAAACTTGAAAATTTTGTCGCGGGAATCGAACCCGCGTCTCCTGGATAGCGCTCGATATACTAACCACTACACCACCCAGAACGACAAAGTTTCAATTTTCCAATTAATTTGAATATCGGGAGAGCGGGTTCGATTCCCGCTCCAGCACGCCGAAATTTTCAAGTTTTCGGACATTATCTGACTTAACATCCATGTCATATTTACACCAATAAACGAATTCTTATTTTTCAAATTTGTATTGAAAAAAAATTTAGTTTTTCAGTCAATTGTTTACGGACGTCAAAATTTTATTTATATTTGTAGTACACTTTACCCTCTGGGATACGGAAATCCTGTTCGGATCGTAATATTTTCAGCTTTACTCAGCGTAATTTTTTTTATCTAGATATCTGTAACAGATAATTATGTACAGTATTTATGTCTAAAGACACGATATCTCTGTTGCTTTGGAAGTTTCATGACGATACCTATTATTCTGAAATATTGTGGAATGATTTGAGTTTTCCTTTGTTGTCAAAAGAACTTTTTACGATACAGGAGACTTCGTTTTGTCTCTATCGTTAACAATTTTAGTTAGTTTTCTAGCGGTTTAAAGTGATTCCACAAATGAAGTATCGTGGAAATGTAATTTACCAACGAAGATATTTTTCAGGACAAGTGCTCTCGTGACATTCTCAAAATTTATTATTACTGGTAAAGTTTGTGACCGAACATTTGCAGGAATTTGTTTCCTGAAGCGCGACGAACAGATGAGGAAGTTATTTGACTTCAGTACACGTGGTTATCTTCTGAACAGTGCTCTGACTCTCGATTGTTCTGACTTAACATGAAAAAAAAATTCGCTAGTTCAGAATTCTTTTGTGATTCCAAATAAAAATCACCGTCATTCATGTTTGACTGCGAATAATTTATGGGAAATCGAGTATCTTGTGAATGGAAATTCCAGCGTATTCTCTGAATGACTGGTTTGTGATTAGGCGAAACAAATTTTGTCAATTTGTACCGAAAAGTTATTTTTGAATCTTTGAATTCACTTGAGAACAGTGGGGGAAAAATGAAGCAGTATGAGAAATTAAGCCAGTAGCATTGCTCTACCACAGGGCGAGGTCGTGTAGTTGCACTGTGGCCTAACCGCTTCAGGGGACCCATTGCATTGCCAGCTAACGATAAGTTATGGAAAGGTGGTAGCAATGGAAAATCGTGATAACCTTGCAATTTGTCTGGTTACTGAAAGGCTATTGTATGCCATTTTCAAGAGTGAAACACAAAATTCATCCAACAAATAAGCAAATGGAAGACAATGGCAATATACACAGTCGTATCAGAATAATATGACCATTTACCTAATAATGGGAATAACCACACTTGTCCCGGATGACAGCGGAGAGACGGTGTGGTATGGACGCAATGGCCCTGCAAGGCTGCCCAAGGCGCAGGTGCCCATTCGGACTGCAGCAGAGCACGGAGGTCCCGGAGATGGCGTTGTTGCGGGTCGGCATATCGAACCTGTCGATCCAAATAGTCCCACAAGTGCTCTATGGGATTAAGGTTGGGCGATTTCGCCGGCCAAGGGAGAACGGAGACATCGCTGTCGTGTTCCTGGAGCCAGTCACGCACCCCATTAGCTACATAGCAGGGCGTATTGTTCTGTTGGTAGACACCATCAGCACCAGGATAAAAATCCAACATGAAGGCAAAGAATATCTAACGCTTAAAGAAGGCCAACTCTCATAGAGATAACGTAAAATAGGCGGCAACAACGTCACCACATCTTAAGAGATAATATGCTCTGCGGGAAAGTTAACATTCAGGAGCAAAACACGTTAGGGGGACTACAGCAGTGAAGCTTTTTTTTTATCCACGATGGTTTCCTTCGATCTGATGACTATTTGCTTAGAGCAGTTTTTTGTTGTTGTTGTTTTCTGATATCCCGCCCATCTCTTATTTTGGTGAGAAAAATATGCAATAACATTAGTATTGCTATTTAAATAAAATCTCAGGAAATATTACAGTTAGGCCTAAGGATCCGTACAAAATGTAGACATTCCCTAGTATTTGCCATTACTGAAAATAGTTCTGAAGAACAAACAAAAGCCTTAACTAACCCGGTTGGCGTAACAAAACTAACATATCCGATTTGCGAAGTGATTATGCTACCGAGAAGGTTACAATCACGTGCTGCGAGTCTGAGTAGCTCGGCTGACGGGTGACTGTTCTTACCCAAAGAACTGAAGTCAACAGAAATGCGCATGCGCAGTCTGCTCCGGCATTAGCCGATCTGCCTGTATGTTGGCTTCTGTGCACTGCATGTTTTCCCTGAAGATATGGTTGCGCTAACTGTCTCGCTGAGCCTTAACTTCTTCTCGTTAGATATTCTTTGTTGAAGGGATGCATGTGGTCAGCGTGGATGGACAGGTAGCCATTAGCGTTCAGGGACCCATTCAGTGATACCAGCTGTCCCAGGTCATACCAGGAAAACATCACCCAGACATGTACACTTCCACCGCCGGCCTGTACTTGACCGACAAGGGTGTCCGGTTGAAGGTTCTTGTGTGTCTGACGCTATACCCGCAACCGCCCATCACAACTGTGAAGTAGAAACCCCGATTCGTCGGAGAAAGCAACCTTTTTCCACTCTTCCATTGTCCCATGACGGTAGTTCCATGCGAACTGCGGCCATCGTCAATTGCTGCACTGTTACGTGTCAATTGCCCTGTACCAGTCGACGGAGGAGACGTTCTCCTCTGGGGCCGATAGCCTTTGGGGCTGCACAGTTATCACGTCTGGAAGTACTCGGTGTGCGAACGGTTAATTATTGGTACGCCTTTACTACAGCACCTCTTGAACAGCCCACGATGTCTGTTTCTGAGATGTTTCCACCCTTGGCGGTGTAGCCGTGATCATTGCGTTTTGCACGTCCGTCAAAGCACTACCTCTTCCCATTGTACTCACGTCACGCACTATGGCTCATCTGTCCCGGACGGCCGCTAATATCTCCGTGTGGTCGACCGTGTCTCGTGCACTGTGACGCGCCTGGGCGGGTAAACTGTAATTCCGGGGTGATCATATTCTGATACGACTAATTATCGTGTATTACTGCGCTTAATTAACACTCGCCGATCGTCAGAATCAATTATTTACGCTTTCCAACCGTAGGTTGAAGAAGCGTATATGCTCCAGCTTTGTACGTCCGTCTGTCCGCACAATAACTCGCGTAAAAATGGTTCGATTTCGATAAATTTTAGTATGTGGCAGGGGACCACCTGGGGACAAAACCTATTTAAAATGGCTGAAGTGGGGTCAAAGGTCAGGGCATAGGAGCGGGATGCATTCCATTGCCCTTATGCCTCATAACTTGCGTAAATATGGTTCGATTTCGGTGAAAGTTTATTATGTCGTAGAGGATCACCTGGGAGTGAACCCTATTGAAAATGGGTGAAATGGGGTCAAAGGTTAGGACACAGGAGTGGGATCTAGTCCATAGCCCTTATGCATCATAACTTACGTAAAAATGCTTCGATTGCAACAAAACTTTATCATGTTATTTCGGAGGTATACTGAACCGGTTCTGCTAAATATAATCGAAATGAGATTAAAGGTCAGGGCACAGGAGCGAGATTTATTGCACAGCCATTATCCTCATAACTTGAGTAACGATTTTTGGTATGTTGGAAAGCGTATCATAATCAATGCATTGCATGGTTTTACTAGCTTGTTTTCATTATTGCGAAAACTTCGAGGAGCGTATATTTTCTCTGCCTTCTCTTTGTCGTTTGAGCCATGTTGTACAATTAGGCTCCTTATGCGCGGTGCTGCGCTTCTAAACTTGCCAACTATCGAAGAAGATGCTTCGTTCTCACATTCTGTCTCGCCGATCATTCACATATCGCCATACATTGTAGACGGCACATTGTCAGTGGGCTACCGACTGCAGTATTGTTAATAAACATCTGTGTAGCCATGTGTTAAGTGTTGAGAAAACAAGATCCTTTTCTTAGTGTTGATGAGAATATTAGTGAGTAGATAACTTTATATTCTGCATTCTATATTTCCGATTGCATGAGCTACCAGTCTAGTATGTAAGAAAATGCATACTAGACCGGTTGAAATTAAATTCAAATAAAAAATGAATTAAAAATGTAACCACTTTCCTTTCTTTTTGGCGCCACTCAGTCATTTGTAGCTCGCATTTAGGTGGGATGGGGGTAGGAGTGATGATAATCCAGATTATATATATATTTAGACTTTTAAAGTTACGTAGACTGATCAATAATAACTTCTGATGACCTCAGGCGGGGATGATCAAGGCTATGTAAATCAGCGTCTCCCAAAGTCATTACGTTCTCCTGACTAGAGCACGTTGCTCGGCATTGGAGTTTGAATAAAAATACAAACATACTGGAAAACAAATTCAAGTGAAAATGACAAATTTTCACTTGAATTTGTTGATTCGGAAGTGCACGTGGTGATCTATAGTTGAACGACGTGACGCGCGGTACCGAAAGAAACATTTGCAGCAATCTGACGCAAAGTCACGCGTCTGTTTTCTTGCACCCGAACGTCGACGTACGCCACGGTCTTGATTTTGAAGTGTACACTGATGAGCCACTACATTATGACCATTCCCAGCCTGGAGAAATGAACGCGCCTGGAGACCGAATGTTGGCGCAGGTAAAGTTCACAGAGCAGTACATATACAACCCGAGGACTAGCTTTCGGTTAGTAGAGTATTCGGAGTCAGAATGGGAAAAGCTGCCGATTTATCGGAGTTTAATAAAGGGACAAATTGTGATGCCACGGCGCCTCGGAACTACGATCTCGGAAACAGCGCAGCTTGTGATTTGTTCATGTGCCGCTGTAGTGAGTACGTATCAAAAGTGGTGCATAGATGGCCAAACTGCGAAACGTCGTCCAGCAGTGTGTCGTCCGCAGCTCATTGATGCCAGAGGGGAGCGGAGACTTTTGCGCATTGTTCATATAGCCACCGCAGGGCCACAGTGCGACATATCACCCACCGCTACAACAGTGGCAATCAGGGCAATGTGTCACAGCACACAGTTCATCGCAGCCTTCTGCACATGGGCCTGCGTAGCCGAAGACCCAGCCGGGTCATTATGCTCATTGCACGTCATCGCCAACAACGCATGAAATGGGCCCAAGATAATCGATATTGGACCGTGGATGTTTGGAAGAAAGTGACCTGGTCTGACGAATCAATATTTCTGGTGCATCACGTAGACAGCCGAACGCGGATACCCCGATTACCAACGGAAGCTATGGCGCCTGGATGCACTGTTGGGCGGAAACAGGCCGGCGGCGTTATGCTGTAGGCGATATTTACTTGAGACACTTTAGGCCCCGTTATCCCAACAGCACGATCCCCGACAGCACGATCCCCGACAGCTTTCAGGTAACTGAACATCGTTGCGGACCAAGTTCATCCATTCATGGCAACTGTTTTCCCTGCTGGTGATGGCCATTACAAAAAGAATAATGCGCCATGCCACACTGACAGAATAGTCAAGGAATGGTTCGAGGAACGTTCTGGTGAATTTCTGTTAATGCCCTGGCCTCCAAATTCACCTGACATGAACCCAATCGAACATTTTGAGGCTCGACTTGGAAAAGCTGGTTCGCGCTAAATCTCCACCACCCCGAAATGTGCGGGAACTGGAGGACCTCTGCAGATACCCCAGAATACCTATCGCCACCTCATTGAATCGATGCCTCGCCGAGTGGCAGCTGTTTTGCGGGTAAAAGGGGTCCTACAGCTCATTAGGTAGGTGGTCATAATGTAATGGCTAATCGGTGTATATTATTACAGTGGTTACTTTTCAGGCATAAATTTTATATTAGCGGGCGAAACTGGAATTACATTCGATCTGCGTAGTAACCCCTTTTGTAAAGTCGGCATAAGGTGATGGTTGTGACCAGAATATAACTGACTAGTGACTACATGAAAAAATAAATTACTCTACGGTGTAATTTAGATTGCACTTCAGAGGCTTTATTGTACTTCAAGGAAGATAAAGTACTTTGTTATGCTTACCTATTCAGTTCACCAAATGTTTCTATCGCGATTGCCTTAGAACGCTGCCTCGTAAACCCCAGTACGGACTTACTGAACCTGGGTTCATATTCCCACTAAGACATACACTGAAGAGCAGTTGAATTAGAGATACCTGTCTAGTAACGTGTAGCACCACATTTCGCCCTGATGACGGCGGCGATTCGCTTCAGCATGGACTCGACAAGACACCGTAAGCGTTGGGAAGCCATACGGATCCACGACCCCTGAATAAGTTCCCACGCAGTTCACGAAGATTTGATGGAGGGTTGTCAGAGCCTCGAACATCTCTCTTGAAGGCATCCCAGATGTGCTCGATGGGGTCGAGGTCAGGGGACCTAGCGGGCGAAGGAAGCGAGGTCACGTCGGTGGAGTGTTCATCCAACCATTCGGATACAATTCGGGAGTGATGGCACGGTGCGTTGTCTTGTTGCAGGATGAGGTCCCCAGTGGGATGTTGAAGACGCACAAACGGGAGCAAATGGTCGTCCAGAATATCCCGGTAACGTTGACTTCTGAGAGACTATGTCACACGTACCAGGGGTCCCATTTCAGTCAACGTAAACAGTCCCTAGACGAGAATGCCACCCCACCAGCTTGAAGAGTACCCTGCTAGCAAGAACGATCCATAGCTTCATGTGGTTTGCGCCGTACTCGTATCTTGCCATCCGCATGTACCAACGTGAATCTCGACTCATCAGTCCAGGCAACATTTTCCCACATGTCTTGAGTCCAGTGGCGATGTTCCCGCGCCCATGCTAATCTTTGCACCCTGTGATGTGCAGTCAGCAGCGGTACCCTCGTGGGACGATGGCTTCTGTACCCCATAGCGAGGAGATGGTTCTGGATGGTGGGGCTGCTTACACGTTTTTGCGCACCAGCGTTAAATTTCAAAGTTATTTCTTGCACTGTGGCTCCTCTATCCGCTGTTACAATGCGAGCTAGCCGACGATGACCCCGCTCATCCACACGCTGTTGTCCACGGCAGTTGGCCCTTGCAGGGATGGTTTTACCGGATTCGATGTACTCGCGGTGCACACTTGACACAGTGGCTCGTGAAAATCCTAGTGCCTGCACGACTTCCGAGATGGAGTGACCCATTCGTCGGGCCCCGACAATTTGCCCACGATCAAATGGGCTTAGATCCTTCGTCTTACCCATACTGCGTTTGACTCTTACTGATTCCCGTCGCATCACTCTTTGTATTGTTGGATCGCTGCATACGTCATGTCGTTTCCATTTACAGGGCCGCCCACAGCGCCACATTTGCATAACGCCAGCTGTCTCTAACTCAATTGCTCTTCAGTGTAGATGGGGTGTTCGTCTGCAGAAAGGAAACTGATCACTGCAGTTGGGTGTAGCCCAAGATTTGTTTCATCAAAGTTTTGCAGTGGTAAAAGCCAGAAGCTACCCAGGCGGTTGAATGTTCAGAATGGGCTTCTCGCTAATCGTCTCAGTTTGGATCTAATTGCGAAGCAGGCATGGGTGGTATGTTTTTCTACGACGCTGATTCTATGTCTTTCCTGGAACCAGTGCCCAGAATTAGGAATGGGGTAGTTCCTTATAGTCTTAGGAGCTATGGGAGTCTTTAATCCCCCTCCCCCCAACCGGAATGGACAAAAACGATAGACAAAAGAGCTGTTCTTGGCAGCCAGCGAACAATAGAAGGAACAAGGCAAACGAAGAGTGCAGTATCTCATGAAGCCCAACAAGCAGCCGACAGTGCAGGTTGAGAGAATTGCAGTGCAAGAACACAACCAGGATAGGGTTTTTTAAGGGTTGAAACCCATGCAGAGTTTTTCTTTTCGTTTCTTAGGATTCGCATTAGCATTGACATTTTCCTGTCTCCGAAGTCTGATTCAATTTTCTTCTCCACTCAGCGCTCTTAAGATAACATTTTTAAGCGTTCTGCTTTCCCACATCGTCAGCCTTTCTGTGACCTGTCCCTACAGCATAGGCAACGCAGTAGGATTTTCCCATTGCCCTTATATCCATTGAGACTAAACGTGTCCTTGTGAAGCCGCCTAACCACAGTATGGGTTTGTATAACCCTGTAGGTTATGTCCCCCTAATTTAGCTGTTTTGATTCAATAGGGTCTATCTACCATCTAGGATAGGATGAAGGGATTTTAGTATTTCGTTACCTGCCACTCGGCACTATAATTTGTACTGAATGTCTGCGATCAAGCTTCTGAGCATATGACCAGCGTTCTTCCATTTCTGGAAGTAATTGTGAGCAATCAACGATATATACTACCAGAATAATAAAAATGAAACGCAGTCGCCTTTGGTCATTCAGACGTTTAATACCCCATAGAGAATAGACATTTCTTCAGTTTTTTGCCTTTATGTTATAGTTGTGTGTATGATAAAGGGTCTTTCATTGTTTTTATCTGATTATTCTTATATAATGGATTTATTGTTCCCTGGTATGACTGGTGAGTGTGTTGAAGGGTTTGTTGACATGATTGATGGGCGTAATGATATGTATTCAGCACAGCGTAAGTGGGAACAACTTTGAGGCACTAGCGTTTCGTTGACTAGCCGCTGCATACTGATTTTTTGGATATTTGTGTTAGCATTAACGTTCTTCTTACGTAGCGAAAGCTGTGACAGTCCACTCTTTCATTTCACAGCGTTCTGATGGCCGGTAGAAATATTTTGAAGCCGATATTGAGGGAGAATATCCTCTTGCGAGAAATTTAATTTTGTGACTCAAGTTGTGAAGCTCCGTATGAAGGAGGAAGCTCACAGCTTCATATGGATAGACCGCCGTCTAGCGAGCATTATAAATTTGAAGTTGTGACTCCGTCTATTGGTGTAAATTAATTATGAGTGGAAAGTCAAATAATATCTGAAAACTTGAAAATTTCATCGTCCTGGAGCGGCAATCGAACCAGCGTCTCCAGGTTTGCGCCCGAGTATGCTAACCACTACACCAGAACGACCAAGTCTCAAGATTCCGAGTAATTTGAATTTAATACATGCCGTTGCTTCGACTGGCGATTCCTGTGATGTGTAAAATTCAAATGACTCGGAAACTTGAGACTTGGGTGGTGAAGTGGTTGGAATACTCGCCCGCAAACCAGGAGACACGGGTTTGATTCTCGCTCCAGGACGATGAAATTTTCAAGTTTTCGGATATTACAATAATGGAACTTACACCTTAGTATTATACAACTTGAAATATTTAATCCGTATTGAATGGTGTAAAAATTTATTAAACGTACAACGACTAAGTGCCGAGCTTTCACACTCCGAACGAGAGGCTTTCTCAAGGCCAGTGAACACAAGAATATTTCAAGAACAACGATAATTTGAAATTTTGGTGCGCGTATCTATTACGTGTCGAGGTGATATTGCGTCACGCGGAAGGTGGTGTCTTGCGACCTACCTTTCAGACATTATCTCTCCTTTTCCCCTTACTGTTCTATTTCAGTAGAATCTTCCACGCAGCCGAGAGTTCGAGGGAAGGGCTCTCGTTGCAAGGGTTGGGGTGCATGAATATTTCGACGCTTTCTCTAGTCAGTGTTCCTCTGTAGTTTGTGTACCGAGCGATCCTCTTCATGTTTTTCCACATCGGTACGGCGTCATATTGAGCTACTTCTTTGCAAAGCGCTGTTTGTGTTTTTCCTGCTTTAATGTCCCTTATGTGTTCTTTTCCCTAATTATCAGGGCCACAACAACAAAAAATACACATAAGGAGCCTGACGTGAATTCTGGAGCTGGGGTGTATGAGATACCATTAGAATATCCAGATGGCTCGTCTCGATCATACATCGGAATGACCAAAAAGTCCCTGACAATTAGGGGAAAAGAACACATAAGGGACATTAAAGCAGGAAAAACACAAACAGCGCTTTGCAAAGAAGTAGCCCAATATGACGCCGTACCGATGTGGAAAAACATGAAGAGGATCGCTCGGTACACAAACTACAGAGGAACACTGACTAGAGAAAGCGTCGAAATATTCATGCACCCCAACCCTTGCAACGAGAGCCCTTCCCTCGAACTCTCGGCTGCGTGGAAGATTCTACTGAAATAGAACATTAAAGGGGAAAGGAGAGAGAATGTCTGAAAGGTAGGTAGCGAGACACCACCTTCCGCGTGACGCAATATCACCTAGACACGTAATAGATACGCGCTCCGAAATTTCAAATTATCGTTGTTCTTGAAATATTCTTGTGTTCACCGGCCTTGAAAAAGCCTCCCGTTCGGCGTGTGAAAGCTCGGCACTTAGTCGTTGTATGTTTAATAAATTTTTACACCATTCAATACGGATTAAATATTTCAAGTTGTATAATTTTCGGATATTATTTGACTTAACGACTCTCGTCATAATTTACACTAATCGACGGAGTCACAACTTCAAATTTGCATTGTTATACTGGTATAATCTCGTAATTCATGGCATATCTAGTGAGGATTATGCATACAAAAGGGTTATTTAAGACCATGAGCGCCCATAGCTTAGATTTCAGGAGGAGCAAAAAGAAATTACAACTACAAATAACCTTCACATACACCATATGAAAATTAGTTTAGATACACAAGAAGCCTTTAAAGTAATGAAGTGTTCGATGAAGAAGATTGTTCGAAGCTCTGCGCTCGTTCCAATGTATACGACACGCAATGAAATGGAAAGGAATAAATCTTCCAAAGCTCCTTTTGTTATTGAGGCTATAGTGGAAAGAAAATGTGCTGTGGAAAAACTGATACTTTATCATGTTGAAAGATCGTCCCAAAACTGGAAACGCCTGTGTAGGTATTTGGAAAACACCTTATTTTTCAGGACTTATATCTGATTTCGAAGCAATGTTGAAGAGTATGTGTTTTAAGCAGCAGAATCTGCATTAAGTCTTTTGAAGGCTCAATATAGTTATTAGGATCTGGCTTCAGACAGTTCGTTCAAACAGAACATTGATTGGACAATAACGGCCGCCCGGGGCCGCGGGCGGCTTAGTGGGCAGCGTTCGTGACTGCCGCGGAAAGGACCCCAGATTCGATCCCAGGCAGGTACGAACGCTCGATCCACTAAATATCCGCCGTGCGTCGGATGGGCACATTAAGCTGTCGGACCCCGGGTACTGGCCCCCCAGTAATAAATAAGAGCGTCTTCCTCCCCCTTTCTACTTCGTTTCCGTGTCACTTTCCTATCGGCCACTCTAGCCCAAATCTCCTAGCTTCCTATTTCTAAGGGTTGTTTAAGACCTGGGGTCAGACACTCTCTTCCTAAAATCCTCTACATATGATCATTAAAGGCCGCTGGTGGCCTAGTGGTCAACGTTCGTGACTGCCACGGAGAAGACCTCGGGTTCGATCTCAGGCAGGTATACGAACGCTCGCTCGAACTACTAAATATCCGCCGTGCGTCGGATGGTCACGTTAAGCCGTCGGGTACTGCCCCCCCCCCGGTAATAAATAAGGACGTCTTCTCCTTTCTAACTCGCTTCCGTGTCACTTTCCTATCGGGCACTAGAGTCCAAATCTCCTAGTTTCCTATTTCTAAGGGTTGTTTTAAGACCTAGGGTCAGACACTCCTTTCCCAAAATGCATTACATATGATCTGATATGAATGGATAGTAAACAAATAACTACCTCTTTACTCATCATTCTAAATCTTCTTCGATAGATCAGCATACAATTAATTTTTTAATCAAATTGCTTATGTAGACAGCAGACCTGAATATTATACTTGCTCGGGGCTCCACATTCCCTAAAGGGCGGCTTCGATACTATTGAGTTGTCGGAAAAGTCATCACGTATTTTAGTCATGTTTTGTAAAGGTCATTTATTGATAGAAAGAACAAAGATCAATCAATGATATCATGCCAGTTTTGTTCGATGAACTTTTGCCATCTGTCAGTGAGCTGCAGAATGCCTCGTTCATAGAAGGACCTGTCTTTCGTGGCGAAAAACTATAAGATGCTGATTTACAGCATCATCTGAATTGAACGTTATTCTACGCAAGGACTGTTGAAGATAACGAAACAAGTGGAAGTCTGACGGCGCAAGGTCAGGCTGCTGGGTGTGGCAACACATCCCACCCAAGCTCCAATAATTTTTGGCAGGTGATCAAACTTGTGTGTGGTCTCGCGTTGTCGTGATGGAACACAACACCTTTACGATGAACGAGCTCTGGACGTTTCTGGAAGATGGATTCATTCAAACTGTCCAATTGCCGACAGTACCCATTCGAATCGATTGTTTGGTTCCGTGGTAGGGGTTCGAAAAACACGACACTCCCACCACACTGAGACCAGAACCTTCCGCTGATGAATGTCTGCTTTGGATGTTGTTTGAGGCGAAGCAGCACGTCGGGACCAAGACCAGTTGCGCAGCACATTGTTGTACACAATCCACTTTTCGTCACCAGTTATCAGTCGCTTCAAAAAAAGATCGTTTTCCTCACGTTTAATGAGCATATCGCAAATGTTTATACGCGCCGTCAATTGAGCTTCTTTGAGTTCATGAGGAACCCACACATCGAGCTTGCTTACGAATCCGATTCTTCAGGTGGTCGTGAACGCTTGAATGATGGATGTGCAATGTGTCTGCAATCTCTGTAACGTGGGTTTGACTCGATCAATGTCTTGATTTGGTAGTCCTCAACCTCGGTTGGTCTCCCGGACCAAGGAGTATCGTTGAGGTCAAAATCACCAGCCCGGAATTTTGCGAACCACCGCTGGCACTGACTTTCTTGTAGAGCATTATCACCGTACACTTTACGCAACTTTTCACAAGATTGAGGCGCGTTCTTCCCTTTACCGAAGTAAAACAGTAAAATATGGCGAAAATGCACAGTTTGGTCTTCCATCTTCAACTTGATGCCAAATCTCTGCAAATCAACCAAATCGCTCACTATTTCTTTTAGACTGCAGCTATAGAACTAGCACCTGTTGAATGCCATAGCGATAACAGAGCTGCGCATGTCTCTAGTACTTCCCAACTGCCATCGGGTGCCAAAATCCGTCATGACTTTTCCGACAACCCAATAGAACATCATGTCACCAAGCTCTTCTGAGATGCAGAGGTTAGCTCCTCAAAGAAAGCTCATCTGCCAGATTAATGTTTAAAACTGATGGAACTAGATTTAATATACTGCTGATGTATCAATGTACTGCTGATGTATCAATTAGATTTAATATACTGCTGATGTATCAAGCTGACTTCCATTTGATGTATCAAATGGAAGTCAGCTTCACTGACTTCCATCACACGTCTCATACAAGACCTTTCGTACTTCGTACTCATTATCTTTGTCATGTAGACGTTCCCGAATCTGGTCTTCCCATGATTTCCTTGACCTCTCTACCTTACTTTCCTGCTACTACTGAATATATTTTTTTCTTTTTTTGGATTTTTAACGACCACCGTGAGCAACTTAATGGGCTATAAGCAGTCGCCCGTCCCTAATTTAGGGTCACTGGTTCCAGGGAAGGGAGAGAGCCAGTTGAGTCAGACAAACACAACATCCATGCCTCACCGGGATTCGAACCCGGACCCCGTTCGGACGAATGATCAGAGGCCATCGCTAAGACCACTGCACCACCGGGGCGGCGAATAATTCTTTTCGTAAGCATCTTGTCAATCATTCTTTCAACATTACCAAACCAAAATCACTGTGACGTGCTTGCCCCGCAGGACGCACATGAGATAAAGACAGACAGCAGTGAGAGCACATGCCAGTGTAATATAGTGGATAGCACTCGGAGCCAAAAGTTATCTCCATCTTACTAACAACATTTTGCTTGACAATTACACACCTGCAACTCATCTTCGTTCCTGAATGAGCAGAACACGTCAGAACATCCCCCCCCCCCCGTAAGTAACTCATCTCTCCATCACACGAACCAGTCCTATGTCTCTTATGCAGTATTCTCTTATCTTATTCTCTTATGCAGTAGGTTTCACTGGCCTACGTCAGAATAGGAAAATTACACTTTCATACATAGCTATTCTGTACTGTTTTGAGCTCCCGTCATTCTTGCGAAATCCTCCTAACGCAGCTGACTTTCAAAGATGAATTCACTCGCCTAACAGCAGGAATGAACTAGAGGTGTGAAGGAACACAATTTGTGGGAGAGGATTGAGTAAAAATGATCGTGTCGAAGAAAAAGAAAGCCAAATAATTGGCATCAGTGAAAATGAAAGCATTGAGTACAAGATAAAAACAAGAAAGACGACACCGAATTTTCGGGTGTAATAAGCACATCTTTTGAATCCGTTCTGACGCAAATTAAATTTATCAAAGCTATTCAAAGTCAATGAAACCGGTATGGAAAACAATAGATCTGACGGAAAGAAAGAAGTTTTGCAATCGGGTTTTTAATCCCTCAGATTTTGCTGTAAACGGGATCGTGAGCTTACGAACTCTTAGAAACAGAGATATCGACAAAGATAAGATGTGACTTTACGTCTCCTGGTGGGAAAACCACGCATTATTTTAGGAAGAAAGTATTCTCAAAAGGTTTATCCATATAAGCGGTATCGGTCCAAAAATAATAATAATAAAAAAAAAAAAAAAAAAGAGAGCAGAGTTTTCAAGAGCCCAGATTTTGCTACAAATACATCAGAAGCAGAAATTAACACTTATGACTCTGGTGGCCAAACCATTCTTTACCAAGCATTAGAAATTATGTGGAAAATATTTTCCATCAGGTCTTGTATGCGATACAGAAAGAAATTTTCAAATCGGAGCTTTAGGAGCAGAAATAACGCAGAAAAACGCAATTTGCCTTTGTGCCCCTTAGCGGAAAGTCTATGATTTACTTGTAAATTTTGAATTTATAGGGAAAATATTTTGCATCGGAAACACTATCCACCAAAGAAGGAATTTTTCAAATCGTACTCTTAGAAGTAGAGATATTGACAAAAAAAGATATACATCTACGCCTCCTGGCGTAGAAACCATGCACTATTTTAAGAAGAAAATGTATCTAAAGGGTTTGTCGACATAATTATCGGTCAACAAAAGACGTTTTTTTCAATCGAGAATTTAGAAGCTCATATTTTGCTGCAAATACATCAGAAGCGGAAAATTAAGATTTACGCACCCTGGTGGCCAAACCATTTTTTTTACAAAAATTAGAAATTATGTGCAAACGATTTCCCATCAGGAGCTGTATCCGGTGCAGAAATAATTTTTCAAATAGATTTAGAAGCAGAGATATAGGGGGAAACGCAATTTACCGCTACGCCCCCAAATGGAATCTCTATGAATTACTTGAAAATTTTGAAATTATATGAAAAACAGTCACACGGGAAACACTATCCAACAAAGGAATTTTTCAAATCGGACTCTTAGAAGTAGAGATATTGATCAAAATAAGATGTACATCTACGCCCCCTGGCGGAGAAACTGGAATATTTTAGGAAAAAGATATTCCAAAAAAATTTATCGATGTGAGTGGCATCAGTCCACGAAAGAATTTTTTCAATCGATATTTTAGAAGCTCAGATTTTAGGGCAAATACATCAGAAGCAAAAATTAACACTTACGCCCCCTGGTGGCCAAAGTATTCTTTACCAAAAATTTGAAATTATATGCAAAAGATTTTCTATCAGAAGGTGTATCCGCTGAAGAAACATTTTTTCAAATCGGAGTTTTAGAAGAGTTATCGGGAAAAATGTAATTTACTTTTACGCCCCCCAGCGGAAAATCTATGCGTAATTTGAAAAAGTAACTATATCTAAAATACTCTTCTACATAAATGGAATCGAAAGATAAAATAATTTTTTCAATCAGATGTTTAGAAGAAAATATGTGGAATAAAACGTATTTTTGAATTCGACATCCGCCTTTAGCCCTCTAGCGGTGAAATTGTACAACGTAAAAAAAACGAAATAAAGGATCATCATTCGCATATTTCAAGCTTCCCAACGCAAAAAGAACTTTTCAAATCGGACTTAATAGTTGCAGAGATATCGTGGGTACAGACGGACGGACAAACCGATAACATAAGCACGATCTTTTTTTAAAAAGACGTGCTAATAAACGGGATTGCCGTCAAATTGGTAAAAGATTTCAAGTACCTTAACCGTCTGATTAACAGAAGACGAAAGAAATATAAAAAAAATAAAAACCCGCTAAGGACCATAACTGCAGTGAACGAACATTCTAGAGATTCGCGAAGAATTTAAAGATGAAATTTCGCCAAATATCTTAAAATAAAAACGCTGAAATGCTATGTAACGTTAATCTTTACTTAAGGATGCGGGACTTGCATACTGTCAACAGATGCTGAAAAATAAAAATGCGTTTTGCGTACAGTGCCTCAGATGAGTGATGAAAATGTAATGGATACAAAATCATAAACGGGCTGCTATGGTAAACGATACATGAAAGAAAGGAATAAAGCTGAAGAAAGGAAAAGGAAGATTGCCGCATATATCCTCAGGGAATTTGTTAAAAATGGGACAAGGTAATGTAGACTGAAGAGAAATAACGAAGACATGAAAAAAAAATCGAGTTTTAGATTATCTGAAAATATGACCCAAACACGGAATGCAGAAACCTTGGAAGAATCAAGGACGCCTCTCCTGTGGCCGAGTACTGTGAGAAGCTTGGTTCCAAATATTCGCCCTGTGCTTCCTCAATTTCGAGCTCTGAATGAGGCAGGACCGGATTAAGGCCTTAGTGGGCCCCCAAAAGCTTATGACGGGGAATCATTACGAAGTCTCCTAAAACTCGAAACTGTAGCAATATGATTGTGATAATTATAATACGTAGTGCATTCTTCAAACTAATACATTATCCGCAGAGTCTTCATAATAAGTCACTGTATTTTACATTGTTCTCATAAGGACATGAGTTAAAAGCTTAAGATTCCTAGATTTTGTCTTACATTTTTTTTTATTTAACATAGTATATTTTTATTAGTACATCTTTTTAGTTATGCACTGTGAAGCCACAGTGGACTTCGACCATTAACGGTTCCAAGTGCAAATTGGGAGGTGTGGGTGAATGGTAGTGAAAAAGCTGTAACTGTCTCGCCTACCCCGCTATACACAGCGACATGAAAACTTTACACTTGGTGAGACACTGCCTTCAAATCAGTTCGTCTTCCAGCATCTGCTTCTCAGAAGCAGTCGTATATGCGACCGGGGTCGAAATGGTAGTAAATGCGACCTGGCTTAACACAAAGGGATCGGAATAGAAGGAAAGGATGTCAGATGGAGAGACGAGAGTGAGCTCCTGACGATGCGGTGTGACAAAACGGGTAGTATTTGCAACCATCACGTATACTACGGAAATGCGTTTTCTCTACACCGTAAAAGAAGTTGCTTGATACCAGAGTACACTGGCGTACAAAAATTAAAGGACTAGAGGGTTTTTCGAATGTAACGTCGTGCAGAAGTGCTCCACATCGACTCAAATCATACCATAAAATCCCCAAGATGTAAGAATATGGGACAAGTGAGCAAAACCGACCAAACAAGGAATCCAAAGGATTCAAAGGCACTTTATTAAAAACGGTAGCTTCGAGCACAACTGGACAGAAGACAGAAACGTGCATGTGACAGGAGGCTGCCAAGAAAAATCCAGTCTTTAGTAGGGGATATGATCACCCCTGACTGCGTTGCACTATTTACAACGTCTGTCCATGCTGAGGACTAGGTTGTAAAGGAGCTGTTGAGGCATCGCGGCCCATTCCTCTTGTAGCGCCAATCACAGCTGCTGAATCGTTGCTGGCGGCTGGTGACGTGCTGCCAAGCGTCTCCCGAGAAGGTCCCACACGTGTTCAATTGGATTTAGGTCCGGGGACCTAGCGGGCCAATCCATGCGTTGAATATCTTCACTTTCCAACAGCTTTGCGACAGCCACTGTACGATGAGGTGTAGCGTTGTCGTCCATGAAGAGGAACTCAGGACCCACAGCACCTCTAAACAGACGCACGTGAGGCAGGAGAACCTCTGTGTAATAGCGTACACCAGTGACTGAACCTCCTTGGAAAGATGTGGAGGTCAGTACGGCTACCAAGCATGATACCGCCCCAAACGAGAACTCCGCCATCCTCCAAACCGGTCCCTTTCCATGATGCTGGAGGTGTGATTGCGTGTTCCCTGCTCCCTCCAGATGTGTATACGTCCACAATCGCTCGTCAGACTAAATCGGCTCTCATACGTAAAGAAAACTCGACCCCATTGCTGATGTGTCCAGTTCTTGTGTTCCTGGAACCACAGAAACCGCCGTCTCCGATGAGCAAGCGCTAATGGCACACACCGTACTGGTCGTCGTGCAAATAGACCACCTTTGTGCAGCCTCCTGGCCACGGTAAAACGCGATAACGGACGTCCAGTTGTCTGTGGCATGTGCCTTGCGATTTCTCCCGCTGTCTGCCGTCTGTTTCTTATCTCCTGTAGGACAATATACCGGTCGTCCGCCGCCGTGGTTGCTCGTGGACGACTACTGCTAAACTCTCGGACAGCTGTTCCTGTCGTTTGAAATGCTCTCCAACATCGTGAAACGATGCTGTAAGCGATCCCGAACTCCTCGGCCACACTAGTCACACTTCGACCTTCTTCCAACTTCTCAATGACGCGATCTCGGGTAAAGTCATCCTGATGTCGTCTACTGGATTGCCTGTTGGCCATATTACACGGTGGCAGCAACTCGACGTCGTTCAAACCGATGTACACCGGGCAATAGCTTTCACGGAATTACTGAGCGTACACCGCCCGTGTGCTTTATACCCTTCCGACACTCCCCCGTCATGCTGCATATATGCGCATGCCCTACCGTACCGGACTCTAGTCTGTCTCCTGAGTGGTCTTTTGGTCCGTTCTGCCTGCTCGTTCCACTGTTATGCTAATGTCTCCTCTTCGTCCTTAATTTTTGCGCACCAGTGTACATACTTGAATTTGAACGCGACAGAACTTCAGTGTTTTGAACGCATGTCTGCGATTCGTGTTTTCTTTCTCATGAGTTTTAGATCTTCCAGAAAATATTAAATAATAATGTTGCTTTGATTTATTTTGAAGAATAGCTTATTTATGCTGACTTTATTACAACCACATAACAATTGGTTAGAAAATGTAGAAATATCATTCGCCAGAAAACATTCCTACCTTCATGTATTGCTCTTTTAATTCCTCATACATTATTTTACACGTATCTGGAATTATTATTCCTAAAAAATCTGCAGAAATAGCTGTTGTAAATTTCAGATCTTTCATACGAACGCTCAGTATCGGACTGGTGATCCATAAACAGCTCTGGAATCAGATTTTTTTGCGGCTCACTGTTTGCAAAACATATCTAAGTGCCCTAAACCTAAAATTAGCGGCATGCTGACATCCCCATTTCCTGTTTAATAGTCTTTTTTAGCAAAAGTCTGATAATTATTGTATTGTTTGTATTTACAAAATAAGGTTTTACTCATGTTTCTGTATTGCAGCTGAAAGTAAAACTTGATCTGTATATAAAAAATAAAACACTTCCTTTTCCCAAGCAATAGCCATAGTACATTCCCTACGACAAACTGCCGGAGATTTTATTCCATTCGTGTGCGAATTTTATTGCGATAGCTGCATTCAGAATTAATTGGAAGTTTCTTCGCTTTTAGTAAGAAAGGAAATCCAAATGTTGTCAAATTTCTTTTTTTCTTCAAGACTATGAAAAACGAAGTAATTACGAAAGCATCAAATGATCATATGTAGAGGATTTTAGGAAGGGAGTGTCTGACCCCAGATCTTAAACAACCCTTAGAAATAGGAAGCTAGGAGATTTGGGCTAGAGTGCCCGACGGCTTAACGTGCCCATCTGACGCACGGCGGATATTTAGTGGATCGAGCGTTCGTACCGGCCTGGGATCGAACCTGAGGTCCTTTCCGTGGTAGTCACGAACGTTGCCCACTTGGCCACTCGCAGCCACGAAAGCATCAATGACAAAATTTAAAATTTCTGTTACTGCAAGAATTTCAATGGTAATTCATATATTAAGTGAGAGAAAATTAAAGAGTGCGAAAACTGTTTATTCAATTTATTCCTACAAACGCGAACTGCTCGGCGCTGAACCGGAGCCGCCGGGACTTGGCGTGACGTCACAAAAATGATGGCCAAGCCCTCAAAGAGGAGGGGTGAGTCCCGGCTGACATAGAGAGAGGAGGAGTAGTCCCGGGGCCGCCGGGACTTCTCCTCCTCTCTGTTTACGGGCCTGGCCACCAGATTAAGAACTTGCATGTGACGTCACGCTAAGCGACTGGCACCGTCCATAGGTACCTGAAGACATTGTGAACGTATTCATTATTTGCTTCAAATTATTTAAATTCCTTTTGACTGATGATTGTGAGGAATTACTCCATGTGCAAAATGTAATATTTGTGTTAAAAAAATTAGCGGCAACTAAGGTTGAAGAGTTACGGAAAATGTTCAAAATGTAATCAAACTAAATTTGAACTGAGACTAAAGTGCGCTTCTGTATTTTTAAATATATTTTTTAATAACTACCCAAAGTTGAAAAATGACCGCTTAAATAACAGGCCAGGGAAAAGAAAACATACTATGTTTGCAGCAGCTACTTAATGAATTTGGTCTTCCTGTGAGCCTCAACAACAATGGGAATATCTCCAAATTTTGGAAAATATATTTGGTAATCATTACAGGGAAATGAAATCCTAGTTCCAGTCTAACTACCCTAAACCCCATACAAATAAATGCATTTCAATCTTCATTTTGTATATTTTCAATCTCCATTTCGCGTGTGGGACAAAATTATCAAGCATGCATGTTTTAACACATGCTCATAACCATGGGGGCGAAATCAGTAAAAGGTGAGTTTGTTTTTCATTAATTTATTTCTGTGTGTACATTGTGCTGAGAGTTACACATTCTCAGTATCAATTTAGTCTAGTTGACAGCCTCAAAACTTTTTTTATTTATATCTGTATGTTCTGCAACATTATGCAGATAAATAGTAAGATTATATCTCTAATGTAGCATTATTAGCATTTTTCTATTTTTTCCAAATTCGTTCTCAGTATTAATTTAGTACATAGTTGGCCTCCCCCAATTTTTATAAATTTCTGTATGTACTGCAACATTGACCTGGTGCATCATTATCATACCTTTTCTTCTTTGTGAATTATATACCTTCTCATATTCTCAAAATATTCATTTTGGAACAGTTTGCCTCTTCAAATGTTTTATTTTTTTAGATGAAAGCAATGCTATTTGATCAGAAAAAGTTAGGGTCTAAAAACGCAATTTTGGATGCTGTTTTATTAATTTTTCGCCAGTTTTGCTTTTATAGATGCAGATTGCAATGTAACAGTACGTCAACGTTCAGTTATTTTCTGCGTCTGTTGAAAACTGCATTAACAGTTTTTTAGTATAACCGTTTTTTAGTATATACGAGTTTTTTAGCATATACGAGTATATCGAACGGAACAGAATTAGCGAGAAAGCGTAGTTCCTGAGAAAGATAAAACAGACTCAATTTGTTTTAAATTTAAATTTCGTAGAACTTCTGTGTCATACAATAATTTGCAGAAAACTAAAATATGGACTTTATTCAGCTGTTCCTTCAAGCATTAAGAACGATTGAATGCTCAGAAACGTATGGTACGGTAACCATCTCGGTGCACAACTCCGTCGCTTAGCGTGACGTCCCAAAAACGATGGCCAAGCCCTCAAAGAGAGGAGGGGTGAGTCCCGGGAGCCCCGGCTGAACCCACCTACCATCTGAAATTTCAACTCCGGTCGCATTGACCGTTGGAAGACCCCAGGTGTTAAACACCTAATCTCCTCACCCTGCCTCCCTCCTTTTTCCCTATTCCTCTTTGCGCCTGCCTGTCGCATTTACAACCATTTCAACCCTAGTCGCATGCAAATGCGATCGGGGTTGAAATGGTAGTAAATGCGACCGGCTTAACGCAGAGGAATGGGGAAAGGAAGGTCAGGTGGAGGGAGGGGGGGGGGGGGGAGCTGCTGAGGATGCGGTGTAACGAAACGGGTAGTATCTGCGACCATCACGTGAACTACGGATCCTATTTGCCCCTGCCGGTCGCATATGCTACCAGTTCAATCCCGGTCGGTCGGTCGCAAATGCGACGACACCTTTCTGACCAAGTGGAAATCATACGAGACAAAAGTAAAACTATTTTATAAACCTCTCTCTCTTATAAACCTCTCTCTTGCCCAAACATGCTTCCTGGGCCCTTGGTAATGGTGGGTTCCAAGGCTATAATCCCTAAAGATCCCCCTTTATCCGGTCATGGAATGAGACACGCGTGCTGTGCTGTATTTTCCCTACCACGTTGGACATTCCTGGAGCCAGTGAACCCAAATTTGGAACGCCGCCCCTGTGGTGCAGTGGTCTAAGTGCTGGCTTCTGCCCATCTGTTTGAGTTCCAATCCCGGTATGGCGTGGATGTTGTGTTTGCCTTACGGCACTGGCTCTCTCCCTTCCCTGGAGCCACTAGCCCTAAATTAGGGAAGCGCAACTGCTTTTTAGCCCATCGAGAGCTCACAATGGTCGTTAAACATCCAACAACAGCAACAAAAAAATAGGGCGGACTACTGCTTATATAGCCGTACGAGTTGGGCATTGTGCCACTTAACCTGCATCCCAAAAATAATAAAGAAAACCAGAACCCACTCTATTATTACGATGATGTAATCATAATTTTAAAAATTTCGTTTATTGCTTATGGAATCTCGAACCATCTTGGTGATGAAATATCAACACAATGATGCAGTTTTTAACCATACAAAAACAATTGTACGCTTTCCGCAGACGTAAAAATTCTTTATTGGAGCTTTTGAAAGCACGATTAACTCTCCTAAACCCAATATGTGACAAACGTGAAAATTGATATTTTTCCGTTTTTCGGAGTAACTTCAAGAAAAAAAAATTCTTGAAATTCTGTTGTCTTCTCCGTAGTTGTTTACTCATCTAGAGCAGACGCAGCAAAGCAACATAAATGGTGACAAATGGTTTTATGAAATAGCAAATAGCAAGTCAGTTCCATGGCATTTTGTGTGTGATTTCCAGAGTTCTAGAATGACCTTCACAGATCGTAGTGCTCCGAGAGAGAGAAAAAAAAGTTATGTAAGTAAAAACATTTCGTAGCTAATGACGCATGGAAACAAAGTGAATGGATCAAATAATAGTTTCACAGTATTTCGATGAACAAGAGCATACAAGAAGAATAAAATAAAGCTGAATAGTACAGGGTTTCGTTTGGTTTTAGAAAGGTGTGATTGGTCACCTGACCGACAGATGGCGCGTCGAATTCATACACTTCAGAAGCAACGCAAGGGCACAAGAAACCACCGACCTTGACACTTTTCAGTTCGCACCGCCAGAAAAAAAGGGCAAAGTAAAACATAATAAGAATTGCTGAAGTGGATATTACTGAGGTCTCGAAGTTTCCGTGGGAACCTGACGAAAGGGAAGCTGCTGGTACTCGGGAGTAGAGTTATTTTTAAAAGCTAACTTCGTGGAAAACAATTTTTTATCACTATTACTTTTTGATTTATAAAGCGCCAGGGAAAACCATGAACCGCCGCAATAATGATGAATTTAGGCAGCTCATTTTCGTGTAAACTGAGTAATTTCAGACTAATTCATGGCTTGAATATATTTCGAATTAAATTTGGCTCTTTAGAGCACTGTTTTCCAATTTTTTTTTTTACTAGAGGAACCACTTCTTGTGCTTTCAGCAACCTTTTATCAATGTAGTACTGTATTGCGGATGTCGCATAAAATAAATCATTAACTATTCTGAGTGGATTGAGAATAGTTAAATCATTAACTATTCTCAATCAACTGCTGGGTGTATGTCTCCCAGAGTCTCTTCCACAACTTCTTGTCTTGATCCATTCTCCTCCACGTCACTTCGGCATGCTTTCGATTTTCATCCACATATCTCCCGCGTGGTCTTCTTCTGGGTCTCTTACCTACATAGTAGGGGGGAAGGGGGCAGGGACGTCGCTAGACTTCGAAATCAGGGTAGGCTACGGATGGGCAAGTATTTTTTCTGGGGAAAGTTTGATAGCAACCTTTTTTTTTTTTTTTTTTTTTATTGGAGGTCTAACGACCGCCGTGAAGCAACTCAGTGGGCCGTCACTGGCTCCAGCAGTAGCCCGTCACTGGCTCCAGTGAAGGGGCAGCGCCGTAAGACAAACACAACATCCATGCCTCACCGGGATTCAAACCCAGACCTATCTCGAACGAATGAACAGAAGCCATCGCTTAGACCACTGCGTCACCGGGGTGGCGATACAAACTTTATTCACGAAACCCTAAAAGAAAGAAATTTGTAGTGCTTTTTACTAAGGCTGCAAAGGTATTCGGGAAATCACCCCCTACCCTCTCCAGATACAAACTCCTTAATTTACGAACTGTTTTGAAGTTTTTACACTTTTTGGAATACAAAAGAATCCAAAGTTCGGAGTCGTTTGGTTAATGTTCCGTTCATCCATTTTTAATATAATTAGTGAAACCTAAGGAGTTAAACACCAGTGTAATAAACACGACAAACTGCCACCAGTAACACGCCCTGATTAAAAGAAAATTTCATTCCCAAGAGAAAGGTTTTAAAGCATACGTTTTTGTGTATTAGGGTTGAGAGAAAATAAGGACACGCAGACAATACCTTTCCCCTCCGTAACTCCTTTCCTTTTAGGCCAGCTATCTTGTCTTGCACTCATCTCTTCCAAAGCAGTCGTCAGCCACGTCCTGCTGCCCCATTGCCCTATGGCATTCTTAAGAGCGCTGGCATAGCTTCGTGTTGGTATCCCCTGCTTAGTAGCCCAAATAAACAGCAGAGCAATTACTAATGCCTCTTCACTCGCCCGTGATCATACTAACTTGAACAAGAAAGATGATACCGAATTTTCGGGAGTAATAAGCACGTCTTTTGAAACCCGTTCTGAAGCAAATTAAATTTATCAAAGCTATTCAAAGTCGATGGAACCTGTATGGAAAACAATAGTATCTGACGGAAGAAAGAAGTTTTTCAATCGGGTTTTTAATCCCTCAGATATTGCTGTAAACGGAATCGTGAGCTTACACCCTCTGGTTGCAGACTTGTGCGTTAAGAAAAACATGAATTTATATGAGAAACATTTCGCACCGGAAACGCTCTCCAACACCGAAAGAATTTTTCATATCGGACTCTTAGAAACAGAGATATCGACAAAAATAAGATGTGACTTTGCGTTCCCTGGTGGGAAAACCATGCATTATTTTAGGAAGAATGTATTCTCAAAAGGTTTTTCCATATGAGCGGCATCGGTCCAAGAAAAAAAAATTTAGTCGAGTTTTCAGGAGCCCAGATTTTGTTACAAATACATCACAAACAGAAATTAACACTTACGTCCCTGGTGGCCAAACCATTCTTTACCAAACATTAGAAATTATGTGAAAAATATTTTCCACCAAGTCTTGTATGCGATACAGGAAGAATTTTTCAAATCGGAGATTTAGAAGCAGAGATATAGGGGGAAAACAATTTACCTTTACGCCCTCTAGCGGTAAGTCTACGAATTACTTGAAAATTTTGAAATTACATGAAAAACATGTCACACTGGAAACACTATCCAACAAAGGAGTTTTTCAAATCTGACTCCTAGAAGTAGAGATATTGACAAAAATAAGATATACATCTACGCCCCCTGGACGAGAAACTGGAATATTTTAAGAAGAAAATATTCCGAAAAAGTTTATCGATGTGAGTGGCATCAGTCCACGAAAGAAGTTTTTCAATCGGTACTTTAGAAGCTCAGATTTTATGGCAAATACATCAGAAGCAAAAATTAACACTTACGTTCCCTGGTGGCCAAAGTATTCTTTACCAAAAATTTGAAATTATATGCAAAAGATTTTCCATCAGGAGGTGTATTCGCCGAAGAAAACATTTTTCAAATCGGAGTTTTAGAAGTAGTTATCAGGGAAAATTTAATTTACTTTTACGCCCCCTAGCGGAAAAACTATGCGTAATTTAAAAAAGTAACTATATCTAAAATAACTATCTAAAATACTTTCCGACATAAATGGAATCGAAAGGTAAAATAATTTTTTCAATCGGATGTTTAGAAGCAAATGTGTGGAACAAAACGTATTTTTGAATTCGACATCATCTGCATTTACGCCCTCTAGCGGCGAAATTGTACATCGTAAAAAAAACAAAAAACGAAACTAAGGATCATCATTCGCATATTTCAAGTTTCACAATGCAAAAAGAATTTTTCAAATCGGACTAATAGTTGCAGAGATATCGTGGGTACAGACGGACGGACAAACCGGCAACATAAGCACAATCTTTTTTTTTACAAAAGACGTGCTAAAAAAGGCTTAAATTGAGAATATGGACGAGTAGAGAACAATCTCATTTTCATGGCTCCGCGGATGCTATTTTGATAAACTTTCAACGGAGAAATAAACAACACACTTCCTAAAGGAAAATGCGTAGGGCTACACGACGAAAAACACGGGAATCATTATTACTTGGCAGAGGCGAAATTAGGACGGGGCAGGCGGGGTGGGCGCCCCGGGAGCTCCTCAAGAGAAGGGTCACTACTTACAAACCCCTTAAAATTGGAATTCAAAATTTTACACCAGTTTCTGGTACACTTTAAGTTAACATTTTTTCTTCAGAATGCTCAAGGGATGCTACTTGCTTAATTTGTGAAATGAAAGCTCAGTTGTATAATCTGCCCAAGAACCACGGCCTTGGTCAACAGCACTGAGGGCCGAAGCTTTTCTTTAGTTGGATGGATAAGGAAGTCGTTTTTCTTTTGTTGGATGAATAAAGATGTCCTTTTCTTTTAGTTAGATGCATAAAGACCTCCTTTTTCTTTAGTTGGATAGATTAGACAAGGATGTCCTTTTTCTTTAGTTGAACGGACAAGATAAGGATGTTCACGTTGAAGATTCTCTGGGGGCTATTCGATCAACACTGTGGCTCCCAGCCTCGACTGCCAGTTACATTCAGCCCTTTTGATGTGATAATGACGGTTCGAACTCCGAAACAGTTGCGAAAAGCTGTACAAATGCAGACAGTTTGATTGTGCCTTCATCGTAAAAATAACACTGGGCTATGACGGCGTTAATGTTTTGTCGAGCAAGTGTATGCTTATGTATGTATGTATATATATATATATATATATATCATCATTGTCAACCATTATCAATCCACTGCTGGACGAAGGTCTCCCCAAGTTTCCTCCACAACGGTCTGTCTTGTGCCAGGCTCCTCCATGTCACTTCCCCTTGGAATCCAATCTAAAATTTCGGCTGTCCATCGATGGTCTGTCCTTCTGGCAGTATGTCCAGCCCATTGCCATTTCAGGGATTTAACTCTGATCATGATGTCTTCCACTCTTGTCATTTTTCGGATCTACGAGAGTCCCTCTTCTTATCTCTCCTGGTTACACCAAGCGTGCACCTCTCCATGCTACTTTGAGTTGTCTGCAGCCTTTGTATGTCTCTTTTAGTTAAGGTCCACGTCTCTGCATGCACCATACGTAAGCACTGGAAGGATGCATTGATCAAACACTTTTCTTTTAAGACATAATGGCATATTGCTCTTGAAAGTTATGCTGTTTCTTCCAAAAGCTCTCCAGGCAAGTTTTGTACGCCGATTGATTTCTTCATCAATGTGACCCTCACTTGATATCTGCTGTCCAAGATAAACGTACGTGTCTGTTATCTCCAGCTTTTTTCCATCAATCGATAAATCTTAAATTCTTGTAAAAGCATTGAACATCACTTTTGTCTTCTGAAAGTTCATTTTCAATCCCACTTCTTTACTCTTGTCAGCAAGTTGCTGGATCATACTGTGCAGCTCTGATGGGATAGTTGCAAAAATGACTACGTCATCAGCAAAACGAAGGTGGGTTAGATAATCTCCATTAATCTTTATCCCTTTGTTTTCCCAGTTCAGTGATTGAAATACATTTTCCAATTGGCATTAAAGAACTTCGGAGATATTTTGTCACCTTGTCTCACTCTTTCCAATTTTTATGTATGTTGTATTTTCAAACAGCTGAATCTTTGCACTTGCATTTTCATTGATGTTATTAATAATATTAATGTATGCTTCTTCAATACCGCAGGATTTCAGAGCCATTGTAACTGCTGACTGTTTCACCGAATCAAAGGCTTTTTCATAATCGATAAAAGACATGCACAATGGAAGTTCATATTCCCTCGCTCTTTCAATTAGTTCTCTGCCGCCCCGGTGGCGCAGTGGTCTAAGCGATGGCCTCTGATCATTCGTCCGAACGGGGTCTGGGTTCGAATACCGGTGAGGCATGGATGTTGTGTTTGTCTTACAGCAGTGGTTCTCTCCCTTCCCTGGAACCAGTGACCCTAAATTAGGGACGGGAGACTGCTTACAGCCCATTGAGTTGCTCACGGTGGTCGTTAAACCTCCAAAAAAAAAAAATTAGTTCTCTCAGTACGTGGATATGATCTATTGTGCTGTAGCCACTCCTGAATCCAGCTTGTTCTCTCGGTCGAGCCATGTCCAGTGTCACCTTCAAGCGGTGTGAAAGAACTTTAGTGAAGATTTTATAAACCACTGATAGGAGGCTGATAGGTCTGTAGTTCCTGAGATCCTCAATGTGACCTTTTTTATGTAGCAGGATAATTGTAGCGTTGTTCCAATCCTCAGGAATCTTTCCCTTCATTAAGGCATCGAGTGAAAATTTGGGCGAGTACTGTTTCGATTTCTCCACTTGCTTCTTGTATGATGTCTACAGTAATTCCACCTTCTCCTGGAGCTTTTCTCCGCTTCATGTTCTTGATTGCATGTGCAATTTCGCTGGGAGGACTGGAAGAACTCTGGTACTGGTATCTTTCATGATGTCTGGAGTACATGTATCATCCGTTTCATATAATTTGGAGAAGAAATCTTTCACTCTTGTCAAGATTTCGCCTCTATTTCTTGCTACAGAACCATCTTCTTTTCTCAGTGCCATAATCTGTTTTCTTCCCTTACTGAGATGTCCCTTTGCCATCTTTATTTAGGCTTTGGTTGTTTTCAATTGTTTTCCTCACTAGTTCACAGTTGAATTTCCTTACGTCTTCAGTGATACTTTTTCGTGCTGTCTTGTATAACTCTATATATTCCACTTTGGAAGTCACATCTATTTTAGTTGTCCTCATCTCTTTACTTTTTTGCATCAACATTTTGGGTTTTCCTGATAATTTGTTCACATGCAACTTGTTCTTAGACCCAGCTAATTTTGTTGCTGTTTCCATAAGAGCTTTGGTTACTTTTCTGTTAACTTCAGAAATATCCACTTCTTCCGATGTTAGGCCTTCTAAAGCAGAGAATCTGTTCTTCAGTTCCAACTTGAAGGTATTATGGTGCTTTTAAGGTTGGTTATGTCAATACATTTTGTTTGTCTTAAGAGCTTGCCACGTTCGAGTTTAGTGTTGAGGTGCATCTTACATCTCACCAATCTATGGTCACTACCTATGTTGAACTTGTTTAGCACACTGCAGTCTTCTATGACGAATGTTTTGTTACACATAATAAAATCAATTTCACTTATCATCCCATTTGGATGTCTCCATGTCCATTTCCTGTGTGGCTTTTTCTTGAAAAAGGAGTTCAAGATGAAAAACCCTTCTGCCTCTGCAAACTCTACGAGAGTATTTCCACGCTGGTTTCTGTTGCCGTGACCGAATTCACCTACTGAAGTTTCATTTTGTTGCCGTTGCCCTATTTTTGCATTGAAATCTCCCATAATTATCTTCAAGTGCTGATTACCTTTATTATTTAGATCACGAATTTCCTCATAAAATTCTTCAATTTCTTCTTCAGCATGACTTGTGGTGGGTGCATAAGTTTGAATAATCTGAGCCTGGTATCTTCTCGAGAGTTGGATAACGAGTCGTGCAGCTCTGTCAGAGGAACTTTCAACTTCTACAACTTTATCCTTCAGTTTCTTGTTTATTATAAATCCAACACCACTAGTTCTGCCAGTATCTGTCCCACGATAGTAGAAGAGATGTCAACTTTTCAGTTCAATGAGATCTTCTCCTTACCTCACTTAGCCCGACGATGTCCCACTTGATCTTTTGTAGTTCCTCTTCCAATTCAAGAAACCTTAAATCAGAAGATAGGGAGCGTCCATTATACGTAGCCAAAGTCAGCATCAGATGGCAGCCTAGTCCGGTCCTCCGGGGATTCTTAGCACCCTCTGCCTTTATGTCGCACTGGCCGCTGCCTTGGCCAGGTGCATTACAGCTGCCGGAGACTGAGGGCCAAGATTTAAGTTATGGAGTCATTTTAGAAGGGTTTGGCCATAACTCACCACACTGGCCAAGCGGGTTTTTTTAGTGTGGCATAGCATTTCCTCTAATCGCGATGGTATAGTTATACCGCTATTGGCGGTCGTCAGATGGTATAGCTATACCGCTATTGGCGGTCGTCAAACGCGGAAATGGCCGATATGCACCTCGCATATGAAGCAGCGGACTGCAACGGACGAGCCGCTGTGCGATAATACCAGATGAGACGAGTGCCAAACCACCAAGTGTTGCATGGCTGCATCAGAGGTTATGCAACACTGGTTCTTTTCAGGGGCTTGCCACGTATTGCGAACGATGGGCACGCACTCCTGCCATCGAAGAGAATGTGTTGAGTCATGCAGCAGACACTTTAAGTGCCAGCACACGAGCAATTGCCCATCGGCTCGGTCTGTCCCTATCCACCGTACGGAGGGTTGTGCTCGAAAATCAATTGCATCCACATCATGTCCAGCGCATTCAGACACTAATCCCTGAGGATTACCCTCAGCGCATTGCATTTGCGCAAAGGTACCCGCAGAAGAGTGCGGCAGAACCCCGATTTCCTGCTTCTATGCTTTTCACAGACGAAGCTTCAATGCACATAACGCGCATGTATGGACGGTGGAGAACGCTCATGCTGTACGACCACGTGCAGCACAAAAACGTTTTGCTGTTAATGTTTGGGTCGGCATAGTCGGGGACCACTTAATTGGCTCATGCCTCATCGTCTGGACGGAAGGAGTTTCGGGATATTTCTGGAGAACGTCTTGCCAGAGCTATTGAACGAACAAGAGTTCCCTCAGTCGCTGCGCTGTGCCATGTGGTTCCAGCACGATGGGGCCGCCGCCCATTTCAGCAATGACGTTCGTCATCACTTAAACATGACATTTGGACATTGGTGGATCGGGCGTGGTGGTCCCAATCATTGGCCTACAAGATCGCCGGACTTAACATGCCTTGATTACTTCTTCTGGGATTACATCAAAGGACTGGTGTACAACACCCCCGTTGAAAGCGATGATGACCTTGTACCACGCATCTCTGTAGCTGCTTCGGAAGTCCGAGGCACGCCAGGTATTTTCCTAACTGTACGTTATTCCATGCGCCGACGATGTCAAGCGTGTGTTACAGCTCATGGTCGCACCTCAATGCATTTCGCAGTGAGTAATAAAAAGCATTTTGTTCTCTTACGTGCTGCTCTTTCATTTCTTGTCCTCTCTGTACACTAGCTCATGAAGATGGCGTTTCCGACCCTGCATTGCTATGTGATTCCGATTTGTCTTTGTGCAACCAACCCCTCCCAGATGTTTGTACACGCTTAGCTGAATCACCCTGTATATATATACCCAGCAAAAACAGTCTTGCTGGGCCAGCAACGGGCCATTGCTGGCAGCCAGAAATGACCCAGCACTATGGTGCCGCTGCCGAACCGTCAATAAAATGTCCGGGCGGCCAACAGTTGGCACCCCATCAGTTGTCATATGCCACAACAGGGCCATCAGTGGTCCATCACAGGCAGTAGCTGTCACAAGTGGCCCTGCAAGCACGTGCCAGAAATGATGGCTAGCCTAATGTGGTCCGCTAGTGGCAGCCAGAAACCACGTGACGTAAGTGGTGGCTTGCCGAATCTTGTCCGCCAATTTCCCAGTAGTAGCCATAATAATAATAAAAGCAAGGATAACCGCAGTTTCCTAAAGCTACAATTTTTTTACTCTTACGAAGCTTGTGAATTAACGCACTGCGCTGGGGAAATTTTCTCGACAGACCGGAAAAACGGCCGTTTGCACCTCACTAGATTCGATCCTGGGCCGTCTGCGTGGAAGCCGCGCTCGCTACCGACCGCACTAATTCAATACGGTCGGATATGTGCTAGAAGCTGTCTGTTTGGTATGCAATTTGTAATCGAATGCTTCCCTCTTTCATTTTACAATATTGCGAGGTATTTTTTTCATAAAAGTCAGTTTCATATAATTGATAAATGGATTTTTTCAATGTAACGATAGTTGTTGTTTTTTTCCCCCTTAAGGGAACTTCACTCATTTTCAAGGCATGTACATACTTAGAGTCGCTTTCCAAAGTTTTGTACTGTCCTTGCCGTCTTGTAAAGAGATTGTTGAATAAATATATATTTACCCGGGTTCATGACACTTTCTGTTACATTTTTAACGTTGTCTTTCCTTTTCCGTTGTCCGAAGCTACATTTGTTTTAAAGAGTAAAAGATATTTTATTTTACTTCTCGTTATTTTTAGAAGCGAATTCCTCCCAGTCTTGTGTATTCAACCCATGGATGAGTACACCACATAGCGTTGCTTTTTTTTTCTTTCAAATAATTAATAAATTTTGTACGCGTATAATTCTATTTTTTTTCCCAACAAACGCTATTTTAATGGTTTTCCAGGATATGTGTTTCAAGCTGTTTCAAATTTTTTCTTGTTATTCATCCACTCCATTCCATGAATTGTTATTCATGGGAATGGAGTGGGTGTATTTCATGGCTGTAATCTAGTATTTCACGGCTTAATCTGATATCTTCGTCGACGTAAAATTTCATTAGGAAATTAATTCGCCTCTCCACATATGGATTTTTTTCTTAACATCCACTAAAATAACACGATGGCGATAGCATCGTCTTCAACTAACTGGTACCATGAGAGACACATCAAGTGTTGCTTCTGCGCATGCGCAGTCCCGTTGCTTCCACCTGCTGTTGGGGATTGCATTGGTTGCCAGCAACGGGCCACTAGTGGCACTTGCTTGGAGGCCCACAATTCACGGCAATGCTGCAGGGCCATCAATGGCTCGCCAACTGATAGCGCTGCGACCAACGGACCACTACCGGGCCGTGAGCGGCAGATTTCAGCCAGCAGTGACCCATCACTGCGTGTTGGTTGCCAGCAGTTTCCCAGCACTCGTGTTTTTGCTGGGTATATTATATAAGGATAGATGAAGGCGCAACGTTTTGTTGTGGTTTGCCTCAGGCGCAGAAATGCCTATAGTACACGCCTCTGTTACTTGGCAAAGTCCAGATTATATTTTAAAGTTAAAGAAAAAGTATGGCACCTTTTTAACAGGATGGGCGGCCGGGTGAACAAGAAAATTTTCTCGCCCACCCTCCAATTCCATTGGCGGCGTCCCTGTGGGAGGGGGGGGGACGAAATGGTTTGAATAATGTTGCTGCTAAAGTTGGGAACATACCACGGCAGGTAATTTAATAATATGGAAACATAAATTTACTTTTCATTTGTAGAAATTTTTTTTTGCAATTGGAAGTTGACCTATTTTTCGTTTTGGAGTCGAACGATCACCACGAATGAGTAACTCTAAAGTACATAAGTGCACGTAATTTTTATCCAAAAGTTCGCCAATTGTCAATCATCGGGAAACACTTTTTTGTGAGCCGGGTCGAATTGACCCACCGGGATATTTCCCGGTCGACCAATCGAGAAATGGCCCACTTTCTCGTATCCTCTTTTTCTGCATTTGTTTGGAAAGAACGAAAAATTATTTTAGTAAATATAAATAACAATCGTTAACTTCTTTTCAGCTTTCTATTTTCTGTCTAAAACGTCATCTTTAACAAAAAGTGGTGTTTCCCTCTATCTATATATATACACACTGATGAGCTATTATATTATGACCACCCCCAACTTAGAGAAACGATCGCGCCTGCAGACCGAACGTTGGCACAGGTGAAGTTCACAGAGCAGTATCATACACTGGCGTGCAAAAATTAAATACGAGACGGGTTTTCGAATGTAACGTTGAGCAGAAGTGCTCCACATGGACTCAAATCATACCATACGATCCCCAAGATGTAAGAATATGGGACAAGTGAGCAAAACCGCCCAAACAAGGAAACCAAAGGATACAAAGGAACTTTATTCAGAAGATAGCTTCGAGCACAACTGGACAGAAAACAGAAACGTCCATGTGACAGGCGGCTGCCAAAAAAACATCCAGTCTTTAGCAGGATATATGATCACCCCTGACTGCGTTGCAGGATTTACAACGTTTGTCCATGCTGAGGACGAGGTTGTCAAGGAGCTGTTGAGGCATCGCGGCCCATTCCTCTTGCCACCTCCAAACCGGTCCCTTGAGGCATCGCAGCCCATTTCTCCGCCACCTCCAAACCGGTCCCTTTCGATGATGTTGGAGGGTTGATTGCGTGTTCCCTGCTCTCTCCAGATGTGTATACGTCCAGTATCGCTCGTCAGACTAAATCGGCTCTCATCCGTTAAGAGAACTCGACCCCATTGCTGATGTGTCCAGTTCTTGTGTTCCTGGCACCACAGAAACCGCAGTCTCCGATGAGCAGGCGTTAATGGCACACACCGTACTGGTCGTCGTGCAAATAGACCACCTTTGTGCAGCCTCCTGGCCACGGTAAAACGCGATAACGGACGTCCAGTTGTCTGTTGCATGTGCCTTGCGATTTCTCCCGCTGTCTGCAGTCTGTGTCTTCTCGCCTGTAGGACAATATACCGGTCGTCCGTCGCCGTAATTGCTCGTGGACGATCACTGCTAAACTCTCGGACAGCAGCTGTTCCTGTCGTTTGAAATGCTCTCCAAGCTCGTGAAACGATGCTGTGAGCGATCCCGAACTCCTCGGCCACACTAGTCACACTTCGACCTTCTTCCAACTTCCTAATCACGCGACCTAGGGTAAAGTCATCCAGATGTCGTCTACTGGATTGCCTGTTGGCCATATCAAACGGTGACAGCAACTCGACGTCGTTCAAATCGATGTACACCGTGCAATAGCTTTCACCGATTTGCTGAGCGTACACCGTCCGTGTGCTTTTTATGCCCTTCCGAGACTCCCCCTCCGCCTACGTCATGCTGCATATATGCGCATGCCTTACCGTACCGGAACCTAGTCTATCTCCCGAGTCGTCTTTCGGTCCATTCTGCCTGCTCGTTCCGCTGTTATGCTAATTTCTCCTCTTTCTTTAATTTTTGCACACCAGTGTATATAAAACCCGAGGACCGGCTTTCGGTTAGTAGAGTGTTCGGAGTCAGAATGGGAAAAGCTGCCGATTTATCGGAGTTTGATAAATGACAAATTGTGATGGCACGGTGCCTCAGAACTACGATCTTGAAAACTGCGCGGCTTGTTCATGTGTCACTGTAGTGAGTACGTATCAAAAGTGGTGCATAGATGGCCAAGCGACGAATCGTCGTCCAGCCGTGTGTAGTCCGCTTCTCATTGATCCCAGAGGGGAGCGGAGACTGTCGCGCATTGTTCACAGCGACTGCACAGCCACAGTGCGACAAATCACTCGCAGGTACAACAGTGGAGATCAGAGCAATGTGTCACAGTACACAGTTCATCGCAGCCTTCTGCACATGGGCCTGCATATTAGCCGAAGACCCAGTCGGTTCCATGCTCACTGCGCGTTATGTCCAACAACACATGAAATAGGCCCAAGATCATCGAGATTGGACCGTGGATGATTGGAAGAAAGTGGCCTGGTCTGACGAATTAAGATTCCTGGTGCATCACATAGACGGCCGTGCGCGGATACGCCGATTACCAACGGAGGCTTATGAGACCTGGATGCACTGTTGGGTGGAAACGCGGCGGCATGCTGTAGGCGTTGTTTTCTTGGTACGCTTTAGGCCACATTATCCCAATAGCACAATCCTTGACAGCTGTCGTGTATCTGAACACCATTGTGGCCCAAGTTCATTCATTCATGGCAACTGTGTTCCTTGCTGGTGATGGCCATTACAAACAATATAATGCGCTATGCCACACTGCCAGAATCGGCAAGAAGTGGTTCGAGGAACATGCTGGTATTTTTCTGATAATGCTCTGGCCTCCAAATTCATCTGACATGAACCCAATCGGACATTTGTGGTCCGACTTGGAAAAGTGGGTTCGCACTAAATCACTACCACACTGAAATGTACGGGAACGGGAGGACCTGCTGTTGACATATTATGGTACCAGACACCCTAGAATACCTATCGCCACCTCATTGAATCGATACCTCGCCGAGTGGCCGATGTTTTGCGGACTAATGGTGGGGTCCTACACAGGGGCGTACTGATTGCCCCGCAGTGCGGGGGTACCTCATGGTTAAAAGGTTTCAAAATCACTTTATTATTATTTATCATAGGGCTTCTAGCCTGAATAAAAAATGTACAAAATTTTTTGCGGGAACTTGGAATATGAAACTGGTTAAAAAAATAGCCAAGAATTAAAGCAGTTTTAAAAGAATTAAGTATTAAAAAAAAAAGCATTTTTTTTTAGTAAACTAGCAATCATGCCCGTTCTCCGAATGGTGAATTTATAAAATAATTTTTTTAACATAAATTAAAGAAAGGGAAAAGTAATTAAGGGAAAGAAAAGTAATTTAAAATCCGTAACTGTTTTATGATTTGGAACAGAGTCGTGACGTCAGCATACGGTTTGACGTAAAACAGTGCAGGCTTTGGCGCCCCTTAATTTTAAGTCAAAATTTGAAATTTTCAAAGCATTTCAGTGATTGACAAGATTATCTTTAAACCTATCAGCATTTTGAAACAGTAAAGCTAAGTCACCCTTTTGAATTTTTTGGTTTTCAGACTTTTTTCTAGGTGTAGAAGTGGTAGCAAAATTAAAGCAGAAAATGTTTCAAAGAGCTGACTTTTTTTTTTTTTATTTCGGGCATTTGCAGGCATCCGGAATTTAAGACCTACTAGCATGCCCATTTTCAGATCTCAAGGTTATTTAGAAGTGGTCTAACAATTCGCGAAAAATTCAAGCAAAGTTCCAAAGCCGCCATTTCGATGGGGTTTTGGGGCAGGGGGGTGTACTTTTCTAGGTATACGGACCTTAAGACCTATCACCATGCCAATTTTCAGATCTCTAGGTCATTTAGAAGTGGTCGGACAATTCGCAGACGAACGAACTCGCATTTTCCCTTTGCTTTTTATATACGAGGCGAAAGCCGATATTTACATAGGTATTAACGTATGCAGGCGGAAAACTCCGAACTTGAAAAAAAGCGTCACTACGTCATTAACATTGCATCATTACCAGTTTGATGTTGTTGCCTGTCCTTTCACCCAATGAGAAGAGTGCTAAAAACAGCTGCTTCACCATGGCGGCAGGTCACGGGACCAGAACGCTCCTCTGTGGTTATTGTGAAAGACAGACAAGCAGTTCGTTTCTTTCCTTTGCGTTTTTAAAAATTGCTTAAAAATCAGAAAATGACTTATTCTTAATTTTTTTTTTGTAAAAAAGGGACTATAATTGTAAGTTTGTGCTGTAAAAATTGCAATGTGTTATGATTTATACAGTAGTTTGCCATATATCCGCTTTTTTAATGGATCCCATCGCGAAATAGAGAATTTTGTGAAGTTTTAGAAATTTAATTTCTCGTAAACTAAATCGAAATTCAAAAAACGGGCGACGAGGTGTTAACATTCGGTGATGGCACTACATGCCTACAAAGTTTCGTGGTTCTGTTTCTGTTAAGTGTGTCCGGAACGCGGCCTTATAGCACTTTTTTGCTTACCTTAACTTTGAAATACAATAGCTCTTGAAGTATCGCTAGAATCAAGAAACGGTTTATTTCAGCGTATTCTCCAAACAATTCTCTACAAACGATGTAAATTTCATATTTTTGTGTTCAATGCGTTTTGCGCTGCGAGCTAAGAAAGCAAGAGTGTCGCGAAATTTCAAAAACAGCGGCAGTTACTTTTTTTTAGAATAGAGAGATACGTAAAATCTTTAGAAATCATTTTAGTTTCTTTTGTTAATAAAAACTGGATGACGGCAGAGCAACTACTCAAAAGAACTTGGGGCCTCTTGTAGTAGGAGCCTTTGCTGTTACAAGGAGCCTCAAGTTCAAAGCCGGTGGCGCAGTTATCTAAGCGATGGCCTCTGATCATTCGTCCGTAAGGGGTCCGGGTTCGAATCCCGGTGAGGCATGGATGTTGTGTTTGTCTTACGGCACTGGCTCTCACCCTTCCCTGGAACCAGTGACCCTAAATTAGGGACTGGCGACTGCTTATAGCCCGTTGAGTTGCTCACGGTGGTCGTTAAACCTACAATGAAAAAAAAAGTTCACAGCCCTTGCAATAGTTTCTATGCAGTTATGTTAACAAGAGAATGCGAAAAAGATTTTGTTCAGTGAGCGGAATTTTTATATACCGCTGAGGTGCTATGTATTAGTTGTTAGCACATAACTATGTGCGCCCTTCCGAATATAATGAACTAAAAGGGGTTCTTCGCGGAACCGAACAATCAGACCTGTCTTTTTTTTTTTTTTTTTTTATGACAGTCAAAAAGATTTTTTCTTATGTGCAAAACATTGTGGCATTATGTTAAGTATGTTTTTTACATTCCAGAGCAAATAATTTAAGAAATTTTTTGTCCTACAATTCTTAATCGTTACTTAGTTATTTGCTTTTGGCATTTCGTATAAATCGGAAAAGTCAGTAGACGCTGTCACACGACAATTGCATATTTTATTTGTGTGCAATGCTGAGGCATTTCAAAAAGCAGGACTTAGTTCTTTAAAATAATAAATTTTGCATGATATGATTTAACTTTGACGTAAGTATTTTGTAGTAATTTGCATCGGTAATCATTTGAATAACAACGTACACATTTGTGTTTCACGCAATAAAGGAAAATAATTTTGATTTTACGAAAAATACTCGTAGATTCCAAAGAATTTGATTTATTAAAACACCCGTAAAGCCTAATTAAAAATATGGAAGTTAAACTTTTGAGTAATTATTAAAAGTTAATGGATTTTCGCAAAAGGGCCCCGAAAACAGTTTTTACAAGGGCGGGGCCCGATTTTTTTTTTTTTGCGGAGGGGGTCCTCGAAAATGTTTGTTGTGGAGGGGCCTCGAGTTTTTCCGGTAAGTCACTGGCCCTACAGCTTATTAGGTAGGTGGTCATAGTGCAATGGCTCGCCGGTGTGTGTTAGGACTTTGCTCTAAGAAAAATAAAAGGCACGGTACCTTCGGGGGGGGGGGTGTACCGTGCCTTTTTAACAAAACGTACCGATATGAATAAAGTATCTTCTCCTCTCACCTGTCAATTATGACATGTTGAAGAACATGCACAAGATTATTTTAATTTTTATTGAAATATGTCCCATAAAGCCTGAGCCATAAAGTGACGCAGTAGTCTAAGCCTCTGATTCGTCCGAAAGGGGTCCGGGTTCGAATCCCATTGGGGCATGGATGTTGTGTTGACAGTTGTCTTACGGCACTGGCTCTCTCTCCCTTTCCTGGTGCCAGTGACCCTAAATTAGGAATGCACGACTGCTTATAGCCTATTGAGTTGCGCACGGTGGTCGTTAAACTTCCAATAAAAAAAAAAAAAAAAAAAGCCTGACGGGATAAGTTCTTACAGCACTGCTCTTCTCTAGAAGAAACTCTTGATCTACTATCAGTTGCTGAACGATGATTCATCAACCAAGATCTTACATTTTTTTTTTTTTTTTTGGATTAAATCGTTCACTGGGCTTTCCATTTGAATTCATGAACATCAGGTTAGATACACTGGAGATTAACAAAGATGCTCTGAGATCGGTTATAATGTTGTTCATTAAACTGAATCCTCGTTCGCATTCAGCTGTCGAACAAGGCAAAGTTGAAATCGTTCTTAAGAGGGGTTTTAAGTTTTCTGGTACAACGTGGACGTTTTCAGTATATTCTCTGTCTCTGAATAGCTTGCATTTCATCAACATTAAAACGGCTGCAGATTTGCCTTGTTTCTAGTTCTCCACAGCGCACGTCGTCTGTTTTAATATTTATTAGCTCTAATGAAGAAATATCTTTAAGAAGTTGTACATTTTCACTGTTTGAATTTGAAGTCTTGATTTCATCCTGTCAACCGTGCTTTGAATAAACTGGTTTGGTTAATAGGTACAATTTTGTTAGGAATCAATGGGATATTTTTAAGTAAAAAAGCTCTGTATAATTCCAATGGTTCTTTCTATTAGATATTCAGCTCTTGGCAGCCATGTTGTTCGAGATTGAAGTTCTGTTGATAATTTGGACATTGAAAGTATACGCTATTCTGTCAAAAAAAAAAAAAAAGCAGATGGTATACAGCGTATACCGCCGTATACCCTCCACTACAGCACTGCTGTAAAATGACAAAGCAAAATCCTTTGTACTTCAGTGAAAACTTTGCCGCAGGACCAAGCCCGCTGTTTTACGTCAGTTAAGCTAACTACGATTTAAACGCAGGTCGTTCAACTTGCAGCCCAAGTTATCATTGGTGTGCCCTACCTTCCTTTTGTTGTAATCTTGAATGAGGTACTAGTAACAATTTTGATTGACCCATAATCGCCACATCCCTTATCCACATATCGACATGGAGCACAAAGCGATTTTCCCGCAGAGATGTTTCCAAATCCTTGTCCCATCCCACCAGCATTTATCTTAAAAAAAAAAAAAACAAAAAAAAAAAGACACTTCGGTTCTGGTTCAGGGATCAAAATAGTTCATAATTCAAAATAATGGGTAGATTTAAAACAGGCGTCAATTCAAGGAGGTGAAACTAATAGCGTTGCGCAGTAGACGATCAGTGACCAAATAAATATAATTATCTGGTACAACACCCCGTTTTGGGCATGGCTTGAAATGCTACATTCAATCACGAGTGGATTTTTAAAATCCTTTCATTTTTAAATTGCTGTTAAAATGGTTCACGACTGAATTAGTTTTACATTGCGTATTTCAACAGATCTCTGTCATCCAGGAGTTACCAGAATCATGGGGAAATTTGAGGGCTGTCCCGGTGACGCACAGTGGTCTAAGCGATGGCCTCTGATCATTCGTGCGAAAGGGGTCCGGGTTCGAATCCCCGTGAGGCATGGATGTTGTGTTTGTCTTACGGCGCTGGCTCTGTCCCTTCCCTGGAACCAGTGATCCTAAATTAGGGACGGGCGACTGTTTATAGCCGATTGAGTTGCTCACGGTGGTCGTTAAACATCCAATCAAAGAAAGAAAGCCGCGCCGGTGGCGCAGTGGTCTAAGGCGCTGGCCTATGATCATTAGTCCGTAAGGGGTCCGGGTTCGAATCCCGGTCAGGCATGGATGTTGTGTTTGTCTTACGGCACTGGCTCTCTCCCTTCCCTGGAACCAGTGACCCTAAATTAGGGACGGGCGACCGCTTATAGCCCATTGAGTTGCTCACGGTGGTCGTTAAACCTCCAATCAAAAAAAAAAAAAAAAAATGAGGTGTTTCCCTGTGGGTACGTCAGTGCCGTCTTAACACTTTTGGGGGCCCTGGGCTGTTACATTTTTCGGGGCTCCCTGATCTTTTATATCATTGGCACCCATTATCAATACACTGCTAGATGAAGTTCTCCCCAAATTTATTCCCCAACTGATATAGAAACATTCAATATCCAGTAATTTTTTAATACCACTTGAATGAAAAATGGTACATGATAAAAAATATAGAACTCCATGAAGTCTACCAAATGCACTAACATTTAGTTGCTTAGTAAATTACAAGAAAATGTGTGCTGAAATATGTTTCTTCCCCATTTTACAAATCATTCAACGAAAATTAAGTTAAACAGAAGAAAGAAATAAACCAACCAGCGCCGTTTCCAGACAACGTGACGCATCGGACAAAAATGCCGATATGCGGCGCCGGTCATTGTTTATTTAAACACCGAAGATTGAACATATGCAAATAGCCCTAGTGAACAAGCCCCAATGATAAACATGCGTGCACATCTTGGTATAGATAGGCAATACAAATGAAAGTTTAAGTAGAAAAAGTGATTCGGAAAAAATGCGATGTATGCGTGGAAGGAGAGAAAAAAGGTGCCTTGCTCACATGAACATGAGTTAATTTTAACGTAATTTTATATCTAGCTCACTGAATGATATTTGGCCCTTAAATTCTTTTGAAAATGAAGCATCAGAGGTCGGGGAAATAGTTTGTGTTTTAAAAATCGACAATTCCCTTGTGAGAACATAAACGTGGGATATGCGCTTCTGGAAGTTACAAGTTGCGTTACATTCGGAATTCTAGAGATGTATGCCAAAAATAAGATAAAACGAAATAACTTCACGGTCAGTCAAAAATAAAATCCTTGCGGTCACGACATTTTCTTGAGAAATGTTCTTCGGATATGATGTTGACGCGCTACTTTGTTTTTCGAATACCTCATACATGTTTACGAATTACACATTTTTACTTCCGTTGAGAATTTTCATTTCATTGTTTTATCAAATCACTGCCACCACCGCTCGGACTTGGAAGGGAGGTCGGCTTTCTTTGTTTCTTATTTTGTCACAAGATCCATTTTAACACCTAACTTCACTCTTGTCTCCTCGCTCGGGAAATCAAAGCTACCAGCAAGGTTTGAAAAACAAGGCGGAACAACTTCCAACTTTCTGCATTGGTGTTTCTTCTTTTCATTAAATAATAATAATAATAGTAAAAAAACTGCTGGTGAGTGGTTGAAAGAGTTGCACATTTTGTAAATCCATAAGACACTTGGGGTGTTGGGGGCCCCAGTTCAGGTGGGGGCCCTGGGCACCGGCCCCTTTGGCCCACCCTTAAGAAGGCCATGGGGTACGTGTGTTTCTGTAGTGGACCAAAAGACTAAATACCCGGCCTGGTTTCGTCGACCCAGTCTGCTCCTCTTTGTGAATGATTAATTTTCTGAAAGATTTATAACAGAGCAATTGGGAACCTCGTGGGCCCTTTTGTTTGAATCTTCAGCGTGATTCCGCCTGCGTTCCTACACTGTTTCGCATTTTATTTTCTTGTTTTATGTTTTCTGGGGTTTCTGGTTTACCTTGAACGAAGAAAAAAAAAACTTTGTCCTTTAATCGTTAATACCAACAAGCCCTGTGGCGTCATGTTCCCATGTGCGAAAGAAAACCAGTACAGTATAACGTTTGAAATACTGTCACCACTCTGACCGGAAAAAAAGTCCGTGTTTCTGTAGTGGACTAAAAGAAAAAGCAAGAAAGATGACAGCGAATTTTCGGGTGTAATGAGCACGTCTTCTGAATCCGCTCTGACGCGAATTAAATTTACCAAAGCTATCAAAGTCAATGGAACCGGTGTCGAAAACAGTATCTGACCGAAGAAAGTTTTTCAATCGGGTTTTTAATTCCGCAGGTATTGCTCTAGCCGGAATCGTGAGCTTACCTCCTCTGGTTGCAGACTTTTGCTTTAAGAAAAATTTGAATTCATGAGAAGCATTTCGCAGCGGAAACGCTCGTTAACAAAGAAATAATTTTTCAAATCGGACTCTTCAAAGCAGAGATACTGACAAAAATAAGATATACATCTACCCCCCCCCCCCCCGTGGCGTAGAAACCCTGCATTATTTTAAGAAGAAAATATTTCTAAAAGGTATGTCGACGTGAGTAGTATCGATCCACAAACCATTTTTTTTTTCAATCGAAATTTTTAGAGCTCAGATTTTGCTGCAAATATATCAGAAGCAGAAATTAAGATTTACTCCCTCTGGTGGTCAAACGATTTTTTATCAAATAAAAAATTATATGCAAAGGATTTTCCATTAGCTGTATCAGGTGCAGAATTGTTTTTTCAAATTGGAGTTTTAGAAGCAGATATATCGGGGCAAACGCAATTTACCTTTACGCCCTCTAGCGGAAAGTCTATGAATTACTTGAAAATTTTGAACTTATATGAAAAACATGTCACACCGGAAACTCTATCCAATAAGGAATTTTTCAAATCGGACCATTAGAAACAGATATTCTCAAAAGTAAGACCCCTGGTGGAGAAACCATGCAATATTTTAAGAAATTATTCCGAAAAGGTTTATTGACTTGAGTGGCATCGGTCCGCGAAAAAATTTTTTCAATCGATATTTTAGAAGCTGATTTTATGGCAAATACATCAGAAGCAAAAATTAACACTTACGACCCATGGTGGTGGCCAAAGTATTCTTTACCAAAAATCAGAAATCGTATGCAAGAGTTTTCCATCAGATGCTGAATCCGCTGAAGAAAACATTTTTCAAATCTGAGTTTTAGAAGAAGATAATCGGGGAAAACGTAATTTACTTGTACGCCCCCTAGCGGAAAATCTATGCGTAATTTGAAAAAGTACTATACCTAAAATACTCTTCGACATAAATGGAATCGAAAGATAAAAGAATTATTTCAATCTGATGTTTAGAAGCAAATATGTGGAATGCAATGTATTTTGAATTCGACATCTGCATTTACTCCCCCTAGTGGCGAAATTGTACATCGTAAAAAAAAACAAAAAAACTAAAAGTATCATTTGCATATTTGAAGCTTCTCAATGCAAAAGAAGTTTTCAAATCGGACTAATAGTTGCAGAGATATGGTGTCTACAGGAGGAAGGACCGATAACATAAGCACGATCTTTTTTATACAAAAGACTTGCTAAAAAAATAACAGCCATTGTTCGGGAGTTCAGCGTAAATTAATATTGGGTCAGTTGCCTTTGGGCGCCTATGCTAATATTTGCATTTATAAGCGTTGTTTCATCACACTAAAATGTAAATTATGTTAATGCATTCTCTGTAGTTCATACCTTTTTTACGCTTTCCAACCGTAGGTTGAAGAAGCGTATATGCTCCAGCTTTTTCCGTCTGTCTGTCGGAACGATAACTCACGTAAAAATGGTTCGCTTTCGATGAAATTTTAGTATGTGGTAGGGGACCATCAGGGGACGAACCCTTTTGAAAATGGGTAAAGTGGAGTCAAAGGTCAGGAAATAGGACCGGGATGCATTCCATTGCCTTATGCGTCATAAGGTACGTAAAAATGGTTCGATTTCAAAGAAATTTTACTATGTGGTAGGGGACCACCTGGAGAGGAACCCTATTGAAAATGGGACAAATGGAGTCAACGGTCAGGACATAGGATTGGGATCCATTCCATCGTCCTTATATCACACTATTAAGGTGGACGTCAAGTAATTTTGCTTCCTATATTTTCAATGGAAAACCTTTTGTACACATTTCCTTCACAATTAGTGTGTTCCCAAGGATGGCAATTTGAACATCGATTAAAATAACTTCATACTATAACTTGGAATACTTAACATTTTCTAAAACATAAGCATAATTATATTAAAAAACAAACGTTTCCTTTGGTGGTGCTGAAACCAGAAAAAAGATGGCGCGACCTGTACTTTGATGACGTCAGTGGACAAATAAATGTTGGATTGCGTAATTACGGTTATGGTTTAGAAAATATTAAGTATTCCAAGTTATGAAATGAAGCTATTTTAATCGATGTTCAAATTTTCATTCTTGGAAACGCATTAATTGTGAAGAAAATGTGTGCAGAAGTTTTTCCATTGGAAGTATAGGAAGCAAAATTACTTGACGTCCACCTTAAAGTAGCAATTCTTGTATGTATGCATGTACATTTTATTTTGAAAACGGCTCTAAGAATTTTGATGAAAGTCGTAAACCTACCGTTTTCTGGTACTAGAAATCGATTTAGCTTGATCTCGACTTTAGGAGAATTCGTTTAGTGTGTTAAATAACCACCTCGAATTATAACGTTTTTAGTGTCATGGCGTCGTTCATTAATGTTTCAAATGCTTAAAAATCTTATGACGTCACAATCTCGCATTTGAGAATGTTGGCGCGCGATCACGCCATCTGTCTCATGTCACGCGTTGCGTGTGGATCCTATTAAAGTTTTATGACGTCATACTTTTGCGAGCAGATGGTCGCGATTCCCATCTGCTTCATTACGTCACGCTCTGTGTGCGTATGTCCGTCCGCACGATAACTCGCGTAACAATCGTTCGATTTCGATAAAATTTTAGTATCTGGTAGGGTATCACCTGGGAAGGAACCCTATTGAAAGCGAACAAAATGGGGTCAAAGTTTGGAAGCTGGGAGCGGGATCCATTCCACTGCTTTTATGCGTCATAACTTAACGTAAAAAAGGTTCGATTTCGATGAAATTTTATTATGAGGTAGGGGATCACCTGGTCACAAACCCTATTGGAAATGGGGTCAAAGGTCAGGACATAAGAGCGGAATCACTTCCATCGCCATTATGCGTCATAACTTACGTAAAAATGCTTCGATTTGGATGAAATGTTAGTATGTTGTAGGGGCCTGCCTGGGGACGAATTTTATTGAAAATGGGCGAAATGGGGTCAAAGGTTAGGACACAGGAGCGGGATCTAATCCATAGCCCTTATGGGTCATAACTTACGTAAAAATGCTTCGATTGCGACAAAACTTTATCATGTTATTTCGGAGGTATACCGAACCGGTTCCGTTGAATATCATCGATATGGGATCAAGGGTCAGGGCACAGGACCGAAATTTATTCCACAGCCATTATTCTCATAACTTGAGTAATAACTTGAGTAATGATTTCTGGTATGGTGGAAAGCGTATTATAATGAATGCATTGCATGATTTTACAAACTTGTTAAATAAAGTGCAACGCATATAAGCGGATGTGGAGCTTTGGCTTATTGATGAGGAGCTTCATTGTTCGGGTGGGTGTCCGTCAGTGTAGTGCTACGCGAATATAACTTTTCAAAGGATTTCATTATTAATTCATTTCTACAAGCAAGGAATTTTCTAGCGGTAGGTTCGAGGACACTATCTGGGGCGGCATTGATAACTGGACTTGTAAAAGCGAGTTTCAAAGGGGATCGTTTCTTTTGTATGGAAGGTCGTTTTAGAAATCTTAAAGTGCCTAATCGTTTTATTGGTATACGCCAATGTCAGGAGTATTGTCATCACAGAACGATTTCGGATTGCTTAATTAGTTTATTGCATCAGATACGCCATAGACCTTCAAGCCAGGCGGCAGGCAGCAGAGGACCCTAAGGGTCATACCTTGGGGGATAATGCTTTGAGAAACAAGGATTTTTGGAAGGGAGAGAGGACTTCGCGAAGAGAGCGAGGAGAAAAACACGTCTTCGGGGAGCGCGGAAGGAAGATGGTTTCGGGACCGGGAAAGCAAAAATAATGAGTAAATGAATTAAAAGAGAAGTTAGGCAGAACGTATGCAGATGACAAGCAAAGTAAAGCAATTATTTCAATAATTAACGTAACTTCGGGACATACTAAATAAGCTAATGAGAGATTAATAAAGGAGTAATTTAGCATTGCAAATAATCTTGATACTTTTTGTGAAGTGATTCTTTCGCAGCGTCCGCAGAAAGTTGCAACTCATCGCACTTGTTGAAACCCACAGGAAAGAGCAGTCCCCCGTAACAGTTGAATGACGTTGCTGAGGTGCAGGAATGATGCAGAACATCAATCTCCCTTATCCTATTTAATATCTTGCTCTGAAGGTCCGCATACTACGGAAAGTGTATAGTGGAACCAGTCTCCTAATTTACGCGTATTTTGTATCTCATGGTAATAATGGAATTGGTTGGTTGGTTTTTATGGCGCAAGGGCCAGGCTTGGCCAAAGAGCGCCAGACACAAGACCATCAAAGAAAGATATTTAAAAACGTGATATAAGAGTTAAAAGCTGGCTGATGTCGTAATAATGAAAATGAGGAAAAGTTAAAAAGCTAGATAAGTTTTAAAAAGCCAATGTGTCTCTCTATTCTAAAAAAAGTAACTGCCGCTGTTTTAGAAATTTCGCGACACTCTTGCTTTCCTAGCTCGCAGCGCAAAACGTATTGAACACAAAAAATATGAAATTTACATCGTTTGTAGATAATTGTTTGGAAAACACGCTGAAATAAACCGTTTTTCGATTCTAGCGATACTTCAAGAGCTATTGTATTTCAAAGTTAAGGTAAGCAAAAAAGTGCCATCAGGCAAGGCCATCTTTATACCTTACCTTGCTACAAGGATTTATGACGTCACAATCGTGGTGCTATTGCTTTGCTCTCCGTTATAGCTTTGCTCTCGCGGCAATAGAAAAAGTGAGAGTTGATTTCGTATTTTTAAGTATGCGTTATGGATCTCGGCCTCGGGTACTTCTGGAAACTACGAAGCAAGGTAAGTAATACTCTTAATACTTTTGTGTGTATAGTATTTGTTCAAGTATCACCTGAAAAATTAAATTTGCATCGCGATTGGGGGACAGCATGTGGATGAAACGGGTTGCTAACTTGTCATCATTCATGTTTCGAAAATAGAAGTTGCAATCAGACCCAATATTACTGTATTTATTACTATACGTGCATATTAAAAGTATTAATTTTACAGAAAACGAAAAGCGCGCTTTTTAATTATACATGATCGTGATGTACGTGGTTAATACAGCAGAAATAGAGACGTTGACTATCACTTGTGTGCCTAATTTTTTGATGGATACGCAAGCCGTGGAGATTCTTCAGTAGATTTTGCAGCAGCTTCACTCAATTCACGAATGTTGAGCAATCATGTTTTTGTGCTTGTATGTGTAGTAAAAACTCGTGTACTCGTGAATACACTCATTTCACAGCTATGCTGTGGGTATCACTAAAAGTGAAAAACGTGATCCCTGAGTCATTATGAGTAATTTTTTCAGGTAAAAGCAATCTATTTTCATAATATTAAAAAATGTCCAACACATCCTCATATCCCAGTATCCAGTCATTCATCGCAGTGTTTGGTATTCTAAAATTACACGCTCTCATATTTACAAAGCAGTAAGCATTTCAGGATCATTAGTTATTTTGATATGTCAGAAATAAGCTTTATAAGCCTAATACATTCACTTCTGGAATCATGTTTTCTTTGCCTGATTTAGTTGCTTCTTGCTCGCTCCTCTCTAATATATGTATATATTTTAAGACTAAACATTTTACCATGCATTTTGACTGTCTTCTAAATAATCTGCTTTTTCTGATGCGTACAAGTGACTTCCATTAGTTTCTTTACCGTGGTGGATTGCTGTACCTGGAGAGTGAAATTTTTTGGGTAAATTTTTCCTTTTTTGTTGCAATCAGTGTTATATTTTTGAAAAACTATTTCAAGAACTACATTTTTTATGCATGATCTGCACATAATATAGTCATTATCCGAGTAAAGACATACATTTTCAGTTATTCAGTCCTGTTTATGTTAGTACAAAAATAAATAAGTGTAAGCCTTGTAATCATAATGATAAGATTTTCTTCTTTTCTCCAAGAAAATCAATGTTCTTTGTATCCATTTTACTCTCCAATTTTTTATGTTAAAATAAATGTTTCCTTATGAATTCCTCTGCCTTCTTTATGAGTCTAAATGATACCCAATGAAAAGGAAACAATTAAATCAGGAAAAATTCTGTAGTGCATGAAAGCAAATTACCGTGTACATATCCCCCCCCCCCAAAGAAATACCATAAGTGACAGGTTATCTGCCATAATACTTAAACGTGGCAAAAGTCAGTTGCATAAAATAAATATGATCTTGAAACATGGAAAGGAAAAGAATGAAGCTTAAAATATGACAAATTAAATTTATAACTTGGTAGTTGTATAAGAAAGTTAAGTAATTGATAGGAAATGAAAATTATTGCTGTTAAAAAGGAATAGAAAACATTTTGTGCTTGAAGTATTTGCATCCATATTAATGCACTGACATATATGCTTTAAGTTTTCATTCCATGTTCTTATTGATATTAATTCTTGCTACCCTTTTTACAAACACCATATCTCTTAAGTTCTTACTGCTATGGAGAAATCAGTCAGGCATAGGTAGATGCGATTGGTACAAAATGGCTACAGTTAAAATGCCAACAAGGTCAAAATGTCGACAGGGTCTAATTTTTTTATGTGTATATATTTTTGCTGTTGTTAATTAGAATGCTGTGGTTGAAATTTGTTGCTTCTTAAACAAACAGATAAGAAATTTGCCCTTCCCCCTTAACATCCATCGTATCTGAGGATCACTAGGATTACCTTTTGTGGCCCTTTAAATCATCATTGTTGGTCTCGGGCAGATGTCTTGATACTTGGTAGCAGCAAATTCGCATTTTTCTAAATATGTCAATGGAATTAAGGAGTGTCATTGAAACTTGGTGTCCTTGCACCTTACTTAATTCCTGAGCTATTGAAAACCCAGCACTTACCATCTCAATGTGCAACACTGATACAGTATTAAATTTTGTGAAGAACTGTAAACAACAGGCTTTCTAAAGCACACAGAGGCCATCATGCCAGATCTCAACAGAAAGATCTAGCAGAACTTTAAATGAAACTGAAATTTTAGGACAATCTGATAAGTGTAACTTGCAAAATACAACAGGATCATCTTCAAAAAAATGAAACCCAGAATTTTTTTTTTATTTGGAACTGAAGATCTAAAAGATGGGAAATCTTTAATTACATCATCTTCCATCCACTTCAAAAATGACGCTTCACCCTTTCTACTTGTTCTTTGAAACGATCATTAGGACACCTGCGTTTTGGCAAAAGTTTTGAAGTGAAATATGATGGCTGGTTCTGAAATATGTGAGGTACAGCATTGGGAGATAATTTGGGTACTTTTCGAGGAACTGACAACAACGAACCATCATCTCTTGAAACAGTATCCACTCTAATTACAAGTTCATCACTAAAATGACGAACACAAACAACACTGTTATGATTAGGTATGAATTCTTCTCTGTGGATAGCCTTAACCCACTTTTCTTGCAATTCAGGATCCTTAGGAAATTTGAATGTTGTTATTGTCTCTGTTTTTTTTTACTTAAAATTCGCACGACAGCCTGGAACACAGCACATCCGTGGAATCTGTAAGAATATAACTTATTATTAAACAACTAAAAATGCTATAATGGAAGTACATATACAGGGCGAGCCAAAAGTCCCTGTGCACTTGACATACTGTGATAAGAAATCTATGAAGTACAGTTGCTTTGCATGTACATGCAATATTGTGAATAGAGAACGTTGGGGTGGGGGTACGCTCATCCTGCCGTCTGACTTTGAATGACGCAGCCAGTATTTCCGGCATCTGGCCGTGACTGAATCAGTCAGTAGTGAGGCATCACAGTGGCCGGTTGAAAAAAACCTGATCAGTGAGAGATGCTCCGAGAAGCGGTAGGCCTCGAGTGTTAACAGATGAAATGGTGGAGAATATTTTCATTTGTATCATTAAAAGTCCAAAAAAATCGGTTAAAAAATTCTGGGGTTTACTGAAAAATTCTGTTTACAAGAGCAATCCCAGTTCCCTGCCGGAACTACCGGAAGCCATCACCACAGTATTCAGCAACATTTCTCCATTGGACCCGAAACGTGTCTTTGAGAAAATTTTCAGACGTGTGGATGCATATCTACACACAGGAAGGGGCCATTTCCAGCATTTATTGTAGCAAGTATGTTTGTAGTTGTTGTATGTGTATTGTCTTGCCAGGTGCAGTGACTTTTGGCTCACCCTGTATTTATATATATATATATATATATATATATATATAACATGTCGATCCAGGTAACATTTGATGGTGGGGTCGATCCAGGTTACATTTAATGCTGTTGGGAGTAGCTTTGCAAAAATTATTGCAGCTGAAATGCGGTATCTTCACAGAAATAATTTGAACTGTAATGGTATCTTCACAAAATATTTTAAATAAAATTTTATTTCAACAAAAACATTTTTGGCATAAGAGGAATCTTGAATATTAATATTATCGTGGTTAACTATTGGGGGGGATTCATACTTTATTTTGCTGTGAAAGCAAAACTGGGCAATTGGAATTTTTTATTTGTTTATTTACATATCCAGCCAGGCATCTGGATTTCTTATTTATATTCCCATACCAGAGGTCTATTCAGGCGGCATTTGATATCGTTGGGTGGTATGTTCACAAAAATACTTCAAACTGTGAGGGTACCATCGCATTCAGTAAAATTTTATATTAAAAAAATATTTCAGTGTTAGAGGCATCTTGAATATTGTTGTTTAACTAATGTGTGGATATTTTTTTTCAGGTCTGATCATATGCAAGGGCGCCCATAAGGGGGCAGGAAGGGGGACAGTATAGCCAAATTTTTGATAAATTTAAAACACTAAAATAGACGAAACCTTTTTTTAAAGCATTTTAAAAAATAAGATATTAATGATTGATTGTAATTATCGAATTTTTGTTGTATTTTAGTATCTTGTAAATTTACTAAAATGTTTGATAGCCTTGGAGGTAATGATTTTTCTTAACCCCCCCCCCTAAATGTACTTTAGGAAAGAAGGGAGTGTCTAACCCCAGGTCTTAAACAAACCTTAGGAACAGGAAGCTAGGAGATTTGGGCTAGAGTGCCTGATAGGAAAGTGACACGGAAGCGAGGTAGAAAGGGGGAGGAAGACACCCTTATTTATTACCGGGGGCTAGTACCCGGGGTCCGACAAGTTAACCTGCTCATCCGACGCACGGCGGATATTTTAATGGGTAGAGAGTTCGCACCTGCCTGGGATCGAACCTGAGATTCCTCCGTGGCAGTCACGAACGTTGACCACTAGGCCACCCGCGGCCCGTGGCTTTTTCCCCCATTAGTACTGTTTTTAGTAAAACTGTCTGACAAATGCCTATTAATCACTGCCTCATCACTACCGGCGGTGACTATGTTACGTGCAACTGAGGCGATGCTCGCTGAAAAGAACCACAAAGCATTATGGGAGTATTTTTCCCCTCTGATAGCCTCTCTGATAGCCTTAACTCAGAACTAGGGATGGACACATCGGTGAATACTCATTCCCAAAACATCTATGCATCGGTATTACCGGTTAATGAAATTTTCGCTGCATCAGTGAAAACGTCGATGTTTCGCTAAAAAGCCAAAGAACTTGCATCTTTTCCATCTACAGCAATAATGGGCACATTGATTGGTAAATCGCTGTTCAATATATCGGTGATTACTCACCAATTCACCATCAAGTTTTTCGCTGCATTATATCAGTTAAAAAGCTTGATGTATCAGTGCAAATCTCGATGTTTCTTCGATGTGACGTCCTGTAACATCGAGGATAAAAATTATTTTCAGCGGCGAAACATGGGGGAAAAAATAGCGAAAAATTCGCTAATTCATGATATAGGAATATTATATTCCCTTCCTCTTCCAAAGAATACAACAAAAAGTAATCCATTTACTTCACGCAGAAAATATTCTTTTGAAGTTTCCAACATTGATTATCACTTGTAAAACAACGATGCTCAAAAACACCAATGTTTTTTTTTTTTATTTTTGCGTATCCCTATTCAGATTATTCTTTGCCGTAGTGGCCAGGATTCCAGGGGAAATTTACAATTATGTGTAGAGGTGCATGATGGGGACGTGCAGACCGTACGCTTCATGGGGATCGTGGTGTGACGTATAATCAACTCCCCCCCTTCAGCACTTAAACAGTTTGACCTTTCGTGACTTTTCTAGTTTAATACAACCTGGAGTGTTATTTCCCCCTGGATCTCAGCTGAAGAAGAATCACAGAGTTGTATGAAAAAAATTGTATCTGTGTACACAGTCATCAGAACAGAAACCTTGTTGCAAATCAGCAAAGCGTGATCCAGAATTAGCAATATAATAACAACAAATGAAAATAAAGAACTGAAAACATAATAAAACAATAATTACTGTCAGAATTATAATTGCAGACGATTAAAATGGCTCTAAACTCAAAAATAGGGAAAATTCACAAAAATGGGTATCATCTTTAAAAACCTGGATCAACCCCAGCACTTAATCTACAAAACAAAATCCCCGAATCTAGGGTACTGAAAAACTAATAATTTTTGTCAGTATTTGGTAAATATGGTACTTTTTAAAAAGAGAATTTTCAAACTAATATCGATTTGATAGATGAATACATTCCAGGTGTATGCAGCTGTTATAATCCATGTGCTTTGCCAAATTATATCCTCAGCTGTGCTCTCTCCCAAATGAGGCTAACAATGAATAATAACGAGAGAAATTGAAGTTCAAAATCGGAACTTTTTTTATGACTGTCAGCCTATCATGGCACGTTAAGTAATTTTCTCTGCATAAAGAGGAAAGAGTGTCATTTCTTGAACAGTAATTTTGTTAAGAAAATGGGAAAGTACCTGCTGTGTACTTCATATAGCAAAGGGTGCGTAAGGAGTGGCAAAAACATGCATTTGAAGTGAAAATATCAAAAATTGATACTGTCGTAGCTCGCTCTGCCGTAAAAACAATTTGACGGATTACGAAAATGTAGCTCGCTCTGCCGTGAAGATGATTTTATGAGTCACGATTCCATCACGGACAGACGAAGCACATAATTTGAAATTTAATTTCGCTAGCACAAGTTGCAAAAGGTGGAGGGTGGGAGGAATGCGAATTCCAATTATTTGTTTTGAAGGAAAGACTAACTGGGAAAGCACACATTTCTTTAAGCAACAGAACTTTGTCAGACTAATTTTAAATGTGGAAAAAACCCGGAATATTTCCATAGCGCTAGAACGGGCATTATCACGGATCCCATAAGAAAGTCTCATGAACTTCCAGAAATATACAAAATTCCGGTAAAAAACTTTTTCCTACCCGCACGCAAACAAGATCCACAACACTTGGCAGGTGCAATTACGGCGAATTTCTTAATTTTTTTTTTTTTACATTTTTTAAAACATTTAGTGCAATTTCACAATTTTTGGTGATTGAGCGAAGCGAGACCGAAGAACGAGCTGGAGCTCTCTTTACGACACTCGAGACAGTTGTTCGGACATAGGTACGTGATGATACATCCGATCACCGTGATTTTTTTGTATGCGATTGGAAATTATTTTGTTTCAGACTGATAAAAAAGGAAGCGGAGCATATTGTGGACACAAGAAAAACGTTAGAACTGGCACCGGATAGCCTTTATTACTCCCTACAAAATAAGTTTCAAAAAGTCTAATGTGTTACATGTGAGCGAGCACAGTTTCCACTGTAAGTTGTATACGGTATCAGCAACCACCGATCTCGAGGGATTACAGTGGACTAGGCAGTAGTTGTTCTTGGTGACAATGAATTCGCTCTCGGCTTGACATATGTAAGATTGTTGAGAGTAAAAAAAACTAGATGGCCTAGCTTTTACTTGAACCGTTTCACGAAAGTTTGCTAACTAACATTAATTTAAAAAAAACAGTTTGAATTGAAAAACGAAGAAATGGAAAGACTTCGTCTGTTAGCTCAATACTTGCTTAATCTATAATAATACAAGTTAGTAGAATCATGCAATGTATTGATTATGATACACTTTCCAACATACCAGAAATCATTGCTCAAGTTATGAAGGTAATGGCTGAGGAATAAATCTCCCTCCTGTGCCCTGACCTTTGACCCCATTTCGATGATATTCAAAAGAACCGGTTCAGTGTAGCTCCGAAACAACATGATAAAATTTTGTCGCAATCGAAGCATTTTTAGTCAAGTTATAAGGACAATGTCTGTGGAATAAATCTCGCTCCTGTGCCCTGACCTTTGATCCCATTTGGATGATATTCAACAGAACCGGTTCAGTATACCTCCGGAACAACCTACTAAAGTTTTGTCGCAAGCGAAACATTTTTACCATAAGGGTGGTGGAATGGATCCCGCTCCTATGTCCTGACCTTTGAATCCATTTCGCCCATTTTTAATAGGATTCGTCCCCAGGTGGTCCCTTACCACATACTTAAATTTCATCGAAATCAAACCATTTTTACGCAAGTTGTGACGCACAAAGGCAATATAATGGATCCCACTCCTTTGTCCTGATCTTTAACCCCATTTCGCCCATTTTGAATAGAGTTCCTCCCCAGGTGGTCCCTTACCACATACTAAAATTTCATTGAAATCGGACCATTTTTACGGAAGTTATGACTCATATGACGAATGAATCCCGCTCCTATGTCGTGACCTTTGACCCCATTTTCAATAGGGTTCGTCCCCAGTAGTCCCCTACCACATACTAAAATTTTATCAAAATTGAACCATTTTTACGCGAGTTATCGTGCGAACGGACGGACAAAGCTGGATGCTACGCTTCTGCAACCTACTGTTGGAAAGCGTAAAAAAGAAAGTTTGTGTATGTATGTCTGTCTTTCGCGATACAAAACGAAAACCGTGGTTTCCGATCTGAGTGCGTCTTTCCGCCTTGTTTACATGCAACCTGATCACAACCAACGTAAAGGCGTGAAGGAAAGTAGTTCTTTTTTAGAATGTTTCGTACTTTTGTTTTGGAAGTCATAAATTTTATGCGTTCATTTTTTAGAACTTGTTATGATAGACGCCTTAATGAGCTTAGATTTTGCAATAGCTTCGCTCAAAATTTGCCAACTGTACCCCAGTTATTGGGTACCGTTGGTGGCTTGTCATAGTCACATAAATACGCTTTCGCAGTTCTCGGAGGGAAAAGAAATATAAAAGAGGAAGAAATGAGTTTTTTAATAACTTGACAATCATAACAAGTCTCCAAAATTTTCAAAAGACGAAAATGTAACCACACTAAGCCCCAGGACGCAAAAATTAAAGCCACGTGTGTGGGGTTATATACAGAATTACTGGCGGCATACAATAGAAGATATGTTTTGAAATTCCAAGCTATTGGGAACCTCAACGAACTATAGGGGCGCTGCGCAAACGTAAACAAACTTCTCTAGTACGGGTAACGTCGCACGTGTTTCCATAAAGTCGAATGTTAGAATGGCTGGTTTGTCGCTTTCAATCCTTGAAATAATGAAATTTGTGGACGCTTCCAAATATTCAAGATGCATTAAAGAAGGGGAAGTGATTGTTAATGTAGGATATATAATTTCTTGTGGAATTAAGAAGGAAGATGGAAGAGAAATTCTCATAGTTTCGCACTGCCTTCAGTCCACGGCAATGACGTCGTCGCCTCACTCCATCAACGGTGTTTTAGATACAAGTAACAGTGAAATTTCTATAAAGTCATTTGAGTGCTCTTGTAAAGCGGGCAGAAGTGGAACGTGTAAGCACTGTGTAGCAGTAATGCTTTACTGTAACAGGTAATTTTTATTTTTACATTTCCAGGCAAGTGATATAGTAATACCAACAGGGGTGTTCTAATCCGGATTACTATTAAAAGATGACATTTCGTTTCAGTTGACGTTTCCCAGGACCCATTTTCAATACTGTCAACAATAACATTTGTAAATTTTTAACATTCTGTTCCTAAAAGTGTTTGTGAATTGGTAATTGTTGATCATCATTGGGTTCTGCGTTTTTGAACCGATGACTGTTAACAGAACATTGCAAATCTTGTTCCATAATGAAGTTTAAATTTATATAGATAACAGCAATTATTTGTTTTCAAGATTATGTAGAAATGCGGATTTTTTAATTACTACTATGCAATAAAAACATGCTGCCTTGTTTATTATTCATTCAAAGACGTTACTAGGTTAGTAGCATTTCACTGGAAGGATTTCAAACGCAAGGCACAAACGTTTATACTAATTTGTGAAAAACATAGCCGAAACCTTAGGAACGACATTGCGGGACACAACAATATGATTTGTTCTTCTTCACGGAATTCTCCATTATACAACTCTCTAATTTCAGAATGAATGCAAAAATACACCAAACTACGACAACTGAACGTAATGAGCGATCTACCAACAGCCAAGAATTGAGCCAAAAACGTTACCCGTACTACAGTAATTCTTCCTTTTGCCGCTAGAGGGAGAGCGGACCGCTGAGATTGCCAATCAGTTTTAAATTCATTGAACAACCATTAAACATGTTATTCAAAACGAAAATTTGGTAATTTCCTGTAATTCTAACATTATTCTTAACTTTTACAGAATAAAGAAATGATTTTTCATATGACAACTTCAGAATCATGTATCCATTTCTTATATCACAATTTCACCTTGTGCCATTTGAAGCATGCACATAATGCATATAACAAAACTTATAACATTACATCCATCCCACTTTATTCCGCAGCAATAAGAACATTTATAAAACGTAAAACCCGCACTTCATGAAGGATTAAATAACGCTCGATCAACAATACGTATTTATAAAATTTTACTACTGAATGTTAATAAAAGAAAAGAAACATACCTTACCGCTGAAAATATCTTTTTAATAGAACAGGATTTTCACAATAAACTTAAAACACGCTGTAGATATCCACACACAAGTCACTGGAATAGCACAACTCTCCAACAAGAACGAATATGATAAGTTGATACCACAACTACGAAACGAGCCAAATCTGTAGGTCTACTGGAAAAGAGTAGCCCTACGATTGTGACGCCACTGCCAAGTCACGTGACCTTGTTGCAGGCCTGGTGAGGTATTAAGATGGCCTTGCATCAGGTCGCGTTCCGGAACTAACGTCTCGTGACAGCGATATCCACATGTATCGAGTTATCTCATTGGCAGCAATGAAACCGGCACCCACCAATTGGCGACTCGCACTGAAATGGCACTTGTTGTTTACAGCGGAACGCTAGAACAGCTCCGCGAGCAATATACTGTTTTGGATCTGGCAACGCTCAGTAAATATTAAGTTGTCCGTCAATATTACCCTTCGATAGTATTAACATCCCATGAAGTTGTCGTTGAATTGGTCTGTTGTATTTTATAATGCCTCAATGGTATTTGTATAGTCTCGTTAACGATGTCGTACGAGATAGAAAAACATGCATATATCATGGTGTGAAAGATATGGTTCGCTACCCACCCTTGAAATAATAAGGAATCACGAATGGCAATAAATATCGCTGCTTTTCTTCTTGAATTGTCTTTTGCTATATATTTCTCAGTACGAATTAAAATACTTACTTTAAATACGAAAGTATAATTTTTTATCAGTCTCCCAACGTATATAGCTGTAAGATCGTTCATTTTTTTTTAGTTCTTTTTCAACATCTCAGTTATAGTTTTCATTTAGTACAAAAATAACACAACGTTAGTCATCATGATGAATAAAAAAAATAAGAACAGAATGCAAAGATAACCACCCATAGTGTTTGCATTAGAATGTAAACAACAACAGATGCATTGCCAGATCGAAAACAGTAGATTACTCGCGGAGCTGTCCTAGCGTTCCGCTGTCTTAGCTGTGAGGAATGCGCCCGTTTGTGGAAGAATAGCCATTTTTATATTTGGGTGTATACTGCAAACAGGTTAAATTGTTCGATTTGTGCCGACAGCCGCCAATGAAGAAACTAATGTTAACTAAGAAGTAAACAACCTGTGTCATGACTTCGACGACTTAAACGAACTACAAGTGCTGTTTCAGTGCCGGTCGCCAATTGGTGGGTGCTGGTTTTATTGCTGCCAATGAGATAACTTGATACATGTGGATGTCGCGAGACGCTAGACGCTAGTCGTTCCGGATACACTAACAGCAACAGAACCACGAAAGAACCAACAGAACCACGAAACTTTGTAGGCATGTAGTGCCATGACCGAAATTTTGCACCTCGTCGCCCATTTTTTGAATTTCGATAAAGTTTGCAAGAAATTAAATTTCTAAATTTCACAAAATTCTCTATTTCGCGATGGGTTCCATTAAAAAAACAAAACTGATACATGGCAAACTATAAATCATAACGCATTGCAATTTTTACAGCATAAACTTACAACTATCGTCCCTTTTTTACAAAAAAATAAATAAATTAAGAAAACGACATTTTCTGATTTTTAAGCATTTTTTAAAGACTCAAAGAAAAGAAACGAATGGCTTGTTTTCATAAGGCCTTTATTGCTCAAAATGTTGGGAAAAGAACCCCGAACAAAATATATACAAGTACAAAATAAATATAGTAACAAGAAATGGGAGAGAACAAGGTGATCGCCAGCATTAAAAGAAACAAATAAATACAATATAAAAGGTGTGAAAAAGCGGGCGCTCGCAGGCTGCCCAGTTTAACAGTAGTAAAAAATATAGGTCAATGAGTCCATTGGTGACAATAGTAATAAAATGTGTCTGTGAGTCCACCGAAAAACAAACAAAAAAAAAAAAACACAGACGGTAAAGCAGTAAGAGTTCAAAGGTAAACAATTTCAAAACAAAACGCGAATTCAGTAGTAAAAGTAAGTCTCGCACTTGGGCAGAGAAGTAGACACAGAACATTAATGAAGAACACTGATGATGGAATAAAACACTGTAGTGGAGAGCCGAAAGTTAAGCCAGCAGTTCCACGACATTTTCGACGACTTGGAACCAAGGCTGATGTGGTGACCATATAGGCATGAAGTTTGGAACAGTGTTATTGGCTTGTGCAATGTCAAATTCGAGTTGTAGTCTGGCTGTAACGGAGTGACGATATCTGCGGCAGAGGAAACGACGAGCTGTGTGATAACGGCGGAGGGAAGGTTGATCGACGCTGCGATGATAGTACAGATAGATTGTATACTTCGCTTGTAGAATTAGGAAGGAGCATACATGATTATGCGTGGGAGCCGACGGAAAGTGGTGACGTAACACAAGATAATGTGACATGGTGTGAAGGTGAGCACAAACTTTTTGAAGGAGAGAGAACATCAGTGAGAACAAGGGCTGTAGCATCAGACACAAAAAGTATGCATGATGAACATCTCCGAGGGTTGAACAAAAAAAAACAAAGAGGTGAAGTCAGATGACGGAAACGGTGAAGAGTTCGAGGAGTCAGTAGGCGGCGATGAAGATGTAACCAATGAATGTCACAAGCTTTTGGAGAGGCGAGAGAAGTATGAGAGTCTGTCCAGGTGGCTGGCAAATCTGAAGATGGTACATTGGGAATAGGCATTGGTTCAAGAAAATGTGTTAAAAAATGCTGATAAAGAAGCTTGACAGTAACCTGATGAGGAAGGAAAGGAATATCATTGAGATACACAAGAAAAGGAAGGCTATGAGGCGCTGAGGGTTGCGAGATAAGTCCATGTTGATCTGCGAGGAGAGGATAGAGTCGACGAATACTGACTTGAAGTAATCGAAGCTGAGAACGATGAATGGGCGAATCCGAAAGAGGAGTGATCTGGGAGAGCGATTTCCAGCGAAGGTTGGAATCCACAAGTTGAGAGACTCGCACCACGCCACTGGTGAACCAGATGGAGAAGTGCAAATATGGAGCAGAGGAACAGATAGCAGAAGAAAAGAAGAGAGGTTCCGCAAGGAGATCGTTAGTAGAGGCAGGGGGGAAGGCGAATAGGATATAAGGAACGCCAGAGGGTAAGAGCGGATCTGTAAAACTCAGGGAAATGGCTCGGAACGAGAGAAAAGAGGTCCATGCGGAGAAAAGTTGAGACAGTGAGGTGGGGACTTCGGGGAAAGACAAGCGTGTCGACAATGGTTTGAGAAGAAGGAGGTTGGAGAGAGAAATTCCGAAGGAAATTTTGAAGGTGGAAAGCTTTGAACTTCAGAGAGATATCGGAGAGAGAGAGACCACCAAAAGAAATAGGAAGAACGAGAGTGGAGTGCTGCACCCAATGAATGACATTCCAGACGAAATTATTGAAGGTACGTTGAAGTTCGCGAAGCAAAAACGGCGGGGGAAGGTGCGCAATCCAAGCATGAAAAAAGATGGTTGGAGAAAGGTGTTGAGAAGGTAGGCACGGCTGAGGAACGACAGAAAAGGCTTGAGACGGTATAAAGGTGCTAGGCGGCGATTGACCCGCCGAACCAGGGGAGTCCAGGTAGCGGCGGCGACCGCAGAGGGGTCTCCAATGTAGACTGAGAAATTTGGCAACACTTGAAGACCAGCGGGCACCCCATGGGCGGTCAGCGCGGATCGTCCACGACCCAGCCCATAATCCAGAGCATTTATCCATGTTGAGTGAAGAACCAGAAATCGCAGCATATTCAAGATAGGTATTTCGAAGAGTTCCGAATGCTCCCTCAGAACGGATGAAGACTGTTAAGTCATCTGCGTATGCCGAAAGAACTGTGTGGTGGTGACGGGTGCACGCAACTCCTCGCGGAACTGAGGAAAACAAACGAGAACGGAGACAAATCAAAAGCGGTTCAAAAGAGAGAGCAAAGAGTTGACCCGACAGGGGGCAGCCCTGCCGGATCCCACTAGCGAAAGGAATAGCAGAGGTGAGAAATGCTGAAGTACGAACACGAAAGAAGGAGTGAGAGTAAAGATTGGAAAGCGCCAAACGGAAGGAGGGTGGAAAACCAAACTGGAGAAGAACAGTGAAGAGATATTAGTGGTTAATTGAATCAAAAGCTTGACGCTGGTCGATATTGAAAATTGCGAGAGGTTCAGAGTCGAGAAGCAAGAGTATAAGTTACGAATGACAGTGATGTTAGAAGCGATTGAGCGAGAAGGAACAGTGTAGGTCTGATTAGGATGGATGATGTGCGAAAGAACTGGATTAAGGCGAAGAGCAAGAACTTTGGCAAAGATTTTGTAATCTGTATTTAGAATGGAAATAGGCCGCCAATTCGTCAAGAGTCCAAGGTTGCCAGATTTTGGAATAAGGCGAAGTAGAGCAAAGGAAAAAGCTGATGAAGAAAAGGAAGACGAAGAAAAAACGAAGTTAAAACAGGCAACAAGAAGAGGAAGAAGAGTTGGAAGAAAAGCCTTATAAAAGGAAAGAGGAAGACCGTCTTCACCTGGTGAGGAACGATCATTAAGACTGAAAACAGAAGAACGAATTTCGGCTGGTGAGATTGGAGCACTGAGCGAAGAAAAGAAACATTGAGGGACTTGAGGAAGACCGTGAAGAAGTGGAGAGGAATCAGCTGGAGGCATCTGAGTAGGTTGAAAACGACCAGAAAAGTATGAATGAGTATGTTGGCAGATGAGGGAGGGGTCTGCCGTGGTAGATCCATCCAGAAGGGAAAGATAAGCGATGGTATTGTATTTAGTTCGATGTTCTTCAAGATGACGAAGACTCTGAAGGGGATCATCATGAAAGTGAAGAAGGGTGAACTTCAAGCGAGTCAGGGCAGATTTAGCCGATGATTGGAGGCGATGATGAAGCCGGGCTTGCAGGATTTCAAAGTTAGGATCGGTGTGCGAGGTAGACTGAAGAGAACGGCGGATTGAATCTATGTCCATAAGACGATTGGTGCGAACAGAAAAACAAAAGCGTTCAGCAAACGCAGAAATGGAATGCTTGGTGGAGAGCCACAGAGCTGCCGGGTCAACAGTGGAGGGAAGTTGATTGACTGATTGCGCAATAATGGAATTGACATGAGAAATAAAAGTTGGATCTTGCAGGCAGAAATCATCAAGGGTCCAAACCATTGGGTGAGGGACACCAGTGGAGGGAAGATGAAATTGTAGAACGACTGGACGATGGTCGGAGGAAACAGCTGGAGCATGTGAAACAGAAACAAGGGAAGAACGCAAAAAACTGGAAACATAAAATCGGTCCAAACGTGCAGCAGCGTTGGAGGATCCTGCAGGAGGAAACCAGGTGAAATCACGGGTCACAGGATAGAGAAGGCGAAATGCATCTTTGAGATCAAAATTAAAGACCAGCTGAGTGAGTTGCGAAACCAGAGAAGAGCGGAAATCTTGAGACCCATCGCGATCGTAAAGAGGTTGCAGCGTACAGTTAAAGTCACCAGCCATGATCACAATTTCAGAAGACTGAATCTCAGCGAGAATTGTAGTAACATGAAGAAAGAGGGATGTAGCTTCTGAATCACTACGAGGAACGTGCAAATTTAACAAATGAAAACGGGTAGAAAGGAAGCGAAAAGAAAGGTATTGAAAAATCCCGAGCAGGCTCTGTGACTCAACAACGTCAGACAGAAACGGAAGAAAACGATTATGAATGCCAATTGCGGTGCCGGACCCCAAATGGGCACGGGAATTGTGAAAAAAGACAAAAGGCCAGCGGGAAATGTCTGTCAAAGGAGAACAGTTTGTTTCCTGCAGGAGAATGATGTTAGCTTTAAGATAATGCTCTTGTCTTCGAAGATATTCGTTAGTTGCCGACGCAGTAAAGCTTCGGCAGTTGAAACTAACACAAATCAGTTGGGATATCATGAACAGGCTGTAGATGGTTTTCGAGTTCAGCTGAGAGCTTCTTCAACAGGTATGAAAGACGCCGTTGAAACTGGGCAGCATCAGGAGGAAGAGTTATATTTCTCAAAAATTCATCAAGTAATTGAAGTTGTTGTAGCATTTCAGGTAACCTATTTAACTTGGATTGAATACACGGGATTGTTAGCAATTTACGTTTTTAGGGTGTTGAATTAGTTCAAGAAGTTCGGTGTATGTGAGTGGTTGCACTGGAACAGAACAGTCTTTGAAAAGAGTTGAAAGTTTGGTTATGGTGGGAAAAGAAGAATCATCTTCATCAACATCTGAAGCAACCGATGCTGATTCACTAAAATCAGCAGCAATATCCATATCTTCAGTAGGGAGGCATGCGAATCTGTTTGTTGTACGAAGTGGAGAAGAAAAATTCTCCACGCCAGGTGAGGTTCCAGAGGAAGTGGCAGAAGATTTGGTCCGAGAACGCCTTGAGCGTCGCGAACGCTTTGGAGAAGACTCCGCAGAATTTGGGCGTTTCCCGGAAGTTTTGGTTCCAGAGGAGCCCACAGAAGAAGGAAGAGGTGGAAATGAGATGTCATCAATGAGAGCAGATTTGAACAGTTCAGAAGCAGATGTTTGAATTTGCGAAACATGCTGTAAAACGGGTGCCAATTTGTTGCACGGTGGTAGCGCTTGAGTGCTGGGCAATGAAGACGCAGAAGTTTTGAAAGAAAGCGGCTGTTCGGAATTGAATGGTAAAGACGGTTCAGTGCTTGGCAATAACTGCGTAGTTGTTTTGAAAGATAGCGTCTTCTCGGAGTTGTATGGTAATGGCAGTTCTGAAACAGGTGAAGACAACGAAATATCTGCAGTCATGGAAGGAGCAATCAGCAGAGATGGTGACGTGGTTGACATAGGAGCAACAGTTTGTTCAGTAATAAGGGAGGAAGAACTGGAAGATGGGGGTGCACCGGGAACCTTCATCGAAGGGACAGCACCAGGTGCAGGTGTGCGGTGAGGGCACTCAGAAACCAGGTGTCCCTCAGCTCGGCACCGGAAGCACTGGACACCAGCAAATAAGTTGAAAACGTATGTTCGTGTGTCCGTAACAAGTTGCAGAGTTGTGGGGCGGTAAGAAATGGCTTGGTCAGTGGGGAAAATAACACGATATTGGCGACGACCCCCTTGCACAAAGTTGAAAGGAGAGTCTCTGGCAGCAGCTGGAAGAAATTTTGTCTCTCCCACTACTCGACCAAGAGTGCCGAGTGCAGCAACAAGTAAGTTGTCAGGAATAGCAGTAGGCACAGGAGATAATGTCACTGTGACCGGGCGCTGTGCAGAAGCAACAGGTTGCAAGTGAAAGGAGCCAATATCAATGCCTGTAGCAAGAACGGTGTCGGTGGCTTTTTGGTGAACAAAATGAACGACAACACCCCCTCCAATGCGAATAATTGAAACGATGCTTTCCTTGGGAACAACTTTAACCAAGGCCTCCACATAGAGGGGGAGGGGGGGGTGTCACGAAGAGACGGAAAATACTCACCTAATAACAAAGCTGAGGAAAGTTCTTTACCTGCTGGTGAGTCGTCAGAAATTCGAATCTTGAGAACTTTATCTTCTCTAGAAAATTCTGGTTGCATTGAAAGAGGTGCATGAGATTGGTTTGGACGAGCAGTCGCAGCATACGAGCGTGGAGGAGTAGCAGCCATGGCAGCAGAACGTAACTCGGCACCCAGGATATGCAAATTAGGACGAAGAACATTCGATGCAGAAACATTAGGACGAAGCACATTAGAAGCAGAAACACAATTAGAAGTAGACAAATCCAAACTTGAAGAGGTCATAGTTGCCTCACAAGCGGTCGATGTAGCCAAAGAAAATCCAGCGGAGATAAAATCAGCAGACTGAACTTGCATTTGTACTTGGGAAGCAGCCATCATGGCCGCTAAGCCGAACAACACAACACCGTGTGCTGCAACTGCGTCACACAGAAGAAACACAAAATAACGTAACAAAAGGCACACACGCTCACTTCAAGTGAGGCAAAACTTTGAAAACACAACGCAGTCAACACGAACCACTAACGCAGACGATAAATTCACAAGAAAAACACATTTTTTTTTACAGACGCAAAGGGAAGAAACGAGCGGCTTGTCTTCATAAGGTCTTTATTGCTCCAAATGTTGGGAAAAGAACCCCGAACAAAATATATACAAGTACAAAATAAATATAGTAACAAGAAATGGGAGAGAACAAGGTGATCGCCAGCATAAAAAAAAAACAAATAAATACAATATAAAAGGTGTGAAAAAGCGGGAGCTCGCAGGCTGCCCAGTTTAACAGTAGTAAAATATATGTCAATGAGTCCATTGGTGACAATAGTAATAAAATGTGTCTGTGAGTCCACCGAAAACGAAAAAAAAAAAAAAAAACAGACGGTAAAGCAGGAAGAGTTCAAAGGTAAACAATTTCAAAACAAAACGCGAATTCAGTAGTAAAAGTAAGTCTCGCACTTGGGCAGAAAAGTAGACACAGAACACTAATTAAGAACACTGATGATTTAATAAAACACTGTAGTGGAGAGCCTAAAGTTAAGCCAGCAGTTCCACGACATTTTCGACGACTTGGAACCAAGGCTAATGTGGTGACCAAATAGACATGAAGTTTAGAACAGTGTTATTGGCTTGTGCAATGTCAAATTCGAGTTGTAGTCTGGCTGTAACGGAGTGACGATATCTGCGGCAGAGGAAACGACGAGCTGTGTGATAACGGCGGAAGGAAGGTTGATCGACGCTGCGATGATAGTACAGATAGATTGTATACTTCGCTTGTAGAATTAGGAAGGAGCATACATGATTATGCGTGGGAGCCGACGGAAAGTGGTGACGTAACACAAGATAATGTGACATGGTGTGAAGGTGAGCACAAACTTTTTGAAGGAGAGAGAACATCAGTGAGAACAAGGGCTGTAACATCAGACACAAGAAGTATGCATGATGAACATCTCCGAGGGTTGAACAAAAAAAAAGACAAAGAGGTGAAGTCAGATGACTGAAACGGTGAAGAGTTCGAGGAGTCAGTAGGCGGCGATGAAGATGTAACCAATGAATGTCACAAGCTTTTGGAGAGGCGAGAGAATTATGAGTCTGTCCAGGTGGCTGGCAAATCTGAAGATGGTACATTGGGAATAGGCATTGGTTCAAGAAAATGTGTTAAAAAATGCTGATAAAGAAACTTGACAGTAACCTGATGAGGAAGGAAAGGAATATCATTGAGAATACACAAGAAAAGGAAGGCTATGCGGCGCTGAGGGTTGCGAGATAAGTCCATGTTGATCTGCGAGGAGAGGATAAAGTCAACGAATACTGACTTGAAGTAATCGAAGCTGAGAACGATGAATGGGCGAATCCGAAAGAGGAGGAATGATCTGGGAGAGCGATTTCCAGCGAAGGTTGGAATCCACGAGTTGAGAGACTCGCACCACGCCACTGGTGAATAAGGTGGAGAAGTGCAAATATGAAGAAGCAGAGGAACGGATAGCAGAAGAAAAGAAGAGAGGTTCCGCAAGGAGATCGTTAGTAGAGGCAGGGGGAAGGCGAATAGGATATAAGGAACGCCAGAGGGTAAGAGCGGATCTGTAAAACTCAGGGAAATGGCTCGGAACGAGATTAAAGAGGAGAGAGAAATTCCGAAGGAAATTTTGAAGGTGGAAAGCTTTGAACTTCAGAGAGATATCGGAGAGAGAGAGAGAGAGAGAGAGAGACCACCAAAAGAAATAGGAAGAACGAGAGTGGAGTGCTGCACCCAATGAATGACATTCCAGACGAAATTAGTGAAGGTACGTTGAAGTTCGCGAAGCAAAAACGGCGGAGGAAGGTGCGCAATCCAAGCATGAAAAAAAGATGGTTGTTGAAAAGTGTTGAGGAGGTAGGCACGGCTGAGGAACGACAGAAAAGGCTTGAGACGGTAAAAAGGTGCTAGGCGGCGATTGACCCGCTGAACCAGGGGAGTCCAGGTAGCAGCGGCGACCGCAGAGGGGTCTCCAATGTAGACTCCGAGAAATTTGGCAACACTTGAAGACCAGCGGGGCACCCCATGGGCGGTCAGCGCGGATCGTCCACGACCCAGCCCATAATCAAGAGCATTTATCCATGTTGAGTGAAGAACCAGAAATCGCAGCATATTCAAGATAGGAATTTCGAAGAGTTCCGAATGCTCCTTCAGAACGGATGAAGACTATTAAGTCATCTGCGTATGCCGAAAGAACTGTGTGGTGGTGTTGGGTGCACGCAACTCCTCGCGGAACTGAGGAAAACAAACGAGAACGGAGACAAATCAAAAGCGGTTCAAAAGAGAGAGCAAAGAGTTGACCCGACAGGGGGCAGCCCTGCCGGATCCCACTAGCGAAAGGAATAGCAGAGGTGAGAAATGCTGAAGTACGAACACGAAAGAAGGAGTGAGAGTAAAGATTGAAAAGCGCCAAACGGAAGGAGGAAGGAAAACCGAACTGGCGAAGAACAGTGAAGAGATGAATGGTTAATTGAATCAAAAGCTTGACGCTGGTCGATATTGAAAATTGCGAGAGGTTCAGAGAGTCGAGAAGCAAGAGAGTATAAGTTACGAATGACAGTGATGTTAGAAGCGATTGAGCGAGAAGGAACAGTGTAGGTCTGATCAGGATGGATGATGTGCGAAAGAACTGGATTAAGGCGAAGAGCAAGAACTTTGGCAAAGATTTTGTATGATCAGTGAAGTCTGCAGTCGACGGTTTTGTTACTTTTCGGTCTCTTGGTCAAGCTTCTTCACCTTCCTCATTCCATCAATGTACCGAGAAACAGTCGCAATATTTACGCTAAAATTCCCTCAAATCTCGGTCCGGTTTTCTTGGGTTGACTTAAACTGATACTCTCCGATGGTTGTTTCTTTTTGTGATTCAAGAAACATCAGATTAGGAAACTATTACAGCGACGCAAATCTCTAAACAGAACTTCTCAAAACTGACATGAATTTTGTAGATATTAAGTTATCTCTGATGGAAACTTTACAGAACAGCGTTGTACAGTGAGTTGCTTAACAGTATTTTTTTTTCTTTAGTGGCGGTTTAACGACTATCGTGCGCAACTGGATGGGCTTATAAGCAGTAGCTCGTCCCTAATTTAGGGTCACTGGCTGCAGAGAAGAGAGCCAGTGCCGTAAGACAAACACAACATCCATGCATCACCAGGATTCGGACCCGGACCCTTCACGGGCGAACGGTCATAATTCAGTGCTTAGACCATAACTTGTTAAATCTAGTGGCGGAGCAGAATGCTGTTTGTCAGGCTCTGACCTTAAAACCTACATGCGCCTGCTGAAAGAACACTGTTGGCTCAGCTCGTTTTGTTCTGTGTAGAGATGAACTATTGATAGTTACGACTATCGATAGTTTTCGATAGTCGAAAAATAACAATCGATGACTATCGATAGTGTGTTGACAAAGTTTCTCGGGAGAAAAGAGGAACTCGGTTTGAGGCAGTTAGACTTACTTCCAACGGATTCTTCGGAAAAAGCAGCTGAATGCTGTCGTTTTAAATGATCCCTAAGATTTGGCGTAATTGGCCGACGTTTTGTAGTTGTTCTCCCGTAAAGGTTACGCTGACTTATGACGATTCGTCTGAAAGGGGTCCAGGTTCGAATCCCGGTGAGGCATGGATGTTGTGTTTGTCTTACGACACTGGCTCTCTCCCTTCCCTGGAACCAGTGGCCCTAAATTAGGGACGGGCGACTGCTTATAGCCCATTGAGTTGCTCACGGTGGTCGTTAAAAATTGAACCAAAAAAAAGAAAAGTTGAATTTTGCTTAGGCTCATCCTAATCTAAAGAAAACTAATGCTGCACAACAGATATTTTACGTTTCCCCATTATAACAGACTTACTTTCAACAAATAACTGTTTCAGCACCTAACGCACGGTTAAACTTCCAGTACAAAACACTAGAACTACGCTTTTGATTTCGCCTTCATCTGACTGAAACGTACCCTTTCGCTCTGAGCTTGACTTAACGTGAAGAACAGAATGCAAAATTCGCACACCCTCACCGTTTACTCTTTCGGTTACAGTTAACTTTAGTTTCGCATTGTTGTCATCGTGTATCAATATGGCTGGGCTCGATCTTTTCGACCATCGAGTTTATATTAGGTGGAGTCACCACTCCTTTTCACGCAGCACTGGCCGCCATAAGTCACAGCCAGTGCTGCGCGGGGCATCATATCCAGGTTGAAACTACTGAAACCAATGGAACAAATGCTTCGCTACAGGGTGATGGGTACCCTGTATATTTCTTACTTTAAATCTCGGGTGGATAAAAAACACCATTCCAAATTCTTGCTTTTGTTACAAAGTTTTGTTCGCCGTTGAGAGCATAAGTGAGAGGGGATGCTGATAAGTTCTCGACCACACCAAGAAGGAAATGGGCTAGAGCCACGAAACTTAGAAAATTCCACATATTCACCCCGAAGTTCAACACACTTGGCACAGTCTGATAAATTCTCGGCCTCACCAAGAAGGAAATGGGCTGAAGCCATGAAACTTAGACTATTCCACATATTCACCCCGAAGTTCAACACACTTGGCACAGCCTGATAAGTTCTCGGCCTCACCAAGAAGGAAATGGGCTAGCGGCATGAAACTTACAGACTATTCCACATATTCACCCCAAAGTTCAACACACTTGGCACAGAGTTTCTGGAGTTTCTTCAGCCCTTCCAAAATTTTTTTTTTAAGTCTGATCACTTAAATACTTCTCTGCTGCTGATATTACCTCCGAATCATTCGAAAAATGCTTCCCTTTCGAACTTTTTTCAAGGTTTGGGAACAGAAAATATCCGATGGAGCAAGATCTGGTGAGTAGGATGGATAGTCTATGCACTTAAATCCCAGATCCCTCAAACATCCATTGTCTTGCCAGCCTTGTGAGCCGGCGCATTGTTCTGCAAAAAGAGAACACCTTTCCGTAGTTTTCCTCCCCTTTCGCCCCTCTAACGCCTCCTTTAATCGGCACAGCAAGTTGGAATAGTATTCAGCATTTATTGTTTGGCCCTTCGAGAGATGGCCAGTCAGTAAAACGCCTTCCGAATCCCAAAAACCGTTGCCGTGACCTCTCCTACAGACCTTTGAGTCTAATTTCTTTGGCCGCGGAGAACCCGAGTTCCGCCACTGCAGGAGCTGTTGTTTCGTCTCTGTATCGTAGTTATGCAACCACGTTTTATATCAACAGTAACAAGTCGCTGCAAAATGTTATCATCAGATTGCTTGGAATGCTATAAAATCTGTTTGGAAGTGTCCACTAGTTTTCGTTTCTCATCGGCGTTCAAACATTTGGACACCCACTTCACTGACATCTTCTGCATATCCAGGTTCTCGTGAATTATGAACCCAACACGTTCCCTGGATATCTCCAGTGTCTCGGCTATTGTTTTAGCCGAGATTTGCCGATCTGCAGAAATCAAGTCATGAACACGATCGACAACTTCGGGTGTCGTCACTGTTGAAGGCCTCCCAGATCTTGCTGCATCTTCGGTCTCAAAGTCTCCGCGCTGAGAGTTGGCACACCATTTCTTCACAGTGAAATATGAAGGGCACTAGTCACTTAATGTCTGCGTCATACACTCATAGATTTCCTTTGCAGTTTTCTTCTGCAGGAACAGAAATTTCATGACAGCCCCACATTCGAAAATTCACCACTTTGCATTAACATGATTCAGTTGAGGACGTCAAACATCTGCAAAAAAAAAAAAAAAAAAAAAGCTATTAGTCTAAAAATTGACACTTTACAATTCAAAAGAACACTATTGAGCTGCAGTGATGAAATATTGCTACCATTACATGAAGTGGGTAGGCCGAGAAATTTTCAGCATCCCCTCATATATATACCGACGGATTCATAGATATGTTTCAAACTTAAAAAAAAAACAAAAAAACTCTGAATTCTTGAAGCAATATTTAAAAAACTAGGTGAGTTCATTTATTTTTTTATTCTTTTTTTTTTAGTTCGATGGCGGCGCGTGCACCGCACAATCTTCAATGACTGAAAGATATCGCTTCACATTACTTAGTAGCTCACCATCGATTTCTTCATGGGTTACTTAGGATGGCTCAGCATCGCTCGATTTAAGTGGTTTCCCTAATCAGTTAAGCTTTTCGTGGCCCTTCATAAAGTCGTTAATTCACATTTGCGATGGTCATGAGCAAAGAGACTTTGCTTTAAAAGTTCGTGCTTCATTAAGAACCCCTGGCCGTCGACAGAAAAATTTATTACGGTGGTACTTGGAATTTATGCTGATAGAGGCCGTCGATAATGCATTTCTGAATGTTAACAAACAAGACTTTCAGATTCTCCACTGCTGTGGCATGAGTAACGTGATTTATCCGGTTGATGTACGCCTTACAGTGTGTTTTGCAACGATAAATGATAGCATGTACGTGTGACACGGAGAGTGAGGTGTGTGTGTGTGTGTGTGTGTGTGTGTGTGTGTGGTGTCTATGTGTGTGTGTGTGTGTGTGTGTGTGTGTGTGTGTGTCTATGTGTGTGTGTGAGGTGTGTCTGTGTGTGAGAGAGGGGTGGGTGTGTGTAACAGAGATGGGAGTGAGGTGTGTGTGTGTAAGAAAGATGGAGATGTGTGTGTGTGTGTGGAAAGAGATGGAGATGTGTGTGTGAGTGAGGGGTGTGTGTGTGAGAGATAGAGAGGTGTTTGTGAGGTGTGTGAGAGTGCGTGTGAGAGGAAAGAAAATGTGTGTGTATGAGAGAGTAGTGTGTGTGTGAAAGGTAAAGTGTGTGTGTGTGTGTGTGAGAGAGAGAGTAGTAGTGTGTGTGTGAAAGGTAAAGTGTGTGTGTGTGTGTGTGAGAGAGAGAGTGAGAAAGAGAGGTAAAGTGTGTGAGAGAGAAAGAGGTAAAGTGTGTGTGAGGAAAAGTGTGAATGTGTTTGTATAAGAGAGTAAGAGTGTGAGAGAGAGAGAGAGAGGGGGGGGAGTGTGCGAATGTGTGTGTATGAGAGTAAGAAAGTGCGTGGGAGGGAGGGAGGTTAGTTAAGCCCAGAACCCCAAAGCGGGCTCGGGTTGTATAATATTTACTGCTGTTCGGGCTCTGAGAGAGAAAAATAATTCTGCGTTGTTGTCTTAAACGTGATTTTTTACGATTTGCCACACAAGACTTTTCTTACACTTTCTAGTTGGCAAAGAGAATTGTTCGGGAACTGGGTCTGGGCAGGGAAGTTGGGACTCGGGAAAACTATTCATTCCGAGATTCGGTAGCAAATGGCATAAGCCACCCACGCATTAGTGGATTTTTGCCGACAAGAAAAAGCTCATTCAAGAACCATAGATAGCAGATAGCTTGCCGACGAAATTTTGCGACCTACACCCATACGGTAGCTCTCTGCTAATTCTATGGGCAACGTACGTAGATTGTTGCGCCGCCAGATCTTTCTGGATATCGGAGCCCCCAAATCACTTCAGAAGGAAACGAATGGTCAAAGAAAACCTTGCTGTAATACTATAGAAAGAGAAGAGAGATCGCTACCTTACTCTTCAGTTGAAAAACACATTGGTTATTTGCAGGGAAAGGAGAGAGTGGAAGTCGAAAAAGGACGTTATTTTTTTTAACTCCTTAACTGGTTAGTTGTAGTTTTCGGGCCTGAGCTGTATCTTACAATGTAAAATTTGGACTCTGGCACAATCAGGACTGTGTGTGTGTGAGAGAGAGAGTGAGAGTGTATGTGTGTTGTCAGCCATTTGTTGAAAAAGTGTAAACCGCTTCTATTAAACGAGTAGATGAGATATATTTCTGGCTAGTCGACTGAGCTGTGCCCGGCTGGAGTCCCAGATGGGCTATAAGTGATGCTTCCCGTTTTGTTCCTGGAATCTGTGGCCGCAAATTAGAAATACGCGACTGATTTAAAACCCTTAGACTTGCTCTTCCTTCCGGGGCTTAACGACCATTATGAGCAACTCTGAGAGGTATTATAAGCAGTCTCCTGCTCCTAATTTTCAGCCACTCGTTCCAGGAAAGAGGCGGAGACTGCGCCATCGGGCAAACACACCACCAATACCTTATCAGAGGCTCGAATCCGCGTCCACTTTGGACAAAGAATCATAGGCCAGCGCTTTAGACAACTCTGCCGCCACCGGGGCCCTGAGTTGCTCATGATGGTCATTAAACAAAGAAACAAAATGAGTAACCTTAGATGCTTTACATTCGGTGCACATAATAAGATGTCAGAAACTTGGTCAAAAAGACTGCATCTCGATGCCTCCATATTTCTTTAAAACCAAAGTAACTTATTAACAATTGTGACACCCGTGTAAACAAAATATTTCAGCTGAGCTTCAGCCCAGCATATACATTCAACTTCTCTTCAGCGAATCCTGTATGTAACGATCCCGCGGTTACTGCGATCCACTTACCTGGTCCCAACGAAAGAGCCCATTGAAGCCTGGTCTAAGCGCAGTGGTCTAAGCGATGGCCTCTGATCATTCGTCCGAAAGGGGTTCGGAATCGAATCCCGGGGAGGCATGGATATTGTGTTTGACTTACGGCACTGGCTCTCTCCCTTCCCTAGAACCAGTGACTCTAAATTAGGGACGGGCGACTGCTTATAGCCCATTGAGTTGCTCACTGTGGTCGTTAAACCTCTTATAAAAAAAATAAACACAAAAAAGATCCCATTGAAATACTCGGTCCAGTCACATTGTGACCGCCAGATAATGTCCAGACTAACCGCCGTGTGCAGCGCGGACAGTAGCTAGCTAGATAGATAGGGAGTGACTCAAGGTATACTGGAAGGTGTTCATAAATATGCGGAGCCGTGCTGACAGCAACTGGAGAGTGCGTGGTGGAGGATCCATAGAGCGAACAACACGATCGAGGCGGTCTCGCATATGCTCAGTTGGGTTTAAATCTGGGGAATTAGGGGGCCAGGGAAGTACTTTGAAGTGTTCATCGTGCTCTTCCAACCACTCTCGGACATTTCTAGTTGTGTGGCACGTCGCATTGTCGTCCTGGAGGATCTCATCCTCCGCAGGGAAGTCAATCAGCATGTATGGGTGTACGTGGTCTACAAGAATGGATTCATAAGGAATTCGGTCCATAGTGCCTTCCAAAGGTATGAGTGGACCCAGAGAATGCCACGAACACATTCCCCAGACCGTAATGCTGCCCTCGCCAGTTTGTGTTCTTCCAGCAATGGTTGAAAAGTGTTTGTTCTCCGATGTTTCTCACCTTATACGCCAACGTCCATCCGTTCGATGAAGCAGAAAACGTGAATCATCGGAGAAAGGCAATCCTTTGCCAATCAGCGGAGGTCCGATTCCGATACTGCTTTGCAAATGTAAGCATTTTCTGCCGATGAACCTTCGTTAGCATAGGTGCAGTGACCATCCGTCTGTATCGGAGCCCCATACGCAGCAGGGTTCGGTGAACTGACGCTTTAGACACACGCCCCCTGGTTCATTCGGCCAGTGAGTTGCTCAACTGTAGCGTGTCGATCGGCCATCACGCAGCTTCGAAGCTCACATCAATGGCATGTGGTGCTCAGCAGTTTCCACTCTTTTTCGCAGCGGTGCCATTTCTTCAATCACGATACACTTTACCACAGCAGCACGCGAACAGTTCACAAACTGCGCTGTTTCAGAAATACTGCCACCCTTCTCTCGAATGCCGATAATCATCCCTTTTTGCAAATCTGATAAATCGTTCATTTTATCCATGGCAGCAACGAGTGATATGTTTTCAGAATGCCTGCAGCACACCTTTATATACTCTCCAAGCCAGCTCACGACACGTGCCTTCTTTCATTGGCTACGCTCTGTTGACGTCAGAAGTAGGAGGTGGTCACAATAATGTGACTCGACTGTGTGTTATTAATTTAGCCCGTTTGTAATGATCCCGCCCTGTGACGAGCACCTGCTTATTCCGATCGTATTCTGATAAGATCAATGTAATTTTATGCCGCTTTTGAAGATCTTGATTACCGTCCTGGTGGCGCAGTGGTCTAAGCGATGATTCTGATCATTCGTCCGAAAGGGGTCCGGGTTCGGATCCCGCTGAGGCATGGATATTGTGTTTGTCTTACGACACTGGGCTTTCTACCTTCCCTGGAACCAGTGGCCCTAAATTATGGGCGGGTGACGCTTATAGCCCATTAAGCTGGTCGTTAAACCTCTAATAAAAAAAAAAAAAAAATTTTTTTTTTGATTAAATTTATTTTTCGTTGGGCGTTGATTAAAATTCATGGAAATTTGCAGAAACAGTGTTCCACGTCTTCCATAATGCGTCAGCCAGCTCACGTAGTTTAAGGAGCATCAGATTATCTGTCCTCCTTAACGAGCACGTAGGGTACATCGTTGTGGAAAACGCGGTAAGGCGGTCTGATGGAGTAAATGGCACGAGGAGTTTGCACTTCGTTGTTAATCCAAGATGAGCCCGGTTTCGAATATCGGGAGTGGCACGAATGGTGTTTTAGTCTTACGGCACTGGCGCTTTCTCTTTCCTGGAACCAGTGGCCCTAGATTAGTGTCAGTAGGCAGGTATTTTTAGCCATGCGAGTGTGAAGGTGTCGGTTAGTTGCCCGAATGTTCGCTCGAGGAGGATCTCTGTTAGGAATGGTTCTGTCAAATTCATGTCACAGTTGCTCAAGAGGGATAAGTTCTGGGGACTGTGGCGTGCCATTTTAGCGTTTCAAAGTCACTATCGGAACCACTGTGACGTAATCCAAATCTTGTGGTGTGGCGCATTATTCTCCTGAAGATATATCCCTATTCATCAAAAAACACCATGCACATGTATTGTATGCCTGGCCAGCAAAGATAAAATATCTCGTAGCATCCAAATGCTGTTCTTGAATTTTCACTGAATGAAAAGTAACTCAACATCTGCCGTGAAAACATTCCAGACCATTACACCACCTCCACTAGCTTGTACAATTAACGCTAGTCAGCTGGGAGGTATTGATTCGTGCTGTTGACTATATTCTGGGTCGTCCATCAGCGTGTAGTAACTGAAAACGCGATTAATTGCACCATCCAGGCAACCTTTTTCCATTCCTCAAGGGTCCAGTTTTGATGCTCATGTGCTAAATTCAGGTTTTAGCAAAGACAAATGGAGGGTGTTTGTTGTGACAGCCTATTTTTGCACCAATATGCGGCCTGCTGTGTGTGTGCTGAAATTCTCCTTTCGATACCGCTGTTGCACTGCGCGGTTACTTGACGCAATTAAGCTAATCTGTTACCTTGTACAATCCTCTCCAGCCGCCGCCATTCTTGAACATTGACCAGTCGTTTCCGCTCACGGAAGGCCCTCTCATAGTTTTTGCATCACTTATACATCCTCAGTACAGTTCATACATTTTTTCAGTACAGTTCTTACATAGCGGAGAAGGTTTGCCGTTTATGAGATGACTGCAATTGCTCGCACCACAGCCACTATCACCTCTTTAAAAGTCGCCCGCATAGCACCCAGTATCATCTTCTTTAAAAGTCGCCCGCGTAGCACCCACAATCATACCTCTCTAAAAATCACCAGCATAGCATATATCATATCTCTTTAAAAGTCGCCCGCTAGCACCCACTGTCATCTCTTTAAAAGTCGCCCGCATAGCACCCACTACCATCTCTTTAAAAGTCGCCCGCATAGCACCCACTACCATCTCTTTAAAAGTCGCCCGCATAGCACCCACTGCTATCTCTCTTCAAAAGTCGCCCGTCTAGTACCCACTATCGCACCTCTTTAAAAGTCGCCCGTCTAGTACCCACTATCGCACCTCTTTAAAAGTCGCCCGTCTAGTACCCACTATCGCACCTCTTTAAAAGTCACCAGCATAGCAGCTCTTTAAAAGTCGCCCGCAAAACACCCAGTATCATCTCTTTAAAAGTCGCCCGCAAAACACCCAGTATCATCTCTTTAAAAGTCGCCCGCAAAACACCCAGTATCATCCCTTTAAAAGTCGCCCGCAAAACACCCAGTATCATCTCTTTAAAAGTCGCCCGCAAAACACCCAGTATCATCTCTTTAAAAGTCGCCCGCACCGCACCCACTGTCATAACTCTGTAAAAGTCACCCGTAGAACACCCACTATATCTCTTTAAAAGTCGCCCACATAACACCCGCTATCATCTCTTTAAAAGTCGCCGGCACCCACTATCATACCTGTGTAAAAGTCGCCCGCTCAGCACCCACTATCATACCTCTTTAAAAGTCGCTCGCTTAAAACACGAGTCTTTCCTCATATTGTAGCTATTTACGCTTCGTAGATGTCTGAATCCTTTTCAGGGAGCTATTTATAAAGCCATCTCTACATCATAGTTGCGTATATACTGTAAGTGAAGATAGCAGGTGTTTGTTGCTATTGGATGTTCCTAATCAGAGACTTAACCAGGCATTTCTGCGCCCGTGGCAAACCACAAAATATTGAACTCCTATTTGTCTTTCAATCTTATTACTAATGTAATGCTGTATGTTAGTGTATATATACAGAGCTGGACAAACAAAATTAACGTGATACCCCACTATGCGGGAGGCGCAATCAAATGTGACCGTTTGTGTACAGCTTTTTCTAAACGCTTAACATTTGGGATCTTTGGCACCACATGAAACGGGCCGAATGACGTTGGCAATCGTGGCTCGGAGCCGCAGTGATGATCGAATAGCCTCATAGAATCTTTAACAATGTGAACGACAGTTTAATCTTGCGATATATGTAGAGTCCCTCCAACTAAAGGCAAACCACAAACCTCATTGTTGTCGACGAATACCGTGGATTTTCACTTTGCATCCACTCCCGGGCGGTTGTCTCACTATACTCAGGACTTCTGAATGTGAGCAACTGAACATTTCAAGAAGAAATGCTAATTTTAAGCTTCTATGGCCTACCGAAACGGTAGAAACATATAAAAAAAAATATGTAAATGGAAGAATAACAGAGCTTAGCGCCAAATAAACTGTACTATAATCTGGTGCAGAAGCTTGTTCCAATTTTAATCAGATTTTGAGCAGTGATCTCTGCGCCCCGGCAGACTGTTCCTTCCTAGTTATGCTTCTGTACCTACTAATTTGCTACTATATATCCTGGAGGAGACTGGCACAAGATAGACCGTTGTGGAAGAAACTTGGGAGACCTTCATCCAGTAGTGGATTGATAATGGTTGACAATGATGATGGTGATCCTGTTTTAACGAGGAGTGAGTCCACAGCCGTGGGTTTAAAGCAAACCATAATTTAAATAGCGTCAAAAGCTGCTCACATTGTCACGCTGGAACGGCAGCAGCCACATTTTTGTTTCATTGTTAAGCTAAAAATATGAGACTTAAAGAAAGCTTTTTTATCTGCCCATTCATTCTATGAATTAGAGTGCAAACTAAGCGCTTTACGATTAAATGTTCTGACGGGTGCTCCACATAGATGCGAACCCCACGTGATATCAAGGGTGCTCGTTGTTCATGATGATTTGTGTTTGTCATTCGGAGGGAAACCAGTGAAACATGAGTTGATTTTCTCCCGTGTTTCACATCTCAAGACACATCAGACCTCTCAGGTCATCATCATGTCCTGTAACCAATTTCTCCTTCTTCCTGACATCAATCACTGTCAATGTCTAGACTGTCGAAACAAAACCAACAACAACAACAGAGTCGCCCCATTTTCAGTCAATGACCAAATGGACTAACCAGAAAGTAGATACGCACCCCTCTTTCCCCTCCGTCTCTATGCCAAGTCTACTACAAAACTACTTCAGTCATATCGCGATTTTATCCGTAATTACTTCAGTGTAATTGATAATTACACCTTGTGCTCGAGTTAACTTCACCTTCAAAATACTCGATCACTTCTTTGGGTCTTGCGCTTTCCTATTAAACTTTCGAGTACTTCGTGGAGGAAATAAACAGAGAGGGAGAGATAGAGAGAAATCGGCAGTTATGTTTCATAATACAATATTTGCTTATTAATATAATTTGCATTTCTAGTAGGACTTCACGCAGGACTTTTCCTGCAGGCGTTTCTTCCTCCACTCTTCTGCGCCTGCCTGACCTCCCACGTTTTAATATTTTATTTAATCCTCTTCTCGTTAATCCTTGCTGTTTTTATCTTAATACCTATACTTTTTTGCTTAGCCTCTCTCGTGTTACCATTTTACCTAATCCCTCCCTTTCTCTCCGTCCTATTCGTTTTCTTTCTGATATTCTTCCTAATTTTCCTTAATCCTTGTGCTATTCCTTTATTGTAGTTCTCTTTTGAAAATAAAAATCCCTCTCCTTTTTTTTCCTATTTCCCAATTCATGTTTTTCTCCATCCTTTTAATCCCTGTCATAACCTACTTATTCCTAATCTCTTGCTTTTTTATCATTCTCTCTCATCTTTCCATATCTTTATCTTGTTCATCTCAGCTTTTCTTCTACCTACTAAAACTTGCCCCTTTTAAGCTTCTGTTTTTTTTTCTTTTATTGTTCTTCCTAATTTCTGCCCTCCTTGCCCAATCTCCTTCCCGTTCCTTGTATACACTAATTCCAATTTTTTCAAGACGATGAATATCTGCAATCTATGTTTACTGAGAAATCCTGTTGTAATGCACAAAAAACCTAAAATGTTAGCAAATTACGACAATATTCAAACATCTCGTAGTTTCCAGTCATTTCGATGCTCTTAATACATCCTTCTCTCCAACGGTAAGTAGTTCATTATAAAATTCTTTCCTGTGTGTTATTCCTGAGTAATGAAAATCTTTGTTCCAATTGTGTTAATTCCCACAAATGAAAACCTTTGTTCCACCTTTGTTAGTCCTGAGTAATGAAAATCTTTGTCCAAACTTGGTTAGTACTTGGTAATGAAAATCTTTTTTTCAAATCAGTCAGTCCTTAGCAAAGAAAATCTTGGTCACAACTGCATTAGTATTAAGAAGTGAAAGCTTTTGTTCCAAGTGTATTAGTCCTTGGTAATGGAAATCTTTGTTCCAGCTGGGTTAGCCCTTAATCTTTTTTTCAACTATGTTACTCCTTAGAAATGAAAATCTTTGTTCCAACTATGTGTTAATCCTTACAAATGGATCTTTGTTTCAAATGAAAATCAAAATTTTTGTTTTCGCTGGGTTAGCCCTTTGTAGTAAAAATCTTTTCACCACCTGTGTTAGTCCTCAGTAATGAAAATCAAAATTTTTGTTTCAGCTGGGTTAGCCTTTAGTAGTGAAAATCTGTTTCAGCTGGGTTAGCGTTTAGTAGTGAAAATATTTGTTCCAGCTGTGTTAGTACTTAGAAAATACACCAAAGAGCAATTGAATTACAGATACCTGTCTAGTAACGTGTAGCACCACCTTTCGCTCTGATGACTGCGGCGATTCGTCTCTGCATGGACTCGACAAGACACCGGAAGCGTTGGGAATCCACGACCCCTGAACAAGCTCCCACAGTTCACGAAGATTTGATGGAGGGGGAGGGGTCAGAGCCTCTGACATCTCTCTCGATGGCATCCCAGATGTGCTCAATGGGACTGAGGTCAGGTGACCTAGCTGGCCAAGAAAGCGAGGTCACGACGGAGGAGTGTTCATCCAACCATTCGGATACAATTCGGGAGCGATGACACGGTGCATTGTCTTGTTGCAGGAAGAGGTCCCCAGTGGGATGTTGAAGACTCACAAACGGGAGCAAATGGTCGTTCAGGATATCCCGGTAACGTTGACCTGTGAGGGACGATGTCACACGTACCAGGGGTCCCATTTCAGACCACGTAAACAGCCCCCAGACGAGAATGCGACCCCCACCAGCTTGAAGAGCACCCTGCTGGCAAGAAGGATCCGTCGCTTCATGTGGTTTGCGCCGTACTCGTATCCTGCCATCCGCATGTACCAACGTGAATCTTGACTCATCAGTCCAGGCAACATTTTTCCACATGTCTAGGGTCCAGTGGCAATGTTCCCGCGCCCATGCTAATCTTTACACCCTGTGATTTGCGGTCAGCAGCGGTACCTTCTTGGGACGATGGCTTCTGTACCCTATAGCGAAGAGATGGTTCTGGATGGTGTGCCTGCTTACACGTTTTTGTGCACCAGCGTTAAATTGCCGAATGATTTCTCGCACTGTGGCCCGTCTCTCCGCTGTTACAATGCGAGCTAGCCGACGATGACTCCGCTCATCCACACGCTGTTGTCCACGGCAGTTGGCCCTTGCAGGGATGGTTTTACCGGATTCGATGTACTCACTGTGCACCCGTGACTGAGTGGTTCGTGAAAATCCCAGTGCGTGCACGACTTCCGAGATGGAGTGACCCATTCGTCGGGCCCCGACAATTTGCCCACGATCAAATGCGCTTAGGTCCTTCGTCTTACCCATACTGCGTTTGACTCTTACTGATTCCCGTCGCATCACTCCTTATATTGTCGGATCCCTGCATACGTCATGTCGTTTCCGTTTACAGGGCCGCCCACAGTGCCCTATTTGCATAACGCCAGCTGTCTGTAATTCAATTGCTCTCAAGTGTAAAATCTTTGTTCCAACTGTGTGTGTGTGTGTTCTTAGGAATGGATCTTTGTTCCAACTGTGTTGGTCCTTAGAAGTGAAAAATCTTTGTGTCAATTCTGTTAGTCTTCAGTAATGAAAATCGGTGTTCCAGCTGTGTTAGTATTCAGAAATAAAAAAATTTTGTTCAAACTATTTTCATTACTAAGAACTATGTTAGTTCTTAGTAATGAAAATTTATGTTCCAACTGTGTTACTTAGTAATGAAACCTTTGTTCCAACTGAGTTCTTAGTAATGAACATTTTTGTTCGAACTGTTAATCTTTAGTAATGAAAATCTTTGCTATATACCCAAGACTAGAACCCTCTTTGATATAGTGAAGCTAACTGTCTCTCAAACATGTTTCGTGGTTTCGGAGACAGGCCCTTCTTTGAAAATAACAAGGAATGACGCAGGATCTTTCTAATCGTACTGCTCTCGTGAATATTGGTCGGCGTGGTTAAAAATGCAGTTAATTGCTGCGCAGTGCTTCACATTTATAATTTTTCCTCGTCATTATAAGCCATATTAAAAGCCACATGCTGAGTTTCAACAATTGATCTTCAACTGCCGTATGGTCATTTTCTGGGTGATGCGTTATTGCATCGCAGAATTTAAGACTTTCTCAATATCTCCCTTTCGTATCCGTCATCTTTATTATAGGAAATTATCACTCTTCTCCTGTTCCGGCAATACTTCTTCCCAAACTTTCGTATCACTCAATTTGCTTATGTAAAACAATTAATCTTTTGTCTCTCGAGTCATTGGTTTCCAATGATATTTTTACGAGATCCCTTCAGCAAAGTTAAAGAACTCTGCTGAATTTCAAAACATCTTTCATTTATTCCCTTTTTTTTTAGAGGGCGGGAAGACACTTATTAGAATGAATAAGTATGCGATAAGCAGTGTGTTTTTTATATTTGAGAGGAACAGATATTTCTTCCAAGAAAAAAAAGTAAATTTCGTGTAGATAAGCAGCCGATCGGCAAAGATTTCCGGGAAGCAACTGAGTATCGGTAAAGTATCCCAAATTTCTTTGTTTTTGCCTTGATTCATTCAGAGTGTGTGTTCAGAGGAAAGGTTTGAAAATTAATTGATAAAAGAGGAACAGCGAAAAACAGTACCTAGGCAATAGAACGGTTTAAAAAACCCGTCCCCTCCTTTTGCGCTAATAAAAGTGGTAAATTAAAAACAAAAGAACCTATTTCAACGTTACCTATATTTTGTTTTCAAGAATGAACTTTAGCATGACAGTTGTTTTCCATGGTGCAGAGGCGTAGCTAGGCATTTCTGCGCCCGCGGCAAACCCTAAAATATTGCGCCCCCTTACCCAAAGTCGTTAAGACAAGAGCTTTATCACCTGAAATATTATAATCCTGCTTGTTGCATGAGTTTTTAGGATACTAAAATTGGTCTTGTCTGATGAGTACGGACAAATCTGCATTATTTAGGTACCCACACGCATAGGCAATTATACAGTTTTTCAAAAGAACTAACACTAGCCAACGGAGTTTCTTTTGGCATTTCGCTTCACACTGAAATTTATACTTCTTTTTTTATCATTTTCTTGTTTTTAATTGATAACACAATCACTAACGGCTGTGCAATATATTTTTTAAATTTGCTAGCTTTTCTGCGGACCAGAGGAAGACCTTTGTCATTTTAATTGTAGTTTAACAACCAAATTTTTAAATATTTTTCTTAGAGTGTGATACTGCAAGTAGGGGTATTAGTGTACTAAATGTCATTTCTTATCCCAAACGGAAACTGCATTTTTCCCCTCCTTAATTACGTCTGAAAAATTAGGAAATTGGAACAATACACAGAAGGGTTTTGTGCATTTCTCTTACCCTTACATAAAGGAGTGGAGAAGCTGAATTGCACGCGGAACGCTAATTTAAGGCTACAAAATGCGAAGAGAGCTGCCGCGGAATTCCGACCTTTGGTACCTCATTAAACGAACCGAACGCAGATTGCAATAGTGGAAGTAATGATCGAATTGCCCCCAGAGAATCTTCAAAAATATGAACGACGTCCTTATCCTGTAACGTCCGAACAACCGCGCCGCCATTTCTGATTGTGAGCAACTTACATCCCCTACACATTGTGAGGAAGAAATGCGAATTTTTAGCTGAAATAAATTATACGTAAATTCTATTTCTGAAACTGGTGCAAAAGTTTCGATTTTAATCAGACTGCACGCAGTGATTTTTGCGCCTTCTCTTGAGGTGCGCCCCAGGCAGCTGCCCCGCCTATCCCACCCTAGTTACGCCTCTGCCGTGCTGTGAGAAGGTTAACCTTTTCTCCCAAAAAATTGAGAAAAATGCTGAAGGTTCTCGCATATCTACGTTCAGTTGCTTGGAATTTCCTTGTCCTGGGTAGTGTGATGCGTAGCATGCTCGACCAGAAATCAGTAGGTAAGGGTTCGATCACCGCTCCAGGAAGTTGAAAATTTTCAAGTTTTCTGAAGGAAGTGGCTAAATGGAATACACTGAAAATATGCCATATCATTACAATGCTTACCATGTACACTGGAGTGCAAAAATTAAGGACGAGACGGTTTTTCGAATGTATCGTCGTGCAGAAGAGCTCCACATCAACTCAAATCATACTATAAGATTCCCAAGATGTAATAATATGGGACAAGTGAGCAAAACCGTCCAAACAAGGAATCCAAAGGATACAAAGGCACTTCATTGAAAAGGTAGCTTCGAGCACAACTGGACAGAAGACAAAAAAGTCCATGTGACAGGCAGCTGCCAAGAAAAATCCAGTCTTTAGTTGGAGATATGATCACCCCTGACTGCGTTGCAGGATTTACAACGTCTGTCCATGCTGAGGACAAGGCTTTCAAAGAGCTGTTGAGGCATCGCGGCCCTTTCCTCTTGTAGTGCCAATCTCAGCTGCGGAATCGTTGCTGGCGGCTGGTGACGTGCTGCCAAGCGTCTCCCGAGAAGGTCCCACACGTGTTCGATTGGATTTAGGTCCGGGGACCTAGCGGGCCAATCCACGCGTTGAATATCTTCACTCTCCAACAGCTCTGCGACCGCCACTGTACGATAAGGTGTAGCGTTGTCGTCCATGAAGAGGAACTCAGGACCCACAGCACCTCTAAACAGACGCACGTGAGGCAGGAGAACCTCGATACAATAGCGGACACCGGTGACTGAACCTCCTTGGAAGATGTGGAGGTCAGTACGGCTACCAGGCATGATACCGCCCCAAGCGAGAACTCCGCCACCTCCAAACCGGTCCCTTTCGATGATGTTGGAGGTGTGATTTCGTGTTTCCTGATCTCTCCAGATGTGTATACGTCCAGAATTGCTCGTCAGACTAAATCGGCTCTCATCCCTAAAGAGAACTCGACCCCATTGCTTATGTGTCCAGTTCTTGTGTTCCTAGCACCACAGAGACCGCCGTCTCCGATGAGCAGGCGTTAATGGCACACACTGTACTGGTCGTCGTGCAAATAGACCACCTTTGTGCAGCCTCCCGGCCACGGTAAAACGCGATAACGGACGTCCAGTTGTCTTTTGCATGTGCCTTGCGATTTCTGCGGCTGTCTGCCGTCTGTCTCTTCTCGCCTGTAGCACAATATACCGGTCGTCCGCCGCAGTGGTTGCTCGTGGATGACCACTGCTAAACTCTCGGACAGCTGTTCCTGTCGCTTGAAATGCTCTCCAAGCTCCTGAAACGATGCTGTGAGCGATCCCGAACTCCTCGGCCACACTAGTCACAATGCGACCTTCTTCCGAATTCCCAATGACGCGACCTCAGGTAAAATCACCCAGATGCAGTTTACTGGATTGCCTGTTGGCCATATCACACGGTGGCAGCAACTCGACGTCATTCAAACCGATGTACACCGTGCAATAGCTTTCACCGAATTGCTGAGCGTACACCGCCCGTGTGCTTTATACCCTTCCGACTCCCCCCACGTCATGCTGCATATATGCACATGCCCTACCGTACCGGACCCTAGTCTGTCTCCTGAGTGGTCTTTCGGTCCGTTCTGCCTGCTCGTTCCGCTGTTATGCTAATTTCTCCTCTTCGTTCTTAATTTTTGCACACCTGTGTATTTATGAAGAATTATTTCCTCGGGGAAATTCGTTTCTCAATTGCATATGACGTAGCTCCAGAATAATTGGTTGCCATGAAGTATGAGGTCATTTTGAAACCATTGAAATTATGATTGTCATACTTAATTCCCATTCTTGAAACACAGTTATGGACTTTCAAGAATCACTAACGGTTGTGCTCACAAGCGTCATGTATCCACAGCAAGCTTTCTTCCATGGGCGGTGGTGGATGGGGGGGGTGCTGGCTGAAATCACGCCTCTTTTTGAGTACAAATGTTTTCCACTCAAATAGTACGCAGTTTTTTTCTCATACCTCCGGGGGGCCGCGGGTGGCCTAGTGGTTAACGTTCGTGACTGCCACGGAGAAGACCTCGGGTTCGATCCCAGCAGGTACGAACGCTCGAATCACTAAATATCCGCCGTGCGTTGGATGGGTACGTTAAGCAGTCAGACCCTGGGTACTGCCCCCCCCTCGGTAATAAATAAGGGCGTCTTCCTCCCTCTTTCTACCTCGTTTTCGTGTCACTTTCCTATCGGACACTTTAATTCAAATCTCCTAGCTTCCTATTTCTAAGGGTTGTTTAAGACCTGGGGTCAGACACTCCCTTCCTAAAATCCTCTACATATGATCTATCTCATACCTCCATATCCCCGTTATTCAATAACGGAAGTACGAAAGTAATGGTTTGTAAGGCATCGGCGTAATATCAGCATACTGTCTTAAATGCCTCTCTCTGCTCTTTCAGACAATTCCTTTCGTGCATATGAAGGGTTTCTCACTTTTACGAGTAGGTTGTTCTGTACTTTGGTGCAGAAATAGTAAATGATAACTAATACTTTAAAACAGAAGACCCTGAAGCGTGCAACTTTCCTCCTTTTGTTACAAATTTCAGTGAATTTTTTCACACATTGTGCATTTCTATCTTTTACGCCCCTCAGAGCATGAATGAATTTACGCCACAAGTATGACCCTTCCGGGTGACGTAACCTTGGATTTACCGTACAAAGTTTCATTCAACTTTCAAACGTGCTAATATTCTATGTAGTAACCGTCATTCCTCGTATTACTATCTTCAAAACTAACTTTTTCTTTGTAGTTCGTTAGTTTTGCGAAGAATTCGTGTAATATTTTTACTGAAATTGTGTACTGAAAGTCAGCATTATGAGAGGAAGTTTTCTACTGTAATACTAGAGGTGGGACGAATCCTAAATTTTCTCGAATCTGAATCCTAAAGGGTTCTCCAATCTTCCGAATCTCGAATCCTTCAATAATTATAAGAAGAAAAAGAAATGGAAAGAAAAGACATTTATTTAAAATTAAGTTTTTAATTAAAGCAAAATTTGAAATCTGTGTTTAATGAAAAACAAATTAAAGAATACAGTTTTCAAAAAATATACACATACTTATTAAGAAGATACAAATGAAATATATAATTTACATTTACTAAATGAAGTACATAACTCTTGAGGTTCATTTCCATTTACTGAACATAATTTGACAAATTATTTGAGTAACAATTCACACTTTTGACATTTTTCTTTAATAACAAAAGTTCCAAAACCTTTTTAAATCAAAGCATGTGTAGAGGTGGGGAGGATTATTTCAAGAGTTAATGCAGATAAACACTAAACATGGAACACTAAATTGAGTAAACTCTTTCCAGGAAATTAAAAAAATCAAAAACACTGAACTCTTTCAGGGCAATGTAAAAAAATCAAACCTTTAATGAAGATTTTTATTTAAAAACATTAGCATTCGAACTCGCTCTGGGTTTAGCCTTCGTTTTTTATCAGCTATGACACCTAATGCGCTGAGTAGTCTTTTTGACATTACTGTCGATGGTGGTGTGATTAAGAACTTTTTAGAGAGTTTCCTCAAATTTTGGAAGTAACGAGCTATTTCAAACAGTTGTGTACACACTGTTGACGATCTTCTTCGATTGTTTTCTAATGTCAAAACTCGGCATACCGACACAAATTCGAAAAAAATATCGCTCTAGAACAAGCACCAAACGCCAAGTTTTATAGGTTAAGATTCGAAAGATTCGAATAACAAAAAAAAAGCGCGAAGATTTGAGTTTTCGAATCTCTATTCTTTTTCAAGATTCCAGGGATTCGAGAATTCGAATGTCCCATCCCTATGTACTACACATTGGAAAAAAATCGATGATCCTTAGAATTTAATTATCTGTTGCAGCATTTAACTTTCTTACCAGCGAGCCTAAATCCCCGTCACCCGCAAAAATATCTTCAAGGCCCCTTATCGAAAACCTATTAGCTTTTAATTACTGAAGTTTCTAAATTCCATATTATTAACTACAGGTTTTGTGGGTGTTTTAATAATTCTAATTCTTTGGAAATTGCAGGTATTTTCCGTAAAACCCAAGTTATTGCGCTTTATTGAGTGTAACAGGAATGTGCATTATTGTGCACGTTGTAATTAAATGATTGCTTCAAATGATTTAGCACTACAAATTACGGAGACGTTATTTATATCATGCAAACTTTATTCGTTTAGAAAAGTAAGGCCAGCTTCTTTAAAATGCCTCACGATCACACACACACAAAACGCGTAACTGTCGGGCGATAGTGTCTAATGAACTGTTCCGATCTATACCAAAATACAGAATGTATTGTAAGTAAGCAAATATGTAACAATTAAGTATTGTGACATAAAAAGTAAATTTACTTAAATTATTTGCTCTTGAATATAAAAAAAGTAACATAATTATAATTCTACAATGTTTCGCAGAGTTTTTCACTTGACTGTCACAAAAAAAAAAAAAAAGAAAAAAAAAAGACATGTCTGTGTCCTAGCAAGAACATACACTGCCGGACAATTACTAAGGACGGATGACAATAGCAGCGATAGCAACCATAAAATGGAAGGCAGGAAAATGTGGAAATTAACATAAGTGCGGGATACAGTAAGACGTGTTGTGCGTAAGCAAATTTTGGATTGCCGAACTTGTTCGTGACATCATAGCGCTGATAAGAGATATAAAGGATTTGATGCGTATTGACCGTTGTTGTTCAAACGCAAAGTTGAAAGGGAAAGAATCAATTGACAAACTTGCAATTTTCAGTATGTCTTCCCGACATCACCTAGATGATTTTACGCGTGGCCGTATTATTGGCAAGATTGAAGAAGGGCGAAAAATAACAGATGTTGCCAGGGAGTTCGACGTCAGCCACAGTGTTGTTTCAAGGGTTTGGAAATCATTTCAAACAAATGGGGAGTGTAGCAAACGTCACGGGGAGGTCGTGTTTGCAGTACGACACCTGCAGAAGATCGGTACATAGTGCTATCAACAAAAAGACACCGGCGCAGCACAGCTAGTGAGGTAGCAAATCAGTTTATGGCTGCTACTGGCAAGCGGATCTCCCGAAAAACTGTCGCCAGACGTTTGCATGAAGGAGGACTATACGCCCGCCGTCCTTTTGTGTGTATCCCATTGTCCATACGTCACCGTACCGCCCGTTTGCAATGGTGCCATCAACATCGCAATTGGACTGATAACGACTGGTCTGCTGTCCTTTTCTCAGATGAAAGTGGATACAGTCTATCGTCTGATTGTCGACGACAACTGATCTGGCTTGATAGTGGTACTGCATATTGTCCAGCAAACATACAGGAAAGGGACCGATATCCGACATGTAGTGTCATGGTATGGGCTGGCATCATTATCTATGACCGTACGTCCCTCTATGTGCTTCCAACTGGGACTATGACTGGCCAACGATACAATAATGATGTTCTGCTACCTCATGTTCGCATGTTCCGTGGTGCTGTCGGTGATAGATTCATTTTCATGGACGACAACGCAACATGTCATCGAACAGTCGCTGTCCAGGAGTGTCTTGAGAGCGAGGATATTCAACGCCTCGTATGGCCAGCACGTTCTCCAGATCTGAATCCCATTGAAAATGTGTGGGATGCTTTGGGGAGGAGTCTTGCTGGTCGCCAATGCTCTCTAATAAACAAGGACACCCTCATCCGTGCACTGACAGAGGAATGGGATAAATTACCCCAACAGCTGCTTGATAATGTTGTGCATGACATGACGTGTGGAATCTTGCATCGCCCTCCATGGTGGCCATATCCCGTATTGACATCTTATGCCGGAACGCTTGCGGACGGTAATTGCATTTTTTTCACGTTTTCGTATTCTGCACAAAATGGCCTGTTTGTCCCTTGAACACGTTCCAAAGCCTTCTGGATTTCAGAGCACAATAAATTGTCTTTCTTGTAATGTCCTGGCATTCTGACATTATTTTATTTCACTTGGCATCCAGCCACACTTACTTTTTATGCGCTATATAGCCGTTTATGATCCGTCCTTAGCAATTGTCCAGCAGTGTATTTTATTTCGTTATATATATATTTTTTTTTTGATTGGAGGTTTAACGACCACCGTGAGCAACTCAAATGGGCTATAAGCAGTCGCCCGTCTCTAATTTAGGGTCACTGGTTCCAGGGAAGGGAGAGAGCCAGTGACGTAAGACAAACATAACATCCATGCCTGACCGGGATTCGAACCCGGACCCCGTACGGACGAGTGATCAGAGGCCAACGCCTTAGACCACTGCGCCACCGGGGCGGCTCGTTATATTTTGAAGGATGCGTATTACATGCAAAGAACCGTAATACAATAACACCTTATCCTCATTGATGTAAAGATTTCATTCATTGAACTGTTTCTTTTATATTCTCTTGTTAATATACACTGTATTGACAAAAGTCAGCGGACACCTAGAAGAGAAACACAACATAGCATTTATTGACATACATTAGTACGGTGTCGGTCCACATTTGGACTTAATGCATCCACTGACCCTTTGAGACAAGCTTTCGACAAATTTTGGAACACAGCGATAGGTATGCGCTTCCATTCAGTACGTAATGCTGACGCTAACTGTTGCTTAGTAGTAGGCCTTAGTTCTAAACTTCTTATGCGGCGCTCTAATTCATCCCATAGGTGCTCTATGGGATTAAGATCAAGGCTTTATGCTGGCCAGTCCACACACGATACGGAATGATCGTCAAACCACGCCGCAACAGTCCTTGCTTTATGGGACGTAAGTCGTGTCTGTTTTGAGCTCCGTGTTTCGCCATCTACTGAGTGTGTTTTGTGTGCTCTGTCGTTATAATTTTGCGCGTGCCTTCAAGACGAAGGTTGTATCTTTCATTTAAGACATCTCCCGGGTCGGTGAGTACTATTTTCAGTTAGCTATCAGCACTTTATTTTCTCGACCAGTTGGTCGTTTTTACTAAATTAAGCCTCGCCATCGGCGATGGCGACTGCTGATAAGAGCAGTGTTCCCGCTCTCGTCACAGCTTCTCCTACTACGTCGATCCTTATCTCTGACGGAGCAAACCAATCAGCGTCCGTCCTTAATGATAAGGAATATCGTCCTCCTCCTGATGCCTATTGCCCTTCTTCGACTATCTGACTCCACCCCTCCTGGTGGTGATGCTACGTCTTTCGCTTCTCATGCTGCCGATGACGTAATGGATATCTCTGAGAGCGTTGCTTCTCTGCCCTCGGTAGCCTTGCCCAGCGTTGTGTCAGCTCCTTCATCCAGCGCTGCACCTCTGCCTTCCAGTGGAGGTTTGCCTTCCCGCTCTTATTCTAGCGTTACCTCAGGTGCGTCCCTACCGACGCAAGCGACTCTCCTTCCCCTTGCGGATGCCCATGTCCAGATACATGGTGACTCACTCCAATTGGACGTTCCGCACTTCTCACCGGCTGAGCAGGAACTTCACTCCACCCGCGAGTTGGGAGTGCGCCTAGATGCTCTTCCGGATACACCGTTGAAGGACTATTGTGATACGCTCCTTACTCACCTCACCCGCCGGCCGCGAACGGTGATTGTTTATTTCACATCCAAAGAGCATGCAGACACGCTTCTAAACTTTGGTCTTGACCTGGGAGATCACCACCTTGAAGCTGAACCGATCGCCAGGCGACCTGTTCAGCTCTCCTTGCATCCGGTGCTTCCCGAAATCTCGGATGCGATGATATATACTGCACTTAGTAAGTGTGGTAAGACTGTTGGTCCTGTTATCACACATTCAGCTGCGCCCTAGGATCCTGCAAATAATAATGTTCGTAGTTTTCGACGAAGTGTTCGACTCATCTTTCCATCAGAGGAGCATCTCCGTAAGTTCCCACGGATCCTAAACGTCCGATGTGGGCAGCTCTCCTACAGAATAGACATGCTAACATCAGAACACTGCTAATTGCAAAGAATTTGGGCATCAGCGTGCTTGTTGCCCCAACAACGAATATCCAGCTCCCACGGCTTCTAGAGTGCCTCCCGCCTCTGAGCAGCCTCCTGCTACATCTCGCTCTCGACCTGCACCGTCTTCTAGTGTGCCAACTGCCACTGGGCCGAGTTACACAAAAAGTATATCTAAAGCCTCTTGTCAACGAGCGTATTTTTATGCTGACCTCACCTCCCACCTTCATTTTCCAGCGTTCGCCTCACCTATTACTCCTGATCACGTGGCAACACCGGGAGACCTCGCCGCTGGTTTCCCACCAGTCTTCATTGTTGGTGTCTCCGAGTGTGACGGCGGCGCCGATAACTCCTCTGACTCTGCGTCTGCTTCCCGAGCATCGTCGCTCCCTGGAAAATAAATTTCTGGCACTCGTACAGGCACCCGACGTAAGAAGAAGAAATATTCCTCTGCGGATGGGCAACCGTTCCGTGCTACCAAATCTTCAGGAGATTTTTCTCCCTCTCCTGCGCCAACAGAAATTGAAAGGGACGCTGATGATGATGGGTCTCCGCCTTCGTTTGAGGTCTTTTCAAGTGTACTCTCCAAATGTGGTGCTCCTTCAGAACCTCTCAATCTTGGAGATTACTATCAGTTTTGCACCCACACCACGAACCTGGAGTCGACGTATGACTACCTCAGAGTGCGCGAAGGCATTCTTCCCGCGCTGCTCCTGCAAGCCGGATTCATTGCTAAGTACCTTCGTGGGTTTGTACATGACCCCCTGCACCACTCATGGACCCTTGGCTACGTAAACCGATTACAACAACTCCTTAAAGTTGCTCCGTGACTCCTTCAATCAACGACTGACCAGTCCATTCAAGGTAACGACCCTTAATTGCAGAGGGTTCGCTAGCTTCCCAGCGAATGCTCTTGTAATGGATGACCTCTCGCCCCTCGGGGCCGATCTGTTACTACTGCAAGAAACGAACTGCCATTCCTCCACTCTGTTTACTCGCTGGCGTGCTAGCGATTATGTGTTCCATCATGCATTTCGCTGTTCATCTCATGGTGGGCTTGCTATCGGAATACATCAGCATTTCCGATCCACCCTCACTGCACTCTCAGTGCAGAACTTATGCCGGGATTTACTCCAGCAAGTCTCCTTCACAGTTGGCGGAGCTCGATTTCACATCTTTAATGTGTATATTCGGTGCACCTCTATTCATTTATCTATCTTGTTCACCAAACTCCGTCAAGCTCTCTCGAAAGTCTCGCCTTCGGATCGTGTGCTCTTGGGTGGAGACTTCAATTGCACTCTTGACCCGGCACTGGATCGCTCTCCTTCGTCACAGAGCGTCGGACGGATCTCGTCGCACTACTCCATGACCTTGTTGCTGATTTCTCCTTCACCGATGCTTACAGGCGCCTACATCCACAAGAGACCTCACACACACGTGGCGCTCGTCTGGGAGTCAGCTTCCATCGACTGTACGCCTGGATCGGGTTTACATTTTCACACCGCTTCTTGTGTCTATTACCGAGTTGCGACATCAACCTACTGCTTCCTCAGACCACTGCACGGTCACCCTCACAGTGTTTGTTGCGGCGTTACTCCCTCGGACTTGTACGTCCTTGGACATTTGACTCCAATCTCCTCACTGATCCTGACTTTTGTGCCTCTATCCGTTCTTTCCTCGCTGCTCGTCGCACAGGGTTGCATTCCGCACCCTGTACCTTGACGTATTGGCTTCATGTCAAGCATCAGCTCATCTTACATATTAAGCAACTTTCCTTCACCATGACGACTTCCAGTCAGATGCGCCTCGATCACGCCAGGCAGATGCTCGCACTGATTGGGTTGTCAGATCCGCTGTTTCCAGCATATCAGGCGGAGCTCCAGGCTTTGCCGAAACCTCTAGCGCAGCAAGCACTTTTACGTCTGCGCATTAAACATCTCCATCTGGAGGAATGCACCTATGATTTTCTAACATCAATGGAATCTGCACGTTTCTACCTCGCTTCGTCATCTTCGCCTCCCCTCTGGCGAAATCACATCCGATTCGACAGCGATTTGCTCTCACGTTCGTCAGCTCTATACCACCAAGTTCAGTGAAACTCCTCTCCCTTTTCCCTGTGCTTTCCCCCATCTTCTCAATAACCTGCCTCAAGTCCCGTCTCATCTTGCTCACACCCTGTCTCTCTCACCCACATCCACGGAGGTGTCCGACACCTTCTCTTCCCTTAACCCCCATGCCGCTCCGGGTCCGGAAGGCCTCTCTTTTCCTTTTTATCGTGCGTTCTTGCCTCTTCTGTTGCCTTTTCTCCTCTCCGTTTTTTCTGCTGCATTTAACTGCTCCCCCTCCCGAGGAGTTTCACGAACGCACATGTGGTCCTATTTCCCAAGAAAGGTGACCCTCTTCTGTTGACTTAGGAAATTGGCGCCCCATTTCTCTTCTCAATCAAGATTATAAACTCTATACTAAGCTTCTTTCTCGTCGACTAAACTCTGTCCTTCCTCACATCCTTGCTGACTCTCAAACCTATACTGTTCCTGGCCGTTCTCTTTCCTCCAATGTTCAACTTCTTCGCGATCTCATTCATCTTGCCAAGACTCATTTTGAACCTCTTGCTCTCCTTTCCTTAGACCTCCATTCCGCTTTCGATAATATCTCACACGCCTATTTAACACAAACCCTGCTACACTTTGGCTTTCCTCCACATTTTGTCTCTGTTCTTCTCTCCCTCTACCGGGACGCCGTTTTCCATGTCAAGACTGCATCTTTTCTCACAGCACATGTTCCCTTCAAGCGGGGAGTTCGTCAGGGCTGCCCGCTTTCTGGTCAACTGTTTGCGATTGCCGTCGAGCCCTTTCTACGCTCTCTGCAAACATCTCTCCTAGCACAACTTCCACCACCAGTTGCCAGCTCACGGCATCACTCAGTCATTTACTCTGCCTATGCAGATGACATTACCGTCTGCATTCGTAGCGACTTAGTTCCAACTGCTTCGTCGTTTGTTCTCCGCATATGCTTCATGTTCTGCAGCTGAACTGAATACGTCTAAGAGCACCGGATTATGGTGCGGGTTGTGGTCCAGTCGCATGGATGCTCCATGGGGGGCCACATGGTCATCCACTACCCAACGCTTCCTGGGTGTGCACTTAGGCGCACAACAAGCTACATCCAGTTTAACTCGCACGGAACTCCATCCTCGCCTCCTCCGCACAGCTGCGTTCTGGTGTCGTGCGCAGTTCTATACGTCCTACTACCAGCGTGCAAATATCACCAGGACATACCTTCTGTCCATCTGCAAGCATTCTTGGATTGCATCTACGACCAAGCTTTTCTGTCTCCAGGAGGTTACACGCTGCCTTACTCGAGTAATGTGGGCGGGTCATCACTGGATTAACGTCCAAAAGCTCTGTGCTCCTCCCTCCTGTGGTGGTGCTGGCCTACCTGATGTCCCGCTGTGCTACAAAGCAAGCCGAGTGATCAACTTCATTCACCTTTTCACGGCTCCAGTGGCTTCCGCAGTTCAGGTACGTGACGTTCTTGCCTCCTTGCGTAACCCACATTTTCCCTTTCTTTCTTTAGTTCTCATGGATTGCTGTCCTTTCCCCCACCTCCAAACTCCCACCTGCATACTCTGAAGCCCTCACTCACCTTCGCTCTCTCCCCCTCATTCACTCCCCTCCCTCTTCAACTCTAGAGCTTCTTTCTGAACCCCTCTTCTTCAACTCCCTTGTTCATCTCCCCCACCTCCCCTGCTTTTCATTCCCCTCTTGGCTCCGAGCAATTGTAGTAACCGTACAAGACCTCACTAACGCGGATCTATCCTGGCGCTTTTTCTCTGGCCTCCCCCCTGCTATTCTCTCGTCCCCATCCGCCCATTTGGTCTATGACTCCCTGCTTACTGCACTTCTTTCGCTTTTCCCTGATCTTGTCTCCCCTAAAGGTCTCGTCTCTGTCTTTTCTGCCCTTCTTCCGCTGCCGTTTTTCCTCCGACTCTCAGACTCGGTTCTTCCTCTTTCCTCTCTCTCCTCTAAATCTCTTTATCGTTTTCTAGTGCACCTTGCCACCCCTTCACCGCTTTCTATTCTCGAGGTTCCCTCTGCTTCTCTTCCTCTTGTCTGGGCCGCTGCCCGCTCACCCTTATCCGCCCCTCTTGAAATTAATACCCACCAGCTCTTTTTGCATAATCGCCTCCCTGTTCCGTATTTTCTCTTTCGCATGTCCCTTCTCTCCTCCCCTCTCTGCTCCTTCTGCGCACAGGAGGCAGACGTTTCTCGCGTCTACCTTTACTGTTCCATCCTGATGCCTCTCCTCGACCAGGCTTTCCGGATTGCCAGTCGCTCTTGTTCTCAAGATCTTCCGTTCACTGCCTACAGACATATTCTTCTGCGGGCTCATCCACCTACGCTTCTTCCGTCAGTATGTGCCTATCGTTTCGTGTTGGTTAAACACGTTATTTACGTATACCTTCAACAACTCCGCAGCGTTTCCTCGCCGGTCTCTTTACACCAGGCCAGCGCAGCACTTGTGTGCCATTTCCGAGATCGATTGCTTTCTCGACTCCGCCTGGAGTACCAGTCGGCTTCTTCCAGTCGTCGAGAAGCCACCTTCTATGCTACCTGGGTGCCGGTCGCTCCTTGGTTTGTGGTTGATTCTGGACTGCTACACCTATCAGTACCCTAGGACATTCTTCACCTCCTTTGCTGAGTTCCGTGGCACCCTGGGGCCCCTCCTCCACTCTACGACTCTTCTCCATGTATATCATGTGATCGTGCTACAGCCTGTGCTGTAATACCCAAGTTCAGTGTGCATATCATTGTGATCTTGTCATTTGAATTGTTGTTCTTCGTGTCATACTATGCTTTACCATATTTACATTGTTATCAGTGTGCCCTCTGATTCCGTGACCTCCCGTCACTTTTATGTACTTGGGGCTGTACCCTGGTCACCGTAAGTGCTTTCTGTCTATGCAGCTAGTGTATTACACAGTGTTCCTGTAGTGTGTTTTACTTTGAGATGTCATGTGGTGTACGTCTCTATCTTCCATTTGTTATATTTGCCGCACTCATACACCTTCTTAGTGTTTAGCCATTTTCATTGCACCTGTTTGATTTTTGTACAGTTCTATACTTCCACATTGTGTACATACTACTTTCATCCCAGTGTACTTTCATGGGGTTTTTTTGTGCATCCTTTGTACCTCTTGCTTTTCTTGTGCTGTACCGTGCTTTCACATTGTGTTAATGCTTTGATCGTGCAAGTGCAAATTTATGATAAATACTGTCATCTGTCAGAACCCATGGCTTGTCCTGTGCTTTCACTTTATGCATATACTCATAACATCCCAGAGTGCACTCATGGTTTATCGTGTGCTTTTTACTGTACTTGTAACATATCTTGCGCTGTATCGTGTCTTCACATTGTGTACTTTATTTGTTCATCCCTGTGTACAATATGGTTCATCATGTCTTGTTAATGTACCAGTTACATCTATTGCGTCGTACAGTGCTTTCATTTTGTGTTAATTCCTCTTGTCATCCCAGTGTGCATTCCTAGTTTTGCCCTGTAATCTTACTGTTCCTTCTGCATTTTTTTTCGTGCAATCCACGCTACCGTTGAATTGTGAATGCTAATGTCATCTCAGTGTATTTTCATGCTTACTCGTGCACATTAATTACCTTCACCCCGCCTGTATTATGTTGCTTTGTTGCCCTCGTTAAATAACTTGCACAATTGTGCACGCTGTGTTTTTATCTCATATATGTAATGTTTTACCTTCACGGCGGTGTTTGTACTGTTCTTTTTCTAATTTCGTACTATTGTTTCGCCTGTGTTATCCTGTAAATCATGCCCAGCCAATGTCATGTGACACGATGTGTTTCTCTGTCACTTCTGCAATTTTTGTGCAATAAGCTTTGCTTGCAGCATTTGTTTTTCATCCCCATTGTCATTGCAGTGTATATACCATCATGTTCTAACAGTTTTGTATTATTTCCCAGTGAGACACCCAACGCTAAACGTCTCTCTTATGTTTTCTTATGATGAATAATAATAAAGCGATTTTGAAACCTTGCTTTATGGCTCGGTGCATTATCCTGCTGGTACCAACAAGGCTCGGTTCCATAGCATTGCAACAGAGTTGGTAGGGCATAATTGTCCAGAATATCGAGGTAGACGGCTGGTTAAAAGATTTGTCCAAGATAACCAATGGGCCGGGACCATACAACAACCCCACCCCACACACACACACACACACGAGTTAAATAGCGTTCCCCCAGCTGCCGCCATACCCACACACGGCCATCAGACTGATGGATCGTGTATCTGGATTCATCAGTCATTAGGACCCGTTTCCATTGATCTACGGTCCACGATAAATGTTCTTTACAGCATGTTAAACGACGAGTAACATTCCAAGTGGAGACTAAAGGTTTATGAGCAGCAACACGACCACGGTAACCTATGGAATGAAGGTCTCTGCGAACGGTACGTGTACATACCCAGGTTCCAGCATTTTTACTCACCTGTACACTGAGGTCTTATGCAGTACACCGTCGATTAGCTGTAACGACTCTCCTGAGGCTTCGACGTCCTCTATCACTGATTTCCTTTGGTCTGCCGGTATGTCTTGCTGCTTCAGGCACGCCATGCGTCTTCCACTTATTCAGTACATCCAAAACAGTTGACTTGGGAATGTTTAAACGCCTCTCGGTTTCTCTTATGGACAACCCACTAATATAACACCCAACAATCTTTCCTTTCTCTAAGTCGGTTCTCTCCCGCTGCGACATTTTCACTCAATCTCACCGTGCGATATGATCGCGGTCAGGCAGACTTGTTTTGATACCGTTTGCAGCTGCGCCGCGTATCTTAGGAACGCAGCGGATCCGTTCATTTGCTTTTGAAGGGGTGTCCGGTGACTTTTGTTAATATAGTGTGGTTTGACCTTACGGCCGTAAGATAGTTGAAAGATAGTTGACTTTACAAAATAAGGTTTTAAGAGATACAGTAATTGAACTTTATCCACCGTCTTGCCATACTGCACAAACGTCACTGTGTTTTTGCACAAGTTGAGAGAGAAGAGAACACACATAAAAAGTGCAATGTGAGAAAAAAGGTTGGACGTCTAACATTCGTATAATGTAGTTAAATTTTTCGGGAGTAGTGCGGACTCCTTAGCTGCCGTCCCGTCCCTGCATGAAAAAAACTCGACATTCGTCTATTGCTTCAGGATTCAGAGGATCGAAAGCGTCTCCGGGTAAATATTCAAATGAAGAGAAAGTTCTTTTGCGCATTTCATTTTTTCTTGCCTGACTTTTTGAGGCAGGTGACTGAATAAGTTCTAACCCAGAAAAACTGAACAAAAAATATAAGTCTTTCTGCTCCTTTCATAAAGCGATGTGCTGACCTAAGCCGCACCTGCTGTGTGTGGGGCCCCGGGAATATATCTTTTGCGGGGCCCCTATTTACACTGTATAAACAATTTCATAAAAAAAAATGCGTTAAAAAATTCATGGATCTGCATGAGATATACTGATCTATCGATGAAAATTTCGATTAATGGATAGAAAAGAGGTGCTTAGGTACTTGTTTCTTGTCCAATCAGTGCTTTCTTGGACTTTTTAGACCGTAATAACTGCATTCCTACAGTGTGATCTTTTAATTTTGACCACGGTCTTTGTAGGAATTCACATAATTAAAAAATGTAAGCTGCGACACCGGCAGTTTACATAGCGCTCCACAATGAAACAAATGTCGAAAAAGGCTTTTTCACTTGTTTCCGGAAGCTTCAACGGCGAACTTTCCGATTTCAATGGTAGCAAGCCTTGTTGCAGTGCGTCATTATGAGACGAACGAAATGATATGAAATGTGGGGGACATAAGGCGGGAAAAAAATGCCAAATTAGATGACCTTTCTTGAGTCAATAAAGCTATAAGATGGTTTATTAATTTTGAGCCGCCCCGGTGGCTCAGTTGTCTAAGCAATGGCTTATGACCATTCGTCCATGAAGGGTCCGGGTTCGAATCCCGGTCCAGCGTGGATGTTGTGCTTCTTTTACGGCACTGGTTAATACACTGCCTGACAGAGAAAATGCCACTCTACAAAGATGTGAACGCAGCGCCATGAAAATTGCAGGGTGGGTGCACACGGACAAGTTATGCAAATGATTGCAATTGCAGTCCAATCGCATGAACGCTGCGCGGGATATAAGCCGACAACTAGCCAGTGAGGACATTAGTCGAGATGATACATCCGCGTGAAGTGAGTGGTTCTGCTGTAACCGTGTCTGGAGAACGAACAAGAGGTGCCAATGCCGTTAATACGTCGTCGTACGCGATTTCCTCAAACGGATGAGTTCACGAGAGGTGTAATCGTAGGCCTTCGTACCGCCGGATGGTCCTTGCGTCGTATTTATTGCGGAAGAAGCGCAACATGATGCCACAACCGTCAGTCGTATTTGGAGACAGTAGTGCTAGGAAGACTCTGTGCTACGTCGTTGGGCGACCAGAGCACGGAGACGGACGTCCGAGCGAAACGATCGTCGCATCTGATGTCATGCCGTAGCGGACCCATAGGCCACAACGGGCGACATTTTGAGTGTGTGTGGGGAGGCTTGGATGCTCCAATATCGACGTTCGTTGCGAAGTTTACATTTTCAGGAGTGTGCGACATTTTGAGGAGTGTGTGGGGAGACTTGGATGCTCCAATATCGACGTCCGTTGCGAAGGTTACATTTTGAGGAGTGTGTGGGCAGGCTTGGGTGCTCCAATATCGACGTCAGTTGCGAAGGTTACATTTTCAGGAGTGTGCGACATTTTGAGGAGTGTGTGGGGAGGCTTGGATGCTCAAATATTGACGTCCGTTGCAATGGTTACATTTTGAGGAGTGTGTGGGGAGGCTTGGATGCTCCAATATCGACATCAGTTGCGAAGGTTACATTTTCAAGAGTGTGCGACATTTTGAGGAGTGTGTGGGGAGACTTGGATGCTCCAATATCGACGTCCGTTGCGGAGGTTGCATTTTAAAGGAGTGTGCGACATTTTGTGGAGTGTGTGGGGTGGCTTGGATGCTCCAATATCGAGGTCCGTTGCGAAGGTTACATTTTGAGGAGTGGGTGGGGTGGCTTTGATGCTCCAATATCGACGTCCGTTGCGAAGGTTACCTTTAAGCGCGAGCCGTCGTCGTCACCGCTTGGCGTGGTGTCGCTCCAGAGCTGCGTGGGGTGCCGAATGGAACAATGTGGTGTTCAGCGACGAATCGCGGTTCTGTCTCACCAGGGATGATCGCCGTGTGAGTCTCTGGAAGCTACTTGGCCAACGGGCGGGTTCTTCCCCAATGTGGAGCGCCACACGGCCAGGCAGCGTGAATTTCGATGATAACCCGTGCGGCGTGCAACACTCTCGCAGGTATCATCGGAATTCAATGCTGGATCCTCAATAAGTATCAGCGTCCGGACTGTGCAACGTACCCAGCACGATATGGGCTTTGTAAGCCAACGCCCAACTCGAGTCCCCTTGATGGGTGCACGACACAGCTATGCGCCTCGCTTGGGCATGGCAACACCGCCACTGGACACTTGATAACTGGAAACAAGTAGCCTGATCTGACGAGTCGCGTTTCCAACTGTATCAGGCAGATGGAAGGATATTTGTGTGGCGCAAACCCCATGAAGCCATGCATCCCGCCTGTCAACAGGGAACTTTACCGGCTGGTGGAGGGTCTGTAATGGTATGGGGTGTGTTTAGCTGGACTTCACTGGGACCCCTGGTACGTCTACAAACATCTGTGACCGGCCAACGCTATGTGCGCATCCTTTCTGACGAGGTATACCCGTTCATGTCCTGCATTCATGCTGATGGGTTGGGGCTTTTGCAGCAGAACAATGCACCTCCACAAAAGTGTCAGGACGCCACATTATGGTTAGAGGAGCATTCATCTGAGTTTGGAGTGTTGCCATTCCCAACCAAGTCCTCAGATCTGAACGTGATAGAACACATTTGCGATGCCATGCAACGCGCTATCGAACACAGGAATCAGAGACCTCGGAATACACCCGAATTGTGGAACGCTCTGCAGGAATTATGGTGTGCATTGCCTACAGCATATTTCCAGAAGCTAGTGGAGTCCATGCTCCGTCGTATTTCTGCAGTCCTGCGCTCCCGTGGGGGACCTACCAAGTATTAGACTGGTGTACCAGTTTTTCTGGCACTTCAGTGTATATTAATTTCAATGAAGAGAAACTTCGCTATGCTCAGGAAGTAGTAACTGAAATTGTAAATAAAATTCTTAAAGCAGTACTGAAATTTGGAAATGAAGCACTGCATAAAGTACATAGGGGAATCCGAGGCTATCGGAATCCACAGCTATTTCGTCTAATCCAGCACATTTGGCTGGCTTAATTTAGGTTGTATTCAGACCAATGTTCCCTGTAAGCTGTGCGCGCAGCGACTTAACTTCCTCCGCGCAGTAAGCATTTTAAATTAAAATTCCCAAATCCCTAATTTCCATAAATCGAAAATCAATTGCCTGGAAAAGTAATAAATAAAATTCGGGCTCTCAAAAGTCAAAACAACACTTTTCTTAAATGACGTTCGCCGCCTTCTAAGTTCATCTCATTGTCCTCTTCAGTCTCAAAGGCTTCTTTGCAAAGCAGCCTCATGCAAACAGATAGTGAACGCGGGAATGTGGATTAGTGATTTTCCTACGCCGAGAAAGAGGCAGATATTGAGTCTTTTCTGAAAACAACACATCAGATCCAGCCAATCACAGCAAACCGTAACCAAATTCATTGTACTAACTAATGCACCCATGTTAGTTGGCGGGGAAAAGGCATTCCGGTCAGTTAAATTGTAAGCCGCTGATAAAAGGGTCTTGCTCAAAACTTTGGCAGATAATAAGGCATATTTCTTCCAACGTCAAAGACGCTGAAAGACGCCTTGTGTTCGCGTTCAAGTTCGTTTTTGTGGCGTACTTTTTGTTTCTTATTCTCCTTGGTATTTTGATATGCAAAGAAATTGTATTGTCCGTAAATACATGCTTTTCCTAATTTCCAGTGTTTTTATTCCAGAAGAAAGTTTGAGCTTCTCACTTTTTATAAAATAAAAATTTCAATGTTTTTGTATTTTTTTTTTAATTTAAAATCAATTTCGGAAAGAACTGTGATAAAAATGGGTGGGACTAGAAAAATTAAGGGCTCCGATCCAAGTTCCAACTTTTACTGCATTAGTAAGAGAAGCTGAGAAAATTAAAATTTTTGCCCAAGTGGTTTTGATGCCTGCCCAGCTCGTTGGGTTAGGTGGGCATTGCCCGTGCCCACTTTGAAAGAATAATGATTCAGACGTTTTCCGTATATCATACAGACGAGGTAGCATTCTATTGGTTGTGTACAGTGCTGTAGTCGTAAAATCAGCAGATTTTAGCAATTATGACTATGAGCTCACTTACCGATATGAATAAAATATTTTCTCCTCTCTCTCCTGTCAGTTCTGACATGTTGAAGAGCATGCACAAGATTACTTTAATTTTTATTGAAGTATATCCCATAAAGCCTGAGCCGCCCCGGTGGCGCAGCAGCTCTAAGCGATGGCCTCTGATCATTCGTCCGAAAGAGGTCTGGGTTCGAATCCTGGTGAGGCATGGATGTTGTGTTGACAGATGTCTTACGGCACTGGCTCTCCCTTCCGTGGAACCAGTGGCCTTAAATTAGGGACGGGCGACTGCTTATAGCCCATTGAGTTGCTCACGGTGGTCGTTAAACCTTCAATAAAAAAAAAAAAAAAGCCCGACGAGATAAATCCTTACAGCACTGTTCTTCTCTAGAAGAAACTCTTGCTCTACTATCAGTTGCTGAAAGGTGATTCATCAACCAAGATCTTACATTTTTTTTTAATTAAATCGTTCAATGGGCGGTCCATTTAAATTTATGAACATCAGGTTAGATACATTGGATATTAATAAAGATGCTCTGAGATCGGTTATAATGTTGTTCATTAAACTAAATCCTCGTTCGCATTCAGCTGTCGAACAAGGCAAAGTTGAAATCGTTCTTAAGAGGGGTTTTAAGTTTTCTGGTACAACTTGGACGTTTTCAGTATATTCTCTCGTCTCTGAATATCTTGCATTTTATCAACATTAAAACGTCTGCAGATTCGCCTTGTTTCTAGTTCTCCACAGCGCACGTAGTCTGTTTTAATATTTATTAGCTCTAATGAAGAACTATCTTTAAGAAGTTGTACATTTTCCCTGTTTGAATTTGAACATAGTCTTGATTTCATCCTGTCAACCGTGCTTTGAATAAACTGGTTTGGTTAATAGGTACAATTTTGTTGTTAGGAATCAATGGGATATTTTTAAATAATAATTCCTCGTTCGCTACTAATGCTAAATGAGTTTTTCCCTAGGATTTTCTCCGAAGCTCTCAATAATTCTACTGGTTCTTTTTATTAGATGTTCAGCTCTTGGTAGCGATGTTGTTCGAGATTGAAGTTCTGTTTATAATATGAACATTGAAGATATACGCTATTCTGTCCAAAAGAAGCAGAGGTATACGGCGTATACCCTCCACTACAGCCCTGGTGTGTAGCTCATTCATAATTATTTTATTCTGCACATTTCGTTTTTATTGTAAGTTTTTGTGCCTATGATGAGCACATTTCATTTTTATCGTAAGTTTTTGTACCTCTAATAGCTAAGTGTAAGGCCCGGGACAGGCGCCCAGCTTGCCCGATCTAACCAGCGGACCTGCAGAGGAACCAGCGGCGGATTCGCCCACTGGGAGATTTCCCGGTGGAACACAAATAACCTACTTTCTCGTATTCTTTTTGTGTGAATTTTTTTGGAATTATCGAATAACTACTTCGGAACAATAATTATTAATTTAAGCTTTGTGTCTGAAAAATTATTTCCTTAAAAGAAAAAGAACGCTTTCTTCTAAGTATAATATGTTCGATGTTTGCTCTGAAATGATACAACGAAATTCTCTGTACTTATGTGATAAAAGTGCCGTAGGGATCCAAGAACGTAGTTACAAATTAAGCTAAAGCTAATTACAGTTGGCGCATTGGTCTAAGCGATGGCCTCTGATCATTCGTCCGAACGGGGCCCGGGTTCGAATCCCGGTGAGGCATGGATGTTGTGTTTGTCTTACGGCACTGGCTCTCTCCCTTCCCTGGAACCAGTGACCTAAATTAGGGACGGGCGACTGCTTATAGCCCATTGAGTTTCTCACGGTGGTCGTTAAACCTCCAATAAAAAAAAAAAAAATAATTACAGGTAAACTTAAGTTGCTGGACTTGAAGACCGGGATCACCGGCATGCCGTGGCCTCCTTTTGTAATCTTGAAGAGACACTAGTACCCACTGTGTGTGATGGCCCATCATCGCCACCCCCCTTTAGCTACAGATTGACACAGAGCACAAGGAGATTCTCCCTCAGATATATTCCGAGGTTGGCGTAGTGGTCAACGTTCGTGACTACCACAGAGACCTCGGGTTCGATCCCAGGTAGGTACGAACGCTCGAACCACTAAATATCCGCCGTGCGTCGGATGGGCAAGTTAAGCTGTCGGGCCCCGGGTACTGGTCCCCCGGTAATAAATAAGGGCGTCTTTCTCCCCCTTTCTACCTCGCTTCCGTGTCGCTTTCCTATCGGGCACTCTAGCCCAAATCTCCTGGCTTCCTATTTCTAAAGGGTTGTTTAAGACCTGGGATCTTTTTTTTATTGGAGGTTTAACGACCACCGTGAGCAACTCAATGGGCTATAAGCAGTCGCCCGTCCCTAATTTAGGGTCACTGGCTCCAGGGAAGGGAGAGAGTCAGAGGCCAGCGCCTTAGACCACTGCGCCACCGGGGCGGCAGACCTGGGATGAGACACTCCCTTCTTAAAATCCTCTACATATGATCTGATCTATGTTCCGAAATCGGCATCTCACCCAAATTTATCTAAAAGCTATGATTTACCCGTACTGGTTCGTGGTCACAATGCTGGTGCTCTGGTTAAAATAATGGGTAGACTTAGAAATGGCGTCTATTCATGGGAGAGATACAATTGCGCAGTAAGCGATCAGTGATCAAATTAATATAAAAATTGCGCAGGAAAATTTCTATATTGCACGTGCACATTTGTCGTTAAAACTAAAATTGTTTAAGAAAAAGATTTATCTGGTACAGCACTCCGTTTTGCCTGCGGGTTGATGCTAAATTCAAGTATGAACAGACTTTTTAAATTCTTTCACCGTCAATTTCAGGAGCGTACTGACACCCCCGCAACTCCCGCATTGGGGGAGGGGGTGGAGGAGCCTCACAATTAAAAGGGCCTCTAGCCGCACCAAAAACATTTTGACATTTTTTTTGCGGAAACTTCATATGCAACTGATTAAAAAAAGCCAGGAATTAAGGCATTTTTGAATGAAGTATTGAAATGAAAAGCAATTTTTGCTTTTTTTTTTTCCAGTAAACAAGTAAAATCTTTAAAAATCATTTTACTTTGCTTTAGTTTATAAAAACTGGATGACGGGATAACAGCTATTCCAGAGGACTTGATTCCTCTTTTCTCAGCCATAGCAATAGTTCCTATATATGTATATTAACAAGAGAACGTGAAAGAAATGTCAGTTCAATGAATGGAATTGTTATACTAACGAGGGTAAGCTGTTATGTATTACAATTGTTCGCACATAAATACGCATCATTCAGAATATATTAAACTAAAAGGTGTTTGTTCTTCGCGACAACGAAGAAATGTAGACTTGTATAAATTTCAGCACGTCTTTTGTAAAAAAAAGATCGTGCTTATGTTACCGGTTTGTCCGCCTGTACCCACGATGTCTCTGCAACTATTAGTCCGATTTGAAAAATTCTTTTTGCATTGGGATGATTGAAATATACGAATGATGATCTTTCATTTCGTTTTGTTTTTTTACGATGTACAATTTCGCTGCTAGAGGGCGTAAAGGCAGATGTCAAATTCAAAAATGTTTTATTCCACATATTTACTTCTAAACATCAGACTGAAAAAATATTTTATCTTTCGATTCCATTTATGTCGAAGAGTATTTTAGATATAGTTACGTTTTCAAATTATGCATAGATTTCCCCGATAACTCTTCTTCTAAAACTCCGATTTGAAAACTCTTTTCTTCAGCGGATACACCTCCTGATGAAAAATCTTCTGCATATAATTTCAAATTTTTGGTAAATAATTCTTTGGCCACCAGGGGGCGTTAGCGTTAAATTTTGCTTCTGATGTATTTGCCATAAAATCTGAGCTTCTAAAATATCGATAATTATATCGATATCTACGCCAGGGGGCGTAGATGTATATCCTATTTTTGTCAATATCTCTACTTCTAGGAGTCCGATTTGAAAAATTACTTCTTTGTTGGATAGTGTTTCCAGTGTGACATGCTTTTCATATAATTTCAAAATTTTCAAGTAATTCATAGACTTTCCGCTAGGGGGCGTAAAAGTAAACTGCCCCCCCCCCCCCGTATCTCTGCTTCTAAACCTGCGATTTGAAAAATTCTTTCTGCACCGGATACAGCTCCTGATGGGAAATACTTTGCACATAATTTCTAATTTTTGTAACAAATGGTTTGGCCACCAGTTGGCGTAAGTCTTAAATTCTGCTTCTGAAGTATTTGCAGCAAAATATGAGCTTCTAAAATCTCGATTGAAAAAAAACAGTCGTTTGTTGACCGATACTACTCATGTCGACAAACCTTTTAGGAACATTTTCTTGAAATAATGCATGGTTTTCACGCCAGGTGGCGTATATGCATATCTTATTTTTTGTCAATATCTCTGCTTCTAGGAGTCCGATTTGAAAAATTCCTTCTTTGTCGGATAGTGTTTCCGATGCGAAATGTTTTTGATATAAATTCAAAATTTTCAAGTTGATCATAGACTTTCCGCTAGGGGCACAAAGGTAAATTGCGTTTTCTGCGTTATTTCTGCTTCTAAAACTCCGAATTGAAAAATTATTGCTGTATCGCATACAAGACCTGATGGAAAATATTTTTCACATAATTTCTAATGTTTGGTAAATAATGGTTTTGTCACCAGGGGGCATAAGTGTTAATTTCTGCTTCTGATGTATTTGTAGCAAAATCTGGGTTCCTGAATACTCGACTAAATTTTTTTTTCTTGGACCGATACCGCTCATATGGAAAAACCTTTTGAGAATACTTTCTTCCTAAAAGAATGCATGGTTTTCCCACCAGAGGATGTAAAGTCACATCTTATTTTTGTCGATATCTCTGTAAGAGTCGGATTTGAAAATTTCTTTCTATGTTGGAGAGCGTTTCCGGTGCGAAATGTTTCTCATATAATTTAATGTGTTTCTTAACGCACAAGTCTGCAACCAGAGGGCGTAAGCTCACGATTCCGTTTACAGCAATATCTGAGGGATTAAAAACCCGATTAAAAAAACTTCTTTCTTCCGTCGGATACTATTGTTTTTTTGTTTTTTTTTTATTGGAGGTTTAACGACCACCGTGAGCAACTCAATGGGCTATAAGCAGTCGCCCGTCCCTAATTTAGGGTCACTGGTTCCAGGGAAGGGAGAGAGCCAGTGCCGTAAGACAAACACATCCATGCCTGACCGGGATTCGAACCCAGACCCCTTACGGACGAATGATCAGAAGCCAGCGCCTTAACCCACTGCGCCACCGGGGCGGCACTATTGTTTTCCATACCGGTTCCATTGACTTTGAATAGCTTTGATAAATTTAATTTGCGTCAGAATGGGTTCAAAAGACGCGCTTATTACACCCGAAAATTCGGTGTTATGTTTCTTGTTTGAGATGCTGACGGACACCACTACTATCACTGCCGATGAGTATTGCCGCCAGCTCGACGGTCTGCAAGCATCGCCCCCGTCAAAACGACCAGCACTTGTTGGACCGCAAGGGCGTCCTCCTACAGCAGGATGAAGCGAGACTTTTTTTTTTTTTTTTTTTTTTTTTTTTTTTGTTGGAGGTTTAACGACCACCGTGAGCAACTCAATGGGCTATAAGCAGTCGCCCGTCCCTAATTTAGGGTCACTGGTTCCAGGGAAGGGAGAGAGCCAGTGCCGTAAGACAAACACAACATCCATGCCTCACCGGGATTCGAACCCGGACCCCTTACGGACGAATGATCAGAGGTCATCGCTTAGACCACTGCGCCACCGGGGCGGCGAAGCGAGACTTTACACATCACGTGTGACCTGTTACATGATCAGGGACATGGGCTGGGGGCTGCTGCTGCCGCACCCATCCTAACCCCCGGATATTGCCCCCAAGCGACTACCACCTTTTCCTGTCGTTGCAACATTTCCTGACCGGGCAGCGGTTCATTAACCGGGACGATGTCAAACGCGGACTAACTCACTTCTTTGCGTCCAAGCCGACACAATTCTGCAGGGACGGTATCCGATAGCTGCCCAGATGATGGGAGTAGGTCTTGGCAAACGATGGCGACTACATTTTGGACTCATTTGTACGTACTTGTACTTACGGTAATTAGCACTTTTCTTTTCCCTTTCATTAGCAGACATTACTTTCTTTCCACTTCAATAAAATTTGCATCCATACAAATTTCGAACTTTACACCAGCTGTTTATCTTCAGATGCCACTCAGCGTGAGGAATTTGATAAATGCTATCTAGCAAAGATCACTGAGGATTTCCAGTGTCTCTTAAATGTGTTGCGGACAGACGAAGCTCGTGTTTTGTTCAGTGGGTCTGTCAACAAGCATAATTGCCGAACATGGACGCAGGATATTCCATATGCGTACACAGAGGAACCACTGTTCTCACCACACGTTAAGGTGCGGTCAGGACGGTTACCCTCCCAAAAAGGTCATCCTATGGGCGTAAATTCATGGCCGCCCCGGTGGCGCAGTGGTCTAAGTGATGGCCTCTGATCATTCGTCCGAACGGGGTCCGGGTTCGAATTCCGGTGAGGCATGGATGTTGTGTTTGTCTTACGGCACTGGTTCTCTCCCTTCTCTGCAACCAGTGACCCTAAATTAGGGACGGGCGACTGCTTATAGCCCATTGAGTTGCTCACAGTGGTAGTTAAACCTCCAATCAAAAAAAAAATTCGTGCTCTGGGGGATGTAAAAATTAGAAATTATAACTAGAAATGAGCGTTACACCCTTCACTATATATTTTTTAAAGACTTTGGTGCGTCTCATACAGGATTCCATACAGTTTACCAGATTACAGAGCAACGTAAAATATGAGGTGTGAACATCTCATATACATGCAGGCTATTTTCCGAAACAATGAATACATGCAGAGAGAGGAAGAGAGAGAGGTGTACCAACCAGGTGACGCAGTGGTCTAGACGATGGCTTCTGATCATTCGTCCGAGATGGGCGCGGGTTCGAATCCCGTGAGACATGGATGTCGCGTTAATCTTACGACGTTGGCTCTCTCCCTTCCCTGGAACCAGTAGTCCTAAATTAGGGTAGGAAGACTGTTTACAGCCCATAGAGTTGCTCACGGTGGTCGTTATCCCCCCCCCCCAAAAAAAAATCCTCTATTTATTTTCATGTCACAAGAGAAACGACGGAAAAGAGCGGTCTGAAGCAATATCTGACAAAAAAGACTACGGAAAGATTTTCACGCTTCTCTGCGGAGATATAATCAGTCTAAAAAGAAAATGGCTCAAATTAAGAATCTGTACCCATTGTCAACCCAATCTGTGAAACCCCTTTCCCGACACAAAAGGTGATCCTCCTTTTTTCATTTTCCCCCGGAGTTTAGCAACATTCTATGAGCATCTAGGCTGGAAAGAGTCACCCGTTTCTATAATTTTGGGTTACTGGTTTCAGGATACGAATGGAACCACTGCCACAGTACACAAAATCCCTCATTCGATCTTGAATTCGATCTTGAATGAGGGCCAAATTTGAAAGGTTTACCAGAAGTTCGTTCCTATAACCACTCTGTCATCTGTAAGCGTTTAATGAATACACGTGTGCTACTAAATTTGACGCATCACATGGATATTTGTGCAATTTTTTTCGACAGATTTCGTGTGACACTAAACTTTTATTTTCAGAATAAATTGTACGAAGCAATCATTCAAAAAGTTTGTGTTGCTTTTGGTATTTCCCGCTTCACTTTCCCTAGAATATTATAAATCCCATTCTTTCACACACACAGTTCAGTGGAACAAACACATTGGCGCCGAAATCATATCGACCGGACAACGGCAGTTTCCAGCAATGCTTCAGGACACTCCTCTGATAGAAATAGTGTAGGGAAGTGAAGGGGGTAGGAGGGGAGAAAATTAATGTTCGCAGCAGTTGCTATGGTCAGATTTCTTTGAAATTTCTAGATTGCGTTTCTCGGGCAACAAGTGGAAATGAGAATTCTGATCGTATTGATGTTTCAAGGAAGTGTTGTTAGGAGATGACTCACTGAAAGGAATCCATTACACCGACTTTCTGTGAGAGGTTTATTTGCTAAAGTAGTAGGCAGCAGATGATCTGTCACTATGTCAAGAAAATTGAAAGAGATATCTGCTCGACAGCATCAAGATATATATGTAGGCGGTCAACGTAGGAGGAGGTAAAAGGAGGGCGGACGCTGTGAAATTCTTGAGAAGTACTCCAAAGATTTTCAGCTACTTAGCGGAAGCCACTTACTGATACTGAATAAGTTTGCCTTCATATATCGTGTATTACAGTAATTTGCAAAAGTTTAAGAACAACTGTCAGTTTATTGAAAATTAAATTTTTCAAAGAAAGAACTATTATAAATACTAGTCAGATATTTGAAACAAGAAAGATGCCACCGGGTGTAATGAGCACATCTTTTGAATCCGTTCTGACGCAAATTGAATTTATCAAAGCTACTCAGTCAATGGAACCGGAATGGAAAACAATAGCATCGTACGGAAGAAAGTTTTTCAACCAGGTTTTTAATCCCGCAGAAATTGCTGTAAACAGAATCGTGAGCTTACGCTCTCTGGTTGCAGACTTGTGCTTTAAGAAAATTTTTAATCTATATGAGAAACATTTCGCAGCAGAAAGGTTCTCCAGCAAAGAAAGAATTTTTCAAATCTGACTCTTCGAAGCAGAGATATGGACAAATATATAATATGCATCTACGCCCCCTGGCGGGAAAACCACGCATTATTTTAGGAAGAAAGTATTCTCAAAAAGTTTTTCGATGTGAGAGGTATCGGTTCAAGAAAAAAATGTTTAGTCGAGTTTTCAGGAGCTCAGATTTTGCTGCAAATACATCAGAAGCAGAAATTAGCGCTTATGCCCCCTGGTGGCCAAACCATTCTTTACCAAATATTAGAAATTATGTGAAAAACATTTTCAATCAAGAGCTGTTTGCAATACAAAGAATTTTTCAAAGCGGAGTTTTAGAAGCAGAAATACCGCAGAAAATGCAATTTACCTTTGCGCTCCCTAGCGGAAAATCTAAGATTTACTTGAAATTTTTGAATTTATATGAAAAAGATTTCGCATCGGAAACATATTCCAACAAAGAAGGAATTTTTCAAATCGGACTTCGAGAAGTAGAGATATTGACAAAAATAAGATACACATCTACGCCCTCTGGCGTAGAAACCATGCATTATTTTAAGAAGAAAATATTCCTAAAAGGTTTGTCGACTTGAGTTGTATCGGGCCACAAACGAATTTTTTCAATCGAGATTTTAGAAACTCAGATTTTGCTGCAAATGCATCACAAGTGGATATTAAGACTTACGACCCCTGGTGGCCAAACCATTTTTTTTTACCAAAATTAGAAATTATATCCAAAGGATTTCCCATCAGGAGCTGTATACGGTGCAGGAAGCATTTTTCAAATTGGTGTTTTAGAAGCAGAGATATCGGAGGAGACGCAGCTACCTTTACGCCCCCTAGCGGAAAGTCTATGAATTACTTGAAAATTTTAAAAATATATGAAAAACATGTCACACCGGAAGCTCCATCCAATAAAGAATTTTTCAAATCGGACCATTAGAAGCAGAGATATTGACAAAAAAAAGATATGCAGGGTGCATAGGAAAGTCCCTTTAGCCTGAAATAACTTGCGAAAAGAGAGAAGTGCAGTTATGCAAGTGAGATAACGGTATAGTAAAGCGACTACGCCCGATCGAATGCAACCGATAGCAGCGTCCCTAGTGGCGAAATGCGGAAGTTAGCCATTGCAAATCGAAAACGAAAAGAGATAGAGCAAAATTTCCAATTACAAAGTTGTAGAGCATCAATTAATTAGTACACAACGATATTTGTTTCACACGGATAAGATAAATTGTCGCCTGAATACCCTAAAATGTCCGAAATCGATGCGCGACGATTCGAATCTGCATGTTCACATTTCGCAAATGTAGCCGTATGCAAATGCAGAGTGTGACGTTGTACCCTACCTACGATATAAAAACCAGTAGCAGGATGTACCCTGATCAGAAGTTTAGGTCTACGTACGCTGTGTGAGAATGGTGAGCTTCACTCACTCTCAATATTGCGAGATGGTGCTTATTTACGGCGAATGCTAACGAAACGCGGCGCTATAGCTGCACGGCAATATGTCGTTCGTTTTCCAGCTGGGCCACATTCAAGTGCTGTTACCATCGCAAGTGTAGTGAGACGGCTCAGGGAGACAGGAAGCACTAAAAGTCGTTCTCGTATTGGCAGACCTTTTTATCACTGTGCGCAAGTTTGCAGTTTTTGTTTTGTCTGACGTCATCAAACTGTATTGGCCGCCCCGGTGGCGCAGTGGTCTAAGCGATGGCCTCTGATCATTCGTCCGAAAGGGGTCCGGGTTCGTATCCCGGTGAGGCATGGATGTTGTGTTTGTCTTACAGCACTGGCTCTCTCTCTTCCCTGGAACCAGTGACCCTGAATTAGGGACGGGCGACTGCTTATAGCCCATTGAGTTGCTCACGGTGGTCGTTGAACCTTCAATCCAAAAAATCCAAACTGTATTGACATAAGTACGCATTTATGCAATAAATTGTGTGTATTTGCTCATACCTATGACTGTTCCCTTCAAACGTTCACACAAAAGGTCGCGCATCGATTTCGGACATTTTAGGGTATTCAGGCGAGAATTTATCTTATTCGTGTGAAACAAATGTTGTTTTGTACTAATTAATTGATGCTTACAACTTTGTAATTGGAAATTTTGCTCTATCTCTTTTCGTTTTCGATTTGCAATGGCTAGTTTCTGCATTTCGCCACTAGGGGCGCTGCTAATGGTTGTATTCGATTGGCGCATCGATTTCGGACATTTTAGGGTATTCAGGCGGGAATTTATCTTATTCGTGTGAAACAAATGTTGTTTTGTACTAATTAATCATTTTACGACGCACATTTATAAACCGGAGGGGGGGGGGTAGTTTCCGGGGTCCGACGGCTTAACGTGCCCGTTCGACGCACGGCAGATATTCAGTGGTTTGAGCGTTCGTATCCTGTCTGGATTCGATCCTGACACTTTTCCGTGGCATTTGCGAATGTTCACCACTAGTCCATTCGAGGCGTGCTATGGCAACTTGTCCTGCGCGTCCTACTTTTATACCTCCTGCGGAAGAGCTACGAGGACGTGGCTGGTGCCAGTTTTTTTTTTGATCGGAGGTTTAACGACCACCGTGAGCAACTCAATGGGCTATAAGCAGTCGCCCGTCCCTAATTTAGGGCCACTGGTTCCAGGGAAGGGAGAGAGCCAGTGCCGTAAGACAACACAACACAACATCCACGCCTCACAGGGATTCGAAGCCGGACCCATCTCGGACGAATGACCAGAGGCCATCGCTTAGACCACTGCGCCACCGGGGCGGCGCAAATTATTTACATGTGCGCTGTTGTAATCATTTGCAGTTCCGCCTCACGTGACATATCTATTTTGTCCCATCACACACGTTTTTACTGGTGGTGTATTTTCAACAAACATCAGTGTATTATTTTTCCTATCTGATTTCAAAGTGATTTTTGTATCCAATTGATCAGTGTCCTACTAGAACTGTAGCTTTTGTAGTGCAAAAGATTTCAGCTGGAGACCATAAAATTCTTTGTTTTTAGGGACAATTGCATTCTTTTTCTTGATTGGAGGTTTACCGACCACTGTGAGCAACTCAGTGGGCTATAAGCAGTCGCCTGTCTCTAATTTAGGGCCACTGGCTCCAGGGAAGGGAGAGAGCCAGCGCTGTAAGACAAACACAACATCCACGCCTCACAGGGATTCGAAGCCGGACCCATCTCGGACGAATGATCAGAAACCATCGCTTAAACCACTGCGGCATCGGGGCGGCTATTTGCATATTGAAAAAAAGGCATATATTTTTAGCATACTAGGATTCAATTTTTCGAAGAGTGTGGTACTACCTATCTTATTTCTCCTGTGGGGCAGCTGTGAAAGTGGAAAAATAGGCAGTGCAGGCTACCGAGTGGTCTGAGGCACAGTTGAAAACGGGTCAAAAGTTGTGGATTCGGACACAACCCGGACGTCACATAATTGAACCCGATTCTGATCTGTAAGTGACCTGGACAAATCTGCTTTGAACTATAATATACAGGGTGTTTAAAAAAGAATGACTCGTTTTCAAAGTAGTATATTTAATAAGGCAAATGTGGGATAGTCACAAAACAAAAAGCGAAGTATGAAGGAAGGTATAAAGTTTCTCTCACCACAATTACAAATGCTCAATGTGCCCTCCACCTGCTGCACGGACAACATCAAGCCGATAGCTGAATTGATCCCAAACGCGTCGAAGAGTGTCTTCAGTCACAGAATTTACCGCGGCCGTGATTCTCGTACGGAGCTCATCCAAGTCAGCGGGTAAAGTAGGAACCTATACACGGTCTTTTACGAATCCCCATAAAAAAAAAGTCACATGGTGTGATGTCTGGAGATCTCGGAGGCCAAACGTGCAGTGCCAAGTCACGGAGTCCCCTGCATCCAATCCAACGCTGAGGCAATGTGTCCTTTAGAAAACCGACGAACTTGGAAGTTTCAATGTGGCGGTGCGCCGTCCTGCTGCAAAATGCATTCTTCAGAGTCGTCCTGCAGCTGTGGAAGTAGCCAGTCCTTCAGCATTGCAAGATAAGAGAAGTCCGTAACAGTGTTATCCGAAAAAACGAAAGGGCCATAAACCTTTCTAACAGAAACCGCGCAAAAAACATTAAGTTTTGGTGAATCACGTTCATGTTGGGGAGTTTCATGTGGATTCCTCAGTCCCCATATGCGAACATTGTGGTGCGAAACTTTCCCGCTTACATGAAAGGTTGTACCGTAATCACGGACATGGTCTTGCTAAATTCGAGCACACAAAACGCCTTCTGTTGCCTCGACGCCATCTTCTCACTCACTAAGCGTAGCCGCTGTTGGACGCTCGTGCTGCCATCTAGCGGTAGTCATAACAAACTCTGGGCCACGCCGGTAGACATGATTCGAGTCGCATTCATCGGTGGTTCGTGGTTGCCGAGATATCCACTTTTCAAATCGGGACATTCTTTATGAAACACCCTGTATATACCGAGCGTTCAAAAAGTCTCTCCGCAGTGGGTATCTTAGGTTATATGGAAATTAAACAAATGTATTATAGGAACGTGTAATTTACTCACTTACAGGAAGTATTGAAACTCTCGTCCTTCATTTGTATGACATAACTTAACTGACTGGTTTACACATGTTTTCAAATACATCTGGGAGAGTCAAAAGTCCCTCTGCAGTAATTTTAAGGCTGTTGCACATAATTTTGCTGTCTCTATAGTCAAAAGTTTTGAACTAAGCAACTTTTATGTTTTAGTTTTGGCTATTTTCTTGATAACATAATCTTCAGAATATATTTCACAGCAGAACCAATTTTCACAAGTTTATGATGAGTTGAAGGTTTCCAAAATGTGCATATTGTTTTCATCATTGCCCCTCAGAAGGAAGGGACAGTTTTCCTCCTGAGGACACTCTTCCGTCAGAATGCATGACAAACAGGGACTTCGCCAAGGGAATGCGAGAGTGGGCTTGAGCCTACCCTGAAATTTGTCTTGCCCACCCAGTTCAAACCGTGCCATTTTTCAGTATATTTAACTTTAAAATATAATCTGCATTTTGTCAAGTTTGGTGTTTTATTGCATGCAGCCCTGCGTATTTCCCCCTAAGAAGTGAGTTGATTTGTATACTTCTCCGCAGAAAAGTTATCGAAATACATCATCCGCAGGGCCATGAAAATTAAATTGTTCTCCACTCTTCTAAACATAAGCCTCTTTTTTATGTTAGTATGGCCAGGGAAGGATGTGGAGAGTGGGAAGGAATTAATTGAGGAAGATCATTACTAATTGCTCTGCTGTTTGTTTTAGTTACTAAATATGGGATTCCAGTACGAAAAGTTGAGTCTAAAGCTACACTAGCGCTCTTAAGACTCCCCGGGACAGTGGAAAGTGCAGAAAGTGGCTGACAACTGCTTTGTAGGAGAGGAGTGCAAGGTAAAGTCGCTGGCTGGAAGGAAGGAAGGAAGTTAAGGAGAGGGGAGATATTGTGTCTGAGTGGCACGACGTTAAAATTTGATTTAAATAAACAAAAAAGACATTTTCTTTTAAATAAATTGTTCAAGTACAGTACTATTTTCGCAAGCAAAAATGCCAAACTTTGAAAAGCAGTTTAAGACAATGCATTCAGAGCAAGCACGAAGTTGTAAGTGACATTTTACCTACACTTCTGTCTTACATCAGTGTCTTAACTATATAGTCAGATCCGTGTATGTATCTGTATTCAGGTGGAAGGGGTGAAGATTGCACGAATTCCTTTATCGCAGGTAGTGAAAAACATTAAAGCCGGTGGCGCATGGTCTAAGAGCTGGCTTATGACCATTCGTCCGGGAAGAGTCCGGGTTCGAACCACCGTGAGCAATGGATGTTGTGCTTACGGCACGGGCTCTCTAACTTCCCGGGAGCCAGTGACCTTAAATTAGGAATAGGCGACTGCTTATAGCCCATTGAGCTGCTCACGGCGGTCGTTAAACCTTAAAGGAAAAAAAAATTAAAAATTCGTTCTTTCAGTGTTTCGTAATAAAACACAGTATTTGTCATTTTCTTGTAGGACTTCTGTCCACAGTGAGTAGAGTTTAGGTCCCAGCCACCTACAGCGAGATCGCCTTTTGGGCAGGACACAGAAACGGAAGGAATGACAGCAAGTCTAGCGACTTTGACAGAACAGTTTGTATAGAGTACAGTAGATGGCGTCACCGTACAAGTACGATGTTGCACACAGAGGGGTGAGAGAATTTCAGGGGGGGGGCGTAGGAAAGGATACCCATTTAACCAGTGGGCCCAGCCTGGGGGCCGTCACTTAACGTGCTCGTCCGATGCACGGAGGATATTCAGCTATTGTTAGTAAATCACACCATCTCTGAAAGATCAGCCCAGGTTCGAACCTGAGGACCTTGCATCGATTGTCTGAATCGCTAACTACTAAGCCATCCCCGGTTGTTTTGTAATAAAAAAAAAACGCTATCAAGCTTAAATAATACTTTCCCACCCGTCGCCCATCCTGATTTCGAAGTCTAGCGACGTCCCTGATGACATCATTTTTCAGTGCGCTGGCACCAGTGTCGAGCACAAAATTGCACAGTGCGCATTTTTCTTTAAAAATTTTTTTTTGCTAAAATATAAACAGAAATAAAACTGGCTTGAAATCAGGTCAGGAACACCTTGACCCGACCCGTTTGACCCGCTAGAAATTGTTGACCTGTGACCTGTTTCAATCTCTGGTCATTCGTCGGAGTTGGAGCAGGGTTCGAGTCCCGGATATGAGGGATGGATGATATGATTGTCTTATGACACTAGCTATCACCTCTCACTGGAATCAATGGCGTCAAATTACGGTTGTCCTTAAATAACGGTAAAAAAGAAAAAAGTGCCTGTTTCGGAAAAAAATTGTGTGCTTCGGGTTAAAGTTGGTTTTAATAAGTCCTTATATGCAAAACTTTCGATGAGTGAGTCACGCTACCATTTCATCGTCAGTGGATTTTCCCATAGTCGAAATATCGCGTGTCTTCTTGTTATTCATTGCCATTGGGCTTTCAATATGGTGACAAAGACAGGAAGTTCGCAGTGCTATCTTTTTTCTTCTTTTTAATTTCACACGAATAAACAACTCAGATGCAGTCGATAATCGCACTTCCTCTGGAAAGAAGCGAATAAATAAGAAAACAAGGCTGTTTTTTCTTACCCACGTCGGTATTTATAGGTGATGGCAGACATACTTGAGGTCAATATTCCGCTAAAGGCCCTTTACTATATATTAAAAAAAAAAAAAATACAAGTACGAAACACAGGGCTTGATCATATTGCTTAATATCAACGAACGGCATATAGGGGTTTTTAAGTGTGGAAAATTGGCCTGGCATTAGTATATAGGCGCAGTGGCGTAACAATGTTCCAAAATCGGGAGGGGGGGGGGGTCCGATCACACATTCAAGTTGATCGCACCCCCTCCCAGATTATATATATATATATATATATATATATTGTTACAGAGATTTTATACACGGTTTTAGGATTTCATATAAAATCTCAAAATTCAACCTTTTCCCATCTCGTGCTCCCCTTCCTTTCTTTGTTTTCCACAAAGCGTGAGAGAAATTTCTCAGAGTCAGTTCCCCATTAAACACCGGATACACGGTTATTTACTAAGACGACGTTTTGTCAATGCTTAGTATTTGCACTTTGTATGTTGAATGGAGATTAACTCTAACGCGCCTCTTTTGATGCTTTACAGATTTCAATTTCAAGGCTGCCGACAAATGCACTAGCCCCTCACATTTTACTTTGAGGCTTGAGATTTACCGAGGGCGGTGTGGTTCTTTCTCACGGGGAACTTTCGGATATGCTTAACGGCATTTTGGGGAGACAGGGGAGTATGAGGCGAGAAGAGGGTTGTCTCTGGTCTAGGGGAGCGAGCGGTCTCTAAAAGTACGACGAGGTAATTGCCCCAGGCGAGGCTGTGAAATTTAGGCGGACCGACAGGATGGAGGATTTTCACGACAGCGCGGAAGATGACCGAAAGCGGAACAGTTAGGAAACATAGCACAGCTAACGGACAACCTTTGCAGGGAATTAAATGAAGAGAATAAAAAAGTTTCTTAGACATATTCACGGTTCGCAAGAATTATTTGCATACAAATATTATCATTTGGTTATTACGTGTTAATGACTATCATCATCAACCATACAAGACTTAGCAACTCAACCACGCAATATTTATGAAGTTAATACGAACATGTTAACAACAGGCTACAAAGACAGCAACGAACTTGTTAACAATATATATGTGCTGTACAAAATAGTTTGGGAACCCCTCCCCTTACACACATACACACGCAGGAGCAAAGCAGTAGCTGAGGCACTATCTAACGGGCACGACATAGGCGCCTCTGTTGGCGAGTTGTGGAACTTAGCGAACACAATTGTAAAACTATGATAGATAAGGCAGGAACGTAAATTACAAAGTTGTAGAGCTGACTTTGCTTATTAGGAATCGATATCGCTGTTTTATTAAGTACACCTTTATACACGTGTTTACATTCTACGAAAAATCACAATCTTATATTATTAGATTTAGTCGGTTTACATCATAAAAAAAGCGTGCATTATATTCCCGAAAAATTTGGAGGACGGGGGTCCTTTACATTGGGGATCCGCGACTCTGAAAATCTGGAGCGGTCCTGACCCCCAAGTGGTTACGCCTATGCATAGGCGGCCCTAAATAAAAATTGACTTGTAGGGCACTAATTGTATTTATGATTGAAAAATGTGCATGGTGCTTAATCGTTAAAATTTAAATTTGTAATTACATTTGCATTACAAATTTTTTTCAGAAATGAGAGAAATTAAAAAAAAAAAAAAAAAAAATAGAGATGACTCCGAACTTCCGGTTGCAATAACCGCATCTTTTGTAAACCTTTTCGACTCGAATAAAATATTTCAGTTATTCGTCGTCAATGGAAGGAAAAAACAACCCCTGATTTCTGCATTCGATGAAACTTCTAGAAATAGCTACCTTCTCTCACGCTGGCTGCTGAAAAGTACGCTATCAAAAGTTAATGAATTGTGCACAGGGCCCCGGTGGAGTAGTGGTCTAAGCGGCATTCTGATCATTCGTTTGAAATGGGTCCGGGTTCGAATCCCGGTGAGGCATGGATGTTACGTTTGTCTTACGGCAGTGGCTCTTTCCCTCCGCTGGTACCAGTCGCCCTAAATTAGCGACCGGCTACTGCTTTTAGCCCCCCTGAGTTGCTCACGATGGTCGTTAAACCCCCAATAATATTGGGTTGATGCATAAGTTCATGTGGTTTTATTTCACGAGTGTTTTCCAGGTCAGTAGCGACGGTGCAGATGGCCAGTTGTATATCAAAATGTAGCCAGTAATATCGTGTATCTAAATCATATTGCGTTGTGTGATTGTGGCTAATGGTTTTTTGGTTTTCAGGTCCGGAAGTGTGGAGTGTCAAGTACAGAGGAATGAACATTTCCTACATCTGGGATCTACAGCCGCGAGGGCAGTCGACAAATTTGTGCTGTGTACGATGAGGACGTTGTTGCTCCGAGGACAGCCCGCAAATGGTTTCAGCGGTTCCGATGTGGCAATTTTGACCTCAACGACTCTCCACGCTCAGGTCGTCCATCTCACTTTGATGAAAATAGTTTGAACCATCTCATCCACTTGGATTCGCGTTAAACCACACGCGAATTGGCCACTAAGATGGACTGTGATAAGGGCACAGTGGTGCGACACCTGGAACGTATGGGAAAGGTTCAGAAATTGGGATCTTGGGTGCGTCACACTCTCACCGAGGACAAGAATCAGCGTGTTGTCATACGTGGTTCCTTGCTCGCCCGTTATCGCGAATGTTCTCAGCAACACAAACCCTTTCTGCCACGTATTGTTACTGGAGATGAAAATTGGTGCCGGTACGTGAATTTCAGGCATCGGAGGGAATGGTTAATCCCAAACAAGACGCACACACCACGTCCAAAACGTGGCCTTCATCTTGCGAAGATCATGTTGTGTGTCTGGTGGGACATGGAAGGCATTATTCAGTAGGAAATGATGCCGAGGAATCGGACCATCAACGCTGTACTCTATTGTGAACAACTCCGCCGTGTGGAGGGAACAATTCAGCAGAAACAGCCACATTGGTGCCATGGTGTCTTTCTCCAACTTTAAAACGCACGCCCTCACAGTGTAAACATGACCAAAATGGCCGTTCAGGACATGAAATGGGAGATCCTTCTACATCCGGCCTATTCCCCAGATGTCGCCCCTTCAGACTATTACCTGTTCCGATCTCTTTCGAATGCAATCCGTGGCAGAACGTTCAACAATGATGTTGACCTCCAGAATTTCTTTGACTTCTTCGCAGCAGAACCTGGACGATTTATCAAGGATGACATTGCAGACTTATCCAGACGTTAGGACACCATCGTAAACAATAGGGGGGATACATAGTTGATTGATTCCGTTTTCCATTCTGATTTAATACATTCCTGTAGTATGGAAAAAAAAAACAAATTTAACTTATGCATCAACCCAATTAAAAAAAAATGTTCACAAATGTATTTAATAGCAGAAGGAAGATATCAGACAAAAGGATTTTCAAAATCGAATACTTAAAAGAAATTTAGATGAAAACATGATCTAACTTTTAAGCCCCGAGTGGAAGAATCTTGCATAATGGAAAAGTGCAAAGTATGCGAAAAAGAAATTGTCATAGCACAAGCTATGCTAAGGAAAAATAATTTTCTAAATACGTCTCCTGCAAGCAGAAGCAGCGAGAAAGAGGTTTTGACATTGACGCTCCCTAGCGGGAAAACTGCATTTTATTTAAAGCTAATAAAGTCCATCTTTACTGTAGCGAATGACATACAGTAAAAAAAAAAAAAATACAGCTACACACAGAAGTGCGCACTAACACCACCAAGCGCCAGAACTTTGAGTTACAGAGCCCCACGATTACAAGTAAAATATTGGCCGCCCCGGTGGCGCACTGGTCTAAGGCGCTGGCCTCTGATCATTCGTCCGTAAGGGGTCCGGGTTCGAATCCCGGTCAGGCATGGATGTTGTGTTTGTCTTACGGCACTGGCTCTCTCCCTTCCCTGGAACCAGTGACCCTAAATTAGGGACGGGCGACTGCTTATAGCCCATTGAGTTGCTCACGGTGGTCGTTAAACCTCCAATCCAAAAAAAAAAAAAAAAAAAAAAAGCTAAATATTCCAGAGAATAAATGATATCCGGTGGTAAAAGAATTTTTTTTTAATCTGACTTTTAGAAGCCAAGATATCGCGAAAAATAGATTAAAGCTAGGGGAGCATTATTTCGCAAAAGAAATGCCCACACACACTTTTCGTAGTTACCAGTATCTGAGTGAACAATATTTATTTTTCAATCGGGTAAACAAAGACATCGCTCTTTCCACGTTCAGCAACGCACAGCAACCGAAAAATTGTTATTCGGCCGCCGCCGAGGAATTGAATCCCGGATCTCTGGATATCTAGCCGAGAGAGATCCGAGCGATGTTTTTGTTTATTCACTGACGCCACGTATTTGGAGGATTTTCACTTTTCAATCGGGTTTTTAGACGCGAAGATATTGCTATAAAAATATGCCGTAAGTACAAACGAGAACATTCGCTCTCTGGTGGCAAACTTGTACGTTAAGAAAATTTTGAAATTACATGCAAAACACCGCGCACCTGAAACGTTCTCGGACAAATAATTTTTGAAATAGGACCGTTAGATGCAGAGATATAGAGAAAAATAACATATACATCTACGCCCCTGGAGGGAAAACTCTGAATCATAAGCAGAAGATATTTCGGAAAGGTTTTTCGTAGTGAGCGGTATCTGCTCACAAAAGAAAATTTTCAGTCGATTTTTCAGAAGTGCAGATATTGCCGCAAATACATCAGAAACAGAAATATACATTTTTGCAACGCAGTGGCTAAACTATTCTTTATTAGAAATTATAGGCGGAACGTTTTCCACGAGAAGCTCTATCCAATGCAAAAAGGATTTTTCGAATCGGTCATTTAGAAACGGATATCGGAGAACGCTCCACGACCTAGCGGGCAAACAAACGTGCGTTACTTGAAAAAGAAACCGTATCCAAAATAGTCTTCGTTATAAAATGGTATTCGTAGGAAGAAAGAATTTTCGCAGTCTGATGTATAGAAGTAATGATATGGGATAAGATGTTTTTTTGAATTCGATTACATTTGCATTTACGCCATTAATCTAGGGGTGAAGTTATGCGTTAATCGTTCTCACCATTTGGGATTTCCACACACCAGTTCTGTTCTGAATTTTCATTCCTTTTGTTAATTTGCTTCATTAGTGAATAATTTCTCCATGCCGAAATAGTAAAAAAAAAAAAAGGGGGGGGGGGAGAAAGAAGAATGAACTCTCTTTAACTTAAAATCGTATCAGAATTTTACGGTGGCTGCGTTGCAAGCACATTATCGCTGAAGGAAAGATACCTGCCAGCTAACTACTTATTTATTTTGTAGTTTCTATGGTCCGTTTCCATTGATTCATGTAATGGCATCGAGAAGGTATTGATCCACGCAATGGCATAAAAAAATTATTGATTGCTGGTACTCGGAGGTAGCCTCTTCTTGCCGTGGTCAACTACCAGTATTCACTCCCACCCCCTCCCAAGCCTCAGATTCCCGCAACGAGCATTTATTTTCATGGATATGCATTGCGAAAGCACTCTTAATTGACCGCAAAACAATGAACAAGAAGCTCAAAGCTTTCTCTCTCTCTTGTCGGAAGATTTCTCTTCAGCGCTGTTTTACATCGCCTCCTAGAGGAATGCATTTAACTAAAACTTTTCCATGGAAACAAATCTGTGTAGGATATTAACCACCTGGAAGTTTTAACAGCAGCTTAGTATCTCATAATCATTTACCGCCGCCCCGGTGGCGCAGTAGTCTAAGGCGTTGGCCTCTGATCATTCGTCCGAAAGGGGTCCGGGTTCGAATCCCGGTGAGGCATGGATGTTGTGTTTGTCTTACGGCACTGGCTCTCTCCCTTCCCTGGAACCAGTGACCCTAAATTAGGGACGGGCGACTGCTTATAGCCCATTGAGTTGCTCACGGTGGTCGTTAAACCTCCAAAAAAAAAAAAAAAAAAAAAAAAAAAATCATTTACCAAGTTACGAACAGTGTTTCATTCGTATGCGCATCTACGCCTCTCTATTTGTTTTTTTAAACATTCTTTTGTATTTTACATTTCCCGAAGAAATTAAAAAAAAAAAAAAAAAGAGTCCTCTTTTCTCTAACCCTTAGCAGCAAAACGTCTGGTGCCCATGTAGCCGAGAATCATTGGGAGCAGCAGCTTCTGCTATAATTCACTATCAAAAGTAATTTCTCTTGGGTTATCTGTCGTTCGTGTTGTATCATTTCAATTTTGTTATTTTTACATTTGTAAAAGCGTGCAATGCACGTAAAGTACTGAAGTCATAATGAAATACAATAGCCATTTTCAGAAACCACCTAAAATAAAAGGTCAGAGAATTTATGACGATGTCCATTCTCCAGGAGGGGGGGGGCTTGCTTACCTTGCAGAGGGTGCTGAGCCCCCTCTATCTCCCTGCTAGCTACGACCCTGGTCTGAGCTGGAGTCCCGGCTGCCGCATACGTGCTGTGCCTATCTTACGGCACTGGCTCTCTACCTTTCCTGGAACCAGTGGCCTCAAATTAAGGACAAGCTGCTCCTTGAAACCTTCAGTGTGCCGCCCCGGTGGCGCAGTGGTCTAAGCGATGGCCTCTGATCATTCGTCCGAAAGGGGTCCGGGTTTGAATCCCGGTGAGGCATGGATGTTGCGTTTGTATTACGGCACTGAATCTCTCCCTTCCCTGGAACCAGTGACCCTAAATTAGGGACGGGCGACTGCTTATAGCCCATTGAGTTGCTCACGGTGGTCGTTAAACCTCCAATCAAAAAAAAAAAAAAACCTTCAGTGTTGTTCACGGTGCTCATTAAACACCAAAGAAAAGAAAACCGTCAGTATTTAGGAATACTTACGTACTTCAGGAATTAATTTCGCAGCGGTTCCATCGGTACTGCTAAAATCGCAAAAGTACATTTTCAGAAATGTTATTTCTTTACTTTTCTAAATTCAGCTAAAAAAAACAGACACTGCATCTGTTTGTTCGAATGGAAACTTGATGCATTCGGTCAATGGCAGCGCTATTTATTGTCAACTTCAAATGAACTTGAGATACAACTGATCGTATCTTCAAACTTACTTAAATAACTCTTGTAATCGGAAAGGAACGGTCTTTAACCTTGATGGTTTAAGTACCTCTTTTTGCCCTCTTAGGTCTGCAATTAGTACCTTTTTCTTTTTTTACAAAGAAGTCATTCAGAGGCTCAGTAAGCACTGAATTTGACACGCGTAAGCCTAATATGGAAAGGGAGTCGCGTGTTGTCACGTGCCGGAGTTATTTTCAAAGGTGAAGGATAACACTATGATACCATGAAAGGTGAAGAAACGGAACGGAAGAAAACATGCATGTGGAATACGTTTCTACAATATATATAAAACGGTACTAGACACACTGGAGCAGAAAAGGTAGATACAGGTACCTACAAAATACGGGGTGTGAAAAAAAATACGACTAAAATAACTGAAGACATTCATTTTTTGAGTAAGATTTCTTACAAAGGAGCCTTACTCAAAAAAAAGAATTTATTTAGAAACCCTTCCTGAAATCCTCCACAGCCCGGACTTAGCTGGAACGGTCAATGCCTGGTCCCTCAACCACGTTCAGACTAGTCAAATTACAGGTTAGTCAGGACCCAGCTAGAACGATCAAGGCCCAGCCCCTCAACCAGGTTCAGACTAGCCAATTTACAGATCAGCCAGGACCCAGCTAAAACGATTGATGCCGGGCCACTCAACCAGTTTCACTGGCCAACTTACAGGTTGGCCCGGACCCAGCTAGAACGATTAAGATCCGGCCTCCGAACCGTTGATTTATGATTAATACACATGCCCAGTTCGTGATGTTCTTCTGCTCACATTCTGCGATCTTCGTAACTCCTACATTTAAAGAGATACCGAAGAACTCAGCAAACGTGAACACGGAATCTGATTTCAACGTATTGCGTTTACTGTTTCAATTGGGTGGGATTGGTTTCTGTTTCCGAGAGTATATGGGTGGTGGTTATGTGTAAGGAAGAAACTAACATTTTTTTTTAATCCAATCTAAATGAAATTTCTTAAATCTATAAAAATAGATTGTCTATCTTTCTGTCGCCCACAGGAAAAAAAACTACTTAAACGACTCCCAGGTAGCACAGCCTTGCAATTTAACGTAGGCCCAATACTGAGCCACCGTTTTCTATTCCTAAAAGACGGAGGCTCAGTGTTGGGCTTACGTTAAATTTACAAGGCTGTGCTACCTGGGCTAGCTCTGAAGTTTGAAATCGTAGAAGCATTTGGCGATAGCCATCCTGGTGGCGCAGTAGTTTAAGCGCTGGCTTCTGATTTTTGTCGAAGATTGGTCCGGGTTCCAATCCCAGTGAGGCATGGGTGTCGTGTTTATCTCACTACACTTGATACCTTCTTTCCCTGGAACCAGTGACCCCAAATTAGGTATGGGCGACTGCTCATAGAGCTGCTCACGGGAGAAGAGACACAATGTTTGACTCTTGGTAAGGAACAAAAGACAGGAAAGATAAACTGGTTGGAAACTACATTTTCACGCGTCTGTCAGGTAACTGAGTTATTGCTAAATGTTTGGGCCTCCCTGGCTACCAAGAGATCTGAGGTGCTCGCTTCTGACAATTAAGTTCGAGATGTTCTAGGGTTCGATTTCCAATGTGGCATGGGTTGTGCGCAGTGGCGTAACTAGTGCAACGTGCGCTCCCGCAAAACTTAGTTCAGCGCCCTTATGCGCAGTAATTTTCCCAGGATTTCAAGCACGAGGGAGGATGCATTTTTCGCGGTGTGTGGTGGATAGGGAGTGGGGAGGGGGGGCGTCGTCAGGGAGAGTGTCTGGAAAAGTAATGCTGATACCCATAGAAGCTCTGTAACTTTAAATTTTTAAGTAATAGATTTAACAATACATGCAATTGTTTTGCACAAAACTAAAATAAATCACTTGAAGAAATCACCCTTTTGTACATGGCAGATATGCGGCAACTGTGAATAAACGTTGGCGCCTGTCGTGTACGTATTCCTAGGTGACTGTTTCCCCACATCCTCAATGGGGAATCCCCATGTGGATTCGCGCTTTTCCTCAGCAGCGCAGAGAGAGGGCGATTGAAGACCGATCGTATTACAACTGGGAGCCAAAGGGCCGAATAGCTTCAATCTGTAGGACATCCAGTGCTTTAAGAGTGAATCTTGAAATAAACACAGGTCTCGTTTCTTCAGAGAAATTGAACTGAAATGGAAACATGCATTGACTGATGCGAAGAAGCAAGGCCAGAGGAGGCTGAATAAGTCGGTCAGTACCGCTTTTTGGTAAAAAAATGTTCCTTGTTCTCGTCTATAAAACGAAATAAGGCTACAGGGTCGCTCCGATGGCACAGTGGTCAAAGCGATGGCTTCTGATAATTCGCCCGAGATGTGTCCGGGTTCGAATCCCGTGAAGCATGAATGCTGTTTGTCTTATGGCACTGCCTCTCTTCCTTCCCTGGAGTCAGTGACTTTAAATTAGAGACGGGTGGCTGCTTATAGCCCATTGAGTTGCTCACGGTGGTCGTTAAACTTACAATAACAAAACAACAACAACAAAATCTACAGGAGCCCCAGAAATATTTTGTCCCCCCCCCCCCCACAGACTAATTATCCAACATTTAAGATTTTCCAAGCATTGCGTTGTCAGAGCACCCCTTCCATCCACTCAGACGAGATGCTTTTCTTACCTGCTTGAGCCAGCCCCGCTTACACTTTGTATAACAGAAAAACAGGGAGAAACATGACAGAAAACGGACAGATCTAAAACTGCTGTAGCCAAGAAAGAATGGCAGGGAAAAGATAATTTTGGATTTTCCTACTATCCAGCAATAGATTACGGTTCAAATTCATTGGTTACTATACAAATTTGGAAGATGAGAATCCATTTATTGGTGTAAATATGACATGGATGTTAAGTCAGATAGTATCTGAAAACTTGAATATTTCGTCGTACTGAAGCTGGAATCGAACCCGCGTCTTCCGGATAGCGCCCAAGTATGCTGACCACTGCAGCACCCAGAGCGACCAAGTTTCCGAATGCCAGTTGCTTCGACTAGCGAATTCTGTGATGGTTGTATTTAAATTACTCGGAAACTTGAAACTTGGTCTTTCTGGGTGGTGTAGTGGTTAGCATACTCGGGCGCTGTCCGGGAGACGCGGGTTCGATTCCAGCGATGAAATTTTCAAGTTTTCGGATATTATCTGACTTTAACATCCATGTGAATCCGTTTATTGGTGTAAATATGACATCTTCCAAATTTGTATCCCGTATTTCATTCATTGGTTACTATTGGCGCGATGTTAGTTTCGTGTAAATGTTTCCAGGCAATGAAATCGAAAGGAGAGAAGCCCCAGATATTTGCTACAGCAATGTAAGCACTGTAAAATGTTTTCTTAAATTCACGAGCCACTTTGGCGTGTGATTCCTTTGGTGAATTGACGAAGCATATTTCTCATACAACCCTTTCCGTGAAATGACAGAAAGAAACCTGAATTTTCACGGATTTTTCGTATGCCAGAAAAATTCTGAATTTTCAGAAACCTTTCGGCAATTTTTTCCCCTATATTCACGGTAAATTTCCGTTTTTAAGATGTGTTAAAGGAAAATTCTGAATTCTCAGAAACCTTTCCGCAATTCGTTTCGTATATTGGGTTGGTGAGAATGAAATGTCCGGCGCCGAACGGGCAGTGGGAGTGGAACCACCAACAGGTGTTGCGGGTATTACGTCACAGAGTTACTAGAAATAGCCAGCACGTGTGTGAAGAACAAGGTTCAGGCGTGGTTTATTTGGGTGTAACGTGGCTTGCAAAGGAAACATGCAGACGCCGGATTTTGAGAGTCAACTTCCTGTATGAATTTAAACTAGGTGCAGGAATTGCCGCTCGAAACGTTAACAAAGCATTTGGGGAAAATGCGGCCAACAAACGAACCATTCGGCGATGGTTTGTGAAGTTTCGAAGAGAAGATACGGACCTGAAAAACGTGGTCACAGACCTTTTGCTGTTTCTGACTATGTTCTGTTACGTGTGGTTGAAGCGTATGGTCGAAAAACGTGTCGTGAGATAGAGGTAGAGGTAGGTGTCCCCCACACGGCAGTTGTTCGGCGTCTGGTTGCGCTGGGCAAGGTAAAAAAACCGGACATGTAGATGCCCGTATGAGTTGACAACTGCCAAACAAGACTAGGCGTTTCGAAGTGTGCGCATTACCGCTTGCTAGGAATAAACAGGAACTTTTACTGTATCGAATTGTTATCTGCGACGAGAAGTGGGTCCTTTATGATAATCGGAAAAGATCTGCACAATGGTTAAGCAAGGCACAGTCTGCTGGACGGCATCCTAAGCCACCACTACACAACAAGAAGATGATGCTCCTTGTCTGACGGTCCATAGCCGTGGTAATTCACCTGAGTTTCTTGGCAAGAGGCCAAACCACCACTGCAGAATGTTATTGTGCTGAATTACACCAGATGCACCGGAAATGCCTGCAGAAACAACCGGCTTTGGTCAACAAACATGGTGTTCTTTTGCACCAGCACAACGCTCGCCCTCATGTCACACAAGGAACGATGCTGACCACTAAGTGTCTCATCCTGCCTGTTCTCCGGACTTGTCTATGACAGACTATCGTCTTTTTTCGTCGCCTGGATTACTTCCTGTCCGGGAAACAGTTCACGACAGACAACGAGATTCAACGTGCAGTTGATGACTTCTTCGGGTTCCAGCCACAAGACTTTTTTCGTTCCGGCATCATGGTCTTGCCGGACAGATGGCAACTATGTGTCGATGCCGAGGGGGATTATTTTGCCTAGGCAAGTTGTTCTACTTTTCCGTTCTCGCCGTCCACGTGTGCTGTTTCACTCGCACCGATCCAATAGTAACGGAAGCACTCCCTTCTCACTTTTTCAATATCTATTTAACGAGAAATTTCAGGAGGTAATTCAAGCGGTTCGTAAGAATACTTGAGATTTGATTAACTATTAAATTTCTATCGTCTGTCGAACGATCTGGTTTTTGAAGTTCTGTAGCAAGATCTGATGTTGTGGATGTAGCATATCGCATGAAGATTGGTTAATGTGGCACAGCCCTGGTGGCGCAGTGGTCTAAGGCGCTGGCGTCTGATCATTCGTCCGTAAGGGGTCTGGGTTCGAATCCCGGTCAGGCATGGAAGTTGTGTTTGTCTTACGGCACTGGCTCTCTCCCTTCCCTGGAACCAGTGACCCTAAATTAGGGACGGGCGACTGCTTATAGCCCATTGAGTTGCTCACGGTGGTCGTTAAACCTCCAATCAAAAAAAAAAAAAAAAAAAAAAAAAAAATGTTGCACAGGATATTTCTGCTCTTTTTCCCATTTTGTGCACCAGCTATTATATGCAGTATTGTGTTACTTTAAAAAGCCGGGTACTTAAATTATAGTACAGATAATTGTACCATGTCTGTTTATCAGTCTTTTGACATCTCTTACGATAAAAGATATTATAGCTATCAAGAGTAAATTTTATATTCAGGAGTTATCTCAAATGATACTATAAAACAATATATTTCACCTTTTCTTAAAGATAATTGAAAGTAATTGTCAGTTAAAAAAGATTTTAAGTTTCAAAGCGTTGTGGTTTTTCTAAAAATCAAGATGAAAAAAAAATACCTAATTTGTGATCAGTTCTACGGAAAAAATATAATTATTACAAATCTATTAAAAAAATAAGCTGCAACAGAAAATAATACCTAAATCACTCGCATTAATGACAAAAAAAAAAATCATACCATAAACATGATTACAGTTCCCCAGTCTTTCTGGCTCAGTGGTTAAGACCCGCGTGATCTGCACCCAAACGACGTCGGTTCGGTCCCTGCCGCAGCGAAATGCTGATTTGCTGCCTTAGGGCTGGAAAATTCAGCGTCTTCAATTTTGCGAAATTTCTGTATGAATACGGAAAAACCTGAAACGGATTTTTTTGAAATAAACAGAATTTCACTACGGAAAATCTATGAAAATACGGAAGTTAAAAACAAAACAAAAAAACAAGTTATTAAAATCATGCAATGCATTGATTATGATACTCTTTCCAACATACCTGAATATGAGGATAATGGCTGTGGAATAAATCTCGCTTCTGTTCCCTGACCTTTGACTCCATTCCGATGATATTTAACAGAACCGGTTCAGTGTACCTCCGGAACAACATGATAAAGTTTTGTCGGAATTTTTGCGCGAGTTAAGTTTTTTTGAACCATTTTTGCGCGAGTTATCGTGCAGACAGACAGACGGACAAAGCTGGAGCATATACGCTTCTTCAACCTACGGTTGGAAAGCGCAAAAAAAAAAAAAAAAAAAATTAGTAAAATCATGCAATGCATTGATTATGATACCAGAAATCATTACTCAAGTTATTACTCAATATATGTGGATATATTATTACTCAATATATTGGGCTGGACATACTGCCAGAAGGACAGATCATCGATGGACAGCCGAAATTTTAGATTGGATTCCAAGGGACAGGAAAAGACCCAGAAGACCACATGGGAGATGGGTGAATGAAATTCGAAAGTGTGCAGGGGTGACATGGAGGAGACTGGCACAAGACAGACCGTTGTGGAGGAAACTTGGGGAGACCTTCGTCCAGCAGTGGATTGATAATGGTTGACAATGATGATGATGATATGTGGATAACTTTATCATGTTGTTTCCGGAGGTATACCGGTTCAGTATACCTCCGGAACAACATGATAAAGTTTTGTCTCAATAGAAGCATTTTTAGTCAAGTTATAAGGATAATGGCTGTGGAGAATAAATCTCTCTCCTGTGCTCAGACCTTTGACCCCATTTCGACGATATTAAACAGAATTGGTGCAGTATACCTACGGAACATGATAAAGTTTTGTCGCAGTCGAAGCATTTTTACATAAGTTACGACGCATAAGGGCGACGGAATGGATTCTGGTCCTATGTCCTGACCTTTGACCTCATTTCGCCCATTTTCAATAGGCTTCGTTCCCAGGTTGTCCCTTACCACATACTGAAATTTCATCGAAATTGAACATTTTTACGCGAGTTATCGTATGAAAAGACAGACGGACAAAGGTGGAGCATATACTATATACGCTTCCTCAAACTACGATTGGAAAGCGTAAACAAGTTAGTAAAATCATGCATTGCGTTGATTATGATACGCTTTCCAACATACCAGAAATCATATAAATCTCGCAGTTGTGCCCTGACCTTCTACTCCATTTCGATGATATTTAATTGAACTGGTTCAGTATACCTCCGGAACTACATACTGAAGTTTTGTCGCAATAGAAGCATTTTTAGTCAAGTTATGAGGATAATGGCTGTGGAATAAATCTCGCTCCATGTGTCCTGACCTTTGATTCCATTTCGATGATATTCAACAGAACCGGTTCAGTGTACCTTTGGAACAACATGATAAAGTTTTGTCGCAATCGAAGCATTTTTACGTAAGTTATGACGCATAAAGGCAATGGAATGGAATTGAGCCCCGCTCCTATATCGTGACCTTTGACCCCATTTTGTCCATTTTCAATAGGGTTCGTCTCCGGATGGTCCCCTACCACATACTAAAATTTCATCGAAATCAAAACATTTTTACGCAAGTTATGACGCATAACGGCAATGGAATGGATCCCACTCCTATGTCCTGACCTTTGACCCCATTTCGTCCATTTTTAATAAAAGTCATTTCAAGGTGGTCCCCTACCACATACTAACATTTCATCCAAATTGAACTATTTTACGCAAGTTATGAACTATAAAGGCAATGGAATGGATTTCTCTCTTATGTCGTTACCTTTGACCCCATTTCGACCATTTTCAATAGGGTTCGTCCCCGGGCTATTCCCTACCACATACTAAAATTTCATCGAAATCGAACCATTTTTACGAAAGTTATGACGCATAAGGGCAATGGAATGGATCCCGCTCCTATGTCGTGATCTCTGACCCCATTTCGTCCATTATTGGGTTCGTCCCTAGTGGTCCCCTACCACATACTAAAATTTCATCGAAATCGAACCATTTTTACGCGAGTTATCGTGCGGACAGACAGACGGACAAAGCTGGAGCATATACGCTTCTTCAACCTACGGTTGGAAAGCGTATAAAACGAACACTTTTAGAAACAGAAACGGAAATTTCGTTAAAAGACACACACCTACTGGCAGCTGTGCTGCATTTTATTTTTAGAAATGTTCCATGAATTCACACCACTTGTTTTTAACAGTCGAGTTTAACTTCCAGAATTGAACAATCCTCCTCAGCTGCCCTTCTGTTATTGTTGATAGGCAAATCAAGTGATGCAGGACATTTAAAAAAATATATCAGAAGATGCAACTCCTGTTTTCAAATGACATCTTCTGGCGCCGCCCCGGTGGCGCAGTGGTCTAAGGCGCTGGCCTCTGATCATTCGTCCGTAAGGGGTCCGGGTTCGAATCCCGGTCAGGCATGGATGTTGTGTTTGTCTTACGGCACTGGCTCTCTCCCTTCCCTGGAACCAGTGACCCTAAATTAGGGACGGGCGACTGCTTATAGCCCATTGAGTTGCTCACGGTGGTCGTTAAACCTCCAATCAAAAAAAAAAAAAAAAAAAAAAAAAAAAAATCTTCTGGCACCACAAAAGAAAGTAAAGAACCTGGCTACATGCCCACATTTAAAGTTCAAGATCAAGTACATCATCGGTTGGCAGTTTACAGCCACGACCTAATAAAGAGTTGAAATACTTGCAGATCTACTTTATATGTGAACAAAGAGAAGGAAGCTCAGCAGCGTTTCAAAAATGACCTTCAAATAAGGCGCTAGGCATTACAAGGGTGAGGTGAAAGTTCGCCCCGTTTTGATTTACGCATAATGTTGTGGACCTTCATTCCTGTGAGAAACGTGGCCAGTGTCCACAATGATACCCATTTTACACGGAGGCACTTTGCATTATCAGGTTAGCAGAGGATAATGGTCGATAAGTGCGCTGTTCGGGTGCTCTTGCGCCATTATTGAAAAAAGAATTAAAAAAACGGTTAAATGCGGCATCTAGAGAGGAAGTCTGCGCAGTTGAAGAGGAGGTAAGCAGGGTAAGCAGATGACCATATTCCTGCACCGTCTGACATCGCAGGGATTAATGTTCTCAATGGTGGAATGTCGCAGAGAGGCGTTCCGACAGCAATACCCTGGAGGGAACGAGGCTCCAGCAACGGAAGCTAATGATGGGAGCGCTCCTAAGGAAAATTTTTAAACTGGGAGATTGTTTCGCACGCCAACACCTTTCTTTCTTAGGACCACACTTTTGTCCTTTATTAAAACAAAGATACAAATCAAATTATAATTTCATTGATTAGTTAATACATTTAATGTAAAATAGTGATTAAGAACAATTATCATTTCGAAATCAGAAATGCCGCCCCGGTGTCGCAGTGGTCTAAGGCGCTGGCCTCTGATCATTCGTCCGTCTGGGGTCTGGGTTCGAATCCCGGTGAGGCATGGATGTTGTGTTTGTCTTACGGCACTGGCTCTCTCCCTTCCCTGGAACCAGTGACCCCCTAAATTAGGGACGGGCGACTGCTTATAGCCCATTGAGTTGCTCACGGTGGTCGTTAAACCTCCAAAAAAAAAAAAAAATCAGAAAAATCAACTGGATCATGAAAAATCAAACTTGATAAAGCAACTCATCAAAAATAAAAATCATGAAAAATCTAACTTGATAAAACAACTCTTTAACAACACTTTTCAGTTGAAATACATTTGTCAAGACATTTCATTAAACTAGAAACATTTTAAAGCCAAAATTTGACATTAAGTAAGCACTGAAATTACTGAAAGACGTTATTTAAAATTGTATTAGAACATTTCTACGAACATTTCATTCTATGCTAACATCGGAAAATCTTCAAACAAACATTTCATTATGCAAATTTGTTACTATTTCAACACAAGTATTACAAAGCAAACTTTAGCTTTCCACCTCTGAGGTTAACAGTATAATCTCTAGTGTGGAGCTCCTACACACAGCACTTTGACAACACCCAACTGGGAAGCAGCACTGCAAGAAAGTAGTTCCGGCATTTCGGTGCTGGAGATACCAGTCTCCGAGGACAAGTTGAGGTCAAGGCATTCAACGAACACCAATGCTGACAATCTGTTTAAAACTGCGACAGCTAACAACGGCACCAGTACATGGCAGTACAGGAGTGAGACAAGGTGACACCATATCTCCGAGGCTCTTTAATGCCACATTGGAAAATGTCTTTCAATCACTGAACTGGGAAAACAGGGGGATAAAGATTAATGGAGATTATCTAACCCACCTTCGTTTTGCTGATGACATAGTCATTTTTGCAACTACCCCATCAGAGCTACAGAGTATGATCCAGGAACTTGCTGACAAGAGTAAAGAAGTGGGATTGGAAATGAACTTTCAGGGGACAGGATTGATGTACAGTGCTTTTACAGGAAATGAAGATTTGTCGATTGATGGAGAAGGGCTGGAGATAACAGACACGTACGTTTATCTTGGACAGCAGATGTCAAGTGGGGGTCACATTGGTGAAGAAATTAGTCGGCGTACAAAACTTGCCTGGAGAGCTTTTGGAAGAAACAGCATAATTTTCAAGAGCAATATGCCATTATGTCTTAAAAGAAAAGTGTTTGATCAATGCATCCTTCCAGTGCTTACGTATGGTGCAGAGACGTGGACCTTAGCTAAAAGAGACATACAAAGGCTGCAGGCAACTCAAAGTAGCATGGAGAGGTGCACGCTTGGTGTAACCAGGAGAGATAAGAAGAGGGACTCTCGTAGATCCGAAAAATGACAAGAGTGGAAGACATCATGATCAGAGTTAAATCCCTGAAATGGCAATGGGCTGGACATACTGCCAGAAGAACAGACCATCGATGGACAGCCGAAATTTTAGATTGGATTCCAAGGGACAGGAAAAGACCCAGAAGAAGACCACGTGGGAGATGGGTGGATGAAATTCGAAAGTATGTGGGAGGAGGAGACTGGCACAAGACAGACCGTTGTGTAGGAAATTTGGGGAGACCTTCGTCCAGCAGTGGATTGATAATGGTTGACAATGATGATGATGACATGGCAATTAACAGCTGAGGTGGAGTCTTTCCCAAGCCACCGCATTCGTCATCTGTACCAGTTTGGTTTCTCCTGCCATCGAATGGTGGTTCCTCATGAACTGACATCGCTGCAGGCGGAACAACGTGTCGTGCTCTGTTGCGAACTGCTGTCCAATTTACAACGCTAAATTTTGGCGTCATATCATCTCAGATGATGAAAAGTGAATATTATTACGTCACTTTAAAATTGGGAACTAGTGAGTGAAGCCACGTCATGAAGCACAGCCAGTGGTGCAAACGGGGAAGTTCGAGAGGAAAGTCATGCTGGGGAATTGTGAGTAACCTGTGCACTGGTGCCAGATGGTGAGGTGGTGGGCGGGAAGCTCTATGCCGAGCTGTTGCAGCTTGTCCAGAATGCTCTACTCCAACGCTGTCCAGAGCTCATCAATACGAAGCAGGTGTTTGGTGCAAGTGGGAAATGCCCCAACCTGCACCTCCAAATTGGTCAGCCAAAAACTAGCGGAATTGTAAAGGGTTGATATCATACCCCACCATTCATACATCCAGTCCGGACCTTGCCCCCATCAGACCACCACTCTGGTCCATTTCTTACTAGGGCGTCACTTGGATTCGGTGGTGGGTGTGGAATGTAGCATCAGAGAGTTTGTCCTCGAAACCTGCCGAGTGATGCCATCGTGGGATGGTGCCTCTAGTGGAACGTTCACAAAGGGGTATAGAAACCAAAGGCGTGTATAGCTTTCAGATCAGATCATATGTAGAGGATTTTAGGCTAGAGTGCCCCATAGGAAAGTGACACGGAAGCGAGGTAGAAAGGGGGACGAAGACTCCCGTATTTATTACCGGGGGGGGGGGGTCCGGTACGCGGGGTCCGGTACCCGTGGTCCGACGGCTTAACGTGCCCATCCGACGCACGACGGGCATTTAGTGGTTCGAACGTTCGTACCAGGTCCAGGATCGAACCTGAGGTTACTTCCATGGCAGCCACGAACGTTGACCACTAGGCCACCCGCGGCCCGGTATAGCTTTCATGCACGATTACACTTTTTAGCTGCAAACGAGACAAACTTTTAACGGGTATCGTACACTTGATCGAAAGATTACTTGACCGAAAATCAGTTCTCCGAAAATCACTTCATTGAAAGGTACATTTCACCGAAGAGTCACTTGACGAAAAGTTCATTTCACCGAAGGGTCACTTGACCGAAAAGTTCATTTCACCGAAAGATCTCTTCACATAATAGTTTATTTTATCGAAAGGTCATTTGATCAAAAAGTTCATTTCACCGAAGGATTACTTCACCTAATAGTTCATTAGATCGAAAGATCATTTCACCGATAGGTCTCTTCACCTTAAAGTTCATTTCATCGAAAGTTCATTAGATCGAAAGGTCTCTTCACCTAACAGTTTATTTCGTCGATAGGTCATATGATCAAAAAGTTCATTTCACCGAAGCATTACCTCACTTAAAAGTTTATTAGATCGAATGATCATTTCACCGAATGGTCAGTTTATCGAAAATTTAGAGTTTTGTTGTTAAAGATTTGTTGAAGTGTGGTGCGGGTTTTTGGAAAACTGGCCATCTAAACGTTATGGGATTGTATAAAAAATGCACTTTCGATTTCTACGAAACGCTTTTTGAGTAGGTAGGTCTTTTGAAATATAACATTAATTATATAAGGCCTAGGTATAGGCATTTTTAGTTAATTTTCGATCGTCTGAGCTCATATTCATAAGGTTTACATAGCAAATCAAGAAAATCATGTTCCACTTTTACTCATCACAAAACAATGTTTTGACCATAGGCCTAGATATAAACATTTTTAGAAGATTTTAACCCTCTGTACTGATATTCATAAGCGTTTCATAAAATTTAAAGTAAAATATGTTGCATTTTTACTCAAGCCCAAAAGATTAATTTTAAGGCCCTAGGCCTGGATCTGGGCATTTCCAACAAATTTTAGTCCTCCGTGCTCATATTCATGTCCTTAAAGAGTAAAGTTAATAATGTTCCACTGTTACACAACCGAAAAACGTTAATTTTTTGGCCCTAGGCCAAAAATGGCCTTTTCAGCATACTTTAACCATCTGTGCTCATAATCATTATGTAAAAAAGGAAAGTTAATAATGTTGTACTTTTTTACTCAGGTCCAAAAGTTAGTTTTAAGGCACTATGCCTCTTTTTAGCATATGCAGTATTAATCATTCGTGATCATATTCATAAGTTTTCATTAGCAGTCATGTTAATAATGTTCCACTATTACTCAACCACAAAACTTAAATTTTTAGGCTTTAGGCCTAGAAATAGGCCTTTTTAAAAATTTTAATCCTCCGTGTTCATGTTCATCGCTGATTTTAAAGCAGAATTTTTGTGTCTCTGTAAATTTACAGTAATACTGTATTAACTTGATTTGTTATGTAAACCTTATGATTATGATCCTGGATTGGGGACCCTGGGTGCTGAAGCACGGATGATTTAAATTAGCTGAAAAGGCCTAAACCGATGCCTAGGGACTTAAAATTAATTCTTTGCGTTCTTTGTGACAGAGAAACCAAAAGTGCAATTTGGGTATGATCCCCTAAAGTTTCGGTGGTCTATCATCCGAACTGGCACCACGCTTCAACAGACCCTGTGATGAAATTCAAAGTTTTCGATAAACTGACCCTTCGGTGAAATGACCATTCGATCAAATGAACTTTAAGGTAAAGAGACCTTTCGGGGAAATGGACTTTTCGATCATGTGACCCTTCGGTGAAATGGACTTTTCGATCATGTGACCCTTCGGTGAAATGGACTTTTCGATCATGTGACCCTTCGGTGAAATGGACTTCTCGATCATGTGGCCCTTCGGTGAAGTAATCAATCGGGCAAATGAACCAGACCCACTTTTAACTCACCCTGGTATTGCAGTTGCAAGAAATGCTCCATCGTGAAAATAACCATCGCTTACCCGGACGCTTTTTAATGATAAACATCATTGCACTTTGGACAACTGGTAAGCAGAATGATGTACCCGGTGGAAGCAGAATCCCTCAACCAGTTATAAACTACATTGAAATAGCAAGTTATTCGCAACACCTACCGTGTTTGGCTGCCCTTGACCTTTAAAAACAGCCTCGATTCGATCTGGCATGGATTCAGCAAGATGCTGATGTCGTTCTATAGGTATGTTCTACTATGCGGGTGTGATGGCTTAATTACCGAATATTCGCTGGAGGATAATCTCTTTTACAAATGCCTCTCTCAATCTCATCTCACAGGTGTTCAATTGGGTTAAAATCTGAGGACTGTGGGGACTATTTTAGCACTTTGAAGTCATACTCGTGGAAACACTGTGACAATTCAAGTTTGTGGTATGAGGCATCATTATCCTACTGGAAGTATCCCGCCCCATTAAGAAACACCATCCACATGTGCTGGTGTGCTTGATCAACTCTTTGCATCCAAATGCTGTTTCACAGGTACTAAGGAACACGATGCTTGCCATGAAAACTGATCCCATACCATTACACTGCCTCCACCAGCTTGTATAGTTATCGTTAGTCAGCTGGAATCCGCCAATTCGTGCTGTTGACGCCATTTTCTGCTTCGTCGGTCGGCGTGAATCGATTGAAAACGTAATCCATTGGACCAGGCGACCTTTTTCGAGTCCTCAAGAGTCTAGATGTAGTGCTCTCGTAGCCATTGCAAATAATTTTTTATTTTTTAAACAGACAAGTGGTACACATAAGAAACATCTGCTGTATGGTCCATTCGGGCCAATGTACATAGGGCTGTATATGCTGAAATTCTCCTCTCGTTACCGCTGTTCTACTGCGCGGGTACTACTACTTCTCCGACCATCATTGCTCTCGCATATCGACCAGTTGTTTCCGCAAACGAGAAGCCAGCCGATTGTTTGTTTTGTTCTTTGTACACCACTCATCGCACACCCTCGATATAGTTGCATAACCGAGAAGGTCCTGTCCAATCACCCTAGCTCTCTACATCGACCAGTCGTTCCCACTCACAGGAAGACCGCTGACTACTTATTTTGTTGTTTGTGCACCACTCATTGTAGACCCTCGATACAGTTTTTGTTGCATAGTTGAGAAGGTTTGGTGTTGTAACAGTCCTGTCCAATCACCCTAGCTCTCTAAATCGACCAATCGTTCCCACTCACAGGAAGACCGCTGACTGCTGGTTTTGTTGTTTGCGTACCACTCACTGTATACCCGGGACACAGTGGCTCTTGCATAGCCGTTAAGGTTTGCTGTTTCTGAGACGGATACACCTGCTGTCCTCTGTGATGGCTCTTTCAAAGTCATTTAAATTACGAATGTTTCCCATATTGCCACTATCTATGCTTCGTGCACGTCTGAGTATTTTGCAGTCAGATGTTTACAAAGCCATTTGAACATAACACTTGCGTACGTGCACTGTAAAAAAATAAAAAAAATAAATAAAAGTGTGAATTCACGGAAAATTTCTGAAGATAACTAGCATCAAAGTTGCCCGTAAGTGTCAGTCTTTTAACGAAATTTCCGTTTTTAAAAATTTCAGTCTCTTTTTAGCTTCAGTAAATCGACAGATTTTCCGTTCAGAAAAGTCCATTTCAAGTTTGTGTTCCGTATTTTTACAGAAATTTCGTAAAATCGAAGACGCTGAAATTTTCAGCCCTTACTCCATACAATCCTTTTGCGCCGGTGGGACTCTGAGGTCGTTTGGGTTGGGCTCAACAGAGATACCGCGCGTCTTAATCCTTGAGCCAGAAACACTCAGAATTCACGTTCAAGGCAAAATTCTAATTCCGCAGTGATATATTTTTTTTTTTTTTTTTTTTTTTTGCTATTAAGGCCAGTGATTAAGTCATTTTATTTTCTGCTGGAGTTTATTATTTTTTGAATAGCTTTGTAACAATGTTTTTTTGTGTGAGAGGACTTATCACAAACTAAGTATTTTTGTAATCGTAATTTTTTCCAAGCAACATAATGCTTTGGGACTTGAAATCATTTTAAAACTGACAACGAATTCCAATTATCGTTAAGAAAAGGTGAAATATTTTATAATATTTCACATGGGATTTTTTAAAATATTTTATAATATTTCACAAAACTCTTAAATATGAAACATACTCTTGACAGCTATAATAGCTTTTGTCTTAAGGACACCACTGACTGATGCATAGACATTGTACAATCACCTGTACAATAATTTAAGTACCCGGTTTCTTACAGTAACAAAACATATAATTGTAAGTGCACAAAATCGGGGAGAGAAGAAGAAATATCCTGTGCATCAATAACCAAAATTTCATGCGATATGCTATCCACAATATCCGATCTCACTGCAACACTTCAAAATCGGATCCTTCCACAGACGATTGAAAATTAACGGTTAATCAAACCTCAAGTATTTCCGCAAATCGCTTGTACTGTCGGAAATTTTTCGTCATATGGATACTAGTGCTGAGCTCGGGCTCAATTGTAAGGGCCCGAGCCGGAAGTCTGTCAGCCCGAGCCCGAAGTCTGTCAGCCCGAGCCCCGAAGTCTGTCAGCCCGGGCATGAATTTTATATTGCAAGATAGATCCTAGCCCGAACGATCCCGAAAACTATGACAAACCTGTTCAGGCATGAATGAAAAGAAATTATCTTCTCTTCCAGAATTCCACTCTGCTCCCCTAGCAATTAACAGATGTCCTTCTTAATTGTGGAGTAGGGAAGGGAGCTATTTGTTTCTATGGTATAACCGCACGATTTTTTTTTGGCGATTAATGTCCTCCTGAAATGCTTCGGGCGGTCGGAATCCGGAAAGATCAGTTGGCGCTGTAAGCTACTTACCTTGTTCAATAGAACCAGAAAGAAGCTGTAGTGTGTAAATAGAAGGCAACATCTCCCTGGCGGACTATGTACTGTCTAGGATCTATAGTTATTGAAGAAGCTTTTCCTCCCGCAGAAATCCACTAATGCGTGGCCATGCTACTCAAGCCCAGAATAAACAGCCCCTCCCGAGTCTCCCACCTCTCAACCCAAACCCAGTTGCCAAAGAATTCTTATTACTAACTAGAAAGTGTTAAAAAATCTGTGTGTGAAAAATCACGCAAAATCACATTTAAAAAAAAGAATAACGCCGCCCTAGTGGCGCAGTGGTCTAAGCGATGGCTTCTGATCATTCGTCCAAGATGGGTCCGCGTTCGAATCCCGTGAGGCATGGATGTTGTGTTTGTCTTACGGCACTGGCTCTCTCTCCCTTCCCTGGAGCAAGTGCCCTTAAATTAAGGACGATCGACTGCTTAGCCCATCCAGTTGCTCACGGTGGTCGTTAAACACTCAAAATAATAAAAAAAAAAATCTCACTCAGAGTCCGAGCCCGTCCAAACACATTTCGAGCCCGGGCTCGGTCTGTCTCAGCTCTGATGGATATGGAAAAAGTGAGAATGGAGTTTTTCTGTTCATATACGAAAGGAATTGCGGAAAGGTTTCAGAAAATTCAGAATTTACCTGGCATACGAAAAATCCGTGAAATTCATTCAGGTTTCTTTCCGTCATTTCACAGAAAAGGTTGCATCAGAAATATTTTTAGAGTGATGATGACACGTGTCTGATTGCCTACGGATGTTCTTAATTATTTGCTACTTCAATGTATATCAGTGTAAAAAAAAAAAAAAAAAAAATGGAGACCTGAAGTTTATCCTTGACTAGGTTAAATACATAATGTCCGATTATAAACAGGTTTAAAATTTTAAGTCTTCAAACTACACCGCGCTTGCACATACCTGGCCTCACTTGAAGAAAAAAAAAAAAAAAAACCATTTAGAAGAGGAACTCATGGATAAGGAAAATGACAAGAGTGGAAGACATCGGAAGTCAGAGTGAAAAGTGGAAGGTATTTAACCAATCGAATTTTTCAATCTTTTTGCGACTGAAGAATTTTACAATTTATTAATTACCGTCTACAGGATATGCACGTCTACAGCGTATGTATTTGCAAAGCAATGAAATGCTATAGACGTGCATATCCGTCAAATCCCATAGACGTAAAATCCCTGAAATGGCAATGGGCTGATGTTGCCAGAAGAACGGATCTCCGATGGACAACCGAAATTCTAAACTGGATTCCGACAGACAGGAAAAGACCCAGAAGAAGGCCACATGGGAGATGAGTGGATGAAATTTGAAAGCATGCGGGAGTGACGTGGACGAGACTGGCGCAAGGCAGACCGTTGTGGAAGAAACTTAGGGAGACCTTCATCCATCAGTGGATTGATAACGGTTGATGATGTATATGTTGGGAAAGTCAAGAAGGGTGATGCATTTGAGGATCTATTTAAAATTTTCTGATCAACACTCGTCAATGATTGAACTAATCAGCTGCTTCACTGGTTATCTTACCTAAACGATTAAACTGTTTCAATGACAGGTTCGTAATACCTTGAAGTGTCCGGTTGCTCCCTCTCTTTACTTTTTTTTTCCTGAGCATCAAAAATGTAGCGATTCTTTTTCGTTTTTTGAATCGAAAGCATGCGGGAGATAGAAGTTTTAAGTGTTGCACAACACTTTTCCATCCATTTTCCTCCCGTAAGCATGATGCCATCTACCGCAATCATAATAACTGGGTACCGTTGCATAAATAGATCGACTCAAGTCCTCCAATAAGGCCGTGAGTTGGCTCATTGTCGGTGGTGTTGAACTTTGATGTATATTATGAGTTAGGAGAGGGGGTGGGTGGGAAACGTCTAAAAATGGATAAATTTTTGATGTGTGGTGATATCGTTTTCACCTTGAAAATACCTGCCAGAAGCTGCCTGAACACAAGAATGAGAAGGTTATAACATTTCAAGGGCTCTGGAGGAGAGTTTATTGGAGTTCAAGGTTTCTGTGGTCACGCGCGATGCCCGTGATTCATCGAGACTTGGCTCGCAGTTACGGGTTTTTGCAGAGCGGTTTTAGGCGTCGTCACCCACGCAAGCAAGCTGAAGCGAATGCTGCGATGGCCTTCTCTTTCAGTTGTGTGTGTGTGGTTGACTTGGGCTCTGTGTGTATGTATGTGTTATTTGGAATCATTGTTCGCATCAGGAATTTTAGCTGTATCCTGTTCTTTTTTTATTCGGTATTTAACCTTCGCCAATCAGGTGGCAGAGGCCTCTTCCATGGCCAGCACGTGCTGAACTTGGCGATGAAATGAGTTAAGAGGTTTGCAACTTGAGCTTTAGTTTTGATCGCGAATTACCTGGTGTAATCGTTTATGCCTAAACGTTGATGTCTACGAGGTAGCGGTGTACCTACAGACATGCATGTACGGTGTAGTATACATCCAAAATAGCGTTAGAAGACATGGGGAGGGGGGGGAGAGGCTAATCGAGGTGGGAATTCAGCATGCTTTTAGAACTGTGATCTTTAACTTTTGTGATTCACTTTATGAAGCTACAGTTTTTTTTTTTTTTCGGAACTGAACGACTACCGCGAGCAGCTCGGACCTCGGCGGCCGGGCGCTTTTGACCGTTCTTCCAAGATGGGCCTATGTTCGAGCCCTGGATGGGTGGTGTGTTTGTCTGATGACCCCAAGCTCTGTCTCTCTTATCGAAGCAATTGCCCGAAATTCGGGATGGGCGAATGGTTCTACTCCCCAGAGTTGTTCATGGTGGTTGCCCAGACCACATTTTTAAGGAGCCAAGGGGCTGGACAGTATTTTGGGGCCCCAGTATTATTGGCACATCTAGGATTTCACTGGGTGGCCGAATAAAAATACCCAAGAGGAAACATTCCCAAAGTATGCTGAGGAATCCATAAAAATATCCCCGCCATATTGAAGTGTATATCCCATGATTCTTCATGGACGAATCAGTATTAGCAAAAACAATGTAAAAACGCATGGTTGAAAAATGGACACCAGTTCATTTCTGCTTTATTCCCCCACTCCCCAGGGCTTGTTGAAATTATATCAATGTAGTGGACAAAATATGGTCCAAATATCATGTTTCAAACGAATTCTTAATGAATGGAAATTTTCCCCAATTACAGATATATACAAAACATCTGTAATGCTTTTGAAAGATTTGAGGATGAACAGGTGGCTACTGTACTTTTTGCGGACTCCTTAAAAAGCGGAAAGAAATAGGAAAATGTTTCACAAGCCAGTTTCTTATAGTTCTTGCTGTGCTTTCTGCAAAAAAAAAAAAAAAAAAAAGAGGTGAAAAGAAAGAAAGAAATGTAGAACTCTGTCAATTCTTCAAGCACCCTTCATAATTCTGGGAACCCTTGAAAATGCAGGGGGCGGGCTGCAGCCCCCTTAGCCCCTCTCTTAAATGGGATCCGTGGTTGCCAAACCTCAAAACAAGAAAAGAAAAACTGTTATAAGTACTCATCCGTTCCTAATTTAGGGCCATTGATTCCAGGGTAGGCCGCCACGGTGGCGCAGTGGTCTAAGCGATGGCCTCTGATCATTCGTCCGAAAGGGGTCCGGGTTCGAATCCCGGTGAGGCATGGATGTTGTGTTTGTCTTACGGCACTGGCTCTCTCCCTTCCCTGGAACCAGTGACCCTAAATTAAGAACGGGCGACTGCTTATAGCCCATTGAGTTGCTCACAATGGTCGTTAAACCTCCAATCAAAAAAAAAAAAAAGATTCCAGGGCCGGAAGAGAGCCAACTCCGTAAGACAAACACCTCAAACTTGTCTCACTCGCACTTGTGTCGAATTCGGACGATTAGCCAAAACTCCGCTCCTGACTTTTCGGCAACCTGGACTACAGCTGCACAGTTTTTGCATAAGAACAAACATAAATAGTTGACAGCTGTGGACCTGATATAGTGTACTGGCATTGGCTGTTGTATTCACATATGGGTTGCGAATTTCGACCATCTCTGTGATCTGCAATTTTAAATTAGGGACAACGATTTCTTGTCAGCCTGGTTCCAAGCATTGATGAACGAAAGCCTCCTTCGTTTCTTTCCAGATGCCTCTGATTTTTACTTTCGATTTCCATTCTCGTTCTTGCAGTATTCATTTTTTTCATCCTATTATCTTTGAATCTTCTTTTCTGGTGCCCCCATTTGACTTGGTCATTCAACTGGACCATCTTCTTTTCCTGGTAGGTGGGCCTGCCCATTTTCATTTCATTTGCTTGACGTGCAGATCCATAACTAGAACCCCCTCAGATCTAACTGTGCTACGGGAACCTCAGAAATACCTGTAGTACATCACTGTTGGAATTTTTGCAATTCCATACACTCTTCAATAGACGTAAGACAATATAATAATAACAACGTTTCGCACAATAAAATGTTTATTATACATCGACTATAGTTTCGCAGAGCGATTGGCTCGGCTTCCTCAGGACGAATGGAGCGTAAACATTCAAATCATTGTGACATCATCAGAATTCTGACGGTCACGGGTTTTGGCGAGTTGTTTCCACGCGCTTGAAAGAAATGGAGTCGACGTCATGTCGTTGACAAGCCGTGACGAGTTCCGGTATATGTGGAAAGCTTCTAATATATTAAGCTTGAAAGTCGAGTCCGGTTTATCAATAAGCGTAGCGTTTCCAAACAAAAAGTTATGGTTATTTTCGTGACAATGTTGAGCTATAGACGACTTCTTCAGTTCATAGTTCCGTACATATGTCTTGTGTTCCTTCACACGGAAGCTTAAAGCCCTGCGGGTCTGTCCTATATATGAAAGTCCACATTCACAAGGTATCTGATAAATTCCCCAGGAGTTTAAGTCTTCGATGTAGTCTTTTGATCCGTAAAAATTCATCTTGTTTATGGGTTTGAAAATAACTTTGAAATTAAAACTTTTAAGGATTTTTGAAATCGCAAAGCAAATCTGAGGAGCAAATGGGATAACTGCCCAATTCTTTTGTATTGGGAGGTCTATAGGCATGAGTGTGCAGACAGGCTTTGGTTTTCTAAACTTTTGGACAGCTTTGTCTATAACGGAAGGGCTGTATCCTCTGTGTGCTGCAATCCGTTTAAGAAAATCAAGCTCTTTCTGTAAGGAATCCTCAGTTGAGCAGATATGTATTCAATACACTTAGGATAATATACATTCAATACACTTATGACAGCTTTGCTCCAGCTGTATTTATTGTTATTCTCTGTTAGTAAAGGGCTTAAACATGTCCTGAAAAACACACCTCTATAGTCTTTAAAAATTCACATTTATTAGTTTAACCACGTAGCAAATATACATTGTACTTGTTGAATAGTTGTCTACCTTGTCGTGGTCGGCCCAGTAATCTAAGCACCGGCTTTTGACCGGCCATCCGAGTTGGCCTGATGGGTTCGAGTCCCGATGAGACATAAATCGTGTGCTTCTCTTGCGTCACGGCCTCTCTTCCCCGGAACCATTTGGTCCAAATTAGGAACGGGTGAGTGTTTATAGCCCTCAGTTTGCTCACCGTGGTTATTAAACCTGGAAAGGATGTACAAGTAGTACTCACAAGTACTGTCAAATGTATCTGCTCTGGCTTAGAACTTTATTGTACGGCCTCTGCATATTTTGATTCTCCCCCAGAACTGACTTCTAGCCTAAACAGTTTAAAATTCATTTTTCGGTAAGTACAAGGGAAAGATTGTGAAAAACACAAATTTGTATGTGACGGAGATCGAAACTGCGCACCCTCACTCTGCAGTAAGTTGCTCTCCCAACCAACCTACATGGATGAATGTATCGCTGCAGATTTGTCGTCCTGACACGTGCTTCACCTCTGTAGTACGTCGCAGGATCACTGATACAAAGATGTTTTGACTGGCACGGCATTAAAAATTGTGAAACATTCCAGGTTGTTTGAAATCGTTGGTAATAGGAAGCGTATTTTTTTTGCCTTTTAATCTAAGGTACAAAATCTACATTCTCTGATGCCTTGTAGGATCAGAAATTCCGTTTATTTCAGAAAATATCCATTTCAGGTTTCTCCGTATTTAAACTGAAATTCCCCAAAATCGATGGCCGGCATTTGTCAGCCCTTACCCCAGATAATCCTTCTGCTGCAGTCAGGATTTGCAGTCAAACAGTCCAAGTTTAAAGATAAAAACATACGTGATTAGGATTCAGCGGAATGATATCCTTAACATGGCAGCAAGAGGGTTGGGCATGTAGAAAACGTGTTCTCGGTTGCCTTGTTTAGAGAATTGATGTGATCTGGCTTTCTGTGAAAGGAAGACTCTTCCTTTTAGCAGCTTAAACATGATATGGTCTTTCTTGTTTTTTTCTTTGTTTTTTTTTAAAGAAAAACTGTTCAGGTTTGTTTTACAGTAGCACAATATTTTATGAACAATAGAACTACCTAATCTCGGAAATTAACCTCTGATCATTCGTCCGAAAGGGGTCCGGGTCAGAATCCTGGTGAGGCATGGATGTTGTGTTTGTCATACGGCACTAGATCTCCCTTCCCGGGAATCAGTGGCCCTAATTTAGAGACGGGTGACTGCTTATAGCCGATTGAGTTGCCCACGGTGGTCGTTAAACCTCCAATCAAAAAAAGAAAAAAAAATATCGGAAATAGTCAAATATGCCGTTATCATTCTCACCCATTCTCGATCCACTGGTCTCCCAAGTCTCGATCCACTGCTGGATGTTCTTCCAAGTCTCTATCCACTGCTGGATGTTTTCCCAAGTCTTAGTCCACTGCTTGATATTCTCCCAAGTCTTAGTCCACTGCTTGATGTTCTCCCAAGTCTTAGTTCACTGCTGGATGTTCTCCCAAGTCTTAGTCCACTGCTGGATGTTCTCCCAAGGCTTAGTCCACTGCTGGATGTTCTCCCAAGGCTTAGTCCACTGCTGGATGTTTTCTCAAGTCTCCGTCCATTGCTGGATGTTTTCCCAAGTCTCCGTTGCTGGATGTTTTCCCAAGTCTCAGTCCACTGCTGGATGGTCCCCCAAGTCTCAGTTCAGAATTTCTGTCTTGAGCAATTCTCTTGCATATCACTCCAGCATGCTTTAGAATTTCATCCGCCCATTTTCCAAGAGGTATTCTTCTGGGTCTTTTCCTGTCTTTATGTATGCGGTCTAGTATTTCAGTTGTTTCACGGCGGTCAGTTCTCTTAGCAATATGTCCAACTCATTTTAGAGTCCTTACTTTGATCATGAGGTCATGCACTGTTATAATTTTCTGATCCTTGAATTCCTCTTCCTACCTTTCCTGGTTACACCACGCATGTATCTCTCCATGATTCTTTCAGTTTCTATCCTTTCTATGTCTTTTTTAGTTAAGGTCCATATGTCTCTGATCAATAAGTAAGAATTGGAAAGATGCGTTAGACGCTTCTCTCTTGAGACATAATAAATTTCTTTAAAGTTTTAAACATTTGTTTTAAAACGCATATTGCCCTTGAAAATCGTTTTGATTCTTCCAGATGTACTCCAGCCAAGTTCTGTAGGCTAATTTATATCTTCTTTGATGTGATCCTCGCTTGATATCTGCAAATTTTTTCAATCAACCTCAAATTCTTCAGTTCTGGTAAAAGCCATTATACGTCAATTTTGTTTACTATGAGTTTAATACCAGTTTTCCCATCTTGTTAGCAAATTTGTGCAGCTCTGAGAGGGTTCTTGCTTCATGCCAAGCAGTTAGACACTTCGCCGTTAGTTCAGTTGATTTATATAATTTTGATTCAGTGGCGCACTCACCGGGGGTGACCCAGGCACCCGGGCTCTCCCCATGAGACCCCACGTGGTTCTTCGTTCTTTGTTGTTTTCTGCTTAATTTTAAATAAATGTAAATGTTTCCAAATATATATTTTATAAATAATCGGAAACGCACTTTAAGGCCGTACTTTTATCGCTACTCAATATTTTAGATGTTTTCTACGGGGTACTGTCTTTGCATCGTCAATATTTTGGACCACCCCCATAAATAAATCCTGGGTGCGCCACTGTTTTGATTCATATAATAATACATGTACCGCTATAAATTTGGATGATTCAGAAATAACATTAATTCAGCATGTCTGCCGCCGTATTTTTTAATTATTCAGGTTCCTAATAATGTAGATCTATCTCCTTGTGTTGTTTTCGTCCGTGTGTGTGTGGAACTTGATTACTTTCTTCTAAATTTAGTCGGATCTTGTCTAATGTATTTATTCATTTATTTTCTGATTTGCGAAAGGATTATTTCCAGTAAAATCTGAATTTTTCTTGCAATGAATCAGCACATAAGCTCCTATGTCAACGAACTGTCTTTTTTAAGTGTGAGATCCAAGAGCAATTGCATTTTTTACTACCACCAAGCAAAATTTGAAAGCGTCTTTGTTTTGTTACTTTGCTAGTACCAATTCAACAAACATCGCATCAAACCATAACATATTTATGTGATATTAAGAAAAAACCTCTTGGCAAAACTTAAAGATTTACGCGCGGGGTTTTCGTACAAACAAGAACTATATCATACTAAATGGAAAACTCGAGAAAATTTATTCATGCTACTGTTGTGCCATATACAGTTAATATATATATTGAGATTGCATTTGCTATAGACATGTATGCTTAGCGATTTCGGTCTCCGGTTAACATGACTTCTTTTTCTGTGGAAGTAGCGTGGGAATTCGCAATTCATCAAAACACCCCGGCGATCAAAGTTCGAGTCATGTGAGAATTTCTGTGATGGAGGAATTTTCTTCTACTGATGACTGCTTTTTATTTATTTCATAAACTGCTTTTATGCATAATATATAATGAGAATACCGGGGAAGACAAAGAGCATAAGTGTAATAAAAAATGGAATATGTAAAGTTCTGCTCGAGTTTGACTTTGGATTTTAATCCCTTATCTGATTTCTTGCAGGAAATTCGGGTTCTGCTTATGCGATTTTGTCTTTCACATAACTTATCGTTTATACAGCAATTATGTTAGGCAGGAAGAGTTGGAATGCACTCATATACGTACAGAACACAACTTGGACATCTAATAATAATGAAAGAACCTGACTAAGAATACTGGGAAGTGGAGAAATAATAATAATGAAAGAACCTGACTAAGAATACTGGGAAGTGGGGAAATCCGTTTGATTCAAGTTCGAGGTTAATGTTACATAAAAAAAATCAATAAATCCTCATGTTTCCAGAAGTATGGATGAGAAAGTACAAATTAACAGTGATACATGGAAGATGGGAAAGTATTCTGCGATATCGATAAGAAAAAAAAAAAAAAAAAAAAACCGATAGCAGGATTCCACAGCACGCCATCAGTTTGACCTTGCGCAACGAGGTCATCCTAGGAAGCCAAGGCAATAGAAGATCTGTCTTGTCCAGCTGTTCCGAGAACTTTTTGAGAAAAATACCTATAGGTCAACTACTCAAAGTTACTACGAATGTTTCTAAAAGATTAACATAATTTTTCCTGCATTTAGTTGCTGCCGTAACTGATAGTCACAAAACGCGGAAGACTTAATTTCTGCTAATTGTTGCCCTGTGAAAGAACAAACGACGAAAAGGAAGAATTTCTTTGCAATTTCTCATAAATCCACGAGATTCTAAGAAAAAAGAGCACTGGTGATACAGAAATGAATTCGGAAGATTTAAAACAGGGAAGTAAACACACTATATATGCTGCTCTTATTAGAAATGAAAACTTCGAGATTTAAGGTGGTTCGACCTAAAATCTCTGCCTTATGTTTCGAATGGTAAGACTTATTTACATATTTTCTTCTCAATTAATGTATTCTCAAGGATGGAAATTTGCACATCGAAAAAACTAACTTTAAGTTATGGCATGGGATACTTAATACTTGCTAAAACATAACCATAATTATATTAAAAACCAATCATTTTTCTTTGAGTAATGTTCAGATTTGTTAATGCCGCCCTGGTGGCGCAGTGGTCTAAGCGATGGTCTCTGATCATTCGTCCGAAAGGGGTCCGGGTTCGAATCCCGGTGAGGCATGGGTGTTGTGTTTGTCTTTCGGCACTGGCTCTCTCCCTTCCCTGGAACCAGTGACCCTAAATTAGGGACGGGCGACTGCTTATAGCCCATTGAGTTGCTCACGGTGGTCGTTAAAGCTCCAATTAAAAAAAAAAAATATGTTAATAGATGGCGCGATCTGTACACTGATGACGTCAGTAGACAAACAAATGTTGGATTGCTTGATTATGGTTATGTTTTAGGAAGTATTAAGAATCCCATGCTGTAACTTAAAGTTCGTTTTATCGATGTGCAAAATTTTCATCGTTGGGAATACATTAATTGCGAAAAAAAATATGTAAAGAAGTGTTTTACCATTGGAAACATAAGGCAGAGATTTTAGGTGGAAACCACCTTGGGAATGCGACTAAGTGTTATGTTGGATATGATAAGCAAATTACAAGTCTGCAGGAAATAAATACGTGTGAGGCCATGGGAATGGCAATGAGTCAACATAACATCAGATAAATCGATGAAGGAAGAAATATTCCTCATGATAGGCTACACGGAAAATCGATAGAATATTCAAGGCAAACAATATAAATTCTGAATTTATTTGTAACACTTACTGGTGAGCCGCGGATGGCTTTGTGGTTAGCAGTTCAGACTATCGATGCAAGGTCCCAAGGTTCAAGCCTGGGCTGATCTTTCGGAGATGGTGTGATTTACTAACAATCGCTAAATATCCGCCGTGCATCGGACGAGCACGTTAAGTGACGGCCCCCAGGTTGGACCCATTGGTTAAATGGGTATCCTTTCCTATGCCCCCCCCTGAAATTCTCTCACCCCTCTATGTACAATATCGTACTTGTACGGTGGCGCCATCTACTGTACTCTAATCTCACTACAAACTGTTCTGTCAAAGTCGCTAGACCTGCTCTCATTCCTTCCGTTTCTGTGTCCTGCCCAAAAGGCGATCTCGCTGTAGGTGGCTGGGACCTAAATTCTACTCACTGTGGACGGAAGTCCTACAAGAAAATGACAAATACAATTGAACACTTACTGGTCATCCAAGTAGCACCTCTCAGAAAACTTGAAAATTTCATCACCCTGGAGCGGGAATCGAACGCGCATCTCCCGTTTCTGTTCGAGTTTGCTAACAGTTATACCACCCAGGACAGCGAAATTCCAATCAACTGAGACTAAGCAAACTTATTTTAGGAATCTGAACATCCTCAGATTTTTCGCTAATCGAAACATCATTGCTTCCACATAGCGTTTTGATCAATCTCCCATCAAGAAATGGGTGTAGGTAGGAAATCATCAGTACCACAGATAAATCTCAAGCAAATTCAGATGTTATATACTGAGTGGCCACTTTATTATGACCACCCCCTCAGTACTTCGTTGGGCCACCTTTTGCCTTTAACACTGTGTCGATTCTTCGTGGCATGGACTCCACGAGATATTGATAGGTGGCTTATGGGATCTGAGACCATGCTTGATGAATAGAACTTTCCAGGAGTGTGAGATTGCAGGGTTGTGGATCCAGCTGTCTGATGGCTCGTTCAACTTCATCCCAAAAATTCTCAATGGGGTTGAGATCTGGAGATTGTGGGGGCCACCTAAGCAAAGTAAACTCACCGGCATGTTCCTGAAACCAATCCTGTACAATACGAGCACTATGACAGGACGCATTATCTTGTTGAAAGTAGCCATCGCCATTGGAATAAACCATCCATATGACAGGATGCACTTGGTCCGCAACGATGTTTAGATATGATGTGTCAGACAGACGTTGATCAACACAAATTAAAGGGCCGAAAGCATGCCAGTGAAACATTCCCCAAACCATAACATTGCCTCCACCAGCTTGAAGGGTTGTAGCAATGCATTTGGGGTTCACGCTTTCGTGCTGTTTCCGCCAAATCCTCACTCAGCCATCGGCATGGCGCAACTGAAAACGTGATTCATCGGACTACATAATTTGTTTCCAATTATCGACTGTCCAATTCTTGTGCTCCTGTGCGAATTGGAGACGTTTTCTCTTGTTAACTGCAGACAGCAAAGGTGTTCGAACAGGCCTTCGGCTGACATATCCCATACGATGCAGTGTACGACGAACAGTGCGTGCTGAGATCATTTGAGGGAATCCTTGATTAAGATGGTCTGTAATTTGCTGCACTGTTGCCCTTCTGTTGCCAGTCTGGACACCCTCCGTTCCGCCCGAGCAGTCACTAGTCGATGACGACCACACGTTGCACGTAGAGACCCAGTTCTTTGGCTGACAGTCCAGTCTTTAAACACTTTAACAACAGCTTCTCTGGAACATTTCACGAATGCGGCGGTTTCGGTGATACTCGCTCCATGGCTCCGAGCTCCTACAATCATCCCACGTTAAAAGTCCGTCGCCGCCCCGGTGGCGCAGTGGTCTAAGGCGCTGGCCTCTGATCATTCGTCCGTAAGGGGTCCGGGTTCGAATCCCGGTCAGGCATGGATGTTGTGTTTGTCTTACGGCACTGGCTCTCTCCCTTCCCTGGAACCAGTGACCCTAAATTAGGGACGGGCGACTGCTTATAGCCCATTGAGTTGCTCACGGTGGTCGTTAAACCTCCAATCAAAAAAAAAAAATAAAAGTCCGTCAAATCGCATTTTTTACTCATCTCTTCACCCAAAAATCACGTCTACTACTGTTGCAAGCACTAAGCTTTCCCTTTTTATACTAGCCTCGCCCTCTAGCCGCAACAGTGTGCAGCCATAGCTCATTTGCTTAAAACTGTCAGGTGGTCATAAAGAAGTGGCCACTCAGTGTATAACATCAGAGGGCCATAATGGACTTCGGATTGTACGTTTCACAATGCCTGGTTGTGAGAGTTTTTGTGATAACGACAAAGGCGTGCCTGTCACAAGCTGCATGAAAATTACTTTGGTCTGCGAATTGCGTCAAAGTACGAGCCATGAGATTAATGCTAGAACAGATACCTTGTTAAATGTATTCGTGTTAGAGCACACCAAAACACACAACAACCTGAGAGAGGTCGAGCAGGCGCGGACCAACAGCGTTACTGCAAATAAACCAAACGCTGTCTTCTAGATCAGTAGAACAGGTCAGTAATCACTTCTGCATCCAGAGAGTAAGACCATTCAGTTAATTGGTGTAAGCATGGATATCTGTGGTGTTCAGCGATGAGTCTGGATTCAATTACGCGTTCAGTGTTATAACATACGTGACTCCTGGTTAGCCGGTTGAATGGCATGAGGTAGCACAAATCACAAGCCCTCAGAAGAGAAGTGGGGTAAGGTTGCCATTAAATATATGTGGTAAACAAACGACAAATCTACTTTCTTGGAGTGGTAAACTGGAATTCTAGTACTGATACACATAGTTCTGTAACTTTTAAAAAATGCAAGTCTTAGTCTTCTTCCTGACTGAAGATTGTTATAAATAACCACTGATGTAATTCGTATTCATCTTTATAACTAAAGCGGAATATAAACTATGAAGATTTCAACTTTACACGCTACTATTAACATTATTTAATATTTAATAAAAAGATATATATTTTTATTTAATGAATATATATTTTTTTGCGCGTAGCAATGTTTAATTCTTGGAATTTCTCTTAGCCAAAATTGCATTTCCATGGATGATAACATAATTAGCTATATTTTTCGGTAGGTCAACCAGATTTTTTTTTTTTTGGGGGGGGGGATTGGAGGTTTAACGGCCACCGCACGCAACTCAGTGGGCTATAAGCAGTCGCCCGTCCCTAATTTAGGGTCACTGGTTCCAGGGAAGGGAGAGAGCCAGTGCCGTAAGACAAACACAACATCCATGCCTCACCGGGATTCGAACCCGGACCCCGTTCGGACGAATGATCAGAGGCCATCGCTTAGACCACTGCGCCACCGGGGCGGCTAACCAGATTTTCATGTTAACTAAATCAGAATTTTACCAACCAGGTGTTGAGCCAAATCAACTGGATCTAGTTGAAAATCAACTAAATTGGCAACCCTAAAGAAAACACGAGCCATATATGAATACGACCATCCGTCCGAGAAGGGTCTGAGTTCGAATCCAGGTGAGGAATGGATGTTGTGTTTGTCTTAGGTCACTGATTTACTCCTTTTCCTGGATCCAGTGGCCCTAAATTAGGAACGGGCGACTGCTTATAGCCCATCGAGTTGCTGGTCGTTAAACCTTCCATAAAAAAATAAATAAATAAATAATTTCTTTCCCTCCTACCTCTCTACATGTGCGCTAAGTTTCGTCTTATTTCTTGCATTCCTTCATGGGTGGTATTTTCTGTGTCTAGTAGCTATATTAAAGAAATTTCATGGTGTTTTATAAATGGCATAATCAGTAATTCTTTAAAGCCTGAATTTTCCCTGACGATATACGAATAAACGTGCCCATCGTACATCGATCTCGAAATATTGTTTCGATCCGAATTCGATTGTGTGGAGATTTAGCGACATCTCACGAGCATGCAAAGAGTCCTCCTTCCTTAATTTAGGCTCAGTGATTCCAGGAAGGGGTCAGAGATTGCGCCTCTGTACGAACGCACCACCCACGCCTCATCCACATATCTGACTCGGGCTCTATTCGAACGAATACACCGCGCTTCTGACCACTCTGTAACCGGGGCTGCTCGGAATTGTAACAACAGCGCCAGAAAGAGGTACAGGTAGCGGTCAAAAGTCCAGCTAAATTTCAACGTTCAGTTTTTCTTTGCAGAACTGATTTTTCAAATTTCTCATTCATGCGTATCGAAAATTTCTTATTCCACAATCATTTTTTCATTTCACAAATGATATTAAGATTCGTAACATGAATAAAGGGCTTAAATAAAGTCATTTTCTCCTTAAAAAATCAATCGCAATTTCATGTGCGCAGGGCTGGAAGCAATCATCTGATTCCAATATAACTTAACCACCTGGCCTCTGGACAGCAGAGAAGCCAATTAGCTAGTTTTACGATTCTTTATGTCCGGTTGAATTCTGGAAACATCCAAAAAAGGGAAGACAGGGTTGAATGGTGCCGCCCCCCCGGTCGCGCGGTGATCTAAGCGCTGGTTTGTGATCATGCGTCCGAGCAGGGTCCGGGTTCGAATCCCGGCGAGGCCTTGATGTTGTGTTTGTCTTACGGCTCTGGTTTACTCTATTCCTTGAAACCAATGGCCCTAAATTAGGGACTGGCGACTGCTTATAGCCCATTAAGTCGCTCACGGTAGTCGTTAGACCCTCAATTAAAAAAAAATTAATTAAAAAGTGGCGCAGTGGTCTAAGCGATGGCCTCTGATCATTCGTCCGAACGGGGTCCGGGTTCGAATCCCGGTGAGGCATGGATGTTGTGTTTGTCTTACGGCACTGGCTCTCTCCCTTCCCTGGAACCAGTGACCCTAAATTAGGGACGGTCGACTGCTTATAGCCCATTGAGTTGCTCACGGTGGTCGTTAAACCTCCAATCAGAAAAAAAAACTTCTATAAAAAAAAATATATATATATATATATGAATAGAACTTTTAACAAATGTGACAAGAAATAAATATGTTTCATGAGTGTTTACATAACCGCAATGACACGAATATAAACCTAGATGGGGGAGGGGGTATGGTAATTCTGAAAATACGACCTAAAATGAATTACAATTCTGAGCACAAGATAGAAAAATAAATAAATAAATAGGACAAAAGAAAAGAGCAAAAAAGACGAAGTTATTACTGATGGTTTGATCAAGGGAGCACTCGTTATAGAATTCTTTTTACAGAATGCTATGATAATTACGATGAAGTTCAGTCACACGTCACCTGACCGGTGGGTGAACTATGAGTGCACCTCGTTGATAAACTTCGGATCATCATCTGCGCGTAAACAAAGTTAGGACGGTCGTAGACCCTACGTAAAGATGACCACGTAGTTTCTTTGAAATAAGAGTTGCATGCACATACGACGGAAAGCCGTCAAATACGACAATTACCTCCTAATCTGAAAGATAAGGGAACTGAATGAGGCAAAACACTTCGAAACAATAGGACTGAAGAGAATATTATACGCCAGGGACTCGACCGAATCATATGTTTCCTTGATGAGAACTGTTCATTGTTTACCTGGAGGGCAAGACCCTTTACAAGGTACTTACTACTACGAAATTAGCTTGAAGTATTTAGAGAGCGAATGTCTTTAGCCCCGTGTTTCTGTATAACAGCGGGAGTCCCTACCTCTCTACGTGGGCGTAAACGCGTTTCGCCATTGATATCATTAAGTTTTCGCACGTCACCATCCGAATGCCAGATCATTCTTCAACAGGTTTAAAGGCTCGCCGGAACAGCCGTAGTAGTTGCGGAATGACATGCCGGTTTTAGCTTCTCCAAAGTGTCAAGGGACGTTCTAAGAAAAGAACAGCATAGTAAACATCAGTTCTGTTCCGTTTCAACCTTTTTCAAAATTCTTTCGTGAGCCAGAGTTGCGTAAGGGTTCCCCATCGAACTGCTCACTTACGTACGTCTAAAGACAGGAAGGTGTCACTCTTCAAAAGGTTTGGGCAAGGAACTTTCTGACGTCATTTTGATCACTTCTCTTAAAGCAGTTTAAGGTGATTCCACCTAAAATCTCTGCCTTGTTTCTAATGGTAAAACTTCTTTACATATTTTCCCCGCAATTAATGTATTCCCACGGATGGAAATTTGCACATCGATAAAACTAACTTTAAGTTATAGCATGGAATACTTAATACTTGCTAAAACATAACCATAATTAGCCGCCCAGGTGGCGCAGTGGTCTAAGCGATGACCTCTGATCATTCGTCCAAAAGGGGTCCAGGTTCGAATCCCGGTGATGCGTGGATGTTGTGGTTATCTTACGGCTCTGGCTCTCTCCCTTCCCTGGAACCAGTGACCCTAAATTAGGGACGGGCGACTGTTTATAGCACATTGAGTTGCTCACGGTGGTCGTTAAACCTCCAATAAAAGAAAAAAAAACCTTCAATAAAAAACACCGCAAGGAATTCAACATTTGTTTGTGTAATGACGTCATCGACGTACAGGTCGCGCCATCTACACTGGTGTGCAAAAATTAAGGACGAAGAGGAGAACTTAGCATAACAGCGGAACGAGCCGGCAGAACGGACCGAAAGACCACTCAGGAGATAGACTAGGGTCTGGTACGGTAGGGCATGCGCATATATGCAGCATGACGTAGGGGGGGGGGGGCTGTCGGAACGGTATAAAGCGCACGGGTGGTGTACGCTCAGCAATTCGGTGAAAGCTATTGCTCGGTGTACATCGGTTTGAACGACGTTGAGTTGCTGCCACTGTGTGATATGGCCAACAGACAATCCAGTAGACGACCTCTGGATGACTTTAACCGAGGTCGCGTCATTGGGAAATTGGAAGAAGGTCGAGCCCGGGTGGCGCAGTGGTCTAAGCGATGGCCTCTGATCATTCGTCCAAACGGGGTCCGGGTTCGAATCCCGGTGAGGCATGGATGTTGTGTTTGTCTTACGGCACTGGCTCTTTCCCTTCCCTGGAACCAGTGACCCTAAATTAGGGACGGGCGACTGCTTATAGCCCATTGAGTTGCTCACGGTGGTCGTTAAACCTCCAAAAAAAAAAAAAAAAAAAAAGGTAGAAGTGTGACTAGTGTGGCCGAGGAGTTGGATTTTTGGATTGGATTGGAGGTTTAACGACCACCGTCAGCAACTCAATGAGGCTATAAGCAGTCGCCCGTCCCTAATTTAGGGTCACTGGTTCCAGGGAAGGAGAGCCAGTGCCGTAAGATAAACACAACATCCATGCCTCACCGGGATTCGAACCCGGACCCCGTTCGGACGAATGATCAGAGGCCATCGCTTAGACCACTGCGCCACCGGGGCGGCCCCCGAGGAGTTCGGGATCGCTCACAGCATCGTTTCACGAACTTGGAGAGGCCGCTCCGGTGGTGCAGTGGTCTAAGGCGCTGGCCTCTGATCATTCGTCCGAAAGGGGTCCGGGTTCGAATCCCGGTGAGGCATGGATGTTGTGTTTGTCTTACGGCACTGGCTCTCTCCCTTCCCTGGAACCAGTGACCCTAAATTAGGGACGGGCGAATGCATATAGCCCATTGAGTTGCTCACAGTGGTCGTTAAACCTCCAATAAAAAACAAAAAAAAAAAAACTTGGAGAGCATTTCAAACGACAGAAGCAGCTGTCCGAGAGTTTAGCAGTGGTCGTCCACGAGCAACCACGGCGGCGGACGACCGGTACATTGTCCTACAGGCGAGAAGAGACAGGTGGCAGACAGAGTGAGAAATCGTAAGGCACATGCAACACACAACTGGACATCCGTTATCGCGTTTTACCGTAGCCAGGAGGCTGCACAAAGATGGTCTATTTGCACGACGACCAGTACGGTGTGTGCCATTAACGCCTGCTCATCGGAGACTGCGGTTTCTGTGGTGCCAGGAACAAAAGAACTGGACACATCAGCAATGGGGTCGAGTTCTCTTTACGGATGAGAGCCGATTTAGTCTGACGAGCGATTGTGGACGTATACACATCTGGAGAGAGCAGGGAACACGCAATCACACCTCCAACATCATCGAAAGGGACCGGTCTGGAGGTGGAGGGGTTCTCGTTTGGGGCGGTATCATGCTTGGTAGGCGTACTGACCTCCACATCTTCCAAGGAGGTTCAGTCACTGGTGTCCGCTATTGTACAGAGGTTCTCCTGCCTCACGTGCGTCTGTTTAGAGGTGATGTGGGTCCTGAGTTACTCTTCACGGATGACAACGCTACACCTCATCGTACAGTGGCTGTCGCAAAGCTGTTGGAGAGTAAAGATATTCAACGCATCGATTGGCCCGCAAGGTCCCCGGACCTAAATCCAATCGAACACGCATGGGACCTTCTCGGGAGACGCTTGGCAGCACGGCACCAGCCGCCAGCAACGATTCCGCAGCTGCGATTGGCGCTACAAGAGGAATGGGCCGCGATGCCTCAACAGCTCCTTGACAACCTCGTCCTTACCATGGGCAGACGTTGTAAATCCTGCAACGCAGTCAGGGGTGATCATATCCCCTACTAAAGACTGGATTTTTCTTGGCAGCCGCCTGTCACATGGAGGTTTCTGTCTTCTGTCCAGTTGCGTTCGAAGCTACCTTTTCAATAAAGTGCCTTTGTATCCTTTGGATTCCTTGTTTGGACGGTTTTGCACAATTGTCCCATATTCTTACATCTTGGGGATCTTATGGTATCATTTGAGTCGATGTGGAGCACTTCTGCACGACGTTACATTCGAAAAACCGTCTCGTCCTTAATTTTTGCACGCCAGTGTATTAACACGTCTGAATATTACTCAAAGAAAAATGATTGATTATTAATATAATGATTGTTATGTTTTAGCAAGTATCAAGTATCCCATGCTATAGCTTAAAGTTAGTTTAATAGATGTGCAAGTTTTCCTTCTTGGGAATACATTAATTGCGAAGAAAATATGTAAAAAAGTTTTGCCATTGGAAACATAAGGCAGATATTTTAGGTGGAACCACCTTAACTCAAAACTCTAAAGAAAAATAGCAAATGCTTACACAATTTTTTGAGCGATATCGACATTTTCTTCCCTATATGCGAACAAATGCAACTATCCTATGTCTTCAATCATTGATAGCAACATCACACCACCATTCCGCCTGCAAATTAATACATAACATTGTTTCCGCATTCTGATACTCAATGAGTGATCTGCGACACACATCTGTTTAACTTTCAGCTTTTTTTCCTATTTACTTTGTATTCTTTTTATCGCTCGCGTACGCTTTCTGAATTTAACGTCATATCTGAAATCCCGATAGTTTATTTCTGTGGCAGCACTTGCAGCAGGTCAAAAGGTGTAAACAAGGGAGAGTCAACAGTTCGTCTGGTTTGCAGCTAAAAAGTTTTATGATGAAAGAAAGTCGTACACGCTCACCTCATACTGCAAAGCACAGGCCGTTGTTTTTTTCACAGAGTAATAACTAAATTATGAATACCCCTATCAAAAGTGGATGCGGCCCGTTCACCACGAATTTCCGAGATTGTGCAATTCGCCGACCGACGTAGTATATATAATGTGTGAGTGGAGCAATAAGTAGTAAAATTCGGAGCCTGATGGGCAAACGGAAAGATTTATCGGACTTTTGAGAGAGGACAGTTTGTGGGTGCTCGGAGAGCGGGTTCCTTCATTTCCCAAACGGCTGAACTGGTGGGTTGTTCACGAGCCCCCGTTAGCTAAAGTATCAGGACTGGCGTGAAAATGGTCAACCAACCACCCGGAGACAAAACTGCACAGGACAAGCGCAAGGTTGAGGTGAGCGCAGAGTCCGACAACTCGTACAGTCTAACAGATGCAGTACTGTTCAACAGTTGACTGCACAATACAACAGAGGACAACCCGAAACAGTATCTTTCATGACCATCGCTTGCACATATGGGCTCTAACAGTAGACGAGCCCGACGATATTCTCTTCAAACCACGGTTCGTTGGCGCAAAGATCATGCAAGTCGAACGTTGGATGACTAGAAAAAGCGTACTGGTCTAACGAGTTATGTTTTTTATTCTACTCCGTGAATGGTCGTGGACATATTTGGCGCAAACAACATGAGGCACTCGAACCATCCTGCCTTGTCTCCACATTACAGCTGGTGGAGGCGGCTGTATGGTGCGGGGAATGTTTATGGTAGGAACTTGGATACCTGATGCACGTGGAAAAAACGTGTGGATGGTGTGCAGTATCTTGAATTGCTTGCTGACTCTGTACACTTAGCAATATTGCACCTTTTCCCCGAATGGCGACAGTGTCTTTCAAGATGACAATGCGCCAACCAACCAAGTCCAGTACCGTGTAGAAATGATTTGAGGAACACAGTTCAGACTTCCAGCACATCGATAAGCATCCGAACTTCCCAGATATCAATCACTTGTGGGACACTATGGGGCAGCATATCAAGCGTCTGAATACACCAGCCACCTGCATTGAAGGCCGCACCGCATTATTGAACACAGCTTGGTTGGTCATACATCCCAACCACTTCCGGCATGTTATTGAATCTATGCTACTTCGGATAGCTGCTGAATTGAGGGCAAAAGGAGGACCTACGAAGTATTATAATTCAGTGACCACTCCTTCCTTTGTGAATGTTCCACCATAGTCACGATCTCTCGGTGGTACCGTTAAGCAGGTTTCGAGGACAGTAACTCGGATGCCAGATTCCAAAACCCCCACAGAAGCGAAGCGCCGTGCTTGTAGGAAATGGACCATGGAGCGAAATAGGTGGTAATCGGATGGAATAAGATCCGGACTGTATGGAGGATGGGATCTTCAACCCCTTTCGATTCTTGTAGTTTTCGGACAACACTCTGGAGGTGTGACTTGGGATATTGTTCTACTACTCACGTAGTTCAAAAGTCGGAATAATGCTGTGAGATGACCATGCCCCAAATAATGTGTGAACCGGATATGGAATTCACGTAACATGGGTCTGGTCTTTATGAGAAGAAATAGAAGAAAGGAGAGAAAAAGGTATGTGCATACTCTTAACTTCTGCTCTGCATTGAGATAACAAAAATATGAAATATATTTGGATAACCTGCTAACTAAAACTCGACAATATATTCAGATCATCAGAAACATCCCCACCAGTTCGTAGTTTCTCCCATAATCACTACGAGAAAGAATGAGGAGAAAAAAAAATTCACTGTATGTAAAAAGAACCAAAAAAAAAAAAAAAAATTCTGCACATGCTCCCTTTCCGTAGGGAATTAGCGTTACCTGAGTTTACCAGCCATGCGAAAGGAAATGGTCCCAGAGAAAAAGAAATTACACTAATTTTTTTGAAACTCTCCTGAGGATCTGGAGCGTTAGCAAAAGCAATTACCTCGTAATAATATCAAGAAGAAAAGAACGAAATAAATATTTTACACTAAGAAAAACGTTTTGCCAATCCAACAAAAATTTTGTTGAATTAACAAAACGTTTTTCTCAGTGATATTCTTACATAAAATGTGCAATTATTCAACTACAATTCCATAATTACTGATTCAACACTAACAGTCATGTGCTACCCACAAAAGAAACTAAAGCTATACGGTACAGTGTACACCCAAAAGAAATGTTAATCTTGCTTTCTTTTTTCTCTTCTGAAACCCCAAATCGCTGGGGGGGGGGGGGGGTTTCAGAAGAGAAAAAAGAAACAATAAAAATAAACATGGTAAAATTACGTATTGAGAAGTTTTATTTTGCTAATTCCTAGAACAAGTGAGATAAAAAGTTTGGAAAAAAATACTGCTCCTATGTCCTGACCTTTGACCCAATTACTGTAGACCATTATTGTACACCATTTCCGAAAAAAAAAAAAAGTTGTCGCTTGGAATGAGGCATGTAAACTAGCCAGGTCAAATATCTTCGGACTAAGCTACAAATCAGCATTAAACACTTGCAGCAACTCCCGCTTTCTATTGATGATCAGTGGGTAGCATTGTCGCAGAGCATCATGCACCCGCTACAGTTGTTCGGCATAGAAATTCCCGTCCGCAGCCTGACAATCGGGCACGAGCTCCCAATGCGCGGGCAGTTACAGGTCCACCAAATGCACAGCATGATTTTCGTCTCGAACCGCCATGTTTGTACCACTGGCTGTGTGCTTCCTGGCGCGGCCTCAGCAACTGTCTCCCAGATTTAGGGTAACGTAGTAGTATTCACTTTTCATCCCCTGTGACGATACGACGCCAAGATCTATCGTCCTATAAATTTGACAACAATTTGCAAGCAATAGCAACACGTTGTTCCGTCTGCTGGGATGCCATTTCATGGGGAATAATTCGATCACCACGCCTGGACGAGAATTCAGATTTATACAGGTGACAACGATGGTGGATTGGGAACACCACACCTCAGTTGCCGATTGCCGTGTACTAGTTCCGGAGTTCCCTGTCACAACTTTGAGCAGGGTGTCTGTTATCTTCGGACGTCCTGACCTCTGCTTTATTTCGAGAATGGTGACCCCAGCATTGAAACACTGGAACCATTTCCTTGCACTGCTGCTGTTTACCGTTTCTTCGCATTCACTGCACAAATTTCTCTCGCTGCTGCTGTCAGGTTTAACGCCTTTTTTCAATAATGGCGTAGGAGCACCCGAACAGCACGTTTAGCGACCCTCAGCTTCTGCTCACCTGAAAACGCAATGTGGCTACGCAGTGGAAGCTGGCGCGCGTTTCTGCCAGGAATAGTGACCCAACATTATGTGCAGTTCAGAATGGGACGAACGTTTGACTCACTCTGATAAAATGACGTAGATCCTTGCGTGTGAAGTATAGAAGGCGACGAGATATAACAGTTAACCTGACGTGCTTGTTCAATTATATTACGTTCCACCTGTTAAACGTTGTTCAAATAGTAGTTAGCCTTTCGTGTGTTGTTAATAAGTGGTGCTGTGATAGTGTTTATGGACGGTGTGTACTGTTAAAGCAGCAATGTGTACTTATTGCTAAAAGAGCATTCAAGAAGCGTCTATCCTCAAGTATCTTTTTAAGTGCATTTTCATTGCTATAGTGCTTTGAGTCCTGAACCGGCAGGTTAAGTGAGAAGATAGATTTAAGCTTACACTGTTAAAAATTGTGTGGTAGGTTGCACCAGAAAGTGATGCTACACCAGCTGTACCACTTTCTGAGAAAACATGCATCATTGTGCGGTGAAAACAAAACCCAACAACATGGCGCAACCTGGTACCATAATGTGGTGCAACCTTGTACCATAACGTGGTTCAAAGTTGAACCGCGTTGCTAGATTTTGTTTGCACCATCACACAATGATGTATGTTTTCTCAGAAAGTGGTACAGATGGTGTAGCACCACTCTCTGGTGCAACCTGCCACAAAATGTTTAACCGTGTACTAGTGTTTCAAATAGTAATTATTTAAAACCACTATACATCATTTATATAATTTATAAACTATTAGGTGTGCAACTTAATTCTCGGTCCCTAACCGCAAGCGATCATAGAACGTCGGCAAATGCAAATAGCAGTGTGCGATAAAGGCTGATTGCAGCAATATCCAACAGCTTTCCAGGCAACCGTAACCGCTCACAGCTGTAGTGACAGAAGAGACGAAAGTGGACGGTGAAAGCAATGTCGTTCGAGAAGCAACATATGAGGCACTGCCTCCTGTTCGCGTTTCAGCTGAAAAAAAAGTGCCGCGGAAGTCCAGCAAATGATCTGTGCAGCTTTGGGTGAGGTTGCTGTGTCCTACAGTACAGGTAAGAAGTGGTTACAGAGGCTTAAGCAAGGAAACTTCGATCTCCGTGCCACAGAAAGTTGACGATGAGGAAATAAAACAACTGTTGTACGCGGATCCCTGTCGCACACAGTCACAGCTCGCCCAGGAACTCGGAGTAACACGGGAAGCCATTGCAAAGCGCCTGCACAAGCTTGGACGGATTCACAAGGAGGGCCGTTGAGTGCCCCGCCAACTCACAGCTGCGAACAAATCTAGGCGCTACGATGTTGCTGTGTCCTTGCTCTCCAGATTCAAGAAGAAGGATTTCCTCCAAGATTTTGACCTGGGATGAGAAGTGGATCCTCTACGATAATCCTAAGCGGCGCAAATCGTGGGATCAGCGCGGTGTCGTACACTGTGTTGCTCAAACCTGGTGAAACGGTCAATGCTGAGCGTTATTGTCAGCAACTCATTCGTGTGAGTGACGCAATGGAGTCGAAAAGGCCATACACTGGCAAGAGCAGAAGACACTGGCAAGAGCAGAAGACACTGGCAAGGGCTCTTGCTTCAGAATAACGTGCGTCCTCACACCGCGAAAATATCTTTAAACGCGATAACCGACCGGGGATGGGAAATTTTTCCCACCCGGTGTATTCTCCAGATTTCGCCCCGTAGAATTATCACCTTTTTCGCTTCCTGCTACATCACTTGAGTGATACGCACTTCACTTCTGTAGAGGAGGTTCACACAAGTATTGATGATTTTATCAACTCGAAACAGCTCCCTGACCGATGGCTGAAATGTATCCAACACGACATGGGATTATTTCCCTGATTAGGTACGTATTCGATTAGCTATAATTTGCTGTAAGCGTGTCGTGCCTGTGGCCGAGAATTAAGTTGCACGCCTAATAAATGAATTTACACTCCCTATATAAAAAGGGATATAATAGGCACAGGAAGCTATTAAGAATTGAAAGAGGAAGCAAGGGACAGAGGAAACTGGAGGAAGAGAACTTGCTGAGTTACCGTTGGACCTGTCAAGAGACAGAACACTAATGATGATGATACAAAAAGGTTGCTCACCTTCAAGAGGAGTGGAACTACATATATCTAAATTATTATAGTGTGTAGGGCAGTGGTTTTCATAAATGAAGCACGGCTCCCATCGGCGAAAACATTGGGCAAAGTTATCTGGAAAACTTCTTGTTCTGTGTCCAGTAGAGGGTTGCACGCATACAAAGTCGTATGCAAAAGTTTAAGACCACCTGTTTGTATTAGATTTCTGCCGATTGTGCCAGCTACTGTCCGTATTACAGAACTTCCTGTCGGTGTTGCATCATCCTACAGCGGCACCTGTTGATAGAGTTGGGGGAAAAGTGCGAGCGCCAGTTTCCTTCGGGTTTACATGCTGAGAGGTCTTGTGCGTATTTTCTATACAGCGTATTTTCTATACAGCAAAAAAACGTCATTAGGTGTTACTCAGAGGGCACAAATAGTGACTTTATATCATGAAGAATACTCCGAACATGACATAAGCAGAAAGGTGAATGTGTGCAACACTGCTATTCATAATACGATCATCGAGATGCAGGTGAATTTAGCGACCGAAAGAGCAGTGGACGTCCAAGGAAAACAACCCCATATGATGACAATACCATAAGTCGAATAATTATGCGTTCTCCGAGAAGTTCGTGCAAGAAAATCGAGGCCTTTTCTACCTTCAAAAGGGTCTGATATTAGTATCAGCAGTGTTTCCCGACGTCTTAGCAAATATTTTGTATTAAAGTCTTATAAACCTGCACATACACTAGAATAACCTCTGTCGTGAAAAATGAGACTTCAGTTTGCGAAGCGTCATCAATCGTGGACTGCTGAAAATTGGAGCCGAGTTCTTTTTTTCGATGAATCAACTGTGCGTCAAATTGAATCACGTGAAGCACATGTTCGACGACCAAAAGGCAAAAGATTTGATGAAAAATGCACCGTTTACACAGTGAGACATCCGCCTAGTCAGATGGTGTGGGGTGTTATGTGAGTATCCGGTACTGCTTCATTAGCCTTTTTGCCGACAGGCTGTACTATGGCTGGTCCTTTTTTACTCTTTCCAACCGTAGGTTGAAGAAGCGTATATGCTCCAGCTTTGTCCGTCCATCCGTCTGTCCGCACGATAACTGGCGTAAAAATGGTTCGATTTCGATGCAATTTTAGTATGTGGTAGGGGACCACCTGAGGACAAACCCTATTGAAAATGGGACAAATGGGGTCAAAGGTCACGACGTAGGAGCGGGATCCACTCCATTGCACTTATGCGTCATAACTTGCGTAAATAATATGGTTCGATTTCAATGAAATTTTACTATGTGGCAGGGGACCGCCTGGGGACGAACCCTATTGAAAATGGGTTCGTCCCCAGGCGGTCCCATATTATTAAGGGCCGCCCCGGTGGCGCAGTGGTCTAAGCGATGGCCTCTGATCATTCATCCGAACGGGGTCCGGGTTCGAATCCCGGTGAGGCATGGATGTTGTGTTTGTCTTACGGCACTGGCTCTCTCCCTTCCCTGGAACCAGTGACCCTAAATTAGGGACGGGCGACTACTTATAGGCCATTGAGTTGCTCACGGTGGTCGTTAAACCTCCAATCAAAAAAAAAAAAAAAAAAACCTCCAACCATATTATTAATGTGGACGTCAAGTACTTTTGCTTCCTATACTTCCAATGGAAAAATTTTGTACACATTTCCTTCACAATTAATGTGTTCCCAAGGATGAAAATTTGAGCATGGATTAAAATAACTTCATATTATAACTTGGAATACTTAATATTTTCTAAAACATAACCATAATTATATTAAAAATCTAACTTTTCCTTTGGTGTTGAAACCAGAAAAAGGATGGCGCGACCGGTACTTTGATGACGTCAGTAGACAAACAAATGGTGGATTGCATAATTATGGTTATGTTTTAGAAAATATTAGGTATTCCAAGTTATAAAATGAAGCTATTTTGATTGATGTTCAAATTTTCATCCTTGGGAACGCATTAATTGGGAAGAAAATGTGTACAGAAATTTTTCCACTCGAAGTACAGGAAGCAAAATTACTAGACGTTCACCTTAAAGGAGAAATTCTTGTATGTATGTAAATTTTATTTTGAAAACTGCTCTAAGGATTTTGATGAAAGTCGTTAACCTACCGTTTTCTGGTACTAGAAATCGATTTAGCTTGATCTCGACTTTAGTAATATTCGTTTAGTGGGTTAAATAACCACTCCGAATTACCACGTTTTTAGTGCAGTTTCATGGCGTCGTCCCATTAGATGTTTGCGCGGGGTCACGCCATTTGTCTCATTACGTCACGCGTTGTGTGTGGATCCTATAAACTTTTATGACGTCACACTCTTGCGAGCAGAGGGTTGTGATTCCCATCTGCCTCATTACGTCACGCGTTGTGTCCGTAAGTTCGTCCGCACAATAACTCGCGTAAAAATCCTTTCGATTTCGATGAAATTTTATTATGTGGTAAGGGGAACATCTGGGAAGGAACCCTATGGAAAGCGAACGAAATGGGGTCAAAGGTCAAAACATAGGAGCGGGATCCATTCCACTGCTCTTATGCGTCATAAATAACGTAAAAAAAGGTTCGATTTCGATTAAATTTTAGTATGTGGTAGGGGACCACCTGGGGACAACCCCTATTAAAAATTGGCGAAATGGGGGTCAGGACATAAAAGCGGAATCACTTCCATCGCCATTATGCGTCATAACTTACGTAAAAATGTTTCGATTTGGATGAAATGTTAGTATGCCGCCCCGGTGGCGCAGTGGTCTAAGGCGTTGGCCTCTGATCATTCGTCCGTAAGGGGTCCGGGTTCGAATCCCGGTGAGGCATGGATGTTGTGTTTGTCTTACGGCACTGGCTCTCTCCCTTCCCTGGAACCAGTGACCCTAAATTAGGGACGGGCGACTGCTTATAGCCCATTGAGTTGCTCACGGTGGTCGTTAAACCTCCAATCAAAAAAAAAAAAAAAATGTTAGTATGTTGTAGGGACTTGCCTGGGGACGAATCCTATTGAAAATGGGCGAAATGGGGTCAAAGGTTAGGACACAGAAGCGGGATCTATTCCATAGCCTTTATGCATCATAACGTACGTAAAATTGCTTCGATTGCGATAAAACTTTATCATGTTATTTCGGAGGTATACTGAACCAGTTCTGTTGAATATCAACGAAACGGGATCAAAGGTCAAGGCACAGGAGGGAGAGTTATTCCACAGCCCGCCGCCCCGGTGGCGCAGTGGTCTAAGGCGCTGGCCTCTGATCATTCGTCCGTAAGGGGTCCGGGTTCGAATCCCGGTCAGGCATGGATGTTGTGTTTGTCTTACGGCACTAGCTCTCTCCCTTCCCTGGAACTAGTGACCCTAAATTAGGGAGGGCGACTGCTTATAGCCCATTAAGTTGCTCACGGTGGTCGTTAAACCTCCAATAAAAAAAAAAAAATTCCACAGCCCTTTTCCTCATAACTTGAGTAATAACTTGAGTAATGATTTCTAGTATGTTGGAAAGCGTATCATAATCAATGCATTGCATGATTTTACTAACTTGTTTATGTGTAAATGTTACGTGAGAAGCTGTTAACTCATATGCAAGTGCACAGATGCACAATCTTTATGCACAATGTGCTCCATGTGACAGATCAAAGACAGTAAAGACTACCTGCAGAGGAAAAGCATAACTGTGCTTGACTGGCCCGGTAATAGTCCCGACATTAACCCCATCGAAAATTTGTGGACCATTTTAAAAAAGACAAGGTAACAGAAAAACAGCCATCAAATTTCCAAGCTTTGATTGACGCGATAAAGTACGTGTGGTGCAAAGACATTTCAAGTGACTACTGCAAATCTCTCATTGAGATTATATACCACATCGTATTCTGTCCGTTATAAGAAACAAAGGTGGCCACACAAAGTACTGATTTCGGTCTTTTTGTGTTCTAAAGAAAGTAAGTCTTCATCCGTGATGTCATTTTTTCAGATCTGTGACTAGTAATTAGTGTTGTTTCTTCGAAAATCTTAATTTTCAGTAATTGACAGGTAGTCTTAAATTTTTGCAAATGGCTGTAATAATAGGTTTACAGTATAATAAATGTTCATCTGATTCAGAAATGCGAAAAATCCAGTTACATATTTTGACTGAGGAAAAAATAAGTCAAAACGCCTAATTCTTTGAAAAGGTATTTATTTCACAATTTCACTGCGCCAGAAGCGACTTCATTTCGAAGAATGAAGAAGAACCTACAACTAAAGAGATGTTAAAGAAGTCATCCTTCTGGAAGATACCACGTAGGTGAATAGATTACGCAGGATGGAAAGTAAAAATACGATCCCTATTTCCGCTTCCTACAGGATTTGCAGCCTGTAGAACAGGACTTCTTGGCTATAAAAAGGTTGTATGAAAATAAATTCTAGGAGATTTCTATTGACATTGGAAAACAGTCGTAGGCGTAGCGGGGGAGAGGGGGCCCGTACTCCCACTTTACAAAATTTAAATGCGAGAGGAAGCCTACGATGGGGTAGAAAACATGAATAGGAGGTTTAATGGAGTCGCTACGAAGTTGAGGAAGAACCAAGAGCTTTATACACACATTATATGCTCACCTTTAAGATTCGGTTGCGATTCATTTTTGTGATTAAGTAAAACTACGGCAAAATGCTATCAATGTAGAGAGCTCATTACATAACATTTTTCATGTATCAGTAAAAAGATTCGTGATATTTAAAAGAATTTGTAAAAAAACAAACTAACTTTATTTTCAGAAAACCTAGCATCTTGTCAAAAATACGTTGGTCTTTTCGTCATCCTTCATTATCAGCAGTGGTTGAAGAGTAATACAAAACATCTCTTTCAAAGGAAGATATCAGTTTACGCTTATTTGTGCCCCGTCCCCGAATTTCTTGGTGACGCTACGTATATGAAAACGATGATTATGATTACATATTTCTTCCACTTTCTCTCTCTCTCTCTCTCTCTTTCAGTTTAACTAGTTTGATTAAGATCTTCTCTCCCTCAAATGAGCTTTTTAAGACAAGGGGAAATCTCATATAACTAAGTTGGGAGGAAACCAGAACTGTAGAAATCAAAGACTCCTGACTACGTGGATACTCCGGAGCTCACGCACAGATATCATACTTTTAGCGGAAGCACTCGAAGTGTGATATCTGGAGATCCCTTTAATTACGAAAAATTCTGCGAACCCCTCTTTCATAGGTGCCAACTACGTGGGTGCTCCGGGTCTCGGGCAGCCATTAAGTCACTGACAACCACAAAAGCTCTGCCCCCTTAGTACAGACATTTGACGTGGACTAGGAACATCAAACAGAAGTCATCACTCTTTCCACGTTTATAAGTGAGTCGCGGAAAAATTCTCATTGGCCACCACCGGGAATCGAACCCAGGGTCTTCCAGTTACGCGTCGGACATGCTTCCACTGCACCACAACGGCCTCGAATTCCTCCAGAATTCGAGGCCTCACACACTAACTGCCAAGCCAATTTGGTAGGTTGCTTCTTGGAGCCCCGCACAATGCTGGGGATTCACCAAAGATGGTAAGCAGCAACTGAACAAATAACTAGGAGGCGACTGAATAATTAATACAGACAATTGACGTGGACTAGGAACATCAAACACTCACTGATAAACGTGGAAAGAGTAATGACTTCTGTTTAATGTTCCTAATCTACGTCAATTATCTGTATTAATTATTCATTCGCCTCCTAGTTATTTGTTCAGTTGCTGCTTACCATCTTTGGCGAATCACCAGCATTCTGCGGAGCTCCAAGAAGTAACCTACCAAATTGGCTTGGCAGTTAGTGTATGTGAGTCAGGAGGAATTCGAGGCCGCTGTAGTGCAGTGGAAGCATATACGGCGCGTAACTGGAAGACCCTGGGTTCGATTCCCGGTGGCGGCCGACGAGAATTTTCCTTGACTCCCTTATAAAGGTCGAAAGAACGATTTCTTCTGTTTGAAGCTCTGCCCCCTTCCGAAAAAAAAAAAAACATGCCTGAAGAAGTATGTAACTGTAAAATGTCCGTAGGTACATTACAAGCGTATATCATTATACATTCAATAGACAAAACATCAAAGATACCTACCTCATAGCATGTTGGTCCTCCTCTACCGCGCATAACAGCATGTACACGCTGAGACATCAACTCCGCCAGATGGCGCAGGGATTCCGTAGGTAATGGCAGCCATGACTGATACACATCACTGTCCACAACTCCGCCTGTGACGTCGGTTCAGGATCCATGCATCTGATGTTCGGCTCTACGAGATGACACAGAGCTTCAATAGCGTTTAAATCCGGGGACCATAGTATGGTTTCAGACTCAGATGAGGGTTCCTCGAGCCATGCCCGGGGATTTGCGGCACGGTAAGTGGCGCATTGTCCTGCTGGAACAGGCCATCGACCGCAGGATGCGCGAAGGTAGTGAAAGGATATAGGTGATCAGTCAGCACATGCTGGTAGCGCGCAGTAGTTGAGGACCTCCCCAGACGCACTAAGAGACGTAATGTGTACCATGAGAAGGCTCCTCAAACCATTACAGAGCCACCACCGTCTTGAACAGAGCCCACCTGGTGCGACGAGGCCATGGCCTCCTACTGTCGACGCCCCACCCGTCACAGCTAAAAGCTGGACTCATCTGACCACACGACGTGACGCTACTCAACAGTGATCCAGTCGTCATGCTCGCGGTAACCAGGACCAGGCGAGGCTAAATGTCCGACGATGAGCAGTCAACAGTTGCACACGTATGGCTCCCGTAGCCCAGGGTATGCAACGTACGCCGTTCCGGTCGCTGCTTGGGCTTCGGACCTTTAATCTGGATGTGAATTGCGCTGCCGTTTCCGAACGGTTGGTTTGCACGAGCCTGGATAATATACGCTGACCCCGGTCATCAATGGCATGTGATCTGTCACCGCTTGCTCTCTGTGTGGGCACTGGTACGTCCATCGATGGTATACTCGCGGTCACAGGCGCCGACTTTTGAAAATTTCGAGGGGTGCTGAAATTCAAAAGGCAGGTACCGTTTCCAGTGTTGAAATTTTAGATGTTCAAATGGACCTTGTCTTCAGTGTAAACACAAACAAACCGATACATGATTTCATGATATTAATTTTTTTATAGCAACCAAATTCTTGAACGCCGTTTTAATTCTTCTGATTTAATTTTCTGTAATGTACGCACAAGAGCTCCTATAATTTTTTTTCTTTTAGACAAGATTTGAGCATTTTGTTGGGGACTACTACCAGAAAACCAAACCTGTTGAAAAAGGCTGAGATTGGCAGTATATATCATTGGTCAAAACAGACAGTAGGCTAATAGTGATACCTTTGAGGAGCTCGCTCTAGCAGTAGCAAACAAACTGACGTGTTCAATGTTGGAATGGAACGCGCTTCATAATCATTGCACTGTATTATTTTCCTTATTTGTTATTGTTAGCATTTAGCGTATAACGCAGCATGTATCACAGTGAAATTTTTGCTTTGATCAACAAGTGTAACTTGGAAATCTCCACCCCCACCCCGCCATCATTCATCTTGCAGTCCATGTGAACCGGTTGTTATCGATTTGGCATATCACCCCTGCGTGGATTGATTGATGTCACTATTGGTGACTGCTTATGTTTTATAAAGCTAGGGAGAAAAAAAGCCTCAACAGAATTATGTCAAACAAACAAGAACAGCAAAAAAAAAAAAAAAAAAAACCCTTCAAAATTATCCTTTGAGCGAGAAAAGATCATTCGCAGTCTCGTTGTGTGTCTTCTGCTCTCGGACGGTCATTTTCATTACTCCCGCTCTGACATTTATGGCTTTATGACCCTACCGAAGTTCATTGCGTGCATGGTGACCTGCTGACAACTTACTGATGTGCAAGGAACGTGATTGCGGGAAAAAAAAATCGGTAGCTTTAAACAATTAGGAAGGTATGGTACAAATCACATCTCACACCCCCGATTTCTCGTTTGCTTGGCTGTCTTATTTCTTAAGTGTTTACTCGGTATTGGTGGTTAAAACACGGTATTTTAAAGATATTGATTTTTTTATAGAAACCAAATATTTGTGCTATATTCCGATTATCTTATTTAATTTTGTGTGAAGTGAAACTAAATATATATATCATCATCATCGTCAACCATTATCAATCCACTGCTGGACGAAGGTCTCCCCAAGTTTCCTCCACAACGGTCTGTCTTGTGCCAGTCTCCTCCATGTCACTCCCGCATACTTTCGAATTTCATCCACCCATCTTCCATGTGGTCTTCTTCTGGGACTTTTCCTGTCCCTTGGAATCCAATCTAAAATTTCGGCTGTCCATCGATGGTCTGTCCTTCTGGCAGTATGTCCAGCCCATTGCCATTTGAGGGATTTAACTCTGATCATGATGTCTTCCACTCTTGTCATTTTTCGGATCCACGAGTTCCTCTTCTTATCTCTCATGGTTACACCAAGCATGTACCTCTCCATGCTACTTTGAGTTGTCTGCAGCCTTTGTATGTCTCTTTTAGCTAAGGTCCACGTCTCTGCACCATACGTAAGCACTGGAAGGATGCATTGATCAAACACTTTTCTTTTAAGACATAATGGCATATTGCTCTTGAAAATTATGCTGTTTCTTCCAAAAGCTCTCCAGGCAAGTTTTGTACGCCGATTAATTTCTTCATCAATGTGACCCTCACTTGATATCTGCTGTCCAAGATAAACGTACGTGTCTGTTATCTCCAGCTTTTCTCCATCAAATATGTATATATATATATATTTTTTTTTTTTTTTTTTTTGGAGGTTTAACGACCCCCGTGAGCAACTCAATGGGCTTTAAGCAGTCGCCCGTCCCTAATTTAGGGTCACTGGTTCCAGGGAAGAGAGAAAACCAGTTGCCGTAAGACAAGCACAACATCCATGCCTCACCGTGATTCGAACCCGGACCCCGTTCGGACGAATGATCAGAGGCCATCGCTTAGACCACTGCGCCACGGGGGCGGCACTAAATACTGTATTTAAGTATGAATCCAGTGCATGTAACAAAAATTCGGTAGGGCCCAAAAATGATTTCAAGGGGTGCTCAAGCCCCTGAGCACCCCCGTAGTTGGCGCCAGTGCTCGCGGTACACCCTTGATACGGTTGCCCTCGGGAACCCTAGGGTTCTTGCCACTTGGGCGATAGGATGATCCATCTATCTTGAGCCGACAATACGCCCACGATCAAAATCGCTCAGAAAGCCACGCTTACCCAGGTTCCTCGATTGCGATACACTGTTCGGAAGCCCTGCTGCTGTTCGCCTATCTATTACCTGCGTTTAGTTTGGGTCTGTTCCACTCTGCGCGGGGGATACCCATATAAACTGCCCATCACCTCTATTTCTAAAATTTTGTCTCCTGAGTGTACGTTATCTGTCGTGTTTTGTCTGAAGTATATCCTTTCCCCTTCCCATGCTTTTTAATGTAATTTTCTCCCGTAGCCCAAGTTCGATAAAGGCCTTAATTCCATGTATCCGTGTTCGATATAAACGGATGAAAAAGATCCAAGGATTTGAAACGGGTTTAAATGCCTTTAAAAATAACGACTGACTGTAGAATTCAATGAAATTCAGTAGAGAGATGAATCAGCTCACAACAAAGAACTTTGCAAAAAGGAAGAATTTCATAAACAGTGCTTGCACATGCAAAACGCCACGCAAATAAAAACAATTGAAAATCATAAGGGTTATACGTAGTTAGGTTCTTGTATCATTGAGCGAAGCGAGGCCGAGCGGATCTCTCTTTACGTGACTCGAGACAATTAGTTGTTCGGGCAAAGGTGCGAGATGACACATCCGACCACCGTGATTTTTTGCATGCGATTGGACATCGTCCATGGTCAGGTTTTGACGCCCTTCGATTACCAAAATTCCGTGTCATTGAGGAATAATCGTCAAAAAAATTGCATTTTTAGAGGTTTTGAGAAGGGGTCGTTTGTTGCCTATGTTCTCCGAAGATCTTCAGCCGATCGCGGTGACACTTGACACAGAGAAAGAGAAGGACATGGTGAGTGACATGGGGTTATTAGTATCATGGCGACTGGTCGTGTCGTATAAAAATAATTACCATTAAAATAAATTGACCAATTTTAATAATAATTGAAAAAATCCGCTCTCTATAAGAGACTCGGGACTATTAGTTGACGCAACCGATCACCGTGATTTTTTGCATGCGACTGCACATCGTCCTTAGTCAGGCGCCTTCCGATTCCCGAAATTCCGTGTCATTGATGAATTTCAATTAAAGCTAAATGGCCTTTTACTTGAAATGTTTCACGAAAGTCGGCTCACTAACATTAATTTTAAAAAATCGTTTGAACTGAAAAACTAAGAAATGGAAAGACTCCGACTGTTAGTTCAACACTTGCTTAATTTATAATGAAAGGAAGTGTGTGTGTCAGTGGCGGCTTTCCATTTGAAGTAGGCGAAGTGCCTTCGCAATGCGCGTTCGATACGGAAAACAAGTCCTTATACGCAAAACAGTTCAAGCGAAGAGCTGAAATGAGAATGCTTGGAGCCGCCTCGGTGGCGCAGTGGTCTAAGGCGTTGGCCTCTGATCATTCGTCCGAAGGGGTCCGGGTTCGAATCCCGGTGAGGCATGGATGTTGTGTTTGTCTTACGGCACTGGCTCTCTCCCTTCCCTGGAACCAGTGACCCTAAATTAGGGACGGGCGACTGCTTATAGCCCATTTTGAGTTGCTCACGGTGGTCGTTAAACTTCCAATCAAAAAAAAAAAAAAAAAAAATGCTTGGAAGTCTGCAGTTTTCGTTCGAGTTGCCATGGTAACTGTGACGTCACCCTCCCCTATCTGCTGGGCAAGTGAAGTGTTTTATCATGAGACGTCAAGGCTCTGCACCTGGAGTCGTGAACTTCCGAAGAGATCGCAGTGGAACGGGAAGGATTGCCAAGGGTTCTTTGCAAACCACTAGGGATTTTCTTGCGGTGTTTTCGTACATACTTTGTGAAAGAGATATGTTTTTTCGTGTTTTGTGATTGTTTGTTAAAAACTTTATTAGTTACTTTAGTTTCGTGTACAGTTTAACTGATAGTGATAGTTTTAGTTTTCAGTATGTATCCTGTGAACAACATTGTCTGTAATTTATTGCAAATTCCGTTCAATCGGTGGAAAGTTGATAATAAAAGAGACATTTTACTTCAAGGACGACCGACGGATTCACTGACAATTGTCGCCAAGAAAGAAATCAAGAAGATCGGTAAATCTTACAACATTAATTTTAAAAATTGTTAGCTTACTGAATATAAATGGCTTTGTAGCCCTTCTGTGTTACAAAATTATTTTTGTTGGCCCTGCTTATTTTTTAGTAATAACATTCGGCGTGGAATAAAGACAATTTCAGATTTCTTAATATAAAACGGTCACTTTACAAACCTGGTGATTCTAGCGAACACCTGAAATGCGAATTAATGCTAAATAATTTTGAAAAGAATCAGAACACCATTGCCGATGCCTGAGGGAGAATGCTAGGCTTTTGAAAATGCATTTCAACGAAAGCGTTCGTTTAAATAGATTTTTCCTACAGACAATGATTGATGCAGTACTGTATTTGAGTAAACAAGAACTAGCATTCCGTGACCATGATGAAGGTATTGACTCGATAAATCGTAGAAATTCAAGGAATTGCTTTCACTGTTGATATCAAGAAGTCCTTTAAAAATTCAAAATCAATACGAAACGATAAAAAATGTCTTCACAGGTGACTCAAAACGAATTAATTGAATGTATTTCTGAATATATAAACGATCACGTCAAAAAGGAAATAAATGAAGTTCAATGCTTTTATATTCAAGTAGATGGGAAGACATAACCAGACTTCCGAGTGCTCTTTAATAATAAGATCTGTTGATTCGGAAGGTGTATTGGTTGAGCAGTTTTGGGGTTTCCATGGTATGAGTGAAGATAGAGCGTCAGAAGCTTTATATAAAATGCTAGACAAATTTTTAGAACAGTTTGATTATCAACACAAGTCAATAGGACAATGTTACGATGGGGCAAGCGTAATGTCTGGACACTTGACTGGGCTCAGAAAAATGAAGCATAACGCTTCTCAATCTGTTTTTATTCCTTAGTACATCGTTTGAACCTTGTATTACAGCAGTTTTTCTAAAATTTCTAAGTGTCGAATATTGTTTGCAAGCCTCAGTGTAATTCCTTTGTTTTTCACCACTCAGTGAAGCGATCGCTTCACTGAGTGGTGAAAAACAATACACTCACATCAACAACCGCAAGAGGCATGCCAACCATAACAGAAACTCGATGGTCCTCCACTTCGAAGTTAATAAGTGTAATAGTTGAAGATTGGGATAAATTGAAGGAAGTATTAGAATTTCTCACAAATAGTGACCAATCAGACAAAAAATCAATTCAACTTGCCCAAGGGTTTTTAAATGATATGAACACTTTTGAATTAACATTTTTGGGAATAGTATTTAATGAAATATTTGGTTCACCGATCTATTATTCGAAATTTTTCAGAAAAAATCACTAGACATATACTGTGTTACTCAAATTAAAAAAAAACTTATGAAATTTTCAGCCATAAAAGGAACGATGAGGTATTTGAAACACTGTTTGGAAAAACTAGCAAAATCACAGAAATAAGCAGATCTAAACGGGAATATGCTTCTCTTACACAAGAAATAATTTTTAAAAATTATGAACAATTGTATTTTGAAATTTTGTACCACATTCTTATGGAAATGGATATAATATTTCAAGACAGTGAGAAACTTAAACTTCAATTTCCCTGTCTTGCTGACGCAACCAAATTCGACCAATTTAATTCATGCTTTCCCTCTCACGCTTTTTAAAAATCTACAACATTTTTACGGAAAAATATTTACTAAACACCACAGCCTTAAAAATGAACTGAGTCTTGTATATGCCGATGAAAAAGAATTAAGGAATATATCGACTCGTGAACTTTTTCGAGTGCTTCATGGAGATAAAGGCATTTTTACAGAAGCTTATAAATTGGTTTCCCGGATTTTAACAATTGCATCTGCAAGTGTTTCAGTGGAAAGAAATTTTTCTTGCCTTAAAAGAATACAAACTTACTCAATAAACACTATTTCTCCAGATAAACTTGCTTCTTTGGCAAATATTTCTATTCAGAAAGACATTTTCTTGATGTCACGAAGAAACAGCCATTTTATGACGACATATTCGACAAATTTCGAACTTTAAAGGGAAGAAGAATTGATCTAATATATAAAAAAATAGAGTAAGTTCTCATTAACTGATTTTCATTGAAGACAGTAGATATCTTTTCATATTGCTCTTGTAGCTGTTCACCTATTTTTCCTACCACGAGCCGCCACTGGTGTGTGTGTGTGTGTGTTTTCCGGGATACAAAATGAAAAACGTGGTTCCCTATCTGAGTGTTTCTTTCCGCTTTGTTTGCCAAAGAGTGAAGGAAAGCAGTTCATGATAAATTTTAGACATTTCTTTTTCAGAATGTTTCGTACTTTTGTTCTAGAAGTCATAAATTTTACGCGTTCGTTTTTTAGAATTCGTTATAATAGACGCCTTAATGAGCTTAGATTTTGCAATAGCTTCGCTCAAAATTTGCCAACTGTACCAGAGTTATCGGTTATTGTTGGCGGCTTGTCCCTAGTACTCATTTGTAGAGATAAAAGTTGCAAATTAATCGGACCCAAACCGGAGGGGAAATCCCGCTAACTTGGCCCGATTTAGTATTAGCTCGAAAATCTTTACAGTACCTCCCAAGAACTGAAATCGTATATTTAGATTTCCATTGGAGTACAAGCGCCCCTCCCTTGGTGGCCTTGAGAATGTTTTTACAAAAAATTTGCAATTCAGCGTTCCACCTTGGCAGGAGTCTAAAAATAAAAACAAAAGCAAAAAAAAAAAAAAAACGGTAGTCGTTGTGATAACCATAGCAACCGGCTACACTTGTTTATCCCGCATGCGTCGTTGGTAGTGCGCAGTTTACTAAGCGCTGTTTCGTGAACCCCTAACAAATGTTTTCGCACTGATTTTGGTAAAAAATGGATGCGAAAGAGGAAGAAAAGATCCGCCATTAAATTTTACTGTCAACTTAAGTCTGTCGGAGAGACTTTCTGTCTTATGCAAGTGGCTTATAAAGATCAATGTGTAGAAAAATCAACAATTTACTGATGGCATAAAGAATTTATGGATGGTCGCGAGTCGACGGATTTAATCGCGCATGGAACAAGACCTTCAGCGAGGGTTACAGAGGTAAACATCAGCACAGTAGGTGTTATTGTACGGGAATACAGACACCTATCGATTAGAGATATCGAAAATATGATTCGCATTTCAAAATCATCAATTCACAGAATTTTAACCGAGAATTTAGGCATGGAACGAGTATGTTCAACTTGGGTTCCCCATTTCTTTTCTTATGTTGCCCAATGTAAGGCCGCACATGACCAGTTCTGTTGTTTCTTATTTGGAGAAAATGAATATTAAGTTGATGCCCCAACCTCCATATAGTCCAGACTTATCACCATGTGACTTCTGGTTGTTCCCCATTTTAAAAAAGACATTTCGGAGACAATTCGAGACTAATCAACAAGTATTTTGAAAACGGTGACCACTTCCTTGATAAGGTACGCATTTTTTTTTTCTATAAAAACATTCTCAGTCGTTTTTGGACAACCCTTGTACAAGAGTTGTACCGAAAGTAATGCAAAAGTGGTCATCACTTTTTTATTAACTGATAGTGGTCGTTCAAATTGCACATGTTGATAGAGTAACTTTTCCTCTATAGTAATCCTTCTTCATTGCAGGTAAATAATGGATTCCAAGCAGAAGCAACGTGCTGGCATTGAGTTCTTGATGAAGAAAGGGTGCAGGGTGTCCGACATCCACAGAAGGCTACAGAGTGTTTACGAACATGGCACCATTGACTACAGCAATATGCACAGATGGATGAAGAAGTTTAAAACAGGGGAAACCAGCAATGAAGACAAACCACGCAGTGGGAGACCATCTTCTGCGACCACTGACACTCCTCCTCAGAGAGTGGATGAATTGGTTCGCGCTGAGAGACTAGTCGCAATCAGTGAGCTTGTTGCACAACTGGACTGTGGTCACAATGCCATACAGAAGATGGTAGAAGACTTATAGTGTGTGCAAAGTGGGAAACTCGGCAGTTGATACCCGATTTGAAGGAGAAAAGGGTGGAAATCTCTGATCTGCTGGAAGCGTTTGAAGCCAATGAAGACCCGTCCATTTTTTTTTCGATCTCGTGATAGGGGATGAAACGTGGGCGTATCTTTACAATGCGGAAATGAAGAATCAATCCATAGAATGGCGTCACACCTCTTCACCAAGGCCTAAGAAGTTCAAGAGCCAGCGATCAGCACAGAAAGTCATGATGACTGTTTTTGGGGATTACAAGGGTGTCATTCTCCTTGATTTTCTGTAACGTGGCCATCCCGTGACCAGCGAGCGATACAGTGAGACACTCAAGAAGCTTAGAAACCGTAAGGAGGAAGAGACCTAACAAGAATCTGAAAAGGATCCACATTGACCATAACAATGCGAGACCACACACATATTTGGCAACAAGTCAGGCGTTCAGCAAATCAGGTTAGTCGGTGGTCTTTCATTCACCGTACAGCACAGATCTGGCGCCCTACGACTTCAGTCTAATGAAGGATTGTCTCCGGGTACAACGATTTGATAACACACGAGGTGAAAGTGGCTGTGGAGAAGTGGGTACAACAGTCAACACCTGAATTTTTTCAAAGAGGATTCGAGAGTTGGTTTCAATGATGGCGCAAATTCATCGCTTGTGATGGAGACTGTTGAGTACTACCTTTGTATAGAGAAAGAGTTACTCTACCAACATGTGTGATTTGAACGACTTCTGTCAGTTAATAAAAAAGTTATGCCCACTTTTGCATTACTTTCGATACAACCCTCGTATATTACGCTAAACATACACGGCCGAGTCACATTACTGTGACCACCAGCTAATATCCAGAGTAACCGTCGTGTGCAGCGCGGACAGCAGCTGGACTGGCTGGGAGTGACTCAATAAAGTGCTGGAAGGTGTTCACAGGTATGTGGAGCCATACTGACTGCAGTGCATCTGACAGCTGCTGGAGGATGCGTCGTTTAGGATCCATAGAGCGAACAACACGATCGTTGTGGTTCCACAGATGCTCAATTGGGTTTAAGGCTGGGGAATTAGGGGACCAGAGAAGTACTTTTTAGTCTTCATCGTGCTCTTCCAACCATTCTCGGATATTTCTAGATGTGTGACACGTCGCATTGTCGTTCTGGAAGATAGACAATCAGCATGTATGGGTGTACGTGGTCTGCAAGGGTGGATTCGTAACGAATTCGGTCCATAGTGCCTTCCACAGGTATGCGTGGACCCAGAGAATGGCGCGAAAACATTCCCCAGACCATAACGCTGCCCTCACCAGCTTGTGTTTTTCCAGCAATGGTTGAAGAGTGTTTGTTCTCCGATGTTTCTCGTCTTATACGCCAACGTCCATCCGTTTGATGAAGCAGAAAACTTGACTCATCGGAGAAGGCAATCCTTTGCCAATCAGCGGAGGTCCAATTCCGATACTGCCGTGCAAATGTAAGCCTTTTCTGCCGATGCACTTTCGTTAACATAGGTGCAGTGGCGATCCGTCTGCGTCGGAGCCCCATACACAGCACGGTTTGCTAAACTGTCGTTTTAGACACACTTCCAGTAGCCCCCTGGTTCATTCGACCAGTGAGTTGTTCCACTGTAGCGTGTCGATCGGCCCTCACGCACCTTCGCAGCCGACGTTCACCTGTCACGTCAATGGCACGTGGTGCTCCGCAGTTTTCACGTCGCTTATTCGCAATGGTGTCATTTCTCCAATCACGATACACTTTAACCACCGCAGCACACGAACAGTTCACAAACTGCGGTGTTTCAGAAATATTGCCACCCTTGGCCCGAAAGCTGGTAATCATTCCTTTTTGCAAATCTGATAAATCGCACCTTTTATCCATTTCAGCAACGAGTGATATGTTTTCAGAATGCCTACATCACATTTTATATACCCTCCGAGCCAGCTCACGACATATGCTTTCATTCATTGGCTGCGCGCTGTTGACGTCCAAAGTAGGAGGTGGTCACAATAATGTGACTCGACTGTGTATATAGCAGTGTTGAGCGATTTGAAGTATGCATCTTCTCCTTGACAAATGTCAACCCCGCCTTCCCACCGTGCATCCTGCTCCCACTGAGTGGGTCCTGACGACCATCAAACAGCGGTATAACTATACCACCGGGATTAGAGGATTTACAACTTTTGTCTATGGAACAGAGAAATGGATCTTAACTAAAAAAGACACACAAAGGCTGCGGACATCTCAAAGAAGCATGGAGTGATAATGCTTTGTGTGACAACGAAAGATAGGAAAAGGAACGCGTGGTTCAGGAAAATCACAGGCTTTGACATCATAATTAAAGTAAAAACCTTTAAGTGGCAATGGGTGTACGTATTGCGAGAAGAACTGACCATTATTGGACAACTGAAATATTAGCTGAATACCAAGGGGCCGCTTTGGTTGCACAGTGGTCAAAGCGTTGGCGTATGTACATTCGTCGTAGAAGGGTCTCTGTTGGAATCCCAGTGAGGCGTGGATGTTGTGTTTGTCTGACGGCACTGGCTCTCTCCCTTTCCTGGCGCTAAATTAGGGACGGGCGACTGCTTATAGCCCATCGAGTTACTCACGGTGGTCGTTAAACTTTCAATCAAAAAAAAAAAAAAAAAAAAAAAAAAAGACCCAAAAGACCACTTGGAAGGTGAGCAGATGAAATTCGAAAGCGTGTAGCGGACACACTGCAGAGTGTGGCAAAGAACAGAGTTGTGGAAGAAACTTGGGGAGATCTTCATCCAGCAGAGGATATGGTAATTAGTGACATATATTTTAAAGAAATGACTTCTAGAAATGTAAATAGACAAAGTCATCGCTCTTTCCACGTTTTTCTTTAACACACAGAAAAGTTGTATTTCGACATCGCTGGGATCGAATCCCAGATATCTCGATAACTAGCCGAGTGCGTTCGTCTTACTCTACGGTGGCCAACAATCCACGGCGCTATGTGTGTTTATCTGTCAGCTTCTGACTTCACAAATCCGTAGGGATGGGCTCAGCAACGGAGACGTCCATCTGGTGGGTCTTAACGGCACAATTTATTTAATTACAGCTGATAAATCCATAGGGCGAGAGAAATGGTGAAAATCTTCCAAATACGTGGAGACAATGTAAATAGACGAAGTCATCGCCCTTTCCACGTTTTTGTTTAGAAGCAAGGATATACTGATATACTAGAGATGAAAGTGTGCGTTTACGTAGCTTCTCAGAAATACAATTGTGTGCCGTCTAGCGGCCAAACTTTGCGTCATACTTCGCACTAAATCCATGGAAAGATTAACATAAACTTGCAGCAATCGACTGCAAAATTAATTTTTGGGCCGCGGGTGGCCTAGTGGGCAACGTTCGTGACTGCCGCGGAAAGGACCCCGAGGTTCGATCCCAGGCAGGTACGAACGATCAACCCACTAAATATCCGCCGTGCGTCGGATGGGCACGTTGAGCAGTCGGACCCGGGCTACTGCCCCCCCCCCCCCCCCCCAGCGGTACTAAATAAGGGCGTCTTCCTGCCCCTTTCTACTTCGTTTCCGTGTCACTTTTCTATCAGGCACTCTAGCCCAAATCTCCTAGCTTCCTATTTCTAAGGGTTGTTTAAGACCTGGGGTCAGATACACTCCCTTCCTAAAATCCTCTACGTATGATCATTTTTTGATCAAAAATAATTTTTTCACTCTTACATTTTAAGGTTTAGCCATTGTGCAAAACGCAAAAAATGCTTTTGCTCCACCTAACGGGAAAACTGTGCTTCACAGACATTTAGAAGTGAATGATTAATCATTCTCATGATAATCGCTCTCCGATTCAAAATTTTTTTTTCCGGTGTCACATTTAGAAGTTTAAGTATTGTAAAAGAGCAAACATATTTTTACGGCATCTAGAGGAACAATTGTGCGTCACAGGAACTAGAAAGTACACAACTCCTCACCCTAATGGGTGTCGCTCTTCGTTGCAATAAGATTTTTCTTAAATCTGATTTTTAGATAAGTTACATCATGTAAAGACAGACGGCCGGCCAAGTTTTGACACAATCATAGAGCCCCCCCCCCTCCCTCCTTTTAATTAAATGTAATAGTGCTCAATGAATGAAATACGGGATTACACCATTGTACAATGCAAATTTTGAAGTTGAAAATCCGTTTATTCGTGCAAATATGACATGAATGGTAAGTCATCAAATAATATCCGAAAACTTGAAAATTTCGTTGTCCTGGAGCGGGAATCGAACCGGAGTCAAGTTTTCGTATTTTATCTGACTTACCATTCATGTCATATTTACACCAATACACGGTTTCACAACTTCAAAATATGTATTCTACAATGGTGTAATCCCGTATTTCATTCATTGACATTCTGCACCTCCGGGCAATCACGGGAATGAATTCTAATCCTCTAAATTCGCTATATATGAATGCCGGTTGCTTCGACTTGCGAATCCTGTGATGGTTATATTCAAATTAATCGGAAACTTGAGACTTGGTCGTTCTGGATGGTGTTGTGGTTAGCATACTTGGGCGCTAGCCGGGAGACGCGGATTCGATTCTCGCTCAAAAACGATGTTATCTGACTTATTTCATGTCATATTTACACCAATAAACGGATTCACAACTTCAAAATTTGTATTGCAATAGTGCTATGGTTTGCAGAATTCTCTTTGCAGGATCACTTTTCCATTTGAAAAAAAAAAAAAAAAAGTGTTTTAAGACAAATTTAAATTTCGATGGGAGATATCATTTAGTTTCGGATGTTGCCAATGGAGGAATGCAGTAAAAACACGAAAAATAAGAATAACATACCATGAACCACAACGGAGAGTATTTATGGCGCTGGTTCCACTTGGTAAAATTCAAAATAATATATATATGTTTTTTTTTATTAAAAAAGATTTTATAAGATGTGTCTGGCGCATTATGTTGGGATGAGCACATTTAGGTAATTGAGGCAGTTTGGATAAGCTGCTTACAAGAATAAAACATCAAGTAAAGGGAAGGGATGCTGTTTATGGATGGGAACTTCGCCTTGCTGTCTGGCTTATTACCTTTCCTCTCAGTCCAAGGATACCGTTAAGTTTTTATCTGCGACAACATGCATTTCTTCTTTATTTCCACGTTTTCCGGCAAAAATCAGGCATGCAAGGCCCAAGAAATGGTTAGCGGGTCACGGAACGATGCGCGAGATGATGACGTATTTCCGGTCGTGCAGGTAGCAACTTCCTTCCTTATTTCTTTTATCGTTCCGGTTTGGGATACCGTCCTGCACGCTACCTGTATATAACGCATCTGCTCCGTGACTTCTATTGTAATAGCACCGAAAGTTAAAATAGCGTTTTGTGTCATGAACTCGAAGCCTACCACATGGTCAGAACGGTTTGACTCGTGCTTGAACACGTCCAGAACTTAATTAAGTGTTCGACGGGTGATACATTCACAAAAAAAAAAAAAAAAAAAAAGAAACCGCGGGTAACACAGAGGTCAAATTAATAAAACGACGTATGTTCAGAGTATTAAGAATGCCATTCCGTATCTACCGCCATAAGCAGTAAGATATTTATTTTCCTCACCATATACGCGATAGTTTTTTTTTTAATGATTACTCTCTTTTATGAATACAATAAGTGCAGAAACAATATTCTGCTATATTTGTTTTTAGAAAGAGGCAGAAAAAACAACTTAATCTAATTATTCTGCATTTATCAAAAACGAATAAGAAAAACTCGAGGCAAACATAATGAATACGAATTATTTATTCTGAGGAAGCACAGGCAGTTTTTTACGCTTTCCAACCGTAGGTTGAAGAAGCGTATATGCTTCAGCTTTGTCTGTCCGCCTGTCGGCACGATAACTCGCGTAAAAATGGTTCGATTTCGATGAAATTTTAGTATGTGGTAGGGGACCACCTGGGGACGAACCCTGTTGAAAATGGACGAAATGGGGTCAAAGGTCACGGCATAGGAGCGGGATCCATTCCATTGCTCTTATGCGTGATAACTTGCGTAAATATGATTCGATGTCGATGAAATTTTAGCATATTGTAGGGGACCACCTGGCGACAAACCCTATTGAAAATGGGCGAAATGGGGTCAAAGGTTAGAACACAGGTGGCGGAATCTATTCCATAGCCCTTATGCATCATAACTTACGTAAAATGCTTCCATTGCGACAAAACTTTAGCATGTTATTTCGGAGGTACACTGAACCGGTTCCGTTAAATATAATCGAAATGGGATCAAAGGTCAGGGCACAGGAGCGAGATTTATTCCACAGCCATTATCCTCATAACTTGAGCAATGATTTCTGGTATGTTGGAAAGCGTATTATAATCAATGCATTGCACAATTTTACTAACTTGTTTCAAACTAAATTTTGTTTATTTCGTACCGATTGTGCTTCCTGGAAGCGTACCGAAAGTGAAACAATGCTTATACATATGGTTCCAGGAGGTTTTTTTCCCAATGCCTAAATGTATTAAAGTATGATAAAACAGTTTATTGGTGTAGGTTTATAAAAAGTTGGTAACAGCATTCTGGTTTTCAATTTCAGAATTATCTTTAATTTGAATGTTTTTCTTAAGAACCAGGCCACAGCTGCTTCCTTATAGTGCTGTTTGGCATCAGTGAAGGCTGATAACTTTTCTATTTTCAGTCGTTAAGTCAGGTCATGTTTGAAGTCTGTTACAAAGGGCATTCTGAAAGTACGTCCCTCATAAGATTTTTATTTGTAGCAGCAAAAATGAGAAACTTGGAGGCAAAATACTTGGACATATTGTTAATAATGCTAGCCTATTCAAAGTATTGTCAATCACTTTCTATACATTTCCGCCATCTTTGAACTCACTGGTAAAATCCATTTCGGAAAAATTCCAGAGGCTGTCGTTTCACAGTCAGTTTAACGACTGTCACATCGTCGAAACGTTCCCCACGAAAGGCTTTTCTCAAAGGGGCTAACAGGAAAAAGTCTGAGGGAGCCAAATCAGGACTGTAGGGTGATTGGGGCAATACCGTCCACCCCATTTTGGCAATAGCCTGTGAAGTCTCCATTGAGGTGTGGGGACGTGTGTTATCATGGTGCAAAACAACAAAATGAAGTGGAATGTCACGTCTTTTTCTTTCTAATAGATTCCTTTAGCTTCTTCAATGTCTACACATAGTGAGCCCTGCTTATTGTTGCACCCCGTTCAAGGAAGTCAGTCAAAATGACACCACGTTTGTCCCAGAAAATTGTCACCATCACTTTTCCTGCGGAACGAGTTATTTTATTTGAACTAGTATTTAAAATGGCGATATGTTGCAACAACATTCTGTATTGTCAATTTGTTGTCCAGTTTTCTTCAAAAACCCCACGTCGGTGAGCTAAAGCTTTGCCACCCAGTTTTTCTAAACTCATACTATTAAATGGATTCAGCATGCTGCGTTAATATTGATTTTGCCGTAAAAACGATTCCTTAAAGTATATCATCAAAAATCATTCTCAATTCACTGCCGGATGAAGATCGTCCGAAGTCTACTCCATAACTCGCACTCTTGAGCAAATCTCTTCTACGTCACTCAGATACGCTTTCAAATTTCATCCATCCATTTCTCACGTGGTCTCCTTCTGGAACTTTTCCTGTCCGTTGATGTCTAGTCTGGTATTTCAGTTGAGTCAGTGACCCTCAATTAAGGACGAGCGACTGCTTATAGCCCACTAAGTTGCTCACGGTGGTGGTTAAATCATCAAAAAATAAATAAATAAATAAATAAATAAAATGCAGCTGTCCAAGATTGATCAGTTCTTCTAGCAATATGTTAAACTCATTGCCATTTCAGCGCCTTTACATTGATCATGTCGTCATTAACTCTTGCCGTTTTCCTAATCCAAGAGATCTTTTTCTTATCTTTCTTGTTCACACCAAGCATGCATCTCTTCAAGCTTCTTCGAGTTCGTCTGCAGCCTCTGAATGTCACTTTTAGTTAATGCCTCTGATCCATAAATAAGAACCGAACGAATGCGTTGATTAAACGCTTATCTTTTAAGACGTAATGGGCCGCCCCTGTGACGCAGTTGTCTTAGCGATGGCTTTTGACATTTCGTCTGAGATGGGTCCGGGTTCGAATCCCGGTGTGGCATGGATGTTGTGTTTGCCTTACGGCACTAGCTCACTCCCTTCTCTGGAACCAGTGGCCCTAAATTAGGATCGGGCGACTGCTTATAGCCCATTGAGTTGCTCACGGTGGTCGTTAACCCCCCCCCCCAAGACGTAATGGTAAAGTGTTCTTGGTAAGTGCACTCTTTCTTCCGCATGCACTCTGGACAATTTTTATGTAACCCCTCACTTAATATTTGTTGCTCAAGATAGATGTAGGCATAAAATCCTTTTTGATTTGTTCTAGCAACGTCTAAATCTTCGGTTCTTGTAAAAGGATTGTATGTCGAATTTGTTTTCTGTAAGTCCATCTTCAATCCCACTTCTTTACTCTTCTCAGCAAGATCTTGGATCATATACTCTGCTGCTTGAAGCGGATACTTGAAAAAATTACTATGTCGTCTGCAAAACGAAGGTTGATTAAATGACATCCAATAATCCTTATCATTCCAGTTCGATGATTGAAAGACAGTTTGAATGTGGCTGCCGGGAGATGTGGTGTTAATCCGGTTCCAATTCTTTTCCCATGCTAAAAGTATATAAAAAATTGTTTTTAAGCAACAAGAATGACAGTTGAATACGTAATATTACTCTATAATGCAACCAGCTAATTATTTACTTTCTCAGGAACATACGAGTGGCCGCCTCAGATGGCGCAGTGGTCTAGGCGCTAACTTATGTCCATTGATTTGTAAAGGGGCCGGGTTCGAAATTCCGGTAAGACATGGAAATGAGAACGGAGTTTACCCGTTAATATACGCACAGATTTGCGGAAAGGTTTCTGAAAATTCAGAATTTTCCGTTAACACATCTCTAAAACGGTAATTTACCGTCAATGTAAGAAACAAACTGCGAAAAGATTTCTGAAAATTCAGAATTGTCCCGTGGTACGAAAAATCATCCATGAAATTCAGGTTTTTTTCTGTCATTTCACGGAACAGGTTGCATCAGAAATATGCTTCGTTAATTCACAAAAGAGATGACGGAAGGGGTCCAGGTTCGAATCCCGGTGAGGCATGGATGTTGTGTTTGTCTTACGGCATTGGATCTCTCCCTTCCCTGGAACCAGTGAGCCTAACTTGGGGACGGGCGACTGCTTATAGCGCATTGAGTCGCTCACGCCAATCGTTAAACCTCCAATAAAAAAGAATTTCAGAAAATGTTTTGCAGTGTATAGTTATTAAAAGCATTAAGCTGATTTCCTCTGAAAGCAAGTTATTCATTCACAGCTATGAATGTAATGGTGATTTTTGCAGCTCCTGCACGTCTTCTGGGATTTAATGATTTGATTATTTTGATGGAGAAAGTGTTTTAAAGCAGTGCAACGCTTCCGGTAAATAAATGTGCATCCTTTCCGAAGTCTCACCCTCTTCATTTTGCTCAGACTGGAGCAACCGTCCTCCCCCTCAAGGTGAGCTTCTGAGTCCATTCCTGGCAGCAACCGCCCTCGCGAAAAATGGTTGGAGACTTCAAATAAATTCAACACTGACCTACAGCAGGCCTTAAGGTGATGGATGAGTGTCAATGTGGCATACATTCCCCGAGTTTCCTTCTCGACAGGTGGTGGGGCACGCTGAAAAATTTCATTGCAAGAGCAAGAAGGGAAGGAGAACTGGAAGCGCTTTTCGTTCGAAGGCTTTGCGAACCCCCCAAGAACTGTTTAGGAAGCAGAGGCGTTTTCGGAAGTGGCTACATACCCAACAAAATCGTTCCGACAAAAGTTGCTGGGATGTACACGGCATTGAAACATACAGTCATTCTCTATTCAAGTTTCTCCAGGTGCTCCTGTCCACCAACCTCTACGAAAAAAAACCCCTAGGGAACTTGGGGGTCTTTTTCTAGGCTTCTTTCTACGAATGACATCTTTACACCCACTCTGTGTAGGGTGAAAGTAGGCAAGATTCGTCGCCCCGAAGCTGTTACGTACCTGGACCCCCCCCCCTCAAAAATTATCTTCCAGATATTTTGCGAAAATCTACTACCGTATTTGCTTTCAAGTAGTTACTGAAATTTTAAAATTCCATATTACACTAGGTTTTACGGGCGTTGTTTTTCAAATTCTTTGAAACGGTATCATACAAATTTGGAAGATGTGAATCCGTTTATTGGTGTAAATACGACATGGACATTAAGTCAGATATTATCCGAAAACTTAAAATTTTGTCGTCCTGGACGGGAATCGAAACCGCGTCTCCCGAATAGCGCTCGAGTATGCTAACCACTACACCACCCGGAACAATCAAATTTCCGATTAATTTGAATATAACCATCACAAGATTTGCTAGTCGAAGCAACCGGCATTTATATATAGAATCTAGAGTTAGAATTCATTCCTGCCGCCCCTGGTGGCTCAGTGGTCTACGCGATTGCCTCTGATCATTCGTCCAAAAGGAGTCCGGGTTCGAATCCCGTGTGGCATGGATGTTGTGTTTGTCTTACGGCACCGGCTCACTTCCTTCCCTGGAACCAATGATTTTTTTTTCTTTTTGGAGGTTTAACGACCACCGTGAGCAACTCAATGGGCTATAAGCAGTCGCCCGTCCCTAATTTAGGGTCACTGGTTCCAGGGAAGGGAGAGAGCCAGTGCCGTAAGACAAACACAACATCCATGCCTCACCCGGGATTCGAACCCGGACCCCTCTCGGACGAATGATCAGAGGCCATCGCTTAGACCACTGCGCCACCGGGGCGGCGGAACCAATGATCGTAAATTAGGAACGGGCGACTGGTTATAGCTCATTAAGTTGCTCGCGGTGGCCGTTAAACCTTCAATAAAAAAAAAATCATTCTCGTGATTGCTATTGCACGACCAAGTTTTCGCATAATATCTGACTTGACAGACGTGTCATACTTACACCAATGAACGGATTGGTACGACCAAACCAGGCTGGGAATTTTAGTCTTGCAGTCCACTCTAACAATACACATACATAGTGTGTTATACTTCCTTCATGAAAAAAATTCTGTTACATCGTAGATGAAGTAGAGCTATTGAAATATGCTCCGTAAAACAAATTCATTTGTGAACAAGTTTTAACAATTTAACGGTGAAACAATTTTGAAAATAATTTTGTCAGATTATTAATTTTCTTTAAAGAATTTGATTTTGACAGGAACAAAATCGAGGCTCTTGAAGACTTCGTATCCAGCTAAATCACTATGAAGATCAATCTGAATGTGTAAAATCTGCGCATGCAAAATAACAATTTCCCTGCACAATTAATTTTCATATATGTCTTCTGATCTCCTACTACGCAACTGTATTGGTATCTCGTCGCTTGAGTAGAGGCCTTTTCATAGTCTACCCATTATTTTGACCCCTGAGTTAGTACTGGTAAGCTGCTGATACATGTGTGTGGGACACAGATTTCGGAATATCTCTGCCGGAGAAGTATTCTCTGTATCAGTGAATGGGTAAGTGTGTGGGAGCGATAAACTAATACATGAGGGTAGGGAACACCAATGACCCTGGGTTCCGAAATCCAGCAATCTACGTCTAACCTTAGCTTAATTAATTTATAACAGCTTTCTTGGACAAGCGGCACTTTTCTATAGACGTGCAGAGAATTTTGCTATGTTTTTTTTTTTAGTGCCTTTCAGATAGAAATGAAGCTCGGATGAAATTTGCCTTTATTTTTATTTTTTAGTGCCTTTCAGATAGAAAGGAAGCTCGGATATAATTTACCTTTATTTTTATTTTTGTAATGCCTTTCAGATAGAAATGAAGCTCGGATGAAATTTACCTTTATATAAGTACCAAAATAAGTTTTCGTTCTTTCCAAGAAATCCCCGCAAAAAGAATTTGGGAAAGTGGGCCAGTTCTCGAATGGTCCACCGGGAAATGTCCCGGTATCCCGGTGGGCCAATCCATCCCTGCTGTGATAGTTATATACAAATTAATCGAAAACTTGGAAGTTGGTCGTTCTGGGTGGTGTAGTGGTTAGCATACTCGGGCGCTATCCAGGAGACGGGGATTCCATTCCCGCTCCAGGATGACGAAAATTTCAAGTTTTCGGATATTATTGACTTAACGTCCATGTCATATTTACTCCAATAAACGGATTCACATCTTCCAAACTTGTATTGTACAATGGTGTAATCCGTATTTCATTCCTATAAGGTATCTTTCGTAAAACCAAAATTGTTTCACTTTATTGCGTGTAGCACAAAATGTGTATGTTTTAATTAAAATGATTGCCCCAGTTTTTTACCCATACAAAGTACTTACAAAATACTTACGCCAAAGTTAAACATATCGTGCAAATTTTATGATTTTAGAGAACTAAGGCCATCCTCTTTGAAATGCCTAACGATCACACACATAAAACACCTAACAGCCGTGTTATTGTGACCTTTTTCGATTTATACGAAAATACAGAGCTTAAATAAGCAAATTAAAAAGTAACAAGGATAGCGTTACAAAAAGATTAAAATTACATAAATTATTTACTCTTGAATGTAAAAAATACTTAACGTTACGATGTTTTTTGCACATAGTTAACCCCTTTTCTTTTGACTCAGTTAAAAAACAAGAAAGATGACACCGAATTTTTGGGTGTAATAAGCACGTCTTTTGAATCCGTTCTGACGCAAATTAAATTTATCAAAGCTATTCAAAGTCAATGGAACCGGTATGGAAAACAATAGGTCTGACGAAAGAAAGAAGATTTTCAATCGGGTTTTTAATCCCTCAGATATTGCTGTAAACGGAATCGTGAGCTTACGAACTCTTAGAAACAGAGATATCGACAAAAATAAGATGTGACTTTACGTCCCCTGGTGGGAAAACCATGCATTATTTTAGGAAGAAAGTATTCTCAAAAGGTGTATCCATATAAGCGGTATCGGTCATAGAAAAAAAAAATTAGTCGAGTTTTCAGGAGCCCAGATTTTGTAACAAATACTTCAGAAGCAGAAATTAACACTTATGACCCCTGGTGGCTAAACCATTCTTTACCAAACATTAGAAATTATGTGAAAAATATTTTCCACCAGGTCTTGTATGCGATACAGGAAGAATTTTTCAAATCAGATCTTTAGGAGCAGAAATAATGCAGAAAACGCAGTTTACCTTTGTGCCCCCTAGCGGAAAGTCTATGATTTACTAGAAAATTTTGAATTTATAGGAAAAACATTTCGCATCGGAAACACTATCCAACAAGAAAGATGACACCGAATTTTCGGGTGTAATAAGCACGTCTTTTGAATCCGTTCTGACACAAATTGAATTTATCAAAGCTATTCAAAGTCAATGGAACCGGTATGGAAAACAATAGTATCTGACGGAAGAAAGAAGTTTTTCAATCGGGTCTTTAATCCCTCAGATATTGGAGTAAACGGAATCGTGAGCTTACGAACACTTAGAAACAGAGTTATCGACAAAAATAAGATGACTTTACGTCCCCTGGTGTGAAAACCATGCATTATTTTGGGAAGAAAGTATTCGCAAAAGGTTTATCCATATCAGCGGTATCGGTCCAAGAAAAAAATTTAGTCGAGTTTTCAGGAGCCCAGATTTTGCTTCAAATACATCAGAAGCAGCAATTAACACTTATGACCCCTGGTGGCTAAACCATTTTTTACCAAACATTAGAAATCATGTGAAAAATATTTCCCATCAGGTCTTGTATGCGATACAGGAAGAAGTTTTGAAATCGGAGTTTTAGGAGAAGAAAACGCAATTTACCATTATGCGCCCTAGCTTAAAGTTTATGATTTACGTGAAAATTTTGAATTTATGGGAAAAACATTTCGCATCGGAAACACTATCCAACAAAGACGGAATTTTTCAAATCGGACTTTTAAAAGTAGAGATATTGACAAAAATAAGATATACCTCTACGCCCCCTAGCGTAGAAACCATGCATTATTTCAAGAAGAAAATGTTCCTAAAAGGTTTGTAGACGTGAGTAGCATCGGTCAACAAGACTTTTTTCAATCGAGATTTTAGAAGCTCATATTTTGCTGCAAATACATCAGAAGCGGAAATTAAGACTTACGCCACCTGGTGGCCGAACCATTTTTTACAAAAATTAGAAATTACGTGCAAACGATTTCCCATCAGGAGCTGTATCCGGTGCAGAAAGAATTTTTCAAATCGGAGATTTAGAAGCAGAGAAATAGTGGGAAACGCAATTTACCTTTACGCCCCCTAGCGGAAAGTCTATGAATTACTTGAAAATTTTGAATTTATAGGAAAAACATGTCACACTAGAAACACTATATCCAACAAAGAATTTTTTAAAATCGGAATCCTAGAAGTCGAGATATTGACAAAAATAAGATATACATCTACAACCCCTGGCGTAGAAACCATGCACTATTTTAAGAAGAAAATGTTTCTAAAAGGTTTGTCTACACGAGTAGTATCGGCCTACAAACGACGTTTTTTTCAATCGAGAATTTAGAAGCTCATATTTGCTGCAATTACATCAGAAGCGGAAATTAAGATTTACGCCCCCTGGTGGCCAAACCATTTTTTTCAAAAATTAGAAATTATGTGCAAACGATTTCCCATCAGGAGCTGTATCCGGTGCAGAAAGAATTTTTCAAATCGGAGATTTAGAAGCAGAGATATAGGGATAAACGTAATTTACCTTTACGCCCTCTAGCGGAAAGTCTATGAAATACTTGAAAATGTTGAAATTATATGAAAAACATGTCACACGGAAAACACTATCCAACAAAGAAGGAATTTTTCAAATCGGACTCCTAGAAGTAGAGATATTGACAAAAATAAGGTACACATCTACGCTCCCTGGCGGAGAAACTGTGAAATATTTTAAGAAGAAAATATTCCGAAAAGGTTTATCGATGTGAGAGGCATCAGTCCACGAAAGAATTTTTTCAATCGGTATGTTAGAAGCTCAGATTTTATGGCAAATACATCAGAAGCAAAAATTAACACTTACGCCCCCTGGTGGCCAAAGTGTTCTTTGCCAAAAATTTGAAATTATATGCAAAAGATTTTCCATCAAGAGATGTATTCGCTGAATTTTTTTTTTTCAAATCAGAGTTTTAGGAGAAGAGTTATCGTGAAAAATGTAATTTACTTTTACGCCCCTAGCGGAGAATCTATGCGTTATTTGAAAACGAAACTATATCTAAAATACTCTTCGACATAAATGGAATAGAAAGATAAAAGAATTTTTTCAATCGCATGTTTAGAAGCAAATATGTGGAATAAAACGTAATTTTGAATTCGACATCTGCATTTACGCCCTCTAGCGGCGAAATTGTGCATCGTTAAAAAAAAACTAAATAAAGGATCATCATTTGCATATTTCGAGCTTCCGAATGCAAAAAGAATTTTTCAAATCGGACCAATAGTTGCTGAGATATCATGGGTACAGACGGAAGGACGGATGGACAAACCGATAACAGAAGCACGATCTTTTTTTTACAAAAGACGTGCTAAAAAAGGCACAAGTTTTCATTCTCGCAAAGAACACCTTATAGCTCATTATATTCTGAAGGATGCGTAGTGCAAACAAGTTTAATGCCCTATAACTCCTTTTGCTCATTCATATGAAAATTGCATTTATTCAACTGATATTTCATTTACATTCTCTTGTTAATATGCATGTATGGGAACTATTGCTACGGCAGTGAAAAGGGGCCTCAAGTCCTCTTAAATAGCTGCTTTATCCTACCCAGTTTCTATAAACTGAAGCGAAAATGATTTCTTGAAGATTTTTCTTATTTACTGAATTTTGTTTTTCTTTTTAATACGAAGCTGCTGTCAAAAATTCCTGGCAATTTAGCCAGCTTCATATGACGTTCACGCAGAAATTTTGAAAAATCTTTCTGTTGAGGTTACAGGCCCTCTTAGCCATGAGCCCCCCCCCCCTACACTGCGGGGGCTATTAGTACGCCCATGCCCCGAAGTTTATGAGGGACTGTAATGTACCATAGAGCTTTTCACGGGCAAGGACTTTGCCTAGAAGATTTAGCACATTGCTGCTGAATTGAAGAAATGTCGCCTGGCGAAATGAAGACTCACCGATGACGTAATACCTCCCCATGCTATTGATATTTCCAGTAGTTTTTTACATTATCATCTCATACTATTGACAAGTTGTTGTTTTTTTCTTCATGCGTTACCTCCACATACTACTAATACAGTATAATCAGTTTTTACGTATATTAAATTTAGAATAGTACTCATATATTAACTGAAGCAGACATTCAGAGGCTGCGAACCACTGCAATAAGTGATGTAGAAAGGGCTTAGCGCGCCTTAGCAGCGCTAAGGCACTATTTTTCTAGGCTTAGCGCCGCTAAGGTACTTTTCGTGGTTACATGGTAAGAGAATCTGGACTAAGGAACTTTTTTAAACGATCATGTATGTAAAAATAGGGAAAACTGCGTGCTGTATGCAAACATACTCCTATCTTAACCGAATTTTCACAGTACAGAAATGCCCGCCCTGATGGTACAGTGGTCTGAAATGTACGCTTCTGAGCTAAGACTAAGTCCCAACCCAGGATGAGTCATGGGATGGTGTGTATAGCCAAAGGTGTTCGATCTGTCTCTTCCCTGGAACAAGTGACCCTAAATTAGGGACGGGCGACTGCTTATAGCCATACGAGTTGCACATGGTAGTTGTTAAAACCAGAAATAAACAAACAAAAAATACTATGTAAATTAATCTACACAGTTGGATCACGCAGTTGGGTGTCTCACAAATCACGAGATTCTATCACAAAGAGAATGTGAACTCCTTTGTCTAGACGGCAGCCAAAATAAATTTATAGGAGATGGCTACTCTGTGAGGTTGAGATTGTAGTGCTCAGAGAGAAAACGGTACTGACGGACATTTATACACTGGTGTGCAAAAATTAAGGACGAAGAGAAGAAATTAGCATAACAGCGAAACGAGCAGGCAGAACGGAAAGAAAGATCACTCAGGAGATAGACTAGGGTCCGGTACGGTAGGGCATGCGTATATATGCAACATGACTTGGGAAGGGGGGAGTGTCGGAAGGGTATGAAGCACACGGGCGGTATACGCTCAGCAATTCGGTGAACGCTATTGCACGGTGTACATCGGTTTGAACGACGTCGAGTTGCTTCCACCGGGTGATATGGCCAACAGGAAACCCAGTAGACGACATCTGGATGGCTTTAACCGAGGTCGCATTATTGGGAAATTGGAAGAAGGTCGAAGTGTGACTAGTGTGACCGAGGAGTTCGCGATCACTCACAGCATCGTTTCACGAGCTTGGAGAGCATTTCAAACGACAGGAACAGCTGTCCAAGAGTTTAGCAGTGGTCGTCCACGAGCAACCACGGCGGCGGACGACCGGTATATTGTCCTACAGGCGAGAAGAGACAGACGGCAGAAAGCGGGAGAAGTCGCAAGGCACATGCAAAAGACAACTGGACATCCGTTATCGCGTTTTACCGTGGCCAGAAGACTGCAGAAAGGTGGTCTATTTGCACGACGACCAGTACGGTGTGTGCCATTAACGCCTGCTCATCGGAGACGGCGGTTTCTGTGGTGCCAGGAACACAAGAACTGGGCACATCAACAATGGGGTCGAGTTCTTTTTACGGATGAGAGCCGATTTAGTCTGACAAGCGATTCTGGACGTATACACATATGGAGAGAGCAGGGAACACGCAATCACACCTCCAACATAATCGAAAGGGACCGGTTTGGAAGTGACGGGGTTCTCGTTCGGGGCGGTATCATGCTTGGTAGCCGTACTGACCTCCACATCTTCCAAGGAGGTTCAGTCACTGGTGTCAGCTATTGTACCGAGGTTTTCCTGCCTCACGTGCATCTGTTTAGAGGTGTTGTGGGTTCTGAGTTCCTTTTCATGGAGGACAACGCTACACCTCATCGTACAGTGGCTGTCGTAGAGCTGTTGGAGAGTGAAGATATTCAACGCATGGATTGGCCCGCTAGGTCCCCGGACCTAAATCCAATCGAACACGTGTGGGACCTTCTCTGGAGACGCTTGGTAGCACGTCACCAGCCGCCAGCAACGATTCCGCAGCTGCGATTGGCGCTACAAGAGCAATGGGCCGCGATGCCTCAACAGCTCCTTGACAACCTCGTCCTCAACATGGACAGACGTTGTAAATCCTTCAACGCAGTCAGTGATGATCATATCCCGTACTTAAAGACTGGATTTTTCTTGGCAGCCACTTCTCACATGGACGTTTCTGTCTTCTGTCCAGTTGTGCTCGAAGCTACCTTTAAAATAAAGTGCCTTTGTATCCTTTGCATTCCTTGTTTGGGCGGTTTTGCTCACTTGTCCTATATTCTTAGATCTTGGGGAACTTATGGTATGATTTGAGTCGATGTGGAGCACTTCTGCACGACGTTACATTAGAAAAACCGCCTCGTCCTTAATTTTTGCACACCAGTGTAATAAACAACTCCCCACTGGTATCTGTTCCAATAGAAGTAATCCCCTGAGCTCACTCTCTGCCCTTTTACAGGCAACACAAAACTCTTCCACATGTAACACATAATCTTACCAAAAATGGCGCATTAGTCATATTGAATTGATGTTACTCTGTTAGTTCACAAATATTCCCAAATATTCAAAATCGTGTAGAACGACAGAGAGCCTTATTTAAATAAAAAAATTTATAATCTTAGCATGTGTCTCTCACGTTACATTCTTCCTGTTATTTAGATAGCCCAGATTACGCAGTTTTAATACAAGTTAGTAAAATCATGCAATGCATTGATTATGATACGCTTTCCAACATACCAGAAATTATTACTCAAGTTATGAGGATAATGGCTGTCGAATAAATCTTGCTCCTGTGTCCTGACCTTTAACCCCATTTCGATGATATTCAACAGAACCGGTTCAGTACACCTCAAGAATAACATACTAAAGTTTTGTCGCAATAGAAGCAGTTTTACGCAAGTTATGAGAATAATGGCTGTGGAAATAAATCTTGCTTTTGTGCAATGACCTTTGACCCCATTTCGTTGATATTCAACAGAACCGGTTCACTATACCTCCGGAACAACATGATAGCGTTTTGTCGCAATAGAAACATTTTTTGGTAAGTTATGATGCACAAGGGCAATGGAATGGATCCCACTCCAGTGTCCTGACCTTTGACCCCATTTCGCCCATTTTCAATAGTGTACGTCCCCAGTAGCTCCCTATCACATACTAAAATTTCATCGAAATCGCACCATTTTTACGCAAGTTATGACGCATAAGGGCAATGGAACAAATCCCGCTCTTATGTCCTGCGTGACCTTTGACCCCATTTCGCCCATTTTCAATAGGGTTCGTGCCCAGGTGGTTCCCTACCACATACTGAAATTTCATCGAAACCGAACCATATTTACGCAAGTTATGATGCATAAAGGGCAATTGAAATGGATCCCGCTTTTATGTCCAGACCTTTGACCCCATTCCACCCATTTTCAATAGGTTTCGTTCCCAGGTGGTTCCTTACCACATACCAAAATGTCATCGAAATCGAACCGTTTTTACGCAAGTTATGACTCATAAGGGCAATGGAATAAATCCCGCTCTTATGCCCTGCCTGACCTTTGACCCCAATTTGCCAATTTTCAATAGGGTTCGTGCCCACGCTCCCTACCACATACTGAAATTTCATCGAAATCGAACCATGTTTACGCAAGCTATGATGCATAAGGGCAATTGAATGGATCCTGCTTTTATGGCGTGACCTTTGACCCCACTTCCACCCATTTTCGATAGGTTTCGTTCCCAGGTGGTTCCTTACCACATACTAAAATTTCATCGAAATCGATTCATTTTTACGTGAGTTATCGTGCCGACAGACAGACGCTTCTTCAACCTACGGTTGGAAAGCGTAAATAAATTGATATTAGTAATGAAAATTAATAAATAATAAAAACAATGAATCAGTTAAAATTTCGAGGGTAATTTTTTCCTATTCCGTTCACCGCTAAGGCACTTTTTTTTTTATTTAGAACTACATCACTGCACGGCATGAAGAGATGCCTGCTTGTCAGTGGCGCACTCAGGAGTTCTTTATGGGGATGTCCGAAAATATCGAAGATGCAAATAAAAACACCCAAAGGAAACATCTCCCAAAATATTTGGAAGCGATACAAATATATCAACCATATTAAAGTGCGTTTCCAATTATTTGCAAAATATATTTTTAAGAAACATATATAAGTATATTCAAAAATTAGCAGCGCCAATAACTAACAAAAAAGATGACACCGAATTTTTGGTGTAATGAGCCTGTCTTCTGAATCCATTCTGACGCGAATTAAATTTATCAAAACTATTCAAGGTCACTGGAACCGGTATGGAAAACAGAAGTATCTGTCCGAAGAAAAGTTTTTCAAGCTGGGTTTTTATTTCCGTTTATACTCCTGTAAACAAAATCGTGTGCTTACGCCCTCTGGTGGCAAAGTTGTGCGTTAAGAAAAATTTGAAATTATATGAGAAACATCTCGCAGTGGAAACGTTCTCCAACAAAGAAGGGAATTTTTCAAAGCGGACTCTTAGAAACAGTGTTATCGACAAATATAAGATATGTACCTACGCCCCCTGGCGGGGAAAGCATGTATTATTTTAAGAAGAAACTATTCTTAGGTTTTTCGATGTGAGTGGTATCGGTCCAACAAAGAAGTTTTTCGGTCGAGTTTTCAGGAGCTCAGATTTTGCTGCAAATAGATCTGAAGCAGAAATTAACATGTACGCCCCCTGGTAGCCAAACCATTCTTTACCAAATACACTGGCGGAAAGTGGAAAAAGAACATCAGAAAAAGAATTGGCGGACGATCATGAAATTTACATATGTTAATGGGGTCGAGTTTACGTAGGTGTGATGTTAATTTCGAGACCAACCGGTGAGCGCTTACGCCACAGCACAGCATAATAGGCAACTTATCGTCGGTGTTATATAAAGAGTACGGCGAAGTGAATGTAATCAGTCCTCGGCGTACGGACACGTGCGAAGATCCTGAAGAAGCTGCAATGCCTGGGCATGGAAGACGTGTACGATTTCAGCAGTTATCGGACTTTGAGCGAGGTCGTCTAGTCGGACTCCGCGAGGCCGGGTGGTCGTATCGTCGTATTGCGGAGCGAATTGGACGGGAAGTATCGGTGGTGGTACGATGATGGCGTAGATGGTCCGAGGAACATTCCCACACGAGGAGACGTGGAACCGTTAGTCACAGACGGACTGATGAGCGGACCGATCGACACATAAGAAGAGCTGTGTTGTCAAGCAGAACATCCACTGCGACGCAAATCCGAGCTGCCGTTGCACCTGAGGTGACTGTGCGAACAATCCGCAACCGTCTACTGGATGCAGGACTACGTGCACGTGTGCCTCTGACATGTGTACATCTGACTCCAGCCCACCGTCAGGAACGGCTGCAATGGTGTCGCCAACGTCTGCACTGGAGAACGCAATGGCGATCTGTCGTGTTCAGCGATAAAAACAGATTCTGCTTGGGAGCCTCCGATGGCCGTATGCGTCTCCACCCTTCTTGCATTCGCCAGCGACACACAGGGCCTACACCTGGTCTCCTGGTGTGGGGAGCGATCAGATATCACTCCCGTACATAACTAGTGTTTGTACCGGGTACGTTAAACAGCACCTCTTACATCAACAACATGATTCAGCCCGTTGTTGTGCCATTTGTAAGGTCGATCCATCGTGGTGTTTTCCAGTAAGATAACGGACGCCCACACACGGCACGTGCAATGCAACATGCACTTCAGGGTGTGAGACAACTTCCATGGCCTGCACGTTCACCGGATTTGTCCCCCATTGAGCACGTGTGGGATTTTATGGGACAACGACTTATCTGGTCTCCACGGCCAGCCACGACCATCCCCGATTTACGCGTCCAGGTTGAGGATGCTTGGAACTCAATACCCCAAACTAACATCCAACATCTGTGCGACAGACTCCATGCCAGAATTGCACAGTGTGACGCAGTTCATGGCGGTTCAACCTCGTACTAACCATGTTACGTGGAAATGTTATTTTTCAGTTTACCAGCAAATACAGCTGTATTTTGCCTTAATGTTTTGATCACGTAATGCTCTGTATTCCGTTATTATGCTGTATAAATTTCGTTGGTATCAGACGTCTCCTTCTTGGTGTTCTTTTTCCCTTTCCGCCAGTGTATTAGAAAATATATGAAAAACATTTCCCATTAGGAGCTGTATGCGATGCAGGAATTTTTAAAATCTGAGTTTTAGAAGCAGAGATATCGGAGAAATTGCAATTGATATTTACGCCCCCTAAGCGGAAAGTCTGAGTTACTTGAAAATTTTCAAATTATATGGAAAATATTTCGCACCGGAAACGCTATCCAACAAAGAAGGAATTTTTCAAATCGGACTCTCAGAAGTATAGATATTGAAAAATGAGATATACATCTATGCCCCGGACGGAGAAACCATGCATTATTTTATGAAAATATTTTGAAAAGGTTTAGCGACTGAGTGGCATCGGTTCACCAGCGAATTTTTTCAATCGAGATTTTAGAAGCTCAGACTTTGTGACACAGAAGAAAAAAAATTAACCCATACGCCCCTGGTGGCCAAATCATTTTATACCAAAAATTAGAAACTATATGCAAAAGATTTACCATCAGGAGCTGTATCCGCTGAAGAAAAAAGATTCAGATCTGAGTTTTAGAAGTAAAGATATCGGGAAAAACCTAGTTTACTTTTATGCTCCCTAGCGGAAAATCTATGCGTAACTTAAAAAAGTAATTATACCTAAAACACTCTTCGACATAGGTGGAATCGAAAAGTAAAAAAAAAAAAAAATGCAATCGGTTGTTCAGAAGCAAATATTATATATGGAATAAAACGTATTTTGAATTCGATATCACCTGCGTTTACGACCTCTAGTGGCGAAATTTCTCAACGTAAAAAAAATCGAAATGAAGGGATTGTCATTGGCATATTTCATGCTTCCCAATGCAAAAAGAATTTTTCATATCGGACTAATAGTTGTAGAGATATGGTGTCCACAGACGGAAGGACGGATAGACACACCGATAACATAAGGACGATCTTTTTTAACAAAAGACGTGTTATAAACGAAGTGATAGCTATTGTCTGCAGCGTTGTCTGCAGATCTGTCGTGGCTAGTAGCTACAGCATATCGAAAGACCGAAGATGACCTGTGGACATCGTCACCAACACCAGCTGGACACGTTTGAGAAGTAAAATTGTAGGCCTTCGTGATGCTTGTTAATCGATTCGCCGAATTACGGCCCATGGGAATGGGCTGCCAGGACAGTCAGACTAACTTCAGTACGCATGGATGTGCCTGCTCGTTGCCAGGCAATCAGTTGCGAGAGCACAAGCTATTGATCGGAGCATTCGACGGAATGCAGCAACGAATATCCGTTACGTCTCTGACGGTGAACCAAAAATTGGCCAATGCAAGTCTGAGCTACCGGCAACCATTGCGTTGACTGCAATTGACCGTGGAACATCCCTGAGCTCTGCTAGTGTGTAGCCGCTATAGATGTGCGTAGCAACAGGAATGGCACCATCTCTTGTTCAACTCTGAGTTCCCATTCTGTCTCTATTCCTACGATCGTTGAGGCCGCGTCTTAGAATAACGTGGCAGCGGGGAGGATCGAGCTATTGTCTTCGAGCAACACACTGCTAGTCAAGCAGCCATCCTCGTGTAGGACGCCATTTGTTACATAGCCATTCATCTCTGATGCGCATAACGGCCATGGGGACAGTACGTGAACAACATTTTAGAGTCTGTGGTCGTGCCATTTCTGAGTGGTATCACAGAGGCCGTTTCCCAGCGACGTAATGCTCGACCAAAACAGCTAACATTTTACTAGCGTGCCTACAAGGTAACGACATGCTTCCATTTGCTAGCGAGATCTCCAGAGCTGTTACCCGTCGAGAATGTATAGTACCTCATTAGATGAGGCTTGCAAACCTATGCTTGCAACCAGGTAAACATTGCGTGCGTAGTCCCATACGCTCCACGATACCGTTAGACGGCTGTGTGATTCCGAGCCGCGCGGGCCTGATTGCATTGAACTACATGGTAGTCGTGCAAGGTTATTGCCTGTTGTCAGGTGATCCTGTTTTGTTGCGTTTCAAACTGATGTACTGCCTTCGAAATTAAGTCATGTAAGTAGATTCTCGTTAATTGGGCCATCGATTAATCGGGGCAGCCGTTTATTTGGTACAATTCTTGAACACCTCAAATTAACACTTTCGGATGAAGCGTCGCATAATTGAGGCAGCTGCTTAATTGGGCCAAAGTTTTCTAGCCCCGATGTGCCCCATTAATCAGAATATATTATATTATCCAACTCCTATTCTATGTCTTTGGTAATTTTCGGCTCACTCTTTCTGGGTGGGGCTATTTCAATGTCGCTTACACTTTCCTATCGGGCACTCTAGCCCACATCTCCTAGCTTCCTAGCTTTAAGAGTTGTTTAAGACCTGGGGTCAGACACTCCCTTCCTAAAATCCTCTACATAGGATCGGATCGGATAAATGTCGCGTAATTGGGCCAAAGTGTTCTAGCCCTGACGTGTCGCAATTAACAGGAATATATTAAATTACCCAACTCCTATTCTATGTCTTTTATAATTTTCGGTTCGCTCTTTCTGTGTGGGGCTATTTCCGTGCCGTGCAGTGCATTTTCGTTCTTAGTGTTCTTTTCCATAACGTAGTTTTGCTCTTCAATATGCTTCTAACTAAAGCCAACAACGAACAAATGCATCTTTCCTTCCGTGTAATTAATTGACTTAATATGTTTGAATCTTGATTAATGCTTCTAAAAAATGTCTCACATTGCGATGCTTCTCTTAGAACTTCTCAAATAAGATAATTTTGTTTAATACCTGAATCAGTGCTCGAAATGGAAATTTTGAAGTGCCGGTATGCTCATATTTAGCTAAAAATCATCCGGAAAATATACCTTCGCCAGAAAACCTTCAAAACTGAAAGTAAAAAAGAAAAAAAAATCCTTGAAGGAAAGAAAAACTCCTTTGTTTGAAAGTGTAATTGGCAATTAATTCCGGGGAATGCATGCCATTGCACCATAAGTCAGAAACGGTAGCGCTCGATTTCAATTAGTTGGTTCTATGACGATGAAGTTGGTTTGTGCACCTCAGCGGGCACTACTTATGCTATGTCGAGGACTGGGACTAGACTTGTTTATAACAAGGAGTCTAGACTTCCGAACCTTACCACCGAGGACTGGGGTTAGACTTGTTTATGACAAGGAGTCGAGACTTCCGAACCTTACTACCAAGGACTGGGGTTAGACTTGTTTATAACAAGGAGTCGAGACTTCCGAACCTTACCACCGAGGACTGGGGTTAGACTTGTTTATAACAAGGAATCGAGACTTCCGAACCTTACCACCGATGACTTTTAACCACCGGGGACTGGGGTTAGACTTGTTTATAACAAGTTGTCCAGACTTCCAAACCTTACCACCGAGGACTTTTAACCACCGAGGACTGGGGTTAAACTTGTTTATGACAAGGAGTCGAGACTTCCGAACCTTACCACCGATTACTTTTAACCACCGGGAACTGGGGTTAAACTTTTATAACACGGATTTACGAGACTTCCGAATCTTAGCTAATCATTAGTGTTTTAGCTGGACTTAACCCAGAACTTTAAGGTCCTGAGCCGAGAAATTAGCCTTCTTCCAATAGGGACTTTCATGAAGTAAAAAGTCGGGCAATTAGAATCTCCGCAATCAGAATGAATATTCAGTCTTAAATTAATAGCAATCTCACCACCCTAAAAATAGAAAAAGAAGTCCGATGTGGAAAAAGTTTACACTTACTGCTGCAAAACTAAAATTTGTGTTTAATCTACTGCTCCCAATTCTTCATTTTATGTAGAAGCTCTTGAAATTGAATATATTAAATTAATGATACAATAAAAATTACAGACATCTTTAGTGGAATGATCTGGGACTTGGGCAAGATGTGATCACGTGCTATGGGTAGGTTCATTTCCATTCTTTGAAGGATTGAACTTACAGCTCAAGTGTACGCTACTCCCGTATCCTTTACGGTTCCCCAGAGCTATTTCTCAAGTGTACGAGACACATAAGGTTTCTATGTTTAAGAATGCGCACTCATAAGTCAGGGACAAATAAAAAAGAAAATCATTTTTGCAGTTCCCACTGCCGATATGTAAGATCCTAGTGAAGAAACTGCCGGTATAACATAAACCGGCCCATTTCGAGCGCTGATCTTAATAATGACAACATCAGCTTTCTGTGATAAAACAACTGTTGCAAGCACTGTTTCGGCATAACAATTTCTTTGGATAAAGAGACCAAAATATCTGTTAAAATTCTAATTGCATTTACCCAGAGAGAAGAACAACAAGCAACAGATTGCAAGATATTCTCGAAGCTTTATTTCACAGGGATGGAAACAGCTAATGATTTTAAACACACACCACAATTTCTATTAGGTCAAAGTTCTTTCTTGGAAGAACCACAAATTTCGATGAGAGACTTCCGGAAGCTCTATTACACGTATCCTCCATATTCAGGTTTGCTAACCGCATATAACGTTAAGCCGTTCCTAGCAACAACTACGCAGTTCCCAGAGCTGAAAAAGACAGTTATCTCCGTAGCATTCCTAGCTGTGCTGATCTTTGTTTTGATATAGGCAGAAAAATGATCGAGGGGAATGTTTTGAATGACATTAACATTACTGAGGTTTGCTTAACATCCGCCTAAGACGAAGTCGCTAAGGAGAATTACGAAGATGAGTTACTGAAGATACCAAACGTTTCAAGAAACGGAAATAAGCACCAGTTACTGTGCAATTTATCCAAGAAGTTTTCATTAGCCCTCGGGTCGCATGCGGTTTTCACACTGTTTACTTTATACTCAGAGGAGAATTGGCCTACCGGGACATTTCTCAGTGGACCACTCAATAAATAGCCCACTTTCAAATTTATTTATTTATTTTTTGTTTCTGAAATGAACGAGTAATTATTTTGATACAGTACACCGTAAAAAAAATCTGAAATTTACGAGCCACTTTCCTTGACACTTTTCGTGAATTAGCGAAGCATATTCCTGAAACAACTTTTTCCGTGAAATGACGGAAAGAAACCTGAATTTCACGGACTTTCCTTACGCCAGGAAAGTTCAGAATTTTCAGAAACCTTTCGGCAATTCCTTTCTTATATTGACGGGAAATTGCCGTTTTTAAGATGTGCTAACAGAAAATTCTGAATTTTCAGAAACCTTGCGTCAATTTCTTTCGTATAATAACGGGAAAATTCCGTTCTCACTTTTTCCGTGTCCATATAACGAAAAATTTTCTGGTAAGTATTTTCGCGATTCTCTCCGATTCGCAAAATACACTTGAGGTTTTATTAATTGTTAAATTTCCATAATCTGTCGAAGAATCCGTTTTTGAAGTTCCGTAGCGAGATCGGATATTGTGGATGAATTTTGATTATTGTGGCACAGGATATTTCTTCTCCTCTCCCCCATTTTGTACACCAGCTATTGTATATTGTGTTACTGTAAGAAACCGGATATTTACACCAATGAGACATTCATTGCATTATTGACTTCCCCCAGCCTAGAGAAATGAGCGCGCCTACTAACCGGTTATTATCGGTTAGTAGAGTGTTCGGGGTCAGAATGGGAAGAGCTGCCGATTTGTCGGAGTTTGATGAAAGGACAAATTGTGATGGCACGGAGCCTCGGAACTAAGATCTCGGAAACAGCGGGGCTTGTGGATTGTTCACGTGCTGCTATAGTGAGTACGTATCAAAAGTGGTGCACAGATGGCCAAACGACGAACCGTTGTCCAGCCGTGTGTCGTCCGCAGCTCACTGATGACAGAGGGGAGTGGAGACTGTCGCGCATTGTTCACAGCGACCGCAGGGCCACAGTACAACAAATCAGCCGCAGTTACAAATGTGGTGATCAGGGCAATGTGTCACAGCACACAGTTCATCGCAACCTTCTGCGCATGGGCCTGAGTAGCCGAAGACCCAACCGAGTTCCCATGCTCACTGCACGTCATCGCCAACAACGCATGAAATGGGTCCAAGATAAACGAGACTGAACCGCGGATGATTGGAAGAAAGTGACCTGGTCTGACGAATCAAGATTCCTGGTGCACACGTAGACGGCTGAGTTAGGATACGCCGATTACCAATTGAGGCTATGGCACCTGGGTGCCCTGTTCGGCGGAAAGAGGCCGGCGGCGGTGGACTTATGCTGTGGGCGATGTTTTCTTGGGACACTTTCGGCCCCATTATCCTAATAGCACAATCTCTGACAGCTGTCAGGTATCTGAACATCGTTGCTGACCAAGTTCACCCATTCATGGGAACTGTGTTCCTTGCTGGTGTTGGCCATTAGTAACAGGATAGTACGCCATGCCACACTGCCAAAACCGTCAAGGAATGGTCCGAGGAACATGCTGGTGACTTTCTGTTAAAGCCCTGGCCTCCAAGTTCACCTGACATGAACCCAATCGAACATTTGCGGTTCGACTTGGAAAAGCGGGATCGCGCTAAATCACCACCAACCCGAAATGTACAGGGAACTGGAGGACCCGTTGTTGACGTTATGGTACCAGATACCCCAGTATACCTATCGCCACCTCATCGAATCGATGCCTCGCCGAGTGTCCGCTGTATTGCGGGCTAAAGGGGGTCCTACAGCTTATTAGGTAGGTGGTCATAATGGTGTAAAATATCGTGCAGGTGATTTGTACGATGTTTATGAATCAGTCAATGGTGTCCTTAAGACAAAAGCTATTATAGCTATGAAGAGTAAATTTTATATTTAGCAGTTTTGTGAAACAATATTATAAATAATACGTTTCACTTCTTCTTAAAGATAATTGAATCATTGTCAATTAAAAAAAAAAGATGCCAACCTCCAACGCATTCTGTTGGTTCGAAAAATCACGATGGAAAAAAAAATTTAATAGCCCTCCTACAGAAATAATAAAATTATTAAAGACTTATTCAAAAAAATAAGCTCCAACAGAAAAATAAAATGACTAAATCACTGGTATTAGTGGGGGAAATACAATCTTCGCGCATTTAAGTTTTACTTTGAGCGAGAACGAGGTTTCGAAATCGTTCTGGCTCAATGGTTAAAGACGCGCGCTGTCTTATCGAAACGACCTAAGTTCAACTCCACAGCCCGCACGAAGGGTTTCTCTGACGTATGGGCTGAAAAATTAAGCATATTCGGTTTTGTGAAATTTCTGTATAAATACGGAAAAACTTGAAATGGACTTTTGTAAGCGGAATGACTAACTACGGAAAATCCGTGAAGGTACGGAAGTTAGAAAAAAAAAAAAGAAAAAAAAAAAAACGAGAACCTTTAAAAACGGAAATTTCGTCAACTGTGCTGCACGTTATTTTTTGATGGTTTTGTCACTGTTACAAGTCAGGGAGATTTTTTCCCTATTACAAGTCAGCTGGTGACTCGGAGTTCCGACATCTTTGCAGCTCCGTCACCGTTGTCTTAAATGTTGATTTTGTCAGCATTAAATGTCACCGTTGTCACTGTGACAGGAAAATCACTGTTATGCCCGCTTCTACAGAACGGCGACTGAGGAGCATTGCTTTGATTATTGTACATATAGAGCGGTTGGACAGAATAATGCAAACACCACTTTGGCGCAGTATCTAAGCGAGGGCCTCTGATCATTCGTCCAAACGGGATCCGGGTTCGAATCTCGGTGAGGCATGGATGTTGTGTTTGTCTTACGGCAATGGCTCTCTCTCTTCCCTGGAACCAGTTTAGGGACGGGTGACTTCTTATAACCCATTCAGTTGCTCACGGTGATCGTTAACCTTCCAGTCAAAAAAACAAAAACAAAAACACTCCCAGTCAGAGACGCGAATTTTAATGCAACTGCGTACGTCGCGATACGCTAACGTATCCACCACTTTTTGGTTGTAATAGCTTTGTATATAATGGAAGAAATATTCTTCTCTTTTATTGCATATTTACTCACTCAACTTTTTGGGAGTAAAATATTCCACTCAACTTTTTGAGAGCAAAATGTTCCACTTTTTTACTCCCAAAAAGTTATTTTTATTGCACACAACTCATTGAGGTAAGCTTAGGGCTGCGGGTGGCCTAGTGGGCAACGTTCGTGACTGCCACGGAAAGGACCTTAGGCAGGTACGAACGCTCGATCCACTAAATGTCCGCCGTGCGTCGGATAGGAATGTTAAGCCGTCGGACCGCGGGTACTGGCCCCCGGTAATAAATATGGGCGTCTTCCTCCCCTTTCTACTTCGCTTCCGTGTCACTATCGGGCACTCTAGCCCAAATCTCCTACCTTCCTATTTCTAAGGGTTGTTTAAGACCTGGGGTTAGACACTCCCTTTCTAGAATCCTCTACATCTGATCCTCTCATAATACGTGGAAAATTCGTCATGATATTTAATACGTCATGAACGACTGGTGATATGCTTAACAACGCTAGATGGCAGCACAGTTGCTTCAATTAAGAATGCGGTCGGACTGTGTTCCGATGCTCTTAACACTCAGATACTTGTGGCTTTCTCGTCCTGGGTGGTGTAATGGGTGGTAGAATACTCGAACGGTCATCGGGAGATGTGGGTTCGATTCCAGCTCCAGGGCGATGAGATTTCCAAGTTTTCTTATGCGATTGATATTACGTGAAGAACAGTAAATACAGTCAATTCAGAGGTGTGTGATTGCTGTGTTAATTATCATGTACTAGTTTTGTTTATAACCCCGAGGTCCTGTTTAAGTGCATTTTAAGTGTCTTGTTGAAAAATTCCTTTCAAGCTGATGACGAAATGAGCGAACTGACGAACTTTGAAAGAGGGCTAATTGTTGGTGCCTCCGCCACAACAGTCGCCAGGGTAGTAGGAGTATCGAGAGGTATTATGTCTAGCGTCATGACAACATACCGTGTTCGTGGCAAAACCTCGTCTACGAAACACAAGTGGCCAGAAAACGACCCTGACTGATAGAGACAGGAGAGCATTAAAGAGGATTGTTACCCGTAATAAGAAGACCACAACGCTGAGAATAAGTGCGGAGCTCAATCTGCCTCTCCAGACTGCAGTATCAACGAAAACAGTGCGCACGGAACTGCACAAACAAGATATTCATGGCAGAGCTGCTATTGCAAAACCTCTGATGACCCGGATGAATGTACAACGGTGACGGCAGTGGTTCCAGGAGCATACAACGTGGACTGCAGATACATGGGAGCGTGTAATGTTGTCGAAGAATCCACATCCACACTATTCCTCACCGTAGGATGTGGTTTACCTGTGGAGAACACCGTCAAAAGCGTACAACCCAGACTGTCTGCTCCCAACAGTGCAGCATGGCGGTGGTTCTGTCATGCTCTGGGTGGTCATATCGTGATTTTCAGATGATCCCCTGATCACCTTGAAAGAACGAATAACTGGCAGAGCGTATGGCTCATGCATTGTTTCCTGCAGGGGATACCATCTATCAAGATGATAATGCCCAAATTCTCAGAGCTCGGAATGTCCAATCATGGTTTGAAGAACATGAGGAAGAACTTTCACACCTTCCTTGGCCTCCCCAATCACCAGAATTAAACATCATCGAGCCACTGTGGTCTGTGTTAAAAAACAGAATAAGATCCCGTTATCCTCCTCCTCCTGTGTCTCTCGAGAACCTGGAGCAGTTTCTGCATGACGGATAGTATAACATCCCACTAATCACCATCCAGGATTTGTAGGTGTCCATTCCAAGGAAGATTCAGGCGGTTTTGAATGCCAAAGGTGGTCCCACACCCTATAATGTACGCAAAACCTAGCCGTTCACTTTAAAAACATTATTCTAACCTCCCGATTACCGTTCGAGTATGTGACGCAAAACCTAGTCGCCAAATTTAGAAGGGAGCAGCTGGTCGACCCTCCCTACAGCCCAGATTTGGCATCCAGTGACTTACTGGCCAATGGTTCGATGACGACGATGACCGGAAAACGCCGGTTGAGCGGTGGCTCAAAACCCAGGCGGCAGACTTCTGTGGGGAGGGAATCCAGAAGTCAGTCTTTGTATGTCTTCAATCTCTTGCAAACATTTTCCTTTTAAAGACAACTTCAATTCAAGGAATAGAAAGTAGTCACATGGTGACAAATCTGGTGAATAGAGAGGATGGTTCAGTACACACACTTGTTTTCGTGTCAGAAATTGCTGTACACTGACTGCTTTGTGTGCGGGTATGTTATTGTGAAGAAGAAACCATGGCCCGTTTTTTGGTGATCAAGCCTGACATGAACAATCCTCTTCCACAATCGTTCCAAAATGGGAGTGTAAACATTGTCAGTGACAGTTGCCCCTCCAGGAATGAACTCGTCCCTTGTGGTCGTAAAAGCATACATTAAGCATTGTCTTGATTTGGACTTATATAGCCTGATCTTCTTTCTTTTGGGTGACTGGTGACTTCCACTGAGCACTCTGATGCTTCGCTTCAGGATCATATGAAAACTACCACAATGCTTTAGAAAATTTTTTGCATTGTTTCTGCAGTCTCCAGGATGTCTTTTGCGTACTTCACTCGTGTATGTTTCTGGTCGTTTGACAAAGCATGAAGAACAAAACGAGAACGAACTTTTTCCACCCCCAAATCTTGGGCTAGAATTTGACGAATCGTCTCCTTATTAACACCAAGCTCACATTCCATCATCCTCAAGGTCACACAATAATCACTTTTTATCCTTTCGCGAACTTTCTCAATGAGTTCAGTCGTGCGCACTGAAATCGAGTGTCTGGGCCTTTCGTCATTTTCTAAATCTTCCCGCCCATCCATGAAACGTGCACACCATTGAAATGTATCGGCATGAGATAGGCAACTAGAGTTTCATACATATCACGCAACAGTTCAAGTGCCTCAGATGCAGGTTTACCAATTTTCAAACAGATCCAGCGATTTCTCTCTACTCCATGACAGAGTGTGACAATGTTCTTCCACCGAATAACGTCATGCACAGCGTAATTAATCATTCGTGCAATTCTCTCCCAAACACTGTTGCCACTGCATTGCTGATAAATGACATATAAAAGAAAACATGTCTTTCCGACCCATGTGTGTTACCGGGATTTAAAAAAAGAAAAAAAATCAGCCTCATTACTTAATTGCTGCACTTTGTGTATGAAGTACCAAAAGTCATGAGATAGCAGTATGCAATTTTTTTATTAGAGGTTTAATGACCACCGTGAGCAACTCAATGGGCTATAAGCAGTCGCCCGTCCCTAATTTAGGGTCACTGGTTCCAGAGAAGGGAGAGAGCCAGTGCCGTAAGACAAACACAACATCCATGCCTGACCGGGTTTCGAACCTGGACCATCGCTTAGACCACTGCGCCACCGGGGCGGCATGCAAATTTTTAACTTGCGCTGCCATCGTATAAAGGCTTCGACGCCCACCACGATTTTTATCAGTTGGGAATTGTGATCTCGTGAGTCGCCGGCCCGGTGGCGCGGTGGTCTAAGCGATGGCCTCTGATCATTCGTCCGAAAAGGGTCCGGGTTCGAATCCCAGTGAGGCATGGATGTTGTGTTTGTCTTACGGCACTGGCTCTCTCCCTTCCCTGGAACCATTGACCCTAAACTAGGGACGGGCGACTGCTTATAGCCCATTGAGCTGCTCATAGTGGTCGTTAAACCTCCAACCAAAAAAAGAAAGAAAAAATGGTGAGTCAGATTGAACAACCGCCTGTAGGATTATTCCAAGCCGGCGTGAATTATCGGAGTTTGAAAGAGGCATGGTAGTGGGAGTCAGACGGATGAGACATTCAATTTCCGTAGTTGTGCGAACATTCAACATTCCTGGATCCACTGTGTCACGTGTGTACCGAGAATACCTCATGGAAGGCATTAACCACCCACCGTGGACAGCGCAGAGGCCGACAGCGGGTGCTGAATGACTCAGCAGCAAGGTCTGACTAGGATTGTCCATGCTAATGGACAAGCGATACTGGCTCAAATATTATCCACATTCAATGCGTGAGGTCAGTGTAGCGATATTTAGCGTCCATGGGTTAAGCGAGTAGAAGAACCACTGGAGTCTTTTTATTAACACCACGACAACGGACACAGTGCCTCACCTGGGTCGTGAACGCGGTAATTGAACCCTGGAAGACTGGCAACATGTGGCGTGGTCCGATGAGTCACGCTACCAGTTAGGTTTCGGGTGAGGCGCAGACCCCATGAGGCCATGGACTTAAGCTGTCAACAAGGCACTGTGTAAGCTGGTTTGTGGTTCCATACATGTGTGTGGTGTCTTTACGTGGTACGATTTGGGTGTCTTGTTCTTTGTAAACACGTCATTAACCGGTAATCACTTTGTTGCTCTGCTGGATGACCATTTGCTGCCCTTCGTGGACTTCATGTACCCCAACAACGATGGGATTTTCCAGGAGGACAATGCACCATGTCATCGGGCCCAAGTTGTCCAAAATTGGTTTAAGGAACATTATGGATAGTTCCGACGGATGCTGTAACCACTACGTTCGCCCGAGATGAATCCAACAGAACACTTATCGGACGTGGTGAAAAGGTCCATTCGCATCCAAGATCCTGCACTTACAAATACCAGTGAACTGTGGGAGGCAGTGCAGACGGCATGGCTCAACGTCTCTCCAGAGGTCTTCCGGCCACTTGTCGAATCGCTGCCACGTCGAGTTGCTGCACTTCGCCGGGCTAGAGGATGTCCTACACGATACTAGGTACGTATCTCATGACTTTTGGCACTTTAGTGTACACGGAATCCTGATTATGGTAAGATCGGGCTTTTTTAGAAGAACAAAAAGAGATCATGCATATTTAGTGACGTTCCGAATAAACTGCAAACTAAACATATGAACTTATTACACACTGTCTTCAAGTGGGCGTTAAGCGATTGCTGGAGAAATCAAAAGTTTGAAAGATTCCTATTCAAAACGATTTGAAGAGCCCCCATTTTGAACACTTTAAACAGTGGAGAACGGGATGGCTAATAGGGCATCACACTGGTGGAAACAACCTCTGTGTGTGCATGACTGCGAGCGCGCGTGTCTTTGTAAAATCGCTACGGGAGAGCAGAAAAGAAATCGTGGATCTGATTGCATTCTGCGAAATAGAGGCTTTTATTGTCCAGGCACGACAGCGAGTGTCTTATTTCAAAAGGCACGAGGGAAACCAATGCTTCAACTGAAGTACGAACAATCTTAAAAGTGCTGTTTTAAGAGACAGAAAAGATAAAATCTACTGCAAACGAAAGCAATTGTTTCTAAGTCAGGAAAAAACCAGCGAAGAATGAAAACCACGATGAACGTTATCAAAAAAAAAAAAAAAAAAAAAAAACACCGAGGAAAATTCAGCTACAATTTTTTTTAGCGTCGAACGGTGGGCAAAAGCTCGTAGCTAGGATAAGCTGCCTCTGCAAAAGCAATAAATACACTTGCGCTGAAAAAAATTAAGCATAACCTTATGTTACGCACGCGTCCAAAGTAATTTTTTTTAAGAAGTCTTAATCAGTTACTTAGCAAAGGTACTGACGCCGAGGGAAGGAGGGGGGGCGCAATATATTTTATTTGCGCCCCTTGGAAAACAAGACAGAAGATTGAAAAAGTAGTTTCGGGAAATGACTTGAGTACCGGAAAGCACCTGCCAGAGAAAACTTTGTTCTATTTCTTTATTAAATATATTCTGAAAGTTGATGCAAAGCAAACTTTATTTAATTTCATGTCATAATACGCTTTAAAACATTAACCTACGTTAGACTGCAGAAAAAGAGCAGGCGCGTACTGATAGCCCCCGCATTGTGTCAGGGGGGGGGGCTCACGGCTGAGGGCCTCTAGTTTCAGCAAAAACATTTTACAGAGTCTTTTGCTGAAACTTCATATGAATAGAGAAATAGTCTGCAATTTTTTATGGCAGCTTTGAAACAAGAAATAAAAAGAAAAGTTATTTTTTTTCGCCTTTTGAATTTTTAAAATCTGAATGACGGAAAAGGAGTTGCTCAGAGGACCTGATGAGACCCCTTTCATAGTCACAGCAATGATTTCTGTACATGTGTATTAACAAGACAATGTGAAAGAAATATAAGTTCAATGAGTGAAAAGTTTTTACCGAAGATGATAAGGTGTTGTTACGTTACGTATTACAGTTGTTTGCACGTAACTACAGGGGTCCTAACAAAAGTTATGGAAACTGTCCATTTTTGAGAAAAATGTGAAGTAACAGAGAAAACTTAAATTATTGCCGTTCAATGTACTCCCTTCCGCTGCTAATCACAGCTTGCCAGCAGTGAGGTAGATCCTGGATGCCCCGTAGTACGCCATCTTTGCTCAGCTGTCGTATTACTCGAGTCAGATCCATCGAGTTTATATTAGGTGGAGACACCACTCCTATCCAGGCAGCACTGGCCGCCATAAGTCCTCGTCCGTACTGCAGGGGACGTCATATGCAGGCACGACGCAGCCGCAGTAAGGAAGCTGCTTTGAAACCAATGGAACAAACGCTCTATGCGTATAGACAGATAAAATGAGTAATTCAATAATCTTTATCAATTATACACAAGTTTACTGTCTCATCAACGGTATAATTTAGTTCTTTTTTTTTTTTGCCTGTTTGTGACGTCACGCTAACGATTAGCTGTGACCTATGGCGGCAGAGTCAGTGGTGTCTTCATCTAATATAAGTTCGATGGACAGATCTCAAACGGTTATAAGCAATTGCGCATCCCTAATTTTGGGCAATTGGTTCCACAGAACGGAAACAGCCAAAGCCGTATGACAAACACACCAACAATGCCTCACCCGTGATTCGAACCAGAACCCATCTCGGACGAACAATTAGGACCCAGCGTCTTGTACCACCCGGCAACCGGGACAGCAAGTGCCATTCGCGAAGCCGTTAATCTTTGGCTGTCGTCGTTTGAAGGTCTCTTCAAATGCCAAGGAAAGAAATTTTGAATATTTTTGTGTTCTACGTCAACCGTAAAGTCTTCAAACAAACGACATAAAACAGTGAGTTTCAAAGTGTTCTTACTCTTCCGTCATCTTCTATTGTTGCTACAGAACTAATGACTAGAAAATTTTCGATATTTAAGGGCTTCTCGTACTTTTGTTTAACAGCTGGAAAAGACTTAATACACTGGAATCTATTGATTGTTGAAGTTAATATTTAGCATCTCGTAGAGATTGATGGGGCAAATTTAAAAGTAACTGATACCTACATTTGCTTAAGATAACAGATATCAAGCGAGAGCTACATCAAAAAAGAAATTAATAGATGTATAAAACTTGGCTGGAGTGCATTTGGAAAAAAACCCTATAATTTTCAAGAGCAATTTACTTCTCTGTTTTAAAAGAAAAGTGTTTAATCAAATACACTGATGAGCCATTATATTATGACCACCTACCAAATAAGCTGTAGGACCCCCTACAGCCCGCAAAACAGCGGCCACTCGGCGAGGCATCGATTCGATTAGGTGGTGATAGGTATCCTAGGGTATCTGGTACCATAACGTCAACAGCAGGCACTCCAGTTTCCGTACATTTCGGAGTGGTGGTGATTTAGCGCGAACCCGCTTTTCCAAGTCGAACCACAAATATTCGATTAGTTTCATGTCAGGTAAATTTGGAGGCCATCCAGGGCATTAACAGAAAGTCACCAGCATGTTCCTCGAGCATCCTCATTCACGATTCTGGCAGTGTGGCATGGCGCATTATCCTTTTGGTAATGGCTATTATCGGCAGGGAATACAGTAGCCATGAATTGATGAACTTGGTCCGCAACGATGTTCAGATACCTCACAGCTGTCAGGGATTGTGCTATTGGGATAATGGAGACTAAAGTGTGCCAAAAAAAAAAAAAAAAACCATCACCCACAGCATAAGTCCACCGCCGCAGGCCTGTTTCCGCCCAACAATGCATCTAGGTGCCATAGCAAATGTTTACAACAATTGCTGAAAGTGCTGTCCACCGACATCAAGGCACAGCTGCACACGACGGAACATGTTGTTCGTAATGCGCCACAACTCATCGGCAGTAATCTGGGCACTAACTTCTGTACCACTTATTTCGCCGGTGCTGCACAATGTGGAAAATTTTCTGTAAAGAACTCATTCAAAACCTTGTATGTGTTATTTCTGAAATACTGTTCCACAATAAAAATCCGCTGTTCCGTACTTAAAACCATTTCCGTTGCCTTTGTTCTCTCCTCACTTGCACTTATGACCGCGCACCTACACTGTTCTGGCTGTGACTAACTACTCCGGAGAATTCCTTTGCAGCTGTTCATGCAGAAACCGGTTAGAAGTGGAACAAAGCGGTTTTAACTGGAAACCCGCCTAACAAAGTCTGGCCATGGGGCCTCTTTTATATGGCGCACCCGGTATAATCCAAATATCATGGTTTAAACGAATTCTTAATGTATGAAAATGTCTCCCAATTACAGATGTGTACAAAACAAGTTAATAAAATCATGGAATGCTTTGATTATGATACGTTTTCCAACATACCAGAAATCGTTACTCAAGTTACGAAGATAATGACAAAAGAATAAATCTCGCTCCAGTGTCCTGACCTTAGACCCCGTTTCGCCCATTTTAAATAGAGTTCGTCCCCAGGTGGTCCCCTACCACTACTAAAATTTCATCGAAATTGAACCGTTTTTACACGAGTTATGACGCATAAGGGCAATGGAATGGATCCCGCACCTATGTCTTAACCTTTGACCCAATTTCTCCCATTTCGAATATGGCTCGTCCTCAGGTGGTCATACCACATACTAACATTTCATCGAAATTGAACCATTTTTACGCGAGTTATTGTGCGGACGGACATACATACATACAGACAGACAACGCTGGCTGGAGCATATACACTTCTTCAAATTACGGTTGGAAAGCGTAAAAAAAAAAAAAAGAACCATCTGTAATGCTTTCGAAAGATTTGAGGATGGACTGGGGCGATTACTGCCAAAAAAGCGGAAATAAATAAATATATTTTTTCCCCCACAAAGCTGTTTCTTATAGTTTTTGCTGTGGTACCAGTAAAAAAAAAAAAACTGTAGAACTTTGTCAATTCTTCAAGCATCCTGCATAATTCGGGTGGGGAAGCGACCGCAGCCCCACTAGTCCCCCTCTTAAATAGGAGGCTCTGCATGGATGTTGTGTTTGCCTCATGGCGCTGGCTCTCTCCCTTCCCTGGAACCAGTGACCCTAAATTAGGGACGAGCGACTGCTTATAGCCTACTGAGTTGCTCACGGTGGTCGTTAAATCTTCGATACTAACAAAGAAAAAAATTCATCATCACCTTGTGCTGCTCGATTTTAATTCCTATCGCCTTTTTAATGCATCACATCCACTATTTTAGGGTTTTCCAAGGAACCTCAGTAACCAATGGTGTCACCTGCGACCCCATTGGTTACTGGGTTTCCCCTTGACGACTCGTGATTCGTCCTCCGGGTGGATGTTGACCGCTGGTCACTTCGAGCAGATATTCCTCTGGCTAGCTGAACATCTGCCGAATTAAGCCCTTTAAACATTTATTTCGGTATAACTGTCACCTTGTTTCGGTGTTCTATTATCTGGGTATTCCGGAATACAGTCTTAAGCCTTTGCGCTTGATAAAATACAAGCGCGAAACCCCTGTGGTATATTCCCAACGCAGAGACTGGAGGGCAGTTATTACTACACTTTTCAGTGGCGTATATTCAAGGCTATAGCTAGGCTAGTTGCGAAGCTCAGAGAATGCACAAATAAGAGTCAATTATCAATGGTATTAAGATATGTCGATGCTTTCGCTGCGAATAAAACACGTGCGGATTCGCTTCTTTGACTCAGTCTGGCGATAGAAAACCAACGGCGTAATACAAGCAGCTCTTCCAGAGTCTTCCTTGTTCTGTTTCGAAGACCGTCCATACGATCGCCTGCTAGCGTTTCCATGGCAACATGAATGAACTGGTGGAGGGGAATGAGCTTTGGGCAACGGTTCGCTCAGGAAAGAGAAGACTTAGACTACCTCAGTCACTCGCGTGCTCCTGTCCATAAGAGCACGTGTTTCGCGACAGTTGTTTCAGTTCGTGTGAAGTGTCAATGGATTAAAATCACTGATATTATATCTTAAATTCGTGGCTTTGTTGCATTCGAACTGTTTTGATAAATTTTGTGAAAGCTTCCCTGAACATCTACAGTCAGAACTTAAAGAACACTATGTTTCAAATTTTGATACAGCTCGACTGAACTGAAGATGTTTTATTCTCTTGATGAATACAAAAACAAATCAGTAAGAGACATTACTTGTTACATAAAGTTGAATAAATTGGACATAGGGATTAGTGAAGTGCACAAATTAGCAAACCTAATATTGAACTTTACGTCAAGAACTGCATCTGCCGAAAGAAGTTTTTCTGCATTAAAAAGAATCAAGATATATCTTAGAGCTACACAAGGACATGTACATTCGAGCAACTTGGCTGTTTTTTTTAACAGAGGAAAACATTCTTTTTAAATATGAAAAGCTACTCGGAAGAAATTTTTATGAAAACGTAACACTCAAGTTCACACAAAAGGAAAGAAGAATGGAGTTCATGTAGAAATAAGTCTTCAAATCCTAATCTTCATAATTATTTGGGATCATGTTAGCAATAACATGTATCTAAAATTTAGAAAAAAAAGGTACTTCTATTACAAATTACGAAGATGACAATCCGTTTTTTGGTGTAAATATGACAAGGATGGTAAGTCAGATAATATCCGAAAACTTGAAAATTTCGTCGTCCTGGATCCTTGTCATATTTACACCAAAAAACGGATTGTGATCTTCAAATTTGTATTATATGGTGTAATCCCGCATTTCATTCATGAAGTTACTTCTATTACTTGACAACAACTTTCATTCATGAAGTTACTTCTATTACTTCGCAACTTTAAAAAAAAAAAAAAAGTAGGGGGGGGACTGGTGAGATAGCCCAGGTCTCGGACCCAAAATACGCCACTGATACTTTGACTTCTTGACCAGACTTATATTGCTGATCCGCGCAGCATACCCGACACTGTGGTCAATTGTTAGTAAAGGATGTTGCAGCTGAAACTTACAGCGCAGTGGCTTGTTCTTCTTTGCACATTCCTGGCATGAAAACATCTTTTATTTCGTTTTCAGAAATTCGCACCTGCTCTGGTATCTGCGTTCCGATCCTACATTCTTACGTAGAGGGTAAAGAGAGGTTGGCGGAAAAATCAGAGAAAAAAAAATGACGCTAACTGGGGAGGATAATGCCCTCGCAAACCCAATCAGGAATTACTCTAATTAAATATTAGTTAAAATTATTATGTTATTAATTCCCGAATTTTAAGGCATCATGGAGCAATGTTCCCGAAATTAGAATTTCAGCGGCAATAGTTTAAAGTCGTAAACAGACTTTGTGGACACCTTGTACAACACAAAATTCTTAATTTTATGGTACTATGATGGCAACACAAAACTGTTCGTTTTACGGTATTATATTGGCAACCTTGAAATGGTTCGAAACCGTAAAATTTACAGTAAGATTTTTTACGTGTGTGATTGCGTCTGTTTTATTTTTTCAAATGCAGTCTAAGTAGAACATATATACTGATCAAGGTTCGTCTTTAGTGAAACCATAAACTACAGACATTCTTTTTTTTTTTTTTTTTTTTTTTTTTGTCCTTCTCATACTCCTTTCTAACATTTTACAACGTAAAGTTTCCCATATGTTCATCTGTTTTGCACTCTGCGTGCTCTTTTTCTACACTTAGAAATATTGATCTAGTTATCCTCAGACGCGGTCTCGAAAACTATTGTGTTTGCACAGACGTAGCCATAGACAGCAATTGGAACACATGAAAGAAAAAAAAAAGAGAGAGAGAGAGAGAGAACTTTTGTCTAAAGCGACTACAAGCTCGAAATATAACAGTAAATCCGGATGCTTTATATACTAGAAGTGAAAACGAACCCAGACAAAAATTTATCAAATGTCAGCAATAAAAAGAAACGCAGACAAAACACTTATCGGATGTCACGAGAGATATATATCCCCATGTCAAAATCTATCGTCGGAAGCTCAAACTAATATGATCGTCCTTAAATGTTTTCTTCGTGTGCCATGCTGCCGATACTGAGAACGAGAAAACAGGAGTTTTTCTTTACATCAAGAAGAGTGACTGTGTTTCTATCAATATAAGAAAGCTTTTCTTTTTAAATAACCTTTCCTAATACAAAACGCATAGTAATTGCTGTTCATAATTAAAACAACATTTCTGCAGAACATGCACCGTAAAAAGAAAGAAAAAAAAAGCTGATGTGAATGACGGAAGATTTCTGTAAATAAGGTCGTGCAGCTAATTTCCGGTCGGTGTCAATAGTACTTCCGCTTGCACATTAAAAACGTCACGCACACGATAAAAGAGAGATAAACAGGTTAGTAAAATCATGCAATGCATTGATTATGATACGCTTTCCAACATACCAGAAATAATTACTGAAGTTATTATTCAAGTTATGAGGATAAAGGCTGTAGAATAAATCTCGCTCCTGTGCCCTGACCTTTGACCCCATTTCGATTATATTAAGCAGAATCGGTTCAGTATATACCTCCGGAACAACATGATAAAGATTTGTCGCAATCGAATCATGCTTACGTAAGTCATGACACATAAATTCGGTGGAATGGATACTGCTCCTATGTCTTGACCTTTAACCCCATTTCGCCGATTTTCAATAGGGTTCTTCCCCAGTTTGTCCCCTGGCACATACTAAAATCTCACCGAAATCGAATCATTTTTAAGCGAGTTATCCTGCGGATGGACAGACAGACAGACGGATGGACAAAGCTGGAGCATATACGCTTCTTCAACCTACGTTTGGAAAGCGTGACAAGTTAGTAAAATCATGCAATGCATTTATTATTATTATACGCTTTCAAACATACCAGAAATCATTACTCAAGTTATGAGGATAATGGCTGTGAAATAAATCTCGCTCCTGTGACCTAACCTTTGATCCCATTTCGATGATATTTAACAGAATTGGCTTAGTGTACCTCCGGAACAACATACTAAAGTTTCGTTGCAATAGATGCATGTTTAGTCAAGTAATGAGGAAAATGGCTGAGGAATAAATCTCGCTCCTGTGCCCTGACCTTTTATCCCATTTCGATGATATTCAACAGAATTGAATCAGTATATCTCTGGGAAAACAGGGTAAAGTTTTGTCGCAATCGAAGCATTTTTTAAGTAAGTTATGGCACATAAGGGCAATGGAATGGATCCCGCTGCTATGTTCTGACCTTTGACCTCATTTCGCCCATTTTCAATACAGTTCGTCCCCAGGTGGTCACCTACCACATACTAAACTTTCATCGAAATCGAACCATATTTACGCGAGTTATTGTGCGGACGGGCAGACAGACAAACGGACAATGCTGGAACATATACGTTTCTTCAACCTACGGTTGGAAAGCGTAAACAACAGTGTTCGTCTATCAATCCTCGTACGCTACAGAACCCGTCAACTTGCAAAAAGCGTTGAACATGCAGACGAATACCCGGAGTCGCTTGCAGGATTTGTCATATCGTACCTCGAACAGTCCAGAGCCCGCCAGCTTGCAAGACGTGTTGGAGAACATGCATACGAACACCCCGAGTTTACTTAGAGGATTAGGAAAGGTGAATAGCCCCGGGCAGGAGAGACCCAAACTGAGGTAGCGAGAGCGCATAATCTCTCTTGGACGATCAACTCCAGGTTACAGTGACCATACCATGTACCCGGAAAATGTCTTGATGACCAGTTCCTATCATGCCAAGGTTTACAACACCCCAGAAGAATCGATATCTGACCTTAACAGTAAGAAGACATAGGGAGATAACAGCCAGACATCTCATACTCGATCACGTCTGTTCCGCACGGGGATAACTGGTATTCCAGTTATTTGGGGTGTGGCGCCCCCACGGCCCGAGCTGACCTTGTGACAGTTTATCTTGCTTTCTCGTCTTTGTGCGATTACATCACCGCAGGGACAGCTGTTCATCCAGCTGATGGGGAGTAGCTACTCCACGGCCCGAGCCGACATATCTTGTATAATATTTTCCCATTTTTTAGCTTTTGTTGTTATCTTGACAGCATGCACCCGCCTCAGTTGTAGGTTGCTGAGCTTGTGATTAGTTTCTCGTTCTATTTCTTCTATTCCCCATTTTATGTTTTCCTCTTTGTTTTTCCGGGCTGGTTAGCTAGACCCGCACGTTTGCTGTGTGCGGTGACCCGTAAGGTGGAAAAGGGAATGCTGGAGGCTGAAGTTTCTGGAGGCCAGGGCGTTGCTGTAGCCAGCTGCCGATACTCCTCTTTACCCTCTGCTTCACCCTAAACGGGCGGCTAGGAACTGGCCCACTCCTAGTCAATGAAGTAATTGGCCGAGTGGAGTCCTGTCTTCTAACGGCTTGTTGTTGCGTACGACAGGGTGAGCCTGGGGATAGTGTGGTCACGTCAAAGGAGTGTTACTGAGATACGGGATCGTCAAAGTACACGTCGAGCACTTGCCTGCGTTATCAACTGACTATATCCGCTGCCTATCCCCAGAGCCGTGTCCTGCGTCCTTTGGGGCTAATGGACCTACGTCTCTCCCCAGTTGGGCTCCGTGGTGGGTGGGGAGGTCAGCGGACGAATTCTTTCCCATCATTTATGGATTCTTCTAACTCTTCCCCTTCTGTCAAACAGACGAACTTTTTGGACAAGGAACCTAGCTCCACAAATAAGAAACGGCGTACTTTGCCGTCTCACACTGCCCGATTTTTTATCATTCATGCACGGGAAGAATCTCACAAGCTTTGCTTAAAATCTCCTTTCTGGATTCAGAAGGTTCTACAGGGAGCCGTTGGGTCGCCAAAAGGAGTGGAGAAGTTACAATCTGGAAATCTCTTGGTGGATATGTCAACTTCACACCATGGTGAGTTGCTCTTACATGTTTCCAACTTGGGTGGTGTCCTTGCAGAAAGCAAGCCTCACCAGTCCCTGAATTCATCCAGAGGAGTCATCTCCGAACGTGACCTCGTGGCTGTTTCGGAGGATGAACTCCTTGAGGAGCTTACTAGCCAAGGTGTAACAGCAGTGCATCGCATTAAGTTTCGCCGCAACGGGGACCTGGTGAACTCCAGGACAGTCATTCTGACCTTTGATCGCCCGACTCTACCATCTTCCATCCATGCCGGCTATTTGAACTGCGCTGTGCGTCCTTACATTTCCAACTCCCTTCGTTGCTTTAGATGCCAAGTGTACGGGCACTCCCAGAAGTCCAGCTGTGGTGCTGCGACTTGCAGTCGTTATGGTTCGCACGATCATTCTCTATCTGATTGTTCTGCTGCAGCTCCCTATTGTGTGAACTACAAAGGCGACCACGCGGTCAATGCGACGGACTGCCCGAGGTGGATTGAGGAGTGGAAGATTCAGGAGGTAAAGATCCTCGAACATCTGTCTTACCCTGACGCTCGACGGAAGATCGTTTTCGCTGCCTCAGGTTAACGCACTTACGCTTCCGTCTTTGGCTTCTTAAACATCTTTAGCTACTCAGACGGATATCAATGTTCCGCAGGAATGCCCTTTCTCTTTCGGGAAGATTTATGCTGCTGGGCTGAAGGCCCTTGGAGTTTCTTCCACATATCCTTTGTCTACGCCACGGCAAACCACTGCTTGGGGATCTCCTGCTGCCTCATCCAGGCGTGTGGCTCAAGAACAAGTTTGAGGTGCTACGGCGCCTGCTTCTCTTCCTGGTAAACAAAAAGGAAAGCACAAGAAATCATCGGCACACAGTCTCTTACACAGACACAAGCCGGGACGACTTAACTCAAGTCCTCATCTTAGAAACATCCACTAGTGCTTCCCCCAGATAGCACGCCGCTGAGGAGCCTGTAGAACTTCCTGAAAAACTGATGGACTCCGAGACCTTTTAGACGGCTATTCCCCCCTGTTTTCATCACCTCTTCCTTTTTTTCATCATAGTTTGTATCATCCAGGGGGCAATTATCGAGGCCTCCGACCACGAATTGACGATTTGAAGGACTTACTTTATTCACATACATCGGTGTACATGTGTCTCCAGGAGACAAAACTCCGCCCTGTGGATGCTGTTTCTGTGCGCAGACACAGAGATTTTCGTAAAAATTATGAGCACGCGGCTATCGCATGTGAAGGAGTGGCCATTCTTGTGTCTCATGGTGTTCCTGTCACAGCAGTCGCTCTGCGTACGAATCTGCAAGAGGTGGCAGTCAGACTTTCTGCGCACATTCTGCTCACCGTCGGCTCCATCTACTTATCTCCAGACGACGCAGTAAGCCTTTCCGACTTGGAAGATTTAGTTGACCAGCTGCCGCCTCCTTTTTTTCCTTCTTGGAGATTTTAATGCACATCATCCGCTCTGATGAGACAACAGTCGGGACTCTAGGGGCTGCGTTGTCGAGTGCTTCCTGTCCAGTACGCCACCCTGTCTCCGTAACACAGGGACAACTACCTACTTTCATGAACCCAGCCGCTCGTATTCAGCCATTGATCTGTCGCTGAGTTCCCCATCCATATTTCCTGACTGGTTCTTGAGCGTGCCTGGTGATTTCCTTGGCAGTGATCATTTTCCAATTTTTCTTCGGCTCGCGGGTGACTGATACTGCCCTGCTTCCCGTCCCGCTAGATCGAACATTGATCGAGCCAAGTGGGACACATTCACTGCTTCAGCGACTATCACTCTTGATATAGTGTCCACAAGTACAGTCAATGACGCCGTTGCGGTGGTTGCGAATTGTATTGTGCGTGCGGCAGAAATTTCCATTCCGAAGACGTCAACTAAACTTCCAGAATGTCCAAAGCCTTGGTAGCATTCCGAGTACAAAGCAGCTCGTCAGGCTCAGCATAAGGTTTGGGTAGGTTTCGTCGGCATCCCACAGACGCCAGCTTGCTTGCTTTTAACAAAGCCAAGGCCTAAGTGCGATTGGTTCGTCGTCTCAAAAAATGAGAATCTTGGATCCAGTATGTATCGGGGATCAACTCGTCTACGAATTCCAAGATCGTTTGGGTTCTGTTCCGCAAGATTCGGGGAAAGTACCCATCTGCAAAGATCTCCATTCTCGAGAGTGGTGGAGGATCGGGTGCCGCCGCTCAGGGTATTGATGACTGTCTTTGCGCAGCGCTTGCTTCGCTGTCCAGCAGCAGAAATTATCCTCCTTCATTCGAAGAGCTTCAGACGCGGCTTGAGAGGAAACGCATATCCTTCCGTCCGTTTTCCTCGGAGGATTATAACAGCCCATTGACAGTGGTGGAACTGAAGGTCGCTTTAAATCGGTCTGGAAGTACATCAGTCGGACCAGATAACATCCACTATGAAATGCTGAAGCACCTTTCTTGTCATCTCTTGACTGTCTGCTAATCCTGTTTAACAGCATTTGGCAGGAGCACGTTTTTCCCGAAATAGGCGTACGGCTATTGTGATACCGATTCCCGAATCTGATGAAGATACCACGAACCCGTTGAAATACCGACCGATCGCTATGAAGAGCTGCCTCAGCAAGGTTCTCGAATGTATCATCAATTTTCGTCTCATCTTTTTTCTTGAATTCCATCACCTTTTGTAACCTCACCAGACCGCATACCGTTGTCTTCGCTCTGCCACTGATCATCACCTTCGCCTTAAGATATCTATCAGGGAAGCGTTTGTTCGACGTCAGAACAGGGTCTTCGTGTTCTTTGACATGGAAAAGGCGTACGATCGAACTTGGAGATATGGCATTCTCCGCGATCTGCACGACTGCGGACTGCCTTACCAACTTTTATTGCTGGTTTTCTCTAGAACTAGCCAGAAAAACTGGTACACCAGTCTAATACTTGGTAGGTCCCCCACGGGAGCGCAGGACTCCACTAGCTTCTGGAAATACGCTGTAGGCAATGCACACCATACTTCCTGCAGAGCGTTCCACAATTCGGGTGTATTCCGAGGTCTCGGATTCTTGTGTTCGATAGCGCGTCATCCCAAATGTGTTCTTTCACGTTCAGATCTGGGGACTTGGGTAGAAATGGCAACACCCCAAACTCAGATGAATGCTCCTCTAACCATAATGTGGCGTCCCGACACTTGTGTGGAGGTGCATTGTTCTGTTGGAACAGGCCCAACCTATCAGCATGAATGCAGGACATGAACGTGTGTACCTCGTCAGAAAGGATGCGCACATAGCGTTGGCCGGTCACAGACGTTTGTATACGTACCAGAGGTCCCAGTGAAGTCCAGTTAAACACACCCCATGTCGTTATGGACCCCCCACCGGCTGGTATAGTTCCCTGTTGACAGGCAGGATCCATGGCTTCATGGGGTTTGCGCCACACACGAATCCTTCCATCTGCCCGATACAGTTGGAAACGCGACTCGTCAGACCACGCTACTTGTTTCCAGTCATCAAGTGTCCAGTGGCGGTGTTACCGTGCCCAAGCAAAGCGCATAGCTCTGTGTTGGGCGTCGGCTCCCAAAGCCCATATCGTGCAAGGTACGTTGTACAGTCCGTACGCTGATGCTTGTTGAAGCTCCAGCATTGAATTCCGATGATACCTGCGAGAGCGTTGCACGCCTATCGCGTGAAACGATTCTTGACAGCCGACGATGATCACGTTCACCCAACGTCTTTTTACGGCCACACTGGTATCGTAGGTTGGAGGTTTTGCCGGAATTCTCGTAGTCACCTTGCAATGGTCGTCCGTGAAAATCCGAACTTCGTTTTACCTCCGAAATACTATGGCCCATCTCACGAGCGCCAACTATGACACCGCGTTGAAAATCGCTTAAATCGTTATTACTTGTCATTCTCATGCCGAAAACAGCTCTGACAGCTGGCAAGGATGTCTATCGCTTTGTATACGCACTGGCGGACGCAACCGAGTATGCGCATAGGTGACGTTGCTATGCATTTTGCATAAGCTCGTCTGTACCAGTTTTTCTGGCACTTCAGTGTATGTGGATGATCTTCAGATTTCCTGTGCCTCTGTCAACATGCGCACTATTGAAAGGAAGTTGCAGTCTGCCATTAATAAGATCTCTTCCTAGACTTCTCGCAATGGTCTAGGCTTCTCGTCCCAGAAAACTGTTTGTGTGCATTTTTGCCCCAAACGAGGTCTTCCCGTGTACCCTCACTTCCATTCCTGTAGTGCCTGAAGTTAAGTTCCTGGGACTGACCTTCAACCGCGCACTCACATTCGGACCTCACATTCTCTCCTTGAAGGTGAAGTGCATGCGTTCATTGAGTATCATGAAGGTCCTCTCCTGTCCGTCGTGGGGTGCTGACCGGTGCTCAGTTCTCCGCATTTACCACTCTCTTGTCCCGTCAATGTTGGATTATGGCTGTGTGACGTACGGATCAGATCGGCCTTCTGTCTTAAAGCGTCTCGATCCAGTTCGTCACCGGATCGAGACTATTCATCACCAGGCGCTCCGTCTTTGCGTTGGAGCTTTCCGTACGTCTCACGTGCATAGTCTTTATGACGAGTCTAACGAACCGCCGTTATGCCTTCGACGTTAGCAACTGTCTCCCCAGTTCTACACCAAGCTGAAATCTCAACTTTCCTGTCTTTCAACCACAAGGTGTTCGCCTGTTTTCCAACCGCCCTTCTTGTGCTCCAACTTTTGGGATTCGTCTGCCGAACATGGTGCGCGATGCTGGCCTTGAGCTGTCGTTGATTGGTGTGGCCAAGGATTCTCTTGATCCCCTTGGCAGCCAGTTCAGTCACTTGCTGATCTTTCTCTTTCTGTGTGGTTCAAGTCTTCCACGCCTGTACAAGTGTATCAGCAGCTTTTTGCCGATCACCTTTCCCTCCATCCCGATTTCGTGCCTGTCTTCACCAATGGCTCGAAATCGGTTGATCTTGTAGGATCTGCATGTGTGTGTGTGTGTGTGTTGCTGATACCTGTGCTGAGAGGCTTATTCCGGAAGCAACAGTCTTCTCGGCAGAGATGTATGCGGTGCTCCTCGCCTTGCGTCACATCCGGTCTGGACCCCATCGTTGCGCCATGCTTTGCATTGTCTTCCAGCCTGTCATTCAAGTTTTATCTTCTCCGAAGCGCAATGCTTCTCCAGTCACCAGAGACGTACGTCTCCTCATGCGGACTTTGACTGGTGCTAGATTCCTGGTTCGATTCTGTTGGGTTCCTGGCCACGTTGGTATTCGGGGTATCGAGTTGGCGGATGCCTCTGCCAGATCCGTATCATCCTTGACAATCACTTTGCCACTATGTTTTCGAGATTTTCGTCATGGCACCCGTCAGTCCCTCTAGTCTCAACAGGCTAGAAACAAACTTCTCTCCATCAAACCACAGATCGGACTATGGCCGTCTAGTTTGCGAACAAACCATCGTGAGGAAGTTATACTTGCGTGTCTTTGCATTGGGCATTGTCGTTTCACTCACCGCTTCTTGCTATGTGGCGACATTGGCCCGATGTGTGTGAGACGTGCGACTGCCGACTCACTGTTGCTCGTATCTTATGTGGTTGTGTTCATTTTCGTGATGATCGTTTTCACTTTTTTCATTCTCATTTGTTGAACGACGACGCAGCTCCTAGATTTATACATTCGCGGTTTTTTTCATTTTTAAAACAAATTGACTTCTTAAAGCTTATTTAGTTTTTAAACTTTTCATCATTCTCATTTTTCACTTTTACCGAATCAGCCTAATTTTAACCATTATACAACGCTTTTAAAACTGTTTCCTTGATTGTCTGGTCTGGCGCTCTTTGGCCAAACATGGCCCTTGCGCCATAAAAATCCACCAACCAACCAACCATCCGATCACGCCTGTACTTCAGGCACGATGGTGTCAAGGAAAACTATGTGCTGACGACTTTGTGAGAGAGTTCCGTATACCAGGAGAACGATGGTTTGTCTCGCTTTTATTCCCTTTCGAAGAAGAACTAGGAGTACTTGGTGCAGGCAGCAAAACACGTGGGCCTATCATCAATGGGCGCATGTGCTCTTCATAGATGAGTTCCGTTTTATTGTAACTACAAATTCGCGACGTTCATCTAGAGAGAACGTGGAATTATCTCCAGCAGTACGTACTTCTCTCCACGTGTTTGAGAGAGGCATCATACATGCTGAATGAGCACGTTTCCCTTGAACCATTTGTAAGGCTTTTCAGGGGTGCTGTAGACAGAGCTCCTTTTTATGGACGATAATGCTCTTCCACACAGGGCTAGGCTGGTCGACAAGTACCTCGATATAGGATAGAGTGGCTATCCTGGTATCCGGATCTTAATCCTTAGGGAGATGCATTAATGGTCGTCAGCCACTCCCTTAAAGCCTCCTTCGATCTGTACAGATAGAACATTGCCGCAGGTGGCCCAGTGGGCAACGTTCGTGACTGCCACGGACAGGGCCTCAGGTTCGATCCCAGACCGGTACGAACGCTCGATCCACTAAATACCCGCCGTGCGTCGGATGGGCACGTTAAGCCGTCGGACCCCGTGTACTGCCCCCTCCCCCTCCGGGTAATAAATAAAGGCCTGCTACCACCAGTGGAACTCTTTTTCTGACTCCTCTGCTGTATTCCTGAACATCCACTTGTATGAAATGCATGTTTGCATGTGTTCTTTGTTACCGTCTGATGTGGGCCGCCCCGGTGGCGCAGTGGTCTAAGCGATGGCTTCTGATCATTCGCACGGAAAGGGTCCGGGTTCGAATCCCGTTGAGGCATGGATGTTGTGTTTGTCTTACGGCACTGGCTCTCTCCCTTCCCTGGAACCAGTGGCCCTAAATTAGGGACGGGCGACTGCTTATAGCCCATTGAGTTGCTCACGGTGGTCGTTAAACCTGCAATCAAAAACAGTCTGATGTACCTCTCAGCTGAATCTTTTCAAAGTCCACCAAATCATTATGTTACTATGTTGCTTAATTTTTGCCTACCAGGGTAATTTAAGATTTGAGGCAAAATTAATTATATCAAGATGAGGTTTAGAATCTTGATTCTTCGATTGGTGATAATAATTCAATTATTTTCTGCTATTTTATCGGCCGAGATAATGGGGGCCGTTCTAGTTTGATTCGAGTAGACGGGCGTACATGGTTTGTTTCACTTGTGTCGCGATCTATATAGCACAAAACGAAATACTTGGCTGCGTTTCGCTTTTTCCTTCTCTCTCTCTCTTACAATAGGTCTATGTAGCTTGAAGAGCACATGATGTAGTCAATCAACAGAAAACGAAACTTTCTTTTTCAATCGTAAGGCGTTATCTAGAGAAGAGACGAAAGCGTAAAGGGGAAATTTAGGTCACGCACACGATTTATTACAAAGAAGTATCTGCCTCAGCACAATTGTAAACACAGATGTCAGTCTGTACTAATACCACAATGTCAAAAGGCCAAATTCTTCTGATTCCTGTTTTCCTTTTTCACTCTTCGGAAAAAAAAAAAAAAAAAAAAATACAACTTCCTTCAACAGCTATAGGTGAAAGCTAACCACAAAGAAAGATTTAGGGAGAACGTTAAAGAAATAAAAATAAAAAAGTGAACAAGACTTTCATTTGGTTTCGAAGGTCACATCGCCGAAATTAATGAGTGACATGAAGGGACGGAAGAAAAGAGCATCTGCGAAAGAATTTATAGCCACGGGGAATATCTTTCCCATGCTAATGTATTTAAATGCAGCGCGCAGCATTTTTGTTGCCGATGATTAGGTGTTGTCTACAGAGAGTGACAGCGATATCTGTGGTGTTTGCAAACATTTTGCAGTGCAAAAATCTGAGGGGGGGGAATAGCAGTACCGTCATAAACTGAAGAAATCCTCAGAAAACTTGAAAATTGTATCGTCTTGAAGTGCTAACCGAACAAGTATCTCCTAATATTCATATGTTATAACTTTGAAGTGCCGGTATGCTCACATTTAGTAAAAATCATCCGAAAAAAAAAATAGCTTTCGCTAGAAAATCTCCGAAACTGGAAAAAAGAAAAAAAAAAAAAAAAAAGATCCCCGAAAGAAAAACCCTTTTGTTTGAAAATGTAAGTGGCAATTCCGAGGGATAACATTGCACCATAAGTCAGAAACGATTGCGGTGAATTTCAGTTGATTGGTTTGTAGATCAGGCGGACACTATATACTTATGCTACACCGAGGACTGGGATTAGACTTGTTTATAACGAGGAGTCTCTACCCTAGGACCAACGGCTTTACGAGACTTCCGAACCTTGGCTAATCATTAGCGATTCAGCTGGACTTGAACCCAGAACTTTAAGGGCCCGAGACGAGAAGGCAGCCCCTTCCGATAGGGGCTTTCATGAAGTACAAAGTCGGGCAATTAGTCTCCGAAATCAGAATGAATATTAAAAAAAAAAAAAAAGCCCTAAGTCGAAAAACTTTGTTCTTATTGCTGCAAACTGGTGTTTAATCTATTGCTCCCAATTCTCCATTTTATGAAGAAACTTCTCAAATTGAATATATTAAATAATGATACAATAAAAATTATAGACACTTTAGCGGAATGATCTGGGTCTTGGGCAAGATTTGATCATGCGCTGTGGGTAGGTTCGTTTCCATCCTTTGAAGGATTGAACTTATACTGTAGCTCAAGTAAACACCACTCCCCTATCCTTTACGGTTCTCCCCACACCATTTTCCAAAGGAATGAGGCACATTAAGATTCTACATTTAAGAATGCGCACTCGTAAGTCAGGGACAAAAAAAAAAAAAATCATTTCTGCAGTTCCCACTACTAAAATTAGTGCCGATCCTGCCGCTATCAAATGCTAGGAAAAATAAATTACCTGTACACCATTCCGGCCCATTTCAAGCATTGACCATAATAATGACCATATCAGTTTCTGTGATAAAACAACTGTTACAAGTACTGCTAACAATTTCTTTAAATAAAGAGACGAAAATATCTCTTAAAAATTCTAATTGCATTTTACCCAGAGGGAAGAACAACACTCAACAGATTGCAAGATATTCTCGAAGCTTTATTTCTTTCGTAGCTTTCCGAAATATTTTCTTCTTAAAATAATGTATAGTTTCTCCGCCAGGGGCGTAGATGTATATCTTGTTTTTGTGAATATCTCTGCTTCTAATGATCCGATTTGAAAAATTTCTTCTTTATTGGGCAGAGTTTCCGGTGCGACATGTTTCTAATATAATTTCAAAATTTTCAAATGATTCATTGACTTTCCGCTAGGGGGAGTAAAGGTAAATTGCGCTTTCCCCGATATCTCTACTTCTAAAGCTCCGATTTTAAAAATTCTTCCAGCACCGGATACAGCTCATGGTGGGATTTTTTTTATTGTAATTTCTAATTTTTTATAAAATGTGGTTTGGCCACCAGGGGGCGTAAGCGTTAAATTTCTGCTTTGCAGGTATTTGCAGCAAAATCTCAGCTTCTAAAAGCCCGATTGAAAAACTTCTTTCGTGGACCGATACCGCACCTGTCGATAAATATTTGAGAAAATTTTCATCTTAACAAAATGCATGGTTTCTCCACCAGAGGGCGTATATATCTATCTTATTTCTGTCAACATCTCTGCCCCTAAAAGTCGGATTTGAAAAATTCCTTCTTTGTTAGGTAGCTTATTCTGTGTAAAATGTTTCTCATATAAGTTCAAAAATTTCAAGTAATGCATAGACATTGTGCTAGGGCACGTAAAGGAAAATTGCGTTTTCCTCAATATCTCTGCTTCTAAAACTACGATTTGAAAAATTCTTTCTGCACCGGATACAGTTCCTGATAGAAAATTCTCAGCGTATAATTTCTAATATTTGATAAAGAATGGTTTGGCCACCAGGGGGCGTAAGTGTTAATTTCTGCGTCTGATGTATTTTCAGCAAAATCTAAGCTCCTGAAAACTCGATTGAAAAAATTATTTCATGGACCGATACTCCTCACATCGAAAACTTTTTGAAAATACTTTCTTTTTAAAATAATGCATTAGGCGTAGATGCATATCTTATATTTGTCGATATCTCTGCTTCTAAGAAAAATTATTTCCTTGTTGGAGAGCGTTTCCGCTGCGATATGTTTCTCATATAAATTAAAAATTTTCTTAACGCACAAGTCCGCCACCAGAGGGCGTAAGCTGACGTTCCCGTTTACAGCAATATCTGCGGGATTAAAAACCCGATTGAAAAATTTTTCTTTTCGGTCAGATACTGCTATTTTCCATACCAGTTCCATTGATTTTAAATAGCTTTGGTAAATTTAATTAGCATATCAGAACGGATTCAAAAGACGTGCTCATTACACCCGAAAATTAGGTGTCATCTTGCTTGTTTTTTTTTTTTTAATCGTGATTTTTCGAAGCAACAGAATGCTTTGGAACTTGATCTTTTTAAACTGACAATGACTTCATTTATCTTTAAGAAAAAGGGAAATGTATTGTTTTATAGTGTTAGTTCACAAAACTGCTAAATATTAAATTTACACTTGAAGGAATAACCGGTGCCACAATAACGGAACTTCATATGGTATGCAGAGACTCCAACCACTACGGATTCTCCGTAGTCACTACAGAAATCGTCGATCAGTTACGGATTACGGAAAGCATCGGATATAATACGGAAATCGAAAATCTCAGTGAAATGACCTATTAACGATGTGGCCGCCCCGGTGGCGCAGTGGTCTAAGGCGCTGGCCTCTGATCATTCGTCCGTAAGGGGTCCGGGTTCAAATCCCGGTCAGGCATGGATGTTGTGTTTGTCTTACGGCACTGGCTCTCTCCCTTCCCTGGAACCAGTGACCCTAAATTAGGAACGGGCGACTGCTTATAGCCCATTGAGTTGCTCACGGTGGTCGTTAAACCTCCAATCCAAAATTAACGATGTGCGTAAAGTTTATTTTTATGTTTTCTAAATTCTAACATTCATTAAACATTTTGGAGAATGTTTCTTGAATGTTTTCAATATCGTTGCATTTGTTCCATGATTTTTTGTACGTTTTTTGTAAAAAAAGATCGTGCTTATGTTATCGGTTTGTCCATCCGCCCGTCTGTCCGTCCATTCGTCTGTAGACACCATATCTCTATAATTATTAGTCCGATTTGAAAAATTCTTTTTGCGTTGGGAAGCTTGAAATATGCGAATGATGATCCTTCATTTCGTATTTCTTTTTTTACCATGTAGAGTTTCGCTGCTAGAGGGCATAAATGCAGATGATATCGAATTCAAAATACATTTTATTCCATATACTTGCTTCTAAACATGCGATCGTAAAAAAAAAAATATCTTTCGATTCCAATCATGGCGAAGAATATTTTGAGCGTAATTACTTTTTCAAAATACCCATAGATTTTCCGCTAGGTGGCGTAGAAGTAAATTACGCTTTCCCCGATATCTTATCTTTTAAAACTCCGATTTGAAATTTTTTTTCTTCCGTGGATTTAGCTCCCGATGGAAAATCTTTTGCATATAATTTCTAGTTTTTGGTAAAGAATACTTTGGCCACCAGGTGGCGTAAGTGTTAATTTTTTCTTCTGATGTATTTGCCATAAAATCTGAGCTTCTAAAATTTGGATACAAAAAAATTCGTTCGTAGACCGATGCCACTCACGTAGATAAACCTTTTCGGAATATTTTCTTCTTAAAATACTGCATGGTTTCTCCGCCAGGGGCGCAGATGTACATCTTATTTTTTGTCAATATCTGTTTCTAATGGTCCTATTTGAAAAATTCTTTATTTGTTATTTACCGGTGTGACATATTTTTCATATAATTTCAAAATTTTCAATTAGTTCATAGATTTCGCGCTAGGGGGCGTAATGGTACATTGCGTTTCCCTCCGATATCTGTGATTATAAAACTCCGATTTGAAAAATTCTTTCTGCACCGGATACAGCTCCTGATGGGAAATCTTTTGCATATAATTTCTAATTTTTGGTAAAAATGGTTTGGCCGGGTGCGTAAGTCTTAATTTTTGCTTCTGATGTATTTGCAGCAAAATCTGAGCTCCTGAAACACGACTAAAATTTTTTTCTTGCAGCGATACCACTCACATCGAAAAATCTTTTGAGAATACTTTCTTCCTAAAATAATGCATGGTTTTCCCGCCAGCGGCATAGATGCCTATCTTATTTACGCTTTCCAACCGTATGTTGAAGAAGCGTATATGCTCCAGCTTTGTCCGTCCGCCCGTCGGCACGATAACTGGCGTAAAAATGGTTCGATTTCGATGAAATTTTAGTATGTGGTAGGGGACCACCTAGGGACGAACCCTATTGAAAATGGGACAAATGGGGTCAAAGGTCACGACGTAGGAGCGGAATCATTCCATTGCCCTTATGCGCCATAACTTGCGTAAATATGGTTCGATTTCAATGAAACTTTACTATCTGGTAGGGGACCACCTAAGGACGAACCCTATTGAAAATGGGTGAAGTGGGGTCAAAGGTCAGGACATAAGATCGGGATGCATTCCATTGCCCTTTTGCGTCATAACTTGCGTAAAAATGGTTCGATTTCGATGAAATTTCAGTATGTAGTAGGGGACCACCTGGGGACAAACCCTATTGAAAATGGACAAAATGTGGTCAAAGGTCAGGACATAGGATTGCGATCCTTTCCATTGCCCTTATCTCATATTATTAAGGTGGACGTCAAATAATTTTGCTTCCTACACTTCCACTGGAAAAAGTTTTGTACACATTTCCTTCACAATTAATGTGTTCCCAAGGATGAAAATTTGAACATCGATTAAAATAACTTCATATTATAACTTGGAAAACTTAATATGTTCTAAAACATAACCATAATCATATTAAAAATCAATAACTTTTCCTTTGGTTGTGTTGAAACCAGAGAAAAGATGGCGCGACCTGTACTTTGATGACGTCAGTGGGCAAAAAAATGTTGGATTGCCTAATTAAGGTTATGGTTTAGAAAATATTAAGTATTCCAAGTTATGAAATGAAGCTATTTTAATCAATGTTCAAATTTCATCCTTGTGAACGCATTAATTGTCCAGAAAAAGATGGCGCAACATGTGTTTTCATGACGTCAGTAGACAAACAAATGTTGAATTGCATAATTATGGTTATGTTTTAGAAAATATTAAGTATTGCAAGTTATAAAATGAATATATTTTAAACGATGTTCAAATTTTCATCCTTGGGAACGCATTAATTGTGAAGAAAATGTGTACAGAAGTTTTTCCATTGGAAGTATAGGAAGCAAAATTACTTGACGTCCACCTTGAAGTAGCAATTCTTCTATGTTTGTATGTACATTTTATTTTGAAAACAGCTCTAAGAATTTTGATGAAAGTCGTTAACCTGCAGTTTTCTGGTACTAGAAATCGATTTAGCTTGATCTCGACTTTAGGAGAATTCGTTCAGTGGGTTAAATAACCACCCCGAATTATAATGTTTTTAGTGATGGCGTTGTTCCATTATTCCATTAATGTTACCAATGCTTAGAAATCTTATGACGTCACAATCTCGCCGCGTTTGAGAATGTTGGCGCGCGGTCACGCCATCTGTCTCATTACGTCACGCGTTGTGTGTGGATCCTATTAAAGTTTTATGACGTCATACTCTTGCGAGCAGATGGTCGCTATTCCCATCTGCCTTATTACGTCACGCGTTGTGTGATTGTGTCCGTCCGCACAATAACTCGCGTAACAATCGTTCGATTTCGATGAATTTTTAGTATCTGATAGGGGATCACCTGGGAAGGTACCCTATTTAAAGTGAACGAAATGGGGTCAAAGGTCAGTACATAGGAGCGGGATCCATTCCACTGCTGTTATGCGTCCTAACTAGCGTAAAAAAGGTTCGATTTCGATGAAATTTTAGTATGTGGTAGAAAACCACCTGGCGACAAACCTTATTGAAAATGGGCGAAATGGGGTCAAAGGTCACTTCCATCGCCATTATGCGTCATAACTTACGTAAAAATGCTTCGATTTGGATGAAATGTTTGTATATTGTAGGGTCTTGCCTGGGGACGAATTCCATTGAAAATGGGCGAAATGGGATGAAAGGTTAGGACACAGAAGCGCGATCTATTCCATAGCCCTTATGCATCATAACTTACGTAAAAATACTTCGATTGCGACTAAACTTTATCATATTATTTCGGAGGTATACCAAACCGGTTCTGTTGAATATCATCGAAATGGAATCAAAGGTCAGGGCACAGGACCGAGATTTATTCCACAGCCATTATTCTCATAACTTGAGTAATGGTTTCTGGTATGTTGGAAAGCGTATTATAATCAATGCATTGCATGATTTTACTAACTTGTATTTGTATATATCTCTGCTTCGAAGAGTCAGATTTGAAAAATTCTTTCTTTGTTCGAGAGCGTTTCCGCTGCGAAATGTTTCTCATATAAATTCAAATTTTTCTTAACGAACAAGTTTGCAACCGGAGGGCGTAAGATCACGATTCCGTTTACAGCAATATCTGCGGGATTAAGAACCCGCTTGAAAAAACTTCTTCCTTCGGTTAGATACAATGGACCTTTCCTGTTATCTGTCGGCCACTATTTGACTTCCGAATAAGAACGCATTCAAGTATTTCCCGAGTTCGAAAGTTGAACCCAGAGCCTTTGGCAGCAGATGCGCAGTGACCACATGCTTCTCTATATGTACTACCTATGTGCTGTGAATTATGTGTGGCCATTCGGAAGGAATGTTCTTTTAACCGTTTGTCTGCGCTCTGGAATTATGTGAATTTATGTGGCGAAAGAGATTGAAAACTAATGACGATTCATTTTTAGAAATTATGAAATATATCGTAGCGTATTGCCCCCCCCCCGAGTGATATTGGTACGTACCTAATTGTATCTATTGGTTTACATTTGTTTTCTTATACTGTATAATTTTTTTTATATATTTCTTAAACAGTTAAAATTTTATTAAAAAGTGAATAAGTATGTTTTTGATATTTATAGTGTCATTTTAATACCAATAAAAAAGTTCCATAACTTTTATCGTGAACTACTTTCTCTCATGTTGGGTGTAATCAAGTTTCATGTAAACAAAGCGGAACGATACACTCAAAATCGGGAACATCTTGAAAGCGTTCTTATTCGGAAGTCAAATTGTGTCATTTTACATAACAATGGATAAAAAAAGCAAACAGTGGCGGGCAGATAACAGGAAAGGCCCGATGCAATTCTTTTCCATACCGGTTCCAATGACTTTGAACAGCTTTGATAAATATAATTTGCGTCAGAACGAATTCAAAAGACGTGCTCATTACACCCAAAAATTCGGTGTCATCTTTCTTGTTCAAAACGGTCTAAGCGTCTCTGGCTACGTGCAGAGTTATCACGGCGCATGGAATCCCGTAAACGTCCTAAAATTTTTGTTCCCTTTCCAGGGCTAGGAAAGTCCTTAATTTTTCGTATTTTTGCGTAAAATCCTAGAATAGTACTAGAATTCTTTCCTGCAATGAGCAATTTTTTTTTCGTTGCAGGAAAAAAATTGCACGATAAAAAAAACAAAAAACAATTTTTTTTTCATTTTTTTTTTGTGTTTGAAGACGACCACGAACATCTTCGAGTCTGTGTATGCACATACTTTGTTCACTATAAGGTCCTCATTGCCTCATTGGAACATACAGATTTTTGAGGTAAACTGAAAAAAAAATATTGGAGCCATTTAGTGTTTCTCACAAAATGTCTTCAATTTATGGACAATTTTTTAAAGCAAAAATTAACATTTTTATATGAATTTACACTGGCAATTTGTTTTTTACCGAGTGTGTAATAAATTTTTATTCATTACTACTGAAAACCGCTGGAAACTACAGATATACACAGTAGAGCCTCGGCAACCCGACACGTCCAGTAATCCGACACTCGATCAAACGACCGGAAAGCGCGCGCAGGTACACGCGTACCGGAAATGTGACGTTCTTCACGCATGTGCCAAAAAAACTAAAACTAAAGTTCAAAAAGTCCCTGACAGTGATGATTCGGCTGTTACAGACCTCCAAGAAGCCATCGCCGTGCTGTGCAGTGATGAATCTGAAAGCCTGACTGTATAGTTGACGTAAACGATTGGCTCATTGGGAATGAAGAAGAAAATTTCCAACGATGAAGAGATCATCCTAGATTTTTTAGATGACAATGACGAGGAACAAGAGGGGCCAACTGTACAACAAGTTCATGCCGTACAGCACAGTAGTGCATTACCACAAGTACGTGTGCTGAGGAAAACGACGTAGCAGCTGCTGACGTACTGGTTTTAAAAAGACTGCAAGAACAAGTTACGAAACTGTCTTTAAAAAAAAATGGACGAGTTTTTTGTACCCTCTACTGTGTGATTAACTGTGTATTTTGATAACTATGTACAGTACGTACTGTAGTTCTATTTTTATTCAAAATCCAGTTATCCGACAATTTCAGTAATCCGACACCCGCCGGCCCGATACGTGTCGGATCACCGAGACTCCACTGTACTGATACTACGGATTAAAACTACTGGAAACTTCCAATGAAGGTTCTAATATCTGATCTGATGAAGTTCTGTAGCGAGATCAGATATTATGATCTGCTGTCCATAATATCTGATCTCGCTACAGAAATTAAAAATCAGATCCTCGACAGACGATTGAAATTTAACAGTTAATCAAACCTCAAGTATCCCCACGTATCGCTCCTATTACCGGAAATTTCTCGTCATATTGATACGGAAAAAGTTTTTCTTTTCCCAATTCCTTTCGTACATTAACTGAAAAACGTATCATATGGATATGTTTTTCCGTTAATATTGGGTTGATGCATAAGTTCATGCCGTTTTATTTCACGAATGTTTCCCAGGTCAGTAATGACGGTGCAGATGGCCAGTTGTATATCAAAATGTAGCCAGTAATATCGTATATCTAAATCATATGTGATGGTGGCTAATGGCTTTTTGGTTTTCTGGTCGCAAAGTATGGAATGTCAAGTGGAGAGAAATGAACATTTCCGACATCTGCTCCTCTACGAGTTTGACAAAGGATCCACAGCCGCCGAGGCTACTCGAACAAAATTGTGCTGTGTATGGGGAGGATGCTGTTACTCCGAGAACAGCCCGTAAATGGTTTGAGAGGTTCCGAGGGGCAATTTTGACCTCAACGACTCTTCACGCTCAGGTTGTCCATCTCACTTTGATCATAGTTTGAACCATCTCGTCCACTTAGATCCGCGTCAAACCACACGCGAATTGGCCACTGAGATGGACTGTGACCAAGCCACAGTGGTGCGACACCTGGGACGTATGGGAAAGGTCCAGAAATTGGGGTGAGTGCCTCACACTCTCACCGTGGACTACAAGAATCAGCGTGTTGCCATATGTGGTTCCTTGCTCGCCCATTATCGCGAAGCTTCTCAGCAACACAAACCCTTTCTGTCACGTATTGTCGCTGGAGATGAAAAGTGGTGCTTTTACGTGAATTTCAGGCATCGGAGGGAATGGTTAGCATCAAGCAACACGCCCATACAAAGTCCAAAATATGACCTTCATCCTGCGAAGATCATGTTGTGTGTCTGGTGGGACATGGAAGGCATTATTAACTGGGAAATGCTGCCGAGGAATCGGACCATCAACGCTGCACTCTATTGTGAGAAAATCCGCTGTGTGGAGAGAGCAATTCAGCAGAAACAGCCACATCGGCGCCATGATGTCCTTCTCTAAGATGATAACGCACGCCCTCACAGTGCAAACATGACCAAAATGGCCATTCAGGACATGAAATGGGAGATCCTTCCACATTCGGACTATTCCCCAGATGTCGCCCCTTCAGACTGTCACCTGTTCCGATTTCTGTTGAATGCACTCCGTGGCAGAACATTCAACAATGATGTTGATCTTCAGAATTTCCTTGATATCTTCGCAGCAAAACTTGCACGTTTTTTTTTTCAAGAATGGCATTGCAGAATTATCCAAACGTTGGGACACCATCGTAAACAATGAGGGGGAATACATAGTCCATTGATTCAGTTTTCCCTTCTGATGTAATACATTCCTGTAGTGCGGTGAAAAAAACCGGCATGAACTTATGCATCAACCCAATGTAAAAAAGGAATTGGGGAAAGGTTTCTGAAAATTCAGAATTTTCTTGGATTACGAAAAATCCGTGAAAATCAAGGGTCCCCCCTCCCCCGTCATTTCACGGAAAAGGTTGTATCAGGAATATGCTTCATTAATTCACAAAAGAAAGCGCGGGAAGTGGCTCGTAAATCTGAGAAATGTTTTTCCAGTGCTGTAAAAAATTGGTTGACACGCGTAGGGTGATACGGTCGTTATTGCCATCGTCTCCTGTAACTATTGCAAATTATGGGCAGGAGGATTCTTATAAACTTAATGCTAATCGGAGACGTTAAACTTAAAACAACAACAACAAGGAAATAGCAAATTTTTTATAGGGTGTTTAAGCTGTTTCGAAATCAATATATAAAATAGGGCATCCGCGCGTGAATTTAGGGGAGAGATAAGGGGACAAAAATGATGTAGCTGCTGTTGACCCCCGTCACTATCTCATCACCAGTCTAAATTGTAGGTACAGTCTTTTTAAAAAAAAAAAAAAAAACGTGGAGATTCTTCCCTCTACTTCTAGCGTGTCGTTCGAATTTCGAAAGAAAGAAAAAAAAAAGCGTTGATGCACAGGGAGTCTCAGATTAATCCAAATTCAGGAATCAGCGGGATATTTTGAAGCGGAAACATCAACCTAATAATAACGGAGCTGTCATTGAAGACAAGCATGAGCAACAGTCCGATATGCTGGGATTACTCTGTTCCGTTAGCAATGACATTCACGCTCCGACTCCTGCCCGTAACAACTTCTCCGCACGACGTCTGTTTATTACATAATGCCCCACAAACACGCGACGACCGGGTCGGAAGTATGCAGTGACACACAGCCACTGGCTGAGATGAGTGGAAGGGGAGGGGGAGGGGGCTAATGGTACCAAATATTAAAAAAAAAATAATAAATAAATAAAACAAATAATACACCACCACTGGGACTCTTCAAAGTTTCCGGCATGTCATAAAGAACGATATTAAGCTGACACGAGATCTCATGCCGTTTAAAATCATGTATTGTTTTGAAAAGACTAGCAAGCAATGATTTCTTTTTTAAGTCACGTGTTTCCAGGAAATGATGAAGCGATCCGGTAAATTGTATTCGTTCACTCATATTGAAAGGAAAGGGTGGGCGTAAAACAAAGCCAAGTCCTCCTAAAGAAACAACATCCGGATATAATTGCACCCTAGCACATTTCCCCAGAAACGTCAGAAAGCTGCAACGCCACTTATTGCCTGACAATCGTGTGCTAGGGAAAATTAAATGGAGAATATAAGTAATTACAATATACGGGGTTGTGTGGTGAGATTTCGGGTAACGAAAGACAGAAGGAAAGCTTTCCTTGAGTTCCCAGGAACTCGTAAAATACAACACTCCGTGGGAACCACAGTCGTCACAATCCGAGATTTTTTTTATTTTTATTTCCCATAGATTCTCACTGGTTACAGTGCGCATGCGCAACATATTTCCGTGTGAGGACTGCTGTCAGAATCAATTCAATCTCCTTACTTCGTACATGCTGTATGCACATCTTGGAATAACTGTTTTGTGTTTCTGGGTTAAAGAACACGAGTCCTGCTCGGACGAAAGGTCAGAAACCAGCACCAAAATATTACTCGGGCAATGGGGTGGCTAGAAATAACATACATACAATTAAGCTTTAAGCTGCACTCTAGATTCAGAGATTAGCTACTCGAAGCAAGACTATATGCCAAATCAAAGTGATTAAGGGCGTGAGATTTTAGGTACTGCTGATGAGTCAAACGTCTCCAGTTACAGCGATCTTGGCACGCGACTCGAGCTTCACAGACCAGTCCACCCCACGTCACAAACAAGACCTCTTTTTTACTTCATACTCTTTACACAGTGAAACAAACCTCCATCAACGGACATCTCCGAACAACTGTAAGTTTTGGTTGGTAACGATTACAGAGTTGCCAGAGACTTTTACCTGAAATCAGTAAACCTGAGCTCAAAAAAAAAAAAAAAAAAACAGATCAGATTTTTTTTTGCTAGAAATATGCACCACCTTACACAAGCAATGTAGTATTAGATGTAATCTCAATATGAAGGAACACTTAAATCTACCAGTATTTTAAATAATATTAACACCAGTACTCCACAAACTGCTATTAAACACCAGAAAAAATTTCAAGCCAATACAATCCTGAGACGCTTTTCTGTAAGATATTACTGATAGATAATAGCTTTATAAGATAATGCACATCATTAAAATTAATGTTGGTGTAAATAATCATGGAATTTTACCTTTATTGTAGTCACAGTTGGATCGATCTCACTTGTTGTCTTCCTAAAAACACCCTTCGTTTTAAATTCTAAAATTTTTTCCTTAGTCTTCAGTTTTGCTCTTAAGCAAAGAGTTATACCCTTACACTTCTTACTAAACGATACCCAGATGTTACTAAATAGCGGCCCCGGTGGCGCAGTGGTCTAAGGCGCTGGCCTCTGATCATTCGTCCGAACGGGGTCCGGGTTCGAATCTCGGTGAGGCATGGATGTTGTGTTTGTTTTACGGCACTGGCTCTCTCCCTTCCCTGGAACCAGTGACTTTACATTAGGGACGGGTGACTGCTTATAGCCCATTGAGTTGCTGACGGTGGTCGTTAAACCTCCAATCAAAAAAAAAAAAAAAAAAGTTACTAAATTGCGTGAAATAAGTGCTAAACTCAAAACAGAAAAAGTATTGTTACGAAAATAATATGGCCAAAGCTGTATTTTTGGGACTCTCTTTAAGAGCGCAGAGTTAACGCAAGAAAACGCATCCTGCGAACGAAGTCCCCAAATTTTCGCCGCTTCACCCAGACAAAAATGCGTCTGAAACTCTGTCCCTAGACGGCACGTGATGTGGCCAGATGCTAATAAACAAATTCGCAATTGGTTTGTTTTGACGGGTCAAGAAAGCGAGGATAAAAGCAAGAGAAGAAAAGGAGTAGTTGCTGGGTACCGTCGGGTAGAGGCAGGCGTCCAGGAAAAGAGAGGGAGCTTGCTGAAATCACGCAGACGAGAGCTGGTTCCCTTACATAACGGAGAAAACATGCCGAGTCTGGCCTCATAGTCGTATCGAGCGGATGGTGACTAAAAATTAGGGAGCGAACGAAAAATATAGAAGGAACAAAGGAGGTTCAGATATCAAAACAAAGGGGATTTTGCCCGAATCTCTGAGACGACACCCATCGAAGGTATGCGAACAACTACTGCCGAAGTCTCCCTACTTCGCAAGTGTTCCAGAAACATCAAGTGACCAGCCTGGACATTGCTGCTGCTGTGGAAGGAGGAACCAAGAGAGCAGGACCCCCCCCCCCTCGGATTTCGTCAAGAGAGTAACTGTCAACTGACCCCAGCGTCGCTGCTCGTTTCAGCTGATTCCGCCCTACTAGTGCTTCCGGACCGAACTAGTGGCCCTAAATAAGAGAAGTGCTAGCGCTTAGAGATTTTCATGATGGTCCTCCCCCCCCCCCCAATGACATTAGATTTTCAGTTTTAAAGTGTACTACATTTAAATCTCTTTCCGACGCGAATAAAATTTATCAAAATTATTGAAAGCCAATGGAACCGATTAGAAAAATATCAATCGGATTACTACAATCGATAAAACATCCAGAAATAGAAACAGCTACTTACTTTCACCAGAGGCTTAAAACTATGCTATGAAAATTAACAAATGCTGCACGATAAGCTCCTCATAGCAGAAGCAAAGTGTCAGAGGAAAAGAGATTTTCAAATCCAACAGTTAAAAGAAGAAATATAGAAGGAAACATAATATAACTCTACGCCTTCCAGCGGAAGAATTTTGCATGATGTAAAAGTTTAAAATAGGCGAAAAACAATAATACGATATAAAATTTTTTAATCCGTTAATAGGCGTAAAATTACAAAAGTTTCGTAAGCTTTCACTACCAACGGACAGCTTCTTCAGGCTTCTGAATATAAACACTTAACAGAAACAAAGAATAAATACAAATGTAACATTTAAAATCATTATAGCATAGCATGAGACTCGTATTACGCCTCGTGCTCATCGATTGTCCAGCGAGCTCTTAATGTTTAACACCTTGTGCCAGATAGGTGAAGTTTCAGTAGTTATGTCTGTGTTACATACGTCACTTCTTGGCAAAAGCTATGCTAAGGAAAAAGAACTTTTCAAATAGGTGTCTCGGAAGCAGAAATAGCGAGAAAAAGGTTTTGACCCTTATGCCCCCTTGCGGGAAAGCTGCGCATTATTTAAAGAGGGTAATGCTCCCTATCTTTATCGTAGCGAATGGAATACAGTGAAAGCAATTTCTCAATAGGGTTTTTAGAAGCGGAGATGCAGTTGCAAACAGAAGTACAGAAACACTACCTAGTGATAAAACTATATATGAACTACAAAGCTCCTCAAATATACAAACCCAAAGTGTTCCACAAGGTAAATCGTATCCGGTGTTAAAATAATTTTTTAAATCGCACATTTAGAAGAAGAAATATTGAGAAAAACAGATAAAAATTTGCGCCCCCAGCTGCAAAATTGTGCGTTCTTTTGGGGAAAAAAATACACACAGTTTTCATAGTCAGTAGTATCTGAACGAAAGAGAATTTTTTCAAACGTATTTTTAGTTCCGCAGATATTACTGTAAATGGAAACGTGAGCTTACGTCCTCTAGTGGCAAATTTGTGCGTTAAGAAAAATTTTAAATTATATGTTTAGCGCCGAAAACGCTCTCCGAAAAAGAAAGATTTTTTTCATATTGGACTCTTAGAAGCAGACATCGATAAAATTAAGATATAGCACTATTTTAAGCAGGAGGAAGAGGCGCAACTAGGGCAGGGCTGCCCCGGGCGCAGCTCAAGAGAGGGCGAAAAAATCACTGTGTACAATCTGATTAAAATCTGAATCGAAACTTTTGCACAAGTTTCTGGTGCGCCTTTTACCACCATACTTTGTCATTTGTCTATTTACAGAATTTGCTTATAATATCTTTTGCCAGTTTCGGTAGTTTTGCAGCCTAAAATTCGAATTCCTTCGTCAAAATGTCCAAGGGATGTAATTTGTTCACATTGAGAAATGAAGCGCGAGTGTTGGTATTAGGTGTACAAATAAGATTTAAAGCGTTTTAAGACAACGCAACATGTAATTTGAGAAAAAACAACAATACCTTTACGAATCAAAATATGTGCCGTCATTATCTATCAGCTTTCGCCATCGGTTGGGCAGCTGACAGATTCCAGCCATGAAGAATACTTCGTCGTGTGACGTGATGAAGTCGTCAACCCATTTTTGCGCTTCGTCACATGTCCGAAATCGTACTGCAGACAAACCATGTTGCATCGATCGAACAAATGATAGTCTGAAGGGGCTATGTCGGGACTATACGCCTGGTGCTCCAAAATTTCCCAGCCAAGCGTCAATAACGTTTCCTTGGCCAATTTCGCGACATGCGGCCTAGCGTTGTCATGTAGTAATTTCACGGGACACAGTTCTTTGCCTGTGAATGGACGTTTCCGACAGATTTTCTGGTTCAATTGCAGCAATTGTTGCTTGTAGCGATCAGCAGTAACAGTTTGACCCTGTTCCAATAGTTCATAATAGAGCACACCCTTCATATTCCACCAGATGCACAGCAGAACCTTCTTGGAGAGAATATTGCGTTTCGGTGTCGAAGTCGTTGCTTCACAGAACTCTACCCAGTGTTTTTTGCGTTTGGGATTGTCGTAACATATCCACTTTTTATCACCCATAACGATTTTACACAGGAAAGACTTTGTGTTGTTTATTCAACAGATTCAAACACTTCATGACACGCTTATCCTTGTTCCTCTGGCTCAGGCCATGTGGCACCCATTTTCGTTCCTTCTGAATCTTTCCCATTGCGCGTAAACGATTGGAAATGGTTTGTTGAACTACCCCCAGTTGTTCAGCTAGTTCTTTTTGCGTTTGAGACGAATCTTCATCCAGCAATGCTTGCAGTTACTCATGTGCAACCTTCTGCGGGGCACCGCTAAGTTCTCGATCGCTAACATCAAAATCACCTGCTTTAAACCGTCGAAACCAAAACTCACACGTGCTTTTCGCTGCAATATTCTCCCTCAGAACAGGATAGATCGATGCACATGCTTTTGCAGCACTTTTTCCTTGATGAAATTCGTAACGAATGCAGTGTCGCTTGCTATCTTCCACCTACCGATGTACAAGTGCGTTTGACTGTTGGGCAAACTTCTGTGTCACATTTTGTACTCTGGACCAGTTACGGTCACATGACAATAACGCGGGGAATGTTGGATATGAAAATTTGCGGCCTACGTCACACAAAACACGCTTTAGAACTTATTTGTACACCTAATACTTTGCAAGATAAGGATGTCGTTCACATTGCTGAAGATTCTCTGGGGGCAATTCGATCATTACTACTCTACAGGAAACTGCATTTATTGCGATACCAAAGGTCCGAACCCCAAAGCAGTGGAATCTCAGAACTTTTTTCACCTTTTGTATTTTGCAGCCCATTTAGAGCTGCAAAATACAAAAGTTGCTGTAAGCTAGGGAAAGGAAATCTACAAAACCCTTCTGCTGAGTTCTGCCACCCATTTCCTGCATTCAAGAGGTCCTATTCTTAAAATCTACTGCACAACCGTTAATGGTTATTAGTTATCAATTAACTACAAGAGAATGTGATATAAAAAAAGAGATACCATAAATTCCAGTATGAAGCGAAACGTCAGAAGCTACTCCTGGTGACTAGTGTTACTTAGTTTGAAAACTTGTAATTGCGTATGCGTCTGGATACTAAATAACGTAAATCTGTGCGTAATCAACACGCAAGACCAGTGTTACTGTCCTAAAAATTCATGCAACAGGCATGGTTATAATATTTCAAGCACTAAATCTTTTTTTGTTTCAACGACTTCATGGGTGGGGTGGAGGGGCACAATATTTGTAGCTTTCCCCGGGCGCAGAAATACCTAGTTACGCCTCTAGCAAAAGGTATTCTCAAAAGGTTTTCCGAGGTGAGCGGTATCGATCCACCGTAGAATTTTCAGAAGCTCAGATATTGCTGCAAGTACATCAGAAGCAGAAATAAACACTCCCGTGGTGGCCAAACCGTTTCTTATAAGAAATTATATGCAAAATATTTCTCATTAGAAGCTGTATCCGATGCACGAAGATTTTTTCAAATCGGAGTTTTAGAAGCAGAGATGTCGGGAAAAACGCAATTTATACCTTCACGCCTCCTAGCGGAAAATCTGTGCATTACTTGAAAAAGAAACTGTGCCTAAAATAGTTTTCGTTACAAATCGCATCGAAAAGAAAAACTTTTTTTTTTCAATCAGGTATTTAGAAACAAATATATGGAATGGAATGTACACTGAAGTACCAGAGAAACTGGTAAACCAGTCTAATACTTGGTATGTCCCCCACGGAAGCGCAGGACTGCAGAAATACGACGGGGCATGGACTCCACTAGCTTCTGGAAATATGCTGTAGGCAATGCACACCATACTTCTTGCAGAACGTTCCACAATTCGGGTGCACTCCGAGGTCTCGGATTCCTGTTCGATAGCGCGTTGCATGGCATCCAAAATGTGTTCTATCACGTTCAGATCTGGGGACTTTGGTAAGAATGGCAACACCCCAAACTCAGATGAATGTTTCTCTAACCATAATGTGGCGTCCCGACACTTGTGTGGAGGTGCATTGTCCGTTGGAACAGGCCCAATCCATCAGCATGAATGCAGGACATGAACGGGCGTACCTCGTCAGAAAGGATGCGCACATAGAGTTGGCCGGTCACAGACGTTTGTATACGTATCAGGGGTCCCAGCGAAGTCCAGTTAAACACACCCCATACCATTACGGAGCCCTCACCAGCCGGTACAGCTCCCTGTTGACAGGCGGAATACATGGCTTCATGGGGTTTGCGCCACACACTGCCCGAAAGAGTTGGAAACGCGACTTGTCAGACAAGGCTACTTGTTTCCAGTCATCAAGTGTCCAGTGGCGGTGTTGCCGTGCCCAAGCGAGGCACATAGCTCTGTGTCGTGCACCCATCAAGGGGACTCGAGTTGGGCGTCGGCTCCCGAAGCCCGTATCGTGCTGGGTACGTTGCACAGTCCGGACGCTGATGCTTGTTGAGGCTCCAGCATTGAATTTCGATTATACCTGTGAGAGTGTTGCGCGCTGATCGCGTGAAACGATTCTTGACAGCCGGCGATGGTCACGTTCACCCAATGTCTTTTTACGGCCACACTGGTATCGTAAGTTGGAGGTTTTGCCGGAATTCTTGTAGTCACGGTACACCCTTGCAATAGTCGTCTGTGAAAATCCGAATTTCGTTTTTACCTCCAAAATACTATGGCCCATCTCACGAACGCCAACTATGACACCTCGTTGAAAATCGCTTAAATCGTTATTACTTGTCATTCTCATGCCGAAAACAGCTCTGATAGCTGGCAAGGATGGCTATCGCTTTATATACGCACTGGCGGACGCAACCGAGTACGCGCATAGGTGACGTTGCTATGTATTTTGCATAAGCTCGTCTGTACCAGTTTTTCTTGTACTTCAGTGTGTTTTGAATTCGCTATCATCTGCATTTACGCCTTGTAGCGGCGAAGTTGTGCATCTGAAAAAACAACAACTGAAAAGCAAGGATCATCCTTCTCACATTTAAGCTCCCTACTGGAAAAATAATTTTTCAAATCAGACTAATAATTGTAGAGATGCGGGGTCCACAGACGAAAGGACGGACGGACAGAGTGATAGCACGATCTTTTTTTTTTTTTTTACAAAAGACGTGCTAAAAATACTGAGAAATAGTATTGTTTTCTATAGTTTTTGCTCTGAAAATTGTACGCTATATAGGTGTGCGTTTGTTTTTTTATGACCACATAACCACCTCACTTTTAACCCTTTCCCGATTATTTTCCTATGAGTGCTTCGCCAACCTTTCCCGCTGATTTCCCTATGAGTGCTTCGCTAACGAATTTCCACCAAGTTCTCTCGCTGAAAGGTAAAACGCAGATGTTAACGGTCACGCACGTGACTCAGAGTTGCTGACGAGAGATAAAAGTAAAGAAAAAAAAAGCTTAAATTAAAGAAAAAGAGTAAAAGGGGTGCTTTTATTGGATGTATAGAGAGAGATAGAGTGCTGGTGAGTCAGTGCCACTTCCCCCTTTCCCGATGGGAATTGGTTTAAAAATGCTACCAGAAAACTCGCACGTTTCCTACAGAAGATGATTCCCTGCACGATGTAAGTACTACTTTGTTCTCGGAAATTACACTTTGTCATGCCAACTATGCAGCCGCTCCACGTAAAAGGAATTTCATTCAGAAATCAAAGTATCTTCTTTCTGATTAGCATTTCCTTCGAAATGACTGCACAAAATTTTGCTGAATGCACAACTTTCAAATTTGCTACTGTTATCAGATTTTTAATTTTAGACGTGCTGCCACACTAACGCTAATGGACTTACTGTGTTGGCTATAGTTTGAGCATGTGTGAACCAAAAGTAGATCTACGCATTCGCAGAACACCTGTGTATTAGAAATTGAACCACAGACGTACGAAAATGGGTGAGGAAAGAAAAGTTATTCAGAAAACTCATTTCCAAGTATGGAGATTTTTAGCATTGTTTAAAGAAGTGCATGAAAAGTTCGGTTTCGTAATAAGCCAGTTTTTTCCATATAACCAATTTTTCCTGGAGACGTTACTGAAAGCCATCAGGTCAGCGATGACTTCGTACCGACGAAGTAGTGAATTGTGGAGGCTTACACGTGAGAAAGAATCAAACAATTCATTTAAATGAAAATGAGAGTAATAAATCAGCACTATACTAAAAGAATGAAAATACCAAAATAAATAAACGAATAATATTGTTACAGTTGACAACCCCCCCCCCCCCCATCCTATAACCTGAAGAAAACTTTAAAATTTGTCCGCCATGTCGCGTATGGTATGAGGCAGCTAGGAATCACAGTTCGGCAGGCTCACATATTCTTTTACAGTTCAGTTTTTTTTATTTATTTCTCATTTACGTTGTTTTTTCTTTCGGATGTTCTCTAAAATTAATTAACAAAATTGCGGGATAATTGGGAAGTCGCTCCAATGCTCTTGAAGGCAAGAAACGCAATATTTTTGCCATTTTGAATTGTTTCTACCTGTGGGAAAAGGTAGCACTCAATGGTTGCTCTGGAAATTGATAAGAGCAAAGCGATAGGCCCAGAAGAGGACTTCTGGATTTCTTGAGGAGGGGCCGATGTTACGACCCACCCCCGCCATTAATTTAGTAATTAATGGGCGTGGTTGATGTGTGAAATTAATTAAGTATTAATTATGTTCGAGGCTTGATTGGAGTTTAAAAGTGTAAACAGCAGATAAAGTTTTATCTGGGGGTTTGGAAAGAAAAGAGGCGAAGAATTCTCTCTCTGGCTGGGTGGTCTCAGAATAGCTCTGTTAGGTCATAAATATCAGGGCGCAGCTGACGGGAAACTAAGCAACACGGAATGGTACCTTTCGAAGAAGGGTCCACTTGAGTAAATGAATGAAGATGGGGACAAAAGGTTTAGCGAATAATCGTAAATTCGTCGATTGTTTGGGGCATTTTCGAGAACAATTGCTCTCTGTGTGGTCCGTGCAGAAAAATAAGAGTTCGCACTTAGCATGAACATAAGGAAGAAAGTTAGTTGTCTGTGCGCTCTCCGATGTGAAAGGCTGGTGGATGCCTTGGATCTGCAAAAAAATGAATTGGGGAAAAATGAAGCAGCAAACCTCCCCGCATTTGGTAAGAAAGGGAGACAACTCGAGGCGGCTGATGGAGATGCCAGATTGCCATAAAGACAGCGGAATGCCTAAATCCGCGTGATAAAGCTGCAATTTCTAGGCTGGAGCGTAATGGAAATCAGCGACTGTTTGGCCTAATGAAAGCCAAGTTACAGGCAAATTAAGAAGTCTGCGAGTAGACAGTGGTCATTCCAATGAGAAGCGAAGCCAAGCAAAGTCGGGTTCGGATGCCAACCACTGCAGTGTGGAATCGTCACCCCCATTCATCCCCTACTGTGGAGGAAGTGAAGAGACGCGCTTGTCTTACGGGGCGAAGCGAGGCCCCATGTGTGCGTGTGTGTGGTCACGTAAGCAGCGAAGCCACTACGTGTAAGTGCGACGGGATAAAAACATGGCGAAAGAAAAATATAAGCGTAAGAGCGGTGGCTTCGATACCTAACAAATATACAGGTGAAATGTTGAGTTGCTGATATACGCTTAAGGTAAAAGCACGTCTGATTTCGCTCGGCCGAGAAAATTAATCTCAGGGCTGGCGGTCGCAACTCGATAAAAAAATGGAAACAAAACCTGCGAGTGGCATATTTGAACTGCGTACTCAGGCAGGGTAGATGGTTTGCTAACGGAAAGGAACTGACTGAATAGGGAATGAACGGTCAAAAAGGACGGAAGGTAGCGACGGACGGAATCCACTATAGCAGCAGCGGAAGTGAGGGCGTGCCACTCTCCAAGCAGTTGACGTTCACAATTATTTCTTCACGACAACAGAAATCATTTCCCAGGAACACAGAAAATTAATCGTGGAAACCGCAACAGCAGATGTGAGAGGGCCTATTTTACTTAACTGCCACCTTCAAATCGTCACGAGAATAGATCAGTGTGCACTCTAATCATTGCAACAAAGTGCGGCGTGATATTACCATTTTAATTGTGTGCTTCATTTACATCAAGCGTCAAAATGAAGTGTTGAATCATCGGTGCTGCCACATGGTGCAAGTGTCCGTGTGTGTGTGCGCGTTTTTTTTTTTTTTTTTGTTGTGTGATATTATGTGATGCACGCTGGATTTGCACAGCAAAGTCACGAAACTGTAAGTAGATGAATATTTCCTTTTTCTTTTTTCGCACATCTGCGAACTTGTGCCATCCCGACACCCAAAGCTGCATGGACATAGATGCAGTAGTGCTGAGTGACTGAGCCTCAGTGGAAATACCTGCACATACAGATTTCAATTTCTTACAGGGCCCATTTCCTGATTATTTTTTACATGAATAAGGGAGAAGGTGTGGCCACAAATTCCGCTGGGCGGGACAGTTTCTTTTAACTTTGGTTCAGGACCAACGTCAGCGGTGCAGGGTTCTGCATGTGCATGCTTATTAGATTTAGTTAATTAACTTTGGCAGTATTTCGCACCTATAATCTTATACCGCAAATTAACGTGCTTGTGTATTTTGTGTCGCGAATATTTTTAATGTGATCATTCGCATATAATTTTTTTTCATTCTCTAAGCAATTGTATATGAATATCACCTGCAGCTCTATTTAGTGTGTAAACGAGTAATATCTCTTGTTCAGATAGTCCGGTGGAGACTCAGTCGGCTGCGTTATCCGACAGTAAAGTGTGACACCGTATGCTGCCCACATATGAGGGGCAATTGTCTATGCGCCTAGAGAGCGCCGGATCTGTTTAAATCTCGCAGAACGTTATTAAATGTTGTGTTGTGTATTTGAGAATCATGTGTTATTTGCGAAAGTGAGTGTTGTACTGGCTGGTTGGGGATTGAATGTACCGGAGTAAGATCCGGACCACTACACTCAGTCACGAATTGGTGATTGCGGGTGAACCTCATCACAACTCTGATCCCAAAGTATAATTTTTTTTTAGATTATTTTATTTTTTATTTGTTGTTGTTATTTTGTTCACAAGGTGGATTCACCCAAGCCTTATGCTTCGGGTCATTCTTCAACTTTTCATTTTTTATGTTCTGGTGTGAATCTTTGAGTGCAGCAGTGCACCTGAGATTCTCACCTGGTGCCGTGGCCAACTAAATTGTACTTCAGGTCCCAAGCACCGTTACCGGCCGACTCGGCAGGAACACTGCTAGTGCCGTGTAACATTAATGGTGCCGTTGTCCCAGGATCGATACCTATATTTTGCAGCTAGCGGAACAACACTCATGTTCGTAAAATAAGTGCGAATTGACTGCCATTACTATTTTTATTTAGTTTTGTTCGGTGCGAATTTTGTATAATTTAGCATTAAGTAAGCCTTAAGCTGTTTTCTAAGAACTGTCATAATTTTAATGGGTAAGAAAAACAAAATGGCTAACACGAAGAAATCGTCACCTGCGAGTCACGTGGATTCAGATGATTCTGATGGTCACTCTGACGGAGAACATGTGAGCACTGGGGCTGCAATTGTTCTGGAAGAGAATACACCTGTTACAAGTACAGCGGTTACATCACAGCTGAGACAAACAGCTTTAGCCGCACCTATGGTTTACGGGGAGCAGTCGAGATTATAGTGGATCCCCAGGAAGACTGTGACACCACAATTATCTACGATGTTGAGAAAGAACTCGAAGACAGTGGAACGCAAGAATTTGGCATCGAGCGCAGATAAAAGCGGGCGTAGGAGCATCGAACGTGAGAGATCTGTGGAACTCGTGGATTCTCGAAGCTATGCCTCATATTTAAATTTTCTTTCCGCCTATCTCGACGGGTAGCAATGAACGTGTGATGAAATCCTTAAACTTTCCGTCCGCTCTCAGGGCACTTAAATCCGGAATTAGGTGCCTTGCGACGGTGGGAAAGGGTTGAGTGTTTACAGTTAAAAAAAAAAAAATAGAATGATTGGATGAATAAACTTCATCCAGTCATCCCTTTTTTTCTTTCATGGGGGGATGGAATGTTACAGTTGACACCCCCATCCTAAAACCTGAAGAAAACTTTAAAATTTGTCCGCCATGTCGCGTATGGTATGAGGCAGCTAGGAATCACAGTTCGGCAGGCTCACATATTCTTTTACAGTTCAGTTTTTTATTTATTTCTCATTTACGTTGTTTTTTCTTTCGGATGTTCTCTAAAATTAATTAACAAAATTGCGGGATAATTGGGAAGTCGCTCCAATGCTCTTGAAGGCAAGAAACGCAATATTTTTGCCATTTTGAATTGTTTCTACCTGTGGGAAAAGGTAGCACTCAATGGTTGCTCTGGAAATTGATAAGAGCAAAGCGATAGGCCCAGAAGAGGACTTCTGGATTTCTTGAGGAGGGGCCGATGTTACGACCCACCCCCGCCATTAATTTAGTAATTAATGGGCGTGGTTGATGTGTGAAATTAATTAAGTATTAATTATGTTCGAGGCTTGATTGGAGTTTAAAAGTGTAAACAGCAGATAAAGTTTTATCTGGGGGTTTGGAAAGAAAAGAGGCGAAGAATTCTCTCTCTGGCTGGGTGGTCTCAGAATAGCTCTGTTAGGTCATAAATATCAGGGCGCAGCTGACGGGAAACTAAGCAACACGGAATGGTACCTTTCGAAGAAGGGTCCACTTGAGTAAATGAATGAAGATGGGGACAAAAGGTTTAGCGAATAATCGTAAATTCGTCGATTGTTTGGGGCATTTTCGAGAACAATTGCTCTCTGTGTGGTCCGTGCAGAAAAATAAGAGTTCGCACTTGGCATGAACATAAGGAAGAAAGTTAGTTGTCTGTGCGCTCTCCGATGTGAAAGGCTGGATGCCTTGGATCTGCAAAAAAATGAATTGGGGAAAAATGAAGCAGCAAACCTCCCCGCATTTGGTAAGAAAGGGAGACAACTCGAGGCGGCTGATGGAGATGCCAGATTGCCATAAAGACAGCGGAATGCCTAAATCCGCGTGATAAAGCTGCAATTTCTAGGCTGGAGCGTAATGGAAATCAGCGACTGTTTGGCCTAATGAAAGCCAAGTTACAGGCAAATTAAGAAGTCTGCGAGTGGACAGTGGTCATTCCAATGAGAAGCGAAGCCAAGCAAAGTCGGGTTCGGATGCCAACCACTGCAGTGTGGAATCGTCACCCCCATTCATCCCCTACTGTGGAGGAAGTGAAGAGACGCGCTTGTCTTACGGGGCGAAGCGAGGCCCCATGTGTGCGTGTGTGTGGTCACGTAAGCAGCGAAGCCACTACGTGTAAGTGCGACGGGATAAAAACATGGCGAAAGAAAAATATAAGCGTAAGAGCGGTGGCTTCGATACCTAACAAATATACAGGTGAAATGTTGAGTTGCTGATATACGCTTAAGGTAAAAGCACGTCTGATTTCGCTCGGCCGAGAAAATTAATCTCAGGGCTGGCGGTCGCAACTCGATAAAAAAATGGAAACAAAACCTGCGAGTGGCATATTTGAACTGCGTACTCAGGCAGGGTAGATGGTTTGCTAACGGAAAGGAACTGACTGAATAGGGAATGAACGGTCAAAAAGGACGGAAGGTAGCGACGGACGGAATCCACTATAGCAGCAGCGGAAGTGAGGGCGTGCCACTCTCCAAGCAGTTGACGTTCACAATTATTTCTTCACGACAACAGAAATCATTTCCCAGGAACACAGAAAATTAATCGTGGAAACCGCAACAGCAGATGTGAGAGGGCCTATTTTACTTAACTGCCACCTTCAAATCGTCACGAGAATAGATCAGTGTGCACTCTAATCATTGCAACAAAGTGCGGCGTGATATTACCATTTTAATTGTGTGCTTCATTTACATCAAGCGTCAAAATGAAGTGTTGAATCATCGGTGCTGCCACATGGTGCAAGTGTCCGTGTGTGTGTGCGCGTTTTTTTTTTTTTTTTTTGTTGTGTGATATTATGTGATGCACGCTGGATTTGCACAGCAAAGTCACGAAACTGTAAGTAGATGAATATTTCCTTTTTCTTTTTTCGCACATCTGCGAACTTGTGCCATCCCGACACCCAAAGCTGCATGGACATAGATGCAGTAGTGCTGAGTGACTGAGCCTCAGTGGAAATACCTGCACATACAGATTTCAATTTCTTACAGGGCCCATTTCCTGATTATTTTTTACATGAATAAGGGAGAAGGTGTGGCCACAAATTCCGCTGGGCGGGACAGTTTCTTTTAACTTTGGTTCAGGACCAACGTCAGCGGTGCAGGGTTCTGCATGTGCATGCTTATTAGATTTAGTTAATTAACTTTGGCAGTATTTCGCACCTATAATCTTATACCGCAAATTAACGTGCTTGTGTATTTTGTGTCGCGAATATTTTTAATGTGATCATTCGCATATAATTTTTTTCATTCTCTAAGCAATTGTATATGAATATCACCTGCAGCTCTATTTAGTGTGTAAACGAGTAGTATCTCTTGTTCAGATAGTCCGGTGGAGACTCAGTCGGCTGCGTTATCCGACAGTAAAGTGTGACACCGTATGCTGCCCACATATGAGGGGCAATTGTCTATGCGCCTAGAGAGCGCCGGATCTGTTTAAATCTCGCAGAACGTTATTAAATGTTGTGTTGTGTATTTGAGAATCATGTGTTATTTGCGAAAGTGAGTGTTGTACTGGCTGGTTGGGGATTGAATGTACCGGAGTAAGATCCGGACCATTACACTCAGTCACGAATTGGTGATTGCGGGTGAACCTCATCACAACTCTGATCCCAAAGTATAATTTTTTTTTTAGATTATTTTATTTTTTATTTGTTGTTGTTATTTTGTTCACAAGGTGGATTCACCCAAGCCTTATGCTTCGGGTCATTCTTCAACTTTTCATTTTTTATGTTCTGGTGTGAATCTTTGAGTGCAGCAGTGCACCTGAGATTCTCACCTGGTGCCGTGGCCAACTAAATTGTACTTCAGGTCCCAAGCACCGTTACCGGCCGACTCGGCAGGAACACTGCTAGTGCCGTGTAACAATATACAGGGGCGGACAAAAATAGGTTTACAGTTGTTCGTATGGAAAAAGACACGTTATGATGATTACAATATCTTTATTAACTCAAAAGAATGGCACATTCAACTTAAGTACAAGTGCTCCAATTGCCGGCCTTCAGTATTTACACATTCTTGTAGTGTACTTGTTACACTCAAGCACACTCTGGCACAGTGTTCTTTATTGTCATCAATTTCTTGACATGCTTCTCTTATGCAGCGAATCATATCACGTGGTTTTCGTGAAAAGATTCTTTGACAATACCCCAAAAGAAGTCTATTGGGGTGAGATCTGATGATCGTGGTAGCCATTCCACTGGCCCTCGTCAACCTATCCACCTGTTGGATAATTGTTCATCAAGAAACTCGCGCACTGTTATGGCATAGTGTGGAGGAGCCCCGTCTTGTTGAAAGAAGATGTCATCATTATCATGCTTCTCTGTAATTATGGTAAAGCAGTATCCCTCAGCACGTTAAGATACAGTTCGTGTGCAACAGTTGTATGGAAAAAATAGGTCTAAGTACCCCTTTACATGAAAGACCCGCCCGAACTGTAATCCCCGGCTGATTCAACTGTCCTTCTATCGTTACATAGGGATTTGCTCTTGGATCGTAGATACAGTTTTGCTGGTTTACAGCACCTGAAAATTTAAAATGAGCTCCATCGCACCGCGTAATTTTATCAATGATGCCATTTTCATTGCCTTTCTTCATTCAAAACCTCTTCACAGAATTGTAAACGGAGATCCGGATCATCCTCTAATAACCCATTAAGCAATATTGGTCGATACATCCTCAAACCTAAACGTTGCATTAGACAATTCAAAGATCCACAGGAAACGTCTAACTCAATAGAAACTATTTTTATGATTTTTGGGGCTCTTCGTAAAGGCCTGACTCACTAATATTTCATTTTCGTGGGTGGTAACCCTGTCCGAGCGACCACTTTTTGGAGCATTACAGATGGGCCCAGTTTCATCAAATTTATCGCGTATTCTGTAAATTGTTTATCTACTTGGTGGAGGTGTATCAAATTCTTCAGCCCACTTCTGTCGAACCCTCTGTCTTCTAGTATTGTTTAAGTATCCACTTTCGTTGGTCGTTGTTTAAATTACCAGCCACCATTACCTAAAAGATACATCATATGTAAGTAAGGAAACGAAATGATAACAATAATAATAATATGACAAATATGAAGACAAGTAATACAAATAACACAATAATTAACAAGTTAGTAAAATCATGCAATGCACTGATAATGATACGCTTTCCAACATACCCGGAATCATTACTCCACTTATCCTAATGGCTGTGGAATATACCTCCCCGCTTCTGTACCCTTGACCTTTGACCCCATTTCTATTATATTAAACAGAATTGGTTTAGTGTACCTCCGGAACAACATACTAAAGTTTTGTCGCAATAGAGGCAGTTTTAGTCAAGTTATGAGGATAATGGCTGTGGAATAAACCTCGCTCCTGTGCCTTGACCTTTGACCCCATTTCGATGATATTTAACAGAACTAGTTCAGTATACCTCCAGAACAACATGATAAAGCTTTGTCACAATCGAAGCATTTTTACATAAGTTATGACGCATAAGGGCGATGGAATGAATCCCTCTCATATGTCCTGACCTTTGACCCCATTCCGTCCATTTCCAATAGGGTCCCACCCCAGGCTGTCCCCTACCACATACTATAATTTCATCGAAATCGAACCATTTTTACTCAAGTTATCGTGCGGACAGGCTGACAAAGCTGGAGCATATACGCATCTTCAATCTACGGTTGGAAAGCGTAAATAAATAAATAATGATACAAGAATAAACTGTTTCGCGTACTCACAACTGCAAACCTACTTTTGCCCACTCCTGTGTATACTGAGTGATCACTAAATTATGACCACCCCTATCAAAAGTGGTTGCGGCCCGTTGACCATGTGGTTTCCGAGAGGGCTTCATTAGTCGACCGACGTAGCATACATAATGTGTGAGTAGAACAGTAAAAAGATGAGTAAACTGAAGGATTTATCGGACTGTGAGAAAGGACAGATTGTTGGAGCTAAGAGTGCGGGTGCCTCGATTTCAAAAACAGCTGAACTGGTGGGGTTGTTCGTGAGCCGCCGTAGTTAACGTATATCAGGACTGGCGTGAATATGGTCAAAACAAGTTAGTAAAATCATGCAATGCATTGATTAGGACACGCTTTCCAACATATAAGAAATCATTACTCAAGTTATGAGGATAATAGCTGTGGAATAAATCTCGCTTCTGTGTCCTGACCTTTGACCCCATTCCGATGCTATTCAACAGAACCGGTTTAGTATACCTCCGATACAACATACTAACGTTTTGTCACAATCAAATAATTGTTACGCAAGTTATGATGCATAAGAGCAATCGAAAGGATCCCGCTCCTATCTCCTGACCTTTGAACCTATTTCGCCCATTTTCAATAGGGTTCGTCTCCAGGTGATCCGTTATCATATACTAAAATTTCATCGAAGTCGAACCATTTTTACACAAGTTATGAGGCATAAGGGCAGAGGAATGAATTCCACTCCTATGTCCTGACATTTGACCCCATTTCGCCCATTTTCAACAGGGTTCGTCCCCAGTGGTCCCCTACCACATACTAAAATTTCATAGAAATCGAACCATTTTTACGCAAATTATATGAGGCATAAGGACAATGGAATGGATCATGCTCCTATGTCCTGACCTTTGACTCCATTTCGTCCATTTTCAATAAGGTTTGTCTGCAGGTAATCCGTTACCATATACTAAAATTTAATCGAAATCGAACCATTTTTACGCAAGTTATGATGCATAAGGGCAATCCAATGAATCCCGCTCCTATGTCCTGACCTTTGACCCTATTTCGCCCATTTTCAATAGGGTTCATCCCCAATGGTTCCCTACCACATACTAAAATTTCATCGAAATCGAACCATTTTTACGCAAGTTATGAGGCATAAGGGCAATGGAATGGATCTTGCTCCTATGTCCTGACCTTTGACCCCATTTCGTCCATTTTCAATATGGTTCATTCCAAGGTGGTCCCCTACCACATACTAAAATTTCATCGAAATCGAACCATTTTTACGCAAGTTATGAGGCATAAAGACAATGGAATGGATCCCGCTTCTATGTCGTGACCTTTGACCCCATTACGCCCATTTTCAATGGGGTTCGTCCCCAGTGGTTCCCTACCACATACTAAATTTTCATCGAAATCGAACCATTTTTACGCAAGTTATACGAGGTATAAGGACAATGGAATGGATCCTGCTCCTATGTCCTGACCTTTGACCCCATTTCGTCCATTTTCAATACGGTTCGTTCCAAGGTGGTCCACCACCACATACTAAAATTTCATCGAAATCGAACCATTTTTACGCGAGTTATCGTGCCGACAGAAAGACGGACGGACAAAGCTGGAGCATATATGCTTCTTCAACTTACGGTTGGAAAGCGTAAAAAACGACCCGAAGGCAAAACTGCACAATATAGCGAAAGGTTGATGTGAAAGGTGAGCTCCATGACCGATGAGTCGTACAGGTCAACAGACGCAGCACTATTCAACAAGAGTTGACTACCCAATACAACAGAGGTCAACCCGCTCGCACATATGGGCTTATAACAGCAGACGACCACGACGACATTCTCTCCTAATCACGGTTCATCGGCGCAAAAGACTCGCTTGGTGAAAAGATCATGCTTGGGCGTCGGATGACTGGGGGTGGGCGGGGGGGGATGCTGGTTTGACAAGTGACGTTTCTTACTCCACTCCGTGGATGGTTGTGAACGTGTTTGGCGAAAACAACATGAGGCACTCGATCCATCCTGCATGGTCTCCACAGTGAAAGTGGTTGCATGATGCGCGGCATGTTTACCTGGCAGGAACTAGGACACCTGGTGCATGTGGAACAAGCATGACTGGTGCCCACTATCGAATTGCTTGCCGACTCTGTACACCCAACAATGTGGCACTTTTCCCCCAATGGCGATGGTATCTTGCAAGATAACAATGCGCCAAGCCACGGGTACAATGTTGTGCAGGAATGGTTTGAGGGACACAGTTCAGAGTTCCAGCATATCGATTGGCCTTCGAATTCCCCAACATCAATCCCACAGAACACTGGTGGGACACTATGGAACGGAATGTCAGGCGCTTGGATAAGTCCATCACCTCCAAACTACTTCCAGCATCTTACTGAATGGATGCCACGTGGGAAGCTGCTTTACCGACGGTGAGAGGATCCAGTGATTACTCAGCCTATATTTAACCCATCTTCAATTTGCTGACGACAGTCATCTTGGCAAGTACTCCCTCTCAGAGCTGTGGAATATGATCCAGAAACTTGCTGACAAGAGCAAAGAAGTGGGATTAAAAATTAACTTTCAGAAAACAAAACTGATGTACTCATACAATGCTTTTACAAGAACTGAAGATTTAGTGATTGAAGGAAAAAATCGAAAAGTGACCGATGCGTATATTAACCTTGGACAACAGATATCAAGGAAGGACCACGTCAAAGAAGAAATGAACAGGCGTATAGAACTTGGTTGGAGAGCATTTCGAAGAAACAGTATAATTTTGAAGAGCAATTCACTATTATGACTCAAAAGAAAATTGACAGGAAAAGACTGAGAAAATGAGCTGATGAAATTCGAAAGCCTGGCGGAGAATAGCTCAAGACAGAAAGTTGTGGAAGAGACTTGGAGACCTTCATCCAGCAGTGGATTGATAATAGTTGAAATATACAGTATGTACACTATATTGACAAAAGTCACCGGACACTTCCTCAAAAGCAAAAGAACGGATCCGCTGCGTTGTTAAGATGCGCGGTACAAATGAAAACGGTATAAAAACAAGTCTGCAGCTGACCGCGATCATATCGCACTGTCAGGTTGAGTGAAAATGTTGCGGCGGGAGAGAACTGATTTTGAGAAAGGAAAGATTGTTTGGTGTTATATTTGTGGGTTGTCCATAAGAGAAACCGAGAGGCGTTTAAACATACCCAAGTCAACTGTTTTGGATTTACTGAACAAGTGGAAGACACATGGCGCGTCTGAAGCAGCAAAACGTACCGGCAGACCAAAGAAAATCAGTGATAGATGACGTCGATGCCTCAGGAGAGTCGTTACAGCTAATCGACGGAGTACTGCACAAGACCTCAGTGCACAGGTGAGTAAAAATGCTGGAACATCGGTATTTACACGTACCATTCGCAGAGAGCTTCATTCCATGGGATTCCGTGGTCGTGCGGCTGCTCATAAGCATTTCATCTCCACTCGAAATGCTACTCGTCGTTTAGCATGGTGTAAAGAACATTTATCGAGGACCGTAGATCAATGGAAACGGGTCCTATGGACTGATGTATCCAGATACACGATCCATCAGTCTGATGGCCGTGTGTGGGTATGGCGGTAGCCGGTGGAACGATATTTACCACGGTGTACTGTTCCTACAGTCAAGTTTGGAGCTGGCAGTGTACTCGTGCGGGGGTGTTTTTCGTGGTATGGTCCTGGCCCATTGGTTATCGTGGACAAACCTGTTAACCAACATGTCTACCTCGATATTCTGGACAATTATGCTCTACCAACTCTGTGGTAATACCATGCAACCGAGCCTTGTTGTTACCAGCAGGATAATGCACCGAGCCATAAAGCAAGGACTGTTACCGCGTGGTTTGACGATAATTCCGTATCGTGTGTGGACTGGCCAGCACAGAGCCCTGATCTTAATCCCGTAGAGTACCTATGGGATGAATTAGAGCACCGCAAAAGAGTTTTGAACCAAGGCCCACTACTAAGCAACAGTTAGTGGTAGCATTATTTACTGAATGGGAGCGCATACCTATAGCTGTGTTCCAAAACCTTGTGGAAAGCATGTCTCGAAGGGTCAGTGCATGCATTAAGGCCAAAGGTGGACCGACGCCGTACTAATGTATGTCAATAAATGCCATGTTGTGTTTCTCTTCTATGTGTCTGGTGATTTTTGTCAATATAGTGTATATACTGGTGATGGACAAAGTAATATGAACACCATGATTATAGGGGTTAATGTTATTCATGTAGGCTACACTGAAAGAAACAAACGCTGTGATTACCATTTGGGTATCTTTTCTTTGTACTAGGGGTGTTCAAATGAAAAGGTACGAAACGTCATAAGAATGTAACCGTTAACATATTTGCCTATGCCGCTATGGGAGAACGTAGCGACACATCTAGGGATGCGATTGGAGTCGCCGGCGTGGATCGGAGCATGCGCGGGCGCCCGCATGCGTAGCAGAGAACAGAGGCTCTTATAAAGAGCGCCGTCCAATTGACGCGGCAGTGCGTGTGAGGACAGGATGGCGTTCACATTGCAAAATTCGACGATTGAGGAGCAGCGAGGCGTTATCTGATTTCTGACAGCGGAAGGTGTTAAACCGGCCGCTATTCATCGTGGAGGGTGTGGTTCTGCTCCATGATAACGCGCGTTCACACGTCTCCAGGGTCACACACGCGGAACTGGCCAAGTTCCAGTGGGATCAGCTTGACCATCCGCCCTACAGCCCGGACATGTCGCCCTGCGATTTCCATGTCTTTGGTCCCCTGAAAAAACATCTGAAAGGGAAGCGCTTCCACTCGGACGACGAACTCAAGGATGCTGTGCAGGACTGGGTCTCGTCACGGCCACAGGAATTCTGGGAACAACGAATCCTTCGGCTCGTTAATCAATGGGATCGTTGTGCTACGGCCTATGGTGTATACTTTGAATAAAGTCTTCATTTGTACCCACAGTGTCGTTTCGTACCTTTTCATTTGAACACTCCTTGTATATATTCTGTACATTGTTTAACAGTGTAGCACAAGTTGCGTTCAGCAGCGGTTGATACAAGCGGTCGTGAAATGAGTGATCTGTTAGACTTTCGAACAGGACAAATCATGGGAACCCGTCCAGCAAGAGCATCTGCAACCATAATAGCCAAATTATTTGGTGTTATAAGAGCAACAGTCTCCACAGTTATGACTGCGTACAAAAAGCATGGCAAGACTTCATCGTCGAAGAAGAATAATGAGTGAAAACAGAGATTGCGTGGGAGAGACCGTACTAACAATGATTGTGTCTAAACAACACCGAACTACTGTAGGAAAAGTGACAGCAGAACTCAATATACACCTGGAAGACCGTTTCCACAAAAACAGTCCGCAGAGAACTTCACAAAGCCAACATCCATGGAACAGCTGCAATTGCTAAATTCTTAATCACAGAAACCAACGCTGCAATGCGAAAAAGATAGTGTCATGAGCATAAAACCTGGACTGCTGATGACTGGAAATGTCCGACGAGTTCTAATTACATTATGGCTGGTCCGATGAGTTCTAATTTACATTATTCCCAACAGTAGGTTGGGTTTGTGTATGGAGACCCCCCCCAAGGAAACGGTCAATTCGGAATGTCTGGTTAAAACTGTCAAACATAAGGATGGATCTGTGATGATTTGGGCTGCCATATCTTGGTATTTGGCTGACTTAATCATTACCGTACATGCGGGGCCGTAACCAGGAGTGGGAAAGGTCGGGTAGCGCCTGACCTGCGTTTCTTTTACCCCACCTAGCAACTTAATGCGGCCACAGGCACACACGTTTGAGCGTCACGCCAGCAAACGGGAAAATTTTGTGCCTAAGGCGGCATGTAGCTTGGAGTGAAGCTCTTCAACGCCTGCCTGAAATCCTCTCCACTCCATGCTGCCTCAAGTACAAAACTCCCCTGTTTGCTGGCTTGACACTCAAACGTGTGTTTCTGTGGCCGCCTTTACACTATAGATCAGTGCCTGACCTCGTATGCTTTGCCCGACCTCAATCATCAGCCGCCCCTGCCAACTTCTCTCTCTGGCTACGGGCCTGCGTACACGATCGAGTTACTGCCAGTGAGTGCTTCCCAGGTAGCACAGCTTTGAAATTTAACGTAGGCCCAACACTGAGCCGCCGTCTTTTAGAAAAAGAAGACGATGGCTCAGTGTTGGGCATATATTAAACTGCAAGGTTGTGCTACCTACATTGAACATTCTAGACGATCAGGTGCATCCTATGGACCAAATGTTGTTTCCCAACAATGATACTATTTTTTAAATGACATAACTCTCATACACAGTGTCAGAACAGTTCAGTCTTGGTTTGAGGAGCACCAAGATGAACTTCAGCATCTGCCCTGGACAGCTGAATCACCTGACTCACGTATCATCGATCCACTGTGGGCAGTTTTGGAGAGCATAGTGAAAAGCAGATTCCCTCCTCCAACATCTCTGAAGCAATTGGCTGATGTTCTGATAGACGAATGATACATCATTCCACCAGGAACTATTCAAAACTGTATGAATCTGGTCCAAGAATGTTTGAAGCTGTAATGAAAGCAAATGGTGGTCCAACACCTTTTTAGTAACGACATATCGCCTATTTTCCAGGTGTTCACATTATTTTCAGATCAGCAACATCATACAGTCATCCGTACGGTAATTTAAGTGCCCTGTTTCTTACGGTAACATAATATACAGCAGCTGGCGCACCAAATTGGTGAGAGGGGAAAGAATGTACGTTTCCACAACAACCTAAGTTTCATGTGAAATGCTTTCCACAATATAACGGAAGGAATGTCCGTTTCCACAATAACCTAAATTTAACGTGAAATGCTTTTTACAATATGACGGAAAGAATGTCCGTTTCCGCAATAACATAAATTTCATGAGAAACGCTTTCCACAATATAACGGAAGGAATATCCGTTTCCACAACAACCTAAATTTCATGTGAAATGCTTTCCACAATAACCTACATTTCATGTGAAACGCACGCCTTCACAATATAACGGAAGGAATGTCCGTTTCTACAATAACCAAAACTTCATGCGAAATATATATACTATGTGCATCTTAAAGTAAGGAACACATACAGCTGCGTGATTAAATGAATACTCTTAAAGACTTGTATCACCTTTCTATATTCTATTGCTCACGTTTAAGTTAAGTTTTCACATTTTATGCCCATGGTGGTGCATAAAATGTGAAACTATTACATACAATTCAATTTTAATGTTCAACAAATATACTACTTACATAAAATTATGTACATAAAATAAATTATATATATAAAATTATGTAAGTAGTATATTTGTTGAACATTAAAATTTAATTGTATATAATAGTTTTCACATTTTATGCACCACCATGAGCTGTGATTAACTTAAACGTGAGCAACATAATATGGAAAGATGATACACGTCTTTAAGAGTATTCATGTAAAATGCTTTCACAGTATAACGGAAGGAATTTCCGTTTCCACAATAACTTAAATTTCATATGAAATGCTTTCCACAATATCCGACCTCTTAACAGAACTTCAAAATCAGATCCTCCGACAGATGACTGAAATTTAATAGTTAATCAAATCTCAAGTATTACCGTGAATCGTTCCCATATTACCGGAAATTTTCCGTCGCATGGGAACAGAAAAAGTGAGAACAAAATTTTTCACTTTAATATACGAACGAGTTGCTGAAAGGTTTCTGAAAAATTTCCGTTAACGTCTCATAAAAACGGAAATTTGTCGTTAAAAATACGAAAGGAATTGCGGAAAGATTTCGGAAAATTCAGTTTTCGTGGCATGCGAAAAATCCGTGAAATTCAGGGCTTTCTCTGTCATTTCACGAAAAAGGTTGAAGCACGAATTTGCTTCGTTAATTTACGGAAGAAATGAGGGAAAATAGCTCAACAATTTCAAATTTTTTTTATACAGTGTATTTTTCTGTCAATTCATGAATGGGAAATCCTTGAAATTCAGGTTTTTTCCTCCCTTCCTCGGAAAAGGTTGAAGCAGGAATATGATTCAATTCTCGAAAGGAATCACGGGAAATGGCTCGTGAATTTCAAGACGTGGCCTAGTAATTGATGCAATCATTGACCACGTAGGAGTAAAATCCCGTAATACAAAAAGGTCTACATACACCCGCTATTCAAAGTGTAGCAAGTATGACTTGCTGACTTTCTGCACTGCAATAAAATATACAGAGGGTGAGTCGAAAGTTCTGCAATGTTTGCACAAACGCATGTGCTGCTGAGGGTAAGTCACGTGTTTAAACTAGTTTAAGTCTCGCACTGCAGTCAGTCGAAAAGGATAGAGAGTGGTGGTCGCTGCTGTGAACAGCATTGCATGTCTTCGTTCTGTCATTGGTTGGGACTCCTAAAAGATGAAGAGCTACAACCGTCTAATTGAGGAACTTTTACTTTACGAGTTTGAACTCAGCCATAAACACTGCTCAAGCAACACGACACATTTCTCATGCGAAAGGGGAAAGTTCTGTGGACCACAGACCCGCAACCAGATGGTTAAGAAATTTCGCTAACGTGACAGAAACTTCGACGATCAGCCAAGCCAAGATTAGGTAGGCCGCGAACTGTGAATTAGGAGGCCGTACGCCAGGCCGTAGGGGCAAATCCGACAATCAGCACTCGCAGATTATCAGGCGAGCTGGTCGTATCACAGACCACCGTGGTTCGTCACCTTCAGGACCTCGGCAAGGTCTACAGGAGCTGCCGCATTGCCCCTCACGAACTGACGCCAGCTGAAGCAAACCACCGAGTGCAAGTGTGCACGAAACTCCTAGAAAATCCGCGCGATGGTAATTTTCATTAAGAGAACTGTTACGTGCGATAAAAAGTGGGTATATTTCCGTAATCCTAGCACACAACGGTACTAGTTGAGCCTGGGCCATCTTCCAGAACCTGTTGCCAAACGTGGGCACTTCGAGCACAAGATGATGCTCTGCGTCTGGTGGAGTTTCGAGGGGATAATCCATTAGAATTTGTTCCAGATGGTCGGACCATCAACGCCAACCTCTACTCTGAACAACTGGAGCGGATGTATGCCGTTTTGGTGGAGAAGTACCTGGCACTGATGAACAGAAAGCGCGCTCTCTTACAGCAGGACAATGATCGGCCATATACCGCTTAAACGACCCGGGCAAAACTCCAGGAACTTGAGGACATCGAACTGATGCCACACCCAGCATATACTCCGGATCTTGCCCCGTCGGATAATTACTTGTTCCGGTTCATGGCCCACTTTCTTCGACCAACAACCAGGAGGAGGTGGCAGCTGGGGTGAAGGAGTTCTTCACCTCGAAGGACAAGAACTGGTACCGCCGCGGAATCGAACTGGCAGACAGATGGCTAAAGACGGTGCAACACGATGGCTTGTACTTTGAATGCTAGTCAGCTTTCGTCGTAAAGGTACGTATGAAGACATAAAGTGATCCAAATATTGCAAAACTTTCGACTCACCCTCTGCAGAATCGAAGAACTGGCAGACAGATGGCTAAAGACTGTGCAACACGATGGCCTATACTTTGAATGCTAGACAGCTTTCGTCGTAAAGGTATGTATGAAGACATAAAGTGATCCAAATATTGCAAAACTTTCGACTCACCCTCTGTAGAATCGAAGAACTGGCAGACAGATGGCTAAAGACGGTGCAACACGATGGCCTATACTTTGAATGCTAGCCAGCTTTCGTCGTAAAGGTACGTATGAAGACATAAAGTGGTCCAAATATTGCAAAACTTTCGACTTACCCTCTGTATAACTGGATTTCGAAGCAATCGGTGTGTTAAGCTATGTCTTAACAGTGCTTCTGTCAAATTGTGAGCAATACAGAAAAGGTATTTGACCGTGTGAGAGCCTAATGGGGACTGGAATGCTGCAATTCTCACCCACACAGGCAGATGCTGCAACAGCTCTTCATGTATCCAAAGTGTGGTAAGTTGACCCTCTGTGCTTTGTCGGGAGCAAGGCGATGTCCTCAGCACGACAAATGGTCGACCGAGGACAACTACAGCTCGGCATCTCACAATAAACGCTCCTAGACACCCCACAATGTCCAGCCGCTACATCTGAGATGCTCTGTGAAGTGCAACCGGTGTCGCAGTAAGTGCTCAGATGGCCGCAAATCGACCGCATCAGGAAAGTCTGTGGTCCAGACTTCCACTGCGCAGAAAACGGTTGTCTGCAGCAACCCTGCAAAAAAATATATGAGGGGTGTAGGTAAATTGTGGCTAAATAATTCCCTTTAATCCCTTTAATTCTTAGACGTTCTAAGTCATTGCAATCCCACACACAAAAAAAAAAACTGCGGCGAAAAGCTGAAGATATTTCTGAACGTCTATTAAAGATAATAAACGTTGCTGTGAAAGAAAATTCTGGGGCTTTGGAGACAATCACAGAAAAGGATATTGCTTGCGTTAAAAAAATGCTGAATGCCAGGCTTGAACAGGACACTGCAAGTCTTTTCATGCTGGGTTTGATGTTCACTTTTATTATCCCCATTCAAGCTAATATAACTTTATAGAAGTTCTGAAACTTTTTCAAACTCAAACATATATTAAAATCCAAAGCTTAGGTGATGTCACTCGGTGAAAGAAGTCCAATAGTGCCATGCATAGGAAAGAAATATTGTCTAAGAAAATAGGCGTTTATGCAGGAGGACGTACTCTATAACCAGACTTGAATTCGTGAAATTTGCATCATCATGTTTTTCAAGATATAAATTTTTGGGTAAGCTGAGGTTGACTCCTGAAAGAGAAATGAAATTACCTATATTCAACTTTCCTCAGAAGCGTAATAAAGTATGCATATTCATGTTTTGTATATTTGATGACAGTGTCTCTTCATCTTTCTCTCTTTAGTATCGGTAAGGCAAAAGTTTTTTTTATTCCTCTTACAGAAACTATATAAACAGATATTTAAATTGGAAATATTATTTGATTTTTATTACTATAAAAATGTAGGCTGTTATGTTTTGGTGATGAGAACTGCATGTTTGTCGAAGGCAAATGAAAGCCAGAATGTGCCATGAAAACATTATCAGGTTTGTGGGTGACAACTTCGAACTCACATCGTAGTTCACGTGCTTAAACATCAAAATAGTCTACCTCTACCTTCAATGTCCCCCTATCTTTATCCCGTCGAACACGCTGGAATACACTGCAGAGGAGTTGGGACAGGTATCACCCTGCCTTTTCGACACTTTTAGAAATTTGTGACCTTTTGTGTTGTGTGTGGGCTGCTGTACTCCAAAAATGATTTCAGTCATCTCATCTGAAGCATAACCACGGTAGTTCCAAGCATTTGTGAATCACCGTTACAGCATACTGAGTGATCAAGATAAGCCACGTGAGATTCTCATCCGTTCTGTAACAATGAGATGTTCTCTCGTTTGAACGTCGAAAGCACCACACCATATTTATTATGCAATAATTTCATGTGTTATGTACTTTGCATCCTATACTAGCCATAATGAAAGGCACACGATTGCTTTTCCGTGTGACGACGATCTCCTTTTTCTGTAACATCCCGAACTTTTTTTGATCAGTTTATTATAATGGAAATGCCCCTTAAAAGAAACATCTCGCTGCATAATGATGCATTAATTATCATTTTTAGGAGGCTAGCTAGCTGCTGAGAATTATTGACCACCACTCATGGTTTGGCGTTAAAAGATATTGATCTTTAAAGGTGTATCGTTCAACCTCTTCCCAGAGAAAAAGTATCAGTAAAAATTAAAGGAACGGAAGACGGCGATTCCTGCGTGTGCCTACAGGAAAGAAGCTCTTCTTACAGACGCGACTGCGAACAGAGGAATGCATCAAAACAATTAGTTTGGTATGTAGTTTTTCATTAAGCATAAAGTCAATTGTTAAATTTCGTTTGTTTTCTTGTAACAGATTTCAATTACTTCAAATTCGGTTACTACGCATTAAACTGATTAAAAATATATACACTGATGTTCAAAATTAGGAGAATTTGCACATTTTGTCGAATTTCTGAAAAACTAATGGACACATTTTAATGAAATTTGGTATAGATACACAAGTATATATAAAAAAATATATTCTATAAAGAAGATACCTAAGCAAAAAAATACATATATAATTTTGACTCACACCTAATACAACATAGAAAAGGTTATGTATCTACCTGTGTGAGTAAAAGGAGAAAAGATAAAAAAATAAAATAAAACAACTGAATGTAGAAGGTGTCGAGAATACTGAGCCTTGGCTTTATCAAGGACCAGCAAAAACTCTGCATTTTCTCACTTCCACAAAGACCTAGTTGGAAATGGGTTTCTGCAAGGCCATAGATGCAAGTAACATTCCCACCTAAAATAGTTTAAAAAATATATATATAAGTCATGTCCTCCGTAGAGTAGCATGACCTAGCACTAGTTAACAATTCCGCTTGCATCCATTAACCTTCATGGCCCGACCCCATAAGGATCCTGTGAAGTTCAGGTTCATAGCTAGTGGAGTAAGGAGTCATAAAAGGAAAATAGATCTTGCTTTTGAAGATGTCTTAAAGAAGGTTTTGAAACACATTAGAAACTGTTCTAACTTGATGTACAGAGATTTTTGGATAATTAATAATAATGCAGAAGTAATTTCTACTATACTCAAAGTTTGTCCCCAAGATATTAATAGTTATGATTTTGAAAACCTATATACTAATCTGCCTCTATCAGATATAATCACCACCTTTAAAGAGCTGTATGCAGAATTTAAACTTAACCAATTTGTTGATGTAGGAACTTGGAACTCTTATCTCAATTGCTGCATAAAAAATAACCATATCTTATATAATAATACTCTCTATAAGCAAGTGAACGGTATTCCAATGGGAACATCAACGTCCACAAATATCGCTAATCTATTCCTGTTCTTTAAGGAATATAAATTCATTAAAAATCACCCCACCTGCTCAGATAACTACCTTTACACTTTTAGATATATTGATGATCTGCTGTGTATCAATAATTCAGAAGTTATAGAGAGTGATTTTGATAATATCTATCCTAGCTCTCTTAACTTATGTAAAACCAACCACAGTAATCAGGAACTTGAGTTCCTAGACTTAAGCATTAAGCTCAACAGAGGTAACCCATCTATTAGCCTCTTTGATAAAAGAGTTAATTTTCCTTTCAAAGTAATTAAATATCTACACTGGAATAATAACATTTCAACCAAAGTAATTGAGAATGTACTAATTTCTCAGGTCCTAAGAATTTCAAGAATTTGCAGCAACAATTTGGATTTCAATTACCACATTAATATACTATTAGAAAGTTTTCTAGAGAACGAAATTCCTTCTTCTTTCATCAAAAGAACTTTAAGAAAAATTATTCTGAATAATAGAGTAAGGTTGGCAGATCTGCTTTAATTTTCTACACAGTTAATAATATGATTCTGACCAATCAAAGCCGTAAGGAAGTTGGCTAGAGGATGCCTATTAACTACCTAAAGGAACCTTAGTGCTATGGATATGACGGTCCTATTAAAACAAAAAATTAAATAATATAAACAAAATCACAAAAAAAGCTTAAAAATCTGTTTATAAAAGAAAATAAAAACAAATAAAAAAGAAAACTAGTTATTCATCACTAGGATAGCTATACTAAAAATAGTAAAACCAACATTAAAATTAATAAGATTCTGATTAATCTATAGAAGCTCACTAAGGTGATTTAATACATGCAAAGATTATTAAATAAACTGCTCGTGTATTTTATAATATTTCTCATGTATTCTGGAGAGTTAATTCTGCTCATTCTGATCATACAGATCCACAGTCTTAAGTTTATATATTTTTTCTCTGGTTAAAATCTCCGCGCGTTGGTTTCTTGCTGTATGAGGAGGCCATCAGCCCCACCCTCACTGCCCCCAGCGTCTAGGGAGTGGCAGAAGGGGTCAGCCATGTTCTCCTCTTGTGAGGAGAAAAGTTTTTGTCACACAAGAGGTAAGCTCTCTTCCTTGTTTTTGGGTTCTAGGTTTTATAAGTTCAATGTTTGTACTTTATGTACCTTTTCTCTGTCGTTTTTTAGCTTTTCAGCTTTTAAGCATTGGTTTGTCTGTTAACATTTATGCGGGTTTTAACTCTTACTTTTCTTTGTAACTTTGAGCGTCTTTTGGGGTACCTAGGAACAGAAGAAGGCTAAGCTTGTTCCTTTTCTATGCGCTGTCTATGCGCTGTTTTTTCAAAGTAGTTAAGTTCTTAATAACTAATTAATTATGCACTTAAAGCACTGCTGAAATACTTTGTACATATTGCAACTAACTGTTTAAGGTATATAACTTTCACAAAGTTTTCTTTAGTTAATTATTATCTTTAACTTATTCTCGTTTTCGTGCTGTCATAAGTTGTAGAGTAGGGGGTTTTAGACTCAAGTTTTCTTTCAAAAATATGTTCGTTATAAATTAACATTTCCTTTTTTAATTGCAATGTAAAATTTGGATTTCTTTTGCATTGTTTTTCAGGTTTAAATTCTCTCTCAAACGAACTTGGAATTTCGTTATAGCTGAAAATCATTTCTATTTATTATGTCCCTCTCACAGCTTGAGTTCTCTTTAATCTTCTTCTCTCTGTTTAATAGTAACAGATGAAGAGCATGGGTCGGGCCATGAAGGTTAATGGATGCAAGCGAAATTGTTAACTAGTGCTAGGTCATGCTACTCTACGGAGGACATGACTTATATATATATTTTTTAAACTATTTTAGGTGGGAATGTTACTTGCATCTATGGCCTTGCAGAAACCCATTTCCAACTAGGTCTTTGTGGAAGTGAGAAAATGCAGAGTTTTTGCTGGTCCTTGATAAAGCCAAGGCTCAGTATTCTCGACACCTTCTACATTCAGTTGTTTTATTTTATTTTTTTATCTTTTCTCCTTTTACTCACACAGGTAGATACATAACCTTTTCTATGTTGTATTAGGTGTGAGTCAAAATTATATATGTATTTTTTTGCTTAGGTATCTTCTTTATAGAATGTGAATTCTGAATTTTCAAAACTGCTGCGTTGCGCGTTTTGATTTTCAGGTTATTTTGCACCCTTCATTTTAAATTCCAAAATTTTTTCCTTAGTCTTCAGTTTTGCTCTTAAGTAAAAAAATATATATATACCATACAACAGTCATGGTACGCACTCATGATCGTCAGTTAAGGCTCATCAGCGCAGGAATGTCCAAAATCCACGTTGCAAGATCGAACATAAAATGACTAATATGGGGTATGGTCCCCTCTCACAGTCATACAGCTCTCACAGCACGACGTTATACTGGAAACGAGGCAGTTGATGAGTCCCTGTGGCAGTCGGTCCCACTCCTGCAGCAACGCAGTTCTCAGATCCTGGATGGTTCTTGGAGGGGCATGACGAGCTGCAATTGCCCTCCAAAGAGCGTCCCAGACATGTTCGATAGGGTTTGGGTGTGGCGATCTGGCCGACCAATCCATCCGGCGAATATCCTCACTTTCAAGATAATCGTCGATCAGGTGAGCCCTATGTGGACGAGCGTTGTCGTCCATAAAAAGAAACCGAGGGACAACTGCGCCCCTGAAAAGTCGAACATAGGGCTGTAAGATCTCATCCCGATACCTCTCAGCAGTCAGGGAGCCTCTGTCTAACACATGGAGAGGCGTGCGGCCGTCCAACATGATGCCTGCTTAGACCATGACACTTCCGCTGCCATAGCGGTCCCTTTCTCGGATGTTGGAGGAAATGTATCGGGTCCCAGGTTCTCTCCAGATGAAGGTACGTCGAGAATCAGTGTCCAGGCTGAATCGCGACTTGTCTGTGAAAACGTTACCCCACTAAAGTCTGGTCCAAGGCTGATGTTGTCTGCACCTTGCTAAACGCGGTCATTTGTGTGCTGAAGTGAGCGGGACGCAAACAACGGGTCTTCTGGCAAAAAGCCCTCTCTCATAAAGCCTTCGGGAAACAGTAACCCTTGAAACTCGGGTTCCAGTGGCGGCATGCAGCTCACGAGATAGCTGTGCAGCTGTAGCAGTCCTGTGGCGCCTCACTGAAAGTGCCAAAAAAAAAAAAAAAACGATTTTCATTGGCCGTCGTGGCTCTTGAAAGACCTTGCCCAGGCCTTCTCGATATGGATCCGGTGTCCTTAAACTGTTTCCACAAATTGCAGACGACACTGGGCGTTACATTGAGTTTTGTAGCAACCTGCATTTGCGATTGCCCTGCCTCCAATCTACCGACGATTCACCACCTCATTCCGTCATGAATGCGTTCGTGGCAACTCATTTTACCTGATTGCTTGTGAAATTGAACCAACTCCTGCAAGAAACACAACGAATGTCGCCGAGGAGTACGAGCGAACTAATCGCGGAAAAAGCCACGTGTGCTTCTCATGCCCTCCGCTGTCACAGCTTCGCCCACACGCACGTGCACGCTTACGTATTCGACACTGCAAATTTGCATTCTTATTCGGCGGCATAATTTGTACCTTTGGTTCCGTACTTTTTTGTGAAAATCGACAAAATATGCAAATTCTCTTAGTTTTGAACACCAGTGTATTTGCCGGTAAAGAACGCAAGCTTTAGGTATGAAAAACGAAAAAGGAAAAAGAAAAAGAAAAAAGCCGAAAAAGAAGTACTGGTTATACTGATGAAAAATAGAATAACAAATATTCGAACAATTACTACAATTACTAAGATACACAGTCGTATCACACAGTCGTCACACAGTGCACGTGACAAGGTCGACCACACGGAAATACAGTATAAGCAGCCGGCCAGGACAGATGAGCCATTGTGCGTTACGCGTTCTCGTCCCACAATTTCATGTAGAACTTCCGTTCACAGAGGTTTAGGCCCACCACCTACAGCGGATCCGCCTTTTGGGAAGGGCACAGAAACTCAAGGAGTGAAAGCAAGTCTAGCGACTTTGACAGAACAGTTTGTAAGTGAGAGAGAGCACAGTAGATGGCGCCACCGTACAAGTACGATTTTTTGCTCACAGAGGGATCAGAGAAATTAAGAGACTTAGGAATGGACACCCTTATATATAACCTGGGAGTCCTTACCCGGGGGCCGTCATTTAACGAACTCGTCCGATGCACGGTTGACATTGAGTGATGTTAGCAAATCACACCACCTCTGGAAGATAAGCCCAGGCTTGAACCTGGGGTCCCTCCATCATTAGTCTGGTTTGCTAACCAGTAAGCAGTCCGCGGCTCCATAGTGCGTTACGTGAGCACAATGGGAAGAGGTAGTAATTTGACGAACGTTCAAAAAGGAATGATCGTCGGCTACCGCGCCGAGGGTGGAAGCATCTCAGAAGCAGCAGACGTCGTAGGCTGTTCGCGAGGTGCTGTAGTAAGGTGCACCAAGAATGGATTGCTGGCAAACTGAGTAGCTCCCGTCGTCATAACTGAGGAGTCCCAAAGACTATCGACCCCAGAGGAGTACGTCGCCTCCGTTGATTGGTAAAGCGCAATCGACAAGCAGCAGTGCCGCAATTGACCACGTAAATGAACGCTGTGGCACCCAAGTACGTGTATCCGATAACAGTAGAGCGAACCCTGTTACATATGGGTCTCCGGAGTCAACGCTGCTTCAAGGCGCCCATGTTAACCTATAGGTCCATCGGCAACGACGCCGGCAGTTGACATGCAACCGTCATTGGACAGTGGAAGTGTAGAAAAAGGTTGCCTTTTTCGACGAATCGAGTTTTCTATTCCACAGAAGGTACAAGCAGTGGCAGTGTGCATGTCTGGGAGGGGGGGGGGGTTACCTGGTATGACCTGGGACCGCTGGTACCACTGGATGGGTCACTGAACGCCAATGGCTACCTGTCCATCCTCGCTGACAAAATGCATCCCCTTCATGTTGGACGTTTTCCTGGTATGACCTGGGACTGCTGGTACCACTGGATGGGTACCTGAACGCTAATGGCTACCTGTCCATCCTCGCTGACCACATGCATCCCTTCATGTTGGACGTTTTCCTGGTATGACCTGGGACTGCTGGTACCACTGGATGGGTCCCTGAACGGCAATGGCTACCTGTCCATCCTCGCTGACCACATCCAACATTTCATGTTGTATGTGTAACCTGGTGGTGATGGTGTCTACCAACAGGACAATGCTCCCTGCCATGTCGCTAAGAGGGTGCATGACTGTTCCAGGAACACGACAGCGACGCCTCCGATCTCAATCCCATAGAGCACTTGCGGGACTATTTGGATCGACAGATTCGACGTGCCGATCCACAACCACGTCAACTCCGTGACGCCGCCCCGGTGGCGCAGTGGTCTAAGGCGTTGGCCTCTGATCATTCGTCCGAAAGGGGTCCGGGTTCGAATCCCGGTGAGGCATGGATGTTGTGTTTGTCTTAAGGCACTGGCTCTCTCCCTTCCCTGGAACCAGTGACCCTAAATTAGGGACGGGCGATTGCTTATAGCCCATTGAGTTGCTCACGGTGGTCGTTAAACCTCCAATAAAAAAAAAAAAAAAAACCAACAACTCCGTGACCTTTGGGCTCTTTTGCAGTCCGAAAGGGCACGTGTGCTTCGGGAAACCTTCCAGGGACTCATTGCTTAAATGCCACGCCGTCTGCCCGCTACCATCCGGGCCAAGAGTGGTTATTTCCATTATTAGATAGGTGGCTTAATTCTTTTTTGTTTTGTTTTTTTATTCGGGCTTTAACGACCACCATGAGCACCTCAATGGGCTATAAGCAGTCGTCCGTCCCTAATTTAGGGCAACTGGTTCCAGGGAAGGGAGAGAGCCAGCGCCGTAAGATAAACACAACACCCATGCCTCACCGGGATTCGAACCCGGACCCATCTCGGACGAATGATCAGAGGCCATCGCTTAGACCACTGCACCACCGGGTTGGCAGTCATATTCTGATTCGACCGTGCAAACAAACAGAAGTTTTTATCCCTGTGGATCACCGTGACATTCTGGTAGCGAACATTTACGCATGTTAAGTCACAGAACAGAATTTCGTGTATGCGAAAATGGAATTTAAGTTCCCCACATTTGATATTCCTCCACGAAATTTATTGAATGGAATTCTGAACGGAAAATGGAAAGTATCCGTAAAATTCAATTCTGATGAAATACTATTATACGCCATTATTTCTATTTTTGGGGCACCTGCAAAACTTTAGTTTCCTATTTTCGTCTTTTTGGATCATTCACTAAAAAGTTCGTCTTCAGTCGTTCGGGAATGCGAGTGGTCTTCGCGATCAAGATATTTTTTGCCCATAGAATGACGTTAACGCTTCTCAAATTTCGGCAGTCCACATATATATATTTTTCCCTCCGCAGGACGTACTGCACTCATGAACACCATCCATCTTCAGACCCGCTGAAATTGGTCAGCACATTTTCTTTGAATGATTTATTGATCGTCAAGCCATGCGGTTGGAATATTTTTCTTTTAGCACTCTTGGCGTACGAGCCAGCGTAGCGTGGAATATTCGCTGAACATTTTTTTGATGAGTAAACTGCTAGAGACTGCCGTTAAAACACGCAAAAATGACCATAATAATAATAATAATAATAATAATACTGTAATAATAATAAACACATGTATTAACAATTACACTGTTGAAGCACGATTCAAAAAACATTTAAGCTCTACTTCAGAAGTAAACTAAAAATGAATTTATTTACAATCTAAAAGACTAAAAACGTTAAAAGGCAAGATCTTTCGCAGACCACATCGGCCGCATCATCAGGCCTAACAGTTAGTCAAAAGTGCAGAAGCAAGTAGAACATTATATAGTCATAAACATTCCCAAGAATTCATGGGTTCCTTACGGGATTGCCAGATTACAAAAGTACCCACCTCTCAAGCTTTCTGAAGATTGACGTCATATTCCTGGTGTAGGCAGAGACTGAATTAGGTCCCTCCAAATAGGATTAAAAAAAGCAGGGAAATCATCATTACAACACTGGTTTCCGAAATGGGAAATGAATAATCTCAGACGCAAAAATGACATTTTCTTTTTTCGCTTTGGGGTTTAATGAAAACCATCCCCAAAGGCTACAAGCAGTCACCTATCCCTAACTTGGGGCCACTGTTTCGAAGAAAAAGCCAGCGCCGTAAGATAATCCTCGTCTCATCCGGGACTCGAACCCGGATACATCTCGAAAGACTAGTCAGAAACCAGCGCGTCTGAGTATTCCGTCAGCCACTTTGTCCTTCTGAATATGAAACCCGATGTATCCACCTTTATAAATTGGGTACAAAAAAAAATTATCATATCACAGGACACCTGGGAAGAATATAATTCACACACTTTAGAATTTCTGTGAAGCACTGTTTTCCCGTTAGGCGGCTTAAAAATATATCCATGTTTTTCAGCACCTCTAGAAATCTGACTGGAAAAATTCGATAGCTGAAGCTATGCAATATTTTCCATACATTTTTGCTTTGTACGATTTTGTCACTAAATGATGCAAAGGCATCTTTTTTTATGTAAGTAAATGTTCGTTTGAGTTTGATAGGATATTTTTTTGCTTCCCAATATCTGATCTGAGAATATTTTCCTGCATCCGATAGCTATGATTAGGAGCAGAATACTGCGGGCATTTTCTCACCCTTTTCAAAATGTAAAATGTTATCGCTAAATGCTGCGTAAATTTAATTCAACGATTCCCTGTTTCTATTTGTGGGATTGGAAAAATTCTTTAAATAAGGCTGGCTTCAGTCATGAAAAATATAACGCATAACTGCTTGATTTTCCTGGTGTACTGTCTTTCCGATATAAAAGCGTCAGGGTGTTTTGGTACTTGAAACTGTATCTACGCTTTTAAACGCCCTATGTTAAGAATTCATTTTGTATTCCATTTCTGTCGCCTTGACTAAAATTTCACAATTTACTGTGTCTTCTCCAGGATTCTTCTGATGTTAAACTTTCCCCCCATTACAGGAAGTAAATTTAATTTTCCTTTACACGTCATCTTAGCTTTTTCAGATCACATTGGAAACATTTCGGATATTTAATTTTTTTCTAGTGTCTCATGGGAACCTTTTCAGCGCCAATTCAAGTTAACATACACCAATGAGCCATTATATTATGACCACCCCCATCCTAGAGAAGTGAGCGCGCCGGAGACCGAACCTTTGCACAAATGAAGTTCACAGAGCAGTATATATACAACCCGAGGACCAGCGTTCTGTTAGTAGAGAGTTCGGAGTCAGAATGGGAAAAGCTGCCGACTTATCGGAGTTTGATAAAGGACAAATTGTGATGGCACGGCGCCCGGAACTACGATCTCGGAACCGAAAGCCAGATCCTCGGATTGTATATATACTGCTCCGTGAACTTCACCTGCGCAACCGTTTTTTTAAAAGGCTTGTGGGTTGTTCACGTGCCGCTGTAGTGAGTACGTATCAAAAGTGGTGCACAGATGGTCTAACGAAGAACCGTCTTCCAGACGTGTGTCGTCCGCAGCTCATTGATGCCAGAGGGGACTGTTGCGCACTGTTCACGGCGACCGCAGGGCGACAGTGCGACAAATTGCCCGCAGCTACAACAGTGTTGATCAGGGCAATGTGTCACAGAACACAGTTCATTGCAGCCTTCTGCGCATGGGCGTGCGTAGCCGAGGACCCAGCTGGGTCCCCATGTTCCCTGCAAGGCATCGCCAACAATGCATGAAATGGGCCCAAGATAATCGAGATTAGACCGTGGATGATTGGAAGAAAGTGGCCTGGTCTGACGAAACAAGATTCCTGGTGCATCACGTAGACGGCCAACCTCGGGTACGCAAATTGCCAACGTAGGCTATGGCACCTGAATGCACTGTTGGGCGTAAACAGGCCGGCGGCGGCGGCAATGTTTTCTTGGAACACTTTAGGCCCCATTATCCCAGTAGCACAATCCCTGACAGCTGTCAGATATCTGAACATCGTTGCGGACCAAGTTCACCCATTCATGGCAATTGTGTTCCATGCTGGTGATGATGGCCATTACAACCAGAATAATGTGCCATGCCACACTGCCAGAATCGTCAAGGAGTGGTTCGAGGAACATGCTGGTAACTTTCTTTGAATGCCCTGGCCTCAAAATTCACCTGACATGAACCCAATCGAATATTTATGGTTCGACTTGGAAAAGTTAGGGATAAATCACCACCACCCTGAAATGTACGGGAACTCGAGAACCTGCTATAGACATTATGGTACCAGATACCCCAGGATACCTATCGCCACCTCATCGAATCGATGCCTCGCCGAGTGTCCGCTGTTATGCGGGCTAAAGGGGGTCCTACAACTTATTAGGTAGGTGGTCATAATGTAATGACTCATCGATGTTATCAGCTACCAACCAGTATTCGGAAAACTAAATTCCGCATCTCCTAAAATCTCAATACATTTCTTTTCCGATTTTTCATGATTAGTGCAAAAACTTTTCAAATGTTAACAATTTTAACATTTTTTCCATCGCATCCAGCTAAGCTAATGCTACGAAACCCATATTAATGTATGCATCATATTCTCAAGTTCGTTTGGGTACGACTGTTTTTCCTGTTTAGACCACGCGATTTAATTGCATGAGCAAGCAAAATGGCTGATTTCAATAGGGCGGAGAATGCACAGTGCGTGTTGTAGATTAACGAAACAAAGTCAGCAACTGGAGTTTAGCGTAGATTCCGTACAGAATTTGGCAAGATGACTCTGATGCCTAAGAGTTGCTGAGTTTAAAACCCGGATTTCAGAAGTAAGTGGGCGAAGGCATGCTGGACAGAATTTGGTAGGGATTGGATTATCTCTCCAATGGATACATGCTGTATTACCAAGGGAGTGCATATTGAACACTTAAAATATTGTACTTAAGTATGCAATACATTATATGTTTCACTTTCAAATATAAAGTTTAACATGAGCTATGAATTTTTAATGTTAGCGAAACTTTTGTTTACTCTGTAAAATAGAAAAACAAAGACTAACGTTACTACCTTCTAATTTTCTTACAAATGGTCAGAAAAATTGAGCCTGAGCCCATTTCGGATGAAGCCTCAGAGTAGTTTGCCACCTGGAGAAATTGACATGACATGCTTTTTTTTTTTTTTTTTTAAGTCTTTAACGTAGTCCCCTTGCTTTTCAACGACATTGGAACGCCGTTGCGCGAGCTTCTTAAAAAAATATATATATACATGCTGAGACGAGCTCAGCGTCCTTCACTTCTTGGCCAGTGGCAAATCGACAGCCTTCTAAGGCGCCTTTGAGTGGACTGACATTATGATAATCCGAAGAGGGCAAAGACTGAACTATACGGATAATGTTCTCCAATACCTCAACGGTGATTTTACTATTTCGTTTCGGCCACCATGAGCAACACTTAGGGATATAAGAATTTTGACAACTACCACGAGTAACTCTTAGGGATATAAGAATTTTAACGTCCACCATGAGCAATTCTTAGGGATATAAGAGTTTCGACAACTACCACAATCAACTCTGCAAACTTTTGTATTCCTACAAGCGTTTTGACTACCACCACGAGCAACTCTTAGGGATTAGGGATATAGGAATTTCGATGACCACCAAGAGCAACTCCTAGGGATATAAGAGTTTTTGACGACCTCCTCGAGCAACTCTTATGAATATAAGAATTTTGATGACCACCATGAGCAACTCTAGGGATATAAGATTTTGACGACCACCATGAACAAAATCTTACGGATTCAAGAGTTCTGACGACCACCATGAACAAATTTTAAGATTACCATGAGCAGCTCTTAGAGATATAAGTTTTGAGGACCACTACGAGCAACTCTTAGAGATATAAGAAGTCACCGTTCTTAATTTCAGGCCATATAATCTGGGGACGGGAGTGAACCACCGCGGTAAGACAACCACGCCACCTATGCCTCATCCGGGATTCGAACGGGTCCTGACTCGGGCCATAAGCTATAAAATCGAGCACCTGTGACCAGTCGGCCAGGTTGCTTCCAACAGTGTGAGCAGCGGTAGGAGGACAGGCACTGTACAACAATAAAACCTGCTGACAATGGTTCTCCTTATTTGTTATGATCTTCAGCTTGTCAGGCTGCATCTCATTGTAACGAGCACTAATTAAATAAAATGGAACTATACGCCAACTGTACTTAAATAGTATAACTATACTAGATATCCGAAATATCTTGGTGTAGAATAGAAATCAAAATGTCCAAACTTTCGTACATCAACCAGATGGCTTTCTCAAGGAAGGTAGACAGCAAACTGAATAACAGAACGCTTGAACAATTTGAACGCGGTGACTTGACTTGACAACAACGAAGAGATGCGCACTGTTCACTGTCGTGTCCGTCTCCTGATTATGTTCCAGTATTGCCCTTGTATGACTCAAAAATGAGTGAGCAGGACATTTGCAGCTGTTGTTTGAGTTTCGAACTTTGTTTCTGACTGGTGATTCCAGATATTACCCTTCCAAAGTGGCGTTAACTCTCCGTCTCGTACATGCACGCCGCTACGGGTGGGCTGAACATTTTCTTTAAGCCACACTTTAGAAACCTCCCCCTCCCAAAATATTTAAGCAGTTAGGAAACATGGGGGGTGCAACCATCTAAGATTTTTAGGTACCTTCGATAAATGTGAAGTTTTCGAATTCACAGATAATTTGTGGTATAAAATGATTGTTTTTTTGTGTGTGAAATTTAGTGTTGTACTATTCTGTGAAATGAAGGGAGTCCTCTGAGCAAATATCTAAGAGAGTAGGAGAAAGACACCGTTTCCGGAATTATAGTTTAACAAGATGGGAGAGAGGGAAAGTGATATTTCTTGTCAAGTTACAAACTGAAGTCAATGAACAGCCTTATGACAGTAGATACTAAAAAAATGGCGTAAGTTAAAATTGCGAAGAAATAGTAATTTGTTGAAGCCATGGAGGTTCGTGTCCATCGTTACTACAGGGTGTCCTACTCGCTACCGAACCCGGCAATTCTTTAATAATATTAACACCAATGAAGATTTTGCAACGAAATCTGAAGTGGATTGACCTCATTTTGCGCGAAATGTGATGACATCACAACATGTGCTAGAAGTGGCCACCATTTGCGTCCAGACAGCATTGAACCCAGCGCTGTCCGCCAACCAACCAGCCAGCCAGCCAGCCGGAGTGCTGCTCTAGGACGAGGCGTGGTTTCACCTGTCCGGACACGTCAATTCTCAAAATTCCCGTCTTTGGGCCAGTGAAAATCGCAACGCGATACATGAAGAACCCTTTCATTCACAGAAAATTGGTGTTTGGTGGGGAATGACCTTGCGCCGCATAATTGGTCCCATCTTCTTGGATACAACCACCACAACAGTTGCATACATGGAAATCTTCAACACCTTTGTGAATCAATTGGACGACGAAGAACTCTCCATTGGATATTACCAGCATGGTGGAGCGACATCGCACACCTCACATGCAAGTATGGCCGAAATTCACTCCTTTTTCGGCGACCGCGCCATTTCGAAGGGTCTATGGCCACCGCGCTCGCCCGATTTGACGCCCCCTGATTACTTTTTATGAGGATATCTAAAAGGGAGAGTTTACCAAAAGAAACCGCGAACCATAGATGCCTTGAAAGCAAACACCACCGAAGAAATTCAGGCACTGACGACGGACGTACTGGCACTTTCCACAATATGGTGCGTAGGGTTCAATGCTGTCTGGACGCAAATCTTGGCCATTTCCAGCAAATGTTGTGATGTCATCATATTTCCCACGAAATGAGGTAAGTCCACTTCAAATATTGTTGCAATATCTTCATTGGTGTTAATATTATTAAAGAAATGCCGGGTTCGGTAATAAGTGGGACACCCTGTAGTATGACACACATTGAATAAATACTACATACGGAATGTACCTCAAAACTTTTTTCATACTGGAGATAAGATCTGCAGTCTGGATAAACTCTGCATAAACGGAATTTTCGGGCAAAATTTCTGCCAAGCACTTTAAAATTGACATTCGTGTACCCCACTTATCTTCCCCAAGTTCTGTACTGCTGGCAGCCCCACTGGTCTCGTAATGGCCAATCCCATGTTCATCCCTAGAGATGATTCATTTCTATACTGTATATCCAAAGCTTAACACGTTCAAACTTTTGTGCACTGCTGCAAGTGAATTTGGAACAAATCTTTCGCAGATTTTGCAAAAGTTAAGTTCGTTGCAGATTGATTTCATAGGAAGAATTATGACTACTTCGCATGATTTGCCACTATAATAGCCAACCGTCGATTCGCCAGAGCCACGGCAAGTGCTACTTCAAGGCCGTCACCCGCAGAAGACGTAAACGGACGTTTCTCTACATTTTTTACGAATGTGACAATTTTTGAACTTGGAAATCCGTTCGTAGACACTCTTGTTTAGCAGAATACTGTTTCTAAGCTGCGCTGAAAGGTTTCAATGAATTCCAGCCCACAAAAGTTGGTTCGTTGGTCGATATTCTTCACGGGTGGCCACGATTAGGGCATGAAACGACACAAGAACTGACACGACAGAGTCAAACCTCCACTACAGTGATGACAACACCACATCTACACATGCGCGCGCCACAAGAAGTACAGCCAACCGAAAAAATATTGAAACTACATTGTCGATAATTACTGATCCATTCCTGTAATAAAGTAGTTTCAATGTAGAAAGGTAGTAAACGAAAATATGCATTTTATAACAAGAAAAATTTGTTTATTAATAAAATGAATAAAAATTTAAAGAAAAGACTTACCAAGTGCTATATTTGGAGTATGACTTTATATGGGGCGAAAACGTGGACAATTGGGAAGGAAAGCTGAAATGTTGGAGGCATTTGAAATGTGGTTATGGAGAAAATAAAGTGGATTGAAAAAATTATCAATGATGAAGTATTACAAAGAGTTGAAAAAGAGAGGAATGTTTTTTTTTATTGTAGGTTTAACGACAACCGTGAGCAACTCAGTGAGCTATAAGCAGTCGCCCGTCCCTAATTTCGGGCCACTGGTTCCAGGGAAGGGAGAGAGCCAGCGCCGTAAGACAAACACGACATCCATGCCTCACCGGGATTCAAAGCCGGGCCCTTCTCAGACGAATGATCAGAAGCCATCGCTTAGACCACTGTGCCACCAGGGCGGCAGAAAGGAATTTACTAAAGACCATAAGAAAAAGAAAATATAACTGGATAGGACATGTGTTAAGAGAAGACAGCCAGTTGAAAAGAATGATAGAAGGGAAAATTGAAGGAAAGCGCCCTAGATGATAGAGACCACAAAGGGCACAAGAGGTTATCGAGAAATGAAGGAGGAAGCAAAGGACAGAGGAAACTGGAGGAATAGAACTTGCTGAGATATCATTGGACCTGTCAAGAGACAGAACACTAATGATGAAACAAACTTTGCTTTCTGCTTTGCGTGCAGTTCTACAATACATTTGAACAGTTACAGGTGAACGGCGCAGCGCAAGTCTTCCCTTAGCATTCAATGAGCTATTCCTGATGCGATGCAATTGCTTTGTTTCCAAATTAACGGCTGCAATTGCTTTGTTTCCAAATTAACGGCTGTACATATATACTGTATATATATTTTGGGGGAGCGGGAGGTAATGACCACCATAAGCTACTATGAGGGCTGTAAGCAGACTCCCGGCCCTAAGTTAGGGCAACTGATTCAGTCACACCACCCATGCAACATCCGGTACTCGATCCGGATGCAATTTTGACGATCAGCTAAGAACCTACGCCTCTACCCACTCGTGCACCACAGCGGCTGATTTCATTTATATGCTTGTGAAGAATGGTGGTCAGGAGATGGGGGTGGCACCATGAGACTTAAAAGGCAAATTGATAAAAATACAGAAGGCTGCAATCCTGGGGAATAACAAGGTGTTATAGAACTACATCAACGCCTAAGCTGCAAATTTTGGTAGGCGTCATTCCAATTGATTTTATGGCTGAAATAGTAAATAAAAGTTAGTAAAATCATGCAATGCATTGATTATGATACGCTTTCCAACATACCAGAAATCATCACTTAAGTTATGATTGTAATGGCGCTGTGGATTAAATTTCGCTCCTGTGCCATGACCTTTGACCCCATTTCGATGATATTAAATTGGTTCAGTGTACCTCCGGAACAACATACTAATGTTTTGTCACAATCGAAGCATTTTTACGTAAGTTATGACGCATAAGGGCAATGTAATGGATCCCGCTCCAATGTCCTGACCTTTGACCCCATTTCGTCCACTTTCAATAGGATTCGTCCCCTACTACATAATAAAATTTCATCGAAATCGAACCATTTTACTTGAGTTATCGTGCGGACAGACAAACAGAGAAAGCTGGTGCATATACGCTTCTTCAACCTACGGTTGGAAAGCGTAAAAAAGTATCCTCTTGAAGTTTAGGAGAAAACTTGTAATCTTAAAAGAGATCTCGACCTAGAATAGCTAATTCGTTGAAAGCGGAGAACTAGAATTGTGATATCAATCCGGGACCCCAACACCGAGCAAAGTGGAACACAAAAGGCCCATTATTAAAGGAACTACAAACGTATATGCACTGATGGTTCAAAGCTGAACAATAAAACAGCCCCCGCTTTCTATGCATTTCATAATGGAATTAAAGTATATAAAACTGGCTCTTCCTTATCTGACAATGTCCGTCTGTCAAGCGAAACAAATTGCAACGGTAAAATCTGTGCAACGGAAGATCAGTTCTCTGGGTGGAAGGCACACCTTTATTCTGACAGCCGAAATGATTTGAGAACTTTAGAATGGACTTTTGACTACAATTACATCTCTAATGAGACAAAGACCTTAAAAGAGAGGGTGGAGACGTTAGGGTACACTGGATTATATGGCGTTGTGGTGCTACCGGATATGAAGAAGGCAGAACTGCAGAAAGCGTCGCAAGCAAATCAAATGTTGACATTAATGTTAAAACACCTATGACGACTGAGACACAACTTAGAAAAAACGTTTCAGAATGGCAGGAAGGTTAGAATTAAAAAAAAAAAAAAAAAAAAGGATGCTTCTTCTGCCAAATATTCGATAAAGTTTCAAGTAAAAGGACCCGGTGCAATTTATATAAAAATCAAGCTTTAACAAATCACCGGTTTTTTTCCAGTTATTTCAACAGCTTCGAAATGAAAGAGGTCTGTCGCTACTAAGAGGAGGTAGACACAAGACATTACGTGCTTGAATTACCCATAGTTCCAATTGGGGGAAAAAAGGACTCCTAAAAATATTGGTCTACAAAAGTTTGTGTAAATGTTAATACCAATAAACCGAAGAGCCAAAATATTATGACCACGTGCCTAATATGATGTTGGTCCTCCACATGACTAATATGATGTTGGTCCTCCACGTGATTAATATGATGTTGGTCTTCCACGTGCCGTCAGAACAGATCTTATCCGGCGAGGTATCGAAGACGGGTTATTTCTAAAGTTGTCTTGTGGGCAGAGCCGGATGGAGCTTTTGCGGGGCCTGGGGCGAAATTTCATTGCGGGGCTCCGGAGCAAAATTTCATTTCTGGCACCAGGAAATAAATCTCATATTTTAATAAAGTTGTTGCATGAAAAATGTCCATAAAGAACACACACGATGTGAAATTCACAAATTTCACTATGACAACAACGAACTCTCATCCCCCCTACTGCGGAGCCGAATGCTTTACCAATTAAGCTACCCGACGGAATTTATCGCTGCAACTTTTCCGTCTTGCCATGTGCTTCACCTCTGTAGTACGTCATAACGAAAACTATCATAAAGACAAAAATTTTACCTCAAAAAAATATTTGCTTTAAGCTTAAGAAAAAGACCATAATATGGATTGAAAGTTCCGAGAGAGAGAGCGAGAGAGAGAATAAAAACTTAAAATCTACGATTTTCTTCCCAGGGCGATGGGGTTGAGGGTTGTATTACGACTCATAGGAACGTCTTCACAAAATGATAAAAAAATCCCTGCGTAGCGAACATTTTTGTATTGTGAATAATACTTCAGTGTAGGAAATAATCAGAATTTCTCTAAAATAAATTCATATGAACAGTTTTTTCCCATGATACATGTTTTAGTGATTGATTTTTAATGCAAAATGGCATAAAAATCAATAGGGGGTCTTGATTGATTTTTAAAACGTTTTTGAAACTTTTATACGCGTTCATATATGATTTTTTTTAATTTCTAGTAATGTTTTTAAAGTCACTGAATAAATGGCCTCCATGTGTAGCCCGAAGCAAACTTTGATATTCTTCTTTTTTATTTCATTTAAATTTAAGTATCTGGTTTACACGCAAATTGTGAAATATATAAAAGCAAGGGCCACAAAATGATGAAATTTAATATGCTATTTCAGTATTTGTACGGCGAAGGGCGATATTCTATTAGAAAATGAGGGGGGGGGGGGATTGGAAACAATAAAATTAAAAAAAAAACTTTTTAAGGGCCTCGCACCTGAAAACTTACATACAAAAAATATTAATTGTAAAAAATTCTACCGTAAATGATTTTTTTCCTAAACTGCAAGGATTATCAACCACAGTCAGTTCAGAGTTGCCTGATTGCTGTGATAATTATCATGACGTATTTCCCACGTATTGTGAGAGGAATATTTCTTCCACACTATACGTCTTATGGTATGTGGTACCAACACATTACCAGCAACTCCTTTAACTCTTCTAAGTTACGTAGTTGAGCCGCCGCAGATCGGTTTTGCGTTCCAACACCAACCACAGATGCTCCATTGGATTGACGTCTAGGGAATTTAAAAAATAAGTGGTGTGAATTCCCGGAAAATTCCTGAAAATAACTTGTAGCAAAGTTTTCGGTATGTGTCCAGTCTTAAACAAAATTTCAGTTATTAATAGTTTCCGCCTCCAACTTCAGTATTTTGACAGCACTTCCGTCGTCAGCAAAGGGTTTTTCCCCATACAGCCCAAAACGTTTCAGATATGTATCAATAATGTTACAATCTCTCATTTTCGTTACACTTTCAGAGATATCTTACAATTACGTTTCAGCAACATCTGTTTTGGAACATAACTCTTTGTACATTACGGTTACGTTAAAAATAGCATTCACTGGTACTATTGTTTTATAGTTTCCATTGTACATAATTGCTACCTTGATGTTACATTCCGGCGGTATTTAAGATTTTTGGTTTGGCAACGGCGTGGATGCGCATGCGCATTTATGCCATTTCACCGAAGCACTCTCGTAGTCGTATTTCCACGTGCTACTGGGATATTCTTTGGTGACACTGTCGTACTCGAATTAGCTAGTCAGTTGATTTAATATTTCATCCTTTTTTTTTTCTTCTGTGATCAAGATCATCTGAAAGTAAGTTTTGATTATTATAATTTTTAAATTCCAAAAAGCATTTTATAAAATATAAGTAGATGGCTGTGTTGTTGTATTAGTATACTGTTACAGAGATTTTATACGGGGTTTTAGGATTTCATATAAAATCTCAAAATGCAACCGTTTTCCATCTCGTGTTCCCATTCCTTTGTTTCCCCAAAGCGTGAGAGAAATTTCTTAGTCAGTTCCCCATTAAACACCAGATGCACGGTTATTTACTAAGACGACATTTTGTCTATGCTTAGTATTTGCACTTTGTATGTTGAATGGAGATTAACTCTATCGCGCCTCTTTTGATGCTTTACAGATTTCAATTTCAAGGCTGACGACAAATGCACTAGCCCTCACATTTTACTTTGAGGCTTAAGATTTACCGAGGGCGGTGTGGTTGTTTCTCACGGGGAATTTTAGGATATGCTTAAGGGCATGTTTGGGAGACAGGGGAGAAGGAGGCGAGAAGACAGTTGTCTCTAGGTTTAGGAAGCAAGTGGTCACGAAAAGTACGATGAGGTGATTGCCCCAGGCTAGGCTCGAAGGTCTTAGGTGGACCGGGAGGTCAGGGGATTTCACGACAGCGAGAGAGATGATCGAAAGCAGGACTTAAGAAAAAAGGAATTGGAGTTTTAAGCGGGGGAGTTAGGAAATATAGCACAGCTAACGGACAACCTTTGAAGGCAATTAAATGAAGAAAAGAATAAAAGTTTCTTAGACATATTTACGAATTGCAAGAATTATTTGCATACAATTATTTTCATTTGGTTATTACGTGTTAATTACTATCATCTTCAACCACTACGGAGTTATTAGCAATTACAAGTTAACAACTAGAATAAAGATAAGAATGAACTTGTTAACAATTAGAATGAACCTGCTAACAATACTACACCAGCATGTTTTTTTTTTACTTGAAGCTGAGAAATTTCATATTGGTAGGTATTTAGAGAAATGACGAATTGGATTTTCTTTCTTTTTTTCCGCTGAAATACAGTCTACTACCAGGGGTACCCAGTATTTCTCGGGTAAATACTCGTGGAATCACCAAGTTCCGCACGCTTCTCCCATTGACTTTACACGGGAAATTTACCGCCCAACAACGTCCAAACCGCTGCCCCAATCTCATTTTTCTTTTCGACTGGCACATCTACATGGTAAGACGTTTATTTTGATACCTCAACCATATCTTTACGTTCAGCCGTTCTCTCACAACTGGTCTTACAGTAAAAAACCTTATAGAATTAATACACTGCCGGAAAGTGAAAAAAGAACACCAAGAAGGAATTAGCGAACGATCATGAAATTTACAAATGTTAATGGGGTCGAGTTCACGTAGGTGTGATGTTGATTTCGGGACCAAACGGTGAGCGCTTACGCCACAGCATGGCATAATATGCAAATTATCGTCGGTGGTATTTAAGGAGTACGGCGAAGTGAATGTAATCAGTCGCCGGCGTACGGACACGTGCAAAGACCCTGAAGAAGCTGCAATGCGTGGACATGGAAGAAGTGTACGATTTCAGCAGTTATCGGACTTTGAGCGAGGTCGTCTAGTCGGACTCCGCGAGGCCAGGTGGTCGTATCGTCGTATTGCGGAGCGAATTGGACTGGAAGTATCGGTGTTGGTACGATGGTGGCTTAGATGGTCCGAGGAACATTCCCACACGAGAAGACGTGGAACCGGGAATCACAGACGGACTGATGAGCGGACCGATCGACGCATAAGAAGAGCGGCGTTGTCAAGCAGAACATCCACTGAGACGCAAATCCGAGCTGCCGTTGCAACTCAGGTGACTGTGCGAACAATCCGCAACCGTCTACTGGAAGTAGGACTACGTGCACGTGTGCCTCTGGCATGTATACCTCTGACTCCAGCCCACCGTCAGGAACGGCTGCAGTGGTGTCGCCAACGTCTGCACTGGAGAACGCAATGGCGATCTGTCGTGTTCAGCGATGAAAGCAGATTCTGCTTGGGAGCCTCCGATGGCCGTATGCGTGTTCGCAGACGCACAGGGGAGCGTCTCCACCCTTCTTGCATCCGTCAGCGACACACAGGGCCTACACCTGGTCTCCTGGTGTGGGGAGCGGTCAGATATCACTCCCGTACACAACTTGTGTTCGTACCGGGTACGTTAAACAGCCTCCTACATCAACAACATCATTCAGCCCGTTGTTGTGCCATTTGTAAGGCACGTCCATAGTGGTGTTTTCCAGCAAGATCACGCATGCCCACACACGGCAAGTGCAACGCAACATGCACTTCAGGGTGTAAGACAACTTCCATGGACTGCACGTTCACCGGATTTGTCCCCCATTGAGCACGTGTGGGATTTTATGGGACAACGACTTATCCGGTCTCCACGGCCAGCCACGACCATCCCCGATTTACGCGTCAAGGTTGAGGATGCTTGGAACTCAATATCCCAAACTTACATCCAACATCTGTACGACAGACTCCATGCCAGAATTGCACAGTGTGACGCAGTTCATGGCGGTTCAACCTCGTACTAACCATGTTACATGGAAATGTTATTTTTCAGTTTACCAGCAAATACAGCTGTATTTTGCCATAATGTTTTGATCACGTTATCCTCTGTATTCCGTTATTATGCTGTATAAATTTCGTTGGTATCAGACGTCTCCTTCTTGGTGTTCTTTTTTCACTTTCCGCCAGTGTATATACATCTTCTACAGACCCAGCGGATCACTCGAATTTCCAAATCATTGGTCCGTGGAAAAAAAAATAACGTATCATTTTCATTGGAGTATTATGTCGCAAATTTTAGAACAGAATGTGTGCGTTTACACATGAAAATAGTACTAATAAATAAAACACAAAACATGCTACGCAGTGTAGAAATTTGAAAACAACAACAACAACAAAATAAAAATAAAAAAAACACGTGACCAGTATATACCAAAAGTTGGTAGTTCACTCATTTTTACTGATCCAGGAATGGCACAAATACGAATACATTTTATATGCACATGGTGCTAGTATCCAGAACGCTACCTTGACTATATAAGGGCACTGATATAAAGCACTATGCACTATTCAGTGCACTTCATATAGTGCACTGATTATGAAGCACATTGCAACATACCGAAAGCTACCTTCATAGAATTTTTTGCTTCAGTGTGAAAGGCAGGAGGTTCTCCCATGTGGACAGAAATACAATTTAACAAAGTCAGAGCATAAATGGTTCTTCAACCTGCAGTTGGGAAACAGTATAAAAGACCCATTCATGGTGAAAATCTTCCAAATACGTGGCGACAGTAAATAAATAAATACATCGCTCTTTCCACGTTCCAGAAACACACAGCAACCGAAAAATTGTTTTTCAGCCGCCACTGTGGAATTGAACCACAGAACTCTCGATATCTAGCCGAGTGCGTTACATTTACACCACGGTGGCCAACAATCCACGGTGCTATGTGTATTTTTAAGTCAACTTCTGACATCATAAATCCGTAAGATGGGCTCAGCTATGTAACGCACTCGCCTAGATATCGAGAGTTCTGTGGTTCAATTCCATAGCGGCGGCTGAAAAACAATTTTTCGGTTGCTGTGTGTTTCTGGAACGTGGAAAGAGCAATGCATTTATTTATTTACTGTCGCCACGTATTTGGAGGATTTTCACCTTGGATCTCGCCCTTTGGATTTAACTGCCATAATATATATATATATATATATATATATATATATATATATATAGCCAGCGTTGCCTGTCTTTTCAAGAGCAATATGCCATTATGTCTTAAAAGAAAAGTGTTTGATCAATGCATCCTTTCAGTGCTTACGTATGGTGCAGAGACGTGGACCTTAAGTAAAAGAGACATACAAAGGCTGCAGACAACTCAAAGTAGCATGGAGAGGTGCATGCTTGGTGTAACCAGGAGAGATAAGAAGTGGAAGAGGAACTCGTGGATCAGAAAAATGACAAGAGTGGAAGACATCATGATCAGAGTAAAATCCCTGAAATGGCAATGGGCTGGACATACTGCTAGAAGGACAGACCATCGATGGACAGCCGAAATTTTAGATTGGATTCCAAGGGACAGGAAAAGACCCAGAAGAAGACCACATGGGAGACGGGTGGATGAAATTCGAAAGTATGTGGGAGGAGGAGACTGGCACAAGACAGACCGTTGTGGAGGAAACTAGGGAGACCTTCGTCCAGCAGTGGATTGATAACGGTTGACAATGATGATGATGGTAGCCAGTGCCGTTAATGCCCACCAGATGGAGAAGTCTCAGTAGCTGGGCCCATCTGACGGATTTATGATGTCAGAAGCTGACTTAAAAATACACATAGCACCGAGGATTGTTGCAGTCACCAGTTAGGCAAAAAAAGTTGCCTGTCTTAATCCAAATATTTTGAGTCGTAACTTGGTTTTCTACACAGTTCAAAATTTTCAGAAAACTGAAGAATGGTTTGCAATTCCGATATTCAGTTTTTGAGAATATCTGAATTTCAAAAATCTGATAACTGCCATAGCGAAACCTGGATTCTTTTGAAATCTGTGGTTCAATGCTTTATAAACTTACAAATTCCAAAACAAACTGAGAAAAAAAAAAAAAAAAAAAAAAAAAAAAAAGCTTTCTGGCCCTCAGGGCCAGTAACAAAATTTTCAGTGGTCCGATGGAATTTTTATCGAACGCTGCTAAAACCTAAAAAAGAAAAAGGAAAAAACGAAGGGTATAAAAAGCATGTTATCTCTTTTTTTTAGAGCTCTAAGGAAGAAACTTGAATTTACATGAAAATAAACCATTAAGAAAAAATAAGGAAAAGGAAACTGGATTTCCAAAAATGCTCATTCCATTACGCTTGTACAGGAGAAAATAAAGCAGAAATAAAATTCTTTAGTGTTACTATATATTACATATGTACTTCAAAGAGCTTTTTAGATTCCGAATCGTAACATCTACTTGACTGAGTTTACGTCAGATTGAGGAACGTTTCGTCGGTATGAAAATGCCATAAAGGGAAGTGTTGTTAGCTGATAAATAAAGATGCACATAACACGCGCCACCAAAGAGGGTTCTTGATCTGCGTGCGCCGTTCAGTTGACAACTTCGCACATTTTAAGAAGAAAACAAAAATTTACAGGCTTCAAGCGAGAAGATGAAGATACTTAGCGTTATTAAGTAGCACACTCTAAAAGCCATTAGATCATCCATCTTTTCTAATAAGAGGAGAATTAAGGAGTCCTTCCGGTCCCGCGACTTTCTTGAAAAAAGAAAAGCAGCTTCCCAGGGTATTACGACGTCTTTCAAATTGCCAAGTGGTTGTTAGGAGTGCAGTTTAGAAAGCAATATGATACTGCGGATGCGGGTCCGAGTCCCATTTATGGTGGTGTAATGTTCCTCGGTCATGGGTTCAGACTAAGAACACATTTAGATAGGAGCTATCGCACGAAAGAAGGTCCAATTATAACCAAGCCACGCATGCCGAAATAATCTGAAGGTATTTGGGAATAAATCAGAGATTTGCGAACATGTTTTTTCAATCGATATATTATATTACTATTAATATTCCGCCCCCACCCGAGATTTAACAATTACTGTGAACACATAACTCTACACAGCCGTCCGTTACTAATTATGTTTTTTTACGCTTTCCAACCGTAGGTTGAAGAAGCGTATATGCTCCAGCTTCGTCCGTCCGTCCGCCTGTCTGCACGATAACTCGCGTAAAAATGGTTCGATTTCGATGAAATTTTATTATGTGGTAGGGGACCACCTGGGGTCGAACCCTATTGAAAATGGACGAAATGGGGGTCAAAGATCATGGCATAAGAGCGGGATGCACTCCATTGCCCTTATGCGTCATAACGTGCGTAAAAATGGTTCGATTTCGATGAAATTTTAGTATGTGGTAGGGGACCACCTAAGGACGAACCCTATTGAAAATGGACGAAATGGGGTCAAAGGTCAGGTCATAGGATCGGGATCCACTCCATCGCCCTTATCCCATACTATTAAAGGAGCAATTCTTGTATATTGTATGTATAAAAATTTTATTATGAAAACGGCTCTAAGGATTTTGATGAAAGTCGTTAATCTACTATTTTCTGGTACTACAAATCGATTTAGCTTGATCTCGACTTTCAGAAAATTCGTTTAGTGCGTTAAATAACCACCCCGAATTACCACGTTTTTAATGTCACGGCGTCGTCCCATTAATGTTACCCATACTTAGAAATCTTATGACGTCACAATCTCGCGATTGAGATGTTGGCGCGCGGTCACGCCATCTGTCTCATTACGTCACGCGTTGTTGGTGGATCCTATTAAAGATTTATGACGTCACACTCTTGCGAGCAGATGGTCGCGATTCCCATCTGCCTCATTACGTCACGCGTTGTGTGCGTATGCCCGTCCGCACGATAACTCACGTAACAATCGTTCGATTTCGATGAAATTTTAGTATGTGGTAGAGGAACACCTGGGAAGGAACCATATTGAAAGTGAACGAAATGGGATCAAAGGTTAGGACATAGGAGCGGGATCAATTCCACTGCTCTTATGCGTCATAACTAACGTAAAAAGGTTCGATTTCGATTAAATTTTAGTATGTGGTAGGGAACTACCTGGGGACGAATCCTATTGAAAATGGACGAAATGGGGTCAAAGGTCATGGCATAGGAGCGGGATCCATTCCATTGCCTTTATGCGTCATAACTTGAGTAAATATGGTTCGATGTCGATGAAATTTTAGTATATCGTAGGGGACCACCTGGGAATGAACCCTATTGAAAATGGGTGAAGTGGGGTCAAAGATCAGGACATAGGAGCGGGATACATTCCATTGCCCTTATGCGTCATAACGTGCGTAAAAATGGTTCCATTTCGATGAAATTTTAGTATGTGGTAGGGAACCACCTGGGGACGAACCCTATTGCAAATGGACGAAATGGAGTCTAAGGTTAGTACATAGGATTGGGATCTATTCCATCGCCCTTATCCCATACTATTAAAGAAGCAATTCTTGTATGTATGTACATTTTATTTTGAAAACGGCTCTAAGAATTTTGATGAAAGTCGTTAATCTACCGTTTTCTGGTACTAGAAATCGATTTAGCTTGATCTCGACTTTAGGAAAATTCGTTTAGTGCGTCAAATAACCACCCTGAATTACCACGTTTTTAGTGCGACCGCGTTGTCCCATTAATGTTACCCATGCTTAGAAATCTTACGACGTCACAATCTCGCGATTGAGATGTTGGCGCGCGGTCACACCATCTGTCTTGTTACGTCACGCGTTGTGTGTGGATCCTATTAAAGTTTTATGACGTCACACTCTTGCGAGCAGATGGTAGCGATTCCCATCTGCCTCACTACGTCACGCGTTGTGTGCGTATGTTCGTCCGCACGATAACTCGCGTAACAATCGTTCGATTTCGATTAAATGTTAGTATGTGGTAGGGGAACACATGGGAAGGAACGCTATTGAAAGTGAACGAAATGGGGTCAAAGGTCAGGACATAGGAGCGGGATAAATTCCACTGCTCTTATGCGTCATAACTAACGCAAAAAAGGTTCGATTTCGATGAAATTTTAGTATGTGGTAGGGGACCACCTGGAGACAAACCCTATTGAAAATGGGCGAAATGGAGTCAAATGTCAGGACATAGGAGCGGAATCACTTCCATCGCCATTATGTGTCATAACTTACGTAAAAATGCTTCGATTTTGGATGAAATGTTAGTTTGGTGTAGGGGTCTGCCTGGGGACGAACCCTATTGAAAATGGGCGAAATGGGGTCAATGGTTAGGACACAGGAGCGGGATCTATTCCATAGTTTTTATGCATCATAACTTACGTAAAAATGCTTCGATTGCAACAAAACTTTAAAATGTTATTTCGGAGGTATACTGAACCGGTTTTTTTGAATAATCATCGAAATTAGATCAAAGATCAGGGCACAGGACCGAGATTTATTCCACAGCCATTATCCTCATAAATTGAGTACTGATTTCTGGTATGTTGGAAAGCGTATTATAATCAATGTATTGCATGATTTTACTAACTTGTTTTTTTAACAATTCGGTCTTTAATGACCCCTGATCATTTCTAAAGTAGTCGCCTGCGGGTCAAGTTCCAACGGTTAAGGAGATCTAGCGCCGTAGGACAAGCATATGACTTACAGGGGTTGTCGAAAATAATGGAAACACCTTGCTGAAAACAGTGATTTTGGGATGTGCTGCTTTTTGAGTAAAACAAACAGGTAGCTACATTTTTTTTTTTGAAAAAAAAGTGTTGCTTATGGTCTCAAGCGTCTGTGTGATTGCATTGTAAATCGGTGTTTGCATAATTTCGTTCAAGGTGAAGGCACAATGAGTGACCTGTCGGGGTTCCAAAGAGGGAAGATTGTAGGAGACTGTCTGGTTGGTGCGTCGGTAACCACAGTGGCACAGGTAGCACAGGTATTGGGGGTATCGAGAGGTACCGTGTCGAAGGTCACGGCTCAACATCATCTGCGAGACACAACTGTGGAAGGAAAACTGAACTCACTGCGATAGACAGGAGGAGATTAAAGAGGATTGTGACCGCAAGGTGGAAGACCACGGCGATGGAAGTGACTGTTGAGCTTAATGCACATCTCCAAAATCCAGTGTTGACCCATACCGTGCGAAGGGAATTGCATAAGCATCATATTTACGGCATAGCTACGACTGCAAAACCCCTGGTGTCACAGGTGAATATGAAACGGAGACAACAGTGGTACCAGGAACATAAAACTTGGATCACTGGAAACATGTCTTGTTTTACGATGAATCAAGTTTATCACTATTCCCCACTAGAGGGCGAGTTTACATGTGGAGAATCCCCGCAGAAGCCTACAACCCAGAGTGTCTCCTTCCTACAGTGAAGCATGGGGGCGGTTCCGTAATGGTTTGGGCCATGATCTCGTGGTTTGCAGCAGGTCCCATTATCAACTTATCACTGGCGGTGACTATGCCACCCTTTTGGCCGACCATGTGTATTCAATGACGCAGACATTGCTTCCGTCAGAGGATTGCACCTTTCAAGATGATAATGCCCCAATTCATAGAAGTCAAACTGTTCAATCATGGTTTGAGGAACATGAGGATGAAGTTGCACACCTTCCCTAGCCTGCACAATCACCGGACTTAAACATCAATGAGCCCCTGTGGTTTGTGTTGGAAAACAGGGTGCGATCCCGTTATCCTCCTCCGGCGTCTCTCAAGGAATTAAAGCAGTTTCTGCAGGAAGAATGGTACAACATGCCACTTACCGCCACCCAGTACTTGTATGCGTCCATTCCAAGGAGGATTCCAGCAGTTTTAAAAGCCGAGGGTGCTCCCACACCATATTAGGTGCGTAAGACCTATTGTTTCAAGGTGTTTCCATTATTTTGGACAACCCGTGTATATCTCATCTGGGACTCCAGCAAAAGTTTAGCTCCGACTAGCAGCCAGGAACCAGTGCTTCGGAACACTCTGCTGTCAGAAAGCGTTCCAAATTTAGGTTCACCCACTATTTTCAGTAAAAGACTGCCAGCTTTGTAGGACAAGCACAACACACATAGCTCACCGGGATTCGAACCCGGATTCGCGGATGAAGCGTTCCAATTCCAGCGGTGTAGATAATTCTCGACACATTTGGGAGTTGTTCGGACCTCCAGTGATCGACCCACTGACCAGATCGAAAGCCTCTTGAACTAGACGCAATGTGTTGTTAGTTGAGCCCATTGGCCAAATCTGAATTCAGTGTTTGAAGCACGGAAGTTGATAAAAAAAAATTAAAGTTGTTATGCATGTACTTCATGTTAGAACATTGAATAAGACGTACAAAATATAACATCCATTCATGCACTGTTTCCCAGCACATTCACCAAAAACATTTACGCAGTTGTCACTACGTTTTATACAGGATGATTCATAAAAAGTATACAGTTTCAACGCACTATAAAACAAGAACAATGTAAGATATTTTATGTTACCTGTAACAGAATTGTAGGGGAATGTTTCTAGTTTTTTGGAGACAGTCACAGATGTTCTATTTGTGCACCCTTAGTCATACGACACACATCGAGCCGGTAATCCATTTCCGCCCAAACGCCAGGTAAGATATCTAAATCAAGTGCAGTGATAGTGGCTGTGATACGCTGTTTCAGCTCCGCTAGATGAACAGGAAGGGGAGGGGCGAATACCTTGTCCTTTACGTACCCCCACAGGAAAAAGGCACAAGGTGTTAAGTCAGGACTTCTGGGTGGCCAATTAGGTCAGTGGCATGTTGTAGTCCTAGGCTCGTCCAATCCATCGGTGAGGAAGATGTTCATCGACTGACTAGTCACGTGACACGCGCTATCGCCTACGTCACTTCCCTCAGTAACGGGACACGAACTTTATGAGTACATCTACCTAACGGTTCGCAGTTGTGGTACGTGTCTTCAACCGTTACTGTTTTACAGCATCTGGAAACTGTATACTTCTTTGTGAATCACTCTGTATTATTTACTGCCCCCGCATGAAATACTTACCTTAGTTACCAGATCACCGCAATTTTCACTTCTGCTTCTGAAGTAAAACGACCTATGTTTTACAGGTGATCTTTCAACAATGGAATATCCGGGCTGTGTTGTGTGGTGGATGACGACGAACGCCCTATCGCAACTGTTGTAGTGCAGTTATCGTTTAATACAGTAACTCTACGAACCGCAAAATTTCGAAACCATTCGGTAATACGTTAATGCCACACTGAACGTTCTCCATAAGCTGCAGACTGTTATTAGCCGATGAAATTTTTTTTACCCCTAAAAAATCTATTTATTCCTGTGACCGAGACCAACGTTCCAGTCGAATCGCCATTTTGAACTTCCATAATTCCTGTTACAATGTGCGCATGCATCTTCAGGATGCGCAATTTTGCAGCCGTTCTGGTACATAATTATGCATATACTCACGTTTCTTGTACTTTTTTTACATGTGCGCTTATGAAATAATAATCGACCTTAACATTAATTTTTGATCAAACCCTTGTTGCTAACGGACCCAATGTAATCCCGAAGTGTTCAGTAGGTACAGTGGTGTAACGTAGGCTCCCAAGCGCGCGCGGAGGCTCAGAGAGACAATCACTGTTACAAATTGGTACTTAGAAATAAGCAAAATGTACTCATTTTTGAGTACATTCTGGGCTTATAATAGTTCCGAGTAATTGTGTCTCATTTTTGAAAAAGACACGTACTCATTTTTGAGTACATACAGGAAATGAATTGTGAGTATATCTGGTATTTCTAATTCAAAATATGTATACTCATTTTTGAGTACATATATGGATTTTTTAGTACATATATTTGAAATATATTTCAAATATAGGTGCTCTAACTTCATTCAATTTCTGTGCCCTTTCGGGCAGGGCAGGGGAAAGAAACTAAATGAAGTTAGAGCGAATCTAGCGATTGTGACAGGATAGTTTGTAAGTGAGAGAGAGCAAACTAGATGGCGCCACCGTACGATTTTGCACATAGAAGGCAGAGATAAATTAGGAGGCTTAGGAACTTTAACCGGGAAATTCCTACCCGGGGGTCGTCACTTTAACGTGCTCGTCCGATGCACGACGGATATTCAGCGGTTGTTAGAAATTCACAGTGCCAAGCTAGGTTTGAACCTGGGGTCCCTCCATCAGTAGCCTGAATCTCTAACCACTAAGCAATCCCCTGCTCGATTTCAAATTTCAGATCAGATCAGATCATATGTAGAGGATTTTAGGAAGGGAGTGTCTGACCCCAGGTCTTAAACAACCCTTAGAAATAGGAAGCTAGGAGATTTGGGCTAGAGTACCAGATAGGAAAGTGACACGGAAGCGAGGTAGAAAGACACCCCTATTTATTACCGGGGGCCAGTACCCGGGGTCCGACAGCTTAACATGCCCATCCGACGCATGGCGGATATTTAGTGGTTCGATGCGTTCGTACCTAGCTAGGATCGAACCCGAGGTCTTATCAGTGGCAGTCACGAACGCTGACCACTAGGCCACCCGCGACCGATTTCAAATTTGGGATACGTGTACTCCACACATACTCATTTACTCATAGAATCAACTGGAAGTATTTTATTCGATGGGACATCTGGGATAATAGATATACTCGTTGTCACATGCTGGGCAAATGGACCGCACAATTTTATGACAAATATAGTGATGAAGCGACAATATATTATTTATGAGATTGACACAAATATAGTTAATGTAAAAACGTACACAAATATACTTTACGCATAATTAAAATACTTGTGATCCGTGACTTTGTTGTACTAATTATTTATGTGTGTCACTTTACACATTTATTAAACAATTTCTCTTTATCTATAATACCTAAAATGAAGTGATACGAGATTATATTAATATTTATTGATACATTTATTTGGAAGTACGTATGGTTACTCATATATTTGAGCCCATTGAGTTGCTCACGGTGGTCGTTAAACCTCCAATAAAAAAATTGACTTCGTCTTCTTTCTTTATTTTTTGATGATTGATAATCGATTTAAAACAAATAAAAATATTCCGAACTTAGTCAAGTTTAGAACTTTACATTTTAACTTAAAGGAAAAACTTACTTCAAGAATGTCGGAGGGGCTTCAAATAAGATTGTAAGGGCTTGCCCCTATTCCCCCCTCCCAAATGGTTTAGCGACGCCACTGGTTCCTGTTTTGACCACAGTATCCTACCATTTACATTAATAAATAGCAGCAACAAAACTCCCTTTCCTGGAACCAGTGCATTTGTCGAAATATGCCATTTTTTACCAGAGAAATTTTTGAATAAAGGTATTAATTCCCTAGTCCTTCAGCTTTAATTGCCATTTTGGTAAAATTAACATAATTATTCCGTTTAACGCAATGTAGTAGTTGGTAATAGTTGATAGCGTTACGAAAGCGTGCAGTTAAAATGATACATTCAAGTTTTCCATCACCAGAGCACATTTAAAGATACAGGGGCTGGACAGTATTTGGGGGGCCCGGTATAAGTGGCACATCTAGGATTTCACTATGAGTGGATGAATAAAAATGCCCAGGAGAAAACATCCCCAAAATATGATGAGGGAGCCATAAAAATATCCCCTCTGTATTGAAGTGTACATCCCATGATTCATGGGCGAATCAGGGGTAGCAAGAAAATGTAAAAATGCAGGGCTGAAATATGGATACCAGTTCAGTTCTGCTTTAATGCCGCCCCCCCCCCCCCCGTTCATCTTGTTGAAATTAATTATATCGAAGTAATGGACAAAATAATAGGATCTAAATATCATGATTCAAACGAATTCTTAATGTATAAAAATGTCCCTTAATTATAGATGCGTACAAAAAAAAATCTGTAATGCAAATTTGGAAGATGTGAATCCGCTTATTGGTGTAAATATGACATGGATGTTAAGTTAGATAATATCCGAAAACTTGAAAAACTTGTCGGGAATAAATTAGCGTCGTCCTGGTGTAATGGTTAGCATACTGGCGCTGTCCGGGAAACGCGGGTTCGATTCTCGCTCCAGGACGACGAAATTTTCAAGTTTTCGGATATTATCTGACTTAACGTCCATGTCATATTTACACCAATAAGCGGATTCACATCTTCCAAATTTGTATTGTACAATGGTTTAATCTTGTATTTCCTTCATTGACATCTGTAATGCTTTCGAAAGATTGGAGGATGGACTGGGGGCGACTATACTTTTTTGCGGACTCCTCCTAAAACAGAGTGGAAAGAAATAGAATTTTTTTTTTCACAATAGCAGTTTCTTATAGTTTCTGCTGTGCTATTACCAAAAAAAAAAAAAAAAAGTAGAACTCTGTCAATTCTTCAAGCATCCTGCATAATTCAAGGGCCCTTGAAAATGCGGGGCCCGGGGCTGCAGCCCCCCCCCTTCTTAAATGGGCTGTGTGCAACACAATACAAGACGAAAACACAGCCTCACACACAGTGTTTCTTTTAGGCATACATCCAGGGGGCGAAGCCCTCCCGGAAACGACCATTCGCCCCCTCCCGGAGACATTTTAGGATACCGAGCCAAATTTTAATAAATGCAGGCTATGATGAAAATGGAAGTTTCGTTTCTTTTTATGCTCCAAATATTTCTCCAATTTTATATTTTTTAGTATTTGTTCAAATGGTACTAGTTTTAGTTTATTTTATTAAAAAGTGTATTACGACGCATGGTATTCTTCAAAATATAATAAGTAGACTAATCATACCTTATTGTCTGGGAATCGTGATTCAGAAACAAGAGTGTGTTAAATGCATTTTAAGAGATAAAAATTTCAAGCCTCCGGAAACCCCCTCCCTTCTTTAGCTGAAGAATGTTTGTTATTCATGAAATGTTTGAAGAAGTAATCAGAGATGTATATGTAATTTTTCTTGGGGGGGGGGGAGAAAATAGGAAGTTTTTGAAATCCACCATCTGGAACAAAATTGAAGAAAAATTAAAGATTTTTTTTTCAATATAAGTCGATACAGTTTTATTAAATTAAGGCATTTTTTTCCGACGTAAGTCGCATTTTAACCAAAAAACAAAAAAATGCCATATTTTCCGGGGGGAGGGGGGGGGCTAGGCCCTCTCTAAATGCGCCCGTGTGCTAGATATATAGTAATTACTTCTATATATATATAAATATAGTAGTTAAAATTATATTTATATATATAGCAAATGGAAAACTTGCCCCCTCTAAGGTTTCATTTGCCCCCCCCCCAACGCCGGCCAAAAAGTCCTGAAAGAAACACTGCTCACACATTGCGGTGGGAACTCCACTAACGTTCCATATGCTGAAGTCTCTGACACCACATGCCACAAAGATTTGCGGAAGTACGCACTATAAAATAGCGTGATGCCATAAATTGTAGAAAATGAGTTTTCTCATAATTGCAAGCCGCATGGACATCATCACCCGATATGGCATGGTGCGTCAGGCTGTGATCGGGATGGTATCGGGTCAACCCAGGATCACACTGCTATACAAGAGAAGAGAGAGAGAGAGAGGAGGAGGGAAAGAAAGATAAAGATCGGCTCCTAAGCCGCTGCGACTAACCCGCTTTCACATCCGCAGCCCAATCTAGAAGCCCAGACTAGGTAGCTATTGTAAAGGATTATGGCCGCCTCATAATGTTACACGTGCGTTTGCACAACTGACAGTTGCAGCTGTCTAGGGGTCTTTCAATATCAGCGCGTGCGCACTGTGTTCCCCAACAAAGACTTCCATCCCTCCAGGCTCTCCACTCTCCAGGGATCCTTTCCATATTCCCCGAACTGCGTCATCAAACTCAATACCTCGGCAATAAAAAAAGGAAACAGTAGGATATCGTACAAGCACCCTAGCATACAAGATTGGGACCTCTTTGTCAATGAAATAGGTCAGCTCGCAGCCGTTTGCACCATAATGGCCTTCTTCAACTTTTATTTCTTGAGCTTCGGAGCATAACACTGACCAGGCTACACTGAACCATAAAAGATGAGAACAGAAAATGCGTTTGTTCAAACCAGATAATTAGTAAATAACGAACAGGAAAGAAAAAAAAAGTATAAAAGGAGAAAAATAATAAGAAAAAAAAATAAAAAAAAATAACGTGCACACTAGACAATATCTGCCATGGTAAGATGAATGCAACTTCAAATTGCAACGCACAAGTGGTAATGAATTCCACGTCACTGCGTACTAATACGAAGTCATAAAGCCGTTAATTCCTTATTTATACCACAATTGGAAAAATATCTGTTTAAATCTTCAGCCATACTAACTTTTCAACTGTCTAACCAGGTATCAATGGTATGAAACTAATCCATACTCTGTTGTGAACGAAAAGGCTACACAGCAGGCGCGTATACAGAGAGGGGGCCAGCAGCCCCGGTGGCGCAGTGGTCTAAGCGCTGGCTTATGACCATTCGTCCGTGAAGTGTCCGGGTTCGAATCCCGGTGAGGCATGGATGTTGTGTTTGTCTTACGGCACTGGCTCTCTCCTTCCCTGGAACCAGTGACCCCAAATTAGGTACGGGCGACTGCTTATAGCCCATTGAGTTGCTCACGGTGGTCGTTAAACCTCCAATAAAAAAAAAAAAAAAAAATCCATACTCTGTTGTGAACGAAAAGGCTACACAGCAGGCGCGTATACAGAGAGGGGAGGGGGTCGGCAGCCGCGGTGGCGCAGTGGTCTAAGCGCTGGCTTATGACCATTCGTCCTTGAAGGGTCCGGGTTCGAATCCCGGTGCGGCATGGATCTTGTGTTTGTCTTACGGCACTGGCTGTCTTCCTTCCCTGGAACCAGTGGCCCTAAATTAGGGACGGGCGACTGCTTATAGACCATTGAGTTGCTCATGGTGGTCGTCAAACCTACAAAAAAAAAAAAAAAAAAAACAGAGAGGGGCCATGGGGTCCGCCCTCCCCCTGTCATTTTTATACACATCGTGTTTTTGTGCGATAACAGCGGTTCTAAGCAATAAAAACTGCCACCCCAACGTAAAATTAAAAAGAAAAAAAAATGTTTTCTTGATATACGGTATATGAAATACAATATTTATTCAGTTACAAAGCTTACTCTGCACTATAGTTTCATCTAGCCCATTATCTCAAAGGTTGTACAGATCTTTACATATCCAACAGGGTAAACGGTAAAAATACCCCCGGACAAAATACCCCTGAAAACTGAAAAGCGGAAAAAATGTCCCCGGAAGAAATACCCCAGAACAAATGGTTCACTGTAAACTGCCACACAGGAACACTGATGTGTGGCAATTTGGAACCCTGCCACACATCTTTGAGCAACTTGGCCACAAAAGTTCAAGGGAGGGGGGGGGAGTGCTATAAAGATTGCCGTTTCTGGGCCTATATTGAGAACTGAATTGGGAACTCCAAACGAATTTCGCGAAAACGTTCCATGTAAGCCAAGCGAGAATTGTACTTTAATTTGAAGAAATAAATTGCCGAGGTACACTTGGTTTGGGGGGAGAGGGGGGACTCTATCCTGAACTTCCGTAATATTATATTCTGTTATTCTGTGCCGCTGTAGTCTGTCAGTGGATCCAGGCTGTACCCATTGAAGCGCCCGCGAGGTCCGTGAGCTGGGGGGGGGGATTCCCCCAAAATATTAAAATGGATGTAGAGCTGTGAACATTAGAACCATGCTTTACATAATGATTCTGTACACGACCACGAATTTTCAGGAGGGTGGGGTGAATACACTCTCCCCAAGTTTCTAAGAGCGCAGACAAGTGTTCAAGGTAAGGGATTTGCTCGCAATTTCTATTTTTCATGTTGTGTTTAATGGAAAACTATGTATGCCCTTCTTTCCTCCCCCAGAAATTTGGTGAAGCCTGTGAAAGAGATACGAGGTGCTTGGTTTGGAGGGCTCTACCCTCAACTTCCGTAATTTTATATTCTGGACAGCTAAGTCGGTCAGTGTATCCTCGATGTTACCCCTGAATAGCTCTTAGAAACTAGGGCGGGCGCGGGGTGTGGGTGTGTGTGTGTGTGGGGGGGGGTTGTTACCCCACCCTCCCGAAAATTCGTGGTCGTGTACAGAATCATTATATAAAGCTTGGTACTAATGTTTACAACTCTACGTCCATTTTAACATTTTGGGGGAAAGCCCCCCCAAGCTCATGGACCTCGCGGACATTTCAAGGGGAACTTTCTGGATACACTGGCAGACTCCAGCGGCCCAGAATATAATATTACGGAAGTTCAGGTTAGAGTCCCCACCCCTAAAAAACCAAGTGTACCTCGGATCCTCGGCAATTTATTTCTTCAAATTAAAGAACAATTCTCGCTTGGCTTACGTGGAACGTTTTCGCGAAATTCGTTTGGAGTTCCCAATTCAGTTCTCAATATAGGCCCAGAAACGGCAATCTTTATAGACCCCCCCCTCCCTTGAACATTTGTAGCCAAGTTGGTGAAGATGTGTGGCAGGGTTGCCGGTAAATTGCCACACCGGAACACTGCCACACAGCAGTGTTCCTGTGTGGCAGTTTACAATGAACCGTTTGTTCTGCGGGTAATTTTTCCGGGGGCATTTTTTCCGCTTTTCAGTTTTCAGGGGTATTTTCTCCGGGGGTATTTTTACCTACATCCATACAACAGACACCCAGGAAAAAGTCATACAATTTAAGCAAGCTCAGATACTCTTCTGCTGTTTCTGCTAGATTCAGAGATGGAAACGGATCACGGGTCAGCAATTTCTTGCGGGTCAAATGGGTCGGGTCAAGATGTCCCTGACCGGGTTTTATTTTTGTGAAGACAAAAATATTTCAAAGGAAAATGCGTAGTGTGGAATTTTGTGCTCGATGCTGGCTGGAGCCAACAGAGTGAAAAATTATTTGTCATACAAAAATATTGCCGTATCTTTCTTAAAGCAAAGATTTCCGCAGACCGATAATACCGTATCGTAAAAAGATAATTTCCTTTGCGTTTGTTTTCAGTGCGATTTTCCGGAGCAAAATACAGCAAACGCCTGTCGCCTACTTTTCTGGTGATTCATTCTTTCGTACCCCGCGTGTCGCATTGTAAGACTGAGAATTACTTTTCACATCGCATCTTTCGCTTTGAGCATTCACAGGTTTTCATTTGACGTGCTAAAAATCCAGTTCCTTGCATGTCGTGTAGGAATTACTGTCTTATTAATGTTAATATGGATGAATTTAATATTAAGGAGATTGAAAAAGGCGTCGAGGAAAACAAGTACGTACTTGTTGAAAACAAAAAGGGGAAGAATGAATGCTGGAAATTGTTCCATCTCATTAAGAAACAAAAAAAAAAAAAAAAGATTTCACAGCAACACCAATTTTCACAACCTTGTAATGAGTTGAAAGTTTCCAAAATGTGAATGTTGATTTCATGAGTGTTCCTTCCTTCTGAGGGGCAATGATGAAATCAACATTCACATTTTGGAAACTTTCACCTCATCAGAAGCTGGTGAAAATTTGCGTTGCCGTGAAACATATTCTGCAGCTTGATATGTTATCAAGAAAACAGCAGAAACTGAAATTAAACATACAACAAGTTACTTAGTTCAAAAATTTTTGACTTTAGCGCCATCAAAATTAAGTGGAATATCCGTAACATCACTGCGGAGGGACTTTTTGACTCTCGCAGGTGTGTTTGAAAACATGTGTAAAACAGTTAGGCTATGTGAAGGACGACAGTTTCAACACTTTCTGTAAGCAAGTGAGTTAATTATACGTTCCGTTATGTATTTATATGATTTCTATATAACCTACGATAACCACTGCGGAGAGACTTTTTAAACGCCCTGTGTATATATTATACATATGATTAAGTACATTTATAAATGGAGTTTCGATTTATAGTTCAAAGCAGATTTGTCCGGGTGTACACACACACAGAATGACAGATGCAGTAAAAGCTGAAGCTATAAGGAAATTATATAAATACAGTAGATTCTGATTAATTGGGACACATCGGGACTAATCAGCTTCCCTAATTATGCGAAGCTTTATCCCAAATAAACGGCTGCCCCAATTAACAGATGGTCCAGTTAACTGGAATCTACTGTATTTGTAGAAACAATTTATCGCCCACGGAAATATTTATTACACAATTATACACAATTCGTCTGACTTCACTCGAATTGTGTACAATTTGAACTCAGAATTTTTCGATTGAAATACTACAAAGCTGATAATTTAAATTTACGTTTCTTCAGTTTTAATACAAAAGAAGAACATGATAATTCAGAATGCAGTGTGTCATAAAATGCATGTACCGTACTGTCTTCATAACATTTTTTGACCGTGGTTCATGACACAGGGAATCAATATCTGTAAAAACCAGTTTTATCTGATTTGCGTACACGCGACATACGTTCATAGGGAGACAGTATACATACATACATACAAATTTTTCTTGCATTCAAAGAAGTAAACTCTTCATATTTGATGCGAGAACGTTAAAATATCCGCTTCTTGCACAGCTTTCCTTTGCCCTTGAAAACTGACGCTGGTTGACTGAAAATTTATTAAGACCACAGGAGACAATGGATATTGCACACTTTAACGCAAATTTAATTGCCACACAATTTGTTCTTAGCGTTAAACAAATGCATAGCTGCAACTTAAGAAGTATTTTACATGATTTGATATGTTCAGTACGTAAATCAGCGGCAAAATTACATCAAATGCTCAAAGTATGCATGAAACGCCAATACGAAAGGGCCTGTGCTGTGTTTATTATTATGTACTGTATGCATTATTCATCCGCGGACTGCAAATAAGAATTTGGTATTTCTTTTTAAATATCTGGAAGACACCATTTAGCCACCCCGATGGCGCAGTGGTCTAAGCGATGGCTTCTGATCATTCGTCAGAGATGGGTCTGGGTTCGAATCCCGGTGAGGCATGGATGTTGTGTTTGTCTTACGGCACTGGCTCTCTCCCTTCCCTGGAACCCGTGACCCGAAATTAGGGACGGGCGACTGCTTATAGCCCATTGAGCTGCTCACGGTGGTCGTTAAACCCCCAATAAAAATAAATAAAAAAAGACGCCATTTACATTACATGTTAAGGTGCTGTGCAATTGCTGGCCAGCATCAAGGTATAAGGCAAAATTCAAGTTAAGTGATCTTTTGGCTACGGAAACAATTTCATAATACTGGTAAAGTCTCTAGGAGACCATTAAATCGGCAATGACTAACATCACTGAGATTGCCCCGTCAGTGGTCATAACTACGGTAGGCACAGTCAGTGATGAAGAAGGGGCGTCGTGGTACCTAGGTACTTTTGGTGGTTAGCTGGAATGAAAAGCAGGAAAAAGAAATTTGTTTAGTTGACACGTATGCAAAAATAAAGAAAACTGTTCTACATATATGCAAACATAATAGCATCTTAATCAAATGTTCTTACTGCAGTGATGGCTGCCCCGATAGTCAAATAGTTTGAAGCACTGTCTTCTGACCATTTATCCCAGCTGAACCCAGGCTATAGGCATGGATGGTGTGTTTGTCTGACGGCGCAAGATGTGTCCCTTTCCTGGAACCAGAATCCTGAAATTTAGGGAGGGCGACTGTTAGTCATACACAAAAGAAATTTCTACCACCTCATAATTTTATGGTAAAGGCATATTAGTCAAATTAAATTAGCGTGACTATTGTTAGTTGTGTACCCGTTCAATGTAACAAACTTACTATTCTTAGCGAATCAATCGTGTAGGACGACAAAGAATTTTTAAATAAAAATTTGTTTCCCTTGCGTATAACTCACGTAACATTTTTGCTTTTAATTAAAATTGATCAAATTATGCAATTTTAATATAAATTGATTAAAAGTAGTTTAGTAATGAAAACTTAATAAAAAATACTACCAAATTAAATATTACAGGATTTGAAAAACTTGTGGGTATTCTTCCCGGTTTGTTTTTCTAGTCCATTCACCGCTAAAGTACTTTTTAATTTACAACTACGTCAGTAGGCAAGCTGTCATCCCTGACTTACTTCGCCAACAGCTAGGGAATTTTTAAGTCTTCAGGAAAGATGCGGATAGGCTATAATAGGTAGGGCTTGAAAAATGCGGTCGTCTGCTACGAGTGAAAATTTTAGTTGGCGAGTAAAAAATTCCGTAGAGAAGTGTTTAAATCCAATCAGCAATTATTTATACGTTATTATGCCTGTTGTTGGATACGTAAAACTATCAGTTTCTTAATAAAGCTTGCACATATTTCAAATACGTGGATATAATGTAAATAGACGATGCCATCGCTCTGTCCACGTTTTTTTTTATAAACAACGCCTAGCAACTGAAAAAGAGTTGTTCCGACACCGCTGGGACAGAACCCCAGATATCTCGATAACTAGCAGAGTGCGTTCGCCTTACGCTATGGTGCCAACAATTCACAGTGCTATGCGTGGTTTATCAGTCAGCGTCTGACTACAAAAATCTTTATTGATGGGCTCAGCAACTGATATGTCGCCATCTAAACATACATCTGTGCACGATAAACCACGCATAGCGCTGTGAATTGTTGCCACCGTAGCGTAAAGCGAACGCACTCGGCTCCCAGCGGTGTCGGAACAACAATTTTTCAGTTGCTATGCGTTGTTTATAAAAAACGTACACAGAGCGATTTCTTTTTTGATTGGAGGTTTAACGACCACCGTGAGCAACTCAATGGTCTATAAGCAGTCGCCCCTTCCCTAATTTAGGGTCACTGGTTCCAGGGAAGGGAGAGAGCCAGTGCCGTAAGACAAACACAACATCCATGCCTCACCGGGATTCGAACCCGGACCCCGTTTAGACGAATGATCAGAGGCCATCGCTTAGACCACTGCGCCACCGGGGCGGCTACACAGAGCGATAACATCGTCCATTTACATTTCAAAAAAGCTTATTGTAATTCACAGATGTAATACGTGATTGTGCGCCAGCTTGGGAAACCGATTTCTCCGGAGAAGAAATTGGACAGCGAATGCCGTGCGTGAAAACATCTGGGCACGGTGCGCTTAACAAGGAACACAAGGGAAGAAGCCTCAAGCCGAGTAAAATGGTTCCCCCAAACGCTGTGTGAAAAGATAGGCAGCGTAACAGTCACGTGTACCTCGCGAGCTGCCGCTTAGCCAATTGCTATCGTTAGTCAAAGGGCAAACACATGAATTCGTGTTTCCGTGGAGCTGTTAGGAAAGTTCTAAAACAACGAAGGATTCTTGCATCATCTATTCAGAGGAAGAAAACAGAGTTGGGCTATTATACAATGGTTAATCGTTTAAATTAGGTTAGCGATAAAATATTATTCAAGAGATGTGCATAAATTTTTAACAAATAAAATTTAAAACACGAAACAAAATGGACAGCCCTGCGGAGCTGCCGATTTTCAGTTGGCGAGTGAGATATTTACCTGACTAGTGAACCAGCATAAAATACTTCAAGACCTGGATAGGAAATTCGACAGATACAGGGTGTGCCATATAAAAGAGGCCCGAGTATAATGAACGACAACAGTCAGGCAATGTTACTATACATGGTAAAGAATAGCTGAAATGACAGAAAACAGGAGTAATTTACCTTTTAGCTGTACACGCAGAAACTGGTTAGAGGTGGAACAAAGCGGTTTTAACTGGAAACCCACCAAACAACTTTAACCCGCCTAACAACGTCTGGCCACGGGGCCTCTTTTATATGGCGCACCCTGTAGTATATGTGGCCATTTAACTCTCTTGCACATAATATGCAGTGTCTACCGCTTTGAGCTCAGAAACGCCCGCATGATACATACACTACACACGAAAGTGGGATTTACCACACAGGCCTTCGTAACTGACATATATGATTCTCAAATAAATATACACGGTCGAGTCACATTATTGTGACCACCAGCTGATATCCAGAGTAACCGCCGTGTGCAGCATGGACAGCAGTGGATGGACTGGGAGTGACTCAATAAGGTGCTGGAAGGTGTTCATAGGTATGTGGATAGAGCCATGCTGACTGCAGTGCATCTGACAGCTGCTGGAGGATGCGTGGTGGAGGATCCATAGAGCGAACAACACGATCGAGGTGGTCCCACAGATGCTCAACTGGGTTTAAGTCTGGGGAATTAGGGGGCCAGGGAAGTACTTTGAAGTCTTCATCGTGCTCCGCCAACCACTCTCGGACATTTCTAGATGTGTGACACGTCGCATTGTCGTGCTGGAAGAACCCATCCACCCCAGGAAAAACAATCAGCATGTATGGGTGTACGTGGTCTGCAAGGATGGATTCATAACGAATTTGGTCTATAGTGCCTTCCACAGGTATGAGTGGATACAGAGAATGCCACGAAAACATTCCCCAGACCATAACGCTGCCCCACCAGCTTGTGTTCTTCGAGCAGTAGTTGAAGAGTGTTGGTTTTCCGATGTTTCTCGCCTTAAACGCCAACGTCCATCCGTTCGATAAAGCAGAAAACGTGACTCATCGGAGAAGGCAATCCTTTGCCCATCAGCGGAGGTCCGATTCCGACACTGCCGTGCAAATGTAAGCCTTTTCTGCCGAAGCACCTTCGTTAGCATAGGTGTAGTGACCATGCGTCTACATCGGAGCCCCATACGCAGCAGGGTTCGCTGAACTGTCGTTTTAGACACACTTCCAGTAGCTCACTGGTTCATTCGGCCAGTGAGTTGCTCTACTGTAGCGTGTCGATCGACCCTCACGCACCTTCGAAACCGACGTTCACCTCTCACATCAATGGCACGTGGTGCTCCGCAGTCTTCACGTTGCTTATTCGCAATGGTGCCATTTCTCCAATCACGATACACTTTAAGCAAAGCAGCACGCGAACAGTTCCTAAACAGCGCTGTTTCAGAAATACTGCCACCCTTGGCCCGAATGCCGATAATCATAACATTTCTGCAAATCTGATAAATCGCTTCTTTTATCCATGACAGCAACGAGTGATATATTTTCTGAATGCCTACAGCACACGTTATATACCTTCCAAGCCAGCTGACGACACGTGCCTTCATTCATCGGCTACGCGCTGTTGACATCAAAAATAGGAGGTTGGTCACAATAATGTGACTCGACTGTGTATAAATATTGATCTCGAAAGAAAACCTGATACTCTGCCCGAAATGTGCATCAGTGACATCTCTAACTTTTAAGTGTCCGACAGAGTAAACCTGTTGCTGTGGAATGCAAGTTGGGTTCAAGCCTCGATGCCGCAGAACAGCCAACCTGGCTCGGAGGCCACGCTATGGCGACCCAACAGCATGGACTCGCCGTTAAAAATGAAATCGCACCTTACTCTCACGGTTTTTCTACCTTCCAGTCACGGTCTGCTATAAACCGCGTCTCAATGTATTTCAAATTCCTTCCGATACGGAAATCCCCTCCCGATTTAAGACGTCGGTTAACCTACATTGCGAGGGGATTTTACCTTGGAAGTAATTCCTACTAAAATTCTGAGGAAACTCCTAGCAGACTCCCTAACTTTATTTCTGGCTACATCGTAAGACTTGAAAGTGGTTACTCTCTGATGTCTATTCCTTTTATCAAAACTATCTTTCGTTACTGGATTAAATTACTTGAAACGGTTGACACTAGATCCTCAAAGCATGGCTATATCTAGCTGTAAGCCAGACTTTCTACATAGTCAAAAGCACAAACTGAATTGGATAGCTGCAGTCTCTTCAACGCTTGCGTTCATCCTTTTATCTGGAAGAACCAGGACCCTGCACTAGCCCGTTTCTATCTACCAAGCATCATTTGTACCTTTCACGATCAAGCGATTTAATATGACATGTCTCTGATGTTGAGTAGAACCCATTTCCCCCTTCTACAAACATTTCACGCAAGATTACCTAAAATAGAAGACTAGCTCACCACCAAAGTGGACCTTTGCGTAAATACACCGCTACATAGGGTAAATCTAAACAAAATTCCTGCGAACAGCAAATGATACTATTGCTTCTCACCCGACAAAACTTGGTGTATTTGCAACCGCGATGAAATAGAGAATCATAGAAACACATCTTTTTAACCTGCCCCTTTTACTGCAACCTTCGAAACAAATACATCTCCTCATTTATAAATTTAAATTGTTTGAACACTTCTTAAGGTATAAAAATGTCTCACTGTACGCAATCTGCAACTTCACTTTTCGTTGCCCGGAGCTGAGAGAATAAATTGTCCAGCTTTGTGACATTTACTCTGACACAGCTTAAAAGCTACCCGAACAATCTTTCCCAACCTTCAGTTTTCTTGCTTCTCATTCGCAGCTCCTACAAAGCATCTATATATACTGTACTTCCTTATCACTCTTTGCTGTATATCTTGCATGGACTCCAAGAAGGAATCCGACTTGTCTCTCCAACTATTAAACACGTATATGTAGAACTGCGTACAGACATATGCAGTTTATTTATCCAGTGGATGCTATGTATCGACCAACGATACTGAATCACTTTGTGAACAATATTCCACCACTGTTTATGGGCCACGGCCGTAAAACAAAATTATTATTTTATTTCTCCGGTTGTGCTGCAGTATGGGACACTTCTTGGATGGCATTGCTAATGGGTAGAACCGGTTCAAAATGATCTTGAATAGTTTTAGGCAGATTGTTTGGCACTCTTGAATCAGATGAACATCCCGGAAGATCTTTTTCAGCTTCTGTGTCTTCGGTTAACGGTGATCGGTCGAACTTGAAAAGCTCGCTCCCGCTCAGCTGCTGTCTAGTTTCGTCCGGCTGCATCGGTTGCTTCACACGCAAGAAGAAATCAGCTTTGGTGAATTTTCTACGGAGATAGCTATGCTAAAAGATGATTTCAACAGGCAGTTTGAATGTTTCAAAGACATGGAAAACATTTCCTAAATATATTCAAGTCTCCATTTTCCCAGGGTTCCCACTCAAAAGTAATAAAAACATTCTCTGACTTTTCCAGGTTCTCCAGGTGGTTTTTAAAGTTTTCCTGAGTGGCATGTTGCAAAGAATTGTTACATTTCATTCCATTCCATCCATTTTTCTCACCAAAGCACACACTTGTAAATTCTTTAAGTAATTTGTCTATATAAAATTACCTGCTTTTCATTAATAACAACTAACTGTGCACATTATTTTCTGTACCAAAGTTCCGTGAACTTTTATGATTACTACCCACACGGAATTTGTAAATACATTCCCACAGAAACAGGTCATATGTATGAAAAAATCTGTCAGTTGAATAGTTTGTTTTTCTATAACACAATGCCGCTAAGCTTAATGATGGAATGGCTGTGTTCAAAGAAACATGTTTCAAGAGAACCAACAGACAAAGGACTTTGATCCATCATTTGGTTGGTTCTCTTGTGAACTGTTTCTTCAAGCAGGAGCCATTGTGCATAATTGTTCCATAACAACTGTCTGCAGAAATTAAACAAAAGCTTAATAACTGGCAATTTTAAAAATTCAATTTTTCATCTTATTTTAGAGAATAAAGGAAATACTTAATATAACTGAAAGTAAGATCTACTCAATTCTAGGCAGGCAGTAATTGCAAGCCAAAGTTTGAAATCTTGAAAAAATAAATTTTTTTTTGGCAAAATACTTTATTTTGATTTTTACAAAAAAAAGGGTAATTTTCCCCGAATTTTCCCTGATTTTTACAAAAAAGGGTAATTTTCTCTGAGTTTTCCCTGATTTTTGGAACCATTTTCAAATTCCCTGAGAATTCCAAGTTTTCATTGTTTTCCAGATTGAGTGGGAACCATGTTTTCCATAATGCTGAAAACGCGCTTGAAGAACTTCAGCATGAATGAATAGACTTGCAGTGTGATTCTTTCCTAGAATTAAAATTCAACAGCTGCAATCTAACAGAGTTTTACCAGTTAGTTTCAAAGAACAAGTGCGTAAACATTGATAACCTAGCTGCACGGGTTCTGTCTATGTTCGGAACAACATGCTCAAGTGAACAGTTGTTTTCAAGAACGAACCAAGTAAAATGTCTTGAAAGGAATAGGTTAAGTGACAGTCACTTATGCTCACTTTTAAAAGTCGCATATTCAAAGGATATTATTCCAAATATCAATAAGTTAGTGATAGAAAAGCGAGCCCAAGTTTCAGGTCAGAACACGTAATATTTTCTGTACCGAGTACCGTGGACAATTGGTAAAATGTGACTGTTTTAAGTGAAAAAAACTGTTAGGAAAAGTTATTGTTCTCAGTGATTGATGAGGCATTTGTTTTTATTATTTACCGATAATTAGAAATAATATTCCACTATAGTGCCAAGCCATTGGTGTAGTTTTGTAAAGTTGATATTTATTCATAAGAAATTTATTAATATTCATGCGGCCCTCTAAATTCCTTCAAACTAGAAAACGGCCCTTCCAAGGGTCTGAGTTTGAGACCACTGGTATAGAAGTAACCAAAGTTAGTTTTTCGTAGATTTGATATAGCTATGGAAGTAATTAATAAATAGGAACCGAAGTAGTAACAAAGTTAGTTTTTGGTAGATTTGATATAGCTATGGAAGTAATTAATAAATAGGAACCGTACCTTAATTATACTCAAAATAGTATAACTGTACTAATGGTCCGAATTTCGCTTGTTTGCTGTCTACCTTCCTTGAAAAAGCCATTTGGTTGATGTGCGAAAGCTTGGAAACTTTGATTTCTATTCTACGCCAAGAAATTGGGATCATTAGTATAGCTATACTATTTTGAGTAGCTATAGAAGTGTTTAAGAAACTGTAAAAATGAAAGTCCAAATATCCTGCCGGTAGAGTATGCTGTACCGATGCATCCCGGAGGCCCACCATTAGTGAACGGTCTTTGTAGTGACCCAGAGGAAGATTTTTTTATTGAAAGTTTAACGACCACAGTGAGCAACTCGATAGGCTACAAGCAGTCGCCCCTCCGTAATTTAGGCTTACTAGTTCCAGGGAAGGGAGAGAGAGCTAGAGCCATAAGACAAACACATCCATGCCTCATCGGGATTCGAACCGGGACCCATCTCGGACGAATGATCAGAAGCCAGCACTTATACCACTGAGTTACCGGGGTAGCCCCAGAGGAAGGTAAACATATGTGGTACTAAGTTGCAAAAAGCGCTTACAACAGTGACTGTGGTTATCCCTTTCTGATGATGTCCTCATGCTCAATTGACGTGCCTGCTTCTCGAAGGGCGTTGTACAGTTTTAACACCAATTTCAGCAGTATTCCACATATCTTTTGTGAAAACTTATATTTATCTGAAACATTTTTAAATTAGTAAAAAAAGACACCAACGTTATGCGTAGGATGCCTTTAGAATTTATGCCGCGTAACTGTTGCAAGTTTCGAATTAATCCAAGTATTGGAATCTCAAAATTGTTACGTACCGTGAATTCGTCAGCTAAACGAACTTCGTGTATTTTTACGAGTTCAGCCACAATAAATTTTTAAATAATGAATAATAATATATTCTTTCAAGCTGAAGTTTCAATTGATCACTAAACACCTGATAATCTTTAGCATGCCCCATTCGAACCTCAGGGTATTTTCCCTTTACGTTCCTATATCGTAACAGGGTTATTTTGTCGATCTCATATGTTTCAGCAGCTTTTGTCGTGGCAAAGTCCCTTCTTTCACGCCAGCACAAGCTCTTTCAAACGTTTCTCATTGCATTTTGTCGATCTCATATGTTTCAGCAGCTTTTCTCGTGGCAAAGTCCCTTCTTTCACGCCAGCACAAGCTCTTTCAAACGTTTCTCATTGTATCTCACCACGTGACTCCGAACTATACTCCTGTGAAAAAAAGAAATCATTAGAAGTAACTGGGGCCAAAACTAGCTTATTAAAGGTTCTATGGAAAAAATTCGGAAATATTATATCTTTATTGTCTGAATCCGTTATTCCAGGTAATCGTTCATGAAGTTTTTGAATATAAGCCAAGTCTCGTACTCATCCGCGTATATTCAAAACTCCAGTTGGCTATATAATACTTTAATCCTTCTTCCTGTCCGTTTCTTCCACCGTTCGCTCGGTCCACAGAATGAAGGCAAATGGTGAGTCAGGGCTTTCAGCTGTTGACGCAGAGGCAACAGACGAATAAGAGTAGGTACTAGTAAATATAGGAGATGCTTCTGGATGAGGGTCAGACAGTTGATGGTAAGGCAGCTACTCCCTCACTCTCTCATCTAATGGTTTCTTCATAGCGTACAATCAAGATCAGAGGTACCTCATGTGGAATATTTCTTAGACTGACTTGGTACAAATCATCGCTTAAGTCGTTGGCGGTCGAAAATGCTCTTGTATCCTTTTCCTAAGATCCAATATTGACCAATAAAGTTTTATGGAGACTTCGCCGCCAAATCCAAGAAGTATCTACAGAAATAAAAGTTAAAAAAGGAAGAACCGTCGTTAACATCTTTGAAGTTTTATTATTTTCAAAATGTATAAATAAAACATTTCCTACAAAAAGCAACAATCGAAGGAAGGCACAAATATTTTACTCAGGAAATTCTGTTTCGTACTTGTCTGTTTGGGTATAACATGTAAGTACGATTTGAATGTTTTTAAATTTAACTAGATGATTCCGGTCAGAGTGTTCCTTTAATATTTCAAACACATAAAAATTTAAATTTCCCTTCAATTTACAAATAATATTTCCCTTCTACACACACACATGCTGTATATTAGATGTATGCAAAAGTTCTACCCGGTTTTTGTAGTAGAAAAGACAATTTTTTAAATAAGTAACATCTTTATTCTTTTACATAACTGCCATTACTATCTATGATCTCTTGCCATCTTTCTGGTAGTAATTGAATTCCCCTTCAGTAAAACTCCTCCGTTTCGAAGTCAAAGAGATCATTTAATGCAGTTTCGACATCTTCAACTTCATCGAAGGTTTTTACATCGAAGTTGTTTTAAGAGGTCGATAATCCGCAGGTGCAAGGTCTGGGGAATACGGGAAGTGAGATCACACTTTCCACCTAATGTCCAGTAATTTTCAGTGAGCGGCTAAAGCTGTATGGGGTCTTTCGTTGTCATGTCGCAAGATGACGCCTTTGTGATTAACCAATGTCAGACGCTTAGATTTCAAAATTTGTCTCTCAACCTTTCCAACTGTTGGAAGTACAGGTCAGCATTTATCGTTTGCTTAGGTGCAAGCAGCTTCCAGTAGATTACCCCTTGACATCCCACCACACACTTCACAAGATCTTTCTCTGATGCAGTCTCCCTCTTGAAGTCGACAGAACATGCTCTCCAACATGACATACAGTCTTTTGACGCTTTATTTTTCTGTAAAGGACCCACTTTTCATCACCCGTAACTAATCGCTCCCAAAAAGATTCATTTCTGTGGCGCGCAAGCAAAGAAAGACAGGTGGTCATTCTGTCCGATCGATTTCTTGCTGATATGTCATTTGGTACCCACTGGTCGAACTCTGCGATAAACCTAAGCGCATGCATCCTTCTCCCTACTGTAACTCTGTGTAGAAAACCTTTTTGATAATTCTTCACTGATTAGATTTTGTTCATTTAATATGACTTGGTTGAGAGCTTTTTCAGAAACCTCTGATGGACGTTCAGAACGTGGTTGATCTATGCAGCTCCTGTCACCTTCAAGAAATTTCCGAAACCAACGGCGTCATGTGCTTTCCTCTACAGCATTATCACCATACACCTCACAAATGTTGCGGCAGGCTTCAACTGCATTGTCTTTTTTTTTTATTGGAGGTTTAACGACCACCGTGAGCAACTCAATGGGCTATAAGCAGTCGCCCGTCCCTAATTTAGGGTCACTGGTTCAGGGAAGGGAGAGAACCAGTGCCGTAAGACAAACACAACATCCATGCCTCACCGGGATTCGAACCCGGACCCCGTTCGGACGAATGATCAGAGGCCATCGCTTAGACCACTGCGCCACCGGGGCGGGCGGCTTGTTGTCTTTGTCGAAATCATAAAGCAATGCCTAATGTATTTAATTACTATTATTGCTTCATATGTTAACAGTTGTGTGACTTGTTTACCAATGAGAATCACCAGCATACTAGGTACCATTTTATAGCCTACTCCTCGAAGCATATATACAGGGTGAATAGGAAAGTCCCTTTAACCTGGAATAACTTGCGAACGGAGAGAGGTACAGTTACGCAAGTGAGATAACATTATAGCAAAACGACTACGCCAGATCGAATGCAACCGACAGCAGCGCCCCTAGTGGCGAAATGCGGAGGTTGGCCATTGCAAATCGAAAACGAAAGGAGATAGAGCAAAATTTCCAATTACAAAGTTGTAGAGCATCAATTAATTAGTACAAAACGACATTTGTTTCACACGTATAAGACAAATTGTCGCCTGAATACCCTACAATGTCCGAAATCGATGCGCGACGATTCGAATCTGCATATTCACATTTCGCAAATGTAGCCGTATGCAAATGCAGATTGTTACGTTGTACCGTACCTACGATATAAAAACCAGTCTACGTACGCTGTGTGAGAATGGCGAGCTTGGATTTCTGGGGTTACGTAAAAAATCAGGTGTATGCAACAGCGCCTACAAGTCTGCTGGATCTACGTCGTCGTGTTACAGATGCTTGCAATAGTGTGACACCTTCCATGCTGAGGAATGTGCACGCACTTTCACGAATACAAATGTGTATCGTGGGCAATGGCGAATGCTTCGAACATACTCGACATTGACTTTTTATCACTGTGCGCCAGTTTGCCTTTTTTGTTTTGTCTGACGTTATCAAACTGTATTGACATAAGTGCGCATTTATGCAATAAATTGTGTGTATTTGCTCATACCTATGCCTGTTCGCTTCAAACGTCCACACATAAAGGTCGCGCATCAATTTCGGACATTTTAGGGTATTCAGGCGACAATTTATCTTATCCGTGTGAAATAATGTCGTTTTGTACTAATTAACTGATGCTCTACAACTTTGTAATTGGAAATTTTGCTCTATCTTTTTTCGTTTTCGATTTGCAATGGCTAACTTCCGCATTTCGCCACTAGGGGTGCTGCTATGGGTTGCATTCGATCGGGCGTAGTCGCTTTACTATAATGTTATCTCACTTGCATACGTGTACCTCTCTCCGTTTGCAAGTTATTTCAGGCTAAATGGACTTTCCTATGCACCCTCTGTACAGGGTGATTGTAAAACCTTCAACAAAACAAAAGGGATGATAGCACACATCAAGACGAACAATATTTGCAATGGAACCTAGGGACGCTTTCCACTTCTAGTGCCAGAAAAGAGCACGTTCGAAAAACGTCAAGCAGGCCCACGGAGTTCCAACCAGTGCATGAGAAGCACAAGATGCAAATCAGGTGCGCTGAATACGTGCGTAGACGATGAGGAGCAAACATTTAGAAACGCAGCCGAACTCGTTCAGCGATATTACCGTGCGAATATCACATGAGAATTGATGTACACGTCTGACCGGCGCAGCGTACCGTGTGTTCATGGAGCAAGTGCTTTCCGGTCTGTTGCAGGATGTTCCGCTCACCACATGGAGGGACATTTGGTTTCATGCTTGATGGGGCCCCAGGACCCTTTGCCACGGAGGTACGATACTTCCTAAATGCGACATGTCCCGGGCTGTGGATTGGACGCGGTGGACCCGTGGCTTGGCCTCCACGCTCCCCGGATCTTAATCCACTGGACTTCTTCTTCTGGGGGCACATGAAAACATTGGTGTACGAGACACCCGCGGACTCCCTGGAAGATCCCGTCACGCGAATCGCTGTTGCTGCGGACAAGATCAACACCACAACGGGAGTCTACGAGAGAGCGCAGTCCTTCATTCGCCGGTGTGGGCTGTGCAACGACGCCCTTGGATGCCAGTTGAGTCTTTCTCTGATGCGATTGGAATTGTGCAACTCATAAATTAGGCATGCATCTTTGTTTCCACTGTTGAAGGCTCAACGTGGATATGTAACTTTACACTTTTCTGGCACTAGGAGTGGAATGTGGCCCTAGGTTGCATTGCAAATATTTTTCGTCTTGAAGTGTACTATCACTCCTCTTGTTTTGTTGAAGGAGTTAACAATCACCCAGTATAGATAAAATCATCATCATTGTCAACCATTATCAATCCACTGCTGGACAAAGGTCTCCCCAAGTTTCCTCCACAACGGTCTGTCTTGTGCCAGTCTCCTCCATGTCACCCCTGCATACTTTCGAATTTCATCCACCCATCTCCCATGTGGTCTTCTTCTGGGTCTTTTCCTGTCCCTTGGAATGCAATCTAAAATTTCGGCTGTCCATCGATGATCTGTCCTTCTGGCAGTATGTCCAGCCCATTGCCATTTCAGGGATTTAACTCTGATCATGATGTCTTCCACTCTTGTCATTTTTCGGATCCACGAGTTCCTCTTCTTATCTCTCCTGGTTACACCAAGCATGCACCTCTCCATGCTGCTTTGAGTTGTCTGCAGCCTTTGTATGTCTCTTTTAGTTAAGGTCCACGTCTCTGCACCATACGTAAGCACTGGAAGGATGCATTGATCAAACACTTTTCTTTTAAGACATAATGGCATATTGCTCTTGAAAATTATGCTGTTTCTTCCAAAAGCTCTCCAGGCAAGTTTTGTACGCCGATTAATTTCTTCATCAATGTGACCCTCACTTGATATCTGCTGTCCAAGATAAACGTACGTGTCTGTTATCTACAGCTTTTCTCCATCAATCGATAAATCTTCATTTCTTGTAAAAGCATTGAACATCACTTTTGTCTTCTGAAAGTTCATTTTTAATCCCACTTCTTTACTCTTGTCAGCAAGTTCCTGGATCATACTCTGCAGCTCTGATGGGCTAGTTGCAAAAATGACTACGTCATCAGCAAAACGAAGGTGGGTTAGGTAATCTCCATTAATCTTTATCCCCTTGTTTTCCCAGCTCAGTGACTGAAAAACACCCTCCAATGTGGCATTAAAGAGCTTCGGAGATATGGTGTCACCTTGTCTCACTCCCTTTCCAATTTTTATTTGTGTTGTATTTTCAAACAGCCTAATCTTTGCACTTGCATTTTCATAGATGTTATTAATAATATTAATGTATGCATCTTCAATACAGCAGGATTTCAGAGCCATTGCAACTGCTGATGGTTTCACCGAATCAAAGGCTTTTTCATAATCGATAAAAGCCATGCACAATGGAAGTTCATATTCCCTCGCTCTTTCAATTAGTTCTCTTAGCACATGGATATGATCTATTGTGCTGTAGCCACTCCTGAATCCAGCTTGTTCTCTCGGTTGAGCCATGTCCAGTGTTACCTTCAAGCGGTGTGAAAGAACTTTAGTGAAGATTTTATAAACTACTGATAGGAGGCTGATAGGTCTGTAGTTTCCGAGATCCTCAATGTCACCTTTCTTATGTAGCAGGATCATTGTAGCGGTGTTCCAATCCTCAGGAATCTTTCCTTCATTAAGGCATCGAGTGAAAATTTGGGCGAGTACTGTTTCGATTTCTCCACTTGCTTCTTGTATGATGTCTACAGTAATTCCATCTTCTCCTGGAGCTTTTCCCCGCTTCATGTTCTTGATTGCATGTGCAACTTCTGCTGGAAGGACTGGAGGAACTCTGGTACTGGTATCTTTCATGATGTCTGGAGTGCATGTATCATCCCTTTCATATAATTTGGAGTAGAAATCTTTCACTCTTGTCAAAATTTCGCGTCTATTTCTTGTTACAGAACCATCTTCTTTTCTCAGTGCCATAATCTGTTTTCTTCCCTTACTGAGATGTCCCTTTGCTATCTTTAGGCTTTGGTTGTTTTCAATTGCTTTCCTCACTAGTTCACAGTTGAATTTTCTTACGTCTTCAGTGATACTTTTTCGTACTGTCTTGCATAGCTCTATATATTCCACTTTGGAAGTCACATCTTCTTTAGTTGTCCTCATCTCTCTTCTTTTTTGAATCAACATTTTCGTTTTTCCTGATAATTTATTTACATGCAACTTGTTCTTCGACCCAGCTAATTTTGTTGCTGTTTCCATAAGAGCTTTGGTTACTTTTCTGTTAACTTCAGAGATGTCCACTTCTTCCGATGTTAGGCCTTCTAAAGCAGAGAACCTGTTCTTCAGTTCCAACTTGAAGGTATTATGGTGTTTTTTAAGGTTGGTTATGTCAATAGATTTTGTTTGTCTTATGAGCTTGCCACGTTCAAGTTTAGTGTTGAGGTGCATCTTACATCTCACCAATCTATGGTCACTACCTGTGTTGAACTTGTTTAGCACACTGCAGTCTTCTATGACGAATTTTTTGTTACACATAATAAAATCAGTTTCACTTGTCGTCCCATTTGGATGTCTCCATGTCCATTTCCTGTGTGGCTTTTTCTTGAAGAAGGAGTTCAAGATGAAAAACCCTTCTGCCTCTGCAAACTCAACGAGAGTATTTTCACGCTGGTTTCTGTTGCCGTGACCGAATTTACCTACTGAAGTTTCATTCTGTTGCCGTTGCCCTATTTTTGCATTGAAATCTCCCATAATTATTTTCAAGTGTTGCTTACCTTTATTATTTAGATGACAAATTTCCTCATAAAATTCTTCAATTTCTTCTTCAGGATGACTTGTGGTGGGTGCATAAGTTTGAATAATCTGAGCCTGGTATCTTCTCGATAGTTGGATAACGAGTCGTGCAGCTCTGTCAGAGGAACTTTCAACTTCCACCACTTTATCCTTCAGTTTCTTGTTTATTATAAATCCAACACCACTAGTTCTGCCAGTATCTGTCCCACGATAGTAGAAGAGATGTCCACTTTTCAGTTCGATGAGATCTTCTCCTTTTCTCCTTACCTCACTTAGCCCCACGATGTCCCACTTGATCCTTTGTAGTTCCTCTTCCAATTCAAGAAGCCTTGAATCAGAAGATAGGGAGCGCCCATTGTACGTTGCCAAGGTCAGCATCAGATGGCAGCCTAGTCCGGTCCTCCGGGGATTCGTAGCACCCTCTGCCTGCATGTCGCACTGGCCGCTGCCTTGGCCAGGTACATTCCAGCTGCCGGAGACTGAGGGCCAAGATTTAAGTTGTGGAATCATTTTGGAGGGGTTTGGCCATAACTCACCACGCTGGCCAAGCGGGTTGGTGAGTGTGGGATAGAATTTCCTCTGATCCCGATGGTATAGTTATACCGCTATTGGCGGTCGTCAGAGCCCCTTTAGTGGGAACAGGATGCACCACGAGAAGGCGGGGTTGACATTTGTCAAGGAGAGGCTGTGATGTTACGCATCACCTGACCTTACATCCCCACCCAGTATATATATATATATATATATATATATATTATCAATTATGAAAAGGCCTTTGATTCGGTGAAACCATCAGCAGTTACAATGGCTTTGAAATCCTGCGGTATTGAAGATGCATACATTAATATTATTAATAACATCTATGAAATGCAAGTGCAAAGATTCGGTGAGAATACAGCACTCATAAAAATTGGAAAGGGAGTGAGACAAGGTGACACCATATCTCCCAAGATCTTTAATGCCACATTGGAAAATGTCTTTCAATCACTGAACTGGGAAAACAAAGGGATAAAGATTAATGGAGATTTTCTAACTCACCTTCGTTTTGCTGATGACGTAGTCATTTTTGCAACTACCCCATTAGAGCTGCAGAGTATGATTCAGGAACTTGCTGAAAAGAGTAAAGAAGTGGGATTAAAAATGAACTTTCAGAAGACAAAAGTGATGTACGATGCTTTTACAAGAAATGAAGATTTATCGATTGTTGGAGAAAAGCTGGAGATAACAGATACGTACGTTTATCTTGGACAGCAGATATCAAGTGAGGGCCACATTGATGAAGAAATTAATCGGCGTATATAACTTGCCTGGAGAGCTTTTGGAAGAAACAGCATAATTTTCAAGAGCAATATGCCATTATGTCTTAAAAGAAAAGTGTTTAATCAATGCATCCTTCCGCTGCTAACGTACGAAGAAGAGACGTGGACCTTAACTAAGAAAAGACATGCAAAGACTGCAGACAACCGAAAGTAGCATAGAGAGATGCATGCTTGGTATAACTAAGAAAGACAGAAAGTGGCACTCATGGATAAAGAAAATGACAAGAATGGAAGACATCGTGATCAGAGTAAAATCCCTGAAATGGCAATGGGCTGGACATATTGCCAAGAGAACGGACAGCCGATGAACAACCCAAATTTTAGAATGGATTCCAAGGGACATGAAAAGACCCAGAAGAAGACCACGAGGGAGATGGGTGGATGGGGGAGACTGGCCCAAGACAATCCGTTGTTGAAGAAACTTTGGGAGACCTTCTTCCAGCAGTGGATTGATAATGATTGACAACGATGATGATATATTCGAATTTACAGTTCGAAGCAGATTTGTCCGGGTCGGTTCAGGGTGGGGTTCAGTTATGTGACGCCCAGATCGGGTCTAGGTCCAAAATTTTTGACCCGTTTCCAACTCTGAAAGGGAATGATTTCAAGCTGAGTTTCGTTTTCTATCTAGATAAGCACGGAAACGGAAGCCACTTAGCTTCCAGCATTTCTTGAAATTTTTTTCTTAACAAAGAAATGTTGGACTGCATAATTATATTTACGTTTTAGAAAATATTAAGTATTCCAAGTTATAAATGAAGCTATTTTAATCCATGTTCTAATTTTCATCCTTGGGAACGCATTAATTGTCCAGAAAAAAGATAGCGGGACCTGTACTTTGATGACGTCAGTAGACGAACAAATGTTGGATTGCATAATTATGGTTATGTTTTAGAAAATATTAAGTATTCCAAGTTATAAAATGAAGTTATTTTAATCTATGTTCAAATTTTTATCCTTGGGAACGCAGTAATTATGAAGAAAATGTGTACAGAAAGTTTTCCATTGGAAGTATAGAAAGCAAAATTACTTGACGTCCACCTTAAACAACTGAGATAGCTTTACCAACAAAACATATGCATAACAAATTCTCTGCGTCATTATGGCAGCAGGTCACGGGACCAAAACTTTCCTCTGTGGTTATCGTGAAGACAGACGAGCCGTTCGTTTCTTTCCTTGCGTCTGTAAAAAAATGTTTTTTTCCTGTGAATTTATCGTCTGCGTTAGTGGTTCGTGTTGACTGTGTTGTGTATTCACCGTTTTGCCTCACTTGCAGTGAGTGTGTGTGCCTTCTGTTTCGTTATTTTGTGTTTCTTCTGTGTGACGCAGTTGCAGCACACAGTGTTGTGTTGTTCGGCTTAGCGGCCATGATGGCTGCTTCCCAAGTACAAATGCAAGTTCCGTCTGCTGATTTTATCTCCGCTGGATTTTCTTTGACTACATCGACCGCTTGTGAGACAACTATGACCTCTTCAAATGTGGATTTGTCTACTTCTAATTGTGTTTCTGCTTCTAATGTGCTTCGTCCTAATGTTTCTGCATCGAATGTTCTTCGTCCTAATTTGCATATCCTGGATGCCGAGTCACGTTCTGCTGCCACGGCTGCTACTCCTCCACGCTCGTATGCTGCGACTGCTCGTCCAAACCAATCTCATGCACCTCTTTCAATGCAACCACAATTTTCTAGAGAAGATAAAGTTCTCAAGATTCGGATTTCTGACGACTCACCAGCAGGTAAAGAACTTTCCTCAGCTTTGTTATTAAGTGTGTATTTTCCGTCTCTTCGTGACACCCCCTCCCCCTCTATTTGGAGGCCTTGGTTAAAGTTGTTCCCAAGGAAAGCATCGTTTCAATTATTCGCATTGGAGGGGGTGTTGTCGTTCATTTTGTTCAACAAAAAGCCACCGACACCGTTCTTGCGACAGGCATTGATATTGGCTCTTTTCACTTGCAACCTGTTGCTTCTGCACAGCGCCCGGTCACAGTGACATTATCTCCTGTGCCTACTGCTATTCCCGACAACTTACTTGTTGCTGCACTCGGCACTCTTGGCCGAGTAGTGGGAGAGACTAAATTTCTCCCAGCTGCTGCCAGAGACTCTCCATTCAAATTTGTGCAAGGAGGACGTCGCCAATATCGTGTTATTTTCCCCACTGACCAAGCCATTTCTAACCGCCCCACATCTCTGCAACTTGTTACGGACACACGAACATACGTTTTCAACTTATTTGCTGGTGTCCAGTGTTTCCGGTGTAGAGCTGAGGGACACCTGGCTTATGAGTGCCCTCAGCGCATACTTGCGCAAGGTGCTGTCCCTTCGTTGAAGGTTCGTGACACACCTCCATCATACACTTCCTCCGCCCTTACTACTGAACAAACTGTTTCCCCAATGTCAACCACGTCACCATCTCTGCTACTTGCTCCTTCAATGACTGCAGATATTTCGTTGTCTTCACCTGTTTCAGTTCCGCCACTGCCATTCAACTCCGAGCAGCCGCTGTCTTTCAAAACTCCTACACAGTTATTGCCAAGCACTAAACAGCCATTACCATACAACTCCGAGCAGGCGCTTTCTTTCAAAACAACTACGCAGTTATTGCCAAACACTGAACTGCCATTTCCATTCAACTCCGAGCAGCCGCTTTCTTCCGAAACTACTGCGTCATCATTGCCCAGCTCTCACGCGCCACCACCAAGCAACAAATTGCCTCCCGTTTCACAGCCTGTTTCGCAAGTGCAAACACCTACTTCTGAACTGTTCAAATCTGCTCTCATTGTTGACATGTCATTTCCACCTCTTCCTACTTCGGTGGGCTCCTCTGGACCCAAAACTGCCGGGAAACGTCCAAATTCTGCCGAGTCTTCTCCTAGGCCTTCGCGTCGCACTAGGCGTTTTCGGACCAAATCTTCTGCCACTTCCTCTGGAACCTCACCTGGCGTAGAAAATTTTTCTTCTCAACTTCGTACAACAAACAGTTTCGCTTGCCTCCCTACTGATGATGATATGGATGTTGCTGCTAATTTAAGTGAATCAGCATCGATTGCTTCGGATGTTGTTGGAGATGATTCTTCTCTTCCCACCATTCCCAAACTTTCCGCTCTGTTCAAAGACTGTTCTGTTCCAATGCAACCGCTCACATTTACTGAACTTCTTGAACTAATTCAACGCCCTAGGATTGACAAATTTCTAACAATCCCGTGTATTCAATCTAAGTTAAATTGGTTACCTGAAATGCTTCAACAACTGCAATTGCTTGATGAATTTTTGATTAACGTTTCCGTTCCCCCTGAAGATGCCCAGCTTCAGCATCGTCTGTGGTACATGCTGAAGTTGCTCACAGCTGAACTCGAAAACAATCAACAGCCTGTTCATGATTTCCCAACTGACTGAGTTTTTTTTCTTCTGAATAAACGTTTTGTTTTGAAATTGCTTACCTTTGAACTTGTACTGCTTTACCGTCTGTTTTTGTTTAGTTTTCGGCGAACTCTTAGACACAGTTTAATACTATTGCTATCAACGGACTAATAGACTTTTATTTTTACTGCTGTTCAACTGGGCAGCCTCTCAGCGCCCTCTTTTTCACACCCTTTACACTGTTGTTATTGTTTTTTTAAATGCTTGCGTATACCTTGTTCTCTCCCACATCTTGTTACTGTTTTGTATTCTGTACTTGTTCATATTTTGTGGAGGCGTTTTTTATAACTAACATTTTGAGCAATAAATACCTTATGAAGACGAGCCGTTCGTTTCTTTCCTTGCGTCTGTAAAAAAAATGTTTTTTTCCTGTGAATTTATCGTCTGCGTTAGTGGTTCGTGTTGACTGCGTTGTGGTTTCACCGTTTTGCCTCACTTGAAGTGAGTGTGAGTGCCTTCTGTTTCGTTATTTTGTGTTTCTTCTGTGTGACGCAGTTGCAGCAGACAGTGTTGTGTTGTTCGGCTTAGCGGCCATGATGGCTGCTTCCCAAGTTTCGTCTGCTGATTTTATCTCTGCTGGATTTTCTTTGGCTACATCGACCGCTTGTGAGACAACTATGACCTCTCCAAGTGTGGATTTGTCTACTTCTAATTGTGTTTCTGCTTCTAATGTGCTTCGTCCTAATGTTTCTGCATCGAATGTTCTTCGTCCTAATTTGCATATCCTGGATGCCGAGTCACGTTCTGCTGCCACGGCTGCTACTCCTCCACGCTCGTATGCTGCGACTGCTCGTCCAAACCAATCTCATGCACCTCTTTCAATGCAACCACAATTTTCTAGAGAAGATAAAGTTCTCAAGATTCGGATTTCTGACGACTCACCAGCAGGTAAAGAACTTTCCTCAGCTTTGTTATTAAGTGTGTATTTTCCGTCTCTTCGTGACACCCCCCTCCCCTCTATTTGGAGGCCTTGGTTAAAGTTGTTCCCAAGGAAAGCATCGTTTCAATTATTCGCATTGGAGGGGGTGTTGTCGTTCATTTTGTTCAACAAAAAGCCACCGACACCGTTCTTGCCACAGGCATTGATATTGGCTCTTTTCACTTGCAACCTGTTGCTTCTGCACAGCGCCCGGTCACAGTGACATTATCTCCTGTGCCTACTGCTATTCCTGACAACTTACTTGTTGCTGCACTCGGCACTCTTGGTCGAGTAGTGGGAGAGACTAAATTTCTCCCAGCTGCTGCCAGAGACTCTCCATTCAAATTTGTGCAAGGAGGACGTCGCCAATATCGTGTTATTTTCCCCACTGACCAAGCCATTTCTAACCGCCCCACATCTCTGCAACTTGTTACGGACACACGAACATACGTTTTCAACTTATTTGCTGGTGTCCAGTGTTTCCGGTGTAGAGCTGAGGGACACCTGGCTTATGAGTGCCCTCAGCGCATACTTGCGCAAGGTGCTGTCCCTTCGTTGAAGGTTCGTGACACACCTCCATCATACACTTCCTCCGCCCTTACTACTGAACAAACTGTTTCCCCAATGTCAACCACGTCACCATCTCTGCTACTTGCTCCTTCAATGACTGCAGATATTTCGTTGTCTTCACCTGTTTCAGTTCCGCCACTGCCATTCAACTCCGAGCAGCCGCTGTCTTTCAAAACTCCTACACAGTTATTGCCAAACACTAAACAGCCATTACCATACAACTCCGAGCAGGCGCTTTCTTTCAAAACAACTACGCAGTTATTGCCAAACACTGAACTGCCATTTCCATTCAACTCCGAGCAGCCGCTTTCTTCCGAAACTACTGCGTCATCATTGCCCAGCTCTCACGCGCCACCACCAAGCAACAAATTGCCTCCCGTTTCACAGCCTGTTTCGCAAGTGCAAACACCTGCTTCTGAACTGTTCAAATCTGCTCTCATTGTTGACATGTCATTTCCACCTCTTCCTACTTCGGTGGGCTCCTCTGGACCCAAAACTGCCGGGAAACGTCCAAATTCTGCCGAGTCTTCTCCTAGGCCTTCGCGTCGCACTAGGCGTTTTCGGACCAAATCTTCTGCCACTTCCTCTGGAACCTCACCTGGCATAGAAAATTTTTCTTCTCAACTTCGTACAACAAACAGATTCGCTTGCCTCCCTACTGATGATGATATGGATGTTGCTGCTAATTTTAGTGAATCAGCATCGATTGCTTCGGATGTTGTTGGAGATGATTCTTCTCTTCCCACCATTCCCAAACTTTCCGCTCTGTTCAAAGACTGTTCTGTTCCAATGCAACCGCTCACATTTACTGAACTTCTTGAACTAATTCAACGCCCTAGGATTGACAAATTTCTAACAATCCCGTGTATTCAATCTAAGTTAAATTGGTTACCTGAAATGCTTCAACAACTGCAATTGCTTGATGAATTTTTGATTAACGTTTCCGTTCCCCCTGAAGATGCCCAGCTTCAGCATCGTCTGTGGTACATGCTGAAGTTGCTCACAGCTGAACTCGAAAACAATCAACAGCCTGTTCATGATTTCCCAACTGACTGAGTTTTTTTTCTTCTGAATAAACGTTTTGTTTTGAAATTGTTTACCTTTGAACTTGTACTGCTTTACCGTCTGTTTTTGTTTAGTTTTCGGCGAACTCTTAGACACATTTTAATACTATTGTTATCAACGGACTAATAGACTTTTATTTTTACTGCTGTTCAACTGGGCAGCCTCTCAGCGCCCTCTTTTTCACGCCCTTTACACTGTTGTTATTGTTTTTTTAAATGCTTGCGTATACCTTGTTCTCTCCCACATCTTGTTACTGTATTGTATTCTGTACTTGTTCATATTTTGTGGAGGCGTTTTTTATAACTAACATTTTGAGCAATAAATACCTTATGAAGACGAGCCGTTCGTTTCTTTCCTTGCGTCTGTAAAAAAAATGTTTTTTTCCTGTGAATTTATCGTCTGCGTTAGTGGTTCGTGTTGACTGCGTTGTGGTTTCACCGTTTTGCCTCACTTGAAGTGAGTGTGAGTGCCTTCTGTTTCGTTATTTTGTGTTTCTTCTGTGTGACGCAGTTGCAGCAGACAGTGTTGTGTTGTTCGGCTTAGCGGCCATGATGGCTGCTTCCCAAGTTTCGTCTGCTGATTTTATCTCTGCTGGATTTTCTTTGGCTACATCGACCGCTTGTGAGACAACTATGACCTCTCCAAGTGTGGATTTGTCTACTTCTAATTGTGTTTCTGCTTCTAATGTGCTTCGTCCTAATGTTTCTGCATCGAATGTTCTTCGTCCTAATTTGCATATCCTGGATGCCGAGTCACGTTCTGCTGCCACGGCTGCTACTCCTCCACGCTCGTATGCTGCGACTGCTCGTCCAAACCAATCTCATGCACCTCTTTCAATGCAACCACAATTTTCTAGAGAAGATAAAGTTCTCAAGATTCGGATTTCTGACGACTCACCAGCAGGTAAAGAACTTTCCTCAGCTTTGTTATTAAGTGTGTATTTTCCGTCTCTTCGTGACACCCCCCTCCCCCTCTATTTGGAGGCCTTGGTTAAAGTTGTTCCCAAGGAAAGCATCGTTTCAATTATTCGCATTGGAGGGGTGTTGTCGTTCATTTTGTTCACCAAAAAGCCACCGACACCGTTCTTGCCACAGGCATTGATATTGGCTCTTTTCACTTGCAACCTGTTGCTTCTGCACAGCGCCCGGTCACAGTGACATTATCTCCTGTGCCTACTGCTATTCCTGACAACTTACTTGTTGCTGCACTCGGCACTCTTGGTCGAGTAGTGGGAGAGACTAAATTTCTCCCAGCTGCTGCCAGAGACTCTCCATTCAAATTTGTGCAAGGAGGACGTCGCCAATATCGTGTTATTTTCCCCACTGACCAAGCCATTTCTAACCGCCCCACATCTCTGCAACTTGTTACGGACACACGAACATACGTTTTCAACTTATTTGCTGGTGTCCAGTGTTTCCGGTGTAGAGCTGAGGGACACCTGGCTTATGAGTGCCCTCAGCGCATACTTGCGCAAGGTGCTGTCCCTTCGTTGAAGGTTCGTGACACACCTCCATCATACACTTCCTCCGCCCTTACTACTGAACAAACTGTTTCCCCAATGTCAACCACGTCACCATCTCTGCTACTTGCTCCTTCAATGACTGCAGATATTTCGTTGTCTTCACCTGTTTCAGTTCCGCCACTGCCATTCAACTCCGAGCAGCCGCTGTCTTTCAAAACTCCTACACAGTTATTGCCAAGCACTAAACAGCCATTACCATACAACTCCGAGCAGGCGCTTTCTTTCAAAACAACTACGCAGTTATTGCCAAACACTGAACTGCCATTTCCATTCAACTCCGAGCAGCCGCTTTCTTCCGAAACTACTGCGTCATCATTGCCCAGCTCTCACGCGCCACCACCAAGCAACAAATTGCCTCCCGTTTCACAGCCTGTTTCGCAAGTGCAAACACCTGCTTCTGAACTGTTCAAATCTGCTCTCATTGTTGACATGTCATTTCCACCTCTTCCTACTTCGGTGGGCTCCTCTGGACCCAAAACTGCCGGGAAACGTCCAAATTCTGCCGAGTCTTCTCCTAGGCCTTCGCGTCGCACTAGGCGTTTTCGGACCAAATCTTCTGCCACTTCCTCTGGAACCTCACCTGGCGTAGAAAATTTTTCTTCTCAACTTCGTACAACAAACAGTTTCGCTTGCCTCCCTACTGATGATGATATGGATGTTGCTGCTAATTTAAGTGAATCAGCATCGATTGCTTCGGATGTTGTTGGAGATGATTCTTCTCTTCCCACCATTCCCAAACTTTCCGCTCTGTTCAAAGACTGTTCTGTTCCAATGCAACCGCTCACATTTACTGAACTTCTTGAACTAATTCAACGCCCTAGGATTGACAAATTTCTAACAATCCCGTGTATTCAATCGAAGTTAAATTGGTTACCTGAAATGCTTCAACAACTGCAATTGCTTGATGAATTTTTGATTAACGTTTCCGTTCCCCCTGAAGATGCCCAGCTTCAGCATCGTCTGTGGTACATGCTGAAGTTGCTCACAGCTGAACTCGAAAACAATCAACAGCCTGTTCATGATTTCCCAACTGACTGAGTTTTTTTTTTTTTTTTTCTTCTGAATAAACGTTTTGTTTTGAAATTGCTTACCTTTGAACTTGTACTGCTTTACCGTCTGTTTTTGTTTAGTTTTCGGCGAACTCTTAGACACAGTTTAATACTATTGTTATCAACGGACTCATAGACTTTTATTTTTACTACTGTTCAACTGGGCAGCCTCTCAGCGCCCTCTTTTTCACACCCTTTACACTGTTGTTATTGTTTTTTTAAATGCTTGCGTATACCTTGTTCTCTCCCACATCTTGTTACTGTTTTGTATTCTGTACTTGTTCATATTTTGTGGAGGCGTTTTTTATAACTAACATTTTGAGCAATAAATACCTTATGAAGACAAGCCGCTCGTTTCTTTCCTTTGCGTCTGTAAAAAAAATGTTTTTTTCCTGTGAATTTATCGTCTGCGTTAGTGGTTCGTGTTGACTGCGTTGTGGTTTCACCGTTTTGCCTCACTTGAAGTGAGTGTGAGTGCCTTCTGTTACGTTATTTTGTGTTTCTTCTGTGTGACGCAGTTGCAGCAGACAGTGTTGTGTTGTTCAGCTTAGCGGCCATGATGGCTGCTTCCCAAGTTTCGTCTGCTGATTTTATCTCTGCTGGATTTTCTTTAGCTACATCGACCGCTTGTGAGACAACTATGACCTCTTCAAGTGTGGATTTGTCTACTTCTAATTGTGTTTCTGCTTCTAATGTGCTTCGTCCTAATGTTTCTGCATCGAATGTTCTTCGTCCTAATTTGCATATCCTGGGTGCCGAGTCACGTTCTGCTGCCATGGCTGCTACTCCTCCACGTTCGTATGCTGCGACTGCTCGTCCAAACCAATCTCATGCACCTCTTTCTATGCAACCAGAATTTTCTAGAGAAGATAAAGTTCTCAAGATTCGGATTTCTGACGACTCACCAGCAGGTAAAGAACTTTCTTCAGCTTTGTTATTAAGTGTGTATTTTCCGTCTCTTCGTGACACCCCCCCCCCCCCCCTATTTGGAGGCCTTGGTTAAAGTTGTTCCCAAGGAAAGCATCGTTTCAATTATACGCATTGGAGGGGAGTTGTCGTTCATTTTGTTCACCAAAAAGCCACCGACACCGTTCTTGCTACAGGCATTGATATTGGCTCCTTTCACTTGCAACCTGTTGCTTCTGCACAGCGCCCGGTCACAGTGACATTATCTCCTGTGCCTACTGCTATTCCTGACAACTTACTTGTTGCTGCACTCGGCACTCTTGGTCGAGTAGTGGGAGAGACAAAATTTCTTCCAGCTGCTGCCAGAGACTCTCCTTTCAACTTTGTGCAAGGGGGTCGTCGCCAATATCGTGTTATTTTCCCCACTGACCAAGCCATTTCTTACCGCCCCACAACTCTGCAACTTGTTACGGACACACGAACATACGTTTTCAACTTATTTGCTGGTGTTCAGTGCTTCCGGTGCCGAGCTGAGGGACACCTGGTTTCTGAGTGTCCTCACCGCACACCTGCACCTGGTGCTGTCCCTTCGACGAGGGTTCCCGATGCACCTCCATCTTCCACTTCTTCCTCCCTTACTACTGAACAAACTGTTGCTCCTATGTCAACCACGTCACCATCTCTGCTGATTGCTCCTTCCATGACTGCAGATATTTCGTTGTCTTTACCTGTTTCAGAACTGCCATTACCTTACAACTCCGAGAAGGCGCTATCTTTCAAAACAACTACGCAGTTATTGCCAAACACTGATCCGTCTTTACCATTCAATTCCGAACAGCTGCTTTCTTTCAAAACTTCTGGGTCTTCATTGCCCAGCACTCAAGCGCCACCATCGTGCAACAAATTGGCACCAGTTTTACAGCCTGTTTCGCAAATTCAAACGCCTGCTTCTGAACTGTTCAAATCTGCTGTCATTGATGACATCTCATTTCCACCTCTTCCTTCTTCTGAGGGCTCCTCTGGACCCAAAACTTCCGGGAAACGCCCAAATTCTGCGGAGTCTTCTCCAAAGCGTTCGCGACGCTCAAGGCGTTCTCGGACCAAATCTTCTGCCACTTCCTCCGGACCCTCACCTGGCGTGGAGAATTTTTCTTCTCCACTTCGTACAACAAACAGATTCGCATGCCTCCCTACTGAAGATGATATGGATGTTGCTGCTGATTTAAGTGAATCAGCATCGGTTGCTTCGGATGTTGAAGATGATTCTTCATTTCCCACCATAACCAAACTTTCAACTCTTTTTAAAGACTGTTCTGTTCCAGTGCAACCGCTCACATACACCGAACTTCTTGAACTTATTCAACACCCTAAAAAACGTAAAAAATTGCTAACAATCCCGTGTATTCAATCCAAGTTAAATAGGTTACCTGAAATGCTTCAACAACTTCAATTACTTGATGAATTTTTGAGAAATATAACTCTTCCTCCTGATGCTGCCCAGTTTCAGCGGCGTCTTTCATACCTGTTGAAGAAGCTCTCAGCTGAACTCGAAAACCATCTACAGCCTGTTCATGATATCCCAACTGATTTGTGTTAGTTTCAACTGCCGAAGCTTTGCTACGTCGGCAACTAATGCTCTTGTCTTCGAAGATATTCGTTATCTTAAAGCTAACATCATTCTCCTGCAGGAAACAAACTGTTCTCCTTTGACAGACATTTCCCGCTGGCGACGCTGGCCTTTTGTCTTTTTTCACAATTTCCGTGCCCATTTGGGGTCCGGCACCGCAATTGGCATTCATAATCGTTTTCTTCCGTTTCTGTCTGACGTTGTTGAGTCACAGAGCCTGCTTGGGATTTTTCAATACCTTTCTTTTCGCTTCCTTTCTACCCGTTTTCATTTGTTAAATTTGCACGTTCCTCGTAGTGATTCAGAAGCTACATCCCTCTTTCTTCATGTTACTACAATTCTCACTGAGATTCCGTCTTCTGAAATTGTGATCATGGCTGGTGACTTTAACTGTACGCTGCAACCTCTTTACGATCGTGATGGGTCTCAAGATTTCCGCTCTTCTCTGGTTTCGCAACTCACTCAACTGGTCTTTAATTTTGATCTCCAAGATGCATTTCGCCTTCTCCATCCTGTGACCCGTGATTTCACTTGGTTTCCTCCTGCAGGATCCTCCAACGCTGCTGCACGATTGGACCGATTTTATGTTTCCAGTTTTTTGCGTTCTTCCCTTGTTTCTGTTTCACATGCTCCAGCTGTTTCCTCCGACCATCGTCCAGTCGTTCTACAATTTCATCTTCCCTCCACTGGTGTCCCTCACCCAATGGTTTGGACCCTTGATGATTTCTGCCTGCAAGATCCAACTTTTATTTCTCATGTCAATTCCATTATTGCGCAATCAGTCAATCAACTTTCCTCCACTGTTGACCCGGCAGCTCTGTGGCTCTCCACCAAGCATTCCATTACTGCGTTTGCTAAACGCTTTTGTTTTTCTGTTCGCACCAACCGTCTTATGGACATAGATTCAATCCGCCGTTCTCTTCAGTCTACCTCGCACACCGATCCTAACTTTGAAATCCTGCAAGCCCGGCTTCATCATCGCCTCCAATCATCAGCTAAATCTGCTCTGACTCGCTTGAAGTTCACCCTTATTCACTTTCAAGATGATCCCCTTCAGAGTCTACGTCATCTTGAAGAACATCGAACTAAATACAATACCATCGCTTATCTTTCCCTTCCGGATGGATCTACCACGGCAGACCCCTCCCTCATCTGCCAACATACTCATTCATATTTTTCTGGTCGTTTCCAACCTTCTCAGATGCCTCCAGCTGATTCCTCTCCACTTCTTCACGGTCTTCCTCAAGTCCCTCAATGTTTCTTTTCTTCGCTCAGTGCTCCAATCTCACCAGCCGAAATTCGTTCTTCTGTTTTCAGTCTTAATGATCGTTCCTCACCAGGTGAAGACGGTCTTCCTCTTTCCTTTTATAAGGCTTTTCTTCCAACTCTTCTTCCTCTTCTTGTTGCCTGTTTTAACTTCGTTTTTTCTTCGTCTTCCTTTTCTTCATCAGCTTTTTCCTTTGCTCTACTTCGCCTTATTCCAAAATCTGGCAACCTTGGACTCTTGACAAACTGGCGGCCTATTTCCATTCTAAATACCGATTACAAAATCTTTGCCAAAGTTCTTGCTCTTCGCCTTAATCCAGTTCTTTCACACATCATCCATCCTGATCAGACCTACACTGTTCCTTCTCGCTCAATCGCTTCTAACATCACTGTCATTCGTAACTTATACTCTCTTGCTTCTCGACTCTCTGAACCTCTCGCAATTTTCAATATCGACCAGCGTCAAGCTTTTGATTCAATTAACCACTCATATCTCTTCACTGTTCTTCGCCAGTTTGGTTTTCCTTCCTCCTTCCGTTTGGCGCTTTCCAATCTTTACTCTCACTCCTTCTTTCGTGTTCGTACTTCAGCATTTCTCACCTCTGCTATTCCTTTCGCCAGTGGGATCCGGCAGGGCTGCCCCCTGTCGGGTCAACTCTTTGCTCTCTCTTTTGAACCGCTTTTGATTTGTCTCCGTTCTCGTTTGTTTTCCTCAGTTCCGCGAGGAGTTGCGTGCACACGTCACCACCACACAGTTCTTTCGGCTTACGCAGATGACCTAACAGTCTTCATCCGTTCTGAGGGAGCATTCGGAACTCTTCGAAATACCTATCTTGAATATGCTGCGATTTCTGGTTCTTCACTCAACATGGATAAATGCTCTGGATTATGGGCTGGGTCGTGGACGATCCGCGCTGACCGCCCATGGGGTGCCCGCTGGTCTTCAAGTGTTGCCAAATTTCTCGGAGTCTACATTGGAGACCCCTCTGCGGTCGCCGCTGCTACCTGGTCTCCCCTGGTTCAGCGGGTCAATCGCCGCCTAGCACCTTTTTACCGTCTCAAGCCTTTTCTGTCGTTCCTCAGCCGTGCCTACCTCCTCAACACCTTTCTCCAACCATCTTTTTTTCATGCTTGGATTGCGCACCTTCCTCCGCCGTTTTTGCTTCGCGAACTTCAACGTACCTTCACTAATTTCGTCTGGAATGTCATTCATTGGGTGCAGCACTCCACTCTCGTTCTTCCTATCTCTTTTGGTGGTCTCTCTCTCTCCGACATCTCTCTGAAGTTCAAAGCTTTCCACCTTCAAAATTTCCTTCGGAATTTCTCTCTCCAACCTTCTTCTTCTCAAACCATTGTCGACACGCTTCTCTTTCCCCGAAGTCCCCACCTCACTGTCTCAACTTTTCTCCGCATGGACCTCTTTCCTCTCGTTCCGAGCCATTTCCCTGAGTTTTACAGATCCGCTCTTACCCTCTGGCGTTCCTTATATCCTATTCGCCTTCCCCCAGCCTCTACTAACGATCTCCTTGCGGAACCTCTCTTCTTTTCTTCTGCTATCCGTTCCTCTGCTTCTTCATATTTGCACTTCTCCACCTGGTTCACGAGTGGCGTGGTGCGAGTCTCTCAACTCGTGGATTCCAACCTTCGCTGGAAATCGCTCTCCCAGATCACTCCTCCTCTTTCGGATTCGCCCATTCATCGTTCTCAGCTTCGATTACTTCAAGTCAGTATTCGTCGACTCTATCCTCTCCTCGCAGATCAACATGGACTTATCTCGCAACCCTCAGCGCCTCATAGCCTTCCTTTTCTTGTGTATCTCAATGATATTCCTTTCCTTCCTCATCAGGTTACTGTCAAGCTTCTTTATCAGCATTTTTTAACACATTTTCTTGAACCAATGCCTATTCCTAATGTACCATCTTCAGATTTGCCAGCCACCTGGACAGACTCTCATACTTCTCTCGCCTCTCCAAAAGCTTGTGACATTCATTGGTTACATCTTCATCGCCGCCTACTGACTCCTCGAACTCTTCACCGTTTCCGTCATCTGACTTCACCTCTTTGTTTTTTTTGTTCAACCCTCGGAGATATTCATCATGCATACTTCTTGTGTCTGATGTTACAGCCCTTGTTCTCACTGATGTTCTCTCTCCTTCAAAAAGTTTGTGCTCACCTTCACACCATGTCACATTATCTTGTGTTACGTCACCACTTTCCGTCGGCTCCCACGCATAATCATGTATGCTCCTTCCTAATTCTACAAGCGAAGTATACAATCTATCTGTACTATCATCGCTGCGTCGATCAACCTTCCCTCCGCCGTTATCACACAGCTCGTCGTTTCCTCTGCCGCAGATATCGTCACTCCGTTACAGCCAGACTACAACTCGAATTTGACATTGCACAAGCCAATAACACTGTTCCAAACTTCATGTCTATTTGGTCACCACATCAGCCTTGGTTCCAAGTCGTCGAAAATGTCGTGGAACTGCTGGCTTAACTTTCGGCTCTCCACTACTGTGTTTTATTCCATCATCAGTGTTCTTCATTAGTGTTCTGTGTCTACTTTTCTGCCCAAGTGCGAGACTTACTTTTACTACTGTATTCGCGTTTTGTTTTGAAATTGTTTACCTTTGAACTCTTACTGCTTTACCGTCTGTTTTTTTTTTCGGTGAACTCACAGACACATTTTATTTCTATTGTCACCAATGGACTCATTGACTTATATTTTTTACTACTGTTAAAATGGGCAGCCTGCGAGCGCCCGCTTTTTCATACCTTTTATATTGTATTTATTTGTTTTTTTTAATGCTGGCGATCACCTTGTTCTCTCCCATTTCTTGTTACTATATTTATTTTGTACTTGTATATATTTTGTTCGGGGTTCTTTTCCCAACATTTTGAGCAATAAAGACCTTATGAAGACAAGCCGTTCGTTTTTTTCCTTTGCGTCTTTAAAAAATGCTTAAAAATCAGAAAATGACTTTTTCTTAAATTTTTTTTTGTAAAAAAGGGATGATAGTTGTAAGTTTATGCTGTAAAATTTGCAATGTGTTATGATTTATAGTTTGCCATATATCAGTTTTTTTATATGGATCCCATCGCGAAACAGAGAATTTTGTGAAATTTAGGAATTAATTTCTCGTAAAATAAATCGAAATTTAAAAAAAGGGCGACGAGGTGCAAAAATTCGGTTATGGCACTACATGCCTACAAAGTTTCGTGGTTCTGTTGCAGTTAGTGTGTCCGGAACGCGACCTGGTAGCACTTTTTTGCCTACCTTAAGTTTGAAATACAATAGTTCTTGAAGTATCCCCAGAATCGAGAAACGGTTTATTTCAGCGTGTTCTCCAAACAATTCTCTACAAACGATGTAAATTTCATATTTTTGTGTTCAATACGTTTTGCGCTTCGAGCTAGGAAAGCAAGAGTGTCGCGAAATTTCTAAAACAGCGGCAGCAGTTACTTTTTTTCAGAATAGAGAGAAACAAATTATTTGATTTATATTAATAAAATTATTGTGTCTGTCTGTCGGTCGACTCCAAAGGAAACTACTGAACGTAACGTAGACTTGAAATTTGGTATCGACACAGCGATTAAGGGGAAATGATGCACCTCGGAGACCCACTCCCCGCCACCCCCCTGCTTTGATGATATTCCAATTTGCTGATATTTAATTTATTTATTAGTTCATGAAAGAAACACAGGATTACGCCATATAATACAAATTTTGAAGATGACAATCCGATTTTTGGCGTAAATGTGACAAGGATGGCAAGTCAGATAATATCCGAAAACTTAAATTCTCATCGTCTGGAGCGGGACTCGAACCCGCGTCTCCCAGAAAACGTCCGGGTATGCTAACCACTACACCACCCAGAACGACCAAGTTTCAAGTATCCGATCAATTTGAATATAACCATCACAGGATTCGCTAGTCGAAGCAACCGGCATTCATGTTTAGCGAATCTGGAGGTTAAGAATCTATCCCATGTTTGCCCGGAGAAGCAGATAAATCATGAAAGAAATACGGGATTACGCCATATAATACAAATTTTGAAGATGACAATCCGATTTTTGGCGTAAATGTGACAAGGATGGCAAGTCAGATAATATCCGAAAACTTAAATTCTCATCGTCTGGAGCGGGACTCGAACCCGCGTCTCCCAGAAAACGTCCGGGTATGCTAACCACTACACCACCCAGAACGACCAAGTTTCAAGTATCCGATCAATTTGAATATAACCATCACAGGATTCGCTAGTCGAAGCAACCGGCATTCATGTTTAGCGAATCTGGAGGTTAAGAATCTATCCCATGTTTGCCCGGAGAAGCAGATAAATCATGAAAGAAATACGGGATTACGCCATATAATACAAATTTTGAAGATGACAATCCGATTTTTGGCGTAAATGTGACAAGGATGGCAAGTCAGATAATATCCGAAAACTTAAATTCTCATCGTCTGGAGCGGGACTCGAACCCGCGTCTCCCAGAAAACGTCCGGGTATGCTAACCACTACACCACCCAGAACGACCAAGTTTCAAGTATCCGATCAATTTGAATATAACCATCACAGGATTCGCTAGTCGAAGCAACCGGCATTCATGTTTAGCGAATCTGGAGGTTAAGAATCTATCCCATGTTTGCCCGGAGAAGCAGATAAATCATGAAAGAAATACGGGATTACGCCATATAATACAAATTTTGAAGATGACAATCCGATTTTTGGCGTAAATGTGACAAGGATGGCAAGTCAGATAATATCCGAAAACTTAAATTCTCATCGTCTGGAGCGGGACTCGAACCCGCGTCTCCCAGAAAACGTCCGGGTATGCTAACCACTACACCACCCAGAACGACCAAGTTTCAAGTATCCGATCAATTTGAATATAACCATCACAGGATTCGCTAGTCGAAGCAACCGGCATTCATGTTTAGCGAATCTGGAGGTTAAGAATCTATCCCATGTTTGCCCGGAGAAGCAGATAAATCATGAAAGAAATACGGGATTACGCCATATAATACAAATTTTGAAGATGACAATCCGATTTTTGGCGTAAATGTGACAAGGATGGCAAGTCAGATAATATCCGAAAACTTAAATTCTCATCGTCTGGAGCGGGACTCGAACCCGCGTCTCCCAGAAAACGTCCGGGTATGCTAACCACTACACCACCCAGAACGACCAAGTTTCAAGTATCCGATCAATTTGAATATAACCATCACAGGATTCGCTAGTCGAAGCAACCGGCATTCATGTTTAGCGAATCTGGAGGTTAAGAATCTATCCCATGTTTGCCCGGAGAAGCAGATAAATCATGAAAGAAATACGGGATTACGCCATATAATACAAATTTTGAAGATGACAATCCGATTTTTGGCGTAAATGTGACAAGGATGGCAAGTCAGATAATATCCGAAAACTTAAATTCTCATCGTCTGGAGCGGGACTCGAACCCGCGTCTCCCAGAAAACGTCCGGGTATGCTAACCACTACACCACCCAGAACGACCAAGTTTCAAGTATCCGATCAATTTGAATATAACCATCACAGGATTCGCTAGTCGAAGCAACCGGCATTCATGTTTAGCGAATCTGGAGGTTAAGAATCTATCCCATGTTTGCCCGGAGAAGCAGATAAATCATGAAAGAAATACGGGATTACGCCATATAATACAAATTTTGAAGATGACAATCCGATTTTTGGCGTAAATGTGACAAGGATGGCAAGTCAGATAATATCCGAAAACTTAAATTCTCATCGTCTGGAGCGGGACTCGAACCCGCGTCACCCAGAAAACGTCCGGGTATGCTAACCACACCACCCAGAACGACCAAGTTTCAAGTATCCGATCAATTTGAATATAACCATCACAGGATTCGCTAGTCGAAGCAACCGGCATTCATGTTTAGCGAATCTGGAGGTAAAGAATCTATCCCGTGTTTGCCCGGAGAAGCAGATAAATCATGAAAGAAATACGGGATTACGCCATATAATACAAATTTTGAAGATGACAATCCGATTTTGGCGTAAATGTGACAAGGATGGTAAGTCAGATAATATCCGAAAACTTGAAAATTTTCATCGTCCTGGAGCGGTACTCGAACCCGCGTATCCCAGAAAACGCCCGGGTATGCTATGCGTAGTGGTTAGCATACCCGGGCGTTTTCTGCGAGACGCGGGTTCGAGTCCCGCTCCAGACGATAAAAATTTAAGTTTTCGGATATTATCTGACTTATCATCCTTGTCAAATTTACGCCAAAATCGGATTGTCATCTTCAAAATTTGTAATTTATTAGTTTCTAAAGCATTTAACTATTGTTGAAATCTGATCGTGTGGTATGCTGTAACACGAAGCGACGCAACAATAGTTGATTTCATTTTCACGCAATAATATATTTTACTAAACCATTGCCGAACATTACTTCAGCACATTTTCTAGAAACGTAATAACATCTCATTGCAATCTAGTGTAAATTACGAGAACCTGATGCTAAATGTGATTTTTTTTATTCGACCGCGCCCACTAGTTAGCAGAGCGTAATGACTTTAGGGGACACCGATTTTCGCATCCCTAATCTGCCAACAAAAGTAGTCGGAAATTACTTATTGCTCAGCTCTTGTACACAGTGCTAGTACAGTCAAGAAGATATGATTTCTGGCTGGTTTCTATTCAGGAATCTGCGTATTTAAAGTCGTTACTCATTCATTCATCTAGAATAAAGGAATAACCAACAATGGAAACAGCAGTTCCTGCCTGCAAAATGTTATCATGTTCTTGAAATTTAATACTCCCCCCCTTCTTGTATTATTCCGTTCTCAAGCAAGTGTCATCTGGTAAGACTTGCACAGTAACTACTTTACTTAAAATAAACAATGCGACGTATGTAGGCGTGTGTCTCAGAGATTTTGCGGAAAAATCCTTGACTATCATTTAATTACGGGCATCATAGTTGCTTTAATTCTAACAGAAAGTGAGCGAATAAGGGATTTCCCTGTGAAAACAAATACTGACAGCCAGAGGGGAAGGAGAAGCCTTTCTCCTGAGGGGTGCTGATGATTACAGCCATGTAACTTGCCTCTTACCAATCACAATGGTGTCGAAGAGGTAATGCTCACGGGGACGTTCCACGATAGGGATGAAAGATCACAGGAAACGGAGTGAAGCAGCATGAAAAAGTATCGATTTATTTTCCCTCCATAGATGATTAGTATGAAAAGAATCGATTTCTCTCATCCTATATATGCTACAGAAGCAAGACAGGTGCAGATACTTCTCATAATCTCGTCTGCCTTTATCAACCGCTGTATCACAAGAAATGGCGGGGTAAGACATGCATTTCTTTCAGCAGCAGCAATATACTAAAGAATTTTTACTACAAAGAAAAAAATATTCTAAATCTTCTTTTTATTATTCAGTCATTTGTAATTTGTGCCTTTTGGCGTATGAATTCATGTTAAGAATAATCTGCTTAAATACATCTTATCCTTCAAATATTATCAGAAATGCTTATAGCATCACATCAACTTTCTTATAATATGACATATTTATCTTACAGAATAACTAGGACGTGCTGGGAGTGACTCATTAAGGTGCTGGAAAGTGTTCACAGGTACGTGGAGCCATGCTGACTGCAGTGCATCTGACTGCTGCTGAGGGGTGCGTGGTGGAGGATCCATAGAGCGAACAACACGATCGAGGTGATCCCACAGATGCTCAATTGGGTTTAAGTCTGGGAAATTAGGGGGTCAGGGAAGTACTTTGAAGTCTTCATCGTGCTCCGCCAACCACTCTCGGACATTTCTAGCTCTGTGACACGTCGCATTGTCGTTCTGGAAGATCCCATCTGCCCCAGGGAAGACAATCAGCATGTATGCGTGTACGTGGCCTGCAAGGATGGATTCATAACGAATTCGGTCCATAGTACCTTCCACAGGTATGAGTGGACCCAGAGAATGCCACGAAAACCCAGACCATAAAGCTTCCCCCACCAGCTTGTGTTCTTCCAGCAGTGGTTGAAGAGTGTTTGTTCTCCGATGTTACTCGCCTTATACGCCAACGTCCATCCGTTCAATAAAGCAGAAAACGTGACTCACCGGAGAAAGCAATATTTTGCAAATCAGCGGAGGTTCAATTCCGATACTGCCGATGCACCTTCGTTATCATAGGTGCAGTGACCATCCATATGCACTGAAGCCCCGTACGCAGCAGGGTTCGCTGAACTGTCGCTTTAGACACACTTCCGGTAGCCCCCTGGTTCATTCGGCCAGTGATTTGCTCCACTGTAGCTTGTCGATCGGCCCTCACGCAGCTTCGAAGCCGACATTCACCTCTCACATCAATGGCACGTGGTGCTCCGCAGTTTTCACGTCGCTTATTCGCAATGGTGCCATTTCTCCAATCACGATACACTTTAACCACAGCAGCACGCGAACAGTTCACAAACTTTGCTGTTTCAGAAATACTGCCACTCTTGGCCCGAAAGCCGATAATCATTCCTTTTCGCAGATCTGATAAATCGCCCTCCCCCTTTTATTCATGACAGCAACGAGTGATATGTTTTCAGAATGCCTACAGCACACCTTATATACCTACCAAGCCAGCTAACGACACGTGCCTTCATTCATCGGCTAAGCGCTGTTGAAGTCAAAAGTATAGGAGGTTTTCACAATAATGTGAGCTGCCCCGGTGGCGCAGTGGTCTAAGCGATGGCCTCTGATCATTCGTCGGAACGGGGTTCGGGTTCGAATCCCGTGAGGCATGGATGTTGTGTTTGTCTTACGGCACTGGCTCTCTGCCTTCCCTGGAACCAGTGACCCTAAATTAGGGACGGGCGACTGCTTATAGCCCATTGAGTTGCTCACGGTGGTCGTTAAACCTCCAATCAAAAATAATAATAATAATAATAATGTGACTCGACTGTGTATAACCATAATTATAATCAGAGGCGTAACTAGGCATTTATTCCTGCGCCCGGGGCAGACCCCGATAATTGCCCCCCACCCCCATGTGTCTTTGTACCTTTATATATATACACGCACACAGCACAGTCGAGTCTCATTATTGTGACCACCTCCTACTTTTGACATCAACAGCGCGTAGCCAATAAAATAAGGCACGTGCTGTAGGCATTCTGAAAACATATCGCTCGTTGCTGTCATGGATAAAAGGAGCGATTATCGACTTTCCGGGCCAAGGGCGGCAGTATTTCTGAAACAGCGCAGTTTCTGAACTGTTCGCGTGCTGCTGTGGTTAAAGTGTGTCGTGATTGGAGAAATGGCACCATTGCGAATAAGCGACATGGAAACTGCGGAGCATCACGTGCCATTGATGTGAGAGGTGAACGTCAGCTTTGAAGGTGCGTGAGGGCCGATCGACACGCGACAGTGGAGCCACTCACTGGCCGAATGAACCAGGGGGCTACCGGAAGTGTGTCAAAAACGACAGTTCAACGAACCCTGCTGCGTATGGGGCTCCGATGCAGAAGAAGGTGCATGGGTAGAAAAGGCTTACATTTGCACGCCAGTAACGGAATTGGACCTCCACTGATTGGCAATGGATTGCCTTCTCCGATGAGTCATGTTTCCTGCTTCATCGAACGGTTGGACTTTGGCATATAAGGTGAGAAAAATCGGAGAGCAAACACTCTTCAACCACTGCTGGAAGAACATAAGCTGGTGGGAGCAGCGTTATGGTCTGGGGAATGTTTTCGTGGCACTACCTGGGTCCACTTATACCTGTGGAAGGCACTATGGACCGAATTCGTTATGAATCCATCCTTGTAGACCACGTACACCCATGCATGCTGATTGTCTTCGCAGGGACAGATGTGATCTTCCAGCACGACAATGCTACGTATCACACAGCTAAAAATGTCTGAGAGTGGTTGGAAGAGCACGATGAAGACTTCAAAGCGCTACACTGGCCTCCTAATTTCCCAGACTTAAACCCAATTGAGCATCTATGGCACCACCTCGATCGTGTTGTTCGCTCTATGGATCCTCCACAACGCACCCTCTAACAGCTGTCAGATGCACTGCAGTCAGCTTGGCTCCACATACCTGTGAAGACCTTCTATCACCTTACTGAGTCACTCCCAGCCCGTCTAGCTGCTGTTCACGCTGCACATGGCGGTTACTCTGGATATTAGCTGGTGGTCACAATAATGTGACTCGACCGTGTATATAACTATTATATTACATTAGTAATATATATATAAACATAATAATGTCGGAGCAGTGTTTTTTTTTTTTTTTTTTTTGATTGGAGGTTTAACGACAACCGTGAGCAACTCAATGGGCTATAAGCAGTCGCCCGTCCCTAATTTAGGGTCACTGGTTCCAGGGAAGGGAGAGAGCCAGTGCCGTAAGACAAACACAACATCCATGCCTCACCGGGATTCGAACCCGGACCTCTTACGGACGAATGATCAGAAGCCATCGCTTAGACCACTGCGCCACCGAGTCGGAGCAGTGTATCGTATATGTATATACGTATCTTGATATAGCTCCCAGAGAATCATCAACAACGTGAACAACATCCTTATCTTTCCAACCATCTAAATAAAAACCACCAGCTCCACTGTTGTCTAGAAATGCCGTGGTTCTTCTTTAGTTGGACGGCCTATAGAGCCGCTCCTTTATTTCTAAATGTGAATAAGAAGCCTTGAACATTTTGAGAAGGAAGAAATTCGAATTTTTGTGTGTACCAGAAGCTGGTGTAAAAGCTTCAATTCGAATTTTAATAAGATTGCATGCACTGATACTTGCGCCTTCTCTTGAGCTGCCCCATGGGCAGCCGCCCTGCCTGTTGCGCCCTAGTTACGCCTTTGCTTATAATACCCCATGACTTTTCTTAAAAGTTTCCGAAGTGTTTATATCGTATTACCCTTATTATAACGTAAGACGTGCTTATTTAACCACAGTATTCTTCTTTCGGTGTCAGAAGAGTTTATAGATCACACTTTCTTTTTATCTGTACACGTTATAATTGCGCACCCAGCAGCGTGTGGTCGTCGTATGCAACGCATGCCTGAAATACGTGCACAAATTTGCTCTACGAAAAAAAGAACGGCAGGAAGAAAAACTTTGTGCTGCAGTTTTTTAAGGAAAAATTAAAACTATGTACTTGGTTTCAAAAGATTTTTATTTAAAGTTGAAATTCACTTATTTCCAGGTATTTTTAGAAAAACAGCGCAAATGCAAAAACTACTTTGGCATTAACATGTCCGTTGTCATGTGAGATCGTATCGTGGGAAGTAGCTGATCTTACGCAGGGAATTCACATCAACGTAGAGACCACTGTGGATGCGTAGTCTCCTTTTGGTATTTACTTTTCGGACTTCAACCAATTAGATCTTTTCCCTCTGTCCCCACTATTTATTCCCACGTATGATGCGCCTATGTTAACTGCCGCTGAAAAACTCGTCCAAATGCGTGAGAAAAAAACTCCGCTGAAAAACTCGCCCAAATGCGAAAGAGCGTATTGCATTAACCCATGGAAAGCAGAATTTCTTTCGACGGTGACCTTGTCATTTATGGTTCTGTACGTTTTCAGAGGGATGTTTTATGAAAATGTTGGAAAAACGCAATGCTACTTTTTTGCAGGGGTGTAGAATTTGTCCGAACTCGCGAATGAGGTTCGGGGAAATTAAGGCAGCTCTGGGAAAATTTTTGCCCGCGGGTAAAATAATAATAGTAGCAATAATAATAAAACGAAAAACTGACTTATTAACAACGAGTATAACGCAAAAGATGAGAGTAATTTACTGCACAGTAATCAGGTAATCATTTTGATAAATGTCATGTCGTTATAAATACAAGAGGTTATGAGCACAGTGACGTACTGCAGACTGCCACTACTTTACTAATGCCAAGGCGTAGACAGTGTGGCACGAGTAATAAGTACGGCGCAACCACTAGTCATGCTAATAAAAAAATTTCCGAAACTAATGGCAGCTTATGTGTCGTAGGCGCCGATCTGAAAAATTATTAGGAGTTCCGAAGATTTTAAAAGCGAATGACCCATGCATTTTTCAAAGGATTTAAGTCTAATTTAAATTCCATTCAGTAAAATTATCTGGCACAATTATACGCCTGAAATGCTAGAATGAAATAAATTATAGTTAATTGCAGAATTTTTTTAGCTGTTTATTTTTCAGCCTCTCTGCCCAGCCACTGTTTTCGCCTAGACTCAAAAATGTTTCAAACATTTTGAATCTAAAATAAATATTAGGTTGGTTTTTTTCAATTTTTTAAGCAATAGGCTTTAAGGATTAGTTCTTAATCATCAACATATAGATCTAATACTCGCTTAAACTTGTATGAAAGTTCGCTACAGTTTTGGGGGAAATTTCGGACAGAAAAAAAATTGCGTTCTGGTGAAATATTCGGTCCTGAAAATTTTCTGCACCCCTGCTTTTTTTGTATATCCTTTGACTTTTTGAAGCTCCATATTTTAAAAAGTCAAAGAATATACAAAAAAGTTGATAGAAGTGCTAAGTAAAATAGGATTAGACTGGAAAGACCGGGAGTTAATAGCTGAATTATACATGAACCAGACCGCCACGATAAAGACAAAAGTATGAAAAACTAAAAAATGTGTGATTGGCAGGGGTGTAAGACAAGGATGCTGTCTGTCACCAACGCTCTTCAATATTTTTGCAGAAGAAATGATAAAAGAAGCATTTGATAAAGAGATAAGAGGAATCACTATTGGAGGAAGAACAATACAAAGTGTTACATTTGCAGATGACTAAGCAATATTAACCAATACTGAAGAGTAACTATATAACATCTAATGTAAAAATTTGAAAGTGTATGCATAAAATATGATATGAAAATCAACACAAAGAAAACAAAAACGATTACAGTCTCTAGGAGACCAGAAAACGTTGAGGTGATGATGGATGGAGATAACGTAGAGTAAGTGAGACTATGCAAATACCTCGGTAGCATAATCCAAGAAAATGGGAAATGTGACATGAAAATAAAAGGAAGAATTAAAAGGAAAATATGCATTTTACAACAAGAAAAATTTGTTTAGTAATAAAATGAATCAAAATTTAAAGAAAAGGCTTATTAAGTGCTATATTTGGAGTATAACTTTATATAGGGAAGAAACGTGGACGATCGGGAAGAAAGAAGCTAAAGTGTTGGAGGATTTTGAAATGTGGTTATGGAGAAGAATGGAAGAAATAAAGTGGATTGAAAAATTACCAATGATGCAGTGTTGCAAAGAGTTGAGGAAGAAACGAATATTCTAAAAACCATAAGAAAAAGAAAATATAACCGGATAGGACATGTCTTAAGAGGAGACAGCTTATTGAAAAGAATGATAGAAGGGAAAATTGAGGCAAAGTGACCAAAAGGAAGGAGACGACTAATGATGCTTGATGATATCATGGGCACAGGAAGCTATCAAGTATTGAAGGAGGAAACTAGGGACAGAAAAAACTGGAAGAAAAGAACATGTTGAGTTACCATTGGACCTGTCAAAAGACAGAGCCCTTATGATGACGATGAATGCTTCAAGGCGTTTAATCAAACTGCAAAAGGAAAATAAGGAAATGGATGATGCGAAATTAATAAGTGTCTTCCGATTACCTAAGTTTTACAGAAAAATCTGAATACGTAAGCAACGAAAGACCAACCTCAAACCTGAGTGGCTTAACATCGTCGTTAAGTATGCATGTTAAACTTATTACATATTTCAAAGCTTCTATTGGGTTGTCGGAAAAGTCATGACGTATTTTGGCATCCGATGGCGGTTGGGCGGTTTTGGAAGTACTAGAGGCATGCGCAGCTCTGTGATCGCTATGGCATTCGACAGGTGCCAGTTCTAGCTGCAGTCTAAAAGGCATAGTGAGCGATTTGGTTGATTTGCGGAGATTTGACATCAAGTTGAAGATGGAAGACCAAACAGTGCATTTTCGCCATATTTTACTGTTTTACTTCGGTAAAGGGAAGAACGCGCGTCAATCTTGTGAAAAGTTGCGCAAAGTGTACGGTGAAAATGCTCTACAAGAACATCAGTGCCAGAGGAGGTTCGCAAAATTCCGTGCTGGTGATTTTAACCTCAACGATGCTCCTCGGTCCGGGAGGCCCACCGAGGTTGATGATGACCAAATCAAGGTATTGATCGAGTCAAACACACGTTACACGACACGAGAGATTGCAGACACATTGCACATCCATCATTCAAGCGTTCACGACCACATGAAGAAGCTGAGATACGCAAGCCAAGTCGACGTGTGGGTTCCTCATGAACTCAAAGAAGCTCAATTGACGGCGCGTTTAAACATCTGCGATATGCTCATTAAACGCGAGGAAAACTATCCTTTTTTGAAGCGACTGATAACTGGTGACGAAAAGTGGATAGTGTACAACAATGTGCTGCGCAAACGGTCTAAGTCCCGACGTGCTGCTTCGCCTCAAACGACATCCAAAGCAGACATTCATCAGTGGAAGGTTCTGGTCTCAGTGTGGTGGGATTTTAAATGTGTCGTGTTTTTCGAGCTCGTACGACGAAACCAAACAATCAATTCGAATGTGTACTGTCGGCAATTGAACAGTTTGAACGAATCTATCATCCAGAAACGTCCAGAGCTTTTTCATCGTAAAGGTGTTGTGTTCCATCACGACAACGCGAGACCACACACAAGTTTGGTCACCCGCCAAAAATTATTGGAGCTTGGGTGGGATATATTGTCACACCCAGCATACTCGCCTGACCTTGCGCCGTCAGACTTCCACTTGTTTCGCTCTCTTCAACAGTCCTTGCGTGGTATAACATTCAATTCAGATGAGGCTATAAATCAGCACCTTGTACAGTTTTTCGCCACGAAAGACAGGTCTTTCTATGAACGAGGCATTTTGCAGCTCACTGAAAGATGGCAAAAGGCCATCGAACAAAACGGGAATCATATCATTGATTGATCTTTGTTCTTTCTATCAATAAATGACCTTTGCAAAACATAGCTAAAATACGTCATGACTTTTCCGACAACCCAATATTTACCAAACAGACAAGATTTGTAGTGTTTTAAGACCAAAAAGCTGTTTTGTTGGTCCGCATACCACTGCTTAAAACTCCGTACTAATTTCGTTCTGCATGCCGACACAAAACTTTCACGGCACGCCACTCTGCGCACCTATAAAGCTGGATTTAAGAAACTCCGCTTTTGTTTGACAGCTGAAAACAGCACCATCTATCAATGTCGAGATGGTCTGCACAAACGAATTTTTTGATATCGAAAAATACAGTGGGGTCTTCCCTTATAAGTTTCGCAGTTATACTGTACATTTTTCACTTTTATATGAAATTCTGCATTTAGTTCTGATATTTGTACTGTAATTTCTATCGCTTTTTCAATTCGGTTATACGTAATTCACTTACAAGCTATTTACGATTATACGTTAAATTTTGGATTTTAGATTATCAAAAACACACGGTTCGACTCTCTTATTCGTAACCCGGTATGTTACAGCTTTGCTGTGTTCCTTTTTGGTGCTGCCGAAGTTGAAATTTTATCCCATCAGAGAAGGATATGTTGTTTACTTTTGGTTTGGAAGAAAAATGGTTTTTGCCGAACCCCATCCTTAATTTACGATCGCTGGTTGTAGAAAAGGAGCAAAACCAGAGCCGTAGGGCGGACACATTACCTATGCCAAGTCCTGGACTCGATTTGGATGACTAGCCAGAAGTCCGTGCTTCGGACCATACGGCGACCATAATATAATGTCACTTCAAAACGTAGAGCTTAGTGCAAATGCATGCACCATTGTTCCTAAAGCACGAGTTTAAATCGTTTCCTTTTGTACGAGGGATATGTTGTTTACTTTTGGTTTGGAAGAAAAATATTTTTTGCCGAACCCCATCCTTAATTAACGATCGCTGGTTGTAGAAAAGGAGCAAAACCAGAGCCGTAGGGCGGACACATTACCTATGCCAAGTCCTGGACTCGATTTGGATGACTAGCCAGAAGTCCGTGCTTCTGACCATACGGCGACCATAATATAATGTCACTTCAAAACTTAGAGCTTAGTGCAATTGCATGCATCATTGTTCCTAAAGCACGAGTTTAAATCGTTTCCTTTTGTACGAGGGCTGATCATTAAGTAACTTCCGATTACCTTCGCACAGCAGTTTGAATAAAACGGTAACGTGCTGGGGAATAGACGTGGTCTCAGTCAGAGGTACCTGCGGTGATTACGTTTCCCTGCGTACGAAAGACGCCGACAGCGGAGATCCATCACCAGCTGCAAGCAGTCTATGATCCTCAAGTCAGGAGCGGTGGTTAGGTTTCTCTGAGCACGGAGAACGCCGGCAGCGGAAATCCATAGCCAACTGCAAGAAGTCTGTGGTAGTCAAGGCCCGATTAAGGCTTTAGTGGGCCCCTAGGCTAAGACATTTGAGTAGACCCCAAGGCTAAGACATTTGAATGGGCCCCAAGGTTAAGACATTTGAATGGGCCCCAAGGTTAAGACATTTGAATGGGCCCCAAGGCTTAGACATCTGAGTGAGCCCCAAGGCTGAGACATCTGAGTGGGCCCCCAAAGGAATTATGGCGGTGAATTATTATGAAGCCCGTTAAAACACGAAACTGTAACTACTAAATCATACGCAAAGTTTTCATAATAAGACACTAATTTTCATTCTTCTCACACGAGCATGAGTTAAACGCTTAAGATTCCTAGAGTTTGTCTTGGATTTTCAAATAATTTTGCACTGTACACTTTTCTTAGTGCATCGTTTTTGTTATGCAATGAGAAGCCTCAAGGGACTTCCACCATTAACGGTTCCAAGCGCAAATTGGAGGTGTGGGTGGATAACGTGAAAAAGTTAAAACTCTCTCGCGGACCCAGCTGTACATAGCGATATGAAATATTTACCCTTTGTGAGTCACTGCCTTGAAATCTGTTCGTCTTCCAGCCTCTGTTTCTGACCAAGTGGAAATCACACGAGACAAAAGTGGAACTATTTTACAACACACACACCCCCTCTTCTTTCTCTCTCTCTCTCTATTACTTGCCCAGGCATGCCTCCTGGGGCCCTTGATCATGGTGGGCCCCAAGGCTATAGCCCCCACCTTAATCCGTCCCTGATGGTAGTCAGGTCTATGTTAGTCTCAAGAAGTCTATCAAGTCAGGAGTGGTGATAGGTTTCTCTGGGCACTGAGAACGTCGGCAGCGGAGATCCATCACCAACTGCAAGAAGTCTATGGTCCCCAAGTCATGAGCGGTGAATAGGTTTCTCTGGGCACGGAGAACGCTAGATGGTGAACTGCAAGGAGTCTATGGTACTTAAGTCGTGAGCGTTCGGAGAGCGTTTTAATGGTGTTAAAAATTCGTACACGGGAGGAACGTGTTGACCGATAACAAATAGAGTGACACGTTTTCAACAATAGACAATGGAATGGTTTGTGTGTGGAGGTTTTGGTGCAAAAAGACAGAGTAGTGACTTTGCACCAGACTGCTGCAAATTCATATGTTTGTTAGGGTACCGCGTGTTACACCGCTCAACCTAACCACCGCGGGTACTTCCGAGTGAGAATGTATTTCCAGGCGGGTCGTAATTTTTTTTTCGATTGCAGGTGACCACCGTGAGCAATTCAATGGGCTATAAGCAGTCGCCCGTCCCTAATTTAGGGTAACTGGTTCCAGGGAAGGGAGAGAGCCAGTGCCGTAAGACAAACACAACATCCATGCCTCACCGGGATTAGAACCCGGACCCCTTTCGAAAATTATCAGAAGCCATCGCTTAGACCACTGCGCCACCGGGGCGTCGTCGTCATTTTCACTTGAAGCTGATCTTCAGCGCGTTGCCTTTTCATTCAAACTTCTGTGACACACATACAATGTCCTCTAGTTATGAAAATGTAAAAACATTGGGAATCACCAATCCCCATATCCCTAATCCGCCGACAGAAGTGATCGGAAGCTACTTATTCAACAGCCTACGTACCGAAATTGTCATAAAGTCAACTCATAGCCTTATCCAGATGAACGAGTAAACACTAGGCGAAGATATAGACTCGTACAAGCAAACATAGGGTAACTACAAGCTTTTACTAGTAATGATACTTTGGACCTGCGCAAAAAATTTCAATTTCACTCCCCCTTCCCAGAATAAAATATACCAGGAGGAGTGCGGAGTTGATATGTTAACGAACACAAGGTGGAGGTATGCCCATTTATCTTTGATTTCCATTTCTTACTTTAAAAAATTCCTCGATTTTTATTTTCAGAACAAACCGAGAGTGCACGAGTTTAAATTTTAGGTCTTTACTGAGAAATCGACACTACACAAAATAGAAAGAAAAACACGGAAGAAATTCAAGTACGTCTAATAATTTTGTCACAAACAACCCCCGGAGGAAAAATCGCAACACGGCATACAGATGTAAAGGCAATATAGAACATCCAACAGCGCCCATTGCTGAATCAATGCCAGTTTCTCATCAGGCACAACAATGTATGGCACCTCTCTCGGAAGGATTACAAAACAGGTCTCGGGAGCTGCAGCTGCGTCTTCTACAGCGAACAAAATGGATATTTCACATTTTTTCCCAAAAGGACACATTTTCACGTGACCTCGTGGTTTTTCTTGAGTACTTTTGCCAATTTACGAAATTTTTTCATTTAAAGAGCTTTGAAAAGCTCGACATTTTTTTTCTTTCGATTTTCCCAGCAGCCATTGTCTTGAAAATGTGGAACAGGGTCGCACTGATAAAAAAAAAAAAAAAAAAAAAAGTCGTTATCCTGAAGAAAATAAAACGTTACATGAAATAAGAGATGGAAAACTTGACTGGTTAAACGGATGGGGTAAAGCAAACAATGGTACTTCAGCTGAAAACGGTGGTTGAGGCAAGGACGTGTGAATACGAAAAAGGTAGTACGTAATCGGCACACTAACTTGTTTAGAAAACTCTTTAAACTAACCTATAGCCCGAAGGTTGGTATATATATATACATTTAAAGCGCAAAACCAACTTTCGGGATATAGATTAGTTCTTATATATACACTGGCGGAAAGTGAAAAAAAACACCAAGAAGGAGACGTCTGATACCAACGAAATTTATACAGCAGAATAACGGAATACAGAGGATGAAGTGATCAAAACATTATGGCAAAATACAGCTGTATTTGCTGGTAAACTGAAAAATAACATTTCCATGCAACATGGTTAGTACGAGGTTGAACCGCCATGAACTGCGTCACACTGTGCAATTCTGGCATGGAGTCTGTCGTACAGATGTTGGATGTAAGTTTGGGGTATTGATTTCCAAGCATCCTCAACCTGGACGCGTAAATCGGGGGTGGCCGTGGAGACCGGATAAGTCGTTGTCCCATAAAATCCCACAAGTGCTCAATGGGGGACAAATCCGGTGAACGTGCAGGACATGGAAGTTGTCTCACACCCTGAAGTGCATGTTGCGTTGCACGTGCCGTGTGTGGGCGTGCGTTATCTTGCTGGAAAACACCACGATGGACCGACCTTACAAATGGCACAACAACGGGCTGAATGATGTTGTTGATGTAGGAGGTGCTGTTTAACGTACCCGGTGCAAACACTAGTTGTGTACGGGAGTGATAGCTGATCGCTCCCCACACCAGGAGACCAGGTGTAGGCCCTGTGTGTCACTGGTGGATGCAAGAAGGGTGGAGACGATCCCCTGTGCGTCTGCAAACACGCATACGGCCATCGGAGGCTCCCAAGCAGAATCTGCTTTCATCGCTGAACACGACAGGTCGCCATTGCGTTCTCCAGTGCAGACGTTGGCGACACCACTGCAGCCGTTCCTGACGGTGGGCTGGAGTCAGAGGCACCCATGCCAGAGGCACACGTGCACGTAGTCCTGCATCCAGTAGACGGTTGCGGATTGTTCGCACAGTCACCTCAGGTGCAACGGCAGCTCGGATTTGCGTCGCAGTGGATGTTCTGCTTGACAACGCCGCTCTTCTTATGCGTCGATCGGTCCGATCATCAGTCCGTCTCTGACTCCCGGTTCCACGTCTTCTCGTGTGGGAATGTTCCTCGGACCTCTTACGCCACCATCGTACCACCACCGATACTTCCCGTCCAATTCGCTCGGCAATACGACGATACGACCACCCGGCCTCGCGGAGTCCTACTAGACGACCTCGCTCAAAGTCCGATAACTGCTGAAATCGTACACGTCTTCCATGTCTAGGCATTGCAGCTTCTTCAGGGTCTTCGCATGTGTCCGTACGCCGACGACTGATTACATTCACTTCGCCGTACTCCTTAAATACCACCGACGATAATTCGCATATTATGCCGTGCTGTGGCGTAAGCGCTCACCGGTTGGTCCCGAAATTAACATCACACCTACGTAAACTCGACCACATTAACATATGTAAATTTCATGGTCGTCCGCCAATTCCTTCTTGGTGTTCTTTTTTCACTTTCCACCAGTGTATATATATGTCATCATTGTCAACCATTATCAATCCACTGCTGGACGAAGGTCTCTTCAAGCTTCTTCCACAACGGTCTGTCTTGTGCCAGTCTCCTCCATGTTACTCCCGCATACTTTCGAATTTCATCCACCCATCTCCCATATGGTCTTCTCCTGGGTCTTTTCCTGCCCCTTGGAATCCAATCTAAAATTTAGACTGTCCATCGATGGTCTGTCCTTCTGGCAGTATGTCCGGCCCATTGCCATTTCAGGGATTTAACTCTGATCATGATGTCTTCACTCTTGTCATTTTTCGATCCACGAATTCCTCTTCTTATCTCTCCTGGTTACACCAAGCATGCACCTCTCCATGCCTCTTTGAGTTGTCTGCAGCCTTTGTATATATCTCTTTCAGTTAAGGTCCACGTCCTCCATACGTAAACACTGCAAGGATGCATTGATCAAACACTTTTCTTTTAAGACATAATGGCATATTGCTCTTGAAAATTATGCTGTTTCTTCCAAAAGCTCTCCAGGCAAGTTTTATACGCCGATTAATTTCTTCATCAATGTGATCCTCACATGATATCTGCTGTCCAAGATAAAAGTACGTATCTATTACCTCCAGCCTTCTCCATCAATCGATAAATTTTCATTTCTTGTAAAAGCATTGTACATCACTTTTGTCTTCAGAAAGTTAATTTTTAATCCCACTTCTTTACTCTTGTCAGCAAGTTCCTGGATCATACTCTGCAGCTCTGATGGAGTAGTTGCAAAAATGACTACGTCATCAGCAAAACGAAGGCGACTTAGATAATCTCCATTAATCTTTATCCCTTTGTTTTCCCAGTTCAGTGATTGAAAGACATTTTCCAATGTGGCATTAAGGAGCTTGGAAGATATGGTGTCACCTTGTCTCAATCCCTTTCCAATTTTTGTGTGTTGCATTTTCAAACAGCTGAATCTTTGGGCTTGCATTTTCATAGATGTTATTAATAATATTAATATACGCATCTTCAATACAGCAGGATTTCAAAACCATTGTAACTGCTGATGGTTTCACCTAATCAAAGGCCTTTTCATAATAAATAAAACCCATGCACAATGGAAGTTCATATTCCCTCGCTCTTTAAATTAGTTCTCACAGTACGTGGATATGATCTATAGTGCTGTAGCCAACTCTTGAATCCAGCTTGTTCTCTCGGTTGAGCCATGTCCAGTGTTACCTTCAAGCGGTGTGAAAGAACTTTAGTGAAGATTTTATAAACCACTGATAGGAGGCTGATAGGTCTGTAGTTCCTGATATCCTCAATGTCACCTTTTTTATGTAGCAGGATCATTGTCGCGTTCCAATCCTCAGGAATCTTCCCTTCATTAAGGCATCGAGTGAAAACTTGGGCGAGTACTGTTTCGATTTCTCCATTTGCTTCTGTATGATGTCTACAGTAATTCCATCTTCTCCTGGAGCTTTTCCCCGCTTCATGTTCTTGATTGCATGTGCAACTTCTGCTGAAAGGACAGGAAGAACTCTGGTACTGGTACCTTTCATGATGTCTGGAGTACATGTATCATCCCTTTCATATAATTTGGAGTAGAAATCTTTCGCTCTTGTCAAAATTTTGCCTCTATTTCTTGTTACAGAACCATCTCCTTTTCTCATGCCATAATCTGTTTTCTTCCCTTACTGAGATGTCCCTTTGCTATCTTTAGGCTTTGCTTATTTTCAATTGCTTTCCTCACTAGTTCACAGTTGAATTTCCTTACGTCTTCAGTGATACTTTTTCGTACTGTCTTGCATAGCTCTATATATTCCACTTTGGAAGTCACATCTCCTTTAGTTGTCCTCATCTCTCTTCTTTTTTTGCATCAACATTTTGGTTTTTCCTGATAATTTGTTCACATGCAACTTGTTATTAGACCCAGCTAATTTTGTTGCTGTTTTCATAACAGCTTTGGTTACTTTTCTGTTAACTTCAGAAATATCCACTTCTTCCGATGTTAAGCCTTCTAAAGCAGAGAATCTGTTTTTCAGTTCCAACTTGAAGGTATTATGGTGTTTTTTAAGGTTGGTTATGTCAATACATTTTGTTTGTCTTATGAGCTTGCCACGTTCGAGTTTAGTGTTGAGGTGCATCTTACATCTCACCAATCTATGGTCACTACCTGTGTTTAGAACACTGCAGTCTTCGATGACGAATTTTTTGATGAACATAATAAAATCAATTTTACTTGTCGTCCCATTTGGATGTCTCCATGTCCGTTTCCTGTGTGGCTTTTTCTTGAAAAAGGAGTTCATGATGAAAAACCCTTCTGCCTCTGCAAATTCTATGAGAGTATTTCCACGCTGGTTTCTGTTGCCGTGACCGAATTTACCTACTGAAGTTTCATTCTGTTGCTGTTGCCCTATTTTGGCATTGAAATCTCCCATAATTATCTTCAAGTGCTGCTTGCCTTTATTATTTAGATGACGAATTTCTTCATAAAATTCTTCAATTTCTTCTTCAGGATGACTTGTGGTGGTGCATAAGTTTGAATAATCTGAGCCTGGTATCTTCTCGAGAGTTGGATAACGAGAGAGAAGATACCAGACTCGTTATCCAACACCACTAGTTCTGCCAGGCAGATACTGGCAGAACCAGTGGTGTTGGATAACGAGTCGTGCAGCTCTGTCAGAGGAACTTTCAACTTCTACAACTTTATCCTTCAGTTTCTTGTTTATTATAAATCCAACACCACTAGTTCTGCCAGTATCTGCCCCACGATAGTAGAAGAGATGTACACTTTTCAGTTCAATGAGATCTTCTCCTTTTCTCCTTACCTTACTTAACCCGACGATGTCCCACTTGATCCTTTGTAGTTCCTCTTCCAATTCAAGAAGCCTTGAATCAGAAGATGAGAAGCGTCCATTATACGTAGCCAAGGTCAGCATCAAATAGCAGCCTAGCCCAGTCCTCCGGTGATTCTCAGCACCCCTGCCTTCATGTCGCACTGGCCGCTGCCTTGGCCAGGTACATTCCAGCTGCCGGAGACTGAGGGCCAAGATTTCAGTTGTGGAATCATTTTGCAGAGGTTTGGCCATAACTCAAGCAGGTTGGTGAGTGTGGGATAGCATTTCCTCTCTCTCTCTCTCTATATATATATATATACACTGCCGGACAATTGCTAAGGACGGATGACAATAGCAACGATAGCAACCATAAAATGGAAGGCAGGAAAATGTGGAAATTAGCATAAGTGCGGGATACAGTAAGACGTGTTGTGCGTATGCAAATTTTGGATTGCCGAACTTGTTCGGGACGTCATAGCGCTGATAAGAGATATAAAGGATTTGACGCGTATTGACCGTTGTTGTACGAACGCAAAGTTGAAAGGGAAAGAATCAATTGACGAACTTGAAATTTTTAGTATGTCTTCCCGACATCACCTAGATGATTTTACGCGTGGCCGTATTATTGGCAAGATTGAAGAAGGGCGAAAAATAACAGATGTTGCCAGGGAGTTTGACGTCAGCCACAGTGTTGTTTCAAGGCTTTGGAAATCATTTCAAACAAATGGAGAGTGTAGTACAAACGTCACGGGGGAGGTCGTGTTCGCAGTACGACACCTGCAAAAGATCGGTACATAGTGCTATCAACAAAAAGACACCGGCGCAGCACAGCTAGTGAGGTAGCAAATCAGTTTATGGCTGCTACTGGCAAGCGGATCTCCCGAAAAACTGTCGCCAGACGTTTGCATGAAGGAGGACTATACGCCCGCCGTCCTGTTGTGTGCATCCCATTGTCCAGACGTTACCGTACCGCCCGTTTGTAATGGTGCCATCAACATCGCAATTGGACTGATAACGACTGGTCTGCTGTCCTCTTCTCAGATGAGAGTAGATACAGTCTATCGTCTGATTGTCGACGACAACTGATTTGGCGTGATAGTGGTACTGCATATTGTCCAGCAAACATACAGGAAAGGGACCGATATCCGACATGTAGTGTCATGGTATGGGCTGGCATCATGATCAATGGCCGTACGTCCTTCTATGTGCTTCCAACTGGGACTATGACTGGCCAACGATACATTAATGATGTTCTGCTACCTTATGTTCGCATTCTGCGTGGTGCTGTCGGTGATAGATTCATTTTTATGGACGACAACGCAACATGTCATCGAACAGTCGCTGTCCAGGAGTGTCTTGAGAGCGAGGATATTCAACGCCTCGTATGGCCAGCACGTTCTGCAGATCTGAATCCCATTGAAAATGTGTGGGATGCTTTGGGGAGGAGTCTTGCTGGTCGCCAATGCCCTCCAATAAACAAGGACACCCTCATCCGTGCACTGACAGAGGAATGGGATAAATTACCCCAACAGCTGCTTGATAATGTTGTGCAAAGCATGACACGACTTGTGGAATCTTGCATCGCCCTCCATGGTGGCCATATCCCGTATTGACATCTTACGCCGGAACGCCTGCGGACGGTAATTGCATTTTTTTCACGTTTACGTATTCTACACAAAATGGCCTATTTGTCCCTTGAACACGTTCCAAAGCCTTCTGGATTTCAGAGCACAATAAATTGTCTTTCTTGTAATGTCCTGGCATTCTGATATTATTTTATTTCACTTGGCATCCAACCACACTTACTTTTTTTATGCGCTATATAGCCGTTTATGATCCGTCCTTAGCAATTGTCCAGCAGTGTATATATCATCATCATCATTGTCAACCATTATCAATCCACTGCTGGACGAAGGTCTCCCCAAGTTTCCTCCACAACGGTCTGTCTTGTGCCAGTCTCCTCCATGTCACTCCTGCATACTTTCGAATTTCATCCACCCGTCTCCCATGTGGTCTTCGTCTGGGTCTTTTCCTGTCCTTTGGAATCCAATCTAAAATTTCGGCTGTCCATCGATGATCTGTCCTTCTGGCGGTATGTTCAACCCATTGCCATTTCAGGAATTTAACTCTGATCATGATGTCTTCCACTCTTGTCATTTTTCGGATCCACGAGTTCCTCTTCTTATCTCTCCTGGTTACACCAAGCATGCACCTCTCCATGCTACTTTGAGTTGTCTGCAGCCTTTGTATGTCTCTTTTAGTTAAGGTCCATGTCTCTGCACTATACGTAAGCACTGGAAGGATGCATTGATCAAACACTTTTCTTTTAAGACATAATGGCATATTGCTCTTGAAAATTATGCTGTTTCTTCCAAAAGCTCTCTAGGCAAGTTTTGTACGCCGATTAATTTCTTCATCAATGTGACCCTCACTTGAATGATCTGGGGCGACGCGGAGGAAGATATTTTAAATTGAAGCCCGAAGAAAAATTAGTCCAAAGCTTAAAAGGTAGTAATGTTACATAGTCTGATTTTATAAGATTTTCCCGAATTAAAAAATGGGTATATACCGCTAGCGGTATAGCGGTATATATATATATATATATAAAAATCTTAAACGTGTACTACGAAGTTGCCCCATTTTTTAATTCGGGAAAATCTTATAAAATCAGACTATGTAACATTACTACCTTTTAAGCTTTGGACTAATTTTTCTTCGGGCTTCAATTTAAAATATCTTCCTCCGAGTCGCCCCAGTACATTTAACCTAACATTTGCTGACATCCATTAAAACACAAAAGCAATTAATTTTAGCTACAGTTTTTAGTGAATTCCGACAGAGGTCGCCATAGGACATCATATGGTTACTTTCGAAAATTCAAGATATGTCTGAGAGTGGATTCGGCAGCTGTTGGTACGCTTTTGCATGAAATGGAGGGATGTGTTGGGATCGAAGTTTAGATTTATTAGAGTTCAGTGGAGTTATAAAGTCTACAGTTGTTTCATTTCAGGTAAGTTTTTGTATTTAAGTTCTGTGCTGCTGGTTCAGGTAGGGAAGACCATGTGTATAACATTAAAAAAAAAGGAAAGCAATTTTTAACCCTTGTTTCGGAAATAACATATTTCAAAGACACCTGCATGAAACCTGAACCAGGGTTCGGGGGCCGGAGGAGTCTTTCCCTGATGAGTGGCTCCCGGTCCCCGACCCCAAGTGTTTAAAATTATTATTTTTATTACTGTTATATTGAATTGTGAGAGTTTTAGTTTTAGTTTGGGTGTGTTGGTTTGGTGGGATTCAGAGATTTCTACGGGAAGTTCTTGGTTAAAGGTGTAGAGAATTTGACTTACATATATACTGTATCATCATCATCATTGTCAACCATTATCAATCCACTGCTGGATGAAGGTCTCCCCAAGTTTCCTCCACAACGGACTGTCTTGTGCCAGTCTCCTCCATGTCACCCCTGCATACTTTCGAATTTCATCCACCCATCTCCCATGTGGTCTTCTTCTGGGTCTTTTCCTGTCCCTTGGAATCCAATCTAAAATTTCGGCTGTCCATCGATGATCTGTCCTTCTGGCAGTATGTCCAGCCCATTGCCATTTCAGGGATTTGACTCTGATCATGATGTCTTCCACTCTTGTCATTTTTCGGATCCACGAGTTCCTCTTCTTATCTCTCCTGGTTACACCAAGTATGCACCTCTCCATGCTTCTTTGAGTTGTCTGCAGCCTTTGTATGTCTCTTTTAGTTAAGGTCCACGTCTCTGCACCATACGTAAGCACTGGAAGGATGCATTGATCAAACACTTTTCTTTTAAGACATAATGGCATATTGCTCTTGAAAATTATGCTGTTTTTTCCAAAAGCTCTCCAGGCAAATTTTGTACGCCGATTAATTTCTTCATCAATGTGACCCTCACTTGATATCTGCTGTCCAAGATAAACGTACGTGTCTGTTATCTTCAGCTTTTCTCCATCAATCGATAAATCTTCATTTCTTGTAAAAGCATTGAACATCACTTTTGTCTTCTGAAAGTTCATTTTTAATCCCACTTCTTTACTCTTGTCAGCAAGTTCCTGGATCATACTCTGCAGCTCTGATGGGCTAGTTGCAAAAATGACTACGTCATCAGCAAAACGAAGGTGGGTTAGATAATCTCTATTAATCTTTATCCCCTTGTTTTCCCAGCTCAGTGACTGAAAAACACCCTCCAATGTGGCATTAAAGAGCTTCAGAGATATGGTGTCTCCTTGTCTCACTCCCTTTCCAATTTTTATGTGTGTTGTATTTTCAAACAGCCTAATCTTTGCACTTGCATTTTCATAGATGTTATTAATAATATTAATGTATGCATCTTCAATACCGCAGGTTTTCAGAGCCATTGTAACTGCTGATGGTTTCACCGAATCAAAGGCTTTTTCATAATCGATAAAAGCCATGCACAATGGAAGTTCATATTCCCTCGCTCTTTCAATTAGTTCTCTCAGCACATGGATATGATCTATTGTGCTGTAGCCACTCCTGAATCCAGCTTGTTCTCTCGGTTGAGTCATGTCCAGTGTTACCTTCAAGCGGTGTGAAAGAACTTTAGTGAAGATTTTATAAACTACTGATAGGAGGCTGATAGGTCTGTAGTTTCCGAGATCCTCCATGTCACCTTTCTTATGTAGCAGGATCATTGTAGCGGTGTTCCAATCCTCAGGAATCTTTCCTTCATTAAGGCATCGAGTGAAAATTTGGGCGAGTACTGTTTCGATTTCTCCACTTGCTTCTTGTATGATGTCTACAGTAATTCCATCTTCTCCTGGAGCTTTTCCCCGCTTCATGTTCTTGATTGCATGTGCAACTTCTGCTGGAAGGACTGGAGGAACTCTGGTACTGGTATCTTTCATGATGTCTGGAGTGCATGTATCATAAGAAATATACTGTATCATCATCATCATCATTGTCAACCATTATCAATCCACTGCTGGACGAAGGTCTCCCCAAGTTTCCTCCACAACGGTCTGTCTTGTGCCAGTCTCCTCCATGTCACTCCCGCATATTTACGAATTTCATCCACCCATCTCCCATGTGGTCTTTTTCTGGGTCTTTTCCTGTCCCTTGGAATCCAATCTAAAATTTCGGCTGTCCATCTATGGTCTGTCCTTCTGGCAGTATGTCCAGCCCATTGCCATTTCAGGGATTTAACTCTGATCATGATGTCTTCCACTCTTGTCATTTTTCGGATCCACGAGTTCCTCTTCTTATCTCTCCTGGTTATACCAAGCATGCACCTCTCCATGCTTCTTTGAGTTGTCTGCAGCCTTTGCATGTCTCTTTTAGTTAAGGTCCACGTCTCTGCACCATACGTAAGCACTGGAAGGATGCATTGATCAAACACTTTTCTTTTAAGACATAATGGCATATTGCTCTTGAAAATTATGCTGTTTCTTCCAAAAAGCTCTCCAGGCAAGTTTTGTACGCCGATTAATTTCTTCATCAATGTGACCCTCACTTGATATCTGCTGTCCAAGATAAACATACGTATCTGTTATCTCCAGTTTTTCTCCATCAATCGATAAATCTTCATTTCTTGTAAAAGCATTGAACATCACTTTTGTCTTCTGAAAGTTCATTTTTAATCCCACTTCTTTACTCTTGTCAGCAAGTTCCTGGATCATACTCTGCAGCTCTGATGGGGTAGTTGCAAAAATGACTACGTCATCAGCAAAACGAAGGTGGGTTAGATAATCTCCATTAATCTTTATCCCTTTGTTTTCCCAGTTCAGTGATTGAAAGACATTTTCCAATGTGGCATTAAAGAGCTTCGGAGATATGGTGTCACCTTGTCTCACTCCCTTTCCAATTTTTATGTGTGTTGTATTTTCAAACAGCCGAATCTTTGCACTTGCATTTTCATAGATGTTATTAATAATATTAATGTATGCATCTTCAATACCGCAGGATTTCAGAGCCGTGGTAACTGCTGATGGTTTCACCGAATCAAAGGCTTTTTCATAATCGATAAAAGCCATGCACAATGGAAGTTCATATTCCCTCGCTCTTTCAATTAGTTCTCTCAGTACGTGGATATGATCTATTGTGCTGTAGCCACTCCTGAATCCAGCTTGTTCTCTCGGTTGAGCCATGTCCAGTGTTACCTTCAAGCGGTGTGAAAGAACTTTAGTGAAGATTTTATAAACCACTGATAGGAGGCTGATAGGTCTGTAGTTCCTGAGATCCTCAATGTCACCTTTTTTATGTAGCAGGATCATTGTAGCATTGTTCCAATCCTCAGGAATCTTCCCTTCATTAAGGCATCGAGTGAAAATTTGGGCGAGTACTGTTTCAATTTCTCCACTTGCTTCTTGTATGATGTCTATAGTAATTCCATCTTCTCCTGGAGCTTTCCCCCGCTTCATGTTCTTGATTGCATGTGCAACTTCTGCTGAGAGGACTGGAAGAACTCTGGTACCTTTCATGATGTCTGGAGTACATGTATCATCCCTTTCATATAATTTGGAGTAGAAATCTTTCACTCTTGTCAAAATTTCACCTCTATTTCTTGTTATAGAACCATCTTCTTTTCTCAGAGCCATAATCTGTTTTCTTCCCTTACTGAGATGTCCCTTTGCTATCTTTAGGCTTTGGTTGTTTTCAATTGCTTTCCTCACTAGCTCACAGTTGAATTTCCTTACGTCTTCAGTGATACTTTTTCGTGCTGTCTTGCATAGCTCTATATATTCCACTTTGGAAGTCACATCTTCTTTAGTTGTCCTCATCTCTCTTCTTTTTTGCATCAACATTTTGGTTTTTCCTGATAATTTGTTTACATGCAACTTGTTCTTAGACCCAGCTAATTTTGTTGCTGTTTCCATAAGAGCTTTGGTTACTTTTCTGTTAACTTCCGAAATATCCACTTCTTCCGATGTTAGGCCTTCTAAAGCAGAGAATCTGTTCTTCAGTTCCAACTTGAAAGTATTATGGTGTTTTTTAAGGTTGGTTATGTCAATACATTTTGTTTGTCTTATGAGCTTGCCACGTTCCAGTTTAGTGTTGAGGTGCATCTTACATCTCACCAATCTATGGTCACTACCTGTGTTGAACTTGTTTAGCACACTGCAGTCTTCGAGGACGAATTTTTTGTTACACATAATAAAATCAATTTCACTTGTCGTCCCAATTGGATGTCTCCATGTCCATTTCCTGTGTGGCTTTTTCTTGAAAAAGGAATTCAAGATGAAAAATCCTTCTGCCTCTGCAAACTCAACGAGACTATTTCCACGCTGGTTTCTGTTGCCGTGACCGAATTTACCTACTGAAGTTTCATTCTGTTGCCGGTGCCCTATTTTTGCATTGAAATCTCCCATAATTATCTTCAAGTGCTGCTTACCTTTATTATTTAGATGACGAATTTCCTCATAAAATTCTTCAATTTCTTCTTCAGGATGACTTGTGGTGGGTGCATAAGTTTGAATAATCTGAGCCTGGTATCTTCTCGATAGTTGGATAACGAGTCGTGCAGCTCTGTCCGAGGAACTTTCAACTTCTACCACTTTATCCTTCAGTTTCTTGTTTATTATAAATCCAACACCACTAGTTCTGCCAGTATCTGTCCCACGATAATAGAAGAGATGTCCACTTTTCAGTTCAATGAGATCTCCTTTTCTCCTTACCTCACTCAGCCCGACGATGTCCCACTTGATCCTTTGTAGTTCCTCTTCCAATTCAAGAAGCCTTGAATCAGAAGATAGGGAGCGTGCACTGTATATATGTATATATATAGGGGATGTTGCCCGTCATATGACGGAGTGAAATTTTTAATTGAAGCAGATTGAAAACAAATGAAATAGACGCCGGATTTCTGTAAGGAAATATAGGAAAAACTTATATAGTAAGAACTTATTCATGTTAGAACTGAAAATTATATGCTATTTCTTTCCGTTTTTCAAAAGACGCGTTAAATGACTTTTTCTCCGGCACACTTTTTATTCTCTTCACGGCTTGCTTTAGACTGTCCTGTTCGATGGTTAAACTTCATACCGAAGCCTTTTCTACAAATAATGCGATATCTGGTATTACAAATCGAAACTATCTAAATTCTCGACAATGTGCTATTGGGGCGACATCCGTTTATTAGATGCAATCTTGCTCACTTTGACATCTCAAAATTTCAGTTTTTATTGTAGGTTACAGCGTTTAGATAGATCGATATTTTACAAAATGTATAATATCATCAGCACTAAACTCGAAAAGTTAGTTAAATTAAAAAATAATTAAAGCGAAAAAAATAATATTCGAATTGTGCTAAATTAAATTAATATACAAACGCAACTTGCCGTGATATTAAGATTTCAAATCGAATTTTGTAGATCGGATAAATAGAAATCGAGTCATTGATAATCCAATGTTTTTAAATTAGCACGCGATCACCTTGACATCCGAATGTGATCGCATGCAAACGCACCTTGCTGTGTGATATTAAGAATTCAATTTGAATTTTGTAGATCGGAAAAATAGGAACTCGAGTCATTGATAAACCGATGTTTTTAAATTAGCACGCGAACACCTTGACATCTACAAGTGACCGCGTGTTATTATATAGCAGGCAATCACTTTGACACATCGAGAGCACACACGAATTGACCGATACGTGATGGCGCAAAATTGCCGACGTTGTTGTGACGTCAAGCGTTCTTGAGAGACAGACAGACAGAGAAATTTGTGTGTTTATATGTATAATGTGAGGTATGATGAGCACTTCTTTTGACAGAAAAAGCTGCAAATTCACTTACTACCAAACATTTATTGTCATATGCAACCATGTAATTTCAGTTATATTTTATAGTGATTTAATTATGCTTTTGTAATACAAAAATAATATGTATTCATCTTAACACTTTATTTTTTAGTATTAGGTTTTCACATGACTTCACATTTTCTTTGCGCCTGTATATGTACCCAAGGCATCCTGAGTTTGGAAATCAATAATCCTCTGATAACTGAAGATTTTCCATCTCCCCCCCCCTTGGTTTTGAGCATATATCGTAATGAATGCAAATCCGTCTTCTCGGTGGCTGAATGGTCAGAGGCATAAGCAGCGGCTGCTCTGTCTTTTTTTAAAGTTTTTCGCCAACCCATTCGCCAAATAAAATTTTTTGTCGCCAAATGTAATCTGAAATCGCCAGTTTTTTTTTCCAATCTCCATTGGAAGTATAAAACGCATAAAAAATTGTTATACACTGAGAAAAACGTTTTGTTAATTCAGAAAAAAAAAAAAAAATGTTGAATCAACCAAAATTTTTTGTCGATATGCAGCCAAAAAAAAAAAAAAACAAAAAACTTTTGTTGAACTTACAAATTTATTTTGCTGAAAATTATTGTTAATTCTACAAAATTTATTATTATCACGACAAAACGTTTTGTTCATTTAACAAAATGCCTAGGCCGATTTTTGGGAATTTGTTTGATCCAACAATATGTATTGTTACCGTGATAAAACGTTTTGTTGTTGCAACCAAAATATTGTTATCGTGACACACTGATTTCTTGCTCCAACAAAATTTAGAGTTATGTAGCTGGGCCACTTTGTCCCTAAACCCTTTCCGAGGGCAACACTTTGCCGGTGCAGTAATTTTATGAGGTGCCCTTCGAACCTGGGTAGCCGCCATTTTTTATTTCGGGGGTGTCCGCCATTTTTCCCCGCCATAAAACTGTGCCTTGCTTAGAGCAGAAAATGCGCACATTTTCTGCTCAAAGCAAGGCACAGTTTTCCCCGTTACGGGACGTACACATATGGTAGAACCCTGTTTATACGCTTCTCACTTATTCGTGAAATGTCGCCATCCCAAAATTCGGAATTTCCTTTAATGCTAAAATTTCCCCGTTCCATTTATACTTTATTTTAAGTGTACGTTAATTTTACTTGGTCCCTTAAAAAACGTATAAATGGGGTTCCTTCTAGTGTATAATTTTTTCTCCTGGCTACACCTGGTTCTAAAAATCCAGCCTTAAAACCCTTTTTACAGCGTATAATATCAAATTACAGTATATGACAAACGCGTGAGAAAACGGGAAGGGGTGACCTTTTCCTGACCCCCCCGAAACAAGACTGGAAGCGGTGCAGTTAGGAATATCTTAACAAGTTTTATCGATGGCCCAATCGAGATACTTACAGAGGTGTGTGTGCAAAAGTATTGCATCACTTGCAAAATCCGTGAATTTTTCAGTTCAACTCTTTTAAACTAATTTGAATAGTTATTTCATCGTTTCTATGTCATTAGATGCGAAATTTAATGGAAGTTTTAAAAATGTATTAGATTCCTGCAACTATTTCTGTTCTTAAAATAGGACATAAAATATGGGTTTGACAAACTTATTGAAATTCACGTTAGTTGCGTATCAATTGTTACCGCCTATCATTAATAGCGCGTCTTTTGTAAAAAAAAAAAAAGATCGTGCTTATGTTACCGGTTTGTCCGTCCGTCCGTCCGTCTGTCTGTACCCACGCTATCTCTGCAACTACTAGACCGATTTGAAAAATTCTTTTTGCATTGGGAAGTTTGAAATATGCGAATGATGATCCTTTATTTCGTTTTTTTTTTTTACGATGTACAATTTCGCCGCTAGAGGGCGTAAATGTAGAGGATGTCGAATTCAAAAATATGTTTTATTCCACATATTTGCTTCTAAACATCCGATTGAAAAAATTATTTTATCTTTCGATTCCATCTATGTCGAAGAGTATTTTAGATATAGTTACTTATTCAAATTAAGCATAGATTTTCCGCTAGGCGGGCGTAAAAGTAAATTACATTTCACCCGATAACTCTTCTTCTAAAACTCCGATTTGAAAAATTTTTGCTTCAGCGGATGCACCTCGTGATGGAAAATCTTTCGCATATAGTTTCAAATTTTTTGGTAAAGAATACTTTAGCCACCAGGGGGCGTAAGTGTTATTTTTTGCTTCTGATGCATTTGCCATAAAATCTGAGCTTCTAAAATATCGATCGAAAAAAATATTTCGTAGACTGATGCCACTCACATCGGTAAACCTTTTTGGAATATTTTCTTTTTAAAATATTCCACAATTTCTATCCCAGAGGGCGTAGATGTATATCTTATTTTTGTCAATATCTCTACTTCTAGGAGTCCGATTTGAAAAATTCCTTCTTTTTAGCACGTCTTTTGTAAAAAAAAAGAACGTGCTTATGTTACCGGTTTGTCCGTCCGTCCGTCCGTCTGTACCCACGCTATCTCTGCAACTATTAGTCCGATTTGAAACATTCTTTTTGCATTAGGAAGCTTGAAATATGCGAATGATGATCCTTTATTTCGTTTTTTTTATGATGTACAATTTTGCCGCTAGAGGGCGTAAATGTAGATGATGTCGAATTCAAAGATATGTTTTATTCCACATATTTGCTTCTAAACATCCGATTGAAAAAATTGTTTTATCTTTCGATTCCATCTACGTCGAAGAGTATTTTAGATATAGTTACTTATTCAAATTACGCATAGATTTTCCGCCAGGGGGCGTAAAAGTAAATTACATTTTCCCCGATAACTCTTCTTCTAAAACTCCGATTTGAAAAATGTTTGCTTCAGCAGATGCACCTCGTGATGGAAAATCTTTTGCATATAATTTCAAATTTTTGGTAAAGAATACTTTAGCCACCAGGGGGCGTAAGTGTTATTTTTTGCTTCTGATGTATTTGCCATAAAATCTGAGCTTCTAAAATATAGATTGAGAAAATTTATTCGTAGACTGATGCCACTCACATCGGTAAACCTTTTTGGAATATTTTCTTCTTAAAATATTCCACAATTTCTTCCCCATAGAGCGGAGATGTATATCTTATTTTTGTCAATATCTCTACTTTTAGGAGTCCGATTTGAAAAATTCCTTCTTTGTTGGATTTTCAGTGTGACACGTCTTTCATATAATTTCAAAAATTTCAAGTAATTCATAGACTTTCCGCTTGGGGGCGTAGAGGTAAATTGCTTTTCCCCCTACATCTCTGCTTCTAAATCTCCTATTTGAAAATTCTTTCTTCACCGGATACAGCCCCTGATGGGAAATCCTTTGCATATAATTTATAATTTTTGTAAAAAATGGTTTGGCCACCAGGGGTCTTAAATCTTAATTTCCGCTTCTGATGTATTTGCAGCAAAATATGAGCTTCCAAAATCTCGATTGCAAAAAAAGTCTTTTGTTGACCGATACTACTGATGTCGATAAACGTTTTAGGAACATTTTCTTCTTGAAATAATGCATGGTTTCTACGCCAGAGGGCGTAGATATATATTTTATTTTTGTCAATATCTCTACTTCTAGGAGACCGATTTGAAAAATTCCTTCTTTGTTGGATAGTGTTTCTAATGCGAAATATTTTTCCTATAAATTCAAAATTTTTAAGTAAATCATAGACTTTCCGCAAGGGGGCACAAAGGTAAATTGCGTTTTCTGCGTTATTTCTGCTTCTAAAACTCCGATTTGAAGAATTCTTCCTGTATTGCATACAAGACCTGATGGAAAATATTTTTCACATAATTTCTAATGTTTGGTAAAGAATGGTTTCGCCACTAGGGTGCATAATTGTTAATTTCTGCTTCTGATCTATTTGCAGCAAAATCTGGGCTCCTGAAAACTCGACTAAGTTTTTTTTTTCTTGGACCGATAACGCTCATATGGAAAATCCTTTTGAGAATACTTTCTTCCAAAAATAATGCATGATTTCCCCACCAGGGGACGTAAAGTCACGTCTTATTTTTTGTCGATATCTCTGTTTCTAAGAGTCCGATTTGAAAAATTCTTTCTGTGTTGGAGAGCGTTTCCGGTGCGAAATGTTTCTCATATAAATTCATGTTTTTTTTAACACACAAGTCTGCATCCAGAGGGCGTAAGCTCACGATTCAATTTACAGCAATATTTGAGGGATTAAAAACCTGATTGAAAAACTTCTTTCTTCCGTCAGATACTATTAGTTTCCATACCGGCTCCATTCACTTTGAATAGCTTTGATAAATTTAATTTGCGTCAGAACGGATTCAAAAGACGTGCTTATTACACCCGAAAGTTCGGTGTCATCTTTTTTGTTTTATATGATACAACTATTTACAAGTTATTTACAGTTGCTTTTCTACGATGAATACTGATTACATCTCTTGGACTCATGTTCGACTAACTTGGATGTTCCGGATAGTTTTACATAAGATCCTATCAATAAAATACTGATTTCGAACTCACTTCTGACCCTCCTTCTGTTGAAAGGTGTTCACAACATTTTGCGGTCTGTCTCCATCACATGACTGACTTCGGAGCTGGCTGCCTTACTTACCTGGGTTTTAGAAAACCTCCACCGCATACTCCTTTTTCAAAACTCACTTCTTTCGCTACTAGTTTCGAACTGTCTTTTTTGTTACGGTTTCTTTCATTATTTACATCACACTGCATTTGACTTGACTATACTCAACGACTCTGAGTCGCAGCGCCACCTATTTGAATAGATTGATAGGTGACGTCACGTTGAAGATACAACAGTCAGCATGAAGTCATTCTTTCGTATGCATAATGCGAAGTAGTCCTAATAACGGTATACTATTTAATACGTACATCGTGAAGGTCTTAATAATGTCATGCTTTCATCGACATAATGTGATGGTGGTCTAAGAGTCATATTTTCATCAGGGTTCATCCCAGCTGTTTCTAGAAGGGTGCTGTACCCTACCTGCCCTTAAGCCTAAAATGACTGCCCTACCCCTAACGGTCCATTTGGAAGAGATGCACATGCATTTATTGATAATTTGCATGAGACCATTTCTAGACGGTTACAAAACCAGTCTATTATTACAAATTTTGGTATCTTTGAAAAGTAGCCTCAAAATCCACTCTAAGCCTTTATGGCATTGCTGAAGTAATTGGGATGATTACTTCAACCTAGTGAGAACCCTCCAAATACGTGGCGTCAGTAAATAAACAAAGACATTGCTCTTTCCACGTTTTAGCAACACACAAGACATCGCTCGTTCCACGTTTTGGCGTTGTCTTTGTTTATTTACTTCAACCTAGATGACGATGATTTACAATTAGAGTGGGAAGAGTACAAATCAATGTTTCTATCGCAAACTGATATTGAGAGTAGTAATTTGTCAATTACGAAAATATATTCAATTATGTCAAAATCAGAAGGAACTGTGAGTAAAAGATTCCTACCAACACAGAAACTTTTAAGCATTGCATGTACCTAGCAGTTTCAAATGCTAAAGTAGAAAAAATATGTTTTCAAATTAAACTAGTACTGACTGTAACTATATATAATAATACATGTTTTTTGATAACCACAGTGAATTACTGTTTAACTTTTCCGGTAAATTAACGCTGCTTGTGCGGTCTTGTTTTTGTAAGGTCAATGTATACACAAATGTTCTTTGAAAGTGTAAGCCCCCTCCCTCCGTTTTTTCATTACAAGCACCTGCCCTTTTCTAGTAGTTAAGATGAATCCTGCTTTCATAGAGCGGTCCTCATAAAATCATGCTATCATAGACATGATATAAAGCTGATTCTAATAAAGTCATACGTACGTAGATATAAAACGAAGGTGGTCTAAATATTCATACTTTCATGGAATAATATGAAAGTGGTCCAAATAAAGTCGTAAGTTCATAGGCTGTGACGTACTACAGAGATGAATCCCGTGTCAAGACGACAAATCTGCAGCGTTACATTCCGTCAGTGCAGCTTAGTTGGGAGAGCAACTTACTCCAGAGTGAGGGGGTGCGGCTTCGAACCCCGTCGCGGACAAATTTCTGTTTTCACATTGGGAACGTAAAAATGGTTCTACTGGCTATTGGGTTCTTCGAAAGATGTGTGATGTTTGTTCCCCACATCGTCTGGAATTGATGAAAAATGCCTACTTCGCTTCAAAAAAAAAAAAAAAAAAAAAAAAAGTTAGGAGGGAGATGATGTGATGTATACTACAGAGATGAATCACGTGTCAAGACGACAAATCTGCAACGGTATATTCCGTCCGTGTAGCTTAGTTGGGAGAGCAACTTGCTCCGGAGTGAGGGGGCGCGATTTTGATTGTTCTCAAATTTGGGTTTTCACAAGACATAATACTAAAGTGATCCTATGTAAAGCGCGGAGGCAGTGTATTTCGACAATTTTATTGTACGGATGTTCAGAAACTATAAAAAAAAAGTTAATCTGAAGATATGCAGTTGTGATGCAGGTAGCATGGATTTAACGGTAAAAAGAGGGCATAAAACTACTCGCTTAGAAGTTTTGGTCGACAAGTAGACCCTTTTCCTATTAAAAAAAAAAGATATAACCAAAAACATTGTTGCCCCTAGAGGGCCACGTTCTAACCAACAGAGGGTCATGGGCAACACTTTTGAAAGCCACTAGAGCTGCACAGGCGCTGCGAGGATACACTTGAATTTTGATACTCCCACAAGGAGACAAGATCCAGCCAACTCCCACGAAGATCACATTTCAAGCCTGACAGTCCTTTTTCTGAATCCCTTTTCAATGGAATAACCGGATTTCTCGCGATATCCAGAATGTAAATAATTCATTCGACTGGGAAAGAAATCGTCCGTCGCAAAGCTGCTCCGCCCATGTGCCCGCCAGGACGATGAGGAGGACGCAGAGGGGGAGATAGAGAAGAAGTGAAGACGAACTTTCGACAAAAAGATTGATCCACATTATCCACCCTTAATTCGACTGAAAATAGGCGTGATATATCGACTGAATTTGGCCCCTGGCCAAAAAGCAGCAAAAGTAGAAAAGATCGGTGACCTCATAAAAGGCAATCCACCAACAGACAAAACACTATCCAGCTGTGATAGATCCACACACATGACGGATGACAGCGAGAAGGGAGGGAAGAAACTCGCTCGAGGGGCTAAAAAAGCAGATAATCGAAACTAATCCTCCCTATAATCAATTATTGATTCATTCATTCCATGTGTGCGTGTGTTTCATTATTCTTCTTCCAGTAGAGATTCATAACTTCTGCACTGGAAGTCATCTCAGGAAACGATGACGGAGGGAGAAGGCTGATCGTTGAGTGAACGGAGGGTTGGAGGGAGGTCGGGGAGGGGGTAGAAAAGAAGCCTGAGAGAGAAACTGGAGTGCAATCAGTGATATACGATGAGAAGTAGATCGCCACGGTCATTCATATTTTTTGGGGGGGCTGATGTCGTCTGCAGACGAATACGTTGATTTTTCCTCCACCATCAGCAAAGTTATTTGCCACTACGCGTATACAATGATTTCGGGAAGCCAGCTGAATGAAGGCAGTGGGTAAGTGAAAATTGGGCTCCTCGATTCGCGTTCTGGGGGAATGCCAGAAATATTTGCATTGTCAGGAATCAGGTTTCACTTTTCGTTGCCCTGTATGAGGCATTTATTATCGGAACTAGAAATCTTCGGCGCACCGTGTGGTTGCGTTTCTATTTTATTTTCCTTTGCTAATGAAATAAGGTTTTCCAGAGTAATTCGTATCTTTCTGGAACAATAACTTTTCTTCAGATTTGCCAACTTTCAAGAACTGAAATCCGTAAAATTTTTTTTAGTGAACGTTTAATCGATACGTTCGATTGACTGATGTATGGAATATATCGATTAGGATCCTGATCATTATGAAAGTGATTTGTCGATTTTAATCGATTTCTTATGCTGCAATTAGAAAATCTGGCACTATTCAACGCTAATAGCGATCAAAAATCAATCGATACATAATTATCTCATTAGTACGTTACCGTTAGGTTACATGCACAGATAAAAAGTTCATTTGTATTTGCGATATATTGCAGTAGCTTTTCACTTTAACTTAACTGAGGTTTTGACTTTAAATTTTTGTGCAAAAAATATCAGAATAACTTTAACAAACGCAATTGCAAGTCTTATACCCGAGACTTCTAATTTTCACCTCTCTCTAAGCAGTTGTCGCCAATCGTAATCTTACAGGGCCACCCCGGTGGAGGAGTGGTCTAAGGCGCTGGCCTCTGATCATTCGTCCGTAAGGGCGAATCTCGGCCAGGCATGGGTGTTGTGCTTGTCTTACGGCACTGGCTCTCTCCCTTCCCTGGAACCAGTGACCGTAAATTAGGGACAGGCGACTGCTTATAGCCCATTGAGTTGCTCACGGTGGTCGTTAAATCTCCAATAAAAAAATCTTACAGCGTTTTTACAGTCCCCCGCTGGGATACCAGCAGACAGAAGTAGTATAAAAGGACCGGGACTGCCTATCCGGAACAGGGTGGTGTGTACCTTTCCAGTCGGCGGGAGAGCGCTCCTACCGGAAGTATCTTATCTCTGGAGATAGCAGTATTTATTGGACTTTGACCAATTTTTGGGAAATCAAGCGGAAATGTAGTCATGTCAATTCTGAGTCTTTTGCCCCTCCAATATTATTTATTCGTAATTTTTTCGTGTACTATTTATTCCCTCTAATTTTTTTTATATAACATTTACGCTATTTCTTCATGTGTTTTTTTTTTTTTTAATTTTTTTGCATGTTCTGAGGGAGATTTTTTCCGTAGATGTAATGAATCTTTTGGGGAACTTTTCTTAGTTGAGAGGAATTTAAAAATGGAGTGGGAGGGGGAGTTGACGTTATTTGAGTTGTGTACGAGATGGTGTGAACATGAATTTTTCTGTTACAACGTCTCTCGTTGAACTGTTGTAATGGAGGATGTAATAACAGCCGAAAAAGAAGGAAGTTTTGGTGGTGTCAATGCTTTATTCCGTGCGGTCAAGAAAGAAGGCGTCAAGAAAAAAGACGTAGAAAAATGGCTGAAGGGGGAGAAAACGTACATCTTCCATAAGACAGCGAGACGTCATTTTACGACAAACAGAGTTATGGTGAACAAAATAGGTCAACAGGTTCAAGCAGACTTGGTTGACCTCCCCAGTATGAGCCGTCATAACGATGGATTTTGTTACTTGTTGACGTGCATTGATATATTTTCCAAATATGCGTGAGTGATTTCCCTAAAACAAAAGTCAAGGTCCCATATCGTTCAAGCATTTTCCAAGATTTTCGAGCACAGAAAACCGCCAAAACTGCAAACAGATAAAGGAACTGAATTTAAGAACAAATAGTTTCAAAAGTTTTTAAAACAGCACGAGGTGCATTTCTTTACGACGAACAACGAGACGAAAGCAAGTGTTGTGGAAAGATTCAATCGCACGCTCAAAACTAGAATGTCGCGTTACTTTACAAATCAAAATACATTCAGATTCCTAGACGTGCTCGATGATTTAGTCCGCAGTTACAATCATTCTACGCATCGAAGTATAAAAATGAAACCTGTGGAAGCGAACGGTAAAACAATGAAAGGCAAGTGTTTCACAACCTGTATGGTCACCTCAAGAGGCAAAAACCTTCCTATAAATTTCAAATCGGTGATTCAGTGAGGATTTCTAAAGCCAAATTAACGTTTGAAAAGGGATATGAATCAAATTGGACGGAAGAAGTGTTTGTGGTGAGCGACCTTGTTCCAAGATCCCCTCCCGTGTACTAAGTAAAAGATTTATTGAACGAAGAGCTCGAAGGAACTTTTTACGCAGGAGAGCTTCAAAAAGTGACTCTCTCCGAGTCCTTTACGATTGAACGTGTTTTGAAGAAACGCAAAAGAAAAGGAAAAATGTAATATCTTGTCAAATTTAAAGGGTATCCCGTTTCAATGCCTGAATCCCCTCGAAAGACTTAACGTCACTATAAAACCAACTTTTGTTTTAGATGAAACATCATTCGTCAAGATGAGTTTCTATCTGACGTTACCTAGCGACAGCTCTCTCGACAACTTTTCAGACAATAATATTTCTGATTTTTTCACGCGTCTTCTTTCCCCGATCAAACTCAATGGAGACTGGGAAGTGGGACTCGTCGAACTCATCTACCCCCATTCCTGGTTTAATGCGAATGTAAATTCAAATTTCTTTTGTTATGGTGTCGGTCCACGACAACTGAAAGTAGCAAAAAATCCCTGCAGGATATTATGATTCGGTGGGAGACGTGGTAAAAGCCATGTCCCATCACTGGTCGAAAAAAATTACGATGTTTTTCAATAAAACCACGAGGCGGCTCAAGGCAGCTTTGTCTCATGATTCTCAGCTGGAGTTATATCCTGGAATAGCTGAAATTCTAGGTTTTCAACCTGAAGTGTATTCGGCATAAGAAGGGAGTGATGTCACAGTTCATGGAAATTTCGTAGGCGACCTGAACGCGTCACTTTCCCTATTGTACGTGTACAGCGATATCGTGGAACCTCAGCCTGTGGGAGACATGGTTGCCCCTCTCCTACGCATCGTTAAAGTCACCGGAGAAGACGGAGATGTGGTGAGCGCCTTGTACGACCGCCCTCATTGTTTGCCTCTCGCAAGGAAACATTTCCAAACCATCGAAACGTTATAAGGAAACACTCAAGCCAATGAGTGCTATTTGAACGCGGGAGAGCGATCATCAAACTTCACTTTCGTCTCAAGGCTCTGTAGTCATGTACGTACCATGACGCTGTTGTACACAATCCTTCGAGGATTACTACTTTTATATATATATATATATATATATATATATATATATATATATATATATATATATATATATATATATATATCATCATCATCATCATTGTCAACCATTATCAATCCACTGCTGGACGAAGGTCTCCCCAAGTTTCCTCCACAACGGTCTGTCTTGTGCCAGTCTCCTCCATGTCACTCCCGCATATTTACGAATTTCATCCACCCATCTCCCATGTGGTCTTTTTCTGGGTCTTTTACCAGAAAAAGACCATATATATATATATATATATATAATCCTTCGAGGTTTAATACGGTTTTTATTATTCGAGATTTAACGACCACCGTGAGCAACTCAGTGGTCAATAAGCAGTCGCCCGTCCCTAATTTAGAGCCACTGGTTCCAGGGAAGGGAGAGAGCCAGCGGCATAAGACAAACACAACATCCATGCCTCACCGGGATTTGAACCCGGACCCATCTCGGAAAATGATCAGAAGCCATCGCATAGACCTCGACCTCACTGCGCCGCCGGGGCGGCAAAAGGTTTAGTCTACTATCAAGGAGGGCCATTTCAAAAAGGGTATGGACTTGGACGACTTTTTCGTTCGTTATTTAGAGCAGCGCTGCTATTTTTTAAACAAGGTGCAAAAACTCTTGGAAATCAAGTTTTACGAACGGGCGTGGATCGCGCCAATGACTTCATTCAAAGCAAGGACGTGAAAACGGCAGCCAAACTGTAAACTAAAGAAGCATGACAAATTTTCACCGGCAAAGCAGCTAATAAAGTGAAGAAAATGTTGGGAGGAAGGGTTAAAAGGAAGATAAAAACGAAGAAACGCATCATTCGTTCAAAGAAAGCCAAGAGAACAGCACGCGATACTTTTGATCCGTAAACCATGGCTCTGATTCAGTCATTCTACCGTATGTTTAAAGTTTGAACTGGATTTATTTGTTTTACTACCTACCCAAACGAGCATAGAAAAAGGACAATGGATCGAATTCCAACCCTTAGCCAACATGCGAGATGGAGGACCTATGGAATTTAATATTTCTGGGAGTGGAGAAGAATCCATGGACTTGTCTTCCAGTCAACTCTACGTGAAAATTAAAATTGTGAAAGCTGACAATTCTATCCTAGCTGACAAAGAGCCAGTGGGTCCCATTAACTGAGATCTTCATTCTCTGTTTTCCCAAGTCGACATCAGTTTAAACGAAAGAGTGATATCTTCCTCAAGCAACACGTATCCATACAGAACTTATATTGAAACTCTACTGAATCATGGAGAAGCAAAGAAAACCTATTTAGCATGTGAAGGATTTTTTACAAGGATACAGCCGAACATCTGTATGAAATTAATCCCACGAATGCTACGAACAAGGGATTACATCGTAGCTACGAGCTCGTGAAAGACAGCAAAACGTTAGATATGATTGGAACCTTGCACTGTGATTTATTTTTTCAAAACAGACTGCTACTCAATTTAGTAGACGTGAAAATTAAACTGGTTTGAAGCAAACCTGATTTCTACCTCGTTTCCTCCTCCGAGGTCCCCAATTACAGAGTTCTCATCGAACATGCATCGATTTTTGTGAAAAAAATGAAAGTCAACCGCAGAGTTGCCACCGGTCATGCAAAAGGAAGAGAAAATCTCCTGTCAAATATCCCATTGATCGTGTTTTATGCAAAGTGTATTCCGTCTTTCAAGGAAGTATATTCTTGGTGCAAGACAACGTATTCCTAGGACAAATGCCCAAAAGACTAGTTATTGGATGCGTAAACAACGATGCATTTATGGTTCATATAAATCAAACCCCTTTGAATTCAAGCATTATGATGTAAACATTCTCGCCGTGTACGTTGACGGACAACCAGTTCTTCATAAACCTCTAGAACCCAATTTTGAAAAGGGAAACACAATTCGGTCCTTCCATAGTATATTTATAGGCACCGAGAAACTGGGTCACAACAGTGGAATATACAACATCGATCGAGACTAATTTTCCAAGGGGTACACTCTTTATGCATTCGATCTCAGTCCGGACCTGTGTGATGGAAGACATATGAACCTGATCCAGCAAGGAAATTTAAAAGTGGAAATCCGCTTTGCCTAAAACCATTTCTCTGCTAGTCTACGCCGAGTTCCAGAACATTATTGAAATTTCCAAGTCCAGAAACATTTGCGATTTCTCCAATTGAAGAAATGAATAGTGTTCAAATAACGAAGCCCTTAAAGCGAGATCACGTGACATGACGTTCCTTCCTCGGAGTGTTTGCCTGTGACCAAAAGAATTGTAAAAGTTTCCAGCATGCCTTGTGGTGAATACGGATCGGCATGAAAATCCTGGGAAACACTGGCTGGCTGGCTGTGTATATGGCAAACTCAAAAACAATGGAATTTTTTAATTCTTTTGGACATTCTCCAGAATATTTTCAAGCACCTATTGAACGATTTGTCTCCAAGTTTGATTATGTGAATTTTAATTAAGTACCTCTTCAAAGTTCGTTTACGGCCGTTTGTGGTCGATTTTTTATTTTCTTCTTCTATTCTAGATGTCGTGGAAAAAGCTTATACTTCATTGTAAGAAATTTTCGATAGAATCTGAAACAAATGATGTGCGTGTCTGTCATTTTGTTCGAAAAAAATTGGAATTATATCAACATCTAGAATTTAAAATAAAAATTTGAGGACTCTATTTTATGCGTCTTGTCTTTAAATTGTTTTAAAACTTTTTAATGACCTCAGTTGACAACATGGAAGTGCCCAGACAACATCATCGTTTCACAGTCTGATATCGGGTCCTACGGGATGTGGGAAGACTCAGTTTGTAAAACGCTTACCTCAGCATCAAGGGGAAGTCATCTCTCCCCCTCCAGAACACGCGGTGTGGTTCTACGGGGTTCACCAAATATTGTATGATGAAAACGTGACATTTGTGGAAGGCCTCCCCTACAATTGCTGTGACTATGTGAAAGGAAGAACAATATTTGTCATCGACGATCTCATGACTAAATGCGGAAGCGATAAAAAATTAACTCGTTCACTAGAGGGAGTCATCATTTCAATGTGTCCGTGATATTCATTACTGAAAATATTTTTCATAAAGGGAAAGAAATGCGAGAAATTTCACTGAATGCTCATTATCTGTTTATGTTTAAATCACGAAGAGATGTGAATCAAATCACTCATTTAGGGAGGCAGTTGTATCCTAGTAAACTTAAATGTTTTCAAATGTATATGGATGCCACACAATTCCCTTACAACTATTTATCGATTGATCTAAAACCTGAGATAAAGGATTAAGGTTACGCTCCCAGATACTTCCGGGAGACATTCAAGTAATACACCAACCTCGGTGAAATGAAATGAGAAGCAGCAAAGCCTCTATGATTCTCAGTTTTCAACATTACGTTGTCTAAGCAACAGGTCCAACTTTTACGCATGATTCAACATTGCCCAGAAAAAGTATTAAAAAACCTATTCTCAAAATGTAGAAAAAATGGAATTAAAGCTACATGTGAAGTTTGTATGATTACGTTGAAAGAAAATGTTCCGCTTCCTCTCGCCCAGAAACATTCATTGCAACGGCATAGGCACACCTTGCGAGCTCTGTCTCTCTCTCTCTCGAAAATGAGGCTACTGTATAAAAGAAGAAACTCCTTATTCAAAAAGGGAGATTTTTAGGCTTGTTGATTCCTGCTCAGTGTGCTAACGACTCTGCTTACGAAATAATGGAATTCGGTAAGAAAATGGTTCTGATTCCCGAAAAACGGATTTTCCGTCATATGCCCAAAGAAAAAACGTTAACGGACTTAGACAAAAAAATGAAGACAACTCTACTAAGCAAAGAGTCTGACTATATATATATATATATATATGTATGATCCAGGAATTTGCTGACAAGAGTAAAGAAGTGGGATTAAAAATGAACTTTCAGAAGACAAGTGATGTACAATGCTTTTACAAGAAATGAAGATTTATCGATTGATGGAGAAAAGCTGGAGATAACAGACACGTACGTTTATCTTGGACAGCAGATATCAAGTGAGGGTCACATTGGTGAAGAAATTAATCGGTGTACAAAACTTGCCTGGAGAGCTTTTGGAAGAAACAGCATAATTTTCAAGATCAATATGCCATTATGTCTTAAAAGAAAAGTGTTTGATCAATGCATCCTTGCAGTGCTTACGTATGGTGCAGAGACGTGGACCTTAGCTAAAAGAGACATACAAAGGCTGCGGACAACTCAATGAAGCATGGAGAGGTGCATGCTTGGTGTAACCAGGAGAGATAAGAAGAGGAACACGTGGATCCGAAAAATGACAAGAGTGGAAGACATCATGATCAGAGTTAAATCCCTGAAATGGCAATGGGCTAGACATACTGCCAGAAGAACAGACCATCGATGGACAGCCGAAATTTTAGATTGGATTCCAAGGGACAGGAAAAGACCCAGAAGAAGACCACATGGAAGATGGGTGGATGAAATTCGAAAGTATGCGGGAGTGACATGGAGGAGACTGGCACAAGACAGACCGTGGTGGAGGAAACTTGGGGAGACCTTCGTCCAGCAGTGGATTGATAATGGTTGACAATGATGATGATGATATATATATATAACCAAGTCTTGAATAAACTCATTCATGTTTCCAGCTTCAACTCTCCGGTAACATCTCATGAAACCCCATCGAGAACTGAAGCAAACATCGAACCAGCGAAATATGAACTTGCCAAAAGAAAGTAAGAAAAAGTTTATGTTGAAGACCTTATCGTTCAGCCCGTTCCTTCTAACTTGAAACGATATGCAAGAAATGTGTTGGACGTCTTTAAAACGAACTCTGATATTATTGGATGGAGCTCCAAAGCAGAACTCCAAGTTCGAGGACGCATCGGGAAAAACACGAATATAGTTGACCTTGTGGACTCTATGTTTCGAAGCAAGGGATCTATTGCAAATACCTCTTGAACTTGTAAAAGCGTTAAAGGACATTAATTTGCCCACAAAGTACATTAAAAAAAACAAATATTGAAAGTTCCTGTACAAGGAAATTCTGTTGTAACTTCTAAACTAAAAAAGTCCAAAGCTAAGAAAATGTGTAAAAATCTCAACTCTGTTAGTTGGATTCCTTATTAAAAATTTAGATGGAAAGAAAATATAGACTCTTTTTTTCTTGAGTTGATATTTTTTCTTACTTTTTTCTTTTTTTAATGTATTAGTTTTCTAAAAGTTCATTTTGAGAAGAAGGTTAAATTTTGTTTGAAAGAATTTTGCAAAGTCCATTTTCGGAAAAGTTAATTCTTTCTTAGGGTTAAAAAAGGGTCACTTCATTTTTCTTAGGGCGGTTCTGAGAAAACTCGTTTTAGGGACAGAATTGCAACGAGTAAAATTCTCTAAAAGAACGTTTTCGTAAAAGTTGAAAATAGATCAGGGGCAAAATGGAATGTTTTAAAAAAAGGTCAGAACGAGTTTCTGAAAGTGGAAAATAGAACAGGTTGAAAATTGGAAAGAAAGAAAATGCACTTCATGGAAGATCATTAGAATTAGCTACGGCTGAAGGTCCCCCGAGTGGGTTCATAAACCAATACTCGTATTATCCATTCAAAGAATGGGGGTGTCAGGAAAGCCACTTACCCTCTTTGTCGCCTTCTTGTAGCGTACGGAGGTGGTGAACTTCACCAAACATGGATCCATAATATTGCAAAAACACATTCAGGTTCACGAGGGGGTTTACGCCTACGCCAGTGACCTTCATACATACGGAACATACGTTCACTTCCTCATTCCCACAAACATTCATACAGAAAAATATAAATGAATAAAAATAAGTAAAAAAAAATTGGTCTTGAAAAGGACTTTTTTGTTTGTCCTAAAAAGGATTTTTTGCCCTTAGTACATGGTTTTCAGTCTTTAGCAAATTCTTTGCAATTATTCCTTCCAAGAACGCTTTGGATGGGATATGGTCTGCAGTGGCAGCAATGAAAGGTTCCGCTAGAACCTTGAGGCCCAGTGCAACATGCTGTTTAGGAATTTTATGATTTTTCCATAAATCTTAAGTTTGCTGAGATCTCTACTCAAATATTCCATTTCATTCTGTAAACGAAGAAAATATTCTTTAGCTTCAGAATCAGAAAACAACTTGCTATATGTAAAATGGAGACCATCATTATGATAAGAAGAATGCATTTCTTCAGACGAGCAGCAGTAATTGAAAATTCAGTACACTCACACCGAACAACGAAGTGAGAATGAAGGAGCGAAGCTTGAGATAAGGCGTACGGCAACAGATGACGTCAGATGATGGGGAGGAAATTTAGTAGAAGCTATTTTTTAGTTCTGGAAAGACCCCCCCCCCCCCACCTTCAGCATGACTTATGAGATTTGTCAGAAGCGTCCTTTCTTCGAAATTTAGGAAAACTTTTCTCAGAAAGACCCCTTCCCAATAGCGGTGGCAAAGGAAATCCCTAGGAATTCGTGCACGAATAAGCAACACTATAGTAATAAAAAAAACATTCCTCAATTAAAACAAAATAAAAGTTTTAACGAGCAAGTTCCTTCTTTTGTAAATAATCCCCCCATCTCGTTGAATGCATTTTGAACCCCCCCGCCCCCTGGAAGGATCTTTAGAACACAGAGCCAAACTGAACGAAGAAAAAATTATTTGTTGCGCAAGGTGTAAACACTCCCTGTGAATGCAGATTTTCGTCCACAAAAGCAATGTGACGGGATATTCCAAAATCCCCTGAATTCTCCACTGAGGAAATAACTTGTTATTCCAGTACAGACAGCTTTGACAACAAGGCTTCAGTTAAAACAAGGAAAGAAATGAAAGCTAGGAGGAGCAACAAATGAGACAAATTCAAAACTGAAACAAAAACAATGGACTATTTCCCGACATTTTTAAAATGACGTTATTTGAGAGGAGATTTTTCATGTCAATTTTTTCCAACAGGAAAAGATTTCATGTGAGCAAATAAAAAAAAAATCTTGAGAAGTAACTTGGAATTCATTCTTCGCGTGAGCAAATAAATAAATTTTTTGAGAAGTAACTTGAAAATTTAACTCGAATTCATGACATATGTCTTTGAACAGAAAAAGATTTCATGATAGTAAATAAAAATCTTGGAAAGTAACTTGAAACCTTTTTTTTTATATGAATCCAAGCGGCCAGCAGCAAAGTGACGGAGGCAGAACATAGAGCTGGGTCTTTGAATATTCATTCTTTTACTTCTTTTAGTAGGGCAAAGAGATGACTGCCGTGTGGACCCCTCCATGCCAAGCAGTTTATTAAAAAAAAGGAGTGGTTCGAAAAAGGCAGCTATTTTGCTTTTAATTTTTTTCGGTGGAGGCACCTTTGAATCTAAAAAATAATGCCCATAAGGAAGTGAATGAATATTGTCATGGGATACGACTTGCTTGTTGTCATATGGGGTAAGAAACGTTTTGTTTATGACAACAGTGTAAACTGAATGTCTCATGCTTCGAATGCAATAACTCAGATTTTTCTTCTCCTGCATATGAATTAATCAGAATGTTACCTTGGAATAAAGGTTTCATGATTTCAAAATGGAAGTCGTACATTCTAGTTTTGGAAATATCTAAAATGGCGACACCCCAAAAAATGGGTTCGTTGAATGTGAGGTGAGTCAGACTGAAATGCATAGCCACCAGAAAACTACCATCAGCTTCATTTTTCAGTATGGTGCCGTTTTTAAAATTGGGCTTACTGAGAAGCTTTTCCAGTCGAGTGTCTTCGCACACCAATTCAACTTTGGTTCGGTTGCGAATATTTCCCATCGCTTTGCCAGACAGAATTGTTCATTAAGTTCAAAAAATCTTCGTCAACATCATTTTTAGCCCGCTTTCTTATCTCTGTATTCAGTTGAATATAAGGTTGCAACCACCTGCTTTGATCAAAGCTTCGCCCTCGATGCACTTTGGAAATAATGAGACCTACTTTTACTGCCTGTTTTAGAATTCTGTAATGAGCCACATATCTGGTTTTGTACCTTAAAGTTGTCAGCAATTTCACCTGACAAGTTCCGGGAACAACTTCCGTTTCTGGGTAGAAAGGCAAATCCGAATGAAGATCATGAAGGTGGTCATGATAGCAGATGTCAACATCGAGAGTGTATGCCGTGCTGGCAATGCCCGCTATGCTGGTGGCGTCCAATTGCTTCAGTTCTTTTTGGGAAATTCTTAACCGGAAGTGACTCATTCATAGCAAAACCATACAGGTTGGTATAGTCGAGATAAGAGATGAAGCTGGTTTCTTTGAAGGCACCAAAACTTTTAAGATATTTATTATTTGTCACAAAATGCCGCTTCACACACATACACAAGCCATCCCGCTTTCCGCTCTCCAGAAAAAGTTACTGATCATAGTCACTTAGAAGCGGAACAGAGACTTGTGCACTTGAGCATTGCAGACCAACTTAAGCCAGGACAACTGAAGAACTAAGCTGGATCTAAAGTTTCCTGGCAAATATTTCTGAAATTTTCAAACACATCTGTCAAAATGAGCACATGTTTTTAAATACACATCTGCATACTGCCGCAAATTCTGAATATTCATGACCGCCCAGACTTGTTTTGGCATGCTCATAATCTTCTCGTGTCATGTGGCAATTAGTTAACTTGTTGAAGGAATCATTTTGTGGAGGCAAAAAAGTTTCGTTCAACTTGCTGTATGAGGAAATGTAATCATATGGGGAGATGCCTTTCTGCGTGAGGAGATTAAATTCATCATTAGGAAAATGCTGTTTGCTAATTTCGATAAACTGCTTGGCGTGAATCGAAAACTGTCCAGGAAACGAACCTCAAAGCCCACCCATGTTTTTAGAAAATGAAATATATGTTTCCGTCGACTCGGGATCACGCCAATATTTCCAGGATATTAGCAATCCAATTCCTTAATGATGAAATGTGAGTCGTATACCGACAGGTTATACATTATTAGTACCGGAACAAAAGAGGGATTTTTGAAATTGATGTAGCAGAAAGCATGAGCGGGTCCTCTGAATTTCCCAGTACGATGATCGTGGTCCGCTAGCTTCTTTTTTGATTTGCTCCCGGAATTAAATCATCCTTCACCACAAATAAGACATATGCTTGCTTTTCGAAAAGAATCTTTTTCTGCCTCCGTCAGTTTTGTCATAGGCACAGTGATTTTGTAATTTTTGTGAATGACTAAAAAAATTCGCCTTCTTTGAGAGTGTGAAGGAAATGACTCACAACACCCTGCTCTGTGAGTTCGGAAAACATCGTACTGACCTTCTACATCTTTTATGTAATAAGCATATGACATAATTTCATGGGACTGAGATGGGATGGTGAAGGCCTCGCTTGGATTCGGAAACGGACCTTGAATGGGTTTTAATACGCTCTCGAAATCCGCGTACGCAACAAAAGGAACCCGCTGGCTGAACTTGAAATCTTTAAAACTTAGTTCTTTGTCTTCAGGCATCTTGATCAGGGCTGACTTGCTTTTATTGCATAAGATTTTGTGCTCATTTAATTTTTGCTCTCCATTGTACTGAGTATCATAGGTTTTAAAACATTTCTTGCAGATGTGTACTTTTTTCTGAGTTGTAGACAACTGACTGGAAATAAGCCGCTCAAAATTAGAACTGTAAGCAAAGTGGTTACAACCTCCGTTTTCCAAATGCATAAATCTCTATGGTCTGCCAACTCTTCTTCGCATACGTTAATAGAAAAAAATTTACCAGCTTCATTTTATCCCAAGTATATTGATGCGCATGTTGTTGGTTTTCTCAAATTTGGGGACGTCGGAAATCTTGATGGGATATTCCACGAAATCGCACTTGTAACCGCCTTCAAAAAGAGGATCGGAAAGATAGGAGGCTACTGTTTTTCGATTTCTCCTTTGATCTTTAAGACAGGGGTCCACACGACATATTTGAAGCAGAAGGAATCTGAATTTTGAACGTCCACGACAGCTTTTTTGTCCTGGATATGGCTGGGTAGCATAATAAAAGAACCTCCTCTCAATGGCCTAAACCGATTAACCCGGAGTTCGAACTACTTCACGTGAGAAAAAATCCAACTTGAACCTTCGCATTCAAAAGATCCATTGAGAAGTTTCCTGGACATTGTTCAAAAAAATTCCCAGAGATTTGTCGACCGACACACTGGCTTATTACTTATTTTAAATTCAGAGAACAATAATCAAATTCCTCCGGGTAATCGAGTTTATGCTTTTTAAAAGCGACCTGCATAAATGCATTCACTTTAATTGATGAGTGGGCTACCAGTGCATGTTCTAGAATGCTTACAGTTGAATTTTTTACGTCATTCAAAAATGTGGAGAGACAGTTCGCTGTTTCCCCTTCCGGAACAATCTTGAAATTTTGTAGCCGGCTCTGAGCTACCGATTGGACTTCCACAAACCTTCCCATATTCAATGGAGGAGAAGGAAAGGGAGCTTCGTGGCTGGAGCCAGCAACAACCTCATGACTGGGGCCGGCAACCACCTCGTGGCTGGGGCCGGCAACCACCTCGTGGCTGGGGCCGGCAACAACCTCGTGACTAGGGCCTACTGCTGCAAAAACCTCGTGGCTGGAGCCTGCAACATTTGAATGGGCTGCCAAAGACGCATTCAACGAGTTCCCTCATTCTGAATTCCCGAATGAAATTTAGATGAATGTTTTTTCATGTCCGAGTTCCTAGAGAATCCCTTGCCACAAACCTTACACGAAACAGAATTACCCCCATAATGAATTTTCATATGACTGTACAAATTCCTTTTCAAAGTGAAGATCTGACAGATCTTACAAGGCAAAGAGGAAGGAGGAAGAGGGGCCTGCATTTCATCAGGTACGAAGGAGGAAAACAGATCTTCTGAAATAGGTAATTCCTCCAACGCCTCGAACACGTCTGAGTTTTGGAGAAACGCCTCTTGATCTTCGAGCTACCATTCATTCTGTGAAAGAATAAAAAAGAAAAAAATTAACTTTCTCCCCTAGGAACGTATTTTCAAGTAACAAACATTGAAATGGGGAAAAAAGGTTTGAAAAGAACAAGTGTCCCCAAGTAGTAGGCCTACTTGGGGACACTTGTTCTTTTCAAATTACACCAACCTGAGATAAAAATATGCCGTCCGTAAAATAACAGTAATAGAAGTAGAATTTCTGTAAAAACAGTAAAACTTGGCAAGTATGTTTTCTCTCACTGAGAAATGTTTACCCCAGAAATCAGACTTCCGTTTCAAGCAGCTAAAGTCAGTTGAGCAATAATTTTGTGCAGTCCTATAACAACATCAGCACCATAGATGTTTTAAGCACGATTAAAATTATATCCAGTGAATGAAAATAACTACAATACACTTAAAAAACCTCCAATTTAAAGAATTTAATTTAAGATATTCATTAAAAGCATTAGATCTTTCGGATCCTCAGATGCGTACACAATTTGATGCTATGTGCCTCAGCACACATCTGAATCATCAAAACAGCTAGAGGAATATTCACGGATTATTGGCTTATTTTCACTGTAGTCCATGTTATTACTTCATTTGGAAAACTTCAAAAATTCCACTATCCTGGAGTGGAAAACGAACCTTCCAATTTCCGGTCGAGCATGCTGGTCATTATACTACCCAGGACAAGGACAAGGAAAATTGTGGAATTTTTCAAGTTTTCTGAATGAAGTAAATACATGGAATACAGTGAAAATATGCCAATAATCCGCGAATATTCCTCTAGTCATGTTTTGATGATTGTGGATGTGTGCGGATGCACATAGCATTAAATGCAAACCATGTATAAATGAAGAATTATTTCTTCGGAGAAATTCGTTTCTCAAACATAAGTACACAATTCGTGTACGCATCTGAGGATGGACCCTGGGAAAGTCCGAAAGATCTAATGCTTAAATGAAATTGTTAAATTGAAGGTTTTTTAAGGGTATCATAGTTATTTTAATTCACTGGATATACTTTTAATTGTGCTAAGGCAGCTATGTTACTGACACTGATTAAACTAGCAGTTTTTTTCTGTGTTCCTCCGCGTCTAACTTACTCACTTTCTATTTCTAACTCACTCACTCTGTTTCCCTCGTTCATTCATCCTGTTCTCATTTTTACGCACGTTTCTCAATTCCTTACACTCCTCCTTACTTAATCATTCTCTATCTCTTCTGATACAAGGGCTCACTTTCTCAGTTCCCATCTCTTCCGTATTTACCTCCGTCAATCCAACTCTCAGTCCAGTCCCCAAATACAGTGACTTTGCCTCAGTGTATGTTTAGTCACACGATCTCAGTGAGTATTTAGCACTTCTTATACAAGAGCTCACTCTCTCAATCCCTATCTCTTCCGCATTAACCTCCGTCAATCTGACTCCCAGTCTCTGTCCAGTCCCCATACGCAGGCACTCGGTCTAAATGTATATTTAGACACCCTGCCTGTGTATATTTAGTCACTTGTTACAGGGCTTTGGTGACGGGCAGTTATAAGCCCCGTTTGAGTTCGATATTTAAGCCTAACTGCAGTTCGTTGTGATTTTTACGAAGAAAGCATATCACGAAGGTAATAAAAACAGTTGCGACATTAATTATTATCTAATTCCCCTTATTGGTTTATCCTCGAATTAGTCTTAGTTTTTTAATCCAAAAGTTTCAGTCATCTAGTTACTTTTTCTATTTCATAATTATTAGTTCTTTCGTACTTTAAGTCTACGTAACTTTTATTTTTTTCACGATGGCCTTCTCGGAGAACCGAAAAGGTGCTTCTTCTCAGATCATTCATTCTCTCACGATCTGTTCCAAACTTCTGCTTCCACTGACGTGAGCGCCCTGTCCTCCTCTAGCTCAACCCCTAGCTTAAGGAACGCGCATTCCTCGGCTCCAAAAGCAATAAAATCATTTAGTCCCTTCGGATCACAATGCACTAATCGCTGCGTAGGCCAATACATTTTGCCAACATACTAAGCTCAATTTCCACGGAAAACGCTGCTGCTTCACAACTCCGCTGGCTACTTGACAGAGAACATCTTAAAGATGACTTTCTGTTCTGACGACAAAAAGACCTATTTGAACATTCCCTATTTGAAAATGAATTATTTCTAAAACCTTATTAAACATCTGCAACACACCTTGTCTCAGTACATATTCAGTCACTTTGCCTCAGTGTATATATTCGTTCACTCTTTCCCTCAACTGCCTGTTTTCTTAGTCACTGTTTCATTCAGGCAAATTTCCTAACTTCCCCTCAAAAACGCACTTGTTGTTTACTTTCTCGCTCTAACACTAACATTCAGTTTCTGTTTACTTTCTTTTCCGCTTATGCTTTCTATCTTCCTGTTTCCCTCACTACCTCTCACACCTCTTTCTTTATACTTTCTCCACGTTGCCTCCACGCTTTCCCACGTACAACCTACGAGGATTTCTCTATACACTTTCTCTTTTACGCTCTCTTTCTACCTTCACTTTTTCGTTCAAGCTCGTGCTATATTTTTTTATTTACTCACTTCCACTTTTCTTTCGATACACATTCTCATTTACTCTCTCCCTCCCTCTCTCTTTTACACTCCATCTGTTTTTCACGTTCGTTACTCAGTTTTGAATCCTCTCTTTCAGCAGTTTATTTTCTACTCACTCTCTCTGCCTCTGTTATACACTCTCCGCCCTTTATCTATTCTGATTTATTTTTTCTCATTCAAATTTCCTTTTACTTATTCATTTCGGAATCCTATCAGAGAGGTTAAACATTTCGAAAACTTGCCAGTATGGCATTTCATTTGAGTAAAAATATGTTAAAGCTTCTATTTCTGTTTCACCTTCTTCTGTTTAATGAAGGGATGACTAAAGAAAATTCCGATTTGAAGCTTTTTTTTAGCTCATCACGTCCTTTTGTAAAAAAAGATCGTGCTTATGTTACCGATTTGTCCGTCCGTCCGTATGTACCCACGATATATCTGCAACTATTGGTCCGATTTGAAAAATTCTTTTTGCATTGGGAAGCTTGAAATATGCGAATGGTAATCCTTTATTTCGTTTTGTTTTTTACGACGTACGATTTTGCCGCTAGAGGGCGTAAATGCAGATGATGTCGAATTCAAACATATGTTTTATTTCACATATTTGCTTCTAAACATCCGATTGAAAAAATTCTTTTATCCTTCGATTCCATTTATGTCGAAGAGTATTTTAGATGTAGTTAGTTTTTCAAATTACGCATAGATTTTCCGCTAGGGGGCGTAAAAGTAAATTACATTTTCCCATATAACTCTTCTTCTAAAACTCCGATTTGAAAATTTTTTTCTTCAGCGAACACACCTCCAGATGGAAAATCTTTTGCATATGATTTCTAATTTTTGGTAAAGAATACTTTGGCCATCAGGGGGCGTAAGTGTTAATTTTTGCTTCTGATGTATTTGCCATAAAATCTGAGCTTCTAAAATATCGATTGAAAAAATTCTTTCGTAGACTGATACCACTCACATCGATAAACCTTTTCGGAATATTTTTTTCTTAAAATATTCCACAGTTTCTTCGCTAGGGGGCGATGATGTATATCTTATTTTTGTCAATATCTCTACTTCTAGGAGTCCGATTTGAAATTTTTTTTCTTTGTTGGAGTGTTTTCAGTGTGACATGTTTTTCATATAATTTCAAAATTTTCAAGTAATTCATAGACTTTCCGCTAGGGGGCGTAGAGGTAAGTTGCGTTTCTCCTTATATCTCTGCTTCAAAATCTCCGAGGCCGCCCCGTTGGCGCAGTGGTCTAAGGCGCTGGCCTCTGATCATTCGTCCGTAAGGGGTCCGGGTTCGAATCCCGGTCAGGCATGGATGTTGTGTTTGTCTTACGGCACTGGCTCTCTCCCTTCCCTGGAACCAGTGACCCTAAATTAGGGACGGGCGACTGCTTATAGCCCACTGAGTTGCTCACGGTGGTCGTTAAACCTCCAATCAAAAAAAAAAAAAAAAAATCTCCGATTTGAAAAATTCTTTCTGCACCGCATACAGCTCCTGATGGGAAATCACTTGCACATAATTTCTAATTTTGAAAAAAAAATGGTTTGGCCACCAGGGGGCGTAAATTTTAATTTCCGCTTCTGATGTATTTGCAGCGAAATATGAACTTCTAAACTCTCGATCGAAAAAAACGTCGTTTGTAGACCGATACTAACACTCATGTCGACAAACCTTTTACAAACATTTTCTTCTTAAAATAATGCATGGTTTCTACGCCAGGGGGCGTAGATGTATATCTTATTTTTGTCAATATCTCTACTTCTAGGAGTCCGATTTGAAAAATTCCTTCTTTGGTTGATAGTGTTTCCAGTGTGACGTGTTTTTCATATAATTTCAAAATTTTCAAGTAATTCGTAGACTTTCCGCTAGGGGCGTAAATGGAAATTTGCTTTTCCCCCTATATCTCTGCTTCTAAATATACGATTTGAAAAATTCTTTCGGCACCGGATACAGCTCCTGTTGAGCAATCCTTTGCACGCAATTTCTAATTTTTGTAAAAAATGGTTTGGCCACCAGGTGGCGTAAGTCTTAATTTCAGCTTCTTCGTGTATTTGCAGCGAAATATGTGCTTCTAAAATCTCGATTGCAAAAAAAAGTAGTTTGTTGACCGATACTACTCATGTCGACAAACCTTTTAGGAACATTTTCTTCCTGAAATGATGCATGGTTTCTATGCCAGGGAGCGTAGATGTATTATCTTATTTTTGTCAATATCTCTACTTCGAAGAGTCCGATTTGAAAAATTCCTTCCTTGTTGGATAAGCTTTTTCCGGCGCGAAATGTTTTTCATATGATTTTAAAATTTTTCAAGTAACTCATAGACTTTCCGCTAGGGAGCGTTAAGGTAAATTGCGTTTTCCCGATATCTCTGCTTCTAAAACTCCGATTTGAAAAATTCTTCCTGTATCGCATTGTAGTAGTATAGAAAGTCGCGTTTCATGACAAAGGAAACGCACCCTGACGCACCACGGCTCACCCCGCCCCGCCCCCCACGTGCTCACCCCGCCCCCGCCCACTGCTGCCCACGTACGGACGGATGTGGTCAATCATGACGTCAGTCGCCGCCATTTTGTGTGCCTCGTGTTTTGAGATGAGTCATCGTTTTCTCCGACCATGCCATTTTGTGTGCCACGTGTTTTGAGACGAGTCATCGTTTTCTCCGAGAATACCTTTTTGTGTGCCACGTGTTTTGAGATGAGTCATCGTTTTCTCCGACCATGCCATTTTGTGTGTCACGTGTTTTGAGATGAGTCATCGTTTTCTCCGACCATGCCATTTTTGTACGCCACGTGTTTTGAGATGAGTCATCGTTTTCTCCGACCATGCCATTTTGTACACCACGTGTTTAGAGATGAGTCATCGTTTTCTCCGAGAATACCATTTTGTGTGCCACGTGTTTTGGGATGAGTCACTGTGTTGGGTGACATCGCCGTGCTAGCAAGCATTACTATGACATCACCGATACAGCCATGATGGGGTTCGTACAGACGCTGGAGGAATTTTTCATACAAAGCAAATTAAAAAAAAAAAATGCAACGATGGTCTTAACAGGATTCGAACTAACATTCAGTCATATAGAAAGCTAGAGCACTCTAACCACAAGACCACCTGGCCATTGGGGAAGAAAAAGTGCTTGATAGAGGGAATTTTTTTTCTATTTCGACTGTTTTCGCTAATGGAAGATATTTAAAATGGGGTGGGAGGAGAAATTGACATCATTTGAGTTGTGTAAGTGATAGTGTTAACATGAATTTTTCTGTCACTGTCGAACAACTCTCAGTGAATTGTTGTAATGGAGGATGTAATGAGACACGTATATCTGGCAACACCAAAAGAAGGAAGTTTTGGTGGTGTCAATGCATTATTCCACGCTGTCAAGAAAGAAGGAGTCAAGAAAAAGACGTCGAAAAATGGCTGAAGGGGGAGAAAACGTACTTCCTTCACAAACCGGTGAGACGTCGTTTTCCGAGAAATAGAGTGTTGGTGAATAAAATAGACCAACAGTTTCAAGCAGACTTGGTTGACCATCCCAGTTTGAGCCGTCATAACGATGGATTTCGCTACTTACTCACATGTATCGAAATATTTTCCAAATATGCGTGGGTGATTCCCCTAAAGCAAAAGTCGGGGTCCCTCATCATTCAAGCCTTTTCCAAGATTTTTGAACGCAGAAAACCATTGAAACTGCAGACAGATAAAGGAACGGAATTTAAGAACAAAGTTTCAAAAGTTTTTAAAACAACAAGAAGTGCATTTCTTTACAACGAACAACGAGACGAAAGCAAGTGTTGTGGAAAGATTCAATCGTACGCTCAAAACTAGAATGTGGCGCTACTTTACAAGTCAAAACACCTTCAGATTCATAGATGTGCTCGATGATTTAGTGCATGGGTACAATCATTTAACACATCGGAGTATAAAAATGAAACCTGTGGATGTGAATGAAAACAATGAAAAGCAAGTGTTTCAAAATCTGTATAGTGACCTCAAGAGGGAAAAGCTCTCCTATAAATTTCAAATCGATGATCACGTAAGGATTAGTAAAATCAAATTAATGTTTGAAAAAGGATACGAATCAAATTGGACGGAAGAAATATTTGTTGTGAGCGACCTCATTCCAAGATCACCTCCCGTGTACAAAGTAAAAGATTTATTGAATGAAGAGCTGGAAGGAACATTTTATACCGAAGAGCTTCAAAAAGTGACACTTTCCGAGACATTTTCTGTGGAACGTGTTCTAAAGAAACGCAAAAGAAAAGGAAAAATGGAATACTTTGTCAAGTTTAAAGGCTACCCCGATAAATTCAATGCATGGATCCCTGCGGAAGACTTAACATCGCTATAAAAACCACACGTTTTTTCGGTGAAAAAACGTGTGGTTTTTATAGCGGTTTATAAAAAACGTGTGGTTTTTATAGGGTTTAAAAAAACGTGTGTTTTTTTTTTATATTCATCAAGATGAGTTTCTATCTGACACTACCTAGCGACAGCTCTCTCGGCTACTTTTTGGACAACAAAATATCTCATTTCATAACGCGTCTTCCTTCCCCAATCGAACTGAATGGAGACTGGGAAGTGGGACTCGTCGAACTCATCTACCCCCATTCGTGGTATAATATCACGAAAAATTCCAACCATTTCGAATACGATTTGGGAACTGGTCAGTTTAAGACGGGAAGAATCTCTCCAGGCCATTACGAGTCTATAGCGGACATTGTTAAATCCATGAGCAATCACTTTGCTAATAAGATATTTTTGAATTATAATAAAGCGACTCAAAAGGTCAAGTCAACTCTTCTTAAAGGTACTCGCTTGGTTTTCCCACAGGGATCGCGGAAATCTTAGGTTACCAACCCATGCAACTTTCGGCTGTGAGTGGAGCTCTCTCGGTAAATGGTGAATTTATCGCAGATCTAAATGGTCGGTTTTCTCTGTTGTATGTGTATAGCGATATTGTGGAACCGCAACCGGTAGGAGACATGGTTGCTCCTCTCCTGCGCATCGTTAAAGTGAGCGGTGTGGATGGAGAGATGGTGAGCGCCTTGTTCGATCGACCTCATTATTTGCCTCTTGCAAGAAAAAATTTCCAAACCATCGAACTCGTTATTTGGAATCACATAGGCCCAATTAGTACCATTTGAGCGTGGGACAGCGATCGTGAAACTTCATTTTAGTCTTAAGCATCTGTAATCATGTACGAACCATACCGCTGCTGTACGAAATCCTTTGAGGATTATTATGTCAGTCAGAGTGGAAAAGGAATAGCTTTACTATCAGGGAGTGCCACTGCAAAAAGGGTATGGACTTGGAGGTCTCTTTCGTTCGTTATTTAGAGCGGCAGTGCCATTATTCAAACAAGGTGCTAAAACGCTCGGAAAACAAGTCTTACGAACGGGGATGGATCTCGCCACGGATGTTATTCAAGGAAAAGATGTGAAAACGGCAGCCAAACAACGAGCTAAAGAAGCAGGACAAATACTCACCGACAAAGCAGCCAACAAAGTGAAGAAGATGCTAGGAGGAAAGCGTTAAAAGGAAGAAGAAATCGAAGACATGCATCATTCGTTCAAAGAAAGTCAAGAGGACAGCACGTGATATTTTTGATCCGTAAACAATGGCTCTGATTCACAGTCATTCTCCCGTATGTCTCAAGTCGGAACTGGATTTATTTGCTTTACCACCTACTCAAACAAGCATAGAAAAAGGACAATGGATTGAGTACCACCCTTTAGCCAACATTAGAGATGGAAGACCCCTGGAATTTAATATTTCCGGAAGTGGAGATGAATACATGGATTTATCTTCCAGTCAACTGTACGTGAAAATCAAAATTGTGAAAGCTGACAATTCTGACCTGCCTGACAAAAAGAGCCTGTGGGTCCTATTAACTGTTTTCTTCATTCTCTGTTTTCTCAAGTCGACATCAGTTTAAACGAAAGAGTCATTTCGTCATCAAGCAACACATATCCATATAGAGCTTATATTGAAACTCTACTGAATTATGGAGAAGAAGCAAAGAAAACCTATTTAGCATGTGAGGGTTTTTACAAGGATACAGCGGGACATCTACATGAAATTAATCCCACGATTGCTACAACGAACAAAGGATTACATCAACGCCACGAACTCGTAAAAGAGAGCAAGACGATGGATATGATTGGAACCTTGCACTGCGACTTTATTTTTTCAAAACAGACTGATGCTCAATTTAGTGGATGTGAAAATCAAATTGAATAGAAGCAAACCAGATTTCTGCCTCGTTTCGTTATCCGGAACCCCCAATTACGGAGTTCTCATCGAACATGCATCCATTTTTGTGAGAAAAGTTAAAGTCAATCCAGGAGTTGCCATCGGTCATGCAAAAGCTTTAGAAAAATCTCCTGCCAAGTATCCCATTGATCGTGTTTTATGCAAAGTATATTCCATTTCTCAAGGAAGTATGTCCTTCGTGCAAGACAACATATTCCTCGGACAAATGCCCAAAAGACTGGTTATTGGATGTGTGGATAACGATGCTTTTAATGGTACATATAAATCAAACCCATTTGAATTCAAACATTATGATGCCAACTTTATCGTTGTGTACGTCGACGGACAGCCAGTTCCTCATAAACCATTAGAACCCAATTTTGAAAAGGGAAACACGATTCGTTCCTACCACAGCTTATTTCAAGGAACCGAGAAACTGGGTCAAGATAGAGGAATTTTCATCAACCGAGAAGAATTTTCCAAGGGATACACTCTCTACGCATTCGATCTTAGTCCCGATCTGTGCGATGGAGGACATATGAATCTGATCCAGCAAGGAAATTTAAGAGTTGAGATCAAATTTGGAAAAGCTTTGTCAAAAACCATTTAGGTGCTAATCTACGCAGAGTTCCAGAACATTATTGAAATTTCAAAGTCCAGAAATATTCTTTGTGATTTTATATTCTTTGTGATTTTTCCAATTGAAGAAATGAAAAGTGTGCAAATAACCAAGTCCCTTAAGCAAGATCACGTGACGCGTCGTTACTTCATCGGAGTGTTTGCCTGCGATCAATTTCCAAAGAGAATTCACAAGTTCCCGTCCTGTCTCGTTGTGAATACGGATCGACAGGGAAATCCTGGGAAACACTGGTTGGCTATGTATATGCCAAACTCAAGAACAATTGAATTTTTTGATTCCTTTGGACATTCTCCAGAATATTTTCAAGGACCTATTGCACGATTTGCCACCAAGTTTGACACAGTAAATTTTAACGACGTACCTCTTCAAAGCTCATTTACGACTGTATGTGGTCAATTTTGTATTTTTTTCCTTTATTCTAGATGTCGTGGAAAAAGCTTGTACTCTATTGTAAGAAATTTTCGATGGAAATCTGAAACAAACGATGTGCGTGTCTATCATTTTGCTCGAAAGAAATTTGGAATTGTAACAAAATTTAGAATTTAAAATAAAAATTGATTGAACTTTATTTCATGCGTCTTGTCTTTAAATTGTTATGCATTTTTTCTAATGACATCAGTTGACAATATGGAAGTACCCAGACTACAACATCCTTTCACAGCTCTGATAGCAGGTCCTACGGGATGTGGGAAAACTCAGTTTGTAAAACGCTTACTTCAGTATCAAGGTGAAGTCATCTCTCCCCCTCCCGAACACGTGGTATGGTTCTACGGGATTCATCAAACATTGTATGACGAAATAGAAAACGTAACATTTGTGGAAGGTCTCTCCCTCCAATTTCCGTGACTATGTGAAAGGTAGAACGCTGTTTGTCATTGACGATCTCATGACTGAATGTAAAAGCGATAAAAAATTAACTCACTTGTTCACTAGAGGGAGCCATCATTTCAATGTGTCTGTGATATTCATTACTCAAAATATTTTTCATAAAGGCAAAGAAATGCGAGAAATTTCACTGAATGCCCATTACATGTTTCTGTTTAAATCCCGAAGAGATGTGAATCAAATCACTCATTTAGGGAGGCAGCTGTACCCTAGCAAACTTAAATTTTTTCAAGGTGTATATGGATGCCACAAAATCCCCTTGTGGCTATTTATTGATTGATCTTAAACCTGAGACAAAGGAAGAATTAAGATTACGCTCCCAGATACTTCCGGGAGACATTCAAGTAATATATCAACCTCGATAAAATGAAATAAGTCTCAGTTTTCATCATGACGCTGTCTAAGCAACAGGTCCAACTTTTATGTATGATTCAACACTGTCCAAAAAAAGTATTAAAAGGCCTAATATCGAAGTGTAGAAAAAATGGAATTAAAGCTATATGTGAAGTTTGTATGAATACATTAAAAGGAAATGTTCCGCTTACTCCCGCCCAGAAATATTCATTGCAGCGGCATAAGCATACCTTGCGAGCACTCTCTCAAAAAAAGACACCTCTGTATAAAAAGAGGAAACTCCTTATTCAAAAAGGGGATTTTTAGGTGTGTTGATTCCTGCTGCTCTCAGTGTATTAACGACTCTGCTTGCGAAATAATGGAATTCGCCAAGAAAATGGTTCTGATTCCCGAAGAACGGATTTCCCGTCATATGCCAACAGACGAAACGCTAACGGACTTAGACAAAGAAATGAAAAAAAATTCTACTAAGCAAAGAGTCTGACGAAGTAAAAGTAAAATTATATAATCAAGTCTTGAATAAACGCATTCATGTTTCCAGTTTTAATCCTCCAATAACATCTCACGAAACACCATCGAGAACTGAAGAACCGGCGAAAGAACATGTCAAAGACGAGAAAGTAAAAGATGTTGTGGAAGACCTTATCGTTCAGTCCGTTCCTACTTACTTGAAACGAAATGCACGAAATGTGTTGGACGTCTTTAAAACGAAATCTGATATTATTGGATGGACCCCTAAGGCAGAACTTCAGGTCCGAGGACGTATTGTGAAAAACACGAATATTATCGACCTCATAGACTCTATCTATGTTTCGAAGCAAGGGATCTAAGCTGCACATACCTCCTGAATTTGTAAAAGTGTTAAAAGACATTAATTTGCCCAAAAAATACATAAGAAATAAACAAATGTTAAAAGATCCTGTACAAGAAGGAAATTCTGTTGTAACTTCTAAACCAAAAATTAAGAAAAAGAATGTAAACAAACTAAACTCTTTGTGTCAATTCGTTGGATTCCCTATTAAAAAGTTAAATGAAAAATAAAGTCTCTTTTCTTTTGAGTTGAAATATATTTTTTCTCTTTACTTTTTTTTTAATGTGTTAAATTTTTGTTTGAAAGATTTTTTGTTAAAGTCATCTTCAGAAACATTCATTCTTTTTGCGGGTGAGAAAGATGTCACTTCATTTTACTTAGAGGATGGTTTTGGGAAAACATAGATTTGAAAAGCAGGAGAAAATCCCATAGAATAACATGGGGAAATCATTTACCTTAAAAGAGCGTTTTAAGACATGTTAGAAATCTTAAAAAAGCGAAATATTTTCACTTGAAAAGTGACAGGGTGCATTTTCTAAAAAGTTCATAATTGACAAGGACTGTTTTTATTTTTATTAACTTCATTTTAGGTACGGTTAGTTTCGAGAAAGTTAAATTTCGTCTAGTGTTAATCGAACAAGAGAAATATACATCAAGGAAAGAAAACTAAAATTACACACATGCAAAGAATTTGCTACGGCTGAAGGTCCCCCGAGTGAGTTATTCAACCAATGCTCGTATTAGCCATTCAAAGATGGAGGTATCAGGACGACCAAATCCCTCGTTGTTGCCTTCTTGTAGCAAAAGAGGTGGTGAACTTCACCAAATATGGTTCCATAATATTGGAAAAAACACATTAAGGTTTACGGAGCAATTAAGCCCACGCCAGTGACCTTCTTCGTTCACATACACTCACATTCAAACAGAAAAAAAAATAAATGAATGAAAAAATATTGAAAAAAAGGTAGTCCTAAAAATGACTCTTTGTAGTCTTGAAAAGACTGTTTTGTAGTCCTAAAAGGACCTTTTTTTTTTCTTTAAACCTCGAAATCATTGTCACACTCCATATTTTAAACAGTCTTTAGAATTTCGCAAACATCAAGATGTTCGAGAATAAATCTGGGAACTGAAACTTTTTGCAACTGAGCAGGCATTGGCGTAAGCAGTCCCAAGTACTTTGGGTTCGATTAGTGCAAATGCCTTGTCAAAACATCTATACCACCGATCACTTGCTGTGGAATTCATACAGTCATGACCTAGCTGATTATTTGGCATAAGAATCACTGGAAGATGACACTCCATACAGTAGAAAACTTTTTCTACATTTTCCTTAATGGTAGCTCTTACCACTTCCACAAGAACGTCTTTCAGTTTTTGAATGTCTAAGGAAAAAGTAGTCAAAGTTCCTTGATGTTGTAACACGGCATTTTGGAAGGTGGATCCAAACTGTAATTTCTTTACACTGTTCCAAAGCTTTTTGCATGCATCTTTCAGAGTTTCAAATTGGTCACATGTTAATGACACTGATGCTCGATTCAACATAAACGAATCATCAGTCAGAGCGTGAAGTTGTTGAAAACGATAAGCAATTTCACGAGGAGAAGGGAAACAGTTCATCATCAATTCCTTGTTGAAAACCGCGATTTCATCACTTCCATCATACATATAGCAGTTTTTCATAAATTCCTTAAATGTTTTAGCTGACATGGTGACTCCGTACTTGGAAGGAAACAGTTTTTCCTCTTTCACAACATAACTTCGAATGTGTACTCTCACAGTGCCTGTGAAATCAGACACTTTTGCTAACTTATTTCCACCCAAGGAAACATGATGGGGAGGAAGGCTTTCTAATGAAATACCTGATTCGGCATGAGACTCAGGCTTTGTAGGAACACACACCTTCTTTGTAGCAGTAGCAGAGGAAACTTCGGCAGATCGCTTCATATTCAAGGCAGTTCGATGAGTAACACAGTTCACGGTAGATTGGAGCGGTAGGTTGTAGCGATGATATTCCGTACGATGAAGAGGCAGGTAACACAACGTGTGAGCAGTTCGATGATTGAGAACAGAATGACAGGGAGTGAGCTGATTTGTTCTCAGGCAAAACTGATAAGAGACTTGCGCATGTGCGTCTGCTTGATGACGTCAGTCTTCCACGTGGAAAAATCATGACGTCAGATACACCCAACGTCTCCCTGACCGACGCCATCTTGGATCGCCACGTGCTCCAACATATATCAGCTCTCGCAAAACGCTTGGGGTGACGTTACGGATTATCTAAAGGTTAGATTTAGGCGAATATTGGGAGCATTCTTACAGCGTGGTGACTCATTCGTGGAAGGGTTGCATTTGTAGAAGCGATCCACATTCCAAAGCTATGAGGACTGTTTTAAAAAACAAATGCCTAGAGATACTGAAGCAGTGAATGAATTTTTCACTTTCATCATTTTTTTTTCTCAACTAATCATACAGCAGCAGCAATCTATGGCCTTTCGCATTGAGTGATGAAGTAGGAATGACACATACAGACTTGAGATAACGGACGACTGGTTTGTGCAGAGCTTTTGGGGGAAATTTTTTTTATTAGTTCTGAAAAGAACTTTTTTCCTAAAAAGGGGATTTTTTTTATTAGTTATGAAAAGAACTTTTTTTTTCCTAAAAAGAACTTTTTTTCTTTTTACATTTTCCTTCTTTTGTCTTGTGGTTCCATTCCACTGCTTGGTTCAATGTGTAATGACCATAGGGAAGAGTGTGAATCCTGTCATCGCTGATCACGCGTTTGTTATCATGTGGGCTGAGAGATATTTTATTTGTGGTGATGCTGAACACTGTATGCTTCATGCTTCTTATGGAGTTATTCTTATGCCCCATTTCCTTTTTTTCCAAGAGAGAAATTTTGTAGTCAATAAATTTTAATTGTCTTGCTATCACAGCTTTGCTTACCCCTTTTGCCTTTTTCACCTCATGATTGTTTTCCATCGTGAATGAGTACATTTTGGGTCTAAGACCGACAAATTCGTTCATAATTTTTCCATTTAATTCGTCTTTGAATTTTCCTAGAACTTTTTTGACAATGGAGATGATGTTTTGGAGGATAATCACTCGTATCAAGTAGTTCCTTAAATTCAGCCATATCCTCATAAAGATTTTCAGTCTTCGTCTTATAAATGAAACTGTCGGTATCCATGTATAATAATTTCTGATTTTCCAGGTACCTTGGTTTCATGACACTATAATAGAAATTGTACATTTTCACCTTGGAAATATCAAGGATGGCTGTTCCTAAGTAAACAGGCTTATTGAAGGTAAGCTGGGTAACATTCAAATGGATAGATACTAAATAGTTTTGATCATCTTCGCTTTTCAATATTGTGCGGTCTTTGAAATTTGGTTTTGCAAGCAGTTTTTCAAGTCTTCTGTCCTCACTCACCAGCTCAACTTTTGTTCTGTTTCTTATGTTCTCCATTGTTTTTCCGAAAACCGAATTGTTCATAAGTTTGTAAAAGTCTTTTCAAAATCATTTCTCGCCTTTTTTCTCATTTCTGTGTTCAGATGAATATAGGGTTGCAGCCATTGAGATTGAGCAAAACGAAGACCTCTATGGATATGAGTGACGACTAGACCTGCCTGTATTGCCTGCTTCAGAAGGGGATAATGAGCCACATAATGCTTCTTCTCTTCCAGCGTTGTTAATAATTTTGATTGTGAAGTTCCAGGAATGGTTTGTAGTATGGGGCAAAAAGGCAAATCGGAATGTTCATCATGTAGTTTTTCCGGGTTGGAAATATCAACTTCTAAGATGTAACCAATTGAAGCATCGTCGGTGATGGAATTAATGCTCATTTGATCTAGCTCCTCCCTAGATGCCCATTAGAATTCACCTTTAGGAAGATTATTTTCAGCCATCGCCCACCCGTATAGGTTGTTGCAATCGAGGTAACTTATGTAAGTGGAGGCTCTTGATGGGTCATGGTTATCCTGATGCTTGTTGTTGGCTTGAGCATGCCTCTTTACACATTGACACAATCCGCCTCTCGTTCCTTGTTCTACCATTAGGAGCATGTCGTAATCATGGAGGAGTTGAAGGGAAATTTTCGTGCATTTCAACATGGCTGACCAGCTGAGTCCAGGACATGAATAGAACCAAGCAGCATCTAATTTGTATGTTTCTTGACATAAATTCCGAAAGTTTTCGAATATGTCCGCCAAAATGAGTACGTCAGTTTGTAGATATATGTCAGTGTATTCACCCAAATTTTGTATTTTCAACACACTCCATACTTTCTCCGCATGTTTATATTCATCTTCAGATATATGAGTGTTTGTTAGCTTATTAAAAAACTCATTTCTGGGAGGTAAAGCTGTTTCTTCTAGCTTGTCATACGATGTGATATATTCATATGGGAAGATTCCTTTTTGGGTGAGTAGGTTCAATTCGTCATTATTTGGAAAGTGTTGTTTGGTGATTTGAAATTGGGTTCTAGGAAGAATACCTGCCAGTTTAGATAAACTAGCAGGCATAAACCTAAGACTGTCTAAAAATCGCCCCTCCAATCCTCCCATCTTCTTCGAAAAAGAAATAAATTTTTCTGATGACTCTGGAATAACAGAAATTTCACCTGGAATGCAGCCCAGCTCTTTGACAATAAAGTGCGAATCATAGCCTGATAGATTATGCATGAATACTGGAACGAAACGAGGATTTTTAAAATTAATATTGCACGAAGCGTGCGATGGACCTCTATAATTCCCGCTGCGATGATCGTGATCTGCCACCTTCATTTTTGATTTATTGGTGGGATCAAATCCTCCTTCATTGCAGATGTAGCAGACCGCAGCGCTATCGTGCATCATCTTTTGCTGGGATGTCAACTTTTTCATTGGAACATTTAATTTATAAATGTTTTCTATCACCTCCACATCAGTTTCCAGCGAGTTCAGGAAATGCTGGATGACTCCATGCTCTGCCCTATGTGATCTGTAGACGCTGATTTCATCCGCTGCATCTTTAATATAATAGCCGTACGCCATTGTTTCATGCAACTGTGTCGTTTTCGTGAAGGACTTCTCTGGATTTTGATCAGGCCCCTGGATGGGCTTTAAAACACTTTCGAAATCAGCATAAATGGTAAATGGTACTCGCTGGATGAATTTATGATTTTTGAAAGAAAGCTCTGTTTCTTTCGGCATCTTGATTAGAACAGGTTTGTTCTTATAGCATAAAAGTTTATGTTCTTTCAGTTTTTGCTCACCATTGTACCTCCCACCATAAGTGATGAAGCACTTTTTACAGATGTGTACTTTTCCATTTTGCTTTGGTAATTGTGAGGAAATGAGCATCTCCAAATTTGTGATGCACGCATAGTGAGTGCTGTTGCCATCTTCCATATAAAGGAGGTCTCGATGATCAGACAGCTCTTCGTCACATACTTTGAGGGGGTATACCAACATTTTGTCATCCAGACCATACAAGTTGATGGATATGGAGTTCGCTTTCTCGAACTTGGGAATGTCTGATATCCTGGCAGGATACTCGATGCAGCCCCAGTTATATCCAGATGAGAACCGGGGATCGTTGACGTAAGAGGAGGCTCTGTTCCTGTGTTGTTAATGCAAACGAGGAGTCCATACCGCATACTTAAAGCAGAAGTCGTCAGTGTTTTGAACATTCACCACGGCCCTTTTCCGCTGGATGGTGATGGGCAGCTGAATGAAGGAGCCTCCTCTCAAAGGCCTGAAGCGGTTGATGCGAAGCTCCAGACATGAGACGTGGGAAAATGACCATCCCGACCCTTTGAGTTCAGCCTCTGATTTTTCTCTTTGTAGCTTCTCCACCATGTTATTAAAATACTCATCTACATCGCTGGCTCTGAATAGTGGCTTGTTCATAGTCTTCAGATTGTAACGGCAGTATTCAAATTGTTCAGGATCTTCCTGTTTCGGCTTTTTGAATACTGCCTCCATGAAGATATTGCACTTGAGGGAGGGATGAGCTGTCAACGAATGTTGTATAATTCTCATGGCTGGGGCTTTAATGGACTGCATGAAAGTTTGGAGGCAATTGGCAGCCCCCTCCTCAGGTATGGTCCTGTATATGGAGAGCCGCTGCCTCGCAGCGGATTCTACTTCGGCAAAGTTTCCAATGTTGTCTAGGGGAGCAGGAGCTTCCACATCCACAGGGGCGGGGACAGGAATATTCATAGCATCAGGAGCTTGCACTGGAGCAGGGACATCCGCATTGGCAGGAGCATGGCTTGGGTCAGCAACAACAGGATCCGAACCCCCACTCTGTTTATGAACTCTCTGAACATGACGCTTCAGATGTGCTTTTTATGCACAAATCGTGCAGGACATTGAGTGCATGAAAATGGTTTTTCACCTGTGTGAGTTTTCATGTGTCGTCTCAAATCATGACCTCGTTTGAAGGTCTTTGAACAGACCTGGCATGTGTTGGAGGGACCTGAGGTTGTGGGATCTGGTGTGAAATCTGTAGTGAGATCCTGACTCACAGGAATTTCCTCTAGAGCTGCAAATACGTCAGAGTTCTGGAGGAACATCTGTTCGTCCTGCAACCACCATTGATCGAATGACTGGGGAGGGAAGAAAAATGAGAATTAACCCTCCATACCCCTAACGTTTTTTCTACATTATATACACAGTGAAAGTAACTCTGAAAAAAAAATTACATATCATAAAAGTAGAAATTTATATATTTGAATATGTCTTTTCGAAACAAGCTGTTTTGAATCAATGTCAAATGAAAATGGATTGAAATATCGATAACATGAAAAAACTATGTGGTGTGGATCACTAATGTCTTTTGAAACGTGTGAAGTTTTTCTGATCAAAGGGTATAGCAGTGACTCATTGAAAATACATGCAAGCACGTGTAAATAAATACGGGATTTTGAAAGAAAATTTTTAAATGAAAAATGAATCGAAAGAGAAAATATCATGAAACAACAATAACATGTAAAAAAAATTATGTGAAATGCAAATGTTTTCTGAAACACGTGTTCCTGAACAAACATGACAACTAAATCTGGGACTCATCGAATATGCATGTCAGAACACGTGGCGTGTAAAATGTCACAGTTGGAAACAAAGAAAAATGACGTCTCGGCCAAAACATGTGTAAAAACAAAACAAAAAACAAACGGTACTTAGAAAGAAAACTTTTGTATCGAGTGAAAATGGAATAAAAAAAATGTATACATATTCAATATTCTTAAATCTTAGAACTGAAGTAGGAGAAATTCAGTTGTTTGAAACACTAATGTATTCTGAAACACGTGTGGTTTTCTGAACAACGTGTATAGCAATGGCTCATCGGTGAAGCATGTATGAACACGTGTAAATAAATACTGAGTTTTTGAAAACAACTCTTTTAAAACCAACATCAAATGAAAAAAAAATGAATGAGAAAAAAAATCTTGAATGAATATAACAGTGAAATTAAACTACATTCTTAAAAACTGTGGTGAGAAAAATTAAGTTGTATGAAACACTAATGTCTTCTGAAACAAACACTCAGCGAGAAGGAATCAATGACTCATAGAAAAAACATGTATGAGCACATGCAAATAAATACTGAGCTTTGAAAGAAAATTTTTAAAATCTACATCAAATGAAAATGGTGTGAAAGAGAAAATATCGTGAAACATCAATAACACGGAAAAAATTAAGTTGTGTGAAACACGATGGAAATAAAAATGTCTTCAAAAACAAACGCTAGGTTCCCTACGAGATGTAATCAATGACTCATCGGTGAAGCACGTATGAACACGTTATGAGCACGTACAAATAAATACGGAGCTTTGAAAGAAAACTTAAAATCAGTGTTCAGTGAAAGAGAAAATATCGTGAAACATCAATAACATGGAAAAAATATCGAATGTTTAAATGAATCTCAGATTTTTCTTTCACTATTTTTTGGGAGTATCTCTGTAATGTATATCACACCTAGAAAGCTCATAACAGAAATGGAATCCCAAGATGAAGTGATCTTGTAGTAAATATAAAGCACGCTTTTTCGAATATTGTTACACTAACGATTTTACATAAACCCAAACCATCTAGTTTTACTTCTAATGTAACCCGCCTAAAAATAATTTGAAACTTGTGTGTAATTATAGAACATTAACAATACACTCATGCATAAAGAATAAAGCACGCAAAATCAACTTACATCGTCACTGGAAGCGCTGGGTTGACTCCTAGCAGAATAAGAATCCATTGCACTATCACTACAAAATGACTTGAAAAGTCGATGAACAGACTCAGCAAAATAAAGCTCGGAAATGTCGAAGAAAAAAGACTTTCAGACTGGTAGAACCTAGAACTGAATGGAGAGTAGCGTTCGCGTCGGCCCTTTTATATCCCGCTCAAGCGACGATGTCATCCCAAGCGTCTGTACGAAACCCATCATGACTGTATCGGTGATGTCATAGTATTGCTTGCTAGCACGGCGATGTCACCCAACACAGTGACTCATCCCAAAACACGTGGCACACAAAAAGGTATTCTCGGAGAAAACGATGACTCATCTCAAAACACGTGGCGTACAAAATGGCATGGTCGGAGAAAACAATGACTCATCTCAAAACATGTGGCGTACAAAATGGCACGGTCGGAGAAAACGATGACTCATCTCAAAACACGTGGCACACAAAATGGCATGGTTGGAGAAAACGATGACTCATCTCAAAACACGTGGCGTACAAAATGGCATGGTCGGAGAAAACGATGACTCATCTCAAAACACGTGGTGTACAAAAGATGGTCGGAAAGAACACGTGGAAAAAAATGACGGAGACTGGCGTCATGAGTGATGTCATAGTATTGCTTGCTAGCACGGCGATGTCACCCAACACAGTGACTCATCCCAAAACACGTGGCACACAAAAAGGTATTCTCGGAGAAAACGATGACTCATCTCAAAACACGTGGCGTACAAAATGGCATGGTCGGAGAAAACAATGACTCATCTCAAAACATGTGGCGTACAAAATGGCACGGTCGGAGAAAACGATGACTCATCTCAAAACACGTGGCACACAAAATGGCATGGTTGGAGAAAACGATGACTCATCTCAAAACACGTGGCGTACAAAATGGAATGGTCGGAGAAAACGATGACTCATCTCAAAACACGTGGTGTACAAAAGATGGTCGGAAAGAACACGTGGAAAAAAATGACGGAGACTGACGTCATGATTGACCACATCCGCCCGTACGTGGGCAGCAGTGGGCGGGGCCGTGGTGCGTTTCCTTTGTCATGAAACGCGACTTTCTATACTACTTCGCATACAGCTCCTGATGGGAACTGTTTTTAATATAGTTTCTAATGTTTGGTATAGAATGGTTTGGCCATCAGGGAGCATAAGTGTTAATTTCTGCTTCTGATGTGTTTGTAGCAAAATCTGGGCTCCGGAAAACTGGACTAAATTTTTTTTCTTGGACCGATACCGCTCATATGGAAAAACCTTTTGAGAATAATTTCTTCCTAAAATAATGCATGGTTTTCCCACCAGGGGACGTAAAGTCACATCTTGTTTTTGTCGATACCTCTGTTTCTACGAGTCCGATTTGAAGAATTCTTTCGGTGTTGGAGAGCGTTTCCGGTGGGAAATGTTTCTCATATAAATTCATGTTTTTCTTAACGTACAAGTCTGCAACCAGAGGTCGTAAGCTCACGATTCCGTTTATAGCAATATCTGAGGGATTAAAAACCCGATTGAAAAACTTCTCTCTTCCGTCAGATACTATTGTTTACCATACCGGTTCCATTAACTTTGAATAGCTTTGATAAATTTAATTTGCGTCAGAACGGATTCAAAAGACGTGCTTATTTATAACACCCGAAAATTCGGTGTTATCTTTCTTGTTGTAATATGATAACAAAGATTTGTGGAACTCACATGTAATAATGACTCCTATATAACATATAAGCTTCAGAAATATGAGTATTCGTTCTAAAACTAACTCCTGAAAACTGAAATCATGAAACTCCATCACATCACTACCTTCAGTTACGCCCTCGGACTCAAATTCGCTTTTGAAAATCGTTTCGTCTTTGAAAATCCTTTCGTACGAAAAAAATCACGTCTTTGGAAATCCTTTGGTTCGAAGTCAAAGGAAATAAAAAAAAACCCTCCCCTCACACACACACACACACACACAAAAAAAAAAAAAACAACTTAGGGATTTCTAGGCTACCAGGAAAAAAATCCACACATTTTTTGGTGATAGTGCCATCTCTGGCTCGGGTACAAGCGGTTACCCAGCCTTGCATAGACGCTTACAGTTCACGGAGGTATAGAGTACCAGATGGTCCAAATTGGGGGTCAGTTCGCTGACGTTACGGGATGGGCGTAGGTGGCGTCCCATCATGTTCAATCGGGAGAGGTCTGGCAATGGAAGGGTGTCGGCATTACGAAGGCAGGCCTGGGAGAGCCGTGCCGTGTGTGGCCGAGTATTATCCTGTTGAAAAATTTCTCGGTAATGCTGCGACAGGAATGGCAACACAACAGGTATTAGAATGTCGTCGACGTACTGTTGGGCCGTGAGTGTGGTACGGAAGACTACCGAGGGTGTCCGGCTGTCGTAGGAAATGGCTCGTCAGACAGTCACTCCCGGTTAAAGGCAGAATACGTTCGCTAGCCGGCTCGTCTCTATACACGTATGCGCTGGTAATCGGCACCATGTGCAAACCGTGACTCATCACTGAACACAACACGACGCCACTGAACACTATCCCACGTTGACCGGGACCGACATCATTGCAGCTGATGCCGGCGATGCTCGCTGTTCAGTGATAGGCGGCGGAGTGGTCTGCTCGAACGTAGTCACCGTGCCGCAAGTCGTCTGGCAACTTCCGTACCCATAGACGACGCAACGTGGCCACAGGGTTGACAGCAACGAATTCGGTTCTGTTCGTGGGGCTCTCACAATCACTAGATCCCCGCGTGCTGTTGTTGCCCTCGGCCGTCCACTGCCCACCTGCCGCTGCGTTGTGCTCTCCTCGACCCATTGGCAGCAACACTGAGCGACTGACGTGTCGCGCCGACCCAAATGCCTGACGATACCGCGACTTGACCAACCGGCCTTTCTCAGCCCAATTATACGTCCTCTTAAACTTGCTTAACTGCTCGTATTGTGCACAGATCCGACGTCAAGACACCCCCACAGTCCGTGGAGGTTAATGCAACCGCAATCCGTTGTCGCAATTGCCCCTGCGTGCGAGCTTTGCTATTAATATACCCTTCTCGAAGCGGGGTTCCCATGCGCTACGGTGGACCACTATTTATAGTCATTAGTTGTTATTTTTTGATCATTTGCATATTCAGCCCTGAGGTACTTGCATGCGAAGTTTCATCAGGATGAACGACTTTCTCGGAGCGCTTCGTTTTTTGGGGGGGGGGGGCAAGGTGTGCACTTTTTTTTTTTTTTTTTTTTTTTTTGCGGATCAGGATGATGCTATTATAAAAAAATGCCCCACTGTCCTGAAAAAGATGCTATGTTGTTCCTCCACGAGGTACAGAATTCGTTTCTTACAGTTCCGCACCATAAGATGTTACGAATTATGAAGTTTTCAAAACACTTTTAGTTATGCCGTGGGAAATTTTTTGATGCTATGAACAGTCATTTTTGTTTGTTATTATCGAAGCACTATAGAAAGTAATGTTGAATTTCCGAAGTGCATGACAATCCTTAGAAATGGAAATACTGGGTAATAAAATGTTTGGTAAAATGCTAAGCACACTCAGACGGAAATCTGGAGATCGGGTTCAATTCACACTGCAGGGCGATTAAATTATTTTTCACACAGGTGATAGTTATTTCTTTCTATCTTCTAGAAAGGAAAGTAGTGTACACGGCTTCGTTTGGCGTAGATAGACTTAACAATATGCACCTCACTGGGGCCAGCGCAGGAAGGGGGCGGAGTTCCTCACGAGTGAACCTCACTGAGTGGGTGTAGCGGGGGTTCTTTGACAATTACATGTATTTTGTTCGCGTTTGAAAACATATTTTTTTTTTCAATTTTTACTAATGCGTCAGGTATATTTTTTCTGGCCCTTCAAGAATGTTATGTTTTTTAGACTTATTTGCTTCATAAATCTTTTTCTATTTCATAATTATTTTTTTCCAATTTAATTTGAACTCCGTTCGGGGATATTTGAAACGGTTTAACCAACGATTACTCGTAATTCGATCGTGTACTTTTTTTTTCTATGGAACTTTCGCTAATTGTTCACGTACTCGGCCTTTCATAAGGGAATTTAGCTCATCGTTTGTGTTAAAGATCAATACATCTTTTTTCGTCTGATTAATTTTTTCTATGAAATTTTCGCCAATTCTTTATGTATTTGAACTTTCATAAGAAAATTATTTCTTCCTCTACCGGAATTATTTAGTTCAGTGCTTGTGTTTGAGATAAATATACCCCCCCCTCCGATTTATTTTCTATGTAATTTTTGCTAATTCTTCATGTACTCAACCTTTTATACGGAAATTATTATTTTCTCCACTATCGAAATTATTTAGCTCAGCGTTTGTTTTACGGTTCATTCAAGTAATATTTATTCTCCTTTGCTTTGCGTTTTTTTTTTTTTCTCACAAATAATTCATCAATGTCTTCAACTGAAGAACTTAATTATATCTTTTAACTCATTTTGTTCTTAATTGGTTCTTTATTTCTAAAATTTAATTTATCTCACTTAACGACGTTCGGGATGTTTGAAATGGTTTAACGAATGATTATTCGTAATTCGATCGTGAGGAACGATATTACGTTTTTAAATCTTGGAATGTTTCTTACATTCTTTCCGTGAAGGAACAATTTCCGTTTTCAACTGTAATCGCATTGTTCGTGAAACTAAAGTTTGATGCACGTTGGTTTATTTCCCGTCGGTATTTCCATTCATTTAGCATTCATTACCGGAGACGAATTGAATTTAGGCAAATAATGCAGAATTTCCTTCTTGATGTCAATTGAGGAAAGCAGATGGCATTTTCTTATTTGTCCATCGTGTGAAACGTTATTTTGTCACATAGAATTCGGTCGAAATCGCCTATTCAACTAAGAGAAATGCTGCTTTTCCCCGAAATGCAAAGTGAACTTCGACATAACGAAGATTTTGCTGCTCAACTCACATGAAATGATTCACGGTCGCCCCCCTTTTCTTTTCGATGGATGCCTTAAACGGCTTATATGGTAAAGTGTTTTTCACTTTGACCACGTGCTGACACATCCTCTCAAGCAATGAGTCCCCCATGTGTTAATTCATGGCACATTAGAGATGATACTGTTTCCAAAGCGAAATGAGTAACCTTATTGAAATACAGAAATTGTACTTTTTTTTTTTTTTTAATTTCACACATATCGAATTCGTTTTCTTTTTCAATGACATACTGTATACACAAGGTTTTCTTTGATTCTAGTCTTAACGAAATATTTTCCCCATTAAAATGTATCCGAAGTTATGTTACTACAATGTAACTTGTCTAATTCGAACGTTTTTAATTCGAATTCTTGGTTAATTCGAACTTTTCATTTGGTCCCTTGAATTTTCTATATAAATAATATTTAAAAAAAAACCCTTAAATTCGAGCTTTTTTTTTTTTTTTTTTTTTAATTCGAAGAAAACTCCATTTTCGTATTCTCAACAATTACCTTTTAAAATGGGTTCGTTCTGTTCTGGATGAAGCAACAAGTTAAACCTGAAGCTATAGCCAACTGCTCCGGAAAAGCAGGCTTCCAAACACCCCGATGATGAGTCTCAACTACATCAAGGCAATGGTGGCGAGGAGATTATACCCACTGTGAAGTACTGGGAAGAAGTAGGCCGTGATGTACCGTATGAGGCTTTTTTTGTGAGAGTTGATGACAATTTAGCTGTTTGTGGTGAGCTCGAAGATGATGAGATCTTGGCTGATGTTATGAATAAGACCTGCTGTGTATCTTCAGATGAAGAACTGGAACGCCCAGAATTTCCTGAAGAGCGCCTTCCAAATTCAGTAGAGGCCTTGGCTCACCTCCAACAGTTAAGGAAGTTTGTTGAGGGATAGCAGAATGTAAGTGACTGTCTATTTCACTCACTCGATAAACTTGAGCAATTTACACTTACCCATAACATAAATTCCAAGAAGCAGGCCAAAATTTCACGTTTTTTTTTACAAACAAATTATAAATTTACCGTACTGTACTTTTTTTTTGTATGTTATGAATAAAATATGTTGTTTTTTACAGTATTTGAATGTGCCCATATTCAAACTTGCCTAATTCGAATTATTTTTGTGGTCCTTCAGCTTCGAATTACACAAGTTACACTGTATAATGAATTTCCACCAGCGCTCTGACGAGAATTTTCATATAATATTTTTCATCACAGCCCCCCCCCACCCATTCTTTCTTCACCAACCTCTTAAAAAGGACATTTCGTTTTCCCCGAAGTTTACTGAAATGTTGATTTCCTTTTCCATATCTTCTGAAACTATGTGTGTGTGTGTGTGTGTTGTTTAGAGATAAAATTATAGTAGTTAAGTGTTAACGTCTGTTGTAGAAAAATCTCGTTTATTTCTGGTTGACCCTTTCACTTTTTTCATAATCTTCATTCGTCATGAATACATGATATTTTGATCATACTTCGCAAAAACTCCCCTATCAAGCTCTATTGAAAATTCGTGCAAATATCTTCCAATCCATACAAGAAGAGAAGAAAAACATTAATTTTCTGATAAACGAGGGTAAAAAGTAGGCAAATGGTTTAAAAAAATCGCAGTTCAATCTTTTTCGTACCTGGAATCTTCAGGATATTCTTTGCATTACAGTTAAACATATATGTGCAGACGGACTTTGTATCAGCCGAACACAACAAGAGAGGAACTTTTTACTATATTTACATTTTCTGTGACGTAGACGAAAGTGAGTGTTCTCATCTCCATGTTTCTTAAGAGAATAATTTTAGATGATTGTTAGTACAGCACACAAAATATACGGTCGTTAATTGAGAGACTTGCTGAAACCATGGGTCAAATATATTAGCATCGAAAATCGAGTGAAAAGCCATGAAATCGACGGATTTTTCCCAAGTTTCTACGGCTTCCACATTTAGAGCTCTCGGAGATAATCCATCTATCACAGAAAGCAGCAGCTACTATTTTTTAAAGGGGGGAAATGCTTAATTAAAATGGAACAATCCTTTATTCTGTTCCTTTTATCTCCTCCTCCATGAATCTACATAAGACCTTTTCCTTAAAAGTTCATTAATGACAAGATGCTACTGTTTTTTCAACACAAATTTTTCTCAAGTCAATATCTATTAATTATTTTTACACTATATTAGGTTTCGACTTTGTAAAATTTTTAGAAGTGAGAAAACGAATATGTTACACATCCTTTTACTTAGAGGGCCGTTTTGGGAAAACATGAATATGAAAAACATTGAAATTCCCATAGAATAACATGGGAAAATCATTTCACTAAAAAGACAGTTTTCAAACATGACAGAATTCTAAAATGAGAGAAAATATTTCACTTGAAAAGCGACAAGGTACGTTTTTTAAAAGTTTATTATTGATAAGGACTTTTTATTTTGGAATTTCATTTTAGAAAAGTTAGTTTCGGGAAAGTAAATTTTCACCTACACTTAAAACAGGCATCAAAGAAAGAAAACTGAAATTAAAGACATTATCATTAGCATTTGGGTCCCCCGAGCGGATTAATAAACCAGTGTTCATACTATCAATCCAGAGACGGGAGTATCAGGTTTACCTAGGAGTATGTATCAGGTTTACCACTGCCCTCGTTATAACCCAGTTGTGACAAAGGAGAATGTGGTGAACATCACCAATCAAAACATGGCTCCATAGTAACAAAACATCAATAAACACATTCAGGTTTACAGAAAAGTTAAGTTCACGCCAGTGACCCCCTCCCCCCACACACATTCAAACAGAAAAATATAAATTAATAAAAATAATTAGTCCTATAAAAAGAACTTCTTTTTTTTTTTTTACTTCCCCGGTTATCAGATTTCATTAATTTCTTTGGAGGAGAGGGTTTCCGTTTCTCCTCCCTCAGACTCTGTCACGAAGTCAATGACTTACGAAGGCTCTGTTTCATGAATTTCTGAATGTTCATACTTCAGAAAGTTCATTAGTGCCACCACTCTGGAATGAATTCTAACTTCTTCCGCATTGAATGAAAATACTATTTGAATTTCTTCCAGTTAAGTTTGATTCTTCCCACTCCTCCATATACTTCATTTGATCGTTTTCAATCTACAAAAGAAATAAATGGTGGCTATCCCTCGTTTTCTAAAATATTTCACTTTTTTATTTTAATTAAAGTTTTCTATGCACGCTAATAATCTATTTTAAGTTCTCTTTTCGTCAAACGTAGAAAAAATAAGTAATTAAATGAATAAAGATTGGAATATTGATTTCTCTCTTCTTCCCTTACCTTTTTTTTTTTTTTTTTTTTTTTTAAGAAAAATTTAATTTAATGATGTAAAGTTTGAGATTCAATAAGCTGGATAACATCAGAATTCATCTTAAACTGCTATTATAAAATTCATGACCTATGTTATAACGCGACTCATAAAACGATATCTCCTGAACGGGTAAACATAAAATGAAAAATAAATAGATAAAAAATTACCGTTTCCTCAGCAGTTGTAGAAGAACTACTGTCTGGATATCCGCTGCTTGAGTTCATTCCGCTATTCATTCGATCGTTTTCAATCTATAAAAGAAATAAATGGTGGCTGTCACTCGTTTTTCAAAATATTTCACTTTTTATTTTAAAGTTTCAAGTTTTCTACACACACTAATCACCTATTTTAAGTTCTTATTTCATCAATTGTAGAAACAATAAAGATTGGAATAATATTTTATCTCTTCCTCCCTAATCATTTTTTTTTTAAAGAATAGTTTCATGTAAAGATGTGAAGCTTGAAATTCAATAAGCTGGATAACATTGGAATTCATCTTAAACAAGTATTATGGAATTCATGCCCTATGTTAATATCGTGACTCATAAAACGTTAAACCAATGACCCACCCCTTCTCTCGTAAAGGATTTATTTTGTTAAGTGTAATCGGTTAGCTCCTGGGCCTTAACTTCGCGAATTTCCGGCTATTTAGTAGAACTGTAAACTGATTCTTCTAACACTCTCTCCATGAAAGTAAGATTGTAGGTTCAACACTTGTTATCACCTAATTTCCGCGTTCGATTATTGTATTGGCCTTGTTCGTTTTGAACTTAAGTTTGTAACATTTATCTGGGGTTGTTTCCTGTTGGCATTTCCATTGGGGGTGATTGTGGAGAAATAACAACGAATTTCCCTTTCTTGGTGCTTTTTTTAATTCCATAATTTTTCTATGTACTCGACGTTTTATAAGGATATCACATCTTCCCCTATCGCACCGATTGCGTGCTGACGAAAATCAACGAAATTTATGGATTATTTTTTATGATGGATTTGTTAAATGACATGGTGAAGAGATTCACACACACACACTGACCACGCGCTGACACTTGCTCTCATACAATCAGTCGCCCATTGTGTTTATTCATGGTATATCTCCCATCGGAATCTTGTAGCTCTTAATGATTTCCTGAGTAATGAGTAACGAAAATGAAATACAGAAATCCTACTTTTTAAACATTGTATGCATATTGAATTCTTTTTTAAATCAATGACATACTGCACCTATGTCAGTTTTTCTTTGAGTACAGTCTTAACGAAATATTTCTATTAAAACATACTTTAAGTTTTGTTACTCTATTGATTTTCAAACAGCGCTCTGACGAGAATTCTCGCATAGATGTTTACATCCAGACCAGCCTTTTTCAAACTTATTTCGTCCCTTGACCTGAACATAAATCGCCGCGGCTCCTTTGTATAAGAAATTGCCACAAAAATATTTTTAATGGCTTTTGAATAGGCATGCATTACATTCGTTGGCTCCAAAACATGAAAATTGCTTACTTTATATGTACACTTAAAACACGAAGTGTGGTGGTCAATAAACTTAAGTTTCGGACACAAATGAATAACATTACGTTTATTTAGTAAATCAAACATTAACACATTTTAATCAATTTACAATTTTACATCTTATTCTTGTAACAAAGTCAATGGGAAGGGGATAAGCTTGATTCCTCATCTGGTCTTCAAATTTGGGCACAAGTTTGGAAACTGCGATTCACATCTCTTTCTCGACGTTCAATCGCGATCTGTGTTTGGTTTTAATTATTGCCATTGCTGAAAACCCTGCCTGACATAACTAGAATGTCGCAAAAGGAATGAAAACACGTAGGCCTTGTTACCTGCTTTTCGATACTCCTGCTTCACCAAGCTCCAAAACTCAGTTAGTGATGAGGAAATAGACTTCGATTTCAATGTGGAGTCTAAAGATATATCAATAAGTTGCTCTTGCTCTCCAGTAGTGCGTGTCGATATGAGTTCTGTACTGAAGGGATCTTCGATCTAGTTTGCGTGGGTTAACCTTTTCTGAAAAATACTTGTCAAAGTAAACACATGTGCTCCAACTCCATCTAACTGTCTTCTAAACACAAGTAGTAAAATACATCTTTATCATCCAATTTTGTTTTTTCCACAAAAATATTTTCTTTCTGAAGGCTGAAATTTTGTCTAAGAGTTGCAGAATATGTGTTTCAGTGCCTTGCAGGGACACATTTAATGAACTGAGTTTTTCATAGATATCGGAAAGATATGTCAACTTCAAAACAAAGTCACCGTCCACGAACTTCTATAAGGAACTGGACTCTTTTTATAGGAACTGGACTCTTTTTCTTCAAAAAGATAAGAATGAAGTTCACTTCTCTCAGTTCATACTGCTCAAGACGTTTCCATGTGAAAGCCAGCGAGAGTTACAATAATGACGAAGGGAAGTGTGTTGAGCACCCATTTCAGCGCACATTCGTTCAAAAACAACTGGACTAAAGTGACCGAGTATTAACGAAGTTTCCACTTTGATCATTGAATGAAGAACCTCATTAAGCGCAGGGCTCATGCTTTTTTTTTTAAACATAGAAATGAGAAATCTCAGTTTCGTCTACGTCACAGAAAATGTAAATACTGTAAAAAGTTCCTCTCTTGTTGTGTTCGGCTGATACAAAAGTCAGTCTGCGCATACATGTTTTAACTGTAATGTAAAGAGCATCCTGAAGATTCCGGGTATGAAAAAGATTGAACACATACACACACAGTTTCAAAAGATATGGAAAAGGAAATCAACATTTTAGAAAACTTCGGGAAGGAAATCGGCATTTCAGAAAACTTCGGGGAAAAGGAAATCTTCTTTTAGGAGGTTGTCGAAGAAAGAATGGGGACAGGGAGGAAAGGGCTGAGATGAAAGGAATTTTATGAAAATTTTCGTCAGAGCGCTGTTTGAAATTCATTTGAGTAATAACATAACTTTGGGTATGTTTTAATGGGGAAAATATTTCGTTAAGACTAGAATCAAAGAAAAAATGTTGTATATAGAGTGCGTCATTGAAAAACAAAAACAAATTCGATATGAGTGAAATTAAAAAAAAAGTCCCATTTCTGTATTTCAATAAGGTTACTCATTTAGATTTTGAAACAGTGCCACCTCTAATAAACTGAGGGAAGATGTGCCATGAGTTAACACATGAGGGACTAATTGCTTGAGAGGATGTGTCAGCACGTGGTCAGTGATAAACACATAACCATATAAGCCACCGTCATGGTACAAACGCATCATCCGTCTCTCATCCGGATTAGAACATATCTCGGATGAATGGCCAGAAACCAGCGCCTTAGAGGACTCAGCCACCCGGACGATTATTACAACTTGAAAGCCTTTCGATCGCTCGTGGTGCCTCCAAAAACTCATGTAGTTCACCTAATCACGATTTTTCTAATTTGCTGCATTTCTACGTGCACTGTAAAAAATACGTGGGATGAATTCACGGAAAATTTCTGAAAATAACGTGCTGCAAAGTTACCTGTAGATATCAGTCTTTTAACGAAATTTCCGTTTTTAAAAGTTCCAGTTTTTTTAAACTTCCATATTTTCACAGATTTTCCGTAGTGAGTAATTCCGTTTATTCCTGAAAGTCCGTTTCAGGTTTTCCCGTATTAAGACAGAAATTCCGCAAACTCGAAGGAGCTGAATTATTTTTCATCTCTTACACCCAAAAATCTTTTCACACCGGTGAGACTTGAACTAACGTCGTTTGGGTTGGCTCAACAGACATCGCGCGCCTGAACCGCTGAGCCATAAAGACTCGGAAATCACGCTCACTTCAAGATAAAACTGTAACTGCGAGATGATGAAGTTATTTTTGTCATTAATGCGAGTGGTTTCGTCATTTTAATTTCTGTTGGAGCTTATTATTTTTTTCTTTTAGGAGGACTTATCACAAATGAAGTATTTTTTTCTTCATTGTGATTTTTTGAAGCGAACGGAATGCCTTGGAACTTGAGATCTTTTTAAAATATAAAATTTACTCTTGATAGCTACAATAGCTTTTGTCTCAAGCACTCCAAAGGCTGATACACAGACTTACAATCACCTGTCCAATAACTTAAATACCCAGTTTGTTACGGTAACACAATATATAGGGTAATTCAAAATTATTGTCCCGATTACAAATGACATTGCCTGAATGGAATATGGGATTACACCATACAATACAAATTTTGAAGATGACAATCCGTTTTTTGGTGTAAATATGACAAGTATAGTAAGTCAGCTAATATCCGAAAACTTTAAAATTTCGTCGTCCTGGAGCAGTAATCGAACCCGCGTCTCCCAGATAGCACCCGGGTATGCTACCCACTACACCACCAATCGGAAACTTGAGACTTGGTCGTTCTGGGTGGTGTAGTGGGTAGCATAAACGGGTGCTATCTGGGAGACGCGAGTTCGATTACCGCTCCAGGACGACGAAATTTTAAAGTTTTCGGATATTAGCTGACTTACTATACTTGTCATATTTACACCAAAAAACGGATTGTCATCTTCAAAATTTGACAATACCTGATTTGTGAATATAGATACAGAGATCATCACATTGTTCCACAATAAAGAAGGAAGTTTAGAATTTTGTTTCCATTCCTTACAAATGTTCTGTGTGACTCCCTGGGTCACGTGGACAACATCTAAACGGTAATCCATTTCACGCCATACGTTATGAAGCATGTGCGTAGTCACAGATGCCAGTGCAAGCTGAATGTATATCTTTAGTTCTTGCAGTGTTCTCGGCAAAGGTGGCACATACACATGGTCTTTGACATACCCCCACAAAAAGAAGTCACACGGAGTAAAGTCTGGAAACCTGGGGGCACTTGTAGAAAACCCTGTCGTCCTGTCCACAACAACCAATCCAATGTTTTGGAAGAATTAGCAAGACCATACGACTTCGGAAGAATTTTCAGAAGACCATAGCAACACAGCAGTAGGTTTCAATAAAATTTTAAACTTCCTTCTTTCTTGTGTAAGGATACCAGCTGTTCATTTATCTTCATAAACACGTTATTGTCATTTGTAATCGGGGCAATCATATTGTCATTTGTAATCGGGGCAATCATATTGTCATTTGTAATCGGGGCAATCATATTGTCATTTGTAATCTGTGCCACATTAAACAAAATTTATGCGATCCGCTATCCATAATGTTCGATCTCGCCACAGAACTTCAAAATCATTTCCTTTGACAGACTATAGAAATTTAACAGTTAATCAAACCTAAAGTTTTCCCGCGAATCCCTCCTATACCGGAAGGATTTTCTCATATATGGGCACGGAAAAAAGTGAGAACGGAGTTTTTCCGTTAATACACAAAAGGAATTCCTGAAAGTTTTCTGAAAATTAAGAATTTTCCGTTAGCATATCTTAAAGGAAATTTACTGTCAATATAAGAAGGGAATTGCGGAAAGGTTTCCGAAAATTAAGAATATTTCGGGCGTACGAAAAGTTCGTGAAATCCAGGCTTTTTTCTAGGTCATTTCACGGAAAAGGTTGTATCAGAAATATACTTCGTTAATTCACGGAAGGAATCACGGAAAGTGGCTCGTGAATTTCAGAATTTTTATTTTACAGTGTCTCTCTTTAAATTAGACCCATGTCTCCGATGCATAAGTACGTATGAACCGGTATCGTGACACAGTGCTATGTGATGGTATACCTCTACCTAATTTTCCTTTTCAGTTTCCTCTGGTTAAACGTTTTCTCACTAAACGACACATTACTTCCCCAAACAGCTTTTATGATTTGACAAAGCTGACATTGAGTCACAGCACGATAAAACAGAAACTTAAGAAAAGTGCACGTAGTAGGGGAAGGTTGCATAGATTGCAGATTGATTAATAGAATACATTGTACAGACGTATTGTTAAATGTTGAGATTACAAAACGTTGATATAACGCTAGTTGAGATGTACACTATCTACCAACAAGTAATTGGACACCCCTGCAATCGACGATAACTGCGGTTCTGACACACGCCACGGCCGCCGCCGTTAAATATCGTGTGGGAAACAACAACGCAACCAGTCGCATGCATGATGCCACGCAGTTCGGAGCTCTCTGATTTCGAGAAAGGTGTAATCGTCGGGTATCACAGAAATGGCCGATCCATACGTGACATATCCAGCAAGTTGAAGTACCCAAAATCGACAGTAGCCTACGTGATTGGCAAGTGGAAGATGAGAGGTGACTGTGTAACGTACCAGGAGATGTGACGTACCTGCCAGCAGGACGCACATGACATAAAGACAGATAGGAATCAGAATACATGTCCGCGTAGCTTAATTGGTAGAGCAACTTATTCCGGAATGAGTGGACCCGGGTTCGAACCCCGGCGCGCATAAAAATGACGGAGAAATTCACTTCGTTATAACTGTCGGAATGTGCTCCAACCCGGCAGAACCACAAAACTGAGAGTTAGAGACCGACGGGTGCTGGCCAGAGAAATGGAAGAACCGCACCAATGAGAAATGAGAAATGGAAGAACCGCACCATGGGCCACATCCGCGAGGAGTTTCAACACGCATCCGGGAGTGTTCTTTCGATGAATACCATCTGTAAGGAAGCCCATCTGCTCGGTTATCATGGACGTGCTGCCGCCCACAAGCCTTTGATCACCAAGTTTAATAGCGCTGCTCGGCTAACGTGGTGCAAAGAACGTCGACAGTGGACCGTTGAACAGTGAAAACAGGTTCGCTGGAGTGACGAATCAAGATTCACCCTCTACCGTTCGGATGGCAGGGTCTGGGTTTGGCGTCTGCCTGAAGAACGCCTCCTGCCGGAATGTATTGTGCCAACTGTGAAGTTCGGCGGCGGTGGAATTATGATATGGGGGTGTTTCTCTTGGTATGGCACAGGACCCTTGGTCGCAATTCCTGGTAGATTCAACTCCGAGACCTACTGCACCATTTTGGATGACCATGCGCTTCCTACGTTGTAGCAGTTTTACGGGGTGGACCCATGTTACTTTCAGAATGATAATGCCACCTGTCATGTTGCGAGGTCCACCATGGCTTGGTATGGTGACAATGGGGTTAATCGAATTAACTGGCCTGCGCAGAGCCCGGACCTTAACCCTATCGAGCACCTCTGGGACGAGTTGGAGCGTCGACTTAAGGGGTGCCCCCACCGTCCGAAATCGGTGAAGGAACTGACCTGTCTTCACCAAGCCGAGTGGAAGAAAATATCGCTAGCCGTCGTACAACGCCTGGTTGAGAGTATGCCCCGGAGGGTCGCAGCTGTAATCGCCGCTCGTGGAGGCTCCACCAACTATTAAAGGTGAATAAACTTCGTTTTCCTTTGCTATCACAGGTGTCCAATTACTTGTTGGTAGATAGTGTATATTACAGAACCATTGGTATCGGTGGATCAACTTCTTTGTAAAGACCCGTGTGTCAGTAATGATGTCTTTTTAGTGGATTTAAGCTTTTTTGAAGGAAGGAATAGAACTGTTTGATCAACGTAAATAAATCTATTTTTTCCTGCTGATACTTTATTACTGGTCATTCTTTTAATTGTCTACAAAGGGAAATTCTTATCTCCGGCCACATTTTGTTAATTGTTTACAAAATGAAATTTATGTGCAATGAAGTTCCCTACGGACATTAACTAGCAGAGACACATAATTTCATTTTCATTTATTCGTATTTCGGTTGTTACAAATATGCAGTAGACATTCAAATGTAAAACAAATCAATACAGCAACAACCAGGAAATAAGGGAGAAAATGCCTCCACGAGGCCTGACGAGCCCTATGTCCAAAAATAAAGCAAGCCTGACACACCGTACACGGAAGTGAAAATGATAATAATAAGGGTATCACGACACTGATTTCAGTATAACAAGTATTGTTTAAGGTTTCTTTTATTAAACAAATTATAATTATTAATAGCCAACAATTGTGGTGGGAGCGAATCGAAGGGAAACAAGGGATCAGTGAAGATTTATGTCTAGCTGAGTAAGAATGGCTAGGGACAATTAAAGAAATTAAAGAAGGAAATAAGTCAATCTTTACCCTTTTAAACATGAGTTTTGCTAGATTAAAACGGTATAATTGAGCAATATTTAATAACTGAACATCTTTAGGCGTCAATCTGGAGATCAAATTAGGATTTGAAAAGGAGGAACCTGAAAGTCTGAATTGCAACAGTCTCAAAAATCTATTTTGTAATCTCTGAAGTTTAGTTAAGTTATAAATGGTAGTCGAGACCCAGACTGAAATACAATAAGAGAAGTCGGGATACATTAAAGTGCAATAAAGTAAAATCATAATTTTCGGAGTCAAATAAGCCATTACTCCCCCTAATGATTCCAATATTTCTAGAAATTAGGGAAATAAGAGAATCAATGTGAGAGTTGGATTTAAGATCCGACTGAATAAAAACACCTAAATATTTAAGACTTTCTACAACCTCAACCTGTGTGTTATTTAAAATTAGATTGCACGTATAGGGTTGGTTGGTCTTCCGACCATAGGAGAAAATGAAAATTTCTGTTTTCTGAACACTAATAGCAAGAGAATTACTGGCAAACCAATTAACCACAGTGAGGAAATGATTTTGTAATATCTGAATCAATAAGTCAATTTCGTTACCACGAATAAACAGGGTTACATAATCAGCATACAGAATTAAGCACTTAAATCTTACAGCTATCAAAAGCTTAATCATCAACTCTATTTTCCTTTTCAATTCCCTCCATTTAAATTTAATACTTCTATTAATAATTTTTTTCTTTAATTGCTCCCTCAACAAATGCCCACGAGCTGAGTATAAGCGCGCGTAAATATTCATTTTTACCTCCTCGATCTATACAATTCCTGATGAACATGAGTTCGCCTTCTGTAAATTACTTTTAATCGTATTTCTTTACTCTTCTGAAGGCCGAAAAGGAACTTTTTCTTCTTTTCAACTTTTTAAATAAGTTCTTTCGAAAATTAATTTAAAACGCGCTTCCTTTCACAGAGGTACTAAATTTATTTAGAAAACTTTCGGGAATTTTTCATTCAATGAAAAACGCGTTAGTCACTTTCTTTTAAATAAGAAAGCTCTTTTCTTCGTTTCAATCAAAATTTTCATTAACGATCAAAGCAGGATAAATCCTGCACTTCCTTCATCCCCTCCCGTGTTAACCTAAATTTAGCTTTCTCTCTCTAAAAGTCAGAAGAAATTTGCATACGAGTAGCTTATTAGCGTTATTTTATAACGGCTGAGAAACTTAAGTAAAAAAATGCATATGTATGAATACATTAATCCAACTTTCAGACGCACATTAAGATCACTACATATATGCATGCATGCACACCTTATGTTTAAAATAAAAATAGAGAAAACTTCAAAAATTCCTTTAAACTTTGACCTTCCATCCAGTCTTCGTTTCGAACACGATAATGTAAAAACAAGAAAGTATTTAGCTTACACGAGAAAGTAGATTTATTTTTACATGGCATAGTTATCACGAATTAAAAAATTATGCTTTCATTTTCATTAGTGAAAACAGGTGTAACACCCCCCCAAATAAATAAATCCAATGACGTAGCCATAATTTGATTTCGGGAAGGGTACGGCATCCTCTCTCTCTCTCTCTCTCACACACACACACACACGTATGTGCAATATGTGTAACTTGAGGGCTTTGTTACATGCTGCTCACTTTACTTAGTACACCGCTCAAAATGGAGTTCGCAAAACTGAGCCGGAGTTGACATGTAATCGCGAATATCACTGAGTGCAACGATTTGGCGAATACATAAATGATCAAAAAATGAAAAGAGAGAAACCGGTACAGTAAAACGTTCCTTAACGGACACCCCTCAAATACAGACTCCTTCAAATTATGACCTGTGCCTACAGTCTTTGCGGAACAGCATGCGTTTATAATGAACGTGGATTCTCTTTTGAGAACTTCCGACACGGACATTGATTAGAATATCCAAAATCCATATTTCAGGGGTGATTGTCATAGAAATTTAACTTTGTACCTTCTTTGTACTAAGTTTTTCCCAGTACGTTAGAAATCTTTCGAAAATTGCGTTTTTGAACTTTATATACAATGAAACCTCTCTTAGCGACCACCCGTCATCACGACCGTTTTTCTATGGAACCGATTTCAAAACCCATAGCGCTACTGCTAATCTTCCTCTATTAAAAGACCATTCCATCCCTCTTAACGACCATCTTTGCATAAAAACCACTGAAAAAAAAAAAAAAAAAAAAAAAAAAAAAACCCACTACGTTGTTCATTCCCCCTGAAAATTTTATCTCTAATGAAACGGTAAATTAAAAAAAAAAAATACCCATTGGTATGGAAGGGTCACTTTAAATGCCTGGGAAGTTTCCCCCTGCATGGAAGTGAGGGGGGGGTGAAGGAGTTCTCTGCGATGACAGCCAATTCCAATGGCTTACGACGAAAGACAAAGACCCCTGTGTCCACACTTCCAACAAAGGCTGAAAAAGGGAGTGACAGTTAAAACTCATCTTTACTTCACTCTCCTTTTTGGCCGGACAGAGGGGACGTTGGGAGATGGGCTCCACCTTTTGCGGTCGTTAGCTGCCTTGAGGATGTCGTGGAATTCCCCCTTACTTGGAAAGATCGACCTCTCTCTCTGTCTTTATAGAGCCGAAAGTTTTTGATTTATTATTCATTCTCTTTGGCTCTTTCTCCCTATAAGATCATGTCACGCAAGAGAGTTAATCTGAATTTAGAGGATAGAACAAAAATGATCAACCAGAATCAAAATGGAGTTTTTGAGAGAAAACTGGCTGCTATGTTTAAGTGTGGAAAGACACAAATAAATAGCATAAGGAGGAAGAGGTTTAAACGACTGGAAGGAAAACAGAAACTATGGTCAAAAGAGTAAGCAAAAGGAAAAATTCGAGAATGTGAACGATTCACTTCTGGAACGGTTGAAGTGTGCCAGGGTAAAAAAAATTGTCATTAGTGGTTCTATAATGAAAGGAAAGGAAACTCACTTTGCAAGGGAATTTGGGGTTGAAGATTTTTCAGCTAGTAATGGCTGGCTCGACCGATTTCGTGCCCTTCATAACATTATTTTTCGAGCTATAGCTGGCGAATCGGCTGATGTCGATGAAAAATTATGCGATGACTGGAAATCACAGTCATCATCAATTATTAAATTTTTTAAGTTTTCTTTTCTTCCCAGGCACTCCTACAGAATCTCTGCATGAAATTTCAGATGAGGAAATTGATACCACTCCAAAATTATCAACTCAAGATATATTGAAAGAAGTTGATCGTTTAATGCAATCTTATGACTGTTCTGAATGGTGAACAGTTAAAAAACTATTCTGTGAGTTGAAAGAAAGCTTAGGGAAAAAAAAAACGTGCTGAAAGAAAAGTCAGATAAACTAAAGCAGCCGACATCACATTCGTTTTTCAAATGATTTTTTTAGATTACCACCTTCCAAATGCGTAACTCTACTACATATAGTGTAGTATTTTCTATATTATTTATAAGCATACATACATATTTTACGGTAAATAAAATGGAATGCACCATGTTTAGAATGTAGCAATTCAGATTACGTAATTTATAAAAGTTATGCAGTAGTTTACAGAGGTTTAATCTCAAAACTGTTCATTGGATATGCAATTAAAACCTTCCCCTATTTAGCGACCAGCCCTCTGAACGACTGTTTTTTAGAAGAAACACCAGTGGCCGTCTTGGAGGTTTCACTGTACGTATTATTAGTGCTGTCAGAGATCTATCAAAAATAGTGAAATTCGACTCTAAAATTGCATTTTTGAAGTCAAATTTTGTATTTCAGAACATTTCGGCAAACTATAAATATGAGTTCAGCTCTGAACACTAAAGTTCTGCTGCTAAAACATCCTACAGTGATTTTTCTCAGTCCTGCAATTAGCTCACTGGATTCATTGGATATGTAATTAAATTATTTCATGTAGATATAGCTGCCAAAATGATAGAAGTAGTCTTTCTTTCAGCACGTACAACAATTTTGAATCTCGAAAGGCACTTTTAATGAATTAGCCACGTTATAGCATTTTCAGAAATGACATAATTGAGAATTCCTACATAAAACTTGAAAACATGGATTTCGGGGTTCAGAATATTACAAAAACCCGAAATTCCGGGCTACAGCAGGAAGACAAACAAGCCTGATATCTAAAATCTCCCATTTTCGGTCCGGTTACGGCACTACGCGTGATTTCACTGGCATGAACCAGCAGCATTTCGTACGAGACATCTCCGCCGGCAGCTGCGTCTTCCAGCAAATGACAAATCATCCTCTCCCCTATGAGAAATAAATTACCTCTTTCAAAGCAAGAGAGAGAATGCTTGACTTCTGGTAAAAGTTACTAACGTTTCCTTCTTCTACCTTTTATTTTTTATTTGTCTGGATTTTACGACAACTGTGAATATCTCTCAGGATTCTATGCAGTCGCGCGCGCTCTCTCCAGCTTGTCCTCTTGGTTAAACCATGTCTAGGGATGGTTAAACCATGTTCTTCAAGCGACGTGACAGGACTTTAGTGAAGATTTTGTGATCAACTGATAGGAGGCTGATGGGTCTGTAGTTCCTGAACTTACGTAGAAGGATCCCCGCAGCATTCTTTTTATAATCACACATTTCTTCGCCGAAAGTTCTAATGAAAACTTGGGCCAGTGTATTTATAGATTTTTCACTGACTTCTTGTACAATGACTACGGTAATTCCATAGTTTCCTGGAGCTCTCCCCAGTTTTATGTTCTTAACTGAATGCGCAACTTCTGCCAAGAGTACATTTCCATAAAGCAGATATCAACTTTTCCATGTTATTTTGTGTAAAATATTTCAACTCTCATTAAAAATTCGCCTCAATTTCTTCTGAAAGAACCAGTTCTTTTCTGAGTTCCATGATCTGTTTTCTTTCATTGCTGCTCTTTAATTTCTTCAGGATTTGGTCATTTTCAATTGCCTTTTCACTAATTCACTGCTGAATTTCTTTGTCCTCGGTGAGACACTATGTACAGTAGAACTCGCTTACATCGAGCCCGCACCGAGTGAGATCCCGGATTCAACGAACGAAAAAGTAACTTCTGTTTTGATAAAATGTTAATTCAAAGCAAGTTTCATAGTTTTTAACAACCAAAATTTAACCAAATCTTCGGCAAGTTTCATAGTTTTTAACAACCAAAATTTAACCAAATCTTCGGATTCCACGATGGAGAGAAAAGCTAAGATGATTACCTTTAAGAAGCGAAGTATCAAAATTTAATGAAATTCCATATTGAACGAGGCAAAGAAAATCTACTGCGCGTTGTCCTGGAATGGAGGATAGAAATGGTGGATTACAGGATGAAATTGCAACAGCGCAGGGGAATCTTGGCGTGCTAGTGGAAACATACTGATAGAAAAGCAGTGGGGAGGGAGTACATCAAAAGCTGAACAAGTGACCCTTTCCAACACCCATTTCAAGCGGCTGTACCGTGGGAGTATCTTTTTTTAAAATGTTTCAACGTGATGCCTACTTCAGGATTAGCTGCGACTATGAATGTATTCATACAAGTGTATATTTTATTTTAATTTCTAGAACTGCAACTAATAAAATCTTTCAAATCCAATTGTTATGGATATGTACAATAATAATTAAACGTATATGCATATAATCACGTTTGCATATTTTTACATGTTGGGATTTTTCACCCCAAAAGGGATTTAGCGAGGATTTCCGTCGGTCCCGAGCTCCTCGTTATACAATCGGGTTCTACAGTACATAATATGTATAAGATACACAGTCGTATCAGAATAATCTGACCACCTACCTAATAATAGGAATAACCACCCTCGCTCCGGATGACAACAGCGAGACGGCGTGGCATCGACGCAATGAGGCCCTGGAAGTTTGCCCGAGGCACACGTGCCCATTTGGACTGCAGTAGAGCACGGAGGTCCCGGAGACGACGTGGTTGTGGATCAGCGAGTCGAACCTGTCGACGATCCAAATAGTACCACAAGTGCTCTATGGGATTGAGGTCGGGCGATTTCGCCGGCCAAGTGAGGACGGAGACATCGCTGTCGTGTTCCTGGAACCAGTCACGCATTCCCTCAGCGACGTCGCATTATCCTGTTCGTAGACACCATCACCACAAGGCTAAACGTCCAACATGAAGGGATGCATGTGGTCAGCGAGGATGGACAAGTAGCCACTGGCGTTCAGGGACCCATTCAGTGGTACCATTGGTCCCAGGTCATAACAGGAAAACATCCTCCGGACATGCGGACTGCCACCTCCGGCCTGTACTTGACCGACAAGCGTGTCCGGGTGTTGGTTCTCGTGTGTATGACGTCATATCCGCCACCGCCTGTCACTTCTGTGGAGTAGAAACCTCGATTCGTTAGAGAAGGCAATCTTTTCCCACTCTTGCACTGTCCAATGACGGTAGTCGCATGAGAACTGCAGGCGTCGTTACCAATAGACCTGGGTTAACATGGGCGCCTTGACGCAGCGTAGACTCCGGAGACCCATGTGTAACAGGGTTTGCTCTACTGTTATCGGGGACACGTGCCTGGGTGCCCCAGCGTTCATTTGCGTGGTCAATTGCTGCACTGTTGAGCGTCGATTGTCCTTTACCAGTCGACAGAAGCAACATTCTCCTTTGGGGTTGATGGCCTTTGGGACTCCACAGTAATGACGTCGGGAGGTACGCGGTGTGCCAGCGGTCCGTTCTTGGTACACCCTTACTGCAGCACTTCGCCAACAACGCACGAAGTCTGTTTTTTTCTGAGATACATACACTAGTGACTGCGGAACCGCCCGGGCTGCCAGAGTCCGGGCCCGGCCAATAATTTCCGCCAAAATATTTATTTTTATTATAATTTTGTTTTTTGTTTTTAGCATATGTGCGATCGTTGTGATGTGCCTTAGAAAGTTTCTCTAGGTAAGTGGTCTGGTGGTCCTAATCCCCAACAAAGCTCCTAAGGCATTGTTTTTCTTCTGTTTGTTACGGGAAGCGGGAAGGTGCACCACAATCCGAAGTTTCGGGCCCGGTCAACGACCGTCACGTTCCACCGCCCCTGACTTCCACCCTTGGTGCGGTAACCGATGATCATTCCTTTTTGAACGTCCGTCAAATCCCTACCTCTGCCCATTGTGCTCATGTAACGCACTATGGTTCATCTGTCCTGGCCGGCCGCTTATATCTCCGTGTGATCGACCTGTCACGTGCACTCTGTGACGCGCTTGGGCGGGTACACTGATTCCGGGGTTCGTCATATTATTCTGATACGCCGTGTATATATGTTACCACTAAAGTGCAGAAATCAGTTATTCTACAGATTATCTAGGTAATGTGCAGATTAACTAGGGTGATCCGTTAAAGTGCCGAAAATTGTTTCATTGCTCAAATTACCTAGGTAATCTGCAAATTACCTAGATAATAATCTGCACATTACCTACTAGGCACTCGTTAAAGTGAAAATAAGATCTTTGCTGGAACAACAGCTACGTTTCTGTACGCTTAAATTAACATAATGTTATTTATTTATTTTTCGATATATATAGAATCAAGTTAATATAATCAAACAATCAACAAATTAGTTGATAGAATCAATCATCAATCAATTAAAAATCTATAATAGAATCAAACGGTTTAAAATATTATTATAATTAAGGAAATTAATTTGCAAAACATATGATAAAATTATGCTTACTGATTAGGGCAATCTAAAGATTGGTGACACTTTGAATTACATAGCAATTGGTTTTTGCGACAAGCACACCTATCTGTGGTACATTTAGATTTGCAGTCACATTTTCTGAAACCCTGCCCAGTACCAAGAGATCGTTTTATTGCTGTTTGACGTAAAGATTTTCTACAGCAGGGACATCTTCTTTCGTTAAAAATCTCTCTTTGCAAACACTGAATTCAGATTTTGCATACAATTGTTTTAAAATACCCGTTTTAGTACCAAGTTTATAAAAGCCATCCTCTGTTTTACTAAGAATCACAGCTAAAATCGAGCGGGCATAGGGAAAGGAAATGAGAGAAACAGGCGAAACCAAACTAAAAGTGGAGGGAGAGGGGGAAGGTGTAGGGAAAGGAAATGAGAGTAACAAACTTTTGAACTTTAACGTTACGGAAGCCGTTAATGTGCACATTACCTAGGTAAAATGCGGAAAACTCTTGATTCCGCACGTTAACGGAGCAAATCAGTTAATCTGCAGATTAGCTAGGTAATGTGCACATTAACGGCTTTCGAGCTTTAGCGGTAACATATATATATAATGGACAAATGATTATATATACTCGATAACAATATGCAAAGCAGAAGAATCGCGTCTAGTCACGTGGGACGCTGAAACTGGCAATGATCCTAACAAATCGGGCATCTCCACTCTTTGGAAACCAGACACGGAAAAGTAATCACGGTTAAAGACAGCGACATAAGTGAGTTTAACCGTGGCCAGATAGTAGCTGCAAGAAAGGTTGGTAGTTCAGTCACCGCAACGGCCAAACGGTTGGGATTTCCATGCCAAACCGTCGCACATGTATATCAGGACTACGTGAAACACGGCAAAACTTCCAACCAGGGGATCACGAGATGATGAGCTCAGACTGAATCACGAGATGAGCTCAGACTGTCTCGCATCGTTACAAGGAATTGCACGACTATCGCAGAGCAGACAACGTCGGAACTTAATGAGAGCGCGTCCACAAACTTATGCACAGAGAATATCCATCGTACCTTGAAAAAAAAAACAATAATAAGCAATAGCAGTCGACGTTCATATCGTGCCCTCTTCTTGACTGCAGACTCCCAAAGATTAAGATACAGTACGGAAAGGCCTATTGCTACTGAAGTGCGGAGGACTGTAAATACGTCATCTGGTCTGACGAATCACGGTTTTAACTCAATCATGCCAATGCGAAGGTGCGTCTGTGATGTAAACCACACGAACAGATGGACCCAGTTTGCCAAACTGGAGTCATACAGGCAGGTAAAGGCGGTATAGCAGTTCAGGGTGCGTTTACATGGGCTTCTTTGGGGACCCCTCGCACCTGTCGAGACCTAAATCACCGACATAAGTTATGCGAACATCCTCGCCGACCATCTACACCCGTTCGTAACAATTCTCTTTCCGCACCATGACGACATCTTTCAACAGAACAACCCCACATCGCATACTTCCCAAGTTGTGACCAATTGGCTCTAGGAGCATTCAAGTAAATTCACCATTCTCGAAAGGCTCCCTCGATCGCCTGATCTCAACTCCATTGTGAATTTGTGGAGTAAATTAGGAAGATCTATTCGAACCCCGATCCCCCACCCCCGATCCCTACAGGCAACTGTGGACGCTGTACGACATGTGATCCTCTCTTCGTGGGCGGCACTAATATTTTCGTGTTTTTTAACACCCCACTGAGTCCTGACCACGCCTGGCTGCTGTTGAGAGGGCAAAAGATCAAGCAACACGTTATTAGGTAGGTGTACATATACGGGGGTTGGAAATTATTTAAGGAGAATCGTGCTGCATGAGAGACGGGAGTCTTTCAAAAGGACCTAACGGGTATACCCTATGTAGTGTACCTTCCGGACGTACCCCTGAGTAGAATGGTTGAATCCTATCTCGAACGGCATATATGCAGCAGCGACGCAAACACACCTCGTAGTTGGTAAGCGGTCTAAGGCAATGTTTACAAAGTTCTAGCAGCGCTGTTTGCTAAAGATTGAAGTTACTAGGGGCCGTATCGTGAAAAAGTGTTATGAAGGATTACAACAAATTTATAGAGCTCCTATAGTTTACCGTATAGTACGGTAGCAAGGTAGTGGCAGCCTTCACAAACAGGTGTAGATACACTATATTGACAAAAGTAACCGGACACCCCTTCAAAAGCAAATGAACGGATCCGGTACAGCTGCAAATGGTATAAAGACAAGCCTCCAGCTGACCGCGATCATATCGCACTGTAAGGTTGAATAAAAATGTCGCGGCGGGAGATAACTGACTTTGAGAAAGAAAATATTCTTGGGTGTTATATTAGTGGGTTGTCCATAAGAGAAACCGAGAGGCGTTTAAACATACCCAAGTCAGCTGTTTTGGATGTACTGAATAACTGGAAGACACATGGCGTGCCTGAAGCAGCAAAACGTACCGACACACCAAAGAAAATCAGTGATTGAGGACGTCGAAGCGTCAGGAGAGTCGGCAGCTAATCGACGAAGTACGGCACAAAACCTCAGTGTACAGCTGAATAAAAATGGTGGAACATCGGTATGTACACGCACCATTAGCAGAGAACTACATTCCATGGGTTACCGTGGTCGTGCGGTTGCTCATAAGCCTTTCATCTCCACTCGGAATGCTACTCGTCGTTTAGCATGGTGCAAAGAACATTTATCGTGGACCGTAGATAAATAGAAACGGGTCCTATGGACTGATGAATCCAGATAAACGATCCATCAGTCTGATGGGCGTGTGTAGGTATGGCGGCAGCCGGGGAACACTATTTACCACAGTGTACTGTTCCTACGGTCAAGTTTGGAGTTGGCAGTGTACTCATGTGGGGGTGTTTTTCCTGGTATGGTCCCGGCCCATTGGTTATCGTGGATGAACCTGTTAACTAGCACGTGTACCTCGATATTCTGGACAATTATGCTCTACCAACTCTATGGCAATACTATAGAACCGAGCCTTGTTGGTACCAGCAGGATAATGCACCGAGCCATTAAGCAAGGACTGTTACGGCGTGGTTTGACGATAATTCCGTAACGTGTGTGGACTGGCAAGCACAGAGCCCTGTTGTTAGTCCCATACAGCACATATGGAATGAATTAGAGCGCCGCATAAGAAGTTTGGAACCAAGGCTTACTACTAAGCAACAGTTAGCGGCAGCATTATGTACTGAACGGAAGCGCATACCTATCGCTGTGTTCCAAAACCTTGTCGAAAGCATGTCTCGAAGGGTCAGTGAATACATTAAGGCCAAAGGCGGACCGACACCGTACTAATGTATGTCAATAAATGCTATGTTGTGTTTTCCCTCTAGGTGTCCGATGACTTTGTCAATATAGTGTGTGTACGGCGGCAGCCGAGGGAACACTACTAAGCAACTGTAGTGGGTTGTGCTTCTGGGCGCGGACGTCCCTGGATGATTGAAGCTCTAATGCTCACTTTGTGTGTATTGTTGGAGAATGACCGGTGGTGGACAATTCGTGAACTTGCCCACGAGAGTAACCTTTCGCAAACGACTGTGCTGTACATGTTGTAAAAACGGCTAAGCACGCGAAAAATGGCATCACGTTGGGTGCTTCATGCTTGAATTGCCTGATAGCTCAGTTTTCAAGCTACTCGTGTTGATGAATAAAAGGCCTTTCAGCGGCCCTGGTTATCAGATGAATGAATAGTAAAGATGAGTGCCGCTGCAGTGGTCTAAGCGCTGGCTCCTGATCATTCGTCTGAGATGGGTCCGGGTTCGAATCCCGGTGAGGCATGGATGTTGTGTTTGTCGTACGGTACTGGCTTTCTGCACTTCATGGAACCAGTAGCCTTAAATTAGGGACGGGCGACTACTTATTGACGACTAAGTTGCACACTTTCTGGTTAAACCCCTTGAAAAGAAAGAAAAAAAGAAAAGGTGACAGTTAGCTAATGGAAAGATCGAATAAGAATAAACTAACATAAGTTATCAAAAGAGATTAAAACAAGTGTATCGAAAACTTTGCTGCACATTATTTTGAAGAATTTTTCGTCAATTCAAACCGCTTATTTTGTACAGTACAGTTACAAAACCAGTAATTGAAAAAGTGAGAAACTAACTGCCATTAATTATCCAAACATGGCAGTTAATATAAGACCACTTCACACACTTCCCTTGCTTGTTGATGCTTTTCGAGTATTCACCGCAGAGGCCAACTCGTTCAAGTAAGCAGTTAAAAGTTTTTTTTTTTTTTTTTTTTGATTGGAGGTTTAACGACTACCGTGAGCAACTCAATAGGCTATAAGCAGTCGCCCGTCCCTAGTTTAGGGTCACGGGTTCCAGGGAAGGGAGAGAGCCAGTGCCTTAAGATAAACACAACATCCATGCCTCACCGGGATTCGAACCCGGACCCCTTTCGGACGAATGATCAGAGGCCATCGCCTTAGACCACTGCGCCACCGGGGCGGCTAAAAGTTGTTCAAGTACACCAAGGTCTCCCTCCAACTATCAAAAACACAGGGATCATCATCATCATCATTGTCAACCATTATCAATCCACTGCTGGACGAAGGTCTCCCCAAGTTTCCTCCACAACGGTCTGTCTTGTGCCAGTCTCCTCCATGTCACTCCCGCATATTTACGAATTTCATCCACCCATCTCCCATGTGGTCTTTTTATGGGTCTTTTCCTGTCCCTTGGAATCCAATCTAAAATTTCGGCTGTCCATCTATGGTCTGTCCTTCTGGCAGTATGTCCAGCCCATTGCCATTTCAGGGATTTAACTCTGATCATGATGTCTTCCACTCTCGTCATTTTTCGGATCCACGAGTTCCTCTTCTTATCTCTCCTGGTTATACCAAGCATGCACCTCTCCATGCTTCTTTGAGTTGTCTGCAGCCTTTGTATGTCTCTTTTAGTTAAGGTCCACGTCTCTGCACCATACGTAAGCACTGGAAGGATGCATTGATCAAACACTTTTCTTTTAAGACATAATGGCATATTGCTCTTGAAAATTATGCTGTTTCTTCCAAAAGCTCTCCAGGCAAGTTTTGTAAGCCGATTAATTTCTTCATCAATGTGACCCTCACTTGATATCTGCTGTCCAAGATAAACATACGTATCTGTTATCTCCAGTTGTTCTCCATCAATCGATAAATCTTCATTTCTTGTAAAAGCATTGAACATCACTTTTGTCTTCTGAAAGTTCATTTTTAATCCCACTTCTTTACTCTTGTCAGCAAGTTCCTGGATCATACTCTGCAGCTCTGATGGGGTAGTTGCAAAAATGACTACGTCATCAGCAAAACGAAGGTGGGTTAGATAATCTCCATTAATCTTTATCCCTTTGTTTTCCCAGTTCAGTGATTGAAAGACATTTTCCAATGTGGCATTAAAGAGCTTCGGAGATATGGTGTCACCTTGTCTCACTCCCTTTCCAATTTTTATGTGTGTTGTATTTTCAAACAGCCGAATCTTTGCACTTGCATTTTCATAGATGTTATTAATAATATTAATGTATGCATCTTCAATACCGCAGGATTTCAGAGCCGTGGTAACTGCTGATGGTTTCACCGAATCAAAGGCTTTTTCATAATCGATAAAAGCCATGCACAATGGAAGTTCATATTCCCTCGCTCTTTCAATTAGTTCTCTCAGTACGTGGATATGATCTATTGTGCTGTAGCCACTCCTGAATCCAGCTTGTTCTCTCGGTTGAGCCATGTCCAGTGTTACCTTCAAGCGGTGTGAAAGAACTTTAGTGAAGATTTTATAAACCACTGATAGGAGGCTGATAGGTCTGTAGTTCCTGAGATCCTCAATGTCACCTTTTTTATGTAGCAGGATCATTGTAGCATTGTTCCAATCCTCAGGAATCTTCCCTTCATTAAGGCATCGAGTGAAAATTTGGGCGAGTACTGTTTCAATTTCTCCACTTGCTTCTTGTATGATGTCTATAGTAATCTTGTATGATGTCTATAGTAATTCCATCTTCTCCTGGAGCTTTCCCCCGCTTCATTGTCTTGATTGCATGAGCAACTTCTGCTGGGAGGACTGGAAGAACTCTGGTACCTTTCATGATGTCTGGAGTACATGTATCATCCCTTTCATATAATTTGGAGTAGAAATCTTTCACTCTTGTCAAAATTTCGCCTCTATTTCTTGTTATAGAACCATCTTCTTTTCTCAGAGCCATAATCTGTTTTCTTCCCTTACTGAGATGTCCCTTTGCTATCTTTAGGCTTTGGTTGTTTTCAATTGCTTTCCTCACTAGCTCACAGTTGAATTTCCTTACGTCTTCAGTGATACTTTTCGTGCTGTCTTGCATAGCTCTATATATTCCACTTTGGAAGTCACATCTTCTTTAGTTGTCCTCATCTCTCTTCTTTTTTGCATCAACAATTTGGTTTTTTCCTGATAATTTGTTTACATGCAACTTGTTCTTAGACCCAGCTAATTTTGTTGCTGTTTCCATAAGAGCTTTGGTTACTTTTCTGTTAACTTCCGAAATATCCACTTCTTCCGATGTTAGGCCTTCTAAAGCAGAGAATCTGTTCTTCAGTTCCAACTTGAAAGTATTATGGTGTTTTTTAAGGTTGGTAATGTCAATACATTCTGTTTGTCTTATGAGCTTGCCACGTTCCAGTTTAGTGTTGAGGTGCATCTTACATCTCACCAATCTATGGTCACTACCTGTGTTGAACTTGTTCAGCACACTGCAGTCTTCGATGACGAATTTTTTGTTACACATAATAAAATCAATTTCACTTGTCGTCCCAATTGGATGTCTCCATGTCCATTTCCTGTGTGGCTTTTTCTTGAAAAAGGAATTCAAGATGAAAAATCCTTCTGCCTCTGCAAACTCAACGAGAGTATTCCACTCCTAGTGCCAGAAAAGAGCACGTTCGAAAAACATCCAGCAGGCACACGGAGTTCCAACCAGTGCATGAAAATCAGGTGCGCTGCACACGTGCGTAGACGATGAGGAGCAAACATTTAAAAACGCAGCCGAACCCGTTCAGCGATATTACCGTGTGAACATCACGTGAGAAATGACGTATACGTCTGACCGGCGCAGCGTACCGTGTGTTTCTGGAGCAAGTGCTTCCAGGTCTGTTGCAGGATGTTCCGCTCACCACATGTCCCTACATGTGGTTTATGCATGATGGGGCCCCAGCACACTTTGCCACCGAGATCCGGCACTTCCTAAATGCGACACATCCGGGGCGGTGGACCTGTGGCTTGGCCTCCACGCTCTCCGGACTATAATCCACTGGACTTCTTCTTCTGGGAGCACATGAAAACATTGGTATCCGAGGCACCTGTGGACTCCCTGGAAGATTCCGTCGCGCGAATCGCTGTTCTGCTGACAAGATCAACACCACACCGGGAGTCTACGAGAGGGTGCGACAGTCCTTCATTCGCCGGTGTATGACGCCAGTTTGAGCAGCTCCTTTGAGTCTTTCTCTGATGCGATTGGAATTGTGCAACTCATAAATTAGGTATGTCTCTTTGTTTTCACTGTTGAAGGCTCAACGTGGATATGTAACTTTACTCTTTTCTGGCACTAGGAGTGGAAAGCGGTCCTAGGTTCCAATGCAAATATTGTTCGTCTTGATGTGTACTATCCCCCCTCTTGTTTTGTTGAAGGACTTTACAATCACCCTGTATGTCGTCCGTAAAATAACTGCAATAGAGGTGGAATTTCGGTAAATTTTACGGATAAACCGTAAAACTTGGCAGTATGTAACAGCCAGGGCCGTAGCTACCAGGGGGCAGGGAGGGCGTTTGCCCTCCTAAATTATTTATTCCAGGGGCGTAAATTCATGTTCTAAGGGATATAAAAGATACAATTTGTAACTAAAAAAGAGTTACACCCTTCAGTAATTTCTTTTTAAAGACTTGACTTAGTCTCATGCAGTATTTCACGCAGTGAACTAGGGTAGAGAGTAACATACATTATGAGGTGTGAACATCTCATTTCCACGAAGGGAATTTTCCAAAACAGTGAATGGATGCATAGAAAACATGATATACCTAACCTCCATGACTTTTCCGAACATGTCGTTGGGATAAAGAGCTTAATTATTTGTGTTCTGTCGCAGAAAGTTATCTGAGTGTTTATCCTTGAACGGAATTTTTCCAAGCCCTACCTCTAAAGCTTCTGCCAATTGTTACGTTCACTATCCATACTCATTCGTTCTGCATTTCTGTGGAGTGCTTGCTGCCGGCGTTCACTTTACTTTGTATTTATTATACAATCTGTGACTATTGGGTATTTACCTAGATTTTACATTTTTAATTAAATTATGTCAAAAACCTGAAGTACGATCATAACACCGGACGGAGTGTGAGAAAGTAAAAACCACGTATTATTTGAGTGGAATTCGAAGAGGCGTAATTTTGAACTCTGAGGGGACTTAATTTCAAGTGTCGCCCTCCCGGATAAGAAAAGGTTGCTACGGTCCTGGTAATATGGTAATAGCCTTTACTTCCTTTTTGAATCTGCTTCCAAAATTACACAGCAGAGTGAAAAATGCGATGTTCTTAACGATTTACGAACTTTCAGTTGATTCCATCAACTAAAAAAAAAAAAAAAAAAAAAACAGACGTAGATTTGCCTCTTTCTGTGAGAAATTGCTTGACTGATCCAAACAACTGGAAGCTCTGCTAAACACACTGCTCACTCACTGACAGCCATCTGACAACGTAAAACCGTGATAAATCATCAGGAGAAGACTGAAGCTCCTTAAATGCGGCAGCTGGACACTCCTGATTTAGACAAATGACAAAACAAACGATCAGTTTCACTGAAGATTTTTCTTTCTTTGGACTATGTAAGAGGCAAACAGATTATTGCAAATTTCTGTTACGCAACATTTGGAGGGATTTTCTAATTCTAATAATTAATGACTTCATGGTTTCCTCTAATTACTTCAGTATTATAAACATTTAACGGGAATCACAGAATATAAATTTATTACGGTATTTTACCTCTCAACGTTTCGATCTATACACTAGATCATCGTCAAGAGTTCTTGCGTCTGACTACTTCCACAGGTCCGGCGACCATGCCTGATAGATTTTCCATCCAGCATAGTCGTTGATGTCGCCACCTTATGTCTTGTAAATTTCCAGGGATTCCTCTAATTTCCGGATATTTGTGTGGGATTGATGTTTGATTACTTATAAGGAACATTTCAAATAAAAATAACGAACATTTCAAATAAAACATGATTAGACAGGCACATGCAACAAATTGGCCACAAAATAGACTGGGACTCCTTGCAAGTATTCAAACATCAATCCCACGCAATTATCCGGAAATTAGAGGAATCCTTGAAAATTTACAAGACACAAGGTGGCAACGTCAACGACCATGCTGGATGGAAAATCTATCAGGCATGGTCGCCAGACCTGTGGAAGTAGTAAAACGCAAGAACTCCTGACGATGATCTAGTGTATAGATCGAAAATTTGAGAAGTAAAGCACCGTAATAAATTTATCTTCTATAATTCCCGTTAAATACTTATAATACCGGGCTTTCTAAGTTGTGACGTGCCTGCCCTGCAGGACGCACATGAGATAAAGGCAGACAGCAGTGAGAGCACATGTACGTGTAGCTCAGTTGGGAGAGCAACTTACTCCGGAGTGAGGGGACCCGGATTCGATGCTCGGGCCGGACAAACGTCTGTACGTTATAAAGTGGCGATGAAATTTGTAAACTCCTACAGAAGCAGAGGTCCGCGCGATCCAGGCCCTGCCCGTGGGAAGGGCCACGAAAGTCTGGACCAGCCCAGACTTTCGTTTTCATGCATTAAAAGAAAAACAGGTAGGCTCAGTTCTGACTGAGCCGTCAGTTTGGAACGTAGGACTACGACTTGCAGATCGGAGAGTTGAAATGAGCTAGTCGAGAATGGTTTCAAAGCGTTTATCTAATTTGTTATAGCCAACACAGGTTTATGCTATGAAAAGTAGCTTACATAATTTTTACAAATATTGCTGGATACATTGCGAACACAAAGCAGTTCGCTAGACGAATTACTCAACGTGGTACTCTGTCTTCTTGGGCTTCTTACATTCCTCATCACTTGTTCTTGCCTCTCACTTTGACTTTCTCCACTTTTGCTTGTTCACTCTGCGTATTCCGCAGCATTGTTGAAAATGTCAACCCGCTCACACGAAAACATTTTTTTTTATTTTATTTTAAACCACTGCGATAAGTTCTTTATGTATCGTATCCGAATAGATCTCGTAGAGAGCTTTAAAGCGATACCACGCACAGTCGTTTTGAGTTTACTGTTGCCCAGATAAACGGCGATATTGTCAAAAGTGTTCACCGGTTCACAAGTAAACATTTTTTAAAATATTCAGTTCAAAACACTGGGAAATGTTCTTTGTGTATTTGCATAGATCTGGCCGAGAGCTTTAAAACGATACCACGCACAGTCATGTTGCGCTCGCGGTTGCCGAGATAGACTGAGTCATTGTAGAAAATGTTAACCCGTTCAGACAAAAATATGTTTATAAAGTATTAGTTTAAACCACTGCGATATGTTCTTTATATGTTTGAATAGATCTCGTCGAGAGCTTTAAAACGATACCAAGCACAGTTGTTTTGCACTCACGGTTGTCCACACAAACCACAATATTGTCAAGTGTTCACAAGAAAACAATTTTTAAAATGTTCAAGTTCAAACCACTGCGAAATGTTTTTCGCATATTTGAATAGATCTCATCGAGAGCTTTAAAACGATACCGCGCACAGTCGTGTTGTGCTCACGGCTACCGAGATAGACTGAGTCAAACGCGGCGGCATACACAGAAATATTGTATCATCTTCCCCGCATACGATGTATTGCGCAGTACGCGAACGGAATTAGACCCCATGCTGTTTACGAATATGCTAATACGATTAGCGTGCGGCACGTATTTTTAACGCTAGAATGATTTCAATTGAGACCTATTTTTGTCACAGGTGGTAGGCCGTAAGTCGACCTATACTAACCGCGGAGCTAGCCGTAGTCCTATGTCAAAAAAAAAAAAAAAAAAAATCCGTGTTCGGGTCTGGCCTACGATAGAAGATTTAGCACTTTGTTGGTGGAGGAAAAAAAAAACAAAAAAAAAACATTGCGTCAGCAAAATGTGGATTTACTTGTAAATTTTATTTTTCAGGGTTTAACGACCACAGTCACTAGCTTTAAAGGAAAGCAAGTACCCCGTCCCTGATTTAGGGTCACTGCTTACAAGGAAGAAGGAAAGCCCTAATACCATAAGAAAATACATCATCCATGTCTTATCCGGGAATCGAACTCGGTTTCCACTTGGACAAACCGTCAGAAGCAGCGTTTAGAAGACCACTGCGCCACCGGGGAGGTTGACTTGTGACAGAATCAGTTCTACTTTATACAGGGTGATTCATAAAGAAGTATACAGTTTGCAGATGCTGTAAAACAGCAACAGTTGAAGACACGGACCACAACTGCGAAACGTTAGGTAGATGTACTCATAAAGTTTGTGTCCCGCTACGGAGGGAAGAGTGCGTCACGTGACTAGTCAGTCAAAATGGCAGCATCTGCAATGGAGAAGGCGTTTTGTGTTCTTGAATTGAGCAAAAAGGAATCTGTAACTGTTGTGCAACGGCATTTTCGATCACGATTCGGAAAAGAACCTCCAACCAGAAAACCTATCTACGATTGGCATAAAAAACTTGAAACTATATACGGGCTGTTTGTACAAACTCAAAAATCCTGGACGACCGCGTGTATCGTGTTTGGGTGGAAATGGATTACCGGCTCAATGTGTGTCGTGTTACTAAGGGTGCACTCATAGAACATCTGTGACTGTCTCTAAAAAAACTTGAAACATTCCCCCACAATTCTGTTACAGGTAACATAAAATATCTTACATTGTTCTTGTTTTATAGTGCGTTGAAACTGTATACTTCTTTATGAATCACACTGCATTTCCTCCCCATCCAACCGATTCAAATTCGAAAATGAAATGAAATCAAATTTGGTTTCACAAAAGATAAAATCAATTTCAATTTACACTCGAAATTTGATTTCCTCGACCTGAAAAAATGGCCAATGTTTAGCTTTGAAGTAGTGGAATAAACACAAATTCCTTTTGAAACAAGTGATAATACGAAAGTAAAATTAAACACTTTTCAAAAAGGCACGCTGTGTAAGTACTGTTAAAATTGGAAATTTCTTTAATTATATTAAGCAAACCGGTTACAAAAATTCACACGCTGTTTTGAATAATTTGACTTAGAAATTTAAAAGCCATTAAGTAATTTAGCAAGAAATCCACCGCCATGAATACAATGGAGGTTTTGCAGCTGTTTCTCGTATTCTGAGAGTTTAAAACTTTGTGTGATTTTTTTTGATGGAAAAAGTGCGACGCTTCTCCGATAAATAAACATACTCGTACGTATAATCTTTCCGTACACTGTAAAAATTTTTGTGGTGGGCTGCACTCAAAAGTGGTACAGTACTACACTAGCTGCACCACTTTCTGAGAAAATATACACCATTGTGTAGTGCCAACAAAATCATAAACCAACAACATGGTAAGTTATCAATGAAATTACGTAAAAATCCTCTGTGAATGTTACGATCCAACAAAACTTGTCAAACACTCAAACAGTCGTGATTCCAAGCCTACGTTACACTTTAATCATTATGTTTAAAAATGACAGGTTAAAAAACTTTAAAAGATGACGCTAAAATTCGAGATCTTTTGTAGGCAATGTGCCTTCATCATCAGGAAATGACCACATGCGGCGCCTAGCAAACGTCCAATGAGTTATACCGGGTGCGCCATATAAAAGCCAGACGTTGTTAGGCGGGTTAAAGTTGTTTGGCGGGTTCCCCGTTAAAACCGCTTTGTTCCACTTCTAACCGGTTTCTGCGTGTACAGCTGCAAAGGAATTCTCCGGAGTGGTTAGTCACAGCCAGAGGAGTGCAAGTGAAGAGAGAACAAAGGCAACGGAAATGGTTTTAAGTACGGAACAGCGGATTTTTATTGTGGAACAGTATTTCAGAAATAACTCATACAAGGTTTTAAATGAGTTCTTTACAGAAAAAATTCCACATTGTGCAGCACCGGCGAAATCAGTGGTACAGAAGTTAATGCGAAAACTTCGTGAAACCGGCACGGTGTGCAACAGGAAAAGAAACAAACGCAAGACAATTTGTACTGAAGACAATATCAAGAATGTGTGCACAATGATGTTACAAAGCCTTCGGAAGTCGATCCGCCGACTATCGTCTGCAACGGGAATATCTGCCACGTCATGCCGACGCATAATTAAGGTGGATTTGCATTTTCGGCCATTCAAAGTTATGGCGCTCCAAGAACTTAAAACTTCTGGTTATGCAGAACGGATGCAATATTGTAAGTGGTTTCAGGAGACCATTGTCAGCGGTGAAATGAACCCAACATTTTATTACATGACAGATGAAGCATGGTTTCATCTGTCCGGGTATATCAATGCGCAAAACAGCAGGATTTGGACCGACACGAATCCCAGACGCACAATGGAGACTCCTCTGTACGATCAAAAGATAGACGTTTCGTGTGCTGTGTTTGCGAAGAGGATAGTCGGCCCAGTCTTTTTCACTGACACCACCAACTCGGAGCGCTATGTTCAGCAACTGTTCAACCTATTTGTTGCCGCATTTACAGAAGAGCGAACATATGCTTTCTTTCAGCAGGATGGTGCAACGGCGCATATTGCGCGGAACAGTCTACGTGCTGTGTATGAAGTGTTTGGAGAGGACAGAACTGTATCGAAGGGACTATGGCCACCCAGATCCCCCGATCTCTCCACCTGCGACTTTTATCTGTGGAGAGCATTGAAAGGGAAAGTGTACGCAACTAATCCGCACACCCTTGATGAATTAAAAGTAAACATTACGGATACCATAGCCCAGATTACTGCCGATGAGTTGTGGCGCGTTACGAACAACATGTTCAGTCGTGTGCAGCTGTGTCTTGATGTCGGAGGACAGCAATTTCAGCAATTGTTGTAAACGCAGGTAAATTACTCCTGTTTTCTGTCATTTCAACTACACTTTACCATGTATAGTAACATTGCCTGACTGTTGTCGTTCATTATGCTCGGGCCTCTTTTATATGGCACACCCTGTATAACTTATTTCGAAATGAAATGACACCATCCATTTCACCTGCGAATGCCCAGTGTGTTGCAGTGGGCTCCATCAGGTTAGCGCTGAAAATTAAGTTGTGGGGGGTGGTGGGGGTAAAGATAAATTAATTGGTGTCATACAATTGGTAACATAGGTCAGTGATACAAACTTTTTCAGTAAAGGTAACCAAGATTGAGGAAGTTTGCATGGTGCTTCATCATTACAACATACAAGACGCAATATACATGTACATAAATGTACATTGCCTCAACCATCAAAGTCATAATATTATTTTTAAGTGTCGCGAGCAGTTTTATATTTGTCCATTCGGGTTCACAATCTACAGCATTATCACGTCTTGTGTCCAATGGAACTCATCAACCCGAATGGACAAATATAAAACTCCTCGCGACACCTACAAATAAGGATATGACTTAGTTGGTTGAGGCAATGTACATTTATATATTGCATCTTGTATGTTGTAATGATGAAGCACCATGCGAACTTCCTCAATCTTGGTTACCTTTACTGAAAAAGTTTGTATCACTGACCTATGTTATCAATTGTATGACACCAATTAATTTATCTTTACCCCCACCATACCCCACAACTTAATTTTCAGCGCTAACTTAATGGAGCCCACTGCAACACATTGGGCATGCGCGGGTGTAATGGATGTCATCATTTTATTTCGAAATAAGTTATATAACTCATTGGACGTTTTCCTGATGATGGAGGCGAAAGATCTTGAATTTTAAAGACATCTTTTAAAGTTTTTAAACATAGTGATTAAAGTGTAACGTAGGCACGACTGTTTTTTTTTTTTTTTTTTTTTTGGTTGGAGGTTTAACGACCACCGTGAGCAACTCAATGGGCTATAAGCAGTCGCGCGTCCCTAATTTAGGGTCACTGGTTCCAGGGAAGGGAGAGAGCCAGTGCCGTGGGACAAACACAACATCCATGCCTCACCGGGATTCGAACCCGGACCCCTTTCGGACGAAGTTTTGTTGGATCGTGCATAGACAGAAGATTTTTACGTCATTTCATTATATTTAGCACGAAATCTGCCTGGTGTTTTCTTATATGCAACATGGTTCAACTTTGCACCATATTTTGGTGCAACTGTGCACCATAACGTGGTGGGAAGTTGCACCATGTTGTTGGTTTTGTTTGCACCACAAAATGGTGCATGTTTTTTCAGCTGGTGAGTAGGTGTACCACTTAGGTGCAACCTACCACAAATTTTTTAACAGTGTAGTGCCCCCCTCAAGATATATAGTTCAAATTCTGCTTTCGATACCATAATGCGAACTGAACAGACAGTTGAATAAACCCTTTGTTGAATTATGCCGTTCACTCTGAATTATGCCGTTCACTTATTTCCAAGTTGCAACGGTAACTTCGTGTTAGTGATACAACCACACATAGTCGCCCAATTTATTCCTTGACATCCAAAAATGAGCACGTTGGAGATCGTGGCCAGAGTTAGACGGCTTTTGCGTGCTTTGCCACACATTTCCTCCAACGTTCTACTGCAAATTCGACATGTGCGATTTGTAGTAGAAGGATGAATTTCCTTCCCAATCGCTAAAACATCTGGTTTGTGAGCAGTTTCGCCATGAAACACCATTTTTATAATTTTTACATCCCTGCTACAAGCCGATTTTTCTGAATTTTTGTCTAGTAACGTTTCACCAACAAAAAATATCTTTGCGCTATTTTCCTGAAGTATACGAGTAACAGCTAGTGTTACAAGAAATAGTTCCCAGCTTTTTGGACAGGGTTTCCACTCAAAAGTAATAAAAAAATTCCCTGACTTTTCCAGGTTCTCCAGGTGTGTTTTAAAGTTTTCCAGAGTGGCATGTTGCAAAAAGAATTGTTACATTTCATTCCATGCCATTTATTTTTCTCACCAAAGCACACACTTGTAAATTCTTTATGCAATTTGTCTTTATAAAATTACCTGCTTTTCATTAATAACAACTAACTGTGCACATTATTTTCTGTACCAAAGTTCCGTGAACTTTTGTGAATACCACCCACACGGAATTTGTAAATACATTCCCATAGAAACAGGTCATATGTAAGAAAAAATCTGTCAATTGAATAGTTTCAGTTTTTCTATAACACAATGCAGCTAAGCTTAATGATGGAATGGCTCTGTTCAAAGAAACATGTTTCAAAGGAACCAACAGACAAAGGACTTTGATCCATCATTTGGTTGGTTCTCTTGTGAAGTGTTTCTTCAAGCAGGAGCCATTGTGCCTAACTGTTCTATGTTATAACAACTACCTGCAGAAATTGAACAAAAGCTTAATAACTGGCAATTTTAAAAATTCAATTTTGCATCTTTTTTAGAGAATAAAGGAAATACTTAATATAACTGAAAGTAAGATCTACCAAATTCTAGGCAAGCAGTAATTGCAAGCAAAGGTTCGAAATCTTGAAAAAATAAGTTTTTTAGCAAAATAAAGTATCCATTGATTTTTACACACACACACAAAAAAAAAAAAAAAAAAAAAAAGGGGGTAATTTCCCCTGAGTTTTTCCTGATTTTTGGAACCATTTTCCAATTCCCTGAGAATTCCAGGTTTTCCCTGTTTTCCAGGTTGAGTGGGAACCCTGTTGGATTTCCTTTCTAGGGTTAGACAGAAAGCAGCTCTTAATGTTTTAGCCTTGATATCCCCGTATTACTTAAAACAGTTATTTGACCTTTACACTGAAGAGCAATTGAATTAGAGATACCTATCTAGTAACGTGTAGCACCACCTTTCGCCCTGATGACGGCTGCGATTCGTCTCGGCATGGACTCGACAAGACACCGGAAGCGTTGGGAAGCCATATGGATCCACGACCCCTGAACAAGTTCCCACAGTTCACGAAGATTTGACGGGGGGGGGGTCAGATCCTCGAATATCTCTCTCGATGGCATCCCAGATGTGCTCGATGGGACTGAGGTCAGGTGACCCAGCTGGCCAAGGAAGCGAGGTCACGTCGGTGGAGTGTTCATCCAACCATTCGGATACAATTCAGGAGCGATGGCACTGTACGTTGTCTTGTTGCAGGATGAGGTCCCCAGTGGGATGTTGAAGACGCACAAAAGGGAGCAAATGGTCGTCCAGGATATACCGGTAACGTTGACCTGTGAGAGACGATGTCACACGTACACGGGGTCCCATTTCAGTCCACGTAAACAGTCCTCAGATGAGAATGCCACCCCCACCAGCTTGAAGAGTACCCTGCTGGCAAGAAGGATCCATCGCTTCATGTGGTTTGCGCAGTACTCGTATCCTGCCATTTGCATGTACCAGCGTGAATCTCGACTCATCAGTCCAGGCAACATTTTCCCACATGTCTAGGGTCCGGTGGCGATGTTCCCGCGCCCATGCTAATCTTTGCACCCTGTCATGTGCGGTCAGCAGCGGTACCCTCGTGGAACGATGGCTTCTGTGCCCCATAACGAAAAGATGGTTCTGGATGGTGTGGCTGCTTACACGTTTTTGTGCACCAGCGTTAAATTGCCGAGTGATTTCTTGCACTGTGGCCCGTCTATCCGCTGTTACAATGCGAGCTAGCCGACGACGAGCCCGCTCATCCACACGCTGTTGTCCACGGCATTTGGCCCTTGCAGGGATGGTTTTACCGGATTCGATGTACTCACGGTGCACCCGTGACACAGTGGCTCGTGAAAATCCCATTGCCTTCCGAGAGGTAGTGACCCATTCGTCAGGCCCCGACAATTTGCCCACGATCAAATGCGCTTAGATCCTTTGTCTTACCCATACTGCGTCCGACTCTTACTGATTCCCGTCGCATCACTCTTTATATTGCCGGATTGCTGCATACGTCATGTCGTTTCCGTTTACAGGGCCGTACACAGCGCCACATTTGCATAACGCCAGCTGTCTCTAATTCAATTGCTGTTCTTTTTCTTTTTTTTTTTTTTTGATTGGAGGTTTAACGACCACCGTGAGCAACTGAATGGGCTATAAGCAGTCGCCCGTCCCTAATTTAGGGTCACTGGTTCCGGGGAAGGGAGAGAGCCAGTGCCGTAAGACAAACACAACATCCATGCCTCACCGGGATTCGAACCCGGACCCCTTTCGGACGAATGATCAGAGGCAATCGCTTAGACCACTGCGCCATCCTGCGCGGCCAATTGCTCTTCAGTGTATATCGATATCGTAGCATTACAAGAAATACGTCATTCGTGTCAGGGGCGTCTGAACAGGGTTTAATTGTTTTCGCTACCTCGTACTCACCCCATCCACTCCCCTGTTCCGTAATGAAAAATAAAATTACAGATTTTTAAAATTGATAGCTGTAACTTTTAATTGCGTTTTAAATTTAAAATAATTTAATTTCACTTACAAAAAAGGACGTCGAACACAGAAGTTTGGAATAAACACAGAAACACTTCGGTGTGTGCGCCACGGATCCCATTCCCATTTTAACTTCAATTTTTAAAAATTTTAATTAAATTTTAGTTAATCTCTGTATGTTTGTTGAGCTGCTAAATCAGAAACTACCGATAGATGACAATACATTCACTCTCTTGAAAAACAAGCTTAGTTTATAAGGCAAGTTATAATTTTAATTTGGAAAGTAAATATTATTATTTGACTAATTTAAGATATAATTAAATGCGTATGCGTCTCGAGTTAAAAAAGATTGCCAGTTATCACATATAGCCACTGGAACGGGGGGCGTCGCTGCGGTGTGACATCCTCAGGATCTGATTCCTGCACGGGCCGGCCGGGCCCGGGCACTGGGCCCCTTATCTTCAAAAATTGTTTCGACAAATGACCAAATCGTTGTTGAACTTTTAATAATAATTATTATTATTGTGAAAAAAATATTTTACATAAGGTTTTGCTGCACCCTCTTATCGGTCAATCTGCAATGCTTTCATTAAAGGAATAGTTTCGATTTTCACAAAACCCTTTGGATATTCTCTGAAATCGATGCCTCACTTTAAAGTCACATCAGTTTTGCTTTAAAATTTAAGTTATTAAACTAATACATCACTAAAATAATTATCACAAATTCGAAGATTATTAATTCAACTGTACGACTTTTTCAAATATTACACAATCAAATTTGGTAAATAAGATGAAATATGAAACAGCCCTCTCCTTTGATGCAAAGGCCAAATAAAGAGAAATATGGGCAAATATATGAAATTTGCTACTTTTTCACTTACGTCTGTTTGAGTTTAAGTATCAATGTGTTTGTGTTTAACTATCTCACGAGGAGGGATAATTTTCCCAGAACAGTAACTAACTTTTATACATTGTACACATTAACTTTCTCTATTAAGAACAGAGTGAAAATATTTCTAATTTTTTCACATAACAAAGCATTATGTTCAATTCTTCAACATGGCAATTTTTTTTTTTTTTTTTTATAACCTCATCTTGCATATTTGTTTTTCTCTCGACACACACTGAGATAAAACCTTTCTTACTTATATACACTCATTGTCATCTAAAATCTCATTTCAATCCGACGCCTTATTCTTCTTGCGCACCAAAAAGGAGACGTCGGATTGAAATGAGATTTTTAGTATAGTGAGATGGTACATACCAAGGACAGAATTTATTACAATATCACAACAACTGGGCGATTTCCCGCGGACATACGGTACACATTCCGATCAGCGTTAGTACCGCGTCGGACCACCTCGTACTCGGATACATGCGGTGATATGTCCGGCATGGAGTCAAAGAGACGCCGTATGTTATCCTCGTACAGATTGGCCCACGCTTCTTGCAACTGACGCTTTAAATCACGAAGACACGGACATGGTGAAAGTTGGAGAACCATCCGGTCCCACACGTGCTCGATGGGCGAGAGATCAAGCGTTCTGACAGGCCACGGAAGTGTCGAAGCATAACGTAGACAGTCCTGGGAAACCTGAGCGGTGTGTGGATGAGCGTTATTGTTGTTGGAAAATGGCTCCCGGCCACACCGTCAGAAAGGCAGGACATGGGGCCCCAGGATCTCTTGTACTTAGCGCTGAGCAGTCAACGTCTCTCGGATCACTGCGAGGTAAGTCCGGCTGTCATACGTGATGGCTCTCCAGACCATCACGCCTGGAGTTCGAGACGTGTGCCGCTGTACAGTGAGGTTGGGATTGTAGCGCTCACCTGCGGTCCTCAATACTCTGACACGATGGTCGTCCGTTCCCATACAGAAGCGAGATTCGTCGCTCAAAACTATACGTCGCCAGTTCGTACCATTCTGCGTTGCTCGCTGCTGACACCACTGCGATCGACGCCGACGATGATCAGGTGTTAATGGCAGAAAACGGAAGGGCCGCCGAGAGTGCAGATTCACCTCTGCCAGGCGTCTGGAAATGGTTCTGGCGGACACAGGAGTCCCTTGCACAGCTGCCAAGTCTCTGGATATTGGACAAGGACGTCGTTACATCTGTGCATGCCGCTCTCACAATGCCACGGTCCTCTCTGCTGGTGGTGCGTCTGGGTCGTCCAGAGCCAGTCCGCCGTGTCTTGGTGCCTTCCCGTGTCCGTTGCTCCCAACACGATCGCACCGTACTGTCCGACGGCCGATTCGGCCACCCTGCCTCTCTCATACCGACGATACGGCCTCGTTCAAACTCCGTCAGTTGCCCGTACGCACATCAACGGTCCATCCTGGTGGCGCAATGGTCTAAGCGATGACTTCTGATCATTCGTACGAAAGAGGTCCGGTTTCGAATCCCGGTGAGCCATGGATGTCGTGTTTGTCTGTTGGCATTGACTCTCTCTCTCTCTCTTCCCTGGAACAAGTGGCCTTAAATTAGGGACGGGCAATTACTTATAGCCCATTGAGTTGCTCACGGTGTTCGTTAAACCTGCCATAAGAAAAAAACATCTACGGCGGCGGCTCCTCGGAATGTCTATCGCTCAGGGATCTCACCTGACTCTTACCGTGTACTTCGGCACGAATGTGGAGTCCCCTGCGCGGAGCCTTATACGCCCCAAGGATTGCGATTGCAGCGCCGGCCTTGGCCGCTCGGGCATGCGGAATCGCACGAAACTTTAATTATTTGTATATCTGCTCTTCCCGTAGCTATTCTCAGAGTTTCGCGTTAATCGCACGGTTTTTTCTTGGTGCGTGGATTTTTATGACAATGAGTGTACGATCTACTTTCCCACTTGGAAGTTCCAAGTTTCCTCCATCCTACTGATTTTTGGAACAGTCTCAGAAATACTGCGTTCTTCCCATTTTTGTTTTGTGTTTTCTGATTAAAATTTTCTCTTTGTTTCATTAACTTATAACGAAGTAAATTTCTCCGTCATTTTTATTCACGCCGGGGTTCGAACCCGGGTCCACTCATTCCGGAATAAGTTGCTCTACCAATTGAGCTACGCGGACATTGATTCTAATTGCTATCTGCCTTTATGTCGTGTGCGTCCTTCTGGCAGGTACGTCACATCTCCTGGTACGTTACATCATCTCCCCCTTATTTTTCTTTTTTTTTTTTTTTTTTTTTTTTCGAAGAGCTGCTCATATTTTTCCTATCTCGCGGTGTGGAAATAACATCACACCAATGCGAGATTTTGAACGGTCGGGTCATCCGGATAGTTCGGGCGCCATTATAACGAAGTGAATTTCTCCGTCATTTTTATTCACGCCGGGGTTCGAACCCGGGTCCACTCATTCCGGAATAAGTTGCTCTACCAATTGAGCTACGCGGACATTGATTCTAATTGCTATCTGCCTTTATGTCGTGTGCGTCCTTCTGGCAGGTACGTCACATCTCCTGGTACGTTACAAACTCAGGCTCCTTTTTTCTTATGGAACTTGTTTCGGGCAGGGCAATACTGAGCCTTTTGCCTAAGTAGTATAAAAGGACCGGCCCCGCTTCAATAGCAGCCCCATAGAGTTAGCATTAGGCTGCTACTTTTGTCAGCAGCCTCTAGCAGCCAGACGCAGCCGGGCGAACGGAGTAAGATGAGGGGGCGTGGTCAGTAGCAGCCTCCAATCTCCCCCGTTACCAGGCGAACAGAGGAAGACGAGGGGACGTTGCAGGGGTGAGGATGTAGGTGGCGCTAGTGTGTTTTGTCGATGTTGATGTGCTGTCTTCTTGTAACTTTATTATTACGATGGTGAAAGGGGGTTGCATAGGTGTTGTTGATGCTTATGTGCTTATCTCTGGTGGCAGTCGGAAGAATTTTTTAATTATATCTGGAGATTTATTGAAGACTTTGTCAAATTTTTGGGAATTCTTTTCGTCAAGCGGAAATGTATTCATGGCTTTATTCATGGTAATTCTGAGTCTTTCGCCCCTCCAATGTTATTTTTTTATACTCATAATTATTTCGTGCTATTTATTTCCTCTAATTTATTTTTTTTAATTTGATTTACGCTATTTCTTCATGCATTTTTTTTATTATTTTATTTATTCCCCAGCCAGGAAATTTTATTTTTCTTTGGAGCGAAGTGATGAACATCCGTTATTTCATTTTTTTTCTGTAGGATGACTTAAATTTCTTCATGAATATTCAATGAAATGCATCTTTTATTGTATATGCTGGTCTATTTTTCTATCTCGCTTTTTCGTGTACGTTCAAGAAATATACTGATCTACAGCAGTTAAAATTCGATTGTAACAGTATTTTCTTACTTTATTTCGCATGTCATCTGATCAAAAGTTTTCTTCACAATTTCCCCTATTTAACTTAATCTATGTTTAGAAATTTCTTTCTATGTTCTCGTACGTCGTCTATTATTAATTTTTCTATCTTTACAATCTATAACGACTACCTTTATTCCGACTTTATTTTTTCATTTAATTTCATCAAATGATTCTTAACGACTTGATATTTTTGTAAAACGTAGCAAATCTTCAGATTTTTGTTTCCTTGTATAGCATATTTTCCAACTTGCTTTTAAGTACTCCTAAATGCTTGTATCTATGTTAAATATGCAGCCCCCCTAGTTTGTTTACTTTTCTTTTCCTGTCCCAACAGTAAAGCATTAATTGTCAAGACATACATTCTGAAACATTCTTATGCTAAAATTTGTATTCTTTGAGAGTCATATTTTCTGCACATTTTTTTTTCTGTCTCGACCGAAACAACTTTCATTCTGGAGACATGGCGACTAAGTCCGTACTTCCTCTAAACATTTTTTTTCACGTTTTACTAACTCGTCAGAAAAGCAGTTATTCCCAAACTCCCATAGTGAAAATATCGTATTCCTATAAACAAAAGTAAACTTTTAAGAAATACTTCCCTCTATGTCGACTTAATCTATTTCTTTTCGAAATGCTACTCATGACACTTCATCTAAACATTAACTTCTGCTTAAATCTCTGATTTCATTTTCGGTACTTAAACAAATGCATAATGGTTTGACTAAACTCTCACAAGTCCTTTGACAAAAAAATCATGAAAAGAGTTTTCTTTCTTTTTTTATTTATAGGTTCACGACCTACGCACACAACTCGAAGGGTAACAAGCAGACTCTAGTCCCTGATTTAGACCACTGATTCTAGGGAAGGTAGAAAGCTGGTGTCGTAAGACGAGAACAGCACTGAAACCTCCATAGGATTCGATTCCGGACACATATCGAACGAATAGTTAGATGATAATGCTTACACACTGAATAATTACTACAGACAAATATTTCTTCACTTTAAGTGCTTCAAGCCAAAATTTGCTTTATAGTGAAAATTCCCATCAGCCAATAATTTTTCCATTTTAAAATCTTCTCCAAAATCCTATATCCCCAAGAATTTCGTAAATCTCCAAGTTCGATTCACCCAGAAATTTTCTGAAAATGTAAGACATCCTTTTAAAAATCCCGAGAATACGAAATATTTCACTGAAACAAGTAATTCTTACTCAAAGCATTCCTTTGCCTCTTTTCACACCAAATTCCATATTAGAACGTCTAAGATTCTTGTTTTGTAAACATATATTTTTTCTTTAACTTTAGAAGATATTTTCCCAAAACTGTATGGACATATCGCGAAAATAAAACATCTTACAACAACTTGATGTTTAATACTCTCATTTTTTCATAACATAGAAATGTTATTTTTCTTCCCATTCACTTTAAAAGTTCATTCTTTCCCTGGGTTAAAAATGAATCACTTCAATTTTCTTAGAAGATAGTTTTGAGAGAACAAGTTTTCGTAAAAACAGAGAAATTCCCATAGAATAACATGGGGAAACTAGCATGCATGAAAAGACTGTTTCAGAACGAGTAAAAATCTGTTAAAGATCGTTTTCGGAGAAGTAGAAATAGAAGACCAGGTTAAAAATGAAATGAATGAAAAAGTATCATAACAAGTTTCTAAAAGTAGAAAATAGATCACGTTGAAAATGGAATATTCTAAAAATGTTTACAGAAAGTCATCCTTATGGAACACAGACTGTTTAGTTTTTTTTTTTCCCCGGCTAAAGGGGTCTTCAGTGAGAGCGCTTATCCCTTTCAATTCAGAGAATGAAGCGAGTCAGTTTGAAACATTTCAAACTCCCCTAAATTATAGCCGTGTACACTGGTTTCGGCTCAATACTATAAAGCATTGCTCTCAGACCAGTCGGAATCCCCCCCCCCCTTTCCTTAATAATACCCAAATATTCTTTAGAAAAATCGGTATTAATACAGTTTAGCGGCCACATATAATTACCCCGAATATCTTCCTGAAATGAATTTTGTACAGTAGTCTGTGATCTCATGATACTAAATCAGTCTGCTGCGCAAGCACTTTTGCTGTTTAAATTGGTGAAAATGAATTTTATAAATTGTTACCTACCCACCGTGATGCTTCAGGCACCCGCCATTTGCAATGGCACGTAAAGTTGTTTTCACTGCAAGAGTTTCGTCTGCTACTTGAAACTTCCGGTTGCCAACCGAAGACCAGTGGATGAGTAAAAGTCTGATCATCATTCTCTCTAATGACAGCCGAGCGGAAAGAGCGTTCAACTACTATTTTGCGTAGGGTTTGGGTAAAAAGGGAAATTTCGTTTTCAATATTTCGCAACACTCAGAACTAAAATCAGTTCGAAAGTTTCGTACAAAATGTTTGGTAGGCATACAACAGATTTTTGGTAGGGCTAGGGCCCCCTTCATCCAACAGTTACTAGGAAATTAATGTTTTAATCCGTACAACAAAAATTTCGTCGTCCCAGTTGCCGAGTGGAACGAGACGCTGTCTTCTAATCGTCCGCTATGGATTCGGGTTCGAATCCAGATTTTATCCACAAACAAATGGAAATATTTACAACAACAATGTCTGATTGGTATTCGTTTTTCCGTGAAATGCATAAGGAGTTTGCCGAGAAGACCAGTCAAACTTTGGGAAGTACAGGAAAGATCATTGACGAATGTGAAATCGGCAACACAAAATTCCATATCGGTTCGAAGCAATAGGATGCGGCACCAAAAATTCATTTCTGGTACTAGTTAAAAAAAAACAGGACCTCAGGCATCCTTATGAACGTCATCCAAAATTTTAATGTACGAAAGAATATCCTCAGAAAAAATGCTGTATGCCTACCAAACATTTTGTACGAAACCTTCGAACTGATTTTAGTTCTGAGTGTTGCGAAATATTGAAAACGAAATTTCCCTTTTACCCAAACCCTACGCAAAATAGTAGTTGAACGCTCTTTCCGCTCGGCTGTCATTAGAGAGAATGATGATCAGACTTTTACTCATCCACTGGTCTTCGGTTGGCAACCGGAAGTTTCAAGTAGCATACGAAACTCTTGCAGTGAAAACAACTTTACGTGCCATTGCAAATGGCGGGTGCCTGAAGCATCACGGTGGGTAGGTAACAATTTATAAAATTCATTTTCACCAATTTAAACAGCAAAAGTGCTTGCGCAGCAGACTGATTTAGTATCATGAGATCACAGACTACTGTACAAAATTCATTTCAGGAAGATATTCGGGGTAATTATATGTGGCCGCTAAACTGTATTAATACCGAAAAATCTTTAGAAGAAAAAGCACCCCATTAAATCAATTGTATTCATTCAGTTAATATTTTACGCATTTCAAAAATTATTCGCATTCACACTTTTGCTTTCAAAATCTTGAAAGCTTAATATTAAGGAAAGAAAATATTTGCTCTTAATATTTGATTCATTTCAATAAAAAAAATAAAAATAATTACACTTAAAATGTCTTAGAATTAAAAAAAAATATTTACACTTAAATATCTTAAACATCACAAAAAATATTTACATTCACACTTTTACTTTAAAAACTTGAATTCTCACTTTTTCATTAATTCCCCTACCTCCCTCCCTCCTCCCTTACCCAAATATTTAGTAGTCCTAAAAAGAACTTTTTTGGGTCCTAAAAATAACCTTTTTTTTATTCTTAAGAGTAAAAAAATAAGAAATAAAAAAATAAAAAATTCCTGATTTTGAACTCAATGGTGGAGTCAACATCGAGGAAAAAAAAACCCCCTCTTTGATTTAGGTCAACTAAAATGGTCGATGGTTGGGAGCTAGGATCACTAGCCCCTCTCGGTTCATTCTCCGAAATTAAATCTATGATCTCCGGTTCATTCTCCGATATCAAATCAATAATCTCCAGTTCAGGGTGTAGATGGCTGATTACTGCTTCAGTACCTATTCCATTCGAGTCTTCTTTCATTAAAATGTTGGAAGGTAATGCCAATACCCACCTTGAGACAAAGCTATTTCTGTCTTCAGAAGGCATATCCCTTAAAACCTGGGGGAGAGAAATAGAACAATGTCGGTGCTTAAAATAAAATTATCCTACTTTAGAAATACTAGAAAAGTTTTATTTAATATTGAAGGAAAATTTACTCATCAAATGTGAATGCCTCAGATGCTAAAAAATAAATAAAAGCAATCATAAAAAAAGGTGTAACAACACTTAACGAGTATGCTGAATTTCAATGAAAATTCCCACATAAACGATGTCCTTAACTTAATCCCCCTTCTTTATGTTAAAAAGATACACTTTGTGAATTCACTTAGTTCATTACAAAAAAGAAATTCATATTAGAAATCGTAGTTTTGATAAATTGTGAACGGGAAAAAATAACTTAACGCGAGGGGAAAATGGTCGCATATTCATTGAGAAATAATCGAAAAGTCTAGCATTTGCGAAATAGATGGAATAACTCAAACATATTAATTACATTTTTAAAAATGTTCTCGTTAGGAAAAATTAATCTGAGGAATAAATAAAGACAGGAATTAATCAAAATTTGAAAAAGAACTTTTTCACACGTCTTTACGAACTTAATACAGAAAAAGAATTCCTTCTCTCTTCACGGAAAACTAATTCATGTCGTTTGAGAAAACTCCATAAAATTACATATATACCGACATGCAGTTATATGCGGAAATGTAACTTTTCCCACACTTAGAACACGACGTTAATAATATGGAATATCGTAAGAACCCTAGTTTTAAAAAAAAAAAAAAAAAAAATTAACATGTCTTAACGAACTTGACGCTGGATAAAAATGCTTACGAACAGGGAAAACTAATCGTCAAACACGACATTTGCAGAAAACTAACGAATTCTTAAACAGGACCGCGGTATGCAGTTGTAAGAGGAAAATTAAGACGGTGTTAGAAATCCCCCTAAAATTTCTTGAAACAACTTTTTAGCGTAAGTGAAAAGAAAAAAAGAATTATTCCTCCGAACAACTCATTTTCTTATTCAAATACACAAAGTATATCACAGTAAAAATAAATACATAAATGCAATAAAAAATACAAACAAAATAAATAAAAAAAATTATATATAATATATATTTCACACGTCTTTACTCCATGGAAGATGATACACAATTTTGGAGTGAATACATTATTTCCATTAGACAGAAGCAAAGTATGAAGTTTTCAGTTGATGCACTTGAAGAAAACTGGGAAATGAATACGAATTCTGAGGGTTTAAAATTCTTGAATTCCTTTGTTTGAGAAAAATACACTGAAGATGCATGGTGGCAGGAAGCATGTGTTTACATTCAGTGTGTTCTTCGACCTCAGACACTGGGATAGTTTACAAACTGATTTTAGTTTGGGGTGCTTAAAATCATTGAGATGCAGACAGGAAATAAGCCTAATGGAAAACCTTTAGAAAGGTGCTTGTCGCCGCGTTTATCTTATGCCAACAACGGAAGGAAGTAATCAGGGGTAGCAAAGATTACATTCCTTTGAGCCCTTCCTTCGATTTCAGTGAAGAACGGGAGGGGATTAATTTAGTGTACTGATGTTCGCCCGGCTGCGTCTGGCTGCTGACAAAAGTAGCAGCCTAATGCTAACTCTATGGGGGCTGCTATTGACGCGGGACCAGTCCTTTTATACTACTTGCCCATTTCCGAATTCTGCTTTAAAAGTTAAAAGTAAAAATCACCTCTAATATTTTCAGGCTATAATAATTTAGGTTTTATTTTTCCTTATAAACTTACTTTAACCCAAAAGTATTAGACAGGCTATTCCCAGTCTCGCGAGATTCAGCATTTAAATTTAAATTATCATTAGGCACGAGGCATTTTGAACAACAAGCTAGACCAAACATTCACCGGTTCCTTAGTGAGACGAAACAATTTCCAGCATTCTCTCTTCCCCTTGTGGTTTTCTACAAGCACGTATTTGTTGGCCTCGACGCCTTTCTCAACCTCCTTAATATTAAATCCATCCATATTAACAAATAAGGAGTTAATTTCGACATGACATGTCATGGGAACGAGATGTTAGCACATCAATCAAAAACCTCTGAATACTCAATGTAAAAGATGCGATGTGAAAAGTAAAACTCTTAGTCATACAATGAACTTCGCACGGAGAGAGTGAATCAGCTGAGAAGCAGGCGAATGGCGTTTGCCTGTACCTTGCCCTGGACAATCGCACTGTAAAAGAACGCAAAGGAAGTATCTGTTTACAATATGGTGTCGGTGTGTCTGACGTTGATCGGTGGAAATCTTCGTTGCTTTAAGAAAGAGCGAATCTTTTTGCATGGCAAATCATTATTCACTCAGTGGGCACCAGTATCGACTACAGAATTCCACAACGCGCATTTTTCTTTGGAATATATTTTTCTCTTTTCAAAAATAAAACGGGAATAAAACCGAATCAGGAACACCTTGACCCGACCCGTTGGACCCGCAAGAAATTGTCGACCCGTTGACCCGTTTCCATCTCTGCTCTGATCATGATGCCTTCCATTCTTGTTAGTTTCCTAATCCACGAGTTTCTCTCTCTGCATCTTTCCTCGCTACACCAGACATACAATATGCAATGTATATCGTGTTGTATGCAACACGTGACATCTATACATCAGTGAAAGATTTAGTTTCGATGGGACCCTCGCACTTTTTCTGGCCCTCGGTTTATGGGTGTCTTAGTCAGGACATTGGTTATATATACTATGTAAACAACAATCTTTTTTACCATTTTTGCACAATCACGGAAAAGGCTGACATCTAGGTTTAGCAAACCTCCCACGAAAAACTCACTAATGAAGCTCCATATGAACCCCCCCCCCCTTTTTTTTGCACACTAGCAGCCATTAAAATTAAATATCCTGGTAAAAAACAGCCTGTTGAGAATTTCAGGAAAACCTAGACAACGCAGAATCATAAACCAAATATTAGATTTTTTAGTTAAATCCGGACGACACCGGGCCCTTATGCTAGCATGGAATACCTTTGCTACGCTTACCTCTGGCAGAACCCCAAAAATACTTCTTGTATACGAACATCGTTACCGCTTTTTCGGCATACTTGTGTCCAAAGACGTGCTAGAAATACTTATTATAAATTTTTTTAACATAAGAAACTGAAAATTTCTGCAAAGAAAGCGCGCTGAAGACGCCAGTTTCCGTTTGCTACTCCAAAATTTTGCAACCAAACTGGGATTCATCGAAACGTTTGTTGAAATTTTCAAGAAACCAATTCGCATTGAGTCCCAAGAGTGTGCTAATTAATTACACAATGATTTTGCCAAAGTCAAACGGCATTAAACATATGTACGAGACACTGCTCATTCAGAACACCTCAAAACTAAGTACACCCAGGTTCAGTTAGGCAGAAAGCCACGACTTTAACAATTTGTTTACCGCGATTCCTGTAAGCAAACTCTAATGCTCCTTGAATTACGTTTGTTCTGAATTTCTACTTAGTGACCGTAGGAGTAAAAGAGCCTTGGGCAAGGCCCAATTAATTGTTCCCTTTTCAGCAGCTCCTTAAAACACGGCTTCGACCTAAATGCTCTCATTCCAGGAATTTCAATGGGAAGCCCCTTCAGCGGTACTGCAGCTTATCTTTATTTGTATGCATTTCAGGTTAATTTTACAACAAATACTTCCGCTTGCCAAGCATCTAAATTTGCTTTCACTTACTGGTATGTCGATGGTCTGATTTGCTAACCTCCTAATTCATTAACATTTAAGTGAATTTCCTTTACCTCTCAGTTTCTCCAAACGGAACTGAAATATTCATCCTTGCCTCTCTCTCTTTCTCGGATGGACCTCAGGCATTCAGCGCAATGCGATATACATACCGCGATCTGCCACGCTATGAATCCAATGCAAAAGCTTTAAATGAATTAGTTAAAGAGTTTTGCAGCGAACGCACCGAGAACTTTTGTGTGGAAGCATAGGAAGGGTTTCGTTTAAGAGACAATAGAGAATTTAATATTGGCGAAGCACTGACAAAGTGAGAACGGAAAAATTAATTAAACATTCTTACATGCCATTTAGAATAGATCCCTAAAGATTTAAGGAAGCAACCTAAAAGCAAATATTAAGTTAGCACGCTTTTTAGTATATATACATACATGAGGTCCATCCATCAACCAAGAAATGGCGTGGCCATGGTTATCTATCAGGCTGTAAATACGAAATTTCCGCTTCAGAAAGTCGAATGAGAAAAATTCCATTGTGTCGAATAGTTGTAACCATGATAAAAATGATTTCAATACACAATTCTGTCGAGAGGTGAATTCAAATTTTTTGAATACCTTGGTTGTAACCACGCATGACCAAGGTAGCCATGTACGAAAATTCCCGCGTTTTCTGTTGTGAAAATTTTCTGCTTGGTGACATATATTCATTTGCACCATCGATGAAGGCTCTCTTTCCAAGGGTACAGATTACGAAAATGCTTCTTTACCAGACATAAGGATGCATATCCAGTGTTATCAGTTTTACTTATAACGAAATTTTCCGTCTAATTGGTATTATCCTAATAATTTCCATCCACATAACATTGAAAATGTCCCCGAGGTTTTAATTTGTAAAAGCACTTACGTACTACTGAAAGACAATACGCATCTATACAATGTACAGTATGTGTAAAGGAATACGTAACTTCCTGAATCCAGTACCGCGCATCGTATCAAGGTATTTCGAAAGCTCAAGAGCAATAAATAGTCTTTACAGACCGTTTTCCATCGTACGTTTGGTAGATTAAGATTTACGTGAGATGAAAAGTGCTCAGCACACACACACACACACACACACACACACACAGTTACTCGCCACCACCACACAGAGTTATTCACCATCTCACATACACAATCATTCTCTCGTTTGCTCACGTACATTCTCTCTTTCTCTCACACACACAGTTACTCGCCATAACCACACACATAGTTACTCGCCACCACCCAACATACACAGTTACTCGTCATTAGCGCGCGCGCACACCCACACACAGTTACTTGCCACCACACCCAGTTATTCGCCACCATCACACACAGTTACCATCTCTCACACACAAAATCATTATCTCGCTTTCTCACGTACACACACACTCTCTCTCTCTCTCACGCACAGTTACTCGACACCACCACACAGTTACTTACCATCTCTCACATACACAATAATTCTCTCGCTTTCTCACGTACATGCTTTCTCTCTCTCACACACAGTTACTCGCCATCACCACACACAGTTACTCACCATATCTCACACACACAATTATTCTCTCTCTCTCTCTCTCTCTCTTTCCCACACACACACACAGACTTTTTCTCTGTCTAACAACCGCATATCTCGCTCTTCCGGGCACATCTATATTTTCAGGCATCCTTGCACTTATAAATACACAGTCGTTCTGTCAGGTACATACTGAACACCCACGTATTTACTCTTCCCATTTCTTACATTCATACAAGGACACATTCATTTCCTTACGCTCATAAATAAAATATATTCACTCTCTTATGCCGATACACACATTCAGTCTCTCACACTCATACACAAGCATTCATTCTGTCTTTACAATTAATTTACATGCACATGAGCTTTCATTCTCCCTCTTCCTCTTATACATACATATAACGTATATCTTTAGCGTGATACAGACATTCGTTCACTCTCGCTCTCTCTCATGCACTCACTTTCTTTTACCCTCTTTCGCTCTTTGACACGCACGCATGGAGAGAAAGGAGCGAGAAGAAAAGAAGCCACGCCATCAATATACCATGGCTCCGAACAATTGCTTCAAGTGTAAAATGATTTTAATTATGTGACAAGAAGAGGGAGAACTTAAAAGGGAGGAAAGACAAGGAAGGGGGAAAAAAGTGATATGCATGCAACGTAAAAGACAACTAACGCTACCATCTTGTGGGGTCTCAATAAGCGAAAGCAAGCAGGAATAGGAGAAATGATTCACACGTGTTATTCTGTGAGCGACAAGAGCTGCTTTAAAAGCATCCTTGATTCGGTGTGATTAGTGTCAGACACGAGGACGACCTACCGTGCACCCCTTCCCCCCTCACTCTTGAAGGCTGTTTTTTCTCGTTCGGGAGTTTTCGAACACGCAGGTCATAAAGTCTGACCCTAACCGTCGCCCACCTCTAGGAAAGTCGGTGGGTCCATAACAGAATTCTTGTGCTGGTGATGGAAACGGAAACATTTGTTATTCGAATGGTTTTATCCCGCGAAAGATGCTTGTGTACTTGCATTACTGGAAGTTTGGTGGTGTCCTCAGATTTAATGGCATTCGACAGAAAGAGGCATTTTTAGGGCGCGGAACTTTTTCAAGGGAAGGTTACATGGGAAATAAAATCTCTAAACAAAGAGTTCTTCGAAATGTGACCACGTGAGTTCCCGTAGGATTCTAAACCCACACACACAAACACACTTAAATATAGCACATGAGGGGAAAATGAGGGAAAAGTGTACTTACAGGAATTCTTTAGAATACATACTGGACTGTCTGTCATTTCTGTTACGGTCTAATGAACGAGCTTTTCAAGCATTTTTCTCAAAACTATTCTTTGTCTTCTAATTAGCTTTGGGCATTTTTAAAGGACAGCAAATAAGGCCTGCATGCAACAATGCAGAACTTGGAATAAGGACGAAAAGAACAGAAAAAGAAATGACAAGGTGCTGAAGAATTATTAATCACAATGATGCCTCCACAGGCGTAACAAAGCATTTCTGCGCCCGGGGCAAACCATAAAATATTGCGCCAGCACCTGTATTTCCCTCTCATATAAATATGTTACTAATTTAATATACACGGTCAAGTCACATTATTATGACCACCAGCTAATATCCAAAGTAACCGCCCTGTGCAGCGCAGACAGGAGTTAGACGGGCTGGAAGGTGTTCACAGGAATGTTGAGCCATGCTGACTGCAGTCAAAGAATATCTAACGCTTAAAAGAAGGTCAACTCTCATAGAGATAACGTTAAACAGGCGGCAACAGCGCCACCACATCTTAAGAGATAATATGCTCTGTAGGAAAGTTATCATTCAGGAGCAAAACACGTTAGGGGGACTACAGCAGTGAAGCTTTTCTTTGATCCACGATGGTTTCCTTCGATCTGATGACTATTTGCTTAGAGCACTTTTTTGTTGTTGTTTTCTGATATCCCATCCCGCCCATCCCTTATTTTGGTGATAAAAATATGCATTAACATTAGTATTAGTATTTAAATTAAATTTCAGCACAGTGAGGCCTAAGGACCCGTACAAAATGCAGACATTTCCCAGTATTTGGCATTACTGAAAATATTTCTGAAAAACTGAAGAACAAACAAAAGCCTTAACTAACCCGGTTGGCGTAACAAAACCAACATGTCCGATTTGCGAAGTGATTATGCTACCCAGAAGGTTACAATCACGTGCTGTGAGTCTGAGTAGCTCGGTTGACGACTGACTGTTCTTTACCCAAAGAATTGAAGTCAACAGAAATACGCATGCGCAGTCTGCTCCGGCATTAGCCGATCTGCCTGTATGTTGGATTCTGTGCACTGCATGTTTTCCCTGAAGATATGGTTGCGCTAGTTATGTATCGCTGAGCCTTAACTTCTTCGCGTTAGATATTCTTTGCTGCAGTGCATCTGAAAGCTGCTGGAGGGTGCGTGGTGGAGGATCCATATAGAGCGAACAACACGATCGAGGTGGTCCCACAAATGCTCAATTGGGTTTAAGTCTGGGGAATCACGGGGCCAGGGAAGTATTTTGAAGTCTTCATCATGCTCCTCCAACCATTCTCGGACATTTCTAACTGTGTGACACGCTGCATTGTTGTGCTGGAAGATCCCATCCGCTCCAGAGCAGACAATCAACATGTATGGGTGTACGTGGTCTGCAAGGATGAATTCTTAACGAATTCGGTCCATTGTGCCTTTCACAGGAATGAGTGGACCCAGAGAATGCCACGAAAACATTCCCCAGACCATAACGTTGCCCCCACCAGCTCGTTGCTGCCATGGATAAAGGGAGCTGTTCCTCCAGCAATGGCGGAAGAGTGTTTGTTCTCCGACGTTTCTTGCTTTATACGCCAACGTCCATCCGTTCGATGAAACAAAAAACCGTGACTCATCGGAGAAGGCAATCCTTTGCAAATATGCAGAGGTCCAATTCCGATACTACCGTGCAAATGTTAGCCTTTTCTGCCGATGCACCTTCGTTAACATAAATGCAGTGACCATTCGTCTGCATCGGAGCCCCATACGCAGCAGGGTTCGTTGAACTCTCGTTTTAGACACACACTTTCGGTAGCCCCCTGGTTTATTCGGCCAGTGAGTTGCTCCACTGTTGCAAGTCGATCGGCCCTAACGCACCTTCGCAGCCAACGTTCACCTCTCACATCAATGGCACGTGGTGCTCCGCAGTTTCCACATCGCTTATTCGCAATGGTGCCATTTCTCCAATCACGATACACTTTAAAAACAGCAGCACGCGAACAGTTCACAAACTGCGCTATTTCAGAAATACTGCCACACTTGGACCGAAAGCCGATAATCACACCTTTTTGTAAATGCGATAAATTGCTCCCTTTATCCATGGCAGCAAAGAGTGATATGCTTTCAGAATGCCTACTCCATACCTTATATACCCTCCAAGCCAGCCCACGATACGTGCCTTCATTCACTGGCTACGCGCTGTTGACGTCAAAAGTAGGAGGTGGTCACAATAATGTGACTCGACTGAGTATAATTAAAGTCAGATAGCTGAAATTGTAATGGGCTGACCACTGTTGGACAAGTGAAATACTGGACTTGACTCCAAGGAACAGGAAAAGAATCAGAAGATCATGTGGGAGATCAGTGGGTAAAGATCGGAAGCATGTCGCAGTGACATGGAGGAGATGGCATATGACAGAAAGTTGTGGAAGAAATTTGGGGAGACCTTCATCCACTGCTGGATGAAGGTCAATCCCAAAAAACTAGTAAATTCCAGATTGGAACGAATTGGAAGAAATGCAGAAAGTACTGTAGCATTTTCAAGGACGAGTAAAAACTAAACTACGTCTACCTCATTTCAACAGAGATCTAGTAAACATGGGTTTCTGCTATATCACGTGTGTATAATCGTGGGTTGAAACCACAGTACTTATGGAATAGGTCCCAGAGAATTCTTCTGAAAATCTAGATGAAATTATCGAATAGCCCCAAGAGAACCACCAATATGACAGACATCTTTATCTTACAACGTACCCAACTAAAGAAAAACCGCAGGCTCCATTGTTATCGACGAAAGCCGTGGTTCTTTAGTTGGACGGTCTATACAGAAAATACAAATGCACTTTCATTTTTTAATGTGGGTAACTAATATCCCCTGAGCTACCCCGGTGGCTCAGTGGTCTAAGCGATGGCTTCTGTCCCTTTGTCCGAGATGGGTCGGGGTTCGAATCCCAGCGAGGTATGGACATTGATTGTGTTTGTCTTACGGCACTGGCTCTCTCCCTTTCCTGGAAGCACATACATATCACTAAGGTGTTCTCTGAGATTCAGAGGTTAGCTCCAAAAGAAATACAAACTACCAGATATTTTTACTTACTGTTGTCGTATCAAACTTCTGCATTTACAACGATCTTGACATACAACTTGGGCTTCACTAATATCCATTACACGCCGTACACAAGATCTTTTATATTTCATACTCATAATCTTTTTCTCATGCAGACACTCCTGAATCTGATCCACACATGTCTTCCTTGGCCTTCCTCTGCCTTTCCTTCCTGCCACTTGGGCTAAAAATATTTTCTTAGTAAGCATCTCATCACTCATTCTTTCAACATGGCCAAACAACCGAAGCATATTAGTCTCCAACTTGCTAACAACATTTTGCTTCACATTATACAACTGCAACACATCTTCATTCCTCACACAATCAGACCGTGTCTTGCCACAAACCCCCGTAAGTAAACCATTTCTCCAGCACACAAACGACTCCTATGTTTCTTCTGCAGTACCCAGGTTTCACTGCCATACATCAGAGTAGGAACAATTACACTTTCATATACAGCTATGTGGGACTCTCTAGAGAACCCATCATTCCTGTGAAAACCTCCCAGAGCAGATATGACTTTCAATGAAGAATTCACTCGCCTACTAAATACACCATCCAATTTGTTCTCTCTGTCAAACATGCTTCCTAAATACACAAACTCACTCACCTGGTCAATCACAGTGCCATTTATACTTACATTACATTCAGTGCTACCCGTTCCTCTCTCAAACACCATAACTTTGTGTTTTCCCTTATTTATACTCAGTTTGAATTTTATGCAAACTTCGTGCATCGGAGACAACATACTCTGCAAATCACTTTTGCTCTCTGCCAACAGGACAGTGTCATCAGCATACAGCATTTTGCACACACGGATATCACAAAGACATAAACCACTATTATCTATGTTGGCATCACGCATGCATGCGTCCATAAATATATTAAACAGCCATAGTGACATTACACAACCGTGTCTAACTCCTGCACCAATAGAAAACCATTTTGATAAAACACCATTTACTCGTACACAAGCTCTACTATCAGCAATGGCCCTAAATCAGGGACGGGCGACAGCTTATATCCCATTGAGTTGTTCACGGTGGTCGTTAAACCTCCAATAAAAAATAAATAAATTAAAAAAAAAAAAAAAGCATCCGTGAACATTAACCGGCGAAGCGCCCCCCCCCGTGGCGAAGTGGTCTAAGCGATGGCCTCTGATCATTCGTCCGAAAGGGGTCCGGGTTTGAATCCTGCGAGGCAGGGATGACGTGTTTGTCTTACGGCACTGGCTCTCTCCTTTCCCTGGAACCAGTTACCCTAAACTGGGGACGGGCGACTGCTTATAGCCCACTGAGTTGCTCACGGTGGTCGTTAAACCTCCAATAGCCGCCCCGGTGGCACAGTGGTCTAAGGCGCTGGCCTCTGATCATTCGTCCGTAAGGGGTCCGGGTTCGAATCCCGGTCAGGCATGGATGTTAATTTGTCTTACGGCACTGGCTCTCTCCCTTCCCTGGAACCAGTGGCCCTAAATTAGGGACGGGCGACTGCTTATAGCCCATTGAGTTGCTCACGGTGGTCGTTAAACCTCCAATAAAAGAAAAACAAAAAAAAAAAAACTGGAGAAACATAAGTAAATTCTGCAAATGAACAAATGACAAAACGTGGCACGGAGATAACAACTTTACCAGAAACTGGCGCAAAATTTTTTCAATTCCAGTTTTGATCAGATTGCAATCCCTGTTTCTCGCACCCTCTCTTGAGCTGTGCCCGGAGCAGCAGCCCAGCCTGCCCCGCCCTAGTTACGCCTCTGGATGCCTCATAGTTGTAGTTGAGATTTGCTCTGGTGCTAGATTTGTTTACAGATATGTTTATTTTGCTGATTCAATCGTTTCGCTTTGGCCGCCCCGGTGGCGCAGTGGTCTAAGGCGTTGGCCTCTGATCATTCGTCCGTAAGGGGTCGGGTTCGAATCCCGGTCAGGCATGGATGTTGTGTTTGTCTTACGGCACTGGCTCTCTCCCTTCCCTGGAACCAGTGACCCTAAATTAGGGACGGGCGACTGCTTATAGCCCATTGAGTTGCTCACGGCGGTCGTTAAACCTCCAATCAAAAAAAAAAATCGTTTCGCTTAAATCAGCAAAATAAACGAGACTCAATTTCCATTGCAGGACCTGTTTCGCCCAATTTTTAAACAAGACTAAAGTCACTTTTTCCGGCCAACTTTTTTTTTGATTGGAGATTTAACGACCACCGTGAGCAACTCAATGGGCTATAAGCAGTCGCCCGTCCCTAATTCAGGGACACTGATTCCAGGGAAGGGAGAGAGCCAGTGCCGTAAGACAAACACAACATCTATGCCTCACCGGGATTCGAATCCAGACCCTTTTCGGATGAATGAGCCAACTTTTTTAACGATTGTCACATGCTACTGCACATTGAATAACAAAAACGAAGCCGTTTCCTGTTTGTCAACATGTTTTTAGCGTTTCCTAGTTAAGAATACAAGGTGGTCCTCCACTTCCTACATAATGCCTTCCTGAACATGAACCCGTAGAAGAAAACTAATACACAAAAGGCAAACAATAGACTTGCATGTTATAATGCAACTTCTTTTATCACCATTGTTTAAAGGTAAATCACAATCCATTCTCAATAGTGTGCTGGATGAAGGTCTCCCCGAGTATCTTTCAAAATCTCTGCCTTGGGCAGGGACGTCGCGAAGGTGATGCGAGCAGGATTGTCTCGCACTTCCGTATGTGCCATTTCCGTACATAGCAGATCCGTTAGTGTCATTTCCGTACATAGAATCGTTAGTGCCATTTCCGTACATAGCAGATTCGTTAGTGCCATTTCCGCACATAGCAGATCCGTTAGTGCCATTTCCGTGCAGTTTCACCGCGCCTGGTATCAGACGTAGGGAATGCTAAGGGAGAAGGTAAATTCTGATCCTCTGCCGAATTTCTACGACGTCACAGAGATCACCATTCATTATTTTCGTCAACCAATAGGCGCTCATGCTAGGGTAAGCGGGAACAGCAATAAAACCTGAACGGCAAACAGGCTGTTCATTAATGCCATCTTTACGGGCTTCAGCATTCGTCGCAGATGTTTAATTTCAAAAACGCGGAAAAAAAAAATGCTTTTCTTTTTAATATTTCGTCCAAAGCCGCAGTAAAAAATTCCGGGCTATTTCTTTAACCAGTTTCGTATGAAGTTCTCAGAAAAGATTTTGTCAAGTCTTTTTATTGGGTTGTCGGAAAAGTCATGACTATTTTGGGACCCGATGGCGGTCGGGCGGTTTTGGAAGTACTAGAGGCATGCGTAGCTCTGTTATCGCTATGTCATTCGACAGGTGCCAGTTCTAGCTGCAGTTTAAAAGGAATAAAGAGCGATTTGGTTGATTTGCGGAGATTTGACATCAAGTTGAAGATGGAAGATCAAACTGTGCATTTTCGCCATATTTTACTGTTTTACTTCCGTAAAGGGAAGAACGCGCGTCAAGCTTGTGAAAAGCTGCGTAAAGTGTACGGTGATAATGCTCTACAACAGCGGTTTTCAAACTTTTTAGCCTGTGGAACCCTTTTTCCTACAATGTCTAGCAATAGAAAATTAATGTACTTAATGCATATTATTTATCACCGATTTGAAATAAAAATAAAATGAAAAAAAAAATAAGCAATCAATAAAAAGGTAATACATACAAAAAGGTAATGTAGAGCCAAGAATAGTTATTATGCCAATGATGCAAGTATTCGGCAATGAAAAATATTAATGTGATGAATGGCTTTGCTTTTTATTGCCACATAATTCTTTAAAATTCGGTTCTATCGAAGAAAAATTGTAATCTTATATGGGGCTCTGCATTCAGCTTATTCCGGTGCTTAGTTTTTGTTGAGGCATACACAGAAAAGCCAGTTTCACACAGATAGGTTGTCGCAAACGGTAAGAGCACCGACACAGCTTTTTGCGATAATAATGGATATTCTCCTTTCAAACTACACCAAAATTCTGTCATTGGCACTGTTTTAGAAAGAGATGTCACTGACGAATCTGACGTCAGTTCAATGCATTTTTCATATTCATCAGATGAAAAGTAAGGAGGTTTCTCATTTATAACAAATGGATTTTTAATCCATAGTTGACTTTTTATTTTTTCGGGCTGCTCATCAGCAAAATAGTGGCTCATTGAATCGTGGAGAGCTTCCAGGTGTTGGGTGATTTCATCATATTGTTTGTTTTCTATTTCTGAGTCCAATTCTGACAGAAAGTTTCTCACGGTTGAAAAGCAGTCTTGGCTGCAGACACAACTAGTCCAAAATTGTAGCGTTTTTTGTTAAATGCCACAATTTTGTCTTTGGTAGTTAATACATCAATTTGCTTTCCTTGAAGTGCAAGATTGAGTTCATTCAGTTTTGAGAAAATATCAGATAGATAAGCCACTCGAAATAACCACTCTGTATTATTTAATCGATCTTCCAAATAAAAGTGTTGTCTATGAAGAAAGCACGCACTTCAGCTAGAAGTTCAAAAAAGCGTTCCAATAATTTACCTCGAGATAACCACCTCACTTCCGTGTATAGAAGCAATGACGTATGCACACTTCCCATATAATCGCATAAGATTTTAAACAATATATTATTCAGAGGACGAGCTTTTATGAAGTTTGTCATTTTAACTACTTCATCCAGGGCGCTTTTAAAATGGAGAGGCAAATTTTTCGGGGCAAGAGCTTGCTTAACAAGCATACAGTGACTACTGGTACAGTGCTTTGCAATCATTTTGATGTGTGCGACAATACCAGATGTTTTTCCTGTTTTAACTCCAATCTCAATCTTTTTGCACCACTTCTTTGAGATGTGCTGTCCCACGTGGTTTTCATGGCTTTCTGTCACATCTTTTTTGTTTTTTTATTGGTTGCGAAGAAATGGTTGGTTAAGGCTGTCATCGGGAAAAATATGGAATTAACAGATTTTCTTGAAAATTTCGGCGCTGTTTTACGAACTGCTCGCGGAACACACTTTGAGAAACACTGCTCTACAAGAACGTCAGTGCCAGCGGTGGTTCGCAAAATTCCATGCTGGTGATTTTGACCTCAATGATGCTCCTCGGTCGGGGAGGCCCACCGAGATTGATGACGACCAAATCAAGGCATTGATCTAGTCAAACCCACGTTACACGACACGAGAGATTGCAGACACATTGCACATCCATCATTCAAGCGTCGACAACCACCAGAAAAAGCTGGTATACGTAAGCAAGCTCGATGTGTGGGTTCCTCATGAACTCAAAGCTCAATTGATGGCGCGTATAAACATCTGCGATATGATCATTAAACGTGAAGAAATCGATCCTTTTTTAAAGCAACTGGTGACGTAAAGTGGATAGTGTACAACAATGTGCTGCGCAAACAGTCTTGGTCCCGACGTGCTGCTTCGCCTCAAACGACATCCAAAGCAGACATTCATCAGCGGAAGGTCCTGGTGTCAGTGTGGTGGGATTTTAAAGGTGTCGTGTTTTTCGAGCTCCTACCACGGAACCAAACAATCCATTCGAATATGTACTGCCGGCAATTGGGCAGTTTGAACGAATCCATCATCCAGAAACGTCCAGAGCTCGTTCATCGTAAAGGTGTTGTGTTCCATCACGACAATGCGAGACCACACACAAGTTTGATCACCCGCCAAAAATTATTGGAGCTTGGGTGGGATGTGTTGCCACACCCAGCATACTCGCCCGACCTTGAGCCGTCAGACTTCCACTTGTTTCGCTCTCTTCAACAGTCCTTGCGTGGTATAACGTTCAATTCAGATGAGGCTGTAAATCAGCATCTTGTACAGTTTTTCGCCACGAAAAACAAGTCCTTCTATGAACGAGGCATTCTGCAGCTCACTGAAAGATAGCAAAAAGTTATCCAACAAAACGGGCACTATATCATTGATTGATCTTTGTTCTTTCTATCAATAAATGACCGTTGCAAAACTTGGCAAAAATACGTCATGACTTTTCCGACAACCCAATAGATTTTGTAAAATCTTTTTCCCCAGGCTAGAGACTCTTATAGCCGCGAACCCTTCTGCAGTGGCTCTTATCAATACGCCCCTGATGTTCTGTTTCTTTTTCTTCTTCTTCTTTTTTTAATTGGAGGTTTAACGACCACCGTGAGCAACTCGATGGGCTATATAAGCAGTCGCCCGTCCCTAATTTAGAGCCACTGGTTCCAGGGAAGGGAGAGAGCCAGTACCGTAAGACAAACACAACATCCATGATCATATACATAAGACTGACGAAGAAATAAAAAAGCTGAACATTTTAACTGGATAAAAAATTAGAATGCGCGGCAAAACAGTACGCAATAAACGTAGCACAATCAAGACAAGACAGAATTGTTGACGTTAATTCAAAGTGAAAATCCTCGTTAATTCATTTATGTAAATATTAAACTGTAGCACAAAACTCTATTCAAAATATAAAATTACTGACTTTTAACAACACAGGACAGACGGAGGAAAAAAAAAAAAAATTCTGGCGAAATCTTTGCTCCATCTGATTTACGTTTTCGGAAATTTCTTCTTCGGTTTGAAGCTGAAATACAAATATTTACGCAATAAATTGATATCTAATAACAATTCTGAGCAGAAAGATATTGCGAGAAAAACAAAATATTACAACGGGAGAAATCTTCACTCCGCCTAACTTCCGATTTCGAAAGTCGTAATTCCGTCCTCCGACAGAAAATGGACCCCCCTCCACAACCCCCAATTCTGGTCATTTACGCATCGATCACGAGAACCACACAAAGGGAAGAATCTCATCCCAGAAGATTACAGGGATATTTTTGCACCGTCAAACTTCCTTTTCGGAAAATTTTCCTCCGTTTTCAAGCTGAAATGCAATTATTAGTGGAATAAAATGACATTTAATATCAATACTGGGCAGAAGGAGCATTGCTTAAAAAGGAAATTAAGATTACGGGAAATCTTCACTCCTTTTAACTTCCGTTTTTGAAAGACGAAATATCATTTTCTAACGGGAAACAAACACCTCCCCCAACTAATCCCCTCAAAATTTCTATTCAGTTTTGCATTGATCTCGAGTATGACCCAAATGACGACGAAAAAAGCGGAATTCCGCGAATTCGCGTAAGAATATCAAGTATGCATGATTCACAGGGATTCGAACTGGTAACCCCTTCCTGACGAATGATCAAAAGCCACGGCTTAGACCACTGCGCCACCAGGACGGCAAATGTTTTGTCTTCCTGCACGCATATCTCACTGATTACGGATCATCACGTCTGTGTACGGAAATGGCACTAGATGATCTGGATGTGTACGGAAATGAGACAAAATTCATTTGTACGGAAATGGCACGTAACGGAAGTGGGACGACACGGCGAGAAGTGGTGTAGCGGGGCCGGAAGGACGTTCTGGTAAATCTTGTACAGTATAATTTATTTATTTTTTAAAATGCGAATGTCCTATAATTCTTTTCCAATAAAAAACTGTAACAGAAAAACTTTACAGTTAGTGTAACTTACGTCCCATATTTATTTGAAGGTTGAGTTAGGCTCTAAATCCATTCTCACTTGGCAGTTCCTTGAAACTCCTTTTTCTACTGTTGTTAAGAACGTTGAGGTGGGGATATTGCAGTGAGAAAATTATTGTAATTGGGAATTTAATTAATCTAGTCTTTATTAAGGAGTCTAGTTGCGAGCCTCAGTGAATTTAGACCAGTTACGAGCGTCCGTTAACTATGCTGGAAGCAGAGGAAATATTTTTTTTCTCTGGAGCTTCAGGCCCGTTTCACGCATCATTCCCTTCCTATTTCTTTATTGCCACTTTTTTTTTATTCCCTCAGATGACAATAATTTTATGCGCTTACTACAAATTTTCCCTCCCTTATCAAGTTTAAACGCAAACATTTGTGTGTGTGTGTGTGGGGGGGGGGGCATTTAACAACACAGGATAGTGTGAACATCGCGGGGAAAAAATTACGATTACGGATGAAATCTTAACTTCGTCTGATTTCCCTTTTTAGAAAATTTCCCCCATTTTTAAGTGAGATGCAAAATATTTATAGAATAAAAGGATATTTAACAACAGCACTGGGCACAAAGTACATTGCGCGCGGGAGGGAGGGAGAGAGGGAGAGAGAGAGAGACACAATTACGGGAGAAATTTTCTCTCCATCTAACTTCCGTTTTTTAAAGTTTCGAAAGGGAGAATTCTGTCCTCAAACGGAAAACAAATCAACCCCCACCCCCACAAATTCTATTCAGTTGTTCATTGATTTCGAGCATGCTCCAACTGATAACGGAAATGACGGAATTCCCCGAATCCAAGGAAGAACCTTATGCCGGAAGATTACAGGGAAATCTTCGCGCCGTTTTAACTTTCGTTTTCGGAAATTGTTGTCCACAGTTTCGTGCTGAAATACAAACATTTATGCAATAAAGTGATATTTAACAACAATACTGGGAAGAGGCAACATCGTGAGAAAAGAGAAATTACGATTATGGGAAAAATCTTCACTCAGTTTACTTCAGTTTTCCAAAGTTTTGAAAGAAAGACAAAATACCGTTCCCAGATAAAAAATGACGCCTCCCTTTCCCCATTAATTCCCCAAATTTTTTTACATCGATCTCGGAACTGACCCAAATGTAAAAAAAAAAAAAAAAAAAAAAAAAAATTTGAATCCTGTGAATCCGCGGAAGAATCTCATACACACAATTATCACAGATGCACGATTAGTAATATTTTAAAGGTATAAACTTTGAAGAGCATAGCATAAATACGTACAATTATATGCATTTAAAAGCATTATAACGCATATCTTGTGTCATGTCTCTGCTAGAAAAAGAAGGGGGGTGCTCTTTTCGGAAATTTCTCCCAAATTTCCCAGATTTAAGAAGTCATCATCTCCACAAACTTCATTTATTATTTTCTTTTCCTCTCTGTTTATATGTGTGAGCTAAAGTTTCCTTCTATCGGAGTACATTGCATCACATGACGCAATTTATTTTTCACCCCATTTTGGTACTCCGGGGAAATAAACTGCTTAAACGAAAGTCTGGGATATTACGATTTAGAATCCCAGGCGTTTGTTTATGCAAATGATGTGAAGTCAGAATGACGGTAGCACGAAACGCTAAGGTATGCAAATTTCGGGTTTCTCATTGCTGTCAAGTTACGCGCAACAGCAAGATAGATGTACGAGGGATAAATGGACTTCGAAGCAGTTAATGATCCAGGGTGTGTCTTGACGGTGGGTGTCTGTGAATGCTACTGTCAGGCTGTGAACAATGCAGAGGAGACATATGACCGTCGGGGAAAGTAATAGGTCCACTGGAATGATGAAATCCGGGCTCAGACCGACAGATATTTGAAGCAGCTTTTCATGTATATCAAAGGGGCGACAACACGACTCCATTATAAGGGATTTTGTCAGGATTACATAAGTAGTCACAACAGGACAACTACGATCTCGCAGGATCGGTATCTTCCAATAAACGGTCACAAAAAATCTAATATGTTCATCAGCCACATAACAGATACTCTGAGCAGTGCCACCGGCGATATCGTGGTAAGTCAGCAAAAGGTCCGTAACTCACATTACAAAGGTCTTCGGTTGAGACCTTCATTGTATTGAATACCAGTATCTGAGGTAACCCTGCAAGAACGATGTGAGCGGGTGCGATGATACCTATTGTGGCGGAAGGAGTAGCAAATCATCCTATCCTGCGATGAGTCAAAATTTGGTTTACATTCTGATAGTGGACATCTTCGCATTTGAGAGTGGCAAAGTATCATAATCTGCAATAAGTCCAGATTCTGATAGTAAATGTCGTGTCTGGGAGTGGCAAAGTATCCTGTTCTGCGATGTGTCCAGATTTGGTCTACATTCTGATAGTAGACATCTTCGTGTCTGGCAGTGACAAAGTATCATGTTCTGCGACGAGTCTAGATTGTCTAAATTGTGATAGTGGAGATCATCTTATCTGCGAATGGCAAAGCATCCTCCCCCTAGCAATCAGTCCAAATTTGGTCTACAAGCTGATAGTGAAAATCTTCGTGTCTGGGAGTGGCAAAATATTCTGTTCTGCGGTGAGTCCAGATTTGGTCCACATTTGATAGTGGACATCTTAGTGTCTGGGAGAACACCAGGAAAAACAGTTAGTCAGTACTTGTTCCAATCAGTGCATCTGTTCCGCGATAGCTCGGTCGTGGCGTGGGAAGGCAGCTGCTTGAATGGCCGCATAGATCAGTATGTCTGTCGAGGGCACATGAACATGGCAGCATCACCACGAGTTCTGCGCCACTTTTCCACGGTACTACAGGCCATAGTTTCTTCTTTGTGGATGATAATGCCCGACTTCACCTCGTAGTCCAAAGCTCGAAGTTCGCTGTATTTCAAGTTTACCTCTACATACAAGTTCGCTGTATTTCAAGTTTACCTCTACATGCAAGGTCGCCTCATCTCAATACGATTGAACACACGTAGGATGCACTGCAGAGTATGAAAAAGCATGAGGCGGAGGTGTAATCTGCTTCCGGGCCTGAAAAGTTACACGACCCATTGTCTTTCGACGAGGTTCAAGTTATGTATTAGCTTTATCACATTCTTATATTTTAACCTCGATTTCACGACTAAAAAAGAAATTAGGTCGATAAAAAGTTTCGTGTTTTAGGCCCAGGTAATACTTCGAAAGAAATCTAAAACAGCATTATCAGCATTTTCCTTCAAACTTCGTTTTAGTATTTATAGATCTGTTCAAAGCTAACAGAGAAACAAGACAACGTTCAAGAACAATTCCCCACCATGTCTTAAAAAAAATAAAAGTGTTAAATTTTTTTTATTTTGTTTGGTAGTAGATTTAGCGACCACCTTGAGCAACTGGATGGGCTATAAGAAGACGCCCGTCCTTACTTTAGGGCCACTGGTTCCGGAGATGGGAGAGAGCCAGTGCCTTAAGACAAATACAACATTTATGAATCATAGGGATTCGAACCCGTGCACATCTCAGACGAATGGTCAGGAGCCAGCGCTTAGACCACTGCGCCACGGGGCGGCAGTGTTTATTCAATGCATCCTTCCATTTCTTACTTATGTATGAAAGACGTGGGAAGCATGGAGAGATGCATGCTTAGTGTAACAAGAAAGACAGGTAAAGGAACACATGGATCTGCAAAACGACAAGAGTGCAAGAAGCATGGGGGATGTGTGCTTGATGTAACCAAGAAAAATAGGAAAAGAAACTCGTGGATCTTGAAAACGACAAGAGTGCAAGAAGCATGGGGAGATGTGGGCTTGATGTAACCAAGGAATATAGGAAAGGGAACTCATCAATCAGGAACATGACAAGAGCGGAGGGCATTATGATCAAGGTAAACACACTCACGTGCAATGGGCTGGACATATTGCAAGAAGTGACCACCGATGGACAACTGATATACTTGTCTGGTAACCAGGGTACAGGAAAAGCCCCGTAAATGACCACGTAGTAGAATAGGGTGGGGGAGAGTTTGTTTATACGTACACTCAAGTGTAAAAAAAACTGGGATACCTCTCTAATCCGCGTTGGTCCTCACGATCGGATAACGGCAGAAAAGCGACGCGGCATAGACTCCACAAACTTTCTGTAGTACTGTGGGGACAGTGCACACCATGCTTCCTGAAGACAGCCTCACATTCCGTAATATTCGCCAGTGGAGGATTTCTCGCATTGACGGTACGTTGAAGAGCATCCCAAATGTGTTCGATGGCGTTTAAAGCCAGCGAACCAAGGGTCAAGTCAAGATGCCAAACTCCGTGGAATGTTTCTCCAGCCATAATCGGGCGACTGTGGGAGTATGCGGTGGCGCATTGTCATGTTGAAAGAGGTCGGAGTGGTTGCATGATATGAACGGTTGCAAATGATCCTCAAAGATGATTACCTAGCCTCCACTGGTCATAGTGGTCTGCAGACTATGAAGGTTCCTAATTAATGTCAAGTGAAAACACCTCACACCGTAACAAAACCACCACCGGCCTGCATTGTCCCTTGCAGGAATGCGGGACCCACTGCCTTGTGGTGTGGTGTTTCTAAGCACGGAGTCGGCCATCTGCCAGAAACAATCGGTACCGCAATTCGTCGGACCAGACTACATGTTTCCAATCATCTCACGTCCATTGGCGGTGTTCCCGAGCCCAGGCGAGGCAAACAGCCTTGTGTCGTCGGGTTAGCAAAGGTGGGCCGTCGGCTTCGGAACCCCATAGAACACAGGGAAAGCTGCACTGTCGGAACACTGATGCTACTACCCAGCAAAAACAGTCTTGCTGGGCCATTGCTGGCAGCTAGCACTGCCAGCAATGGCCCAGCACTATGTTGCCGCTGCCGAACCGTTAATAAAATGTCCGGGCGGCCAACAGAAGGGCCAGCAGTTCAGGCCAACAGCTGGCACCCCATCAGTTGTCATATGCCACAACAGGGCCAACAGTGGTCCATCACAGGCAGTAGCTGCCACAAGTGGCCCTGCAAGCACGTGCCAGAAATGATAGCTAGCCTAATGTGATCCGCTAGTGGGCCGTTAGTGGCAGCCAGCAACCACATGACGTAACTGGTGGCTTGCCGAATCTTGTCCGCCAATTTCCCAGTAGTAGCCATAATAATAATAATAATAAAAAAAAAAAGCAAGGATAACCGCAGTTTCCCAAAGCTACAATTTTTTTCTACCCTTACGAAGCTTGTGAATTAACGCACTGCCCTGGGGAAATTTTCTCAACAGACCGGAAAAACGCCCGTTTGCATCTGACTAGATTTGATCCTGGGCCGTTTGCGTGGAAGCCGCACTTGCTACCGACCGGACTAATTCACTACGCTCGGACATGTGCTGGAAGCTATCTGTTTGGTATGCAATTTGTAATCGAATGCTTCCCTCTTTCATTTTACAATATTGAGAGGTATTTTTCATAAAAGCCAGTTTCATATAACTGATAAATTATTTTTTTCAACGTAACGATAGTTTTTTTTTTTTTTTTACCTTAAGGGAACTTCACTCATTTTCAAGGCGTGTACATACGTAGAGTCGCTTTCCAAGGTTTTGTACTGCCCTTGCCGTCTTGAAAAGAGATTGTTGAATAAATATATATTTACCCGGGTTCATGTCACATTCTGTTACATTTTTAACGTTGTGTCTTTCCTTTCCGTTGTCCGAAGCTACATTTGTTTGAAAGAGTAAAATATATTTTATTTTACTTCTCGTTATTTTTAGAAGCGAATTCCTCCCAGTCTTGTGTATTCAACCCATGGATGAGTAGTTTTTTTTCTTTCAAATTAATAAATTTTGTACGCGTATAATTCTTTTTTTTTCCCAAAAAACGCTGTTTTAATGGTTTTCCAGGATATGTGTTTCAAGCGGTTTCAAATTTTTCTTGTAATTCACCCACTCCATTCCATGAATTGTTATTCATGGAAATGGAGTGGGTGTATTTCATGGCTGTAATCTAGTATTTCACGGCTTAATCTGATATCTTCGTCGACGACGAAGTAAAATTTAATTAGGAAATTACTTCGCCTCTACACATATGGATTTTTTCTTAACATCCACTAAAATAACACGATGGCGATAGCGTCGTCTTCAACTAACTGGTACCATGAGAGACACAGCAAGTGTTGCTTCTGAGCATGCGCAGTCCCGATGCTTCCACCTGCAGTTGGGGGGTTGCATTGGTTGCCAGCAACGGGCCACTAGTGGCACTTGCTTGGAGACCCACAATTCACGGCGATGCTGCAGGGCCATCAATGACTCGCCAACTAATAGCGCTGCCACCAACGGACCACTACTGGACCGTGAGCGGCAGATTTTAGCCAGCAGTGACCCATCACTGCCAGCTGGTGGCCAGCAGTTTCCCAGCACTTGTGTTTTTGCTGGGTACTGGCGCCAGAATTAAACTGCGCAGTGATTTGCGGCTATGTTGCATGCTGGGAGGATGCTACGATGAGTGCCAGACGCCGCTGTCTACGATTTTTTTTTTTTGGATTGGAGGTTTAACGACCACCGTGAGCAACTCAATGGGCTATAAAGCAGTCGCCCGTCCCTAATTTAGGGTCACTGGTTCCAGGGAAGGGAGAGAGCCAGTGCCGTAAGACAAACACAACATCCATGACTCACCGGGATTCGAACCCGAACCCCCATTTCGGACGAATGATCAGAGGCCGTCGCTTAGACCACTGCGCCACCGGGGCGGCGCTGTCCACGATCCTCCGGGGCTTTTCTACAGCGACACCGTCTAGAACTCTGTATTTCCTTCCTGAATTTGTGTAGTGCAGGTATCCCCTTTAAATTGTTAACCGTGTAAATTCAAATTCCATGGTAATTTCCGAGATGGAGTGATCAATCTCATGGGCGGCGACTATCATACCACGTTCGAAATCTCTTAAATCCTGATAAGCTGCCATCTGAACTGCGAATGCTACTACTTATGCTTGCGAAGATAGATATCTTCCTCTATGAATACGTCGTTTGCGGACAATACCATTTACCGCATGGGTATGGTGGCATGTAATGGAATTGGTAGCGCCCTTCTCAGTTTTTTTTTTTTTGGCAGCTTAGTGTATATACGGTGTGGCTACAATCGGATGGCTGTTCTGTTTGCATTTCATCTTTGACAGTTCCACGTGATTTAACGACTAGGTTAACTTCGCCTCGGCGTCTCCACGACGGATTGGTAAAAAATTCCTTATTTTTAATCCCTTTCGTCCGTGGTTTTCTTCAACACTCTGTATATAAACCATTCATGGCGACGTTGTGTCGTTTAAGTAACGGAAGTGGTTATCCGGGCCGTTACCAGACGACTTGCGGCACGAGGACTACATGCGAGGAGATCACTCCTCCGCCCCTCACTGAAAAATGGACATCGCCCGCACTGGCTGCAGTAGTGTCCCGCCCGATTAACGTCAGAGAGTGTCTAGTCAAGGCGTGTTGTCTTTAGTAATGAGTTACAATTTGCACTTGGCGCCGATGACCAGGGCATACGTGTCTGGGGACGAGCTGGCCAGCGCACGGATCCTGCCTTTATCGTGGAACGACACAGGGCTCGCACACCGGGAATAACTATCTGCGGAGCCATTTCCTACGATAACCAGGACACCCTTGGTAGTCTTCCGTACCACCTTCACGGCTGAATGGTATATCGACGACATTCTACGACCTGTTGTACTGTCATTCCTGTAGCAGCATCACCGAGCAATTTTTAATCAGGATAATACCCAGTCACACACGGCACGGGTCTGCCAGACTGCCTGCCTGCCTCCGTAATGTCGACACTCTTTTATGGCCAGCCCGATCGCCCGATCTCTCACCGGTCGAACATGTTTGGGACATGATGGGATGCTACCAACGCCCATCCCGGAATGTCGGCGAACTGGCCCGCAATTTGGACACCATGTGGCGTACTACACCTGAGGACAGCATTCGGGAATTGTATGCGTCTAAGCCACGCCAGGTAACCTCTTGTATCCGAGCCAGAGATGGCGCTACAACGTACTGACTTGTTCCACTCATCTGCCTGTTTTATCCGAATAAATGGCTCAACTGCTATGTAATTGAAATCATCTCATTTCGTATACCTGTACATACATTGCACATACCAATTTTCATCTCGACTGGATGATTCAGTCTGGGTGCTTCGTTTTTTTTATGGTAAAGAGCGCATTGCTAAAATGAAACATCAAACAGAAGCCATCGCTCTTTCCACGTTTATAAGTGAGTCACGGAAAAATTCTCATCGGCCGCCACCGGGAAAAATGTGAGAATTTTTCCGTGACTCACTTATAAACGTCTAAGAGCGACGGCTTCTGTTTGATGTTCCTAATAAACGTCAATTGTGTGTATTAACTAAAATGAAAGTTTTTAAGTATTTAGGAAGTATTACAACATTATTAAAATCATTACTTTCCATTAGCTTATTACATTAAGAGTTGCTAAGGTTAAACATTACTACCACGCATAACTATTACATAATGACAGACAGATGTATGCGTCTTATTTCTTTTGAGTTAATGGCGTGTTCGTTCTCTCGTTTAAACGTAGAAAGTACGACGGTACACTTTTGTTTGACTGTTTTATATCCTATACTGTCCATAATTAAACCTACGCGGTTGTTTCACATATGTTGTGGATCTCCCTTTTTCTGTAATATCGCCGTGCAACTATTTATTTGATTTAAATTCCCAAATAGATTAAGTTTTACTGTACATTTGCCTTGTGTTAATTCCACTGGACACTTACAACAGTAATTCGACAATATTTCGATCTTTTATAAAAAGTACATGAAAGTTTTACTCCAGAACACTACACGGAATAGTACCTTTCGTCTTTTATTTGTGGGCGAACTATTCCTTATATTACACTACTTCATTTATAACTGCCATAAAAAAATATGAGTTATATTTATTTAAAAACACAGCGGAAAGCAAAATAATCAATATAAAAATAACACCTAGCGTTCTAGCTTATATTTCAGCATATTCATCCATCACTGTCCACTAGGAAACAGTTCCTTTTATCAGCCCTTGAAATGGCTGTTACGTTGAATATCAAGTCGAAGTGCGTGGATGCTGACGCCAGATAGAAGATGCCCTCTCCAAGAGCATCGTTTGAAATGTAGTTATCACTCAGTTTCGCTTTAGCCTCTTTGAAGCATGTGGGATAAGTTGTATGGGGTTGCACACAGGGGAAGTGCTGCTATCTGGGACCTCCCCAGAGATGGTTACTGTGGTCTGTTGATACTAAGAGGTGCCAGAAAGAATGGGAGAGTTTTTTTTTTTTTCTTCTTCTTTTCCGTACTCTTGCTTAGGCGACTCTGACAGTCCCTTATCTCAGACGGTAGTGAATGCAATAGCAACTTACAGCCTTGTGTTTATACGTATTCTTAGAGCGGTACTTTTATTCGGAACGATAACTAGAGCCTCTTTTCCATCACGACAATATGTGCGGAAAATGTGGTTGGCTGACAAGAACGAAGAAAAGTTTTATTTTGAGGCGTGCACGCAAACATGATTCTTACGTTACTAAATAAATAAAATCCTTCATACAGTTTTGGGTTCAGAATAAATTTTTTGGCAGTTAAAATAAATGCTATTAGCGTAATTATAAATACACCACACTGTGAACACTCAAGAGACGCATCATCATTGTCAACCATTATCAATCCACTGCTGGACGAAGGTCTCCTGAAGTTTCTTCCACAATGGTCTGTCTTGTGCCAGTCTCTTTCACGTTACTCCCACATACTTTCGAATTTCATCCGCCCATCTCCCATGTGGCGTTCTTCTAGGTCTTTTCCTGTCCCTTGGAATCCAGTCAAAAATTTCAGCTGTCCATCGATGGTCTGTCCTTCTGGCAATATGTCCAGCTCATTGCCATTTCAGGGATTTTACTCTGGTCATGATGTCTTCTACTCTAGTCATTTTTCTGATACACGAGTTCCTCTTCTTATCGCTCCTGGTTACACCAAGCATGCACCTCTCCATGCTTCTTTGTATGTCTCTTTTAGTTAAGGTCCACGTCTCTGCACCATTTCATTTCATTTATTCGTTTTTCAGTTGCCACATATTACAGTTCGAAATACAAACAATATAATCAATTACAAAGAATGTAGCAACCAGGAGGAGGAGGGGAAAAGGCCGTAAGGCCTGACATAGCCCTCCCACTCCTAGTACAAAAAAAAAAAAAAAAAACACAAACAACAAAGAACAATACAAAAGACAAGTCAAAGGCATATTAAATATAACTGAAAGATTAAATAAATACACAAGTGTATACAGATGCAAGGTCTATCCATAAGCCGTGAAATCAATCAAGCGACCAGATCAGGTCAACTCAGCACTGAGAGACTTCCAGTGCTTACCATATGTAAGCACTGGAAGGATGCATTGATCAAACACTTTTCTTTTAAGACATAATGGCATATTGCTCTTGAAAATTATACTGTTTCTTCGAAACGCACTACAGGCAAGTTTCATACGCCGATTAATTTCTTCATCAGTGACCCTTACTTGATATCTGCTGTCCAAGATAAGTGTTGGTACTGGTTATCTCCAGCTTTTCCCCATCAATCGATAAATCTTCATTTCTTGTAAAAGCATTGTACATCACCTTTGTCTTCTGAAAGTTCATTTTTAATCCCACTTCTTTACTCTTGTCAGCAAGTTTCTGGATCATACTTTGCAGCTCTGATGGAATAGTTGCAAAAATGACTACGTCATCAGCAAAACGAAGGTGAGTTAAGTAATTTCCATTAATCTTTATCTCTATGTTTTCTCAGTTCAGTGATTGAAAGACATTTTCCAATGTGGAATTAAAGAGTTTGATATAGTGTCACCTTGTCTCACTCCCTTTCCAATCTTTAGGGGTGTTGTATTTCTCAAATAGCCGAATCTTTGCACTTGCATTTTCATAGATGTTACACATATAGCGTATTAAATCCGTTTATTTTTGTGGCGTAGTAAGTACAAAGATTTGCCAAGCTTTCGCACTCCACTGGAAGGCTTTCTCAAGGCAATATTAGACAGAAAAATGCAAGAAATCGGAACACGTAAGGAACAAAGATGATTTTTGAAAATAACGCGGGTGACAACACGAGCGTATTACACGAATTTTTATCACGCAATTATACGGTGTGTTGCGATGCGTTTCCATCTTTTAATAACGCATGCCAAGATCTTGGTAGTTCAGTAGAAACTATATCATTGCACGCTAGTTTGCTGGATAGGATTTCGACTGTTTCACTGATAGCAGTCTCTTTAAAGTTCGTGTATGGGGCAATTCTTCTAATACTATTCCATAGTGGAGCAGCCGATGAATAATAATATTAGAAGAATACTATTATTCATCTAACACTTACTACTACACAAAAATAAACGGATTTAATAAGCTATATGCGTCTCTTGAGTATAAATCTTCATTGTATTCCATGTAACCACTTCTTTCAGAAAACTTGAAAATTACATCGTCCTGGAACGGGAACCGAACCAGCACCTCCCGATTTCCGGTCGAGCATGCTCGTCATTACATTGCCCAGGACAAAGAAATCCCAAGCAACTGAATATAGATATTTGAGAACCTTCAGATTTGCCGATTCAGATTAATGAACCGGAAATCGGGAGGTGCGGGTTCGGTTCCCGTTCCAGGACGATGCAATTTTTAAGTTTTCTGAAAGAAGTAGTTACATGGAATACAGTGAAGATATGCCAATAAAAGCATTGCAATGTCTACCATGTATTTATGAAGGATTATTTCTTCGGGAAAATTAGTTTCCCAATTGTATATGACGTAGTTAAAATAAATGTTACAAGAGCGCGTAGATGCGCCTGCAAATATGAAATTTCGTTAATATCGCTTTGCGACTGAGAAGAAGGGAAAGTACTAATATGAAAAAATTAAGTATTCGCCATGCTTAACTCTGAGGATATCGGAAAAAAAAAAAAAAAAAAAGCGAATTTTAGAAAGAGAGCTAACTTAATAAAAACAAGTACACCTCTACGATTTTTTTTTTTTTTTCCAGCAGTGCTCCACGAAAAGTAGAACACATATGGAAAATCTTAGTCATGTTTTTACAGTGCTAACAGCGCAAAACTACGCTGTTCTTCCCTCCGGCGGAAAAAGTATTTTAGGACCCTTGTAGGTTCAACCGTCCAGTGGTCCCTAACTTTTAGATATTTTGCTATTGGGAGGGAAGAATACGCGGAGACACTATTAAGACCAAGTTTTCATTAAACGTCACCAAAATGTTGCACCATTTTTTCGCAAATTAGAACGCCAACTTCGCTGGCTATGGCTATCTACCCCCAGAGCTTAGGAACACGTTGAGCTAACACGAGGTCCTACCTGTTCTCGAAGCCTCTCTGGAAACGACCTCTCTTTCACCCGCATTTCTGTTTTTTTTTTCCACCGACGCCCCCCGCGTTCCATCCGGCGAAACCACCTCGCCGCTCAAGGTTTTGCTGACCTCCCCCCTTCCCCGCCGGATGTGCATTCCCGTTTCCAAAATGCAAACACTATAATATCAGACTGACAGAGGGAGAGAAAAAAAGGCTGTTTTCGCGCGGTTAGGAAGTGTGAATATTAGGCAGCATGAGCAAAATGTAATCGTTCACTGTAATTTTATTTACACTCGTCGTCAAAAACAAAAAAAAAACAGTTGCACCCAGAAGGACGTGTCGGATTGCAATGCTATTCGGGAGGAAGGTAGGTAAAGTTTACTAGGAACAATAAACGATTAAACATTGAAACTGATAAGGGCAATATTTATTGAGCTAAACGCCAATAAGTAGTGTCTCTCAGTATGGCGTCGGACCGCTATGTTTCCTCACACAGCATGCCAGACGTCTCGGCATGGAGTTGTACAGATTCCTAATGGTGTCCTGCGATAAGACATCCCATGCAGCTTGTTGAATCGTCTCACGCAGTTCCTGCAGATCAAAAGAATCCCACACATTTTCAATCGGCGATAGGTCTGGCGATGCGGCTGGCCATGGCAGTGTCGGTGCCTTGCAAGCAAGCTTTCGAGACAGCAGCAGTATGCGGACGAGCGTTGTCCTGTTGGGAAATCGCACGTGAGTGTGCGTTCAGAAAAGGTAGGAACACTGGTTACACGACCTCATTAACGTAACGCTGGGCTGTCAAAGTGCCTGTAATGAATACCAAAGATGATCTAGCATCGTAGGCAATTGCACCTCATACCATGACACCAGGCCTTCTAGACGTGTGGCGCTCGACAACAAAGCGTTCATCTTGGCGCTGACCACGGTGCCTCCACACACGGATTCGTTGGTCGTCTCCTCCAAGACAAAAGCGGGACTCGTCACTGAAGATCCCCCGCTGTCATTCTGAGTGGCTCCATGCAGTATGGCACGACACCATTGGTCTTTGGCGACGATGCACTGTTCTTAAGGGCAGTCCTCGTAACGGTCTGCGTGCGTGTAGTCCTACGTCGCGCAAACGTCTGCCAATGGTGCTAGCACTAATTGGACGATGCATGGAGGGCACCACTGATCGCTGAATATACGCAATCGTGGCTGTTGGGTAACTCCGCGCATGTCGGACTACCAGTCGGTCCTCTCTCTCGAGTTGTAGCTTTGAGAAACTGCGGCTAACCTTGATTTTTTTTTTTATGGCTACTACTGGGAAATTGGCGGACAAGATTCGGCAAGCCATCAGTTACGTCACGTGATTGCCAGCTTCCACTGCCGGGAAACTAGCAGACCACATTAGGCTAGCCATCATTTATGGCACCTGCTTGCAGGGCTGCCAACTGTTGGCCTGAACTGCTTGCCCTTCTGTTGGCCGCCCGGACATTTTATTGACGGTTCGGTAGCGGCAACATAGGTGCTGGGTTGCTTTCTTCTCAGCAAGTTTCACTGCCAGATTCTTCTTTTGTTAACCTTGCACACCATCCATTGCCTAATTTTAATTTCTTTCCCTTCCATTTCTTCATTGTGGCTTTTCTTTCTCTCTTTCTTTCGGTCTTTTCATGTCCTCAGATGACAATTTCATCTGGGATGCTAAAAAGAACTTTCAGCCTGATGCCCAATAATACATGATATCAAAGCTTTCACTTCTTTAGATAAACAGTGCAACTTTGAGAACATGAATCTTTTAAACAGCATGCATCAAATTTTACAACTTCGTCACATCCGTTTTCGGAAGATCTCTGTCTCATCAAGCTTAAATGCCAACATTTACGAGAGAAGATAACATTTAGCAACAGCACAGAAAAGTAGGAATATCGTGCGTGGGCGGGGAGGGTGTACGATTGCCAGAGAAATCCTTTACTCCATCAGACTTCCATTTTCGGAAATTTTTCCAGATTTTCAAGCTGAAATACACTGGCGCAAAGTGAAAAAAGAACACCAAGAAGGGGACGTGTGATACCAACGAAATTTATACAGCATAATAACGGAATACAGAGGATAACGTGATCAAAACATTATGGCAAAATACAGCTGTATTTGCTGGTAAACTGAAAAATAACATTTCCATGTAACATGGTTAGTACGAGGTTGAACCGCCATGAACTGCGTCACAATGTGCAATTCTGGCATGGAGTCTGTCGTACAGATGTTGGATGTAAGTTTGGGGTATTGAGTTCCACGCATCCTCAACCTGGACGCGTAAATCGAGGATGGTCGTGGCTGGCCGTGGAGACCGGATAAGTCGTTGTCCCATAAAATCCCACACGTGCTCAATGGGGGACAAATCCGTTGAACGTGCAGGCAATGGAAGTTGTCTCACACCATGAAGTGCATGTTGCGTTGCACGTGCCGTTTGTGGGCGTGCGTTATCTTGCTGGAAAACACCACGATGGACCGACCTTACAAATGGCACAACAACAGGCTGAATGATGTTGTTGATGTAGGAGGTGCTGTTTAACGTATGCGGTACAAACACTAGTTAAGTTATGTACGGGAGTGATAGCTGATCGCTCTCCAGACCAGGTGTAGGCCCTGTGTGTCGCTGGCGGATGCAAGAAGGGTGGAGACGCTCCCCTGTGCGTCTGCGAACACGCATACGGCCATCGGAGGCCCCCAAGCAGAATCTGCTTTCATCGCTGAACAAGACAGATCGCCATTGCGTTCTCCAGTGCAGACGTTGCCGACACCACTGCAGCCGTTCCTGGCGGTGGGCTGGAGTCAGAGGTACACATGCCAGAGGCACACGTGCACGTAGTCCTGCTTCCAGTAGACGGTTGCAGATTGTTCGCACAGTCACCTGAGTTGCAACGGCAGCTCGGATTTGCGTCTCAGTGGATGTTCTGCTTGACAACGCCGCTCTTCTTATGCGTCGATCGGTCCGCTCATCAGTCCGTCTGTGATTCCCGGTTCCACGTCTTCTCGTGTGGGAATGTTCCTCGGACCATCTAAGCCACCATCGTACCACCACCGATACTTCCCGTCCAATTCGCTCTGCAATACGACGATACGACCACCCGGCCTCGCGGAGTCCGACTAGACGACCTCGCTCAAAGTTCGATAACTGCTGAAATCGTACACGTCTTCCATGTCCAGGCATTGCAGCTTCTTCAGGGTCTTCGCATGTGTCCGTACGCCGACGACTGATTACATTCACTTCGCCGTAAATTTTTAAATACCACCGACGATAATTTGCATATTATTCCGTGCTTTGGCGTAAGCGCTCACCGGTTGGTCCCGAAATTAACATCACACCTACGTAAACTCGACCCCATTAACATATGTAAATTTCATGATCGTCCGCCAATTCCTTCTTGGTGTTCTTTTTTCACTTTCCGCCAGAGTATAAGCATTTATGGGATAAAATAATATCTAAAAATAGTGGGCAGAAGAAGCACCGTGAGGAGGAAAAAATTATTACGGGAGAAATCTCTCTTCGCCTACTTTCCGGTTTCGAAAGTTCTGAAAGATGGAATTCCAATCTCCATCGAAATAAAACGCCCCCCCCCCATCCCCCACGCACAGACAGACCACCACCACCACCGCCAATCCCTAAAAACACTTAAGTTGTGCATCTATTTCGTGAATAACCGAAATGATAACGCAAAAGGTGGAATGTCTCGAACCCGCGAAAGGATCTGGTTCTTAAAGATTACAAAAAAATTTTCGAGCCGTCTAACTGTCGTTTTCAGAAATTATCGCATACATTTTTAAGCTGAAATACAAACATTTATATAACAAAATGATATTTAAATACAATACTGGACAGGCTACATCGCGAGAAAAAATACGATTACGGTAAAAACCTTCATTCCGTTTAACTTCCGTTTTCTACAGTTCTGAAAAAAGAAATAATTTCTCTTCAGTTTTGCATCGAGAATCACCGCAATGATGACCAAAAAAAGAGCGAATTCCGTGAAATCTCGAATGAATGTCATATGTGACAATTTTGTATTTGTCACGATAGTTTTCGACACCAGTGCATCATTTCAGCCAAAATCCTTAGGGACTCCATTGTTCATGTGTAGGAACAAATTCTCTATTTTACATCAACTTCGAACATGATTTTTAAACATTGATCTTTCACTCCTAACTTACTTCCTCCTTGTGCAATGAGAAAGTCATCATAAACAGATGAAAAGTAAGAATAATAGTTTCCGTTGAACTACGTACGAACTAAATGAATGAAACTGCCGAACAGGAAAAGGATCGAAACTCCCCCACCTTCTCCCCAAAACGAGGATGGAGCAATAAAAGAATGAGTCACGCTGCTGGCCCCTACAATCTCGTCTGAAATGACTTTGGCAAACAAAAGCAAGACGGAAAAGTAAAAAAAAAAAGAAAAAAGCTAAGAATGTAAGTCATGCCAAAATAAAAAAATATATATAAACAGTAATACAAAACAAGAAAAAAAGGAACGAAACATTTTTCTATAAGTGGAAAAGCAATTGCTAAAGTAATTATCGGGGTTTTCGACCCCCTGGGGGGCATAAAATGACATTGCAGCATAAAACAAGTATGAAAACCAATATAGAGAACATTTGAGAAAATGGAATCCTTTGCCATTTGATACTTTTGGGTTTGCCGTTTTGCTTTCTCTACTCACAGAACAGAAAACAAGAACGAAGGATCAAAAACAAATGGATCCTTTGCCCTTGTTTTCTGCAGTTTTACATATGTTGTCGCGGTTTTACAATATATATACACTATATTGACAAAAGTCGCCAGACGCCCCTTCAAAAGCAAATGAACGGATCCGCTGCGTTGTTAAGATGCGCGTTACAGCTGCAAACGGCATAAAAACAAGCGTACAGCTGACCGCGATCATATCGCACTGTGAGGTTGAGTGAAAATGTCGCGTCGGGAGAGAACAGACTTTGAGAAAGGAAAGATTGTTGGATGTTATATCAGTGGATTGTCCATAAGAGAAACCGAGAGGCGTTTAAACATACCCAAATCAACTGTTTTGGATGTACTGAATAAATGGAAGACACGTGGCGTGCCTGAAGCAGCAAAACGTACAGGTAGACCAAAGACAATCAGTGATAGAGGACGTCGAAGCTTCAGGAGAGTTGTTACAGCTAATCGATGAAGTACTGGAAAAGAATTCAGTGTTCAGGTGAGTAAAAATGCTGGAACATCGGTATGTACACGTACCATTCGTAAAGAACTTCATTCCATGGGTTACCGAGGTTATGCGGCTGCTCATAAGCTTTTCATCTCCACTCGGAATGCTACTCGTCGTTTAGCATGGTATAAAGGACATTTATCGTGGACCGTAGATCAATGGAAACGGGTCCTATGGACTGATGAATCCAGATACACGATCCATCAGTCTGATGGCCGTGTGTGGGTATGGCAGCAGCTGGGGAAACGCTATTTACCACAGTGTACTGTTCCTACGGTCAAGTTTGGAGCTGACAGTGTACTCGTGTGGGGGTGTTTTTCGTGGTATGGTCCCGGCCCATTGGTTATCGTGGACAAACCTGTTAACCAGCACGTCTACCTCGATATTCTGGACAATCATGCCCTACCAACTCTGTGGCAATACTATGGAATCGAGCCTTGTTGGTACCAGCAGGATAATGCACTGAGCCATAAAGCAAGGACTGTTACGGCGTGGTTTGACGATAATTCCGTATCGTGTGTGGACTGGCCAGCACAGAGACCTGATCTTAATCCCATACAGCACCTATGGGATGAATTAGAGCGCCGCATAAGAAGTTTGGAACCAAGGCCTACTACTAAGCAACAGTTAGCGGCAGCATTATGTACCGAATGGAAGCGCATACCTGTCGCTGTGTTCCAAAACCTTGTCGAAAGCATGTCTCGAAGGGTCAGTGAATGCATTAAGGCCTAAGGTGGATCGAAACGGTACTCATGTATGTCAATAAATACTATGTTGTGTTTCTCTTTTAGGTGTCCGGTGACTTTTTTCAATATAGTGTATACTGTATGTATATACAGCATATAAAACTGCGACAACATTAGCACTCAATATGCAGTAAATACTTTATTATCTTTTAAACTGCAGACTTACCCTGTGTGCCCTTTTTTCCTAAGTTTGTACATCCCAATACGTTTCGATATTACTGATTTTATGACTATAATTCATTCATCATGTTAAAAGAACTTTCAGCCTGAGGACCACGAATGCATGATATAATAAAAGCTTTCACTGTAGATAAATGGTGCAACTTTGAGAGGATGAATACTTTGACACCATGCTACAATTCTTACAAATATTCCAATTTCGTCACCTACGTTTTTGGAAAATTTCCACTCCCTTATGAAATTCAAATGCAAGCAGTTATGTGGGGAGAAATGACATTTAAGAATAATACAGTACAATTGGAAACATCGCAAAAATAATAAAAACTCGATTACGAGATAAATCTTTGCTGCATCCAACTTCCGTTTTCCTCCATTTTCAAACTGGAATACAAATATTTATGAAATAAAATGTTGTTTAACAATGGAGGGCAGAAGAAACCGATCATAAGATTACAGGGAAATTTTCGTTTTTGGAAATTGCTGCCTATATTTTCAAACTGAAATACAGACATTTATGCAATAAAATGATATTTAACAACAATGTTGGACAGAACTTCCACTTCAGCTCAGAATTTGAAGGTTCTTTAATATTACCAGGGACAACTTTAGACTTTCAGAGCAGAAAAATATTTTCTAAAGAAAGATAATTTAAAATACAATATCGAAACTGTCGTTAATTTATAATGAACTGAAGCAATTTATTGCGAGTTATGAAGAAAAAAACTCTTCTGATTCTTAAAAATACTCTATAAGACATTGCAAACTCATTCTAAAGGTTCTGAAGGCCTATCGGAGGAAGATCGCAACAAGCACTGCTGAATTTAGTTATTTAATCGCTTTGTTTCGAATTTAAACAAGAAAGATGACACCGAATTTTCGGGTGTAAAAAGCACGTCTTTTGAATCCGTTCTGACGCAAATTAAATTTATCAAAGCTATTCAAAGTCAATGGAACCGATATGGAAAACAATAGATCTGACGAAAGAGAGAAGATTTTCAATCGGGTTTTTGATCCCTCAGATATTGCTGTAAACTGAATCGTGAGCTTACGAACTCTTAGAAACAGAGATATCGCCAAAAATAAGATGTGACTTTACGTCCCCTGGTGGGAAAACCATGCATTATTTTAGGAAGAAAGTATGCTCAAAAAGTTTATCCATATAAGCGGTATCGGTCCAAGAAAAAAAAAAAAAAAAATGTCGAGATTTCAGGAGCCCAGATTTTGCAACAAATACTTAAGAAGCAGAAATTAACACTTATGACCCCTGGTGGCTAAACCATTCTTTACCAAACATTAGAAATTATGTGAAAAATATTTTCCATCAGGTCTTGTATGCGATACAGGAAGAATTTTTCAAATCAGAGCTTTAGGAGCAGAAATAACGCAGAAAACGCAATTTACCTTTGTGCTCCCTAACGGAAAGTCTATGATATACTTGACAATTTTTAATTTATAGGAAAAACATTTCGCATCGGAAACACTATCCAACAAAGAAGGAATTTTTCAAATCGTACTCTTAGAAGTAGAGATATTGGCAAAAATAAGATATACATCTACGGCCCCTGGCGTAGAAACCATGCATTTTTTCAAGAAGAAAGTGTTCCTAAAAGGTTTGTCGACATGAGTAGTATCGGTCAACAAACGACTTTTTTTTCAATCGAGATTTTAGAAGCTCATATTTTGCTGCAAATACAACAGAAGCGAAAATTAAGACTTACGCCACCTAGTGGCCAAACCATTTCTTACAAAAATTAGAAATTATGTGCAAACGATTTCCCATCAGGAGTTCATGCGGTGCAGAAAGAATTTTTCAAATTGGAGATTTAGAAGCAGAGATATAGGGGGAAACGCAATTTACATTTAGGCCCGCTAGCGGAAAGTCTATGAATTACTTGAAAATTTTGAAATTATATGAACCACATGTCACACTAGAAACACTATCCAACAAAGAAGGAATTTTTCAAATCGGACTCCTACAAGTAGAGATATTGACAAAAATAAGATACACATCTACGCCCCCTGGCGTAGAAACCATGCACTATTTTAAGAAGAAAATGTTTCTAAAAGGTTTGTCGACATGACTAGTATCGGTCAACAAACGTTTTTTCAATCGAGATTTTAGAAGCTCATATTTTGCTGCAAATACAACAGAAGCGGAAATTAGGACTTACGCCCACTGGTGGCCAAAATATTTTTTTACAAAAATTAGAAATTATGTGCAAACGATTTCCCATCAGGAGCTATATCCGGTGCAGAAAGAATTTTTCAAATCGGAGATTTAGAAGCAGAGATATGGGGGAAACGCAATTTACCGCTACGTCCCCTAGCGGAAAGTCTATGAATTACTTGAAATTATATGAAAAACGTGTCACACGGAAAACACTATCCAACAAAGAAGGAATTTTTCAAATCGGACTCCTAGAAGTAGATATTGACAAAAATAAGATGTACGTCTACGCCCCCTGGCGGAGAAACTGTGCAATATTTGAAAAAAATATTCCGAAAAGGTTTATCGATGTGATTGGCATCAGTCGACGAAAAAATATTTTCAATCGATATTTTAGAAGCTCCGATTTTATGGCAAATAGATCAGAAGCAAAAATTAACACTTACGCCCCCCGGTGGCCAAAGTATTCTTTACCAAAAATTTGAAATTATATGCAAAAGATTTTCCACGAGAAGATGTATCCGCTGAAGAAAAAAAAATTTCAAATCGGAGTTTTGGAAAAAGAGTTACCGGGAAAAATGTAATTTACTTTTACGCCCCCTAGCGGAAAATCTACGCGTAATTTGAAAAAGTAACTATATCAAAAATACTCTTCGACATAAATGGAATCGAAAGATGAAAAAAATTTCAATCGGATGTTTAGAAGCAAATATGTGGAATAAAACGTATTTTTGAATTCGACATCATCTGCATTTACGCCCTCTACCGGCGAAATTGCACATCGTAAAAAAAAAAAAAACGCAATGAAGAATCATCAATTGCATATTTCAAGCTTTCGAACACAAAAATAATTTTTCAAATCGGACTAATAGGTGCAGCGATATCGTGGGTACAGACGGACGGACAAACCGATCACAGAAGCACGATCTTTTTTGACAAAAGACGTGCTTTTGCCTGCATTCGTGTATACTGGTACGTTTTTAAATAGGCAAGTACACAAATGATTTATTTTTTAAAGATTTATTTTATTTTTATTTTCACACTACGTCTGAAATGTATGAAGACTACATAAAACGAATGAATACCTGCATATCGTATTTATTCACTGAAAATATAGACAGAAAGTGTACTTACTTCCAGACACAATTCTTATTCCAAGTTCCATAGATTTCCTAGAAAGAAAACCGGAATAAAATTAATGCGAGTTTTGCTATAAATGGGACAAAATAAAATGAAATTTACAATGCGTTTTACACTGAAATAGCGAAAAACATTAAGATTATTTGATACGGAAAAACTACATTGTGACATCAACAATTTATATGAGCATTTGATTTGTCAACGTACGAGTTTAAATAATTTCTAATAAAAAAATATAAGCTGCACGAGAGTGAATTGATTGAGAAGGTTGCGTGCCATGAGATATGAACTATCCTATGATGAACTTTCCAACCTGTAACCGCCAATGCATCCTGGGAGTTCGTCCCCTTGTATTTAGTGCTATGTCGGCGCGATGCTGTCTGTGTTGTGCCTGAAGATGGGCTTGAGACAAGCTAGAAAGATCTTGCATGTGCCATTTTAACCTACTGTAGCTAGTGTTTTTTAATTGTATATAAAGTTCGTCTTTCATCTGCAATTGAATTCTTATGGCTTGATGATTATCGTGCATCGACAGCTTACTTACCCTCCGAATTGTTTCACCTGCACGAACACACTTTATTTTTCATCTATATCCCATTCGGTTGACAGTTAAGGTCGTTCGGTTTTTTCCAATGTTATTTGAAGGAACACGAACAATATTTTGATCATAGTATTATATATTTTTTTTGTAGCTCTATCTTTCTGTACAACTTTTGTTCATCAGTTTCGATATTATATTAGGTTTAACTATTTTTTAGCCATAGAAGATGGAGTGCCAAACAGACAGAAATGAGCATTTTCGACACCTACTTCCCTTCACTTTCAATCAAGGTTCTAAAGCTGCTCAAGACGTTTGTGCTGTGTACGGAGAAGGCGCTATTACTGACAGAACTGCACAGAAATTGTATTCACGCTTCAAGAAGGGGAAATTCGACCTTACAGGCTCTCCGCTTTGCGGCAGACCTGTTCAATGAGAATGGATTGAGTGAGCTCATCCACGAGGATCCGCGTCAGTCCACTAGGGAAATTGGCCCAGCACATGGGGATGCTCTCATGATACCGTCGCCCTTCACTCGGTGGGTAAGGTTTCAAAAACTCGGTGCCACATTCTCTGAACGTAAGAGACAAACTCCAGCGCTTCACTATCGCCGCCAGTTTGCTCGCTCGACACCAGGCTACTCGTGGACACAGAGATTTCTTTACTGCATAGATGCCGGCGATGAAAAATGGTGTTTCTATGTCAATATGAAGCAGAGGAAAGAATGGCTGAGGCCTCATAAGCAAACAACATCTCAAGGCCGAGCTGCATCCGCGAAAGACCATGATCTGCGTTTGGTGGGATTGAGAAGGTGTAATCCACTACAAATTGCTTGAAAAGAACGCCACGATAAATGCACAACTTTACGTTCAGCAAATGCACCGACTCAACGAGGCAATTCAGCTGAAACGACCCAACCGGCGGCACGGTGTGTTTCTTCAACATGAAAACGCTCGCCCCCACGTCGCTAATCTGATCAAAACTGCTATTCAAGATCACGGTTGGGAAGTTCTACGACATCCACCGTATTCTCCTGATCGAGCGCTCTCAGATTATTACCTTTTCCGGTCGCTCTCCAACAGTCTGCGAGGCGTATCACTTAAAAACGATGTCTAGTTGAAACGGTGGCTCGATGGCTTTTTCGAGTCAAAACCCGGGGATTTCTACCGTCGAGGCACTGACAACTTAGTGGAACGTTGGCAAGAGATCGTGAACAATGAAGGAGAATATATTATTGACTGATTTGTGAAAACTTTTTCATAAAAAAAAATATAAGGATTTCAATAATTGGAAAAACAAACAAACCGAACGAACTTACCTGACAACCCAATACTAAAAGTAATTAATGCCCTGGTATTGGAAGATTATGTGTTATGGTGGAACGTGCATATGTGTTGGCCAATACGTAAATTAAAGTCAGGCGGGTATATCCTCAGGAGAAAGAAGATTCTCATTTCCACTCTGACATCACAAAATCTGAACTTGAAATGCTAGGGCCACAGGCAAGAAGTATGCAGGCGTTTATGCAGCACGAAAAGTTCTGCGCGCCGTGGAAGTGAAACAGCACGCGATATAAAGCCACCCCCCCCCCCCCAATGAAATTTGTGTACGTGGAAGAAAGCAGTTATAACGAGGATTATATTGTTCACGACTTTTCCAAAAAGTCGTGAACAATATAATCCGCGTTATAACTTTTCCAAATCTGGCAATTAGAAACAGAGACAGAATATTTCTTGGGGAGGGGGTGACGATCTTCGCGTGTGTCTAAGCCTCGAAAGAGCTGCAGCCCTAATTTAGGACCACTGGTTGCAAGAAGGTAGATCAGTGCCTGAGAGACTCGAACAAAGGCCAGCGCTCTCTCTCTCTCTCTCTCTCTCTCTCTCTCTCTCTCTCTCTCTCTCACACACTTAAATTTTGTACATATGCGCACACTTCAAATACCAGAGCTGCCAACTTTTCAAAATCAAAACCAGGAGATCGACGTGCGTTCAGCGGTGCTCGTGTTTACAATTTATAAATAATAAAATTATATATTATTGGTTTAACCTTTAACGACCATGACCCTAAAATTTTGTATCACTCTAAAATACCATAACGCCCAAAATTGTCTCTTGGCTCGCTTCTTTGTTTAGTAACAATAATGATGACTGAATGTGACCCCTGATGATCTCTCATAGGCCGTGCAAATTTAAAGAAAATGAAATCTAATTCACTCTAGAGAGGTGTTTCGGGCGGCCATGGTTGTTTGCATGTACAGGCGTTATAGTCGTTTAAGGGTTAAGACCACACCGTCATCCCCCCCCCCAAACAAAGCTTCTCTTCAGTTTTGCACCGATCTCGAGAACGACCCAAATGATGACAGAAAAACCGGAATTCCGCGAATCCACGGAAGAATGTCATGTATGAGTAAGAAGTGATTAAGAAATTGAATAAACACGAATTTTATGGAAAATTAAAGGTGAAAACTCGACAATGCGTTGCTTTCTCTGCCGTGAAACAATTTTACGGGGCACGGAAAAGGCGCTGATTCCACCGCGGACAGATTAAATACCGACATAGAAATTTAATTTCGTTTAATAAAAGGGAAAAAGGTGAAAACGATTGCTCTCTATTGATTAGTTTTGACGAAGTATGTATCAGAAATAGAGAAACATGCGTTTCATTAGAAAAACATTCTTAAAAAATAAAGTCGCTCCTTTTCACTATTACCGAAGATATTAAAAAGGAGAAACATGATCACACACACACGGAAAACATCAAAAAATAAAAATATAATCAGGCAGACAGACAGAGAGAGAGAGAGAGAGAGAGAGAGAGAGAGAGAAAGTCGGAAAAATTAAAAATTTAATATGAGGAAACGGAAACCGACGTGACATTTTCAGCGCTGCTACAGCAGTCATTTTCAATGTGATTACGAACATTAGATTCGCAGACTTTTTTCTATTTTTTTTTAATCGCTCCCTACCCAAGACTGACGTTATAACAATTATAGCATAACCCCCCCCCCAAAAAAAAAAAAAAAAAAAACTGAAGAAATGTTACGATACCCAAGAAACATTCCCGAAAATGTTTAATACGTGTTAGAATCTTGAAACTATGAAATAAACTTTACACAGATGTTTAATAACTTTATTTCACTGAGATTTTCGATTTCCATAGCATACTGGATATCTTCCGTAGTAACTACGTAAATTCACATAGAAACTACGACAGATTGTTTATTATAGACCGATTTTTTAAACTACGATATCTGATGTCTTCCGTAGTCCGTAGTAATTTCGTAAAATCATATTGATAGATTTCCATAATAACTACGTAAAATCCGTAGTACTTGGAGTCCCTTAATTTTTTTTCACCACTGCATGGTCATACTCAGCGTCAAACGGAACGGTGTGCAAGGCGGCTCTGGCGCACAACGGCGCAAAATCTCCCTTTTGTAGCAAGATGACGCAATATTTTTGTTTTTGCGCACATTGGCGCAGAATTCCCATCACTGCACGAGAATCCGCACAAGCGCCGTGGATGTCACGCCATAAAACAGTACTTCAACTTACCAAGCCACTGACTGTCTTGCTACCATCGCGGGGTTCACGACTTTGGCGCTTGAAGTGCCGTGGATTAACAAAAAAAAACAACATTTGTCTCCATTCGTTACCGACTCCTACAGCCACCGTTGATGCTGGAGATAAATGATGGCTGATATCATTAACGAGGGAAAAAAGTACCATGCATGGTAAATAAATAAAAGGAAAAAAATTAATAAGAAGAAAACCACAAAACCGGGTTTTTTTTGTAAAAAAATCGGATTTTCGGAAAATATTTTCGAAATCGGACGGAATCCGGGTAAACTGAGACACTTGGCAGCTCTGAAATACATAGATAGATAGTACTGATAAATGTTTACCACAAAATGTTATGATTTTCCTGATCCAGGAGTTACTTTCTCTATATTGATTGTTTTGTGTAATCACAAAGGACAAGAAAACGGGCTCTTGGATCAGAAAAATGACAAGAGGGTATGACGTCATGATTGAAGTAAAGATCTTCAAGTGGCAATGAGCTGGATATATTACTAGAAGAGCTGAGAACCATCGGACAACTGAAACACTGGACTGGACACCAAGGGACAGGAGAGAACCCGGAAGAAGACCATGTGGGAGATGGGTAGACGAGATTCGAAAGCATATTGGAGTGTTTTGGAAGAGAATTGCTCAAGACAGATTTATGAAACAGACTTCAAGATTAGACTGCCCACCAAGAAACATGAAAAGGCCCAAAGACCACGTGGTCGATGGGTGGATGAAATAAGAAAGCATGCCGGAGTGTCAGTGAAGAGAATTGCTCAAGACAGAGATATGTGGAAGAGACTAGTTTAAATAAAGAAACCTGAAGCAGTGGATAGACAAAGGTTAATGATAATGATGTTATACTAGAAAGGATACCATGTGAGAGGAAAAGACCCCCAAAGAAGACCTGGTGTGGAAGACGAGTGGATGAAATTCAAAAGCATGCAGGAGTAACATGAAAGAAAACTGCTCAAGACAAAGAGTTGTGGAAAAAAGTTAGGGAGACCTTCATCCAGCAGTGGACTGCGAATGGTTGTAGGTTGTTTACGTTAACTAGCAGATATATGCATTTGGTTCAAATCTCGCATCGTGGACGTAACAAATGCATGGATGGACTCCAGGTACCGAGTGCAAAAACACATCTACATTGTGAGTGAGCTCTATTCGGGGCAAACGAAACTTCTGAATCCGACTTATCGATAAGGAGATGTCGCATCTGCAGACGGACGGATAGACATCGTTATACTACAGTCGAACCAATATACACTGTAAAAAAAATTCTGAAATTTACAGACAACTTTCCGCGATTTCTTTCGTGAATTAACGAAGCATGTTTCTCATAAAACCTTTTCCGTGAAATGACAGAAAAAAAACCTGAATTTCACGCATTTTTCGTACCACGGGAAAATTCTGAATTTTCAGAAACCTTTCCGCAGTTTTGTTATGCTTTCCAACCGTAGGTTGAAGAAGCGTATATGCTCCAGCTTTCTCGGTCTGTCTGTCCGTCCGTCAGCACAATAACTTGCGTAAAAATAGTTCGATTCCGATGAAATTTTAGTCTGTAGTAGGGGACCACCTCGGGACGAACACTATTAAAAATAGGCGAAATGGGGTCAAAGGTCAAGACACAGGAGCGGGATCCATTCCATTGCCCTTATGCGTCTTAACTTGCGTAAAAATGGTTCGATTTCAATGAAATTTTAGTATGTGGTAGGTGACCACCTGGGGACGAACCCTACTGAAAAGCAGCGAAATGGGGTCACAGATCAGGGCATAGGAGCGGGATATATCCCATTGCCCTTATGCGTCATAACTTACCTAAAAATACTTCGATAGCATATCGCATGGATTTTATTTATTGTGGCACAGGATACTTTCTTATCCTTTTACCCTATTTGGAGCACCAGCAACTTAATATATATTGTGCTACTGTAAGAAACCGGGTACTTATTGTACCGATGATTATACGATGTCTGTGTATCCGTCTTCGGACAACTTAAGACAAAAGCTGCTATAGCTGTCAAGACAGTTCTTTTCTTGTGTGCGAAATAATACTATAAAAAGTACATTTCACCTTTTTTAAAGATAACTGAAAGTCATTGTCATTTTTAAAAAAATCAAGTTGCAAAGCATTTTGTTACTTTGAAAAAATCACGATGAAAAATGCTTAATTTGTGAAAAGTCTTCCTACAGAAAAAAAAATATATATATATATATTTATTACAAACCTATTGAGAAAAGTAATAAGCTCCAGCAGAAAATAAAATGACTAAATCACTCACATTAATGACAAAAAACAAAATTTCATCGTCGCGGAATTCGTTTTACGTGACACTGATTGCCTAGCGTTTGTGGCTCAGTTGGTAAAGGCGCCAGTTACCTGTTGAGCCAGCTCTGACGATGGGGGTTCGATTATTTCGATGGATTAACTGGGGTAAGTGCTGTACGCGGTCGTCGATTTCGCGAAATTTCAACTTAAATACCGAAAAACCTGAAATGAACTTTTCTGAAACAAACGGAATTTCTGTCTACGGAAAATCTGTGAAAATACGGAAGTTAAAATAAACGGGCACTTTTAAAACGGTAATTTCTGAAAAACAGGGACACAACTTTTCTGCACGTTATTTTCAGAAATTTTCCGTGAATTCACACCACTTATTTTTTACGGTGGAAAATGAGTTCGCATAAATACGAAGTTTCGCATAAACCGAAGTTTTTTTTATAGATTCATAGAACTTCGTAATATTCTCTATTGCTATTTTAACGCCAAATTACGAACAATAATTTTTGGAGAAACCGCATTTATCAAAGTTCAGCAAGATTATCAGCTAACAAGGAATTACTTGCTGTTGACAAAACACCCCATGGTTTGCTTTCCTTGCAGATACGTCAGTTCGCATGAAAACAAAATGTTTCAAGGTTTTTATACAATGCTATCTCCCTCTCCCTACCGCACACTTGCTAAATATACATCTCCAGGGCCACTGTTGTCTTTTATCTCCTTCCCTTGCCACCTTTCAATCACCTAATCTCTCTCTGTTCTGGTAATCTTGAGTTTACTTTGCATCTATAGAAACATCTTAACCACCGCGTCAGAGAAAGCTGAAAATCAATTAAAACAGCTGTAATGAATAGCACAAAACAAGAAAGAATGAGCTCATACATCAGACGTAACATCATGTAAAAAGTGAAATTTCAAATGTTAGGCAGTTACTTTAATTTTTATATTCGTTAAATGTTCTGCTTATATCAGATCTCACTGGTATTATTTTGCTAGTTATAGTTCTCAATTAACAAGCATTATTTACCTTCGATTAATTGACAAACAGTTTAAGATTAACTAGTTGTAACCGGACATATGCCCAAAAAAAAAAAAAAAAAAAAAAAAAAAAAGACCCCGTCCCCCTTTTCTTATCTACCTGGATATTTAATTTTGTTCATTTCATTTCTTTATTTACTTTTGTTGTTACACGCTCTAAGAAAAAAAAAAAAAAGAATGGTAAAAAAAAATAATTGACAATTCATGAAAGGTGATCATGTGCTGTAACGACAGGGCACCCTTCGTTCTAAATTCTAAAATTTTTTCCTTAGTCTTCAGTTTTGCTCTTAAGTATATATATATATATATATATATATATATATATACACTGAAGCGCCAGAAAAACTGGTACACCAGTCTAATACTTGGTAGGTTCCCTACGGGAGCGCAGGACTGCAGAAATCCAACGGGCATGGACTCCACTAGCTTCTGGAAATATGCTGTAGGCAATGCACACCATACTTCCTGCAGAGCGTTCCACATTTCGGGTGTATTCCGAGGTCTCGGATTCCTGTGTTCGATAGCGCGTTGCATGGCATCCCAAATGTGTTCTATTACGTTCAGATCTGGAGACTTGGGTGGGAATGGCAACACCCCAAACTCAGATGAATGCTCCTCTAAGCATAATGAGGCGTCCCGACACTTGTGTGGAGGTGCATCGTCCTGTTGGAACAGGCCCAACCCATCAACACGAATGCAGGGCATGAACGGGTGTACCTCGTCATAAAGGATGCGAGGTTTAACATCATAAGGTTTGTTTTAATTGGAGGTTTAACGACCACCGTGAGCAACTCAATGAGCTATAAGCAGTCGCCCGTCCCTAATTTAGGGTTACTGGTTCCCGGGAAGGGAGAGAGCCAGCGCCGTAAGACAAACACAACATCAACGCCCGAGCGGGATTCGAACCCGGACCCCTTACGGACGAATGATCAGAGGCCAGCGCCTTAGACCACTGCGCCACCGGGGCGGCGTACATAGCGTTGGCCGGTCGCAGACTACCAGGGGTCCCAGTGAAGTTAAGCTAAACACACCCCATACTATTACGGACCCCCACCAGCCGGTGCAGTTCCCTGTTGACAGGCGGGATCCATGGCTTCAATCATGGGGTTTGCGCCACACACGAATCCTTCCATCTGCCCGATACAGCTGGAAACGCGACTCGTCAGACCAGGCTACTTGTTTCCAGTTATCAAGTGTCCAGTGGCGGTGTTGCCGTGCCCAAGTGAGGCGCATAGCTCTCTGTGTCGTGCACCCATTTAGGGGACTCGAGTTGGGCGTCGGCTCCCAAAGCCCATATCATGCAGGGTAAGTTGCACAGTCCGGACGCTGATGCTTATTGAGGCTCCAGCATTGAATTGCGATGATACCTGCGAGAGTGCTGCACGCCTATCGCGTGAGACGATTCTTGACAGCCGACGATGGTCACGTTCTCCCGATGTCTTTTTTTGACTACACTGGTATCGTAGGTTTTGCCGGAATTCTTGTAGTCATGGTACACTCTTGCAATGATCATCCGTGAAAATCCGAACTTCGTTTCTACCTCCGAAATACTATGGCCCATCTCATGACACCGCGCTGAAAATCGCTTAAATCGTTATTACTTGTCACTCTCATACCGAAAACAGCTCTGACAGCTGGCAAGGATGTCTATCGCTTTATATACGCACTGGCGGACGCAACCGAGTACGCGCATAGGTGACGTTGCTATGTATTTCGCATAAGCTCTTCTGTACCAGTTTTTTTTAGCACTTAAAAAAAAAAAAAATCCCAACACCACGAAAAAATAGTTGTAGAGGAATGAAATGGCGGCAATACATTTGTATAGGTAACATATTTAATCGATTAAGGTTTCAAGATCACAGCTTATTGTAAGCGCGGGAAGAGCCATTTTAAATGTGAAATGCTGGTACATTAATAACCGGTGTAACCGCCAGAATGTTGAATGCAAGCACGCAAACGTTCATGCATTGTGTCGTACAGGTGCTGGATGTCAGTTTGTGGGATGGAGTTCCATACCTGTTGCACTTGGTCGGTCAATACAGGGACGGTTAATGCTGTTTGGGGTGACGCTGGAGTTGTCGTCCAATGATGTCCCATACGTGCTCGATTGGTGAAAGATCTGGTGATCTAGCAGGCCACGGCAACATGTCGACACTCTGTAGAGCATGTTGGGTTACAACAGCGGTATGCGGGCGAGCGTTATCCTGTTGGAAAACACCCCCTGGAATGCTGTTCATGAATGACAGCACAACAGGTTGAATCACCAGACCGACGTACAACTGTGCCGTCAGGGTGCGTGAGATAACCACGAGAGTGCTCCTGCTGTCATAGGAAATTGCTCCCCAGACCATAACTCCAGGTGTAGGTCTAGTGTGTCTAGGCCGCAGACAGGTTGGTTGCAGGCGCTCACCTGGCCTCCTTCTAACCGACACACGGCCATCACTGGCACCCAGGCAGAACCGGCTTTCATCAGAAAACACAACAGATCTCCACTCCGTCCTCCAATGAGCTCTAGCTTGACACCACTGACGTCGCAAACGGCAGTGGTTTGGAGTAAGTGGAATGCACGCTACAGAGAGTCTGGCTCGGAGCTGTCCTTCAAGTAACCGATTTGTAACAGTTCGTTGTGTCACTGTGGTGGCAACTGCAGCTCGAATTGCTGCCGCAGACACGGTACGATGCGCCACGGCCATACGCCGTACACGGCGGTCTTCCCTTTCAGTAGTGCCACGTGGCCGGCCGGAACCCGGTCTTCTTGAGGTAGTGCCTTCCCTAGACCACCCCTGCCAACAATCATGCACAGTGGCTACATTCCTGTCAAGTCGTTCTGCAATATTGCGGAAAGAAAATCTACCTTCTCGTAGCCCTATTACACGACCTCGTTCAAACTCCGTGAGCTGTTGATAATGGCTTCTTCGTCTTCTTAAAGGCATTCTTGACTAACATCAACACCCTACGTCGAATCTCAACGATAACTAACGCTCACGAACGTTACAGCGCGTATTTACAGCAAACCTGCTTTGCATGTTCCGAGGGGCGCTACTAGCGCCACACGTATGCGCCGAGCGCGAAATTTGCATAGACGCCATCTTACAGATGTACTCTCACTGCCTACCAACTGTCGTTTATCTAACACAACCCCTTCTTGGTGTTAGGATTTTTTTCCCGTCAGTGTATATATAATGCGTGTATGTGTGATCAGACCCCCCCCCCCGATTTTGAAACATGATTACGCCACTGACCTGACATAACCCTGTACTTCCCGAAGAAGAAAAACAATTGAAACAACAGACAGACAACACATCATAGACAAGTCAGACAATCAGAAAGAGTAGACAAGTCAGACAATCAGGAGGAGTTTTACCAAATCCTTTTTTAAATTACTGAAGAAAAGATTCGAATTTTTTAAAATTAAAATTTATTCAAATTTGTCAGGTTACTGGGTAAAGAGTTCCAGTATTGAGGGCCTCTGTGATTTAAAGTAAGTTTCATCGATCCTGTTTTTGGAAAAATAGGTTTTAATTGTAATTTAATCTTTGTTTCATAAGAATGTGCATGTGTATTAAGTGATATAAAATCTGAATATAAATTATATTTAATTCGTTTTAATATAATTTTACCAAGATTAAAATAATATAGCTGAGTAATAGTTAGTATATTGTATATATTAGGATATACTTCTGTTCTAAAATTTATTAAAGGTCGAGTAATACGCTGTGATTTGAGATCAATTAGTCTAATAAATATTTTTTGTAGAATTTGTAATTTATTAATATTGTATTGCGTCGTTTGTCCCCAAAGTTCGCATATATCGAATGCTTTTGACTCTCCGTTTAATTTCATTGGTACACAATATAACAATATTCGTGCTGCAAATATTAAAATTAACGACTTCCGTCTAGTTGCACGATAAATAAGTTAAAACTTTATTAAAAGCATTGGCACACATTAGGGCTATCGGGCATTACTATACGCTCATGTTCAGATGGTAAAATTAGACCGCATATCCAAGTATATGTAAGTAACATAGGGAAGAGTCCAGAATCAAAAGAAATTTACATATCAGTCTTGACATTATGGTCACGGTTAAAAGTTTCTAGTTCCCAATTATGTGACTGAGTGAAAGAGATATTGCCACGGCCCTGGAATTTGACGAGGAGAGCTGTCATTACAACATGAGTCGCCCAAATGGTAAATGTGCATGCAGGTTCTTCAAGAATAACAAGTTAGTCTGAGTAGAGGCTGAAAAGGTAATTATTGCCTCGCGCCATTGTGGAACGTAGTTCAAGTTCTTGCTAGAGCCGTGGACAAGTTCCCCTGTTTCAAATAATTTTTATGTTCTTTCAAACGTAACCCTATAGGTTCCTCCGGGTGGAGCCTATGTAACAGGAAGGAGGTCCAGGGTTCGTAGAGGTACTTTATAAACACCATGTTGTTTGTCCTTATTGACTTAGTCACGGTCTGAACGTACAAGAGAAAAACTATTCCGGGGTTCGGATCCCAATTCCTAATTGCAGTTTTCTACAAATGTTCCTAAGAGTTGGGGTTAGCGATGGATGAAATTCCACTGAACCAATATATCATCATCATCATCATTGTCAACCATTATCAATCCACTGCTGGACGAAGGTCTCCCCAAGTTTCCTCCACAACGATCTGTCTTGTGCCAGTCTCCTCCATGTCACCCCTGCATACTTTCGAATTTCATCCACCCATCTCCCATGTGGTCTTCTTCTGGGTCTTTTCCTGTCCCTTGGAATCCAATCTAAAATTTCGGCTGTCCATCGATGATCTGTCCTTCTGGCAGTATGTCCAGCCCATTGCCATTTCAAGGATTTAACTCTGATCATGATGTCTTCCACTCTTGTCATTTTTCGGATCCACGAGTTCCTCTTCTATATATATATTCCAATATATATTGTGGTGGAAGTTTCGGAAATTAGGGTGGTTTCATAAGTTCTCAGGGTTTTCTTAATTATTTTCTTGACTAGATAAATCAGAATATCCAAAGTTCTTTGCCAGATTTTTAATGAAGGAAAGTTCTTGAGTCCTTGCCTGTTGAGAATAGCTATGGGGTTGAGTTCGTTTAACCACCCAGTCACATAATTGGGAACTAGAGCATTTTAACCGTGACCATAATGTAAAGACTGACATGTAAATTTCTTTTGATTCTGGACTCTTACCTATGTTACTTATATATAGTACTTGGATATACGGTGTAATTTTACCATCTGAAGATGGGCGTATAGTAATTCCTGAAAGGCCTAATGTGTGTCAATGCTTTTAATAAAGTTTTAACTAATGTAGTTTTAACTTATTTATCGTGCAACTAGACGGAAGTCGTAATTTTAATAATAATTCTCGTTGGTTCGTCTGTACAAGCACATTTTTTTTTTTTTTTTTTTTTTTTGAAACGATATCCTGCAAATATTTTTCAACAAGGGCAAACGCCCACATATTTTCGCTGGGCAACTGCTTTTTAACCAAATTCTGTGTTTGAAAGCGTGTAAAAAGATATCGGTAGTTATATAGGTTGCCTTAAATGTAATAGTGTTATCTTTTTCTTGCAACGATATTCAGATAAATTGGGTTAATATACAAGTTGCCCTTGATATTACGAGAATTCGCTAAATGCATGTACGTATAATGGGAAACCTACACGAGACCTATTTTACTTATCTTTTTAACAATTGTGGCGTATATCAGGTCAACTGAAAGTATATGCTTCACATCCTCACCGAACTCTTCCTCTCAAATTACGCGCCACGTAAGCGGTCAACAACAAGAATCAGAACTACTCCACTCCCCGTCTCTTCTCGCGACTTTTTTTTTTTGCTTGCTTTTCATTATACTTCTCTGGCAATTTTTCTCCCTCTCCGGATGCTGGGGAACATGCCCTCTTTCATTCAGGGGTGGTAGGGATTAGAGAAGGGGCAGCAGGTTCATGAGAAAGGTCGCATAGGGCTTCCCCGAATTTCGAAAAGCAGGTGTCACGTCTCAGGAGGACGTCTCTTTCCTATGAGGGTTGCGAAGTGAAACGAAGGTTTTCAAAACTTTTCACCGAATACTAAAGAAATTATTATCGAAAAACTCAACACTAGATTTAGGGCGGTATGAGAACAATATTCCGTTTTTTTAAACATCGTACAAGTTTCGCGCAGGCACAAAAGAAAATAAGTAAATCGAGCTATACGGAAACTAGGCTAAAATTATGTCAGCTTTTATAACGTTATGCGCATTCCCTATCTTTACAAAAGGCAAAGTTCGAAAAGAGTGTGAACTAAACTGTTTTCGCAAGACGTTCAACAGTTGTGTATTGAAGTAAACAGTAAGTAAGGCACAGTTCAAAAACACTTCTTGTTTGCCTCAGCTTCAACAACCTCAAGTAGTTGGCATCTATGATGACGTAAACTGCAATCGTGAGGCTTTGCGCAGTAAATGACTTATTAACGAAAGAAGGAACTGCTTCGGTCTTCATTCATGAGTTTTATAGTCTACGGAGATCGCCCCGTCCTGGTATGAGGACGGGGCGATCTCCATCCTCATACCAGGACGAAAATAGGAAAAAATTCCCACAGAAAAGTGAGGCCTTTCTTAATTTCATTAAAAAATACATTAATTTCAATTAAGCAATAGAGAAAAGTAATAGGAATGCTTGCTCCGCTCAACCATATAACGTTATCTGGCATTATAAGGCCTTCGCAGTTTGTTTTCAAAATGGCGGAAGACGTCCATTTTTCAAATGAACATGTGTGTGGTGACTGCTTGGCTTTTTCAAGGAGAGTAACTACGCTTAAAGTAAGTATATCCAGCATTCTTTTCATGCGGGATTAGGGAGTGGCGTATAACAAGAAAAGCAACTTTAACGAAGTCCCTGGACTGTATGAAGCTCAAACACGAATAAAAAAAAAAAAAAAAAAGAACTCACAACAAGACATACACACATAATAAAATGAACTCACAAACGAGGCATCGCATAGGCTAAGTACTGGTGTCAGGGTGCACCAGAGGGGTGTAGAAGAACTGGCCACCGGACTTGGCACAGCCTGATAAGTTCTCGGCCTCACCAAGAAGAAAATGGGCTAGAGCCATGAAAGTTACAGACTATTCCACATATTCACCCCGAAGTTCAACACACTTGGCACAGCGTTTCTGGAGTTTCTTTAACCCTTCCAAAAAATTCTGAAGTCTGATCACTCAAATACTGCTCTGCTGCTGATATCACCTCCGAATAATTCGAAAAATGTTTCCCTTCCTAATTTTCCTTAAAGTTTGGGAACAGGAAATAGTCCGATGGAGCAAGATCTGGTGAGTATGGTCTATGCACTTAAACCCCAGATTAGAGCTCTGCAGAGGCAATATTTTTAGGCCCGGCCCACCCAGTTAATGTCAGGCCCGACCCGGTGTTTTTTTTTTCAGGGCCCGGCCCAGCATAGTTTTCATTTGCGTAACTGTCACTTGCTTTTAACATCTACACGGTACTTGTACTGTAACTTTTTGGAATAAGTCGAATCTCGTGTAAAAAGAGGGCATAAGCAAGTTTAACCCACCAGTAACCAGAAATACGGTAAATGCAATAAATAGTTTTCACTGAACTTAAGTAAATTATCGTCATTTCATAATCGAACACTTCGTAGTGTCAGATCACTGTTTATACTAGTCAAGTACTGTCTTTTTTGACACTTTTGCCCAGAACATAATATAAACTGATGCTCAGTTAGACACACATTAACATGCTTAATGGTTAATAGTTAATACAACAAACTCTCGTACGCAGAATATGATTTCGTTCTGTTGGCCCGACAACTTTGATTTTAATTCTTAAGGTTCAGGATATAACTCTATAACTCCGAAAATCTAAATGAAATACAATTTATGGATTGCTTTGCTCCTCGGACACCTAATTTACCCAAACCCAATATTCGTCCATATTTAAAACAAAGCAAGTAACAAATCAAAATTATAAAGACAGAGCCTACGAATACGCATATTGAAGCTTTAATTGATTCCTAATTCTTATAAATGCAAATCATCGTACGGAACAAGTGTTTTTCTGGTGCAAACTTCCGAAATAAATGGAATATGATTCAAAGGGGAGAGAGATTGCCAAACATCAAAGACTAAAAGACGCGCGCAAAATAAATAAATAGAAAATAGCACAAAGCGGGAGAAAAGAATAATTGCGAGAAACAAGAAATATGATCATGGGAAGGGAAATACAGGAACTTCAAAAACAGAATGATCTAAACTTATCAACAACCTGACTACACGGTACACATGCAAGTGCAGGCCCGCCCAAGCCCGTCTACGAAATTGCATCCCCGGCTCGTAAGTTTTAAATGACTGAGCTGGCCCAGCCCGTGCAGGGTTCTAGCTCAGCTCCCTCAAAACATTTATTGTTTTGCCAGCCTTGTGAGCCGGCGCATTGTTCTGCAAAAAGGGAACACTTTTCGGCAGCTTTCCTCGCCTCCTTTAATCGGCACAGCAAGTTGGAATAGTATTCAGCATTTATTGTTTTCAATTCAATTCAATTCATTTATTTTGCTGAGCTAAAAAACAAGTGTTACAAAAATATAATTGAAACAATGCACAGCAAGGAAGCAGGGGAAAAAGGCCAGCCAGACTTGACAGGGTCCCATGCTCCCTAGGCTACTTTTACACTGAGGTCAGTAGTAGTATTACAAACAAGAGTTTCATAGTGACAAAAAAAAAAAAAAAAAAAAGTAAAAAATAAAAGGTGATGATATATGAGAAAATAATAAACATTACAGATAATTAATACCATTGAAAAGGCAATTTGCATCGCGATATACAAGCCGTAGTATTAGTCATAGTTCCCATCCACTGTAATCATTAATTTAAGGAGCTGCAATTCATTATGAAGTTTTTTTATTTTTTTTAAAAAAGAGGTTAAAATAATTTAAAAAGTCAGTTCCGTCGGTAATGAGTTCCAGTAGTGTGGGCCAATGTAATTTTGCTTCATGGTCTCCGTTTTCGGATGAATAGGCCGAATATGTGATTTAGTGCGTGTGTCTCATGTGTGTGTATCTGGGGTATAATTTGTATGATGGCGTGTAAATTATTCTTAATGCGTTTGAACATAATTTTCCCGATATTAAAGTAATATAATTGGCTAATCGTAAGAATATTGTATTTGCTTGGGAAAATTCTTGTTTTATTATATAGTGTTAGTAATGTATTTCTATCACATTTTAGGTCAATTAATCTTATATATTTGTTTTGAAGAATTTGAAGTTTTTTGAAATTATATTTAGTTGTCTGTCCCCATGATAAGATAGCATAATTTATATGGTATAGTTTAAATGAATTAGTGTTTTATAGGTAAGGTTCGTGAATACCACGCCGACAACTCCAATATTTTTAGAGAGTTTGAGAACAGAGTCCACATGTTGGTTCCATCTAAGGTCCCTATGTAAGGTAATCCCCAAATAAAGTACGGAGTTAACCTCTTCTATATTTGCACCATTAACAGATAATGTGATTGAAGGAGGTTGTGAAATATTTCGCTTTGAGAAAATTAAAGATTTTGTTTTGGTAGTATTTATTATTAATTCATTGGAATTTAGCCAATCTGAGATGTTATTAAGTTGAGTATTAATATTCATAATAGTGCCAGTCCTTAAATTAAATGAGGTGAGGATGGTTATGTCGTCTGCATAGAGGAGTAAATCTAAATCACTTATTGAAATAAAGATGTCATTAATGTATACACTGAGTGGCCAATTTATTATAACCACCCCCTCAGTACTTCGTTGGGCCACCTTTTGCCTTTAATACTGCGTCGATTCTTCGTGGCATGGACTCGAAGAATGGACTCCACGAGATGTTGATAGGTGGTTTGTGGGATCTGAGACCATGCTTGATGAATAGCACTTTCTAGGAGTGGGAGATTGCAGGGTTGCAGATCCAGCTGTCTGATGGCTCGTTCAACTTCATCCACAAATTCTCAATGGGGTTGAGCTCTGGATATTATGGGGGCCACCTAAGCAAAGTAAACGCACCGGCATGTTCCTGAAACCAATCCTGTACAATACGAGCATTATGGCAGGACGCATTATCTTGTTGAAAGTAGCCATCGCCATTGGGATAAACCATCTACATGACAGGATGCACTTGGTCAGCAACGATGTTTAGATACGATGTGCCAGTCAGACGTTGGTCAACACGAATTAAAGGGCCCAAAGCATGCCAGGAAAACATTCCCGAAACCATAACGTTGCCTCCACCAGCTTGAAGGGTTGTAGCAATGCATTTGGGGTCCATGCTTTCGTGCTGTTTCAGGAAAATTCTCACTCCGCCATCCGCATGGTACAACTGAAAACGTGATTCATCGGACCACATCATTTGTTTCCAATTATCGACTGTCCAATCCTTGTGCTCCTGTGCGAACTGGAGACGTTTTCTCTTGTTAACGGCAGACAGCAAAGGTGTTCGAACAGGCCTTCGGCTGCCACATCAAATCCGATGCAGTGTAACAGTGCGTGCACAGATCATTTGAGGGGATCCTTGATTAAGATGGTCTGTAATTTGCTGCACTGCTGCCTTTCTGTTGTCTGTTACCAGTCTGGACACTCTCCGTTCCGCCCGAGCAGTCACTAGTCGATGACGACCACACGTTGCACGTATAGACCCAGTTTTTTGGCTGACAGTCCAGTCTTTAAACACTTTAACAACAGCTGCTCTGGAACATTTCACGAATCCGGCGGTTTCGGTGATACTCGCTTCATGGCTCCGAGCTCCTACAATCATCCCACGTTGAAAGTCCGTCAAATCGCATTTTTTACCCACCTCGTCACCCCAAAATCACTTCTACTACCGTCGCAAGCACCAAGCTTTCAATTTTTATACTAGCCTCCTTCTCTGGCGGCAACAGCGTGCAGCCATAGCTCATTTGCTTAAAACTGTCAGGTGGTCATAATAAAGTGGCCCTCAGTGTATACTGAAACGTACAGGTTCCAAAATTGAACCTTGTGGAACACCAGTTGGTATGAATTGAAGAGTGGATTTATGTTGGTTAATTTGTGTATATTGTTGCCTACCTGATAAATAACTTTTAAAAAGAGAATGTTCAATGTTCCTTATTCCTATAGTGAGTAATTTGTATAGTAAGATATTATGATTTATGGCATCAAAAGTTTTGGATAGGTCTAAAAATAATGCGATGGTATATAAGTTGATTTCAAAATTATGTTGGACTGTTTGTTGTAAGTATAATAAGGCCGATTCTGTTGACTTTCCAGATTGAAAACTATGTTGATTTGGATGGATAATGTTTAGATTATAAATTACGAGATCAATCTATTGTAGATCATCTTCAAAATTTTAGTAAAAATTGATAAATTGGCTATAGGGCGATTGATAAATTTGCTATGGGTTTGGTCTTTACGGAGACAGTCAATCAGTAAAACGCCTTCCGAATCCAAAAAAAACCGTTGCCATGACAGACCTTTCAGTCTTGAAATTCTTTGCTTTGTTCGTGGAGAACCCGAGTGCCGCTACTGCAGGGACTGTTGTTTTTTCTCTGGATCGTAGTGATGTAACCACATTTCTTCAAAAGTGAGAAGTCGCTGCAAAGAAAATATCACCAGATAGCTCAAAATGCTGCAAAACCGATTTGGAAGTGTCCATTCGTTTTCGTTTCCCATCGGCGTTCGAACATTTGGGAACACACTTCGCTGACATCTTCTGCATATCCAAGTGCTCATGAATTATGAACCCAACACGTCCCCTGGATATCTCCAGTGTCTGAACTATTGTTTTAGCAGAGACTCGCCGATCTGATAAAATCAAGTCATGAACATGATCAACGATTCCGGGTGTTGTGACTGTTAAAGGTCTCCCAGATCTAGCTGCATCTTCGGCCTCAGAGTCTCCACGCTGAAAGTTGGCACACCATTTCTTCACAGTGGAATATGAAGGGCACTTGTCACTTAATGTTTGCCTCATACACTCACAGATTTCCTTTGCAGTTTTCTTTTGCAGGAATACAAATTTCATGAGAGTCCGGAGTTCCTCATTCGAAAAATCAACACTTTGCATTGACATGATTCAGTTCAGGACGTCAAACATCTGAAAAAAAAAAAAAAAAAAAAAAGAGAGAGAGAGAGAGAGAGAGGAAAGGGGGCTATTAGTCTGAAAATTGGCTTTTTACAATACAAAAGAACACTCATTCGAGCTGCACCGACAAAATAATGCATGCTACAACTACAGGGAATGAGTTAGGCCGTGAACTTTTTGGCATCCAATCGTAGAATAAATGTGCTAGTGCTTAAAGTTGAGGTGCTGCGAAAACTCGCAGTGTGAAGAATCTACTATATTGCTAAAGAAATCAAACTGAGGGCAGGATCCATAAATTCAATTTTACACAAGAAGTCTGGACTGCCTAAAGTGATTTCTTTGAGGGACCCAAAAATGTAGATGCTTGATATTTTTACAAGTCTCTGCTGACATGACAATGCTTTTCAAGCTGCTCTCACGCAGGCTCCGTATTGTTACGCGGGTTTAGGAGGATATTTTAAAGCATTTTGGTATTAATTCATTTTCACGTAAGATCAGCCGGCATTGGTGTGTGTTCGAGGAAATTCTCAAAGGCTGCAACTGTAATTATAAGCTGTAAAACATTATTCACAGGCAGCCTTTCTTTTGTATGGAAGAGCCGTTTCATAGAACCTTAAGTGCTGAAATCGTTTTATGGGCCTACGCCGCCATAATGTACATTGTTATCAGCAAAGCGCATTCGGGACCAGTAAATTGTTTTATTGTGTCAGATGCGTTTACACCCCCCCCACACCGGGTCTGAGCTACGACGGGCACGGGCACAGAGGGTCAAAGAGACAAATAAGTCTCAGAAGGCAGACGAGTTTCGGATAGCGAGCTGGAAAGAGGTTGAGGAGAATGGCATCCGAACTGGAGAGCGTGAGTGATAAGAATATGAAATCCAAGATAAATGAGGTTGAACGTGTTGATGACAAGTGGAAAATAAAGTAATCGTAATTAATCAAGTAATCAATATAATTCCACGGCATACCGAATAGGGAAATTGGATAGTAATAAAGAACTGATTTAAAACCGCTACCGATCTTAGTACTTTTGTGGAATTACAACTTTCTCAGTCATTCATTTGCTATGTATTTTCCACAATGAGTTGCAACACGAAAGTGCGATATACAATCCAACCTCCTAGCAATATTCTCCAATTCTTTGCCCTACTGAATTTTCCTTTTGAAGAAAGGATACATTTCAAAGACGATGGAGAGCTTCAGGAATACCTACTTCAGAAAGTGGTAAGCAATTTCATTATCAAGTTTTATTACAGCAAGGACAAGGATGTCTTAAGTGCAATAAAGTGACCAGAGACTACGTCGAAAATTAGTGGCGCAACAATGCCAGAATACAAAAAAGTTATTATTATTATTATTATTATTGGGTTTAACGAACATCATGAGCATCTCTAAGGGCTATAAGCAATCCACCTAATTTAAGACCCCTGGTTGCAGGGAAGCTACACAGCAAATGTCATCGGACAAACACACAACCCATCCGAGACTCAAACTCGAACCCATCTTAGACGAATGCTCAGGAGCCACCACCTCTGACTACAAAGCTCAAGTATGTCACGCTTTGAGCTAAAATGATCCTCATATCGTTGGCCGCGAGCGTTACGTTGGTGAGAATTTTTTAACGCACAACAGTTTGTGTATTGGGTTGAAAAAGAAAGTAATGTCTGCAAATGCAAGGCAACAAAAAGAGCTAATAACTGTATATACAAGTACAAAGCAGTCCAAAATGTAGTCGCCATCGTTTACCACGACCTGCTCCAATCGTCTACGCAGCTATTGGATACTGTCCCTGTAGAAATGTGGCGGCTGGGACGCAAAGAAGTGAGCAAGTCCGCGTTTGACATCGTACCAGTTGGTGAACCGCTGTCTGTCCAGGAAATACTGAAAAGACTGGAAAAGGTGGTAGACGCTTGGGGGCAATGTCTGGGGAATAGGCTGAGTGCAGCAGCAGCAGCTCTCAGCCCAGGTCCCTGAACTTGTGACAGGTCACATCCGTTGCGTGAGGTCTCGTTCCATCTTGCTGTGGGAGGATATTCTTACGGTTCAGCATGGCTAGTCGTTTCGAAGTGAGTGATGCCAGCAGACACATCTGCGTTGATAGTGGTGTTGTCCGGCAGCAGCTTAAAAAACACGGCACCCCGCACATCCCACCAAACGGATCTTATGTGGGTGTAAGCCGGCTTTGGCGGTTCTGTTTTGGGTTCAAATACTGTTTCCGGGAGCCGACATTGTCTTACAGGACCCATTTCTCATCATCTGTCACAATGCGGTCCAAGAACGGTTCATTTGGGTCATGCGCGAGCAGGGAAACGCATGCACTCATGCGATTTGCTTTCTGCTCAACTGTGAGTTGATGGGGTACAAAAACTCTCCTCTTGTGCACCTTCCCAAGTTGACGCAGAATGCTCGTGTGGGTGGGTACCCAGCTGTTCGGCTAACTGTTGTGTGCTCACACGTGGGTCACTCTCCACTAAGGTCTTCAGCACGTCCATATCCACTGTTGCGGGTCTTCCGGCTTTGAGACGGTCTCACAGGTCAACATATCCCTCTTGAAACGGTTCGAGCCAACGACAGCACTGACGATATGTGATCTGACATTGTAGTACACACTGGTAATGTTCCTAACAGCACTTGCGGAGGTGCTACCACGACGAAACTCATACAGTATGCAATGGCGGATGTGCTCCTTGTCCACTTCCATGTTGGCTGGCGCTTACACTCTTCGCTTAACGGCTAACCGCCACTGACTTAAGTCACCTACCTGCTGATGTCATGTCGGTGTGCTGCGCAATCTGTGGCCAATGTGCGCCGTGGTAGGGGCTTCGACTTCGGGTACCTCGCTATCGGATATTACTTTCTTTCCAACCCAATGCTAGAAGTGAAATGTTGATCAACTACAGCAGAAAACGGCGTTTAAGAATAAGCATTAAGAATGATTGCGGCGCCCTTGAGAAACAGCATAAAACAAACACATTCACCCACAAGGTAATTCATCACCCCAACAATTGATGTACTATACTGTGCAAATTAATTGGGACAAAGTAAAAAATCACTCTTTTTTCCAAAACTATGCCTTCATATCATTCTATGCCTTGATGTACACTAATACATGTATTTACCTGTATTAGTATGAAGTACGTCCTCCTTTAGCAGAAATGCCCTCTTGAATTCGTTTTGGCATTGACTCCACTAATTGAGTGCACATATTTTTGACTTCATAATCGCGGAACCACACTTTTATAGCATTCGTTACAATGCGTTCTTTGGTTGTACAGTCCATTTTACCTAAACGTCTCTTCAAAATATTCCACAAGTTTTCTATGGGATTTTAGTCTGGTGAATATCCAGGCCAATCAAGCAAATGAATTTGATTCTCCAGCATGGAATTCTTGACCAATTTCGAATTATGACATGGGGCCAAATCATGTTGAAATGTCACGTCAAAAGTTTGCAAGAATGGAACAATCCTACGTTGTAATATTTCTACGTACTTGGCTGAATTCATCATACCTTGAACAGGAACCAAGCTTCCAGTGCCATTCGATGTGAAAAAAACCCCAAAACATCTGTTTCAGAGGGTGTTTGGCATGCTCAGGTCTTAAGGATTCACAGTTGCTTCGTCTAACGACATTTGCTTGGTTACCCTGCACAAATAAATGAGTTTCATCTCTGAAAATTACCTTTTTCCAGTCGTCAGCAGTCCATGATTTATATTTTTTGGCCCATGCTAAACGTTTTATCTTCATTTTTGCATTCAAATATTGTTTTTTCGTTGGTCTTCTTGCCTTCCGGCCACCTTCCAGAAGCCTACGGGGTACAGTTGAATCACTTACATCACAACCACTAGCCAATAAATCTGTTTGAAGGTCGATGCTTGTTTTTTTTTTATTATTCATTTTACTATTTCTGATTAGATATTTATCGGTTCGTGGAGTTGTTTTTCGTTTTCTTCCACATTTACCTATCCTTTTTGGAGACGATGATCCAGATGCATTGTATCGCGTAAGCAGTTTTGATACACTTGATTTGCCGACACCAACTGCAGAGCAATATCTCTCACTGTCATAGAAGTGTGATCCTTCAGAGCAATTATTTTTGCACGCTTCCTTGGGGAAATATCCATTTTTCAATACACGAAAGCAACACGTACTCACAGAGAGCAAAACCTAACATCCATCCGTCACACACGAAAGCTCACAACTGAAGCTGAAGTGCCTATTTCCTGTTTAAAACCGGTCAAACCACATTCTTACTATCAAGTTCTAACAGTCACACCACCTCGCAGCTGATAAAACCGGGTTACGTGGGTTTCCGACATCAACTGGCGATCACATCACAATTCTGAGAATAAAATAGCTTGTCCCAATTAATTTGCACGGTATAGTACGTGAGCAGGGCCGGATTAAAGTGGGGGCTATAGGGGCATTAGCCTTGGGGTCCACCATAGCCAAGGGACCAGGAAGCATGCCCAAGCAAATAATTATTAGTAGGTAGCTAGAGAGAGAGCGAGAGAGTTATAAAATAGTTTTACTTTTTGTCTCGTATGATTTCCCACTTGGTCAGAAACAGAGCCTTGAAGACAAATGGATTTCAATGCAGTGACTCACCAAGGGTAAAATTTTCATGTAGCTGCGTACAGCGGGGTTGGAGTGCAGGTTTTAGCTTTTTCACTACCATCCACCCACACATCCCAATTTGCACTTAGAACCGTTAATGGTCGAAGTCCCCTGTGGCTTCACATTGTGCAGCAAAATAGATGCACTAAGAAAGGTATACAAATCTTAAGCTTTTAACTCGTGTTCTTCTGAGAACAGTGGGAAATATAATTATTTTTTATGAAAACTCTGCAGGTAATTTATTAGTTTGAACAGTGCACTACGTATTAGTTATAATCACCATACTGATACCGTCTCGTGTTTTAATGGTCTTCATAATGATTCTCCGTCATAAGCTCTTTGGGGGCCTCATGAGAACAATGAAAAATAGGGAGACTTATTATGAAAACTTTGCAGATAATTAAGTAGTTATAGTTTCGTGTTTTAACGGACTTCAGAACAATTCCCTGTTATAAGTTCTTTGGGGGACCTACTCATATGTCTTAGCCTTGAGGCCCACTCAAATGTCTTAGCCTAGGTGCCCACTGAGGCCTTAATCCGGCCCTGTACGTGAGTCCAAAGTATTAATTGCCATTTAGGGTCGTGAATAGAATGAGATAAGCCCTCGCCCCCAAGATAAAAGAGCATTATACAGCAGGCGAGCCCTATAATTTCGATATAAGTAAAAATATTTTATCATACTCATACCGTTATCAACTATTCTCAGTACAAAGTTGAATGAAGGTCACCCCAAATCTTTTTTTTTTTTTTTTTTTTTTTTTTTGTTTGTGGCCGCCCCGGTGGCGCAGTGGTCTAAGGCGCTGGCCTCTGATCATTTGTCCGTAAGGGGTCCGGGTTCGAATCCCGGTCAGGCATGGATGTTGTGTTTGTCTTACTGCACTGGCTCTCTCCCTTCCCTGGAACCAGTGACCCTAAATTAGGGACGGGCGACTGCTTATAGCCCATTGAGTTGCTCACGGTGGTCGTTAAACCTCCAACCAACCAACCAACCAACCAAATCTTTTGCACATCTTTGAGTGTCTTCAGCAGTATGTTCTACGTCACTCCGGTATCTCTCAAGTATTTTTTTTTTCTGTCCTACCCCTTTCCCCTGGTGGTATCCAGCACAGTACTTCAGTGATTAACGGTGGTCAGTTCTTCTATGTCGAGCCCATTGCCTACTGGAGAAGTAGAGGGGGGGGGGGGGGCTTTACCTTGATCTCGATGTTTTCTACTCTTGTCATCTTCTGCTCCACAAGTTCTTTTTCCTGCCTTAGTTACAGCAAGCATGCATTTCACCAAGCTTCTCTGAGTTAGGTGCGACATATTGACCCCCTCACATTTACAGAAAATTTTAAATTACCAGCACGAACGATAGGTAGATAGGTTGCTCATCCAAAAACTCAGATTTCCCGATGTGACTCAGTAGGGATAGCTAAACCTTTGAATAACGGTCGCTGCTCGGACAGGGGAAAAGTGACCGTTGTTGGGAGGTTAAGCCTAGGCTAACACAGCTAATCCGTTGCTTTGGTTAAAAAGGAGAATAATTGTGAAAACGCACAAAGAAAACGGTTTCAGAACTTTCTCCAAAGGTAAAATGCTGAATGAAACTCAGTATAAAAATTTAAAATAAAATCACCGTGCACAAGATTTTAGGAACGTAGCGTCTGACTCTTTGTCTCACACTTCTATTACCATAATTCTTAACAAAATTACTAGTATAGTTAAATTTATTAACAAAAAACAACCCTCCCACAAAGACAATGAACCAAAAGAAAAATTAATATAACTCCCTATAAATAAAAAGGACCAACCCCCTACAACGACCCCTTAGAAATATCAACCTAGAAGGTTAAGTTTAGGGTACGTTCAGGGAAAGAAAAACAATAACGATGACACCGAATTTTCGGGTGCAATGAGCACGTCTTTTGAATCCGTACATACATACATATCACTAAGCTGTTCTCTGAGATTCAGAGGTTAGCTCCAAAATGAAATACAAACTTCCAGATATTTTTACTTATTGTTGTCGTATCAAACTTCGCCATTTACAGCGATCTTGACACACAACTCGTGCTTCGCTGATATCCATTACACGCCGTACACAAGATCTTTTATACTTCATACTCATAATCTTTTTCTCATGCAGACACTCCTGAATCTGATCCACCCATGTCTTCCTTGGACTTCCTCTGCCTTTCCTTCCTGCCAGTTGGGCTGAAAAGATTTTCTTAGTAAGCATTTCATCACTCATTCTTTCAACATGGCCAAACCACTGAAGCATATTGGTCTCCACCTTGCTAACAACATTTTGCTTTACATCACACAACTGCAATACATCTTCATTCCTCACACAATCAGATCGTGTCTTGCCACAAACCTCACGTAAGTAACGCATTTCTCCAGCACACAAACGACTCCTATGTTTCTTCTGCAGTACCCAGGTTTCACTGCCATACATCAGAGTAGGAACAATTACTGTTTCATACACAACCATGCGGGACTCTCTAGAGAACCCATCATTCCTGTGAAAACCTCCCAGAGCAGCTATAACTTTCAAAGAAGAATTCACTCGCCTACTGATTTCACCATCCAACTTGTTCTCTCAGTCAAACATGCTTCCTAAATACACAAACTCACTCACCTGGTCAATCACAGTGCCATTTATACTTACATTACATTCAGTGCGACCCATTCCTCTCTCAAACACCATAACTTTGGTTTTTCCCTTATTTATACTCAGTTTGAATTTCATGCAAACTTCGTGCATCCGAGTCAACATACTCTGCAACTCACTTTTGCTCTCTGCCAACAGGACAGTGTCATCAGCATACAGCAATCTGCACACACGGATATCACCAAGACATAAACCACTATTATCTATTTTGGCCTCACGCATGCATGCGTCCATAAATATATTAAACAGCCATGGTGACATTACACAACCTTGTCTAACTCCTGCACCCATGGAAAACCATTTTGATAAAACACCATTCACTCGTACACAAGCTCTACTACCAGCATACATGGCTTTTACACTATTAAGTAGATTCCTAGTAACACCATATTCATTCAATACCTTCCACAAAAGTGTCCTATTCACTCGGTCGTAAGCTTTCTCTAAATCTATGAAGGCAGTAAAAACTTTCTTCCCAACAACCAGATACTTTTCAATCATCGTGCATAATGCAAAAATCTGGTTAGTGCAGCCTTTACCAGGCATAAAACCACTCTGAACATCCCACACTTTCAATGATGTAAGACCCCGTACTTTTTCAATAACAACCTTACCAAACACTTTCCCTGGCACACTCAGTAGGCTTATACCACGAAAGTTCTTGCATTCAGTCTGATCACCTTTTCCCTTATACAAGGGAACAATAATAGCATCCTTCCAATCCCGAGGGACCATTCCTAACTCCCAGCACAACTGGCAAATTTCAGTTAACCAGTCAATTATAGAGTCACCACCATACTTCAACATCTCTGCAGTTATGCCATCAACTCCTGGAGCCTTACCATTCTGAAGAGATTTTAGAGCTTTACACACTTCTTCTCTTGAGATCCATCCTGTGCTTTCATCCCTCATTGTGACATCATCTGCATCTGTCTCAGAAGCATTTTTGCTTTCCTGATCTAATAACTCACAGAAGTATTCACCCCATCTCTCACTTAACTCATTGGGCTCCCATATCATTTCCCCAATCTCATTCTTCACACAACTAACAACTTTGTTTCCCCTATTTTTCCTGAGTCTCATGTACTTCCAGAAGGACTTTCTATCTTTCCAAAAAGCCAGTTCATGCCTTTCCACTTTCTCCTTCCTATCGTTTGCCTTACTGTGGCGAACCAGCTTAGCAGCTTCACGCTTCTTACAGCGATATTCATCCACAGAAACTCTACCTTGCAACATCCCCAAATAGGCTTCCATTCTTTTTCTTTACTGCCTCATCAATCTCACTATTCCACCAAGCATCACCTCTATTGTTACCCACTATTGTGGTGCCACAGACCTCTTTAGCAGCAGTAACAACACAGTTCTGAAAACATTCCCACTTCTTTTCTACATCCCTCTCACAAGTTTTCAGATCCTTCAACCGTTCTCTGAGTAAGTCAGAATACCGCTGATGATCTTCAAGGAGCCTATCAACCTTTATTCTTTCTATCCTGGGTCTCATCATATTCCTTTTCCTTCAACCAACATTAAGTTTCACTCGTGACACTACCAAGTAATTATCAGAACCAACATCCGCACCTCTCATCAGACGGGTGTCAACAACTAAGTGTTTCAAACGCTGATCGTAAACAACAAAATCTATCACACTCTTTTGACCAAGAGTACGATTTTCCCAAGTATATGTGTGTATATACTTGTGGTTGAAAAATGTATTAGATACACACAAACCATTCTCAATGCAGAGTTCAATTAATCTTTCACCATTATCATTCACACAAGGATCATTAAACTTACCCAGAACATTGTCAGAAATTGCATTCTGCACACCTACTCTAGCATTGAAATCCCCTGCTATTATAACTTTTTCTTTAGCACCAAACTGGCTCAAAACAGCTTTTAGCTCATTCCAGAAATCTTCTTTCTTATCAGAAGATTCCGAGTCACAAGTCACATACACTACAACAATTTCACTTTCAAACGAATCCAGAGAATTCTCTCACTTATGCAACTATAGTGAATCAAGTTGTTCTTCATCTTTTCACTTAAAATCACACCTACACCAGCCTGTCCTCTCATATTATCCAATACTCCAGACCACACACTCGCCGTGCCATTCACTTCTTCCACCCCAATTTCCTTCCTTTTGGTTTCACTTACACACAGCACATCCAGTCTATACTTATTCATCTCCTCAATTACCTCACTCATCTTGCCATTTATACCTCTAGTATTCCATACACCAATCTTACATTCACTCAGCCGAGATCTCTTTCTCATACGCCGTTTAGAAAGTCCAGGTCGATTCCGTGGTGGACCGTCCTTCTCAAGTGTGGTAGGTCCACCATATCCCACACTTGAGTCATTCTTAATATTTCTTTTTGTCTTTTTAATCAGGTAAGTACGTCAGTGTGGGGGATTAGCCCACAGCTGAGGGTTCCAGTTGGTCATTCAACCTAAGGATTCTGGAACAAAACCAAGTGAGTTGGGGTCTTTTCGCCAATGTCACACAGAACTATCTCGCAACTCTCCAAGATTCACAGAGGCCTAGTTGCTGTTGTCTGTGCCATTGTTACCACGGAGCGCCCCGAGGTGCGTTGTGACGCAAATTAAATTTATCAAAACTTTTCAACGTCAATAGAACCGGTATGAAAAACAATAGTATCTGACAGAAGAAAGAAGTTTTTCAGTCGGGTTTTTAATCCGGCAGATATTGCTATAAACGGAATCGTGTGCTTACGCCCTCTGGTTGCAGATTTATGAGTTAATAAAAATTTGAATTTATATGCTAAACATTTCGCAGCGGAAACGCTCTCCCACAATGAAATAATTTTTCAAATCGGATTCTTCGAGGCGCAGATATGGACAAATATAAGATATGCATCATTCGAAAGACGTGCTAATTACACCAAAAAAAAAAAAAAAAAAAAAAAGACAGAATCGGTGTCATCTTGCTTGCTGTTTTACGCTTTCCAACAGTAGGTTGAAGAAGCGTATACGCACCAGCTTTGTCCGTCTGTCTGTCTGTCCGCACGATAACTCGCGTAAAAATGGTTCGATTTCGATGAAATTTTAGTCTGCGGTAAGGGACAACCTGACGATGAACCCTATTAAAAATGGGCAAAATGGGGTCAAAGGTCAGGATATAGGAGCGGAATCCATCCATCCATTCCATCGCCCTTATGCGTCATAACTTATGTAAAAATGCTTCGATTGCGACAAAACTTTAGTATGTTGTTCCGGAGGTATACTGAACCGGTTCTGTTGAATATCATCAAAATGGGGTCAAAGGTCAGGGCACAGGAGCGAGATTTATTCCACAGCCATTATCCTCATAACTTGACTGAAAATTATTCTATTGCGACAAAACTTTAGTATGTTGTTCCGGAGGTATACTGAACAGATTTTGTCGAATATCATCGAAATGGGGTCAAAGGTCAGAGCACAGGAGCGAGATTTATTCTACAGCCATTATCGTCATAAATTGAGTAATTAGTTGAGCAATGCTTTCTGGTATGTTGGAGAGCGTATCATAATCAATGCATTGCATGATTTTACTAACTTGTTTACGCTTTCCAACCGTAGGTTGAAGAAGCGTATAAGCTCAGTCTGTCCGCACGATAACTCGCGTAAAAATGGTTCGATTTCGATGAATTTTTAGGTACAACTTGGGAACGAACGCTTTTGAAAATGGGCGAAATGGGGTCAAAGGTCAGGACAAAGGAGCGGGATCCATTCCATCACCCTTATGCGTCATAACTTACGTAAAAATGCTTGTATTGCGACAAAACTTTATCATGTTGTTCCGGAGGTATACTGAACCAGTTCTGTTGAAAATCATCGAAATGGGGTCAAAGGTCAGGTCACAGGAGCGAGATTTATTCCACAGCCATTATCTTCATTACTTGAGTAATGGTTTCTGGTATGTTGGAAAGCGTATCATAATCAATGCATTGCATGATTTTAATAACTTGTTTTTCATATGTGCCAACGAGATGCTAACTAATTTAGTGATGTGAAATTTCTTTTTTTCTTTTCTTTTTTTTTTTTTTTTTTTTGATTGGAGGTTTAACGACCACCGTGAGCAACTCAATGGGCTATAAGCAGTCGCCCGTCCTTAATTTAGGGTCACTGGTTCCAGGGAAGGGAGAGAGCCAGTGCCGTAAGACAAACACAACATCCATGCCTGACCGGGATTCGAACCCGGACCCCTTACGGACGAATGATCATAGGCCAGCGCCTTAAACCACTGCGCCACAATATGAAATTTCAAAAAGTTAACTGACAACACGGGAGCACTGAATGCAATTGGAAACTCACGAATATTTAGATAAAACTTTGATGTTTGAACAAATAATACTGTCTGAACTTCAGCAATTGACCGTACTGCGATTACTGTTTTCATCATCATTATCAACAACCATGGTTAATATTCCCGTAGGTGCCCGATGCCATGGGGAATGAGATTTCATTCGTCTTACATTGTTTTACTACCAGCGCATCAACACACATCTGGTAAACCCAGGAATCCAGGGAAAGGGGGGGGGGGCAGGGACAAAACGCGTCTGTGGCCGATTTGAGAGGGAATTAATACGCATTTGCGTCGCCAAAGCCCCGGAAAAACCGTAGACTAGATGGCCGGCAGGACCGGGATTCGAACACCCGTCAGAAACGTCCACCTCCTACACAGTGCATAGCGACTTAACCAACTGCGCTATGACGGTGGTATTACTGTTTTACGTAGGACAAATTCGCTTGGAAAGTTAGTTTACGAAAGAGCTGTATCACAGTTAGAAATACAAAAATTAAAGCCAGATAATGATTAAAAAAAAAAAAAAAAAAAAACCCTTTTATTTCTTTCATCTTAACGCTTTGCCTTGCCTTTAGTAACAAACCAGAATCGCCTTTGTACATCAAAATCGAATCTTTGTCGTCCTAATTTTGCTGTGGAGAAACTGCATGCTATTTAAGTAAATTAATAATAACAGTTAAAAAAAAAAAATTGAAAACTTGCCAGTTGCACTTCTTATGCAAAAATAAATCAATTTACATTTTTTAATTTTTTTTGCAGAGCCACCGAAATTGGTGGTTAAACCATCTTTCCATGGTCAGGGTTGTTGTCTGAGACGTGACAACGACCCTGACCACATCATACACAGCTTTGAACTCTTACTTTGTGTCCAGCTTTAGCTCCCCCACGGCTTCCAGGCCACCCAGTAAGAGACAAAAGCAAAATCGACCTCACAGAATGTTGTTCGCTCCAGACCGCAGATCAGTTCCGCAATAAAAACAGGATTCTGGACTGAAAATCGACATCTGTACGACAATGACTTGTTCTGCGCGCAAGGGATTTAACTTTTCGTGTTGTGTTTCTGTGTTGCTATGCTACATTTTCACTTTTTGAGGTGACCCCAGCGCAAAATATGACAAGACGGGCAACTGCTTAAAAAAAAAAAAAAAAAAAAGCGATTTCAATAGCTAACGGTTTAACAGTAATTCATTTCGGGCATCAGCGATCAGGTTATATTTTACAGTATTTTACCGACTATACAAAATAAAGATTTTTGAATTCCAGGCGTAACAACAAGCAATGCACTTGTAAAAGGCACCATATAACATTTTGTGAGCACACCAGAAACATCCTTTCAACAGTCAAAAATGATAGAGATCTCATTGTCATGAAACACCCCCCCCCCCCGCACAAAATTACCGATCAGTCTGCGACGGATATCGTCATGCCACAAAATAATTTGCAGGGTGGTTACTGGAAAACACTCGTAGTGGATGCGATAAACAAAAATTTGCAGAGGTAGAAATAAAAAGAGATAAAAGAAACTCGTCACTTTATAATTCTTCATCAAACAGAAGTCATCTCTCTTTCCACGTTTATAAGTGAGTCACGGAAAAATTCTCATTCGGCCGCCACCGAGAATCGAACCCAGGTCTTACAGTTACACGCCGGACATGCTACTACTGCATCACATAACGGCCTCGAATTCTCCAGACTCGCATACACAACTAACTGCCAAACCACATGGTAAGTTGCTTCTTGGACCCCCACACAATGCTGGGGATTCACCAAAGATGGTAAGCAGCAACTGAACAAATAACAAGGAGGCGAATGAATAATAAATACACACAATTGACGTGGATTAGGAACATCAAACAGAAGTCATCACTCTTTCCACGTTTATATAAAAAAAAAAAAAAAAAAAAAAACAGCGATGACTTCTGTTTGATGTTCCTAATCCACGTCAATTGTGTGTATTTATTATTCATTCGCCTCCTTGTTATTTGTTCAGTTGCTGCTTACCATCTTTGGTGAATCCCCAACATTGTGCGGGGCTCCAAGAAGCAACCTGCCACGTGGTTTGGCAGTTAGTCGTATGTGAGTCTGGAGAATTCGAGGCCGCTGTGGTGCAGTGGTAGCATGTCCGGCGCGTAACTGGAAGACCTGGGTTCGATTCCCGGTGGCGGCCAATGAAAATTTTTACGTGACTCACTTATAAACGTGGAAAGAGCGATGGCTTCTGTTTGATGTTCCTAATCCACGTCAATTGTGTGTATTTATTACAATTCTTCTACTTGAAAAAAAAAAAAAGACCAGGGGAGTGCCATATAGTAGTTGCCCTCTGAATGTGCATTTCTTGGTACACTTTTTAAAGCTCTAAGTGCGAAGACTTACCGCCATGACAAAATATCAAAATTTATGGAGTAAAATGATATCTCACAACAACACGTGACAGGGGAAACATCAACAACTAAAACAACATTACGATTTTGGGAGTAATTACCGCTCCGTCCTACTTTCGTTGTCGGAATCTTTTGCCTCCATTTTCATTCAGAAACACAACGACTTATGAAATAAAATTATATTTAACAACCAAATGTATCAAAGGAAGAACACAACGGAAAAAAAAAACTACGACCACGGGAAAAGTCTTCGTTGCTTTTAGCTACCTCAGTCGGAGATTTGTGCCTCTACTTTCAAGCTCAGACACAAACACTTCTTTAACAATAATACTGAACAGCGGAAACATCGCGGAAGAAATTACGTTTATAGGAGAACTCTTCGCACCGTCCAAATTTCGTTTTTGGAAATTGTTCCTCCATTTTTCCAGCTGAAATACAAATATTTATGGAATAAAATCATGTCTAACAACAATATGAGCAGAGGGAACATCGCGAGAAAAATTACAATTATAGGCGAAATCCTCTCTCCGTCTAACTTCCATTTTCATAAAGTTTTGAAAGACGAAATTCCGTCCCCAGGAGGAAAACTTGCACTCGTGATTGAGAGCGTGCACAGGGAAAGTGTCTTGTCTGCAAGATAAAAACAAAATCTGCGACGTATGTCGTCCGTGCGTCGCTGCCGTTCTGCTATGGGGACAACACCGACACTGTGTTTACCTCATACCAATGAAACCGAATGAATGATGGAGAGCATGATGAAACAGCACACATAGGATCTACACTGCGTACCCTGCATACAAGACTCTCTGAACATAAATAAGCCGTTAGAATTCATTCTGATGAATCTGCGTTATCTAAAACAGTAAACAATCGAACGCACACCCCAGTTTTGAATGAGTCTAAAATATTAGCAACAACTAGCACCCGAAGATCTCTGCTGCTTATGGAAAGTCTTTTTATCTACGAATATGATAAAAAGTGTTGCAGTGAGGACCAACCCGTCACAATCCCGATTCCATGGACATTATTTCGTAGAAGTCAAACCCAATCATAAACACAATAACACTTACTTTTGACCAGTAAATGCAGGAGCTAACAATTCTCGCAATTGTATGTTACTCAACAACAACTCACGTGCTAATGACATCGCACGTATGATTGCAAAGTACGTTACCTATTTTTCGAACTGCTGTATAAACATATTGTTTCTAATTCTTTGTTGATCACATATTACCTGAAGATGACTTGGCGTTTTGAAAGATCTAGTAGTGTGTGTGAATAAGCAAATAAACATTTTTTTTTATCAAGTTTCAGGTATTTTAAGATCATTTTCAGATTTAAAAATCTTCATCGCGTATAGTCGGAAAAATAAAATTTAAACTGACGGTTACTTTTTTTATGAGCATAAGATAACGGTTATTCTTAAGAACTTTCTTCTTTACAGTCTGGTTCAGAAAAAGACCTAACTGATTTCTTTCCAGAGTGTTTCTGTATTTGGCTCTTTATGTCCATTTTCTTCCATGCGGTTCCTTTTATTTCATTTAACTATCTGTGAGTCCTACATATTCAGCTTTCCATATATCCAGGGTTTGGCAAATACCTAAAATGTTACATGCCGCCCAGTGGCGCAGTGGTCTAAGCGATGGCTTTTGATCACTCGTCCGAGGTGGGTCCCGGTTCGAATCCCGTGAGGCATGGATGTTGTGCTTGTCTCTCTACCTTTCCTGGAACCAGTGGCCCTAAATTAGGGACGGGCGACTGCTTGTAGCCCACTGAGTTGCTCACGGAGGTCGTTAAACCTATCGAAAAAAAAAAAAAATGATCAACGAATTTCCATCAGATTTTGTTGGCGAAACTTCCAAAGATACATACTTAACATTACAGAAAGTCTATGGGGAGGATTGTATAAGTCGTGCACAAGTTTATGAGTGGTATAAACGTTTTAAAGATGGCGGTAACCTTTTTGATAGTGATGATCCGTCTGGGAGGACAGCAACCAGCAAAAGTGAAAACAGTGTCAGACTTGTGCGTACAGCTGTGCGAGAAACTCGCAGAATCACTCACTATTCGTGAGTTATCTGAAGAATTCAGCATTAGTTTCGGTTTACTTCAGTCAATCTTTATACGGACGACTTGGCTATGATACGCGTCTCAGCCAAACTTGTGTCAAAACTGCACTCTGCTGAGCAAAAACAGGCGCGTATCACAGCGGATAATGCGCTTTGAGTGCAGCGTCGAAAACTTTTTAAAAACTATCATAACTCTTGATGAAACCTGTATTTATGTGAATGACTCCAAAACTAAAACCCAATCTTCAGAGTGGAAGACCCCAAACTCTCTTAGACCCCCCCCTCCCGCCAAAAAAAAAAAAAAAAAAGGTTAGTAAAATTATGCAATGCATTGATTATGATACTTTTTCCAACATACCAGAAATCATTACCTCAAGTTATGAGGATAATGGCTGAGGAATAAATATCGCTCCTGTGTCCTGACCTTTGACCACATTCCGATGATATTCAACAGAACCAGTTAAGTATACTTCCGGAACAACATGAAAAGTTTTGTCTCAATCGAAGCATTTTTACGTAAGTTATAACGCATAAGGGCAATGGAATGGATCCCGATCCTATGTCCTGACCTTTGATCCCATTTCAACCATTCTCAATATGGTACGTTCCCAGATGGTCCCCTACCACACACTAAAATTTCACCGAAATCGAACCATTTTTACGCAAGTTATGACGCATAAGGGCAAATATCAGGAACACCGAGCATCGCTCGGTTAAAGGGGGATGAGGGCACAACAAAATTTATATTTTGATATGTTATTTCCAAGCATTGTAATGCTGAGTCTAAACCATCAAGATTAATAATGATAGACGAATTAGAGACAAATTAATTTAGAATAAACATAAAAAAAAAAGATGATTATTTTCTATTTGTTTTAGAGTAAGAATTTTTTTTAAATTCTTTTTATTATTTCCGAACTTGAAACACCAAACAATAAATGTTAACCTGGGGTTCCTCATGGAACCCCATGGTAACATTGGTTCTTCATCGCTGTCTATTTATTCGCTGCATTTGATCGAGGATTTCTTCCGATATAGATTCATTGAGGGTTACAATAACGTCGGACATTATTTCCACGCTCCTCGCATTAGCTGCTCGGAATGGTCTTTTTGTAGGCTGATCTTCTTCCAATGGAAAGTCATGTGTTTCGAGACTGGAATGTAATCGGAAACCATCGGCTCTTGAATGTCCAAGCTGTTCCATATTTACTTCTTCCGCTTGTTCTTGTTCCAACAGTGCCGTATTCTTCTTATTAAAGCTGAAACGTGCACGTTTCGTAAGGGGTCGACCAGCCATATGTTTTATATTGTTTTACCATCCACATGACACTCCGTTAATAGTAATTAATAAAAATGAACTAATCATAATTTTAGCACAGCGGATACGCTCGTCAAGTGACTATTCAAAAATGTAATAAAAAAAAATGCTGTATTAAGTACATTTTGAAGGGAAAAACATGCGAAATCAGCGTTCCGCTGCTTATATTGTACTACGCATCAACTCCAAGCAACTGGCATAACTCACTTTTTGTTCCAGAAAAAAATAGAAGCAATGCGTAATAAGCACACAACGCGTGACGTAATGACGCAGATGATCGCGAGTTTGACGTCATAAAACTTTAATGGGATCCACAAACAGCGCGTGACGCAATAAGACAGATGGCGTGACCGCGCGCCAACATCTCAATCGCGAGAGTGTGACGTCATAAGATTTCTAAGAATGGGAAAGATTAATAGGACGACGTCATGACACTAAAAATGTGTTAACTCGGGGTAGCTATTTAACCCACTAAACGAATTTTTCCAAAGTCGAGATCAAGCTAAATCGATTTCTAGTATCAGAAAACGGTAGGTTAACCACTTTCATCAAAATCCTTAAAGCCGTTTTCAAAATAAAATTTACATATATACAAGAATTGCTCCTTTAATAAGATGTGATGTAATACCTCCCGCTCCTATGTCCTGACCTTTGACCCCATTTCACCCATTTTCAATAGGGTTCGTCCCCAGGTGGTCCTCTACGACATACTGAAATTTCTTTGAAATCGAACCATATTTACGTAAGTTATGACGCATAAGGGCAATGGAATGGATCCCGCTTCTGTGTGGTGACCTTTGACCCCATTTGTCCCATTTTCAATAGGGTTCGTCCCCAGGTGGTCCCCTACCAGATGCTAAAATTTCATCGAAATCGAATCATTTTAACGCGAGTTATCGTGCGGACAGACGGACGGACAGACAAAGCTGGAACATATACGCTTCTTCAACCTAAGGTTGGAAAGCGTAAAAACAACGACAGAGCAATGTCAAGATGACGATAACTATTTTTTTTTTCAATCATAAAGGAATTGTGCAACATGAATAAGCTCCATCAGATCAGACAATCAACAAAGAGTACTACTATCAACTTTTGAGGCGCTTGAGGGATGCAGTTGGTCGCAAAAAACCCGCACTGCATGTGAGTGGCGACTCCACCATGACAACGCGCCTGTCCATGTATCGCAACAGTTTCTTGCTAAGCACCGTATTTCACAGGTCCGACAGCCCCCTACGAGGGTCCTAACAAAAGTTCTGCACACTGTACATTTTTGAGAAAATTGTGAAGTAACGGAGAAAACTCACCTTATCGCTGTTCAGTGTGCTCCCTTCCGCTACTAATGACAGCTTGCCAGCGGTGAGGTAGGTCCTGGATGCCCCGTGATACGCCATCTTTATTCAGCTGTCGTATTACTCGGGTCACATCCAATGGCATTTCGTCCAGCGATTCGTAGCGAATGCCACGGAGCCGATTTTTTAACTTTGGGAAACGATCAAAGTCGGGTGGACTGAGATCAGGACTGTATGGTGCGTGGGATAGTTTCCCAGCCATATTTCGACAAATGTCCCCGTACTGACGCTGCATCATGACACGATGCGTTGTCATGTAGCATGATCGCCCCCGCTTCGAACAAGTTGGGCCAATTTTGCCGAATTTTCGGTCTCAACTTTGACCTCAGAAAGTCACGATAATATTGTGGGTTGACATTCTGCCCTACCGGCAGTTGATCAGAGACCACAACACCCTGGGCATCGTACGCAAAAATCATCATTTGCTTCACTTTGGATTGTTGCCGACGACACTTTAAGGGGCGTGGGAAACTTGGATGCCTCCATTCCGCTAACTGTGACTTCAGTTCCGGCTCAAAATCACGGGTCCAAGTCTCATCAATTGCGACAATTCTGTTCAGGAAGGTGGCGCCCTCTCTTTTGAACCTGTGGTGGTGGTGGTGACCTTGTGCGATGGTCACTCTGGCTGCCTTCTGATCGGGAGTGAGTTGATGGGGCGTTCGGTGATTTATTTTTTCTTTTTCACAGTGAGTCGGTCAAAATCCGGTGAACAGACAAGGTGGACGAATTTGCCTGATGAGCAATCTCCTCCACTGACAAACGGCGATTCTTTTCGAGAAGCGTTTCAACAATGGTGACAGATGTTTTGTCTGTCGCCGTTTGAGGTAGGATTGAACGGTGATCATCTTCGATGCTGCTTCTGTCTTCCCGAAAGCGCGATGCTCAGCGAGAAAATGTGCTTCGATCACAAACTTCTCGCAAGGCAGTGTGGAGTTTTTCACCGCAGCGTTTCTATTTTCACGTACGAACGCTGGTCTAACACCATGACTCGACCCGAGGAGCTGCACGCTTCCATTTCCAAACCCTCCCATGTCCACACAGAAAGTGATAGCGCGTCGTTCTGGCACCACTGCGTTGCTGAGAGTCTGACTTTGAGATGACGCAATCATTTTCCCGATTGCATAAAATCCACTTCTGTTTTAGATTAACGTGTGTAAGAACGTTTAAGACCATCGCATTCACCAGATCTTTCTCCCTGTGACTTTTTTCTCTTCCCCCAAATCAAACACCACTTGAAAGGAAAAGAGATTTCAAGATATTGAGGAGTTACAACAGAATGCGATTAAGCAGTTGTTTGCTATTTCAGAAGATGACTTGAAAAAATGCTTTTCGAGCAGTGGAAACAGCGCTGCGCTAAGTATGCGGCTACTTAGAGGACGATTAAGTTTCAAATCTGTAAGTCTTGTGCTTTTTTTTTTTAATAAATAAATTCTAGATACTTTTTGATCACACCATGTGTTTGTAGTTACGGAGTCTTCCTGTTTCATATCAGCAGTTATGAAACGTTTCCGATCGCTTCATTTTAATTTTTGGAAAACGCGATAGCGAGGAGCAGATGGAGAAAGCTTCATCATCGGAACTGCCGTCTCTAGTCTTCATGGCATGAATAAATAATGCGTGCATCGCAGGTGGTTTATTATGCATGCAGTGCAGATGCAAAAGCAGCTGGTTGTTCAACTCACAGAAAGTTATACAAGATTTCTGCTATAAAAACACTTAGGAGATGAAAAAAAAAAGCGAAAACAAATATACATATTATGCGTGTAGAAGAACATCGTGTTGTGCACAGATATATTATGTACGAAGTTGATAACATAATAAGGCATACTCTGCGAAAGAAATCTGGCAAAACAAAATAGACGCTTCTGCATAACCGAACACATGCATTATATTAAAAAAAAAAAAAAAAAAATTCTTCCATTAAAAAGAGGAGGAAAAAGAAGAAAACCTGCGAACAAGCTCACGTCGTACGGAAGTGGTCAGAAATGACTAACGACGAGTACTCGATACGGATGTTGGAAAAGGGATTCGAGGAAAGGGCTGTGGAGCAGAGATAAAAAGTGGAGCAAGTGTCAGGAAAGCGTAAATGACGGGATGTATGGTGATAGGAACATATCTAAGTACCCAAGAGGCCATGAATCCAACAGCGATAATAACTAAGAAGAGAAACCGGCTATATCTTTTCGATAGTTTCGTGAATCTCATGAGTTTCAAGAGATCTCCTAGAAACACTTCCTCAATTTAGGGTTGCTAGCTAGCTCAAAACGTAGAGAACGAAAGGGACAGAATAAACGCACAGGTGACATTTTACTACCAGAGCTGCAAACGAAAGAACAAACCACAAGACGCACAACGCGCGCGCGCGCACACACACACACACAACTGGATTACTTATTTCAACTGCAATTAAAAGTATCAACAACAAAAACCGTTCAAGCAAGTTTACATGCCTCAGAAAACTTGAAAATTACATTGTCCTGGAACGGGAATCGAACCCGCATCTCACGATTTATGTTCGAGTATGTTGCCGTTAACGCTAACATACATTGTAAAAATATTTCTGAAATTCAAAGGCAAGTTTCAGTCATTTTTTTCGTGAATTAACGAAGCTCTTATATAAACAGCAACAAAATTAGCTGGGCCTAAGAACAAGTTGCATGTGAACAAATTATCAGGAAAAACCAAAATGTTGATGCAAAAAAGAAGAGAGATGAGGACAACTAAAGAAGATGTGACTTTCAAAGTGGAATATATAGAGCTATGCAAGACAGTACGAAAAAGTATCACTGAAGACGTAAGGAAATTCAACTGTGAACTAGTAAGGAAAGGAATTGAAAACAACCAAAGCCTAAAGATAGCAAAGGGACATCTCAGTAAGGGAAGAAAACAGATTATGGCACTGAGAAAAGAAGATGGTTCTGTAACAAGAAATAGAGGCGAAATTTTGACAAGAGTGAAAGATTTCTACTCCAAATTATATGAAAGGGATGATGCATGTACTCCAGACATCATGAAAGGTACCAGTACCAGAGTTCTTCCTGTCCTCCCAGCAGAAGTTGCACATGCAATCAAGAACATGAAGCGGGGAAAAGCTCCAGGAGAAGATGGAATTACTGTAGACATCATACAAGAAGCAAGTGGAGAAATCGAAACAATACTCACCCAAATTTTCACTCGATTACTTAATGAAGGGAAGATTCCTGAAGATTGGAACACCGCTACAATGATCCTGCTACATAAAAAAGGTGACATTGAGATCTCAGGAACTACAGACCTATCAGACTCCTATTAGTGGTTTATAAAATCCTCACTAAAGTTCTTTCACACCGCTTGAAGGTGACACTGGACATGGCTCAACCGAGAGAACAAGCTGGATTCAGGAGTGGCTACAACACAATAGATCATATCCACGTACTGAGAGAACTAATTGAAAGAGCGAGGGAATATGAACTTTCATTGTGCATGGCTTTTATCGATAATGAAAAAGCCTTTGATTCGGTGAAACCATTAGCAGTTACAATGGTTCTGAAATCCTACGGTATTGAAGATGCATACATTAATATTATTAATAACATCTATGAAAATGCAAGTGCAAAGATTCGGCTGTTTGAAAATAAAATACACATAAACATTGGAAAGGGAGTGAGACAAGGTGACACCATATCTCCGAAGCTCTTTAATGCCACATTGAAAAATGTCTTTCAATCACTGAACTAGGAAAACAAAGGGATGAAGATCAATGGAGATTCTCTAACGCACCTTCGTTTTGCTGATGACGTAGTCATTTTTTGCAACTACCCCATCAGAGCTGCAGAGTATGATCCAGGAACTTGCTGACAAGAGTAAAGAAGTGGGATTAAAAATGAACTTTCAGAAGATAAAAGTGATGTTCAATGCTTTTACAAGAAATGAAGATTTATCGATTGATGGAGAAAAGCTGGAGATAACAGACAGGTACGTTTATCTTGGACAGCAGATATCAAGTGAGGGTCACATTGATGAAGAAATTAATCGGCGTACAAAACTTGTCTGGAGAGCTTTTGGAAGAAACAGCATAATTTTCAAGAGCAATATATGCCATTATGTCTTAAAAGAAAGTGTTTGATCAATGCATCCTTCCAGTACTTACGTATGGTGCAAATACATGGAACTTAACTGAAAGAGATATACAAAGGTTGCAGACAACTCAAAATAGCATGGAGAGGTGCATGCTTGGTATAACCAGGAGAGATAAAAAGAGGAACTCGTGGATCCGAAAAATGACAAGAGTGGAAGACATCATGATCAAAGTTAAATCCCTGAAATGGCAATGGGCTGGACATACTGCCAGAAGGACAGACCATCGATGGACTGCCGAAATTTTAGATTGGATTCCAAGGGGCAGGAAAAGACCCAGAAGAAGACCACATGGGATATGGGTGGATGAAATTCGAAAGTATGCGGGAGTGACATGGAGGAGACTGGCACAAGACAGATCGTTGTGGAGGAAACTTGGGGAGATCTTCGTCCAGCAATGGATTGATAATGGTTTACAATGATGATGATCATTTCTGAAACAACATTTTCTGTGAAATCAACAGGAAATTTTTTTAGAATACGTGCAAAAATAATCCAAGTAAAGACACCAACCAATGCGCTGTCTTGAGAGACGATGAAAAATTTAATGAATAAAGATTCTAAAATATTTACAAGTTAAAATCACTCGCAGGGGTCGCCATTTTCGCAGTTTGCGAAAAAGAAACCGTTTTGGCGATGGAAAAAAAGCTTTGGCGATTCCCTTTTCGTAGTGTTACTACACTCTGGCGAAAACAAATTGAATTTGACGACTGAATTGGCGAAAACTTAAAAAATCCTACCGCAACCCCTGACTCGTCATAAATAAAATTACACTAGATCTTTCGTAATGGCGTCAATTACATCATCAGCTGAAATACTAATGACAAATACACAGTTGACGTGGACGAGGAACATCAAATAAAAGTCACCGCTCTTTCCACGTTTATAAGTGAGTCACGGAAAAATTCTCATCGGCCCACACTGGGGATCGAACACAGGTCTTCCAGTTACGCGCCGGATATGCTTCCACTATGGCCTCGAAATTCTCCAGACTCACAAACGACAAACCACATGGCAGGGTTGCTTCTTTGGAGCCCCGCACAATGCTGGGGATTCACCAAAGATGAACAGCAGCAACTGAACAAATAACTAGAAGGCGAATAAATGATTAATACACAGTTGACATGGACCAGGAACATCAAATAGAAGTCATCGCTCTTTCCACGTTTATAAGTGAATCAGTTTGTCGTTTGTGAGTCTGGAGAATTTCCACGCCGCTGTGGTGCACTGGAAGCATATCCGGTGCGTAACTGGAAGACCCTGGGTTCGATTCCCGGTGGCGGCCGAAGATAACTTTTCCGTGACTCACTTATAAACGTGGAAAGAGCGATTACTTCTATTCGATGATGAGGTGAAATACTGAAACCGTGGCACCCAGGGAACAGCAATATATAGCTGAGTTTGTGATGTCGTCATGTCCGAGAGGCTGATATTGTCGGCGATATACACTATCTACCAACAAGTAATTGGACACTCCTGCAATCGACGATATCTGCGGTCCTGATACACGTCACGGCCGCCGCCGTTAAATATCGTGTGGGAAACAACAACGCAACCAGTCGCATGCAAGATGCCACGCAGTTCGGAGCTCTTTCGAGAAAGGTGTAATCGTCGGGTATCACAGAAATGGCCGATCCATACGTGACATATCAAGCGAGTTGAAGTACCCAAAATCGACAGTGGCCTACGTGATTGGCAAGTGGAAGATGAGAGGTGACTGTCGGAATGTACCCGACCCGGCAGACCCACAAAACTGGGAGTTAGAGACCGACGGGTGATGGCCAGAGAAATTCGGAAGAACCGCACCAAATCGATGGGCCACATCCGCGAGGAGTTTCAACAGGCATCCGGGAGTGTTCTTTCGATGAATACCATCCGTAAGGAAGCCCATCTGCTCGGTTATCATGGACGTGCTGCCGCCCACAAGCCTTTGATCACCAAGTCCAATAGCGCTGCTCGGCTAACGTGGTGCTAAGAACGTCGACAGTGGACCGTTGAACAGTGGAAACAAGTTCTCTGGAGCGACGAATCAAGGTTCACCCCTCTACCGTTCGGATGGCAGGGTCTGGGTTTGGCGTCTGCCTGGAGAACGCCTCCTGCCGGAATGTATTGTACCAACTGTGAAATTCGGCGGCGGTGGAATTATGCTATGGGGGTGTTTCTGCTGGTATGGCACGGGACCTTTGGTCGCAATTCCTGGTAGACTCAACGCCGAGACCTACTGCACCATTTTGGATGACCATGTGCTTCCTACATTGTAGCAGTTTTACTGGGTGGACCCATGTTACTTTCAGGATGACAATGCCACCTGTGATGTTGCGAGGTCCACCATGGCTTGGTATGGTGACAATGGCGTTAATCGAATGGACTGGCCTGCGCAGAGCCCGGACCTTAACCCTATCGAGCACCTCTGGGACGAGTTGGAGCGTCGACTTAAGGGGTGCCCCCACCGTCCGAAATCAGTGAAGGAACTGACCTGTCTTCTTCAAGCCGAGTGGAAGAAAATACCGCTAGCCGTCGTACAACGCCTGGTTGAGAGTATGCCCCGGGAGTCGCAGCTGTAATCGCCGCTCGTGGAGGCTCCATCAACTATTGAAGGTGAATAAACTTCGTTTTCCTTTGCTATCAAGGGTAACTTTTATATTTAGGATTTTTTTTTTTTTTTTGTGAAATAATACTATAAAAAGTACATTTCACCTTTTTTAAAGATAACTGAAAGTCATTGTCAGTTTAAAAAAAAATCAAGTTGCAAAGCATTTTGTTACTTCGAAAAATCACGATCAAAAATGCTTAATTTGTGAAACGTCCTCCTACAGAAAAAAAAATAAATAAATATTACAAACCTTTTTTGAGAAAAATAATAAGCTCCAACAGAAAATAAACTGACTAAATCACTCACATTAATGACAAAACGAAACAACAAAATTTCATCGTCGCAGAATTCGTTTTACGATGTACATGACACGGATTGCCGAGCGTTTGTGTCTCAGTTATTAAAAGCACGAGATACCTGTTGAGCTCTAACGACGGGGGTTCGATCTTGACCTCAGAGGAAGGATTATCTGGGGTAAGTGCTGTACAGGGTCGTCGATTTCGCGGAATTTCAACTTAAATACGGAAAAACCTGAAATGGACTTTTCTGAAATAAACGGAATTTTTGTCTACGGAAAATCTTTGAAAACATTTGAAGTTGAAAATAAACGGGCACTTTTAAAAACGGAAATTTCTAAAAAATACGGATACCTACGGGCAACTTTGCTGCATGTTATTTTTAAAAAAATTCCGTGAATTCCCACCACTTTTTTTTTTACAGCGTACGTTAATGGCAACGAACGGGAATCGTACCCGCAGCTCCTGATTTACATTTGGGTATGTTACCGTTACCATACCGAAATGTCAATGAACCTGACGGTTAAAGGGAACGGTAATATACTCGAGCGTAAATCGGGAGCTGCGGGTTCGATTCCAATTCCATGACGATGCAATTTTCAAGTGTTCTGAGCATGTAAATAAACAGGCTTGATTAATTTGGCATCCATCTGCTTGTAACATCTATTTGACTAACAAGTTAGTAAAATCATGCAATGCATTGATTATGATACACTTTCCATCATACCAGAAATCATTACTCAAGTTATGAAGATAATTAAATGTGGAATAAATCTCGCTCCTGTGCCCTGACCTCTGACCCCATTTCGATATTCAACAGAACCGGTTCAGTATACCTTAAGAATAACGTACTAAATTTTGTCGCAATAGAAGCATTTTTAGTCAAGTTATGAGGATAATGGCTGTGGAATAAATCTCGCTCCTGTGCCCTGACCTTTGACTCCATTTCGATGATATTCGACAGAATCTGTTCAGTATACTTACGGAACAACATACTAAAGTTTTGCCGCAAGTGAAGCATTTTTAGTCAGGTGATGAGGATAATGGCTGTGGAATAAATCTCGCTCCTGTGCCCTGACCTTTGACCCCATTTCGATGATATTAAGCAGAACCGGTTCAGTACATCTCCGAAACCAACATGAAGTTGTGTCGCAATCGAAGCTTTTTAGTCAAGTTATGAGGGTAATTGGCTGTGGAATAAATCTCGTTCTTGTGCCCTGACCGTTGACTCTATTTCAATGATACTCAACAGATCGGTTCAGTATACCTCCGGAACAACATGATAAAGTTTTGTCGCAATCGAAGCATTTTTACGTGTTATGACGCACAAGGGCGATGGAATGGATTCGCTTCTCTGTCCTGACCTTTGACCCCACTGCGCCTATTTTCAACAGCGTTCGTCCCCAGTTGTCCCCGACCACATACTAAAATTTCATCGTATTGAACCATTTTTACGCGTTATCGTGCGGACCGACAGACAAAACCGGATCATATACGTTTCTTCAACCTATATATTTAATACTATTAATTTTATATTTAATACTATTCTACAGAGGAGCGGCCAATGAATGCATGACTTCTCTGGCGAGGGCTGTAGCCTGCATGTTCTGGTTGACACTTCGCACGTGTTCTTTGCATCTAGTGTCCAAGGATTGCTTTGTCAATCCGATATATATCTCTTCCATGTTGTCAGGATATACCAATGGTATAGCATACACACCCACCTTTTCTTTCTCGCACTGTCTCTCCTTGCAGCTTGATATTATAATGGCTCCTGTTACCCACGAAGATTTCCCGACGTCTCGCGGAAGCAAATCTGCGATCCTAGCGCCCTTTACGAGTGCTGCCATTAGCACCGGAATATCGCCGGACTACAGTTCTGTCTCTCCCAAGGTCAAGATTTCAGGCAAGCGATGAAGAGCTTCACTCTTGCTTCACTCCACGTCACACTTCGCCTCTGGGCACCTAATTCCCCCTATTGCTGGCGTGACATTCAAACATGACACTCAAGATTGAGTGTATGCACCTTAAGATCATTCTGATGTATACTCCAAATAAGTGCAGGCACCTCTCTTGGACTGCACTGCGGAACTTCAGCCCGAATCACTACTGACAAGATCTCTGCAGAATGCATAACTCTGCTGGCGGTGGTACCAAAAATTGATGTTAGCAACTTCATCATTCTGATTGCACGGTAATTAGTGTATAATAAAAGCACAAACACATAAAAAAATCCGTATACCAAATTTGTTGTTTTATTAAAGATATGCTTCATAATAGAAATTCAAATGTTGAGAATGAAATTTGAAATAGCATTTTCAGAACGAAATTTGGAAACTCAGGCGCCAGGTGAAAACTTTCAGTCGCCGTGGCGACTGGGCGCCTTGGGTTTGTCTACCCCAGTTCTGAAGGATGTATAGGCAGAGTTGTATAAAAGTAATATGTATCTGCGTACACAGCCATCGAAACAGAAAACTTGCCGCAAACCCGCGAACCACGAAAACAGTTGAATAAGATAATTTATAGAAAAAATAATAAAACAATAAATAATTATTAGAGCTTTACAGATTCCAATGATTATTACATTACAACTGAATGGGCAGCAATGTGTGTGAAACGGACCATTATGGCAAAATATTGGATTGCGGGCCTCGTAAAAACAAGACGCTGAGAAAGTTTTTATATCCAGAAAAACAGTTCCATTACGGTGGATCTACCTAAAATCTTTGCCTTGTATTTCCAATGGGCAAACTTCTGTAGCCATTTTCTTCACAATTAATGCTTTCCGAAGGATGAAAATTTGAACATCAATAAAAATAACTTCATATTATAGCCTAGTATATTTAATATTTTCTTAAAATTAACCACAATTATATTAAAAATCAATAACTTTTCTTTTGGTGGTGTTCAGACCAGAAAATAGATGGCGCTACCTGTACACTGACGTCAGTAGACAAACAAATATTAGATTGCTTAATGATGGTTAAATTTAAAAAAAAATGTATTAAGTATACTAGGCTATAATATGAAGTGATTTTTATCGATGTTCAAGTTTTCATCCTTGGGAACGCATTAATTGTGAAGAAAATAGCTGCAGAAGTTTACCCATTGGAAATACAAGGCAAAGAAGATTTTAGGTGGATCCACCTTAATGAACCTTCAAATTTATAAATACCATTTTCAACAACTAAATTCAAAAAATACAGTAGACTTACAACATACATAAGGAACAGATTTTAATTTAATAACTGGCACCTATAAGAGGAACCTCGCACTAAAAATTCAAATTCTTTTTGTGTAAACAAAACTTTTGATACAGTTCCTATACATTGGGAGAAGGCCTTGATAAAATCTAAACACGTCTGTAAAAACAAAAGAGCTGAGAAGATGTAAAATAACTGAAAGTTTAAGTTAAAATTAAATTAAGTATATTAATCTGAGTAAACCACGAATAAGTGTTATAATTGCAATAAATGAAATTCTTATTATTTTTTAAATCTAAAAGCAAAAACTGTCTGCAAAACCTGCTAATTTTGGAATCTGCGTACAGCGTACGCACGTACATCTACATTCTGCTACTCTGTGTATAGGTATGTGCAAACGATTGTAATACATAACATCTTATCATCATTGGTATAAAAATTTTATTCACTGAACTTATGTTTCCTTCAGATTTGCTGTGGCTGTAAAAAGGGGTCTCAAGTCATCTCGAGTAGATGCTTTTCGGTCATCCAGTTCTTATGAACTGAAACCGCGAAATTTATTTCTAAATATTTTACTTTATTTACTGAAAATAAAAGAGTGCGTTTCTTTTTAATAATCAGCATTACATAACCCACGCAGACATAACGTAAATCGGTCTTGCTTGGTGAAACTAGCTAATAAATATAAGGAATGAAAAGGTTGAAAGCAGCAAAGATTAACAGAGACGCCAACCTGAGAAAGGGGTCATCAGTAAAAAATCCGAAGTTTTCAGTAAAACCGCTTCGACCTTCAGTAAGATTTTCAGTATATCAAAAATATTTATTTTTTAATTTCAGAATGTAGTTTTATTTATAAAGTGCACACACACACACACATACAAGCGCGCGCGTAGGTGAGTCAAAAAGTTAGTTGCACTGCTTGATAAAAGAACACAGGATCGAAATTACAGAAAAATGTTATATGTACCTGAAAGTTCCATACAAAAGTTACTTCTCGACGTAATCACCTAGTTTATTGAAACATTTGTCGAGGCGTGGCACAAGTTTTTCTATGCCTTCTGCGAAGAAATTCCGTCCATCGTCAGATAACCATTGCTGGGTTGCAGCTTTCACCTCGTCATCCGAGTGATATTGTCGCTTTGCAAGTTCTTGTTTGATGGGACCGAAGACGTGGAAGTCACATGGCGCAAGATCTGGGCTATAAGGGGGTGGTTCCACACCTCCCACCTAAACTTTTTCAGAAGGTCCCTCGTTAGGTTCGCAGCATGCGGTCTCGCATTGTCATGCAGGAGCATAATGCCTTTTGAAATTTTACCTGGCTGTCGATTTTTAAGTGAATTGCGCAATCTTTTCAGGGTTTCACAATAAGACGATGCTGTAATCGTGGCACACTTCGACATGAATTCGGTATGCACCACACCTTCTCTGTCGAAAAAGAGCGTCAGCATCACTTTCTCCACAGATGGAACTGTTCGGCACTTTTTTCGAGTCGTGGAAGTGGAATGTTTCCACTCGAGAGAGCTGCGTTTCATTTCAGGTGAGAAATGATGCACCCACGTTTCGTCTCCGGTCAAAATTTTGTCCAAAAACTCATTTCCTTCCTGCTGATAACGCTTCAAGAATGCAAAGGCACTTTCAAAACGATTCCCTTTGTGTTTTTCAGTCAATAGACGAGGCACCCATCGAGCACAGACTTTACGGAATTCAAGATGCTGCACAATAATCATATGCACACTTCCATGTGAAATATCCAGTTCTTTTGCGATTTCGTCTTCTGTTACTCGTCTGTTTGCAAGAATGAGTTCATTCACGCGCGCAACGTTCTCAGCCGCTGTCGAAGTTGACGGTCTTCCCTTGCGGCAATCGTACTCGATATCAGTACGTCCGTCCTCGAACAAGATGCACCACTTTGCGATAGCTTGACGGGATATTGCGTTCTCACCGTACACTTCGTTCAACTGCCGAAAAATTTCAGTGCAGTTACACCCTTTTGCCCACAAAAAACGAATCACTGCACGCAGTTCCAATTTGGACGCCACCAGCAGCGGCCGAGGCACGTTCACGACTCGTTAGCGAGCGAACTAAAACTACTGCGTAGAAGCAATTGCGGCACGTGCTGCAGATAAATGCTCCAGCAGTGTTGCCACAAAGTGTCAACAAAATATCTTTTTTACCGAAATGTTTTACGGAGGAGTGCAACTAACTTTTTGACTGAGCGGGTCATATGTAGGACAAGCGCGTCAGCCATGACTCATTCGAGAGTCGAATCCGGGCCCAGTTCAGAAGACTAGACAGAAGACGCCTTTGACCAATCCGCCACGGGGGTGACATACGAAGAAATTGCAAGCGATACGAAGTTGTTCATTTCCACCATTACTCAAAGCATTAAAAACATTTAAAAAATAAAAATATAATGAAGGTGGAATAACAACAACATACAAAAAAAGAAAACAAGGAACTTAATCAGAAAAATTCAAAACGGTGAAACGGAAAACGAGGAAACATTCTCATCACTGCTAGAGCAATCATTTCCTGCGGTTGCGGGTTTCGCATACTTTTCCCAGTTTTTCCACTAGGTTGTCCCCAAGGAGGTTAGAATAATACTTCTGGAGATGCACTGAGTCTCTTAACCGTGAAGCCGCAAACTGTGGGAATTTGACGTTGTTTACATGATGCCTATGTATTTCAACTGTGTGTATTTTGAAATAGCGTGACTTTTGGTTGCAGAAACAGTGTTAATATCAAACCGGAATGAATTATACTCCTGTTACCGCGGAATTTTCTATATCCCCGTAACATTTAAATTTCATCCGTATAATTTTGCTTATTTATTATTATTATTTTTTTTATTTTTACTCTAAAGTGGTAGGAAATAAATATTTAAATTGCCAAATAGAATATCAATGATTAAAATTTACTTTCCGGTGAAGCTGAGCCAGTCTACCCGAAAGTTTCGGTTGATAATTAGATCAGTCCTAATTGCACTCAAGCCAAATGAAAAGGGGAAATTATATATATATATATTTTTTCACGGAAACTTGATGAAAATCCCAGATGGGAAGGAAGAGAAAGGAAGACATTCACAGTTCTTTTTTTTTTCACGAAACGCAAGGAAGGGAAGTATAATAGCAGTAGTCTCGTAGCTGAAGCTGAGAGAATAGCAGGAGCGCAATAAATCCTTTTGGGGGCGTCACCCCTTTTCTCAAGCAACGCTTGCGAGCATTTCTGTATTATCCGGGGTAGCGACGAAATTCGAGATAAGTCACGTCGCCGGAAATATCTACGTGACAATTTTCGCTTCTAAGTAGCTAGGCGCGGTCAATGAACAAAAAGGTGCGATAACAAGTTGACAGCTGATAGAAGACATAATTTTTGGGAAAGCGACCCGAACTGAACGGATAGCAAGCGAATCATATAGCAGGGCTATCTGTGAGGGCCAATGACATAACCCGACGCGATTTGGACGGCCGGGCCGTCACGCCCCAAGTTGGACACCGGGCACGGGAAAAAGAAAGATTAACTGAATGAGGAATGAAGACTACAGACTTAAGACTTCAGACTACTGTTTTCAGACGAGAGACTCGAAGACAACCTCAGAATCACTCGAGAATTGCAGTCTGAGTAGAAGAGAGGTCTCAGCGGTTTCGGAGGAGAGATGTTTCCAAGATAGAGAAATGAGGTAGTAAATATTTTAAAGTATAGTCCAGATACAACCAATTAAGATGGAGAGCTGACTCTACGACCAGCCGGCAACCCAGTTTCACGAACGGGGCTTCCCAAGGAAAAGAGGGTATGATGACATTTATCTTACGCATTTCTGATTCATGCCTCATAGCTTTGCATGTGCTATGCAGGACTAGTTAGCCGAAAGTCTCTCACATAGTGCATTAATAATTTTCCTCTGGCGCACCGCGCCGAGTTTAAAACAGTAACTAAAGATTTAAGGGCATTATACCCGTTTGAAATAAATACTAAATTGTTTAGCTAAAGCAAAGCAACCTCACCGGTACATTGTACCTAGCTTTATGACCATATTCTAAAAAGAAATAAACAGTTAAATTTTAATTCACGTGTCACTCAGATCATTTCTCCAAATTTCATTAGAGTTCAATTAGTGATTTTATTATTGTTATGCATGCAACTTTTTATTTTAACTTCTTTGCGGCATATGAATGAGCATGGAAACCCCATGCTAATTCATATGAAACACAACGCGATGCATTTGTCGACCCTGAGCTTGGAGACCCTTATTTAGGGAATCCAAATCCATTGTTGACACCACTAGGCGAAATTTTGGGGGTGAATTGATTAGCATTGAATTTTGACTTTTTAACTTTTTCCCACTACGGCGAATAAGACGTAGTAGTGGTTCGCTGATACCCGGCAGGGAGCGGTAATACTCCTTATACGAGTGAAGTTTTTGATTTTAACGTTATGTTCTGTTTAGAATTCGCACTAACATTCGTACATTTCAATTTAAAATAAAAATTGGAAGGAGTCTCAAAATAATTAGGAATTTTATAAATTCAGCATTTTCTTACACATCGGCAGCAATTTACGATGCGAAATTGGAAACATTTGCGCCGAAAGAAGGCGATTCGGCCAACACAAAATGCATTGCAATAGCATTCAAACCTATCAGCTTCCCACACTTTGACGGCTGTCGCTCGCGGTTATAGGCTTCACGCAAAGTGGTAGTGTTCCATTAGCAAGGGCATCTCCAGATATCTCATTCTAACCTCCTTGGCGGTCACCCTATTCTAATGTGTTGACCTTTATCATGAAGTTGTTCACTGCAGGAAAGAATTCCAGTAGCACTCCAGGAATTTTCGCAAAAATACGAAAAATCACGTCTTGAAATTTTATTCACCCAGGTCTGGAAAAAAAAAAAAAAAAAGGAAATAAAATATCAAAACTTTTCCGGGATTCCAAATGTCATACGAATTCTGACACGACGCTGAAAACATACCGAACAAATGGTATGATATTGAAAGCATCCACACGAATCTCCTTCCAAAAATGTTTAATGAATATTTGAGCATTGAAAACACGAAAACTCCACACGCACACTTAATAACATCATGGCGCTGAGATCTTCGATTTCCATAGATTCCGGTTAACCGGGCCATCGATTAATCGGGGCAGCCGTTTATTTGGGTCAATTCTTGAAGAACATCTAAATTAGCTCTCTGGGGCAGCCACTTAATTGGGCCAAACTGTTCTGGCCCCAATTAGCCTAAATCTACTTACTGTATACCGGACGTTTTCCGTAATCCGTAGCGGACGATTTCCGTAGTGACAACGGTGAATCCGTAGTAGTTGGTCTCTGCGTGCTACAGAACCGCAAATATGTGCAGCATCTGGTAAAAAAATTCAATTTTTAACATTCTGTAGATTCGTGTAACATGCAACGGTCGTGGAGACATAATAATACATCGAATCGAATAAAAGAGATGCCCGTATGACGAAAGTGTTACTGAGGAGAGATTTTTTTAAATATACAGTCAACTCTGGATATAGTGAATTCTGTTATAGTGAACATTCGGCTATAGTGAACCTAAATCATTGGTCCCGAGTCGCAACATCGGAAATACACATTAAAATTTTCGTTTATAGTGAACCCTCAACTTCCTTTATAGTGAACCTAAAAAGAAAAAAAATGTACTTGTAACATGAAATTGTAACTAATTTCAAAACAAACCTTGTAAAAACTTTTTTTTTTTTTTTTGATTGGAGGTTTAACGACCACCTTGAGCAACTCAATGGGCTATAAGCAGTCGCCCGTCCCTAATTTAGGGTCACTGGTTCCAGGGAAGGGAGAGAGCCAGTGCCGTAATACAAACACAACATCCATGCCAGACCGGGATTCGAACCCGGACCCCTTACGGACGAATGATCAGAGGCCAGCGCCTTAGACCACTGCGCCACCGGGGCGGCTGTAAAAACTTGAAAGAATGTGTTGAGAACAATATTGTAGGCCTACTACTTCTTAAGTGCATTGAAGGACAAAGGTAGTAAAAACTTGAAAGAATGTGTTGAGAACAATATTGTAGGCCTACTACTTCTTAAGTGCATTGAAGGACAAAGGTAGTACCTCAGCGCCGCTCCGGTGGCGCAGAGGTCAAAGGCGCTGGCCTCTGATCATTCGTCCGTAAGGGGTCCGGGTTCGAATCCCGGTCAGGCATGGATGTTGTGTTTGTCTTACGGCACTGGCTCTCTCCCTTCCCTGGAACCAGTGACCCTAAATTAGGGACGGGCGACTGCTTATAGCCCATTGAGTTGCTCACGGTGGTCGTTAAACCTCCAATCAAAAAAAAAAAAACCTCAGCAACATCAAAGCTGGTGTTCCTGCCTGTCAACACCACGTCAGTCGCCCAATCCGTGGATCAAGGAAGCCCTGGGATCAAGATGTGATTCGCAGCTTTAAAGTCTACTACAGAAGGGAAGTAATGCTTCATTTAATCCAAGCCTTGGAATCAAAGCAGAACTGTATACCGGACGTTTAAATGTGCCGAATGCTGTACGTTTTGGAAACAAAGCTTGGAGGAGTGTGTCAATTGTCACTATACAGAACTGAGAACAATATTGTAGGCCTACTACTTTTTAAGTGCATTGAAGGACAAAGGTAGGATTAAAATCCTCAGCAACAACAAGTTGGTTTCCCTGCCGGCCAACACCACGTCAGTCGCCCAATCCGTGGATCACGGCACAAGGTGTGATTCGCAGCTTTAAAACCTACTACAGAAGGGAAGTAATGCTTCATATAATCCAGTCCTTGGAATCAAAGCAGAACACATCAATAAATGTTTTGAATGCTGTACGGTACGTTTTGGAAACAAAGCGTGGAGGAGTGTGTCAATTGTTAATATACAGAACTGTTTCCGGAGGTCTGGTTTGGCTACTGAACGTGTGGCATTCGAAGAGGAGGAAGATGTGCCTCTCAAGGACCTGTTTCAGCGTATAGAAGCGAATTCCACTGAAGCTGAAGATTTTATCGATGCTGACTGTGAAGTTATAACGAATGAAATCCCATAGGATGAAGTTATTGTCGAGGCTGTGAAAGGCGGTTCCAGCACGGAAGAAAACGAGGCTGACGAGGACGATAATGAGGAACGTGTTCCAACAACGAAAGAGGCATTGAAGTGTGTCAGGACTGTGCTAAAGTTCCTAGAATGTATGGAAAATGTAGAATCGAGTGTAGCAAAAGCAGACTCTAGAAAAGGACATACAGAAAATATTTATTAAAACTATTTGCAGCAAGCATGTTAATTAAGGTAACGTAAAAGTAGTTTTGTTTACTTATTTTAATGAATATACACTACGAACATAAAAATATTATTTTTTAGATACATATGTACATATTTTATTTTCTTGCTCACCATTCCACTTAATTCAGGTTAAGGGAAGACACTTCGGTTTTAGTGAACCTCGGACATAGTGAACGAAATATGAGAGTCCGCAGAGGTTCGCGAGAAGTGGAGTTGACTGTTGAGTTAAATAAGACAGTATTGAAGCGAAATATTCCAGAATAAACAAAAGATATACAGATGTTTGAAAACCCGAGCAGAAAATGCAAAGACCAGAAGACACCAGAACAAAAGTCCTATTTAGATGCAATTTGAGACTGCGTAAGAGGAGACCAGCTTTGCCCTGCGGCTAAGGCATAACGAGACTAATATTAGAAATTAGTCTGGGGAAAGAAAAAAAAAAAAAAAAGAAGAGGAAAGAAAAGATGAGAACAGGAAGAAAAGGTATAGAGTTGCGCTCTGATGGAGGCTGCTACCACGGTGAAACCAGTGAAAAGCAAGCAGCTCTTCAAAGGGAGTCGATGGTTGTTCCTGGAGTGGAAGGTGAGTCAGCATCCCCGGAAACCCCCTATTGATCCACGCACACTTCTGCTGGGAACAAATCGTCAATGGGGTCCACGTGTACGTGTTGTGCTAGGAGAGGAGAGAGGGGGACGGAACTATAGGTGGGTGCACGGGGGAAGATCGGAATGGAAGGTGGAAGATTGCAAGAATATGAGGGGGAGGTGAAGAGAGGGATTAAAACCTCTGGACATGATGCCTCTGACAAGCGCCGCGCGTAATCTGGGGATGAGTCAGATGACACTCGGAAAAACTTTCTCCACACCATTTGGGGGAACTCAGCACAATTCAATTCATTAGAACCACAGCGAATTAAGAGATTTACGGAGAAGCAACACATTTTTTTAAAACCCCGAGAAAAAAACACACACACAATAGTAATAATTATATGCATTGCATGTAGGAGTTTTAAATTTCTCCGGTGTAGCTTTCTAAATAAAATTCATAATAAACCTCGCGGATGCGAGTAGCCAAATGTGACAGACACATCGTGGCATTTTTTTTTCAGCTCCGCCTTTTAGCTTCTACACGAAAGAAATTCCGTCCACGGAGAATCTAAATTGCTTTTTACCGCTCGAGGTGTGGAATTAATTATGGCTGTAAGACGAGATGAGCATTTCATGAGCTCGCAAATCCTTGGTATGCAGCCAGGCTACTGCTGCATGTAATCCGTTTCTCCTAAAGTTCATCAAGTCATTGAAATTCAAGCTATTGCTAAGGAGAAATGAAGCAAATACGGCTACCTGTAATTCGAAAAACTATATATTCCGGTTTGATCCATTCCTATTCGCTTAAAAATTCAACATTCACGTCTGCCTTTTTTTTTTTTTTTTTTTTTTTTCAATCTTTAATATCATTTCCAGGCTGTGTAGTCACGGAATATGCAGTGACGACGAGGAAAAAAGCATTCGGACACCCAGGGGCGGATTGGGTCGACGAAAGCAGACCGGAAATTTCAGTCGTGTGGTCCCACTACAGAAACACACGTACCCACAGGGAAACACCTACTAAATTCATGAAAAAGGTTCTGTTAACTCCTGGATGAATGAGAACTGTTGAAATATGTATTGTAAAACTAATTCAGTCGTGAACAAATTTCAAAAGCAATTTAAGCGTGAAAAAATCCATTCATGATTGAATGTAGGAGTAGCATATCACACTATGCTCAAAAGGGGGTGGTGCTGCACTAGATAATTATATTTATTTGGTCACTGATTGTCTACTGCGCAACGGTATGCTTACAACCTCCTTGAAGATATGCCTTTTTAAGGTCTACCCATTATTTTGACTTATGAGCTACCATTTTGATCAATATATCTATACCGGTAAATCGTTGTTTGTTTTAAGATAGATGTGGGTGGGACTCGGATTTTCGAACATTACCCCTTGAGAATCGCTTTGCGCTCTGTACTGTGTCTCTACTTGGATAAGGGTGGATGTTGATGGACCATCCAAAACTGTTACCGGTGCCTTTTTCAAGGTTACAAAAAGAGGGTAGGACACTAGAGATGAGTTCGGGCTCAATTTTAGGAGCCTGGACACGGCCCGCTATCTTTGATTACATGTGTTTGCTGAGCCCGGGCCCGGATTCTTGGAAAATTTTGCTTATCAAGGCTTGCATTTATGCATTATACACTGGCCAATGATATGGCCCAAGCAAGGATTAGTTTAAAAAGTTTAGTTCAGCTAATCCACTTCACAATATTAATATGTTTTTTGAAATACTACGCTTAAAGCAAAATGTTCTAAAATGTGGATTTGAAAAATAATAAATAATCAACGTGCCCTTCGACCGTATCAGGGGAATCAGCAATTTTGGTAAAAGCTGAAGAAAAGAAAATCGTTTAGAAACAAAAAAATTCCATTCGTTATTTCTTTTTGATTTCTAAATTTACTTTTATTTTGAATAAATTGCATTATAAAACGTACAACGCCGTACAGACAGTTGCAAGTGTTTGAAATTTTGATTCTAGAAAACTAATCTTTGCAATATAATTTACATACATGTATATGCTAATTTCTTATGGAAACAGCAACAAAATTAGCTGGGTCTAAGAACAAGTTGCATGTAAACAAATTATCAGGAAAAACCAAAATGTTGATGCAAAAAAGAAGAGAGATGAGGACAACTAAAGAAGATGTGACTTCCAAAGTGGAATATATAGAGCTATGCAAGACAGCACGAAAAAGTATCACTGAAGACGTAAGGAAATTCAACTGTGAGCTAGTGAGGAAAGCAATTGAAAACAACCAAAGCCTAAAGATAGCAAAGGGACATCTCAGTAAGGGAAGAAAACAGATTATGGCTCTGAGAAAAGAAGATGGTTCTATAACAAGAAATAAAGGCGAAATTTTGACAAGAGTGAAAGATTTCTACTCCAAATTATATGAAAGGGATGATACATGTACTCCAGACATCATGAAAGGTACCAGAGTTCTTCCAGTCCTCCCAGCAGAAGTTGCTCATGCAATCAAGAACATGAAGCGGGGGAAAGCTCCAGGAGAAGATGGAATTACTATAGACATCATACAAGAAGCAAGTGGAGAAATTGAAACAGTACTCGCCCAAATTTTCACTCGATGCCTTAATGAAGGGAAGATTCCTGAGGATTGGAACAATGCTACAATGATCCTGCTACATAAAAAAGGTGACATTGAGGATCTCAGGAACTACAGACCTATCAGCCTCCTATCAGTGGTTTATAAAATCTTCACTAAAGTTCTTTCACACCGCTTGAAGGTAACACTGGACATGGCTCAACCGAGAGAACAAGCTGGATTCAGGAGTGGCTACAGCACAATAGATCATATCCACGTACTGAGAGAACTAATTGAAAGAGCGAGGGAATATGAACTTCCATTGTGCATGGCTTTTATCGATTATGAAAAAGCCTTTGATTCGGTGAAACCATCAGCAGTTACCACGGCTCTGAAATCCTGCGGTATTGAAGATGCATACATTAATATTATTAATAACATCTATGAAAATGCAAGTGCAAAGATTCGGCTGTTTGAAAATACAACACACATAAAAATTGGAAAGGGAGTGAGACAAGGTGACACCATATCTCCGAAGCTCTTTAATGCCACATTGGAAAATGTCTTTCAATCACTGAACTGGGAAAACAAAGGGATAAAGATTAATGGAGATTATCTAACCCACCTTCGTTTTGCTGATGACGTAGTCATTTTTGCAACTACCCCATCAGAGCTGCAGAGTATGATCCAGGAACTTGCTGACAAGAGTAAAGAAGTGGGATTAAAAATGAACTTTCAGAAGACAAAAGTGATGTTCAATGCTTTTACAAGAAATGAAGATTTATCGATTGATGGAGAACAACTGGAGATAACAGATACGTATGTTTATCTTAGACAGCAGATATCAAGTGAGGGTCACATCGATGAAGAAATTAATCGGCGTACAAAACTTGCCTGGAGAGCTTTTGGAAGAAACAGCCTAATTTTCAAGAGCAATATGCCATTATGTCTTAAAAGAAAAGTGTTTGATCAATGCATCCTTCCAGTGCTTACGTATGGTGCAGAGACGTGGACCTTAACTAAAAGAGACATACAAAGGCTGCAGACAACTCAAAGAGGCATGGAGAGGTGCATGCTTGGTATAACCAGGAGAGATAAGAATAGGAACTCGTGGATCCGAAAAATGACGAGAGTGGAAGACATCATAATCAGAGTTAAATCCCTGAAATGGCAATGGGCTGGACATACTGCCAGAAGGACAGACCATAGATGGACAGCCGAAATTTTAGATTGGATTCCAAGGGACAGGAAAAGACCCAGAAAAAGACCACATGGGAGATGGGTGGATGAAATTCGTAAATATGCGGGAGTGACATGGAGGAGACTGGCACAAGACAGACCGTTGTGGAGGAAACTTGGGGAGACCTTCGTCCAGCAGTGGATTGATAATGGTTGACAATGATGATGATGATGATATGCTAATTGGTAAAGGTAGTTTTTTTTTTTTTTTTTTGATTGGAGGTTTAACGATCACCGTGAGCAACTCAATGGGCTATAAGCAGTCGCCCGTCCCTAATTTAGGGTCACTGGTTCTAGGGAAGGGAGAGAGCCAGTGCCGTAAGACAACCACAACATCCATGCCTGACCGGGATTCGAACCCGGACCCCTTACAGACGAATGATCAGAGGCCAACGCCTTAGACCACTGCGCCACCGGGGCGGCATAAAGGTAGTTTAGAGTGATGTAGTAGAATACAAAAGAAAACATGTAGGGAAATTTCTAAAATTAGAAAAAAAAAAAAAAAAAAAAAAAAGAACGTAATAGCATTCCAAGACCAGATTATTCTGCATTTTGTAACATTAACAAAGCTTTGCGCTTAATAGTATAATAATAACAATATTATCATATGTGTGTTGTGTGTGCAGTTTCCAGATCAAGTTCATCATGAAAAAAGAGAGAGAGAGAATTGCATCTAATGCCTCAGCGCTTCAACTTGATCTTCTTTTCTCTAAAACTCGACCTGCTGCACTGAAACCAACGTCACACCAAAAATCGCGGGAGGAAATTTTAAAAAATAAATAACAATACTTCTAACTGCACAATTTAGAAATTAATTCATCATTTTAAAGATAAGATTCTTGATTTTTAATAAAATACAAAAAATGGAAATGTGATTTTTCCCCCGTTTTTCGATACCAGACCTCCTTAATCCCTGCTTGGGCCATAGCTTTGGACAATGCATAATGCAAGTCTTGCTAAGCAAAATTTGTCTTGCAATGGCAGCTAGCTTAGGAAATTGAAAATTTTTCCTCCATGGTAACAAATCCACAATGAAATTCAACACGTGTAATTCAACCGGGCTCGGAATTTTTTTTTTTTTTTTTGATTGGAGGTTTAACGACCACCGTGAGCAACTCAATGGGCTATAAGCAGTCGCCCGTCCCTAATTTAGGGTCACTGGTTCCAGGGAAGGGAGAGAGCGAGTGCCGTAAGACAAACACAACATCCATGCCTCACCGGGATTCGAACCCGGGCCCCGTTCGGACGAATGATCACAGGTCATCGCTTAGACCACTACGCCGCCGGGGCGGCCCGGGCTCGGAATTACGTGTTGAATTAATTACAGTAATGAAATTCAAGACGTGTAATTCCGGCCCGGGTTTTTCGGTAGTTAATGAATTCTGAGCCCGTCCGAGCCCGGGCTCCGAAGGCGAGCCCGGTCCCGAGCTCATCTCTATAGGACACACCAATATGCCTTTGGTTCCAAGTCCAACAATCTACGTTTAACCGTAGTTAGCTTAATTTATTTATAACAGCGTGCTTGGTCCGGCGGCAAAATTTTCACTGAAGTAGAAAGAATTTCGCTTCGTCATTTTAGAGCAAACGTCCAAAATATATATAGATAGAAGGAAATGCAATTTTTTTAAAGACAATAACCTTTTCAGCCGATAATATAAAGCTCAAATGAAGTTGGTGATTCCTATTCATAAGTACCAAAATACTTATTCGTCTTCACAAACGATCCAGACAAAGTTTACGAGAAAGTGGGCCGTTTCTCGAGTGGTCCACCGGGAACGTGGAAGCCCTGCTCTTAAAAAAAAAAAAAAATCCTGAATAGATTTTGCAGTTTGGTATGCTGCTCGTTCTTACTGCAACAGGCAGGGATCTGTGCCGAAGTACTGTCACATCGCAGGTAGTGTGGAATTGCTCAGAATGTCTTCGTACCTTGCAGCCGTTAGGCTGAAGGGCACTACAACCAAAGGACAGAGTCCTTATTAGCGGGAACAGCCCCACAATATCACAGACCTTCCCTTCCCCCCTCAAAACTTCATCGTTGGGACAACGTAGTCCACCTCACAGAATTCCCCGGGCGATTGCCACACCAAAATACATCTACCCGAATGAGAGTTAGTAGCATGATTCATCACTTCATACGACCCTTTTCCAGTTCTCTGTTGTCAAAGAACGGTCCATTGCTTAGAGTGATGTAGGGCTTAGGAGCAGCTGTCCCAGCACGGTAACGGTGAGCAGGTAGTTACTGACGGACTGTTATGGTGTAGACAGCTGTTCCAGTGGTTTGTGCGACGTCGACGGGCAGGTCTGTGGCAGTGGACGTACGTACCTTCTCACATTCCACAATAATCTTCATTTGACACGATTATTTCGTACGTGCGACCTCAAAGAGTGCAGCTTCGTGTCGTGGCACCACGTGCTTGCTATCGTAGATCACCAGCAACACTGAATTTTGGGAATCCCAGAAACGTACAAGACACCTAGGCTGGAGGCTTTACGAACACTTGCAGATTTTTGTGTTGGGCTCTCCTTTATTCGCTTTTTCTTGAATGTTTATACACATACTTAATATTAAACTACTATTTTAAAATTCGTCCAAAATGGCCCACGGTCTAGATGCCTTGTAAACGGTTGAAAACTCAGCTGTTCAATCCCTTTCATAACATGCTATCACATACCAAACATTTCGGTTGAAATTTAAAATCTTCGAAAAATACTCGCGGCCTAGGTGCCTTGAAAACACCCGAAGATTGATCTATTGAGTTTCTTTTATTGCTTGTTTATATACACATACCACATATTCAAGTTGTAACTTAAAATCTCCTTAAAGTCCTTAGCGCTCGAGCAATAATTTCTAAAATACCGTTTTGTAGATAAATAATAACAGAAGGAACTTTACACCAACTACACGGATGAGTCATTACATTATGACCAACCCCAGCCAACAGAAATAAGCGCGCCTAAAGACCGAACAATGGCATAAGCGAAGTTCACAAAGCAGTATATATACAACACGAGGACCAGCTTTCGGTTAGTAGAGTGCTCGGAGAAAGAACGGCAAAAGCTGCCGCGTTATCGGAGTTTGATAAAGGATAAATTGTGATGGCACGGCACCTCGGAACTACGATCTCGGAAATGGAGAGGCTTGTGGGTTGTTCACCGCTCTAGTGGGTACGTATCGTGGTGCACAGATGTTCAAACAACGAACCGTCGTCCAGCCGTGTATTGTCCGCAGCTCACTGATGCCACAGTGGAGCGGAGACTGGCGCGCATTGTTCACAGCGACCGAAGGGCCACAGTGTGACAAATCACCCGCAGCTACAGCAGTGGTGACAGGGCAACGTGTCACAGCACACGGTTCATTGTAGCCATCTGTGCATGGGCTTGCGTAGCCGAAGACGCAGCCAGGTCCCCAGACTCACTGCATGTCATCGCCAACAACGCGTGAAATGGGCCCAAGATAATCGAGATTGGACAATGGGAGTGGCCTGGTTTGGCGAATCAAAATTCCTGGTGCATCACGTAGACGGCCGAGCGCGGATACGCCGAATACCAAAGGAGGCTATGGCACCTGGAAGCACTGTTGGGCGAAAACAAGCCGGCGGCGGTGTTATGCTGTGGGCGATGTTCTCTTGGGACACTTTAGGCCCCATTATCCCAACAGCACAATCCCTGACAGCTGTCGGGTATCTGAACACCGTTGCGGACCAAGTTCACCCATTCATGGGAACTGTGTTACCTGCTCGTGATTGCCATTACCAAAAGAATAATGCGCCACGCCACACTGCCAGAATCGTCCAGGAGTGGTTCGAGGAACATGCTAGTGACTTTCTGTCAATGTCCTGGCCTCCAAATTCACCTGACATCCCAATCGATCATTTGTGGTTCGACTTGGAAAAGCGGGTTCGCGCTAAATCACCACCACCCTGAAATGTACGGGAACTGGAGGACCTGTTGTTGACAATATGGTACCACATACCCTAGGATAACCTACCTCGCAATGTGGCAGCGTTTTATGGGCTAAAGGAGGTCCTAAAGCTTATTAGGTAGGTGGTCATAATGTAATGACTCATCGGTGTATACCTAAAATAATTATAACTATACTAACAGAGGTCATCGCTCTTTCCACGTTTATAAGTGAGTCACGGAAAAATTCTCACTGGCCGCCACCGGGAATCGAACCCAGGTCTTCCAGTTACGCGCCAGATATGCTTCCACTGCACCACAGCGGCCTCGAATTCCTCCATACTCACACACACTAACTGCCAAGTTAATTTGGTAGGTTGCTTCTTGGAGCCCAGCACAATGCTGAGGATTCGCCAAAGATGGTAAGCAGCAACTGAACAAATAATTAGAAGGCGAATGAATAATTAATACAGAAATTTGACGTGGACCAGGAACATCAAACAGAGGTCATCACTCTTTCCACGTTTTTAAGTGAGTCACGGAAAAATTCTGATTGGCCGCCACCGGGAATTGAACCCAGGGTCTTCCAGTTACGGGTTCGATTTCCGGAGGCGGCCAATGAGAATTTTTCCGTGACACACTTATAAATGTGGAAAGAGCGATGACCTTTGTTTGATGTTCCTGGTCCACGTCAAATGTCTGTATTAATAACTATACTAGTAATCAGAATTTATTGGCGTAGAATAGAAATAAAAGTTTCCAAGCTTTCGCACATCAACCAAAAAGTTTTTCAAGGAAAGTACGCAGCAAACTGAACAGAACGCTTCGACAGTTTGAACGCGGTGACTTGACAATAAACGAACAGATACAAATGTAATAATTCATTCAAAGACACGTGGCGTCATGTTCGTTTAGCACGCGAAATCCTGGAGCCAGTTCAAATCGCGAATGTCTTTTGTTTTTCTCCCAGGATTTTGCGTGCTTAAAGGAACATGGCGCCTCGTGTCTTTGAATGAATAATTACTTTTGCATCTGTGCGTTTATTGTCAAATCAAGTCACTGCGTTCAAATTGTTGAGGCGTTCTATTATTCAGTTTGCTGTCAACCTTCCTTGAAAAAGACATCTGGTTGATGCGCGAAAGCTTGGAAACTTTGATTTCTGTTCTACGCCACTAAATTCGGATTGCTAGCATAATTTATTTAAAAAAACATTTTAGTAGATTTAGCTGTGTGTGTGTCTACATCCGAAATCTTTAAGTTGCAACTGAAATCTTCGAGAAAAGCCTACAGACTGTAAATGCCTTGTTAAGACCTGAGGACTAACCTCTTGAGTACTATATATAAGCTTTTGTTATGCTTTCACATAAAAGAAATATTAGTCATAATTCAATATTTAGAGAACCTGAAAACCTACATATCCCCCTGTAGATCGTACATACTCTTTCATGTCGCTAGGGAAACTACAGTCTGACAAAATCTCCGAACGAAGTGCGATTTGTGTACTGTCCCTTATATGAAAAGGTGTAAGAGTTTACCAGTGTAACAGTTTTCCTAGTGGTAGCAGAAAGTGGGGCTATACCTAAATTCTTCTTCATCATGCATAACAGCTTACATAGGAAATCGAATCCTGTAACTGACCATCGTCTTACAGCTAGGGTCAGTTTTTGGACAGGACCTCGTACGATTCTTGCATTCATGAGACTGACGAAGAATAAAAGAAGCTGCACTTTCCAACCTGGTGAAAAATCAGAATGCACGGCAAAATAAAGTCAATATATAAGAGAGAATTGTTCACTTAAATTCATTTATGTAACTATTAAACTGGAGCACATCACTGTATTCAAATAAAAAATTACTGGAATTTAATAACACTGGATACAGGAAACATAATGGGGGAGATTTTTTCGCTCCGGCCGACATCCTTAATCGGAAATTTTTTCCCTCCATTTTCAAGCTGAAATACAAATACTTATGGAATAAAACTAAAACTTTTAACAACAGTGCTGGGCAAAAGAAACATAGCGAGAAAAAGAAATTACGATTACGGGAAAAATTTTCACTCCGTTTAACTTCCGTTTTCCGAAGTTTTGAAACATGAAATACCATCCCCAGACGGAAAACGCCAATCCCGCCATTTCTCTTCAGTTTTGCACCGATCTCGTGTATTACACGCAAACGATGACCCCTCCCTTCCCAAAAACAGAATCTCATGCATATTGTCGCCAAGAGAAGCCTCACATGAATGAAGACACACCCGAAATATGTGACATCACTATACGTGCACCATGTAACCAATAAGAGCCAAGACATGACATGACGTCAGCTGATTACGACGTTCTGCCCCAAACTTTTATTTTTTTTATTGGAGGTTTTTTTTTTTTTTGATTGGAGGTTAAACGACCACCGTGAGCAACTCAATGGGCTATAAGCAGTCGCCCGTCCCTAATTTAGGGTCACTGGTTCCAGGGAAGGGAGAGAGCCAGTGCCGTAAGACAAACACAACATGCATGCCTCACCGGGATTCGAACCCGGACCCCGTTCGGACGAATGATCAGAGGCCATCGCTTAGACCACTGCGGCCCCCAAACTTTGGAGAGAACATACTTGAACACACACACACTAAACTTTGCTCAGAAACAAAAATTCTTCAGCCTTGTATTGAGTATGTTAGATTCTAACAGCAGTATGTTAGGGAAAATAAACGGTTTGCATTTTTGATGAAGGCATCTATATTCTAACGTCTGTACCACTGCAGTCACAGTACTCAAATCAAGAATTCAGTACACTGTACAGACGAAATGCCTATGTTCCCCTCCTAAGATTAAATACCGGGTGTCCATATTAAAAGTTCACATTTCCAAGGTCGCTACAGGGCGAATTATTACTCGAAATGACCGTAAATTTGATATGATTCCCGAGGCGGTAGCATTTGTTGGGCTGAAAAACAAAATTTAGTTCCAATTCTTCTCCAAGGGTATAAGTGACGCTGTAAGTACGTGTAAAAATGAGGAGCTGTAGTTATTCGCGCTGCCACCGTCCAAATATACACATTACGTACAAATGCCCGCAATACGATATGCTTGGAAAGAAGTTGCTATAAAAGGAGGCATCTGCGGAATGCATCATTTGATTGAAGATGAGTAGTCAACGTTTTTAAGCATAATGGCACTGTCGCCAAAAGATCGTGCACTTCTCATAAAGTTGCTTTACAACGATAACAGCGGTGCCTTGACAGCAAGCAGTGTGAAAGTTCAGAACGTTAAAGGTCTCAAAAACTGCGCCAATGACTGCAACTGGTTTACGTAAAACCATCACGGAGGTTTGAAGAAACAGTTTCTTTGGACGTCAAACCTGACAGAGGACGAAAGCCAGTCAACCAGCAGAGCGTAGAATATGTAGCGACACAGCGTTAGAGGAAGACATCATGTCAAATGACGTGAGAAGCAGTAGGATATTTCCCAATCTTTAGATTAGCCCTCAAGTATAGTCAACAAAGTTCGAAGAGGAATAATGCACTGTTACCCTTACAAGATTTCCCACGTTCAGCAATTGTTTCTCCCTGACCAAGGTTCACGAAAAGCACTCGCACTGCGATTTCTTGCAATACTTGAACTAGGCAACGAATGGCCATGGAACCTTTTGTGAATAGACTAAGTCCATTTACATCTGCACGGTGTTTATAATACGTAAAACTGCTGAATTCACGCAACGGAAATTCCACACAAAATGGGCGAGATTCTACTCCATTCCCCAAAAGTCACATTTTCTTGTGGTTTTACAGCAGAAGTCATCGTTGGACCCTTCTTCAAGGAACTCGGTCCTGGGTTTCGTTACACGTTCTGCCAATGATCAGCAACATACATTTCTTTTGGAGAACCATGCGATTCCAACACTTCAACTGCGTCAATGCATAGATTCAACATTTTTTATGCAGGATGGTGCTCCTCCTCACATAGCAATGCTGTCAAATAGTTGCTGTAGGCACATGTTACCAGCGAAAGAATAGTTAATCAGCCGCCAGTTTCCTACGACGTGGTCACTGGATCTAAACACGTGCAACTTTTGCCTTCGCAGGCATCTAAATATTGTCTATCGTGGTCAATAGCAAACTTGGTGGACCTCAAAGCAAGCATCACGCGCCATATCCACAGTATTTCCAGTGAAACAATTCGATCTGTATTTTAGCATGTTATTTTGCGATTTCAGCATGTTGCAGAAAACGCAGGACAGCATATCAAACACGTTGCTTTATAACCACAAAATACCTCTTCTGTATTGTGAGACATTTTTTCCATCCGCGTTTTGGAACTAATTTTTATTTTTCCGTCAAACAAAATTCCATGACCTCAGAAGCCCTCATATAAAATTTAAAGTCATTCCGAGCAATATTCTCACCTGCAGCGCATTTAGAAATGTGTACCTTAATTATGAACACCCAGTACATTTTAATCCTGGCCTCAAATTGGTTTTAGCAAAAGCAAACATCTTTAACCTTTTGAGCGTCTTAGAAGTTCAAATAGTTTCCCTTTCTCGTTAGCGCTTTTTACGCTTTCCAACCGTATATTGAAGAAGCGTATATGCTCCAGCTTTGTCCATCTGTCTGTCAGCACGATAACTCGAGTAAAAACAGTTCGATTTCGATGAAATTTTAGTATGTGGTAGGGGACCATCTGGGGACGAACAATATTGAAAATGGGCGAAATGGGGTCAAAGGTCAGGACATAGGAGCGGGATCCATTCCATTGCCCTTATGCGTCATAATTTGCGCACAAATGGTTCGATTTCGATGAAATTTTAGTATGTGGTACGGGATTTTCAACAGGGACGAACCCTGTTGAAAATGGGCGAAATGGGGTCAAAGGTCAGGACATAAGAGCGAGATTTATTCTACAGCCATTATCCTCATAACTTGAGCAATGGTTTCTGATATGTTTTTTTTTTTTTTTTTTTTTTTTTTTTTGATTGGAGGTTTAACGACCACCGTGAGCAACTCAATGGGCTATAAGAAGTCGCCCGTCCCTAATTTAGGGTCACTGGTTCCAGGGAAGGGAGAGAACCAGTGCCGTAAGACAAACACAACATCCATGCCTGACCGGGATTCGAACCCGGACCCCGTTCGGACGAATGATCAGAGGCCATCGCTTAGACCACTGCGCCACCGGGGCGGCGGTTTCTGATATGTTGGAAAGCGTATCATAATCAATGCATTGCATGATTTTTTACGCTTTCCAACCGTAGGTTGAAGAAGCGTATATGCTCCAGCCTTTTCCGTCTGTCCGCACGATAACTCGCGTAAAAATGGTTCGATTTCGATGAAATTTTGACATGTGGTAGGGAACCACCTGGGGACGAACCCTATTGAAAATGGGACAAATAGGGTCAAAGGTCACGACATAGGAGCGGGATCCATTCTATTGCCCTTATGCATCATAACTTGCGTAAATATGGTTCGATTTCAATGAAATCTTAGTATGTAGCAGGGGACCACCTGGGAACGAACCCTATTAAAAATGGGGGAAGTAGGATCAAAGGTCAGGACACAGGAGCGGGAGGCATTACATCACATCTTATTAAAGGAACAATTCTTGAATATATGTCAATTTTATTTTGAAAACGGCTCTAAGGATTTTGATGAAAGTGATTAACCTACCGTTTTCTGGTACTAGAAATCGATTTAGCTTGATCTCGACTTTGGAAAAATTCGTTTAGTGGGTTAAATAACCACCCCGAGTTACCACGTTTTTAGTGTCATGGCGTCGTCCTATTGTTTCCCATTCTTAGAAATCTCATGACGTCACACTCTCGCGATTGAGATGTTGGCGCGCGGTCACGCATCTGCCTCAACACGTCACGCGCTGTTTGTGTATCCTATTAAAATTTTATGACGTCACACTTTTGCGACCATCTGCCTCATTACGTCACGCGTTGTGTGCGTATTACGCATTACTTCTATGTTCTTCTAGAACAAAAAGTGAGTTGTGCCAGTTGCTTGGAGTTGATGCATACAACAGTATAAGCAGCGGAACGCTGATTTCGCATGTTTTTTTCTTCAAAATTTGTTACATTTTTGAATAGTCACTTGATGACGAGCGTATCCGCAGTACTAAAATATGATTAGTTAATTTTTATTAATTACTATTAACAGAGGGTCACGTGGATGGTAAAACAATATAAAAAATGTGGCTGGTCGACCCCCTACGAAACGTGGACGTTTCAACTTTAATAAGAACAATAAGAAGAATACGGCACTATTGGAACAAGAAAAAGCGGAAGAAGTTAATATGGAACAGTTGGACATTCAATTCAAGCACAGATGCCTTCCGATTATATTCGTCTCGAAACACATGACCTTCCAATGGAAGAACATCAGCCTACAAAAAGACCATTCCGAGCAGCTAAGCCGAGGAGCATGGAAATAATGTCCGACGTTATTATAACCCTCAATGAATCTATATCGGAAGAAAACCTCGATTAAATGCGGCGAATGAATAGACAGCGATGGAGAACCAATGTTACCAAGGCGTTCGATGAAGAACCGCATGTTAACATTTATCGTTTGGGGTTTCATGTTCGGAAATAATAAAAACAATTTAAAAAAAATTCTTACTCTAACACGAATAAAAAATTATCATTCATCTTTATTTTCATGTTTGTTCTAAATTAATTTGTCTCTAATTCGACTATCATTATTAATCTTGATGGTTTTGACTTAGCATTACAATACTTGGAAATAACACATCAAAATATAAATTTTGTTGTGCCCTCATCCCCCTTTAACCGAGCGATGCTCGGCGTTCTTGATATTTGCCCTTATGCGTCATAACTTGCGTAAAAATGGTTCGATTTCGATGAAATTTTAGTGTGTGGTAGGGGACTGGGAACGAACCCTATTGAAAATAGGTGAAATGGGGTAAAAGGTCAGGACATAGGATCGGGATCCATTCCATTGCTGTTATCCGTTATAACTTACGTAAAAATGCTTCGCCTGAGACAAAACTTTTCTTGCTGTTCCGAAGGTATACTGAACCAATTTTGTTTAATATCATCGAAATGGGGTCAAAGGTTAGGGCACAGGAGCGAGATTTATTCCACAGCCATTACACTCATAACTTAAGTAAAAATGCTTCTATTGCGACAAAACTTTAGTATGTTGTTCCGCAGGTATACTGAACGAATCAATAGTCAGGGTAGGGAGGAGGTTTGTATGCACGCAATTTCTGGTATGTTGAAAAGCGAGTCATAATCAATGCATTGCATGATTTTACTAACTTATTCTAGTTTTCTACCAGCCGTGTTAGTGACGCAGGAGAGTCAGCCACTGCCTTTTCTGGATACTACTGCTGGCCGTACCATGCAAACGGATCTTCACAGAGTTCGGTTTTTATTACTTTATACAGAGGGTGAGACGAAAGTTTTGCAATATTTGCATAAACGCATGTGCCGTGGCAGGTATGTCACATGTTTAAACTAGTTCAAGTCGTGCACTGCAGTCAGTCAACAGGTATATAAAGTGGTAGTCGTTGCTAAGCATTGCATGTCGTCGTTGTGCCTGTGATTGGGACGCCTAAAACATGAATAGCCACAACCGGCTAATTAGGGAACTTTTGCTTCACGAGTTTGAACTCCGCCATAACGCTGGTCAAGCAACACGAAACATTTGTCATGCTAAAAGGAAAGGTTCCGTGGACCACAGCACCGCAACCAGATGGTTCAAGAAATTTCGCCCAGGTGACAGAAACCTCGACGATCAGTCATAGTCAGGTAGGCCACGTATCGTGGATTCGGAGGCCGTGCAGGCAAATCCGATAACCAGCACTCTGAGATTAACAGGCGAGCTGGGCATATAACAGACCACAGTGGTTCGTCACCTTCAGGACCTCGGCTAAGTCTACAGAATCTGCCGCATTGTCCCTCACGAACTGACTTGTATTGCTAAACCAAACCGCCGAGTGGAAGTGTGTACGTAACTAATAGAAAACCCGCACGATGTACGATTCATCAAGAGAATTGTTACGTGCGATGAAAAGTGAGTATATTTCCGTAACCCTTCCACACAATGGTAGTGGCTGAGCCCGGGTCAGTTTCCTGAACCTGTTGCCAAACGTGAGCGCTTCAAGCACAAGGTGATGCTCTGCGTCTGGTGGAATTTCGAGGGGATAATCCATTACAAATTTGTTCCAGACGGTCGGACTGTAATAGTGGTAATTGTAAACAACCTTTAATAATAGCGTAATGGAACGGGAATGTTTATTTCATGAAATGTAATGTAATGTAAATATCTTTTAATTGTTGAATTTTAATGAATATGTAAATAATTAAGAATCCCTGCAGTTTTAGAATGCTTTAAAAGTAATCGTGAGAAACTTCTTAAGGATATGATTTTTGAGTTCGATTTGGGAGAGCCAGTAAGTCACCAGAAACGATTAGTTATCGGCGAACTTCCTGGAGTAGACAAAACACAGGATTTCGTGTATGGATAGCTGTTATAGGAGGCTTGTTTTTAGAGTTTTAAAGCGACTCATTAGGAAGGACTTTCGTTCTCAAGGAAGACGTGTCCTTTGGGGAGGTGATTAGGAATGGGGTTGGAGACGGAATGGGAGGAAGGTGTTCGGACAGAGGCTTCAGGCTTGTTTTTTGGAAGTAGTGCGGCAGACAATAGGAGAACGATAATTCTTTTTTTTTTTTTTTTTTTATTTGAGGTTTAACGACCACCGTGAGCAACTCAAATGGGCTATAAGCAGTCGCCCGTCCCTAATTTAGGGTCACTGGTTCCAGGGAAGGGAGAGAGCCAGTGCCGTAAGACAAACACAACATCCATGCCTGACCGGGATTCGAACCCGGACCCCTTACGGACGAATGATCAGAGGCCAACGCCTTAGACCACTGCGTCACCGGGGCGGCGAACGAGAATTCGACAGTAGGAATGATGACGTGTGTTAGGGGAGAATGCGTCTGACGTGTGTAGAGCGAAGAGGAGACGTTGAAGGGAAGGAGTAAATTTTGAGAGGGGAGGTTGTCTCCGCGTACCAGCGGTAACCATGAATGAATAGCGAGGAGTTATGCGGAGCATGAGAGATGGTCTAATCACGGGTGACCAGGAGTAATAATTAAATTAAGCAAAATCACGACAATAAAGGATTTTATCAAATGTCAACTTACTTCTGTTAAATGATCTATTAGTACTCTATTAATGTGTACAGTGCTCAAGGAACCTGTCAATCTTCTGATTCAAACCTATTTCGGTAATATAAGGAAAGAGAGAAAACAGCACTGTGACAGGACCATCAACGCCAACCTCTACTCTGAACAGCTGGAGCAGATGAATACCGTTTTCGGAGGAGAAGTACCCAGCATTGGTGAACAGAAAGCGCGCTCTCCTATACAGCAGGAAAACGCTCGGCCTCACACCGCGCGAACGACCCGGGCAAAACTCCAGGAACTTGAGGTCTTCGAACTGAGGCCACACCCAGCATATAGTCCGGACGGATTATTACCTGGTCCAGTCCATGGCCCACTTCCTTCACGGACGGCACTTCAACAACCAGGAGGAGGTGGCAGCTGGGGTGAAGGAGTTCTTCACCTCGAAGGACAAGAACTGGTACCGCCGCGGAATCGAAGAACTGGCAGACAGGTGGTTAAAGGCGATGCAACACGATGGTCTATACTTTGAATGCTAGTCAGCTTTCGTAGTAAAGGTACATATGAAGACAAAGTGATCCAAATAATGCAAAACTTTCGACACACCCTCTGTAGCTCTATGTGTGAATGGTTAATGATCTCATCGCTTTTAGTGCCAGAATTATCGTAGGCAGAGCATTTCAAGAACATGCATGACTTTCTCTTACAAGTTCAAGTTTAAATGACGGATTTCACAAGATAAGTCAAAGTGGTAGCGCAATGTAAATTTTGCTAACGAAGACATGCAAAAGAAGGCCAAACTGCCAGTGGAGCTGACAGGGAGTCGCCAGTAGCACAAAACCCCGCGAATTTCCGAAGGCAAAGGGAAGAAACAAGAGAAGTTTGGATCTAGCATTTGATGGGAAAAGCTAGGAGTCAGATTTTCTTCGTGGTAGGAGGAATGCTTGAGTACGAGGGAAAATAAAGGCTGGCAGAATGTCCGCTACGGAGATGTAAGATTGAAAGATAAATAAAGTCGGGTAAAAGAGATTTAGCATCGAAGTAACCCTGGAAGAAGCCTGATTGAATAAGCACTAACAGATCAATGCATTAACAATATAAAGGAACAAAGAAATCTAGCACAAAGCTCAAAAGTAACTGTCTCTTTTGTGAGTACGTAGCTATTCGAACAGCGTGTTTTAATGAAGGAATTCTCACGATGGATCAAAGTGGTGTTAACGAGGGAAGTGTGAGAGAGAGCAAATTTGGCATCGAGCTGCTCACGTGTCGCAGAAAGGGTCAAATGGTGTAGGACACAATGAGAGAGTAACCCGCACTTTTTCTGAGGAGAGGAGCAAAGCATAGGTCGTTTTGCTCTAACTTCTTGAGGGACCGCGGGTGGCCTAGTGGTCAACGTCCGTGACTGCCACAGAAAGGACCTCAGGTTCGATCCTAGACAGGTACGAAATCTCGATCCACTAAATATCCGCCGTGCGTCGGATGGGCACGTTAAGCCGTTGGACCCCGGATACTGCCCCCTCCCCCGGTAATAAATAAGGGCGTCTTCCTCCCCTTTCTACTTCGCTTCCGCGTCACTTTCCTATCGGGCACTCTAGCCCAAATCTTCTAGCTTCCTATTTTTAAGGGTTGTTTAAGACCTGGGGTCAGACACTCCCTTCCTAAAATCCTCTATATATGATCATTTGATCTAACTTCTTGAGAAGGAAGCTTCGAAGATTTCTCCATCCGGAGGTGGAAATAGAGGAGGGAGAAGACACGAGATGTGGTGGATTAATTTAGGACTCGAAGGTGATAAAAAGTAGAATTTGGAGGAGATTTCTGCGGTTGCTGTGGTGTTGGTTCCCGCCTTTTAGAAGCCGCTAATCAATCCCCGTTCAAACTCCGATAAGTTCTTCAATTTCCCCATTTCACAGGCTTTGAGCTGGCAAAATGACACGCCCCATCCCATCCTGTCTATATACAAGATAGGTTTAAAAAGTTCCCGGGAATTCTCTTTTATACACAAAGCAATAATATTACTGTTCTTTGCACGGCATTTCCTTCGACACAGTTTTCTTAAGCAGCTACACACTGTTTGAAGAATTCCTACAATCCACCATTTTAACCCTCTTTCAGCGCCTATCTCGCATTTTCGATGATCTCAACACTCGTGAATCGTCTTCCTTTTAGAGCACATTTCAACCGCGGTAACAAGTAAACATCGGGAGGTGCCAACACAGGGAAATGTGTAGAATGCTCCAGTGAAGTCATATTGTACTTTGCGAGGTACTGTTTGATCATTAGGGATCGACATGTAGCCGCACTGTCACAAGAAAGAAACCAACTGTCTGTTGTCCATTTTTCTGGACGTTTCTTTCGGATTGCATCCCTTGGGATGACGGATGATATCGACGTACATTTCTTTATTCACAGTTCTCCCCTTCTGAAATAAATTCATAGTGGACAAGACCCTGAGAGTCGAAGAAAACCATCAGTACTATTTTCCTTTACTCCTGTCCAAACGTGGCTTCTATTTTCGAGATGATGATGTTGATTTCGGTTCACAGGATTGACATTTTGTCACTGTGGATTGAACAAAAACACCATGTCTCGTCTACTATGATTATGCTGCTTAGATAATTGTCGTCTTGATCAGTCATATTGATTAGGTCTCCGGCACGGGTCATTCGCGTTTCCTGTTGTTCGGGAGTCAGCATTTTTGAAACCATAGGTTGAAAAACGTAATGCATCGTGAAGAATAATGTGAGTAGTTGCAATTTATATTCTTACCTCTGACGCAATTTTCTTTACACTTTTTTATGAAGCGTGTTCAATAAGCAATGCCTGCACGCAAGCGTCTTGCACATGACTTGTTGACTAGCAACCAGTCAGATGGCAAACGATTCTTTTTACCATTATCTTCATTTTACTGCGTAATAGAACTCCGTACGTCTATTTGTTCGCCTTTAATTGTGTTTAAAATGGACGATTCTTTTTCAACTGTGTCAACGGGTGTCAAACACAACTATCAGTTATAGTTTCTTTAACTCATGAAAACGTCCCTCACGAAGAAATTCACGCTGAATCAGTGGCATGCAGTTTATGGTCCTGGAACTCTGGACAAAAGCGCTGTTCGTCTTTGGATAAGAAAATCGAAGGACAGTGGAGGAATGTTGGCCGTAAAGGATACAGGGTTCATACCCTTTTCTGTGGAAAAAAAATAAGGACTTTCTATGGACATACACTCCAACTGATATTTTGCGTCATTGGAATATCACCAGGTGCGTGTGTATGTGTATATACATATGTAGGGGATTAAAGAGCGCTAGTGGCCATTTATCACACATTTTGCCCCAAATATAAATTACTTTGCCTACAAAGAACAAAATTAAATACACGCCCCCTCCCCCCCAAAGGACAAGCAGGAGACACAGCGACAATGAAGCAAGGTGAGTTGAGTAGAGCAGTAGACATTAGATAGATCAGACCACATGAGACAACTGACATAAATTGTGAAGTCAAACAGACCCCCCCACCCCTTTGACCCCTAAAAAGACACACAACACAGATGTTGATTCCACTAGTAAGGTCACGCAAGGTAAGTCATGCAGGCTACAATGGGACAAGTGTGGGAAAGGTGGGTTGAAGGGAGATCATTTCTAAAAACATTCCCTTCCTTCAATGAGCTAGAAGAAAGCTCTCCTGGTGAATGGGTTAGCATATTTACAGACACACAAACAAAAACGGGGGCAGGGTTGTGATGCCCATTACTACAGTGCAAAAACAAGACCGGGGGGGATAAGCACTTTTTAAGGGCTTTAGAAATGGAAATAAAAATAAGGATTTCTTATGGACTATATCAAAAATAAGGATTTCCTTGGATCATCAGCAGCAGACTGGGAGGCCCGTAATCGTAACTTGCGATTTAAACAAGCAAAAAATCGATGAACTCCTCAGAGAATAACTCAAAGAACCATAGAAGGTAAGATGGACAGTAGTTTAGATACTGTCAATGACATTGTTTAACGTTTTAGGACACAATGAAGTGTGTGCTCCTTGGGTACCGCGTCACCTAACGACTGAAATGAAGAAATCAAGACACTGAAACATACTAAAAGTTGCTTGCTCACCATGAAAAACATGGAAGTGACTTTCTCCAAAGTATTATGACTGGTGATGAGAGTTAGGTTCACCATTATGACCCAGGAACGAAGAATCAATAGCTGAAATACCGACACTCATCTTCTCGAACGAAAAAATTCAAAACTTAAATTTCTACCGGTACGTGCATGCTCACTGACTTTTGGGACTACAGAGGCATTGTTCATCAGGAGTACATGGCCAAAGGTACGACTATCAACTCTGAGAGCTACGTGCATGTCTTATAAAAGTTAAAGCAAAGAATAAACAGCGTGCGTGGGGAAAACAAGCCAGTGTCCCTATTCTGCAACACGACAATACCAAACCCCACGCCAGTGCTTTCACTTTACAAGCCATACAGAAAATCCGGTTTGAAATTCTTCAACACCCTACTTACAGCCCGGAGTTGGCGCCGTCTGACTCCTGGTTGTTATCTGCTCTCAAGAGACACCCGAAAAGAATTCAGTTCGCATGTGACGAAGAGTATGAAGTTCTTGAACACCCATCCTACAGCCCAGATCTGGCGCCGTCCGTCTTCTGGTTGTTTTGTGCTCTCAACAGACATCTGATAGGAATTCAGTTCACTTGTGACGAAGAGCGTGAAGTTCTTGAACATCCTACCTACAACCCAGATTGGGCGCCGCCCGACTTCTGGTTGTTTTCTGCTCTCAAGAGACATCTGAAAGGAATTCAGTTCACCTGTGACGAAGAGTATGGAGTTCTTGAACACCCTTCCTACAGCCCAGATTTGGCGCCGTCCGACTTCTGGTTGTTTTCTGCTCTCAAGAGACATCTGAAAGGAATTCAGTTCACATGTGACGAAGATGTTCAAGAAACGGAAATGACTCCGAGAACAGCCTGAAGATTTTTACACAGACGCGTTTAAAAACTTGTTAAACGTTGGCGCATCTGTATCGAGCATGAGGGGAACCATGTAGAAAAATAAAATATGTGAAGCGGAAATTCTGAGCTTTGTTCTTTTTTTGTTTCAATTTGATACTTTGCCACTGGGCTTGTGTATAAATATAGAGGCATTACTTTCTGAACACCCTTGGGCCGCGGATGGCCTAGTGGTCAAAGTTTGCGACTGCTACGGAGAGATATCAGGTTCGATCCCAGAAAGGTACGAACGCTCGAACCACTTAATATCCGCCGTGCGTTGGATGGGCACCCTAAGCCGTCGGATCCAGGATGCTAGGCCCCTCCAGCTATAAAGACGTCTTCCTCCCCCTTTTTCCCCTCTCTTCCGTGTCACTTTCCTGTCGGGCCTACTAGCTCAAATCTCCTAGCTTCCTACTTCAAAGGGCTGTTTACGACCTGGGGTCAGACACTCCCTTCCGAAAATCCTGTACATATGATCTGATCTGTGGAACACCCTCTGTATTTTGTACGCGCTCTATTTGGCAATTCAAGGGGTACACGTGACAACCGCTATGCAGTTCATCATCGACAGTCACATGTTCATCACGAAAACTCTTATGCCACGCGTCAACTTGCAATTTCTTCATTGTCATTTCCCCGTATGCTTGCTGAAGTATGACTAGTGTCTCTGATGGTGATTTTCGAAGCAAAACACAAAATTTGATGTTTGCACGTGGCTGAGTTGTAGACGTTTTTAACAGACGCGTTACTAAACGCACGGTAAACATAGAAACTAATAATTCTGCGCATAGACAAGAAATGCGATGGCGCCACTTGCCGCGAGACGACGTCATGGGTACTGCCAACCTCTGAAATCGAAAAATCCCCACCATGATTCTTCACTACCACAGTTGGGGACGATTCCTGAAATTTTTTGAACCTACCTCGCATATTCCATAGCAGTCAACTGTCGGTGACGACACTGCGTCGTGTGCTATGGGACGCGTCCACTCTTGAAGACAGGGATGATGATAAAAATTCAGCGTATCAGTGTAATTGCACAGAACCCCCCCCCCCCCCCCAAACGAGCTAATAGTAACTAAGCTAAGCGTTTCATAAGGTGCAACGGTAACATAAATGAACAAACATATACTAGGATTATGCAAATTACGTTTCTTTCTTCTTAGTTTAAAAATTGTTTTTATTTGTCATTTGTGGATTTATCCTGAAAATATCTTTGTAGCGTCCCAATTGAGAACCGTTGGAACATTGAACTTTCGAATTTTCGCAGGTAGCTTATATTCGAAGCAACAACTAAATTGATTACGATATAATTTTTGAAGTTGTGAATCCGTTTATTGGTGTAAATATGACATGAATGGTTGCTTCGATTAGCGAATCCTGTGATGGTTATATATTCAAATTAATCGGAAACTTGAGACTTGGCCTTTCTGGATGGTGTAGTTGCTAGCATACTCGGGGGCTAGCCGGGAGAACGCGCGTTCGGTTCCCGCTCCAAGACGACGAATTTTTAAAGTTTTCCGATAATATCTGACTACATATTTACACCAATTTAAAGGGTTTCACAATTTCAAAAATTGTATTGTACAATGGTGTAATCCCGTGTTTCATTCATTGATATTCAAATTAATTACGTTCTACAACATTTTCTATATGCATACGGCCTCATCCATTATGATTTTTCTCTTCTAAAAATTCTGCACAGTACTCGTTGTAGGACACTGGACAGTACATTAGGGAACAGAGTGTCAATTCGTGGTTAGTCCGGCCTCAAATGGAAAAATATTGAACAGTTGTGGTAAATCAGATTCTGACCGTATGTTTTGCAAATGATACAGTGGTTCGTCCGCACTATGTAAGATACAGATGTTTGGAACAAGTAGGTATGTCAATTACAGAATAACTCTCTAAATCAGGGGTCGACGAAACCCCCAAAAAATTACGGCGCAAGCTTCTTTTTCTCAGGAGCCAGCACATTTTTTTACAAGAGAAGAGAAACCCACGATAAATCTAAACAAAAAACCACACGTAAAGAGTTGTGACCAACAGTCAAAATTAATGTATCACTTCTTTGATAAAATAATTCAGTGCAATCTACACTGTCGAGTCACATTATTGTGACCACCAGGTAATTTCCAGAGTAACCGCCGTGTGCAGCGCAGACAGCAGCAAGACGGGCTGGGAGTGACTCAATACGGTGCTGAAAGGTTTTCAGAGGTATGTGGAGCCATGCTGGCTGCAGTGCATCTCACAGCTGCTGGAGGTTGCGTGGTGGAGGATCCATAGAGCGAACAACACGATCGAGGTAGTCCCACAGATGCTCAACTGGGTTTAAGTCTGGGGAATTAGGGGGTCAGGGAAGTACTTTAAAGTCTTCATCGTGCTCTTCGAACCACTCTCGGATATTTCTAGCTGTGTAACACGTCGTAATGTCGTGCTGGAAGATCCCATCCGCTCCAGGGAAGACAACCAGCATGTATGGGTGTACATGGTCTGCAAGGATGGATTCTTAACGAATTCGGCCCATAGTGCCTCCCACAGGTATGAGTGGACCCAGAGAACGGCACGAAAACATTCCCCAGACTATAACGCTGCCCCACCAGCTTGTGTTCTGCAGCAATGGTTGAAGAGTGTTCTCCGATGTTTCTCGCTTTATACGCAAACGTCCATCCGTTCGATGAAGCAGAACACGTGACTTATCGGAGAAGGCAATCCTTTGCCAATCAGCGGAGGTCCAATTCCGGCAAGCCTTCGTTATTTCTTCCGGTATTCCATAGGTAAGCCTTTTCTGCCAATGCACCTTCGTCAGCAATGACCATCCGTCTGCATCGGAGCCACATACGCAGCAGGGTTCGCTAAACCGTCATTTTAGACACACTTCCGGTAGCCCCGTGGTTCATTCGGCCAGTGAGATGCTCCACTGTAGCGTGTCGATCGGCCTTTACGTACCTTCGAAGCCGACGTTCACCTCACACATCAATGGCACGTGGTACTCCACAGTTTTCACGTCGCTTATTCGCAATGGTGCCATTTCTCCAATCCCGATACACTTTACACGCGAACAGTCCACAAACTGCGCTGTTTCAGAAACCCTGTCACCCTTAGCCCGAAAGCCGATAATCACCCTTTTTTGCAAAACTGATAAATCGCTCCTTCTATCCGTGACAGCAACGAGTGATATGCTTTCAGATTGCACATCTTATAAACTGAGTGGCCACTTTATTATGACCACCTGACAATTTGAAGCAAATGAGCTATAGCTGCACGCTGTTGCCACCAGAGGGCGAGGCTAGTATAAAAAGGGAAAGCTTAGTGCTTGCGACAGTAGTAGAAGTGATTTTTGGGTGACGAGATGGGTAAAAAATGCGATTTGACGGACTTTCAACGTGGGATGATTGCAGGAGCTCGGAGCCATGGAACGAGTATCCTCGAAACCGCCGAATTCGTGAAATGTTCCAGAGCCGCTGTTGTTAAAGCGTTTAAAGACTGGACTGTCAGTCAAAAAACAGGGTCTCTACGTGCAACGCGTGGTCGTCATCGACTAGTGACTGCTCGGGCGGAACGGAGAGCGTCCAGACTGGTAACAGACAACAGAAGAGCAACAGTGCAGCAAATTACAGACCATCTTAATCAAGGATCCCCTTAAATGATCTCTGCACGCACTGTTCGCCGTACACTGTATTGGATAGGATATGGCAGCCGAAGGCCCTGTTCGAACAACTTTGCTGTCTGCAGTTAACAAGAGAAAACGTCTCCAGTTCGCACAAGGATTGGACAGTCGATAATTGGAAACAAATTACGTGGCCGGATGAATCACGTTTTCAGTTGCACCATGCCGATGGCTGAGTGAGAATTTGGCGGAAACAGCACGAAAGCATGGACCTCAAATGCATTGCTACAACCCTTCAAGCTAATGGAGGCAACGTTATGGTTTGGGGAATGTTTTCCTGGCATGCTCTAGGCCCTTTAATTCGTGTTGATCAACGTCTGACTGACACATCATATCTAAACATCGTTGCGGACCAAGTGCATCCTGTCATGTGGATGGTTTATCCCAATGGCGATGGCTACTTTCAACAAGATAATGCGTCCTGCCATAGTGCTCGTATTGTACAGGATTGGTTTCAGGAACATGCCGGTGAATTTACTTTGCTTAGGTGGCCCCCACAATCTCCAGATCTCGATCCCATTGAGAATTAATGGGATGAAGTTGAACGAGCCATCAGACAGCTGGATCCACAACCTTGCAATCTCACACTCCTGGAAAGTTCTATTCATCAAACATGGTCTCAGATTCCACAAACCACCTATCAACATCTCGTGGAGTCCATGCCACGAAGAATCGACGCAGTATTAAATGCAAAAGGTAGCCCAACGAAGTACTAAGGGTGGTGGTCATAATAAAGTGGTCACTCAGTGTATACCCTCCAAGCTAGCTCACGACACGTGCATTCTTTTGATAGGCTACGCGCGGTTAACGTCAAAAATAGGAGGTGGTCACAATAATGTGACTGAACTGTGTATAACCATAATTAAAACTAAAACTGTTCTACATTTTTATTAATAGTCGCATTTTAAATACAGTATCAAAAACTTCAGCCTTGTCTTCAGGTGGAGTTCTTAACTGATGGCTCTAAATTGAACAACCAAGTTGGAGCAGGGTTTTGCGCACCCTCAAACGGCAATGAAAAGTACGCAAAACAAATAAAATGGTCACAGAATGCTCCTGTATTCCAAGCAGAGCTTCTGGCGATTGGGGAAGCACTTGTTCGGCCTTACCGTACCAACGTTCGTACTCTTAAACGCAAAATAAATTCAAGCGCTCTTCAAGGACTTCTTACAACGAAATTATCATATGGTGTGTGCTGTTGGTCGGTCGATCCGTAGGTAGGTATTTCAGACGCTTTTCAAACTTACCTGGGCCAGGCACACCCTTTGTCCCCAATTGATTTATTTTATTAAACTTTGAATTGCTCCTCTGTTTTGAAGTTTTTCGAAATAATTTTATTTTGTAGAATATTTTGAAAAGGCATATTTTCTTCATATTCACTGTCCGGCAAGAATGCGTCCCTAACCCCAGTCAACAGAAGCCCATCACGATTCTCGAATACGTTATTCCGTATTCGCGAATCTTGATGGGCTCCCATTGCTGACGCTTACTCCCATAGCTCACTGGAAATAAGAGGCCCTGAAACGATTTAGTCACGTGACCAAAGGAGTCTGAGCTTCCCTGCTCTGAACTGCACGTGAGGTCGTGGACGCCATTAGTCCGTTAGTGTGTTGCTGTGAAGTTCATATTTCACTATTTTTATTTGTTATTGATTTTTTCCAAAGAAGAACGAATTAATACTCGTAATAACATATTATGCACATTTACCACTGCAACAGAAAAATATGTTAGAGAGAGTTTTTGAAAAAAAAAAAATGATTATTTACTTCTACCTGCTGGTTTCTGCTGTTACTGATATACAGGTAAGATTTCTTTTGTGTCTTAAGTAATATAACGTGCAAAGTTTAGTTATTTATACATACATTGAAGAAAGAATTTGTTATGCATATGCTTTGTTGGTAAAATTATCTCAGTTGTTTAACGGTTCATCATTACCGTAAAATGTATACATCTTAGGGAAGTTTTTGTTGCACCGCTTTTGCTTTTCTTAGTGGTAGATTTACTAAGTGCTTACAAGTCTTATTCTTTCAGTAATCCATGAATAAGGAACGCACTGACATCACACACCGGTACTGTTAACATTACGGGTAATAGGCCAGAACCAAAAATACCCAAGCCGGAACCTCTGGAATGACGGCGGAGCAAAGACCTTCACTAAAAATTGAAGGAAATTGAAAAAGTTCTGCAAAATTCCAACAGGGAGTTCACGAGGAGCGAAACAAAAATTGTAAACAAGCCGCCATTTTGGAATCGATGCAGACATCCAATATGCCATCAAAAACATTAAAATATGCGCATTTCGTGCCACAACGTTTTAAGTAATTTGTCAATAAGACAACAGCATATTTCATTTATTTTGTGCGGCAAATTTCAAAGTTTCCATCAGCTGGAATTCTAAGCGAAAGCTTCGTAAATACTATGTCAGTTTCGTTTAAACATTAGCATTTCCTTCATTTTGTGTAAAACTTTCAAAGTAATTTGTGAACTAAATATTCGCACATTTCATTCATATTGCAACACAACCTTCAAAGTTTCCATCAGCGCACATGTTAAGAAATTCTCCTGCTACCCTGTCACCCGTCCGATTCAGCCCATCAGCACATTACTGATAGCTCGACCACGCACACACTACAGCTGGGACTCAGTTGGTCACCTGATCTCAGCGACAGCCGTTCGTTACAGGTCCTCTTCTTTCTTAGTGGGCTATGCCATGGAACCGAGGCTGACGAAAAAGACAGGCTACGGTGCGAAATAGTCACGTGCACAACTTAGTGCTGTCGCCAAGTCAATCGGTTGAACAGCCATTGCATCGTTGGTTCAGTTATTTGTATTGAGTGTTCCGTTTATTGTCATTTGGATACACGTATAGTTTTGTGAGGTAGGTATTTTTATATTTCTAAGATAAGGTTAATTCTTAGTAAACGTTTTATTTAGTTTTAGTGATAATTATAGGTTTAATGAGTAGATCTTAGTTTCACACGTGTTGGAATCTGTTCATGTCTCGTGAATAGTGAAGTATAAAGAAGTGAGTTATTCTGTGGTGTTGAATTCTTATTTCAAATAGAATAATTAATATATTTTGCCAATGCCGATTCACAAAGAGCTTGAATATTACCAGAAATCAGGGCAACTTTTCAGGAAATTAGCCTTCGCAATTTGTATGACATTTGCATCTCCAACAATCGATAGCCCTTTCTTTACGAAATTAATGCTTGAACTGTTGCGTTGTAATGTGTGTCTGAATTAAAGACATTTTTTAATTTCGTAACTTAATGCAACTGTGATATAGCATTTGTCTGATTGAATTTACTAAAGCTGTCTGAACAGTGTGGACAGATTATGTAGAAAAACTACATGATCAACTTTATTCTAACTGCAATACATAGGGAACTACTTTCGATTAAAAGTTTCATATCTAGTTCTTCACTTGTATTAAAAATAATAATTTTTACAGGAATTGTCATGCCACAGTGTTGCAGTGTTAGTGGCTGCAAGTCAAATTATATAAGTCAAAAGGAGACTGTTGCAACTTTTGACATACCAAAGTAATGTATGCAGCAGATTTTGTATAAGACAAACTTTGTCTTATACAAAATCTGCTGCATACATTTAAACAGACAAAGTTCTGAACAGACAAAGTTCTGATTTTAGATTTCCTTGTTCATTTTCTGTTGAATGTTTGTGTATGAGTAGCTTGAAAACTAAATAGGAAAACATAAGTAACTCTCCTCAGCTGCAAAATACTCTTGAACTTAGTAAAAGCCAAACATGATAACCGAAATGATTTGTAATCACGTGAAAGAAAAACTAAGAAGTTGAAAGTCTGAACGCTTAGTTTTGTGTGCCTCTCCTTATTGCATAGTGTGCACAGAGTAAGTCCTGAGATAGGAAAAAGAGTTCAAACTATCAAATATTTTATACACATGTAAAGTGTATAGCCAGGTTGGTTAAAGCATTGAAATGTATTTTTTCTTCTGTAGTAAATGAAGATAACATTTCTGAAAAGTTATCTTTGAAACTGGAAAGTAAAGATCCATCATATTTGGTTTCATTTTATTTAACACTTGTATACCAGGAGGCAGTAATTCAGTTAGCGTCTCGTAACATTTCCGATCTTTTTTCTGCTTCGTCACATATTATTCACATAGTGATGCTGAGTGGTGGTGGCATTATGTACTGAAGATTTGTATTTAATTTTTGGTGGTGTCTTTTCTTTTTCAAATTGGAACTAATACTGTTTTGTGCGGCGGTTACCCGTCTTACACAATGTGCCTGTGATATACCTTTTTTATATTCTCCTATCCCAAGATATGCATCTTAATTTGGCAAGCTGTTTCACAGCAAAATGGGCCAGATGTCCTCATTTAAATAGCAGTTTTGATTTCATCAGTTCAAATTCATTTGAAAATCTGTGGACTATTTTCTTTCCGTGGAAGATGATGCCGTATTCCTTCGCGTCATGGGGTCTGGCTAGTCCCTCAACGACACCATACCCGTACGAGTTCCATGTCACTTATTTCCAGATTAATAAATGTTAGCAGTAAGATTGTAGCATTTTTGTTTACGTTTCAATACTGAACTAAAAAATTCCAGGAAATTTCTCTTATTTTTTATACTTGCCACTATGACTTCATTGCCATAAAATTTTTGATAAAAACACCTGTGAGAAGTTAACTGTGTGTGTGTGTGTGTGTGTGTGTGTGTGTGTGTGTGTGTGTGTGTGTGTGTGTGTGTCAGAGCTGAGTTCGGGCTCAATTTTAAGAGCCCGAGCCTGAAGTATGTCAGCTCGAACGAGCCCGAAAACTATGATTAACCTGTATAGGCATTTAAAAAAGTCTTCCAAACTTCCACTCTTTCCTACCCATGCAATTAACTGATGTCTTTTGCAACTGCAGAGTGGGGAAGGGATGTCTATCTATTTCTTTAACCATTAATTTCTTCCTGAAATGTTGGGGGGGGGGGGGGGTTATCAGGAAACATCTGGTGGCACAACAAACTATGTCGTATATTGCTCAATAGAATTAGCAGGGAGCTGCCCCTTTGAGGTAGGGAGCAAAATTCCGTCAGCTTGCTATCTACTATCTATACTTCTTAAAACTTATCATTGGCAGAAATCCTGTAATTCATGGCCTATGGTATTTTGTAATCCAAGCCCGGAATGGATAGCCCTGCAGAATTCCTACTCCCCATTTAGACCCAGTTGCTGAAGAATTCTCTTTAACAACTAGAAAGTGTAAAAAAAGCCTCGTGTGCTAAACCTTATAAAATCTTTTTAAAAGAAAAAGGAAGAAAAAATTTCCCCTCTCTCCAAGCCCGAACTCCAGTATTATGCAGCCAGCACCCGGTTCGGGCTCGGCCCATCTCAGCACTGGTGTGTGTGTGTGTGTGTGTGTGTGTGTGTGTACTAGTGCTTAGCTTGACATTTATAGTAGGTATATTGAAAGTAAAAATTTAATTTTGCCATAATGAGTAAATTTGGCTTCTACTAAAGAATGTTAGTAAAATGTATAAATTCCCTAGTGTTATGAAAAACTACTAACCAATTGTGCTTAATTCCTTTAGAAATGTGTGGGAAATAATTATTTATACTGTTGAAATGTTGTCTAATCCAAAATGTGATATCAAATATGTTTTATAAAAAAGTAGATCACAGTTAGGTATGAACATTACAAAAGTAGATTTTAGGTAAAGAAAATAATGGGCACAACTCATACATAAAATATTCAGATTGTAACACATACTGGAGGATCTAAAGCTGAGATAATTTTGATGTAACTTGTGATGATTCAAACTATTTGAAACAGGTCTTAATTTCTGCCATTGGTTAGCAAGAATTCTTTATTTATTTTGTTGTGTGTATCTATAACTTTGTTGCAGATGCTATCACATAAGGAAAGTTAGGGTAAACAATCTGAAGCTGAATACAGTTGCAGCTTGTGATGACTTCCTTCTTTCAAACTATTTGAAACATACATTTGAGGTACATTTATGTAAAAAAATGGACCCATTTGTTTATTTTTAATAGCATTTTTTACTTTGTTCCGCTTGAAGATGCAAGACAAATTGATAGTCAAATAGGTAAGTTGATACTTTTTCCAAATGTAGTATTTATGCTAATTTTTAAAGCAAACTAAAAATTTGATTTCTGAATTGCAGCAAAGTGCTTTAATAATATGAGGGTGGATCAAAAGTTAGTTACACTGTTGAATAAAAAAACCAAACAAAGATATACTCAGGGGATGTATGTTGGTTTAAAGGTACAACATTATTTCATTTTTCGACATAGTCGCCTAAGGACTGTAAACATTTATCGGAACGTGCGATTAACTTTCCCATACCTGTACAGAAAAAGTCCAGTTTGGTGCAACTAGTTAAGGACCGCACTTTTCACAGCCTCATCGGTTGGGAATCGTTGTCCACTAAGGTCCTGTTTCATTTTACCGAACAAATGGTAGCCGCATGGGGATAAGTTTGGGCTGTAAGGTGGATGTGGCCACACCTCCGACTTGAATGACTGCACCAATTCCTTTTGCTTTCCGTGCTGTGTAGCGTTGTTGGGCAGCAGAGTGACACCTTCACTCAACTTACCCCGGCATCTGTCCTTAATTGAATTTCGCAGATTTAATAGTGTTTGGCAATATGAGTCACTATTGATGGTAGTCTCTTTTGACAGAAATTCTGTGTAAACAACAGATTCACAGTCGCCATGACCTCTCCCGCAGACAGACAGTTGGACTTTTCACGTCTTCCTTGTTGGAAAGGTGACATGTTTCCATTCCATGGACGATCGTTTGATTTCAGTTACGTAACAGTAAATATGTGATTTCAGATTGCTTATAGAGATATTTCCCACGTATAATAATAAGAAATATTTTTTCCCCAATGTTTACCTGAATAACTGGGAATTTGCCAAGCATCGACCTGACTCTAAATAGCTGAGCTACGATGAAGCAGGGCTCGCTTTAACTGGCGAAAATCTGAGATTATTCAGATTAAATCACTCGGATGTTTGGGACTTCCTCATCCTGGATGGTGTAACGGTAGCATGCTCGAATGGAAATCGGGAAATGCAGGTTCGCTTCCTGCTCCACGGCGATGAATTTTTCAAATTTTCTGGTATGAAAGAGTTAGTAGCGCTAAATCTGCAATATCAGATTGCTTATTGGCTCATAATGCAATTAAATTTCTGTTAATGGTGAGCAAGAATTCTGTTTACTGAGCTATAGTTTGAATTAAATTCTAGTATGGAAATAGTTTTTTCTATTTTTGGCTTACCTAACAGTGTTCAATTATAGTAATTGTAAATTTACAAATACAAATGAAAGGAAAATTCAATAGTGACAAAAATGAATAATTTTATGAAAAAAAGTTCTTGCATTAATTTTTCACAAAACAATGAGAACATTTCTTGTGACAGAGTCCTTCATTCAACGTTTTTTTCAATTACCAAGAAAATAGCTTGTGCCAGAATGTGTTGTCACATAATTTTAAAGTGTTGAAATATATACAGATGAGGATTAATTTTTTTCTTCCCCCAAGTAGAAATAAGTAAAATAAACTAATGCACAGAGATGATTTGTATTAAAAGGGATCCTAAGCATTTTTTAAGAAGGAATTATTTCCCAAATTATGTACTTTTAGTGTACAGAAGCATTGTTCTAAAAATAACGCCATTAAACAAAATACATGCAATAATTCCAAAAATTTTATTTTTTCCAGAACAAGAAAAGAAATATAACTTTTTTTAATTTAGTAAGGAACGTTTTAGCCAGAGATATGTATATACGAGGGAACACTTTTTCTTCGACCTCAATATGATTTCGCTTAACGTTTTCCGTTTGCTATTAATATTCTGTACGCTCTGTATTAAACGAATTTTCTTTTCATTGTTGCTAGAAAATCATGAAGGCAAAAAGAAAAAAAAAAAATGAACTACACGGACAACGAAGAAAATATAGTTAATTTCATTAAATCGAGCAACATAACTTTCGAATATGTCTCTTGATACGACTTTGAACGGCTAAACGCAAAAATTCAAACTACACGGAAAACGAAAAAAAAAAATAATTCAGTAGTTAGTGTTAAACGATTAAGTTCAGTAGAACTCCCATTTTAATAATGTCCCTTTTAAACGTTTTCTTCTCAAATAGTTTTAAATTAATATGCAATGATTAGATGTGCCACCTTATATTCGCTGCGTGTTGGAAAATATAGCTCTCTACTCGGTCACCGTTTGCTCTCGGCAGCCCAAGCAGAGGCAACAGCACTAAGTTGGTCACGTGATCTCGTCGATACCCTTTCGCACCGAAGCCTGTCTTTCTCGTCAGCCTCGCATGGAACGAAGTGATGTCATAGCCAAAGTGCCAGCTGTCCAAGCGGGGTTCGGACATTTGGGCACCGGACTTTTGGGCACATTTGGGCACCCGGACATTTGGGCACATTCCCTTTTAGTTGGAACTGAAGAACAGGTTCTCTGCTTTAGAAGGCCTAACATCGGAAGAAGTGGACATCTCTGAAGTTAACAGAAAAGTAACCATAGCTCTTATGGAAACAGCAACAAAATTAGCTGGGTCTAAGAACAAGTTGCATGTAAATAAATTATCAGGAAAAACGAAAATGTTGATGCAAAAAAGAAGAGAGATGAGGACAACTAAAGAAGATGTGACTTCCAAAGTGGAATATATAGAGCTATGCAAGACAGTACGAAAAAGTATCACTGAAGACTTAAGAAAATTCAACTGTGAACTAGTGAGGAAAGCAATTGAAAACAACCAAAGCCTAAAGATAGCAAAGGGACATCTCAGTAAGGGAAGAAAACAGATTATGGCACTGAGAAAAGAAGATGGTTCTGTAACAAGAAATAGAGGCGAAATTTTGACAAGAGTGAAAGATTTCTACTCCAAATTATATGAAAGGGATGATACATGCACTCCAGACATCATGAAAGATACCAGTACCAGAGTTCCTCCAGTCCTTCCAGCAGAAGTTGCACATGCAATCAAGAACATGAAGCGGGGAAAAGCTCCAGGAGAAGATGGAATTACTGTAGACATCATACAAGAAGCAAGTGGAGAAATCGAAACAGTACTCGCCCAAATTTTCACTCGATGCCTTAATGAAGGAAAGATTCCTGAGGATTGGAACACCGCTACAATGATCCTGCTACATAAGAAAGGTGACATTGAGGATCTCGGAAACTACAGACCTATCAGCCTCCTATCAGTAGTTTATAAAATCTTCACTAAAGTTCTTTCACACCGCTTGAAGGTAACACTGGACATGGCTCAACCGAGAGAACAAGCTGGATTCAGGAGTGGCTACAGCACAATAGATCATATCCATGTGTTGAGAGAACTAATTGAAAGAGCGAGGGAATATGAATTTCCATTGTGCATGGCTTTTATCGATTATGAAAAAGCCTTTGATTCGGTGAAACCATCAGCAGTTACAATGGCTCTGAAAACCTGCGGTATTGAAGATGCATACATTAATATTATTAATAACATCTATGAAAATGCAAGAGCAAAGATTAGGCTGTTTGAAAATACAACACACATAAAAATTGGAAAGGGAGTGAGACAAGGTGACACCATATCTCCGAAGCTCTTTAATGCCACATTGGAGGGTGTTTTTCAGTCACTGAGCTGGGAAAACAAGGGGATAAAGATTAATGGAGATTATCTAACCCACCTTCGTTTTGCTGATGACGTAGTCATTTTTGCAACTAGCCCATCAGAGCTGCAGAGTATGATCCAGGAACTTGCTGACAAGAGTAGAGAAGTGGGATTAAAAATGAACTTTCGGAAGACAAAAGTGATGTTCAATGCTTTTACAAGAAATGAAGATTTATCGATTGATGGAGAAAAGCTGGAGATAACAGACACGTACGTTTATCTTGGACAGCAGATATCAAGTGAGGGTCACATTGGTGAAGAAATTAATCGGCGTACAAAACTTGCCTGGAGAGCTTTTGGAAGAAACAGCATAATTTTCAAGAGCAATATGCCATTATGTCTTAAAAGAAAAGTGTTTGATCAATGCATCCTTCCAGTGCTTACGTATGGTGCAGAGACGTGGACCTTAACTAAAAGAGACATACAAAGGCTGCAGATAACTCAAAGTAGCATGGAGAGGTGCATACTTGGTGTAACCAGGAGAGATAAGAAGAGGAACTCGTGGATCAGAAAAATGACAAGAGTGGAAGACATCATGATCAGAGTTAAATCCCTGAAATGGCAATGGGCTGGACATACTGCCAGAAGGACAGATCATCGATGGACAGCCGAAATTTTAGATTGGATTCCAAGGGACAGGAAAAGACCCAGAAGAAGACCACATGGGAGATGGGTGGATGAAATTCGAAAGTATGCAGGGGTGACATGGAGGAGACTGGCACAAGACAGACCGTTGTGGAGAAAACTTGGGGAGACCTTCATCCAGCAGTGGATTGATAATGGTTGACAATGATGATGATGATGATAGCAATTGGCGTTTCTTGGCCCAATAGTAAGAGATTGACCGAGAAAATGTTCGCCGTAAGTTACTTAGGCACTAAATATTTACGGGCACGAGCCTACTCAATAAACCTGTCGGGGGGGGGTATATCAAAAGTGTAAATTATGAACAATTTCTCGTCCGATCGGGAGATTTTCAGCATTTACAAACTACAACTGGAGACATTATCTCAGGGCGTAAACCTACTGAGCACACCTGTCGGGGTGGGGGAATACTAAAAGTGTGAAATATAAAAAATTTCTCGTCCGATCGGGAGATTTTCAGCATTTACAAGCTACAACTCGTAACATTGTCTGAGCGCACGTGCCTGCTCTGAAAACTTGTGTGTGTGTGTGTGTGTGTGGGGGGGGGGTTATACCAAAAGTGTAAAATATGAAGAATTTCTCCCTGGTTGGGAGAATTTCAGCATTTATAAGCTACAACTCGGCAGATTATTTGAGGGCACATGCCTACTCAGCAAACATGTCGGGGGGGGGGATATGATAATTGTGAAATATAAAGAATTTCTTGTCCGATCGGGAGATTTTCAGCATTTACAAGCTACAACACCCCCCCTCGCCCGATAGGTTTCCTGAGTAGGCACATGCCCTCAAATAATGTGTCCAGTTGTAAATGCCGAAAATCTGCCGATCGGACGAGAAATTCTTTATATTTTACATTTTTGAAATTAACCCCCCCCCCCCCCGACGGGTTTGCTGCGTAGGCACATACGCTCAGAACAGAAAATTTGTCGAGCTGCAGCTTGTAAATACTGAAAATCTCCCGATCGGACGAGAAAGTCTTCATATTTTACACTTTTGGTATCCCCCCCCCCTCACATACACAGGATTGCTGAGTAGGCACATGCCTTCAAATAATGTGTCGAGTTGTAGCTTGTAAATGCCAAAAATCTCCTGATGGGAGGAGGAATTTTTCATATTTTACACTTTTGGTATTAACACCCCCCTCCATCGCCGACAGGTTTCCAGAGAGTGCACATGCGCTGAGAAAATTTGACGAGTTGCAGCTTGTAAATGATGAAGATCTCCCGATCGGAAGAGTAATGAGAAATCTTGATATTTTACGCTTTTGGTATCCCCCTAGTTTCCTGAGGCAGCAGATGCCCTCAGACAATTCGATGACTTGTAGCTTGTAATGGCTGAAAATCTCCCGATCGGACCAGAATTTTTTTATATTTCATATTTTAGGTTTTAAGCCCCCACACTCCACACACACACACACTCGACAAGAGTCTGGGTTTCGTCATACTCGCAGAGAATTTGTTTAGTTATAGTATATAGAAAAATATCGCTGAAAATCTCCCGATCGGACCAGAAATTTTTTATATTTCATATTTTAGGATTTAAGTCCCCCCCTCCACACACACTCGACAAGAGTCCTTTGTTTCCTCATACTCGCAGAGAATTTGTTTAGTTATAGTTTATAGAAAAATATCGTAAATAAGAAAATACGAAATTACGGACATTTTATGTGTGCTTGGGGGGGGGGGGGGGTAAGAAAAATCCTTACCTCCTTCAAGGCTGTCAAACATTTAAAAAAAGGTTTCGTCTATTTTAGTGTTTTAAATTTATCAAAAATTTGGCTATATTAACGGGGGGGGGGGCTCTTCTTCCCTTGGACACCCAATTGTCGTTTGTCTTACTGGAAACTTTTTCTCCATTCAATTGCCCTCACAGCGAAAAAAACGGCAATTTTCGTACGGCCCCTCAAGATTTGTGCCGAAATGTCCGGGTGCCCAAACGTCCTAAACTCGTCCAAGCGCTCCATTGGGTTGAACGCAATTCTGTGCTATTTGATCAGCTACGTGTTTTATCGGAGGACCACAGAAATCTTAACTTTTTTCAGCACAAACAATTACTTTACACACACACGTCTTTTTCATATCATTACTTCAAAAAAAAAATTTTTTTTTCCAAGAACCATTTACGGAGTCTTACTTTTCCAAGTACTTTCAAGGAGTACGAGCCATGCGAACAGGGAAGCATAAATGTGTATTCATATAGCATATCCTTCTCTGAAGGCACTAAGTAAATTTAGGTGTAAGAACCCTCTGGTGAGGGAAATCACAGCTCAGTTGGGGAGCAATTCCAGCGATCACCGGAGTTTCCACTGGATTGGGAGCCATGTCGGAACGATCAGCGAAAGTGACCACTAGGAAATGTGAGGTGGACTTTTCTATGAAAGCACCATTCCAGAGCGCGTGGACGAGGATGAGACATGCCATCATTTAAAGTAAAGAAGGTGGGACGGAGGAAATACGGGAAGGAAAACTTTTGTGATTTCCCCCAAGGTGATGAGTTAGATCGGCTTCTTAATCAAGTATTATCGGAGCATGGCACCTCTCCGGAATACATGAGAAGGTTTGCAATTAGGGAGAGAGCATGTGGCTGTGGGGTCCAGACCGCGGACATAGCTCACTTGATTCTTGACTGTGCCTTTTTGTCAGACGGATGAGATGTTCTCATTCACGGAACCGCAAAAAGACGACGAACTGGAAAACAAATTCTGGAAAACAAACTTACTTGATTCAGTACGCAAGGACTGGGAAATAGATAGTTCAACTGGTTCGGGAGATCATGGACGAGCAAGATGATATGATCTCTTTACGAGTACAGCAGAAGTGGTAAGACCCACTGGCCGTTGAACGGATGTTAAGGATGGGCAACTCAGCACAGATTCCACATACTAAATCAGGAAAGGGTCAAAAAGGGAACGCCTCAGTGTAAATACTCATAATCATTCTCACTTAATTTCACATACCATCTTTATCTTTTGCATGCAGTTAAACGTTTTAATGTGTTTTTTACGCTTTCCAATGTAGGTTGAAAAAGCGTATATGCTACAGCTTTGTCCGTCCGTCTGCCCGTCTGTTGGCACGATAACTAGCGTAAAAATGGTTCGATTTCGATGAAATTTTAGTATGTGGTAGGGGACTACCTGGGGACGAACCCTATTGAAAATGGACGAAATGGGGTCAAAGATCACGGCATAGGAGCGGGATCCATTTCATTGCCTTTATGCGTCATAACTTGCATAAATATGGTTCGATGTCGATGAAATTTTAGTATATTGTAGGGACCACCTGGGAATGAACCCTATTGAAAATGGGTGAAGTGGGGTCAAAGGTCAGGACATAGGAGCGGGATGCATTCCATTTCCCTTATGAGTAATAACTTGCGTAAATATGATTCGATGTCGATGAAATTTTAGCATATTGTAGGGAACCACCTGGGAATGGACCCTATTGAAAGCGGGTGAAGTGGGGTCAAAGGTCAAGACATAGGAGCGGGATGCATTCCATTGCCCTTATGCGCCATAACGTGCGTAAAAACGGTTCGATTTCGATGAAATTTTAGTATGTGGTAGGGGACCACCTGGGGACGAACCCTATTGAAAATGGACGAAATGGGGTCAATGATCAGGACATAGGATGGGGATCCATTCCATCGCCCTTATCCCATACTATTAAAGGAGCAATTCTTGTATGTATGTAAATTTTATTTTGAAAACGGTTCTAAGGATTTTGATGAAAGTCGTTAACGTACCGTTTTCTGGTACTGGAAATCGATTTAGCTTGATCTCGACTTTAGGAAAATTCATTTAGTGGGTAAAATAACCACTCCGAATTGCCACGTTTTTACTGTCATGGCGTAGTCCCATTAATGTTGTCCATGCTTAGAAATCTTATGACGTCACAATCTCGATCTTGAGATGTGGGCGCGCGGTAACACCATCTGTCTCATTACGTCACGCATTGTGTGTGGATCCTATTAAAGTTTTATGACGTCACACTCTTTCGAGCGGATGGTCGCGATTCCCATCTGCCTCATTACGTCACGCGTTGTGTGCGTATGTCCGGCCGCACGATAACTCGCGTAAAAATCGTTCGATTTCGATGAACTTTTAGTATGTGAAAGGGGATCACCTGGGAAGGAACCCTATTGAAAGTTAACGAAATGGGGTCAAAGGTTAGGACATAGGAGCGGGATCCATTCCACTGCTCTTATGCGTAATAACTAACGTAAAAAAAGGTTCGATTTCGATTAAATTTTAGTATGTGGTAGGGGACTACCTGGGGGCAAACCCTATTGAAAATGGACGAAATAGGATCAAAGGTCAGGACACAGGAGCGAGATTTATTCCACAGCCGTTATCATCATAACTTGAATAATGATTTCTGGTATGTTGGAAAGCGTATTATAATCAATGCATTGCATGATTTTACTAACTTGTTCTATTTTCATCAATGTAACTTCGATGTAAAGTGCATTAAGATACTTTGTATTTTTGAGAATAATAAAGGACCGCTCCGTTACCGAAGAATAGTTCAGCGGGGCGAAACATTTCTCCCACCACAAGCTCCACTTTTTGGCCACCCTGCCCATATAAGCACGTGACATCTCGGACGTAGAGGCGCTCGGTGGTGGGGCCGCGGAAGAGAGCACAGCTGCCGGTTGCCCGGCCTGTTTTGGCCGAGTTGCCTGTATGGGCTTCTCGGACAGGATTGCTTTCGCAAAAGCCTTCAAACAAAAACAACTTAAATGAATCCCTTTAGTTCCTGTTGAGCTACCTGGTGGCGGTACAGGTTGAGTCATCAGTCCTTTGTATACTGGTGTATAACATTCAATAAACCACTAATGAATTAATACACTTATAAACACCCCACGTGAAATCAATGGCATAGCTACAAACATCTTTGATGCCCACTCTGCATGTGGGCACGTTATCTGTCTTAGGTTGCACTAACGAACTTCAATCTGAATCACTAAATCTGATATTACTGCAGAATGGTGATAGTACTGGCCAGAAATAGATACTGGCAGCTTTATTATCCTGATTTAATGGTAAATCATCTAAAAAAGGCGCAAAGGCAAACGGAAAAAATCCATATACTGTATTTGTTGTTTTATTAAAAAGATAAAAGCTTTATGACAGAAATTCAAATTCTGGAAAACATAATTTTCGGAACAGAATCTGAAAACTCTGACGCCAAGTAAAAATTTTCAGGCGCCATGGCGACTGAGAGCCTTAGACTTGTCTACCCTTGCTCTAAATGCCTAAAAAAACCATAGTCCAAAAGAGTTCTGGTGAAATTGTCTTACACCACTGTTAACTTGTACAAGGATTTATATACACATACACACCCAACACACTCTCCATTTGAAGGTGTGCAACACATTCACAGATATGATGTACATATACGTTTTAATATTTATGTATTAGTCCATTTCATTACCAATACAGCACAGTTGTTAATAGCAGCTAACATTTACATGAATTCCTCAGTTTTACCTTCAAGTATCTTCTACCATAACGCGATATTTATTTTTATATATACGTAATATACACTGAGTTAGCTAAGCATTAGGAACACCTACCTAATAATGCGTTGGTTTAGCCTTCGGTGCAAATTCTACAAGGTGTCGAACATCCTCAATGCGCAACTTGACCCATGTCAGCTCCAGTAGCTCCGTTATTTCACGCTCATTCCGTGGAGGAAGATCAGCAGTTCTCACATCACGTTCTAGCATCAGCACACCCTACAAATGTTCAATTGGGTTACAGTCAGGGGAGTTTGCGAGTCAAGAAAATGTGGCGAATTCGTTGTCGTGTTCCTCCAACCACTCAGTAGTTATACGAGTACAATGACAGTATGAACTGTCTTGTTGAAAGATGGCACTGTGGTCAGGGTAAACGTCCTGCATATATGGATTGAGATGGTCGACTAACGGACCGCATAGTAGCGTTCACCATTCAGTGTTTGTGGGATGATAACTAACGGACCGAGCTAGGACTTGCGAGGGAAGAGCTCCCTAGATCAGACTACCACCTCCATTGGTCTACTGAACTCCTGCAACTCTGCGACCAGGGGATAGAGCTTTCTGCTGTTTGTGCGAACCGGGCTGTCAGCATACTGCAGCAGGAAACGGGACTCATCACTCCAGGCGACCTTCTTTCATCTGTCGAGGGTCCACTAAAGAAGTTCCTTGGCCCATTCGAAGCTTTGTTTGCGATGACTAGGCGTCACCATGGTAACCCCTCGTTGGTCTCTGGCTGTGAAACTCCAGGCGAACAAGGTAAAGCGCATGGTGCATGTGGAAATAAGTCGAACTGCACCGCTGTTGTACTGGCTTGGTGAGTTGGGTGAATGTTGCAGGTCGTTGCTGAGATGCCAGTCGTGGCACCAGACGCTCACCTCTAGAATCAACAGCGCGTGACTCACCAGTGAGAGTCTTTCTGCTGGATGTCTATGCACGTTAATCCAGTTTTGGTACAACTTTGCTTCAGAAGTTCGGCAGCAGCTAACAAGTGCGGCTGTTTCTGAAATACTGGCACCTGACCTCCGGGTCCCAACTATATGTCTGGGCTCAAATTGGCTAAAGTAGCCACGTTTCCCCATTACTGGCAAACATTTCCTGTTTACGTATAGAGGATACGTGTGCACAATTTACAGTAGCCATACATCACGTTGATATCAAGTGGCATTTCGTTATCGCTCCAAATATATAAAACGGGGGGGGCTTAATGCAAAGCTAACTTAATGTACATGAATATAGCAGTCTAATATTTCTTTGGTTTTTCTTGTCTAAAGCGTATGTTTACAAATTTCGCATTCTGATTCATTTCAGTGTGCACATGATTTGTGAAGATATCAATATTTACGGCAACCCATGTTAATATTAGGCAGTTCGGGAAGTACAGTAAGTTAACACCTTTAAACTACCACAATTTCTGTAATAGCAAAGCAATGGTCATAGTATTCAATAATAAGTTTCCAAACTGTGGACAAATTCGCGGAAACCATTAAAAGTACCACTATGTAACATGTCTGTGATGTGGAGATCCAAATTCTGTTTGTTGTAGTGAGTACCAACATCTGTCCTCATTTACAAACGGTGAAAACAGTTGAAATCACACTATCTTATTCCCGTGAGTACAATGTAAAAAAACTTCTGAAATTCACGGTCAACTTTCCGTCATTTATTTCGTGAATTAACGGAGCATATTTCTGATACAACCTTTTCCGTGAAATAACGGAAAGAAACCTGAATTTCACGGAATTTTCGTACTACGAGAAAATTATGAATTTTCAAAAACCTTTCCGACGTTAAATTACCGTTTTAGAGATGTGTTAACGGAAAATTTTGAATTTTCAGATACCTTTCCGCAACTCCTTTTGTATAATTACCGGAAAATCCCCGTTCTCACTTTTTCGGTATCCGTGTGACGAGAAATTACCGGTAATAGGAGCGATTGCTGAGAATACTTGAGGTTTGATAAACTTTTAAATTTCAATCATCTCTCGAATTTCGAAGTTCCGTAGCGATTTCGGATATTGTGGATAGCATATCGCATGGATTTTGTTTCAGATCAGATCAGATCATATGTAGAGGATCTTAGAAAGGGAGTATCTGACCCCAGGTCTTAAACAACCCTTAGAAATAGGAAGCTAGGAGATTTGGGCTAGAGTTCCCGATAGGAAAGTGACCCGGAAGCGAGGTAGAAAGGGGAGGACGACGCCCTTATTTATTACCTGGGGGCCAGTACCCGGGGTCCGACGGCTTAACGTTCCCATCCGACGCACGGCGGATATTTAGTGGTTCGAGCGTTCGTACTTGCCTGGGGTCGAACCTGAGGTCTTCTCCATGGCAGTCACGAGCGCTGACCACAAGGCCATCCGCGGCCCATGGATTTTATTTATTGTGGCATAGGATATTTCTTCTCCTTTCCCCTATTTGGTACACCAGCTACTTATTATACACTGAGTGGCCACTTTATTATGACCACCTAATAGTTTTAAGCAAATGATCTATAGCTGCACGCTGTTGCCGCCAGAGGGCGAAGCTAGTATAAAAAGGGAAAGCTTATCACTTCCACAGTAGTAGAAGGGATTTTTGGGTGACGAGATGGGTAAAAAATGCGATTTGACGGACTTTCAACGTGGGATGATTGCAGGAGCTCGGAGCCATGGAACGAGTATCCTCGAAACCGCCGAATTCGTGAAATGTTCCAGAGCCGCTGTTGTTGAAGTGTTTAAAGACTGGACTGTCAGTCAAAAAACAGGGTCTCTACGTGCAACGCGTGGTCGTCATCGACTAGTGACTGCTCGGGTGGAACGGAGAGTGTCCAGACTGGTAACAGACAACAGAAGAGCAACAGTGCAGCAAATTACAGACCATCTTAATCAAGGATCCCCTCAAATGATCTCTGCACGCACTGTTCGCCGTACACTACATCGGATGGGATATGGCAGCCGAAGGCCTGTTCGAACACCTTTGCTGTCTGCAGTTAACAAGAGAAAACACGTCTGCAGTTCGCACAAGGACTGGGCAGTCGATAATTGGAAACAAATTATGTGGTCCGATGAATCACGTTTTCAGTTGCACCATGCCGATGGCCGAGTGAGAATTTGGCGGAAACAGCACAAAAGCATGGACCCCAAATGCATTGCTACAACCTTTCAAGCTGGTGGAGGCAACGTTATGGTTTGGGGAATGTTTTCCTGGCATGCATTGGGCCCTTTAATTCGTGTTGATCAACGTCTGGCTGACACATCTTATCTAAACATCGTTGCGGATCAAGTGCATCCTGTCATGCGGATGGTTTATCCCAATGGCGATGGCTACTTTCAACAAGATAATACGTCCTGCCATAGTGCTCGTATTGTACAGGATTGGTTTCAGGAACATGCCAGTGAGTTTACTTTGCTTAGGTGGCCCCCACAATCTCCAGATCTCAAACCCATTGAGAATTTGTGGGATGAAGTTGAACGAGCCATCAGACAGCTGGATCCACAACCCTGCAATCTCACACTCCTGGAAAGTGCTATTCATCAAGCATGGTTTCAGATTCCACAAACCACCTATCAACATCTCGTGGAGTCCATGCCACGAAGAATCGACGCAGTATTAAAGGCAAAAGGAGACCCAACGAAGTACTGAGAGGGTGGTTATAATAAAGTGGCCACTCAGTGTATATTGTGTTACTGTAAGAGACAGGATACTTACAGATGATTATACGATGTCTATGTATCAGTCTTTGGAGACAAAAGCTATTATAGCTATCAAGAGTACATTTTATATTTAGTTTTTGCGTGTGTGTGTGAAATAAATACTAAAAAAAAGTACATTTCACCTTTTTTAAAGATAACTGAAAGTCATTGACAGTTTAAAAATCAAGTTGTAAAGCATTTTCTTGCTTCAAAAAATCAGGATGAAAAATGCTTAGGTTGTGTAAAGTCTTCCTATAGAAAAAATATATATTACAAACCTATTCAGAAAAATAATAAGCTCCAACAGAAAATAAAATGACTAAATCACTCGCATTTAACTACAGAAAAACAAAATTTCAACGGCCCCAAATTCATTTTATGATCTACGTGAAGCTGATCGCCGAGCGTTTGTAGTAGCTCAGTTGTTAAAGGCGCGAGTTACCTTTTGAGCCGGCTTCAACGTCGGGGGTTCGATCCTGACTATGTGAAAGAATTATGTGGGTAAGTGCTGAGAAGAATAGGATCGTCGATTTTGCGGAATTTTAGTTTAAATACGGAAAACCTGAAATGGGCTTTTCTGAAATAAACGGAATTTTTGTCTACGGAAAATCTGTGAAAATACGGAAGTTAAAATAAACAGGCATTTTTAAAAACGGAAATTTCTGAAAAACACGGATACCTACCGGCAATTTCGCTGTAAGTTATTTTCAGAAATTTTCGGTGAATTCACACCACTTATTTTTTACAGTATATCGTGATTAATGTGTGCGGTACCCACGTCGCTATTTTGCTCACCTTACGTCAGCACGGCATAAAACTTTGTATGAGGGATACCCAGTTTGTGGGAAGGCAACAATACAAAACTACTGTATGGCCTCTTGGACGCACCGTATGGCTTCTTACCTTGAAGTTGAAATCGGTAGATGGCATCTTGCAGCATCTTTGGATTATGTCCTGCCTTTCTTATATATCATTTCATCCAATGGACAATATTCATGTGACGTCAGAAGTGGGTTTCTGCGGACCAACATGGCTGCTGATTCAATGTTTTCGTTATTTGATTATCCCTTACTGTTGGTTAATTTTTACAATCCTAACGTCATGGAGTTTGCCGACGAATTAATGGAGCTACAGGGTGAAGAAGAATAAATTAATTTCTGAGCAAATCAAGGTTGTAAAAATATACCAAGACAATTTTGTATTCGATGTTTATTTCGCATGGCGTAGGAGAGCATCGCCATTAGACATCATGAAGTTTTTAATGCAGCATTTCTAGTACACTGTATTCTAAATTTTCATGTTCTTATTGTCAGACATCGGCGAAATATCCGAAACATAAACTTGGGAATCTTTTTTGTAAAACAGAAACAAACTAGGGTTCACACGCTAGGCAATCTGCTTAAAAATTAAATGAATGCGTAATATTAAATAACAGAGAAATTATAGATATGAAAGATAAATAGATAAATTATCGATATGTTTGTTTCATTCTTTGAGGAAAGTAGAACTTAATTCGTAATTTACCGATTCAGATATTCCATCAACTGTCTCCTAATTTTTTTTTTTTTTTGGAAATCAAAATTCGAAGGAACACTACGGGATTTCAACTGTCTTTGATTCGTAGTGTCATAACATCCAAAATCTTTTTCGTTAAAGTGAGCAAAACATATTGGAGAGTGCACAATGCACATTGGGATGGAAATCACCGCGTTTCATTTCACACAGCCATTTCTTTAACAATATCGTCTTTTTCAGAGAAAAATTAAAGAATGTTCTTACCTCTACACAATTTAGGTTGCAGGATTTATTAACACAACCATCCGATGAGAAAAAGTTAAACATGTCGTTAATAAATTATAAAATTAGGGAAATCACGATTTTCCTGAACTGCTGCAACGTAACGCCATTTTAAGCAATGGGGAAACTGTAAGTTATTTTCAGAAATTGTTTTTCAGAAACAAAAATTCCGCATGTAAACAAACTGTTGTTGTTACCATGAGTAAAGACAATTGGATACAAATATTCCATCAACTGTTGTTGGTCCGCTGCCACGGAAATGCAATGCGAGGTGAATAAGGTCCATTGTACACCGCCATTTTCTTAAGGGGTATCTACTGCTGTCCGCACTGTTCTTTTTTTCGGTTTAACGACCACCGTGAGCAACTCGATGGGCTATAAAGCGGCAGGGCCGGATTAAGGCGGGGTCTCTAGCGGGGCTATATAGCCTAGGGATAGGGATCCCAGACGTCTCGTAAAATACGGGATTGTCCCTTTGTCCCGAGAAAACTCTCCGGGACAGCTTTTTGTCCTGCATTTTAGAGTTCAAGACTGAAAAAAACAATCAATGAGTTACAATTTCTATTCTTTTACAAACATATTTTTAACCTGCTCGCCAAGCATCCCCCAGACTGGCTGTTATCTCCCGCGTCTAACTCTGTGGTCAATGCTCTCATTACGTAGGCAAGCACAGCCGTGGCAGACTGATATCGGGGGAGAGGAGGGCACGTGACCTCGACACCTGGTGGATGCAGCTCTGAAGTCCAAAGAAGATAGTGAAGTGAAGGACATGTTGGAATTCAAACATTTAGATGAAGTCTGGGTGGATCTCTTAAAAAAATGTTGAAGGAGAACTATCAAATTTAAAGAAAGTAGTGGAGTTCGTTATGTGTATCCCTGAAACAAATACGTGTGTCGACATATTAGTTTCTCGCGTGAACGCACTGTGGACTGATTAGAAAAACAAATTGTCTGTAAAAACTGTAAAATCAATGCTTATTGTAAAATCATTCTTCAATGAGGATTGTGTAGCTTTTCATGACATAATTCTTAAAAACAAACAATAGTTAAATGAAATTCATTCTTCAGAAAAATATTGCAAGAGGGAGCAAGACTGATTGATTATTAAGAATAGTTAGAATCCTTTTGTAAGACTGGCATATGTGATGGATGCGCATACTAAACTTTCACCTTCAGTCGTAAGTGTCCCGTATTTTTTTCCAATGTATCTGGGATCCCCAACGGGTCCAGAAGGCATGCCGCTATACTGCAAATAATACACAGCTTATATATTTGAATATGGAGAGAAGTAAAATTGTTTTAGTTTTGTCTCGTATGCAGTAGCGTCAGAACTCTTTTTTGACAGCGGCGGCAAGATGTCGGAGAAAAAAGTATTTTATCATTTCATAAAATTTATCGTACTACTGTAAAAGACGACGTGCTAACTTCATTACGAAAAAATGCTGGAATTTTTTTTTCGATTGAACATTCATCTTAAAAAAAAAAACATTTTCATATCCATATACACTATCTACCAACAAATAATTGGACACTCCTGCAATCGACGATATCTGCGGTCCTGATACACGTCACGGCCGCCGCCGTTGAATATCGTGTGGGAAACAACAACGCAACCAGTAGCATGCAAGATGCCACGCAGTTCGGAGCTCTCTGATTTCGAGAAAGGTGTAATCGTCGGGTATCACAGAAATGGCCGATCCATACGTGACATATCCAGCGAGTTGAAGTACCCAAAATCGATAGTGGCCTACGTGATTCGTAAGTGGAAGATGAGAGGTGACTGTTGGAATGTGCCCCGACTCGGCAGACCCACAAAACTGAGAGTTAGAGACCGACTGGTGCTGGCCAGAGAAATTCGGAAGAACCGCACCACATCGATGGGCCACATCCGAGAGGAGTTTCAACAGGTATCCGGGAGTGTTCTTTCGATGAATACCATCCGTAAGGAAGCCCATCTGCTCGGTTATCATGGACGTGCTGCCGCCCACAAGCCTTTCATCATAAAGTCCAATAGCGCTGTTCGGCTAACGTGGTGCACAGAACGTCGACAGTGGACCGTTGAACAGTGGAAACAGGTTATCTGGAGCGACGAATCAAGGTTCACCCTCTACCGTTCGGATGGCAGGGTCTGGGTTTGGCGTCTGCCTGGAGAACGCCTCTGCCGGAATGTATTGTGCCAACTGTGAAGTTCGACGGCGGCGGTGGAATTATGCTATGGGGGTGTTTCTCCTGGTATAGCATGGGACCCTTGGTCGCAATTCCTGGTAGACTCAACGCCGAGACCTACTGCACCATTTGGATGACCATGCGCTTTCTACGTTGTGGCAGTTTTACTGGGTGGACCCATGTTACTTTCAGGAGGACAATGCTACCTGTCATGTTGCGAGGTCCACCATGGCTTGGTATGGTGACTATGGGGTTAATCGAATGGACTGGCCTGCGCAGAGCCCAGACCTTAACCCTATCGAGCACCTCTGGAACGAGTTGGAGCGTCGACTAAAGGGGTGCCCCCCCCGTCCGAAATCGGTGAAAGAACTGACCTGTCTTCTCCAAGCCGAGTGGAAGAAAATACGGCTAGCCGTCGTGCAACGCCTGGTTGAGAGTATGCCCCGGAGGGTCGCAGCTGTAATCGCCGCTCGTGGAGGCTCCACCAACTATTGAAGGTGAATAAACTTCGTTTTCCTTTGCTATCACAGGTGTCCAATTACTTGTTGGCAGATAGTGTAGTTTCCCAATCTAAACTAACTGTACACATAAACGGCCTTCAACTATAGACTTTGATACTTCCAGATTGGTACGAGACGATATAATTAAACATTGAAGGAACCTATATCTCATTCCTCACCCTACTTTCATTTCCTTATTTAGTTTTACTCATTTTTTTTAGAGGAAGATTAATTTTTTACCCTTAATGAGACACAAAACGTTGCTGGTCTTTAAACGGGAATCAGCCCACTGGTCTGTTTAATGGGGCTAGCATTTCTTGGGGTCTCAGGAGTTGCTTTAAATAAAAAAAAAAAAAAAAAAAAATTAGATTTCTAGATAGTTCATAGTAAAAAATGAAAAGCAGTACACAATTTCTATCAAAACGAACTTACAAAAAAAATCCGAATGTTTGAGAGTTCCAATCACGAACATATGTAATTCGGAAAGAAAGAAAACTGAGAGGGCAAATGTGATGCTTTGCCGTCCCTACTCATTTGCGAGCGGGCAACATCCACCTCTGCCCCCGCGGTTCCGACGCCGGTGCTCGTATGATTTTTTTTATTAATTGGAGGTTTATTGGACTTGGTTGACAGATGCATTGACATATGTATATAGTGTAGACATTTTTGGGAGACTGTTACATCAACAAGTACAAATCAAACATGGTACACAGCAGTGGCGTATGCTGATTGCGAGAAGTGAGTAATCTATACATAGTTGTAAATCGAAGGAATGCAGATACAAATATCCATTAAGAAATTTGTTTTATCACAGTAATAAAATTTGCATTGCAGTTGCAAATTTAAGAGCGTTTTAAACAATATACATCATAAAATATATAACTAATGTACATAACAACTACAATTACATAACGATATTCAGTTAACTTAAACATGAATTTTAAAAGTCTCGTTTGGGCCTAAAACATTTCTATTACAGCGTTATGGAAATTGAGCTGGGGATGATTTCTGAGCTGTTCCAGTAAGGTAATTTCTATACTGAGAAGAGCTTAACCACTAAGTCTTTCTTGAATCCAGTGTTTTCCATACACAGTTTTTTCGGTGCTAAAGACCCGACACGGCCAGCTAAATTTATTTACATTTGAACATCTTGCTAGCCACAGAGATTTGGAACGAACGGAATCGGAAAAGTGCCTGGAGTATTCACGATTTTTATCTTTGTATTTTGCAGTAAATCTTAGTTCAGGATTTGCTATTTATTAGGGATAGGACATTCGAATCCTCGAATCCCGTGAATCTTGAAAAAGATTCGAGATTCGAAAACTCGAATCTTCGCACTTTTTTCGTCATTCGAATCTTAACCTAAAAAACTTGGCGTTTGATGCTTGTTGTAGAGCGATGTTCGTTCGAATTTTTGTCAGCATGACTAGTTCTGACATTAGAAAACAATCGAAGAAGATCATTAAAAGAGTGTACACAGCTATTTGAAATAGCTCATTATTTCCCAAAATTTGAGGAAACTCACTAAAAAGTTCTTAATCACACCACCATCGACAGAAGTCTCAGAAAGACTATTCAGCACATCAGGTGTCATAACTGATAAAAAACGAAGTAGGCTAGACTCAGAGTGAGTTCGAATGCTAGTGATTTTAAATAAAAATCTCCATTAAAGGTTTCTGATTTCTTTACATTGCCCTGAAAGTGTTTAGTGTTTTTATTAAGTCTTAAAAACAAACATGTTTTTGATTTTTCTTAATTTTCTGGAAAAAAATTTATTCAATTTAGTGTTTATCTACATTAACTCTTGAAATAATCCTCCCCACCTCTACACTTGCTTTGATTTAAAAAGGTTTGGGAACTTCTGTTAATAAAGAAAAATGTCTAAAATGGGAGTTGTACCTCAAATATTTTTTTTTTTTTGTCAAATTATGCTCAGAAAATGGAAATGAACCTCAAGAGTTATGTACTTCATTTAGTAAATGTAAATTATAAATTTCATTTGTATCTTCTTAATAAGCATGGCTATATTTTTTGAAAACTGTATTCTTTAATTTCTTTTTGATTAAACACAGATTTCAAATTTTGCTTAAATTATAAACTTTTAATTTTAAGTAGAAGACTTTTCTTTCCCTTTTTTTCTTATAATTATTCTTATATGAAGGATTCGAGAGATTCGAGAACATTTTAGGATTCGGATTCAAGAACATTTTAGGATTCGGATTCGTCCCACCTCTATCTAGTATTTATAATCAGTTTTTCTCCCGTAATCTTTTTTTCCGAAAGGACATCCCTTCAAATCATCTATCATACATTCGTGCGATTTCTTCACGTTATAGTGCGATTTGTGCGATTCCTTCACGTATTGAAATGAACTGCACGCTCAACTATTCAAAATTTCAACTTAAGTCGAACTATGAAAAAATAACAAAAAATATAAGGCTGGTAAAGTTGTGTCGTGTGGCTTTTAAATTGCGAACTTTTAAACACCCGCCGTCGGCATTAAAAGTCCATCTCCCCATCTAGAGATGCTCTTAAGTCTTCGCTTTCCCTAGGTTTGCTCAGAGTCGAACATGCGCAATAACTTCGTTTCTCGTTTACAAGGTTAAACCTTGGCATCTTCGGAAGTGCCAGGGAAACTTCGGTGAGCTGAGATTCCCCGCTACTCTGTGGTAGAACTCTTCGAACTTTAAGAGATAACCATTTGCTTCGAATTGAGATAGCAAGCAGCCTCAAATTATACCATTCCAGAGTTGAGTGGATATTGAAATGAATGAAAATAAATGTGTCACAGAAAACTTCATAAAAAAATTATTTAAGAAAAAAGATGGTCCATCTCCGATTCCCTAGATCCCTTTAAGAATACGCCACTGGTACACACTATGTCAAATGACCAATATACACGGAAAGAGCCAGTGTAGGTCAAGTAACACATAGAGATCTAGTACATATCAAACATGGTACACAGTATGCCAAATGATCAAAGTACACAGAGAGCCAGTGTTGATCAGGGAACAACACACCGAAAGCCAGTGCCGAAAGACAAACACAAACATCCATGCCTCACGGGATTCGAACTCTGATCCATCTCGAACGAATGATCGCTTAGACCACTGCGCCACCGGGCCGGCCTTATGATTTCCACTCGATCACAAACAGTGTCTAGAAGACGAACAAATTTCAAGGCAGTGACCCACTAAGGGTTAAACATTCTATGCCGCTGAGGTACAGCGGGGTCGAAGAGAGAGTTTCAGCCTTTTCACTACCATCCATCCACACCTTCCAAAGTGCACTTGGAACCGTGAATATGCGAAACCCAATGTGACTTAACTTTGCCTAACAAAAAAGACGCACTAAGAAAAGTATACAGTGCTCATTTTTGTTTTTAATTCCAAGACAAAATCTAGGAATCTTAAGCTTTTAACTCATGTTCTTGTGATTACAAGAGAAAAATACATTGACATTTTACGAAAACTCTGCAGATAATTTACCAGTTTGAAGAATGCACTACGTGCTAATTATCGCAAGTATATTGCTGGAGATTCCTTTTTTAAACCTTAACAACCTAGGTCCGGTCTCACGGGTTTTATTAAGGCTATTTTTTATATGCGTTGTATTGTTTTACAAATAAATGACACCCCCCCCAACATAAAAAATAAATAAATTGGAAAATAAAAAGTTAACACGAAGTAAGCGATAAAAAAGTGGCGGTTTGAGAGACCGCACGTGGGTTGATATGTGACAAACATAAGACCTGGGCAGTTAAATGTTAACGGACTTCATGTCAGTCATAAGTTCTTTGAGGGCCCACTCAGATGCCTGAGCCATAGTAACCCACTGAGATGTCTTAGTATCATCATCATCATCATCATTGTCAACCATTATCAATCCACTGCTGGACGAAGGTCTCCCCAAGTTTCCTCCACAACGGTCTGTCTTGTGCCAGTCTCCTCCATGTCACCCCTGCATACTTTCGAATTTCATCCACCCATCTCCCATGTGGTCTTCTTCTGGGTCTTTTCCTGTCCCTTGGAATCCAATCTAAAATTTCAGCTGTCCATCGATGATCTGTCCTTCTGGCAGTATGTCCAGCCCATTGCCATTTCAGGGATTTAACTCTGATCATGATGTCTTCCACTCTTGTCATTTTTCGGATCCACGAGTTCCTCTTCTTATCTCTCCTGGTTACACCAAGCATGCACCTCTCCATGCTTCTTTGAGTTGTCTGCAGCCTTTGTATGTCTCTTTTTGTTAAGGTCCACGTCTCTGCACCATACGTAAGCACTGGAAGGATGCATTGATCAAACACTTTTCTTTTAAGACCTAAAGGCATATTGCTCTTGAAAATTATGCTGTTTCTTCCAAAAGCTCTCTAGGCAAGTTTTGTACGCCGATTAATTTCTTCATCAATGTGACCCTCACTTGATATCTGCTGTCCAAGATAAACGTACGTGTCTGTTATCTCCAGCTTTTCTCCATCAATCGATAAATCTTCATTTCTTGTAAAAGCATTGAACATCACTTTTGTCTTCTGAAAGTTCATTTTTAATCCCACTTCTTTACTCTTGTCAGCAAGTTCCTGGATCATACTCTGCAGCTCTGATGGGCTAGTTGCAAAAATGACTACGTCATCAGCAAAACGAAGGTGGGTTAGATAATCTCCATTAATCTTTATCCCTTTGTTTTCCCAGCTTCGGAGATATGGTGTCACCTTGTCTCACTCCCTTTCCAATTTTTATGTGTGTTGTATTTTCAAACAGCCGAATCTTTGCACTTGCATTTTCATAGATGTTATTAATAATATTAATGTATGCATCTTCAATACCGCAGGTTTTTAGAGCCATTGTAACTGCTGATGGTTTCACCGAATCAAAGGCTTTTTCATAATCGATAAAAGCCATGCACAATGGAAGTTCATATTCCCTCGCTCTTTCAATTAGTTCTCTCAGTACGTGGATATGATCTATTGTGCTGTAGCCACTCCTGAATCCAGCTTGTTCTCTCGGTTGAGCCATGTCCAGTGTTACCTTCAAGCGGTGTGAAAGAACTTTAGTGAAGATTTTATAAACTACTGATAGGAGGCTGATAGGTCTGTAGTTTCCAAGATCTTCAATGTCACCTTTCTTATGTAGCAGGATCATTGTAGCGGTATTCCAATCCTCAGGAATCTTTCCTTCATTAAGGCATCGAGTGAAAATTTGGGCGAGTACTGTTTCGATTTCTCCACTTGCTTCTTGTATGATGTCTACAGTAATTCCATCTTCTCCTGGAGCTTTTCCCCGCTTCATGTTCTTGATTGCATGTGCAACTTCTGCTGGAAGGACTGGAGGAACTCTGGTACTGGTATCTTTCATGATGTCTGGAGTGCATGTATCATCCCTTTCATATAATTTGGAGTAGAAATCCTTCACTCTTGTCAAAATTTCGCCTCTATTTCTTGTTACAGAACCATCTTCTTTTCTCAGTGCCATAATCTGTTTTCTTCCCTTACTGAGATGTCCCTTTGCTATCTTTAGGCTTTGGTTGTTTTCAATTGCTTTCCTCACTAGTTCACAGTTGAATTTTCTTACGTCTTCAGTGATACTTTTTCTTACTGTCTTGCATAGCTCTATATATTCCACTTTGAAAGTCACATCTTCTTTAGTTGTCCTCATCTCTCTTCTTTTTGCATCAACATTTTGGTTTTTCCTGATAATTTGTTTACATGCAACTTGTTCTTAGACCCAGCTAATTTTGTTGCTGTTTCCATAAGAGCTTTGGTTACTTTTCTGTTAACTTCAGAGATGTCCACTTCTTCCAATGTTAGGCCTTCCAAAGCAGAGAACCTGTTCTTCAGTTCCAACTTGAAGGTATTATGGTGTTTTTTAAGATTGGTTATGTCAATAGGTTTTGTTTGTCTTATGAGCTTGCCACGTTCAAGTTTAGTCTTGAGGTGCATCTTACATCTCACCAATCTATGGTCACTACCTGTGTTGAACTTGTTTAGCACACTGCAGTCTTCTATGACGAATTTTTTGTTACACATAATAAAATCAATTTCACTTGTCGTCCCATTTGGATGTCTCCATGTCCATTTCCTGTGTGGCTTTTTCTTGAAGAAGGAGTTCAAGATGAAAAACCCTTCTGCCTCTGCAAACTCAACGAGAGTATTTCCACGCTGGTTTCTGTTGCCGTGACCGAATTTACCTACTGAAGTTTCATTCTGTTGCCGTTGCCCTATTTTTGCATTGAAATCTCCCATAATTATTTTCAAGTGCTGCTTACCTTTATTATTTAGACGACAAATTTCCTCATAAAATTCTTCAATTTCTTCTTCAGCATGACTTGTGGTGGGTGCATAAGTTTGAATAATCTGAGCCTGGTATCTTCTCGAGAGTTGGATAACGAGTCGTGCAGCTCTGTCAGAGGAACTTTCAACTTCTACAACTTTATCCTTCAGTTTCTTGTTTATTATAAATCCAACACCACTAGTTCTGCCAGTATCTGTCCCACGATAGTAGAAGAGATGTCCACTTTTCAGTTCGATGAGATCTTCTCCTTTTCTCCTTACCTCACTTAGCCCTACGATGTCCCACTTGATCCTTTGTAATTCCTCTTCCAATTCAAGAAGCCTTGAATCAGAAGATAGGGAGCGTCCATTGTAAGTAGCCAAGGTCAGCATCAGATGGCAGCCTAGTCCGGTCCTCCGGGGATTCTTAGCACCCTCTGCCTTCATGTCGCACTGGCCGCTGCCTTGGCCAGGTACATTCCAGCTGCCGGAGACTGAGGGCCAAGATTTAAGTTGTGGAATCATTTTGGAGGGGTTTGGCCATAACTCACCACGCTGGCCAAGCGGGTTGGTGAGTGTGGGATAGAATTTCCTCTAATCCCGATGGTATAGTTATACCGCTATTGGCGGTCGTCAGAGCCCCTTTAGTGGGAACAGGATGCACCACGAGAAGGCGGGGTTGACATTTGTCAAGGAGAGGCTGTGATGTTACGCATCACCTGACCTTACATCCCGTGTGTATGTCTTAGTATAGGGCCCACTAAGTCCTTAATCCAGCCCTGATGAGCAGTCGACCGTCCCTAATTCGGGGTCATTGGTTTCAGGGAAGGAAGAGAGCCGGTGTCGTATGACAGACACAACATCCATGCCTCACCGGGATTCGAACCCGGATGTTCTCGGACGAATGATAAGAAGCTGGCTTCTTATCATTCGCCCGAGAAGGCCCAGCGCTTAGACCACTGCGCCACTGGTCGACCCGCTGTTCTTCAGTTGGCCCTGATCGCTTTAGCTGCTCCATCGTTATTGCAAGTAGATACGGACTGGGCCTGAGGTACTTATTATTGCGCAACCACCGGACATCACTTGTGTTGCCATTTCAGGTTTCTAAAATGTACGCCAATGAAAGTGTTCCCACACTTTTTTTTGTTTGTTTTTTGATTGGAGGTTTAGCGACCGCCGTGAGCAACTCAGTGGGCTATAAGCAGTCGCCCATCCCTAATTTAGGGCCACTGATTCTAGGGAAAGGAGAGAGCCAGCGCCGTAAGACAAACACAACATCCATGCCTCACAGGATTCGAACCCAGACCCATCTCGGACGAATGTTCAGAAGCCATCGCTTAGACCATTGCGCCACCGGGTTGGATCCCATACTTTCCTATACTTTCCTAACGACCTAATGCTTCGTTGTTTTTGTCTTGTTTAGGATAGCATTAGAACATGAGATACCAAATAACACCACAAAAGAAAATAACAGCGTGTAGTTTTGGAAAAAAAGAATCCCGGTTTCAACCGTTATTAACGACAAAAAAAAAAAAAAAAATTCAGCAGTTCTCCATTTTTTTTTATCCTACGTTTAAAGCTTAAATATTTCACTGTAAAACCTACAGCTTTCGAAACATTTGCTTTCACATGGTTGGTTCTCACTCTTTTCTTACACAAAAACTTTTTACGGACTTTTAAGCACCCTCATAAAAATTTCTTAAGGACCTTACCCATTGCATATGCAAAAATGACGTGTGCACAAATATACTTTTACACATCACTTAACTATGCAAATGAAGTTTGCAATATTTTTCCACGTAATTTAATTCTGTGGATGTAATAAATTAGCATTTATGCTATAAATACAGTTCTGCTTGTCAAATAAGCTTCCCCGTCTGAAAGAATAATCATATAGTGTATATGCAATAAAATGTGTGTAAATCCTAAAACTGTAGTCAAAACCATGGGTTCAAGAGCTGGACTTCACACGTAATCATCTCATAGTTTAAACTGCAAAACCAAAATTGTGAGTTCAAGATTTCAGTTTTGCACTTTATTTTCTCGTGGTACAACTAAAAAACTGGCATTTATAGACGTAAAAGAGGAAGACAAAAGTGAAATAACTGTTCCAAAAGACGGTGATGGGCTTGTTCGATGGAATCTGTTAGATGTCTTAAATTAAGCGAATGGCCCTCCAGTTTCTTTCAGCAATTTACGTACGTACTTATCTCACACTGCTTGCTCTTCCACAAGCTTTCAGCTGACATTACATGCCATCGTCAAAATAACTAACCAACAGCAGAAGTCTTATGCACCACATTGCTGCTTCTGGATTTTGTACACCCAGGTGGGAAAAATAAGTACCTTTTAAGGATTTATAAGGACCGTGGGAACCCTGTTTCATCCATTACTCTCCAAACCTTTTTCAGAGCCTCTTCAATTTGAAATTCCTGGATATACGCCTGGAAGGCTAAATTTTGGAATGTCCAATTCTTTACTATCAGAATCAAGGACAGGCAGCTCAGTTTTGCAGTTCGTTTTCGCTCGTGGGCGTTATTAAAAAATTAAAAAGGTACTCCGTTATTCCGTCGTTAAATTTTAAGAGCTTCACTTCAATTAAATAGTTCAAAACTCCGCACTTGTAACTGCTAAACCACTGTGAAACGTAAAAATTTACATCACTTGAAGAAATATTAACTTGAGTTCCCCCTTTAAATTTAATAGTTGTTAAAAGTCCCAGTGAAGCGCACTCCAGTTATGTAAAACGATGGGCACGTTGCGCCATCTAGTAGCGAAAGATGAGACTTTTCTAAAAATCACGGTTCAATAATATATGTATCGTAAAATTTTGGGTACTTGGCTTTTTGTTTGTTTTTTTATTTGTACAAATCCTTCTATATAATAGCAGATAATGTTCTCTCGTTAGAATACTGTTTAAAAAGTCTCTAAAAAGCAACATTTTTTGGCATTACGCTGCCCTATATCTAGATGATATTTCCTAAGTAATCACTTAAGGTGATTGATTCACTGGATGATAAATTATTTTCCATCGTTTGTTGTATTAACTGTACTCTCGTTAATTAAGGGTAGGAAAGCACTGATATGACGAAAAGTTTTACTACAGATGAGCACAGAACATTCGTTAGAACACGAACATTAATTAATTATTCTTACATACTTGAACGGTTAACAATTTCGCCTCTACAACGGTTGTGACAGTCTCAAATTAATTTACTAAATCAATCCGTGAATACAGATGTAAATACATACATATATGTACTTATTTCTTTGCACGCACATATTCGCCAAACACAATAGAGAATAAATTCCACAGCTAAATAGATTTAAAAGAATTAGTTTTATAGGAGGAGAAAAAAATCATGTAGCTGAAGTTCTCGCTTGTTCATGCCCGAATAGGTATTGGATAATCTTAATTTTCTCGTTGGAAAATGATACTTTTTGCCGCTTAATAATGGAAATATAGCACCATAACAGAACTCGTCACGGGAGAATCTAACTTGGCGGTTCCGCGGGTCGAAAGAAGAGGAACAGGAGAAAGACTTCAAAAGACAGAACGTACCACAATATTATGCAAACTACAGTGTCTTTTTTTTTTATTCACCGGATAAGTCCATTCGTATGCGGACACCATATCTGTGGCCCTATTAGTCCGATTTGAAAAATTATCTCTGCGCTAAGAAACATGAAATGTGAGAACGATGATCCTTGCCTTTTTGTTCCTTTTTCAGTGCATAACTCCGCCGCTAGGTGGCATAATAGCATATGCTATGGAATTCTTTTTGGGGGAGGGGGTTAACGACCACCACGAGCAACTCAATGGGCTATAAGCAGTCAACCGTCCTAAACTTAGGACCATTGGTTGCAGGGAAGGGAGAGAGCCAGTGCCGTAAAGACAAACACAGCATCCATGCGTGACGGGATTCGAACCCGGACCCCCCCCCTTTTTTTTTTTTTTTTTTGGATTGGAGGTTTATCGACCACCGTGAGCAACTCAATGGGCTATAAGCAGTCGCCCGTCCCTAATTTTGGGTCACTGGCTCCAGGGAAGGGAGAGAGCCAGTGCCGTAAGACAAACACAACATCCATGACTCACCGGGATTCGAACCCGGACCCCTTTCGGACGAACGATCAGAAACCATCGCTTAGACCACTGCGCCACCGGGCCCTGGACCCATTTCAGTGAATAATCTGGAGCCAACGTTTAGACCACTGCGCCACTGGGGCGGCCCTATGGAATTCAAAATACATTTTATTTTGCATCATTCTTTCTGAAAATTTGATTGAAACCATTCTTTTTTCTCACTGCATACCACTTACAAAGAACATTTTGCGTTCAGTTTCTTTCTCAAATAATGCGCATTTCCCAGACCTTAGGAGGCGTAAACGTATATTGTATTCCTCCCGAAATCTTTGCATCTAAAAGTCCGATCTGAAAAATTCGCTTTGCGCCTGATAGAGCTGGTGGTCAAGAACCTTTTCAATAAGATTTTTAATTTTTCGTAATAATAAAATTTCTAATTTTTCGTTAAATACTGCTGCATCAGGTACAGGCAGAAAAAAAAAAAAAAGAGAAAATATTGGCCATGCGTATATCTGTCCGACGCAGAATTTTTTTCCAAAAGCAAGATATCACGTCCACGCAAGGACGGACAGACGGAAAGACGAGCAAATTGATAACATAAGCACGTCATTCTTTGACATGAAAAAGGCGTGTTGAAAGGTTACGGATGATTGCTCAGCAACACCATCGGTCATTTTCAACGATGAAAAGGACATTTTCTGTAAGGGACCAAACAGAAGATGGTTAGTCAGTTCTGACATCAAGTTTGTTTGCGTTCAGTTACAATCCAAACGCTTCTATCTTATGCCAGCTGACGACAAAAATAAGAGGGGGGAAGGGATAAAAGTAAAGAATAAAGCAAACAATTTGGAGTGTGTCTCTGTCTGTGTGTGTGCGTGTGTTTGTGTGGGGAGGAGGCGTGGTAATAAAACAAACCTGATGTCTGGCGACGGGAAGAATGGATATATAACGTTCAAGTAACTCATCATCTAAATTATTCAGCCATGAACAGAGTAAGGGTTTGCTCAGTGTGGCAGAGTGAGAGGGCTTCGTGCAATTATTTTCAGGATATAAATCTTTCGAGATAACTCATTTGCATAGCGATTACCGTGCAAAAAGGAAGCCGCCCATCCGGTTTCGGATCGTCATTTATGTGAGCGACATTTTGCCCGTGCTGCTCAGGTGATGACTTGAGGACCAGAAGATAGTCCAAATTTTTATTACCGTGATCATTTAAACCTTCCCCCAACGTATCTGTACATTCCACAGAACAAACTGCGCAAGAAGTGGCGATCCTGTTAGCACAACACGCCCCCTGTTAGGAAAAGTGACAACCAAGCTTCACTCACCTAGTTCTCTCTTTCAAATATCATGCTGGTGGCTAACTGTGTCAGAACGTAGCATCTAATTTGTGTGCGGTGAAGTAGAGGTTTCGGTTGCCTGAAGTTAGTTGAAGCTTGACGACTTGATTGCTACGTTTTGCATGTTTCAACAAATCTTTATTACATGAGAACCGCTGGAGAACTCGGGGGAGGCTTAACTTCTGATGGCACTTTCTCTTGTGTCATAAGAAGTTAAGCATAAAACTGTGCCGTCAAAATGTTTCTTCATTTTCCTTTAAAACCTTGAAAATAATAAAGAAGACACCAAAGTCTCCAGTACGAAGCGCATATCTTTTGATGACTTAAATTAATTAGCGAAACGTTTAACAACATTTTATAAAGACGCAAAACGTCCCAGGAAATTATACGGCAAAGGTGACAAACGTCTCAGTTTACAGTTCCACCTTTAGAGAACAATCTGTATTGAGACTTAGAAAAGCGTATGACACTGCATACCTATTTAAACGATTGTACAAGACATTTCCGAATCCATTTTCTACAACTACACCGCGGCAAATATAAATGTAAATTTTTTACTTCCACACAGCGAGAAAAAAATTTGCAGAGGCAGAAGGGTTTTTCATCTTGAACTCCTTCTTCAAGAAAAAGCCACACAGGAAATGGACATGGAGACATCCAAATGGGACGACAAGTGAAATTGATTTTATTATGTGTAACAAAAAATTCGTCATAGAAGACTGCAGTGTGCTAAACAAGTTCAACACAGGTAGTGACCATAGATTGGTGAGATGTAAGATGCACCTCAACACTAAACTTGAACGTGGCAAGCTCATAAGACAAACAAAATCTATTGACATAACCAACCTTAAAAAACACCATAATACCTTCAAGTTGGAACTGAAGAACAGGTTCTCTGCTTTAGAAGGCCTAACATCGGAAAAAGTGGACATCTCTGAAGTTAACAGAAAAGTAACCAAAGCTCTTATGGAAACAGCAACAAAATTAGCTGGGTCTAAGAACAAGTTGCATGTAAATAAATTATCAGGAAAAACGAAAATGTTGATGCAAAAAAGAAGAGAGATGAGGACAACTAAAGAAGATGTGACTTCCAAAGTGGAATATATAGAGCTATGCAAGACGGTACGAAAAAGTATCACTGAAGACGTAAGAAAATTCAACTGTGAACTAGTGAGGAAAGCAATTGAAAACAACCAAAGCCTAAAAATAGCAAAGGGACATCTCAGTAAGGGAAGAAAACAGATTATGGCACTGAGAAAAGAAGATGGTTCTGTAACAAGAAATAGAGGCGAAATTTTGACAAGAGTGAAAGATTTCTACTCCAAATTATATGAAAGGGATGATACATGCACTCCAGACATCATGAAAGATACCAGTACCAGAGTTCCTCCAGTCCTTCCAGCAGAAGTTGCACATGCAATCAAGAATATGAAGCGGGGAAAAGCTCCAGGAGAAGATGGAATTACTGTAGACATCATACAAGAAGCAAGTGGAGAAATCGAAACAGTACTCGCCCAAATTTTCACTCGATGCCTTAATGAAGGAAAGATTCCTGAGGATTGGAACACCGCTACAATGATCCTGCTACATAAGAAAGGTGACATTGAGGATCTCGGAAACTACAGACCTATCAGCCTCCTATCAGTAGTTTATAAAATCTTCACTAAAGTTCTTTCACACCGCTTGAAGGTAACACTGGACATGGCTCAACCGAGAGAACAAGCTGGATTCAGGAGTGGCTACAGCACAATAGATCATATCCATGTGATGAGAGAACTAATTGAAAGAGCGAGGGAATATGAACTTCCATTGTGCATGGCTTTTATCGATTATGAAAAAGCCTTTGATTCGGTGAAACCATCAGCAGTTACAATGGCTCTGAAAACCTGCGGTATTGAAGATGCATACATTAATATTATTAATAACATCTATGAAAATGCAAGTGCAAAGATTAGGCTGTTTGAAAATACAACACACATAAAAATTGGAAAGGGAGTGAGACAAGGTGACACCATATCTCCGAAGCTCTTTAATGCCACATTGGAGGGTGTTTTTCAGTCACTGAGCTGGGAAAACAAGGGGATAAAGATTAATGGAGATTATCTAACCCACCTTCGTTTTGCTGATGACGTAGTCATTTTTGCAACTACCCCATCAGAGCTGCAGAGTATGATCCAGGAACTTGCTGACAAGAGTAAAGAAGTGGGATTAAAAATGAACTTTCACAAGACAAAAGTGATGTTCAATGCTTTTACAAGAAATGAAGATTTATCGATTGATGGAGAAAAGCTGGAGATAACCGACACGTACGTTTATCTTGGACAGCAGATATCAAATTAGGGTCACATTGATGAAGAAATTAATCGGCGTACAAAACTTGCCTGGAGAGCTTTTGGAAGAAACAGCATAATTTTCAAGAGCAATATGCCATTATGTCTTAAAAGAAAAGTGTTTGATCAATGCATCCTTCCAGTGCTTACGTATGGTGCAGAGACGTGGACCTTAACTAAAAGAGACATACAAAGGCTGCAGACAACTCAAAGCAGCATGGAGAGGTGCATGCTTGGTGTAACCAGGAGAGATAAGAAGAGGAACTCGTGGATCCGAAAAATGACAAGAGTGGAAGACATCATGATCAGAGTTAAATCCCTGAAATGGCAATGGGCTGGACATACTGCCAGAAGGACAGATCATCGATGGACAGCCGAAATTTTAGATTGGATTCCAAGGGACAGGAAAAGACCCAGAAGAAGACCACATGGGAGATGGGTGGATGAAATTCGAAAGTATGCAGGGGTGACATGGAGGAGACTGGCACAAGACAGACCGTTGTGGAGGAAACTTGGGGAGACCTTCGTCCAGCAGTGGATTGATAATGGTTGACAATGATGATGATGATGATGATATGAAAAAAAAAAAAAAAAAAAAAACACTGCTTGTTAAATGCAAAATAATTTTTACAGTCCGTCACCCACATATGTAGATATCATGAAAAACACTAATAGCATCACAATAAGCACCAGAAAAAAAGGAAACTGCCTGGAAAAGGTTGTTTCATTTACGCGAAGAAATTTTTTTTAGAGCATCTTCCAGACCAAGAAACATCGGTACGCGTACAATTGTACCTTTATGTAGTCTAACGCAAACTCTACTGATTTGCTAAAACGGAAAAAAATTCATCATCCACTACGAAAGTCTTAGATAACTGTGCCGCTATTCTGTTTTAGTCTCCTTTTTGAAGTCTCCATTGCAAAACTAAAAAGCAGGCGTACTTTAAAGCAGTGAACGAAAAACTATGTAAATCATCTAACTCGAAGACATTTTGCAACATCATCAAATACAAGAAACGTTTATTGAAAATCTTCCCATAGCATTTTTTTTTCAATTATTAGGGTTATGACCACCGTAAGCAACTCAATGGGCTATAATAGGGTCACTGACTCCATGGAAAGGAGAGAGCCAGTACTGTAACATAAGAACACAATGCCTCACCGGGATTCGAACCCGGACCCCTCGGAAGAATGATCAGAAGCCATCGCTTAGACCACTGCGCCACCGGGGCGGACCCACAGTTTTAACACGTGGCTGGAACATACACTGAAGAGCAATTGAATTAGAGACAGCTGGGGTTATGCAAATGTGGGGTGTTAGGCGGCCCTGTAAACGGAAACGACATGACGTATGCAGCGATCCGACAATATAACGAGTGATGCGACGGGAATCAGTAAGAATCGGACTCAGTATGGGTAAGACGAAGGATCTAAGCGCATTTGATTGTGGGCAAATTGTCGGAGCCCGACGAATGGGTCGCTCCATCTCGGAAGTCGTGCAGGCACAGGGATTTTCAGGAGCAATTGTGTCACGGGTGCACCGTGAGTACATAGAAACCGGTAAAACCATCCCTGCAAGAACCAACTGCAGTGGACAACAGCGTGTGGATGAGCGGGGTCATCGTCGGCTAGCTCGCATTGTGACAGCGGATAGACGGGCCACAGTGCAAGAAATCACTCGACAAATTCAAGCTGGTGCACAAAACCGTGTAAGCAGCCACACCGTCCAGAACCATCTCCTCGCTATGGGGTACAGAAGCCATCGTCCCACGAGGGTACCGCTGCTGACCGCACATCACAGGGTGCAAAGATTAGCATGGGTGCGGGAACATTGCCACTGGACCCTAGACATGTGGAAAAATGTTTCCTGGACTGATGAATCGAGATTCACGTTGGTACATGCGATACGGATGGCAGGATACGAGTACGGCGTAAACCCCATTAAGCGATGGATCCTTCTTACCAGCAGGGTACTCTTCAAGCTGGTGGGGGTGACATTCTTGTCTGGGGACTGTTTGCGTGGATTGAAATGGGACCCCTGGTACGTTTGACCTCGTCACTCACAGGTCAACGTTACCGGGATATCCTGGACGACCCTTTGCTCCCGTTTGTGCGTCTTCAACATCCCACTGGGGACCTCATCCTGCAACAAGACAATGCACCGTGCCATCGCTCCCGAATTGTATCTGAATGGTTGGATGAACACTCCACCGACATATATCATTACATATCACTAAGCTGTTCTTTGAGATTCAGAGGTTAGCTCTACAAAGAAATACAAACTACCAGATATTTTTACTTACTGTTGTCGTATCAAACTTCTCCATTTACAGCGATCTTGACATACAGCTCGGAGTTCACTGATATCCATTACACGCGGGACACAAGATCTTTTACACTTCATACTCATAAGAATCTTTTTCTCATGCAGACACTCCTGAATCTGATCCACCCATGTTTTCCTTGGCCTTCCTCTGCCTTTCCTTCCTGCCACTTGGGCTAAAAATATTTTCTTAGTAAGCATCTCATCACTCATTCTTTCAACATGACCAAACCACCGAAGCATATTGGTCTCCACTTTGCTAACAACATTTTGCTTCACATCACACAACTGCAACACATCTTCATTCCTCACACAATCAGACCGTGTCTTGCCAGTAACGCATTTCTCCAGCACACAAACGACTCCTATGTTTCTTCTGCAGTACCGTGGTTTCACTGCCATACATCAGCGTAGGAACAATTACACTTTCATACACAGCCATGCGGGACTCTCTAGAGAACCCATAATTCCTGTGAAAACCTATCAGAGCAGCTATGACTTTCAATGAAGAATTCACCCGCCTGCTAATTTCACCATCCAATTTGTTCTCTCTGTCAAACATGCTTCCTAAATGCACAAACTCATTGACCTGGTCAATCACTGTGCCATTTAGACTTATCTTGCATTCAGTAGTACTACCAGTCCCTCGCTCAAAAACCATAACTTTGGGGTTTCCTTATTTATACTCAGTTTGAATTTCATGCAAACTTCGTACATCCGAGACAACATACTCTGCAAATCATTTTTGCTCTCTGCTAACAGGACATTGTCACCAGCATACAGCAATCTGAACACACGGCTACCACCAAGACGTAAACCGCTATCATCTGTTTTGGCATCACGCATGCACGCGTCCATAAATATATTAAATAGCCATGGTGACATTACACAACCTTGTCTAACTCCTGCAACCATGGAAAACCATTTTGATAAAACACCATTCACTCGTACACAAGTTCTACTACCAGCATACATGGCTTTTACACTATTAAGTAGATTCCCAGTAACACCATATTCATTCAATACCTTCCACAAAGGTATCCTATTTACTAGGTTGTAAGCTTTCTCTAAATCTATGAAGACAGCAAAATCTTCCTTACCAACAGCCAGATACTTTTCAAGCATCGTGCGTAATGCAAAAATCTGGTTAGTGCAGCCTTAACCAGGCATAAAACCACTCTAAACATCCCATACTTTCTCTGATGTAAGACCCCGTACTTTTTCAATAACAACCTTACCAAACACTTTCCCTGGCACACTTAGTAGGCTAATACCATGATAGTTCTTGCATTCAGTCTGATCACCTATTCCCTTATACAAGGGAACAATAATAGCATCCTTCCAATCCCGAGGGACCATTCCTAACTCCCAGCACAACTGGCAAATTTCAGTTAACCAGTCAATTACAGAGTCACCACCATATTTCAACATCTCGGCAGTTATGCCATCAACTCCCGGAGCCTTATAATTCTTAAGAGATTTTATATTTTTACACACTTCTTCTCTTGAGATCCCTCCTGTGCTTCCATCCCTCACCGTGACATCATCTACATCTGTTTCAGAATCATCTTTGCTTTCCTGATCTAATAACTCAGAGATGTATTCACCCCATCTTTCACTTAACTCAACACAACTTCTAGCTTTGTTTACCCTATTTTTCCTGAATCTCGTGTACTTTCAGAAAGACTTCCTATTTTTCCAAAAAGCCAGTTCATACCTTTGCACCTTCTCCTTCCTATCTTTTGCCTTACTCTGGCGAACCAGCTCAGCAGCTTCACGCTTTTTTGAGCGATATTCATAAACAGAGACTCTAATTTGCAACATCCCCAAATAGGCTTCCTTCTTTCTCTTTACTGCCTCTTCAATCTCACTATTCCACCATGCATCACCTCTATTGTTATCCACTATTGTGTTGCCACAGACCTCTTTAGCAGCAGTGACAACACAGTTCTTAAAACATTCCCACATCCCTCTCACCAGACTTCAGCCGTTCTCTGAGTAAGTCAGAATAACGCTGACGACCTTCAAGGAGCCTATCAACCTTTATTCTTTCTATCCTGGGTCTCTTTCTATTATTCTTTCTATCCTCGGTCTCTTTCTATTATTCTTTCTATCCTGGGTACACTCCACTGACGTGACCTCGCTTCCTTGGCCAGCTAGGTCACCTGACCTCAATCCCATCGAGCACATCTGGGATGCCATCGAGAGAGATATTAGAGGCTCTGACCCCCTCCATCAAATCTTCGTGAACTGTGGGAGCTTGTTCAGGGGTCGTGGATCCGTATGGCTTCCCGACGCTTCCGGTGTCTTGTCGAGTCGAATTGCCGCCGTCATCAGGTCGAAAGGTGGTGCTACACGTTACTAGACAGGCACCACTAATTCAATTGCTCTTCAGTGTATAATCTACCCATCAATATTTCCGCCTTTCACGATACAGCAATCTGACATGTCCCTGATGCAAGCACCTCACAGAAGACTACCTCATCACTACAGCGAACTTTGCATAAGAAGACTGCTAATTCTCAACTCAGACTAAAACAGCACAAAACAGCAAATGTTACTGGCTATCAACCGACAAAACTTGCGCTCTCTCTCTGCAATCTCGATGAAACAGAATAAATCAGTGAGGTATCTAGGATTGTTTAGAAAGGAGGAGTGCAAGGTTTCTCAACGATGTAGTTAAAAAATATCTGTCTACATCATCATCATTAACCGTTCTACTGTGAAAACGTGGCGGAGTAGGCACGTGTGCTCAGATAATGTGTCGAGTTTTATCTTGTAAATGCTGAAAACCTACCGATCGGACCACAAATGCTTTATATTTTACACTTTTGGTACACCCCCCCCCGACAGGTTTCCTGAGTCAGCACATGCGCTCAGATAATTTGATAATTTGCAGACTTGTAGTTTAAAATCCCTTAAATCTTTTGCTGAGATGTAGTTCATAAACATTTGTTATAAAGAATTACATTAATTATCGCAATTAAGAACAGACGAAATTACGGAAACTTTATATGACTCAGGCTACCAACCTCTTGGGGTCGTGGGCACGAAGCGGTCAAAAGCGTAATTTTTATACGGCCCTTTAAAATTTTTGTGGCCAGTTCTCCTACACCCTTTAAGAATATCAGCACGGCTGATTCAAATTTGCTGACAATCATCTTCAATTTCGCTTGCCCAAAAGGGGAAAAAACCACACTACCCAACCTTTTCTGAATTAGAATTGGTCTTACTATAATTCCATTGTGTCACAGATCACCATAGCTTTAAAAGATCTACAAATTGACGAAATTTTGTTAGCCATGCAATTTGTATATGCCCCCGTAACATCGTAGCAACAGACCCCCTTTTTTCTGAATTAGAATCACTCTTACTATAATTCTATTGTTTCACCGAGCACCATAGCTTTAAAAGATGTACAAATTGACGGCATTTTACTAACCATGCAATTTTTATATGCCCCCGTAACGTCGTAGCAACAGAAGGGTACTAATCTCCCGGGTACGAGTTTGCCGGGTACCAATCTCTCGGGTACGAGTTTTCTAAAATTCAATTTTAGGGAAATGCTGTAATTGCTTCAATTTGTGAAATAATTTAAGAATTTGAAGGGGGGAAAAGTTTCGGAATAGTTAGATGGGGTGAAGATAATGTTAAATCCTGAAATTCAGGCATTAAAACTGAACAGGAGAGGAGGAAATTGCATGGGTACGAGTTTGCTTGCCGGGTACCAATCTCCCGGGATCCCTTCGTAAACGCTGAAAATCTTCCGATTGGGCTACAAATTCTTTATTTTATATTCCCCCCCCGGGATCCTGCGTTAGCATATGCCCGCAAAGAATTTTTCGAGGTGTAGTGTGTAAACGCTGACAATTTCCCGATTAGTATATTTGATATTTTTGGTATTAAGCCCCCCCACCCCCAGGCAGATTTCCTGAGTTTGCACATGCCCGCAGAGAATTTGCTGAGTTGTAATTTATATACCCTGAAATCTTTTTGTTGAGTTGTAGATTACAACCATTTTTTTTTATAAAGAATTACATTAAATATCATAATTCAGAAAATACGAAATTACGGAAACTTTATGTGACTCAGGTAACCAACTTCTGGGGAAATGGCCACGAAACGGCCAAAAGCGCAACTTTTATACGGCCCATTAAAGTTGTTGTGGCCAGTTCTCCGCTTTGTCTGTATCTGTCTATGGAAATGTCTAAATTTCTTATTGAAAATGAAATATTAAAAACAAAAATGTTTTGTGAACAATAGTTGCTCAAGTAGTCGAAAATATAGCCACGCGATATTTGTTTATTTAGAACAATTTTATGGCACTGAAATTGCAACGTGGCCAGTTCTCTGTACCCGGTCTGAACCACCACAGAAAGAAGCTGGTCTTTAGAAATATTTATTTTAAACTTATCGTGTCACTAGTGACCGCCATAGTATCACAAAATACCGTTCCCGATTTCGGAAGGTTACTTCACCGGAAAAAAAAATAATAATAAAAAGGTTTTTAGGCCAAAAGATGCATTTGAAGTACAACAGTCTGTGGGAGATGCTCGTTCCAGATTCGAGTTCCTCTTGAGAGATGTTTTTTTGTAGGTTTACTAAATTGTTCGATAATTTCTCACTTTCGCTGGCGCATGATCTCTCGGAGATAATCGGTAAAGACATCTGAAAAAAAAAAAAAAAAAGGAGAAAATCGCTTGCTTTGCTGTCAAGAATTTCCTGTTATGTGCCCGTAGGTCGACAATTTCGTGAGAGACCGGGTCCTCACGTACAATCCAGTCTTCCTCCATACCAGTCCCCCCCCCCTCCCTCCCTGCACCTTCCTCCTGCTTCTCATCTAGTTCCCCCTACGAGTCCCGTGGCAACAAAACGGGCGTCTTGTATTGGCGGTGGTGATTTCCGTGGGAAAAAGCGAGGCGCCCGGAAATACGGTTCATGAACAACCCCTCGAATTTCTTTTCCCCAATCAGGCTTAGGGACACAGGGCGCCTACTAACGATTAACGACACACATCCTAAATGATGGCCGACGCAGTGCTGGAGCTGTGGCCTCGCTCTGCGCACCAAACACCCCTCGAGGCAAATAAATGCTCAAAATTTCTCTCAGCAGAATGGACTTACTGAAACGTGTACGCGAAAACAATAAAATCAGAATATAAGTTACTAAATGTAAATGCATATGCTTGTAACAACAGAACATATTCAGAAATGAAGGATCACGTGTTTACTCTACAGTCTTCCGAAAGATAATTGATAAAAGATTAAGGAGGAAAACGTTATACATATCACTAAGCTGTTTGTTCCCTGAGATTCAGAAGCTAGCTCCTCAAAGAAAGCTCATTTGCCAGACATTCCCAATAAAGTTAAAAAAATTAATAAACTCTTCAAATTAAATTTAATGTTTAATAACACAGGGGTGATTTTGAGGTGAAACAAAAACGCAGAAACTCAGTGCCTGTGTGTGTGTGTACTGGGTTCTCACTGAATTATGACCGCGCCCTATTAAAAGTGTAAAGGTGGATGCGGCAGGGTTCGGACATTTGGGCACATTCCCTTTTAAAGCTATGAAATTGCGCTCCGTTAAAAATTACAGTGTTCCTATATTTCTCCCTACTTGAGCAAGTGGTGTGCACAAACATTTTTTCACTTATATCTCATAATCATTAAGAAATTGAGACATATTTACGATTTTCTGTCTGAAAGACGGGCCGGACATTTGGGCACAAATGTTTAAGGGGCCGTATAACAATTGCCGTTTCTTGGCCCAATAGTAAGAGTTTGACCGAGAAAATGTTCGCCGTAAGTTACTTAAGCACTAAATATTTACGGGCACGTGCCTACTCAGCAAACCTGTCGGGGGGGGGGGGGGGGTTAATACCAAAAGTGTAAAATATGAAACATTTCTCGTCCGATCGGGAGATTTTCAGCATTTACAAGCTACAACTAGACAGATTATTTGAAGGCACGTGCTTACTCAGCAAACCTGTCGCGGGGGGGGGGGGATATGATAATTCTGAAATATAAAGAATTTCTTGTCCGATCGGGAGTTTTCAGCATTTACAAACTACAACTAGAGACATTATCTCAAGGCAATAACCTACTGAGCAAACCTGTGGTGGGGGGGGGGGGTTACTGCCAAAAGTGCAAAATATGAAGGATTTCTCTTCTGCCCGGGAGATTTTCATCATTTACAAACTACAACTCGAGACATTAACTCAGGGCATGTGCTTACTCAGTAAACCCAATGGGGGGGGTCAACACCAAAACCAAAAATGTAAACTATGAACATTTTCTCGTTCAATCGGAAAATTTTCAGCACTACAACTCGGCACATTATTGGAAGGCATGTGCTTACCCAGCAAAGCTGTCGGGGGGGGGGGGGTGATTGCCAAAAGTGTAAAACATGAAGAATTTCTCTTCCTACCCGGAGATTTTCACCATTCACATGCCTTCAGATAATGTGTCGAGTTGTAGCTGCTAAATGCTGAAAATCTCCCGATCGGACGAGAAATTCATATTTTACACTTTTGGTTTGCCCCCCCCCCACACACACAGGTTTGCTGAGTAGGCACATACCCTCAAATAATGTGTCCAATTGTAAATGCCAAAAATCTGCCGAGCGGACGAAAAATTCTTCATATTTTACACTTTGAAATTTACCCCCCCCCCCCCCCCCCGGACGGTTTTGCTGAGTAGGCACATGCGCTCAGAACAGAAAATTTGTCGAGCTGCAGCTTGTAGATGCTGAAGATCTCCCGATCGGAAGAGAAATGAGAAATTCTTGATATTTTACGTTTTTGGTATCCCCCCCCCCCCCCCACTGTTTCCTGAGGCAGCAGACGCCCTCAGGCAATTCGATGACTTGTAGCTTGTAATGGCTGAAAATCTCCCGATCGGACCAGAAATACTTTATATTTCATATTTTAGGTTTTAAGCCCCCCCCCGACAAGTTTGCTGGGTTTGCTCATACTTGCAGAGAATTTGCTTAGTTATAGTTTATAGAAAAATATCGTAAAGAAGAAAATACGAAATTGCGGACATTTTATGTGTGAAAATCCTTAATTCCTTCAAGGCTGTCAAACATTAAAAAAAAGGTTTCGTCTATTTTAGTGTTTTAAATTTATCAAAAATTTGGCTATATTAACGGGGGGCTCCCCATGGACACCCTTGGTGCTATGTAATCACGAATATGATGTAATCCATATTCATGATTATGAGCTATGTAATCCCGCTCCAGGACGACGAAATTGTCAAGTTTTCGGATTATGCTTGTCATATTTACACCCAAAAAACGTATTGTCATCTTAAAAATTTGTGCACTGCAATATTTTTTTAAATTCAATTATAATTGTCGTTGTCGTTTGTCTTACTGGAAACGTTTTATCCATTCAATTCCCCTCACAGCGAAAAAAAAATGGCGATTTTTGTACGGCCCCTCAAGATTTGTGCCCAAATGTCCTAAACTCGGATGCGGCCCGTTGACCACGTGATTTCAGAGAGGGCGCGATTAGTCTACGGGCGTTGCATATATAAGGTCTAAGTGACGCAATAGGAAGTAACATTCGAAGCGTGTTGGGTAAACGGAAGGAGGATGTAGGTAAAAATACCCACAGAACAAACGGTTCACTGTAAACTGCCACGCAGGAACACTGATGTGTGGCAGTGATCCGGTGTGGCAATTTACCGGCAACCCTGCACTGTAAAAAAATTACTGTAGATTTTACGGTTTTAAACCGTTTTCCAGGGTGCCAACACAAAACCGTAAAATCTACAGTTTTATGCCGTGTTGGAGCAAAGCTATAGCTTTGTTCCAACACAATCAACACAGTCGTTCCAGCCAAATTTTTGTGTTTTCGTGATTATTTGGACTTTGACTCGCTCCAGCCAAATTCTGTGCTGCTTTCTTCATTAAATGCGGTGTTGGAGCAAAGCTATAGCTTTGCCATAAAACTGTAGATTTTGCGGTTTTGTGTTGGCACCCTGGAAAACGGTTTAAAACCGTAAAATCTACAAATTTTTTTTTACAGTGTGCCACACATTTTTCAGCAACTTGGCCACAAAAGTTCGGGGGGGGGGGGGCTATAAAGATTGCCGTTTCTGGACCTATATTGAGAACTGAATTGGGAACTCCAAACGAATTTCGAGAAAACGTTCCATGTAAGCCAAGCGAGAATTGCAATTTAATTTGAAGAAATGAATTGCAGAGGATCCGAGGTACACTTGGTTTGGGGAGAGCTCTACCCCCCAAGTTCTGTAACATTATATTCTGGGCCACTGGAGTCTGTCAGTGTATCCAGGACGTTCCTTGAAACGTCTGCGAAGTCCGTGAGCTGGGGGGCTTCCCCCCAAAATGTTAAAATGGACGTAGAGCTGTAAACATTAGATCGATGCTTTATACATGTATAATGATTCTGTACACGACCACGAATTTTCAGGGGGGTGAATTCACCCCCCTATTTCTAAGAGCAGACAAGGTAAGGGATTTGCTCGCAATTTCTCTGCTTCATGTTGTGTTAAGTGGCAGACTATGTATGCCCCCTCCCCCCTCCCCAGAAATCTGGTGGTCTGTAAAAGGGATACGAGGTGCTTGGTTTGGAGGGCTCTACTCCCAATCTTAATTAATTTTGTATTCTGGACATCTAGAGTCGGTCAGTGAATCCTCGATGTTACCCATGAAGAGCTCTTAGAAACTGGGGGGTAAATTCATCCCCACCTCCTGAAAATTCATGGTCGTGTACAGAATCATTATATAAAGCATAGTTCTAATGTTTGCAGCTCTAAGATCATTGTAACCTTTTCGGCGAAGCCCCTTCCCCTCCAAAGCTCGCGGACGCTTCAAGGGGAACATCCTGGATACACTGACAGACTCCAGTGGCCCAGAATATAATATTACGGAAGTTGGGGGTAGAGCCCTTCCCCAAACCAAGTGTACCTCGGATGCTCGGCAGTTTATTTCTTCAAATTAAAGTACAATTTTCGCTTGGCTTACATGGAACGTTCTCTCGGAATTCGTTCGGAGTTCCCAAATTCAGTTCTCAATATAGGCCCAGAAACGGAAATCTTTATAGACCCCCTCCCCCCTGAACTGTTGTGGCCAAGTTGCTAAAAGATGTGTTGCAGGGTTGCCGGTAAATTGACCCCACCGGAACACTGCCACACATCAGTGTTCCTGCGTGGCAGTTTACAGTGAACCGCTTGTTCTAGGGGTATTTTTACGGTTTACTACGGAAGGATTTATTGGACTTTGAGGAAGGACAGATTGTGAGAGCTCTGAGAGTAGGTGCCTCGATTTCCCAAACGGCTGAACTAGTGGGTTGTTCATCAGCGCCGTAGTTAAAAGTGTATCAGGACTGGAGAGAAAATGGTCAAAATACGACCCTGAGGCAAAACTGCACAGGACAGCGCCGACAGCGACAGGTTGATGTGAGGGGTGAGCACCGGGTTCGACGAGTCGTACAGGACAACAGACTCAGCACTGTTCAACAGTTGAGTACCCAATAGAACAGAGGTCAACCCAGAACAGTATCTGTCATGGCCATGCGTCACACGCTTGCACGCATGCGCTATAACAGCAGACGACCCCGACGACATCTTCTCCTAACCATGGTTCATCGTTGTAAAAGTCTCGCCTGGTGCAAAGATCATGTAAGTTGGACGTCGGATGATTTGAAAAAAGGGAGTGCTGGTCTGATGAGTCGCGTTTTTTACTCCACTGCGTGGATGATCGAGGAGCGCATTTGACGCAAACAACATGAATCACTCGATCCATGCTGCATGGTCTCCACAGTGCAAACTAGTGGAGGCGGTTGTATCGTGTGGAACATGTTTACCTAGCAAGAATTTGGACCCCTGATGCGTGTGAAACAAGGTGTGACTGGTGCCCACTGTTGTGAATTGCTTGCTGACTGTATACACCCGCAATGCTACCCTTTTTCCAGAATGACGACGGTGTTCTCCAAGATGACAATGCGCCGAGCCACGGGTCCAATGTTGTGCAAGAATGGTTTGAGGAACACAGTTCAGACTTCCAGAATATGGATTGGCCTCCGAACTCCCGAGATATCAAACCACTTGTGGCACACTATCAATGGAATGGCAATATCCAGAGACTAGATGCACCATCACCTCCATACTTTCAATGAAAGCCGCATTACAGATAGCTGGGTTGGCCATACCTCCCACAGCTTCCGGAATCTTAATAGGCTCGATGCCACGCCGGATAGCTGCGGTACTGAGGTCGAAAGGATGACCTACGAAGTATTAGCTAGCTACAAAACTAGTAGACACTTAGTGCCTGTGCAGTTTAACTTCGCATCTTTTCCTGTAGCAAATTTTCTTTCAGTGTGCTAGAAATCCTTTAGACATTGCATTTCTGAAGTCAAATTTCGCACTTTATATTTTATATTAATTCAGCCATCCACGAAGGTCAGTTCTACTCGAAACCCACAGTGGTTTACATTCAATTTCTAAATGTAGATCATTGGATTAACTGAATCTAATATAAAGAAATTATTTGATATACATGTAATTTCCAAAATTATGAAAAAAAGTCTTCCTTTCAGCATGATGTTATCTTGAGAACTTGTTTGACAATAAAAGAAACTCTCAAGGTGTCACAAATCGTGTACAACTCTACATCCACAATCTGCACGGAAGAGCGGTGTATTCAATCGAACAGTACAATTCCCAAACAAAATGGAGCTCCAAAGGAACTTTAAGTAATCATTTCATATCATTTTTAGGAATGAAATGACAGAGGAATGTCAGATTCTTCTAAAAATTTAAAAACCCGGATTGCAAACAGGTCTGAAATTAGCATTCTATTAACACTTAAAAAACCGGAATTCCGGGTGTATTACAACCAGGTCTGAAATTAGCATTCTATTAACACTTAAAAAACCGGAATTCCGGGTGTATTACAACCAGGTCTGAAATTAGCATTCTATCAGATCCAGCGTTATTGGTAACCGGTACGCAGAAAACTTCGTACACCGGGGCCAACTTTTCTTTTTTTAATTGTAACACACCCAATCGGGCGTATTTGTCCAAAAAACGCAGGCCCGAATAAACACACACACACCATGCACATTATGTACTATTGTTTCTAAAAATTTCAAAAATGACATAAGAAACAAAGTATTTTTTATTGCATTTCATAAATTGCGCAGTGAAATACACTGACGAAAAAAAAAAAAAAATCCCAACACCACGAAAAAATAGTTGTAGAGGAATGAAATGGCGGCAATACATTTGTATAAGTAACATATTTAATCGATTAAGGTTTCAAGATCACAGCTTAATGTAAGCGCGAGAAGAACCATTTTAAATGTGAAATGCTGGCACATTAATAACCGCTGTAACTGCCAGAATGTTGAATGCAAGCACGCAAACGTTTATGCATTGTGTCGTACAGGTGCTGGATGTCAGTTTGTGGGATGGAGTTCAATGCCTGTTGCACTTGGTCGGTCAATACAGGGACGGTTAACGCTGGAGTTGTCGTCCAATGATGTCCCATACGTGCTCGATTGGTGAAAGATCTGGTGATCTAGCAGGCCACGGCAACATGTCGACACTCTGTAGAGCATGTTGGGTTACAACAGCGGTATGAGGGCGAGCGTTATCCTGTTGGAAAACACCCCCTGGAATGCTGTTCATGAATGGCAGCACAACAGGTTGAATCACCAGACCGACGTACAACTGTACCGTCAGGGTGCGTGGGATAACCACGAGAGTGCTCCTGCTGTCATAGGAAATTGCTCCCCAGACCATAACTCCAGGTGTAGGTCCAGTGTGTCTCGGCCGCAGACAGGTTGGTTGCAGGCGCTCACCTGGCCTTCTAACCAACACACGGCCATGACTGACACCCAGGCAGAACGGGCTTTCATCCAGAAAACACAACAGATCTCCACTCCGTCCTCCAATGTGCTCTAGCTTGACACCACTGACGTCGCAAACGGCAGTGGTTTGCATGCAAGTGGAATGCACGCTACAGGGCGTCTGGCTCGGAGCTGTCCTTCAAGTAACCGATTTGTAACAGTTCGTGGTGTCACTGTGGTGGCAACTGCAGCTCGAATTGCTGCCGCAGACGCGGTACGATGCGCCACAGCCATACGCCGTACACGGCGGTCTTCCCTCTCAGTAGTGCCACGTGGCCGGCCGGAACCCGGTCTTCTTGAGGCAGTACCTTCCCTTGACCACCGCTGCCAACAATCATGCACAGAGGCTACATTCCTGCCAAATCGTTCTGCAATATTGCGGAACGAAAATCTACCTTCTCGTAGCCCTATTACACGACTTCGTTCAAACTTCGTGAGCTGTTGATAATGGCTTCTTCGTCTTCTTAAAGGTATTCTTGACTAACATCAACACACTACGTCGAATCTCAACGATAACTAACGCTCACGAACGTTACAGTGCGTATTTACAGCAAACCTGCTTTGCATGTTCCGAGGGGCGCTACTAGCGCCACACGTATGCGCCGAGCGCGAAATTTGCATAGACGTCATCTTACAGATGTACTCTCACCGCCTACCAACTGTCGTTTATCTAACACAACATTTTCTTGGTGTTGGGATTTTTTTTTCCGTCAGTGTATTAATTCGCCTATGAGTCATTTCCATGTCAAATCAGCACAACAAAAAGTAACATTTTTGACCTGAATCTTTTTGAATTTTATAAACCTAGGTGAACCTGCAGGCTTTATGGAGAAACTTATCAGTGAAAATTTTCAGCTTCCCACGTACAATACTTCTATAGTTATAGGTCTTTGAAATTTACAGAAAAAGGCATTTTTGTATCTTCAATGCCTATCGCAAATGATAATAGTTGTTGACCTAATTGGCCACTAATATTGGGTCCATTTGAAAGCTTATTACATGAGCTTTCTTTTGAGATATCACACAATCATATCATGGCCAAGTTAATTTTCAAAGTCATCCACTTTGATCTTTAATTTCTCAAAACATGCCCCATTAATTCTATTAAATAAGACAAAGTAGCAAGAAAACTGACTGAGAAACAAAAAAATCTTCTATCTTATCAAGAGCTAAATTTTTTACAAGCCCAATAGGGCATGCATAGGAAAACAGAATACATGTCCGTACAGATTTTTACATGTCCCGAGCATGTCGCGCAATATAATTTTCGAGTCCTTTCGTACACGGAAGACTCATGATACACATACCAGTTTTGCAACCTTCTGTTCAATTTTAATTTCTGGCTTTAGCATCAGCTTCATCACTTCTAATCATTCCGATTAATATTTTTTTCTTCAAAAGTGTATAAGTCATTAACTGAAGCAACACTGCATTTGTGTGAAATTAATTATTCAGAAAACTCGCAACCGGGAGATTGGTACCTAGCAAATTGGTACAGGGGAGGATTAGAGGAAAAACCCCACACTGTGGGAACCCCCACATCGGATAATTCCGTCACTGGTAAACTCCTACATTTTCTCACATAAGGGAATGTACACCGATTAGACATCACATTATGACCACCTACTTAATAAGCAGTAGGACCTGCTTTAGCAGGCAAAACAGCGGCCACTCGCCATGGTATCGAACTATCGATTCGTGGAGGTGACGATAGGTATCCTGGGGTATCTGGTACCATAATGTCAACAGCAGGTTCTCCATTTCCCGCACATTTCGGGGTGGTGGTGATTTAACGTGAACCCGCTTTTCCAAGACGAACCACAAATGTTCGATTGGGTTCAACCACAAGTGTTCGATTGGGTTGTTGTCAGGTGAATTTGCAGGTGAGGGCATTTTATAACAGAAAGTCACCAGCATGTTCCTCGAACAACTCCTTGACGATTCTGGCATTGTGGCATGGCGCATTATCCTATATTGTAATGGCCATCACCAGCAGGAAACACAGTTGCCATGAATAGGTGAACTTGGTCCGCAACGATGTTCAGATACCTGACAGCTGTCAGGGTTTGTGCTGTTGAGATAATAGGGCCTATAAAGTGTCCCAAGAAAACATCGCCCACAGCATAACACCGCGGCCGGCCTGTTTCCGCCTAACAGTGCTTCCAGGTGCCATAGACTCCGTTGGTAATCGGCGCATCCGCGCTCGGCCGTCAACGTGATGCACCAAGAATCTTAATTCGTCAGACCAGGCCACTTTCTTACAATCATCCACGTTCAAATCTCGATGATCTTGGGCCCATTTCATGCGTTGTTGGCGATGACGTGCAGTGAGCATGGGGACCAGGCTGGGTCTTCGGCTACGCAGAACCATGCGCAGAAGGTTGCTGTGAACTGTGTGCTGTGACACATTGCCCTGATCACCACTGTTGTAGCTGCGGGTGATTTGTCGCATTGTGGCTCTGCGGTCGCTGTGAACAATGCGCGACAGTCTCCGCTCCCCTCTGGCATCAATGAGCTGCGGACGACACACGGGTAGACGATGGTCCGTCGTTTGGCCATCTGTGCACCACTTTTGATACGTACTCACTACAGCGGCACGCGAGCAACCTACAAGCCGTGCCGTTTCTGAGATCGAGGTGCCGTGCCGCCACAATTTGTCCTTTATCAAACTTCGATAAATCGGCAGCTTTCCTCATTCTGATTCCAGACACTCTACTAACCGAAACCGGTCCTCGGGTTGTATATATACTGATCTGTGAACTTCACCTGCGCCACCGTTCGGTCTCCAGGCGCGCTCATTTCTCTAGGCTAGGGGTGGTCATAATGAAATGGCTCATTGGTGTATACAAATTGCGCTTCGTTCGGGATCTTGTCAAAGTGTAGTTTTCTGTACTGGTACAAAACAAAATGTTGTTTTGCTATCGATATTAAAGGGTACACATGATCCTAATGACACGAGGAATATGCAGAACCTTTCCGACTCACTAAATCTTTAGTTATGAGACTCGCACCCGGGAAATTGGTACACAGGTGATTGGTACCCGGTAAAATCGTATACGAAGGAGATTGCTACCCAAAGGATTCCTGCCAGAAGAGTCAATTTCCACCTGTCTAGCTGAGGGAACGTATACCAATTGCATTAAGGGAAGATACTATTAGGGTATTATCATTGTTGATAGCCGAATTCCGATCAAGAATATAATCAGTTTCTAAACTGGCCAACTTTAGTTATTTTTTCTCTGGCACTAAATTTGAATTTCCGAGATGGTTTCTGCTTCTGGATTTTAAATGGAAGGGGGGGATATGATGCATTACATTATAAAAAAATATACTTTACATTTAGGTTTAAAAAAACACTTTTTTATTATTTCTTACTTTTTTAGTTGAAACATTGCAATTTCAAAGTTATTTAGAGCCTGCATTGTTTCCTCATCAGCGTTGTGGCTATAAATAAATGAAGTTCCTAATAACGCGGAACGATTTAAGTGCATTGCCAAATTAGAATGCTGATGCACATGACTAGAAATAACCATCACTGGATGCGTTCTCATTGCACTTTTAATTAATGACACCACAATTTAACGTATAAATGAGAAGAAAGATAATTGGATTAACGTATAATTGATAAAATTTAACATTAAGATCAATTCGGAAGTTTTGGACCGGCGACATTTTTACCCATAAATGAGAAAAACGTATAAACGATAAACGTTTATACTTATATACACATATACATATATAAGGGCTATGGAGAATCGCATCCCGTGACTTACTTCATGCCTTTGCGCTATTTAGGTGCAAGTTGGGTTATATCTGTGTTAAAACCTAACATTTCAATGACGTTTCTATTAAACATTACAGGACAGCTTAGTTTGCCCCTCCTATACTCTTAATTCTTAATTAGTCTTCTAGCTCTCCACACTGGCGTCGCCACTGTAGCTAAGAATAATCAGGAACTGTTATACATAATAATTACCATAATCATAATAATTACTGTTATCTCTAATAATAATCTGCCAGAGCCCTCCTCCGTGCCACTTAAGTCGTCATAGCAACAACCGAGAAACAAATGTTTGTGACGTCACGCTTAACTTTTCGTGTAGGTGACATCATCATCTACACGTGCACAGTCCACGCGTATACCACTTTGTTTTGTTGTCATAGCAACAAAGAACACAGCTGCTGGTGTGACGTCATCTAATCCAAATTATTCTCACATGACGTCAGAGATGGGTTACGTCATAGGTCAACTCTAGAGATACGGAAACTTTTTTTTTTTTTTTTTTTTTGGGATGGAGGTTTAACGACCACCGTGAGGAACTCAGTGGACTAAAAGCAGTCGCCTGTCTTTAATTTAGGGTCACTGGTTCCAGGGAAGGGAGAAAGCCAGTGCCGTAAGACAAACAACATCCATGCCTCACCGGGATCAGAAGCCATCGCTTAGACCACTGCGCCACCGGGATGGGACGGCTACGAAAAACTTTACATCACGAATTTTGGTTCACTACCTGAACCGGTATTTGGCCATCTGTATGTGGCAACGTCAAGAGTACGACGATCTGACGACGTCTAGATAAAAATAGTTCACGGAAAAGAACAGGGGAAATTGATACAGGGTTACGAAAAATGTTGTGTACAAGAAAGTGTTGACAAAATAGGGACTAAAGGTTTTACAAAAACATATAACAAACAGACAGCCCGTCGTATCAAATTTCATGACTGCTCGGGAAATTTTCAGAAAGCTGTGAACCAACGTCGCCATCTATTGACGTGGAACTCAAAAACTCAATAAATGTCAATAATTTCTGTATCATATATTTTATTTTCCCCGTCATCATTGACGGGTTTTCATCTAGTATATACACATGTGTATATAATCACCTGATAGCACAACAATTTTAACCCACTGCAGCTTGACAGCGGGGAGTTAGATGACAGGAAGGGTAGAAGTGCGCTAACACCACACATACGCGCGCTGGCAGGTCTCTCGACACACTATAATAATAATAAAGTAAACATCTGCCACATTAGGCAATTTGAGAAGCGCTAGTTAATCGAACACATTTACTGAAGATTAATAGCTGGGTTTTTGTTTTCAAAGCTGTGAACTCCATCTATGCAACTGTTAACTATAGCTAGCAATTTCCCCTTTTTTCTAATTTCGCACGTAGTCTTATGGTTGGGAGGCTATCTTGGCTGACCTTTGTAAGTCTCAAGCAAAGGTTCGAGTCCCTTGAGGCATAAGTGTTGTTTACATTCTGTGCCGTAAGGCATAGGCGTTGTTTTCATTTCGCTCTTCTTGTAAGAAACTAGAATGACCGGTTATTTTCAGAATTAAGACGATCGTGGAGGCCGTGAAGTCAACCCCCAACCCCCTTGCCATTTTCTCCTCCAAGTAAAATCGATCAGTCTTTTCTCCCCACCAAAAATCGAAATAAACCCTTTTTGGAAATTCGCGGTTCACATTGGCTAAAGCAGTGAATGCGACAAAAATCACATTTGCTACACCAAACCATCTACAAGAATTTCGTGACATTTTTTTTTCGGGTTTTATTTTACGGCAGCTGGTTCCGGGGGGAATGGGGGAATGTCGTGGGACGGACGCTCGAATCATTCGTCCGAGCTCCAATCCCAGATTCATCTCGGACGGTGAGGTAGGGATGTTTCTGTTATACGGCATTGGCTCTCTCCCTTGCATAGGACCGGTGGCTCTAAATTGGAGACGGGAGGCTGCTTATAGCCCATTGATTTATTCACAGTGGTCGTTACCCCCCCCCAATGGCTAGTTGAACATTATTTAGTTTCCAAACCGGCAAAAGATCCACTTCAAATTAATGCGCGGGGGGGGGATAATTTCCCAACCTTTAATTCACGCAAAGATAAAAACTTTTGCAGCCCGGTAGCCGAGTAGTTAGAGGAGTGGGCTTCTTCTACACAGTCGCCCGAGCTGGACCCCAACTCCGTTTTAGGCACAAGCATCCGATGGCGACGGTCCTGCCCTCTCCTTGTACAAAATGGCGTTAAATCAGGAATGGAAGACACATTAGACGTGTGTGGGGGGAGGGGGGTAACCTCTCCCTAAATAAAGGACCAACCTTTTTTTTTCGAACGGAAAAGGGGCAATGAGCACTTCTCTCCCGGCCCATCACTGGAACGCACTGAATTTCTTGATCAACTGAGCTTTTTAAAACTTAAAAAGATCTGCAGGCCATCACACACCCAAAACTATCTTCCTAATCCAACAAAAATAACGGATATTTTTTTTTCTGGTCTCATGACCTAGTAATTACAGTCAAATTCACATATAACGAAATCGCAGAACACGGTGTCCCCCATAAACCGAAGTTTTTATAGACCCCTTGAACTTCGTAGTGTTCTCTCTTATTATTTTAACCGCATGTTACAAACAATATTTTTTTTGAGAACGCGTATATATCGAAGTTTATTACCGTTATCAGCAAACAAAAATAAGTGGCATTCACCCAATTTTTACCCCTTTTTCTTTCACTGGAAAATCAGGAATTACCTGCTGTTGACAACATTCTGTGGTTCCCCTTACATGACAGGCAGATCACTTTGCGTGAAGACAAAAATGTTTGTTGTTTTTTGTATACTCCCCCCCTCCCCAATTTGCTAAACATACATCTGAGCAAATGCTGTCTTTTAGCCCCTCCCCTCGCCATCCTTCAATCACTTTTAATATCTGTTCAGAAAGTTTATTTTGCCTCTAGAAACACTTTAACAACCGCGTCAGAGGAAGTTTGAGAACATTTAAAACATTCATCATGCCCAACACAAAACAAGAAACAACTTACGTCAGGTTTCCGACGTTACCGTTCAAAGAGCAAATAAAATCTAACAGGTGAAATTTTAAATTGTTGGCAGTTATTGTAATTTTTACAGCTGCTAAAATGTTTTACCTATTTGCTGATCTCACTCATATTTTTGTTTCTACGAGGGTTGTACCGAAAGTAATGCAAAAGTGAGCATTAACAGACAGAAGTCGTTCAAATTGCACATGTTGATAGAGTAACTCTTTCTCTATACAAAGGTACTACTCAACATAGTCTCCATCACAAGCGATGCATTTGGGCCTTCGGTGAATCCAATTCTCGAATCCTCTTTGAAAAAAATCAGGTGTGGCCTGTTGTACCCACGTCTCCACAGCCACTTTCACCTTGTCTGTGTTATCAAATCGTTGTCCTCCGGAGACAGTCCTTCACTGGACCGAACAAGTGGAAGTCGGAGGGCTCCAGATCGGGGCTGTACGGTGGATGGAGGGCCATCGACTAGCCTAATTTACTGATCGCCTGATTTGTTACCAAAGATGTGTATGGTCTCGCACTGTCATGGTGAATGTGGATCTCTTTCAGATTCTTGTTCGGCCTCTTCCTCCTTACGGCTTCTCTAAGCTTCTTGAGTGTCTCAATGTACCGTTTGCTGGTCACGGTACGGCCACGTTCCAGAAAATCAAGGAGAATAACACTTCTGTCTCCCAAAAAACAGCCACCATGACTTTCTGTGCTGGCTGTTGATTTTCTTAGGCCTTGGTGAAGAGGTGTGACGCCATTACATGGATTGATTCTTCGTTTCCGGATCGTAAAGATACGACCACGTTTCATCCCTTGTCACCAGATCGGAAAAATGCGTGCCTTCACTAACTTCAAGCGCTTCCACCAGATCAGAGCAGACTTTCCACCCTTCTTTCCTTCAAAACTGGTGACAACTGCCGCGGTACTCACTTTGAACATACTTTCCGATACCTGAATTCTTCCACCATCTTCTGTATGGCATTGTGACCACAGTCCAGTTGTGCAACAGGCTCACGGATTATGACTCGTATCTCCACGCGAATCAATTCGTCCACTCGCTGACGATTCGTGTCCGTGGTCGCAGATGATGGTCTCCCACCGCGCGGGTTGACTTCAATGCTGTTTTCCCCTTCTTTAAACTTATTCATCCATCTGTGCACATTGCTCTTGTCAATGTGTCATCTCCGTAAACATTCTGCAGCCTTCTGTGGATGTCGGACAGCCTCAGCCTGCACCCTTCTTCTGCTTAGAATTCATTATTTACCTGCAACGAAGAAGGGTTACTATAGAGGAACTCTACCAACATGTGCGATTTGTACGACCTCTGTCAGTTAATAGAAAAGTTATGCCCACTTTTGCATTACTTTCGGTACAACCCTCGTATATTTTTTAATTAGCTATTTATCAATTACCTTCGATTAATTGACAAACAGTTTACGATTGACCAGTTTGAGCCTGAAGCAATGTAATATGCCGAAAACAGCCCTGTTTTTATTTTTTATTTGTCCAATTATAACGAAGTTCGCGTGTATTGAATGTACTCTTCCTTCGACTTCATTGTATAGGAGTTGGACTATATATATTCAGCATGTATATTCCTTTGCGTGGAACATCTTACAAGAATTTAGCTCCTTGTTAACATGGCATTTTCCTCTATTAATGGATGTGCGTTTCTTCTGTAAACATCCTGAGAAATAAAAAATCTTATTTATAATGAGATGCTTTCCGTTTTTGTTATGCACGTGTTCTTTGTGCAACCGGAACTGCAATAACATTTTCGTCGACATAGCGGAGAAAAAATAATCGAAATGCGTTTGGCAATCGGATGTTTCCCAATAAGAGCCACTTTCCAGAAAAAGCATCCCTCTCGCTCTTTCTCTGTGTGTTGTTCTTTCACGTGGAAATAAAATCCCTTTCATCCTCCTAGCAAATCAGAAGCTATTAGCCCTGAAATGATGTATCTGTCATGGCTGTGAATAATAATAATAATCACAGGGGACGAAGCCGGAGCCGCTCGAGAATCCAAAAAGTATGATAATCGCATTCCGACTGCATTAGCATACTCGTCGAAAGAAATAGCAAACCCTTCTGTTTGCTGAGTATGGAAATTCGATTCGGATCCGGGCGAAAATCAATAAACAAGGAGAGCAAGAGACACGTGCAGAAGAACGCAGCTGCTGAAACCCACGAACGGAACACGTTGCGCCATCTCCCGGTGACTTTAAGCATCAGAAACGAAAGCAAGCCAGGATTTTTTTTTCTAAAACGAAACAAACAAAGAAAAAAGTAGAAAGAAAGAACGGGAAACGGATTCCGATCTGAAAAACATCAGGCACAGAATCTACAAAAAAAAAAAAAAAAAAAAAAAAGAACATCCATTCCTCTATCGCAGAAGAAAAATATAAATTGTAACATCACTGCAAGTTTCCTTGTTTGTTGGTTTCTTAGTTAGTAGGGAGATCCACAGGGAAGATCTGAAAACAGAAATGGCAACGGAGGCGTATGTTGCAATAAAGATAACAATGTCAAGTGTTTTGAAGTTGTTAAATTAATTAATGAACGTTCTTTCCTAAACATCTATCACACTGAACTAATTCTGACTAATTGAAATTATTCGAAAGAATTGGCAACTTACGCAAAACTTTAACTGCTATATTCTCCAAATTGTGCTGTAGTCTCGACCATGATGTATAATATAGCAGCTACAGATAATTTTTTATGTGTGCGTATATACAGTCAGAGTCAAAAGTGAACGCACACACCTTCAAGTTTCAAGAATGAAGTAATGAAAAATAAATTTATTAATAAGAAATGGGATGCTTAAATTAAAATTTACATTAAACATCTCATTTTCAAACACAGGGCGCTACCGATCGTATTCTTCGCAAATTGCGAAAAAAAAATCGATTTGGCAATGAAAAAATGTTTTGGCGATTACCTTTCTGTACCGTTATAATACTTTGGCGAAAAATAAATGTATTTGGCAAAAACTTTAAAAAAGCCAGAGCAACCTCTGCAAACATTTTACTAAATTATACACTAAATATTTTTTTCTAATTTTTGTGTTGTTCTTAATTAGAAAATTTACGAGTCAAAAGTATCCGTAAACTTGAAAACAACACAAAATTGGCAAACCATGTCATCGTTAAAACTCAACAATTAATATTTTGCTGTCCACCTGGAGCTTTCTTTTATGACCGCCTTTAGCCTTTTTGGCACAGAATGTAGTCTTTTTTTTTTTTTTTTTTTTATATATATGTAACCACAATTGAATTCTTTTCCAGTATTTTTCGAAGCGAGTCTTGTAACAGTTTTATCTCTCAATTTATCTTTCATTATTTCCCATAAATGTTCGATGGGATTTAAATTCGGTGATTGTGGTGGTGAATGCAATTGTTTTGGCGTATGGAGGAGATGCCATTGCTTCACAATTTGAGTTGTATGTTATGGGGGTCTTGCTGAAAGACCCAAGAGTTTCATACACCTAATTTCGTTACGCTTTTGCTTAAATTCACTTTCAGTATGTTTAAATAGTCATAAGGATCCATTTTAGTCTTTAAATTTTTGAACGTTTTTAAGGAGTAATGTACCTTAAATTTACGCTCTACAGCAAATGATACATTTTTCCAATAACAAGCGCTTTCGACGATATATTTTACTTATTGCTGGCTTTTTTTTTTTTTTCTTGTCCCTCTGCCATGAAATCCATGGGAATTCAATGTTCTCCTGATAGTACTTGCACTTGAGCAAAACAGTGTGGGAACACGGTAGATCTGTATAAACCAAAAAGCAGAAGACTTTGTGGGGGGGGGGAATCCGGGTCTTTATATACTGTATACCAGTGGACTCCGGAGCTGTGGGAACGCTTTCGTTGGAGTCATGAATCCCGCTTCACCATCTAACAATCCAACTGGGTGTGCAAGATGCCAGGTGGACACTATCTGCCCGATTGTGTTGTGCTGTGAAGTTTGGTAGAGGAGGCATCGTAGTTGTTTTCCATGGTTTGGGCTGGATCCCCTAACGCCAGTACCCGGGAATCTTAATGTTGCTGCCTATAATGGCATTATTCACAATTCTGTGCTACTAACATTATGGCAACAATTTGGTGAAAACCTCTAATTTTACTAACAGGACAATGCCCCCCTCCCCTTCTGTCTTTAAAGCGAGGTCCGTGCAGGAGTGGTATGATGAGACGGGCGTGGAAGAACTTGACTGGCCTGCAAGGAGCTCCGATCACAAATCTACGAAACTGCTTTTGGGCTGAATGGAAAACGCCGACTGCCAGCGATGCCGATCCGGCCGACTGCGCGAGAATGAAAGGCAATTCGGAAGTGAACGAGGCAAACGTCGGTTAGTGAATATACAACAGTGGTTGCCTCGCTGAGGGCACCTGAATCCTTGGCATCTTCGTACGGGTTGCCAAGCGATTTAGGATGGAGATATGACCTAACAAAACCCGCTCGGCTGAGACATTGCTGAGTTCTCATCAACAAGCACGTGGTGCATGGACAGTGGCGTACGGGAAAACTTGCCCCCCCCTCCCCCACCCCCGCTAAAAACATCATTGCGGCCCTTTTGTGAAAATGTATAAGCTTTCAATTACTGAAAATTTTGGAATTCCATGTTATTAACTACGTTTCGTGGTTTATTGCTGACAAGAGTAAAGAAGTGGGAATAAAAATGAACTTTCAGAAGACAAAAGTGATGTTCAATGCTTTTACAAGAAATTAAGATTTATCGATTGATGGAGAGAAAAGCTGGAGATAACAGACACGTACGTTTATCTTGGACAGCAGATATCAAGCGAGGGTCACATTGATGAAGAAATTAATCGGCGTACAAAACTTGCCTGGAGAGCCTTTGGAAGAAACAGCATAATTTTCAAGAGCAATATGCCATTATGTCTTAAAAGAAAAGTGTTTGATCAATGCATCCTTCCAGTGCTTACGTATGGTGCAGAGGCGTGGACCTTAACTAAAAGAGACATACAAAGGCTGCAGACAACTCAAAGGAAGCATGGAGAGGTGCATGCTTGGTGTAACCAGGAGAGATAAGAAGAGGAACTCGTGGATCCGAAAAATGACAAGAGTGGAAGACATCATGATCAGAGTTAAATTCCTGAAATGGCAATGGGCTTGAAATGGCAATAAAATACCTGAAATGGCATCCATCGATGGACAGGAAAAGACACAGAAGAAGACCACATGGGAGATGGGTGGATGAAATTCGAAAGTATGCGGGAGTGACATGGAAGAGACTGGCACAAGGCAGACCGTTGTGGAGGAAACTTAGAGAGACCTTCGTCCAGCAGTGGATTGATAATGGTTGATGATGATGATATATACATATATCATCACCAACCATTATTAATTCACTGCTGGATGAAGGTCTTCCCAAGTTCCTTACCCAACGACTGTCTGGGGACAGTCTCGTCCATGTCACTCTCGCATGCTTTCGAATCTCATTCACCCATCTCCCACGTGGTCTTCTTTTGGCTCTTCTCCTGCCCCTTGGAATCCAGTCTAAAATTTCGGTTGTCCATCGATAGTCCGTCCTTCTGGCAATATGTCCAGCCCATTGCCATTTCAGGGAGTTCACTCTGATCATGATGCCTTCCACTCTTTGTCATTTCCCTTATCCACGAGTTCCTCTTTTTATCTCTCCTGGTTACACCAAGCATGCATCTCTCTACGCTTCTTTCAGTTGTCTGCAGTTTTTGTATGTCCTTTTTAATTAAGGTCCGTGTCTCTGAGACTCCGTACGTAAGCACTGGAAGGATGCATTGATTAAACACTTTTCTTTTAAGACATAAGGGTATATTGCTCTTAAAAATTGTACCGTTTCTCCCAAAAGCTCTCCAACCAAGTTTTATACGCTAATTAATTTCTTCATCAATGTGACCCTTCGCTTGATATCCGCTGCCCAAGATAAATGTAAGGATCGATTATCTCTAGATTTTCTCCATCAATTGATAAATCTTCATTTCTTGTAAAAGCATTGTACATCAGTACAATGCTTTTACTACTCGGGCTGGTAAATAATATAAGAATTTAAATTATTAATAATTCAAATGGACCTACAGGATTTCTATTTGCAAAACCAAAATTATTGCACTTTACTGTGTGTAACACGAATGTGCACTTTATAATTAAAAGGATTTTTCCGTAGTTTTATACCATTACAAGAACTACAAAACACTTATGCCAAAGTGAATCCTATCATGTGAATTTTATTCTTTTACAGAACAAAGGACAGCCTCTTTGAAATACCTCAAGATCACGCGCACAGAACTTCCATGTGACAGTGCTTAATGACCTCAGACTTGTACGAAAATGCATGACATTAAGGAAGCAAATAAAGATATAACGATTAAATTTTATGACAGACGAAAAGTAAAACTACCTAAATTATTTCCTACTGAATATATAAACCAATGCACTTAACATAATGCCACAATGTTTGCACTAAGTAAAAATTTCCCTGGACTCGTATATATTGTGTAAGCATCTTTGGGGAGTTTGGCCATAACTCACCAAGTGGATTGGTGAGTGTGGGATAGCATTTCCTCTAATTCCGGTGGTACAGTTACAGATTCGTCGGACAACTCAAAGAAGCATTGAGAGATGCAAGGTAAGAAGAGGAACTTGTGGATAAGAAAAATGACAGGATTGGACGATATCATGACCAGTGTGAAATCACTGAAAATAGCAATGGGCTGGACATGTTCCCAGAAGAACGGACCGCCGATGGGCAACCGAAATTTTGGATTGGATTCCGAGGGACAGAAAAAGACCCAGAAGATCCCATGGGAGATGGATGGATGAAATTGGAAAGCATGCCGGAGCGAAACGGAGGAGACAGGCTTAAGACAGACAATTTTGGAAGAAACTTGGGGAGATCTTCATCCAGCAGTGGACTGAATAGTTAACAATGATGTGATGAGATAAGAAAGGAACAAAGACACAGGTCCCAGCTTTTTTCGGCACTGCAAAGAACACCTTTCAGTTCATTTTATAGTTATATGCAAACAATGTATTACATAACAACTTATATCATTGGTATAAAAACTTCATTCAATGAACTGATATTTCTTTCACATTCTCCTGTTAATATCATATCATACATGAGACCGACCAAGGAACAAAAAAAAAAAAAATGGACTTTTTAATCAGGTGAAAAATCAGAACATGCGCCAAAAAATGTGAACATAACATAGCACGAGCAAGATGGAATTGTTCACCGTATTCATAATATAAAATTACTGAATCAAAACAAAATAAAGTGATTTTAAAAGACATTGCTTCAAACACTTTTTTTTTTTTTTTTTACTTGCTAGAACATCCTGAGGACCAGGAATGCGTGATATCAAAGCTTTCACTACTTTTGATAACTTATAGAGAACATGAATACTTTGAACACCATGCATCAATTACAACAAATTTTCAAACTTCGTCAATTCTGTTTTCGGAAAGTTTCGAAAGACGGAATTCCGTCCTTAAACGGAAAACGAATCCCCCTCTCCCACCATTCCACCCCCAATTTCTGTTCAGTTGTGCATTGATCTCGAGAACGCCCAAAATGATAACGGAAATGGCGGAATTCATTCAATCCACGGAAGAATCTCACGCCTCAAGACTTCGTGACGTCTTAACTTCCGTTTTGGGAAATCGTTGCCTATACAGTTTCATGCTCAAATACAAACACAGGCAAGCAACATCGTGAAAAAAAAAGAAATTACGATTAAGGGAAAATCGTCACTCCGTTTAACTTCCGCTTTTGAAAGTTTTGAAAGACGAAATACCTTCCCCAGAAGGAAAATGACCCCTCCTACCCAACCCCCAAATTTCTCTTAAGTTCTACATTGATCTCGAGAATAATCCAAATTCATGATGACAAAAAAAAAGCGGAATTCCGCGAATGAATCTCATGTATGTAATATACGCTGAAGAGCAATTGAATTAGAGACAGCTGGCGTTATGCAAATATGGCGCTGTGGGCGGCCCTGTAAACGGAAACGACATGACGTATGCAGCGATCCGACAATATAAGGAGTGATGCGACGGGAATCAGTACGAGTCGGACGCAGTATGGGTAAGACGAAGGATCTAAGCGCATTTGATCGTGGACAAATTGTCGGGGCCCGACGAATGGGTCACTCCATCTCGGAAGTCGTGCAGGCACTGGGATTTTCACGAGCCACTCTGTCACGGGTGCACAGTGAGTACGTCGAATCCGGTAAAACCATCCCTGCAAGGGCCAACTGCCGTGGACAACAGCGTGTGGATGAGCGACTTCATCGTCGGCTAGCTCGCATTGTAACAGCGGATAGACGGGCCACAGTGCAAGAAATCACTCGGCAATTTAACGCTGGTGCACAAAAACGTGTAAGCAGCCACACCATCCAGAATCATCTCCTCGCTAAGGGGTACAGAAGCCATCGTCCCACGAGGGTACCGCTGCTGACAGCACATGACAGGGTGCAAAGATTAGCATGGGCCAGCGGGAATATCGCCACTGGACCCTAGACATGTGGAAAAACGTTGCCTGGAACGATGAGTCGAGATTCACGTTGGTACAAGCGGGTGGCAGGATACAGCGCAAACCACATGAAGCGATGGATCCTTCTTGCCAGCAGGGTACTCTTCAAGCTGGTGGGGGTGGCATTCTCGTCTGTGGACTGTTTACGTAGACTGAAATGGGACCCTTGGTACGTGTGACATCGTCCCTCACAGGTCAACGTTACCGGGATATCCTGGACGACCATTTGCTCCCGTTTGTGCGTCTTCAACATCCCACTAGGGACCTCATCCTGCAACAAGACAATGCACCATGCCATCGCTCCTGAATTGTATCCGAATGGTTGGATGAACACTCCCCCGACGCGACCTTGCTTCCTTGGCCAGCTAGGTCACCTGATCTCAATCCCACCGAGCACATCTGGGATGCCACCGAGAGAGATGTTCGAGGCTCTGACCCCCTCCATCAAATCTTCGTGAACTGTGGGAGCTTGTTCAGGGGTCGTGGATCCGTATGGCTTCCCAACGCTTCCTGTGTCTTGTCGAGTCCATACCGAGACGAATCGCCGCCGTCATCAGGGCGAAAGGTGGGGCTACACGTTACTAGACAGGTATCTCTAATTCAATTGCTCTTCAGTGTATATGATGATATGGAATAGCTGGCATTCCGTAATCCAGTTTTTACAAACTAAGACCGCGAAAATGATTTCCAAATATTTCACTTAATTTATTGAAAAAGATACCGAAACTTTTTTTTTCCTTGTTAATATTATATTAAAAGCTTTCGCAAATTCCTGTCTATTTTTTTTTTTTTTATTTTTACCAATTTCCGCAAAAGCATTTAGTAAAATCTTTTTCTTGAGGTTCTGGCGGTGAGTCATCCCTCTTCGCCCGCAATGCGGGGACTATCAATACCGTCCCTGTGGCTGGAACTACCATCATGGCCGCCTATGGGAACCTTCCCAACATTGGATTCGAACATCTGACAATTAATTCAGTGCTGCAGCCCTATTTGAAACAGAACTATAGGCAGTGACCGACGACGGGTGTTTCAAGAATAGTATTTCACAGATACAATATTCGGAGGGAAACGACCGCTCTGTCATTTTATTTATGGGAATTTTCAAAAGCCCTGCATTTTCATTATAATCAACAGAACGTTCTTTGAATACTGTACAAAATAATTGCGAAAGGCAAAGAGAAAGAAGCAGAGTAGCTATCTATGCGAAGAGTAGCTCGGTGGTGCTCCACCGCGGGCACACGTCAATTTTGTGGATCCTCTTAAAGGGGCTCACCACACTGAAGGTGTGGAGATAATTGGTGCCTCTTGAAACGTAAATTCACAGAAGGAAACCAGAAAAAAAAAAAAAAAAAAAAAAAAAAAACGAAAAGAAAAACATGGCAGACCACATTCTGGAATATTGATTCTGACGTTACTGTCGTATTTCCTCGGAACACCTCTTTGATGCGTTGGTTAGCATCATTAGACAGTTGTTCTTGGAAGTTAATCAATATAGTTCACTGGTCTCAGAGCTACTGCCATTGCATTGTTATCAAGCTGGGTCTTAGGGACCCGCAGAGACTTAGAAAGTGGGTACTTTGTGAGATATTCTAGGTCCTTTTAAAAAATCAAAAGAATCAAGAGATAATGAATACTTATACTTACAAACTAAATTAGAAATAAATGTTATGTACATTGTTCGACACTTTGATTTATGTTCTTTGATAGCAATCTTTTTTTTAAATTAAGTACTGACAGAATTAAATTTTATCATTTTCAACTAAATTTTATCATGATGGAACTACAAAAAGACAATGCATTTTAAGTCAGTTCAGAACACCAGAGCGGTTTCTATTTCACAAAATACAGGAACCGTGTGATACTACTCTTAAACAGTTTTTTTTTTTTACTTTTAAGGTGGTTCCACCTAAATTCTCTGCCTCATGCTTCCAATGGTAAAACTTCTTTACATATTTTCTTCGCAATTAATGTATTCCCAAGGATGAAAATTTGCACATCGATAAAACTAACTTTAAGTTATAGCATGGGATACTTAATACTTGCTACAACATAACCGTAATTATATGAAAAATCAATCATTTTTCTTTGAGTAATGTTCAGACCTGGTAATAGATGACGCGACCTGTACATTGATGACGTCATTAGACAAATGTTGGATTGCTTAATTATGGTTAAGCTTTAGCAAGTATTAAGCGCTTCATGCCATAACTTAAAGTTAGTTTTATCGATGTGCATATTTTCATCCTTGGGAATACATTAATTGCGAAGAAAATATGTACAGAAGTTTTACTATTGGAAACATAAGGCAGAGATTTTAGGTGGAACCACCTTAACGAACAATCATTGAAGTATACGTACAACTTTTAGTAGAGTATAATCGTTCACAATGCTCTCATTAAATGTAAGTTTGTTTGTCAAATTTTAAATTTCAACTGTCCTAATATTGATTAAAAGAGCTGAAAAGGTTTAATAAATTAATCAGGACATTTTGCATATTTACATGATCTTGAGGGACGGTGCAGTATTGCTGGCTGGTTTAGTTCTATCCTAATTAGTCCTTACGAATGTGACTTTTGCTAAATGGCATGTTCAAAAGCCCGAAATAAAATGTGGTTCCCAAAGAACGCTTAGAATTCATAATTATGGGTCCTTTTTTTTTTTGTTTTTGGGTAATTTACGTGCTACAGAGCGTCAATGGCAGCGCTGGACAAGAAGACAGCTTCACATTCATGAGAAAGCAAAACTTTTCCGTCACGATAAATATTTCAGTGTAGGGAGACAATTTCCATTATAAAGTCGGTAACGGGCTGTCGAATCATAAGCAGTTCTGGAAGCAAATTTTTGGCAGCCCACTATTTGCAAAGAATTATTTCGTTATTCCTAACTTAATAAAGGTATGTCAACATTATCATTTCGTGTTTAAACGTGTTTTCAACACCACCACTCTACGAAGTGGTGCGGCGTTTGTGTTAAAGCGATAATTAGTAAATAATATTTTATCAGTTTTTAAGGGCTTTTTTTTTTTAATTATTTTTGCTGCTGAAGTATGGATTTGGCACGTTTTCTAATTGGGATTGTAGAAGATTTTGTTCCACTACAATTCAGAATCCAATAGTTGGATTCAAAATTTTTAAAATTTCTTCGCTTTCAGTGAAAAGAGGAAATCGGAATGAGCCAAAATTAAGATTTTTTAAGACATTATTTCAAAAGCTCTTTAAAAAAGTAACACAAACAAAATAATTTCAAAAGCTCTTTAAAAAATTAAAAACTTTCAGAATTGCAAGAATTTCAAATTAAGCTTACAAAATAGCAGAAATTCAAAAGAGCAAATTAATGTTTGTTTAATTACTTGAAAATGAAAAATAGCATTTCTGCCACTGCTGAAACATTTTTTTTAACAGCAGCTCAAGAATTCATATGCCCAAAAAGCAGTAAATGAGATGCAGATCCAGTACGAAATAATATATACGCATTTATATCCATAAAGCAACTCAAAATTTTCCATATGCGAAGTTTAATGCTTAAACGTTTTCTACGTAGCTTGATTTTTTCTATAACATGGCGAAGTTCAAAAAAGTACATTTTTTTCTTATAATTTTGGCTCAGCATGACTAGTACAGCGGTCCATCATGAGCCTACTGACCGGCGATAGAGAGCTGACGTGCTGCCATCTACTGACCTATTTCAGAAAGAATAGCGAGCGTGCTGAATTCAAAAGAGCCCCTATTATTTTACAAGTATAAATATATGTAGTTTATTTTCACAAAACTAGATGACATTTTTTAATACTTATTACATTTTCTACATCGTAAGTTAATGACGCAATAACGAGTTATCTAACAGTAAATGCATATACTACAGACAATTTTCAATGGACCATAATTTTATAAATAAGGTTTAGTTCAACTCTTATCACATATACTTCGGAGAATCCAGTAGCGGATAGCTCATTATATAAATTGTAAGTTTCCCAGTGAATTTGTATGAGCGAAACTTCAAGTGGCGCATTAACTGCTGATTAATATCATGTTATTTCTAAAACATCGCAAAAGGAGTTAAAATGAAAAAAATGTGCTGAGTATGAAATCTAATCTTTGAAAAAAGTAATTTTTTTTTATATTTCAAATAAAACTTCAGATAAGTTTTCAGGAACTTCGTTATTTTGCAAGTCTGACACCCACTCTACACAAAAACATAATGTATTTCATAATGCTAAAATTCACACAAATATTGGGATTTGTTTTGAAATGTATTACGCCCCCCCCCCCTATCTAACAATGACACTCTTTTATTCGTTTGATTAGTTCGGCATGCTTTTTGAGAATTTATATATTTTTAGAAATACACATTGTAACAGAAAGCTCTTCTTGTTAACAGAAACCCGCATGGTCACCTATAACGACTATGATTATTAAATGTGTGGTTTATTAAATTGATCAATGTAAAATATTCATAACTTTTTAGTCTTCGGTTTTAGAACAAATTTAAATAAATGTATTAAAAGATGTTAACTGAAAAGTTTCCACTTGGCGCCATCTAGCGTTTAAGAGAGACTCTTCCAGCAAAGCCTAAAATAAGAAAGTTCAAGGGTTTATTTTTATTTTATTTATTTTTTAATGTTTTTACTACTTATTAAACGTGAAAACCATGATGCTGCCATATGACTAAAGTAATTTGTCCCACCTGAAATCAACACTCCATATTAAAAATATCTTTTCGCCAGAGCATAAACTGGCCAGTTCTCGAACTGTGTTAGAAACTCTTCTTTTGAAACTGACGCATGATTTTTAGTTTCTTTTTCCTCTGCAAGACGATCTTCATGGAGCTAACGAACAGGGGCACCGGAGCGTTTAATTTCTTGGAGGAGGGCGGCAGGAGTAATCCGTTCCAGTTTCAGAATGCCGCTGATTACCTCTTTTTCTGGAACCAGTGACCCCTAATTTTGGATGGGCGACTCTTATTTGCCTTAGCAGCTCATTGGGGCCACGAAATACAAAAAAAAAAAAAAAATTCCATGTTCACCTAGCAATTAAATAGGAAAGAAGCAGAGAAACCTCTCGTTTCTTGTCCTGGAAGGGGCAGTGCCATTTCTGTTGGGGGGGGGGGGGCGAAGCTGAACCTAACCTTGTTTGGCTGACTTGTGCTAACAAAATCAAGAAAATTACATATAATTTATCTTAAACGCTTTCTAAGTTCCTGAAAACCTCAGAAATGTTTTGGTTTTTTTTCCAATCTGGGAAGGGGCGCAATTTTTTGGTTGCGGACATGAAAAGCGCCATCCACTCAGCTTTGCCGACCCCTGTTAACAAAGGCAAGAAAATCGCATATAATTTACCTCAAACGCGTTCTTGAAGGAAAACCAACATTCATGAAAAAAGTAATTTTAGTAAATCTGTATCCCCCTCTCTCTGAAATCAGTTTCTGTAAAACAAGTAGTCAAAAATATAGGTAAAGCAGAAAAAATGGGTAGGAAAATATTAACAGGGTGTCTATAAAATCTGGAAACACAATTTCATGACCGATAAAACATTTTCATGACCACTTTTAAGACATATGTATATCAAAGGCTGTATATGCACGTATGTGTACACACACACACACATACGTTAAAGAGGGGAGAGAAACACTGAGTGTGTGCCCCCTCCTTTTCTTTTTCTTTTTTTTTTCTACAGAAAAAGTTCCCTTTGAGTGCATTTAAAGTTGAAATATTCACCATTTTGCTACAAGATTTCATTACATGCCTTTCTTTAACATTTATACCAGAAAAATATCCTGATAAGTAGATCTCAAAATATTGTAAGCAACATTATGTACATGTAACTTCTATGCTAAGACATTTTCTGTTCAATGAGTTTTCTTTGTGGAGGAAAGAAAAAGTGCCTCATCTACGCCTTATGTGATCAGTGCATGGAGAAATTTTTTGACTTTCATGAGATTTTTCTGAATTCGTGAATTTTTCAACAGGATATAATGTTCGGCCACACACGGCACACCTCTCCCAGGCCTGCTTTCGTAGGCCAGGCTGACCTCTCACCGATTGAGCATGTTTGGGACAGGATGGGACGTCACCTACGCCCATCCCAGAATGTCGAAAAACTGGCCCGCAATTTGGACAGCAGCTGGCATCCTATGCCTCAGGACATTACTGTATGCGTCGCTGTTCCCCCGAGTAACCGCCTGTATCAGAGCCAGAGGTGGCGCTACAATGTACTGACTTGTTCCACTCATGAAGCTGTTTTATCAGAATAAATGGCCCAACTGCTCTGATTACAATCTAAATGCTTTTCCTACACACATACCCAGATGAACCATTCCATTATCACCACCCTCAGCCTAGAGAAATGAGCGCGCCTGGAGACCGAACGGTGGCTCAGGCGAAGTTCATAAAGCAGTATGTATACAAATCGAGGACCGGCTTTCGGTTACTCGAGTGTTCGGAGTCAGAATGGGAAAAGCTGTCAAATTGTGATGGCACGGCGCCAAGGAACTACGATCTCGGAAACGACGTGGCTTGTTCACGTGCCGCTGTAGTAAGTGCGTATCAAAAGTGGTGCACTGATGGCCAAACGGCGAACCATTCTCCAGCCGTGTGTCGTTCGCAACTCAATGATGCCAGAGGGGAGCGGAGACTATCGCACACTGTTCACAGCGGCACCAGGGCCACAGTGCGACAAATCACCAGCAGCTATAGAACAGTGGCGATCTGGGCAATGTGTCACAGCACACAGTTCATCGCAGTCTTCTGCGCATGGACCTGCGTAACCGAAGACCCAGCCGGGTCCCTATGCTCACTACACGTCACCGCGAACAACGCATGAAATGGGACCAAGATAATCGAGATTGGACCGTGCATGATTAGAAGAAAGTGGCCTGGTCTGACGAATCAAGATTCCTAGTGCATCGCGTACACGGCCGAGAGCGGATACGCGGATTACCAACGAATGCTATGGTACCTGGAGCAACGGTGGTGGGGGGGGGGGGGGCAGTTCGGCGGCGGCGGTGTTATGTTACCCGTACATCCTGCGGAATGGCATGCAACATTGGAAGATCGTGATTCCGCTAGTAGACAGACATTCGTGGGCCGCCGAAAATTAAAACAGGAATTATGCTATTGAGCGGTTAATTTCGACGGCATCGCGCGCTAGCAAGTAGTACAGAATGAGCGCTATTTAATCAGAAGGGGGTTAACTGAAGAAATTACCGGAGGGGCTTCCAAAGAGGACGGATAATATCCAGGGTGCATAAAACAAATCCCGATGTTCATTTATCCCAAGAAAAAATAAAGTTTTTTTATTTCATATCTTGCGCTAAGCCCCGGTAAATTTCTCTTTCAGAGGAAATTCCTTTTATTTTTTTCTAGCTCCCAGAAATCAGGTAGGGATAGCCAGGCGTACCCCACCCCTTCATTAGAAAAGTGCAAGAACGTGAGAAATACACAAGGTACATGCAAGCGTTTCTCACGCAGAGATCTTGCGCGCCACCGGGGGGGGGGGTTAATTTGCAGTGCAGTTCCTTTTCAGCTAAGAAACGAGCGAACAGAACGTATTTTGCGTAGGGGTGTAACCAGGGTGTACAGAGGCATAAAGGGTCACTCAGAAAGTGAAACAGGGCCCACGACAGCGTTACGGACCCCAAACTGCATGCTTGACGGGTCAAAGGAAACATTTCTCTCACTCCCAGGCACTTCATTCTTTAGAATGGCGTATCAGTGGTATCAGTGATGACCTGCAACGGGAGAATCCTATCCGGAGCGAGGGATTGTGGGCTTGCGACCAAGAGGGAAGAGTATTCCTGCAAGGGTTACGGGAATCCCACCCCCTCGAAATCGAGAGGACGTTTTCCGAGGGAACGAGAAAAATTTAACAATAAGTCCTTGACCAGCAAGCGATATAGATCTAATTTTCACGAGAGTAATTCGTCCTCTGTGGCGGTAACTTTCAACACAATAAGTCTTTAACCTTCAAGCATTAATGTTTTGGACTTGCTACCGGCAAGAGGAGTTTCTGATTTCTCCAACGTAAGAGTGAAGCGGTCCGACATGCGTCCAGAGATAGACGCAGAAGTTAGAGAAGGAGATAGCGCACCGTTTTGAGTGTAGGGAAAAGTAAACGAGAGTACACGGTAGGTACTGGAGAAAGATGTAACAGTCAGCTTTAGGTGAAAACAGCACGGACTTGAGTTAGTTCAGTTAAGGCCTCAACATGCTCGCGGTGATCAGCAGGAAACTACTTGATAGCGACATCGATATCGGGTAAGACTTCTTTAACTTAGAATACCTCAAATAGCATGAATGTGCATGATATATTTTTTTTTCTATTGGAATTTTAACGACCACCGTGAGCAACTCAATGGGCTATAAGCAGTCGCCCATCCCTAATTTAGGGTCACTGGCTCAAGGGAAGGGAGATAGCCAGTGCCGTAACACAAACACAACATTCATGCCTCACCGGGATTCGAACACGGACCCGTTCGGACGAATGATCAGAGGCCATCACTTAGACCACTGCGCCACCGGGGCTGCGATAATTTCCCCCATGATCTCAGTGTTAATTTCAAACCTCTTGCATTGCGCTCATAGTAACTTGATGTATAAACATGAACAGTGAAAATATCTTAGAAATTAAATTGGTAGAACATTCTTAAAACTTTTAAGTCAATAAATATCTTTTTATCATGATAAATTTTACCTGTGTCCTTTAAATCCCGTCAGGAATATCAATGGTGTTAATAACCTGCATAACCTAAAAGTCAAATATTTCAGGTTTTCTTTTTTTCATTTCATGTTTAAGTCAAAGGTTACAGATGTTTCGGTAGTTTATTTTCCAGTGTATAACAGCTTATTTCAGACGTTCTCCTTTCTTTCTAAATTAGTTTTATGATCAAAGCGGCATATGGAAGGGCGTGGGACTCTCACAGCTTTCCATATGAAACACAACGCAGTCTGTCACCTCTGAGTTTGGAGCCCTTTTTCAAATAGGGGACCCAATCTCATTAGAGACACCACTAGACAGGCAAAATTTTGGGGATGGCCATTTTCATAGTTTGTTTTGGTTTTTAATTTGGAATAATTAATCCGAATAAGAAGCAGCAGCTGGTTCGCCTTGTTATCCAATTGGACGGGCGGTAATAGTTATGCTGTGGGCGATGTTTTCTTGGGACACTTTAGGCCCCATTATCCCAATAGCACAATCCCTGACAGCCGTCAGGTAACCTGAACATCGTTGCGGACAAAGTTTACTCATTCACGGTAACCGTGTTCCTTGCTGGTGATGGACATTACTAACAGGATAGATAATGAGCCATGTCACACTGCTCAAATCGTCAAGGCGTGGTTCGAGGAACATGCTGGTGATTTTCTGTTAATACCTTGGCTTCCAAATTCACCTGACACGAACACAGTCGAACATTTGTGGTTCGACTTGGAAAAGCGGGTTCGCGCTAAGTCATCGCCACCCCGAAATGTACTGGAACTGGAGGACCTACTGTTGATATTATGTACCAGATACCCCAGGATACCTATCGCCACCTCATCGAATCGACGCTTTACAAAGTGGCTGCTGTTTTGCGGACTAAAGGGGGGTCCTACAGCTTATTAGGTAGGTGGTCATAATGCAATGGTTCATCGGTTTACATTGCACATACACATTTTTATCTCGATTAAAGGATTCCTTCTGGGTGCTTCGTTTTTTTTTTTTTTTTTTTTTTTTTTTTTTTTTGGCAAAGAGTACTTACTATACTATGGCTGTGAGAACAACACTATTTCGACTGCTTAGTTTTCAAAAACAATATTTATTTTTATATGTTATTGAGATTTAGAGGAACGTAAGAAACGATCGTGACACCAATGAAATGTGCTGTAGCTACGAATGTCCATCTGCGCATGCGCAAGCTAAAATCTGTCCTCAAGATAGAAAAAAATGCTGAATCGCAAGTGTGTTAGTGAGAGGGGAGGATTGGTAACTTTGGGTCTACGACATCTACAGATTACACCCCATCGTTTTATTACACATCATTTTAAAGCTCTAGCCAATAGCAGGTACCCACGCCCCTCCTCCAGAAGCGAAATTTCCGCATACTTTATACAATTGTTGGGAAAGAAAAGATACATAGCATCAAAATGCATTTTTGTAATAGTTTTTACCGCATTTAGCACCAGGTTCTTGCAATTTACGCATATTGCAATGAGATTCTTTTACGTTTATGTAAAACGTGATAAAATAATGTTCGGCGATAGTTTAGCAAGACACACTAAATTGACAAAAGTCACCGAACACCCCTTCAAAAGCAGATGAACGGATCCGCTGCGTTAAGATGCGCGGTACAGCTGCAAACGGTATAAAAACAAGCCTGCAGCTGACCACGATCATATCGGCCGCGGATAGCCGAGTGGGCAACGTTCGTGACTGCCACGGAAAGGACCTCAGGTTCGATCCCTGGCCGGTACGAACGCTCGATCCACTAAATATCCACCGTGCGTCGCGTGGGCACGTTAAGCCGTCGGACCCCGGTAATAAATAAGGGCGTCTTCCTCCCCCTTTCTACTTCGCTTCCGGGCCCCTTTCTCATCGGGCACTCTAGCCCAAATCTCCTAGCTTCCTATTTCTAAGGGTTGTTTAAGACCTCGGGTCAGACACTCCCTTCCTAAAATCCTCTACATATGACCATGACCATATCGCACTGTGAGGTTGAGTGAAAATGTCGCGGCGGGAGAGAACTGACTTTGAGAAAGGAAATATTGTTGGGTGTTATATTAGTGGGTTGTCCATAAGAGAAACCGAGAGGCGTTTAAACATACCCAAGTCAACTGTTTTGGATGTACTGAATAAGTAGAAGACACATGGCGTGCCTGAAGCAGCAAAACGTACCGGCAGACCAATGAAAATCAGTGACAGATGACGTCGAAGCCTCAGGAGAGTCGTTACAGCTAATCGACGGAGTACTGCACAAGACCTCAGAGTACAGGTGAGTAAAAATGCTGGAACATCGGTATGTGCACGTACCATTTATAGAGAACTTCATTTCATGGGTTACCATGGTCGTGCGGCTGCTCTTAAGCCTTTCATCTCCACTCGGAATGCTACTCGTCGTTTAGCATAGTGTAAAGAACATTTATCGTGGACCATAGATAAATGGAAATGGGTCCTATGGACTGATGAATCCAGATACACAATCCATCAGTCTGATGGCCGTGTGTGGGTATGGCGGCAGTTGGGGGAACGTTATTTACTACACAGTGTACTGTTCCTTCTGTTAAGTTTGGAGCTGGCAGTGTACTCGTGTAGGGGTGTTTTTCGTAGTATAGTGCCGGGCCCATTGGTAATCGTGGATAAACCTGTCAACCAACTCTGTGGCAATACTATGGAACCGAACCTTGTTGGTACCAGCAGGATAATGTACCGAGCCATAAAGCAAGGACTGTTACGGCGTGGTTTGACGATAATTCCGTATCGTGTGTGGACTGGCCAGCACAGAGCCCTGATCTTAATTCCACAGAGCACCTATGGGATGAATTAGAGCTCCGCATAAGAAGTTTGGAACCAAGACCTACTACTGAACAACAGTTAGCGGCAGCATTATGTACTGAATGGAAGCGCATACCTATCGCTGTGCTCCAAAACCTTGTCGAAAGAATGTCTCGAAGGGTCAGAGCATGCATTTAGTCCAAAGGTGGACCGACATCGTACTAATGCATGTCAATAAATGCTATGTTGTGTTTCTCTTCTAGGTGTCCGGTGACTTTTGTCAATATAGTGTATATTGTTGAGTAAAAATGAAATTAACTATTGTTGCGTCACTTCGTGCAACAGGATTCAAGATTTCAACAATGGCTTTGATTACTTCCGTTACCCATTTTCGTTAAATCGGAATTTTTTGAAATTTCCTTTACTACCGTCGGGTAAGATGCATAGCATCAAACTCATAGAATCTACATTCGACTCAAATAAGCACGGAGGGATGTAGGTTTGGAATAACCAAAAACGATACGAATGAACTCAAGGCTCAGGGAAATGACCAGAGTTAATGGCACCATGATCAAAGTAAAGATCCTCAAGTGGTTGGACATATACAGTATAACCAGAAAGAGGCCACGTGGGAGATGGGTGGACGAAATTTGAAAGCATGCCAGAATGACATGCAAGAGAGTTGTGGAAGAGGCTTGGGGAGACATTCACCCAGCAGTGGATTCAGAATGGTTGATGATGACACAAAAATCAGGATCCCAGTGAACGAACCCTGGATATATTTTCTGACTTATCTAAGGCATTCGATGAAATTTGGTTGAATAACAACCTGATGTGGTTGAATGATTGAAACATTAGCATCAGAATTGTATTGACACATTTAAAAAAAAAAAAAAAAAACTATTTGGGATATGAACATAATTTTTGCAGATTTTGTTAACTTACTTAAAGTGTTTTCTGTTTCCCAAACACGTCACAAGTGGAACTACTGATCAAATTGCAAGGTTAGTTGAAAAATGTCTAGTCTAACAGGGAAAGCAATATCTGTTGGTTAGGTTTTCGAAACGAAATCTGTTACCCACGTGCACAGAAATTTTCGTTCCAAATTTGGAAAAGATCCTTCACGTAGTAATGGCATCTTAGCTTGGCACAAGAAGCTTCTGGAAACTGGAAGTGTCCCTGATAGTTCAAGATGTGGAAGACTTGCATAGATAGGCCAGATGTGGAAGTGTCGCATAGCTGCTGCAATTGCATCTGTTACAGAATCACTTGGGCACGTACACGGGCAGAGATTGAATATCGGCTTGATGCACTCCGCGCAACAAAAGGAGCACATATTGAAGTTTATTAACTATGCGAAAAAAAAAAAAAAGCTTTTGAAGTTTTCAAGATTTAATTTTTTTTTTTTTTGTTCCTATCTTGAATAGTTTTTTTAAATATATTTTAAAATTTGTCAAGGACATTTGGGACCCCTGCATTTAAAGGTCAGCGTAAAGAAGAAAAAAAAAAAAAAAGAAACTCCAGTAGGTTCGCCAATACATCAGAATGGATGCCCTGGTTACTGAAGCAAATAATAAAATCTGAATATTTGGCCATCCAGGAGTCCATTTCTGCCACTAGGTGGCACCACAGTACACAATTTAATTGAATATGTTAGTTTCATGTAAAAATATTAATGACAGTGTAAAACGTCCATGAAGGTATAAGTACTCACGGAACGGAAGAAATGTCCCTTAGATGGTAACAATTCATAGCAATAAAAATATTACTTTGGAATAAATATATTACTGTAAAAGTGGCACCACAGTGAAGCGGTCCAACGAGTCCGGACCACCCCAGACATTTTTTTTTCTTTTTACTTAATTCAGTCTTACTCAAAATATTACAGTAACGACAAAGACAGAATTTTGTCAACCGCTCCACATTTTATGTATGATATTGGCAAGGTGAAAAAAAACCTAACATTTTGGTAATTTTTTTTTCCGATTAATTTTCGCCTACGTTGCTTCTCGAAACCACGACTGAATAAACAAATTACAAGCTTCTCTTTACCCCCCCCCCCCACCTCAATCCACTTTTCGAATGTTTCATGGAGTACGTATTCAGGAGACGGGCGCATATATATTTATTTATTTAAGTTTCTACATTTTGTTTAAAATTATCTTCAGTTGTTTAACATATGAAGCTCGTAACCAGTATCCAGTTTATCCAAACGTAATCACTGATCAATTTATTTAAAAAAAAATCATGTTTTATGCCACCGATTAGGATCGCGGACCAAAAGAATAATGTCTTTGAGTAAAAAAAAAAACGTATCTGCTAAATAAATAATAATAAAAACAAAAGAACAGAGAAACAGTTTCACTGAAAACTTCCAGTGTAAATGGTATGATATCGCAACTTAAATAAAAGCACAGTACATATTATTATCATCAGGTATCAGGAAGTATTATTAAGGGCAATAGTAATAATCAGACCTATGATCACAAATAAAACGGTCGACCTTAATTGTCTTGATTACTATAACTGTTGACGAAAATTGAAGACGCAACTAACTGGTGTGGTGGTTCCTCTTACACAAATTTTCGAGTCCCGCTCCAGGACGATGAAAATTTTCAAGTTTTCAGATATTATCTGACTTACCATCCTTGTCATATTTACGCCAAAAATCGGATTGTCATCTTCAAAATTTGTAATACTTGAGAAATTTCGAAAGACAAGAACCTAAATAGAAATCCAGACCACAGCGAAAGATAATGTAACACAGATCACGCCAGGTGTCATTTCGGCAACTGTAGTGATGCTAAAAAAACTAATTAAAAAAACCCGAAGGATTAGGATTGCCACAACTGCTTCACTCAGTCTAAAGGGCAGTCGTTCAGCACACCTGACATATAACAAGCAGTGATGTAGAAGGGGTTTAGCGCTCCTTAGCGGAGCTAAGTCGCTTTTCGTGGTTACATGGCAAGAAAATCAAGACAAGAACTTTTTTCAGTGATCATGTATGCAAAAATAGGAAAAACTGTGTTCTGTATGTAAACATATTCGTATTTTAACTGAATGCTCATAATTACCAAAAATGGCGCCCCGATGGTACAGCAGTCTGGGGCGCAGGCTTCTGATCATTCTTCCGAGCTACGACTGAGTCCCATCCCCTGATGAGTCATGGGATGGTGTGCATAGCCAAAGGTGCTGGATCTGTCTCTTCCTTGGAACAAGTGACCCGAAATTAGGGATGGGCGACTGCTTACAACAATACAAGTTGCACATAGCAGTTGTTAAAGACAGAAACAAACTGTGCAGATTAATCTACACAGTTGGATCAAGCAGTAGGGTGTCTCACAAATCATGAGATTCTATCACAAAGAGAATGTGAACTCTTTTGTCTAGGTGGCAGTCGAAATAAATTTGGCCGCTCTGGTGGCTCAGTGGTCTAAGCGATGGCTTCTGATCATTCGTCCGAGATGGGTCCAAGTTCAAATCGCGGTGAGGCATGGATGTTGTGTTTGTCTTACGCACCTGGCTCTCTCCCTTCCCTGGAGTCAGTGGTTTTAAATTAGGGACAGGCGACTGCTTATATAATAGCCCATTGAGTTGCTCACGGTGGTCGTTAAACCTCGATAAAAAAAAAAAAAAAAAAAGATGTAGGTAATGGTTACCGGTGGTGTTAAGATTGCAGTGCTCAGAGAGAAAACGGTACTGATGGATATTTATATTAAACAACTCGCCGCTGGTATCGGCTCCAATAAAAGCAATCCTCTGAGCTCGCTCTCTGGCAACACAAAAATCTTCTACATGTACCACACAATCTTAGCAAAAACGGCGCAGTAGTCATATAGAAATAATGTTACTCTGTTATTCTCAAATATTTAAAATCGTATAGAACGGCAAAGAGCCGTATTTAAATAAAAATTTATAATCTTTGACCGCAGTTTTAATATAAATTGATATCAGTAATTAGTAATGAAATTAAAAATAATAATAAAAACAAAGTTTCAGATTTTGAAAATTTCGAGGGTAATTTTTTCTAGTCCATTCACCGCTAAGGCATTTTTTATTTAGAACTACATCACTGATAACAAGAACTAAAATTCCTGAATTTCCAGGTTTGGAAGTATATTTTAAATCAAGAATGATAATTATTATTAATAGTTTTTACTATGGCTATCATTTTAAGGCTGACAAAATATACTGGAATTTTGAAGAATAGCCGAATTTAAAAGAGACCAGCGTGGCACCTCCTACTACTCTAGTTCAGCGGACGTGGCGACATCTATCAACACTTGAGGCAAGCCCTTCAATTGAGTTTTCAAACTCTTTTCAATCGAGTTTTATTTCAGTACAAATATTATAATCAGTAGGCATGAATCAAGATGAGCTGAGAAATCTATCTGCCTGAAGCTGAAACGGGACTCAAAATCATAAATATGATGCATACAATAACAACATAATATGACGTGACTTCGTGTGTCAATAAGTGAAAGGCGCAACTAGGAAAATTTGCTTCGGAAAAACCTTAGTCAACGATTTTTTAGCATATTGCCAGTGGTAATAGGCACTCACCAGTTTGAATAAAATAAAAATGGACGTAGGTTCAACATTTTTTGCTTTCCTATTAATATCTATATTTTTTAAGTCTTACATCATAACCTCTACTATTACGGAAATTTTTCGCTTTCGTATCTTAAAGAAAAAGTCTTGGAGCATAACAGCAGCTGTTATAACTTCATGTGTCCGCCTGCTTTATTCCCACCGCTAAAACACTGCAAAGGTCAATCAAATTTCTTTGGCAGTATGTTATTACTTGCTTTATTACACTATCATGATATTTTAAATGAAAAACGAATCGTTCATGCTGCATTTATTATTTTCTGCGTCCTGAACACAGTGTCTGCTTCGATCTAGTTACAACGCTATTTAAGGTTTCCATCCGTATGGTTTTCAGCGGGTCAAACAAACAAAACAGAGCGTACAGCCACAGATGCGCTTTCACAAAGGCACACTGGAGTGAAGGCACACTGGAGTGTGCCTTTGTGAAAGCGCATCTGTGGAAGCAAAACTTTTTGACAATAAAAAGAACAAAAACACAGATGCATAAAAATATACAGTATTAATACGAATCCAAAGGCGACTTTTGGGGCCCTCGGCGCTAAAAGATTCAGCCCCCCCCTTCCCTTCTTACCACCTCAGAAATTTCCATCTGTCAGATTAATAAAAAAAAAAAAAAAAAAAAAAAGGAAAAAAAAAAAAAAAAAAAAAAGCTTTTACGCTATTTAAAATGCCATTCTATCTTCCTATTTATTAGAACGTTTTGTAAGAAACAGAGCTAGAGTAATCACTTTGACTGTCCGTGCACATCGAACTTTTTGTTTTTAGAGATATTTCAAAAATTATTTTTGCGGCTAATAGGAAATCAGAGGATATTAAGTTAGGCACTTTAAATATCCCATATACTTCATAAATTTGCTGCTAAGGGCTGTCAAAGTCGATAATTCAAAAAAATTAAAGTTCTATTGAAGAAACTATTCAACGTAGAGGAAAAAATTATTGGCTTCATACGTTGGGTAAATTCGATTACTTTAGCACCTTTTCAGTTGCAAGTTACTTGGCAAATTTAACGCTAAGGGCGCTGAAAATTGAATTTCTCTAAATTTATCAGTACATCGCATATAAAATATCTTGAAATCGGAATGCGTTTCAATTATAAAACATGCTCTTTCCATTGCTTCAGCTTTGGAAAATCATCTTGTTTTTACATTATGAGCAACTTAGTAGGCAACGATCATGGTATCCAGCAAAAATGAAATACTTGATTCAACTGGAAAAGTCCTGCACATTAGAAAATTCGGGTAAAATGCCATTTGTATACAGTACTTCACTTGAAAAGGGTGGGGGTCATTTCCATGTCAGTTCAACCACACCATGACCTCAGATTTTGACGAAACTTGGCATGTTTGTTCCTTTTATGGATTTAAGTACGCAAACATAATATTTTTGCTCTATCTCAAACGGTTTAGGTTTTACAGCCTGTTAAAGTTTTTGGAATTTCACATTTTTTATCGATCGGGCGGAGGAAACGCAATTTGTTCTTTTGTAGAAAATAAATTATATCTTCCTTATTTACCAACCAATGTTGATGAAAATTTTTATGAGTATATGTTAATATGTAAGGAATCCATAAAAAAAAAATGAAACCAGCAAGTACCTACACATGGTCAAGAAAAATTCCTGAAACGTTATTTTGAAATGTAATACCTCCACCTTAAGTGGAATATCATCAAAAGGAAAAAAGATAATAATAAAAAAAATTCAATTTTTGTTCTAAAAGATATGCTCTACCACATGAAAAAATAAAATGAATGGTTTTTTCACTCCATTATTTTTTTCTGAGTCCTTCAAAAGTAGAAATCATTTGACTCACTCATTTTCTTGAAATCATTAAACTAAATTTATAATTTTAGTAAAATTATATAAAAATGTGAACCAAAAATATCACATGTCAACCAATTTCAAATTAAAAAGAGCTTTAAAATAAAACACAAAAAATTATACTAAAAATTTGGTGGTACATGATTAAAATAATAGATTTAATAATGATAATTAGGCTTGTACAGAAAAATACATAAAATGTTATAAAATAGGTTATCTAAAATTATATCTAAATTAAGATTTAGAAATAAGATAACTGATTTCCTTGTTTTCAACAATTAGGCCTAATTAATAGAAAATTACATTACAATTTAATTTAGTTTTAAAAACTAGTTTTAAACTCTGATAGTCAACTCACTAGTAACTGCTATTTCAAGAAATTTTATTGTAAGCAATCAAACCATTTAAGCTGTAACAAGACCATTAAGTGCTGCTCGTCTATTGAGCAGGCAGGCACACTTGTTTAGACATGTCCAAACAAGTCAAGTCATGTTTGTCATGTCTACACAAGTGAGCCTGCTCAGCAGACAGAACCTGGCATCCACTAGTCAGTCAGTCACAGGCTATTACAAGTGTAACATGCATGATTGGTGATTATGTTTTACAGTTTTTTACTGAACTGTGCTGGATTTTGTTGTACTGTAACTGTTTGGTTAACAACTAAGTGTGTGCAATTTTGCTTAGTACCTAATATTAATGATATTTTGAAAAGAATCTATTGTTAATAAATATTTTTTGATAGTTGGAAAAATGGAGAAGTGCAGTGTGGGGGAAGTTACTCACAGCGATTGTCATTTGTTGAACTTTGTCAAGAAAAAAGCCATACAAACTATTGAAAAACTGTCTGAAACTGATTTAACTCTTTTAAAATTGAGAATGGAATCAAGTTATGAGTTAAAAATTATGTCTTCATCATAATTGAGACCAGAATCAAGTTATGAGTTAAAAACTATTTGTCTTCATCATCAAAGTGTGTTTTTGAAAAAGTATGAATTTTTACAAAAGGTATGTTGTGACTCTTTTAAAAAACATAAAACTTCAATTAAAAAAACACTGTGAAATTAACTTTTTTACGAGTCTTATAGAGGTTATTAATTCAAAAAAGTTGGTGGTTAAATTTTCGAACTAAAGCCTAGTTCGTCATCAGGACTAAGTCACTCTTTCTGATGTTTCAACATATATCCAGCCCGTATGTGGTTTTAATCCTAGTTGTAAATGAATTTATGGCACCTCTAGTCATATTATACTGTGAAATTAACTTTTTTACGGGTCTTATAGAGATTATTATTCAAAAAATTTGACCACCAACTTTTTTGAAAGTGACATAGTCTTAATGACGAACTAGGCTTTAGTTCGAAAATTTGACCACCAACTTTTTTGAATAATAACCTCTGTAAGACCTGTAAAAAAGTTAATTTCACACTATAATATGAATAGAGGTGCCATAAATTCATTTACAACTAGGATAAAAACACTTCGTGTTGTAACTATAGAATAGAGTAGGATAATTTTATTAAAGGGCTACAAAGTGAAACCAAGACAAAAACTTTGTGCATTTTGCAGGAACAAGCTACTTAAAATCAAACAAATTGATGAGAGTAATGTTGAAAGTAGTTTAAATGAACAAGATGAGCAAGTTTATGATGTGGGATTAACTCCTGATTAACTACTCCAATTACAAAAAAGAAATGTGATTGATCAACTAAATTCTTCATTCCATGAAATCGGATGTTCCCCAATGAAATTACATGCACTTGGTAAACATAGCTGATCATCTTACGGTAAAGTAAAATTACAAAGAGTAGATGAAAATGTAAAAAGAAAGATTCAAACTGTTCTTGAAGTTGATTTGCCTCTGGCAAAAAATGAGGGAAAAAATGACTTGGAAAAAAGTGTGATAAAAAAATCTGAAGATCTGGACAAGCTCGTAGATATAATGAAAAATGAATTAAGTGGTACATCAAGAAACAAACAGATTCAAATGCTGACGATTCCAGCTTCACTAATGTGGTCTAGAAGAAAAATAAAAGAGACTTTCAATGCATCTGATTATTCTGTTCCTAAGGCTCAAAAACTGTTCAAAGACAAGGATTTTTAGCAGAACCAGATTGTAGACGTGGGAAAAAGGTGAGTCCTGAAACCATTGAATTGGTAAAAAAGTTTTATCAGCCATTGAATTGGTAAAAAAGTTTTAGAGTATAGGAAAAAAAGTATACAAGAGAAAACGTTTAATTTTATGTAATCTTAGTGAGCCATACTCAAATTTTAAATGGTAATACCCTGACTTGAAAATAGGTTTTTCAAAATTTTGTTCTCTGAGACCTAAGTGGTGTGTTTTGGCTGGTGCCAGTGGCACACACTTAGTGTGTGTATGCACAATACATCAAAATGTTATTTTATTGATTCACGGAGCAGGTATTGAAGAGGATTACAAAGAAATTATGTCGTACATTGTTTGTGAAGGAGCAGGAAGAGAATGTATGCTGAGGCATTGTGACAAGTGCCCATCAAAAGATAACCTTGCCCAGTTTTTACAGTCCAAACTTGAGAACTACGATGATGAAGACCCTGTCCAGTACAGTCAGTGGGTTTCGACTGATTGAACTGAAATGATATGTTGCTTGAGCTCAGTTGGTGAGTTTATTGATAAGTTAGTAGAAAAACTGAACAAATTAATACCACGTTCATACATTGCAAAATCACAAGCTTCATTTTAAAATTTTTTTAAAGGGAATGGCTTCCTCAAATACGGCTGTTATCTCAACGGATTTTAGTGAAAACTATGCTTTCACAATACAAGAAGAGGCTCAAGGTTACCACTGGACCTCCGATTCATGCACTATTCATCCTGTCACGATTCACTGCAAGGATACAAGCAATGAAAAACTGATTTTACCTCTTTGTATCATATCTGATGACCTTAAACATGATGTGAGTATGGTATATGAGATCCAAAAAAACTGTAACTGCCTTTCTGAAAGAAAACTACCCACATATAACAAACATTCACTACTTCAGTGATGGATGTGCTGGGCAGTATAAAAATAAATACAACTTCATGAATCTGTGTCTGCATGAGAAGGACTTTCAACTCAAAGCCCAGTGGTCATTTTTTGCAACCAGTCATGGTAAAGCAGAATGTGATGGAATAGGGGGTACTGTAAAACGTTTAGCTAGGAAGGAAAGTCTTCAACGACATCTGGACAGACAGATTATAACAACTAATGAACTTTTCGAGTTTTCCAAAATGAACATTACAAATATTAACTTCCAACTTATTTCTAAAGAAGCGGTTGATTCAACTCGCCTGACTTTGAAAAGTTGCATCAAAGATGTTCAAACTCTTTCAGGAACAAGATCGTTCCACAGCTTTCAGCCAATAGATGACTTGGGAATGATTGAGGCTAGAAGAATCAGCAGTGATGAAAAACCAGCTCTCACTTTCAACTTATGTAACAAGCAGCAGACTTTATTTGCGAAAATAGGAGATTTATATCCTGGATGTTTTATGGCTTGTATATATGACAACTTATGGTATTTTGGTATGGTGAGTAAGGTGAATGGAGAAGAAGATGTCACTGTAAAGTTTTTACATCCTCGTGGACCATCACTATCATTTTTCTGGCCCAAGAGGGAAGATGCATGTGTGGTACCCATCCCTCATGTCATTGCAATCGTGGAACCCCCAAAAACAATGACTGGAAGAACTTACCAATTCTCTCAAGAATGCATGATACATGTTAATCAAGTTTTGAAAACACTGGAGGAAATTAAATAAACAATGACCTACAATTTGAAATATTTTTAATGATGAGAATGGAAAATGTAACAATACATTTTCCATTCCAACAAACATTGTAAATATGTGCCTAACTTTGTAATTAAAATTTTTACTTCATTTAGTTATTTGTTTTAAAATCCTGTTTCTTCAAGCCAAGTTTGTAGTCTTGGCTGCATTACACAATAGTGGTTACTTTTCATAGTTTTTAAAGCAAAATGGCTGTATCTAAACAAAAGGAAATTTTAATTTAACACACTTCAAGTGAACACATGAATTTTAAAATTATTTTTGTCTATGAAGTAAAAAATAATGAAGGAGTGAAAAATCCATTCATTTTATTTTTTCATGTGAGCATATCTTTTAGAACAAGAATTACATTTTTTTTTATTATCCTTTTCCCTTTCGATGATATTCTACTTAGCATGGAATTCCGTATTTCATTTCAAAAATTTTCAAAATAACATTTCAGGATTTTTTCTTGACTATGTGTAGGTACTTGCTGGTTTAATTTTTTTCTGGATTCCTTACATATTAACATATACTCATAAAATTTTTCATCAACATTAGTTGGTAAATAAGGAAGATATAATTTATTTTCTATAAAAGAACAAATTGCGTTTCCTCCACCCGATCGATAAAAAAACGTGAAATTCCAAAAACTTTAACAGGCTGTAAAACCTAAACCGTTTGAGATAGAGCAAACATGTTTTGTATGCTTACTTAAATCCATAAAAAGAATAAACATGCCAAGTTTCACCAAAATTTGAGATCATGGGTGTCAAATCATATTTTTTTTGGCTGATTTGACATGGAGAATGACCCGTGGATGACTTTAAGTGGAGGAGTTTTTCTGTGGAAAACAATTCCCTAAATCGAAGAGATTAAGCCATTCATGGCATAGATGAATGCCATGGACCAAGAAAGTTGGACAGTAAGAATAATTTCATCATTCAGTGCAGGAAAGTGAGAATGTGTTTCTTGGAAGCATTTTTCATATTATTTTCATCGGAAAATTGAGAGGGTCTGCATTTTTTTTATTCAGTCAAAACATGTGTGAGATTTTTTCATTCCTGCACTGCAGTTGTCAGAAACAGAAGCATAAGAATTAAATGCAGAAGATGTGGTTTGAAAATGGAAAAGTAGGAACCACAGCTTTTCGAGTAAGAGTATCATTAAAACTTTTTTATTGCTTTTTCAAAAGTTAGTTTTATGTTGATTTAAGGAATAGAAAAGATGAGAATACTTGGTAATTATCAGTATTAAACCAGGGGAGGCAATAGAAATTTCTCTTAACACTATTAAATAAGAAAAAATAGTATGGTATTCTCAAATTTTTTTATTTTTTCAGTATAAATATTAACACTTTTGGTTTAGGCTGGTTTACGGGGATTAGGGATGAGTAAGAACTTGATTACCCTACCCCAAAGGGAAAAAAACAATTAACAGCAAACACCCCTGGATCATCAGGACAGTATCTACAATCACTCCTCATCGCAACTGAGGGGGAAAGTTTCCAGCACAGATGTTTTCCTTTGGCTGAAAGTAGCATTAAAGTAATTTATATAACAGCAGACCAGTTAAGTATTCGCCGCAAACCACGAAAAATGTGGAAAGCGGGAATCCTTTTTCACCTACCACTAAAAGGAAGGGTAAATTATTTTAACTGTTTCTTTCATAACAAATACATATATAAAACCCCCAAAACTGGAGTATCAACAAAGCAAAAGAAAAAAAAATAGATGTTACTAATATCAAAAAATGAAATATCAATTGACAGTACAACAAAGTGGTCGCTTTAAGGATTGATTTGTTTTGGTTCGTGGAAACCAAAACAAAACTGGCAATCCATGTATAGATTTTCAGAGCCCCTGAAGCACTGGAACCCTAGGCACACACCTAGTCGGAAATCCACCCCTGCACGAATCAGAAAAATAACAGAGTAGCAAAATCCACGTTTGTTTTCATTTTCAGGATCATATAGTTTAAAAATATAAACATAAATCGCACCTACAGTACAGACGCCGCCTTGGTTAGGCGCTGGCTTCTGAAAATTCATTAAGGATGCTCTCACTCAGGAATGGTCCCGAATGGGGATGGGGCTTTGGCTGTGCGCGCCTGTCTGATGGCGATTAAAATCAAATTGAACGCCCTAAATTAGGTAAAGGCGGCTGCTTATAGCCCTCGGAGTTGCTCATGGTGATTGTTAACCCCCCCCCCTTCCCCCGGCACACAAAAAAAGTTCTGCTGAGCGAGGATGCTTGTGTTTTCAAGAAACTGTTAGAAACAAAACAGGATTGAGTTATTATCTGTTATCTCCATTGCAGCTTAAGCAAGAACACATGTCAGTTGTTAATATTTTTTCAAGGGTTTTAACTCCCACACCTTTTTTATAACTGCAAGAAATCTATGAATGGGAAATAAAAAAGTGCCAAAATTAAGAATATTTTGTCATTGATCACACAACAAAGGAATTTCTGAGCTGACTACTGTAAAAGTCCTTTAAAAAAGGTCATTTGTAATTATAAAAAAAAATCGGTAATAATGCGAAACTTATACTGCAAATGTAAATAAAAATTATAAAATTTCAAGAACATCTAGTTTTTATTTGCTTTGCAAGACTTTTTAAACATGAAGTCAAATAGGCGTTCAGTAATTTTATGCTGTCCCAACTTAGTTACACACTTAAAAAAAAAAAATGTTATATTTTACCAAAAAAAAAAAAAAAAAAAAAAAAAAAAAAGATATAAAATGACCTATTAAAAACTTTCAGAGCTATCACTGAGGATTTTAGGGCATGGTCTTCTGACTTCTTGTATTGCTGGGTCTGAGTTTGGATCCAGATGCAAGGTAAGATGTGTTGAACCTGGTTCTCTATTTGCCTTGGAACCCATGACCTTAAATTCAAGATGTGGAAGATTTTTTTATAAATACTCTTCGCACTTGTTAAATCCTCAAGGAGAAAAAACAAAAACAAAAAAACAATCGTAAACTACATTAAAAATGCCAAACCTTCAACTTCTTGATGCATGAAAATTATTGTTTTTTTAAGAACCTATCAATGCCAAACAGAATTTTTGAAATTTCAAAGAAAGAGAAAAAGAAAACATCAGTGAGAAAAGCAGACTAATAATGGATGGGCAAACAAAGCAGCTAGTTACAATTAGAACTGTTTCATAAAATGTGCTAAAAAAAACAATATCAATCAAACAGCAACAAATGAAAACAAATTATCCAGATTTTTTTTTTAGTAATAATGCAACAAATTTGGAAAGAAAAAAAAATCTTAAGTGATGGGGAGCTACATCCACATTTGCAGTCTAGAGGGGGGGGCATTTGTTTCTGGGCAGTGCAACTTTTAGATCAAACTGGTTCTCCTGTTGTGAAAATAAATCTTTTCTCTCTCTTCTGTCCAAGACAGGTCGAGTCTTCCTTCCACTGAGCAGATTCTCCCAATCTTCTCTGTTTCCTGCTTTCCAAAAAAGTTCACCATAAATTGCGTTCTGCAGCCTGAGATGCTCTTTATTAATTTTAGTCAGGTAAGTATTGGTCTTTCAGGTGATCTTTTTTCTGTTGTGAAAGCATTTACTAAGATGGTAGGTAATCTGTCTGTGTTCATGCGTGCCACGTGATTGAACCATCTCAGCTGCTGTTTTCTAATTTTTTTCCAATATTGCCATTTAATACGACAGCAGTTCTCTTCTGACTGTGCTATTTGTTTTCTTTTCTGTTCAACTTGTTTTATTTCTTTTTCTTAAGCATTTCATTTCAAACACCAATAATTTTTTCTCCTATCTTGTCTTAATTGCCTATGCTTCTGCTCCATAGATGACCATTGGTATATTTATTGATTCATATAATTTGATTTTGGCTTGTTTGAGTAGTGTTAGTCCTGATGAAGGGTAGGGGGTTACTTCCCGAAAATTTGACGCTAGAATTAACATCCCGTATTCCTAAATAATTCCCATAATCTGTCTATTGTAACTATCATTTGATCATCTAGGAAAGCCATGAATTCATTTATTACCATGAAAATTTTCTTTGCTTTCAACATTTTCTGTTATTTTCCCATGGTGGTCCATCCTATCTATTGCTATTCTGTGCTTGATGGTTTTTAGTGCATCTATTGTTTCTGTTATTTTTGATCCAAGGTATATAAAGCTTTCAACTTGCACTATTTGTTTAGGGTGACTGTGATGTTAGTTATGTTTCTACCTATTTTCATAACTTTTGTCTTTTGCAGATTTATTACAAGGTCATATACTGAAGTGCCAAAAGTCATGAGATTATGTATCTAGTATCGTGTAAGACCTCCTCTAGCTCAGCGAAGTGCAGCAACTCAATGTGGCATCGATTCCATGTGGCCAGAAGACTTCTGGACAGGTGTTGAGCCATGCCATCTGAACAGCCACCCACAGTTCCCTGGTATGTAGGTGCAAGATCTTGGGTGCAAATGGACCTTTCCACCACGTCCCATAAGTGCTCTATTGGGTGTATAGCGGGCGAACGAGGTGGCCACACCAGCCATTGGAACTATGCAGAATGCTCCTTGAACCAATTTTGAACAACTTGGGCCTGAAGGCATGTTGCATTGTCCATCTGGATTTCAAATTCCATTGCTGTTGGGGTAGATGAAGGGCTGCAATGGTCACCCAGCAGAGCAAAACAGGCGATTACTGGTTAATGAAGTGTTTACAAGGACCAAAGACCCCAAACCATACCACATAAATACACCCGACATATGTATGGAACCACCACCAGCTTGCACAGTGCCTTGTTGACAGCTTGGATCCATGGCCTCATCTGGTCTGCGCCACACCCAAACCCTACCATCAGCTGCTAACAATTGGTAGCATGACTCACCGGACCACATCACATGTTGCCAGTTTTCCAGGATCCACTTACCATGTTCTCAAGCCCAGATGAGGTGCTGTGTCCAATGTCGTGGATTCGTGGTGTTAACAAAGGCACTCTGATGGGTCCTTCTGCTCTCATACCCCATGGATGCTAAATCACACTGCGCTGACGTGATGGATATGTCTTTGGTACTTCCACCATTGAATGTGGATGTTATTTGAGGCAGTGTCACTTATCTGTTAGCATGGACAATCCTGGTCAGACGCTGCTGGTCATGGTGATTCAGCACCCGTGGGCGGCCACTGCGCTGTCCATGATGGGTGGTAATGCCTTTCATAAGGTATTCTCTATAAACACGTGACATCATGGATCGAGAAATGTTAAATGTTCGCACAACTTCGGAAATTGAATGTCCCATCCATCTGGCTCTCACTACCATGCCTCGTTCAAACTCAGATAATTCATGTTGGCTTGCCATTATCTTACTGGTGGTTGTTCAACCTGACTCGCAAAATTACACCTCACAACTGATAAAAATTGTGGCGTGCATTGAAGCCTTTACACGACAGCAAAGCCAGTTAAAAATGTGGATACTGCTATCCCATGACTTTTGCACAGCAGTTCAGTGTGGTTTATTTTGCCTAAAATGTTTATTAAGACACACGCTGTTCTTCAAAATGTAATAAGTAGACAAGTCATACCTCATAGTCAGGGAATCATGATTCAGGATCAGGAGTGTGTTGAAAACATTTTAATAGATCAGAATTTCAAGCCATTCAGTGTAACGGACGTGAAAAAACAAAACGAAATATCAACAGTGTAACTGAGTGAAAGTGATTAAATAACTGTCCATTATGAACCTCACTGATTATTTCCTATGTTGTATTTTTTTTTTATGTAAGTACTAAACCATTTGTAAACTACTCATCCCAACTAGGGGTTTCATTCTAGTTTTAATTCCACATGTGCATTTTAAATTGTAATCATTAGATCATATGAAAAAAAGTTATTTTACAATGCTGCTGCTATATTCTGAAAGTTCCCTTGGTGGAAACAAAATTTTTATGGAAAATTGGCAAGTTAAACATCACATTTTAACCTAGTTTCCACTAAAGTGAAAGCATTTGGATGATTATGTAGTTTTATTTAGTGGCTGACTATTTTCAGAATGAGATTTTGTGGCTGTAGTACAATTTGCAAAATTTCGAAACCCCTTCCCCCCCCCCTTTTAGCTGGAGAAAGTTTGTTCTTGAAATGTTTGAAGAATTACTATTATGTACTAATTATTAACAAGGAACAATACATACCAACTATATCATAAAAAGTATAACTATACTAGTGATCCGAAATTTCTTGGCGTAGAATAGAAATTGATGTGCGAAAGCTTGGAAACTTTTATTTCTATTCTACGCCAAGAAATTTCGGATCACTAGTATAGTTACACTTTTTAAGATACTATATGTACATTAATTACTCCTATATATGTATATAGTACATAAAAAGTATATAGTATAGTATAAGTATATAGCCAAGGCTTGAAAAATACCTGGAAAGTTTACATGCCCAGCTGGGCATGTGTGGAAATTATTTTACCTGCCCTGGTAGTAAAAGATGGATGGATGCCCAGGAAAATTTTAGATAACAAATCAGAACCCTCATTTTTTTTTTTTCTTAAGTTAAAAAATATGATTGACTTTTTTACATATTTTGCATTTCCATTTTAGGGATTTGTATTCAAAATGTTCTATGCACAAATGCATGTATCTCAAGTTTTAAGATGACGATGCTGAAATTGGTATAAAATTATATGATGATGAAATTGGTATTTGAGAAATCTAGTGATTCTGCCATGTTCTTTTCGTTGAAGTTTTCACCCTCTGTCACGAAACACAGGAGGCTTAGAGAAACGGGATGCATCCCGCTGCTGACTATAAACCACATTTGGAGCAAAACTACATATGGTTCCAATTGCTGGACCTAGAGCATAATAAAATTAAAGAAGTGATATTTTTGTCTTTGACAGTCTATAACAATAACACAAATTTCGGTGATGCAATGAACACGACATGTGACGACTGTCTTTTTTTTTTTTTTTTTTTGTAATAGGTAATTCTATTCCAAACTTTATTTTTAAATTTAGGTGCCTGGACCGGACAACTAGATTTGTTTTTTACCTGCCCCAGGCCAACAAATTACATGCCCCGGGTATCTCGGGCATGGTAATTTTCAATCCCTGATGGCAAATGGAAAACTTCCCCCTCTAAAGTTCCATTTGCACCCCCCCCATCCCACCAAAAAGTCCTGAAAGAAACACTGAATCTGACTAAATACAAGGTTCATTCTAGGTGTTTTTTGTGGAGGGGTGCACCCTGCTCTCCCCCACGCAAAATGTATGCACCCTACTGCCCTCTAATTTTAAAAAATTCCACCCAGACTGCCCTAAAATGAAAACTGCACACCGTGCGCCGGACCTGCCCTAATAAATCCTACACCACTGTGAAACCAAAATACCGCAACAAGTGCATATTAATCTCTCGTCTACATCTAGAAAGTCGTAACCACCCCCGCTAGTTAAGATTCCTGGAAGACGAGAACCGATAAGATACAATCACTTACTGCTTTTCTATGCCCCAGGGAACAAAGGAAGGGTGAGATTTAGAACAAAAGGACCTGCCCGCTGAACTACTGGGGAAGGAACGAGTTTTTACAAATTACTGACAAAAGAGGTGACCAGTATTTGTTCCCTCTATTCTCCTCCAGAATGCCTGTGGTATTCTGCCTGCAATGCCCATACTAGAAATCTTCTAGCTAAGGATATCTCGAAAAACACTGTATCTCGTGTGAATGGTGTTGAAGTTTTTCAAGCACCCTGATCAAGAACATGAACTGACAGAAAGTGGCAGCTGTAAAGTATGCCTTGCTGCAGACACTCGCTGGTGCTCTCAGAGGGATGCCTGTTTGTCCTTGACTAACAATCTAAGTCAACGAGGAAAGTTGCTGCCACTGATGAAGCTGAGAAACTGTCTTCTCAAATTAAGTCCTTCCTTTATGATAGTGCCTTCCTCAAAGAAGTTGCCAATACAATTGCAGTGCTTAATCCAATAAGTCAGATAATAAATATATGCCAGAAAAAAGGAGCAACTGCTGCAGATTCAGTTGAATTGTGGATGGACTTGCATCTATCTACCCGAGGACCATAAGATCTCATGCCACATGTAGAAAAAAGGAGAAACCAATTGCTAAATGTACACAGCCTTGCAGCCAATGTTCTTCATCCTGTGTACCAAGGGCAGTAAATGAATGAGAAACATCATGAAAAGGTAGAGGAGTTCATTTTAGAGAACCTCAACCTCTCGAGGATAACCAGTTTTCAGCAGTATCGAGAAAAATATGGAAAGTTTGTCAGCACTTATAAAGAAGGGTGTTAAATCACCATGAATATTCTGGTACTTCATCAGTTGGCACCATAAGGAGTTGCCAGCAGTTGCTCTGAGGTTAATCAACATCCCGGCATCTTAAGCCCAACTTGAAAGACTTTTCTCTTATTGGTCTTTTGTCCATAATACTACAAGGAACGGGCTCAGCTTCAAACGTTCAAAGAATCATATAAGGGTGTGTGAGAAGTGAGGGTGACAATTATAAACATTTAAAGAGCATAAGAACATTCCCTTTAATTATGAAAATTAAAATAATGGAAAAGTGTTAATAGACAGTGATGTTTTCAGTGTTTGAAGTAAAAATCAGTTACATTTAAAACAAGCAGTTTAATATTTTGTTAAATCTACGGTTTTTTCCTTTAAGGGTTTAAGTATAGCACAATCAATATGAAAAATGTTTAAAGTTTTAAAAGGGTAAAAATCCTGATTTTGAAGTGTACACCCACCTGGATAACATGTCAAACAGAAATATTATTAAATGAATTTATGACACCTCTATTCACAGTGTACTGTGGAATTAACTTTTTTACGGGTCTTATAAAGGTTATTATTAAAAAGTTGGTTGTCAAATTTTCGAACTAAAGCCTAGTTCGTCAGAACGACTATGAGTCCTGATGACGAACTAGGCTTTAGTTCGAAAATTTGACAACCAACTTTTTGAATAAAAACCTCTATAAGACCCGTAAAAAAGTTTAAACATTCATGTCAAATTATTATCTTTGGTGAACAAACTGAACATAAAATTGTTTATTTTCTACAGTTACATAAATATGAAAATATACTCGACGAATTTGAAGCTGTTAATAAAATCTTGAATTCTATTCCATATAGGCCTATATTGTGATTTTTATCAATGATAGTACAAGAGGTAGATTGTTTTCTTCATTTTTTTAATATACAAGAACACATATAATTTCTAAAAAAAGTCTGTTAATAATACGAAGCTGAGCTGTATGAACAATTTTAGGAAAATAATGATTTTTTAGTGAAATATACAAGAAAATTTAAGTTTAAAATGTAATTAATTAAAGTGGTTTTAATATTATATTATTTATACATGAAAGAAAATTAGTTTTTATGTATGCATAAAAAATGGTTTTCTACGCCAAGTAAATAACTTGTATATTACATGTAATTTATGTAAAATATGTAATGAGTAAATTACCTTGCCAATCCTGCTTGGCACACACACACACACACACACACACACACACACACACACACACAAAAGTGTTTGTACACAAATTTTCTTTAAAATAAATGAGAGAATAAATAAAAATGTGGCATTATTAATCATTAACCACAAGTAAACTTTTTAAAGAATTTTGGGCTAGCCTAGCTTTCTTATTACCAACACATCAAGTAGTTCTGTTGATTTGGTAAAGAAACAAATAGATAATAGTTACTTATTACTCAAAATTTCATTTCTACAAAATAAATCTTATTATTCTTTACAGAATTTTAGTTATTAAGGTTGTAATTCAAACAAAAATTTGCAGGATACGTACCGAAATAATTTTAGTTATTCATTTTTAGTTTCTTTTCCTTAATGGTGCAAAGAAACTAAAAATGAATATTATGTTATTAAACATTTCATTTCTATAAAACAGTTTTATTATTATTTACAGAAATTCTACTTAATAACTTTCCAATTCTTAACAAAAAATTCGTACAAAATGTACAGAACTACTTGATGTGCTGGTAATCAGAAGGCTAGCCATTTTTCGAATAGTGCCCATTTCTCACTCAATCCTCATGCTTGTGCGTAAATTTGACTATATTATGGGGAAAAGACAGTGCCCTAGCTAGGTCTCAGAATCAGGGGGTGGCTGAAGACTCATCTGGGGGGGGGCTATGTGTTTAACAGCAAACTATATGCAAGTTTTGCTTTGTATTTTGATTCATTTTGTTAATTCTTCACCAGCAAACAACTTCTCCATGGCAATAAGTAAAAAAAAGGGGGGGGGGGTAATTCAAAATACGAAAAAAGGGAGGTGGGAGAAAGAAAACTGAATTATCTTGAAATATCAAAAAATAAGTCACCATCGCTGGATAAAAGATAACTTCCCAACCAGCATGAAAATATATATATATATATATTATTTAGTTTACTATTTTGGTTCCTACTATTCCAATGCTTGTTTGACTTGATACCAAATTTTTACTCTTTCTCCTCCATCTTTAATCATGCATTTTCTTTCACTAGTCCTTGAAGGTAGTTGACAACCAAACTCCCTACTTCTCCACTCAAAAGCCCTCAGATTCCTGCCAATAAACACTTCTTCCACAGCAAAACTACTCCTACTGACTGTAAAATAATGAATAGTAAGAAGTTAAAACTTAAAAGCTCTCTCTCACATTTTTTGGTAATGCCCTTTACAAGTTTGACCAAAAAAACAAAAACTGCCCCTAGTGATCTATGGGCTGGCTTGTGACCACACCCAAGGTAGGTCCAGGTTCAAATCCTGGTGAGGCATGGATGTTGTGTTTATCTTACAGAACTGGCTCTCTCCCTTCCTTGGAGCCAGTGGCCCTAAATTAGGGGCAGGCAACTACTTATGACCAATGGAGTTGCCCAGGGTGGTAGCTAAACTCCAAATTAAAGAAAATACAGTATTTCTCTCTTCCCTGACCCTTAGCAGCAACAAGTCCAATACATATCTGGCAGAAAATAATTTGTGCAGCAGCTTTTAGTACGAAGTCACTTCGAGAAGTAATTTTGTTTAAGTTATCCATCATCTGTGCTGCATTATTTCTGTTTTTTTTTTTCTTTTTTCGAATGGAGGTTCAATGACCACCGTGAGCAACTCAGTGGGCTACAAGCAGTCGCTCATCCCTAATTTAGGGCCACTGGTTCCAGGGAAGGGAGAGAGCCAGGGGCTGTAAGACAAAAATAACACATCCATGCCTCACAGGGATTCGAATCTGAACCCATCTAGGATGAATGATCAGAAGCCATGGCTTAGACCCTGTATCATTTCAATTGCTTTTTTAAAACAATGTGGTACACAAATAAATAAGGTAAAGTATTTTTGCTTATGAAATACAAAAGCAATTTTCATAAACCCCCAAAATAAAAGTTCAGAGAATTGTAGAACTTTTGCCTTGTGTGTGTGTGTGGGTGGGGGAGCTAAGCCTTCTGCTATCTACAGGCCTGGCAAAAAGATGCTCATTTTTTTTTCTCGTTAGGGTGTTTAATGACCATAGTGAGCAACTCATTGGGAATATGAGCAGTCGTCCATTCCTAATTTGAGGCCACTGGTTCCTGGGAAGGAAGAGGACCAGTGCCGCAAGACAATCATAACATCCATCCTTCACCCGGGATCCAGGCTCAGACCCATCTCTGGCGAACAATTGCTAGTCAGGACCTTGCACCACCACCTTGTTTTGCTTCATATTTTCTTAATAACAGTTTCATTTTTCAAGAGATTTGAAAAAAGCTTGTCGTATTGAATTCAGCATAAAAATTATGACTGATAATTTCAGAATTTCTTTATGTACTATAATATCTTCAACATAGACTATTTCAAAAGTGTATGTTGAACATTAAATTTTAGTAATGTATGGCTGAAGTTAACTGATAGAAACATTTTATTCCATAGGTTTTAATTACAATATACAAATTGTTACCAAAACATAGTTTTGGTTGCCCGCTGCAGAAACCAGGACATGCAGAGCATACCCTGATTTCTGCAGGGGCATTCTTAAGCAACCAAGTGTGCCCACAGTCGGTGCTCATGACATTTGAGTTTATTGATTCATACACAAAGTCAGAAAACTTCCCTTTGTACAGAAATCCAAGGCTTTAAAAATTGATGTGTACACACATATTTCCAATTTTTTTCTCTAAATAAAAACCTGAAGTGAAAATACCAGGTATACTCCCCTCTGCAAAAAATTCTGGATCTGCCACAAATTTTTTCATATTTACAGAATAACTTTTTTTTCCTGTACCCCGGAAAGAAAAAGAAAAATGCTGCGTTCTGAAAAGGACCAACATTTTTGTCAATCACAAAGTTAGTGAACTTTTCCCAAATCGCAATGTTTTTGCAGCATAACAAACATTAAATGCGAAACAATGTCACTGTACAGCTTTTTTATTTATGATTCCCGTCTCTGATTCATAAATAACAACTGGAAGGGTGCATTGATTAAACAGTTTTTTTTAAGATGATGATAAATTGCTAATCTGGTCATCCATCCTTTCAAGGTGCTCAGAGGACCTCCTGAAAACCACGATATGACCTCAGACCACCCAGGTCATGTCCGAACCACCACCATGCTGAACTGTTGGGAGCAGACAGTCTGGGTTTTACGCTTCCGACAGTGTTCTCCAAGCGGAAACACGTCTTGCGGTGGGGAATACTGTGAATGTGGATTCCTCGGACCACATTACACGCTTCCATGCATCGGCAGTCCATGTTAAAGTCAAGCACATAGTACATCTCTGCTTTTAAGCCTGTATAATGAACATATACCACATACGTAGTATGTCCGACATTCGTTCATGAGATCTTCTCGAGTGAAGCACGATGAGAAGGTTTTATTAACAGAACGCTGAATTTCATTTTCATTGATGTACATAATATTATAAAAACTTATCTTTAAGGCATATATTTTATTATTATGCCTTAAAGATATACACAAACTTATAATGAAACTTGAGAGTGCATGGTATTTTGATGGTTCTGAGGATGCTTTGGGAAGGGAATGAAAGTCTAAGCCAATACAAAAATATGGCAGCAAGAGTCAAGGACCACGACTGAAGTATGAGAGTAGTGTTTTTGCCTCCCTGTGTGTTTCAAATGTTCATAGTTTTTAAAATTGTTTGTATGTTTTTTAGTAATTGAGAATTGATAGTGGGAAGGTTTTTTTTTATAAGTTTGTATATATCTTTAAGGCATATATTAATAAATGAAATGGGAAAAGGATTATTTAACTTTTTTAGTTAGTATTTAAATTTTGTGATACCTGGTTGTGGATGGAATGGTTATTAGTAGTAATGATGGATAATTAATGTATAGGTGAATTTTAACATAATTCTTAATACTACTTGGCCGCCTTGATGACACAGTGGTCTAAGCGATGGGATCTGATCACTTGTCCAAGATGGGTTCGGGTTCAAATCCCGGTGAGGCATGGATGTTGTGTTTGTTTTACAGCACTGGCTCTCACCCTTCCCTGGAACCATTGGCACTAAATTAGGGATGGGCAACTGCTTATAGCCCATTGAGTTGCTCATAGTGGTCACTAAATCCTCAATCAAATTAAAAAAAAAAAACTACTTGCCTTTGTGCTTCTCTTAAGGTCTCATGAATGAATGTTGGAGGTACTACATGTGTGGTATATGTCATTACATAGCATTACAAGAAGAGGTAAATTTGTTTAAAACTGTACTATATGCTCAACTTTTAATGGCAAATTGCTCTTTAAAATCATACTGTTTCTTCCAGATGCTTTCTAACCAAGTTTTATATGAGTATTAATTTCTTCTTCAATGTGGCCACCGCTTGATATCTGTTGCGCAAGGTACATTGGGCATCAGTTCCTCCTAAATCTGCCCCATAAACCTCTTAATTCTTCAGTTCTTGTACACACATTGCACATCACTTTGGTTTTCTGTAAGCTTATCTTTACTTCCACTTCGTTATTCTTGTCAACAAAATAAAGTGGGTAAAATAATCTCCATCAGTGGTGGACTGGTGATTAATAAATGGCCCAGGAGGCGGAGTTTTTGTGGCCCACTTTTGGAATTTTTTTTTTTTATTAAGGAGCCTTATAATAAAAGGTATATCAGCAATACCATTTCAACACAAGTCTATGAATTACAGCAGTCTTTTTATTGAGGAAATAATTAACTGACATTTTACCAATTTTTTTTCATCGCAGCACAAGATATTTCTAGTTAAATTTAATGTAACAAAAAATTTACTTCTGTTGCTAAATCAACAGACACTGTACGTTTTCACAAAGAGATTGTGGAGAATTTTATTCCATTCTGCCGAATTTCATGGCGACTGCTGAAATTGCAAGTTACTTCGCTCATAGTGGGAAAGGAAACCCAAATGTGCCAATATTATTATTATTTTTTTAAATAAAAATTTCTGTAATTGCAAGAATTTCAATACAAATTTATAAAATGAGGTGAACATGAAGGTTAGTGCTTATTTAATTACTTTCAAATGGAAGCAGCAGTTTTTCAACAGATGAAGCATAATTTCCAAAACTGTAGTTTAAGAATTCATGTAACTGTAAGGCCAAAAAGGTAGTAAATCAGTTATATATCCCATTATAAAAAAAAAAAAAAGAATATATGTACGTATACATATAGCTAAAGCAACCTAAAGATTTTACTGTAGGGGAACCTGAATGAATTAACGTATCCAAGGGATTTTAAGTTTTTATCCCAGATTATTGATAGTATATTTGATTGGATTGTATTGGTTACTCAACTTCAATTGCAATTAGCAAGAGCGAGTTGAGTTACAGGAAATTAGCCGAGAAAGTCGAGTGGGGAAGGGGATTGTATCAGAAACAATGTTTGGCTCAACAGAACATGTGATACCTAAGTTTTTTGGTTTGTTTTTAGTAGCTGTCAAACTAGTGTAAAAAACTTTGCTGTTTTGGGATAACTTGGTTTTCTTCTGTAAACATGGTAAAACACTAAGTAGTATATATATATACATATATAATTTATTTATTTTTCTTGAGTTAGCATAAGGCCTGTATCCGGCCCAGAATATGGCAGCCCACCAGGAATTCTCTCAGTATTCCGGCTGCCCAGTCCGCGCCGGATCTCCATTAACCTTTATCCTGAAAATTTCCCATTTCAATTATTGAAGGATGTTCTGCATTATGGAATGGAAAGACATGGTGTCACTTTGTCTCACAAGTGCACTGAAGTGATGCAGAAATACTCCAATGGAAATTATAGCAGAAAAATAAAAGCTTCCCCCACCTCCAATGTTACATCAACAATTAAAGATTTGGTAAATACTATCTACATCACTTCAGTGTGAAACAAAAGCAAAATGAAAATAAACAAAAACAGAAAAATGAATATACAATTAAGGTCAATTCTTATGATTCCTTGAGGAATAAAAAACAGCCTCACAAATGTCAGAACATATACATCTGTGAGATTGTTTTATTCATCAAAGAATACACATTAAGGGAGGAGTTCATAGTCGGAGGTTTTTTGAATTGCACAACCTTATATAACAGAAACAGAACTGGATTCTACATTTAAACTGAATCTACATGTGTATTCTTTCTTTTATTCCCTTTGTCGCAAATTTTAAATAATTTTGAATCATGAAAAAAACCAAATAGCAGGAAAAATATTATTCCATAAAAATTTAGAAAACATTTTACCTTATGCAAGTGTAAAATTATTACTTTTAGTCATAGTTGTATATAGAAATTATTAACATGATGAGACTGTTTCAACATATGAAAATGTGAATTTTTTTAATTACATCAGTTTGAGAATAAAGTACCGACGATCTACGCATTATCATGATGTCTGAGGGGGTAAATTTCTCACGAAATAACTTAGGTTTTCTTTGAAGCTTTTTATAACAATTTCTGATTAAGAACAGTTTCTATTTTTATGAGTTATCAAACACTAAAAAATATTTCGGACTGCTATCCAAACAATGGCAATTGTTTTTATGCCGAATGGTTAAATCAGCGATAATAAAATACAAGCAAATGAGAAAGAATTTTATTCACATTTACTATACACATTCTTTCTCAAGTAAATTTTGTCAAGTGCCTAACATCTGTGAATGCCAGTCAAATGAGAACGAAATTTTATTCATTACAAATTGTCACTAAAATAAGAAACAAAAGGTATGTTTTCGAGCGTTACAATCTAGAAAACATTAACAGATTTCTCAAACATATGCAAAAAAAAAAAAAATTAGAGCACAGAAAAACATTTGGTATTCATTTTAACAGATATTCAAATCTGAATCACCTCTTTTGTCATGTAGCGGAATGCGATACTCGGGGAAAAAATTTACTACGTCGACCAGCTGGTTTCTACGTCATCTGTAAAGAGGGAAATTTGTATTGAATGAAATATAAATTATTTTGAATTCAAAATTAACTCCGGCTTACCATATCTGAAAATTTAATCCTAAGAGAAGGTTCCCGGGTTTTTCTGGTTGAGTAATCCATGATCAGAGGGTCCACTCACACATAACTCTTTGCTTTGTTGGTGTCACTTAAATCGGGGTCATATCAGAACAAAGAGGCCCTTTCCGCCCTCCATCTCTTTGTTCCCGCCTTCTTTGATGTCAGCATTGGGGATGTAGTTTCAAATGACAAATGTAGATGGCGCTATGTAGACCCAACGTGCCCAACGTGTAGATTTAAAAGTGATCACACCCACAAAACGCCGGCAAAGTTCAACTTTTAGATGATAGATGGCGCTCATGAGCCACACGTATCGTCATCGTTCTGTTTACCACGGGTGACGTTGTCACTTTTTTTGCATTTAAAGTCAAAGATTTCGGCGTGCTAGAAGTTTGGCCTTTTTATTTTTTATTGTCGGTGGGAGGATTTATTAGTGTATTCCTTTGACTTGCTCATTATTGTTAATCAGCTTTCGTCGACGTAAGTATGCTCCCTGAAACAAAATTCATACCATTTCATTAACACGTCTCTAAAATGGCGTATTCCTGGACACTTGACTTATCTGATTTTAATCTTTTCATCATAAGTTATTCGAAATTGTTTGTTAGGGAAAGGAATAACACACGGCTAAAGTTTCTAGGCTTCTCATTTCATTTCTTGAAGTGATTTTGCTGGAGTTAACTGATGTTTTAGAGAAACTGAAACTGGAGATTGTAACGTTTTAAAAGCCGGCGGTAATTAACACATTTTTGCCACTCCACGTATGGTTTAAACTTTCGCTATTTGTGTTCAAACTTCAGTACAGAATGATAAATAAACTTATGAACTTACACCATAAAAAATCTGTTGCGGCGATTCATCTTAACTTCCGGTTACTATGCCAGCTTCAGAGAGGGCGAGATGTATTGCATATTTCAGTGCTGATTGTTTCTTCTTAAATTAACCATTTTCGTATAGTACCATTTCATAATCTATTTTGGTTTCATTTGGATCATTGAACAAAGGGAAAAAAGTAAAGCAATGGTTTTTAGGGTGAGGAATTCTTAGTACTGAATGCAAGATCTGTAAAGACCAGGTGAATAAGTATGTGTATTTAGAACAGTAATTGGAAAGATACTTTTCAAAAAGACCTAGCTACAACTAAATTTTTGGAAAAGTAGCTTGCTACAAGTTCCTTTTTCTGAGAAGTAGCCACTTTTTCAAATTTTTGGCTTCAATTAAAAGTGCAAATTACAAGAGTGGTTTTTATATCTACATTCTTACTATGCAGGGGTGCACCCAGGGGTAGGGGTGGTCCTCCCCCCATGAGACCAAGTGTTTTGTAATATGATTCTGACACGATAGATTCCTAACCCTCGTTGTGCCTCACCGGGATTCGAACCCGGACCCATCACTGACTAATGATCAGAAGCCATCGCTTAGACCACTGCCCCACCGGGGCGGCCTTCTACCTGTTCTCCAATTTTCATAATTGCTGAAATCACGCATTATAGAATTTGTTCTAAAATACATTCTCTGAAGCTATAATATAGCAATAGATAAAATAATTATATTTGTGATTAACTCCTTTTTCTGAAATATGTATTTTTATTAAAAATAAAAACAACAATGAAAATACCATTCGCAGCTGGATAACTCATGAATACAATGCATTAAATTCTTTCACAGATAAAAACATTTATTTTAACAGCAACGTCGCGGTAAGTACACGTACATGAGCATTTTTACTTGCAGAGCTGGACCCCCCCCCCACACACACACACATTCCGAATTTCAGGGAGCGCCCCTGTTGCTATGGCTTTCAGAATTAAGTTCAAAGGTAAATTACACAACATATTTTTGCATATACTTCAGCTGTGTTCAACATATGCAGCACATTATAACATAATGAGTTTTATGTATTCCAGGCTAGGTAGACTTGCTGGGAATTCAAATAAAAACTATGCTAAAAAGTACCTGCAAATTCATTCCTATTGACTAAGAGGATCGAATTTCGCAATCGGCGTTCCTCAATAAAATTGCTAGTGTGATCATACATGCTGCTAACTGAGAAGAAAACACAGTTAATAGTTCGGCTAGCATTCACAACGTAAGACAAATTAAGTACATGCTGTGTGACTGGATGACTTTTTGGAATGGAAGGACATTTTCATTATAAAAGGAAGTCATTTCGAAAAAAAGGACGCAATAAATTTGTACAAAAATAAGTATGAATGCACATACTCTCTATTTAAATTTTACAGTGAGTGTTTATACTCGTGAAACTTTAAAAAAGAAGGAAAGATTTTAGTCTGTGATGATGTGAACAGCCATCATAAAAGAAAGGGTGAGGGAGAGAACTGTGTGTAAGCCTACAGCAGCGGGAAGTTGTTTCTGTTTCTGCAAACACGTGCAAATGAGGGATTAACTGAAATGTAGAAGCAATAAGAAAAGGGGAGTGGGTTTTCTTGGAAGGACGTTGAGAGAGATGGTTATTTACGCGTCAGAGCAGTTGCTCCTCTCTTTTAACAAACTGAGGAAGCTGAAGGCTGTAATTTAAAATGTTTTCTGTTTGTGTTGTACCGTCTTTGTGTGATAGTCTGGTTTTATTAAAAACCATTTTTTCAACTTCCTGCATTTTTAATTGGAACAATGCTTATGTTAATTTGCACCTATCTGCGATGATGAACAGCTGGTCATCTTCTTCTTGATTACTCAGTCCAAGGACTGGTTGTTCAGTAGATGTACTTTGTCTCTCTATTTTCTGACGTTCTCTTCAAGTCACAGTATATCCTAGTATTAGTGTCTTGGAATAATTGTGCCACAAAACCATTCCTTGGTCATCCTGTTCCTCTCTTGCTTTGAATTTTACCTTCCAAAACTTTCAGAATAGGGCCTACATGGCGTAATGTGTCCCATCCATAACATTCTTCTTCTTTTTAACATGCTGATCAGATTCCTGGGTTCTCCTACTCTCTCCAGGACATCCTCATTAGTCTTTCTACCAAGCCAGCTTATTCTCTCCATTCTTCTACAGCTCCACGTCTCAAATGCCTCCTGCCTCTTCACTTCCCTCTTGGTCAATGTCCATGTCTCAGAACTGTAGAGAGCTACTGACCAAACATATGCCTTTAAAATTCTCTTCCTCAGTTTTAGATCTATATTTTTGGACGTCAGTAGTCTTTGATTCTCTCTAAAATCCGTTTTTGCAATCCCCAGTCTCATTCTAATTTCCTTTTCGCATCTTCAGTAATAATTTGACCCAAATAGTGGAATGATTTAACTTGTTCGATGCATTGTCCTTCAAATTTAAGGAAAGCCTGTTTTGGATCCTTCCCTATTACCATTATTTTTGTCTTATTTTTATTTATCTTCAGTCCATAGATATCCGCATTTTTGTGTATTTTTGACATCATGCGCTGTAATGACTTGGCTGATCCTGAAACAATTGCCTGGTCATCGGCCAACTTAATGGCCTTAATTCTCTCTCCATTAACCCAAACTCTTTCACTGGCGCTCCCCAAGGCCTGATCCATCATCACTGGTGCACAAAAATTAAGGACGAAGAGGAGAAATTAGCATAACAGCGGAATGAACAGGCAGTACGGACCGAAAGACCACTCAGAAGATAGACTAGGGTCCGGTACTGTAGGGCATGCGCATATATGCAGCATGATGTGCGGGGGGGGGGTGGAAGGGAATAAAGCACACGGGCGGTGTACGCTCAGCAATTCGATGAAAGCTATTGCGCGGCGTAAATACCGGTTTGCACCGTGTGATATGGCCAGCAGGCAATCCAGTAGACAACATCTGGATGGCTTTACCCGAGGTTGCGTCATTGGAAAGTTGGAAGAAGGTCGAAGTGTGACTAGTGTGGCCGAGGAGTTCGGGATTGCTCACAGCATCGTTTCACGAGCTTGGAGAGCATTTCAAATGACAAGAACAGCTGTCCGAGAGTTTAGCAGTGGTCGTCCACGAGCAACCATGGCGGCGGACGACCGGTATATTGTCCTACAGGCGAGAAGAGACGGCGAGAGAAATCGCAAGGCACATGCAACAGACAACTGGACATCTGTTATCGCGTTTTACCATGTGCAGGAGGCTGCACAAAGGTGACCTATTTGCATGACGACCAGTACGGTGTGTGCCATTAATGCCTGCTCATGGAGCGGCGGTTTCTGTGGTGCCGGGAACACAAAAACTGGACACATCAGCAATGGGGTCGAGTTCTGTTTACGGATGACAGCCGATTTAGTCTGACGAGCGATTCTGGACGTATACACATCTGGAGAGAGCAGGGAACACGCAATCACACCTCCAACATCATCGAAAGAGACCAGTTTGGAGGTGGCGGAGTTCTCGTTTGGGGCGGTATCATGCTTGGTAGCCGTACTGACCTCCACATCTTCCAAGGAGGTTCAGTCACTGGTGTCCGCTATTGTACCGAGTTTCTCCTGCCTCGCATGCATCTGTTTAGAGGTGCTGTGGGTCCTGAGTTCCTCTTCATGGACGACAACGCTACACCTCATCGTACATCTGTTGGAGAGTGAAGATATTCAACGCATGGATAGGTTTCCTGACCTAAATCCAATCTAACACGTGTGGGACCTTCTCGGGAGACACTTGGCAGCACGCCGCCAGCAATGATTCCGTAGCTGTGATTAAGGCTACAAGAGGAATGGGCTGTGATGCCTCAACAGCTGCTTGACTACCTCATCCTCAGCATGGACAGACGTTGTAAATCCTGCTACGCAGTCAGGGGTGATCATATCCCCTACTAAAGACTGGATTTTTCTTGGCAGCCGCCTGTCACATGGACGTCTGTCTCCTGTCCAGTTGTGCTTGAAGCTTCCTTTTCAATAAAGTGCCTTTGTATCCTTTGGATTCCTTGTTTGGATTGTTTTACTCACTTGACCCATATTCTTACATCTTGGGGATCTTATGGTATGATTTGAGTCGATGTGAAGCCCTTCTGCACGACGTTACACTAGAAAAACCGTCTCGTCCTTAATTTTTGCATGCCAGTGTAATTTCGGCATAAATACCAAAGAGGGCAGGTGACAACAAGCAGCCCTGCCTTACACCTTTATTTATTGAGACTGGATCAGTCATTCCCTCTTGAATTGAAATCAGTCCTGGTCATAACAAGTGCCAAATATGTTGGCCAATGCTACCACAAAGAATAATATGGGAGTGGAATCGAAACCACCACATGTAGTCAAACGTCATTGACACACAGGGAGATTACCCCCCCCCCCAACCAACAATAACAAAATACAACAGTCTGCTGAAAATTTTTTCTTATATATTTCACTGGAAAAGATTCACTTCAGTATTGGGTTTCTTTAACGAAAAGTGAAATTCAGAGCATGACTTGCCTTTCAAATTGTATTTAACTAGCAGTATGCCCATCACTGATTAAGAAACTTGAATTATAAACAGAAAAAACTCTCAACGACTCGACACGAAACGAGCAGTTTGAGCTCGCTGTTTGCACGACTACACACAGCATCGTCCACATGCAATGAAGGATAGACAGACTAACGTGCACTGGTGGGTTTTCTCTGCATGTTAGACTCGCTACAGCAGGTGATTGCAGGAATAAACTGACCTGGGGGAGGAGGGAGGGTGTGAGCAAAAATCTAGAAATGAATGAATGAATGCATTTTAGCTGTGGCTTGATAAGATATACATGATTACAATAAAAGAATTTGATCAAAATGGTTTTGAATTATTCATTATTGAAAAAAGCAGGACATTTAGGCTGTTTCCCTTAATGCCTGGAGGATAAGAGGACATGGTACGAATAGGAGGACATGTCCTCCAAAAGCTGGATCTCTGGTAGCCTTGAGTATATGTCTGTGAGGAAAGCTCACTCGGCTCTCTTGTCCCAGCCAATTACGCATCGGGAAATATTACATGATCACAGAATCGTGTAATATTTCCTGATGCGTAATCACTTTTTTAAAGTAGCATGATTTTGTGCTACGAACTACTTTATTTTGTAGCATGCTACTACTAAATACAAATGCTACATACCACGCTACTGCAGGCGTGATGCTAGAGTGAGCTTCAAACCACCCAGCTTTTCTTTGAGCCTGCCCTTTAGCCCCCAAATTTTTTAAGTAGTTAAAGCATGTGGTGAATGCAACCATTTAAGACACTTGGATAGGTAGCCTAGTGGTCTAAGCATTGGCTTCTGAACATTTCAAAGATGGGTCCTGGTTCAAATCCCAGTGAGACATGGATGTTGTGTTTGCCTTAAAGCACTGGCTCTCTTCCGTCCCTTGAAGTAGTGGACGGTGGTCTCAGATGTGAATCTAGCAGGACAAAATAGTTTATAACTTGAATCTAATAGATCTTATATCATAAACAAAGAAAATCTCCAAAATAGTGGAAATGCATTCTGATTTTGTTTTATTAAGATTTAGTTATGATGGCAGATAAAAAATTATAATTTTATCACTCTGTACAAAATTGCATGGCATAGTTTATATCATGCTTTACATTTAAGAACAAATGTAATATGTCATAGGATATAGATAAAACAAATTATAGTATATAATAGTTTATTTTTACTATAATAATATTAGTCACATTATTGTGACCACCAGCTAATATCCAGTGTGTACAGTGTGGATAACAGCTAAATAGGCTGGGAGTGATTCATTAAGGTGTTGGAAGGTGTTCACAGGTATGTGGAGCCATGCTGACTGCAGTGCATCTGACAGCTGCTGGATGGTGCGTGGTGGAGGATCCATAGAGCAAACAACACGATCGAGGTGGTCCCACAGATGCTCAATTGGGTTTAAGTATGGGGAATTAGGGGGATAAGGAAGTAGTACTTTGAAGTCTTCATAGTGCTCTTGCAACCACTCTCGGACATTTCTAACTGTGTGGCACGTCACATTGTCGGGCTAGAAGATTCCATCCACCCCAAGGAGGACAATCGGTATGTATGGATATATGTGGTCTCCAAGAATGGATTCGATCCATAGCGCCTTCCATAGGTATGAGTGGACCCAGAGAATACCATGAAAACATTCCCCAGACCATAACACTGTCCCCACCAGCTTGTGTTCTGCCAGCAATGGTTGAAGAGTATATGTTCTGTGATGTTTCTCACCTTATGCACCAACGTCCATCCATTCGATGAAGCAGAAAATACGACTCATTGGAGAAAGCAATCCTTTGCCAAAATTTGGAGGTCCAATTTCTAAACTGCAGTGCAAATGTAAGCCTTTTCTGCCGATGCACCTTTGTTAGCCATAGGTACAGTGACCATCTGTCTACATCAGAGCCCCATATGCAGCAGGATTCGCTGAACTGTCATTTTAGACGCACTTCCAGTAGCCCCCTGGTTAATTCGGCCAGTGAGTTGCTCCACTGTAGCCTATCAATTGGCCTTCACGCTCCTTCGAAGCCGACGTTCACCTTTAACATCAATGGCACGTGGTGCTCCGCAGTTTCCACATCACTTATTCGCAATGGTGCCATTTTTCCAATCACGATACACTTTAACCATAGCAGCATGTGAACAGTTCACAAACTGCACTGTTTCAGAAATACTGCCACCTTTGGCCCGAAAGCCAATCATCGTCCCTTTTTGCAAATATGATAAATTGCTCCTTTTATCCATGAGAGCAATGAGTGATGTGTTTTCAGATTGTGTATAGCACACCTTATATACCCTCCAAGCCAGCTCACGACACGTGTCTTCTTTCATTGGCTATGGGCTGTTGATGTCAGAAGTAGGAGGTGGGCACAACAATGTGACTCTACTGTGTAATAAGTTACATTAATTAAAACATATAATATATATCACCTAATCCACATTCAAGCACGTCCATATGCACACGTATATACACTGAAGTGCCAGAAAAACTGGTACACCAGTCTAACACTTGGTAGGTCCCCCACGGAAGAGCAGGACTGCAGAAATACGACGGGGCATGGACTCCACTAGTTTCTGAAAATATGCTGTAGGCAATGCACACCATACTTCCTGCAGAGCATTCCACAATTCGGGTGTATTCCGAGGTCTCCAATTCCTGTGTTCGATAGCGCGCTGCATGGCATCCCAAATGTGTTCTATCACGTTCAGATCTGGGGACTTCGGTGGAAATGGCAACACCCCAAACTCAGATGAATGCTTCTCTAACCATAATGTGGCATTCTAACACTTGTGTGGACTTGCATTGACCTGTTGGAACAGGCCCAACCCATCAGCATGAATGCAGGATATGAACAGGTGTACTTCGTCAGAAAGGATTCGCACATAGAGTTGGCCGATCACAGACGTTTGTAGACATACCAGGGGTCCCAGTGAAGTCCAGCTAAACACACCCTATATCATTATGGACCCCCCACCAGCCGGTACAGTTCCCTGTTGACAGGCGGGATCCATGGCTTCATGGAGTTTGCGCCACACACGAATCCATCCATCTGCCGGATACAGTTGGAAACAACTCGTCAGACCAGGCTACTAGTTTCCAGTCATCAAGTGTCCAGTGGCGATGTTGCTGTGCCCAAGTGAGGCTCATAGCTCTGTGTCGTGCACCCATCAAGGGGACTCTAGTTAGGCCTTGGCTTCCAAAGCTCATATCATGCAGGGTACGTTGCACAGTCCGGACACTGAAGCTTGTTGAGGCTCCAGCATTGAATTCCAATGATACCTGCGAGACTATTGCACACCTATCGCGTGAAACGATTCTTTACAGCCGATGATGGTCACGTTCACCCAATGTCTTTTTTCTGCCGCACTGGTGTCGTAGGTTGGAGGTTTTGCCGGAATTCTTGTAGTCACGGTGCACCCTTGCAATGGTTGTCCGTGAAAATTCGAACTTTGTTTCTACCTCCGAAGTACTATGGCCCATCTCACAAGCGCCAACTATGACACTGAGTTGAAAATCACTTAAATCGTTATTAGTTGTCATTCTGATGCGGAAAACAGCTCTGAGAGCTGGCAAGGATGTCTATCGCTTTATATACGCACTGGCGGACGCAACCGAGTACACGCATAGGTGACGTTGCTGTGTATTTTGCATAAGCTTGCCTGTACCAGTTTTTCTGGCACTTCAGTGTATATATTATATACAGGGTGCATAGGAAAGTCCCTTTAGCCTGGAATAACTTGCAAACGGAGAAAGGTACAGTTATGCAAGTGAGATAACGGTATAGTAAAGCGACTACGCCCGATCGAATGCAACCAATAGCAGCGCCCCTAGTGGCGAAATGTGGAAGTTAGCCATTGTAAATCGAAAACGAAAAGAGATAGAGCAAAATTATCAATTAATTAGTACAAAACGACATTTATTTCACATGGATAAGATAAATTGTCGTCTGAATATCCTAAAATGTCTGAAATCGATGTGCAACCTTTTGTGTGAACGTTTGAATGGAACAGGCATAGGTATGAACAAATACACACAATTTATTGCATAAATGCATACTTATATCAATACAGTTTGATGACATCAGACAAAACAAAAAAGGCAAACTGGCACACAGTGATAAAGAGTTAATGTCTAGTATGTTTGAAGAGTTCGTCATTGCCCACGATACACATTTGTATTCGTGAAAGTAACTCTGCATGCGCATTCCTCAGCATGGAAGGTGTCACACTATTGCAAGCATCTGTAACACGACGACGTAGATCCAGCAGACTTGTAGGCGCTGTTGCATACACCTGATTTTTTACGTAACCCCAGAAATCCAAGCTCTCCATTCTCGCACAGCATATGTAGACCTAAACTTCTGATCAGGGTACATCCTGCTACTGGTTTTTATATTGTAGGTACGGTACAACATCACAATCTGTATTTGCATATGGCTACATTTGCGAAATGTGAATATGCAGATTCGAATCGTTGCGCATCGATTTCGGACATTGTAGGGTATTCAGGCGACAATTTACCTTATCCGTGTGAAACAAATGTCGTTTTGTACTAATTAATTGGTTCTCTACAACTTTGTAATTGGAAATTTTGCTCTATCTCTTTTCATTTTCGATTTGTAATGGCTAACTTCCGCATTTCGGCACTAGGGGTGCTGCTATCGGTTGTATTCGATCGGGCGTAGTCACTTTACTAAACCGTTATCCAGAGTCAGAGAATATAGATGTATGCTGATAGTTTCCAAATTATTAGCAGATTTTACAGGTACTTTTGGCTTGTAGATTAAAAAAATAAAAATGTTATTTACAGCAATTAAAACACTTAAGGCTTTACTCAGATTAATATATTTAGTTCTGTCTTAACGTGAGAATGTTCAACTATTTTTCCCGCATTCCGAAAGTGAGTTCTTTTGTTTTTAGAGACGTTTCTGGCCTCTTGATTTTATCAAGGCCTGTTCTGTATATAGGAACTGTAACAAAAGTTCCGTTTACACAGAAAGAATTTAAATTTTATTGTCAGGTTTCTTTTGCAGTTGCCAGTTATAAAATTAAAATCTTTTCCTTTTGCATTTTATAAGTCTACTGTTTTTGAATTAAGTTGTTGAAAATGCTATTTATAATTTTTGAAGATTCATTAATGGAACTGCTTTTATAGATATAAAAACTTTCTTTAATTAGTATCTTGTTTTTATGAGGTTCATAGTTCAATATTTTAAACTTTTGGCCTTAAGGTCCATTTTACACACATTTCTAGGCATTCAGTCGTAATGTACTTTTGTCCTCTCTGGAATCTGTAATGTTCTAATAATTATTTATTGTTATATTAATTTTTCTTTAAATTATCTTATTCTATTATCGTGATTTGCGGGTTTGTAGCAAGTTTTCTGTTTTAATGGTTGTGTACGCAGATACATTTTATTTTTATACAACTCTTCCGTTATCTCACTTAACTGTACCTCTCTCCGTTCACAAGTTATTCCAGGCTAAAAGGACTTTCCTATGCACCCTGTATATACACATACAATACATAAGCCTGCACGTGTAAAATATAACTATATTATCATATTTGCATTGCTATCATCAATAGCAGAAATTTGTTCATAATTTTCCTCATGATCAATAGAAGACACATCATATTTTCAGTCCTAATCTTATACAGGTGCTGTATTTTTCTCCTAATGTTTGTCTTTGCTGCTTTTAATTAAGTGTAGTTCTTTTGGGAGCTGTTGGACTCCCAAAGGTAAAGTAGATTTCTTCTTTATATACAGAGTGGAAGAAATATTCTTTTCATAATACGTGGCAAATATGTCATGATAATTAACACAGCAATGAGATATCGCTGAATTGACTAATTACTGTTTCACATGTGAATTCAATCCCAGAAAACTTTAAAATTCCATTGCTGTGAAGCAAGAATGAAATTTTAAAGTTTTCTGATGCGATTGAATTCACGTGTGAAACAGTAAATTCAGTGATGTCTGATTGCTGTGTTATTTATCATAGATTTCTTCTTTTTCTGGCATAAAGTATGTATATTGGAGATGAAAAGGATCTGAAGTAATCAGCAATAGATTAAAAACACCTTGCATCATGCATACATGATATCCTTCAGCGGATTCGCGGAATTCCGCTTTTTCTGTCATCATTTGGGTTATACTTGAGATCGATGTAAAACTGAAGAGAAATTTAAGGGGGTATTAATTGGGAATGCCGTTTTTTCGGTTGGGTATGATTTTTGATTTTTCAAAATTTAAGAAAACTGAAGTTAAACAGGGTGAAGATTTTTCTAATAATTGTAATTTCTCTTATTCGCGATGTTCCCCTGTCCAGTATTGTTGTTAAATATAATTTATTTAAAACCAATGTAATATATTCCATATTTATTGGTGTCTAGTAGGATAATATAATCTTCCCCGCAAGCTTTCCCGTCAACGGACAGCTTTTTTTACTGAAGAAGCCGTCCGTTGACGGAGAAAGCTTGCGGGGAAGATTATATTTTGCTACTGGACACCAATAAATACGGATTGTATTATATTGGTTTTGTTACTACTATGGTGTTAACTACCCACAATTTACTCATCATAATTTTATTCCTTAAATACTTTTATTTCAGCTTGAATAATTGGAGGAAAATTTTACGAAAACTGAAGTTAGACGGCGCGAAAATTTCCCTGTAATCTCCAGGCGCGAAATTCTTCCAAGAATTCCGTCATTTCCATCATTTCTGTGGTTCTCGAGATAGTTGCATAACTGAACAGAAAATTTTAGGGGATTGGTGGTGATGATGGGGGTCGTTTTCAGTCTGAAGACCAAATTCCAGCTTTCAAAACTTTCGAAAATGGAAGTTAGACAAAGTAAAGATTTCTCCCACGTAATCGTTTTTTTTTTTTTTTTCTTCTCTCGCAAAGTTCCTTCTGCCCAGTATTGTTGTTAAATACCATTTTGTTCCATAAGTATTAGTTTTTCAGCTTGAAAATGGAGGAAAATTTTCTGAAAACGGAAGTCAGAAAAAGCGAATATTTCGCCCGTAATTGTATCCAACCGCGATGTTCCCTCTGTTCCGTGTTCTCTTTGTTAAATGTGAGTAATGCTGCATTTTGATGTGCTCCATTGTAATATTTACACAAATAAACTTCAGTGAAGAATTCTGTCTTGCTCATGCTGCATTATATTCATACTTTCTCGCGGCATGTTCTGATTTTTCACCCGGTGAAATAGTTCAGCTTTTTTCTTACATCGTCAGTCTCGTGTACGATCGTGTCTTTCCGTGAAGTTTTTCAGGTATGGCTTTCACAGAATTTTTTTACGTGCTTTTTTTTTTTTTAGCCCCTTGCATTTCTTCAGAAAGCATGCCAATCAGTGATATTACATATTCAGTGACCTGTGCTCCATGTATAAGCTCCATATGTATGGTGACAGGCATATAAAATCCTAAGAATAGAATTTTTGCAAAATGTGCATAAGGATTTTTGTTTCTCATCCATAAATCCCAATTGTTTAGCCTACAGATTCAATGTGGTGAATTTAACTTTCATTCCAAGAGTAACACTGTGATATCAACACATTAAATTTAATCCTAGTTGTAAATGCATTTATGGCACCTCTATTCATAGTGATTGTGGAATAACTCTTTTACGGGTCTTATAGAGGTTATTTTTCTTCAAAGTTGGTTGTCAAATTTTCGAACTAAAGCCTAGTTCGTCATCAGGACTATGTCACTGGAGTAGTTGCTGCCACTCAATTGGAAGAGTCCATCCGCAATTATCATTAATTGTGGTACTTCTTCTTCTTGCTATTTCGATCCCTTCTTCTAGTTTCCTCTTTACTAAGTTTGACTGGTGGGCGATTATTTTCACTGAGTCCCAATTTATGGAGTGTCCACTTGCTTGTATATGTCTGTCTAGCCCTGTTTTGTTCCCATTGTTCCTAATAGCTGCTTGGTGTTCTTTCATTCGGACCTTAATACTTCTCCCTGTTTCTCCTATATAGCTGAGTCCGCAGTTACAGTCGATGCAGTTAATTACTCCTTCCTGCAATTGGATGTCCAATTCTTTCTGCTTTAAAGCTGGCAGGAATTTCTTTATTTTGTTATTAAGATCTGGAGCTAGCCTTGACTTAAATATGCTTAAACATCTTATTTACAAATCTTGTGAACCGTTTATTTTGGCGTAATATACAGTAAAAAAGCGAGCGAGCTTTCACTACCAATGGGTAGCTTCATCAACCTGGAATAACGTCTAAAGAATATATACAAGAATTTAAATGCAAGATAACAGTAATATAAACGTAAAAACTTTTTACATGTGAAAGTGCCTCGTGCAGGCGGGCGAGAGACGTGCTAGGCGTGCGCTGTACGCAGAAACATGCGCCATGCAAAAGGTAAATAAAAAGAAAGCTCATCGTTGCACGCGATCAGGTTGGCTATAATTTCAATGGATTCCCTTATAGCAGTGGCCTTGGCGTTCGTGTAGGAGGCGATTTTCTTCATGCCGCCCCATTGTGGAGTGGCTGAATGGGTTGTGACCTCTTTTGCTAGTGCTGTGTTTATTCTTCCCGCTGCAACATCTCTCTTGTGCTCCGCTAATCTTACCTTGAAGTTATATTAATTCAACATTTGTCGAAATCATTACGTGGTTTCAGAAATTATTAACTATATGTCAACAAAATAGTTTCCATATCATCTACTGTTTCGCACGTTACTAGAAATTCGAGCACGGGAAAAACGTCCATATAATAATAATAAAAAAAAAAATTCAACTTGTCACTAATATTCCTTTTTGATGTTCCTTATGATAGTTTAGAATTTTATTATATGAAGATTACAAATTTATATGAAAAAATGTTTTTATATGTACAGTCATATGCATCATAAGTTGTCAAAGTCCTCCAATATGTATTAAATGATTAACATTATTCCAGTTTTTTAACTCGTGATTCACGAAATTAATACAATAGAAAAGAACTTTCGAACCTCTTGATTATGATGCGTTGAATCAGCAATAAGCCATCTTGTTATCGAAGAAGGCATGATTTTTCTTTCCTGTGGTATCAGCTTCCAAGTTGAAATTCGATCTTATAATTTCTTATTATAGAAGATGGTTGCATGTTCTGATTTCCGTGGCTCGATATCCCAAACAAGTTTCAATTCCTTCTTTTGGGAATCATCTTCAGTGGGTATTATGATCTACTTCTCATACACGTTGTATTCTGGCCACTTACATCAATTTTATTGGCGGCGTCCGACATTCCATGGCAGTTGTACTCTTGCGCATGCTATTTTGGTATTAATGCTCATTCTTAGTCGTGTTTTAATATAATTGGATGATATGAATTTCTGATTCTAAATTATTTGGTGTTGCCATTCGTTTGTTGAAAACAATCAATAAGGTCTTTTATTAAATTTTTTAGCATTATTTTCTTTTTCGATAAAATATTTCCAAGCGTACGGTAGACTCATTGGATCATTAGTATTACAATTTATTTCTTTAGTTTTTTTCAATCGTTACTGCTTCTGAGGTTAATTTTTGATTTTTAGTTTTATGTGAGGTTATTAATTTTGCATCATACCAATCAGGATAAGCTTCATTTTCAATACAATGATTTATTAATGATGTTTTGTTTTCTTTTTTATTCCAGTTGGATATATGTTCTTTTAATCTGGTCTTAAACCTTCTTTTTGTACTTCCTATGTATACTTTATTTCTTTCATTTCTTTCTATTTCTGTATAATATTTTGTTAGTATAGAATATACTCCGGCTTTATCAAGCATTGATTTTCTTTCACTTCCTGTAGTTACTATAGTTTCGTTATCTATGACGGTTTCTGCTAATATAATTTTTTTTTTAACGCATTCCTTCTTTAGGATATTTGTTATTGGAGGAATGTAGAAAATTTTACCAGCAAATTTTATTTCATTTTTTTGTTTATTTTTACTTTCATTTAAAGATTTCTTTGTATTTTCAAGTATATCATCTATGATCTTTTTCTTGTATCCAAATTTCATAGCAGTTCTTTTTTTATTATATGGACGTTTTTCCCGTGCTTGAATTTCTAGTAACGTGCGAAACAGTAGATGATATGGAAACTATTTTGTTGACATATAGTTAATAATTACCTTGAAGGAGCGCTTTGTCATGCACCCATTCAGCCACTCCACAATGGGGTGGCATGAAGAAAATCGCCTCCTACACAATCCCCCCTCCCCCCCCTGAAAGAAACTCCTGGCCACCGCCTTGCTCAAAATAAATAAATTATATAAAAATACAAGTACACAGTACTGAATAATAGCAAATTTACATTTGTTTGCACTTATATGTATATAATTACCGTGTATATAATTCTGGATGTCCTTGTTCCTCAATGTCAGCTATATATAAGTAGTTGTTACTTAAAACATATCACTCACATTTTTGAATTATCAAATGCACACAATAAAACTCAGTAAATAATAACTGAAAATTTTAGGAAAAGAACAAAAGAGAGACTAGCCTAACCATTCAGTTGTGTGTTTCCCATTGCGTTAATTATTTTAGTTAGCCATGTTAAATAAAATTAATTTAAAAAGTTAAAGGGAAAATTAAGTAGAGCCCAGGCCTGGATCTGTTTCTGGACTTTTTGTTGTAGCCCAGGCCTCATCTCTGGTTTATGAAATCAATATGCTCCAGGGCGATGAAATTTCCCAGTTTTATGAGAGGTGTTACAAGCAAAATTCAGTATTTATATTGTTTGCATTGTACATTTATCGATTTCCCATGTATTATGCAGAATTTTTCTCCCTTCATTAATTTATCTGTAGTACTGGTGTTTTCCGACCTACATCCATTTTTCCAAATGGGAGTTGGGTCAAAACGCTATGAGGAAGCAACATGCTTTGACTAGTGAAAAATCTAAGGATATTCAGATTCCTAAGCTAAGTTTGCTTAGTCTCAGTTGCTTGGAACTTTCCTGTCCCAGGTTGTGTAACAGTTAGCATACTCGAACTGAAATCGGGAGATGCAGGTTTGTTTCCCAGTTCAAGGTGATGAAATTTTCAAGTTTTCTGAGAGGTGTTATACGGATGACCAGCAAGTGTTGCAAGCAAAATTTCGAATTTATATTCTGTTTGCTCTGAATATTCTGTAGTTTGTAGTAGTCTTTTGATTGTGAAAAATGAAGATGCTCAGCAAAATGTTAATAGGGTGTTGATAAATGTTTTGAGATGATTTTGCCATGTTGAAAGAATGAGACATGAGGTGCTAAGTAAGAAAATTTATTCAGAAGTTGCAGAAAGACAGGTAGAGGAGAGCCAAGGAATTATGGGAGGACCAGAATCAGGAATGTGTGCTAGAGAAAAGGATAATGGGCATGAAGTATGAAAGGTCTTGTGTGATGGGTGTCTGTGAAGCTAGAGTTGTGTGAAAAGTTTCTATGGATATTTAGGTCTAAATAATGAACAACAATAGTGCTGGAAAAAACCAGGGATTTTTTTTTTTTCATGATCTGCATATACTAGCCACAGATTATTCGTAGGATTTTTATTTTTTTTCAGAATTTTACGGTGCATGAATTATACACTGAAGAGCAATTGAATTAGAGATACCTGTCTAGTAACGTGTAGCTCCACCTTTCGCCCTGATGACAGCGGCGTTTCGTCTCCGCATGGACTCAACAAGACACCAGAAGCGTTGGGAAGCCGTACGGATCCACGACCCCTGAACAAGCTCTCACAGTTAACGAAGATTTGATGGAGGGGGTCAGAGCCTCGAACATCTAGCTGGCCAAGGTAGCAAGGTCACGTCGGTGGAGTGTTCATCCAACCATTCAGATACAATTCGGGAGCGATGACACGGTGCATTGTCTTGTTGCAGGATGAGGTCCCCCAGTGGGATGTTGAAGATGCATAAACGGGCGCAAAAGGTCATCCAGGATATCCTGGTAATGTTGACCTGTGAGGGACGATGTCACTTGTACCAGGGGTCCCATTTCAGTCCACGTAAACAGTCCCCAGATGAGAATGACACCCCCACCAGATTAAAAAGTACCCTGCTGGCAAGAAGGATCCATCGCTTCATGTGATTTGCACCCTACTTGTATCCTGCCATCCGCATGTACTAACGTGAATCTCGACTCATCAGTCCAGGCAACATTTTCCCACATGTCTAGGGTCCAATGGCGATGTTCCCACACGTTTTTGTGCACCAGCGTTAAATTGCTGAGGGATTTCTTGAACTGTGACCCGTCTATTCGCTGTTACAACGTGAGCTAGCCGACGATGACCCCACTCATCCACACTGTTGTCCACGGCAGTTGGCCCTTGCAGGGATGGTTTTACCGGATTCGATGTACTCACGGTGCACCAGTGACACAGTGGCTCGTGAAAATCCCAGTGCCTGCACGACTTCCGAGTTGGAGTGACCCATTCGTCGGGCTCCGACAATTTGCCCACAATCAAATGCGTTTAGATCCTTCGTCTTACCCATGCTGTGTCCGAGTCTTACTGATTCCCGTCGCATCACTCCTTATATTGTCAGATCACTGCATACGTCATGTCGTTTCCGTTTACAAGGCCACCCACAGCGCCACATTTGCATAACGCCAGCTGTCTCTAATTCAATTGCTCTTCAGTGTATGTTGCTGTGGGGCGTAAGAATGTTTTTTTTTTTTTTTTTTTTTTTTTGTTTCAGAATTGCACGACCTATGGATTACACAAACGGGGGAAATTTTTTTTTTATATTTCACTGTGTATGGGTTATACAAAGGAAAGTACTGTGCTTTGAGTTTATTATGCAAAATTTAACTTCTAAATGTGTTTTAATAAAATCAAAATCTGAAATTTCAATTTTCTAAAAGCAGCAACTGGGAAGCATTGGAAAAGAAAATTCTGGATGAAATTAAAATTTTATTTAGTGGAAAGTGGTTTGGGTACAAAAAAAATGGCAGCAAATATGCTATATTACTCTTTGTTCCAGCATCATCACTGCATGTTATATTTATGTGTTGTTCCTGGAAATATGAATTAATTTCACTTAGCTTCTGAATTTTGGAGCTGGCTCGTACATCTGGAACATATTTTTCCAGCCCTGCCATATAAAGGTCCACTTGATCACTCTTTACTGAATAACTATCACATTGACAAGCTTTTACCTAAGTGTTCAGTATAAATATCAAAGATATGGAATCTTAGTTCATTTTTCATGTGTAAGCTATACTATGACATAAGTACCTTACATGGCAAGTTTGGTTTTTCAATTAAGAAAAATAAAAATTCTTTAGAATTAGTACTAGCAGATTGAGGAAAGAATTCATTTACCTAAATTTCAAGGAAGTTAACAGGACAGATTGCAGTGAAAATAATGAGATACAAATGTTATTTGACGATTTTGACAATTCTAGCTTTGTCCACACTTGCCTAACAAGATTCTGCAGGGTTATAATTCATATTTGTTGTTCTCTGCCTTTTCTTTTTTGCATGCAATACATTAAATTTTTTTGCAGCAATTTAAATGTCTTTGTATTAATTGATCCACAGCTATTACAAATTACCTAATCTGAATAAAAATAATCACTTTTTTTCCTCAGGATGATTACAGACATTCAACTTGCAATATTTGCCAATGTCCTTGGTGCTACCCTTTTCCTTTTAGTGGTTTTATATCATTATGTTGCTGTCAGCAATCCAAAGAAAGTGGAATAAAGAGGTAAGCTTTGCATATTGTTGCAACTGAAATGAGTTTGTCTACCTGAAAGCAACATAAAACTTAATCTCATGTTTGTTTTTCCCTGGGCTTAACACAAGAACTGATTACCACAGCCTTTGCTGATGAATTTTACAAATCTTGGCATATTTATTTCTCTCCACTTAGCACTATTGTTTTGTGTACTTGTATGTGATGTTCAGCCAGATTTTGTGTGAAATATTTTTGAACTTTCATACCTTGTACAAAGTTTTTGCTAGATTACATATCAAGGGTATAAAACTAAAAAAAGTGAAAGCAAATTAAAAAAAAAACTGGGCACAGCATGGATTGGAATTCCCTTAAAGTAATCAGTTTCCAAAGCAATTTCCAAAAAAGAAAACTGAAAGAAGGAATAGAGATTGAGAAAAATCAAAATTCCATCATCAATGACTGCAAAGGATTTTCCCTGCCTAACATCTGGCAGGATTTGTTGAAAAATAACCTAAACCGTCAAGGTTAACCGTAACCGTGATAGTGACAAGGAAAAAGTGACAACAACAAGACAGCCTGAAGAAGGAGAAGAGTTTTCTCCGAAAATTTGCTATTAAAGAAAAAATTTCCTAGTAAAATCCCATAAGTTACTTTAGATTATTAAAAAAAAGCTGTTGTGTTTTTAATGGTTGCTGAATTTTTGCAAATAATGTTGCTTGATGTTTATGCAGTATTCATGTAATGGGATGTTCTACACTATCAGAGCAAAGGACAACTGTATGAGCTGCCCTGGTAGCTCAGTGGTCTTAAGTGTGGCTTCTGACTCTTCATCTGAGCTATGGGTTCGAATCCCAGCGAGGCATCAATGCTGTGTTTGTCTTACGGCACTAGCTCTCTCCCTTCCCTGGAACCAGTGGCTCTAAAATAGGGACAGACAACTGCTTATAGGCCATTGAATTGCATGTGGTGGTTGTTAAATCCTTGAACAAAACAAAGAATGAAAAGCATAAATATGTAACAGGGTGGCCTGTTGTGTTCAAATGTTCTTTTTTTCTACAATGCAAATGCATTAATATGACATATACAGATGATGTATGTACAATATTTACAAAATGAATATATTACTGGTGAAATGAAGGGGGTGGGTGAGAAAGAAACAAAAAATATTTTTAGAAGTTTACTGGCATAATCACAATGAGGTTACAGTTTTAGTTTATCTGGTACTTATGTGTTTACAGTAGAAGGCTAAACGGATTTCAAAGAAACCCCGTATTGACTTCAATACTTAGTTTTGTTGAAACAGTGAATAAATTAGGATGTTCTTTCGCTGTTCCCTGTAAACCAAAAGTTCTTCGATGGGCAAAATGCATCAAACTGTGTGTGTGATTTTTTTTTTCCAACCCAGATCAAACTGTAAGGATTTTGTTTTTATCCAGTTATCAATTATGTTACGTTTTATGGAGTTTCTTGTCATTTATAAGTATTATTTGTCTTGTTTTATATGCAGCAGTGTCTGAAATATATTTCTAGTAAATGTCTATCTCTGTGTCAGGATAATATTGTTTGTAATTGACAGAATTATAATTACGAATATCAATTGTTGATAAATTTTCTAGTATTTTTTAGAATGTGGAAGTTGTGCAGAGCTTTATGAAATGCAAACACATGGCTAGATTGAGCCAAATGCATAAAAGCTCATTTGTAGTGCAGCATGTCTTGTGGGTCATGAAAGATTTGCATGTAATTCTTACTGGCATCTTATGCTCATCTCTAAAATAACACAGCGGCAGTGAACGTGTTTAAAGTTTAGAACCATAGCTAGATTTTACTTAATGTTGGTGTGCCAAATGTTTTCATTTACAGCAATCTTGGCACACAACTCAAGCTTCACTGACATCCATCACACATCTCACAAAAGATCTATTTTGCACTTCATACTCGTTATATTTTCCCCTTGCGGGCATTCCTAAAACTGGTCTATCTATGATTTCTTTGCCTTCCTTTACCTTTCTTTGCTGCTGCTTGAGCTGAATAAATTCTCTTAGAAAGCATCTCACCACTCATTTTTTCAACATTTTCATTCTGAACACCAACTTTGGCATTGAAATTCCCAGCTATAACTTTCTCTTTAGCACCAAACTGGCTCAAAATGGCTAACAGCTCATTCCAGAAATCATTCTTCCTATCGGAAGGTTCCAAGTCACAAGGAGTATATACTACAACAATTACTATTCTCTGAAATTTCTATTTTAAACAAATGGAAAGAATTATCTCACTTATGCAGTTATAGTGAATCAACTTGTTCATCTTTTCACTTAAAATTACATCTACACTAGCTTGTTTTTTTGCATTATCCAACACTCCAGGCCATACTCTCTCTATTTTATGCACTTCATTCTCAATTGTTTCCTTTTTAGTTTTACTTACACACAGCACATCCAATTATACTTAAGTATTAATTTCTTCAGTCACTTCATTCATGCTTTCCATTTACTCCTCTATACTCCAATTCACCCTAAAAGTGTACTACTGGGAAAGGCGGGAGAGCCTCATCACATCTCGTAGTGGAACGCAAGGATGGTATCCATCCGCGTTAATGTGCTCTTCTACTGTTTCCTTTCTGATCCCCTCACCCACCCACCCACCCACACATCTCACAAGCAGTGGGGGTCTAGGGGAGGCTGAACTGCTTCCCCTACTGCCTGTTTAAGTAACGCACCCTTAGAGTTTTCCCGAATGTCAATTTATTGTCTCTGTGTTGTTAATGTTGGAAGAGGTCTTCCACCCCTTCTCCCTGTCTGAGTTGTATCCCAAGTGGGCAGAAATAGCCGAAAGTGCGAAGCTCTTGATTCAGCAACTTCTCAGAACAAATTTATTTCTAAAAGTGTTCTAACTTCTAGAATTGTTTCTTTTAAATAGCAATTTTGTCTGATAAACTGTTGAGCAAACAAAAATGGATTCTAAGCAATAATTCTGATGCTTTTCACTCTAAATGCTAGGGACTATTTTTCATAGCGGAGGTAGCTGTTTCGTACCCTTCTAGTGGTTCACTCTTAAGTTGACTCAGGAGTATAGTATTCCATACACTAATCTTCCCCTTACTCAGGCAAGCTCTCTTTCTTACACATCATTTATTAGTTCCAAGTCAATTCCATAGTATGTCAACCATGAGTCCTTGAAATACTTTGAGTCTTGAAAATCATAATAGTACACTGGTCTCCAAAATCAAAGCCCAGAAAACATTTGCAGGAATAAAAAGGAAAACCTGTAACAGGAGGTAGAGACATTTGGCATGTGAAGAGCCAAAGGTAATAAATGTTTCATAGCAACACAAATATGTTCACATTTTGCATATACAGGATCACATCTGCAAATGTCACCAAGGTGGGATGTAAGAATGTAACCTGAAAAGGGTCTTAAAAACAATATGACCATCTCATATGGACAGATCACTCGTACAATGACAATACATACTCATCATTAGGTTGTTGATGAACTCTTACTTAAGCCAAAGAATCCTTTTGACAGCTAACTCTCACAACAATACATACTCATCATTAGGTTGTTGATAAACTCTGGAGCCAAAGAATTTCTTTGACAGATAACTCTCACGGCAATACATATTCATCATTGGTTGTTGAACTCAGGAGCCAAAGAATACCATTCCTTGATGAGAATGGTGTGTAGTTAGGGAAGGGATCTGAAAGGGGGTTGATGAGCTGCTATGTGTTGTCCCAGAACATCTCAGACATGCTCTGTGGGGTTCACGCCTGGAGACCTGACTGGCCAGTCCATACATTGAATATCCTTGCTCTGTGGGAAATCGTTGACAAGCTGAACCCTGTGCAAGCGTGTTATCATCCATTAAAAGGAACTGAGGGCAAACAGCTGCCTGAAAATGTCTGACATGTGACTCTAGGATCTTGTACCTATAGTGCACAACATTCATGTTGTTTCCCGTGAAGACATGGAGTTCTGTGCAGCCATTAAACATGCTGTCCCAAGTGAGCAGACCACTGCCTTCGGAGTCTCATTTGCAGACAATCTCGACATGTCTGTAAAAAGAACATCGGCCCACTTGTTGTGGTTCCAGGAACGAATGTTGACTGCACCATTTCAAGGGACCTCTCTCATGAGATGCAGTTAGTGGGACACAAACCCTGGATCTCCTGGCATATAAAGGCTAATTGCATTAAGCTTTGATACCATAGTCCCAGTGGCAGTGAAGAGAGCTCCAAAGGCAGTTGTTGGGCTGTGTAGGACCGATGACACCCTGCAGTTAAAGCAACATGAGGTGTCATATGCCTTGAATTGCTGCCCTGGTGGCACAGTGGTCTAAGTGCTGGCTTGTGACCATTTGTCTGAGATGGATCTGGGTTTGAATCCCCATAAGACATGGATGTTGTGTTTGTCTTTCGGCATTGGCTCTTCCCTGGAGCAAGTGGTTCTAAATTAGGGACTGGCAACTGCTTATAGCCTATTGAATTGCTCATGGTGGTAGTTAAACCCCCAATAAAAATGAAAACCATGCCTTGAATGACCTTGGCCAGGCTATTTTGACACCCCACTGATATTGAATTGCTGCCATAAACGTGAAATCCCTTTGCGGTGTGCATTGATGTTCCTTGCGGCCTAGGTCTGAGGCTGGCCTGCTTCTCGTTATTTTATTGCTTGCCACTGCACAGCGTCGGATACGCGTGTGTGAGACATAAGAAAAGCATTTGTACTCGCTGGAATGCTTGTTACACACATCGAGAAATGCCACTGTTATTCCCTATTGGTTTAAATACGTAATTCAATTTATGTGTTGGACAGCATTTTACTCACAAATGTCAAATTCCGATGCAGGCATTCGTTTCTTGTTCCAATTTGCATATATCTTGTGAGCATCATAACATTTCATTGAGCACTTTGGATTATTTGCCCAATATTGCCTTCCAGACTTTAATATTAGACACTAGTATATATCAGTGTTAAGGGATCAGGCTACAACAAATGATTCAGTCAGTCTTTCCATCAAAGAGTTCTGGAATAAAACCAGTGCATTGGAGTCTTTTGGCCTATGTCACATGAAATGGGCTTCTGCCTCAACAATATTTATACTAAAGCTTAATTTTACACCAGCCTCTCAGATTGGTAGAGAACCTCATTGCTGTCATGTGTGCTATTTATTGTCACCCAGTAGACCACTCCCGTGGAGACAACTATGATGACTGTAATGGACAATAAACAGTGGGCATTCAAGCACACCTCCTCCATGGAAATCAACATGCCACAAGTTGAAATGATTCAAGATAAGGATGAATCACCAGAGTTGTATAAAAATAGAATGTATCTGTGTACACAACCATTGAAACAGAAATCTTGCTGCAAAACCTGCGCATGCGAACCATGATAAAAACAAAATAAGATAATTTAAAGAAAAATTAATAAAACAATAAATAATTATTGGAACACTGCAGATTCTAATGAGGATAAAATAAGTACATTACAACTGAATGTGCTGCAATGTGTATGAAATGGATCTTTATGGGAAAATATTAAAATATTGGACTATGAACCTCATGAAAGCAAAAGGCTACTTAAAGAAATTTTTTATATCCAGAAAAACAGTTCCATCAATGAACCTTCAAAAATTATAAATGGCATTTTCAACAACTAAATTGAAAAATTGTACACTTACAAAGTACATAAGATTTTAATTTAATTACTGGCAACTGCAAGAAAAACCTGGCAATAAAATTTAAATTCTTTCTGTGTAAACCGAAACTTTTGATAGAGTTCCTATTCTTTGAGAACAGACCTTGATAAAGTCTAGAGGCCGGAAATGTCTGTAAAAGCAAAAGAACTCAAAAGATGTGAAAAAAAAAAAATGAATGTTCTTCAAGTCAAAATAGAATTAAGGATATTTAATCTGAGTAAAGACTTGAGTAAGTGCTTCAATTACAGTAAATACATTTTTTTTATTCTACATGCAAAAACTATCTGCTAATGATTTGGAAACTATCCATGTACAGCGTACGCGTGCATGTCTACATTCTGCTACTCTGTGAATCACCTAGTGATTTTCACTCATTTCCAGCTGTTCAAAAGATCAACTGAAAGGATGTTGTTTCACCACAGATGAAGTGAAAATTGCTGTGCTCTGGCCACAGGGTCAACAATTTTATATAAAACAAGCTCATAACATAGTAGCAAGTGCCTGCATGTTCTTAATGACGGTGCTGAAAAATAAGTGTGCAAATGGGAATTTTATTTTGTACATTCTATTCAAAGCAGTAGATAATACTGGTATGAAATACAGACCCTGTAACCTTACTGTTTAATCAGCCTACAGTCTTTCATGTTGTAAATTAATTTTAACATAATGCTAGTATGAGTCGGAAATTAATACAGAGCTATACGAACTGGATTAGGTCAATCCCATGTGCAGAAGTTCTGTCATCTGGAACAACAAAGTATTGAGTATCATTTATTCTTGTTACATTATTGTTGTGTATCAGATTATTGCATTTCAAGTATTCTATTTTGTGTTTGCAGATTGGGGAGTTTATGTGAATTTATTACACCCATTTTCCACAATTGTGTTCCAAGTTTTCTTTCTTTTTTTTTTTTTTTTTTTGTGAAAAAGCATGTGGAAATTTCCTTTAAATTCTGATTATGTGAAATTTGGTGACAATGGATTGTAATAGTTTTAACAATGTACCTCAAATGTTAAATTTTTCAAGGTCAGTAGTTGAATTGAGAGGAGAGAATGTATGGATGTCATCTCCTTAATAAGAAGAATTAAAAACAAAACAAAACAGAAAAACACTTCCCATGTTAAAGTTTGCCAATTCAACCACTGTTCAAATGTCTTGAATGAGTTTCAGAAGAATACCTCTTCATTGGAGATGTGAAGTATTGGGCAACAAGACACAAACCTTTATGGCATTTATTGCATTGTGATGATAATAATTGATCTTTTCAGACAGGACACAGAATTTCTAGTAGTCCACTTACCGTTTTCATTTAAAAATTCATGTTTGCCAGAAAAAAGAACAGGCTATGAACAGTGAACTGCTTATGTCACAGCTGAATTTGTATCCCCCCTGAACTCAAATAAAAATTAAAAAAAGAAAAAAAAAAAAAAAACTCTTGAGCATTAGTACAATTTCAGGATTTTTTTTTTTTTTTTTTTTACTACTTGGAGAGAAAGAAAGGAGAAAATCTACCAGAGGAAAAAACAACTTAGAGATCAATCCTAAATGCAGGAGGCAGGAGAGACTACAGAAAAGAACAAGGTAGTAGAAAGGGGGATTCATTGTTCTGTATTTGGAGGACAAAGAAATTAGGGGTGAACAAAATAAAAAGGGGGAGAGGGGAAACATAGGTGGTAAAAAAATAAATAAAGCTATAGTTTGCCCTTCAGTTTGAATGGGAATTTATGACACAGCTGCCATATTCTTTGAACTGGCACCATCAGATCCTCTTTTCCACAGTCTCCAGCACCACAGCAGTGGGAAATAGTTTCATACAGAAGATGATGTCTGAAGGGAGCTTGATGGATTCTTCAGCTCAAAAAAATCCAAAGGACTTTTATCGCCAGAGAATTGAAAATGTAAGATTACGATGGAAAGAAGTTGTAAATAATGATGGTAAATATACTGTGGATTCAAAGTAAGTTGTCGTATTGTTTGTTGCCTTTCTAAACTGCCTCTGAAAATTACTTATTGGGTGACCCAATACAAGATTTACATATTGCAGAACTTCAGAATTTAATCATAAACAGGAAATATGCACATTGGAACAGGAAGAGCAAAATAGTTCTTCACTGTTATTGCCTGGAACAGTAAGTAAGGCACATAATTGTGAAGTGCTCATAATGACTCCCCATATTGTTATTAAGACTGTCAGTTAAGGTTTGTGGAATTTACTGCCACTCCACGAAAAAGGCTACTCGGAGTTCCTGGAGGGTCCTAGTTGGGGTGCTGGCATTCTGTAACTTGCCTTTCCAAGGTATCCCAGACATGCCAGATAGGATTCTTGTCTGTCAAATATGCTGGCCAGTTTATTTGAGCATTATCTTCTCTTTCCAGGTACTCGTCCACCAGTTGAGCTTGATGTGGTTTGGCATTGTCATCCATTAGTAGGAAATGGGTTGACAACACACCTGAACAGCCTACCATTGGGTTCCAGTATCTTTTTATATATCTCTGGCTGATCACCGAGCCATTCTGAAAGATGTGCAAGTTGATGAGACCATTTGCAATGATCTGTCCCCATGCTAGAGCTTCTCAAATATCCATGAAAACTGGACCTTTCATGGATATTTGAAAAGCTGTTGCAAGTTCCCGATTCTCTCCAGATTAGAGTATGCTGGGAATATATATTTCAGTTATATAGTGACTCATTTGTGAAAAGCACATTTTCCCAGTTGTCTTGGCTTTACAGGCAATGTTGGTTACTCCATCTTAAACACACACACACACCTCTGGAGGGGCGAGCTAGGGGAACACAAATCATAAATCCTTTCATACAGAGATTTCCCTCATGCAATCTAAAGGTAAACCGTAAGATGTATTATCATACCAATGGCTGCTGTGAGTTTCAGTCGGTTGCCTACCTGTTATCTGCCAAAGTCTTTTTGCTGTTAGAGCCATACACTGAAGTGCCAAAGAAAATTGGGATGCCTCTCTAATACAGCATTAGTCTTCCTCGTGATCGGATAACGGTAGCAATGCGACAGTGCATGGACTCCACAAGCTCTCTATAGTACTGTGGAGACTGTGCAGCACACCATACTTTCTGAAGAGTGTCCCACAATCCCTAATATTCACTGGTAGAGGATTCTGGTATTGACAGCACCCCAAATGTGTTTGATGGTGTTTAAATCCAGTGAACAAGGGGGCTAGAACAGGATGCCAAACTCCAGCCATAATCAGGTGATTGGACGCGTGTGGTGGGGAATTGTTGTGTTGAAAGAGGCTGCACCTGTCGAAGTCGTTGCATGACATGGACGAGTGCAAATGATCCCCAAGGATTGTTGCACAGCCTCCACCAATCAGAACAGTCTGCAGATGTATGAGGGGTCCTAATGCATGCCATCTAAAAGCATCCCACACCATAACAGTCACTGCCAGCCTACACTGTCCCTTATAGGCATGCAGGATCCGTGGTCTCGTGGGGTTGTTGCCACACCCGGGTTTGGCTATCTGTCTGAAACAGTACTGCGATTTGTCATCTTGCATCCAATGGCGGTGTTCCCTAGCCCAGGCGAGGTGCACAACCTTATGCTGTCGGGTCAGCAATGGCACCCAGGTGTGCCATAGGCCCCAGAACACCATAGCACACAAGGAACATTGCACTGTTCAACCGCTGATGCTACTACTGGTCCCAGCATTGAATTGTGCTGTGATTTGCAGCAATGTTGCACACCAGGTGGATGTTATGATGCATGCCAGATGCCACTGTCGTCCAGGACTTTTCTATGGCCATACTGGTCTCACACTGTCTCCCCCTCCCTGAGTTTGTGTAGCATAGGTGCACCCTTGAAATTGCTAATCGCGTAAATCCAAATTTCGTGTAAAAATTCCAATATGAAGTAACTAGTCTCCCGACGGCAACTATATCAGATCACGTTCAAAGTCGCTTAAATCCTAATATGCTGCCATCTGAACTGTGAATGCTACTACTTGAGCTTGTGGAGGTATCTGTGTAGGCACCTCATTGTATAGTGGTCATTGGCAGCAGTGGGAGCCCTGGGACAGCCTTGTCCTTGTTGACAAGAAACCTTTCCTGTACTAAGAAATACCTCCATAGTCCTGAGATCACATTTTATGGTATGTTTAATGCCCTGAGCATCTCCAATTGGGATTGACATGCATCCATCTAATTGATCACATGCCACCACTATGAAATCATCCAAATATTGTTTTCGAGACATTTTCAACTCAGTCAACACTATAGTACTGTCCAGCTTACCTCGAGAAGTAATACAAGGAGCTATAAAAAGCGAGTCGATGTACTGCCTTTATATTGTAGTCCCAATTTACATATTCTGGCTTAACAGATGCATCTGGTTTTTTCTTTGGTACCACTGTATTTGCATTTTCATCTGCCTTCGCTGCATTTCCATCCATGCAATGATTTTTTCTGTTGTCCCTTAATTTTGCACACCAGGGTAGTTTCCGATCAAATGGAAGATGAAAAAACTTAAAACATGTCTTAATTTCAGTTTTACAACACTAAGTGCAACAATTGTTTTTCGTCACTAAGTGTGACAATTGCTTTTCGTGTGTTGTACAAATTCAAACAGCTGGTATAGAAATTGAGCAGATTTCCTTAAAAAAAGTCACTGCTTTTTTTGCAATGTAGAGTGCAGCAATTTGTCCTGGGTAGAGAGAAATTTGCAATGTCATAATATAATAAAGTACAGTAGTGGCCAAAATTGTGGAAACATTTTGGAAAAAGTGTATTTTTGAGGTTTGATAGCTCATAACACCACTGTTTTGGAGTAATACCATAAAACTATATATCAATGGAAAGATTATTTCATCAAGAATGTAATGCAATAAAGTTTGTCTAATTATCTGTATTCTATGAAAAGTTATAGCCAAATAACCAGAAAAAGGAAGCACAACTTGCTTAGGTTGATATGAAGTAGCTTTCCTTCATTTGAATGTAGCTAATGAGCATGAGTGTTTAGAGAGCCAATCAGGCGTCATCTTGTTTTGGCAATGAGCCAATCGTGCCACAGTAGGATTCAGCTATTGATGTCATGTATTGGAGCTGAGAGGAGGGCATTTCTCAGTGTGTTATGCGATTGCTATAAAGATTTTTTTTTTTTTTTGTGTGTGTCTGTTCTTTCATTTAGTGAGCTTGTAAAACGTAATAAAATTAAAGAAATGGCGTAAAGAGATTACTGGTCAGCCAGAAAGTGATGTAAAATACTACTATTAAATGAACAAGGCTTCAGTTATGAAGAAATTAGAAGAAAAATTGGTGGAAACTTAACCAGAGGTGGCATTTCTAAATTTTGAAGAGCTATAAAGAGACTCGGTCACTACAAAACCACTCTGGTAAAGGCAGGAAAAGGTGCACAGCAGCAAGTGATGATAGCAGAATTAAGAGACTATGGCTAGGTGACAGAAGAAAATCATCTGGGTGTATACAAGATGAAATAGAGCAACGCAACGTGAAGATGAGTTCAAGGACTGTTAGACGCAGACTGCAGGAATTTGGTCTAAAAGATAGAATTCCACAAAAAAGCCATTTTTATCTCTCAAACAAAGGTTGAAAAGATTAAACTGGGCTAAATAAAACCCATGTTAAACGGACAGCTGAACAATGGGGCAGTGTTATTTGGAGTGATAAGACCAAAATCTCCGTTTGGTAGTGATGGCATAAAATACATAAGGAGAAGATTCGGAGAAGATTTGCATCCTGATTGCATTACATGTACCGTGAAACACCCAGTTAATGTTATGATCTGGGGTTGTATGACATCAAGAGGTGTGGGCAGAATTTGCGTGATTAATGGGAATATAAATGGCCAAAAATACATTAATGAAATACTTGAGCCCAAACTGAAGCCTTCAGCACGTGATCTTTTCCAAGATAATAAAGCATTTATATTTCAACAGGATTCAGCTCCATGTTGTGTTGCTGCTGTGGACAAAAAGTGGTTTCAAGATAATCATATTCCACTGCTGGAATGGCCTGGGAATAGCCCAGACCTTAACCCCATCAAAAATCTGTGGAGCTGACTAAAGAAACTTGTTAGTCAGAAGCAACCCAGCAATAAAACCCAATTAATGGAAGCTATAATTCAATCTTGGTTTCACATTATAACAGCTGCTGAACTAAATACCTTGGTTCACTCCATGGGAAAGCGTTGTAAGGCTGTAATTAACGCTAAAAGTTAGGCCTACCCAACTAAGTACTAACTGAGATGGTGAGAATTTTTGTATATCTCATTTTTTCTATGTGTTTCACTTTTTTCTTTATAATGGCTGTTCTAATACAAAATCCTTCATAAAAGTTATTGCATTACATTCTTGATGAAATTATCTTTCCATTGATATATAATTTTATGGTATTACTCAGAAAAAAGTGGTGTTCTGAGCCATCAAACCTCAGAAATACACTACTTCCAAAAAGTTTCCACAATTTTGGCCACTACTGTAGTTGTCAACTACTATTTACATGGTGATAGTCATAATGAATATAACTGTCAAGTAGTTCTGCTACTGTTCATCATGTTTCAATTTGGCAGTGTAGACCTCAAGTCCACGTATGAGGGAACACTAAATAACTATTAAGCATAGATGCCAAATTAATCGTGCAATCAGTAAAAGTTTCTTTCATACCTTTTTTATGAGTCTTGTTAATACTTCATGATGTAATCCATTGCTTCATGGAATGTATTTCATGGCCACTGAGGTTGTCATTAGTACTCACAAAAGTGATAAATTATGTTGTTAAGTTTACGTTAGGCTATTGTAATGGGTTACTCATTCGATATTTTCATCAGTATTCCTATGTCATGGATACACTGAATGGTCAAAGAATTATAACTTTATAAAACCATAAGATTATTTAAAATGTAGTGAATTTAAAATATTGATTTACAATTTCCACATCGCAGTTCTCATCGGTCCATTATGTACTAGTTTCGTCCTGTTACTCCACAGACATCCTCACCACAACATTCAATCATTATGGACGTTCATTTTTCGCTGGGTATACTCATTGGATCTTTGCCTTAGGATTCAAACATCAATTTTTAGTATAAAGAACGGTAAAAATTGATGTTTGAATCCTAAGGCAAAGATCCAATGAGTATACCCAGCGAAAAGTGTGAGAAGTAAAGCCATTCATCGCATACAACTGACTTTAGGACAATAACATCAACAAAGGACCGGAAAACACGTGCGTGAAATGTTCCCGTTGCTAGAAAGGAATGCCAAGGTAAGCATTATCTGCTAGTTTTCTGTACAAGCCATCAATTTGTTCAAATGATTTGTGTTTTGTTACATTTCATGCTCTCACATTAAAGTTTTCGATACCAAACCATCTTGTCTGTCCAGGCACTATCACTACTGCAGTATCCCCTAATTTTTAGTAGTCTGCATGAATATAACATTTTTGCAGTATTTGTTGGACAGTAAATCCTACAGGAACACCTGTATGTGCTCCTTGCTATGGACCATTGCATGGATAGTGCAGGACTTTCTATAACTTCAAAAACAAAAATATGAAAAGTTTCAATTTTGTATCATAGGTAAAGCCAGCCAGGTGTAGGTGCACTTGTCACTCCTTCGATCATGATGGCCTTGTTACTTGAATTCATACATTCAGTAAAAAGACAGTGCTATGTTCATCAATCAGTATCAAGAACTTGTAGCTCCATGTGGTTGGGAATTAGAAAGGAAGAAAATAAAACAAAAATGTGAATTTCTTTTCTTGTTTTATGCTTATTTCTTTTAAAGGTTTTTTTTTCATTTGTCTGGTTGGGAAATAGGATTTTAAACCCCTAGGTAATGTAAGCTATTTTAAATATTAAAGTACAAGTATCATCTGTTGGGATTGCATGTATTAAAAATGGGAATTTTCTGAATCAGAGTTGCTGTTTACTAATGTTAACCCAGCTTTCTGGCCCCCACCCCCAGAGAGTTGTCAAAGGTTCAATATGCTGGACAAGTTAAATTTTTTTTTACTTTACGTAAATAAAGGTACCATTATTGAAACATTTTATTTTCCTTGCAAAGTAATGTCGCAGCATATTACGTTGCATGATAGCAATATTTTCTGTACAGTTTATTATCAGCTGGCACTGCCTTTGTAAATCAGGGCTTTATAAATATGTTCCAGACCTAGGAGCCACATGAAACAAATTCAAATTTCACAGAATAGCAATACGTGGTGATGCTGGAGAGAAAAGTAACTTAATGTATTTGCTGCCCTTTTTTTTAAGCATGTATGCTAAGTAAAATTCCAGTTTGGTAAATTTCTTTTCCTGTTTTTCCAGTTGCTGCTTTCAAAATGTTTGATTTTATTAAGATACACTCTGTTCATATAAACTCAAACTATTGTATTTTCCTTTGTATAAATCCACGGGCCTTAAGATTCTTCTGCATAATCTAAGATGGCGTATAATCCATAGACTGTAAATTCAGAAAAAAATTCTGAGTTTCATCATGCCATGGATTATATAAAGGAAAAAAATAGTCTTCATAATCCATACCTGTTACGTTGAATCCAGACCTAATTTCTGACAGAAGAGTTGTTTCACACACAGAAACTATTTTATTTTTTCAAAATAAAGGTAACTGTCATTTTGAAAATACATTTGTGCTATCTTCAACAAGCAAAAATGACTAGTTTTTTTGTTTTGTTTTTTCAGCATTTCCACTGATTATTAGTTACACCCAAACATCTGTACAAACTGTGGACAATCCATAATATTTAGCATTTCTAAAATATTCTGAAAAACTGCAGAGTGAACTTTGCCTTAACTAATGCGTTGAACACAGCAAAACTATGGAGTACAATCTGCAAACATTACATGCTGTGGAATAGCAGCGTGGGCTTCCCTCAGCCTGTTGTAGCCTTCCACAAATGCAAACAGTATTGCCTTCATTATACTTTATGTCAAAATGCTTGTAAGCAAAATTATATATATATATATATATATATATATATACTTAAGAGCAAAACTGAAGACTAAGGAAAAAATTTTAGAATTTAAAACGAAGGGTGCAAAATAACCTGAAAATCACCTGCTTAGGTATCTTCTTTATAGAATATATATATATATATATATATATTCTATAAAGAAGATACCTAAAAAAATACATATATAATTTTGACTCACACCTAATACAACATAGAAAAGGTTATGTATCTACCTGTGTGAGTAAAAGGAGAAAAAGATAAAAAAATAAAATAAAACAACTGAATGTAGAAGGTGTCGAGAATACTGAGCCTTGGCTTTATCAAGGACCAGCAAAAACTCTGCATTTTCTCACTTCCACAAAAAGACCTAGTTGGAAATGGGTTTCTGCAAGGCCATAGATGCAAGTAACATTCCCACCTAAAATAGTTAAAAAATATATATATATATAAGTCATGTCCTCCGTAGAGTAGCATGACCTAGCACTAGTTAACAATTTCGCTTGCATCCATTAACCTTCATGGCCCGACCCATGCTCTTCATCTGTTACTATTAAACAGAGAGAAGAAGATTAAAGAGAACTCAAGCTGTGAGAGTGACATAATAAATGGAAATGATTTTCAGCTATAACGAAATTCCAAGTTCGTTTGAGAGAGAATTTAAACCTGAAAAACAATGCAAAAGAAATCCAAATTTTACATTGCAATTAAAAAAAAAGGAAATGTTAATTTATAACGAACAGATTTTTGAAAGAAAACTTGAGTCTAAAACCCCCTACTCTACAACTTATGACAGCACGAAAACGAGAATAAGTTAAAGATAAATATTAACTAAAGAAAACTTTGTGAAAGTTATATACCTTAAACAGTTAGTTGCAATATGTACAAAGTATTTCAGCAGTGCTTTAAGTGCATAATTAATTAGTTATTAAGAACTTAACTACTTTGAAAAAGCAGCGCATAGAAAAGGAACAGGCTTAGCCTTCTTCTGTTCCTAGGTACCTCAAAAGACGCTCAAAGTTACAAAGAAAAGTAAGAGTTATAACCCGCAAAAATGTTAACAGACAAACCAATGCTTAAAAGCTGAAAAGCTAAAAACGACAGAGAAAAGGTACATAAAGTACAAACATTGAACTTATAAAACCTAGAACCCAAAAACAAGGAAGAGAGCTTACCTCTTGAGTGACAAAACTTTTCTCCACACAAGAGGAGAACATGGCTGACCCCTTCCGCCACTCCCTAGACGCTGGGGGCAGTGAGGGTGGGGCTGATGGCCTCCTCATACAGCAAGAAACCAATGCGCGGAGATTTTAACCAGAGAAAAAATATATAAACTTAAGACTGTGGATCTGTATGATCAGAATGAGCAGAATTAACTCTCCAGAATACATGAGAAATATTATAAAATACACGAGCAGTTTATTTAATAATCTTTGCATGTATTAAATCACCTTAGTGAGCTTCTATAGATTAATCAGAATCTTATTAATTTTAATGTTGGTTTTACTATTTTTAGTATAGCTATCCTAGTGATGAATAACTAGTTTTCTTTTTTATTTGTTTTTATTTTCTTTTATAAACAGATTTTTAAGCTTTTTTTTTGTGATTTTGTTTATTTTATTTAATTTTTTGTTTTAATAGGACCGTCATATCCATAGCACTAAGGTTCCTTTAGGTAGTTAATAGGCATCCTCTAGCCAACTTCCTTACGGCTTTGATTGGTCAGAATCATATTATTAACTGTGTAGAAAATTAAAGCAGATCTGCCAACCTTACTCTATTATTCAGAATAATTTTTCTTAAAGTTCTTTGATGAAAGAAGAAGGAATTTCGTTCTCTAGAAAACTTTCTAATAGTATATTAATGTGGTAATTGAAATCCAAATTGTTGCTGCAAGAATCTGTTCGTTATAAATTAACATTTCCTTTTTTTTAATTGCAATGTAAAATTTGGATTTCTTTTGCATTGTTTTTCAGGTTTAAATTCTCTCTCAAACGAACTTGAATTTCGTTATAGCTGAAAATCATTTCCATTTATTATGTCACTCTCACAGCTTGAGTTCTCTTTAATCTTCTTCTCTCTGTTTAATAGTAACAGATGAAGAGCATGGGTCGGGCCATGAAGGTTAATGGATGCAAGCGAAATTGTTAACTAGTGCTAGGTCATGCTACTCTACGGAGGACATGACTTATATATATATATATTTTTTAACTATTTTAGGTGGGAATGTTACTTGCATCTATGGCCTTGCAGAAACCCATTTCCAACTAGGTCTTGTGGAAGTGAGAAAATGCAGAGTTTTTGCTGGTCCTTGATAAAGCCAAGGCTCAGTATTCTCGACACCTTCTACATTCAGTTGTTTTATTTTATTTTTTTATCTTTTCTCCTTTTACTCACACAGGTAGATACATAACCTTTTCTATGTTGTATTAGGTGTGAGTCAAAATTATATATGTATTTTTTTGCTTAGGTATCTTCTTTATAGAATGTGTATTCTGAATTTTCAAAACTGCTGCGTATGCGCGTTTTGATTTTCAGGTTATTTTGCACCCTTCGTTTTAAATTCTAAAATTTTTTCCTTAGTCTTCAGTTTTGCTCTTAAGTATATATATATATATATATATATATATACACACACACACACACACACACTGAGTGGCCACTTTATTATGACCACCTGACAGTTTTAAGCAAATGAGCTATGGCTGCACGCTGTTGCCTCCAGAGGGCAAGGCTAGCATAAAAAGGGAAAGATTAGTGCTTGCGACAGTAGTAGAAGTGATTTTTGGGTGACGAGATGGGTAAAAAAATGTGATTTGACGGACTTTCAACAGGGGATGATTGTAGGAGCTCGGAGCGAGTATTACCGAAACTGCTGTATTCATGAAATGTTCCAAAGCAGCTGTTGTTAAAGTGTTTAAAGACTGGACTGTCAGCCAAAAAACTGGGTCTCCGTGTGCAACTTGTGGTCATCATTGACTAGTGACTGCTCGGGTGGATTAGTGACTGCCAAAAAACTGGTAGTCACTAGTTTGCTGTCAGAAGTTAACAAGAGAAAATTCGTACAGGAGCACAAGGATGGGACAGTCATGTGGATGGTTTATCCCAATGGCGATGGCTACTTTCAGCAAGATAATTCGTCCTGCCATAGTGCTCGTATTGTACAGGATTGGTTTCGGGAACATGCCAGTGAGTTTACTTTGCTTAGGTGGCCCCCACAATCTCCAGATCTCAACCTGATTGAGAATTTGTGGGAATGTTGAACGAGCCATCAGACAGCTGGATCCACAACCCTGCAATCTCACACTCCTGGAAAGTGCGATTCATGAAGCATGGTCTCAGATTCCACAAACCACCTACATAGATGCCAACCTCTAAAAGTAGTTTTCAGTAACCAACAAGTTCATTTTTCAGTAACAATTTTTTTTCAGTAATTTTCAGTAATCCAGTCTACAGCAGCAAATTTGGGTATTTGACACTGCAACAAATTTTCTTCTGTCAGAACTATAACATAATAATAATAATAATACAATAAAAAATAATTTGCTAGTGGGAAAATTTAAAATACTGTCTATCAGAAAAATATAATAAATTACCTCCAGAAAAATTATTCCTTAGAATGTTGGCCAAATTATTATGATAAACTGGCTGTAGTTGCCATTTTGGCCATCCTTAGTTCAATTTGCAAAAACTTCTTCTGATAGCATAGTTCACTGTGTGCAATGCTGTTTATTTTTTCTACTAATAAAGAAGACAGCACATGAGTACTTAAATTAGGTCTGAATTCATTCGGGTTTTTTTTTCACAATACTGAAAATTCTTTCTGTACTTGCATTGCTATGAGGGACTATTAAAATCATTTTCATAATTTTGCTTAATGATTCATACTTCAACTGGCCACTTTCATTAAAGAAATTCTGTGCCACACTTCATCCATTCTCGCAGAAGTAACAGCACAGTTAAAATTTCAAACTGATAGTGAGCAAATTCAGATTCCACCTTGTCAGATTCTTCTGGTTTCAAAACTGGAAACAGGGAACACATATATTGGACTGATGCAAAAGAAACACTTTGCCTTAATGCTACAACTGCAATTTCAGCATGACTCAGAAATTCATCATTAAGTGGAAATTTTCTTAAAATGTAATTGCAGCCTGCCTTGTAAAATTCCCTTACCTCAGAATAAAAAGTAGCCGCTGTGTTTTCACTCAGATCTGCAGTTGTGCCTATATAAGATCTCGCTTTTGACCCAATTACGAGATCACAGTTTTCTTTTTGATTTCTCCTTCTTTCAAAACTTCCATCTGCAAGAGATGTTGCTGTCACATCAAATGCCGATGGCTTGATAAATCGTACAAGCAATTCAGATAACAGACTATGAAGTTTTCTTTTTAATACACGCACAAGCGGAGCTTCCTGATGCAAGAACACATTAACAGATGTAAACAAAGGAAGAGTAGCAGATAAAAAAAGACAAAGTTTAGATGAAGGATTTCCAATTATACTTGCAAGGTTCTTATACTGTGAATTAGCTTCTTCATTGTCACTGAAATGATGTTCTAGAGCCTCCCACTGTTCTAAAATTCTGTCAATGGATTCCAAAAGTGATAACCAGAGAGTATTGACATGCTTTAGAATTTTGTGTGGTTTAGTACCACAAACAGCTTGACTCAGTTTTAGATTGTGTTTCTCCTTTGAACTTTTCTCCAAAAAAAAGTACAACTGTATCAGAAACTGCTCAACATTAAATCCTTTCAGTTAAGTAGCAGATTTCTGTGCAGCTAAATTTACTAAATGGCATGAACATCGCAGAACTGTAATTGCAGGCTGAACCTTCTTTATGCGAGAAACACCTTTTACTTGACCTATCGTAGTGTTAGCATTGTCACAGGAAAATGACATGCACCATGAGATATTTTTTTAACAAACTCATTGTTCAAAACGTTGAATATTCCTTCACCTGTATTATTACTTGATTCAACCAATGATAACAAAACACTTGAATTTTTCCCTATTTTTTCGTCAAAATATGTTTTTGTAATGGGATGCAGTTTATTTGCTTGAGCATCATTACTTCCATCCGTAGATAGAGAAAAAGGATTTTTTTACTTCAGATACGATGTTACTTGTAGAAACACTGGCCATGTGCTGAATTAGTGCAGTAGCCTTGGTTCTTCCACACGAATATTTTTTTGCGATCGCTGAATTGGGAAACATGGCTTGAAATAACGGTTTTTGAAGCCTTCAGTTTTCGGAAATTTATCCAACATTTTCAAGCTGAAATACAAATATTTATGTAATAAAATGATATCTAACAATACTGGGTAGAGGAAACATCGCAAGAAAAAAAAATGATTACCAGAGAAATTTTACCTCTGTCTACTTTCCGTTTTCGAAGGATGAAATTCCGTCCTCCGACGGAGAAAACGACCCCCCCCCCCCACCGGCCACCAATCCTCCCAAAATTTCAGTTCAGTTATGCTTCGATTTCGTACATGGTCCAAATGATAACAAAAAAAGACTGAATTCCTCGAATCAGCGTGAGAATCTCGTCGCCGAAGATTACTGGGAAATTTTCGGGCGGCCTAACTTCCGTTTTCGGAAATCGTTGCCTACAATTTCAAGCTGAAATTATGCAATGAAATTATATTTAACAATACTGAACAAAAGCAACATCGCGCAAGAAAAAAAAATACGATTACGGGAAAAATCTGCACTTTGTTTAACTTCCGTTTCCAAACGTTTAAAAAGACAAAACAACGTCCCCAGAAGGAATACGACCCCCCCCCCCCCAAACTAATATCCCGAAAATTTCTTCACTTTTGCATTGATCTCGAAAATGACAAAAAAAAAAAAAAAACCCGGAGGGGTCTCCGCGAATAAAGAATCTCACGTACGAATTAACCGCTGAATCGATTTCAAATGTCGTAAGATAATGCGAAAATATCGATGACCAGTAAATTTAAACTTTTGGCACAAAATTGGCGCATATTTCGTCGAAATGGCAATTTTTTAAGCAGAATGGCGCAAGAACAACGTTTTGGCTCGGGCTGGCGCAATTGGCGCAGGTCTGGCAGCCCTGAATGTAGCATTTAATTCTTTTTCCCCAGAAAAACTTGAAGAACCAACAAAAAATTTTTAAGTTGATGAAAATTTGCTTTCTATCTCAGAAAATTAAATCAAATGGCGATTTTCCGTAATTTCAGCGGTGTTTCCGTACTTCCGTAACAGCAACCAAAAATTACGGAAAATCCGTACTAGTTGGCATCTATGCACCTATCAACATCTCGTGGAGTCCATGCCACGAAAAATCGATGCAGTATTAAAGGCAAAAGGTGGCCCAACGAAGTACTGAGGGTGTGGTCATAATAAAGTGGCCACTCAGTGTATATATATTTCTCTACCTTTGCATTTACATTTTTTTCTATTAACGAATTTTTAATACTTTACGATCACGCAGATTTTTAAAAAAAATAAGCGTCACAAAAACATTTTTTTTATGCAATGTATTGTCCACAGAACCTAAACTTAACTTTTAAACAGTAAATACCATACTTTCTGTCAGATAATTTGATGAAAATTATGGTGTTTACTGCAATTAAAAACTCTTAAGTAAAAAAAAATGGGCCCCATCACCTAGTAATTTTTAAGCCCAGTTGTAAATCATATTTATTTATACATGCTTTTCTGGATTGAAGTACATTAATAGTATTTGAAAACTTATCTTCCTTCTCTGTCATTAAGAATGATTTAATATTTAAATGTAAAATTATTTCTGGAATTTTTTTTTTTTTTTTATACTTTTAGGAAATGACAGCTGCCACACAAATGGAGGAAATACTACCAAGAACAAAGCACAGTTGGAAGCTATTAACAAGAACCAAATGATGTCCATTGATATTATCGATATGTAAATAAAGGATTTTGTGTTATAAGTTGTTTTTGTGTAATGTAGACTACTCCTAATTTTTTGTGCAAAAACCATGCCAATTCTAAAGCATGTCCTAGCAAGTTCAGCTCTGCCATGCTTACAAAGTTATTAGCCACACTAACAATGACTTGCAAGATCTTGTGGTAGTTTGGTACTGCTCATAAATAATGTAGCATATACACTGAAGAGCAATTGAATTAGAGACAGCTGGCGTTATGCAAGTGTGGCGCTATGGGTGGCCCTGTAAACGGAAACAACATGACGTATGCAGCGATCCGACAATATAAGGAGTGATGCGACGGGAATCAGTAAGAGTCGGACACAGTATGGGTAAAACGAAGGATCTAAGCGCAGTTTTGATCGTGGGCAAATTGTCGGGGCCCGACGAATGGGTCACTCCATCTCGGAAGGCTTGCAGGCACAGAGATTTTCACGAGCCACTGTGAGTAAATCGAATCCGGTAAAACCATCCCTGCAAGGGACAACAGCGTGTGGATGAGCAGGGTCATCGTTGGCTAGCTTGCATTGTAACAGCGGATAGACTGGCCACAGTGCAAGAAATCACTCGGCAATTTAACGCTGGTGCACAAAAACTGTTAAGCAGCCACACGATCCAGAACCATCTCCGCTATTGGGTACCGCTGCTGACCACACATCACAGGGTGAAAGATTAGCATGGGCGCGGGAACATCGCCACTGAACCCTAGACATGTGGAAAAATGTTGCCTGGACTGATGAGTTGAGAATCGCGTTGGTCCATGCGGATGGCAGGATATGAGTACGGCGCAAACCACATGAAGCGACGGATCCTTCTTGCCAGCAGAGTACTCAAGCTGGTGGGGATGGCATTCTCGTCTGGGGACTGTTTACGTGGACTGAAATGGGACACCTGGTACGTGTGACATCATCCCTCACAGGTCAACATTACCAGGATATCCTGAACGACCATTTGCTCCTGTTTGTGCGTCTTCAATATCCCATTGGGAACCTCATCCTGCAACAAGACAATGCACCATGCCATTGCTCCCGAATTGTATCCGAATGGTTGGATGAACACTCCACCAACGTGACCTTGCTTCCTTGGCCAGCTAGGTCACCTAACCTCAATCCCATCGAGCACATCTGGGATGCCATCCAGAGAGATGTTCGAGGCTCTGACCCCTCTCCATCAAATCTTCGTGAACTGTGGGAGCTTGTTCAGGGGTCGTGGATCCATATGGCTTCCCAACGCTTCCGGTGTCTTGTAGAGTCCATGCGGAGATGAATCGCCGCCGTCATTAGGGCGAAAGGTGGTGCTACATGTTACTAGACGGGCATCTCTAATTCAATTGCTCTTCAGTGTAAGTTCCTCTCAAAACAAATTGAATTTCATATTTGTGTTGAGGAACTTTAAAATATTGGGACATGTTATTCAAGGTTTTTTAAATATTTGTCCTGCTTACAAGTAATTGCAGAATGACTTCTTGCATGTGTTTAGTTGTGTGCAAAATAAGTTTTGGTGGATGTTGGCTATGACATGCAAACATGGCCTTCATTACTTCTGTGGTCTTAACTGTGCTGCAAATTCAGGTAAAAAACCAAGAAACAAAATCAACAGTAATTTTGGATGTAGCCACATATATACAGCTTGGTGCAAAGTCCTGCAACACCTCATGTAAACACATATTTGAAGAATTTGACCACATTTTGAAAAGTAACTCCAATTCCAAACATAATTTGTAGTTGAAATCCCTGTATGTAGGCTGTGTAATGCTTCTGAAAGGTTTATTTGTTAGTTTAAAGTATGTTGCCTGCAGACAAAGTGCTTACATGTGCTAAAATTATTGCTCTGCATAATGAAGTAATGTCCTGTTGGCCGCCCTGGTGGCGTAGTGGCCTAAGGCGCTGGCCTCCTTAAGGGGTCCGGGTTCGAATCCCGGTCAGGCATGGATGTTGTTTGTCTTACGGCACTGGCTCTCTCCCTTCCCTGGAACCAGTGACCCTAAATTAGGGACGGACGACTGCTTATTGCCCATTGAGTTGCTCACGGTGGTCGTTAAACCTCCAATCCCAAAAAAAAAAAAAAGTGTCCTGTTGCCAAATTGCCATTAAAAGTAGCTGTCATCACTTGACTGTTAGCAGGTTCACTAGTCATTTCAATATGGCTAACAGTGTGAAAGATTGACACAGGAAGGGAAGACCAAGATAAAGTACCATGCGAAATGACCGCAGTCTTATTCTAGTGAGTTTGCAAGACTACTCTGATAGCTGTAAGCAATTCAGTTGGACTGAATGAAAATGGCTTTAGGAGCCCACAAGCCTGTGAAGAAGCCTTTCATTAATAACAAGCAGAGGGCATGCAATCATAAAGGGTGGATCAGTGGTGTAAGGTCATCTGGAGTGACAAAACAATTTCTATTCCACCAAAAAAGGAAGGACATTTACATAAACAAAATGAAAGATTCAAACCTTACTGTACTGTTCAAACAAAGTATCCTACTGCCGCAATGATCTGGGGTTGCATCTCTGCTCATGGGGTGGTTAGGCCGGATATTGTTGAAAGTAACATGAATACTGCCCATTATATCTACGAACTGGAGAAAAAAATGCTTCCTTCCTTCCTCTGTTACCATGTTCCCAAATTGCGATTTCATCTTCCAGAACAAGTAGTGGACAGATGTTAGTTTCTAAATCAGTCTAAAGATTGCAATGGCCTCCACAATCACCAGATATTAATCCGATCGAAAACTTTTTGATGACACTGAAACAGAAGAAAAGTGCAAAGAATAAAGTACAGTTAACGGAAGCTATAATTTCCTGCTGGTATCATCTAACATTAAAGGACAAGCTTGAACACCTTGTGAGCAGTATGCCCAGGAGATGTGCCTTAGTAATTAAAAACAAAGGCTTCCCAATTAATTATCAATTGTCTTGAAACATATTTAACATTCCTAGACTTAATGAAAAAGCTTCGAGTTTCAATTTTTTTATTCTTTTATTTCTCATGACTTAAACAAGTTTACCAAAAATAAAAAAGTTTGTTAGCTTTAAAGTTTCTCTGTCTTCTCATCCATTACATGTACAACACTGTAGATATGTTAAATCTTTAAAAAGTTTTGAATTCCTTACAAAATTATCTTTAAAAGGATATACTATTTTTTAATGTTTGGAATTGGTGTTACTTTTCCAAATGCATAAAATACGTATTTACATGAGGTGTTGCAGGACTTCTACACCAAGCTGTAAGTTCAAACTGTTCATAAATTTTAGCCACAGGTATATGCAGTATACCTGTCATATGTCAGTGTGTAATCACCACAACTAGAAGTGAATATTTTAAATAGATTATTCTGTGCCAAAGTAATTTGTGTGAAGCAGCTTTCTAATTGCTGCACCCCCAAACAATGATAATTAATATATTGGAACATAATGTTGTACTCCACTGAGGAAATAGTGTGCAGTTGATTACAGGCATAATGCAAAGAAAGATCCATAACATAGTTTCTTGTAAACATATGAAACAAAATTCTCTAATGTACAAATATTTTTTCATAAAATATTTTAATGCAAGTAGGGAAAAAATTCATAAATATAAGAACTTTTCATATACATATTTACAAAATACATGTGCACAGTCAAACCTGTCTGGTGCAGGTTTTCTTTTGGACCCTTCAGTGCTAATGTGTTCAATACATGTACATATAAAGTTTAAGTTACACCATTTCATGTACAAAGAGAAGACATTTTCACTCCGTCCATCCATTTGATTGAAGTCTGAATACACAAAATTATTGGAAATTTTCAATGATGTTTGTTGTGAAATGCATTGTCATGAAAAAATTCATGTGGAGCACAACAATGCACTACTTTCACCAGCAATGAGAAAACAAAAGTTTTTCTGAAAGCTTTAAGTGCGAAGTATGGAGGTTACCAAAGGCAGTATTGCTTACTTTTTAAACATTTGTGTGTGTGTGTGTGGGGGGGGGGGTTCTTGATTGCAACATTTAATCAATGAAAGTCAAATAAGACTGCCAGGCATTAAAAGCAGCATTGCACGATAAGCACTGGATATGTAGAAATTCTGGTGTTAGTGCGTGAATCGGTAACAACAGCAAGGCACTGATTATTACAGTGCATGCATACACGTTCTGGACTGTGCACTTAATTTCAATACATGTTTGTTTTTTTTAATCTGTATAAGGTGAAAGTCTGCCTAATATGGAAATATTTCTGAGTCACACCACAGTGTCCATTGCTTCATTTCAAACATTTTCACATGTGTAATCATGCAGTCATAGACTTCTTAGCTCAGTTTCCAATTCATACAGCTTTGCTTTCAACAATCTGATTTCTCCAGCAACTTTTTTGGAATGAACAGCAGTTTTGTGAACAGTTCTAAGAAGTTCCATGTCCTTTTCTCCTTGCTCAAAGAGTAGCACTGCCTGAAAATAATAAAACAGTTAATCACATCATGTGCAATGAAAACAATCAAATATATGAAACTAGATATCCTTGATGTTCAACTAAAAACTTCGCAATCAAGAAATAATAATATACCGACAAGAGATAATATCAGCTACTAGTGAAAGAGGCCACCATTGATAGGTATCACTTCCATCAAGCATGAGGTTTAAATTGTTAGTGTAACATTATTTGAAAAAATGTGTTAATGCAGTGTTTGGTTACTTAAACAGGCTTTCTTTCCTCCTCAAGTCTTCTTTTCACCTGTCTCCTGATCGTTGTAGAGCAGATTACATTCTGTCCTGCAAAGAAGTTCCCACAAAACTTGACTTTTTTTTTCTGTGAATGTGCATGCTGGTAACATGCATTTTTCTGTCAACAAAACACAGTTGTCACACATACATCTTTGGCTTGCCAAAGAGAAGTGAAAACATCAGTTTTTTTCTTTGCATTATTTAGAACATACCACAATTATATATCTGTTCTTTTGAGAAGTCACATATGTGTCCTGCTGATCTTGAGAACATGGGAAAATGTTCATCAAAGCTAACAAAATGTGCTCTGAAAACATTAACTGGATATGACTGCTGTTGCTGAAAAAAACCCAGCTGGTAACAACAAAAGCTTCCATTGAAGGTTTAGAAACACTTTTCTTCAGAGATTTTAACCATTAGGTAGGAGGGCCAAACATGAGAAAATAGGTTAAGCAAGGTTCATATTGGTTTTTGGAAATCCATGTAGCTGCCCGGTGGTGCAGTGGTCTAAGCGATGGCTTCTTATCATTCGTCTGAGATGGCTCCGGGTTCAAATCCCGGTGGGGCATGGATGTTGTGTTTGTCTTACGGCACTGGATCTCTCCCTTCCTAGAGTCGATGGCCCTAAATTAGGTACAGGCGACTGCTTATAGCCCATTGAGTTGCTCACGGTGGTTGTTAAACCTCAAAAAAAAAAAAAAAAAAAAATCCATTTAAAGGAGTTTTCCAGGAGTTGACGATGACATCAAAACTTTTTAAAGTTCAATTTCTCTGGAAATGCTAAGTTACTTCTTTCTATGTCAACAGCATTTGCCCTTTGCTTACAAAAAAATTCAAAATCCCCGTACTATGAACAACAATGAACATTTAGTGATGTTTTTTTGAACACTAATTTTGCTTTAAATGAAAGCTTGATATAGCAAGAAGTCACTAAGGAATGAGAAATACATGTTTTAAGCGAAATTAAATATTAAAAATCAGGACTACTCTGTTGTAAAAATAATTTCACAGGGAGAGGGGCAAAATGCTTGCTCCACTAATTGGTTTGGCAGAAGAGACTGTTAGAAACTGAAAACCATTCATTTCATTAAAACAAAAAGTCAAAAAATATGAAGTTGCTGTTTTTCACTATCACCAAAGATATTAAAAATTAGGTCAGAAAACAAAAACTAAGCAAATAATCAAGGAGAGAAATTTAAAAAAGGAAAAAAGTTTAGTCGAAAAAATTACGGAACTTTCTGATGCCTGCTAAAACCATAATTTCCGGCAGTTTCAAACATTTTCTTCACGAGCAGCATGAAGACATCCAAGAAATGTCAAGATATTAAAAACATCCAATAAACAATCCCTAAAATGTTTAATAAATGTTAGAAACATGAAAATAAATTTCACGCAGATGTTGAACAACATTACTTCACCAAGATTTTTTATTTCCATGGTATATTTGGTTTTCTGTAGTGACTGGAGAATTTGTAGCACTCAGAGAGAGTGTTGCTAAAGCAAAGCTGAGGCACGTAATCAAGCATGATTTTACCCCCATACACAATAAAGACAAGAGACAAAAGGACAATTAAATTAACGTAAAACGTTACCACTACTGTACTTTAGGTTTAATATATAGTGTAGTGGTAACGTTTTTACGTTAATTTAATCATACTTTGTGTCACGTAATGAATAACATGCAATATAGCGTAGTTAATACACTTATTTTTATGTTTTTTAAATATGAGACAAAAGGAAATCTCGAACCTCCTAAAACCAGGCATGAAAGCAGTCATGGTAGAAAAAGGCTGAACTTTTCCCACATAGGAATATGCAAAAACAATTAACCTTTTAGCATTTGTTAACTACCCTAAGCACCATATATGCATATATAAAAGCTATAAAATTGTCTAACATTTCTTTAGGAATGAATAAGAATTTTATTTTAGCCAATGTGCTTACATCAAACCAATAATGTCAATCCTATATTTATACTGATCTAATTTGTTTTATTGCAACTATTGGATTTCTGCATCGATCTTGGAAACTCCCCAGATGACTTCCGAAAAGGCGGAATTCCGCTTTTTGGGAGAACTCTTTTACCCCTGTAAAACAAAAGAAAACATGGAAAAGTTCACCTCTTGCTTGCTTAATAATGAGCAAGGGAAGACAGTGAAGAAGTACAATAATTTCCAGGAATCATAAATAACGACTTTTTTCCGGAGACAAACTATGAAGCTCTTAAATTCCAGGAGGTGTATGAACCGTGGGTTAAATTTCTTCAATGAAAGTAAATGTGATTGCAGCCTTTTAACAAAACTTATATTGTGGTCTGCAATCTGTCTACTGGATGCAAGTTTAGTTTCTCAAACTAGCTGCTGAAAGCGAAGTTTAGATTCACTTGCACTATTTTCAACCGGAAGACATACCAGATCTGTTAAAAAAGTTCCCAATCTTTTATGATACCGCACTAACACAATGTCACACTTATGTGCGGGAGATGGTGCTGTGTGGCAGTGACCTTGGCAGCTAACCTCTTGTTTACTGTGTCCTTCTATTGTAATCAGTCAATACACTGCATCACTTTGTTTAAAAGTTTGTCGTGCATGTTCTGCAATTTTCAAGATGGACGAGTTTCTTTCAGTTTTTGCCGTTTTTCGGTCTTGGTGAACTTTTCCCAACCCACTGTGAAAACTGCATTTTCGTTTTCATGAAAGTTCCCGTTATTTAAATTGCACCACGACTGTCTCTCCAATCCTGAGTCAGCAGATGGACAAACTTAGCTGCAATTCAATATTGGCATTTCCACTTTTTCGGTTCGAATGTGACGACAAAATTCAATTGAACTGTTCAAATGATCCACGATTTGTCAAACAGTCAATCGGCGATTTGGACGTACGATTTCACGAACTTCGGCCACATGAGTGTCATCAGTTGACATCAAGGGCCGCCCTGAATGGGAATTATCATCAGTTCACTGTCAACCATCTTTGAATCCCTTTAAACTGTTCCAAAGTTAATAGACAGTAAGGCTTGTTTATCCCGCCTTCCTTGCAGACGAATAATCATGACGTCACTGAGTGACATCACCATCCTAACATGTGAATTGTAGATCCGAACTGTAGCTATGGAGGAAGATGTCTTGTTAACAATTTTTAGCACGTCTTTTGTAAAAAACGATCATGCTTATGTTATCAGTTTGTCTGCCAGTCTGTAGACACAATATCTCTGGAACTATTAGTCCGATTTGAAAAATTCTTTTTGCATTGGGAAGCTTGAAATGTGCGAATGATGATCCTTTATTTCCTTTTTTTTTTTTTTTTTTACGATGTACAATTTTGCCGCTAGAGGGCGTAAATGCAGATGATGTCTAATTCAAAAATACATTTTATTCCACATATTTGCTTCTAATCATCCGATTGAAAAAATTCTTTTATCTTTTGATTCTATTTATGTCGAAGAGTATTTAAGATGCAGTTACTTTTTCGAATTACTCATAGAATTTCCGCTAGGGGACGTAAAAGTAAATTACGTTTTCCCCGATATCTCTTCTTCTAAAACTCCGATTTGAAAAATTTTTCTTCAGCGGATACAGCTCCTGATGGAAAATCTTTTGCATCATATAATTTCTAATTTTTGGTAAAGAATACTTTGGCCACTAGGGGTGGGTGCAAGTGTTAATTTTTCTTCTAATGTATTTGCCATAAAATCTGAGCTTCTAAATATCGATTGAAAAAATTATTTCATAGACTGATGCTACTCACGTCGATAAACTTTTGGAGAATATTTTCTTTTTAAAATATTCCATGGTTTCTCCACCAGGGGGCATAGATGTATATCTTATTTTTGTCAATATCTCTACTTCTAGGAGTCCGATTTGAAAAATTCCTTCTTTGTTGGATAGGGTTTTCAGTGTGACACGCTTTTCATATAATTTTAAAATTTTCAAGTAATTCATAGACTTTCTGCTAGGGGGCATAAAGGTAAATTGTGTCTCCCCTCTATATCTCTGATTTGAAAAATTCTTTCTGCACCGGATATAGCTCCTGATGGGAAATCGCTTGCACATAATTTCTTATTTTTGTAAAAAAAATGGTTTGGCCACCTGGGGGCGTAAGTCTTAATATCCGCTTCTTATGTATTTGCAGCAAAATATGAGCTTCTACATTCTTGATTGAAAAAAAAAAGTAGTTTGTAGACCGATACTACTCATATCAACAAACCTTTTAGGAACATTTTCTCCTTAAAATAATGCATGGTTCCTATGCCAGGGGGCATAGATGTATATCTTATTTTTGTCAATATCTCTACTTCTATGAGTCCAATTTGAAAAATTCCTTCTTAGGTAAATTGCGTTTCCCCCTATATCTCTGCTTCTAAATCTAAGATTTGAAAAATTCTTTCTGCACCGGATACAGCTCTTGATGGGAAATCCTTTGCACATAATTTCCATTTTTTGTAAAAAATGGTTTGGCCACCGCGTGGAGTAAGTCTTAATTTCCACTTCTGATGTATTTGCAGCAAAATATGAGCTAAAACCTCGAATGAAAAAAAAAGTCGCTTGTAGACCGATACTACTCATGTCGACAAACCTTTTACGAACATTTTCTTCTTGAAATAATGCACGGTTTCTATGCCAGGGGCGTAGATGTATATCTTATTTTTGTCAATATCTCTACTTCTAGGAGTCCGATTTGAAAAATACCTTCTTTGTTGGATAAAAATTCTTCCTGTATCGCATACAAGACCTGATGGAAAATATTTTTCACATAATTTCTAATGTTTGGTAAAGAATGGTTTGGCCAGCAGGGGGCATAAGTATTAACTTCTGCTTCTGATATATTGGTAGCAAAATCTGGACTCCAGAAAACTCGACTAAATTTTTTTTCTTTCTTGGACCAATACCGCTCATATGGAAAAACCTTTTGAGAATACTTTCTTCCTAAAATAATGCATGGTTTTCCCACCAGGGGACATAAAGTCACATCTTATTTTTGTCGATATCCCTGTTTCTAAGAGTCCGATTTGAAAAATTATTTCTGTATTATAAAATAATTCATTGATGCTGTCACACGTATGGTCATTCAAAAACATAATTTCCAAATTGCAAGTCAAGATTAAAACACTTTATTTACAATTAAAAATTAATATTTACACGCGAGATCTTTCGGGGCTGAACATAGCACCCATCATCAGGCTCAAGCGCCACGAAACACAGGAGCAGACATTATATATTGTCAACACGACCCACAATTCACCCGGTCTTCTCAATCACCGGTGATGCCATCAACAAATCGTTAAAGTCCAAAAAATCAAGTCTTGGTCTCTTATCATATAAAGTCCTCTTCTTCAGAGTTGTGTGAGGAGAGGGCAACCATCTTTCTCCACTGTCTTGGAACAAATGTCGGGAGTTCAATGTTACAGCATGTTTCTCCATATGCAATAATGAAGAGGCTTTCCGTAAGGAAGACAGTACGCTTATTAACACTTGAGTTAAGTACCCTAACATTTGTCCAATCTGGGGAGTAACCTCCCTGGTTAACAGCTTGAGTGAAAGCTGTGGAAACCGTTCCAGAACGAAGAGCGTATTTATGTTCACCCATTCTGACATTAACGGTTCTTAGGGTAGAACCTATATAGTATTTAACTGCACTATCTGAATCTTCATGAATTAATGGTATGCAGTAGACGCCTGGTTTGTTAAGTGCTGGGACTCTATCTCTATCATTTCTTATCATGGAAAAAAGGTATCTGGTGGACACTCCAAACATTAGATTGTGTTTGTGACAGGCTTTTCTTAAGATAGACACAAGAGGTGGGAAGAAATCAACTTTGCTGATGTACTTAGTGGGTTTTTTTTTCTCAGTGGACAAAGTCGTGAATCTCAGTCTTTGAAATTGTTGTAATAGTCCTTGAAAGGGGTTGACAGAGAACCCGAACAATAAGGCCAAATTTTGAACTCTAGAAAGTTCATCACGTCGAAGAAAGAAACTCGACGTGATGAACTTTCTAGAGTTCAAAATTTGGCCTTATTGTTCGGGTTCTCTGTCAACCCCTTTCAAGGACTATTACAACAATTTCAAAGACTGAGATTCACGACTTTGTCCACTGAGAAAAAACCCACTAAGTACATCAGCAAAGTTGATTTCTTCCCACCTCTTGTGTCTATCTTAAGAAAAGCCTGTCACAAACACAATCTAATGTTTGGAGTGTCCACCAGATACCTTTTTCCATGATAAGAAATGATAGAGTCCCAGCACTTAACAAACCAGGCGTCTACTGCATACCATTAATTCATGAAGATTCAGATAGTGCAGTTAAATACTATATCGGTTCTACCCTAAGAACCGTTAATGTCAGAATGAGTGAACATAAACACGCTCTTCGTTCTGGAACGGTTTCACAGCTTTCCCCCAGATTGGACAAATGTTAGGGTACTTAACTCAAGTGTTAATAAGCGTACTGTCTTCCTTACGGAAAGCCTCTTCATTATTGCATATGGAGAAACATGCTATAACATTGAACTCCCGACATTTGTTCCAAGACAGTGGAGAAAGATGGTTGCCCCCTCCTCACACAACTCTGAAGAAGAGGACTTTATATGATAAGAGACTAAGACTTGATTTTTTGGACTTTAACGATTTGTTGATGGCATCACCGGTGATTGAGAAGACCGAGTGAATTGTGGGTCGTGTTGACAATATATGTCTGCTCCTGTGTTTCGTGGCGCTTGAGCCTGATGATGGGTGTTCAGCCCAGAAAGATCTTGCGTGTAAATATTAATTTTTAATTGTAAATAAAGTGCTTTAATCTTGACTTGCAATTTGGAAATTATGTTTGTGAATGACCGTACGTGTGACAGCATCGATGAATTATTTTATAGTGACCTTTCATACGATAGATTTTTAGCATTAACTATTTCTGTATTGGAGAGCGTTTCCGGTGCGAAATGTTTCTTATGTAAATTCATGTTTTTCTTAACGCACAAGTCCGCAACCAGAGGGTATAAGCTCACGATTCCGTTTACAGCAATATGCGGGATTAAAAATCCGATTAAAAAACTTCTTTCTTTCGTCAGATACTATTGTTTTCCATTGACTTTGGATAGCTTTGATAAATTTAATTTGCGTCAGAACGTATTCAAAAGACGTGCTTAGTACACCCGAAAATTCGGTGTCGTCTTTCTTGTTGATAACTCGAACACAGAACAAAACTTATGCAAAAGCACATTTACATTAAATACAGAAGAAATTCACAGTAATGTGAATATTTTAGTTACAGAGGTTTCAAAAATACCTCCCGCACATTTTTATTACGTAAAGTGCGGGGAAACGGTTATACTTTTAAATGTTAATTTAGTTACAAGGGAATTTTTTTGCTGTTTTCATATTAATTTAGAAGGAAAAATGCACAGTAGGACATATTGTCATATATAATAAAATAATTGGCTGTTCTACTGAATCGGAATGCTTTCAAGTAGTTCCCAATTTTCCCGTGTATTGCTCCACTTTGTTTACATACAACCTGATCACACCCAAAGTGAAAGAAAGGAGCTCACGATAAATTTTACATGAATCTATTTTGGAATTTCATTATAATAGATGCCTTAATGACTAATTTTATTTGTAAATATATTTTATTGAAGAAAATATATGGAATAACAGTACTATGTTTTTTTTTCTTTTGTTTTTATTAGCAGGCAGCATATTTCTTAATCGAAGCTATTTCTAACTTTTTGTTCTGGAAGTCTAAAATGGCCAAGACTGATGCCTCATTTTTTGATAGTATTTAAGGGTGTTGCATTTACTTTATCGGAATTACGATGCATAAATCTGCGATATGAAAATAAATGCATTATTATTTTCCATAATAAAATAAATGCCTATAATTTTATTACAAAAAGCTTTATTTCTATGAAAATAGTAAACACAATTCCGTATATTATAGTAAACTACTTTCTTTCATGCTGGGTGTGATCAGGTTGTATGTAAATAAAGCAGAACGATACATCAGAAATCGGGAACACTACTTGAAAGCGTTCCGATTCCGTAGTACAGTTGGATTTCTTTATGAGGAATAGGAAAAGTATCTCAGCAACATTCCCCAAATTTAAAAACCTGAAAACATTATTCATTAAAAAATCTGGTAGAATTTATGAAGATTATTCCAGCTGGTTTATGAATAATAATTCTGACACATTGCTATGGTGCAGATACAAAGAAATGTGGCGATTAGGTAGTCTTACGATGACGATTTGGACAGTGACGTCACAAAGCAATCACCGGAAGTGCAGGATGAGCATAACCTTGTCATCTACTAACCTTGAAACCGTTCATGACACTGCATACAGCCTAAGTACTGATCATCATAAACTTGTTTAATCATTTCATGAGCCTCCGTAAACATTTTCCAAGGTTTAATGCAAAATTTGCTGTTAGTATGCCACATGTGAAACTCATCCATTTTAAAAATCATAAAAGCTTTTAAACAAAGTGATGCAGCACGATGACTAATCACAATAGAAATACATGGTAAATTAGAGGTTACTTGCCAAGGTCACTGCTACGCAGCGCCACCTACCACACATCAGTGTGACATTGTGTTAGTGAGCTATCATAAAAGTTTGGGAACTTTTTGAACAGGCCTTGTACATGGCAATGGAAACAAAGGGAAAGGGTAAGTTTAGAACTTTACAGGATAATTTAAAACAGGTGAAAATGTACAGTTAAATGATTGAAACTCTTAAGTAACTCCTCTCCCAGACAGAAAGCACCAAGCAAAACTACCTATCAGAATGTAATTCTAGTTCCATGTGAAGAATCTTCAGTTAATAATCCTTTCCTCTGAGTTGCTTTGGTTTTTTTTTACAGATGTTTCTGGCCTCTGGATTTTAATCAAGGCATGTTCTTAATGTATAGAAGGATTATTGTTAATCCTTGAGAACAGGCCTTAACTAAAATCCAGAGGCCAGAAACATCTGTAAAAAAACAAAGGAACTCAGAGGAACTCAAGATTCTTCAAGTGGAACTAGAATTACATAAAGATATCTGGGTAAAGCCTTGAGTAAGTGATTTAACACCAATCAGTAAATAAGCCAAACACGGAACAACATAACTAGCTTAACTGCAACTAGATGAAGTGGCAAATCAACTTGTAGATGAGCAAGCTAATCAACTAGGAAGTGAGGCAAATTAGTAGTAAAAGAGCAGAAGCACTACAGCTACACCCCTTTATAATAGATTACTGACTAAAAACAAGATTTTTGAAGTTTAAAATTGTTAAGGAAGTGTGAGTCATGGTAAAAATTATAGCAAAAATAAAAACTTTGGTTGTGTAACTACATTAGACAACTATGATAAGGAAATTAGTCCATACATCCATATCTGTAAGTTGTTCTCAGATATTCAGAGGTTAGCTCCTCACAGAAAGAACTTACTGTTGCTGTATCAAACTTCTCCATTCACAGCAATCTCCGCGCACAGCTTGAGCTTCATTTTCATCCATCGCACGCCACACACAAGACCTTTCGTACTTCATAATCATTATCTTTTTCTCATGCAGACATTCCTAAATATGGTCCTCCCATGATTTCTTTGGCCTTCCTCTACCTTTCTTTCCTGCCACTTGGGCTTTTTAAAAAGTTTTTCTTACTAAGCATCTCATCATTCATTCTTTCAACATGGCCAAACTACCAAAGCATATTAGACTCCAACTGGCTAACAACATTTTGCTTCACATCACACAACTGCAACACATCTTCATTCCTCACACAATCAGAATGTGTCTTGCCACAATCCCCCCGTAAGTAAAGCATTTCTCCAGCACACAAACGACTCCTATGTTTCTTCTGTAGCACCCAGGTTTCACTGTCATACATCAGAGTAGGGACAATTACTTTCATACACAGCCATGCGGGACTCTCTTGAGAGCCCATCATTCCTGTGAAAACCTCTCAAAGCAGCCATGACTTTCAATGAAGAATTCACTCGCCTACTAATTTCACCATCCAATTTGTTCTCTCTGTCAAACATGCTTCCTAAATACACAAACTCATTCACCTGGTCAATCACCGTGCCATTTAGACATATATTACATTTAGTACTACCAGTTCCTCTCTCAAAAACCATAACTTTGGGGTTTCCCTTATTTATACTCAGTTTGAATTTCATGCAAACTCCGTACATCAGAGACAACATACTCTGCAACTCACCTCTGCTCTCTGCCAACAGGACAGTGTCATCAGCATACAGCAACACGGATGTCACCAAGATATAAACCAATATTATCTATTCTGGCATCACGCATGCACACATCCATAAATATATTAAACAGCCATGGTGACATTACACAACCCTGTCTGACTCCTGCACCAATAGAAAACCATTTTGATAAAACACCATTCACTCGTACACAAGCTCTACTGCCAGCATACATGGCTTTTACACTGTTATGTAGATTCCCAGTATCACCATATTCTTTCAATACCTTCCACAAAAGTGTCCTATTTACTCTATCGTAAGCTTTCTCTAAATCTATGAAGAGAGCAAAAACTTTCTTACCAACAGCCATATACTTTTCAATCATCATGCGAAATGCAAAAATTTGATTAGTACAGCCTTTACCAGGCATAAAATCACTCTGAACATCCCACACTTTCTCCGATGTAAGACCCCATACTTTTTCAATAACGGCATTACCAAACACTTTCCCTGGCACACTTGGTATGCTAATACCATGATAGTTCTTGCAGTCAGTCTGATCACCTTTTCCCTTATACAAGGGAACAATGATAGCATCCTTCCAATCCTGAGGGACCATTCCTAACTCCCAGCACAACTGGCAAATTTCAGTTGACCAGTCAATTACAGAGTCACCACCATATTTCAACATCTTGGCAGTTATGCCATCAACTCCTGGAGCCTTACCATTCTGAAGAGATTTTAGAGCTTTACACACCTCTTCTCTTGAGATCCCTCCTGTGCTTCCACCCTTCCCTGTGACATCATCTGCTTCTGCCTCTGAATCACCTTTGCTTTCCTGATCTAACAACTCACAGAAGTATTCACCCCATCTTTCACTTAACTCATTGTGCTCCCATATAATTTCCCCGATTCTATTCTTCACACAACTTACAACTTTGTTTCCCCTATTTTTCTTGATTCTCACGTACTTCCAGAAGGACTTCCTATCTTTCCAAAAAGCCAATTCATGCCTTTCTACCCTCTCCTTCCTATCTTTTGCCTTACTCTGGCAAACCAGCCTAGCGGCTTCACGCTTCTTACAGCAATATTCATCCACAGAAACTCTACCTTGCAACATCCCCAAATAGGCTTCCTTCTTTCTCTTTACTGCCTTTTAAATCTCACTATTCCACCTAGCATCACCTCTTTTGTTACCCACTATTGTGGTGCCACAGTCCTCTTCAGCAGCAGTGACAACACAGTTCTTAAAACATTCCCATTTATCGGTGGGTAAAATCTCTGCTTAATATAATGGTGATTACTTGCCAATTCAAATCGAGTAACCAGTAATATCTGTTAAAACGCTCGATGTATCGGTGGAAACCTTGATGTTATTTTGATGTATCGGTTCCTGTAGCATCGAGGAAAAGAACTTGATCTCGTCTATAAAACATCGACCAAAACAGCCAATTCATGACATAAAAATATGATGTTCCCATCCTCTTTACAAGAATGCAACAAAAAGAAATTAATTTACTTTAAGCAGAAAATATTCTTTAACAGTTTCAAACCTCAATGTTTTTTCAATGTATCTGCTTCTGAAACATTGAGGTTTAAGCCCTTTTAGTGTGCTACATGTAACGTGTGTGTATATTCCAGAAATGCTAAGCCATTTTTTTAGAAATTGCAAGCTTAAAAAAAAAAAAAAATGCTGTACTTTCCATAAATTTTAATATTTTGGGCCGAAAAATTTCCCCTGAACTTTATAAGATTTTTCTTAACATTTATATAAATGTAATATATATATATCATCATCATTGTCAACCATTATCAATCCACTGCTGGACGAAGGTCTCTCCAAGCCTCTCCCACAACGGTTTGTCTTGTGCTAGTCTCCTCCATGTTACTCCTGCATACTTTTGAATTTCATCCACCAATCTCCCATGTGGTCTTCTGGGTCTTTTCCTGTCCCTTGGAATCCAATCTAAAATTTCGACTGTCCATCGATGGTCTGTCCTTCTGGCAGTATGTCCAGCCCATTGCCATTTTAGGGATTTTACTCTGATCGTGATGTCTGCCACTTTTGTCATTTTCGGATCCACGAGTTCCTCTTCTTATCTCTCCATGCTTCTTTGAGTTGTCTGCAGTCTTTGTATGTCTCTTTTAGTTAAGGTCCAGGTCTTTGCACCATACGTAAGCACTGGAAGGATGTATTGATCAAACACTTTTCTTTTAAGACATAATGGCATATTGCTCTTGAAAATTATGCTGTTTCTTCCAAAAGCTCTCCAGGCAAGTTTTATATGCCGATTAATTTCTTCATCAATGTGACCCTCACTTGATATCTGCTGTCCAAGATAAACGTACGCATCTGTTATCTCCAGCTTTTCTCCGTCAATCGATAAATCTTCATTTCTTGTAAATGCATTGTGCATCACTTTTGTCTTCTGAAAGTTCATTTTTAACCCTACTTCTTTACTTTTGTCAGCAAGTTCCTGGATCATACTCTGCAGCTCTGATGGGGTAGTTGCAAAAATGACTACGTCATCAGCAAAACGAAGGTGAGCTAGATAATCTCCAATAATCTTTATCCCTTTGTTTTCCCAGTTCAGTGATTGAAAGACATTTTCCAATGTGGCATTAAAGAGCTTGGGAGATATGGTGTCACCTTATATCACTCTCTTTCCAACTTTTATGTGTGCTGTATTCTTAAACAGCCAAATCTTTTCACTTGCATTTTCATAGATGTTATTAATAATATTAATGTATGAATTTTCAATACCGCAGGATTTCAAAGCCATTGTAACTGCTGATGGTTTCACGGAAGAAATTTTGCTCTCCATACTTACTAGCCAACCACAAATTCAACTCGCCAGCATCTACTCTCCCCCCCGCCGCCATTAATTATTTTGCTAATGGAGGATGGGCTTGGAATTGAAAACAAAATCGGTGACTTTCATGCAGACAAGGGAGTGAAACACTGACTGAAGGTGAGAAATTTGCAGGTGTATTTCCAAAATACTGCATATTTTTATGACTTGCGTACCAGTGTGAGCCTCTCCGCCCCAACCTCTCCAAAAAGAAGGGGGGGGGGAATGCTCTTTTCACAGTTCTGAAACTAATTCCCTTGATGAAGTTATCAGAAAAGTTAGCCAAAAACTTTAAACAAGTGCTGAAGCAATGGGAAAATGCACATTATAACAGTTAAGCATCAAAATTTCAGGCTTTTTTTTTTTTTTTTTTTTTTTTTTTTGGGAGGTTTAACGACCACCGTGAGCAACTCAATGGGCTATAAGCAGTCGCCCGTCCCTAATTTAGGGTCACTGGTTCCAGGGAAGGGAGAGAGCCAGTGCCGTAAGACAAACACAACATCCATGCCTGACCGGGATTCGAACCCGGACCCTTACGGACGAATGATCAGAGGCCAACGCTTTAGACCACTGCGCCACCGGGGCGGCAATTTCAGGCTTGTACAGTTTTACTGAAAATTTACATCTCTGCAAAATTTGTTAGGATCCCCAATAGGAATGGAGTGCATATCATTCGTTGTTGATTAGCCTCCGTAATCATTGTCGTGCTTAGAATAGCATACAAATAATACTGCACATGATAAATTTTTCATTTTCAAAGTTCCCACTCTGCATGGCCAAAATAATAAAATCATTAAAATAATTTAATAAAAAAGTTTCACACATACCCGTTAATGAAGGTTAATATACCTTTGCTTTTCTGCACTGAAATACCACTTGTCAATAGCTGCTGTTGGATTAAATTCATTTAAGTTTGGGCCATTTACAGCAACTGTGAGGAGAACATTCATTGTTGTTGTTTTCAAAGAGTTTCTATAAGATGTTTTTATCCTGTTGAAATAGCTGAAACCACGTTCACAGGAGGCAGTGCTTGGTGGGAGCACAGCACAAAAGTTTGCAATGGGCAACAAATTGGGAAACCTTTCAGAATGTTTACTTATTCTTTGTAGTGCTTCCTCAAAAGTCAAAGAGGACAATGTAAGTTTATATTCTGCCCATTCAGCCAGCAACAGGTTCATTTTCTTGTCATAATCTTTTGGGTAGAGATATTTACATAGTGTTTTCATCTCTTCTACACCATAGTCTAAAACATGAGACTGAGGAGGCCACTTTAACACATCAAAAATATGAAAAGATGACACTATATCTGACAAAAGGGATTCTAGCCTCTCTAGCAAATAGTTCTTTGCATTGGAAATTAATTTTTCTTTGATTGCTTGGAACTGCTTTTCACCTGCACTCACATTGATTAGTTGCACTTCCTTGTAACTTCCAACAAGTGAAACTCTATCCAAGAATGCTTGCTCCATAGGACCAACACTATTCTTTAGTTCATCTAGTGAATTCAGAGCATATTCAGTTTTACCTTTTAATGAAGAAATCATTAAACACTTACTCTGTAAGGCCAGGCTTAAAGGTTTCAACTTGTCATAAAAATCCACTAGGAAATGAATTAATTTCACAAAAAGAAATTGCTTTTTAGGGGTTTAAGTAGTCCTTTAGCTTTTGCAGAGTGAGAATCATTAATTGCAATGGACTGTTCAAGATCAGTTACAATAGTTTTCCATGACTGAGACAGAGCATGAAGTACATTTGATCTGCTTGATATCCACCGGACACCAGGATATCACCTAGTTTCAGAATATTTTCACCAAGTGCTTGTGATGTCTCTTGTAATCTGTGCAACCTTTTTGCAGAACCATTGTAAAATTTAAAAATACTTTTTACATTACTCTCAAATGTTAGAATGTATTCAATGTTTTTACAGGCATGTAAAACTGCAAGCTGCAGTCTATGAGCAACACAATGAATACTAACAAGTTTAGAGCATATTTCTTTCATTTTTACTGAAAAGCCCAGACTTGTGGCCAACCATACTAGCAGCTCCACCTGTTCCTAAGCCTGCAATATAGATTTTGTCCTTGTAATTATCCATGCCAAGGCGTCTGTTTAATAGTGCTGTTAAAGCAGTGAAATAGCCATCCGAAGTTGCAGTTGGAAGGTCAATGACACCTAAAAAGTCCTCTTTTACAACACCATTGTCTGAATATCTGACATAAACAACTGCATGTTCAATTGAAGTCCTGTCAGTTGAACCAACAACTAAAATACTAATAAACTTAGAATTCTTTACCTTTTGATCCAGCTCCATTCTTAACATTTCTGCTATATAATGTATAAAAAGTTTGCATTCTTTTTCATTACCATACTTTTGTAAAATGTGAACATCCAATTTTGAAGCTAAGCACAATAGATCTTTGAAATCTGTAAATGGTTTTTCATTTTTTGCAATATAATAGGCAATGTTGAAAAATTTTTTCATGTGTGAGAACATCTGCTTATCAATTTTTTTATGCATTTTGCTAATGGTGTTTCTGATAGTATAGCCTTTGCTTTTAAATGCTCCACGTTAGCTTTATGAATTTTACTTTTATCGTGGCCAACAAAGGTTTTTTTTTTTTGAATGGCATAGTGAAGCCAATGACCCATTTTTCATCAACGCTACTTGCAGGAAGTTTTTTGCAGTACTTACAATACACTTTGCCAGAACTTTTATCATACTCAATCCATTGAAACAATTTTTCCCAAGCTGGATTGTATTTTCTCTTAACAGAAACCTTTTTAGTTGGAATACAGTCATCCAGTTTTCTTTTTGAGCCTTGGGAGGGGATTCCAAATATGTTGCTACTTGAGGCAATTTCCAAGTCACCACTCACATTATTTTTATCAGTTGCTCCAGTTTCATTACATGGCAAAACCATATGTGGTTTGCTAAAGAAACTCTCCAATGTTGTTTGCTTCTCCATTTAGCCAGATGCAGTTGGAAGACTGACTAAATTTGTAAAATATGACTGTATGGCGCTCTGGGTGAATCAACTAAAGAGCGTTTTGCTGGTTGATAAAATATCAACCAACTACTATTTCCAATACAGTCAAAAGAGAAAAAAAAATAAGTAAAGAAATAAGCAGAAGAAATGCATAGTAGTCTGCACAAAGCAAAACCAAGAATGAGAAATGGGAATGGGAAAGGTGAATTATATAGAAGGAATTTATCCCCTGTTGGAAGTTTCCTGGGAGTGGGGGTAGGCTGTATACAATACAAAGAAGATCTGAGAAATGCTTTCCTGGGGGGTGGGGGGTGGGTGTGATAAATTCTGAAGTTGGGCACAGAAACCAGACACTATTGTTTCAATGCAAGGTCCCCTCTCTGCCAAGGAGACACTGTGGTGACCTTTGGTCCTCTTCAACTGTAAGCATGGCAGTTGCAGGAATACTGAGTAGCATCCCCTTCCCCCACCCAGTTTGACCATGAGTAGTTTGGAGGCTCAGACATACACAGCTAAGCAACTTGTAATTCCTCCCTAGAACACTTTGGTAATTGGTTCCACAGCTGCCGTTTTTGCCATAAGGAACCACATGGGAAAAAAAGTTTCAATGTTATCAATTTTCGGAAAACAGAAACTTCGCAATATTTTGGCCTTTTTACCAAAGAGCTTAAAACAGATAGAGCTATTTTCTTAGGATTCAACATTATCGAATTACTGTTTTAATACTTCAATACCGTAACTGGTGCATAAGTAGACTTTTTTTAATCAAATATCTTGGTCAAAATTAAGGTGTCAACCTACACACAGAAAATATGTCCGATAGACTGAAAATAAAAATTTTGATGCCTTATGAAAAAATACGCACTCTGAACCCTGCACGATCAGTTCATTTGCAATCGTCTATTTAGTCATTTTCCATGTATTAAAGGTGCAGAAGAAAATTATTGCTAAAAATTTTCTTGATTACCATATTTTTCAGCAAATAATCCACAGACAAAATTTATAGTAAAAGTTAAAAAACAGATAAGTAATCCACAACAGTTTTAAATATATAGTACAAAAAGGTAATCACCAATACTTTGGTCAAAACAATTTTTTTCCCCGTAAATTGCGAATAATGCGGTCGGCAGCGTGACCCCTGCATATTTATAAGGCGTAGACACGCAAATTTTCATTAAAGTGACCTCTTGCGTGAAGTATGTGCTTTACATAACGCCCGTTACGCAATTTTTGATAGCTTCAGAAATCCGGAATTTCCATAAATCTGGCACTCGCCCGGTCCCGTTGATTCTGGATTTTCGATGTTTTACTGTATATATACTTTCTTTCCATTTAATGAGTTTAAAAAAAATATAAAATTGCTGAAATTTTTTGAAAATTTAAAAAAAAGTTACTGTTACAATAACCCGCAACTTTCAAACGGCTGTGATACACACATGTATATTTTTAATTTCTGTGGTAATCGTGCTGTAACTCTGAGTAGTGCTTAAATTACATCAACAACTGAAACACTGGATTTCAGACCGTAAATAATTTGTGATGGTGTCAAAGTTCTCCTTTCAGTCTTGGAGCTGAAGTGCCAGAGGCATTCTCTTTGAAGTAAAGCAAAATAAACAAGTGGGAGTGCGGTTGGAACCACGGGAAAAGTGGGGGAGTGACGTCACGGGTCAGAGCAGCATGTTCTCAATGTTTTAGGGAATTGAAACAACCTATTCAAGATCAACGCGCTTTGCCGCAGGCACTGTTTCCTCCTATCTTTTACAAAGCAGCAATCCCTTCCCAGAGAGGAAATGTCTACACACATATACACACAGACATTTTTGCCAAAGCCAAGGATGAAGCCGATATATGTTGATGGAGTGACACTGCGTATTATCGTCGAACACGTACGTGGCATTCTTAAAGCTTACTTTTTGAAGTTCACGGGAGAAAAAAAAAGCTCTGTATAATCCGCAGTGGCTAGAATGTAAACTTTCAGGAACAGCTAATTCGACTCATTTATGTCTTTTTTAAGACAGGTGTTTGTTTTTTATTTGTTTCCCAGTAATAGAAAACTTTCATTTTAATTCTCACTGATGTCTTTAAAGACTTTTACACAATGGGATTTGTATAAAAGTCTTTTTAAAAATGATTTGTTTTTCCTGCAAATTCTATCACACTTTTCCCTTGAAATCAGGTGTGTAACTACTGCTTCTATTTGTCATTAAGGGACATATATTGCTCCAACTTAAAAAAAAAAAAAAAAAAACGAGAGAAAGAAAGGATCACTTTTCAATCGAACGGGGTGCGGTGTGGTGTTAGGTTTTGATAATAAACAAGATATTCGTTGGGAGACGAGAGGGGGATGACACAGGGGTAGATGGAAGACCGCGTCGTCAATCAAACACTGCCCAGCTCAGCACAGAGATCGACAGAACAAATTTTCACCCCATTTTTTTTAAATAACTGCGTGAAAATTTTACTGTGTTTACGATACAACAAAATAAAGTTTTATTTTAAATTTTGAAAAAAGCCGCTTAGGAATTTTTTTTTTTTTTTTTCACAGCATATTCTTCTTAACTACGGAATAAAAAGTTATCACGTTTTCCCATCAAGATTTTTTTATGCTTTTCAAATATATTGAGGCAGCATTTGTTTTTCTCCCTCTAGATAGAATTTTGAATCTAAGTACTTTTTAACGGTTTACAGAAATTGAAGTAGCACGACTTCGCAATGTAAATGTGGTCAAAAGTCTGGATTTCGGGTGGGACCAAGCTTATCCACGATGACTGAAGAACATTATAATAACTTTATCACGATCTCTTTTTTTTTTTTTTTTTTAAATAAAAAAAATAAAGTCAACCTTTACACAGACATGGAGTGTACGCTATACCTCTAAAAGCTACTCTCCCTAGTGTGCATGATTCCAGATATATAGGATCCACCCTTCGAAATATTTCGACTAGGATTTCTGAACATGCCTACAATGTAAGGAAAGGATCGTGCGCTACAGCATTATCTCGACTGGTTAATCAGGGCTGCCATATACCGAATTGGAACAATGCTAAATACTTAGCAACAGCATCCAACAAAACTAATTTACTATTTATGGAGAGCATTTTTATCAACTTATTCTCCAACCAATGCTGTAATGATGACTCACCATGTATATTACCATCGTCATGGAGACATTTCATTTTTAATCATTGTACATTTTATCACAATTCATACCATCATATTAACCTGTAGTGATTTTTTATTTGTGTATGTGTATATCATGCTGAAGTGCGCTTACGTCAAATGGAACTACGTCATCCAACCAGTGACTTTAGGTGACTAACCACCTCCTTATAAACGGGAGTTTGGCCCAATATGTTGCCTGATGATGGACCCAGTGTGGGTTCGAAAGTACTAGCATGTTTCCTGTGATGGTTTTTAGATGTAAATAAAGTTCATTTTTTAATTGCAACTGAGACCTGCTTTTTAAATCGTGTAACGACAGCATTGTGAAGGTGGTTATTATAATTTATTGACATGAATCTCCATGAATTTTGGACTGAAGAGCAAATGACTTTTAATTCCTAACCGCATGTATATTTTGCGGGAAACTTGCCGCAAGCAGCATTGCGAGAGCCACCCCTTCCTTTCCCCTTTCTCAGAAGGAGAAAGGAAGAAAAGGAGGTCAACCACCACTGCGGAGGCACTCCGAAAAGTTAATCTTCTATCGAGATTAACTTTTCGGAGTGCCTCCGCAGTGGTGGTTGATCTCTCCCTTCTCTAACGCCTGCTCGAGAATATGGTGAATTAACTAAACTTGGAGATATCCCTCCAATAGGAGGGGTGATATTCACATTTCAGAAGGACATGCCTTTTCTCCTCATCACCTTTATACTTCGCAGTTTCACATACCCCCTCTCAACCGCACTCCGTGCTATAATCAGGGTTTTGACCTTAGGGGTACCCAAAGGTCAAGGAGCCCTTGCCGCATCCCCTCTCACTCCGGTCTTGACGAAGTTGTCCCTCTGCTGGTCTACATGGCATGGTTTTTAATTGTTTTCTGCTGGAGTTTCTTTTTTGATCCCATAATTTACTTTTTTTCATTTGAGAATTTTTTGAAACCTTGTGAACATTTAAGAGGGGATAAATACATTAATTTGCCAATTTAAAAAAAAAAAAAAAAAAAAGATTCTACGTAGACTGGCTGTTCAGTAAAGTTTTTCACTCGCCAAAGATTTATTTCAGATTGCCAGTGGCGAGTGGGTGACCGGAAATTTTGTGCCCTGGTTTCACTGAATCAAAGGCCTTTTCATAATCGATAAAAGACATGCACAATGGAAGTTCATATTTCCTCGCTCTTTCAATTAGTTCTCTCAGTACGTGGATATGATCTATAGTGCTGTACCCATGATAGGTCTGTAGTTCCTGAGATCCTCAATGGCACCTTTTTTATGTAGCAGGATCATTGTAGCATTGTTCCAATCCTCAGGAATCGTCCCTTCATTAAGGCATCGAGTGAAAACTTGGGCAAGTACTGTTTCAATTTCTCCACTTGCTTCTTGTATGATGTCTACAGTAATTCCATCTTCTCCTGGAGCTTTTCCCTGTTTCATGTTCTTGATTGCATGTGCAACTTTTGCTGGGAGGACTGGAAGAACTCTGGTACTGGTACCTTTCATGATGTCTGGAGTACATGTATCATCCCTTTCATATAATTTGGAGTAAAAATATTTCACTCTTGTCAAAATTCCGCCTCTATTTCTTGTTACAGAACCATCTTCTTTTCTCAGTGCCATAATCTGTTTTCTTCCCTTACTGAGATGTCCCTTTGCTATCTTTAAGCTTTGGTTTGTTTTCAATTGCTTTCTTCACTAGTTCACAGTTGAATTTCCTTACGTCTTCAGTGATACTTTTTCGTACTGTCTTGCACAGCTCTATATATTCCACTTTGGAAGTCACATCTTCTTTAGTTGTCCTCATCTCTCTTCTTTTTTACATCAACATTTTGGTTTTTCCTGATAATTTGTTCACATACAACTTGTTCTTAGACCCAGCTAATTTTGTTGCTGTTTCCATAAGAGCTTTGGTTACTTTTCTGTTAACTTCAGAAATATCCACTTCTTCTGATGTTAGGCCTTCTAAAGCAGAGAATCTGTTCTTCGGTTCCAACTTGAAGATATTATGGTGTTTTTTAAGGTTGGTTATCTCAATACATTTTGCTTGTCTTATGAGCTTGCCATGTTCGAGTTTAGTGTTGAGGTGCATTTTACATCTCACCAATCTGTGGTCATTACCTGTGTTGAACTTGTTTAGCACACTGCAGAAATGTAATATCATCATCATCATCATCATCATCGTCAACCATTATCAATCGAATTTCATCCACCCATCTCCCATGTGGTCTTCTTCTGGGTCTTTTCCTGTCCCTTGGAATCCAATCTAAAATTTCAGCTGTCCATCGATGATCTGTCCTTCTGGCAGTATGTCCAGCCCATTGCCATTTCAGGGATTTAACTCTGATCATGATGTCTTCCACTCTTGTCATTTTTCGGATCCAGACATAATGGCATATTGCTCTTGAAAATTATGCTGTTTCTTCCAAAAGCTCTCCAGGCAAGTTTTGTACGCCGATTAATTTCTTCATCAATGTGACCCTCACTTGATATCTGCTGTCCAAGATAAACGTACGTGTCTGTTATCTCCAGCTTTTCTCCATCAATCGATAAATCTTCATTTCTTGTAAAAGCATTGAACATCACTTTTGTCTTCTGAAAGTTCATTTTTAATCCCACTTCTTTACTCTTGTCAGCAAGTTCCTGGATCATACTCTGCAGCTCTGATGGGGTAGTTGCAAAAATGACTACGTCATCAGCAAAACGAAGGTGGGTTAGATAATCTCCATTAATCTTTATCCCCTTGTTTTCCCAGCTCAGTGACTGAAAAACACCCTCCAATGTGGCATTAAAGAGCTTCGGAGATATAGTGTCACCTTGTCTCACTCCCTTTCCAATGTTTACGTGTGTTGTATTTTCAAACAGCCTAATCTTTGCACTTGCATTTTCATAGATGTTATTAATAATATTAATGTATGCATCTTCAATACCGCAGGTTTTCAGAGCCATTGTAACTGCTGATGGTTTCACCGAATCAAAGGCTTTTTCATAATCGATAAAAGCCATGCACAATGGAAGTTCATATTCCCTCGCTCTTTCAATTAGTTCTCTCAGCACGTGGATATGATCTATTGTGCTAGTGAAGATTTTATAAACTACTGATAGGAGGCTGATAGGTCTGTAGTTTCCGAGATCCTCAATGTCACCTTTCTTATGTAGCAGGATCATTGTAGCGGTGTTCCAATCCTCAGGAATCTTTCTTTCATTAAGGCATCGAGTGAAAATGTGGGCGAGTACTGTTTCGATTTCTCCACTTGCTTCTTGTATGATGTCTACAGTAATTCCATCTTCTCCTGGAGCTTTTCCTCGCTTCATGTTCTTGATTGCATGTGCAACTTCTGCTGGAAGGACTGGAGGAACTCTGGTACTGGTATCTTTCATGATGTCTGGAGTGCATATATCATCCCTTTCATATAATTTGGAGTAGAAATCTTTCACTCTTGTCAAAATTTCGCCTCTATTTCTTGTTACAGAACCATCTTCTTTTCTCAGTGCCATAATCTGTTTTCTTCCCTTACTGAGATGTCCCTTTGCTATCTTTAGGCTTTGGTTGTTTTCAATTGCTTTCCTCACTAGTTCACAGTTGAATTTCCTTACGTCTTCAGTGATACTTTTTCTTACTGTCTTTCATAGCTCTATATATTCCACTTCGGAAGTCACATCTTCTTTAGTTGTCCTCATCTCTTCTTTTTTGCATCAACATTTTGGTTTTTTCTGATAATTTGTTCACATGCAACTTGTTCTTAGACCCAGCTAATTTTGTTGCTGTTTCCATAAGAGCTTTGGTTACTTTTCTGTTAACTTCAGAGATGTCCACTTCTTCCGATGTTAGGCCTTCTAAAGCAGAGAACCTGTTCTTCAGTTCTAACTTGAAGGTATTATGGTGTTTTTTAAGGTTGGTTATGTCAATACATTTTGTTTGTCCTATGAGCTTGCCACGTTCAAGTTTAGTGTTGAGGTGCATCTTACATCTCACCAATCTATGGTCACTACCTGTGTTGAACTTGTTTAGCACACTGCAGTCTTCTATGACGAATTTTTTGTTACACATAATAAAATCAATTTCACTTGTCGTCCCATTTGGATGTCTCCATGTCCATTTCCTGTGTGACTTTTTCTTGAAGAAGGAGTTCAAGATGAAAAACCCTTCTGCCTCTGCAAACTCAACGAGAGTATTTCCACGCTGGTTTCTGTTGCCATGACCGAATTTACCTACCGAAGTTTCATTCTGTTGCCGTTGCCCTATTTTTGCATTGAAATCTCCCATAATTATTTTCAAGTGCTGCTTACCTTTATTATTTAGATGACAAATTTACTCATAAAATTCTTCAATTTCTTCTTCAGGATGACTTGTGGTGGGTGCATAAGTTTGAATAATCTGAGCCTGGTATCTTTTCGAGAGTTGGATAACAAGTCGTGCAGCTCTGTCAGAGGAACTTTCAACTTCTACAACTTTATCCTTCAGTTTCTTGTTTATTATAAATCCAACACCACTAGTTCTGCCAGTATCTGTCCCACGATAGTAGAAGAGATGTCCACTTTTCAGTTCGATGAGATCTTCTCCTTTTCTCCTTACCTCACTTAGCCCCACGATGTCCCACTTGATCCTTTGTAGTTCCTCTTCCAATTCAAGAAGCCTTGAATCAGAAGATAGGGAGCGTCCATTGTAAGTAGCCAAGGTCAGCATCAGATGGCAGCCTAGTCCGGTCCTCCGGGGATTCTTAGCACCCTCTGCCTTCATGTCGCACTGGCCGCTGCCTTGGCCAGGTACATTCCAGCTGCCGGAGACTGAGGCCAAGATTTAAGTTGTGGAATCATTTTGGAGGGGTTTGGCCATAACTCACCACGCTGACCAAGCGGGTTGGTGAGTGTGGGATAGCATTTCCTCTGATCCCGATGGTATAGTTATACCGCTATGGGCGGTCGTCAGAGCCCCTTTAGTGGGAACAGGATGCACCACGAGAAGGCGGGGTTGATATTTGTCAAGGAGAGGCTGTGATGTTACGCATCACCTGACCTTACATGTAATATATATATATATATATATATATATATATATATATATATATATATATATATATATATATATATATATATATATCATCATCATCATCATTGTCAACCATTATCAATCCACTGCTGGACGAAGGTCTCCCCAAGTTTCCTCCACAACGGTCTGTCTTGTGCCAGTCTCCTCCATGTCACTCCCGCATATTTACGAATTTCATCCACCCATCTCCCATGTGGTCTTTTTCTGGGTCTTTTCCTGTCCCTTGGAATCCAATCTAAAATTTCGGCTGTCCATCTATGGTCTGTCCTTCTGGCAGTATGTCCAGCCCATTGCCATTTCAGGGATTTAACCCTGATCATGATGTCTTCCACTCTCGTCATTTTTCGGATCCACGAGTTTCTCTTCTTATCTCTCCTGGTTATACCAAGCATGCACCTCTCCATGCATCTTTGAGTTGTCTGCAGCCTTTGTATGTCTCTTTTAGTTAAGGTCCAAGTCTCTGCACCATACGTAAGCACTGGAAGGATGCATTGATCAAACACTTTTCTTTTAAGACATAATGGCATATTGCTCTTGAAAATTATGCTGTTTCTTCCAAAAGCTCTCCAGGCAAGTTTTGTACGCCGATTAATTTCTTCATCAATGTGACACTCACTTGATATCTGCTGTCCAAGATAAACATACGTATCTGTTATCTCCAGTTTTTCTCCATCAATCAATAAATCTTCATTTCTTGTAAAAGCATTGAACATCACTTTTGTCTTCTGAAAGTTCATTTTTAATCCCACTTCTTTACTCTTGTCAGCAAGTTCCTGGATCATACTCTGCAGCTCTGATGGGGTAGTTGCAAAAATGACTACGTCATCAGCAAAACGAAGGTGGGTTAGATAATCTCCATTAATCTTTATCCCTTTGTTTTCCCAGTTCAGTGATTGAAAGACATTTTCCAATGTGGCATTAAAGAGCTTCGGAGATATGGTGTCACCTTGTCTCACTCCCTTTCCAATTTTTATGTGTGTTGTATTTTCAAACAGCCGAATCTTTGCACTTGCATTTTCATAGATGTGATTAATAATATTAATGTATGCATCTTCAATACCGCAGGATTTCAGAGCCGTGGTAACTGCTGATGGTTTCACCGAATCAAAGGCTTTTTCATAATCGATAAAAGCCATGCACAATGGAAGTTCATATTCCTCGCTCTTTCAATTAGTTCTCTCAGTACGTGGATATGATCTATTGTGCTGTAGCCACTCCTGAATCCAGCTTGTTCTCTCGGTTGAGCCATGTCCAGTGTTACCTTCAAGCGGTGTGAAAGAACTTTAGTGAAGATTTTATAAACCACTGATAGGAGGCTGATAGGTCTGTAGTTCCTGAGATCCTCAATGTCACCTTTTTTATGTAGCAGGAACATTGTAGCATTGTTCCAATCCTCAGGAATCTTCCCTTCATTAAGGCATCGAGTGAAAATTTGGGCGAGTATTGTTTCGATTTCTCCACTTGCTTCTTGTATGATGTCTATAGTAATTCCATCTTCTCCTGGAGCTTTCCCCGCTTCATGTTCTTGATTGCATGAGCAACTTCTGCTGGGAGGACTGGAAGAACTCTGGTACCTTTCATGATGTCTGGAGTACATGTATCATCCCTTTCATATAATTTGGAGTAGAAATCTTTCACTCTTGTCAAAATTTCGCCTCTATTTCTTGTTATAGAACCATCTTCTTTTCTCAGAGCCATAATCTGTTTTCTTCCCTTACTGAGATGTCCCTTTGCTATCTTAAGGCTTTGGTTGTTTTCAATTGCTTTCCTCACTAGCTCACAGTTGAATTTCCTTACGTCTTCAGTGATACTTTTTCGTGTTGTCTTGCATAGCTCTATATATTCCACTTTGGAAGTCACATCTTCTTTAGTTGTCCTCATCTCTCTTCTTTTTTGCATCAACATTTTGGTTTTTCCTGATAATTTGTTCACATGCAACTTGTTCTTAGACCCAGCTAATTTTGTTGCTGTTTCCATTAGAGCTTTGGTTACTTTTCTGTTAACTTCCGAAATATCCACTTCTTCCGATGTTAGGCCTTCTAAAGCAGAGAATCTGTTCTTCAGTTCTAACTTGAAAGTATTATGGTGTTTTTTAAGGTTGGTTATGTCAATACATTTTGTTTGTCTTATGAGCTTGCCACGTTCCAGTTTAGTGTTGAGGTGCATCTTACATCTCACCAATCTATGGTCACTACCTGTGTTGAACTTGTTCAGCACACTGCAGTCTTCGATGACGAATTTTTTGTTACACATAATAAAATCAATTTCACTTGTCGTTCCAATTGGATGTCTCCATGTCCATTTCCTGTGTGGCTTTTTCTTGAAAAAGGAGTTCAAGATGAAAAATCCTTCTGCCTCTGCAAACTCAACGAGAGTATTTCCACGCTGGTTTCTGTTGCCGTGACCGAATTTACCTACTGAAGTTTCATTCTGTTGCCGTTGCCCTATTTTTGCATTGAAATCTCCCATAATTATTTTCAAGTGCTGCTTACCTTTATTATTTAGATGACGAATTTCCTCATAAAATTCTTCAATTTCTTCTTCAGGATGACTTGTGGTGGGTGCATAAGTTTGAATAATCTGAGCCTGGTATCTTCTCGATAGTTGGATAACGAGTCGTGCAGCTCTGTCAGAGGAACTTTCAACTTCTACCACTTTATCCTTCAGTTTCTTGTTTATTATAAATCCAACACCACTAGTTCTGCCAGTATCTGTCCCACGATAATAGAAGAGATGTCCACTTTTCAGTTCAATGAGATCTCCTTTTCTCCTTACCTCACTTAGCCTGACGATGTCCCACTTGATCCTTTGTAGTTCCTCTTCCAATTCAAGAAGCCTTGAATCAGAAGATAGGTCCGTTATAGGTAGCCAAGGTCAGCATCAAATGGCAGCCTAGTCCGGTCCTCCGGGGATTCTTAGCACCCTCTGCCTTCATGTCGCACTGGCCGCTGCCTTGGCCAGGTACATTCCAGCTGCCGGAGACTGAGGGCCAAGATTTAAGTTGTAGAGTCATTTTGGAGGTGTTTGGCCATAACTCACCACGCTGGCCAAGCGGGTTGGTGAGTGTGGGATAGCATTTCCTCTGATCCCGATGGTATAGTTATACCGCTATTGGCGGTCGTCAGAGCCCCTTTAGTGGGAACAGGATGCACCACGAGAAGGCGGGGTTGACATTTGTCAAGGAGAGGCTGTGATGTTACGCATCACCTGACCTTACATCCCATATATATATATATATATATATATATATATATATATATATATATATATATATATTCTATAAAGAAGATACCTAAGCAAAAAAATACAAATATAATTTTGACTCACACCTAGTACAACATAGAAAAGGTTATGTATCTACCTGTGTGAGTAAAAGGAGAAAAGATAAAAAAATAAAATAAAACAACTGAATGTAGAAGGTGTCGAGAATACTGAGCCTTGGCCTTATCAAGGACCAGCAAAAACTCTGCATTTTCTCACTTCCACAAAGACCTAGTTGGAAATGGGTTTCTGCAAGGCCATAGATGCAAGTAACATTCCCACCTAAAATAGTTTAAAAAATATATATATATGTCATGTCCTCCGTAGAGTTGTGGCCCGACCCATGCTCTTCATTTGTTACTATTAAACAGAGAGAAGAAGATTAAAAGAGAACTCAAGCTGTGAGAGTGACATAATAATTAGAAATGATTTTCAGCCATAACGAAATTCCAAGTTCGTTTGAGAGAGAATTTAAACCTGAAAATCAATGCAAAAGAAATCCAAATTTTTACATTGCAATTAAAAAGGAAATATTAATTTTTAACGAACAGAATTTTGAAAGAAAACTTGAGTCTAAAAGAATAAGTTAAAGATAATAATTAACTAAAGAAAACTTTGTGAAAGTTATATACCTTAAACAGTTAGTTGCAATATGTACAAAGTATTTCAGCAGTGCTTTAAGTGCATAATTAATTAGTTATTAAGAACTTAACTACTTTGAAAAAAACAGCGCATAGACAGCGCATAGAAAAGGAACAAGCTTAGCCATCTTCTGTTCCTAGGTACCCCAAAAGACGCTCAAAGTTACAAAGAAAAGAAAGAGTTAAAAAAAATGTTAACAGACTAACCAATGCCTAAAAGCTGAAAAGCTAAAAAACGACAGAGAAAAAGTACATGAAGTACAAACATTGAACTTATAAAACCTAGAACCCAAAAACCAGGAAGAGAGCTTACCTCTTGTGTGACAAAAACTTTTCTCCTCACAAGAGAAGAACATGGCTGACCTCTTCCGCCACTTCCTAGATGCTGGGGGCAGTGTGGGTGGGGCTGATGGCCTCCTCATACAGCAAGAAATCAACGCGGAGATTTTAACCAGAGAAAAAATATATATAAACTTAGGACTGTGGATCTGTATGATCAGAAAGAGCAGAATTAACTCTCCAGAATACATGAGGAATATTATAAAATACACGAGCAGTGTATTTAATAATCTTTGCATGTATTAAATCACCTTAGTGAGCTTCTATAGATTAATCAGAATCTTATTAATTTTAATGTTGGTTTTACTATTTTTAGTATAGCTATCCTAGTGATGAATAACTAGTTTTCTTTTTTATTTGTTTTTATTTTCTTTTATAAACAGATTTTTAAGCTTTTTTGTGATTTTGTTTATATTATTTAATTTTTTGTTTTAATAGGACCGTCATATCCATAGCACTAAGGTTCCTTTAGGTAGTTAATAGGCATCCTCTAGCCAACTTCCTTACGGCTTTGATTGGTCAGAATCATATTATTAACTGTGTAGAAAATTAAAGCAGATCTGCCAACCTTACTCTATTATTCAGAATAATTTTTCTTAAAGTTCTTTTGATGAAAGAAGAAGGAATTTCGTTCTCTAGAAAACTTTCTAATAGTATATTAATGTGGTAATTGAAGTCCAAATTGTTGCTGCAAATTCTTGAAATTCTTAGGACCTGAGAAATTAGTACATTCTCAATTACTTTGGTTGAAATGTTATTATTCCAGTGTAGATATTTAATTACTTTGAAAGGAAAATTAACTCTTTTATCAAAGAGGCTAATAGATGGGTTACCTCTGTTGAGCTTAATGTTTAAGTCTAGGAACTCGATAGATATTATCAAAATCACTCTCTATAACTTCTGAATTATTGATACACAGCAGATCATCAATATATCTAAAAGTGTAAAGGTAGTTATCTGAGCAGGTGGGGTGATTTTTAATGAATTTATATTCCTTAAAGAACAGGAATAGATTAGCGATAATAGAGAGTATTATTATATAAGATATGGTTATTTTTTATGCAGCAATTGAGATAAGAGTTCCAAGTTCCTACATCAACAAATTGGTTAAGTTTAAATTCTGCATACAGCTCTTTAAAGGTAGTGATTATATCTGATAGAGGCAGATTAGTATATAGGTTTTCAAAATCATAACTATTAATATCTAGGGGACAAACTTTGAGTATAGTAGAAATTACTTCTGCATTATTATTAATTATCCAAAAATCTCTGTACATCAAGTTAGAACAGTTTCTAATGTGTTTAAAACCTTCTTTAAGACATCTTCAAAAGCAAGATCTATTTTCTTTTTATGACTCCTTACTCCACTAGCTATGAACCTGAACTTCACAGGATCCTTATGAAACTTAACCCGTTGCAAAAAGAAATGGAAATTCAGGCTCATATTTTCTAGTTTGTGGAATTTTAAGTTTCTTGAAGAATGCCTTAAACCGATTTTCTAACTGCTTGGTAGAATAACTTACGGGCTCGTATGTTACTCTATTATTGAGTTCCATAGTTAACAATTCAAAATAGAACTTCTTACAGATAATTGCAAAATTATTGCTAGCTTTATCCGTAGTGGTAAAAATAAATTGGTCTTGTAGTTTGGAGAGTGACCTTTTAGCTTCTCCAGAGAAAAGAGATTTCTGTCGAAACAAAAGTCCAGACCTGCCAACTCACCGGTGAAGCTATTGATTATATTATATTTCCATTCTGCGAAGGCCTCAATAGGCTGATTGTACCTTAAACTGGTTTTACGATGTACCTATTAACATCTTGAGTGAAGCTCTCAAGAATCCTTTCTTTGGAAATTGTGAAGGAAGGTCTGAATTTAGAGCCATACTCTAATAAATTCCTAAGCTTTTCATTTTCAACAAAACTCAAGTTTCCGGTGATAATATGGCTAACTTGCTAAAAACTCTGGAAAGCTTTAAAACTGGCACTAATTTTGTTAAAAATACTTACAAAATTCTCAAGTCCTTCAAGCACTCTGTCCTTAAAAGTTTTTTCAAATTCTGGAATGAAACTGCTGACCATGTTGATAAGCATGTTTTTGCTACAAAGACATTCTTAAACATATTCTTAAAGATAAAATTTCTCTTAAAGAATTTTCCAGTAATTTTGTTACCATCAGGTTCCTAAATAAAGCCTACGATAATCTCAATGTAAGGAAGCTGTTCTACAATAATGCAATTTTTTCCCATCCACAGGCACCAGTCTATTGTAAGTTTTAAATATGTTAAGACCTTAGGGTCAATAGTTAAAAACTACAAACTTAACTCTTCGAGCTACATTCCTGTAATTACTACATGTTCTTGTGATGAACATAAAGAAACAGTTCACTATGATAAGAATTACAACCATATTATCACCGGAAACTTGAGTTTTGTTGAAAATGAAAAGCTTAGGAATTTATTAGAGTATGGCTCTAAATTCAGACCTTCCTTCACAATTTCCAAAGAAAGGATTCTTGAGAGCTTCACTCAAGATGTTAATAGGTACATCGTAAAAACCAGTTTAAGGTACAATCAGCCTATTGAGGCCTTCGCAGAATGGAAATATAATATAATCAATAGCTTCACCGGTGAGTTGGCAGGTCTGGACTTTTGTTTCGACAGAAATCTCTTTTTCTCTGGAGAAGCTAAAAGGTCACTCTCCAAACTACAAGACCAATTTATTTTTACCACTACGGATAAAGCTAGCAATAATTTTGCAATTATCTGTAAGAAGTTCTATTTTGAATTGTTAACTATGGAACTCAATAATAGAGTAACATACGAGCCCGTAAGTTATTCTACCAAGCAGTTAGAAAATCGGTTTAAGGCATTCTTCAAGAAACTTAAAATTCCACAAACTAGAAGATATGAGCCTGAATTTCCATTTCTTTTTGCAACGGTTAAGTTTCATAAGGATCCTGTGAAGTTCAGGTTCATAGCTAGTGGAGTAAGGAGTCATAAAAGAAAATAGATCTTGCTTTTGAAGATGTCTTAAAGAAGGTTTTGAAACACATTAGAAACTGTTCTAACTTGATGTACAGAGATTTTTGGATAATTAATAATAATGCAGAAGTAATTTCTACTATACTCAAAGTTTGTCCCCTAGATATTAATAGTTATGATTTTGAAAACCTATATACTAATCTGCCTCTATCAGATATAATCACTACCTTTAAAGAGCTGTATGCAGAATTTAAACTTAACCAATTTGTTGATGTAGGAACTTGGAACTCTTATCTCAATTGCTGCATAAAAAATAACCATATCTTATATAATAATACTCTCTATAAGCAAGTGAACGGTATTCCCATGGGAACATCAACGTCCACGAATATCGCTAATCTATTCCTGTTCTTTAAGGAATATAAATTCATTAAAAATCACCCCACCTGCTCAGATAACTACCTTTACACTTTTAGATATATTGATGATCTGCTGTGTATCAATAATTCAGAAGTTATAGAGAGTGATTTTGATAATATCTATCCTAGCTCTCTTAACTTATGTAAAACCAACCACAGTAATCAGGAACTTGAGTTCCTAGACTTAAACATTAAGCTCAACAGAGGTAACCCATCTATTAGCCTCTTTGATAAAAGAGTTAATTTTCCTTTCAAAGTAATTAAATATCTACACTGGAATAATAACATTTCAACCAAAGTAATTGAGAATGTACTAATTTCTCAGGTCCTAAGAATTTCAAGAATTTGCAGCAACAATTTGGACTTCAATTACCACATTAATATACTATTAGAAAGTTTTCTAGAGAACGAAATTCCTTCTTCTTTCATCAAAAGAACTTTAAGAAAAATTATTCTGAATAATAGAGTAAGGTTGGCAGATCTGCTTTAATTTTCTACACAGTTAATAATATGATTCTGACCAATCAAAGCCGTAAGGAAGTTGGCTAGAGGATGCCTATTAACTACCTAAAGGAACCTTAGTGCTATGGATATGACGGTCCTATTAAAACAAAAAATTAAATAATATAAACAAAATCACAAAAAAAGCTTAAAAATCTGTTTATAAAAGAAAATAAAAACAAATAAAAAAGAAAACTAGTTATTCATCACTAGGATAGCTATACTAAAAATAGTAAAACCAACATTAAAATTAATAAGATTCTGATTAATCTATAGAAGCTCACTAAGGTGATTTAATACATGCAAAGATTATTAAATACACTGCTCGTGTATTTTATAATATTCCTCATGTATTCTGGAGAGTTAATTCTGCTCTTTCTGATCATACAGATCCACAGTCTTAAGTTTATATATTTTTTTCTCTGGTTAAAATCTCCGCGCGTTGATTTCTTGCTGTATGAGGAGGCCATCAGCCCCACCCACACTGCCCCCAGCGTCTAGGGAGTGGCGGAAGAGGTCAGCCATGTTCTTCTCTTGTGAGGAAAAAAGTTTTTGTCACACAAGAGGCAAGCTCTCTTCCTGGTTTTGGGTTCTAGGTTTTATAAGTTCAATGTTTGTACTTCATGTACTTTTTCTCTGTCGTTTTTTAGCTTTTCAGCTTTTAGGCATTGGTTAGTCTGTTAACATTTTTGCGGGTTTTAACTCTTTCTTTTCTTTGTAACTTTGAGCGTCTTTTGGGGTACCTAGGAACAGAAGATGGCTAAGCTTGTTCCTTTTCTATGCGCTGTCTATGCGCTGTTTTTTCAAAGTAGTTAAGTTCTTAATAACTAATTAATTATGCACTTAAAGCACTGCTGAAATACTTTGTACATATTGCAACTAACTGTTTAAGGTATATAACTTTCACAAAGTTTTCTTTAGTTAATTATTATCTTTAACTTATTCTCGTTTTCGTGCTGTCATAAGTTGTAGAGTAGGGGTTTTAGACTCAAGTTTTCTTTCAAAATTCTGTTCGTTAAAAATTAATATTTCCTTTTTTAATTGCAATGTAAAAATTTGGATTTCTTTTGCATTGATTTTCAGGTTTAAATTCTCTCTCAAACGAACTTGGAATTTCGTTATGGCTGAAAATCATTTCTAATTATTATGTCACTCTCACAGCTTGAGTTCTCTTTAATCTTCTTCTCTCTGTTTAATAGTAACAGATGAAGAGCATGGGTCGGGCCAGGAAGGTTAATGGATGCAAGCGAAATTGTTAACCAGTGCTAGGTCATGCAACTCTACGGAGGACATGACATATATATATATTTTTTAAACTATTTTAGGTGGGAATGTTACTTGCATCTATGGCCTTGCAGAAACCCATTTCCAACTAGGTCTTTGTGGAAGTGAGAAAATGCAGAGTTTTTGCTGGTCCTTGATAAGGCCAAGGCTCAGTATTCTCGACACCTTCTACATTCAGTTGTTTTATTTTATTTTTTTATCTTTTCTCCTTTTACTCACACAGGTAGATACATAACCTTTTCTATGTTGTACTAGGTGTGAGTCAAAATTATATTTGTATTTTTTTGCTTAGGTATCTTCTTTATAGAATGTGAATTCTGAATTTTCAAAACTGCTGCGTTGCGCGTTTTGATTTTCAGGTTATTTTGCAACCTTCGTTTTAAATTCTAAAGTTTTTCCTTAGTCTTCAGTTTTGCTCTTAAGTATATATATATATATATATATATATTTAAATATATTACATTTCAGATAACTGAATTTTGTTTAAGAACTAACTTTACGTGAAATAATTATTTTAAAAATAGAAATTGCAAATTCAAAACGAATTTTCAAATACTCCTTTCTCCTGAAAAAAAAAAAAAAATTGAGGAAATATAAAACTCCTGTAATTTTGAAAATACTCTTACGGATTGATGTTATTCTAAAGTGATTCAAAATCATCATCATTATCACTTGGCCAACTCTTAATCTCACTACAACTAGCCATTTCAAGATTTCCTTACAGGCTGCTGTTATTTTAAGATGATTCAAAATGCACATCTGCAAATACTGAGGAACAAACTGTCAATAAAGTTCGTCCTCAGCTATCACACGAATTTGGAAAAAGATGTGGGGTATTCGTAATTTGCTGAGTTTTACGATTGTGTCGGTGTGTTTGAGAAAAAAGAAATGAATAATGTGAAGAGTTTCTAGTAACAAAACACATTTTGTTGTCTTGCGTGGCAAAGTCTGCAAGAAAAATAAACATGTCGTTGTCACTGGACCATGAGTTGCGCATTATTGCACTTTGAACGGGGCTCAAAAAAGTGATTTCCAACAGTAACATTATATAATTCACCCACAATCCCATATGAACAGCCCTACCTCAACTGTAGTAGGAAAAGTTTTGGCTAAAATTAGCTTTCCTCCCGTCACGTGGCGAAAGTGAGTGTGCAGCCTATAGCGAACACGAACTTACGATACGATTCTTACAGTATATTCTCATTATTTTTCAATAATATTGCTGTTTGACGGTATGATTTATGGAGATTTCATTTCAGAACAATATGATTAATAAATGATATGATCATTCATGCAGATATCTGCTGTCTGATTCGGGAACTTCTCTGGTCAAACTCGAGGGCTAATCATTCAGCCCACCGTGCTTTTAAAAGCACAACGCGCGGGCCAATGAATCGACCATATTGCACTAAAAAGGTTTTGTAACACTGAGGTTTAAACATCGATTATTATCGGTCGCAAAACTTCGAGGTTTTTTATCATCCCTAGTTAGAACTGGTTTCACTTCCTTTTACCTTTACTTCTGGATTATGATACTTTTGTAAATTGGCACTAAAAATAACAAATGGCCAAACTGGCGACCGCTAAAATAAATTTAATCGCCAAAGTTACCAGTTAATCGCCATCTGGCGAGTGCTAATTTGCCCCTATATATTCCTGCTACAAATGCATCTGCTGAAAGGACCTTTCCTGCACTCAAATGAACAAAACATTTTTAAAAAGTGCACAAAACCAAGACAGACTGACTTCTCTGGGACTTTTAAGTATCGAAAAGGCATTTTTAGATGGCCTAAAGCAAGGAGCCTTCGTTCCATGATGACGTTATTAATATTTTTGCTGAAAGAAACAGAAGAATTCCATTGTGCTACAAATAAGGTAAAGGAGCCCTGAGTACTTTTCCTAAATTTTAATATATCCGTGTTTACCACATAAATTAAAATTTCATAAGTAACAGAATTTTTCACTGCTATTATTTTATGTGTTAGTATATATAATCTTTAAATGTCTACAAGTACATAATTTTTAAACATATATGCTTACATACATTTAATATTTGCATGCATATATAAGCATATAATTTTTTATTACATATGCATTGTATGTACATATAATGTGACTAGAGATGGGCTGTTCTGACCGCTTACCCATCCAGAAAAGTCACGATCCGCCACTGGGCAGCATCATTCCATCTTTTCACACATCTACAGGTGGGGTGGCTTTACTGAGGCAGTATTAGTCTGCCTCAATCAAGCCACCTGTAGGGTGTGTGACAGCTTGGCAATATGAGTTGTTTACACCAATAGAACATGGATTTTTCCAATAGCTTGTATCAATCTATATATGTATAATTGTGCTTCTTATTTATTTGATTTATATATCTTCATTGTGTTTAAGAAGAAAATTTAACGTATTATTAATTTCATGTTTTTCACATTTATGCTAAGAATCATGTAATAATAATAATAGTACATACTAACTTAAATATACTTGGGATATCTCCATCTGCACCCTGTGTAGCTGCAGAGAATGATGCGGAAACTTCTATGTGTGTTTAAGCAGGACTGACTGTAATTAAAAATCTGTGCTCACATAAAATAGGGAAATCAGATAGTTATGACTCAATAAAAGAGATTAAAAAAATCCTTACTTTCAGTAGCTGCTTTTCTAATTCACATATTCTTTGCTTCAAATTCTTTATATCAGTTTTGTAACCTTCTAATTCTGACTTGCGATAAGTTTCTAAACGCTTCAACTGATTGTTGGAGGACTGAAGCCTTTCTCCCAGAATTTCAGCTCTTTTCTATGGAAAGATTTATTTTCAGATTGACAAATAAAAGACAGCATGCAATTTAGAATTAGCAATAATATTATAAAGAATTTTAAATGATTTTTTTTCAAAAAAATATTCTAATTTGCAATCAAGATAAATATTTATGCATTATCTTGAATGAAAACCGATTTTTTTTCAAATATTTGTTGAAGAATAACTGGTTTTTACGGAAGAAAATGCATTCAGAATGGATATAGTTTTGGCAAAGGGACTTAAATATATAAAAGAAACAAAGAACAGCCAAGAGCAATCAATGTGAAAAGAAGAAAACATGGTGACTCACAGTTCCAGCTTTTGGTGACTGCAGTGGATTTAAACATGCAATCATATGTAAACTGCTCAAGACAAATGCAGCGCTAATATTAATTTCATGTGTGACTTAAAGTGTGTAGCCACTAAAGGTGGGCTTAACAGTGATTTTCCTGTCATAGTGATGAAGATGATGGTGACAGTTTCACAGTAGTGGTGGTGACTTTAAACATGACAAAATCACTGTTTATGACAGCAGTGACGAAGCTGTAAAAAGTTGGAACTGTGAGTCACCATCTTACTTCTAGCAGTGACAAAATCACCATTTGTGAAAGATACAATATGAAACAAGAACATAGTAGAGGATCACTATGACAGAAGCTGAATACTAAATGGAAGAAGGTAAAAATAAAAAGGTACTGCTCCCCTATTCGGCAGAACTAGACTAGTGCTTTCACCGTCCCTACCATTTATCCCAATGAGATTAAGGTGATAATGATCTCACACTCAACTCATGTTGAGCAGTTAAAAGCCCTCAAGGTAAAACTTCCCTGCAGAGGAAAGATTTCTCTTAGAACATGATGGTCACCAAGGCCAAAACTGTGAGACCTTAAGAGTGATTTTAGAACTGTTATTTTGAGTCACTATTCATAACAATGGCTTTTCAGCAAAGGTGACATGATTTTGGACCTATCTCTATAACCAAATTAAATAAAAATAAAAATTGTGGAAGGCCACTAAATAGGTGGACCACTTTATAAATTGGAGCAATATTTGTCTAACATAATTAAACAAGAAATTAGTTACGAACAATTCCACTTGAAAAATACTTTTGATCTAGTGAATAAAATTAAGAAATATACATATCGATAAGAACACTATAATGATAAGTTTAGATATGAAAAAAATGTTTCCTTCAATACCATTGAGAAAATTGATTACTAAGATCAACAATTTCTTTGAACATAAAAATCAAAATAATTTCATTATAAAACATGGCATTACAATCAATAATTTGTTATTCCTATTGAATTTATGTTATAGTTCATTAATTTCAAAATTCCAGGGGAAAATCTACAGACAAAAACAAGGTTTATTGATTGGATCTGCAATTTCTCCAATTTTAACAGAATACTATATAAGTTCCTTAGAGCAAGAGATATTTGCAGAAAATAAAATATTGCTGGAACTTTATGTCACATATGTGGATGATATACTTATTTTGTATGATTCAAGCATGTATTCAGCCCAAAACATACGGGGTTTCTTTAATGCTTTGTATTATAGCATAAAATTTGAATTAGAAGAAAAGAACAAAGAAATTCAATATTCTAAACATAAAAATCATCAAAGATACAGAAAGTCTGGATTTCAGTCATAATTTCAAGAAAGAAAAATATATTATATTACTGAATAATACAGGGTGATTCAAAAGTCCCCGAACTCTATATTTTAAAACGTATTTGCTGTAAAACCATAAAAAATATCCGAGTATTGCTGCTTGTGGCTGTTGTGTGTGACCTTGAGGAACAAGCTGCGCCACGTGATAGCACCACATGACACTACCCTTACGCGGGCGCTGGCAAGCAGTAACGTTCAGTCAGCCACGAGTCTCACGCAAGAACCGAGAGTCGCTTTGTTAGAAGTTTATTTTGTGGAAAAATCTTACCAACGTTGCATCCAGCTCTTTCAAAGGAAGTTTCCTGATGCTCCTATACCAGGGAAAACAACTGTGTATGACCTTGTGAACCGATTTCGCGAGACAGGCACTGTTCAGGATAAGCCTAAAAGGAAGTTTCCTGATGCTCCTATACCAGGGAAAACAACTGTGTATGACCTTGTGAACCGGTTTCGCGAGACAGGCAGCGTTCAGGATAAGCCTAAAAGCGGCCATCCATCTGTGGTGATGACCACGTTTCTGGAAAAAATTCACGTTTCCCTACAGCGCTTTCCACCGAAAGTCACTTCGGCAGCTGTCTAAAGAGTTAGGGGTATTGTATTCGCCTGCCAGAGGGCTACTAAACGTCTAAAGCTATGGCCGCACAGAATTCGAGTAGTGCAAGAGCTACGTCCTTTGGACTCGGGAAAAGCGCATTGCCTACTGCCAATGGTTTAAGAGTTTCACACGCAGCAATGTGACTAACCAGCTTAACAACACTTTTTCAGTGATGAGGCAGGGTTTCATTTGAATGGATATGTCAATAGCCAAAACACTCACATATGGACTGCGGAGAATCCACACGCATTGCATGAAGTTGGACTTCACTGTCAGAAAGTTGGAGTGTGGTGTGCCATGTCTAGATGGCGAATTGTAGGGCCTTTTTTTCTTTTTTTTTTTTCGACACAACTGTAAATTTCTCTGTGTATGCAGACATCATCCAACAATTTGTAGCGATGCTGAAAGAACGCGAACGTTACTGTTGGTTTCAACAAGATGTAGCAACATGCCACATGTCAAATGACACAATGGAGATGCCCCGTGAGTTCTTCCACGATCGATTAATCTCGAAAAACCTTTGGCCGCCTCGCTCACCAGACAAGAGTCCTTCAGACTTTTATTTGTAGGGCTATCTGAAAGACACAGTTTACCACAACAACCCTAAGACGATACAGGACCTGCGGAACAACATCATTACAGCCGTGAGGGACATACCAGCCAACACGCTGAAAAGAGTGTCTGCCAACATGAGTCGTCGGGTGAATTTGTGTCTTCAACAGAATGGTGAACAATTCCAGCATCTATTGTAAAGTAGTTTTCATTACCCGTAAGTATGAGTGTCAATACAACAGTATGTAAAAATAGTTATACATCACTATATTCATGGTAGAAATACTTGAATTCAGAGTTCGGGGACTTTTGAATCACCCTGTAGCTTGTACTACTCAAAAACAGTAAAAATTAACACAACAAGAAATTTAATAACCAGAGCTAAATTACCTCCATCAGAAAAACAAATCAAATGGAAGCTATCACAAAAATGGCAATGAAGTTAATAATGATTTTGCTCAAAAAAAGCTATCATTAATATTGTGCAAAATTGTCAAACAAAAACAATCTAAAAAGAACATCACAAAGTTTGACAAAACTGATAAAATTACAACGTATATACCAATGGCAAATTATGGAAAATTAAATACCGAAATTAACAAATATTTAGTAAAGAACATAGAGAATACAAAGTAGCATATCCAGCTAATAAAAAACTTTACAGTAATACACAAGACAAGATGGAAAGAAAAACTGTTGTATATCAAATTCCATTGGGCTGTAACAATAATTATATAGGGCAAACATCTCGGAAAAAAAAATTGGAAATCAGAATTAAGGAACATGAAATGGCTATTAATAACAAAGATCAAAATAGTGTACTGGCAAATATGAATCTTTATGGGAAAAAAGTTAAAATATTGAACTATGAATCTCTTAAAAACAAGAGGCTAATTAAAGGAAGTTTCTTCATTAAAAAAAACAACAGTTCCATTAATGAACCTTCAAAACTTATAGTGTTTACAGCAACTTAATAAAAAATAACACAATTACAAACTACACAATGAAAACATTTCAGTTTAATAACTGGTAACAGCAAGTGAAACTTGGCAACAAAATTTTATTTCTTCAGGTGCAAACGAAACTTCTTATTAATAATAAGGAACTATACACCAACCATATTAAAAATAGCATAACTATATTAGGAATCTGAATTTCTTGGCATAGAATAGAAATCAAAGTTTCTAAGCTTTCACACATCAACCAGATGACTTTTTCAAGGAAAGTAGACTGCAAACTAAATAATAGAACACTTCAACAATTTGAACAGGGTGACTCGACTAGACAATAAATGAATAGACGCAAATGTGATCATTCATTGGAAGAAATGAGGTCACGTTGGTTGGGCACGCGGTACCGTGGTAGAAAATGCAGCATTATTTGAAGAATTGATTCCAAATGTGTGGCAACTCCAGAGAGATGCTATCATTGCAAGCCTCGCTGCTGTTTATGATCTCTAAGGTTTCATGAATAGCAGTATATTTAGGTGTGGAGTATGAAGCTAATTTCTTTATATCATTCCACATAGGATCAGCTGACTTGAACTTGACTTCTCTGGATAGGGCAGTGATTATTTTTCCAACTTTTGTGTGTTTTTTATGTTCGTTGATTCTAATTTTAAATGAATGTTTGGTCATTTCGATGTATTATCTCCTGGAGCCGTCCGGATATTGTAGTGGGATGGCATAAATACCTGCCTCATTGAGAAAAGGGGGTTGTCAATATTTCTCTTAAGCATCGTATATTAAAGATGCCACAGACCTTATGCAGACACCAAAGTTCATCCGTCTGAGCATGTTTTTGAGTTGATAGGAAACATTTGGTATGTAGGGAGTAGAGCCCAGATAGTGAAGTTGTGGCATAGAAAGATTAACACACTGGTTTTGGCTTTTTCGATAAAGTTATGTGCCTGGTTCGATGTGTATCCTGCCTAAGTGGCCATTTCGACGATGTTTTTTTAGTTTGCATTGTCTAGAATGAACATCGGAGGAGATGGCGAAGGCTCTTCTAATTCAAGAATGGAAGAAGGCTGTCTTGTAATCATCAGGGCAGAATGAACAGCGGAACTCCAGAGCATCAGGTTGGGAATGGACGTGGGTTTATAATAGACCTGTAAGAAGGCAGTTGCCATGCGATTTGCTCACTAAGACATCGAGATAAGGTAAGGTACCCTTCTGTTCATGCTCCATAGTGAAATTGATTGTATGGTGTATATAATTGATTTTATCGAGGGAAAATGGGAGAGTCTCCTTTCTGTAAAGCCATATGAAAAATACGTCGTCTGCATATTGCAGCCACGTGGTAGGCCTAGGGATGATGTTGGTGAATATATGTTTCTCAATAGGGCAAAGCAATGCTTCTGCGAGGACGGCTGAAAGTGAGGATCCCATTGGAGTGCCAATTTACTTGTTTATAAATTTGCCCTTGATAATGAAGTAGCTGAAATTTGAGACCAAACTCATTAATTTGAAGATGCTGAGGCAAGTCTCCTGCGAATAAAGTGATGAATTAGATATAGCCTCTTTTAGCATTTTGATGGCTTCTGGCACGGGGACCGATGGGTAAAGGGAAACCATGTCGATGCTGCCAATAATAACGTGCTGTTGAACAGCGAGTTGCTTGGTTTTTGTGATAAAATCTAAAGTGGAAGTTAATATAAAGTCTGATTCATGTAGATGACTAGTCAGGAATCTGGATAATGTTTTCTCTAAATGGTAGGTCGGTGCAGACCTTCTGGACACTATCGGTCTCAATGGATTGCCAGGCTTGTGGTGTTTAAGTCTTCCAAAGAGTTATGGGATCTGAGAGCCAGGCAGTAATTTGGCAGCTTTTCTGAGATGAAATATGAATGACCAAACATTCGTTTAGAATTAGAATCAATGAACATAAAAAGAGATACAAAAGATGGAAAAATAACCACTGCCCTATCCAGAGAAATCAAGTTTAAGTCTGCTGATCCTATGTGGAATGATATAAAGAAATTAGCTTCATACTTCACACACCCAAATCTACTGCTATTTTGCAAAACCTTAGAGATCATAACCAGCAGCGAGGTTTGCAATGATAGCGTCTCTCTAGAGTTGCCATGCATGTGTGTTGCCTATTTGCTCCAAATCTTCCACTTTTACTGCCAATTAACAGAATTCAACCACATTTTTCCAATTCTTGCAGTATGAAAAGAACCCATGCTCAGGGGTGCAACCCTGTTATAAGAAGCAAATGTTATAGTATGTTCAAACATAAACAAAATATTTCAGATTTGCAGATCTAAAATATTTTTAATAAGAATGCAAATTCAATAAAAGTAAAAGCATGTTCAAACATAATAAAAATATTTCAGCATGTTCAAACATAATAAAAATATTTCAAAGTTTTTGACATTAACCATTTTGTCTTACTTTGTGCAAATCCATACTTGTTTTGTGATCTTCTTTGAGCTGATTAAGGGCATCTTCCAGTTTTCCACACTGAGTGCGATATGTTTTATTGAGATTTTTAATGCTATTAAGTTCCTGTTGCAAAACCTGTAAAGAATTAAATATGCAAAAAAAAAATGGGTAGTTTGGAAACTTTTATTTGAATAAACTTATCAAAATCAGTCCATTCAATATACAGAATTATAGAACTTCACACCAAATTTCGATGTCATAGAAACCTTGAAATTAGAACTTTTTTAACAAATAATTAAAATTAAACAAAATGTGTGGTCAAATTTTGAAACCCAGCAGTTGAAAGACAAATAAAAGCAAAAACACACTGTACTTTTCACCCACATTGCAAATAACAAATGCCTTAGATGCAGGATCAAGGGCTACAGGAAAGCAGGTGGAAAGTTGCCACAAAAGCAAAGTTGCTTTCTAGTATAACATGGAAAATGCATCAAACTAGCTCACAGAAGCCTTGTTGAATGAAACTTATTTCATCAGAAACACATGCCTTCCTTGACAAATTAATGTGGTAGCAACAATTCACTTATATCACAAAGATAACAAAAATCTTTAAACTACGAACTAAATGAACTTTTAGAAGTACACAACCTGATAAAGTGTCAAAAATAATTTTTTTCCCCACATTTAAATGGCTTTTTTTTTTTTTTTTTTTAATTTTAGTGTTTAACAACCACCAAGAGCAACTCTAAGAGCTATAAAGCAGTCACCATACCTAATTTACGCCACTTGTTGCAGGAAGGAAAAGAGCCAGCACCAGTGGACCAATACGTCACCCATGCCTCATCTGAGTGTAGAACCTAAACTTAACTCAGACAGCTAGCCCAAAACCTATGCCTCAGAGCCTTAGACCACTTGGCAGCCAGGTTAGCATTTAACTGATTTCATTCCAACCTTATATAGGATGATTATGAAGACAATTTTAGCTATTTCAGGAGGTTCTTCCATTTTTATTATAGGGTGCACAAAAGGGGGGGTGATTAATTGCCAAACCACATATACATGCACATGTGCTTGACATGATCTTGATCTTATACATGCACATGATCTTGATCTTGTTTCACATATTACCACAGTTTCACTGCACCTTACAGTAATTAATGAACTACCTTCATATAGTTACTTCTCTTACAAAACCTGTAAAATTATTAATATCAACTAGATATTCAAGAACTATGTTACATTCTATGCTAATTGACTGGCAGGTGACATCTCAAGCTGAAAGTTTATGTAAACTAAAATTACAACTAGGATAAGATTGGAAAGTAAGGGCCACATAATATCCATAAGATCACGGCGCAGGAATCCTATTTAACTAATGCACCGCACAAACTGGCTCAATATACAGTATAAGGGTTGTTCAATAAGTAAGAAGACTCTTTGGCTGGAGTGCGTTTGCACTTCCTAATTTTATCAATGAGTGGCTACTGTGTACAGGCAATTTAAAGGCCATGCAACTGCATTGCAGCTTGTTTGTTTTGAAAGCAGTGTAACGTGCTGGACTAATTTTATTGTTCTCTTGTAAGAGACGGATAAGTCCAAAGTTGCTCAATGTACTGTAAATCAGTTTTTGAAAGTGGAGAAAATACCAACAAGCAAAATTCACAGACAAATGATGGCGGTGTATGGGATTGCTTGTCTTCCATGCAGCAGTGCCAGCTCTTTTGTGGTGGACAAACAAGACCAGGAGCACCATGTCGTGCTGTTTCAGTGGCGACAATTGCATGTGCGGATGCTGCAGTAAAAGCCAACCATAGAATCACGATCCGAGAACTGGTGAACAGTGCGGGCGGGAGCATCAGAACTGTCAATACGATCATGCATTCGCATCTTGAATGTCATAAGGTCTGCGCATGTGGGTACCAAAATACTGAAACATCTGTCTAATGAACAGATGATGAGTCAATTAATGGGACTATCGTTACAGCGAGAGTTCGCCAAAATGCGTAATTACGCATCTAGGACGCATCGAAAAGTGTGTTTATGCATCCAAATTTTACCAACGCGTAAAAATACGCATCGGGAATTTTTCTTGACACGTAAAAATATGCATCAAGAAACGCATAAAATACACTCCGAACAGCTTCACCAACTTGTAAAGGTACGCATCGGGATGGTATTTCGCCTTTCAAAAACGGAAGTAAACGAAATAAAGATTTTTTCCGTAATCGTAATTTCGTTTTTCCCGCGGTGTTGCCTCTGCCCAGTATTGTTGTTATATATCATTTTATTCCAGAAATATTTGAATTTCAGTATGAAACTGGAGGAAAAATTTCCAAAAACGGAAATTCAACGGCTCAAAAATTCCTGTGTAATCTTCAGGTATTAGAGTGCCACGACTTCTAGAATTTCTCCTTTTCCGTCTTAATTTGCATTATTCGCGTGATCAATGCATAACTGAACAGAAATTTTGGGGCAATTGGTACTGGTGAAGGATGCTTTCCACCTGAAACTTTCGAAAACGGAAATTTCGTCTTTCAAAACTTTCGAAAACGAAAGTTAGACGCATTGAATATTTTTTCCGCAATCGTAATTTTTTTTTTTAACGCGCTGTTTCTTCTGCCTAGAATTGTTGTTAAATATCATTCTATTTTATAAATATTTGTATTTCACCTTGAAAATGGAGAGGGAAATGTTCGAAAACGGAAATCACACGTAGCGAAGATTTCTCCCTTAACTGTAATTTTTCCCCCCAACGATGTTCCGAACATTGTCCATTGTCCTGTGTTCTGGTTTGCATTTGATCTTGATGGGGGGGGGGTCCGAAAACGAAAGTGACGAAGTTGAAAAGTTTGTAAGAATTGATGCATGGTGTTCAAAAGTATTAATAGTTCTCAAAGTTACACTTTATCTTATCAAAAATAGAGAAAGCTGTCATGCATTCATGGTCCTCACAGACGTGTTTCAGCATGATGGATAAAATTGTCATCCAAGGGAATAAAAGAAAAAAAAAGTGACAAAGAAATGGGAAGAGAACAAAAAATTAACTTTTTGAAAAATTAACAGATGAAGTGTTTCTTCTGTTAATTTTTCTGAAGTACTTCCCACTTTTAGAAATTACTTCCTAAATTTTTTCAAAGGAGTAAAAATACTCCTTTAAATTTTCTTTTCGGCAAACTCTGGTTACAGCATCTGTTCCACTATCATGAAGAAGGTGAAGATTTCCTCATTCATATCATATCACTAGCTGTTTTCTGAGATTCAGAGGTTAACTCCACAAAGAAATACAAACTACCAGATAATTTTTACTTACTGTTGTCATATCAAACTTCTCCATTTACAGCGATCTTGACATACAACTGGGGCTTCACTAACATCCATCATACGTCATACACAAGATCTTCTATACTTCATACTCATAATCTTTTTCTCATGCAGACACTCCTGAATTATTTTTTCATGCAGACACTCCCGAATCTTTTTCTCATGCAGACACTCCTGATGTCCTTGGCCTTCCTCTGCCTTTCCTTCCTGCCACTTGGGCTAAAAAGAATTTTTCAGTAAGCATCTCATCACTCACTCTTTCAAACATGGCCAAACCACCAAAGCATATTAGTCTCCACCTTGCTAACAACATTTTGCTTCACATTACAAAACTGCAACACATTCCTCACACAATCAAAACATGTCTTGCCACAAACCCCATAAGTAATGCATTTCTCCAGCACACAAATGACTCCTATGTTTCTTTTGTAGTACTCATGTTTCACTGCCATACATCAGCGTAGGAAAAATTACACTTTCATACACAGCCACGTGGGACTCTCTTGAGAACCCATCATTCCTGTGAAAACCTCCGAAAGCAGCTATTCAATGAAGAATTCACTCGCCCTACTAATTTCACCATCTAATTTGCTCTCTCTGTCAAACATGCTTCATAAATAAACAAACTCATTCACCTGGTCAATCATTGTGCCATTTAGATTTATATTATATTCAGTACAACCAGTTCCTCTCTCAAAAACCATAACTTTGGTTTTTCCTTATTTGTACTCAGTTTGAATTTCATGCAAACTTCGTACATTCAGGACAACATACTCTGCAACTCACTTTTTCTCTTTGCCAACAGGACAGTATCATCAGCATACAGCAATCTGCACATACAGATATCCTGCTACGCATTATTGCTGGGGATGACAGCTGGCGTCATCATGTTGAGCCAGAGTTGAAATGCCAGAGCATGCAGTGGAAACATGCCTTATTGCCACCACCGAGGAAATCACAATCCACCATTTCCGGAGGCAAGGTGATGTTAGCCCTGTTGTTTCATCATTGAGGACAATTACTTCTTGAGTAGCTACCAAAAGGATCAAGCATCAATGCCGAATGATATTGTCAAACTTTAATAAAGCTTCGACAAGCCATCAAAAACAGGAGACCTAGGAATAAAAACAGGAGACCTAGGAATTTCACTCAGGGTATTGTGATTCTGCATGATAACCCCTTGCCGCATACAGCAGTGACCGTGCAAAAGATATTACAGTGCTTTCGCTGGAAAGTCCCTCAACATCCAGCGTATCATTCTGACCTATCGCCCTGGGATTTTTTTACATCTTTGGACCAATGAAAAAAATTTGTCAAAGGCAAACATTTCACTTCAGATGATCAGGTGTGTGAAGCTACAAGGTAACTGGTTGCAGTAGCAACCTGCCTCCTTGTATGCTGCAGGAATACAAGGACTTGTTCAATGATGGGACCACTGTCTAAATGCTGGTTACACACACACACACACACACACACACACACACACACACACACACACACACACACACACACACATACATACATACATACATACATACATACATACATACATACTATTCATTAAGTTGTTCTCTGAGATTCAGAGATCACCACCTCAATGAAAGTACATCTGCCAGATTAATGTTTGCTTGATGTAACTAGATTTTACTTATTGCTGATGTATCAAACATCTCCATTTACAGTAATCACAGCTCGAGCTTCACTGACATCCATCACGTCACACGGAGCCGCCCCGGTGGCGCAGTGATCTAAGCGCTGGCTTATGACCATTCATTTGAGAAGGGTCCGGGTTCGAATCCCGGTGATGTTGTTTGTGTCTCACGGCACTGGCTCTGTCCCTTCCCTGGAACCAGTGACCCTAAATTAGGGATGGGCAACTGCTTATAGCCCATTGAGTTGCTCACGATGGTCATTAAACCTTCAATTAAAAAAATGTCTCACGGAAAACCTTTGGCACTTCATACTCAATCTTTTTCTCATGCAGGCATTCCTGAATCTGGTCCTCCCATGATTTCCTTGGCCTTCCTCTATCTTTCTTTCTTGCTACCTGGGCTGGAAAAATTATCTTAGTAAGCATCTCATCACTCATTCTTCCAACATGGTCAAACCACCTAAGAATATTTGTCTTTACCTTACTAACAACATTTTGCTTCACATTACACATCTGCAACACATCACCTTTCTTCACATGATCAGAGCCTTACTATTCTGAAAAATGAAATGTCAGAAAATTTTTGGTGGTATATATCAAAAGAATGTTAGTCATGTGCAATTTGGATACTCTCTGTATATCAACACCATCTCACACTGCTGTTGTGTCAGCAAAATCTGGTAGCACATGGTGGTATATGTATAAGTTGCTTTACAATGTTTTAAAAATGCATACAACTCATCCTCTGCTTGCTATTTATACACTGTGTTCTCTTTTCAGCACTGTTTCTTCACAAGGTTACACAAGTCTCAAATAAAGGCACTATCCTACTTTGGCCTCCTCAGTGTACAGCCTAAATTTGCCTACTGACTCCACTTTTAATGATTTATTTGTAGCAAACAAATTATGCTCTCCATTTTTGCAATTGACACTTTTGCTCTATCTATCATATTTTCAGAGTTCGGGAAGCTAAGTTAGCAAACTTGACTCTGGGAGGAAGCTTCCAGCTGATAGGATCAGCCCTCTGGTACTTAACCAATCTCAATGGTTCAACATGGTTATCAGCCTTTGTTTGCAAATAAAGTGGCTGTTGCATGATGCTACTATAGACCCTTATATACATAATGTATTCTCCACAATACCAATCTATGGAATTTTCAAGATTTTCTGAATATATGAAACAACTTTTTTGTGACCATTCTGAGCCACCACTATACAGTATATCTTTTCTCAAAATGCATACAAAAAAAAAATGTACATTTTTAATTGTCTTGTATAAAAAGATTTAATACTTTATATTCATTTTTAATTATTATTTCTTTTTCTCAACCAAGTGACAAAACATTCTTTAACAATAGATCATTAATAACAAAATCTTTTTCCCCTTTCCAACCGTAGGTTGAAGAAGCGTATATGCTCTAGCTTTGTCGGTCCGTCTGTTTGTCTGTCTGTCTGCACGATAACTCGCATAAAAATTGTTCGATTTCGATAAAATTTTATATTAGTATGTGGTAGAGGACAACCTGGGGATGAACCCTATTTAAAATGGGGGAAAAGTAGTCAAAGATCAGGACATAGGAGCGGAATCCATTCCACCACCCTTACGCATCATAACTTACATAAAAATGCTTCGATTACGACAAAACTTTATCATGTTGCTCCAGAGGTATACTGAACCAATTCTCTTTCATATCATCGAAATGGGGTCCAAGGTCAGGGCACAGGAGCGAGATTTATTCCACAACCATTATCCTCATAACTTGAGCAATAACTTGAGTAATGACTTCTGGTATGTTGGAAAGCGTATCATAATCAATGCATTTCATGATTTTACTAACTTGTTTGTTTTTCTTTCTGCTTCCTATTCATTGAAAAAGATAATTTACAAAAACTATTAATTTTTTACACTATGCCTCAAATTTGTTCAATATGTATGCACAAAAATTTATTTCTATAAGACCCGTTTTATTCAAGTTTCCTTTTGAGCTTTTTCCTAATGCTGAACATTCAGTTGGGACAATAATAAAAATTATTGTCTATTCTACTGTTGCTTTAACCATACCTCAAAATATTCGTTTGGCATTTTCCTAGTTTTCCAAAGAAATATAAAGCTTGAGCTAAGAATTCCTGATAACTGGTTCTTGGTTTACACCCTTGTAAAAGTCTGTTCCTCTTAAATACTTAATCTGTTCATACTTTTTTCCCACATTCCCTTACAATGCAAGACACTAATCCTCAATGATATTCTTTGATGATACATGTTTAAGTAGTCACATCTACCCTTCTCACTAGCACAGCAGGTATAATGGTGTGTGAAAAGAAAGGAGTTAAAAGTTTAATTTCTAGGTGAGGCTAGCTCCAGTCCTCATGTATGTTTCAGTTGCCCTCCGAGGGCTACAGGAGTGGCTGCTGGTGCTACGAATGTTGCCCGTTGGTGGCGGTATCTCTTGGTTTGGTTAATGTGGATTCTGTTCTTGTTTTCCAGAGCATGGTTTGCTAATTCTGCAGTTACAGTTCAGTGTCTAACATTATTTTTTCTCTTCTGTAGCACACCACATCCTGGCTCTAATCTTCTAGATTTGCTGTTTCTAAGGGCTGTTTAGAACCAAATGTCAGACATGGCTTTTCTAAAATCCTCTACACCATGATTTATTTATTTATTATATTGACTTTTATTCAGCATTTTGAGAAAGCACTGCAACTGTGTTCATTGTGCATAAGCTTAGTCCATGTATTCTGCTTTTGCACAAATGTACAGACCAGCAGTGTCAACTTAGTACTAACTTCCAAACAAAAGCCACCTTGCATCAATGGTCCCTTTTTCCTGGTGTGAGCAGTGACTGTTATTTGGGGGTTTCACTGCATAAAATTTAATTTCTATATAGAAAAATGTTTTTTAAATATATAAATATCATTTTATTGTCTTTTATTATAATTTTACTTTAGCAATATTTTTATTTATTGATTAATCATAAAGTAAGTGTTTTATCACCCTGGGTGTTAGAATATGCACCGTGTTTCATAATGATATGACCACCTACCATTTTGAAGAAAACACTGCAAAAAAAAAATGTTAATTTTAAAGCAGCAGAATCCCCCATAACAGTCTGTATGTGATAGTGAATGAATGACATATAAATGTCTTAAAAAATCCCAACTGCAGCTATAATGCATTTTTATTAGAAATGCTGTGTTGCCAAATCATATGACCACCTTTAGCCAAAATGTGAGAATCATGATTTATGTGCCACATGATAGCAACACTGAATGTTATCATGAGCGCACAAAACTGCTGAAGTGCGCAAATCATGCCAGTTATATAGCAGGTCTGGTAGTAATAGCAGCTCGCATGATGAAATTTGGCAGCATGAGTTGAGAAAAGGTGTTGAATGAGTTTGAGAAAGGGCGAATTTTGGCTTGGAACAAGTGCGGTGAATCCTCCAAATCAATATTAAAAAAAAAAAAAAAAGTAGGTCAGTCGCATGTAACAATACTAAATTATCTGAGGTTACCGGAAGCTTGTGGTCAGAAGTCTCCAGGGCAACCAGAAAAACTGTCAAAAAAGCAAAAAGAATGGCTATGAGAAAATTACAAAGTGGAAATGCATCTCTGGGTCAGTTGTTGGAGGACTCGATTTTATAAGTTCCAAATTGACTTGGTCTAGGGCTGCCAGGAGCTGCGAGCTTTTGTATCAGGTAGAACGGAGGCTATGGATAACCAAGAGCTTCTTAAGGACAATCTGCTGCCATGTGCTGATAAAATTGCTCGGTATACGTGGATTCTGCTACAAGATAATGCACCAATTTATACAGCAAACAGCACATGGGAGTGGTTTTGGACAATGACGTGCATATGATGGAATGGCCATCTGTGTGGCCTGATTTTAATCCCATGAAAAATGTGCGGTGTATTCTAGCAAGGGCAGTAAATGTAAATACAAGGCAGTATACGAACATTACTGAACTAAAGGCAGCAATAGTTTCTAAATGGGCGGAAATAGACCAGAAAGTATTACGAGGATTAGTACATTCCATGCCTGATAGAAGTTTTGCATTAATTAAGAGTCGTGGATATACTGGCTACTAAGTCATGTGGTCATATCATTTTGAAACACTTTTAAAAGTATTCAAGACAGAGTTAGTTTGTGGATTTTTCTGAGAAAAGATCACATCAGGTTAAAATGTATCACACAAAGGAAAGTTAGGAAAAGAGAAGTCATCTCTGGCTGTGTGGATGCCAACCTTCACACCTTCTCAAAAAAAAAAAAAAAAAAAAAAAAGGGGAGAGAGAGAGACCATATAATCACAACACACAACATGCGAAGCACAGCTGCAAGTGATTTAAGAAGACCTTAATTTTAGAAATGGATAAAGAAATATACATTTCATGAAAATTACCCAAAAGGATAGCTTCTTGGTTAGAACGGGCATTCAAATAAAATAGTGAGTAATAAAGGTATCACATACCTACTATTGAGACATATACAGCACATTACAAACTCTTACAAACTCGGTGGACACGTGCTCCCACCCTGAGAGAAGCCTAACATACGTAGCTATTCTTTGTTAGTTAAATTAAACTATTTACAAACTAAAACTTTTGGCTAAAATTAATTTACAACTCTTAATTAAATTATATGTACATAACCTTAAAACATTCACACTTCTAAAAATATTTAACAGTTAAAACTTACAACACTTTAGAACTATTAAACTCATTAGGTTGGGAGACACCGTCCACAAAGAAACACTTTGTCATCGATGTACTACGAGCACTTTCATCAATACGTTATCAACATCATCAGGCCATCGAAATCACATTAGGACTCTCTCACGTGTTTCTAGCATTTGAAGTTGCATGCCGTGATAAAAGAAGGGGTGTAGTTCATTTGTTACGTGTTGAAGGTGCATCTCCTCAGTGACGCCATCTATTGGAAGAGCCGGTAGATATAATTATCATAAGTACAAACTCACTTTCTTTTCATTATAATTTATTATAAAATTATAATAAAAAGAAAGGAAATTATAATAGAAAAATAAAATAGAAAAATAAAAAACAGAAATATAGATATAGATAAAATTATAATAAAAGAAAGATAAAATTATAATAAAAAGAAAGTGAGTTTATACTTATGATAGTTATATTTACCGGCTCTTCCAATAGATGGTGGCACTGAGGAGATGCACCTTCAATACGTAACAAATGAACCACACCTCTTCTTTTATTAAGGCACGCAACTTCAAATGCTAGAAACACATGAGGAAGTCCTCATGTGATTTCAATAACCTGATGATGCTGATAACGTATTGATGAAAGCGCTCGCTAGTACACCGATGACGAAGTGTTTCTGTGTGGACGGTGTTTCCCAACTCGATGAGTTGTTGATTAGTTCTAATGTGTTGTAAGTTTTAACTGTTGGATATTTTTAGAAGTGAGAATGTTTTAAGGGTATGTACATATAATTTAATTAAGAGTTGTAAATTAATTTTAACCAAAAGTTTTAGATTGCAAATAGTTTAATTTAACTAACAAAGAATAGCTACATATGTTAGGCTTCTCTCGGGGTGGGAGCACATGTCCACCGAGTTTGTAACGTGCTGTATATGTCTCAATAGTAGGTATGTGATACCTTTATTCTTTATTACTCACTATTTTAGTGGATAAAGAAGGGCAAGAGAATTCAGTACAAGTAAAAACTTACCTTAACCTCTTCATGGTAAGATGCTCTTTTTCTTTTAGATGCAGTCTCTTTGTCTTTTTCCTTTCCCTCTCCTTCAACACGCTTTGGCTTTTCTGATTTCTCCAACTTTTTCTCTGCTGAAGCTATGGCTTCTTTTTCCTTCTCCTTTTCGGCAAAATAGCTATTGATATCCATTTTACTACCAGATTTCATGAGCTCATCAGCAGCTTTTATAGCTTCTGTCACTTCTTTTACCAAAGTTTTCATTTCAGAGCTGTCTACAACATTTTTTACTGCAGAATTTAGATTTTGAATCAGAGCATCTTTCTCAGTAGCCCATCTCACTTCTTTTTTTCGTACAGCTTTGTTAAGCTCAATAAAATCGCAAGTACTCAGATTCAATAATTCTTCAGTTCTCTTCAGCCTAAAAAAAGAAAGAATGATGATAAATGAAACATATTTAATATTACTTCTGAGAGGTATAATAAATAAATAAATAAGTTTATAAATAAAAAAAGCTGCAGCAATTATTATACTTATTTTTATATATTAATACTACTCAAATACTTACATAATGGTGCTATCACCAAAACATTAGGAGTTTACAATTTCACCCATCTTAATGATCAGGCATCCATCTATTGTATAACTGACTGACTGTTCCCTATTTTCAATGCTACAACTGATGCTCTTATAATAAACACAACTGTCATGACCCGACCATAGATTTGCAAGCAGTTCATACTAAACCTATACATTAGAGGTTTGACATTTGTCAAATGCAATACATCAACTTTTAGTTTAGAAACAGTTCACACAATACACAGGTGACTGATAGTCAACAATCTGCAAGCTTAATTATACCAACTATATGAAAATAATCACAACAGCCCAGCAAAAAAAAAAAAAAAAAAAAAACAGCATCAGAACAAACTGTTCAAAAGCTCAATATTTGCAGCAGCAACAACAGAGTTTATGCTTGTGTTCTGAAATATATAAACTGTGAAAAGTATATTACTTCAACCTTTTTTCTTCTTCTAGTATATTACTTCAACCTTTTTTCTTCTTCTAGTATATTACTTCAACCTTTTTTCTTCTATGGTCTACCAACAAAATTGCAACAATTATCATTTTAGGATGAAAAAAACTTGGCATTCACATTAAAAATTTTAATACCTAAAATTTCTAGAACGAAAATTGTAATATTTCCAACTAGAATGATCATTCTGCTGATGTGCAAGAGCTCCAAAGTTCATGTAGAGGAGTTTTTCTTGCTTAATGGCAAAAGAAGTTTTCAAGTGATGGGCATTTTTGTAAGCTGCATATGAACTGCAGAAGTTTGAGTTAAAGATATTTTTGGTGCATTCATTCACAACAGTGAATTGTTACTTCATTTATAAAAGGCACAATGGATCATTGGTCCAATCTGTCACAGCAGAGATGTTTCCCAAACATGAACAGAGATAAGGGTAAGGTGTTACTTTTTACATATTTCTTTCACATTTCATTGTTTAAGAATTAATACAATGGATTGCACTGCAGACATAGCAAGAAAAGTCCCTATGCCTGTACACACAGCAAATAGTAAACACCATGATAAGGGTGCAGATTTGGCCAGTTGTAAGCAGCAGATTGCTACTAAAAAGTGTAAGTTTGCTTTTGAAAAAAAAAACAAGGCTCATTATTCAAATAGCCCCAACTGTTTCAGTCCACCAAAGACAACACTAGATGTTTCCATGTCAGCTCGCTAGCATGAGACTTTTTTTTTTTTTTAGATGGCCCTTAAAAGGATATCTGTGTGTTGGAGGAATAGAAAAGTATGTCTTCTCAGGAAAAACAGGCAATTTGAGTCTTATGAATGCAACACGATAACCTCTCTGGCAGTGGTGTTGAGTCATTATGGACACCTGGTGCTAAACCCGCATGAAAATGAGAAGAAAATGGTTTCTTCTTTTAATTGGAAAAAATCCAAAAGAAAATCAGTATTAATAGCCAGTTCCCAAATTTTCTGAATGCAAATTTGGTCCATTATGATACTTGAGCAACTGCGTAACACATTACAGCCTTCCATATCTGTTTACTAGATCATGCTGAATCGTGGCCACAGTTGAATACCGCATGTAGGAGTGGCGACTCTAGTCAACTCATCCATCGCCTTGTCGAAGCTTCATAGAACAGTAACAAATGAGCACATGTGTGTTGAACTGCACATGCACAAAACTGTCTTTCAGTGCTGGTTGCTTTTCTGTTGAACAGCAGCAATTTCGTTTTTGCATCATCCCACACTGAGCGGCTGATTTTCGTTTGAGGGGTTAAGCTGTTAGGTTTGCTTGTGTACATAAAATAAACAAAGTGAACTTTTTATTGGAACACCCTTTTACTTTATTAAGGGGTGAAGAAAAAAACATTAGAGATTGGTTGTCATTTTGCATTTGTAAGAAATGAAATATCACTTCATGAAAATTCAGAGAAATACTTTTTGCACCTTCAATAAACAATATGTTCTTTTAAGAGCCATTTAAAAAAGGACTCTAAAAAACTTATGTCTCTCATACTATGGAACTATGATGTGAGTGAGTGGATATGGCAGCATATGATGCCATCTCAGTCTGATTGAAAAAATGGGGGTTATCTGATAAATGAAACTACAAAAGTTTAACGCTACTTTATTTTTCAAAAGGCCAATAGCGAGCTCCCCATCTCAGTTTTTATGAAAAGAATCTATCAGAGACATTGCTTTCATTTATAAGAAATAAGTATGGGATACCCACCTTATCCAAAGGTGCTAACCCCTGAAAGTAGCTTCCAGTAATTAACACGCTCTTTGTTTTCAGTAATTCAGCACATGACAGCAAATTTGGGTACCTAGCATGGCAGTGAACTCCAGTCTATCACAACAATTATTACCGAAAAAAAAAAAAAAATAAATAAATAAATAAATACAATGAATATGATTTGCTAGTGGTAGAATTAAAAATGCTGTCTACAGAAAAAAACCAAAAAACATTACCCTTGGTATTATTTTATATTTTTTTGAACTGCAGACTTTTCCTGTGTTTTAAAGTACATAGTTCATAGTTCATAATTTGTATAGCTGAATAAGTTTCTATGTTCATTTTTCCTGACTTCACGACTATAATTTCATCCATTATGCTGAAAGAACTTTTGGCCTGAGTACCATGAATGCTTGATAAAGAAGCTTTTACTATTTTAGATAAATGGTGTAACTTTGAGAGGATGAATACATTTGAACACGATGTATCAAACCTTAAAAGTTTTCTAAATTTGTCGCTTCCATTTTCCGAATATTTCCCCTCCCTTATCAATCTGAAATGCAAATATTTATGGGAAGAAATAACATTTAACAGAAACACAGAACAGTGGGAACAATGGGAAGAAGGAGGGCAGTGATTATAGGATTTTCAAATCTTTGCTCAGCCCCACTTTTGTTTTCAGAAAATTTTCCTCGATTTTCAAGATGAAATACAAATGTTTATGGAATAAAATAGTATTTAACAATACAGGGCAGAAGGAACATCACAGAAAAAAAAAAAAAACGTTTTGTTTAGGGGAGAAATTAGAAATTTTCACTTCCATCTAACTTCCATTTCCAAAAGTTTTGAAAGATGGAATTCTGTTTCCAGAAAGAAAACAACCATCCCCAAACAATTTCCCAAATTATACCTTCAGTTTTGCATCGATGTCAAGAATAATCCCAATGATGACAAAAACAGCAGAATTCCACAAATTTGTGGAAGAATTTCACGCCTGTTTCCAGAGCTGAAAAATCAAATGGCAATGATGATGATTTTCCATAATTTTATCAGCATGTCCATAATTCCAACCAAAAAATCGTAATAGCATGGAAACTCCATATTGGCTGGCATCTCTGGCCATATCATTCAAGAAATGAGATTTAGCAGATTACAGCACTGTGCTGTTGTGTTTTTCCTCACTGAAATGTAAACTTCTGGTCTCATACTACATATTTGCATGTTTGGGAGGGCTTCACTCCCTTTCAGCAAAACATAGAAGCAATACATCATGGATCTCCAAGGGTTTGAAAATAAAGTATCTGGTTTATAGTTAAGTTATTCACATTGGGTTACTACTTCAAATGGCACATACAATTTCACATTAAGAACAAATTTGACTAATATGTGGCACTAGTTTCTTGATACCATGAAACCAAATTTGCTAGAGGAAATTTTTAGTATCAGCAAGTGCTGCTAGCAAGGAAAAAAAAAAAAAAAAAGATGAAGTCAAGCTCTGAACAGGATAATCAAAAGAGTTAATTGAATCTTGATCACTAGTTATAAGTTTAGACAGAGACAGCATTAGTGTTCTTCATTGTTCTGTTTACTTTGTCCTTGTTCCTATAATTGCAAGAATCCATGCTATATTGGCATAATAATGCACTTCTGTTCATTCTTGGATAGCAGAACAGCAGCAACAAAACAAAGGAAAAAAACCCCAGAAAGATTTCTTCTACCTTTCTTACAGTATATATACGATCATAAAAAAAAAATTGTGGGGTTTCACCGACATGTATTTTCAGAGAGACAAGAACAATTTATATGAAACAGACCCCTGTATGTGTATTTTTCTATTTAATTTGTCACTGTATCTTACCTGTCAGAAAGTGACCTTATTTTTTCTTTGTCCATCATCATTCGTGCATCAGCTTCTTTGGAGCTAATACTATAGGTTTCAGCCATTGCTTCGAGCTGTTCTTTAGAAAGCTTCTTATGCTCTTCTAACTGTAATTGTAAAGCATCTACCTAGAGGAATGGTTAACTAAGAATATAAGAGGAAAAAAAGCTATTTCATATTTTAAGCATAAAGTTATATGCTTCAATACTTGAATGATCAAAATTGCAGGTTTCCATAACTGTAAAAGTAACACAGTAGATTCTGGTTAATTGGGACACATAGGGGCTAGAACACTTTGGCTTAAATAAGTGAAGCTTTATCCCAAAGAGATAATTTGGGATGTTCTTTAAGAAGTGTTTAAATTAAACAGCTGCCCCAATTAACTGGAATATATGGTATTTAGAATATACAAGCTTACATATTACTTCAGTACATTTATGGACATGATAACTCTGTAACTATAAATCAAATGAAAAAAAAATCACCTTGTACTGGACAGTGCCAGTAATGAGGATGATAAATCATACAATTTTGAATTTCTGTGATGTACAGCTTTTCTACTAGACAGTGAGAAACCTATTTTTATTTTGGCACAATATCTGCACTCTAAAACTCAGACTGCAAAAATTCCCTTTTTTTTTCATTTCAGACCAGGAACTATGAGCAAAGCTTTCCGTGTATTATTATTATATTTTTTTTGTATGTGCATGTGTGTGTGTGGGGGGGGGGGGGGGGATGTTGTAATGCTGTATTATTAGGTGGCATAAATATGTATTTCCACAAGGTAGTATAAATGTATATCTGTAATATGCATTTGTCATGATATCTGTACATCTAAAAAGCATGATTTTAAAAATTATTTTTGTGTCTGATGGCAATAATTACAAACCAAAATTTGTCTTGCATTTCCCATCCTTTTCCAATGGAAAACTCATCTCAAAAGTGATAACTTCCAAGTTTTAGTTTCATAATTTTTCAACTTCTAAATATCTGACAGAAGAATTATTTTAACATGAACTAGCTACAGCAGTGATCAGTATAATCCACATGCTATCTGATTTTCTAGAAAGACCATCATTCTGTAACAGAGGACCACAGAGTACATTTACATTTGGAACTATATCTGAACTTTTCACTGCTGCAATCACACATCATGATTTTTCATTCACTATCCATTTTCCCAATCCAAAATTGTCCCACTAGTCAGTATAAACCTTAATTCTTTCATCAATAATATTACATTTTCTACAAGCTAAACTAGCAAAATTTTACAACACTGGCCAACTGTACCAGGGTTCAGCACTATCCACATATTTTCTGAATTTTCCAAATGCACAGTTTTCTTGTTAGGTTGTACAGCTGCATGTTTGTACGTTATATCAACAATTCCACTCATTTGAAAAATCCTACTTGCTATGAATATCCAATACCATGGGCTAAGGTTATAGACAGGATACCCCACAATTCATTAGATACTGAAATATCTTTTGATCTAATGAAGATATTGTGATGCAACAAAAAGCAATAGAAACAAGTTAACAGAGACTACCAGTGCATGCTGAATTTATTTCCCCTCTCCCATGTTTTCAGGGGATGAGGAGCAGGGGCAGATTGGGTTGACGAAACCAGGCCGGGAATTTTAGTCTTGTAGTCCACTACAGAAACACACACACACCACAGGTAAACACCTCATAAATTCCCTCATGAAAAAAATTCTGTTAACTCCTGGATGAAATAGAATTGCTGAAATATACATTGTAAAACTAATTGGATTCAGATTGAATAGCATATCAAGTTATGCTCAGAATGGGTTCTGTACCAGATAATTATATTTATTTGGTCACTGATCGTCTAAATGAGCAACAGTATTCACGTGCATCACCTCCTAGAATAAATGCCTTTTTTAAAGTCTACCCATTATTTTAACTCATGAATTACCATTTTGATACATAAACCAGTACCAGCAAATGGTTGTTTCTTTTAAGATTTATGTGGGTGGGACACAGATTTCTGAACATCTCTGCTGAAGTATCACTCTGTGTTCTATGCCTGTATGTGGATAAGGATGTGGGATGATGGACCATCAAAATTGTTACTAGTGCTTCCTTCAGGATCCTAAAAAGAAGGTAGATCCTATTAATGTCCCATCTGCTCTGACTTACGTTTAACCGTAGTTATCTTAATCTATTTATATGCATGCTTGGCCCGGCACCACTTTTTCACCAAAGTAGAGAGAATTTTGCTTTGTCATTTTAGAACAAACATCCGTCCGTCCATCTATCCGTCCATCCATCCATCCATCCATCCATACATACATACACTGAAGTGCCAGAAAAACTGGTACAGACGAGCTTATGCAAAATACATAGCAACGTCACCTATGCACGTACTCTGTTGCATCCACCAGTGCATATATAAAGCGATAGACATCCTCGCCAGATGTCAGAGCTGTTTTCGGCATGACAATGACAAGTAATAATGATTTAAGCGATTTTCAATGCGGTGTCATAGTTGGCGTTCGTGAGATGAGCCATAGTATTTCGGAGGTAGAAACAAAGTTCGGATTTTCACAGACGACCACTGCAAGGGTGTACCGTGACTACAAGAATTTCGGCAAAACCTCCAACATACGATACCAGTGTGGCCGTAAAAAGACATTGGGTGAAAGTGACCATCATCAGCTGTCAAGAATCGTTTCACGCGATAGGCATGCAACACTCTCGCATGTATCATCGGAATTCAATGCTGGATCCTCAACAAGCATCAGCGTCCGGACTGTGCAACGTACCCTGCACGATAAGGGCTTTGGGACCCGACGCCCAACTCGAGTTCCCTTGATCGGTGCACGACACAGAGCTATGCGCCTCGCTTGGGCACGGCAACACTGCCACTGGACATTTGATGACTGGATCAATTAGCCTGGTCTGACGAGTCACGTATCCAACTGTATCGGGCAGATGGAAGGATTCGTGTGTGGCGCAAACCCCATGAAGCCATGGATCCCACCTATCAACAGGTAACTGTACCGGCTGGTGGTGGTGGCGGGGAAGGGGGGGGTGTAATGGTATGGGGGTGTTTAGCTGGACTTTACTGGGACCCCTGGTACGTCTACAAACGTCTGTGACTGGCCATTGCTATGTGCGCATCCTTTCTGACAAGGTACACCTGTTCATGTCCTGCATTCATGCTGATGGGTTGAGCCTGTTACAACAGGACAATGCACCTCCACACAAGTGTCAGGATGCTACATTATGGTTAGAGGTGCATTCATCTGAGTTTGGGGTGTTGCCATTCCCACCCAAGTCTCCAGATCTGAACGTGATAGAACACATTTGAGATGCCAAGCAACGCGCTATCAGACAAGGAATCCGAGAATTCGGAATACACCCGAATTGTGGAATGCTCTGCAGGAAGTATTGTGTGCATTGCCTACAGCATATTTCCAGAAGCTAGTGGAGTCCATGCCCCGTCGTATTTCTGCAGTCCTGAGCTCCCGCGGGGGACCTACCAAGTATTAGACTGGTGTACCAGTTTTCTGGCACTTCAGTGTACATACATACATACACTGAAGAGCAATTGAATTAGAGACAGCTGGCATTATGCAAATGTGGCTCTGTGGGTGGCCCTGTAAATGGAAACATGATGTATGCAGCGATCCGACGGAAATCAGTAAGAGTCGGACGCAGTATGGGTAAGACGAAGGATCTAAGCGCATTTGATTGTGGGCAAATTGTTGAACCCCTACGAATGGGTCACTCCATCTCGGAAGTCGTGCAGGCACTGGGATTTTTACAAGCCACTGTGTCACGGGTGCACTGTGAGTACATGGAATCCGGTAAAACCATCCCTACAAGGGCCAACTGCGGTGGACAACAGCGTGTGGATGAGCGGGGTCATCGTCAGCTAGCTCGCATTGTAACAGCGGATAGACGGGCCACAGTGCAAGAAATCACTCGGCAATTTAACGCTGGTGCACAAAAACGTGTAAGCAGCCACATCATCCAGAACCATCTCCTCGCTATGGGGTACAGAAGCCATCGTCCCATGATGGTACCGCTGCTGACCGCACATCACAGGGTGCAAAGATTAGCATGAGCGTGGGAACATCTCCACTGGACCCTAGACATGTGGAAAAATGTTGCCGGGACTGATGAGTCGAGATTCACATTGGTACATGCGGATGGCAGGATACGAGTACAGCGCAAACCACATGAAGCAATGGATCCTTCTTGCCAGCAGGGTACTCTTCAAGCTGGTGGGGGTGGCATTCTCGTCTGGGGACTGTGTACGAGGACTGAAATGGGACCCCCTGGTACGTGTGACATCATCCCTCACAGGTCAACATTACCGGGATATCTTTGGATGACCATTTGCTCCTGTTTGTGTGTCTTCAACATCCCACTGGGGACCTCATCCTGCAACAAGACAATGCACAGTGCCATCACTCCCAAATTGTATCTGAATGGTTGGATGAACCCTCCACTGACGTGACCTAGCTTCCTTGGCCAGCTAGGTCACCTGACCTCAATCCCATTGAACACTATGGGATGTGATCGAGAGAGACGCCCGCAGCTCTGACCGCCCCTTCATCAAATCTTCATGAATTGTGGGAGCTTGTTCAGAGGTCGTGGATCCATATGGCTTCCCAACGCTTCCGGTGTCTTGTCGAGTCCATGCCGAGACGAATCGCTGCCGTCATCAGGGCGAAAGGTGATGCTATACATTACTAGACAGGTATCTCTAATTAAATTGCTCTTTAGTGTACATATCACTAAGCTGTTCTCTGAGATTCAGAGGTTAGCTCCACAAAGAAATACAAACTACCAGATAATTTTTACTTACTGTTGCTGTATCAAACTCCTCTATTTACAGCTATCTTGACATACAACTTGGGCTTCACTAACATCCATCACACGCCATACACAAGACCTTCTATAACATCATACTCATAATATTTTTCTCATACAGACACTCCTAAATCTAATCCTCCCATGAATTCCTTGGCTTTCCTCTGCTTTTCCTTCCTGCCACTTGGGCTAAAAAGATTTTCTTAGAAAACATCACTCATTCTTCTAACATGGCCAAACCACAGAAGCATATTAGTCTCCACCTTGCTAACAACATTTTGCCTCACATTACACAACTGCAACACATCTTTATTCCTCAAACAATCAGAATGTGTCTTGCCACAAACTCCCTGTAAGTAACGCATTTCTCCAGCACACAAACGACTCCCATGTTTCTTCTGGAGTACCCAGGTTTCACTGCCATACATCAGAGTAGGAAAAATTACACTCTCATACACATGCAGGACTCTCTTGAGAACCTATCATTCCTGTGAACATCTCCAAAAGCGACTATGACTTTCAATGAAGAATTCACTCGCCTACTAATTTCACCATCCAATTTGTTCTCTTGGTCAAACATGCTTCCTAAATACACAAACTCATTCACCTGGTCAATCACTGTGCCATTTAGACTTATATTACAGTCAGTACTACCAGTTCCTCTCTCAAAAACCATAACTTTGGTCTTTCCCTTATTTATACTCAGTTGGAATTTCATGCAAGTTTTGTACATCCGGAACAAAATACTCTGCAACTCATTTTTGCTCTCTGCCAACAGGACAGTGTCGTCAGCATACAGCCGTCTGCACACACCAATATCACCGAAACATAAACCAGTATTAACTTTTTGGCATCACGCATGCCTGCATCCATAAATATACACTGCTGGACAATTGCTAAGGACGGATCATAAACGGCTATATAGCGCATAAAAAAGTAAGTGTGGTTGGATGCCAAGTGAAATAAAATAATGTCAGAATGCCAGGACACTACAAGAAAGACAATTTATTGTGCTCTGAAATCCAGAAGGCTTTGGAACGTGTTCAAGGGACAAACAAACAGGCCATTTTGTACAGAATACGTAAACGTGAAAAAAAATGCAATTACCGTCCGCAGGCGTTCCGGCGTAAGATGTCAATACGGGATATGGCCACCATGGAGGGCGATGCAAGATTCCACACGTCGTGTCATGCTTTGCACAACATTATCAAGCAGCTGTTGGGGTAATTTATCCCATTCCTCTGTCAGTGCATGGATGAGGGTGACCTTGTTTATTGGAGGGCATTGGCGACCAGCAAGACTCCTCCCCAAAGCATCCCACACATTTTCAATGGGATTCAGATCTGGAGAATGTGCTGGCCATACGAGGCGTTGAATATCCTCGCTCTCAAGACACTACTGGACAGCGACTGTTCGATGACATGTTGCGTTGTCGTCCATGAAAATGAATCTATCACCGACAGCACCACGGAACATGCAAACATGAGGTAGCAGAACAACATTAATGTATCGTTGGCCAGTCATAGTCCCAGTTGGAAGCACATAGAGGGACGTACGGCCATTGATCATGATGCCAGCCCATACCATGACACTACATGTCGGATATCGGTCCCTTTCCTGTATGTTTGCTGGACAATATGCAGTACCACTATTACGCCAGATCAGTTGTCGTCAACAATCAGACAATAGACTGTATCTACTCTCATCTGAGAAGAGGACAGCAGACCAGTCGTTATCAGTCCAATTGCGATGTTGATGGCACCATTGCAAACGGGCGGTACGGTGACGTCTGGACAATGGGATGCACACAACAGGACGGCGGGCGTATAGTCCTCCTTCATGCAAACGTCTGGCGACAGTTTTTCGGAGATCCGCTTGCCAGTAGCAGCCATAAACTGATTTGCTACCTCACTAGCTGTGCTGCGCCGGTGTCTTTTTGTTGATAGCACTATGTACCGATCTTCTGCAGGTGTCTTACTGCGAACACGACCTCCCCCGTGACGTTTGCTACACTCTCTATTTGTTTGAAATGATTTCCAAAGCCTTGAAACAACACTGTGACTGACGTTGAACTCCATGGCAACATCTGTTATTTTTCACCCTTCTTCAATCTTGCCAATAATACGGCCACGCGTAAAATCATCTAGGTAATGTCGGGAAGACATACTGAAAATTGCAAGTTCGTCAATTGATTCTTTCCCTTTCAACTTTGCGTTTGAACAACAACGGTCAATACGCGTCAAATCCTTTATATCTCTTATCAGCGCTATGACGTCACGAACAAGTTCGGCAATCCAAAATTTGCATACATACGCACAACACGTCTTACTGTATCCCGCACTTATGCTAATTTCCATATTTTCCTGCCTTCCATTTTATGGTTGCTATCGTTGCTATTGTCATCCGTCCTTAGCAATTGTCCAGCAGTGTATTAAACAGCCATGGTGACATTACACAGCCTTGTCTGACTCCAACATTAATAGAAAACCATTTTGATAAAACACCATTCACTCGTACAAAAGCTCTACTGCCAGCATACATGGCTTTTACACTATTAAGTAGATTGCCAGAAACACCATATTAATTCAAAAGCTTTCGCAAAAGTGTCCTATTTACTCGTTCGTAAGCTTTCTCTAAATCTATGAAGGCAGCAAAAACTTTCTTACCAACAGCCAGATACTTTTCAATCATCATGCAAAATGCAAAAATTTGGTTAGTGCAGCCTTTACCAGGCATAAAATCACTCTGAGCATCCCATACTTTCTCTGATGTATATATATATATAGATAGAAGGAAAAAAACATTTTAGATAGATAATATTAAAATCAAATGAAGTTAACATTTCTTATTCACAAGTATTAAAATAATTATTTGTTCTTTCCAAATAATCCAGAAAAAGAGAATACTAGAAACAGTAGGCCTATTCTCAAGTGGTCTACGGGGAAATGTCCCTGTGGGCCAATCCGCCCCTTATGGGGTGGTAAAAAAACAATTTTTTTTCTAATATAAAAGTTATGTCAAAAAACATCATACTTGAAAATCTATATTTCAAAGAGCTCATTAAAAAGAACGTAACTGGAATCCACCAAAATATCTCAAAGTGGCATGTTCCAAAGTTAGCACAAAATCTAAATATCTCTTGGCTCAAAAAGTAATCCCGAAAGAAATGCATTGCCTTAAAACAAATAATTTCAGCCGTCCTAGTGGCTCAGTGGTCTAAGCGCTGGCTTATGACTATTCGCTCAAGATGGGTCTGGGTTCGAATCCCGGTGAGGCATGGATGTTGTGTTTGTTTTATGGCCCTGGCTCTCTCCCTTCCCCGGAATCAGTGACCCTAAATATTCGGGAATATAGCCCACTGAGTTGCTCATGAGGGTCGTTGAAGCTTTAGTGAAAAAAAATGGCATAAAACATAAAGCGATGCTCTCAGCATGCAAGGGAAAACCCATGGTTTCAGCAAGATGGTGTACCACTCTATAACTACCTGATCTGTGGTCTCAAAGAACTCTAGATTTGACACCATTAGATTATTTCCTGTAAGGTCATTGAAAAACGATTTTTAGTTTGAGTGAACTGCATGCAATGGACAAATAACAAATCAGAATACGTTTAGAATGTGACAGATTATCCTAGAGAATTGTACATTCAGCTACGCATGATGTTATTCACTTTGAATATGTTATTCGCAGCTGTAAATTTTTCTCCATCATGTGGCAATGTTTCTTGTTATAAGCTTCTCATTAAAGAAAGAATTTATCATTGTAAATGAACAAGAAAAATGTCATTAAATGAAGTGTGCAGTTGTGTCTGAACTGAAACTTACCTATTGCTCTAACTGTTAAGTAGATAATTTCCAACACATGAAACTAATTTCAGATAACATACACAGTAAAACCACAGAAGCATGTGATTAGCATTACTTTACATAGCAGTACTATTTAATTAAGTAAGCACACCAGACAAAAAATTAGTCATCCCTGGCAGAACTTACCTAATAACGGGTGACAGCGCCTCCTAGCCTTGATAACAGCATGAATCCGGTGTGATAGAGACTCCACGAGGTTGTGGATGTATTGAGCATTGATTTGTAGCCACTCGTGTGTCAATTGGTCCTGAAGTTCCGCGAGTGCGTAGGTGTCTCTTTCCGGTGTTTAACTTTCTGTTCCAAATGATCCCACAGTTTTCCAATAGGATTTAAATCTGGGGATTTGGCAGGCCAGATCAAGATTTAAATCCTATGTTGGGAGATAAATGCCAGATCAAGATTTAAATCCTATGTTTTTAGATAAATCAAGATTTAAATCCCATGTTGGAAGATAAGTCAAGGTGAGACAGTGTTGCTGATTTTTCGGCATGCCACTCACACACAGTTTCAGCCCTGTGCACATGACAATTGTTGTCTTGGAAAGCAGGAGTGGCAATGTGATACTGCTCCTGGAGGTGCAGGACAAAGGGCAACACTTCGTCATTCAGAATGCAGAGGTATGCAAGCTGGTTCAAATTCATTGTCACTGCAACAAGAGGGCCCATTTTGTGGTACGAAAAACATTCCCAAAACATCACAGAACCCCCTCCAGCTTGAACAACACCTTCGACATAATCAGGATTAAAGGCTGCATTGGGCCTGGGATGCACTCGTACCCTCGCATCATTGGTGTACAAACAAAAACGAGACTCATCAGACCAAATTGCTCGTTTCCAATCCTCCACAGTAAAGTTTTGGTGCCTCTGAGCTCATTGATAACGTGCGACTTTGTGACTTACTGTTAAAATAGGCCTCTTCTGTGGTCCTCTGCTCCAGATGTCCATCGCATGCAGTTCTCATAGCAATGTCCTTTCGGAAATTGGTTGGAGTAGACTTTCATTGGCTGTCTGGAGTAATTGTCTCCTGGTTTGAAACCGATTTGCAGTTACTAGGCGTGAAACATGGCAGTGGTCCTTGTTGGTGGGAATAATTTTCCGGCCACCGCAGTTATGTCACCGATTTTCAGTTGACTGCGAACTACACCACTGTTTGTAGACCTGCTGGACAGTATGCTTTGACACACCAACAAATTGGACGACTTCATTCACTTTGTGTCCATGGGCATGGCCAAACCCGATGGATCCTTTTTTTGCCCTTCAGTAACGTCTGTCTTACGACCCATATTGCAGACTATATTCAACACACACATTGCTCTTCACCGCTGCACGAGACAGAAACGATCCTGTAGACCACGTCAGTGTTATTTATCTCCCAGCAATGCTATCACGGCGTCCTCTGTGCAACCGGTAACTTCCTACTGCCATTTCTGTAAGGGGTGACTAATTTTATAAGTTTCTCACTAGTATGACTTTTTTTTTTATTAGTTTCTCACTAGTATGACTTTTGTTTTATTAGTTTCTCACTAGTATGACTTTTGTTTTATTTGTTTCTTACTAGTATGGCATTGTTTTCATTGCTAGAGAATTTTCACTGTAACATCTGTGATAAGATATCACCAAAAAGAGCAATGTCACTATTGTTTCAAAACTGTACATTCCTTAAAGTAGAAAATATGAGAAAATTATTCTTCATAGCAACAGCTATGCTAAGGAAAACTATTTTTTCAAATATGTCTTCTCAGAGCAGAGATAGCAAGAAAAATGTTTTGACATTTACACCCCAAGTGAGAAAGTTGTGGATCATTTAAAGCGAATAATGTTCCCAATATTCACTGTAGGGAATGGCACTACAGTGCCATTCACTACAGTGAATGGCATTGATGATAATTATTGATGTCTGTTTGTATAGTCCTTGATTGTGTCCATTTCTTCTTTTAAAGATTGACGACACGTTTGATGGTAAAAGATTTTTTAATTGCATTGTATATAATTCTTTCACGCATTCTTTGTATTGTATCCATAGTTGTATTTTATTTGAACTGAAACTCTGGTTGCAATTTCAACCTGGCCTCTTTGCAACAAGAATATTCTACATGTCCAAGACACGCTATATGCATACTTCAATTTCAAGATACTAGATGAAGAATCCTATTATGAAACACCTCCACAAGGTGAGTGCTAGATGACATAATAACTTAAACATGTTGTAATATTTCAAAGTCATATATGAAGAATGAATGCAAAGATGTTTTTGCTGCAAATATGCACACGAAACATAGAACATATATAACGTGTGAAACATTTGTACATATAGTGTGTAGCTATTATTCAATTATATTACCATGTAAAATATATTTTTGGAAGTTTATACTAACCAAAATTCCATTAAGAAATTCTTCAATAGCATTCTTAGAAGTGGAGATGTAGTTGTAAACAGGAACACATGCTAACACCATCTAGCTACAAGAATGTGAAGTACAAACATCCCTGGAGTACACATAAACTGTTCCACAAGGTGAATGGTACCCTCTGTTGAAAGAATTTTTTAAAACGGACTTTTTGAAGAAGAAATATTGAGGAAAACATATTAAATATTTGTGCCTCCAGTGGGAAAATTGTGTATTATTTCGGACAGGAAATGTGCACAAAATGTTTTCATATTTAGTAGTATCTGATCAAGAATGGGGGTTTTCAATCGGACTTTTAGACACGTAGATATTGCTGTAAATGAAGATGTGACTTATGCCCTCTAATGGCAAATTTGTGCATTAAGAAAATAAATCTGAAATTATACGCAAAACATTTTGCGCCAGGAATACTTTTCATCAAAGAAAGAAATTTTCAAATAAGACATACACCTACACCTATCCCCACCACCACCACTACCAGCAGAAAACGTGTGCGTTAAGATTAAAAGCACATATGCTGACCTGATGAATCACAACATGCACTGCATTCTATCAACAGTCAAGTCTGCATTTGGCATCAGCAGTATGAGGCCACATGTCCATAATGCACAGCACCGACTATCCAGGCTGCTGGTTGTATGATATGGGGCATGTTTAGCTGGCATGCATTGAGACCTCTGGTACATATGGACCGACATATGGATGCTGTCTACTACCAGGGACTGCTTGCTGACCATGCACAACCCACAATGTTGTACCTAGCTTAGGTCTTGATCACCTGTAAACATTCGTAGTGAGTTTTGCTCCAAATGTTTACAAGTGATCAGGACCTAAGCTGGGTTGAAAGCTTCCGCATTTCTAATATTTCTTAATGTAACAAGTGTTGTTGTTGCTTTCCCCCTACAACCTACATTTATCTGTTACGTGTGTATTTCATTCTTTCTATTAATGCTGTACCTTCACCCAGAGGGGGATGGACTCTTCCAGGATGATAATGCCCTTTGTCATCAGGCCCACCCCATGCAGCAGAATGGTTCAACAAATACAGTACTGATATGGTACATCTCAAAATGGTCCCAGACTTGCCCTATATCAACCCAACTGAACATCTGTGGGATGTCATGGGACACCAAGCAAGGCACAAGATTCATACACATTTACAAAAAATAAATTCCAGGAGTTCATCAAAACAATTCCAGGAGCTTAAATTTTTTGCTAGAATCACTGTGCTTTGTTTCATATTTTGCAAACTGGGGTGAAATTTACTATGCATTTAGAGTTCTTATGAAGTACTCTTTGTCCCACTGTTATAGAGTGAGTGTTATATATGTTATCAGTGTGTGTTATTATGTACATCTTTAATGAAGTGGCTAAATCTCACAGTATAAAAATTCCTCTGCATAAAACTTACATGAAGCAATCTGGAACTTAGCACAGTGATAATACAAATTAACAAGTTTGGCATGGCACTGAAGATTCCCTATTCCATAGCAATCTATTCCCATGCATACTGATGGCAGTGAGGCCACATGCCAATCTCCTTCAGTGAGGAAAGTGTGTGCTAGAACAAAGAGCCATCTTGGACCCACGGATAGGTTCCCACACACTGTTGCAACCCCAACTGCACACAACATCTATACCACAAACCAGTATGTGATGCCTAATGCAGAAACATGTATACAGAAATTCCTTGTAAAATTCTTCTGAACAACAGTTTGGAAAAAAAAAGAAGTGGCAACAAATAAGTGTGATGCCACTGAATGACAAAATTTTATACCACATTCTGTCAAAGTTCTTCCCACTCAGTTTTATACTACATATATGAAAGGATAGGATTTCTAGATATAGGTGAATACGACTGTATATGTTTTTCATAATGATAAAATTGCTTTGAAAACATTGCATTTAGTTAGGTTATGATATATTAAAATATATATATATATATATATATATATATATTTAAAAAAAAGGAAATAGATACCAACCTCTGATTTCAATAAGTCATTTGATTTCGTTGGCTTCTTTTGCAAATATGAGATTCTGCTACCTGATGTAACTTGTTTCACTGGGCAAAAAAAAAAAAAATCATGGATCATGAAACACCAAACAACATGTAAATTACAATTAAACACAACAAGCTCATTAATCAAGAGATTCAGGAGTAAGATGAGATGACTGTTAAAAACAAAACTCTTAACAAATGTAGTGAAATAGGCAGGGCTCGAATACATTCCAGATCTATGAGACGGCTCCCAAAATTTAGGAGACAGGAGAAACGAAGTCCAATTTCAAATAATAATGCATATACAAAAACAAGTCTGGTGATGATGGTGGAACGAAAAGTGATAAACTGTATTTATTGCATTTTTTTTTTTTTACCCAAACCATTTATTGCAAAATAAAAAGTTTCAATTTGCTTTGTAATTTTCTTTTCCTATTCTTCCAGTTGCTGATCTCAAAAAATTAAAATTTTAGATTTAGATTTTATCAAAATACTTATTTGCAGAAGTTATGTATTGTACACACTAATTCAAAGTATCGTATTTTTTCCTTCGGATAATCTGCAAACTATAAAAATCCTCCTAAGATAAGTGCCGGCATATAATCCACAGGCCGTGCAAAACAATATCCGACGACCATGCAATTCGGGGGGGGGGCATCGTATAATGTGCACTTGTCATGTTAATCATAAATCATTATTTCCGACAGAAAAGCCGTGCTTCACAGGATGACCGACGCAGAAGTCCAAAGATGAAACAAAGAAAAACGATCATGTTATTAAAAAAGTAATGCCATTTTTAAGTACTTTTGCAGTACTTTTAAGTAAAATCTCTAGCTTTTGCAGCATTACCATAGTTCATTAGTTAGACCTAAAAATCCATCCATTACGTACACTCCATAGTATTTGCCTCTTTTCTGAATATGTTTCAACTGAATAGAAAAAAAAACATGACTAATATGATTAGCGCAGCAAAACTAACCAATATGATTCATAAAGAGGTTACCTACCATAGAATAGCTCTGCGGGCTTTTCATAGCAGGTAGGCTCCATTGTGATCATATTTTCTGTCAGAGTGCTCGTAAGTACAAAAAAAATATATATATATATATATACTTTCAATCTCTTTGCGGTACTTGATCTCAGTGTCGCATTACTTTTCTTCTGCTACCACATTTTATGTACTTTACCAATAAAATCACCTATCCTGACAATTACCTCATGGGTTTTTTAACATGCCACACTTTTTTTTGTTCCTTCTCCCCTTTTACTGGTATCTGCAGTACCTAAATTTATAATTTTTAATGGATAATATACAGATTACACAACAGAAATTACAGTATTTACTGCAAATTACAAAATCTGAGGTAAAAAAAAAAAAAAAATGGGTACCAAGACCAGATTTCTAGGCGCCTGGGCAACATGGCGCCCGGGATTTGTCAAGCCCTGGAAATAGGTAATACATATATAAAATAAAACAAACAGAGAATGAAAACATTGACAGCATGATATTCACAAGGCTGCAAAAAGCCACAAATCCATAACAGACTGCACCTATAACGAAACTCCCAAGTTTACAGGAAAGCCACTCAAATACATACCTTTCTCTTTCACAGAAAATTCTGAGTGTAAACAATATGTATTATTGAATTTTTAGATAAAGTGAAAAAAAAATATTACCCCATTTTTTCCTGTCACTTCACACTCTACACATTAAAAAAAAAAAGAATTTAGGCAATTTATTTTTGTCAATTCTATATTTCAAGAAATTTGTCTGACTTTACTTCTGTTTCCCTTTCTCAAAATCCACTTCTTCATTGCTGGCTCTACAATTCATCACTTTGTAATTAAAATCTCATCTTGAAAATTAGTCAAGTAAACTGCTTATTCGCATATCTCTAGACAAGCGTAAGCTAATAAAATGCCAAATAGGCATTTGTTTTTATATATGGCACTAATTTTCAGCTTAAAAGTCAGTCACATTTTTTTACTTAGCAGAAAAGTACTAAACATTTCTGAAATTTACAGTACAATATATTTTAACCTTCCCTTTGTGGGCAGAAAAAAGTTCTAGAAATTTTCAGATATCAAAGATATAAGCAGATTCAGTTAGTGGCATCTAATAGAGAAGCTCGTCATAAACAGAAAGTTGTTCTTATCAGACAGAAGGAAACAGAAAGCAATATTAATCAACACCTTAAAACTGAGTATGGCAAAATGATGGATGATAAGAATACGCAAAGGAACGCTTATAGTAAATCCATTTATTTTTTTGATGTAAGCTTGGCAAATTTTTATACAAATTTACATCAAGAAAATAAACAGATTTACTATGCTAGAAGTGTTCCTTGCATATTCTTAATCTGGTGTATTTAAAATAAGAGGATGATTAGAATTCATGAAACTGTCAGGACAAAGGACTGCAAGCGTTCATGAATATGACCAGCAGCAGCTATCTGAAAAAAGCAAACGAACTTGGCACTATACCTTGTGTGGCTGATACCGTCAGAAATTATCATACAGGCTGTTACTGCTGCAACTCAATACTGAATCAGGGAAATGCTGATAATTTTGCAAATGGGTTCCTCAAAGTGTTTTCACAATTCATTTTATGATAGCCCTTGTTTCTAAATGTTGTACAATCAAAGGAAAAGAATGAAAACTGAGGGCCTGTACATATCAACATACCAGATTTTATTTGTTTTTTGATCATTTTAAGAAAAGGGAAAAAAGTGGTGCAGATGTTATCTTTTTTTTAATGACACTCTTGGATTATATCATGCTGCTGGTACAATTCTACTAGCAAATAACATTTCCCAACAAAAATTAATGTACTGAGGAAAGGTTACTATATTCAACCATCTCCTTGGTGCATCCTTGAGTTACTGTCCTTACTGTGCTTCAATGCAATTTACCATAACAAAAAATATTAATAACAGAGACATTTGTGCAAGACAAATATGGATATGTATTTTATTTTCAAAGTTTGTAAGTTCATGCAGAAAACAACCACATCCAAGCTAGTCAAGGGGAGGGTCGAAACAAGAATATCAAGTAAACAATTAACAAAAATGATGACAACAGAATACAATGAAGACCAATTAATATAGCAGAAGAATACAGCAGTTTTCATTCCACAATGGACAGGTAGTAGCAGAAAAATAATAATGTTAAAACTAACTCCTTGATATCTGTACGGTGTAATTTTCTAAACTGAAAAAAAAAAAAAAAAAAGATTTCAACGTTACTACCAAAATACTTCGTTTTGCAGCAAATCAAGAATTTTATGTGTTAGATTTACTGGTTCAACTGATCCCAAACTTTTTTTTTTTTATGAAATATTTTCAAATTTTTTGAAAGGACTAACAGCTATACAAAACTGTAACTATTTGAGTACAATACCACAGAAGGGATATGACGCCAAAACCTTTTGCCCTGTGGATTTCACAGCAATCTGTGACAGAATGTGACACATTGTTCAACCTGCTGGGGTGTTAATTCACGGGGAACCATTTGATGATACCTGGACAAGAAACCAAGCTGGTGACGAACAATCGTGGATTGGTAAGACTCCACCTCAGCTGCCAGTTGTTGTGTACTGGTACTGGAGTTCACCATTACCTTTGACCAGGGTGTCAGTGTTGATGGTCACTGGACATCCTAGCCTCAATTTGTCTTTCAGACTAGTGTCTCCAGCACTGAAATGCAGGAACTATTTTCATTCAGTATTGCTGTCCACCATTTCCTCACCCTCAACCACACAAATTTCTCTCACTGCTGCTGCTGCTGTGTTTAACACTTTTTCCCAATAATGGTGTAGGAGTACCCAAACAGCACATTTAGCAACTTCCACCCTCTGCTCACATAACAATGCAGCATGGCTCCATGCCAAATGAATGTTATAAGATATGTGTGTTCCACACCACTGCATTACTTAGCTGTTGCTGGCACGCATTTCACACAGGAATGGAGGCCCAACATTATGTGTAGCTCAAAATGGGACACACTTTTGACTCACTCTCGTGAAATACACAATATGTTTTATGCATTTCTAAGCAGGTGTCTAATGTATCACCAATGGGTGTCAATCCACTTTTCAACTACTGACATGGCTCAAAAATTATATTGCCTAACATGCCTGGGGCATGTAAAAGTTTTGTGCGGGCACACATTTTAATCATAGTGAGAAGAATTGGCAGTGAAACACATAACACAGAAAACATTAGAAGAATTCTTGATATCCTCAGTTTAGCAATCAGAAAGCCCCCACGTACCGTGAAAGCATTGAAATCTAACTTACCCCTAACACCTGTAATACAGATGCACCTTTTCACATACCTATCATTTGGAAAGCTATTTTGAAATCTGGCAACAACTGATGCTTATACCACATGTTTCATTCCATGACTGATGAAAGTAGAAGTCCCTCTCGAAACGTCCCACCACTTATAATTTTTAATGAAACTTATGCGTGATATGAGGATATCAAAAATTCTAACGCATTTTAATCCACTACATACCCAATTGGGCATATAAAAAATCTGACTTCATATGGGATAAAAACTTTCATTTAAAAAAGTAATGTGATTTTATTTCCCATTAAATTTTGTTACTACTCAGAGGCTCCCTCCCTCTGCTTTATTCAATAAAATTAGTGGAGTGTTTTGGGAGATTAAAGGTCAAAATGGATTACCTTGAAAACTAAATTGGCCATAATATAATTATGTAGTATCTCAAAAGAAAGCTCGTGTAATAAGCTTTCAAATGGGCCCAATATGAAATCTATTGACTAATTCAATCTACAGTTATTGCCATTTGTGATAGGAATGGTAGAAACAAAAATGCCTTTTCTGTAAATTTCAAAGTTCTATAACTTATAGAAGTATTGTATGTAGGGAGTTGAAATTTTGCACTGATTGGTTTCTTTATAAAGCCTGCAAGTTCACTATGCTTCATTAAAATGAAAAGGGTTCAAGTAAAAAGTATTACATTTTTGTACTGATCTGACATGGAATGAATGACCCATAGGAAACGCAGTGAAATATAGGTGAGTTCCCTTTCATTACTAGGGGACAATTATGAAATGCAGTAAAAGTACTTTGTTCCTTATATTGTATTGTATTGTATTGTTTCTGAAATGTTTAGAAAAAATTGTACAATATGTGTATTCAGGCAAGTAAACATTTTGGTTTGGGCATGTATTTTTCTGGGAAACATGCCCAACAGGTCATATTACAGCTATGAAAATTTGTTAGCCCTGTTTCCTATGACGCTGAAGTGTATCGTGCAGGAGACGGCATTTGTTTTCAATTTAATAGCTTTTGGTGCACGAGTTAATTTCTTCATATCTCTATGTTCAACATAAAAGCCTTCTATCATAGGAAGTATGATAACAAACTGGTGTGCAAAACTTAAGAATGAAGTGGAATAAGTAAAATAATTTTGTTATTAAATAGCAGCAGCATTCAAACGCAAATTAAAAGAGGACCGTGTTTAGGAACAGGAGCAACAGCACCAGGCCATGATTTCATTTTTTTTTTAGCAAGAGCAACATTTGCTAGTGGTCTAATTTTTTACTAGCAAATTGCATTATCTACTAACGAAAGTTTATTAACATTATACACAAGAAACTTTAACATCTCCCCCTTCATTAGTCAACCATATTTTTCTTCTTTCTTTCTTTTTTTTTTTTTTTTCCACACATCAAAGGTGCTGGGCGCCTTGTGCTGGCACATTTCATGCGATCGCTAACTCCCAGGAACAGAAGCTTGTGGCCCTCCTGTATTGGGAATTAAAACGTGAATACTTATTTTCCCAAAAAGTTAAGCAACTTATGCAATTTTTTTAAAGGCATTGTGATTTGCTGAGAAAAGAAGATACCCCAAATTTTGCCAAAATGCGTTGATAAATTTTACAATTAAGTCTGAGTTTTTTCTATTATGGTAAAGAAACATAGATTTCTTAATAAAAAAATTTAGGTGTAACCTTAAATGTTATCTGTGGATTTGGGCGAAATTTGGGGAATCTGTTTTTCTCAGCAAATCATAGTGCCTTAAAAAATTCGCATAATTTTCTTAAATTTTCGAGAAAATAAAATTTTTACATTTTTATTTCTACTGAAACAGTGAAAAGCAGATGTGATTCTGGTAGATCCGGTCAACGGGGTCAGAAGTGGAGGAGAATTAATGCTTTTAGAGTTGAAATGTTTTACTTCTAGAAAAAGGAAGTAAAACATTTGCCGCCTTTTAGATAAAGGAGGCAAATGTGAGCATAATGCCTAATTTGTTACAATTTACCAGGGGGGGGGGTTCTAGAGTGATAAAAATTTCAGTCTTGGCAATGCCTCCCAGCTTCCACCCAGGAGTGAGTTACAATTAGCCATTCAACAAGTTTCTTGGAAGGAACGTGCAGCCATTGATTTTTTTCCAGCATGCTGCCAATTTTTTTTTTCACGGCACAGAACATTATTCCACACATGCAATGCAGTTGGTGCTTTACATTTCACACTAAAACATTCACAATGTTTCCACAAACAACTTTTGCTAGAAACACTTTTTGTAACTAGCAAAATGCATTTGCTTGCTAGCAATCTGCTATTAACTACTGGTTGAAATTGAGCCCTGAACAGCACATGCATAATAATGGAGCATGACGTGTGGTTTGCATAACGTGAGAATAAAATGCACTCACATAGCCCAGTAACATTAGTTGAACAGAAGCCATGAGATTGTGTGCACAAGACATTCGACTGTGTTTGCTGTGTGCAAGCAAACACAGTCGAATGTCTGGGAGGCTCAAGGAGGGGTAAACTGTGATGAGTGTGGCACAAGAGTTCAGTATTGACCATTGCACTGTATCGCGCTCATGGTCAGTTTCCAGGATTACAAGTATAGCTGTGCAAAAGACCAGTGGTGGTCGTCACCCAAAACCCAAATCCACTGAGGACTGCTATCTGCTCTTACAGGCCAAGAAGGATCAACACCAGACAAAAAATAACCTTGCAAAACCACTGAACATGAGCAGAGGATACACAATATCATGGTTGTGATCAGGTGACTATACAAAAGTGGATTGTTTGCCCAAATGACCCCCAGGCAGCACAGCCTTGCAATTTAACATAGGCCCAACACTGAGCCACCGTCTTCTATTCCCAAGACGGTGGCTCAGTGTTGGGCCTACGTTAAATTGCAAGGCTGTGCTGCCTGGGCCAGTACAATGTGTTCCATTAACAACTGCTCACTTGAGACACCATTTACAGTGATCCAGAGAGGATAAGGACTGGACAGCAGAACAGTGAGGTATGGTATTCTTTACTAATGAGAGAAGATTTAGTCTCCCTAGCAATTCTGGACGTCAGCTAACCTGGATGAGGTAGGCACTTGATATCGCCCCATAAACATCAATGAATGAAAGGGATGCATATCGCAGCTGCAGTCTTCTCGTATGGTGAGGCATTCTGATCGATGGACATACATAGTTCAATGTACTGGAAGAAGGTTACTGCAACTGCCGTATGCTATTGAAATGAGGTAATCCTTCTCCATGTTCATCTATTCTGAGCTACCAATGGCCCACAGTTCATGTTAGCAGACGATAATGCCACACCCCACCACACAGTGGATTTTGATGGGCATTAGAAAGTGAAGACATTTAGCAGATGTACTGTGGCCAGCATGTTCCCCTGATCTACATCCCATAGAACACATGTGGGATGCTCTGGGGCAGGGCTTAATTTAAGCGGTATTGCATCGCAAAGTGCGAATCAAATCGACCTGAATCACTCCACAGATATGATTTTGCTTTGCATACATTGCGATATATTTCATTTTGAACTCCTGTGGACAATAATGCCACACCCCACAACACAGTGGATGTTGATGGGCATTAGAAAGTGAAGGCATTTAGATGATGTACTGTGGCCAGCATGTTCCCCTGATAATCCCATAGAACACATGTGGGATGCTCTGGGGCAGGGCTCAATTTAAGCGGTATTGCATCGCAAAGTGTGAATCAAATCGACCTGGATCACTCCACAGATATGACTTTGCTTTGCATACATTGCGATACATTTCATTTTGAACTCCTGTTATGCAGACCTTCAGTGAACTTTTCAAACTTTTATGATGGCTGCTGTGGCCCTTATGCCAATATTACTTCCCCCCACCAAAGATGATTTCCTCTTCTTTTTAAAGTGTTTTGGAAGATAGAAGTTGTTCAAGGTTAATTCCTGTTAATAGGTGAACCTCAAAGGCCCAAAGGAGGGAATCAGTCATATATTTTCAGACATAACAAGTGATACAGTGGCGTGTCTGAAGGTTTTAGATGTGGCATTATGGCCAAAAGATTGTGATTCCCTTAAAATATCTTAGTCAAGATCAATTTAGGCACATGATTAAACATTTTACCTTATTGCTGCAAGCCAAGAATGGGGGAGCTTAAGGACTTCTGGCTCCAGAATATGGTGACTTCATCAACAGAAGACTTATGGTTCTTCATTTTAAAATCCAAAAGAAATATGTACTGTAATGTTTCTCATCTTTTTGAAATACTTTTAGTTTTGCCAGTGTCTAATGCCATTGTAGAAAGGAGTTTTTCCTACACAAGTTGCATAAAGAGTGATTATCACAGCAGTCTTAGTGAATTTTCATTGGAAAATTTTATGCACATATCTGTTGAAGGACCATCTATGGACAAACTTTCACCTGATGAAGCTGTAAATTTTTTTTTTTTCTAGACCGCATAAACCCAACACACAACCATATCGCAAAAGAAAAATTTGTGGCGTTGAAGAGGAACACCATTAAAAAAGGTAGTAAATAAATAGTGTATCTAAAATTTCTTTCTAGTTTGTTTTCAAGCAGGTACTGGACTGCTATCATAGCAAAATGTCTTAGTGCTAATTAAAAGTTTCTCATTGCTACACAAAACTTAATTTGTATAGCAAATGTTGCAACACATTTATTTTTTCTTAAATCAAGCCCTGCTCTGGGGAGCGGCACATCAACATAAGGATGGGCGACATTACTGCAACAACTCAACAACCTAGTGCGAAGTATGGACAGACAGTGCAAATCATACATTGACATTAGGGTGTAATCATATCACCTACTGTGGACCTCCTTTCCCTTCGTACCATCTTTGGTAGTGATACATTTGTATCATGGCACCCAGTGCTATGCATCCAATTGTGAATAAAGTTCCACTATATCCTTTAGTATCTGCAGTTGTTTCCATCACCATTTTGGTAAGTAATGAAGTTCATATGATTTAAATTTCACCTATCCAGGCTGCTCCTGTGCTGCACTGCAGGTCCTTAAGTTTTGCACACCCCTGTAGTTCAACTACGACAGGCACTGAGCTGAGAGTGACAGGAAGTGGAATTCTATATAGAATTCCATGTCCTATCACACTCAGTTCAATGGCCTCAAGAAGCTGATGGAAACAGTCTCACATAATATGGTCAATAAAGTTGTCATGTAAAGTTTCACATGTAAAGTTGCACATGTAAAGTTGTCAGTCTTTGTTATATTTTGAAAAAAGTGACACTATTCAACCAGTTTCCAAATGATCTTCCCTCTAGAACAAAACTACAAAACTCAGATACAAAGACAAAGATGTGAACAGTAAGAAATAATACCTTTAGTTTGTGATTCTTCATCACTTCGTGTTCTTCTTTCACAGATACTAATGTTAAGAGGTGGCTCATTGAAAATATATACAACTTTGTCATGGAGATCAGCATTTCCAGTCATAGCCAGAAGTTCTAAAATACGTTCGTGATTTTCCAATGCACGTAGCTAGAATACAAAAATAATAAACAAATTCTTTGCAGTAAAATCTTCAAAATTGCAAAAATAACATTACATCCATCAACAGCATATGAACTTCAAAAACTTCAAAGCTGCACAACACAATTATGCCATACTTCCATACACATGGTTCCCATTAGAATTCATTATATCATTTGTGTAAAAAAATCCCACACTGTCTATTAAAACACCTTGCCAAGCATTAAAATATTTTTTAAGAGCACGAAACCTGCTTCACATGAATAAAAGTCATTTTCAGGTAGTTAATTCTGGTGCCCCAATGTGATTTAAGGCCATGGAAAGGAAGCTCCAGTCATTTCTAATTGTTTAAATAATTTGAATTCAGAGTGGTAACACAATTACACTACCAATTATGTGTGTAGGATATCTTCGTGCAAACACTCTGAATTCAAATTATTTAAACAATTAGAAATGGTTGTAGCTTCTTTTTTTAGAAGCTACAGCCATTTCTAATTGTTTAAATAATTTGAATTTAGAGTGATAACAGAATTACGCTACCAATTATGTGTGTAGGATATCTTCGTGCAAACACTCTGAATTCAAATTATTTAAACAATTAGAAATGGCTGTAGCTTCTAAAAAGAAGCTACAGCCATTTCTAATTGTTTAAATAATTTGAATTCAAAGTGGTAACACAATTACACTACCAATTATGTGTGTAGGATAACTTCGTGCAAATCACATAGATGAAAGTTCAAAACTCTGCATACTCTGCACGATAAAAAACTCAAATAATAATAAAATCAATTCTAGTTAAAAGGTTTAATACATTTAAAAGACTTTAAAAGATCACACAAGATCTTTCAAACTGGCAACCAGTTCATTATCAGGTGCAAAAACAACTGAGATTAGTACAGATGACCAAAGGTTTATATCTAAAAACAGATGTAAGTTCATGATGTGTAGTGAGCAGCACAGCGCAGTCTCACCAATAAGCTGTGCTGTATATACAAGAGTTTGAAGCCTATGTTATGTTCACGGGGTGGAGAAGGGGCCTTCTCCCGCTCCGACTTCGTAAACAGAGGTATCTATGGTTGTGGGATCAAATATGAATAGTCGTCATTACAACAGACATTTCCATAACTATGGATAAATAAGCTCTCAGTAATTAATGTGGAGTTCTTAGTACTTAGACTTCTTAGACTGAAAGCTTCTTCCCAAACCGGATAGTGGGTCCCTTTATTCGAAAGGCATGAGACTGAAGTTCATTCGGAAGAATTTTACCCCACCACACATGTGGATAAGTTTTGTATTGTATCCCAGGCTGAAGGTATTATCTGTGCACTAAGCCTTACACAACAGAAATTAGTGTGTCACACCATGGCTAGGGCCACTGAATGAAACTCATTACTTGAAGCGTATTGGACTTAAACTCATTCAATATAAGGAAGAATGTAAACAACTAAAACTTCTGCGTGCTAACCCAGATCTCTCCTTTGTATCAGCGGATAAAACACAATGGATTATAATCTTAAATAAATCTGATTATACCACAAGAGTGTTGGATGCTGTTAAGAAAATTCCACACTCAATAGTCAAATCTGACCCCACAGCAGCAACCATCTTTGTCTTAACCCTTTAACAACCATAACGGCCATACATACAAACAGCAATAGCCACTCGAAACGCCTGTCTAGAGTGAGTCAGATTTCCTACCCTTGCTTGTTCTTTAAATTTTCTCGATCTATGAGGGACCAGCAGAAGTCACTCTCAGTCAATATTGTTGTTATTAAACAAACAAGTTAACTAACAGACAGTTTCGGGCATTATGGTATTTAGAGTGATACAAGATTTTTGAGTCATGGTCGTTAAAGTGTTAAGTAAACTTAAAAATCATGGAGCACTTCCCACATGCATAACCTCTGCCATACATCCACCTAATTGGCTCCAGAGTTCCTGAGATGTTTGGCAAAATCAAACTTTACAAAGCAAGGTTCGTACTCTTTCAAGCAAAATAAATTCAAGCACTTTTCAAGGACTCTTTAAACCCGAATTAATATATGTGTACTGTCAGCCAGTCAGTAGCTAGGTATTTTAGTAAGTTCAGACCATTAATCTAACTGGGGCAGGCACATCTTCAATGACCTGCCGTTACTCTTTGTCCACAGTTAGTTTATTTTATTAACATTCAACTGCCCCTCCGTTTTGGTATTTTTCGAAATCATTTCATCTTGTGGAATATTTTGAAAGTATTTCGTATTCATTTACTGGTATAACACTTATTGTTTGCTTTAACCTTTTATTTTTGATGCAATGCTTTGATGCATTTTTTTTTTTTGGTGCAGTCAGGGTATGAAAGGGTCCATGCATGAAGCACAAACAATTCCTGGACGTTCCACCCTCCGGCAAGAACGCGTCCCTAACCCTAGTAAACAGACGCCCATCAAAATTTGTCAATACATCATTCTACTTATTTTACTCACATGGCTGATGCTTTACTCTGTAGTGATATCATATTCAAGACACCAGCTGTCCACACACTCCCCTGGGTTGAAAGTTCTGTGTTATTTGATCTGCTTGGTGTTTTATCGGAACTAAACAGAAATTTCCTATACGTTTTAGCACAAAAAGTTATTTTACACATGCTCTTTCACATCATTACTTAAAAAACAATTTTTTTTTGTACTATTTACAGAGCCTTAAACTTTTTCAAGTACTTTCAAGGACTCGAAAATGAACTTTTTTATTCAAGGACTTGAAAATGAACTTTCTTTATTCAAGGACTTTTCAAGCTTTTCAAGGAGCGTACGAACTATGCAAAGAGGGCCACCTAGTTTGCCCCCTTGTATCGGGTTATGCTAACCCCTCCCGTTCTCTGGAAAAGGTCTTGGATAAATTCCTCATGCCATTAACTACCACCTCCCAGCTTTCTGTTTTCGGCTCTACTCAGGCACTGGATTTGATTAGGGCCTTCAACCCAGGTGGTAACCCTTTTTTGATGGCCTCCCTTGACATTATTTCAATCCACCCAAATGTCCCACAGGTTCACGGCATTATTGAATCAAAACTTACTACCATGGGCAATCTTTCTCTCCCTGTGATTTTTTATTTTTTTATTTTGATTGGAGGTTTAACGACCACCGAGAGCAACTCAATGGGCTATAAGCAGTCGCCCGTCCCTAAGTTAAGGTCACTGGTTCCAGGGAAGGGAGACAACCAGTGCCGTAAGACAAACACAACATCCATGCCTCACCGGGATTTGAACCCGGACCCTGTTCGGACAAATGATCAGAGGCCATTGCTTAGACCACTGCGCCACCGGGGCGGCCTCCCTGTGATCCAAGCAGTATCGTGTGTGCTACGATCAACACACAAATGCACATACTTCCGCTTCAACGATGTCATTTATTGTCAAACCGAGGGTGCCCCACTCTCAGAGATCATCTTGCAAACATTAGAAGACAAGGTTTGGGCTGTGTGTCCCTTAAAACTTAGCCTCTACCTTAGATACATTGACGATATTGTGCATTTTTGGCCCCATTCTAAAGATAATTTTATGCAATTTGCTGATATAATGTCATGTCAGTTTTCCACCATCAAATTCACTGTTGAAATTGAACAATCCAATTCATCCCCTTCCTTGATTTCTTATTACAATGCAACCCTATTACTCAGGACCTTACTTATTCTGCGTGTCGCAAGCCCTTCCCTTGTTCGGTGCTCATCTAATGTCTTCTGCCGATCCATTAAAGTATAAGATGTTGTCATTGTACTTCATGGTTTGCCGAGCATATACCTACTCTTCCAACTACAGACTATGACAGATTGAGCTTAAAGGAACAGTAAACTTAAAAAAAAAGGTCCTCAAAAATACGAATGTTTGCTGTCATGTTATGCGGGTGACGAAGTGATGCTCATAGAGCCAAAATTTGTTTCCCTACGACCATTGGGAGCTCAGTAAACAACCAACAAAGTTTCTGGTGATGACGTTACACTAGAAAAGTGGTCAGTCAGACCACTTCTCGCACCAGCGGTACAGCATCTGTTTACTCGGCTGGCGCGGTAGGGATTGTGAGGGAAAGTACGAGGTAATTAGTGTCAGGAATTTCCTTGTGTTGCACGTGTCCTGTTTGCTAGTCATCAAACTTTCTACTGCAATTTACACAACTGGAATGAATTTTAAGCAGTTTACGGATTTCGCTGAAACCCTTGGTTTACAATCACTCAGTAGCACTACTTTTTACAAAGTGAAATTTTTAGTTGGGGTAATAATCAAGTTTACGTAGCACAGTATGAAAAAACAAATTACTGACGATTTAAAATTATGCGATTCTGAAATTTGGGTGAGCGGAGATGGACAGTTTGATTCGCCAGGTTTTTGCGCCAAATACTGTGCATATTCCATTATGGATATTCGCAAGGGAAATATCGTTTGTATTGTCGTCCAAAAAGGTGTTTTTGATGGGGACTTAGAAAAAAATGCGTGTGATTTATTACTCTCGGACCTCTATGAAGAAATAGAGATATCAGTTTTTTTTTTATCGGATAGACAAGCATTCGTGCAATCATGAAGAAAAAATATTCCCAAATTGATCATCAGTTTGATGTATGGCACATGGCCAAAAGATTGCCTAAAAATCTAAAAGCTGCTGAAAAGAAAGCTCCTTTACTAGAAGCATGGTGGTCCAGTATAACCAACTATTTATGGTGGTCAGCTCAAACGTGTAATGGAGATGCTGAACTGCTGGTAGAAATTTTTTTATCTGTGACCAACATGCCATACAGTAACAAGTTAGATTAACTGCCTTTTATCTAACTGTTATTTCTAGAGCTATATATCATGTAAAACTATTGTGCTATTTCTGTTTTCATGTGTGTGTGTGTGGGAGGGGGGGGTCATTAATGACTTTGCACTTGGGCTACGAGAAATACCCATAAAGTTGTTTCTCCCATGACAATAGGAGAAACTAAAAATAAAAAAAACAATAAAATATGCACTTAGTTCAATGGAAAATACCTTTATATACTCGTATATAGACAGCAGCTGACAAATCTTTAGTGACATTGGAAGTTAATCGAAATAGTCTGGGTCATTTCCAGGTCAACAAACAAAACCTGAATACTGTTCATTAGATTCAGGAAAACATTCTCTAATTTTACTCACAACACAGGAAGGGATTACTTTTCTAATTTTTCACACTACAGGTATCCAGACATTCACCCAATATACAAATTGTTTGTATGCAACGTGTCTTCATAGTTTGTTACATACAAGTTCATTTTTTTCTCTTTTTTTTTCTGCCCGAAGAATCATTTGATAAGGACTTGCCTGTAAGGTGTGGATGTTTAAAACAACACAGTCAAATGATTTGTGGTTTATTATACATTAGGCACTACCTTCTTATTTTCATCTGATCACTTAAAGATCCAGACTCACGGTCGCCACTGGCGATAAACTTCATCGTTGTGGCGACTAAAAATGTTTGATTAAATCGCCAATTTTGGCGACCTGTACGGGGAAAGCATTTATTTTATTTAACTTGTATTGTACAGAATTTTTTTTTTTTTTAACTTGTACGGAACTCGCACGTTTTTGAAAAATTGTACTCCAAATGTACGGAAATCGCACGAAATGGCACAAAATTTGAGTTGTACGGAAGTCGGCCATCACCTTTTTCATTCTGCTTGAACAGCAGAAAAGAAAAAAAAAGTTTATAAAAAGGGCGAGGGCGTCGGTTTTTGATCACAAAGAATGTGCCAAGGCTGATGGTTCATCGTAGGGGAACGAGGTTGCGGTGGGGATGAAAGCCGGTGGTGGACAGCTCAACTGTCTGCATCGGAAAAATCAAACTGGGAGAAATTTTTTTTTTAAAAACAATTCTCCAATTTTTTAAATAACTGAATGCAAATTTAACAGTAACCAAGCCACGTTAAAATACACTCCCATGTGAAATTTCGTCAAAATCTGATGAAAACTTCAGAAGTTAGGCATTTCCTTTTTATTATTTTTAATTAATGTTCGCTGAAAGCCTGCATATTCCATAGGAAAATTCTAATATTCGGAATTGCCACAGTCTGGATCTCCGGACGATTGCGGATTTTCGAGGTTGTACTGTAATAATATTTCCATACCTGCGAACTACTACGGAATGCCCGAAGTTTCTACGGATTTAGTTGGCTAACTACGGACCTCGCTGTCGAAACTACGGATTCTATGAATTTTCATTTTTATTTTATTTTATTGTTTTATGATATGCATGAGATTCTTAAGCGGACTCGCGGAATTCCGTGTTTTTTTTTTTTGTCATCATTTAGATCATTCTCAGGATCAGCGTAAAACTGAGGACAATTTGCAGGCGGGTGGGTGGAGTTCCGTCTGAAGACTGTATTTCGTGTCTCAAAACTTTTGAAAATGGTAGTTGAATGGAGTTACAGTAATCATAATTTTTTTCTTCCGATGTTGCCTTAGTGTAAAGTTTTATTGTTAAATATGATTTTATTGTATAAAAGTATTTCAGCTTGTAACTGTAGGCAACAATGTGCGAAAATGGAGGTTCTAGATGCCACAGAAATTTCCCCGTAATCTCGGACATCAGATTCTTCCGCGAAATCGAGGAACTCTGCCTTTTTCATTATTATTTTGGTCATTCACGAGATCAATGAACCAGTGGACACACTTGGGGGGGGGGGGGGGGATGTTCGTCGGAGGACGGAATTCCATCTTTACGAAAATTTCGGAAACGGAAGGTCGACGGAGTTCAGATTTTTTCCGCAATCGTAATTCCTTTCTCGCGATGTTGCCTCTGCCCAGTATTATTGTTAAGTAATATTTAACTGCATAAATATTTGTATATCAGCTTGAAAATAGCGGGAAAATTTCCAAAACCGAAAGTTGGACGGTGCAAAGATTTCTCCCGTAAGCACACTCCCCCTCCCTGCGCGATGCTCCCACTCTCCTGCATTGTTTCATTTCAGTTTCGACTTTTAAGAATACTATAACTGAAATATGCAAAATAAAACATACTGATATTATACTAAGCAATTTTATAAAAATAATTTAGTATGAAATATACAATTTAATTTTTTTTTCAAAGTTTGGCCACTGAGATTTTTTTTATGGCCACTAACAATTTTGGTCTTGGTGGCCAATGTCTACTAGTAAAATTTGTAAGTCTGGATCTTTATGATCACTCTCCTTGTAACACAAACACTCGGCATCTGTTGACATTCTCTCGCAGTTATCACCTCGGCACCAGTCAAGATTACCTTTTCTATGCTCAAATTTGTTTTCACATTCCTTGTTGAACATTCGTACTGTACCTGCAGAATATTGTGGTTCAAATGAATAAGAATGAACACTAGCCATTTGACAGATTGATGGAATCGACTGCATTGCACAGAATGGTAAACAGCACCGACTGGAGCCCTTCGCACGCTGAGCATCCGGTCTCTTGTCTAGTGCGACGTCACTGCTGGTTTTAAAAACGCTCTAGCAGGCTAACTACTTACGATAAAGCATTTCGGATTGCGTCATTTTTCATGTCTCTTTCAACAATACATTTTCGCACTGGAAAAAGAATGCCCGAAATGAATTTACTGTTCCTTTAAGAAAATGAGTGAAATCGCTACAATGCATGGATATCCCAAGGATCTTGTTGATAAAGCTATTAAGAAAATACAGCAACTGACACTCAAAACATTGCAAAGGGAAGAAGTTACCACCAAATTTGTCGGATCAATGAACTATATTCCCAATGTGACTTCCGTGCTGAAGAATGTATGTCATAAATATTACGTTGATTTTGAAGTGAAAACAGATAACATCTTATCTAATGATTGAAAAAGATCACAACCCGGTTAATGTGAATAAAAAGCATGGTGTTTATGGCATAACAATGAAGTCTTTAAAGGAAATGGACGACCAAATCTACATTGGATTGACCCTCTGTACTTTGAAAACCAGAATGTCAGAACATAAATATAACATTAAAAAGCATTCCAAATCAATTTCACTCTTATGCCTTTCAAATAAAGGGACCCACTATCTCATTTGGGAAGAAGCTTTCATTCTAGCAAGCCTAAGAACTCCGCATTAATTACTGAGAGCTTATTTATCTATAGTTATGGAAATGTCTATTTTAATGATGACTATTTATATTTGATCCTACAACCATGGATACCTCTGTTTACAAAGATGAAGCGGGAGAAAGCCCCCCTGCTCCACCCCCACCCCCTGAACATAACATAGGCTTCAGATTTCTTTTCCTGTTGTTGGAGGTTTAACGACCACCGTGAGCAACTCAATGGGCTCTAAGCATTCGCCCGTCCCTAATTTAGGGTCACTGGTTTCAGGGAAGGAAGAGAGCTAGTGCCGTAAGACAAACACAACATCCATGTCTCAACGGGATTCGAACCCGGACCCCTTGCGAACGAATGATCAGAAGCCATAGCTTAGACCACTGCGCCACCGAGGCGGTATTCTTACATAGACATCAAAACCGATGGGCGAGACTGTGCTGTGCTACTCACTATATATCATGAACTTATGTCTGTTTTTAGATATAAACCTTTGGTTGCCTGCATTAATCTTAGTTGTTTTTACATCTGATGATGAACTGGTTGCTGGTTTGAAAGATCGTGTAGTTTTTTTAAACTCTTTTAAATGTATTAAACCTTATAAGTAGAATGGATTTTATTATTATTCGAGTTTTTTATCGTGCTGAGATGGCAGAATTTTGAACTTTCACCAATTACATATTGACATTCTGAGTTGAGAGGTAGTTCTGTTTAGCATATTTTGACATTTTAAAGGATATTGATGTCTGAAAAATCAAAGTATTTTTACAAGATTTTGAGGAAACTTGTCATGTTATGGGTAATGAGAGAAAGGCATTTATGAAGCATTGAATAAAATCTAAAGGCCTTAAAAGTACTTTTCCTTTGGCATGTCTTCTACAGTTCATCGTCTCCATGTGTATTTGCATATTCTTGGATGCACGTTCCTTGGCGATTGAATTAAGTAAGATAAAAGAGCATACAACAGAGGTCTCTTTGGCTTTTTTGTGTAGATGCCGCTCCATTATTTTTGAAGTTGGGAGTCAGCCGACCTTGCTAGCGTATACAGAACAGACTGAGTATGGCTGGGTGTGGAAAGTGATGCCAAGGTTGAACTCCTATTCTCATCTGCCGGCCATCAGTTACATCTGCCAAGGAGAGGTGTATGGGCCAAGTTAACTGCTTCGTACCAAACTGGACTGAGCTGACTGCTTCTTGCTGCACTTTGGTTCTCATCCGCCTGCCATCAGTACATTTGTCAAAGAGAGGTTATTAGGCCAAGCATATGTTGAATTCCGTTCTCATCTATCTGCCGCTAAGTGCATCTGCCGAGGAGAGGCATATGGGCCAAGTTAACTGCTTGGTGCTAAATTCTATAGTGCAAAGGCCTTAAGGTAAATGTTGCTACATGATCCAAAGCTAATATTCTGTGGAATTAAACAGTTGAAATCTAAAAACTGTATTTGTAAAAGTTCTTGTGCACTGTCGGTATCTTAATTTAGCATGTCAACTTAGTTTAAGACAGTCCTTCCTGCGGGGTTTGAGCTAGTTTCTTTTCAATATTTTATGAAATCAAATAATAAAATATTTGTTAGAAAAAAAAATCATGTTTCTTAGAATCAAACAAAAACTATATATTGTACATCTTTCTGCAAGATACTACATTTCTGATAATCTTTCTGTAAGGTGTACCTTGTGCTTCACTGACTTGAGATTTTGACTTCACAATTTGTTGGTACTTCTAGCATATTATAAGCAAAACACATCAAGATACATATGAGTGCTTTCAATAATTACTTTTATATCACTAATAAAAAATGCAGTGCTAATAAAGTGGTACCTTAAGATTGTCATTTTCTGCATATAACTTGAGGACATGCTCTCTTTCATGGAAAAGACACTGCTGAATGTCATTGAGGCCTTTTTGCAAAGCCTTTATTTTGTCCCCCTTTTTAATCAGCTCTTCTTCTAGATTGTGCTGAAGAAAATGTTAGTTTCATAAGCAATTACATATATTCACAACATTAAGTAATTAAAATACAGTTACATGTAAAACATTAATAGCTAATCACTTACTAAATGGTAAAAAAAGCAAAAAAAAAAACAAAAAAAAAAAACACTGCTGTAAATGATACATGAGCACACAGTTTTTGTTTTTCAGAAAAAAAAACTATATCAAATACTAAAAAAATCACACAAAACTATATTGCTTACAGGTGAATTGCAGTAGCACAGGTCTGTACTACACATGCATGGCATACTAGAAGAAATAAACATGCATTTCAATTTTTTAGTAAATTAAAATGCAGCTGGTACTCAGATACTGCATTTCACCCCACCCTTCTCTCTCTCTCTCTCTCTCTCTCTCTCTCTCTCACACACACACACACACACATGCACAATGAAAGAAAGAGACCTTTGAATAAGTAGTTGCACTTTCCTGACTATGTTCAGAGCTGACAGAATGTATGACACTAACATTTTGTCAACCAGAAAACAAAATGGCACAGTGAAGCAAGAACCGATTTTTTGTTATTAATTTTATTCAGAAAATAATATCATCTACTTTGCATCCAGAGAACTGGTTATTTATTTTATGTCCTATTCAATCATACATTTATGAAGCTTCTTTTTCCTAATGGAAATCACATACGCACCATGTCTGTCATTTCTTAATAAAAATTCCGATAATTTCTTTACTTCTGGATTTTTTGTAGCATTACATTTTCATGCCTTTAGATATAGAAGTGCAGCTGTGGATGATGACTGTCATGTATGGTAGTCAATGGTTTTAATAACTGCTCAAAATGCAAACATATTTGATATTGACTTTGTAGTTGCACACATAACAGATGTGTCAACATACGTACGACGGATTTGTATGATTAAAAAATAAATGCGAAATAGTATTTCTACTATGGAAATCAGGGGAGAAATATTCCATAAACACTGAAGTGCCAAAAGTCATGGAATAGCAGTATGAAAATTTTTAAATGGTGCTGCCGTCATATAAAGGCTTCAACGCACACTATGATTTTTATCAGTTGTGGGGTGTAATCTCGTAAGTCAGGCTGAACAACTGCCAGTAGGATTATGGCAAGCCGACGTGAATTATCGGAGTTTGAACGAGGCATGGTAGTGGGAGCTAGATGGATGGGACATTCAATTTCCGAAGTTGTGCAAACATTCAACATTCCTCGAACCACGGTGTCACGTGTGTACTGAGAATACCTCATGGAAGGCATTGCTACCCACTGTGGACAGCGCGATGGCCAACCATAGGATTATGACCGTGACCTACACCGTCTGACCAGGATTGTCCAAGCTAACAGAGCGACACTGGCTCAAATAACATTCACATTCAATGCAGGAGGTGCTATAGAAATATCCATCAGGTCAGTGTAGCGTGATTTAACGTCCATGGGGTATGGGAGCTGAAGACCCACCAGAGTGCCTTTGTTAACACCACGACATAGGACATAGCACCTCACCTCGGCTCGTGAACATGGTAATTGGACCCTGGAAGACTGACAACATGTAGCGTGGTCAGATGAGTCACGCTACCAGTTGTTACGAGCTGATGGGTTGGGTGTTATGCAGACCCCATGAGGCCATGGACCCAAGCTGTCAACAAGGCACTGTGCAAACTGGTGGTGGTTCCGTAAATGTGTGGGGAGTCTTTACATGATACAGTTTGGGTCCCCTGGTCCTCATAAACACGTCATTAACCAGTAATCGCTTTGTTGTCCTGCTGGGTGACCATTTAGAACCCTTCATGGACTTCACGTATCTCAACATCGATGGGATTTTCCAGGTGGACAATGCACCATATCATCAGGCCCAAGTTGCCCAAATCTGGCTTGAGGAGCATTCTGGACAGTTCCGATGGATGGTGTGGCCACCACGTTCACCCAACATGAACCCAACAGAGCACTTATGGGACATAGTGGAAAGGTCTATTCCCACCCAAGACCCTGCACCTACAAATTCCGGACACTTGTGGAATTGATGCTACATCAAGTTGCTGCACTTCGCTGGGCTCAAGGCAGTCCTACATGATATTAAGTATGTATCCCATGACTTTTGGCACTTCAGTGTATAAATAAACTGAAGAGCAATTGAATTAGAGACAGCTGGCATTATGCAAATGTGGCGCTGTGGGCAGCCCTGTAAACAGAAACGACATGATGTATGCAGTGATCTGACAATATAAGGAGTGATGCAATGGGAATCAGTAAGAGTCGGATGCAGCATTGGCAAGATGAAGGATCTAAACGCATTTGAACGTGGGCAAATTGTCGGGGCCCGACGAATGGGTCACTCTATCTCGGAAGTCGTGCAGGCACTGGGATTTTCACGAGCCACTGTGTCACGGGCGCACCGCGAGTACACCGAATCCGGTAAAACCATCCCTGCAAGGGCCAACTGCCGTGGACAACAGCGTGTGGATGAGTGGGGTCATCGTCGGCTAGCTCGCATTGTAACAGCGGATAGACAGGCCACAGTGCAAGAAATCACTCACCAATTTAACGCTGGTGCACAAAAACGTGTAAGCAGCCACACCATCCAGAACCATCTCCTCACTATGGGGTACAGAAGCCATTGTCCCACGAGGGTACCGCTGCTGACCGCACATGACAGGGTGCAAAGATTAGCATGGGCGCGAGAATATCGGCACTGGACCCTAGACATGTGGAAAAATGTTGCCTGGACTGATGAGTCGAGATTCACTTTGGTCCATGCGGATGGCAGGATACGAGTATGGCGCAAACCACATGAAACGATGGATCCTTCTTGCCAGCAGGGTACTCTTCAAGCTGGTGGGAGTGGCATTCTCGTGTGGGGACTGTTCACGTGGCCTGAATGGGACCCCTGGTACGTCTGACATCGTCCCTCACAGGTCAACATTACCGGGATATCCTGGACGACCATTTGCTCCTGTTTGTGCGCCTTCAACATCCCACTGGGGACCTCATCCTGCAACAAGACAATGCACCGTGCTATCGCTCCTAAATTGTATCCAAATGGTTGGATGAACACTCCACCGACGTGACCTCGCTTCCTTGGCCAGCTAGTCACCTGACCTCAATCCCATCAAGCACATCTGGAATGCCATCGAGAGAGATGTTTGAGACTCTGACCCCCGCCCCTCCATCAAATCTTCGTGAACTGTGGCAGCTTGTTTAGGGGTCGTGGATTCGAATGCCTTCGCAACGCTTCTGGTGTCTTGTCGAGTCCATGCCGGGACGAAATGCCACCGTCATCAGGGCGAAAGGTGGTGCAGCACGTTACTAAACAGGTATTTTTAATTCAATTGCTCTTCAGTGTATATAAGATAAATACATAGGATATTCATATAATTATTCAAGCAGCAATCACAGTATGACACTTAATTGCTCAAGTTTACTGTTCACTGTGTAATATCATATCAGAAAACTTGAAAATTACATAGTGAGAATAATTGGCAGTGAAACACGTAACACACGAAACATTAGAAAAATTCTTGATGACCACATATCACGCTTCAGTTACGTAAAAATTACAAGTGTTTGGACGCCGTTTTGGTAGCGACTTCTACCTTCATCAGCCATGGAATGAAACACGTGGTATTAGCATCAGTTGTTGCCAGATTTCAAAATGATAGGTATATTAAAAGGTGCGTCTGTATTGCAGGTGTTAGGGGTAAGGTAGATTTCAATACTTTCACGGTACCTGAGGGCTTTCTGATTGCTGAACGGAGTGATGCGTTTCACATTTCGCCAATCGAGAATCGTGGACGTATTGCTGATGATTAAAATTGAAAGTGAGGTGGAAGGGTTACCTTTCTTAACATCAGTGATATGTTCCACCAATCGCCGGTTGTTGCTTCTGTAAGTACTACCAATGTAGTGGGTAATGCCTGTGGAAGTGGTGACAGGGATAGGGCAGTAACTCTAGGGGTTTATTGGGATCTCTGTCTTTAAGGATAAGGTTAAGAAGATGTGGAGGTGGTGTAACAGAAATCCTGTAGCCAAAGGACTTGGAAATGGAGCAAACTTTGTGTCTTCACACACAGGCTGAAGGGCAAATAGCCCACAAACTGATGAGTGAAGGGCAAAGTGCCCACAAACTGGGGCTGAAGGGCAAAGTGCCCACAAACTGATGAGTGGTGGAAAGTTCACTCAGGCAATAAACTGGTAGATCTATTCGGTGATTCAAATTTCTTAATTAGCCTACGTACTAAGAAGGGTGGAAAGCCATGCAATATTTTCTAATATTGAAAATTACATCGCTCTGGAGCAGGAATTGAACTCACATCTCCCAATTGTAGCAGTTAGCATGCTCAAATGGACATAGAGAGATGCTGGTTTAATTCCTGCTCTGGGGCAGGGCCAGCTCAAGCCAGTAAACAAGCCATCGGGGTGCCTTTGGCAATGCAACCCTTTTAAATGTACCTATTTTTGGCAATGTAACTAACTACCATTTTAAATGTTGAGTAGCTAGTGTGGGAATAGTAAAATATTTCCGGCATCCCTATAGCCTAATTATGTTTTATAGCCAAGAACAAGGAGTGTTTTTACCCACAATCATTACTGAACAATTTATCCTGCCTATCTCTTTGGTTACCACTTTCTCCGAGGAAATGGAACACAGTGTTTATTTGCCTGAAGCACCCTCACCACACAGTGCAATAGGTACCCCCCCCCTTTCCAAGCAGCTGTTTCCTTCCATTAAACAAAGTATGCAGCTGCTTGGAGCAGCAGTTGTTAATAGTTGGAGTGGAATTTCATCATCATCACTAAGCTGTTCACTGAGATTCTGAGGTTAGCTCCACAAAGAAATACAAACTACCAGATAATTTTTACCTACTGTTGCCGTATCAAACTTCTCCATTTACAGCGATCTTGACATACAACTTGGGCTTCACTGACATACATCACACACCGTGCACAACATCTTCTATACTTCAAACTCATAATCTTTTTCTCATGCGGACACTCCTGAATCTGATCCTCCCATGACTTCGTCTGCCTTTCCTTCCTGCCACTTGGGCTAAAAAAAAATTCTTAGTAAGCATCTCATCACTCATTCTTTCAACATGGCCAAACCACAGAAGCATATTAGTCTCCACCTTGCTAACAACATTTTGCTTCACATTACACAACTCAGTGATGGAAAGCTGCAAAATCATTTTTGAAGCAGCAAAATGCATTTTTGGAGCTGGTAAAATACATATTTGGAGCAGCAACATGCATTTTTGGAGTAGGTAACATGCACTTTTAGAGCAGGTAAAACACATTTTTGGAGTAGCAAAATGTGTTTTTGGAGCAGATAAAATGCATTTTTGGTGTAAGAAAACATTTTTTCGGAGTAGGTAAAATAGTAGATAGAATCAACTCTTAAGCAAAAAATGTTTTGGAACTAGAAGCACCCAACTCAAATTTAAAACATCTTGCGTTGAAACACACACACACACATATGCAAAGATTATAGTTTTCAAATAGATCAAAATTTTTTTAACCATAGCAGGATTCTATTATTAATAATTTATTTTACAAAAAAATTTTAATTTTTTAATTTTTTGCTGCTTTTCTCAATATTTAATTGCTCACTTCTATTTTCTTCTATTTTTTTAAAGATAGTTAGCAATGTTTTGTGTTGCTTCTTTTAATAGTACCTGTCCTCTTTCTCTTGCACTCATGTCTCTTTTTTTTATGCCACATTCAATGTTCATCTCAGCATTGTTTAACATTTTATGAGAGGAATCTAATTACTGCAAAAGTTCAGCTTCTTCCTGTTTCAAATCACCTTGTGAACATTCAATTTCTTCTTCTCTTTTTCACTTATTTTGCTGTGTTTTTCCAGCACTAATCTGCTCTTGATATTTTTTCCAGGATTCTATATAAGCTGTCAGAAGTTTTTTAGTTACATTAATTTTACTCACATCTCCATTTAATCTTTTGACATGATCTTTGTGCTTTATGCTCTCCGCATGAGGCCTACAATCATCACTGCTGCCATGCGCTAGGCTAAAATCGCAGCCACATGGCATACAAAACATGATTCGGCAAAACTTTAGATGCTTCAAAAAAGGCCATTCTTTACTATCATGATACACTTGATAAGTTTTATCTGACTTCATTCTTTTTGTTGTCATAGCTGTTTCACTCTAAATTAACCTTTTCCACTCGAATAACTTTTCACCCATACTCAACCAGCATTCCATTTTTTCTGCAGTAAAGGCCACAACTTAGCCGTGAAAGCTCAGCTTTGGCTCGCCAGCACCGACATATGAGATATAGAGGCATCATCGGTGTCGCAGGTGACACCCGACCTATTCGGGGAAGACATGCGAGCTACAGAGGCTTCATCAGCATGGAGGGTGACACACGACACACACAATATTCGGTGAAAAAGAAATGTCTCATAAGTCCTGACATACGAGCTATAGAGGTGTCATAGGCGGGGAGGATGACACCCGACCTATTCAATGAAAAAGAAATTCCTTGCGAGCGCCGACATGCGAGCTATTCGGTGAAAACTAAATTCCTCGCAAGCACTGACATGCAAGCTATAGAGGAGTCATCGGCATGGCAGGCGGCACCCGGTGACGTTTCTTTTTCTCTATTCGGTGAAAAAGAAATGTCTCGCGAGCTACAGGGGCGTCATCGGCATGGTGAGTGACACCTGACCTATTCAATGAAAAAGAAATGTCTCCTGAGCGCCGACATACGAGCTATAGAGGCGTCATCAGCATGGAGGGTAACACCCACAACATGAGCTATTTGGCGATTTCGTAATGTCGGGTACCACCCGACAGTCGAATGAAAAGGGTTAAGACCTTTGCACCGAAATTTTCCCAAGCACAACGCAACATGTAATGAATGTAGAGTTCGCAAAAGGCGCTGAGCTGAGCTCCTCTCGTTTTTTTGCGCACGCACTCTCAAATGGCTGTACGAGGAATCACGTGACAAAACTTCGCCTCCTTTGGGGGTCCTCGAAGGCGTATGTATAGGGATTATCTGTAAATTGTGTTTTTTCGACCAAAAAACGGTAAAAAAATAGAAAATTGCATGCAGGGATCTTGCATGGACTTTTATGTATTTTTTTGGGTGACTTCCGTAAAACCGTAAGATGGAGTGAAAATCCGTACAAACTACAGAAAATCCGTAAAAGTTGGCATCTCTGAATACCTATGAATCCTTTACAAACAGAACCATGGTATCGTGCCACGGAAGAGCCATTTTCAGTCCTTGTTTGTGTCAACGAAATAGCTAACAATTGACCTTATGCTGTATTTACGTAATCACGCACCTCACCCGGAACGAAGTAACTGCATCATCCAAAAGAACAGGGAATGACATATAAACAATCTCAATTGCACAACATCCCGAAAGACCACCAAACCATCCATAAACAATTGTCATCAGGATTTCATAACGTACAGCATCATTTCTCCTACATACCACGTGATTACAACAAAACTCCTCCTCCATAAGCTTCACCTACATCGCGAAACCTATTCATCACTTATGCCAAAAAAACAATGAATTAGAAGTTAGGTGAAAAACATTCCGAAATATCGGAATTGGCGGTATGTGTTGATTAGGCGTCATTATATGTTTAACCAAATTGTGTATAAACCTTAAAAAGCATCATTCAATTCACGGTTTAAAACAGCATTTTTTGTCATGAAAACATTTTTTTCGCTCCACAGTTCTTGCTGTGGATTGCCGTTTCGGTGCAAATATTACATTTTTTCGCAATTTGTAGCAGTTTGGTGCAAGGTAATGAAATTGGCGCAAACTTTCCATCACTGAACAACTGCAACACATCTTCATTCCTCACACAATCAGAACGTGTCTTGCCACAAACCCCCTGTAAGTAACACATTTCTCCAGCACACAAGCGACTCCTACGTTTCTTCTGTGGTACCCAGGTTTCACTGCCATACATCAGAGTAGGAACAATAACACTTTGGAGTGGGATTTTGCTCTCTAAAAATTTCATAAAGCACCTTTTTTTTTTTTTTTGCATAAATAAAATGTAGAGAAAATTGAGAGCACACTTAATCTTTGGATTCTGAGCAGAGTGAAGCATCAGGGGCGCAGAACAGGCTGTGTGAATGTAATACACCCAAAATTTTATGAGTGGGACAGTTTCTATCCAATATTTTTCAACATGAATCAAATCACTATTTATACCCAGTGACAATTTGCATTACCAAGTACATGAAAGAAACTAAAACGTCCTATCTAAAAATTTTTGAAAATGTAATTCACAAAGGGGCGCTTTTCGCATTGGGGAGCAATCATATATCGAGGTGGTGCAGCTCTAGGGCAATGTCATTTTCAAGTTTTCTGATATGATATTACCTGGTGAACAGTATATATGAGGAGAAATTTAGAGTCATATTTTGATACCTGTATAAATATCATTATATTATTTCTGCTAGCATTGACTCCTGTCAAAAAAAATGCACTCTCATACAAAAACAACAACAAAAAACTTCATGAGGAAAACAAAAGTTTTCTTATTCCTTTTTTATTTTTCAGTTTCATATTCATTTTTTTTTAACAGATGGATCATGTAAAAGTTTATAACATCTGCTATGCAGTGAATAACATTGAAGATTCTTGAGTTGAGACAAATTAATAATTGCTGATAGAGGTTGTGCCCAGACTTGGAACAAAATTTTAAAAGTTTTCGGTAAATTTCTAAAGCTACTGCAAAAGAAGTTGCTCAGCATCTGAATCAATTAGACTTGGGTGTCCACATTGAAGATGTGGATGAAGTGCATGCATCTCATTCAAAGCCTATGTTCAGTGAATATTTAACTGACACACAGAAAGCAAGTCACTGATGATGACTACTAATGTTCTCCCACTGAGACCTTGACAATTAAGAAAAGAAGGAAGCCTTATTAATCTACGGTGAACAGTTCTTATGCACAGTGGAACAATATCTGCACGTAGTGAGAAGTTCATAAGTTCAGAGAGCTGTTTAAAAGGCAGGGCTCGACTAATCCCTAGTGTCCAATTTTTTCAAATTTCATAATTTGCAGTAAATACTATAATTTCCATCATATAATAATCTGCAGATTATCTGTCAAAACATTATATAAGTTTTGGTTCTGTCGATAATATAAAATTTTAAAAAGAAAAATGTTTTGCAGAACTTAAATTTTTTTAAATTCACATAATTGTTGCGAGGCGTGGTGACACTGGAAAAGTAACTGAAATGCTTAGCAACAGAAAACTGTAATGCAACATGAAGGCAGAGGAGCTGCAACAAAAGTGGTTCCATTTGCACCCACAGAAGAAAGTGCTGCAAGGAAGCCCAATGAGCTATTCCACTACACATAATCATTATTGCTGATAGTCTAATCACTTTGTTAATTGCAATAATTAGTTTTGCAGCACTAATCATGTCACTTAAGACTTTGTTCACTCTTCAGTTGAAAAAATTTCAGATGCTCATTTCTTTCTTACTTCTTTGGAATTCTGGGTCATCCTGTGAATTGCAACTTTTGCTGGAAATTACTATATGGAACTGCCATGACAGATGTGAATTATATGACATTTTTTCTATATCTCACGACCTATAGATATGCTGTTGTGGATTATATGAAGGATAAATGTTTTTTGTTTTTTTTAAACTTCACAGTCATGGATTATATAAAGGAAAAGTGTTTTGCTTGTTTTTGATTTCACAGGCTACAGAGTACAGATTAAATGTCACTACGAATTGCACATAAGGGGAAAAAAATCTTGAAATTTTCAGTCAGTGAATTATATGCTACTAAAGATTATACATACAAAGCAAAAACAAAATTTCTGAATCTCACAGTATGCAGATCACATGATGGAAAGTACTGTACTTTGAGTTTGTACATGCAGAAATTCTTAGCAAATCGTGTTTTAATACAATCAAAATCTAAAAATTTTAATTTTTAAGAGTAGTGACTGGAAGAATAGGGAAAAAGACTTACAAATAAAATTGTAATTTTGTTTAGTGATAAGTGGTTTAGATTTTTTTTTAAATTGCAGCAGATACACTATATTACTTTTTGTGCCAGCATCATCACTACACATTAGGTGTTATTCTAAGAATTTTGAATCTGTTTCACCTGGTTCCTAAATTCTAGGCACTGGATTCCAGATCTGGAACATATTTGTCTAGCCCTGTTACACAGAAATGGCTTGCTACAGATTCCTTCATCAAAAGAAACTACTGTTGAACTTTCACATGCTAAGTTTTTCAAGAAAACTGATAAGACACCATCAGTAAGTACTTCCTCTGACATTAAAATCAGGTAAATTATCACCAAATATAAACAAATCACCATACAAAATAAACAAATTACCTTGATAAAACCTATAATTTTAATTATTTTGCTGTAAGATAAATTATAAACACTCACTCTCAGACTTTACTCCAATTAAAATAATTAAATTCTATTTTCTCTTAAAGGGATTTCAAATATTCTTTATATCTTCTGACTTCCTTTGAATTTTCAGAATGATTCTGGCATCTGCATCTTTATTAGAAACTGTATCTCTAGGTTCTCATTATTAGAGACTGTATGTTATACCTCTCATTATTAGAAATTATATCTCAAGGCTATGTTTGATACAGTTTCTAATCATTGAGCGCAGCCCTTGATACAGATCTAGAGGCTAAAAACATCTCAAAATACGAAAGAACTCAAAAAACCATGAAGAATAATCTAAAGCTCTTCAAGTTAAAATAGAATTTAATTAATGTAAGATAAATAATTACAGGTGCGATGCTGTTGTTAATTACCAAGATTAAAACTGCATGCGGAACAGATACTTGGCATAACGTCTGAAAGATCGAAAGAAGTAGACGTAAAGGGCAATTAACCCTACTGTTTTTCTCAACAATACAACACATTTATATTCTTTTGGGTCATAATGACCCAATGTAATTGAATGTTGAAGGTGGTATAGAAAAAGAAATTGTACGTGAAATTTAATTATCTATTTAATACAAAATGAAGAATTATTCATGTTAATTATTAAAAAAAATAATGTAAGCAGCTGCTTGCATCTTTATCACAATAGCAATTGCTTTTTCATTTCGCGGCAGCCTTTTTCTAGCTTCAATATACGAAGTAACAAGAAGTATTCCCAGTTCCTCAAGAAATATTCTTCTTTTATAAAGAATATTTCTGTTCTAATCTGGACTGATTTCTGTTCACAACACAAATGCATTGTAAGCAGTTGCTTCAAGAATGACTAATGATTAGCTTTTTTCTTGGATGTGTATGTGGTAGCGAGCTTATCCACATGTCAACAGCCCCTTTCATTACATTGCAGTGTAGTATGTTCTTTGGTTTTTAATATTTTCTGTTACTCACTTCCTTATTCTTATGCGTTGTACTCACCAGAACAGCATTTTTTATTCTTCTTTGGAATAATAAAATACTCCTGTGGTATCTTTTGTAAAATGGAATTTTGAACTGTGGACATCTTCTTTTGTTGGTATATTTGGGAGTTCAGTCTTTTTTCTTTTTTTTTCTGATCGTCCCTAACATTATAGCATTTCTTTTGAGAAGTGCTTGACCTAAACATATACGATGTGAAAAAAATTATTACATGTAATGTTTCGACTTGTTAACTTGTACGTTAGATCCATGAGAACCTGCATACCTTGATTTTTTTAATATGCTTCACCAGGTTGTTTTCCTATACAGACTTGTGTTTTCAAAACATAAGAACTAGCACTATCGCACAGTGTCCATATTTTTATCCCATACTTTGTTGGTTTACTTGGGATGTATTATTTGAATGGACAACGTCCTCTAAAACCCACCAGTTGCTCATCAACAGTTACATCTGCATTAGGAGTATATAATTTTGAAAGTATTTCCCCACGTACTGATGATCTGCATCAACATGCATTGCAGTAGGTTGGCATGTGCACAAACTTGTTCTGCTGCACTAACTTATGAAATGAAAAAAGAAAAATGAGTACTAGAGTGCAGAAGATTATTATTTCAAATGTTATGTGTCTTACATCCAGGTCATATTGACCCAAGGAGTATAAGTGTAACAATTTCTATTATTAAAAAAATACAAAAAAAAAAAAAACATTATTAAAAAAAATAATGTAAGTCATTGGACAAAACATTTTTTCCATTTTGAGGTTTTAAGAGAAGCAGAATATATGTAAGCACAATGTCATCAAATTTTGAGCTTTAACAATTAAATATAAAAAAGTTATGCAGAGTCATATTTCTTTTTGGGTCATATAGACCTAAGGAGAACAGCAGGGTTAAAAGTAAGTCACAACTGTTATTTCTTAAAAAAGACAAAGCAGCAAATACATTACAAAATTTCTGTCAAATAATTTTGTGATAATAATAAAGCAAAAGACTGTAATAGGAGCCTCGAATTAAGTAAAAAACTATAAAAAAAATGAGAATTCCATATTTGGGCTTAGAAGCTGAAAAAGTGGAAATGGAAGCCTGGACAGACAAAAACAGAAAACTTAAAAAAATCTGGAAATTAAAGTAAACAAATGGTTGATCTCAAAACGAATATCTACTGTTCCTAACCTGCAACTGTTCCCGGTTACCACACATAAACATATAATAGATCTGACAGAAGGGGGAGTAAAAGGAAAATTAGTAAAGTTATTCATTAAAGGTTGTAACTATAACCTTTCCTCAGGAGTAATTAATAAAAAACTGTTAATTATCAATTTAGAGAGCATCTACAGCAAGTTAGAACAAGAAGACAAAAGCTCTGCTAACAGTTTGAGGAAGAATTTTCAAAATGTGTTTCCAAATTTGTAAGAAAGCCAGTGAAGAATTGTAGTAATTTTAGTAAAATACCCTTAAAGAATTCAAAGCCAATGATAAAATTTTACATGCACACAACAAGTTTATCACAATGAATTAATAATTAAAAACTCACTCTTTGATCAGATACTTTCAAGTATTCCTCAAGCTTGAGTTTTAAGCGTTCATTTTCTTCTTCGCATCGAGCAAGCTTATTTCTGTAATATTCCACCAGTTCTCTAGAAGGTTCGAGGTTTGCCATCTGTTGATCAACAGATGGAACATAAAAATTATGTTCGGCCATATCTTGCTGTTGATTAACTAATTAATCTAAAAATCACTTTTGTCATAAATCTGCAGACATAGTCCCTACAAAAGAAAAAAAATGCTTAGAGACAAAGATTCTCAATTTCTTTTCCCTTCACCAGTGGTAGAAACAAAAATTCACATTCTAGATTAAAACATTTAAATTTTAACATAACATATCAATGAAAAGTTTTGAAAATTGGTGACAACAGGAAATGCACTAAATTTTAACATAAAAAAATGGGGGAAATTGGAATATTTATGTGCATAATAATAATTTAAATTTAACAATATGGTGCACCTCCTGCATTCTGAACATTCATTAGAAAAAATATATATAAAAATAAACACTCCATACATACTCATTACCTTAAGTCATTGAAACAACTGCTTTTCTACAGCCCACTGAAATTTAAAAATTTCCACGACCTAAAAAAAATTATGGCATTGTGAATTTTTAATGTCTTGCCATTCGGTTCTATGGGGTTGCTAAAAATTTTAATTTCTTTTGATACCACCAGATGGCACTGCAATTGTGTTTGTTTTAGATATGGTAATAAATATTTGCTGAACATTTATTTTTATATTTTATTTTCTTCCTAACAAATATTTAGAATGTAGATGGTGCCACATATAGCTAATTTAAGAGTATTATTATTACACCTGTAAACACCCTGATTTTTTGGTTTCTTGGCCATACATTAAACTTCAGTGCATTTCTTATGTCCCCAATTTCCAAAGCTTTTGGTGCACTTGTTGCATTACAGAATGTGAATTTACATACCCTAAATTGATGAGTATAAGCTCGAAAGACGGCCTTAAGCAAAGCAACATTGTTGCAAAATTCAAACACAGTCACACAAACTGTATAGAGGCAGCAATTTTACAGATTGGACATTGACCATGAATGGGTACTAACGTGAACTGAAAATGTGGACGTTAAAGTATTCACAGCAGTCTGTAATGAATGAAAATTAGTTGCAAACACCAGGGGAGATTACCTTTAAACTTTCTGGAATAATTTGATAGTCTTTTGACACGACTCAAATCTAGAATGTCATGCAGCATTCTTAAAATGCATGAAACTTGCTAGAAATTTTCAGGACAATGGTGCTCGTATACAAAATATACTGTTTCTTTTTTTCTTTTTGTTTAGTTTTAGCCATAATACAATACTGTCAAAATGATCATACTGCCTATTCATAGATTCAACACATAAGTTTTCAGTTTGTGCTCTATAAATTGAAACTGAAACACAGATAAACATTTATGCCATCAAGCACAAAAACTATGTGATATAAACTGCTGGTTATACAAAAAGTCTTGGGCATGCTTGAATCTGATACAAGAAGAATTTTGCTATCAACTAGAAATGGGGATAAAATATAAATATACATTAATGCAGGATTGCAAATAACGTGTCACCTGCTGACTTGGAATGCCTATGAAATTTTAAAGGGCAACTGAAATTTTCAGGTTCGAGAAAAAAACAAAAATGCAAACACTGATTTTTTTTTATTTTCTTTTTTAGAATTGGCCTCTTTCAAAGACTGATGGTTGGCTTGCAGAAATGACTGCTTTTGCTAGACAACTCACTGATAGCCTAACGTCTAACTTGAAAAACAAAACAAAGTGGGATCTTGCAAGTGCTTTTTCTAAAGAATGGAGGACTACGCTTTGGAATTGTGATACAAAGGGTTTAACAAACTAATACCTGAAACAATCCTCCATATGTGAAAACCCCAAGATGAGGGGTTAAGCACAAAACTTACTACAGTTATTGGAGCTGTCTTTCATCTTGGTATTGTTTCATGTCTTCAAGGAATGTCTACAAAGGGTGCTCTTTTGGTCCAACAAAGCAGGTTACTGCTGAAGTACATTCCTTGGATTTCAATTTTGGATTAATTAGGGTCAAATTTCAAATACTGAAGGTTGCAATACAGCAAAAAGAAAGTCAGGATGGGACGGGAGAGGGGTCTTGTATTGTAGCCATTTTCAGTTTTGTGGGACATCATAGCTTATTTAGTGGGCTAGCTATTAAAATTTTCACTGTTATTTGCATGACTACATTAATGGTAGCTAGTCATAAAACTGAAATTCTTGGAGAATTTTACAAAACTGAAAATCTTGGAGAATTTTAATACAGAAAACCTTGGTCAATTTTACTTTTATTTCAACCCATATAAATATTTTCCCATTTTGCCTCTTGACAACAGATATATATCATAATTAACATAAACTTATGCAACACAGCAAGACTCCTGCTCCTGTGTACTTAAAAGACTGAAAAATCTCGTTCAGGGTTAGGAGAGACAAAATTTCAGATTTTATTTAAATTTCAGGACATACTGTATAATATGGGGCAGCACATAGTCATTATCTGGAAAACAGAAACTTTTTACACAAAAAATATTTTATCTGATAACATTTTTCCCTACTTCAGTGAATATCAGAATAGACCAAGTAAAAAAATATTATTATAAACTACACTTTCAAATAATACAAAATGAGAAACCACAAATATTCAACAGAATTGTGGATAATCTGACCACAGGAAAGCAACCTAAAAACTCTCTATGATTGTAGAGATAGATTTTATTACGGCTCTTTGAAAGTTTTATTTATTTATTTATTTATTTTTTTCAGAATTCAGATATTGCTTGGCAAAGTTCACTTAGTTCTTCAGTGATTTTGTCAGTCACTCATTCCCTGTAGACAGCTTCATCTATGCAACTCAAACTTTCTTCACATTATTTTCTTTAACACCAGATTATTTTTTTGAAGCTTCAACCAAAAGCCAATATAATGTACATGTATCTTGTTCAATCACCAAGGACTTCTCTGCATCCAATAAATCAGCTATTTGTTCAAATATATTATTTTTATTCTAATATTTCAGTGGACTGTTCATCTGACTTCCATTTCTTTTTTCCTTTTCTTTATATTTCTAGTTGTAAATGAATTTATGGCACCTCTATTCATGTTGTACTGTGGAATTAACTTTTTACGGGTCTTATAGAGGTTATTAGTCAAAAAAGTTGGTGGTCAAATTTTTGAACTAAAGCCTAGCTCGTCATCAGGACTACATCACTGTTGTTCAACAAAGTAAGTCTGGAGAGTTCTAAGATTCTTTTCTTTTTTTTTTTTTTTTTTTTTTTTTTTTTGGATGTACTATGCTATCCATTGGGCAACACATGAACTATTTCCAAGGAGCCCTCAGTAAGTGATTGTAATTTTATCACCCAGTTCCACTTCAGCTATGATGAGCAGTGCATGTGTTTTCCACATTGGAATTTTGACCTTTTCAAACTTTAAAAGATAAAGCAAAGGGACAAGATTAAGTTCTGCTTTAAATGTGGTAAATCTGCACCAGAAACATACAAACTGATGAAACAAGCATACAGTGATGAATGTTTATCTCAGTCCAGGGTGTATGAATGGTATGCCTCAAGAGAATTTGATGAGTTCGGCCGGACTTGAATCAAAGTCGAGATCTCCTCCATGACAATGATCTGTTGCAAACCTCGACCACTGTTACCCAGTCTTTAGCTAAAAACCAGGTGACAACAATCATTCATCCTCCCTAATTGCAGGATCTAGGCCCAAAAGACTTTTTCTGTTCCCAAAACCCAAACACTCATGAAGGGAAGATGATATGGGTCAATTCCAGACATTCAAAGGATAGTAACAACATACCTGAAGAACACCCCAGAAAATGACTGCCCCAGGGCATCTGAGAGACTTCTGGAACAGTCCAAGCTGTGTATCAAAAGAGGGGACTATTTTGAAAATTAAATCAGCAAAGATGCTACAGATAAGATTTTTTTTTTCACTGTATTATTCCTGGAATTTTCTGGACCAACTGTGCATGTACAAAGCATATAATGCATGGAACTGCTTCACACAATTCACAATTTAAGAGCTTTTTAGCAATTGGAATGGAATGAACTGAGTTTTCACCTGATCGGATTGCATCTTTACAGACATGAGGAATCTGAAAAAGAAACTCTTTCCTTTGTAACAATGCAATTATTTTGTAAAAAGCCCCTTTTATTCTCTGTGTTTCCATGTGAAAGTCTTAGATATGCTTTAACACAGGCTGATAAGAAACCAAATTTAAATTCATCAGCAGCATCTTTAATGCCAGCAACCTCGAACCAATATTTAGAGATATTCACATTTTCTGAATTTTTTATAGATTCATCACATAACTTGGTCATATAAGGTTACCCTGCAAATTTCACTGAAATCCAATGAAAACTTACTGAATTATGCATAAAAATTTTATCCAGACATTTAAAGAAGCATCATTGTTACACCTTTTGAGCATCATGTTTTGTGGAATTTGACAACCAGACATTGGCCCATTAGAAATGCTGAAATGCTTAGTGGTAGGGGATCTTGTTGGCTGTTATCACTTGTGGCAGAGAGGGAGAAGGAAGGGTTGCAAGTGGTAGTCATAACTTTTTAACTAGCATGACGAGTTCATTATTTTCACTATTGTCATTGCAGATGCTTTCGACAAACAAACACAAAAACAGGTCAAATTTCAAAAGTGAATTATTATTCTTCCCAAACTTCAGGACAAAATACTAAAAACTTTCAGGACATCAAAAAGGAAAAGCAGGAATTTCAGGACAACTCCTACCCCTGCTTGTTTGTGATGGCCTATCTGCATTTCAATAACATGAAACACATATACCTCAGTAACTACAAATTTATATTTACCCTACCTAATGCAAAAATTATGCTCACAGAAAAGCAGATATAGGGCAGAGAAGAATTACTAATTTTGGTTAACGCACCACCAGTACACGAGAACCAGTGGCATATATTCGAGGCTAGCTGCGAAGCCCAAAGAATGCACAAATAAAAGTCAATTATCAATACTAAGTTATGTCGATGCTGTTGCTGCGAGAAAAACACTTGGATTTGCTTCTTTTGACTACTAAGAGAATCCATCTGGCAAGCAAAGACCAATGGGACTCCTAGTGGAGGGATGGTGTCTTGTGACGCAACCAGCTCTACCGGATCTTTGTTGTGTGATTTGAAGACTTTCGGTATGATCGCTGGCTAGTGTTTCCATAACAACATGAAGGAGCGGGTGAAGGGTGAATGGGCCATTGCTTTGGGCAAAGGTTCGCTTAGAAAAAAGAAGACTTAGACTTATGATCTTAATCAATTGCATGCTTTCGCCTGTCAGCACGTGTTTTGCGAAAGTTATTTCAGTCATGTGAAGTGTCAATGAATTAAAATCAGTGATATTATATCTCAAATTCGTGGCTTTGTTGGATTTTAACCGTTTTGATTAATTTTTTGAAAGCTTTCCTGAACATTTGTCAGAACGTAAAGAACTCTATGCTTTAAACTTTTATACAGTTCAACTCAAAATGAACTGCAGGTGTTTTATTCCCTTGATGAATACAAAAGAAATCAGTATGAGAAATTACTTGTAACATGAAGTTGAATAAATTGGACATTGTGTTTAGTAAGGGTACAAATTAGTAGACCTAATATTAAAGTTTCGATCAACAACTACAACTGCCAAAAGAATTTTTCTGCATTAAAAAGAATCAAGACATATCTCACAAGGACATGTACACTTGAGTAACTTGGCTGTTTTGTCAATAGAAAAATACATTCTTTTTAAATATGAAAAAGTACTCAGAAAAAACTTTACCATGTACAAACACCGTAATTTTGGGTAGATAAGCTGCGGCGTATACGAGTTCAAAATAAAATTTTCGGCCAGCGCGGCTTACGCAGCTTTTTTTTTTTTTTTTTTTTGGCGGAGCGAAATTGTGTAACAAAAAATATTTTGGCTTGTTCCATTCTTTTTTCCGTGGGAAGATATTTCAATAGAGAGGGAATGTAATAGCAATGTTACAGCCATGTTCAATAAATTCCACCCAACCCCTCTTAAAACAAGACATGAAAATAATAGGCTATAGGATTGAGGTGGGACAGGCAAGAGAGAGGTGACTCCGATAAAACTCGGAAAAATCCAGGGCTGGGGGAAACTTCTCAGGGAATCGATCTTGTTAGCAAGGATCGCCTTTGTTTCATGCTCCTAGCAATTAACTCTCTTTGAACTCATGACGTCATCAGCTTCGCTCCAATTCTAACGCTCTCTCTCCCCTTTTGAAACGGGATATCCGACTATTGGTCAATGACAGCACATGCAAATTTTGTCAGTGACGTGTGCGTTCGTTGCATTCAGTTCGCCAAATCGCAATTTCTCGAGTACGCTACGTTATCATGGAAAGTAAAATGATGAAATGCAGAAGTTATACTTCTAGTTTTAAGCTAGTGGTAAATAAATATGTTTTTTCGAATCCTGGAAAAACATCTAAACTTTGACGATTATTTCGGGTTTCACTGAAGCAAACATTATTTCTAAAAACTGCGGTGAAACACCAGAAGACAGCGAAAGTGATGCAGATGACCCCGAAGTTTTTTTAGATGATGAGCTTTTAAAACTTTTTAATTCGGACAGTGAAGTTTCCAATTTTGATGGATTTGATTGAAAAACTATGTGAACCAGATATTTTCAAAATGTTGTGCGTGTATTTTTTAAATTCTTGAGGTATAAGAGTTTTATAATTGGTTTAAGCGCCTTGTGAATTCTTCAAGTAAATGTTTATAAAATAGGTAGTAGGGGTAAGTGTTATCCTTAAGATTGAATCTTGTTTAATTGATATATTTATATATTATTTGAAAAATCAGGTACTATATTCAGAGGGTCACGCTGCCGATCGGCATCTTTACAATTTTCTAAAAAAAAAAAATCGTTTTGGCGATGGTAAAGGAGCTTTGGTGATTAACTTTTCGTACTGTTATAACACTTACATACATACATACATATCACTAAGCTGTTCTCTGAGATTCAGAGGTTAGCTCCAAAAAGAAATACAAACTTCCAGATATTTTTACCTATTGTTGTCGTATCAAACTTCGCCATTTACAGCGATCTTGACATACAACTCGTGCTTCACTGATATCCATTACACGCCATACACAAGATCTTTTATACTTCATACTCATGATCTTTTTCTCATGCAGACACTCCTGAATCTGATCCACCCATGTCTTCCTTGGCCTTCCTCTGCCTTTCCTTCCTGCCACTTGGGCTGAACATATTTTCTTAGTAAGCATTTCATCACTCATTCTTTCAACATGGCCAAACCACCGAAGCATATGTCTCTACCTTGCTAACAACATTTTGCTTTACATCACACAACTGCAATACATCTTCATTCCTCACACAATCAGATCGTGTCTTGCCACAAACCCCACGTAAGTAACGCATTTCTCCAGCACACAAACGACTCCTACGTTTCTTCTGCAGTACCCAGGTTTCACTACCATACATCAGAGTAGGAAAAATTACTGTTTCATACACAGCCATGCGGGACTCTCTAGAGAACCCATCATTTCTGTGAAAACCTCCCAGAGCAGCTATGACTTTCAAAGAAGAATTCACTCGCCTACTGATTTCACCATCCAACTTGTTCTCTCTGTCAAACATGCTTCCTAAATATACAAACTCACTCACCTGGTCAATCACAGTGCCATTTATACTTACATTACATTCAGTGCTACCCATTCCTCTCTCAAACACCATAACTTCGGTTTTTCCCTTATTTATACTCAGTTTGAATTTCATGCAAACTTCATGCATCTGAGTCAACATACTCTGCAACTCACTTTTGCTCTCTGCCAACAGGACAGTGTCATCAGCATACAGCAATCTGCACACACGGATATCACCAAGACATAAACCACTACTATCTATTTTGGCCTCACACATGCATGCGTCCATAAATATATTAAACAGCCATGGTGACATTACACAACCTTGTCCAACTCCTGCACCAATGGAAAACCATTTTGATAAAACACCATTCACTCGTACACAAGCTCTACTACCAGCATATATGGCTTTTACACTATTAAGTAGATTTCCAGTAACACCATATTCATTCAATACCTTTCACAAAAGTGTCCTATTGACTCGGTCGTAAGCTTTCTCTAAATCTATGAAGGCAGTAAAAACTTTCTTCCCAACAGCCAGATACTTTTCAATCATCATGCGTAATGCAAAAATCTGGTTAGCGCAGCCTTTACCAGGCATAAAACTACTCTGAACATCCCACACTTTCTCTGATGTAAGGCCCTGTACTTTTTCAATAACAACCTTACCAAACACTTTCCCTGGCACACTCAGTAGGCTAATACCACAATAGTTCTTGCATTCAGTCTGATCACCTTTTCCTTTATACAAGGGAACAATAATAGCATCCTTCCAATCCCGAGGGACCATTCCTGACTCCCAGCACAACTGGCAAATTTCAGTTAACCAGTCAATTATAGAGTCACCACCATACTTCAAAATCTCTGCAGTTATGCCATCAACTCCTGGAGCCTTACCATTCTGAAGAGATTTTAGAGCTTTACACACTTCTTCTCTTGAGATCCCTCCTGTGCTTTCATCCCTCATTGTGACATCATCTGCATCTGTCTCAGAATCATTTTTGCTCTCCTGATCTAATAACTCACAGAAGTATTTGCCCCATCTGTCACTTAACTCATTGGGCTCCCATATCATTTCCCCAATCTCATTCTTCACACAACTTACAACTTTGTTTCCCCTATTTTTCCTGAGTCTCATGTACTTCCAGAAGGACTTTCTATCTTTCCAAAAAGCCAGTTCATGCCTTTCCACTTTCTCTTTCCTATCTTTTGCCTTACTGTGGCGAACCAGCTTAGCAGCTTCACGCTTCTTACAGCGATATTCATCCACAGAAACTCTACCTTGCAACATCCCCAAATAGGCTTCCTTCTTTTTCTTTACTGCCTCATCAATCTCACTATTCCTCCAAGCATCACCTCTATTGTTACCCACTATTGTGGTGCCACAGACCTCTTTAGCAGCAGTAACAACACAGTTCTTAAAACATTCCCACTTCTTTTCTACATCCCTCTCACCAGACTTCAGATCCTTCAGTCGTTCTCTGAGTAATTCAGAATACCGCTGATGATCTTCAAGGAGCCTATCAACCTTTATTCTTTCTATCCTGGGTCTCTTCCTATTCCTTTTCCTCCAACCAACATTAAGTTTCACTCGTGACACTACCAAATAATGATCAGAACCAACATCCGCACCTTTCATCACACGGGTGTCAACAACTAAGTGCTTCAAACGCTGATCGTAAACAACAAAATCTATCACACTCTTTTGACCAAGAGTACGATTTTCCCAAGTATATGTGTGTATATACTTGTGGTTGAAAATGTATTAGATACATACAAACCATTCTCAATGCAGAGTTCAATTAATCTTTCACCATTATCATTCACAAAAGGATCATTAAACTTACCCAGAACATTGTCAGAAATTGCATTCTGCACACCTACTCTAGCATTGAAATCCCCTGCTATTATAACTTTTTCTTTAGCACCAAACTGGCTCAAAACAGCTTTTAGCTCATTCCAGAAATCTTCTTTCTTATCAGAAGGTTCCGAGTCACAAGGAGCATACACTACAACAATTACAATTCTCTGAAGTTTCACTTTCAAACGAATCCAGAGAATTCTCTCACTTATGCAACTATAGTGAATCAAGTTGTTCTTCATCTTTTTACGTAAAATCACACCTACATCAGCCTGTCCTCTCATATTATCCAATACTCCAGACCACACACTCACCGTGCCATTCACTTCTTCTACCCCAATTTCCTTCTTTTTGGTTTCACTTACACACAGCACATCCAGTCTATACTTATTCACCTCCTCAATCACCTCACTCATCTTGCCATTTATACCTCTAGTATTCCATACACCAATCTTACATTCACTCAGCCTAGATCGCTTTCTCATACGCCGTTTAGAAAGTCCAGGTCAATTCTGTGGTGGACCATCCTTCTCAAGTGTGGTAGGTCCACCATATCCCACACTTGAGTCATTCTTAATATTTCTTTTTGTCTTTTTAATCAGGTAAGTACATCAGTGTGGGGGATTAGCCCACAGCTGAGGGTTCCAGGTGGTCATTCAACCTAAGGATTCTGGAACAAAACCCAGTGAGTTGGGGTCTTTTCGCCAATGTCACACAGATCTAGCTTGCACCTCTCCAAGATTCACAGAGGCCCTAGTTGCTGTTGTGTGTGCCATTGTTACCACGGAGCGCCCCGAGGAGGCAAACCCATCGCTCACTACGACTGCCCGCTTTGGCGATAAAAAATTGAATTTGGTGAAAACTTTAAAAGAGCCAGCACGACCCCTGATATTTTTATCTATGCAATGTTTTCAAGACTCTGCCGTGGTACTACCCCACCTTACTGCAAAAGTGTGGCATATTGGCATATACGGAGCTGCGCCGTTTTTGGTGATTTTTTTCATTATGCCCCTTTTTTTATTGCTGTGGCCAGTGCGGCTTATTTATCCAAAATTATGATAAGTGTCAAAATCTTAATTCTCATAATTATGTGGTATTATGTTAGCAATAGGATGTACTAAAATTTTAAATAAATGTTACTTCCATTACTTAACAAAGGAAAAATAAACTTAGCAATTTAAAAAAAAACAGTATTGTGGCAGGGCGGGGTTGGGGATGCAGATGAGATAGCCCAGGTCTCGGACACAAGATACGCCACTGTTGAGGACCATCCAGAAAGTACCATTTTCACAACACTACAGCGCAAGTATTCGCTTCAGAGTCACACATGCATAGTTGTTTTGCCTCATCCATTAGCCACCTCTGGATTTTGTGAGACTGTCCTTATGTTAAAGGTTTGTGCTGTGCGTTAATGTTTAAGTTAATAGGACGGCCCGCAAACAGCGAAGTCTGGTCTGTGATAAGGTTTCTGAATGTGAGAAATGTCAAACCAAGTAAGATTCATCAGCAAATTTGCAGAATTTACATACAAAATTCAATGAGTCCAGGAATGGTTCGAATGTTTAATAAAGGACAACAGAGCATTCATGGCAAATTGAGCAGTGGTAAGTCTTCTTTGGTCACGGAAGATTTGGTGGAGAGAGTGAATGAAAACATTAGCAAGAATGGACACTTCACAATTTCTGATCTTTCATAACCTTTCCCTGAAGCTTCAAAATCCCTACAGAAAAGCTTCAGTACAGCAAAGTGTGCCAAGGCAGCAGACTTCTATGAGGAGAGTATCCAGAAACTTGTGCCATGATATGTAAAATGCCTTAACATCCATGGGGAATATGTTGAAAAGCAGATTAACTGTGGAATTAACTTTTACGGGTCTTATAGAGGTTATAATTTTAAAAAGTTGGCCAAATTTTCGAACTAAAGCCTAGTTTGTCATCAGGACTACGTCACTGGAGTAGTTGCTGCCACTCAGTTAGAAGAGTTCAACCACAATTATCGTTAATTGTGGTACTTATTCTTCTTGCTATTTCGATCCCTTCTTCTAGTTTCCTCTTTACTAAGTTTGACTGGTGGGCGATTATTCTTACTGAGTCCCAATTTATGGAAAGTCCACTTGCTTGTAAATGTCTGTCTAGCCCTGTTCTGTTACTAATGTTCCTAATAGCTTCTTGGTGTTCTTTCATTCGGACTTTAATACTTCTTCCTGTTTCTCCTATATAGCTGAGTCCACAGTTACATTCGATGCAATATATTACTCCTTCTTGCAATTGGGTGTCCATTTTTTTCTGCTTTAAAGCTAGCAGGATTTTTAAATTTTTTACTTAGATCTGGAGCAAGCCAGATATTATATTGTGCTCCGATCCTCTTCAGTTTTTTGAAAAGTCCCTTGTGGTATGTAATTTTGCTGGTGAATTTGAAGTTGTTTATTTCCTGCTTCTTTTTTGGCACTTGTCTAAATAATTTCTCAACATATGGGGAGGGGTAATTGTTTTCTGCCAATATTTCTTTTAATTCTTCTCTGTGAAGATCCAGATTAAGGTATGCAGAACTCAGGAGGCAGACTTCTATGAGGAGGGGTATCCCGAAACTAGTGCCATGATAACACAAATGTCTTCACACTCAAAGGGAATATGTTGAACAGTAGATTAAAATATGTAGAACCCAGGGGGCACACTTCTATGAGGAGGGTATCCAGAAACTTGTACCAAGATATGACAAATGTCTTAACATCCACAGGGAATATCTTAAAAAGCAGATTAAGGTATGTAGAACCCAGCAGGAACTTCTATAAGTGTATCCGGAAACTTGTGCCATAATATGACAAATGTCTTAACATCCAAAGGGAATATGCTGTTAAGTAGATTAAAATATGTAGAACCCAGGGGGCACACTACTATGAGGAGGGTACCCAGAAATTTGTACAACAATATGACAAATGCCTTAACATCCATGGGGAATATGTTGAAAAGTAGATTAAGATATGTAGAACCTAGGAAGCAGATTTCTATGAGGAGAGTATCCAGAAACTCATGCCACGATATAACAAATGCCTTAACATCCACAGGGAATATGTTGAAAAGTAGATTAAGGTATGTAGAACCCAGAGGGAAGACTTCTATGAGGAGGGTATACAGAAACTTGTGCCAGGATATGACAAATGTCTTACCATCCAAAGTGAATATGTTGAAAAGTAGATTAAAGCATGTAGAATCCAGGAAGCACACTTCTATGAGAAGGGTATCGAGAAACTTGGGCCACAATATGATAAAAGTCTTTAACATTCAAAGGGTATCATATGTCAAAAAGTGGATTAAGATATGTAGAATTCATCACACTTTAAAAAGTTAGTTATGAATTTTTTTATTAATCTTGAAATGGTACTTACTTTCTGTATGGCCATCGTACGCAATTATGTTTAAAATACCTAACCTCATTTTCAGTCAATGTAATTTATACAAAGGGCATCCTGAAAGTAATGCTTTGTCCCTCATAAGATTTTCCATTGTAACAGCAAAACTGTGAAACTTGGTGGCAAAATACTTGGACATATTGTTAATAATGCTAGCCTATTGAAAGTATTGCCCATCATTTTCTATACATTTCCATCATCTTTGAACCCATTGGTAAAATCAGTATTGGAAAAATTCCTGAGGCTACAGTTTCACCCTACGAGTTCACAGCCAGTTAAACGGCTGTTACATCGTCGAAACATTATCCATGATGGGTGTTTTTCAAAGGGGCAAACAGGACAAAATCTAAGGGAGCCAAATCAGGACTCTATGGGGGTTGGGACTTCATTTATCCACCCCATTTTGTCAATAGCCTGTGAAGTCTCCATTGAGGTGTATAGACATGCATTATCATGGAGTGAAACAACACTATGAAGAAGAATGTCACGTCTTTTCCTTCTAATAACTTCCTTTAGCTTCTTCAATGTCTGCACTTAGTGAGCACTGTTTATTGTTGCATCCCTTTCACAGAAATCAGTCAAAACGACACCACGTTTGTCCCAGAAAAGTGTCACTATCACTTTCCCTTTGGAATGAGTTCTTTTCACCTTTTTCTGTAGTGGTGAAGATGTGGGTGCCATTCCATTGACGCATGTTTTGTTTCTGGGTCATGAAAGAACACGTACGTTTCATCCCCCGTCACAACATTAGAGAAAAACACCTGCCCCTCCCTCTCATAACAGTCCAAGAGGTTGCGCCACATGTCTAACCTTTGCTCATATTATTCACGGGGTCAGGTTTCTTGGGATTTACTTTGAAAAAAAATTCTGTAACCCACATCCCTAATTAATGTTTCCATGGCACTATGATGACAATGAATTGCATCAAACAACTCCTGGATAGTGACACAACGATCAGCTGTGAAAAGGTCTTCTTTCACTCGTTGCCTGTTGGCATCTGTCACTGCAGTTGCAGGTCTTCCACTCCGTTGTTTGTCCGACACTGAACTTTCTCCCTCTAAAAACCTCTGCATCCATCTTCGGACATTACTGATATCAATTGTGGCAGCTCCATACACCACCAGGAGTCTTCTGTGGATTTCTGGAGCCTCACACCCTCTTTTTCCAGGAATTCAATTATGTCTCGCTGTTTTTCTTTGTCATTCCTGATCTCTATTTCTGATTCTGAAAAAAAAAAGTCTCACATTGGTAACATATTATAGTACATGTCAGTGCAATTTCATTAAAATCACTTCATGCTTTGGATTCCTGAACACTGAACATTTTCAGTTAGGTATATCTTTTTTGCACTACCATTTTCGGTTATATTTTTTGCCTCAGCAAGAACGAATAAGAGTTCAAGAGTTCACATAGAGGAATTTGTCCTCAACTTTGTTGCCAGGAAAAATTTTCGTTTTTTTTATTGGAGGTTTAACAACCACCGTGAGCAACTCAATCGGCTATAAGCAGTCGCCCATCCCTAATTTAGGGTCGCTGGTTCCAGGGAAGGGAGAGAGCCAGAGCCATAAGACAAACACAACATCCATGCCTCACCGGGATTCAAACCCAGACCCCTTCACGGACAAATGTTCATAAAGACAGCGCTTAGACCACAGCGCCACCAGGGTGGCCTAAATTGCAAAGTTTACACAGATGTGTGCGTGTTTTAAGTTATACAGTGGCAATATTTAAGCACAATACCATTCTATAAAGAGAAAATTTTGCTTTACATTATTTTTTCAATTTGGTTTGACTGAGGTGTTTTTAAGTACTGGGATGATGCATACAAAATCTTTTTTTATTCTCATTGTTCTTAAATGAACAGGATAGATCATACATACTGCTAGTCTAACAAGTCTTTCTGCAGTTGTATACACTGACAGGTATTATTTCTGAATACTACTTTTTGGCACAAAAATGCAACAATGAACTCTCACTCATGCAGACACAATGTGGAAAAAACTTGTAAACTAAATCATTCTGGACTAAAAAATAAACTCACACTTGCAAACTTCAGCTGACTATATTATCACAATACCACTCAGACAGCCGGCTCCAGGTACGGGTAGTCTGGGCAGCTGCCCGGAGCCCTTGCTCATGGAGGGCTCCCCTAAGCTTCAAATTTTTTAATAGAAGCTTTTTTTTTTTTTTAATTTTCTGTTGCACTTACAATACTTTTTTTTTTTTTATTCCATCACTGACTATAATTTAGAAAATTAGATTCAAAATATGAATAAAGTACATAAATACAGAGTGCCTCTCTCCCGGAGAAATTGCAATTCCACTTACCGACAAGATTCAAACTCGTATTCAGGGCTGGATGGGTGAGGGGGGATGACTTGAGACTTAGGAGCTGGAGCCCAGGCATGCAGTCTCGGAGATGCCTCCACTGAATATTTAAAAAATATGTATACATATATATATATATATATTTAGTTTGCACATACTACACACCACTGTTAAAATATAAGGAATAAATGCAACAAAATTTTTATGGCAGGATGAAAGAGCATATAGTTTCTCTCTTTGTCAATGAAATCAACTGACTTACCAGCTTTTTGTTTTCTTTCATTGCAATATACACTGAGTGGCCACTTTATTATGTCCACCTCAGTACTTTGTTGAGCCACCTTTTGCCTTTAATACTGTGTCGATCCTTCGTGGCATGGACTCCACAAGATGTTGATAGGTGGTTTGTGGAATCTGAGACCATGCTTGATGAATAGCACTTTCCAGGAGTGTGAGATTGCAGGGTTGTGGATCCAGCTGTCTGATGGCTCGTTCAACTTCATCCCACAAATTCTCAATGGGGTTGAGATCTGGAGATTCTGGGGGCCACCTAAGCAAAGTAAACTCACCGACATATTCCTGAAACCAATCCTGTACAATACGAGCACTAATGGCAGGACGCATTATCTTGTTGAAAGTAGCCATCGCCATTGGGATAAACCATCCACATGACAGGATGCACTTGGTCCGCAATGATGTTTAGATATGATGTGCCAGTCAGACGTTGATCAACATGAATTAAAGGGCCTAAAACATGCCAGGAAAACATTCCCCAAACCATAACGTTGCCTCCACCAGCTTGAAGGGTTGTAGCAATGCATTTGGGGTCCATGCTTTCGTGCTGTTTCCGCCAAATTCTCACTTGGCCATCGGCATGGTGCAGCTGAAAACGCGAGTCATTGGAACACATAATTTGTTTCCAATTATCAACTGTCCAATCCTTGTGCTCCTGTGCGAACTGGAGACGTTTTCTCTTGTTAACTGCAGACAGCAAAGGTGTTCGAACAGGCCTTCGGCTGCCATATCCCACCCGATACAGTGTATGGCAAATAGTGCATGCAGAGATCATTTGAGGGGATCCTTGATTAAGATAGTCTGTAATTTGCTGCACTGTTGCCCTTGTGTTGTCTGTTACCAGTCTGGACACTCTCCGTTCCACCCGAGCAGTCACTAGTCAATGACGACCACACGTTGCGACCCACTTTTTTTGCTGACAGTCCAGTCTTTAAACACTTTAACAACAGCCGCTTTGGAACATTTCACGAATGCGGCTATTTCGGTGATACTCGCTCCATGGCTCACAGCTCCTATAATCATCCCACGTTGAAAGTCCGTCAAATCGCATTTTTTACCCGTCTCGTAACCCAAAAATCCCTTCTAGTACTGTCGCAACACTAAGCTTTCCCTTTTTATACTAGCCTTGCCCTCTGGCGGCAACAGCGTACAGCCATAGCTCATTTGCTTAAAACTGTCAGTTGGTCATAATAAAGTGGCCACTCAGTGTATGACTAATTGAATACCCTGATATATATACGATAACATGATATATGCATAACATTTTCAGGTACTATACGGTTAATTTTCTCTCTCTACTGCAAGTGCTGTACATGCGAATAGTGGGAAAATTCCTTAAAAAGTTTTAAAAAAAAAAATGCAAATACAGTTTTCAAACCATATAAATATTTTTCCCTTAACTTCAAAGCTAAATTTTTCCGTGTACTATAGTTTTTGAAATTCTTGAAAAGACTGGTTTAGAGGAACAGAGGCCCTATAACATGGTTCTTGTCTGGGACCGCCCAAACCTCTGGATCTGGCTCTGATACCACTACAGCTCTAAGCAACTGTAGTCATATATTTTTTGTTCTAGGTTGGGATTTAACAACCACTGTAGGTAACTCCTAGGACACACACACACACAAAAAAAAACAACAGCTGCTTGTCCTTAATTTAGGGCCACTGGTTCTACAAAAAAGACAGAGCCAGTGCCATAAGGCAAGCATACCATCCATGCATCATCCGGACTTGCACCTGGGCTTATCTTGGACGAGTGTTCAGAAGGCAGCACCTCTGAACACTTGGACATCATCATACAGAAGTTAAACACACTAATTTCGAAAAATTTAGTTCTTTTTATTACTGATTTTAGAAACTTCTTAGGTCTTAGAAATTTTGTCTTCATTGAAATATGGTGTAATTTTGCACTGATATTCATTTACGTTTTCCAATCGTAGGTTGAAGAAACGTATATGCTTCAGCTTTGTCTGTCTGTCCGCATGATAACTCGTGTAAAAATGGTTCGATTTCGATGAAATTTTAGTATGTGGTACGGGACAACCTGGGGACGAACCCTGTTGAGAATGGACGAAATGGGGTGAAAGGTCAGGACATAGGAGCGGGATCCATTACATCGCCCTTATGCGTCATAACTTACGGAAAAATGCTTCGATTACGACAAAACTTTAACATGTTGTTTCAGAGGTATACTGAACTGGTTCTGTTGAATGTAATCAAAATGGGGTTACATGAGTGAGATTTATTCCACACCCATATCCTTATAACTTGACTAAAAATGCTGTGACAAAACTTTAGTACATTGTTCTGGAGTTATACTGAACTCATTCTGTTTGATATCACTGAAATGGGGTCAAAGGTCAGGGCACATGAGCAAGATTTATTCCACAGCCATTATCCTTATAACTTGACTAAAAATGCTTCTATTGCGACAAAACTTTAGTATGTTGTTCCGGAGTTATACTGAACTCATTCTGTTTAATATCATTTAAATGGGGTCAGAGGTCAGGGCACAGGAGCGAGATTTATTCCACAGCCATCATCATCATCATAACTTGACTAAAAATGCTTCTATTGCGACAAAACTTTAGTATGTTGTTCCGGAGGTATACTGAACGAATCAATAGTCAGGGCAGCGAGGAGGGTTTGTCTGCGCGTGATTTCTGGTATGTTGGAAAGTGTATCATAATCAATGCATTGCATGATTTTACTAACTTGTTTTTAATATTAAAATAATGGAAAAACTTCTGAACAGCCATATTATGCTTCTTCACAGAGGAAGCTAGAATACTACTTCTGGAGCTGCCCTGAGTCTCTTAACCATGAAGCTGAACAATGGAGAAATTTGAGATTGTTTACATGATACCCATGTAGTTTCAACTGTGTGTATTTTGGAATTACATGATTTTTGGTTGCAGAAATTGTATTAATGTCAAACCAAAACAAATTATACTTCATAAACAAGTGAAGTTTTCAAGTTTGACTTTATGTTTTGTTTTGAATTTGCACTAATGTTCATATATTTTAATTTAAAATAAAAATGGGAAGGAACCTCAAAATAATTAAGAATTTTATAAATCCAGCATTTTGTCACACATCGGCAGCAAGTTATGATGCAAAATTAGAAACATTTGTGACGAAAGAATGCAATTCGACCAACACAAAATGCATTGCAATAGCCTTGAAAACCACCTGCTTTCCCACACTTGAACAGCCATCGCTAGCGGTTATAGGCTTCACACAAAGTGGTACTGCTCCATTAACAAGGGCATCTCTAGATATCTTAATCTAACCTCCTTGTTCTTTACAGATGAACAAAGCTGTTATGTTTCCCCAGTATTTGGCATTGGTTGCTGCTGGAGCAGTCACTGCCAGTCCTACAGTTAGAGCAATCCTAGTTTTGCAAATCTCAAGGATTTTACATACAAAATTTATTTTTTCTTAATGAAAAATTTTGAAATGCCATTTTGTTTTTTTCTTAAATTTTTTTCAAAATATAAATGTAGGTGTGTCTTATATACCAAAAACTATGGTACTTAAAATAAACAAAATAAGTGAAATTCATTGGTAAGGTTCTTCAAAATCGAATGTGTTTTTCCGTTCTTCGTTTGTACAGTTGGTTAATTGCCAGCCACATGTCTATGTCAGAGACAACAGCTGTAGCTTTAATTCCCCATTGCAGCCCATCCAATTCGATGTAGATACTGTTATCGGCGCACAGGTGGCTGTATTCCTTGTTGTTTTTTATATAGCCATCCCTTCTGGAAACTTGAAAACTGCATGACAAAGTTTTATCAGAATTTTCCCTTGAACATAACACAAACGTGTGGATGAGTTCGCAAAACTGGCCCTTGATATCTGAGCCATTTTTGGTGGTTGCTCCCAGTGACTTGTATTCTTGAATTGACCATCCAATCTTGTGTATTCCTAGCTGGGAATCCTAATGGGGCGACAGCTCCATTTGGTGGCAATGATTCTTGATGATATTTAATAAAATGCCATATGAAGAGCAACTGTAGCACTTTACAGAAAACTAATTAGAAGTGACTGCTCAGTATGGTGAAGAAGTACTTCACAAGGGAAGCCTTTCAACTGTCACTCTCCAAAATTGAAGAAACATGGCCAGAAGATAGTACTAAGGGCAAAAACCAATGGGTGCATTTCCGTTTTGGCCCAAATTAACTGACAAAGGTGAACGGGTAGTCTGAAAATGGCCTTAGAGCACAAGCGGAGAAAATCATCAAACGCATCAACGAACAATCAATGGCAGTCAGAAAAATTTAACATGTTGTTATATCCATGGATAAAAATTGAATACTGTGAAAGGGACGACACTTCTTTTGATAATGTTCAACGTGTTTGTTTTTCAGATATCAATGACAATTTTCAGTACTGTGATAACTTTGGGATCTTGCATCGTTCCCATTGTTCCAAAGTACTTTGCTTCGGTCACGTGTTCAATGCCACAAATGTTTATTTACACCTGTAATAAAGGTTTTTGTTGCTTTTTGTATAACATGAGCTTATTTTGATCATGGGGACATAGCTGATATTTGGGGTTACATATGCATCACAACACATGTTAGATGACTTTTCCCACTTGCGCTCTAAGGCCCTTTTCAGACCACTCGTTCAACTTTGTTAGTTCATCTGGGATAAAACAGAAATACACCCATTGGTTTTTGCACTTAGTACTATCACCTGGCCACATTTCTTCAATTTTGGCTAGTGACAGTTGAAAGGCTTTCTTTGCCAGTTCCAAGTATTTCAGCCATGATCTTAGAATGGCTTCTTGATTCTACTGGAGCTGATGAAACATGGATGTATAAGTCTCTACACTATGACATACTACTTCTTTTAGTTCTACTTTTTCTCAGGCTCAACACTTTACAGAGGTTTAGAGAGCTCATTGAGAAGTTTAATCAAGAAAACACACAAAAGTTCCAGTGAATATTAATATACAAAAGTTGTTTGATGAAGGCCTCATGACAGGACAATTTAATTTGCAGCAGCAACTCTAGAAGACATACTTTAAACTACTATGGCTAACAGTATGCTGATATATATTACCCTTTCAAGGAATCACTAAATTGGTAGTTAATCATCAACTACCAGGCTTGCCATGTTAAAAGCTAAACAGGTTAAACAAGTTAATAAGTCTTTGTTTTCTTTTGAACATACTTTCTGCAGAGGGTAGTTATATTCTTTTTACTTGTAACACCTCTAATTTTTTGCCCATTATTTTCTATTATCAAATCATTTTACTTCTTAAGCATCTATTTGCTAAAAGCAATACCAGGAATTATTGATGGGAAGGTAATCAGGGTCAAACTGCTGTCACACATACAAATGGAATTACACTATTAAAAAAAAAAAAAAAAAAAATGGAGGTTTAACGACCACCATGAGCAACTCGATGGGTTATAGGCAGTTGCTCTTCTAAAATTTTGGGCCACTGGTTCTACGGGGAAAGGAGAGACCCAGTGCCATAAGACAAACACATCCATGCCTGACCGGGATTCGAACCCGGGCTCATCAAGGACGAACGGTCAGCAGGTGGCCTTTTGTTTTTTAATGTTTGATATGGATCAAGGATTTTAACTACGTCTTCTGAGCGGTTAACGCTAAAAGTAAAATCATGTCCATGATAGATTTCAAAAAGAAAAGCTGTTTCATAAGTCACAAGTCACAGACAATACTATGTCTAAAGGCATTGCATGGGTCATTGAATTCAAGCATAACATTCTAAATTCAATACACAAGATATAAGAAGTCACCCGTCGTACTAGTGGGTTTTTGGTTCCACATAAGACCGAGAACACACATCATGGACGCAGTTATGAAACATCAAAATTTCACAAAATAGTATAGATAAGAAAGACAAAAAATATCATTTACTGTTTAATCGCAAAATTAAGTTCTCCGTGATAGTTGAACGTAAATATTCGATCTGTATCCACACACATACAATGACCACAATACGGACTTCCAATTATCTACACATGAGACAGCATCAAACGAAAGCTAATCGTAAAATGAACAACTTAATATCAAAAATTTTAAAACACTGAAATATTCTGGAACACAGGGAAACCACATTTCATGAACAATGCTTAAAAACAACATTTCAGCCTGAAGCCGCCAAAACAAACATGAGCAGACGGTACATGAAAACTATGGCCAGATCCAAGAAATAAGTTTGAAATTTGGGCGTGACTGAACCTAGTATACGTTATCTTATTTTCTTTCTTTCTCTCTCTCTCTTTTTCTTTTGATTGAAGGCTTAACGACCACCGTGAGCAACTCGATGGGCTATAAGCAGTCGTCCGTCTCGAATTTAAGATTTTAGGGCCACTGGTTCCAGGGAAGAGAGGGACCTAGTGCCATAAGACAGACAGAACATCCATGCCGCACGGGATTTGAACCCAGACACTTCTCGGACGAACGGTTATAAGCCAGCATTTAGACTACTGCGCCAGCCGGGCTGAATCGGCATACGTTCGGGATTACGAAGGAGACAAGAAAATATCAAGAAATTCTCTTTCTGCAGAACTTTGATTTAACAATGGGAATTCCACAGTACTAACATTCATAATTTATTTTGTGTACAATACTTATGACTAGAAAGCAACTAAAATCCTAAAAAAAATAATTGCAAGAGCTATAGTCATTTGTTTGTTGGTAACGACCACAACTCGATGGTCAATAAGCAGTCGCCCATCCCTAATTTAGGGCCACTGGTTCTTAGGAAGGAAGAAAGCCAATGCGAAAGACAAACACAACATTCGCTTGACGGGATTAAAATCCGAACCCATCTCGGACGAATGACCAGAAGCCAGCGCTTAGACAACTGCACCACCAAGCCGGCAGCTAGTCATTCATGACAAACTTTGGCCATACTAATGTAAAGTTGTTGTTTTTTTCAAAATCAAAAATCTTCCATCTCTTGAATATTTCGCTAATTTCATTCATTTTTTTAAAATTCACACTCATATTTCGTTTTAGCAACCAACTGCAATTATTTACACAACACTGTATTTTGTTATACATTTAATTATTTGTTGTTGCTCCTATGTTTGATGATGATGCTCAGGAATAAGATGTGGAGAAACTATTATAAAGTAATAGCATTCTTTGTCGTTATTGTTCTAGTTTTTGGGTTTAACAACCGCGTGAATAACTCTAGTGGATATAAGCTGCTGCATTCCCCTAATTTGCTGCCTCTGATTCCAGAGAAGGGAGAGGGTGCTACGCCGTAGAACATCGATGCCTCGTCGAGACACGAACAGAGGCTCATCTTGGACGACTAGCCAGAAATTAGAAACTCGTATAACTCTGGGTGGTAAGGTGATATTATCATTGTTATTTTACTGTGAGCTCCACCATAATTTTGGGCCATTGGTTCCAGGGAAGAAAGATGGTCAATGCCTAAGTATAGACACACCACCCATGCCTCAACCTGGGCTCGAACCCAGACCATCTCGGAAGACGGTAATAGTTTTTTTTATAGCGATGAAGTTCGGGATAATACCCCAACAGTGTTTTAATTTTGAGTTTCTTTTTTCTTTTTCTTTTTTTAGGAAGAGGGGAGGTGTTAACGACCACCTTGAGCAATTCAATAGGCTTTAAACAGTCACCCGCCCCTAATTTAGGGTCACTGATTGCAGGGAAGGGAGAGAACCAGTACCGCAAGATAAAAAAGACATCTTCCATGCCTGAACCCGGATCCATCTCGGACGAATAGTTAGAAGCCAACGTCTTGTATCACTCGGCAATAGAGAGGCCTCTGAGGTTTTGATTGTTTATTCTCTCACTCACAATAGCAATGAACGACGTCTATTGATGATAGTAAAAATAATGATGATGATAATGATAATAATATCGAAACAAATACAAGCATGATACACACTACGTACCCTTAAATTGATTTTTTTTTTTTTTTTTTTTTTTTTGTGTGTGTGATACGAAATAAGTATTTATCGAAATACCAAACTATGTGTAAATGATTTACTGGGAAGCATAATCGCAAGTTCTTCGTTAAATATCCTAATGTCCTTATGTATGGCGAGATAACTAGTGTTTTAGTGTTGCTCGCACGAAGCATGTCAGCGCAAATGCGAGTGCTCTGTGCTTGCGATCCAACGCTTAGATATGTGGCTTGTGGGCCTGTTAGAATAACATGTATGTGTAATGGTGTGGCATTGTTCGCTCGGAAATAAAGGATGTTTTCAGAAACCTAGTTTGTTTGTAGTAGAAATTTTAACCTAAAATAGGAAACTTTGGATTAAGTAGTTAATTACTCTGGCAATTGTAGATGGACTATATTTTCTGTTGCTGCAGGTTACAGTTTTTTTTTTTTCTTAGTGTAATATTTTGGCCAAACATTAGGAACTTCTTTTAGCGATTACCTAAGCGTCATGTGTGGATTTTTAAATCTTAATTAGTTGAAAAGTTAATGATTGACGAGAAATGAATTGAATGATTTAGAGCACATTTAATGACAAGTGTTAACCATGTTCTGTGTTCTGATTTGGTCTGCTTTATTACTATTTATTGAGAAATGAGTGCGATTGAAACTGAGTTCGTCCCACCACCTGAGGCCCCTGTTTTTGAACCAACTACCGAAGAATTTAAAGATCCTCTTGCCTATATTGCTAAAATTAGACCCATAGCGGAACAAAGTGGAATCTGTAAAATTAAACCACCACCGGTAAGTTGTTATTTAATGTGAAATATTTTAGAATTTTGCACTTAATCAGATGTTATAAGCAGTGAAAACAAATTTCGCAGGGGGAAAATAAATGAAAATTGGTAGAAAAGGAAATCATAATCTAGTTACTTTTATTTTAGTTTTTATTTTTGAATAAATCCCGTAATTAAGAAATCATCTCTTACATCAGCGTATTTAACGAAATCCCGATAAAAGTTAGGACGAAACATATGACCGAAATTAGGCAAGATGGCGTTGCACTTATTTTTGTTTTTTCTTTTTTTCGGGCATTTAATTTCTTCTTCTCGTGACATTGCGATTTATTTATATAACATTATACACATTGTCTTAATAATTTGCAAATAACTAAGAATGCTTTAAGAAGTGAACATCTGGTTTCTGTGAGAAAAAGTTAATAATATATTGGTAGAAAAGAAGACAAAGAATTCTGAATGAAAAAAAAAATTCAAATAACATGTACTTCCTTTTGTCAGACTAAATCAGAATTTCCCCCCTGAATTCCCTTAAAATATTTACAAAAGAAGTCCAACAAAGTACACAATATCTTTTTTAATCCAACACATTTCTAACTTTTTAATCAGATAGTTTAAAATAATTTGTACTAATAAAATTTTATTACTGAGAAAGGGTAAATGCATTGAAGAAATAATATTAAAAATAATGTGAATGTATTTTTGCATTCCAAACAAAGACTTCTTGCATTTTGTACTTAAAAGTCCAACATGGCTGCCTAAAATCATCTCTATTAACTCGGTTTTCCACATACACATCCATGAAAACAGGACATATGCACTATACAATGATTTCCCTTAGTTCAAAAACCACAAGCTCTGCAGTCTTACACAGCCTATACCAAAACATTAATTTTAATTACCTTCCCATTAGCGGAATAACAGTTTTTCATAAATTGGTAGCACAATTAGAAACAGCATCCTAAGCACAATTATTTGACAAATATAACATTAAAAAAAATGCCATACTCTTTTATTTTTTTCCAAGTTTTTGAGTATTCTAGTATCTTTTGAAAATTAGTATCAGCAGAAATCTAATAATTTTTCAAGTGTTTTTATCATATTTTATTGCCCTGCTAGTAATATTCAATTTAATTAAAAGAAATTCATAATTATGATAACTAAACTAGACTTTAAGTGGATGAGGCATGACTGTATGTCTGGTTTTGGAATTCTTTTTCTTGTATGGTTAATCATTCACTGGGTAAAAGTGCAAAGGGGGTTCCAAATTCCAAGCTTGTGAAGAGATGTATCTCAACCCCTAACCAAAAACAATTTTTTTTTTAAATCCCAAAATAAATAATCTAATTTATTTTGGGATTTTTTTTTCTTTTTAAAATGATGTTGGGGAGGATTATTAAGAAGAAAGTGCCTGACTGTGGTTCTTAACAGCTCTTAGAAGTAGGAAGCTAGAAGATTTGGAGTAGGGTGTCAAATAGGAAAGATGCATGGAAGTTAGCTAAATGTGTGTCTGTTCTGTCCTCCATCAACATGTCAAGGAGAAAAGACAAAGCATGACACACAAAGGCTGATCAGATCCACCAAGTCTCTGGCACATCCCCCTGATTGGAGTTGACCATCACCCATCACTCTGGGGGGGGATTATGGTTAAAACTGTCATCAAGTTTTTTTCACTCTCAATGATAGTTTTAACAACTTTTACCCAAATATATAGTTTGAAGGCTCATTGAGATGGGAAGGGGGAGGAGGGTATAAAGCTTTTTGTAGAATTTTTATGTTTCCAAATCAAATTACGAGTTTTTGTGGCATTGTGTGTATGTAAATATATAGTTATTGTAGAAAAAAAAATAAGTCTCTGGGGTTTGGGCCTAGGTTCAAATCTCAGAGGAATGTACAAAAGAAGATCCATGGAAAAAATATGTGTAGGAAAACAAAGTGGCCACAAAAATGTTAAGGGCCATATAAAAATTGCATTTTGATCGTGTCATGGCCACAACCCCCAAAGGTTGGTTATTCGAGTCATATAAAGTTTCTGTAATTTCGTAATTTCGATTATTAATGTAATTCTTTATAAAAAATGTTTATGATCCTACAACTCAACAAAAGAGTTCAGGATTTACAAACTGTAAGTCTGCAATTAATTATCTGAGGGCATGTGCTGCCTCATCAAACCTGTCAGGAGGGAGGGGGTAACACCAAAAGTATAAAATATAACGAATTTCTGGTCCGATCGAGAGATTTTCACCATTTACAAGCTATCACTCGACACATCTGAGGGCATGTGCCTACTCAGCAAACCTGTCTGGTGGGGTGGGGGGATTAATACCTAAAATATAAAACAAAGTATTTCTGGTTGTGAATGCTGAAAATCTCCTAATTGGACAAGCAATTCCTTATATTTTACACTTTTGGAATTATCCTCCCGCCCGAGACAGGTTTCATGCATTATAGGCACATGCCCTCAGATAATGTGTCTAGTTATAGCTTGTGAATGCTGAAAATCTCCCGATCGGACCAGGAATTTCTTTATATTTCATATATTAGGTTTTAAGCAACACCCCAGATAAGAGTCCTGGGTTTGCACATACCCGCAGAGAATTTGTTTAGCTGTAGTTTATATACCTTGAAAAATATCGTAAATAAGAAAATACGAAATTACGGAAATTTTATGTGTGTCAGGTAATCAATCTTGGGAAATGTAGCCGCAGAGCAATCCAGAAAAATATCGTAAATAAGAAAATACGAAATTACGGAAATTTTATGTGTGTCAGGTAACCAATCTCGGGAGATGTAGCCGCAGAACAATCCAGAACACAATTTTTATGCGGCCCCTTAAAATTTTTGTGGCCAGTTCTCCGCTTTGTCTTTGGCCCGAAAATCATGGAAATGTCTAAATTTCTTACTGAAAATGAAATATTAAAAAAAAAAAAATATTTTATGAACAATAGTTGCTCAAGTAGTGGGGAATATGGCCACACAAAATTTGTTTTTGCAGAACAATTTTATGGCACTGAAATTCCAATGTGTCCAGTTCTCCATGTGGCCAGTTCTCCGGTGGCCACTTCTCCATACCCGGGGAAAAATGCCCACTTTTCAAAAATAGGAAAAAATGCCCACATCTTGCAAATTGAAATTACAGCAGCTGTTTGTTGACTGATGTTTTCTTATTTCTGGGAGTTTTTATTAGAAACGTGGAGTTTTCCTTAATTTTATGGAGAAATGTCTTATTTTCAACTAAGCAATCAATTGACAGAACTAGTCAGAACATTTCCTCTGCTCAACCACATGAAATTAACTAGTATTTCAAGTACATCGTAGTTTGTTTCCTAAATGGCAGAAGAGGTTCATTATTTGAGGAAACATGCGTGGTTCATCAACAAACGATAACTACGCCGAAGGCAATTCTTTTTAGTGTATGGCACATTAAAGGGAAATAACTTGAACTAGGTTTTCCAACTGAATCTTAAGATGTGGTAAAATCAAAAGAAGTCCTACTTTATAAACAAAGCATCACATAGGTTAATATTGGTGTGAGGGTGCACCAGAAAAGTCCTATGCTTAGGGACTTTAGGAATTTGTAGACATGGAGTTTCAGGTTCACTGTATTACTGGCTTTTGATGATATTTTATTTCATTCTAGTTGTAAATGCATTTATGGCACCTCTATTCATAGTGATTGTGGAATAACTTTTTTACGGGTCTTATAGAGGTTATTTTTAATGAAAGTTGGTTGTCAAATTTTCGAACTAAAGCCTAGTTCGTCATCAGGACTATGTCACTGGAGTAGTTGCTGCCACTCAATTGGAAGAGTCCATCCGCAATTATCGTTAATTGTGGTACTTCTTCTTCTTGCTATTTCGATCCCTTCTTCTAGTTTCCTCTTTACTAAGTTTGACTGGTGGGCGATTATTTTCACTGAGTCCCAATTTATGGAGTGTCCACTTGCTTGTATATGTCTGTCTAGCCCTGTTTTGTTCCCAATGTTCCTAATAGCTGCTTGGTGTTCTTTCATTCGGACCTTAATACTTCTCCCTGTTTCTCCTATATAGCTGAGTCCGCAGTTACAGTCGATGCAGTAAATTACTCCTTCCTGCAATTGGATGTCCAATTCTTTCTGCTTTAAAGCTGGCAGGAATTTCTTTATTTTGTTATTAAGATCTGGAGCTAGCCTGATATTATATTTTGCTCCGATCCTTTTCAGGTTCTCGAAAAGTCCCTTGTGGTACGTAATTTTGCTGGTGAATTTGAAGTTGGTTTTCTCCTGCTTCTTTTTTGGCACTTGTTTAAATATTTTCTCAACATATGGGGAGGGTAATTGTTTTCTGCCAATATTTCCTTTAATTCTTCTTTGTGAAGATCTTTCTGAGTAGCTGAAGAGACCAGGATTTCAATCTTTTCCAAAAATTGTCTCGCCGTATTCGATTTAATATAATCAGGGTGGAATGAGCAGAAGTCTAACATCTTCCCTGTGTTGGTGGGTTTTCTAAAAAGCTGAGTGAATATTTTCCCCTCTCTTGAGGTCAAGGTTAAATCTAGGTAATTATTTCATGTTTACACATACTAGAATATGTTTCTAACAGACATAAGAAAACATCAGTCAACAGCTGGTGTATTTTCTTATGTAGGCATTTTTTTCTATTTTCAAGAAATGGGCATTTTTTTATGTGGGTAATATTTTTGTGGACATTTTTTCCTCATATCACCCCAGAGGAAACATAGATGGTATTTGTCTTTACCTTGGTGGTTCTATATCTTCACTGTAAATAATCACCTTAAATTAAAAATAGGTTATTCTTAATAGCTTTAGATGTGCATGGAGGTCATTTAATCCAGAACAATATGTAAAAAAGGATGGTTTGTTGGTTGGGGTGCTTAAAATATAGAGAAACAATGAAACATGCCACCCACAGAATCCATAAACTATGCTATCCATCATCTGCTGTCTTGAACCAAATGCTGATTCAAAAGAATACCTACTTGCTCCAAAATCTATTGCCTTCCTCTATTCTCTTTTATTCCTCCTGTTTGTGAAGTTTCTTCAAAGCAGTTGTAATTTGCTCTCATTATGTAGCCAAAAATAAGTGAGAATTATTGCATTAGCATTTATGCTTAGTTATCCTCTTAATGTTGTTGACATTAACTGGTTAACCGTTCTATCCAGAATATAAGATAGTACAACTATACTAGTTATCCGAATTTATTGGTGTATATAAAATCAAGGTTTCCAAGCTTTCGCACATCAACCAGATGGCTTTCTCAAGGAAGGTAGACTGCAAACTGGATAATAGAACGTTTCAACAATTTGAACGCGGTGAGTTGACTTGACAATAAACGAAGAGATGCGAACGTAATTATTCAATAAAAACACGAGACATCATGTTCGTATTGCACGCGGAATCCTTGGAGGAAAACAAAAGGCATTCATTATTTGAAGAATTGGTTTCAAATTCGTGGTAATTCTAGTGAGGCGCTATCATTGCAGGCCTCATCGTTGGTAATGATCTCCGATGTTTCCCGAATGGCAGTGGATTTAGGAGTAGAGTAGGCAGCTAATTTCTTTGTTATCCCACATAGGATCAGCGGACTTGAACTGGACTGAACTGGGCTTCTCTGGATAGGACCGTGGTTAATTTGCTGTTCTTTATGTCCCTCTTATGCTCGTTGACAGTAATTCTAAATGAACGTTTAGTCATCCCAATGTAGTATCGCTTGGAGCCATCCGGATATTGTAGAGGGACGGCATAAACACCTGCTTCGTTGGAAAGTGGGAGCTCGTCAGTATTTCGCTTAAGCATAGCATATAAAGGTGTTGGAGATCTTATGCCGACACCGAGGTTCATCTTTATGATCACATTCTTGAGTTTATAGGAAACATTTGGTGCGCAAGGAATAGAGCCCAGATAGCGTAGCCGTGGCATAGAAAGATCGGTATGCCTCTTTTTGTTTCTTTCGATATATTTATGTACCATGTTCGGATCGTATCCTGCCTCGGTCGCCAAATCTATAACGCATTTTAATTTGCTTAGTCTAGAAGGAACATCAGAGGAGATGTCGAATGCTCTTCTGATTCGAGAACGGAATAAAGCTGTCTTGTAATCAGCCAGGCAGAATGAGCTACGGAGCATCAGGTTGGGAACAGAAGTGGGTTTGTAATAGACTTGTGTACGGAAGCGATTTTCAGGCGATTTACTCAGTAAAACATTCAGATAAGGCAATGCATTATTGTGTTCTAACTCCATAGTGAAATTGATCGTAGGGTGTATATCATTGATTTTATCCAAAAAGAGCGGGAGAGTCTCCTTTCCCTGAGGCCATATGAAAAATACGTCGTCAGCATATCAGAGCCAAGTGGTAGGTCTTGGGGTAATGCTGGTGAATATGTGCTGCTCGATTGGGCGAAGGATGGCTTCCGCGAGAATTGCTGAAAGTGAAGATCCCATCGGAGCGCCATTTGTTTGTTTATAGATTTTTCCTCGGAAACTATAGTAACTAGAATTTCAGACTAAGTCCATTAATTTGAAGATGCTGTGGCAAGTTTCTTGCGAATAAAGTGCTGAATTATATGTAGCTTCTTTTAACGTTCTGATGGCTTCTGGCACGGGGACTGAAGGATAAAGAGAAACCACGTCGAAACTACTGATAACGTCACGCTGTTGGACAGAGATTTGCTTGATTTTTGTGATAAAATCTCAAGTGGAAGTTATTATAAAGTCCGATTCAGGCAGGTGATTGGCCAGAAATTTGCAGAGTGCCTTCTCTAAATGGTACTTCGGTGCGGATCTCCTTGACACGATGGGTCTCAATGGATTATCGGGCTTGTGGTGCTTAAGTCTTCCAAAGAGCTTCGGGATCTGGGGGCCTGGTGGCAGTTTGGTGGCTTTCTTGAGATCCTCCGGGATAGCGGTCAACCTGGCAGCTCTTTGTACCTGGGCAATCCAACAATTTAAAGGGTTCCTTCGTAGTACTATAGATCCAGAAGCGGAGATGAAGTCCTAGAGTTTCTGATTGTAATCCGCAGCATCCATAATCGCTATCTGACCGGATTTGTCCGTTAGTGTTAATATTATATTACGGTCATTTTTAAGGTTCGAAATCGGTCTCGGAATATTAAATCCATTGGACGATTGTTTTGGATTGTGAAGCGATCGAAGCCTAGAGCAACAGAGGTGGCGTAATCTCATGTCTGTTTTCATGAGTGTTATTTCATTCAAAGTAAAATGGATATCTTTTAGATTTTTTTTTTTTTTCCGTGTTCCATGTAGATGTATCTTCACTTTCTCCTCGAGATTTGTGGCTATTAGCACTATCATCAGGATATCTAAAATTTTTTAATATTAAGTCTTCAATCTTAAAACAGCCATTCCAGTCTTAAAAATTTCCTCATAACTTCTTTTTACCATTCTTAGAAGTTAACAAAATCAGGAGAAAGTATTGTAATTAGTTATAATCCTTTTCTCTACTTTTGAAGTATTCTAAAAAAAAAAAAAAAAAAATGGTTTTCCACTTGTACAGTGGGCACATTATTGTGTAGTTTTTTGATTAACAGAATTCAGTGCTTTGGGCAGTCCATGTTTGTGTAGTTGAGGAAGTTTTTAAATAGGCTCTGAAATCTGTAGCTTTTTCATTCATGTGTTGATTGACTAGTTAATCTCAATATTTACTCTAGTTTATCCAAATCGCAGATCTAACATCATCTTCAGGGGTAGAAAAATATTCTAAAATCTGGTGGCCAGCTAAATTGTTGAGTGGTCACTCATTGGACCAGTGTGTGTGTGTGTGGGGGGGGGGGGGAGGTGTATACATATAATATCAAAGTCATATACATTTCAGTCCAAAAAAAAAGCTTTACCCTCAGTCCTGGGGAGAAAAAAAACTGTTCTAATATTTTTTTTTTTTTTCTGGGGCTTTCAAATTCTTGAATCAATGTCAATTTCATTGTATTATCTGCAGACCCTGGAATTCACACAATTTTTTTTTTTTACCTTCATAAATTCCGCTCCGGCATATAATCCACAGGCCGTGGTGTCCAGAAAAAAAAAAAAAAAATCACCATATAATCCGCAGGTCACAAATGTTGATCCCAAAGCAGAATTTCCGATCGAAAAGTCGATCACATAACGACCCAGGAATGTGAAGAAGTAGTAAGAAAAAAACACGATCTTGTGAAATAAAGAAATTCATTTTTAAAGGCTACTTTTTTTACATTTTTATCTCTGGACAAAAATAAAGCTTAGTAGCATGGCATCAATACAGCACAAAATTTAATCAAGCCGATGCAGCTCCAGAATATTACGCCTTGCCAATGACGAAACGCTGATGCAGGACAAGTCGTAGAAATGCTGTATGTACTCTTGTGCAAGTTGAGAGTTTTTGAAAGAAATCCTGCTTTCGAAGTTGGGGAGTCAGTTCACACAGAGGGCAGTAAAAAAGAGGGCTGAATTTCCATGAATTCTCCCGTGGAGTTTACTAACGGGTTTGTTTAAATTTTAGACCGCAGCTTTCCAAATGCCACTGGGCGCTGCTAGTTTTCTGACCTTTTGAAAACTATCGCGCAGTGACACAATCATATTCTCAACTGTTCTCCCTACTTTAAGTTTAAATTCAGCAGTGTAACTGAAATTTTTCATTTTTGAAGACAAATATCAGTGAAGGAAAATATCAGCTACAAAGACGTTGGTCAAAACGGCGGAGAACAAACTTAACACAAAGCATAGAGCACATGAGATCCAGAACAAGGAACTTTGAAAAGAGGCATGCATACGTACATTCATGCAGCAAACGCTGTGTGCACATTTTCATTGGCTGGTTGACAAAGAAAGGGCACAAGCAGTCAATATTTTGTCTTTCTCAAAAAGACAAAATGACTCTCGCCATCCCACCCTACAGCTTCCCTGATTTTTCATTATGACGACAACCTTTCTTCCTCCTCTCCGCTCCATACAAACTTCTGAACTGAGAAATTTTTTTCCGAGGGAGTTCCTTTTCCAATTATTACCCCTCTCCTGCACAATTACCCTGTGGTTTTTCTTTAAATCAAAGGACTGCAAAAACTTTTTTTTTAATTGGCGTACTATCCGCATCAGCGTACAATCCGCAGATTCTAAATTTTTAACTTTGTTAGCAGTTAATCCGTGGATTATACAATAAAACTTACTGTATGTGTTTTTCAGTGTTATTTTCCATGGTGGCCCAGACAATAGGGCGACCAAGCAACCACATTTTTCGACACCTGATCATCTTTAATAATCCAGTATCTTTTAAAGTGGTATATCTTAAATCTTGAAAGCTGCTATTTTGCATCAGTAGTACCCTTTTATAATTAAAAACTTAATTACTTGTTATGAATCAAAAATCAGAAGACTCGAACAAAACCATAGTAAAACTCTGTTTTTGTGTGGACTTGCTGCCATCTGTCTTACGCTTACTAATTAAATTAAAAACTAATTAGCAGGAACAAGAAACATGAGTGAAAGAAATTCTTAATTAACATATTTGCAATTGAAGGTTACATGAACAAACATTTAATGTAGGAATTTTTTGGTAGAATTCTAATTGTCATTTAAAAGTCCTTTCAAGCTCAAATAAATTTTTAAAAAGGTTGGATATCATTTAGCTATTCTGTCATGAATCAAAACCAATATTGGATGGTAGAGATACAATAACCTGTCTCAGTCTTCCTAGTGTTTATCTGATCCTAATTTGCACATTTTCTGGAGTAACTTGTTGAGTTGGGAGCACTTACCGGAGCATCCACAGTAATTTAAATGGAGTACAAAAACGATATCCATATACTGTAGATGTCCATCCACCTCCTTAATTTTGGATGGCACTTCTGCCAAACCTCTGTTGATGCCAAATGAATCATCCCATTGTCAATCATTTCCTCCATTCATTATCAGGATGGTTAAATAATTTTCTCAGCCCCAAAACTATAATTCTCCATTGTGTATTACAATAACCAGGGCTTGAAAAAATACCATGCCTGAGACACCCGGGGCTTGTAAATTACTGGCCTAGGCAGGTAAAAAAGCAATCTAGTTGTCCAGACCGGGCAACTAAATTTAAAAATGAAAAAGTTTGGAATAGAATTTCCTACTATAAGAAAAAAGAGTCATCCCATGTCGTGTTTCATTTCACTCCTAATCACTGGAAGAATTATTGTTATGCGGTGCCAAGGACAGAAGAATACCACTTCTTTAATTATATTATGATCTACGTCCAGATATTAGAACCATATGTAATTTTGCTCTAAATGGTTTTTATAGTCTCTGTCGGGATGCATGCTTCTGATGAAACTAGCCTCCAGTGTTTAGTGACAAAGAGCGAAAACTTATATTGTGTTTTAGGCTTGCGCTTTTTGTCTCTCTCTGTGTGTGTGTGTGTGTGTGTGTGTGTGTGTGCATATTTAATTAAAGCATGTTGAGAAATTAAGAAAGAAATATTGCCCAGACAGAAATACATGGGGAATTCACTAGAATATTCAAAGCGAAGTTTTACTGGTCTTCCCTGTAGCATCTCCTCAAAAAACTTGAAAATTACATTGTTCTGGAGCAGAGTTCACCAAAATGCGTATTTACGTGTCTAGTACGCGTCGGAAAGTGTACTTATGGATCAAAATTTTACCAACTTGTAAAAATACGCATTGGGACTTCTTCTCGATGCATAAAAATATGCATTACAGAATTTTACCAATGCGTAAAAATACACACCGGGACAGCGTTTCGTCTTTCAAAAACGGAAGTAAACGAAATAAAGATTTCTTTCCGTTATCGTAATTTTGTTATCCTGCGATGTTGCCTCTGTCCAGTATTGTTGTTAATATCATTTCTGTCCATAAATATTTGTATTTCAGTTTAAAAATGGAGGAAAATTTTTTGAAAACAGAAATTTGCAGGTGCAAGAATTCCCCTGTAATCTTCAGGCATGAGAGTGTAACGGCTTCGAGGAATTTCTCCTTTTCCGTCATAATTTGGGTTAACTGAACAGAAATTTTGGGGCAATTGGTGTAGTGGTGGAGGATGTTTTCCATCCAAAACTTTCGAATACGAAAGTTTCATCTTTCAAAACTTCCGAGCCGCCCCGGTGGCGCAGTGGTCTAAGCGATGTCCTCTGATCATTCGTCCGTAAGGAGTCCGGGTTCGAATCCCGGCGAGGCATGGGTGTTGTGTTTGTCTTACCGCACTGGCTCTCTCCTTTCCCTGGAACCAGTGACCCTAAATTAGGGACGGGCGACTGCTTATAGCCCTTTGAGTTGCTCACGGTGGTCGTCAAACCTACAAAAAAAAAAACCTTCCGAAAATGGAAGTAGACACAGTGAAGATTTCTCCTGTAATCGTAATTTAATTTTTCACACAATGTTTCCGCTGCCTTGCATTGTTGTTAAATATCATTTTATTTAAAACACAATTGTAATTCAACTTGAAAATGAAGGGAAAATGTCCGAAATCAGACGTAGCAAAGATTTCTCCCACCACGTTTCGAACATTTATCCTGTGTTCTTAAATATTCCTCCCAAAAAGGCTTGCATTTCAGCTTGATAAAGGGGAGGGGTGCAAAAATGAAAGTGATGTTACAGTGGACCCCCTCCCCTTTCTACACATTAAAACCTGAAAAAAAAAACCCTCTTCTGTGTACCCTTCGGTTCATTTGGACTAATTTATCCACCCTGTTGCTAATTGTATGAGGCAGCTGGGAGTTCCTTTTCTGGCGTGAATCTTGGGGTGTAGCGGTGCACCTGAGACTCGCACTTAGTGCCACGACCAACGAAATTGAATGACTTCTCTTTGGTGGATGGGACCCAAGCACAGTTACGTCCAACTAGGTAGGGCCTCTACTTGCGCTGTGTTACAGTGACGAAGCTGAAAAATTGGTGCATGGCACGTTCTAAAGTATTCTTATTCTCAAAGTTACACTATTTATCTTATATCTAAAATAGTGAAAGCTATCATGCATTCATGATCCTCGAACTGAAAGTTCTTTCAGCATGATGGATAAATTGTCATCCAAGGGCATAACAACAAAAAAAAAAAGTGACAAAGAAATGGGAAGGGAAAAGTCAAAGATAGCAAAATGAAAATTTAAGCAATGAATGCTGTGCAGCTGCTGAGTCAACAAAAAAACAAATGTAACATGCTGAGAAGTTTATTAGATATTTTTAGATGTCTATAAGAATCTCAAAAGTGCAATGTATTAACTTCTTGAAAACATTGCTGTTGCATGTGGTCATTACAAAACATGATATATTTAATGTTATTGTTTTACAATATGAATATTGTATTTATTACTAAAACAAGCAAGCGGGTCCAAATTCTAAATATATTGAGTGGTAGTGAAATATTTTTTAATATGAAAAAATTCTGGATTGATTTTTCATAACTGCCCAGCATTTTTGTGAGTTTTTTTTATTTCATCTGTTAAGTTTTTTAAAATACTCCCCACTTTTAAAAATTACTCCCTAAATTTTTTTCAAAGGAGTAAAAGTATTTCTTTAATTTTAATATTTTTTTTTTTTTTTTTTGATGAGCTCTGGCTTGGAGTGGGAATCAAACCCACATCTCCCGATTTCTGTTCGAGCATACTATACATTACACCACCCAGGAAGTTCCAAGCAAGTAAGGCTTAGAAATATGAAACTCAAGATATTTTGCTAATTGAAATGATCAGCCTCATCATAGCATCAATGACCTCTTCACATCCCGGCATGGATATAGGTCTGAATTTACCAGTATTTCAGATACAGAAGTTACGAAAGAAATGCGGTTAGCATGCTTGAACGGAAATCTGGAGATGCAGATTCGATTCCCGCTCCAGAGCAATGTAATTTTCAAGTTTTCTGAGGAGTTGTTACATGGAAGACCAGTAAAACTTTGCTTTGCATAGTCTTAAAACATGTTTTTAAAGTTTTAATACTTTTTAATCTTGAATTCCTCTTGTAGGCCTCAATCCTGCATGTTAATTGGGAGGGTATTTGCTAATCGGTGAAGTTCTTTTTCTTTGATGATATATAAAAGAATTTTTGTGGCATGAAAGTTTGAAGGAAGTAGTACGATAGGCCATTCAGTATTGATGCTGAAAATAACTGGTCAGCAGCAGTGGCACACACATGGAAAGGGTCCACTGTTTCTGGACCCCCTCCCTCACCCAAGGAATGCTTTTGTTCTTTCGTAAGATGAAGGAAACAAATGATCTTTTAAAATATATTATTTTCACTGGGGCTGAATATAAAAAAAAAAATTCTGTTTATAGTTTTATAATTTCAATATTCTTGTTGCGTGACGATTATGGGCAAAACACGTAACAATATTAACAAAGAAAGGTGACTTGATCACGCTAGTTACGTTAACTAAAACTTTTACAAAAAGTTCGTAAGTTGGAAGCTTTCGACCTTATCTTAGGTCTTCATCACGCCAATGGAGGACTAAGATTGTTGCCAGATTCTACATTTGAATTTTTCCTATTTTTGTTGTCAAAACTTAGAATTGATCTCCAGATTAACGGAATGTAGAGAGGAGATTCGGAGTTGCAGGTCATTGAGTTGAAAATAATTTCTATGCTTTCACGGTAACGGAGGGCAAAACGATTGTCAAACGAAGCAATTCGTTTTGCTTCGTTCCAGTGGGGAACTGCAGATGTGTCTTCCATTGTCAAAATAGACAAGGCAGTGTTGGGATTGCCTTTCGAAACATCTTTTCTATGTTCTAAAATTCTATGGCTTATGCTCCTGTATGTGCTTCCAATGTATAAGTTATCCCCAGTAGAAGAAGAGATAGGAATGCAGTAAACTCCTGGGAGGTTCAGGCTTTCAACTTTGTCCCTATCCCTTTGTAGAAGTTTCAAGATGTTTGGGGTAGATTTAATGGCAAGATGGTAACCAAAACTTCTAAAAGAATCTGTAACTTATAAGCATAGGAAGGATGGTAAGGAACAGAACCACAGAATTTCAGGTCTTCTTTCTTGTGAGGAAGGAGGCATTCGATTTTCGAATGACATTCGAAAATCGAATGACATTCGAATGACATTCGAAAATCGAATGCCTCCTTCCTCACAAGAAAGAAGACCTGAAATTCTGTGGTTCTGTTCCTTACCATCCTTCCTATGCTTATAAGTTACAGATTCTTTTAGAAGTTTTGGTTACCATCTTGCCATTAAATCTACCCCAAACATCTTGAAACTTCTACAAAGGGATAGGGACAAAGTTGAAAGCCTGAACCTCCCAGGAGTTTACTGCATTCCTATCTCTTCTTCTACTGGGGATAACTTATACATTGGAAGCACATACAGGAGCATAAGCCATAGAATTTTAGAACATAGAAAAGATGTTTCGAAAGGCAATCCCAACACTGCCTTGTCTATTTTGACAATGGAAGACACATCTGCAGTTCCCCACTGGAACGAAGCAAAACGAATTGCTTCGTTTGACAATCGTTTTGCCCTCCGTTACCGTGAAAGCATAGAAATTATTTTCAACTCAATGACTTGCAACTCCGAATCTCCTCTCTACATTCCGTTAATCTGGAGATCAATTCTAAGTTTTGGCAACAAAAATAGGAAAAATTCAAATGTAGAATCTGGCAACAATCTTAGTCCTCCATTGGCGTGATGAAGACCTAAGATGAGGTCGAAAGCTTCCAACTTACGAACTTTTTGTAAAAGTTTTAGTTAACGTAACTAGCGTGATCAAGTCACCTTTCTTTGTTCTTTATTCTTGTTGCGATCAATTATTTTTCTGTACGTCTCTCCATGATAACCAGATTTGTTTTATGTATTCAAAAAACTTAGCACACACACACACACACACACACACACATATAGATGTTTAATTTAGCCATAGCATATCTATAATATGATGCATTTTATTTGTCCCATGGATTTCTTGTTGAACCATGAAGAAATTCTATGTGTGCTACTGGTCAGCAGTCAAATCATGTTTCTTCTAAAAGCATTTACTGAAAAAGATAAAAGCTTCTATTTTAATGCAAAATTACATGGACATTATTTAGGAATATCGAAAAATAACCTTTCTTCCTCGAAAAAATTTTGCTGTCTTTGCATTATAAAAGAGCTTATGACCTAGTAAACAGGATACTTCTGTGGAAGATCTTGGATAAATTATATGGTATGACTGCGAATCTGCTTAATACTGTAAAAGTTATATGTATGCTGACAGTAGAGCATGTGTGCGAGTGATTGGTGTTTTATTGAAATGATTTTCTATTGAACTATACATAATATCTAAGGTATTTTACCTGATATTGTCAAAGTATTTCTCATGTTGTTTGCTCTGTGTGGCACGTGCTCCCGGCCTTGAGAGGTCTCTTATGTTACGGACCTTTGGTTAGTTATAAAAAATTCGTAATGTAAGAGACCTCTCGGGGCCGGGAGCACATGCCACACAGAGCAAACAACGTGAGAAATACTTTGACAATATCAGGTAAAATACCTTAGATATTATGTATAGTTTAATTAAAAGCACGTTTATAACATAAGACAACCTTATAAGGTTGTCTCATGAATAACAATTTTCGTAATGGTTTTCTATTGGTGCACACAGAAGTCAGATGAGGTTGTGTAATCTCACCAAGGCTGTTTTATGTTTTTATGGATGCATGCATCATGCCAATATAGACAATACTGGTTTATGTCTTCGTAACATCTGTCTGTGCCAATTGTTGTATGCTGATGGCACCGAGAAAAAGGGAGTTGCAGAGTATGTTGTGCTGGATGTACAAAGTTTGTGTGAAATTTAGACTGAGCATAAATAAGGGAAAAACTAAAGTTATGATTTTTGGGCAAGAAACTGTTAGCCCTGAAGCAAGATAGTGTAAATGGCACAGAGGTCGACCTGGATAATGAATATTTGTATGTGTAGGAAGCATGTTTGACAGAAAAAGCAAATTCGGTGGTAAAATTAGTAGGCAGGTGAATTTATCTTTTAAAGCCATAGCTGCTTTAGGAGGATTTCACAGGAATGGTTGGTTCTTAAAAAAGTCCCATACGAAAGTGTAATTGTTCCTACTCTGATATATGGCAATGAAATCTGGGTACTGCAAAAGAGACGTAGGTGTTGTTTGTGTGCTGGAGAAATGCATTACTTACTGGTAAACGGTTTATAGCAAGACATGTTCTGATCATGTTAGGAATGAAGATGTGTTGCAGATGTGTATTGTGAAGTAAAATGTTGCTAGTAAGATGGCTACAAATATTCTTAGGTAGTTTGGCCATGTCAAAAGAAATGAGTGGTAAGATGCATACTAAGAGAATTTATTTAGCCCAAGTGGTAGGATAGAAAAATAGTGGAAGGCCAAGGAATTTGTGGGAGGACCAGATACAGAAATGTAATGAGTACAAGTGCAAAAGGTCTTGTGTGAGATGTAATGGATGTCAGTAAAGCTGGAGCTGCATGTTGAGATCGCTGTACATGGAGATGTTTGATACATTAATGGTTTCAAGTAAAATCTAGTTCCATAAGTTTTAAACTTTCATTCGGCAGATGAGCTTTCTTTGAAGAGCTAACCTCTAAATGTCAGAGAACAGCTTAGTGATATGTCTGTATGTGTACATTTTTTCCTTTATAAATTTGTGTAGTTCTGCAGTTTTGGGATTTTTTATTGTTCTTTTCAAAAAATATGTGATTAAACAACTTCATCCAATTTTCAGCCTCAGAACACTGTATCAAGATTTTGTTATGTCGGGTTGGGAGATTTCAATTCATCATGCAGCTGTATTTTATTAACTTCACTAGTGATGCTTTTGTTTCTATGTGATTTACTGATTTTGAGCTTTTTAATTTGATCTTCAACTTGCTCTGACATTATGACAAGTTTACGTAAAGTTTGTTCATCCTAGATATTTTTTGAAATATTTAATATGTGACAACAAAAATTTTAAATTTTTAATGCATTGAAATGTTTAGGAAAATTTTAGACTTAAGTTGTATGCCTGTATATGTGTAAAAAAGGAAAAGAGATCTCTAGTCTCAGCACTGTTGAGGATGAATGACTTGCAAAGGAGTCTGTGACACACTTGATCACACAAGTGTAAAACTGATTTTGGGTGACTCTTTCAGGAAGATACCATGTTTTAAAAGGGAAACTGGTGTTATGAAATGTAACCAGGCTGGGATAAGTAAAGAACAATCTATTCATTTTGTATAGAGGTTAAAAAAAGTTTTTGATTGCATTATTTTACAGTGAATTGATTATTTTAGTATGAAGGAGTATATCATCATCATGATTATGGGATCTAGTGCTACATTTGTTTCTCCCCCCCCCACCCCATTATTATTATTATTATTTGTAAAAATGTATTTAAAAATCATGCACTGAAATTGATGTATGTATGTGCATCATTTTATAAGTTGAAATATGATAAATGGCTTAATTAGAACTCACATTATTTTAATTTCAACTAAGCATGGTCTGTTACTTTCTTTCTAGTATTCCGTGGTTAATTTTTATGTATTCGGTATACTTTGATTCTTCTTTGTTTCCTGTATACATTTTGTAATTTTTCAGTTCTTTCTGTTCTGGTGTCTTCTTTTCAATACGGACAAAATTTGAAGCTATTTTTTCTTCTGGACATGGTTACATACCAGATAATTTTATACTATTATATTTTTAATTCCAGAAATCATTCATGTATTGTCACAATCATCATCCTTGGAAAATGATCAAAACAAGGCATAAATTTTATGAAAAGTTTCATATGAAAGAGTAGATATTTATAAATAATTGAAACTTCAGCCACCTCGAGCAATAAAACTTGGGACACTAGGAGGAGTTTTATCAGAATGCTATTCAATGTAAAGACATGATTCCAAATATTTTGAATAGGTGAATATAGAGGCCAGGGGCTTAATCCCCCAACATTCCCTTAAATTTCCTCAGACACCCCATCCCATAAAAATCTTAGCACCCTCCTATTTGAAGGTAACACACACATATGTTTGAACTTTTTAATTTTAAATATTTTCCCCTTCAGTTAGCATTTTACACAAGTTCCTTAGCTTTATACCTTGAAGTATCTTTTACTGTAATACAGTAATTTTTCTTTTTGATGAAACAATCTTTATACCTTGAAGTATCCTTTACTGTAATACAGTAATTTTTCTTTTTTGATGAAACAATGTCCAGAGTCCATTAAGCCTGCAATGTGCTGCTGCTCTTGGAAGACTGAAAACAGAGAAAAATAGGAGTGGGAACAGAGTTCCTGATAGGAAAGATATAGAAAAAGTTCAGAAAAAATTAGAAGTTTAGGAATTCAGATAGATAAAAAATAAAAACAACACAAAAATGAAATAACCATGTGCAGTTTTGGAAAGACCATTCCAGGTTTTAACTATTTTTAACTTATATAAAACCAGCAATTCTCCATGTTTTGAACAGTTGTTCACATTTTAAGCCTAAATATTTCACTATAAAAATTTCCATCCTTTGAAAAAAAAAATTTAATTTCATCTAGCACTTCCCTAGATTTTACCACTCCCCCCCTCCCGCAATTTTCCAGTACACCTCCAGTACGAAATTCTTGGATAAACCATTGATAGGGGCTGATGACCTGAAAGTTGTCTAATTCCCTGACTAACTGTAGTTGTGCTTGTAGAGCCCCACAAAGTGATTATTGGCCTCTGAATGAATATCAGGTCTCCTTAGGAATGAAACTGCCATTATGGAAAGCATTTGTGAATTTGTCATATACAAATGGGAAACGAATTTCCCTGAAGAAAAATTCTTCATAATTTTAGGGCCTCATAATTCCAATATTCCAAAAATCACTTTAATATTAATACTTTTCTACTTGCATAGATAAAAATTTTCATGTTTTTTAGCCAAAGCAATTAAACTTTTCCTCTCTAGAAATGTATGCAGAAATTTCATTATGCATGGCACATGTTTTGTAATTTAAGTAAAAGGTTTGAATAGCAAAAACATGGCCAGCTGCAAAGAAACATCATCATGATCAATGGAAAGTGCATTGCTCTATAGTTTCCTGTATTAACTTATTTCTTTAAAAGGAAAAATATTTTGTGGTATTAATATCTTGAGGGGGAGGAGTTATACAGTTTAGACTCTCAAATGAAGTTGACGTGCTTGCAGTTAGTATTCAAAACTAAACAACTTGCCAGAAATGTTTATCCTATGCAAAGTATCCAGGAAAATTCATTAAGCTATTTTAAGTTATATGTAGTGTGGCTTAATTTGCTTGTTTTGGGTTTTAATGACACACCTCATATATCAAGAAATAATTTTCTCAGAAGAGACTTCATCTATTGTATTAACAGAATTTTTATTTTGATATTAGTGATTATATAAAAATAAAATATTGTGCATAATAAAGGCATAGGAAACTTACAAGTTTGAAAATAAATTTCAGTGAATTTTCTGCACTTAAATATCCAACACACTGCAAATATGTAAGATGTAGCATTGTGTGGGTAATGTAACTTAATTGGGGGCCTAACTGTAGTTGTGCTTGTAGAGCCCTACAAAGTGATTATTGGCCTCTGAATGAATGTCAGGTCTCCTTAGGAATGAAACTGCCATTATGGAAAGCATTTGTGAATTTGTCATATACAAATGGGAAACGAATTTCCCTGAAGAAAAAATTCTTCATAAATGCATGGTAGACATTGTAATGCTATTATTGGCATATTTTCACTGTATTCCATGTATCCACTTCCTTCAAAAAACTTGAAAATTTTCATCGTCCTGGAGCGAGAATCGAACCTGTACCTCCCAATTTCTGGTTGGTAGAGCATGTTAATTGTTACACTACCCAGGACAAAGGAATCGGAAGCAAATGATCGTTGATATCCGAGAACCTTCAGATTTGTGCGAGACGCTGTGATAGGGCACAAGTAGCTTCGACTAGTGTAGATCTGTGAAGGTTCTCGGATATCAACGATTATTTGCTTGGAATTTCCTTGTCTTGGGTAGTGTAATGTACACGACTAGCATGCTCGATCGTAAATCCGGAGGTGCAGGTTTGATTCTAGCTCTAGGACGATGAAAATTTTCAAGTTTTCTGAAGGAAGTGGCTACATGAATACAGTGAAAATATGTCAATAATAGCATTTGTGAATTCATTTGTTATTGCACAATTGATTGTTTGGTTTTTGTCATTTCCTTTATTTCTTTAATTTTTAGGGGCAAGAATTTCCAAGTTTTTCTTCAGGAAAAATGTTTTTTTTTTGTGTTGAATAAATTCATGTTCTCTGTTCAGAGTTTTAAGTTGGTAACAAAAATGCTAAAATGGGAAAAAGAGTTATAGCAAAATGCTAAAGAAAGTTAGCTGCTTTTGTTGCTTGGTAAATCATAACATCAATTTAATCATTCACACCAACAACACTTTGGACATCAGTAGAAAACTAATTTTATCGAAAGATACTAACACATTTAAACAATAACTATGTCAGGTAACTGATAACTGTATTGATGAGCAGCACAAGTTGATATACAGATAACTAACTAATTAGGGCTTACTGTATTTCAAAATCATGATTAAATAAGCTTAAAATCCAAATCTTTATCACTTGCCAGGACATTGCTTTTCCTTGCTGCAACACAGAATTTGCAGTTCAAATATGGCATTTTATCCATCCAGTTGACTTGCATCCATTTGTAAAGAGAGCACCATTTTTACACAAGTTGCCCAGAAAGTATAGATTCAGTAGTAGTGTTACTTCTTTTTTTTTTTTTTTTTTTTAAACTCAGTTTTTTTCAGTTGATTTATCAGCCACTGCCTTTGTAATCTTTGCTTTTCTTAATAATGAATTTATCCATAGCAATAGTCACACATGTATGATAAACGGCACAGGGGATGACAAACAGCCTCTAGTGTGCACTTTTGCACTTTACATTTCTGATCAGTGTCCCATTTCGGTGCGATCTGCAAGAGTTTGAAAGGTCACTGATCACGAATGTGCTGAAAATAAGGGGTTGTTTATGGCCTTGTGGGGGGAGGGGGAGATGCCATAGATCTATGTCACAACTGACTATGGTTTAAATTTGAACTTTGAATAGGGGCGAAGGGGTTTAATCCCTCTAGCATCTATAATCTTATCCCTCTCCATCCTTTATGCAGTGCTCTAGAGTGTAATGGAGTGTGGAGGAGGGGGAGCAATATGTGATTGAGCCAATACCTTAAAAACATACCTTAAGGATTTTGTTGAAACTTACTTTTAAGGAATAAGAAAATAGCAGTGGAGTGTGAATTGCTACCAGAATCTCGAAAATTGCCACAATATGATTTTAAAATTAGTTTTAAAAGCTTTGATTGCCGATGGGGTTGAATATTTACCCTGTGATATATGGATTTATGTCTTGTTCGAAATCAACGTTTCCTTCATTGTCATTGAAAACTGCACTTGTTACATGGTTCAAACAAAGAAATTACAGTTGGTTTTGGTTCATTTGAGTATGAAATGTATTTCTTCAGGTTCTTTAGTAAATTTACATTTTAGTTAAGACAGAGTGGCATTTTTATTGCTAAAAAAGAAAGAAAAGGAAGAAATAAAAGAAAGATATTTTTTTCATATGCAAAGAAAATAAGAATCAAAAAGGTACAGTTGTGAAAAGTAGAGCATATGAGGTATCTGTAAAAAAAAGTGACATGCAATCAGGGCTCGATTTCGACTGGTAGTTGCAAATTGCTAGCAAGCAAATGTATTTTGGTAGTGATAAAAAGTAGTTCTAGCAAAAGTCGTGGGTGGAAAAATTTTGTATGTTTTAGCATGAACTGTAAAGCGCCACTGCATTGCTCATGTGGAATATTTTAGACACATACAAAAACAAACAACTGCTTTCTGAAAATGAATGTTTCTTGAAAAGTACAAACATTATAAAAACATTTTGGCACTAGTAGAAATATCCAGTATATTTCCCTTATCTACTTCTGCATGTGAGGTTGGGTTCACTTTCATGAAGAGAATGCAGGGTTATTGGAGGGGCAGTTTAAATTTACTAACATTGAATGCTCTCATGAGTATTTAAGTTGAAGATCCAAAACCCGAATCGTAAAGCATACTGAGAATAACTTAAGATTTTGAATAGTTTTCTTGAATTTTGTGAATAAAGTTAAACAAAATGTTTTTTAAATATTTGCATTGGAATTAAATTGTTAGAATTAATCTGTCAAGTCATGAAAAGGTCAGTTATATTCAAAATCTATCTAGCAAAAATTTATTAAATATTTGAAATCTTTTCAGCATTACAATGTGAGAGTTACAGGGGTGAAATCAAAAATTGTCATGATTGACTAATGAAGAGGGACATGTTAAAGTTTCTTTTGTATAATGTTAATAAATTTTTGCTATTAGATAATGCAATTTGCTAGTAAAAAATAAGGCTACTAGCAAGTGTTGCTACTGCCAAAATAAATCGAAATCAAGGCCTGCATGCAATTACCTTGTATGCTTATTATACATTAGATTTTCCAGTGACTGAATGCACACATAAATCTGTAGTTGAATGCAACATCAGATTTTTGCAATCTTTATGTATATATGTACTTATGGAATCTTTTGATTTTTTAGGTTCATGACAACTGTCGTACCATTTCCTATAACTAAAAACCAGTGAAACTGTAAAGAAATTTTTTTATTTAATTTTGTCTTTTTTAAGCGTTTAAGAAACATTTTTCTCAGTTGTGAACCATTTCAGGACATAATTCCATTTTTATGAGTACTTGGTGAAAATACAGCAATTGGCAGCTGTAGGGTGTTTGTGGAAACACCATTCATACGTGTGAAGTTAATAAGTGTGGTAATCCAAGACCAGTAGAAGCAAGCTCTGTAAAAGATGAGTACTGTTATTGGTGTCCGAGCACAGGAACTCATGCACATGAAGAGTGAAGAAAAGGGCGATAGAAAAGATCAATAGTTTGCAGTGGCTGAGTTCTTTGACTGTCTTGGCTAATCACACAACACAGCTAAAAACATTACAGTTTACCACTTAAAATTAACTAAAGTGAGAATGCGCAGGGTCCTGCATACAACATGATTTGTCATGAAATATTTACAAGAAAATTGTAGCCAAACCCTGATATAAATTTCTAGTAAATTTTTGCCCTCCATACTCACCAAACTTAGCTGTAAGTGATTTTTGTGCTGTGCTGTCAAGTATATATCAAGATCCTGGACAGAAGTTTCAGTGAGAAAGTTTGTCTTATTTCTTTCATAGTTTTTAAGATTTTTATTAAGGGAGTGTGAAGCAGTGATAAATATGAAAATGTGTGGCATAATGTGCTTTCTCCCCCCCCCATGAAAAGCTGTAAATGGGGAATTTCAAACAGCATGGGGAATTTCTCTTAAAACTAACTATAATATTATATTTCGTTGTATGAGACATGACTTGCACTTTTTCAGAAAATACTTTTACTTCCAGTTCTTCATTTATAACTTCTAGGAATAGCTATGTTATCATTTATTTCTAAGATGGGGAATTTTCTACACTTATTCAAATTTTTGCAGGTAATTATGCATGATAGTCTGACAAAAGGTATTTTGATAAGAATCTAAAGTAAATTGAAGTGCAGAACAAATTTCAAGGCAAGTGTTGTGCTTCTTTAGTGATTATTCTGTAAAATTAATTAAAGGAGTTAAAAGAACAGTGTTATACCTTTTTTTTTTTTTTTTTTTTGAAAGAAATGTGACTGTGTCCTTGACATTTCAGATTTTAATAAACTTTCACATTAGATATATCTCATTTTTTATTGCCAAAGACCTTGCAATTTGTAGTCATTTATAAATAATGTAAGTTTGTTTCTTGTGTAAAAGAATGAGAAAAAAATAATTTTTATTCCAGTTGATTTCAGTTTTTTTTTTCTTTGTTGTGATGCTGAAATAATACTCAAGATTTTTGTATACCACATCTCATTAAAAAAAATTCATTTTTATTTTTTAACATTTCAGGAATGGCAACCACCATTTGCTGTAGATGTCGACAACTTCAAATTTACTCCACGTATGCAAAGGCTAAATGAATTAGAGGTAAGGTTGAGTTCTATCTGACTCATAATTTTTTCAGCTCAAGTGAGAAAGGATTTCTGAGTTTTCACCAAGTTCCGCTAATGTCTTAGTCTGGAGTAAAAACACTCTCCAAATTTTGAGGCACTTTTTTTTCAGGAGTCAGCTCGGTTTTTTAAGAGATACTAGGAGAAAACTACCATCAGTTTAAAAAAAAAAATACACTTAGACTTGTGACCTTCAACAGTCAAAATTAATCTATTATTTCTCTGATATTGTTCAATGATTTAGTGCAAAATCCACAATTAAAACAAGGAAACATATACACTAATATTAATAGTTGCATTTCGAAATAGGTTTCCATTTTAGAAAGTTTAGCATTGTCTTATGGTATATTGAATTTGAAAATGCTAATGAAGAAATACACTCATAAACACTACATCTCTTAAAATTATGGTACTAGTTTTCAGGAATGCATTTACATAACATAGCTTAGTTTCTTCATGAAATCCATGTTTTTCAGTTATTTGTGGTGTTATGATGCTATAACAGTTGTGGAAGCACACACTTTTGCTTAAATCTGTCAAAATGAAATTTCAAAATTGGTACCTACCTGATGTGATGCTTCGGCAACTGCCATTTGCATTAGCGTGTAAGTTCACAGCAGCGATGTCTTCTGTTATGTGAAACTTCTGGTAACTAATCATCACAGGAGAATGGATTGTGATGCTTCCAGTTTCATGTTAATCAATATATTCTTTTTTTTTTTTTTTTTTTGGCCCCATGGGACTGACTGTCTGCTCGACTTAATGAATAGATCTTGTCAGGGGCGAATATTCGAGCTGTGCTAGGTGTGCGGCGCACACCCACACAGTTGTCTCAATTTATTTAACCTATACTATCAACATTACATTTTAGGATTTATTTCTAATAAAACTCGCCAGAGTTTGTCTTAAGGCTTCGAGTGGTGGCTAAAATTAATTCTCTCACACAATGTTTTCATTAAGAGGAGAAGGTTCTTTAATTAAGCATTATATCACATTTGTGCTAATTAAATCCTGAGGACATCCAACAGTTTTCAAGCAATTGTGGTACAAGCACTCCCTAGATGGCACTGGTCACGTTTTAATTTCCCTGTGGTTTCAAACATTACAGCTGATCTCAGGGTGTGCTAGCCAAGTACAGCACCGCTTGCAATCCAATGATGCTCAAATAACTGTGGTACAAGCACTCCCTAGATGGCGCGCTGCAGGTCACATTTATATTTCCCTGTGGTTTCAAACATACAGTAGCGAATAAAAGTATTTGGTGAAGCACTTTTTCGACCATAATGTTTTTTCTGCTGGACCAAATCGGGTCATTTTGGGATATGATATGTGTTATTCAGTTATAAACATGACCCATATGCAGATGGATTAGAAACCTTAACACAGGTCAGGTACCGAGCTTAATCGCAAAGATCATACAAATTGACCAACAAAGTAGGTGTGTATCACATTCAATTAATGCAACGATAACAGAAAACAAGTACGAGAAAACAAAGTTCAATAACTAATACTTAGTGGGATAACCACGAGACTTAATAACAGCTGCACAACGGACCGGCATAGAGTCCACTAGCTTCTCGACGGTGACCTGCGGAATTCGCGCCCATTCTGCAGACAGCTGGTCGAACTTCTGGGCCCTATTCCGGCAGGTTTTCTTTGCAAATCGTCTCTCCAGCTCCTCTCACATGTGCTTGATCTGGTTGAGGTCTGGAGATTGGCTTGGCCAGTCTAGAAGTGTGACCTGTTGCTGCTGGAAGGCTGCCTTTGCTACTCTGGAGGTGTGGTTCGGGTCGTCTTGCTGCATGATCCATCCGGGTGGCATGTTCTGGTTTGCCCATGGGAAGACATTGTTGATGAGCATGTTCGTGTAGCTCTGGCCGGTCATTATTCCGTCAATCTTGATGATGGGGCCCCATTCCATTGCGAGAGAAGGCGCCGTAAACCATGAGCGATCCTCCTCCGTGTTTGACAGTCGACTGAATGAACTGGGGGTTGAATCTCTGGCCACATGGACGTCGTACGTATCGGATGCCATCACTTCCGAACAAGTTGAACTTGCTCTCGTCGGCGAAAAGCACCTTACCCCAGTCCACCGTGGTCCAGTGTCAATGATGGCGCGCGAACGCGACTCTGGCTCATCGATTCTTGACTCCGATGAGTGGTTTCTTGGCGCGGCATCTTCCATTCAATCCACCAGCAATGAGACGATGGAAGATGGTCATTCGGCTGATGTTCAGGTCGTCGTTGTCGCAGAATTTGGTGGCGATGTCCACAGCAGTCAAGGTGGAGTCAGCACGAGATCGACGAAGGATGCGTCTATCCTGACGCAACGTAGTGGAACGAGGCCTACCACATCGCGGACTGTTCTCGACTGTCCCAGTCTTCTCATAACGTTGCAGGATAGCTGAAATGGACTGGTGTTGGATCTTCAGGGCCCTCGCAATGTCGGTGACGTGCATTCCGCATTCCATCATGTTCACGCCCGCCTGGCAAGCTCCAACAAGGATCTCCGCCTTTTACCCATTTCTGAAAACCCAAGATTGACTTGTCACACTACACATCACAAAACCCACAAAAATCACAGGAAAAACAATACGTGCAGCAAACAAATGGGTAATAATTGGCGACTCTTGAATATGGCCCATTTCGAATGACAAATTCACTCTGAGCGAAATACAAACTATGTGGCATTGTAACCCACGAATCAACACATATCATATCCCAAAATGACCCAATTTGGTCCAGCAGAAAAAAATTATGGTCGAAAAAGTGTTTTGCCAAATACTTTTGTTTGCTACTGTACATCTGATCTCTCAGGATGAGCTGGCCATATCAGCACTGCTTGCAATCGCATGGAGCAACGCAATTAAACTTTGTCATACGATGCTGCTGTTATATTATGTTTTTGAATAACAAAACTCACCAAAGTTTGTCCGAAGGTTTCGAGTGGTAGCTAAAATTTATTTCCTTGGCCTACACAATGTTTTCGTAAAGTGGAAAACGTTCGTTGCTTCGTTGAGTAAACAGAACAATTTTGTAGTATTCACATCCGTAGGTGTGCTATTTGGTCAATGAACACCTGAGGTGTGTAAAGCAACTGTGATACAAAGCTCTCCAGATGGCACTGCAGGCCACAATTTTATTTCCACAGAGGCTAAACATCCAGGGTGTGCACACCTAAAAACTCACTACTGGTAATATGTTTGCGTTTGGAATTGCGTAGAGTCAGAAATGCAATTCAATGTTCTACCACGGATATCAGTTTTTCTGTCTTTTCATTGCAGTGCGAATCGATGTGTTTACAACCACAGATTTAAAAACAGAATTTGAAGTTTTGTTATTCCATATAATAATAGGATGGGATAACAAAAATTCCTTTTTTTTTTTTTTCATTCAAGACCAGTAAATAAAAAAAAATGCTTTTGTATGTTCAAAATCAATGCATACGTTTTTCAGCTCAGGTTACATAGTAAAACTTTTACGTGTGTTTTTTTCTCCCGTAACAGCGCACACCCAACCTAAATGGGCACGCAACGCCACTGGATCTTGTGAAGATTAAGATGGGAACAATGCTTTTTGTGCCATGGATACATTTGATTATGAATTCTTTTTTAACTGCATAGTGAAAGTGTGACATACAAGAACACAGAAGAGTCGAAAAAGCACAAAAATCAGTTTGAAAGCATATGACTTTGATTTATCAACAGCATATCGGGAAATTTAGTATTGTAAGAATTCATTAAGGAGGAAATATTTCTTAAACTTTGGTAATCCAAATATACTTTCATAGAAAGGATTTTTGTCCATCATTAGTTATGCAGAGCCAGGAAAAGGAATATATATAGAATAGATTAACATACAACTGGAAGCATTACAGTTCATTCTCCTGTGTCATGTGACATTTGGTAGTTGAATGCTTTATCCGCTCAGCTGTAATATGAGAGCATGGAGCTCAGACCTTTACCTATCCACTGCTTATCGGTTGGTAACCAGAAGTTCCACATAACAGATGACACCTCTGCTGTGAAAATAACTTTGCAAATGGTGATTGCCAAATCATTGCAGCAGGTAGGTCCTGATTTGCATGCTCTGACAACTCATATAACATTAAAAGACCACAAATAACTGGAAAACATGGTTTTCATGAAGATACATGGGCAAATTATATTAAGGCTTTAATGGAAACTAGTACTAAAATTTTTAGTGTTTGCAAAGTATGCAGACTTAAGAGTTATCCATTTTTTTAAAGCTACACTTACCCAAATGCACATCTCTCAGCTTCCAGTTTCCTTTAAAGCTTCAGCACTCTACTGGGTATGTGTCTATTTGATTTTGTAATGAAGTATTAATGATCAAGAGATTTTGCTGGATCAAAGTCTTTGAAGGTCTATTTAAAGAGATCACCATAAGGCAATTGATAGTGCCAAAAATTGATATTGGCATCTTCATTATTGTGATTTTATGGTAAGTAGTCTGTACAAAAAAGACACAAACAACAAAAATCATATAGTACTCTCTGCTTTACTAAAGAGATGGAAGCTTCATAATAGAAATCCAGGTTTTGAAAATAAAATTGTAAGAACAGAATATGAAAACTCAGGCGCCAGGTTAAATTTTTCAGGTGTGATGGTGACTGCACACCTTGGTCCATCACTGGTCTTACAGGGTTTTTTTTTTTTTTTTCTTTTGTAATTCGAAAAAATAATTTAAATTGTGTGAGTTTGTTCTTGTATATAGTAATAATTTAAATTGATTTTAATTCTATTTTTTTTTTGTCTGTTCATAGCATGGAAGTTGTAGCAATTTTATATTGTGCATTATGATATGTGCAAAAATCTAGTTATATTGATTTAATTGTGATGGTTGTGAAGTTGGTATAAGAGAAATATTTTCATATTACTAAAGCGGGAATGCCAGCAGTCATCGATATTAGACTTGCTGCATGAATCATTGTCCCAGAATTACACGATGGAAAGGGCTTTCCATATTAAATGCAGTTTTACTTAGTTCCTTAGCAAAATTTGATATATATTTCTTTTAATTTCTGCAGTTATTATTTTGTGTGGAAGTTGAATACTTAAAGACAGAAATATTTAATCCTTGCATTACAAGACTTACTAGAATTTAGATTGACCAATTGCTAAACAAAAGACTATCCAAGTTATTTCCACTGTTATCTGTCATGAGCAGGGCTTAAAAAATGTGGTCGTTTGCTCATCTGTGATGAGTAAAAAATTTGGTAGAGCAATTTGTATTGAGTCGGCAATTATTTTTACTTTAATATGCCTATTGTTGAATAGGTAAAACTATCAGTTTCTTAATAAAGCTTATTTTAATTCACAGAAGGGATGTGTGATTGTGCACCAACATTGGTAACCATTTTCTTTGTGAAAGAAATTGGACAGCGGATGAGTCAAAACATCTGGGCACGTTGCGCTTGACTAGAAACACGAGGCAAGAAGCCTCACGCCCTGTAGAATGATTTCTCCTAACTCTGCATGAAAAGATAGGCAGTGTAAAAGTCACATGAACCATGTGAGCTACAGATTACCCAATTGCTGTCGTAGGTCAAAGGGCAAACACAGGAATCCATGTTTTCGCGGAGCTTTTAGGAAAGTTCTAAAACTTTGAAGGATTCCTGCATCTTCTACTCTAGAGGGAAAAAACTGAGTTTGGTTATTATACAATGGTTGATTGTTTAAATTAGGTTAGTGATAAAATATTTGAGAGATACACAAATTTTTAACAAATCAAACTTGAAAACACGAATTCAAAGGACAGCCCTGCGGAGCTGTCGATTTTAAGCTAGCGAGTGAGATATTTGCCTGACTGGTGAACCAGCATGAAATTTTTCAAGCCCTGGTCATGAGTAATGTTTTATCAGACTTTTCTAGTGCATTTTCTGTAAAAAATTGCTCATTTCTCATTGGTAATTTTCAGGACGACTTCCTCTAGTTGTTCTAAAGTACTTTTCTTTTTTAGTGTTCATTTGTTCTGGGTTCTATTTATACCCGTTTTTAGATTACCACATGCTAACCTTTTGCGCAACTAATGATATTTTCAATTCCTTTATTTTTTGTTTCTTTTTCTGTCTTGGAATCAGCTGTTCATCTCTGTGCTTCTTTCAGTTACGCATAGTCTCTCATCATCTTCTTAGGGAAAAAATTAGTGTTTGTAGTGTCACCATAGGCGCCAACTTTCGTGAAATCCAATGGGTGCTCGAGCTTTGTACATGAAGTTCAGTGAATGCTTGAGTTAGAGGTCTGCACGGGCCAGGTTGGGCCTTTTTTTAGTCGGAGAGCAAAGCAACGGGCCGGGCAGAGCCAAGTCGACCCATTCTTTTTGTTGCAATGATAAAGAAAGAAAAAAGTTGTGTCCCCCAATTTCCTGGTGTGTTTAACTGTTTTGCTTGCTTTACTTATTTAAATGACATAGCCCAGGGCATAATCAGAAAAGCAAGGAGAGGCACTCAGTGTTTTTATCAATCTGTAGGTATTAAGATGGTAAAATCCCTTTGGGGCTTGTTGACAACAAAAAGATTCGACCCCGAGCGAGTGTGTGTTGTGTAGAGTGTGTGTGTGTGGGTGGGTGGGTGGGGTGGGGGGGTCTGCAGTGGGATGGGTATGTGTGTGTTTGTATGAGAGAGAGAGGCACCGATTGTTTCTCCTATGCCTAATCTGTATAGAGATTGACTTTTGTAGTGTTACCTCTTACCAGTTCAGAGAAAGGGGAGATTCTGAACGTGATTAGTCTTCCCCTCTCTCTCTTTCTCTGTAGCATGCTATATTTACAGTAGTGTGGCATTTGTAACATTGCTACAGAAAGAAACCGAAGTTGTAGCAGTGGCATGCTACAAAATAAAGTAGCTTGTAGTGGAAAATTATGCTACAAATCGTGCTACTGTAATAAAAAAGTTAAAATAAAAAAGTATTATTGCATACCATTTCCACATTTTTTGAATCATTATTGATGGGAACAGAGCTGATTGTTCCCTGGCCTATAATCACATACCTGACATCATTTACATTGTGGTTATACACCAAACTGTTAACCATAAAGTATTATCTTCGCCGCCCCGGTGGCGCAGTGGTCTCAGGCGCTGGCCTCTGATCATTTGTCCGTAAGGGGTCCGGGTTCGAATCCTGGTCAGGCATAGATGCTGTGTTTGTCTTACGGCACTGGCTCTCTCCCTTCCCTGGAACCAGTGACCCTAAATTAGGGACGGGCGACTGCTTATAGCCCATTGAGTAGCTCACTGTGGTAGTTAAATCTCCAATCAAAAAAAAAAAAGTATTATCTTCCTCACTTTATGCTTTTAACAGGAAAGTCTTCTCAGCCAGCCTGCAAAGACAGCAAACTGTCCCAGTGGGCAAGTTGTACGAAGTGATGGCTTCTAATCATTTATCTGAGAAGGGTTCGAGTTCAAAACCCAGGTATTTTTGTTAAAAATAAAATACTGAAAATATTTTGTGAAGATACCATTGCTGACCAAAATAATTTTGTGAAGCTCTACCACCCAGTGGTATGAAATACCACCTGGATCGACCTCTGATTTCTTTGTTAATTTATTTGCACATTTAATTCGTCTCTTTTTTTTTTTTTTTTTTCTATTTTCTAGATCACTGAAGTGATTTAAGTTTTGCTTTTCCTTTGTTATAGCAGTTTTACTATATGATTTCTTTATTTAGTTGTTCCATAATAATGTTTTAAATGAATATGTCATAATACAATCCAGGTCAAGTTTTGAAATATTTGCTTAAAAAAAAAAAAGACCATTGAAGAAATGTTAGAGCTCATCAAAATCTCTCTGAAGTACACATATGTATATGCATTCAGATTAAAAAAAGCACAACATGATATTGACTATTGGCTCATACTTTTTCATGATAGTTAGATTTTATTTGAATCTCAAATGAAATAACACACCCTTTTCTCAAATTCATTTCATGTGTACTTTCAAAAGGCTCTAATTCAACTGAAGTAGTTTTTTGTATGGAGAACATCCTTTCCCCATATCATTTTCCCTTGTGTGTGTGTGTGTGTGTGTGTGTGTGTGTGTGTGTTGTGCTATTATATTTTATGGAAAATATAATAGTTACATTATGGCATGGTGTTGGAAGAATAATGATTGCATGGTGAAATGCATAAATGAAAACTTGAGAACTGAGTTGTGAAGAAATATTGGCATTTGGACAACACTTGAATTGTATGTGCCATTGATTGCCTGGAGTGATGCTTGTAGCCTTAACGTAACTCCTATCATTTCGAAGTTATCTACATTAAGTGATGCATTCACTTTTTTATTTTGTGTGTTATTTTCATTGTATGGTTTGCAAAATAAATAATTTTAATATGCTTTCCGTGTTGTTGTTTTTCAGGCAACAACAAGAATAAAGTTGAATTTCCTAGATCAGATTGCTAAATTCTGGGAGTTACAGGTAAATATTTGCATTAATTTCACTTTAATCTTTACACCTGCCCTTGATTTATTGTGAGGAAGTGAAAATGACTGTGTTGTGTTCATAGATATTGTGAAAATATTTAATTACAGGAAATTTAAATAGAAACCAAATAACACAAGAGTTTGAGACAATAATCCAGATCTTTATACAGATGCATTCATACAATATCTGCTGAGCTTTCACTTACCAACAAATGGTTTATTTCAAGGCACTAGAACAACTTCAAACTTAAACTGTAAAATGTAAGTAGAATTATTAAATTTATGTTTTACAGAATAAAATAGAATTATTCTATGTTTTACAATTTAAGTCTGAAATCTTTCTAGAGCCTTGAAAAAGCCTTCCGTTGGGGAGCAAAAGCTCAGCAGATATTGTTATGAATATACCTGTGTAAAGACCCAGATTATTATTGTCTCATAAAGTCTTTTCCTTTTCGGTTTCTATTTATCTATAGTGTATCCACACTGTTTTGTTCTACAGGGAATTTATCTTTGCCAAAATTAGGAGTTTGCGCTTTGCTTTGTTATTTCTTTTACTTGGTGGAACTTCATCATCATTGGAAGTAAATGAATTTGAAAAGAAAAATATGGCAATTTTTATCAATACATTCCTATCATCATCAACCGTTATGAGTCTACTGCTGGATGAAGGTCTTCCAAAATCCCTTCTACAACTTTGTCTTCAGCAAGTTTCCTCTGTCACTCCAGTGTGCTTTTGAAATTCCCCCACAGTCTTTATTTTGATCTTTTTCTGTTCCTTGGTAACCAGTCTAATATTTCAGTTCTCCAGCAGTGGTCAGTTCTATCAATATGTCTAGCCCATTTTCATTTTGGAGATTTTACCTTGATCATGATGTCATCATGTCTTGTCATTTTTCTGATCCATGAGTTACTCTTCCCATCCTTTCCTGGTTATGTGAAGCACACATCTCTCCAGGCTTCTAGTTGTTTGCAGCCTCTGTATGTCTTTTTTTTTTTATTATTATTATTAAGGTTCGTGTCTGTGATCCATAAGTAAGAATGCAAAGTATACTTTAATTGAACACTTTTCTTTTAAGACGTAATGGTGAATTGCTGTTGGAAATTTTTCTGTTACTTCCATATGCTATCCAACCAAGTTTTATGCACTTATTAATTTTGTCTTCAGTGTTTCTCTCACTTGATATCTGTTGTCCAAGGTAAATGTAGGCATTGGTTATTTCTAGATTTTCCCATCAACTGCTAAATCTTCAGTTCTTGTAAAAACATTATACATCAATTTTGTTTTCTGTAAGTTCATCTTTAATCTCACTTCTTTGCTGTTGTCAGGAAGTTCTTAGTCATACACTGTAGCTTTGAGGGGGTGCTTGCAAAAGTGACTATGTCGTCAGTGGGTTAAATTATCTCCATTAATTTGTTTTGCTTTGTCTTCCCAGTTTAATGATTGAAAGACATTCTGCAATGTGGCATTAAAGAGCTTCGGAGATCTGGTGTCACCTTGTTTCACTCCCTTTTAAATTTTTGTATATTGTTTCCTCGAACATTCAAACCTTTGCACTTACATTTTCATAGATGTTATTAATATTATTAATGTAACACATATATATATATATATGGATGAAGTGGATTTTATTTTTGTTCCACCTTTGGTCCATTTAACAGAGAAATGTCTAAATATGTCTCTGTTTTTCAGCTGTTTTTCGAGTGTAGCTATACCTGAGTTATTGCACACATGTACTCACACATACATGGAACTATTTGTTTCCATTTTGTTCATGTGCAAGTGTCTGATATACTGTATATTGATGGCATTTTCAAAGTAACACATTTCTTTCTAAAAGCAATTCTCACATTCTTGCAATAATTGTTTAAAGCAATCATAGCTTGCTTTTTTTCTTTTTTTTTCCTGAAGCAACTGTGTTAAACATTGGTGTCAAATTAAAGCTAATTTTTTATGCTTTAATTGGCGGAACTCTGCAAACTGCTTTAAATGAAATATTAAGTATGTGCACACAATTTTTCATATTTTTATTGAATTCTTTATAACTTTTAAATCATTGCTATCACACTGTTCTTGTTTTTTACCATGATGCAAAACCTTCATAAATTTGCTTTGTGGGAAAACGAAATGGTTGTTTTTCTTGGTTTCTGAACAAAAGATAGAATTATTTAGAATTACAACTTTTTTTTTTTTTTTAGAATTATTTGTTTCTATTAAATTGATTTTTTGCATTAATTCAATACCACTTCCTCCCTTCTGGGGTAGGGGACAAACTGTAGCAGCTTGTGATAGTAAAATATGATTCCATGGAATAAATGTGAAAGAGGTCAATATTTTAGCAGAGCTATCTTCTAAACTTATGTGGATAACATTCTGTTCGTGTTGTAATGGGTCCATGTAAACCTACTTCAATATGATTATCTTGATAATGCTTTTATTTTAAGTTCATGAGAGAACAGTGGACACATTTTTTTCACTGCAATTTATTTTATTGCTCTGTTTTGAAGATGTAGGAGGCCTTAGAAGTGAGTCCCCCTCTTCTCCCCCTCTCTCTGTGCATATGCACAAATTAGTTAGTACACCTACGGAATTTTTGATTTAAAGTCGGTGTGCTGGAGGTTTTCATTTTCAAGAATACTGCAAGAAAAGAGAATTATATTGCAATCAGCTGAAAAGAAAAAAATAATGCTCTTTTTCTGAACTTGGTGACATTAATCAGGAGCTCATTAAATTTAAAAACAAGTGTTCAGAAATGCGTATGATATGCTTTCATTACTTGAAAAAATTTTTTTTTTGTAATAGTTTGGTAGATGCAAAAGTGATAATCAATTCAGTAAGCATTGAAATGATTATAAGTAGTATAAAACAGGCATGTGATTCTTCCGTTAATTAGCAGAATTTTGTGAATTCACTTTTTAGAAAAAACGGAAATCCTCTAATTTTGTCATTTGCGATCTCAGGCTTTTGACAAAAGTTTGTGATTGTTGATTATGTATGAAAAAAAAATCGGCACAAAAGAGAGAGAAATATTCGTTGGGTAGGTGGCAATATTTCATTCGTAAGGAGTAATTTTTCTGCTGCTGCGTGGCTGACCAGCAGCTCCAGACTAACGCTGCTGCTACTCAATCAACGAGATAGCCCTGGATAGCCGTGAGTGACGCCACTTCAAACGTCTCGGTTTGCTCGAAACCGTTTTTTTAGGGGAACACTCTGCTGTTTCAGTTCACTTCCAACCTTTCCACTGCTATTTACTTTATTTATTTGCTGGAGGGCAAAATCAGTTGAGACATTGAGCGGAGCCCCGAGCCATCGTACGCATAAAGAAGAAAGAAAAGTTCTGTTCACATGTGATTGGACATTTACGTTACTAGCTTTCTCTCTCACTGGCGGGCAAAAAGCGTTATACGTGTCCAGATATGCCAACCATTTCGGATCCCCCTTCCCCCTGGGATTATGGTAATACAGGTGACTAACGAAAAATTGTGGAAATTCAGAATTTCGCTGTTATTAAGAAGGTTTTAATTAATCAATGTAATTACAAATATTATCAATTAAGCCTCTGAACAAAGTTCGTGACACAGCTCCTTATTTCTTTTTTTCCCCGAGGAGGAGGAATTTGTTTTGCTTGTTTGAAAACTAAGTGGAAAGAATGCACGGCGTCGCCCCTGGAATATGTCGGCCGAAAGCCTCCGAACACAGTTCGTGGCGCAGCTCTTAGTTTCTTTTCATTCTTTTTTTTTTTTTTTTTTTTTGTTAGTAGGAGGAGAAATTTGTTTTGCTTGTTTTAAAGCTAAGTGGAAAGAAAGCTAGGCGCTGGGCCTGGATTACGTCGGCCCGGCGTACTTCTTTTGCCGTGGCCCGGGATTACATCGGCCCAAAGCCTATAAACAAAGTTCATGACACAGCTCTTCGTTTCTTTTCGTTCTTTTTTTTTTTTTTTTTTTTTTTCCCGAGGAGGAGAAATTTGTTTTGCTTGTTTTATAGCTAAGTGGAAAGAAAGCTAGGGGCTGGGCCTGGATTACGTCGGCCTGGTGTGGTACTTTCGCTGTAGCCCGGGATTACATCGTACCGAAGCCCATGAACAAAGTTTGTGACGCAGCTCTTAGTTTCTTTTTGTTCTTTTTTTTTTTTTTTTCCCAAGGAGTAGGAATTTGTTTTGCTTGTTTTTTAGCTAAGTGGAAAGAAACCACGGCACCAGGCCCAGGATTACTTCGGCTGGAATCCTCTGAACAAAGCTTGTGACGCTGCTCTTTGTTTCTTTTCCTATTTTTTTTTTTTCTGAGGAGGAGGAATTTGTTTTGCTTATTTAAAAGCTATGTAGAAGAAAGAATGCACGGTGCCGGGCCGAGATCAGGGCCCAATTTACACAGAATCGGGCCCTAAGCACAGCACAAGATGAGGCCCTCCCCACCCATCCACATTCTTAAAAAAGTAAGTACATTTGTCGCTACTAAATATTATCAATTAATTTAAAAGTTGATTTAATAAATGGGATACTATGCAGGGAAAGATGGGAAATGTTATGTACTTTTATTAAATCTTAATGCTAGCAAGGAAATTCACACTTAAAAATATACACGGGGTAAGTAAAACACTTTAATAGTTCAGTATTGCTATTTTTGCCTTTAATTTTACTTGCTTAAACACACACACACACACACACACACACACACACACACACACACACACGCACACGCACACACACGCACACACACACACACACACACACACGCACACACACATAATAAAATTAGTGATAATAATTTTTGTGTGTATCTTGGAGCAGCTTTTGGTGTTTTCAGTTAATTGGATGCTTAGACAATCACATGCCTGATAAAACCAATATCCCTTTCATTAAGAAGAAACAAATATAAAAAAAGGATGTTAGAACTTGGTGTGTTGCATACAAATAGTAATAAGACTCTTTGGAAATGTGGAAGACTTGTCAGACAATGATAATTGGCCTAAGTATTCATCACATGTATTAAGGATGATACCTCATTAAAATTTTGTTGTATACAGAATGTATTCTAAATTTAGGTAAAGTAGCATAAAAAATATATAGTGAAAAATATAGTTTACTTAAAAACAATGAACTAAAATCCAAAGTGGGTAGCTAGAACTTTTACATAAATATCCTGCAAAGTTTTCTTAGAACTGATCATATTCTGTGTAGTTTGATTAATATTGAAGGTATGGGTAAAACAGAGTGCAATAGCTGAAAATCTCATGCAAACATTTAGAAAAAAATTGGCAAGTAACTCTGGTGCTACAGATTTTTCACCTTTTCTCAGACATTTACCAAAATTTCAACCTGCCTCTTAGCTATTTTGGAAGTTTCTATTGCTGCAATTCTCAGAATCTTACCATAAATTATTTTTTAGTGTTCTTGAAACAGAGTAATAATTTTACATTTGGCTAGTCATTTATCAGCATTTAAACTGGATTGTGACTTATAATTTAAGAAATTCTCATGAACTTTTCTACTTATACTTTTATTGTTTTATTTTGTTCTGTTGTCCACCTTTTACAGATTATTCACTTATGACACTATTATGCTATTTTTATTCCTCTTCTGCTTAGTCTTGATTTGTTTAGCAAGCTCATGTTTCAACTTCTGTGATTGTTCTTTGTAAATCCTGACTTGTTTCAATATCATTGTTTTTCAACTCTTTTGTGGTTTGGTGTCTTTGATGCTTTCTTGAGCACTTAGTCTTTGGCTTAAAAGAACAGGTGGTAGTGAAAAATTTATCACTTATTTGGAAACAACTGAAAACTGTTATTTCTAGCTTCATTATAATGTAATAATTATTTTTATAACAAAAATTGCACTTGAAAATAAGTCTTTATTTTATAATGTATTGGTGTTTTTTTGTTTTTTTGTCAGAGTAGAGTTTGGCATTTACCACATTTTAGATGATGCCTATGAATCAACCCATTGTGATGTATATGGATAAGCAAGTTTTTCCATCAAATTCACAACACTACTACTGTAGTTCAAGACAGATTTCAACTATTGGCTAGGTAGTCAAAGCAGAGCTTCAATGCTGATGCTGTGTTGGGCAGAAGGTTTAAGTTTACATCACCAGTTGTCATATTGTTGGAGTACTAAATGTAGTTCTTTTAGAAAATCAGGTTCAAACTTTTGCACTTTTCCATCTAGCATTTCTTTCAGAAAACATACAACTGTAATATAAAATTTAAGAATATAAATCAAATGTTTGTTCTTAGACTGATATGTGAAAAACAGTATTAAAAGTCCTATACAGTGCAGCCATTAAGTAATGAGACAGATTTAAAAAAAAGAAAAAAATTGGTAAAACACAGGTCTTGCAGGCATGGTTTTTTGATCAGTCATTTATCAGCAATGTGGTGGCAACATCATTTGCCTGTGAATTGTGCCAATGATTAAGTTACTTTGTGCATGACGTCATTCGGTGTACCATGGAGCTGAGAGCAAATATGTGGTTCTGTTTGAAACTCGGTAAAACTGCATCTGGGACAGTTAAATTGTTGCGTGATTGTATGAAGCTAATTGTCTGTCTCGTGCACAAATATTCCAATGGTATGCACGTTTCAAGGATGGGTGGGAAGATTTAGAAAATGACAAATGGTCTGAACGTCCAATTTTAATGCACACATGTAAATTCATTGAGAAAGTTCGTGAAACGATAAAAAGTGTTCCTTGTATGACCTAGAGGATGTTGGAACATGAGCTTGGTGTTAATAAGGAGATGATTTGTCAGATTTTAGTGCAAGATTGGAGGGGAGGGTGTTCTTGTTTTGTTCCACATGCTTTGCCAGATGATCAGAAACATACACAAGTGGAGTACCTAAAAGACATCCCAGCTAATGCAGAAACAATACAAAATTTTCTCCAAAGCATTGTGGCAGGTGACGAAACATGGTATTTTAATTATGATCCTGAAACAAAGCATCGGGGTGCTCAGTGGAAGTCTCCACAGTCACCCAAAGGAAAGATCAGGTTACAGAAGTTCAAAATCAAGACAGTGGTTGTGTGCTTTTATGACAGTAAGGGAATTCTGCATGACGAGTTCATTCCTGAAGGTACGACTGTCACTGGCAATGCTTACACATCCCTTTTGGAATGCTTGTGGAAGAGAATTGTCCGTGTCAGGCCTGAGTACAAAAATGGGCAGTGGTTCTTTCTTCATGATAACACACCTGTACACAGAGCAGTCGGTATAAAGCAATCGAAGACATACAAAGAACTGTGTCATCAGCTCTTCACTCCGTATCAAAAATGACCTCTACAAGTCCTTCCTTTCATTGGCTGAATGTTCCACTTTTTGTATTAGTGCAGGAGGAATGTACTTTGAATAAAATATATTCACATAAGATTTCCTGCTTTTCCATTTTTTAAAAAGAATCCAGTCTCATTACTTATTGCCGCATTGTGTATGAAGTGAAGAGGTCTGCAGTAGGTGAAGGAACATTGCCACTGGTCTGTAGATGTCTGGAAATGGGTAGCTTATACAGATGAATCGTGGTTCCAACTACAACGCTCCAACAGGAGAGTGCATATGTGGTGTAGAACACATCAGGCCATTGATCCCAACGTGGCAGTTGGGGTGTTATAGTGTGAGGGAGATTGTGTAAAGTTCTGGGGCATGTTTATGTGAGCCATGTAGGACTCCTTGTACCTATTGAGACCACCATCGTGTTGCAGAGATGCCAAGTACTATGGATCTTCCATAGTTTCTACAGATGTCACGTTCAAACTACGGACTTATGGAGAAGTTGTGAAAAACTATGGATTTTTCCAAAAATCTTGGATAATCTCGAAAATCATCAGGGTTTTTTTAAAATAATAAAATGTATTTATTTAAAAAAACAAACATGATTTTTTTTTAAAAAACTATACCGTATGTATGTACGTATATAGGTGGACCCTCCAATATTTATATGAATACCTGCAGTTTTTGTATATCTTGTGCGTAAGTTTATTCCCATTTTTTATGTGAATATCTGATTTTCCGTACATCTTGTGTGTAAATCGACCTTTCTATCATGTTTTTTTCCATAGGCAAAAAGGGTAAAACTTATTTATTCTGTTTAAGAGCGGGAAGTCACGTGGTCACTATGTTTTGAGTACAACCAGTTATACTCCGGGCAAGCCTAACCTGGTTACAGATCATTTTTTATCTCATAGTTAAAGGATTGAATTAAGCATTTTTTTTTCAAGCATAGTCGTCGAATGTAGCGATTTTTGCCACAATGTCATAAAGCTGTCGCACGTCCTGCATGTTTGGCTGGCCGACAAGCAAATGGAAATGTTACCCTGAAGATTGTTCTTCATGTGACTTTGTACCTGGTTTGCTGTGGGATGGCGTTTGCAATGCACAATGTCTGTTAACTTTCGGGAAGACATTAACTGTGTCCCGAACTAACTTAAACTGTTGGAGGTAGACTCAATTTCACATTGTTGTTTTTCTTGTTCTTAAGTTGATTAGTTGTGGTGTGATGTGAATTGCTGTAGTTATGAAGTGTGCTTCAGTGGCTCCTAGTTCCAGTGGTGGGGAAAAAAAATAAATTTGCAGCAGTACAAGGAATGTTGTTTGTTAGAATTTCTGTGTTTGCAGCTGTCGTGTGTTTCCGTGAATCATGTGTTTTGTAGTATGTGCATTTATGGTTTGCAGTGACTCATTGTGGACAGGTCAATTGCCGGAGGTATATAATTTTGAAAGAACATGAACCATATGGTTTATTGAAGTATTGTTCTCCATCCAGATTAAAATGTTGCTAAAAATGTAGCAGTGCACCTGGGAAATAGGCATGCTACCCTGCAAATTTTAATGCGGGAACTTGACTTCACTATGAAGAAATGATGGGCGCCATGCGTATGGACTACTGATGACTTCCTTCAGATATTGGCATCTCTGATGTTGATATACAAACTCGCCAAGTAGACCCATTAATAGCAATCCATTTCCCACAGTAGGATACCTTCTTTTAGTGCCTCATCTTATCACTCCTGTTTGGTGAAAGACTTGGAGGAGCATTCTAGTAAGGTTGCAGCCCTTGAATGGCTGTTTCACTCCCTGGATTTAAACCCAATTGAAAGGGCTTGAAAAAATTCATGTTAACTCATTAGTCAGGTAAATATCTCACTCACCAGCTGAAACTCAACAGCCCTACAGGGCTCACAAAAACAACTACAAAAAACCTCAACAACCTCAGTACTAAAAATGAAAAGCTAATAGTCAAAAATAGTCATTGTAAATAGTAAAAATAGTACATTGTAAATTCTCAAAAATAGTCAAACAGTTTCTACTGTGCCATCGTAAAAAAACTGTTGAGATCATAAATATTCAAAAATTGCAGTATTTTGGAACGGTGTTGAAGGATAAGTGGTAAGCAACTGACACAAATACGAGTCACAACAAACACAAACAATGATGTTGTTCAATGGATGAGATAACAATAGATACATCAATATTTTTCTTCCAATATATCTCAGAAGAAAAAAATAATCTATTTAGGAAAATGGTACTTTAAAGTTTGATTTGTTAAAAATTTATACACATCTCAAATAATATTTTAATGCTAACCTAATTTAAATGATTAACCATTGTATAATAACCAAACTCAGCTTTCTCCCTCTTAAAGTAGATAATGCAAGAATCCTTCAATGTTTTAGAACTTTCCTAACAGCTTGATGTATTACAGCAATTGTCTAAGTGGCAGCTCGCGAGGCACATGTAACGCTTATACTGGTTATCTTTTCACCCAGCGTTTGGGGAAATCATTCGACTAGGCTTGCAGCTTTTTGCCTTGTGTTCCTTGTTAAGCTTATCGTGCCCAGATGTTTTGACTCGCGGCATTCGCTGTCAAATTTCTTTCATGGAGAAACCAATTTCCTATGCTGGTGCACAATCACTCATAAGTTCTGTGAATCAAAACAACTTTATTAAAAACTGATATTTGTACGTTTCCGAAAATAGGTGCAATAATGGTATAAATAATTGCCGACTGACTTTAAACTGCCCTACTGAATTTTTACTCATCAAATAAAACTTTTCGCTCGTCGCAGACGACTGCATTTTTCAAGCCCTGCCAATTGAGCACGTGTAGGATGAAGTGGTGTAATGCCTTCTAGCCCCCCCTCCTGTCCACCAGCATTTCTCAGTGATTTGCTGATGGCTGTCCTGCAATCTTTGTCTACAACAGTACCTTTTGAACGTTTCCAACACCTGGTAGAGTCGTTACCATAATGTATTGCTGCTGTTTGTTGTGAGAGCAAAAGTTGGTGCCCATACTTTATATGGTAGGTGTGTCTTATAAATCACCATCTCAGTTCACCATTATTATTATTACTACTACTGCTGCTAACAACAAAAATAATAAAGTATATTTGTAACGCCCTGCTTTATACTGAACAAAACAGTTTATTCAGAGAAACTGAAGACTTCTTGTTAGAACATCCTATTGATATGTTATTTCTAAATTATTTCATGTACATTTTATACAAGAAGTTTTATATAATAATTGTTTCATGTTAATGAGATGAAGAAAAAATCACACATTGTTATAATAACACATAGTTAAGAAATGCTGTAATAAAAGATAGAATGGAGACAGCTTACTCAAAGATGTGTTTTAAGTAATTAAAAGATGTATCATAAGTAATTAGTGGCAGCAAAGAGATTTGTCCCCCATCCAGATAATGAACATGTCATCATATACTCTCAGGAAGTGGACCATGATGCCATTTTTTGAAAACTGAGCATTAGTTTTATAATTAAATCATTGGCCATGTATACACTGAGTGGCGACTTTATTATGACCACCCCCTCAGTACTTCGTTGGGCCACCTTTTACATTTAATACTGCGTCGATTCTTCGTGGCATGGACTCCACGAGATGTTGATAGATGGTTTGTGGAATCTGAGACCATGCTTGATGAATAGCACTTTCCAGGATTGTGAGATTGCAGGGTTGTGGATCCAGCTGTCTGATAGCTCGTTCAACTTCATCCCACAAATTTTCAATGGGGTTGAGATCTGGAGATTGTGGGGGCCACCTAAGCAAAGTAAACTCACCGGCATGTTCCCGAAATCAATCCTGTACAAATTGGAGCATTATGGCAGGACGCATTATCTTGTTGAAAGTAGCCATTGCCATTGGGATAAACCATCCACATGACAGGATGCACTTGGTCCGCAACGATGTTTAGATATGATGTGCCAGTCAGACGTTGATCAACACAAATAAAAGGGCCCAAAGCATGCCAGGAAAACATTCCCCAAACCATAACGTTGCCTCCACCAGCTTGAAGGGTTGTAGCAATGCATTTCGGGTCCATGCTTTTGTGCTGTTTCTGCCAAATTCTCATTCGGCCATCTGCATGGTGCAACTGAAAACATGATTCATCGGACCACATAATTTGTTTCCAATTATCGACTGTCCAATCCTTGTGTTCCTGTGCGAACTGGAGACGTTTTCTCTTATTAACTGCAGACAGCAAAGGTGTTCGAACAGGCCTTTGGCTGCCATATCCCATCCAATTCAGTGTACGGCGAACAGTGCGTGAAGAGATCATTTGAGGGGATCCTTGATTAACATGGTCTGCAATTTGCTGCACTGTTGCCCTTCTGTTGTCTGTTACCAGTCTGGACACTCTCTGTTCCGCCCGAGCAGTCACTAGTCGATGACGACCACACGTGGCGCATAGAGACCCAGTTTTTGGCTGACAGTCCAGTCTTTAAACACTTTAACAACAGCTGCTCTGGAACATTTCACGAATGCGGCGGTTTCGATGATACTTGCTCCATGGCTCCAAGCTCCTACAATCATCCCATGTTGAAAGTATGTCAAATCGCATTTTTTACCCATCTCGTCACCCAAAAATCACTTTTACTACTGTCGCAAGCACTAAGCTTTCCCTTTTTATACTAGCCTCTCCCTCTGGCAGCAACAGCGTGCAGCCATAGCTCATTTGCTTAAAACTGTCAGGTGGTCATAATAAAGTGGCCACTCAGTTTATAAACACATTCTTACATTATGAAAATTTAGTAAATGGTTAATTGCTATCTTAAAGTAAAACTGTAGGTTCATATAATGATACTAGTTATCATCCTAAGCTTGCCAAATATGGGCATTTAGCATAAGTTAAATATTAATGGGTAGAAAATTGGATTGTGGGTTATACATACATACATAGCCGCCCCGGTGGCGCAGTGGTCTAAGGCGCTGGCCTCTGATCATTCGTCCGTAAGGGGTCCGGGTTCGAATCCCGGTCAGGCATGGATGTTGTGTTTGTCTTACGGCACTGGTTCTCTCCCTTCCCTGGAACCAGTGACCCTAAATTAGGGACGGGCGACTGCTTATAGCCCATTGAGTTGCTCACGGTGGTCGTTAAAACTCCAATCAAAAAAAAAAAAAAAAAAAAAAAAACATACATACATACATATCACTAAGCTGTTCTCTGAGATTCAGAGGTTAGCTCCAAAAAGAAATACAAACTTCCAGATATTTTTACTTATTGTTGTCATATCAAACTTCCCCATTTACAGCGATCTTGACAGAAAACTCGTGCTTCACTGATATCCATTACACGCCGTACACAAGATCTTTTATACTTCGTACTCATAATCTTTTTCTCATGCAGACACTCCTGAATCTGATCCACCCATGTCTTCCTTGGCCTTCCTCTGCCTTTCCTTCCTGCCACTTGGGCTGAAAAGATTTTCTTAGTAAGCATTTCATCACTCATTCTTTCAACATGACGAAACCACCGAAGCATATTGGTCTCCACCTTGCTAACAACATTTTGCTTCACATCACACAACTGCAATACATCATCTTTCCTCACACAATCAGATCGTGTCTTCTTCTGCAGTACCCAGGTTTCACTGCCATACAACAGAGTAGGAACAATTACTGTTTCATACACAGCCATGCAGGACTCTCTAGAGAACCCATCATTCCTGTGAAAACCCCCAGAGCAGCTATGACTTTCAAAGAAGAATTCATTCGTCTACTGATTTCACCATCCAACTTGTTCTCTCTGTCAAACATGCTTCCTAAATACACAAACTCACTCACCTGGTCAATCCCAGTGCCATTTATACTTACATTACATTCAGTGCTACCAGTTCCTCTCTCAAACACCATACTTTGGTTTTTCCCTTATTTATACTTAGTTTGAATTTCATGCAAACTTCGTGCATCCGAGTCAACATACTCTACAACTCACTTTTGCTCTCTGCCAACAGGACAGTGTAATCAGCATACAGCAATCTGCACACACAGATATCACCAAGACATAAACCACTATTATCTATTTTGGCATCACGCATGCATGCGTCCATAAATATATTAAACAGCCGTGGTGACATTACACAACCTTGTCTAACTCCTGCACCAATGGAAACCATTTTGATAAAACACCATTCACTCGTACACAAGCTCTACTACCAGCATACATGGCTTTTACACTATTAAGTAGATTCCCAGTAACACCATATTCATTCAATATCTTCCACAAAAGTGTCCTATTCACTCGATCGTAAGCTTTCTCTAAATCTATGAAGGCAGTAAAAACTTTCTTCCCAACAGCCAGATACTTTTCAATCATCATGCGTAATGCAAAAATCTGGTTAGTGCAGCCTTTTCCAGGCATAAAACCACTCTGAACATCCCACACTTTCAATGATGTAAGACCCCGTACTTTTTCAATAACAACCTTACCAAACACTTTTCCTGGCACACTCAGTAGGCTAATACCGTGATAGTTCTTGCATTCAGTCTGATCACCTTTTCCCTTATACAAGGGAACAATAATAGCATCCTTCCAATCCCGAGGGACCATTCCAAACTCCCAACACAACTGGCAAATTTCAGTTAACCAGTCAATTATACAGTCACCACCATACTTCAACATCTCTGCAGTTATGCCATCAACTCCTGGAGCCTTACCATTCTGAAGAGATTTTAGAGCTTTACACACTTCTTCTCTTGAGATCCCTCCTGTGCTTTCATCCCTCATTGTGACATCATCTGCGTCTGTCTCAGAATCATTTTTGTTTTCCTGATCTAATAACTCACAGAAGTATTCACCCCATCTGTCACTTAACTCATTGGGCTCCCATATCATTTCCCCAATCTCATTCTTCACACAACTTACAACTTTGTTTCCCCTATTTTTCTTGAGTCTCATGTACTTCCAGAAGGACTTTCTATCTTTTCAAAAACCAGTTCATGCCTTTCCACTTTCTCCTTCCTATCTTTTGCCTTACTGTGGCGAACCAGCTTAGCAGTGTCACGCTTCTTACAGCGATATTCATCCACAGAGACTCTTCCTTGCAACATCCCCAAATAAGCTTCCTTCTTTTTCTTTACTGCCTCTTCAATCTCACTATTCCACCAAGCATCACCTCTATTGTTACCCACTATTGTGGTGCCACAGACCTCTTTAGCAGCAGTGACAACACAGTTCTTAAAACATTCCCACTTCTTTTCTACATCCCTCTCACCAGACTTCAGATCCTTCAGTCGTTCTCTGAGTAAGTCAGAATACCGCTGATGATCTTCAAGGAGCCTATCAACCTTTATTCTTTCTATCCTGGGTCTCTTGTTATTCCTTTTCCTCCAACCAACATTAAGTTTCACTCGTGACACTACCAAGTAATGATCAGAACCAACATCCGCACCTCTCATCACACGGGTGTCAACAACTAAGTGTTTCAAACGCTGATCGTAAACAACAAAATCTATCACACTCTTTTGACCAAGAGTACGATTTTCCCAAGTATATGTGTGTATATACTTGTGGTTGAAAAATGTATTAGATACACACAAACCATTCTCAATGCAGAGTTCAATTAATCTTTCACCATTATCATTCACAAAAGGATCATTAAACTTACCCAGAACATTGTCAGAAATTGCATTCTGCACACCTACTCTAGCATTGAAATCCCCTGCTATTATAACTTTTTCTTTAGCACCAAACTGGCTCAAAACAGCTTTTAGCTCATTCCAGAAATCTTCTTTCTTATCAGAAGGTTCCGAGTCACAAGGAGCATACACTACAACAATTACAATTCTCTGAAGTTTCACTTTCAAACGAATCCAGAGAATTCTCTCACTTATGCAACTATAGTGAATCAAGTTGTTCTTCATCTTTTCACTTAAAATCACACCTACACCAGCCTGTCCTCTCACATTATCCAATACTCCACACCACACAGCCACCGTGCCATTCACTTCTTCTACTCCAATTTCCTTCTTTTTGGTTTCACTTACACACAGCACATCCAGTCTATACTTATTCATCTCCTCAATCACCTCACTCATCTTGCCATTTATACCTCTAGTATTCCATACACCAATCTTACATTCACTCAGTGCCGCCTCGGTGGCTCAGTGGTCTAAGGCGCTGGCCTCTGATCATTCGTCCAAAAGGGGTCCGGGTTCGAATCCCGGTCAGGCATGGATGTTGTGTTTGTCTTACGGCACTGGCTCTCTCCCTTCCCTGGAACCAGTGACCCTAAATTAGGGACGGGCGACTGCTTATAGCCCATTGAGTTGCTCACGGTGGTCGTTAAACCTCCAATCAAAAAAAAAAAAAAAAAAAAAAACATTCACTCAGCCGCGATCTCTTTCTCATACGCCGTTTAGAAAGTCCAGGTCGATTCCGTGGTGGACCGTCCTTCTCAAGTGCAAATGGGCAGCTTCTTCAGCCTTCTGAATATAAACCCTTAATAGAAACTGTTAAGTGTTTATATATGTGAACACTTAACAGTTTATATTCAGAAGCCTGAAGAAGCTGCCCGTTGGCAGTGAAAGCTTGCAAAACTTTTGTAATTTTACACCTATAATGGGTTAAAAAATACATAATAATGTATTGTATTATATGTTAATGGTTGGAAGAGATGTTTTTGTGTTAATTCTGTATCACATATAATATTGAATTCACAATAAGACTTTTTGGCTGAATATCAACTTTGGTCACCCTAGCTGATTTTTGTAGCAAGACTGCGTGGTATATTTTTATTCATTTGTCTGTTGTTGCAAGTGCAGGTTACCAAACCATCAAAATGTTCTAGGAGGCATTTTAGTTATATGAGTGTTAAATAGTATTTTGATACTTTTTTTGTTGTTGTTGCACAAGGCAGACAAATGGACAAGGTACATTACGTGTAGTCTTACTATAAATTTTTTTATTGGTAGACAAGTAAATAGGTCTGGCATTGCCTGGGTTCAACAAGAAATAACATGAATTGGCTCTTGAGCCAGCATTAACTAAGTTTTTCTGAAAAATATGAATTCAGTAAATTGCATAGAAACATTTAACTGAAATGTGTTCCACTAATCCAAAGAAAGGAATTAAAGAAATAATAAAATGAAATCTATACCCGTTTTGCCCCAATTGGCTGAAATCAAGAGTCTTTATTAACTGTGAATATAGGAAGTTTGAAATATTTAGATTTTTCTAATGTTTTGTGATCAATGTAATGTACAGTTCTCCTGAAGTGCAAGTAAGTTTATCCTTGAAGAGCCTTTGCATAAATGATGGTGAGTGGTCTCCCATTTAGAGCCAAGATGAAGCAGTTTTAACTGTTGTCATTTCTGGAGTAACCAACATAGAGCTGGGCCATGGGGAAAAGCATGGGTTTTGCAGGTTGAGTTCAACAACATTTAAAAACAATTGACCTGTGCCTAACAACATTTAAAAACAATTGACTCACCATGAACGTGAGAACAAGAAATATAGGCATTGAAACTGAAATAGAAGGTCAGGTGGGATGATTGGAATATGTGAAACAAAGACATGGTCTCCTGCAGCATGGTGAAGTATGATGGTACCTTTGATGACATTTGACTTGAGTTTCTTGAGAGTCAGTCATGTTCTATTGCAGAGTGTTGGTGAATCCAGATGGCTAAGAAGTTAAAAGGTGCACCAGTCTTGAGCAGTGAAGGTGCACTGGAATGGTTAGGTTTATAAACATTACATACAATATTCTATTTTTTCTTAGTCAAGACTGTTTTAGAAATTCTCAGTTAATATTTGCATTTCTTTGTGAACTCAATATTTTAATCTTGTGAAATTTCAAATAGCAAGCTAAGGTTTTAAATTGCATGTGTTTTGTCAGATTTGAAACAATGGTGGAGGAAACCAAGTCAAAATTTTCCTGTTGAAATAGCTTTAAATATTAAAGTTTTGCAAATTCGAATATTTAAAAAAAAATCTCCAAGGTGCACACTCGTGTGTTTCTGTTAAATTTCAAACATCTGTGTTCATTAGTGTCTTCAGTAGGTGACAGATAGACAGACAGAGAAATTTTATTGCTATAGATGGAGCAATTTGTTTAATGTTCTTCCAGTTTGGTGTGGCTGAGCTGTCTTCAGTGATAATATGGAAAGAGCTGTAGGTAGGCGACTTACTGGAATGTGTTGCCAATACAACATCTGCTGAGGATGCAGGGACTCAGCTGTAGTACACGTCAGGGCATTCTAAGGGATCCAATATCAAAATACTGTTGAACACTAACTTTTTGAATTCGGACTCACCCTACAACATTTCAGTCATTTGGAAATTAAAGTGGACAAAGTCCTCTGATGAACTCTTGCTATTGCAATCTGTGTGACCAATGTTGATGTCCAACCAAATTATCTTACTCTGAAATTACGCATTATATACACTGCTGGCCACCCAAAATGCAACACCAAGAAGAACACGAGATAGCAAAACCAGATTTACTGGACACACAACAACAGATACAAAGATGAAACGATTGAGCTTACAGGCCTGTGCAACTTGCGGAACGTGCAGACATCAATAGTTCGTGTGGCCCCCATGGCTGGCAATAATGACCGCTACACACACAGCTGCATCGAACGAAACAGGCTTTGGACGTGGGCTTAGGGGTATGTCAGTCCAGGCTGCTTCCACACATTGCCACAGTTCATCAGGCGTAGCCGTGGGTGGTGCTTGCCAGGCCACTCGGTTGCTGATCAACGACTAGACGTGTTTGATGGACGACATAGCAGGAGAACAGGCGGGCCACGGCATTAGTGACACCTGGTGGGCCTTGAGGAATTGTTGCACGATGTGTGCCACGTGTGGGCGCGCATTGTTCTGTCGAAACGTGGCCGCTGGCAGGTCCTGCAGGTAAGGGAGGACTACTAGATCCAAAACATCGGAGATGTAGCGGTGGCTGTTGAGTGTACCGCCGATGCGTACCAGAGGGGTGCGGGTGTCATATCCAATATATCCAATTGCGCCCCAAACCATAACTCCAGGCGACGGACCGGTATGGCGATGCATAATGCAGGCGTCATACAGTCTCTCGCCGCGGTGCTGCCACACGCGAATCCGACCATCGTGGTGTTGCAAGCAGAAGCGGGATTCGTTGGAGAAGACAACGTCGTGCCATTCCGTAGTCCAGGTGCGGCGTTCAATGGCCCACTGCCGCCGCACTCGCAGGTGGTGTAACGTCAATGGTAATCGGAGCAATGGGCGCCGTGCGACAAGTCCCCGCTCCTGCAGACGACGTCGAACAGTACATGCTGACACAGGTTGTTGCGCAACACACCCTAATTCCTGCGCTAACGTTCGTGATGTGGCGGTGTGAGCCGTCAATGCCCGCCGCACAACATGCCGGTCCTCCTGTTCGGTGGTGTGCCGCATCTGCGGCAATCGTGCACGTCGGTCCGTCTGTCCCTCCTGCACCCACCGAATCCATATTAGCCTCACTGTGGCTGGATGCCGTCCCACACGGGTGCCGATGTCTCGGTACGATAAATCGCTGTCGCGATAAGCCACTATTCGTCCTCTGTCGAACTCCGAAACGTGCTGGAATGACTGCCGTATTCTACGACGAGGCATCGGGAAGCTTCCCACGCACAGGTCCGGCAGCACAACCCACTTCCACTACTTACACCCCACCTTCTGTGCACCCTTTTTATTGTGCTTTACGGTGGCTTGCCTGGTGCACATGATTTTCATATGCCCTGCAATGCTAATCGTTTGCATGTCCTCTCGCGGCTGACACGTGCTGTGAATTTCAGGCTAATCGGATGCTTGCTTCTTGGTGTTGCATTTTGGGTGGCCAGCAGTGTACATAAGTAAGATTTATTGTCAACAGAAAGATACATGTTCATCATAAATTTTTTGTCCTGATATTTTTTGGGGGATTTTCCTGCAGAAAAGATTAATTTTAATTAAAAAAAAATCTTTGGACATATCTCTTTCTTATGGTGTTAGTCAAAGAATAACCATAATTGGCTCTTCTGTCTGGAAATGACCAAGTACTTGAACTTACCACATGGTGGAGAAGTTTTTGGTGAGCTAGTATCTTTTCCCAAGAACCTGGGTTCAAGTACCAAATAAGAAATGGGTGTTGTGTTTGCTTTATCTTTTTCCAAGGACATGGGTTCCGTCCCAAAATAAGAAATGGGTGTTGTATTTGTTTTATCTTTTCCCAAGGACCTGGGTTCAAATCCCAAATTTTGAACTGGGTGTTGAGTTTGTTTTTTCTTTTCCCAAGGACCTAGGTTCAAGTCCTAAATAAGAAATGGGTGTTGTGTTTGTTTTATCTTTTTCCAAGGACCTGGGTTCAAATCCCAAATAAGAAATGGGTGTTGTGTTTGTTTTATCTTTTCCCAAGGACCTGGGTTCAAATCCCAAATAAGAAATGGGTGTTGTGTTTGTTTTATCTTTTCCCAAGGGCCTAAGTTCAAGTCCCAAATAAGAAATGGGTGTTGTGTTTGTTTTATGTTTTTCCAAGGACCTGGGTTTAAGTCCCAAATAAGAAATGGGTGTTGTGCTTGTTTTATTGTTTTCCAAGGACTTGGGTTCAAGTCCCTGATAAGAGTTGAATGTTGTGTTTGTTGTACTGCTCTGCAGCTTCCTCATCTGTCAAACCAGGTACCCGAAGTCAGTGATATAGTTGGTGGACTCGAATGTTGCCATTACTGATCTGTTAGGATAAGGATTTATTTACCAAAATGCAAGATAGTCAGTATCTTGTGTGTACAAATTAGAAGAATATTTCTATGGAGATGGTTTTAGTATTTAAAATGTTTTTTTTTTTTTTTTTGTTCTATTCCGTGATGTTTGATAATGAATGTACATTTTTTTTGTGTGTTACTTGAATCTGTGATTTCACTGCAAAGATAAATGCAGTATGATATTGCATAATTAAGATATATTCTTAATATGAGGGGAGGGATCACGCAATTCAGTATGTTTGATCACATTTATTTACCAAGGTACAAAGCACCAACTCTGGACATAAATGTGATCAGTGTGGTTTGCATGCCCTTTTTGGTTTTGTATTAAGTATGTATTTATTTAATGTCTTGTGGTGAATGCAGGAAAAAAATTCTTGTTCTTTGTTTGTGTGCACATGTGTGTGTACGTAAAGCAAGCAGTTTGGTATTGTGTTTGTGTTTCATTTTGTTGAAACTGTAAATATTAAATTTTACAATGTAGTGAGATTGAATTGTAAATTTGCCTTATATAAATGTTTGAGATTTACAAACATTTGTCTGGCCCATCCCGTAAATGGTTTGGGATATTTCATCGATTGATCGTGATGATCGATCACTTTTGTTTTGTGGTATAATTTGGATAGCACATAGAGCTTCATTAGATTCCCAGTTATTGTTATTTATTTTTTTTTCTATTTTTTAGGGATCACCTGTCAAGGCATATTTAAGGGTTAGTGTTGTTATTTTTTGACTTCATATTTTCATAAAATAATTTTTCTGTGTTATGAATTTACTTGTTTTGTAATTGATTTTTTGTCTTTTTATTTATTTTAACAGGGTTCTTCATTGAAAATTCCTAATGTGGAAAGAAAAGCTTTGGACCTGTTCACTCTTTACAGAGTGAGTAAATGATTTTTTTATCATTTTTTTATGAAAACTAATTAGAGAAACAGTGATGTGTTAAATATTGAGATTCTTTTTCTTTTTTTTTTTTTATACTGAAAGTATTATAGAAGATTAGCAATCAACTTCATTACATAAAAGAACATTGTAAGGTTCTGTTCATTACATAAAAGAACATTGTAAGGTTCTGATCCAATGCTTTTTAAGGATTCAAGTATTGTGCAAGTTTATTCTGGATTTGAAGCATGCATTTACTTTCACTCTATATAATCCTATTACAAAAGATACAGGATTATCAATAGATTTAGTTGGTTGTAGAAAAATAAACCTAAATTTCAGTCATAACAAAATCTCTGATTCTCATATGAAGTTAATTAGCATGGAGTGAGAAGAAGAAAAACTTATAATGCTCGGCCTGGAGAGCCAAATTTATCTGTAACATTATGTGAGCAATGGTTCATATCACTATTTCCTCCTCAGTAATGTCATTTGCCATTTTATTTTGTTATACAGGTTTTCTTGTCTGCTGCAGCAGAAATTTTTTTTTATGTTGTCTGTGTTTTTTATATGTTTTAAGAATATGTTTTTCTAAGATTTTTTTTTTTAAATTCTGTGGAAGAAATATTCTCATATGTGGAAATACATTAGAATTATTAACACAGCAATCGGACATCTGTATTGCCTGTATTTACTGTTCATCATGTAACATAAATCCCATCGGGAAACTTGAAAATCTCATCACCCTGGAGCTGGAATCGAACCTGCATCTCCCGATTTTTGTTTGAACGTGCTATTCATTACACCACCCAGGACGATGGAGTCCTAAGTATCGGAGTGTTAAGAATCGGAACATTCTCTGATTTTTGCTAGTTGAAGCAATTAGAATTTACCTAAGAGACTAGTGATTTACTCAACTATGCTATGAGAAAGCAGAATTTGCTTTGACTGGCAAAAATCGGAGAATGTTCTGATTCTTAACACTCAGGTACCCAGGACTCCATTGTCCTGGGTGGTGTAATGAATAGCATGTTCGAACAGAAATCGGGAGATGCAGGTTCAACTCCAGCTCCAGGGAGATGAAATTTTCAAGTTTCCTGATGTGATTAATGTTACATGTTGAACAGTAAATACAAGCAATTCAGAGATGTCTGATTGCTGTGTTAATAATTCTTTCTTTGACACAAATTTTCCACCCCCAGCCCATATAGATATATTTTTCTATTTTTGTTTTATTACCAATTGTTTCTGCATTTTTCTGTACCCATGTGTAAATTGCATTTATATTACACTGATCATTTGCAATCTGCAGTGCATGATTATGGAGCTAAATGTGTAAATAAATGCAATTGGGTTAGAGGATATCAAAAATAAATTATTCATTGAAAGTTTGAACACATCACACAGCAAAGCCTTGTTTCAGTCATAAATTTCAAGCATTTATTTATAGTTTAGGAAGTTATTCATTTCTTAAGTTTAAGAAATTATTCACCTTTTCATTTAGCTTTGCTAGTCATTTAGATGAATTTTCTCATGTTTACTAGTATTGTGTGCTTAAACTCGTGAGACCATCCATTTGGAGTAAACATTGGTATGGCATCTAGTGAACTGTAAATTGGACAATAAGTTATAAAAGATTGATCAGTAATTAGTGCCAGCATTCCACTGTAGGGAAACAAATGGCTATCTATTGTCTATGAAGAGATTTTGGCATCTCACAAAATGGTGATGCCTATAATGGCATCAAAATGGTTAATGGTTCACTTAGACATTACTGTAAAACCAACATGTTGATATATGGGCACTCATAGCTTAGTTTACAGGAGGGGGCAAACAGAAATTGCAACTATGCATAACGTATACAAACACTGTATGCAAATTTCAACTTGCCTTCTTGTTATCAAAACTGTTTTTACCACACCATCAACACATAAATTTAATTGGAAACAAGAAGACCCAAAAAACTACATAATATATATATATAAATACTTAAGAGCAGAGCCGAAAACATAAGAAAAACACTTAAGAATTTAAAACGAAAGTTGCAAAATAACCTGAAGATCAAAACGCGCAACGCAGCAGTTATGAAAATTCAGAATTCACATTCTATCAAGAAGAGACCAAAGCAAAAAAATTTTTTACTCATACCAAGTACAACATAGAAAAGGTTATATATTGACCGGTGTGAGTAAAAAGAGAAAAAAATAATAGATAAACAGAATGTAGAAAGTGTCGAGAATACCGAGCCTTGGCTTTATCAAGGACCAGCAAAACTCTGCGTTTTCTCACTTACACAAAGACCTATTTGGAAATGGGTTTCTGCTAAGTCATAGATGCAAGTAATAAGCCCACCCAAATTTTTTTTTTTAAATATATATATGTCATAACCCCCACAGAGTTGTGTATATATATATATATATATATATATAGGGATGTAAGGTGAGGTGATGCATAACATCACAGCCTCTCCTTGACAAATGTCAACCCCGCCTTCTCATGGTGCATCCTGTTCCCACTAAAGGGGCTCTGACGACCGCCAATAGTGGCATAACTTTACCATCGGGATTAGAGGAAATGCTATCCCACACTCACCAACCCGCTTGGCCAGCTTGGTGAGTTATGGCCAAACCCCTCCAAAATGACTTAAATCTCGGCCCTCAGTCTCCGGCAGCTGGAATGTACCTGGCCAAGGTAGCGGCCAGTGCGACATGAAGGCAGAGGGTGCTAAGAATCCCCGGAGGACCGGACTAGGCTGCCATCTGATGCTGACCTTGGCTACGTATAATGGACGCTCCCTATCTTCTGATTCAAGGCTTCTTGAATTGGAAGAAGAACTACAAAGGATCAAGTGGGACATCGTCTGGTAAGGAGAAAAAGAGAAGATCTCATTGAACTGAAAAGTGGACATCTCTTCTACTATCGTGGGACAGATACTGGCAGAACTAGTGGTGTTGGATTTATAATAAACAAGAAACTGAAGGATAAAGTTGTAGAAATTGAAAGTTCCTCTGACAGAGCTGCACGACTCGTTATCCAACTCTCGAGAAGATACAAGGCTCAGATTATTCAAACTTATGCACCCACCACAAGTCATCCTCAAGAAGAAATTGAAGAATTTTATGAAGAAATTCGTCATCTAAATAATAAAAGTAAGCAGCACTTAAAGATAATTATAGGAGATTTCAATGCAAAAATAGGGCAACGGCAACAGAATGAAACTTCAGTAGGTAAATTCGGTCACTGCAACAGAAACCAGCGTGGAAATACTCTTGTTGAGTTTGCAGAGGCAGAAGGGTTTTTCATCTTGAACTCCTTTTTCAAGAAAAAGTCACACAGGAAATGGACATGGAGACATCCAAATGGGATGACAAGTGAAATTGATTTTATTATGTGTAACAAAAAATTTATCATAGAAGACTGCAGTGTGCTAAACAAGTTCAACACAGGTAGTGACCATAGATTGGTGAGATGTAAGATGCACCTCAACACTAAACTCGAACGTGGCAAGCTCATAAGACAAGCAAAATGTATTGACATAACCAACCTTAAAAAACACCATATTACCTTCAAGTTAGAACTGAAGAACAGATTCTCTGCTTTAGAAGGCCTAACATTGGAAGAAGGGGATATTTCTGAAGTTAACAGAAAAGTAACCAAAGCTTTTATGGAAACAGCAACAAAATTAGCTGGGTCTAAGAACAAGTTGCATGTGAACAAATTATCAGGAAAAACCAAAATGTTGATGCAAAAAAGAAGAGAGATGAGGACAACTAAAGAAGATGTGACTTCCAAAGTGGAATATATAGAGTTATACAAGACAGTACGAAAAAGTATCACTGAAGACTTAAGGAAATTCAACTGTGAACTAGTGAGGAAAGCAATTGAAAACAACCAAAGCCTAAAGATAGCAAAGGGACATCTCAGTATGGGAAGAAAACAAATTATGGCTCTGAAAAAAGAAGATGGTTCTGTAACAAGAAATAGAGGCAAAATCTTGACAAGAGTGAAAGATTTCTACTCCAAATTATATGAAAGGGATGATACATGTACTCCAGACATCATGAAAGGTACCAGTACCAGAGTTCCTCCAGTCCTCCCAGCAGAAGTTGCACATGCAATCAAGAACATGAAGCGGGGAAAAGCTCCAGGAGAAGATAAAATTACTGTAGACATCATACAAGAAGCAAGTGGAGAAATCGAAACAGTACTCGCCCAAATTTTCACTCTATGCCTCAATGAACGGAAGATTCCTGAAGATTGGAACAACGCTACAATGATCCTGCTACATAAAAAAGGTGACATTGAGGATCTCAAGAACTACAGGCCTATCAGCCTCCTATCAGTGGTTTATAAAATCTTCACTAAAGTGCTTTCACACGGCTTGAAGGTAACACTGGACATGGCTCAACCGAGAGAACAAGATGGATTCAGGAGTGGCTACAGCACAATAGATCATATCCACATACTGAGAGAACTAATTGAAAGAGTGAGGGAATATGAACTTCCATTGTGCATGGCTTTTATCGATTATGAAAAAGCCTTTGATTCGGTGAAATCATCAGCAGTTACAATGGCTCTGAAATCCTGCGGTATTGAAGATGCATACATTAATATTATTAATAACATCTATGAAAATGCAAGTGCAAAGATTCGGCTGTTTGAAAATACAACACACATAAAAATTGGAAAAGGAGTGAGACAAGGTGACACCATATCTCCGAACCTTTTTAATGCCACATTGGAGGGTGTCTTTTAATCACTGATTTGGGAAAACAAAGGGATAAAGATTAATGGAGATTATCTAACCCACCTTCGTTTTGCTGATGACGTAGTCATTTTTGCAACTACCCCATCAGAGCTGCAGAGTATGATCCAGGAACTTGCTGACAAGAATAAAGAAATGGGATTGAAAATGAACTTTCAGAAGACAAAAGTGATGTTCAATGCTTTTACAAGAAATGAAGATTTATCGATTGTTGGAGAAAAGCTGGAGATAACAGATACGCACGTTTATCTTGGACAGCAGATATCAAGTGAGGGTCACATTGATGAAGAAATTAATCGGCGTATAAAACTTGCCTGGAGAGCTTTTGGAAGAAACAGCATAATTTTCAAGAGCAATATGCCATTATGTCTTAAAAAGAAAGTGTTTGATCAATGCATCCTTCCAGTGCTGACGTATGGTGCAGAGACTTGGACCTTAACTAAAAGAGACATACAAAGGCTGCAGGCAACTCAAAGAAGCATGGAGAGGTGCATGCTTGGTGTAACCACTAGAGATAAGAAGAGGAACTCGTGGATCAGAAAAATGACAAGAGTGGAAGACATCATGGTCAGAGTTAAATCCCTGAAATGGCAATGGGCTGGACATACTGCCAGAAGGACAGACCATCGATGGACAGCCGAAATTTTAGATTGGATTCCAAGGGACAGGAAAAGACCCAGAAGAAGACCACATGGGCAATTTACGTTGTGGCGGATATCTCGGCCACGTTATATAAGGTTATTATCATTGGTAGCCAAAAGTAAACCTGACGGGGAAATTTTGAATTTAGACTAAAATTTACCTTTGGGAGATGGGTAGATGCATTTCAAAACAAAAATATTTTCTAAGTACTTGAAGGCCATGAACATCCAAAATAAAAATGCATCTAAAAATTTACATTCCAAAAGCAGTTATTGAAAAGTTTGCGTTGTTCGTGTTCACGTAGAGTTGAGTCATCTGAAATTGCAAAAATAAGTGAATATTGTTGCATGTGTATGAAAATGTGTCACTATAAGTCATAGGATAAAATGTACTCATTCAATAACAACTTGTGGAGGCTGTGAAAGTCAATTTAAAAGGACAAGACAAAAATTGCAGTTATGAAATACCTGATAATACCAGGATTCGGATCTATAACCTTAGTCAAGCTAAGGTGAATACATGGGACCAAGTCGTGGAAGACAACAGCACACAAAATTTTTCACACTGCACTAATTTTGGATTTTTTGAAAGGCTACTGCCTATATTTATTTATTGTTTTTTTTTTTAAACTTAACAAGATAATTTAGTGGACAATCAGCTATGGTATTTCTTTCTTTTTTTTTTTTTTTTTGTTGTTTGCTTACATACAGCAGTATAAAAACAGAATCTCAATTTTTTTTTTCTATTTGGCCACTGGCCTTATGAACAGCGCAACTTGACATATTTCAACACAGTTGGTTTGAACACCAGGCAGTGACTTTATGCATCCAAAATTTTACTACGATTCACATAATTTACACACAAAAAAAATACTGGATTCTTTTTTTTTTTTTTAATTCCACAAGGTGGACAAGTTCTGTTCTTTTGAAACATACTCTCTTCTCCCTCACCTAATTAGCTCAATGACAAATTTACAATTGTACACTTATTGATTTAAATTTACAGCACCTGAACAACCTTAGTAAACTCAGCAATCTCCCCAAACCAGCTTCAAAGACTTCAATTAAATTTACAGTTATAATAAGAGCCACAAATTATTCATTAACAAATCTACTATCTGCAAGTAAACAAACCAAGTAAATTATCCTCAAAACAGAATTTACACTGAGCACAAGCATTAATTAACATTACATAACCTATAGAAACTACACTGAATGAACCTACTTCACTTATAAAGAAACCTCACTAACTAACTTAAAAATTATCACTATTCATAACATCATCAACATAATTCAGAAATTCAAACAATCTTCTTGCACTAGCTTGCTCATAAAAATCACATCACTCTGCACTTCAAATAATAGCTCAAGATTTAGCTAATAACTCTATACTGTAAACAAAAGCTCAAAATACCCATTAACTAAATTTCCAAACTAAATATCATGTTCACTAACACTAACAACCAGAATTTAGAATTTACATCCCTAGCACTACAGCATATCATAAACAAATTAATTTAGATACTTTAAGTCACACCAAACAAAACTTAAATTTAACACCTGCAGTGAATTACTGAGGTAGCGGTGAGGCAAATCATCTCAGTTCAGACACTACCCTGGGTTTTGAGAACCAACATAGGAAGAAAATACCAGTCAGGCTGAAGGCATGAAATTGGTTCGGGAATCCAATTTCAGCCTAGGCAAAGGGAAAGGGAAAAAATCCCCAAGTGCGACACATCATCAGGTACAGAATTTCCTCTAAGATGATCTCGCAACATCCATTGAAGCGACGCCCAACCGACCCTCGCTGGCAGTACATATACTCCGTGGGCAGCAAAACTACTAGGGGTTGGAAGACAAGTTTTCCCCCAAAAATCATGTCCTCAAGGCTCCCCCTTTTCGAACCAATGCACAATCCCACCTCGATCAACCACGCCTGCAAGAGCTTGTCGTACTTCAACCCCAAAATACTCCATGCGCATCCGGCCCAGAACAAACACAACTACATCCCAGGGGAAAAAATCACAAAGCTCATCCAACATATACATCCGAGGAAAAAACCACAAATCTCTATATATCCCACGAAATCCAGAATCACAATATCCACATATATCCCAGGAAAAATCACAAATCTCTATATATCCCAAGAAATCCAAAATCACAATATCGACATATATCCCAGGAAAAATCACAAATCTCACACTACATCCAAATCCCAGGAAAAATCACTAAGCAACGAAATTCTTCTGTACCATGGCAATGAGCAGGTCGCACTGCAGATAATAACACTGACCATTTACATAACCTACTAAATATTTTCACCTTATTGAAAATTAAAATTACATTTAGACTCTTAACCTTTTAGTAAAAACAAGAAAATTTAGGCCAAAGAAAAGAACAATTAATACTGGAACTGGTGAGCAAAAGTGTGTCTTCTCAACCCATGATGTTCATTCTTTTTGTGAAATACTAAACTTGAGAACCCAAATACCTGAACTTCTATTTTGCACATATCACATCCTGGTGAAAATTCCCTACTCAGAGCCCTCTGCCTTAGGACAAGTTCCCAGGCTTGCCCTATGATCACCCCTTTCAAATGGGAGATTAACACTCATCTGGAGCATGCAAAATACTAGTCCTCAAAATAACACACCAACAATCTTAATTTCGACACTCAACACTCCAAGAATGTAAACAGCACTTTAGGTTTCCAATTTCATCACACTATACATATGCTCCCAAAATCCCAATATAAATCATCCCATAATTTATCTTCACTCAGAAAAAAAAACTCAACGCTGTAAAAGTCTAGAGAGAAATGTTTACAATTATTTTATCACACACTGAATCACAATAACACTGCTTTTCAATTATCACTTGCCCAACTAGACTATAATCGATGCACCAAAATTCACTGTGCTCAAAAATTAAGCTAAATTTTTCGGATACATTACAATTTACTGGCCTGAGGAGTTGCTAAGATACCAGACATGACAACAATATGGGGACATCTTTCCTACACCCAGCTAACCTCAAAAAGAAATCTTAGCCGAACTATAAATTCCATTGTACACTGCTGACCCACTGCAAGCCCACTCGTTCAACAATTCCACAGCAGTCACAACATAATACAAAAAACATCAAGAAAGAATTTACCTTTTGGGCTGGGCAGGAACAACTCTTGATGAGCTAATCGACGATAAAAAAAAAATGTTTCACAGCCAAAAATAAAATTTAAAAAAAAAGGAGAAACCTCTCGTCACCACTGTCCCTGTTGATTTTCTCTTCACCTCCAACAATGTCTTTCTCTTTCTTCTTTTTTTTTTCGGACACAGCGTGCCCGGCAAACTCACCCGAACACAGGGAAAAAAGGCATCCTGAAGCTGGTGATGGTGGACCCTCTCCGAGGGAGTAATTCTCTTTTGTCTATGTATATGGCTCTCCCCTGGTAGGAATTTGGTCGGCTGCATTGGAGGGCAGACGGCATCATCCTTGGAAGTTCCATCATATGCCAGGCAGTTTGTAGGCGCGGTCCCCCCAGCCAGAGAATATCTAAATTCCTTTCCTTTTCCTTAATTAGCTCTCACGAGAATGCTTAGGAGGACATCAGGGGTTCATTCCTTCTCCGCCAACTTTGAGGCTCGCTTGCTGGCTTTCAAAATCCACAAGGCATTCGTCTACTACAGTACTTGATGCCCCATTGTTTAATTTTTTTCCTGTTTTTTTTTTTTTTCTTCTCGCACTGAGATCCTTGAAAATACTCATTTTAACTGAGCTTTTAAGGTTCCAATCAGAATTTCCATTCTGGCTGTCTCCCTCCCCACCAAAAAGGCGAGGAGACAAAATTTCGTCTTGCTGATACAGCAAGGTTCAGAGAGCGAGTGTGTGAGAAAAGCGTCTCAAAGTAAAAATAACTCTGGGGTGTTGGAAAATGCCGACCCCTAATTGGAAAAATTTTTCCATAGTAACAGCAGCCCTGCATACCATGGCTCTCTCTCTCTCTCTCTCCCACGCCTCGAGTGACCTCTGACCTTCACTCGGGCAGCATCGTTGCAGCGTCCAGCACTCTCAACGAAAAAAGTTGTTACCAGGCACATGGCATCTCTCGGTCAGCCGGGGGAGAGAGGAACTCTTGACCTTCACACGTAGGGAACAAGTAACTTCCTATGTGCGGCTGTGATCTTGTCCCAGAAATAGAACGCCAACCCAAGAAACTGCAACATTACTGCAACATTTTCTGAGCGACTTTCACGGCGCTGGGAAAACAGGACCAAAAAATGGCGAAATGCAGAATTCTTGCCTTGCAGAAAATCACTAATTTAAATTTTCTTTTTCTCTCGTTCCGTGATGTTAAAGTAAAATTAATTTTGATTCTCTGAGCTGCACACCTACTCGCCTTTTCCTATCGCGATAAAAGAACAGATAAATTAATTATTTCCAAAACCCCAAAGTCAGTTAAATCAAATATTATTCTCTTTTTTTTTTTTTTTTTTTTCTTAATATGAAATTTTGTTTTCCTGGTTGTGATTAAGACAAGCGAATTTTGCGCACAAATTCCTTTGCCTTTCAACCAGGAATTTTCTTCTAACGTATGTCATGGGAGAAAATTTTGCATTTATTGATCCCTGATAAACCAACAGGAAGATTGATCAAGTCTTTCTGAAATTCACCAGAGGATGGGTGGATGAAATTCGAAAGTATGCGGGAGTGACATGGAGGAGACTGGCACAAGACAGACCGTTGTGGAGGAAACTTGGGGAGACCTTCGTCCAGCAGTGGATCGATAATGATTGACGATGATGATATATATGGATAAAAGAATTTAGACAGCATGTTAGGACAGTGAAAACATTTCATTCTCATTATTTTGATCCTTTTGTTTGTGCCGCCCCGGTGGCGCAGTGGTCTAAGCGATGGCCTCTGATCATTCGTCCGAACGGGGTCCGGGTTCGAATCCCGGTGAGGCATGGATGTTGTGTTTGTCTTACGGCACTGGTTCTCTCCCTTCCTTGGAACCAGTGACCCTAAATTAGGGACGGGCGACTGCTTATAGCCCATTGAGTTGCTCACGGTGGTCGTTAAACCTCCAATCAAAAAAAAAAAAAAAAAAAAAGATCCTTTTGTTTGCATGTGCTGTGAAACCCCAGAGAACACTTAATTGATCATCAAGAAAGAAAAAATACCCTCAAAACAAATTTCTGGGAAAAATTTCTCAGATCTTTGTTAAACAGTGAACAGCTGCTGCAGAGAAGATATTTTTTTCATTTCTTCACTTTTCATACTTCTCTATACTGAATATATGTACGCTGTTCTCCACCATGCAATAGGAAATTTCCTTTATACTTTCTGTTCTAAATTTGTGCTTTTTCTTCTGGAAATTCCCAACTTTTTTTTTATATAAATTTTCACTGCATACACACACACACATCCAGAAGTTCTACAGAGAAATTAGCAATTAGAATAAGTGTTATAGCAAAAATCTCTGTATTACCTTTTAGAAACAAATGGCATGGCCCAATTTCCAGGGTAGGGCAAATGCCCTCTCTTGCCCCCCACCCCCCATAAGGGCACCCATGCATGTAGAGCATTTAAATATTTGTACCCTTTTAGAATATTATTGTATCTATGATCTACTTTAACAGTACATGTCTATTCATCAGTTCATGGAAATGATCACAAAAGGCAAGGTCTATTTTATGTGCTTTATTTATAACTTAGAATAACTCAAAATCTAATCATTGGAACAGATGTGTCATATTTTCACTGTTGTCCATGTAGCCACTCTTTCAGAAAACTTGAAAATTACATTGCCCTGGAGCAGGAATCGAACCCACAGCTCCCGATTACTTGTCGAGCATGCTATCTGTTACACCACCCTGTACAGTACAAGGAAGGTCCAAGCAACTGAAGCTAAGCAGATGTAACTTAGAAATACAGATTTCTAAGAAATCCTAGAAATCTCAGATTTCTAAGTTACACCTGCTTAGCTTCAGTTGCTTGGAACTTCCTTGTCCTGGGTGGTATAACGGATAACATGCTCCACCGGTGATCGAGAGGTGCAAGGTTCGAATCCTGCTCCAGCGCAATGTAATTTTCAAGTTTTCTAAAAGAGTGTCTACATGGACAACAGTGAAAATATGACACATCTGTGCCAATGATTAAATTTGCACCACCTTCCATGTATTTGAGAATAATTATTTCTTTGAGGAAATTAGTTTCCCATTTACGTATGAAGCTCAAAATCTATTATTACTCCAGAACAGTGAAATTTAAAGTTAGCGTTGAAGATGATATGCTTATGCCTATTAGCTATGTTTTCTTAAATGTTTTCTTATGTGTATATTTATATAATTTTAGGTCGTTCAGGAAGAAGGAGGGATGGAAGTTGTTTCCAGAGAAAGAAAATGGTCAAAGATAGCAACAAGAATGGGGTATCCACAGGGACGGGGAGTTGGTTCACTATTACGACAGCATTATGAACGCATATTATATCCATATGATGTATTTCAGAGTGGTGCTAGTCTTGGAGATTTAGTATGTATCATGAATTTTAGTATATCTTTTGTGTTGCGCATCTGATGTGTGAGCACTGGTTGTTTTATATATATATATATATATATATTTGCAATAATAAACATAGTTGTTGGCTAATGTAAATTCCATAATTTTAGTATAAGGGTTTTAGCCATTATATATATATATATATATATTTTTTTTTTACATTTCTGTAGGATGTTTTGATTCCATACAGACAATTTAAATGGCTTTATTTACTGAATACAAATAGGCGTACTAATTCATAGCAGTAGTTTTAGCAGGGTGATTGTATTTATGTTATGAATTAATTTGCTGATCCTGTAACATTTCATTATTTACTTTCTGGTAAAATGGACTCATTGATGGTTTTAATGAAGAAACAAACAAAAAAAGTCAGCTTGGCATAGCATGTGTTATCTTTAAAATGGTCCAACACTTTCTTTTTTTATATAAACTAGATAATATGCTATTCAAATTTCAGACTTGGTTTTTATGAAAAGTATTTTACCAGCATATATCTGATGAGCTAAAATTTGTTCCCTTCAGAGGGTAGGTGATATTTTTTTGCTGAATAGGTTTGGATGTTGTATATGCCATAAATTCAATTTCTACCCTGCGATGCTTTTTTGAAGGTATTGAATTCAGAACAGGATTAAAATCCTGGATATGATGCAGGAAAAAAAAAAAAATGTTCATTTAATTCACAGAAAAAATACAAAGGAAAGTTTTTGTGATTTTGAGGAAATGTGCTTGTAATTTGTTGTCCTAATAAGCAATGAAAGTTGCAGGTTTTTCTTAGCTTAGTCATGGATATCTATTGGGCATTTGTGTGTATTGCACTGTTTGGTATACAAGGCAAAAAGATGTTGTTCGGTAGGACAATGTTATGTGTCATGCATGTGATATATTTGTGATCTATTTAACTATTAATTTAGATCTCTCTCCAGCAGTGCTTGCTTGAAGATAGAACTCAGACCTAAAAGATGCACTAACCTTTCGTGGCTCAGTTGAACAGTTTTTGTATTTATACGCACCTAATTTCACATAATTACCTCCAGGTGTTATGCTATATATACAGGGTGTTTTTAAAATGTTTGTCTCAACTTTGGGAACTTGTTTTGCCACTTATTCAGATGAAAAAAATACCATATAAACATAGGCCCAGAAACACTTTCCTGCTGAGCTATCATCATTGTCCACCATTATCAATCCACTGCTGGTTAAAGGTCTTCCCAGTTTCTTCCACAGCTGTCCTGTCTTGAGCCAGTCTCCTCCATGTCAGTCCATAATGCTTTAAGATTTCATCCAACCATCTCCCACATGGTCTTTTTTGGGTCTCTTGGTATCCAGTCTAATATTTCAGTTGTCCAGTGGTGGTCTATTTATGTAGCTGTTTGTCCAGTCCATTGCCGTTTACAGAGCCATTAAACTTTCAGAGTTCCCTCTGAACTGGGAGAAGAGGTTTATTCTTTTTTCTTTTCAAAATTGACTTTTGTGCTATTGTTTTATTTGCCAGGGATTGTTTTATTCATCTGAAGGGCCTCCTTGAAAATTACTCACCTCAGGCATCAGCCAGTACATCAGGCTTGTTGCATTTGCTATAGCAGAGGTTTATAGCACTATTTTTTATGAACTGATCTGTTGTTTTATTAAAGTTTGTAATGTCAGGGTCAGTTCTAAGTTCTCTGGAATTGGATACTTTTGCACATTTGGTAGTTTCATCAGTATCCATATCCTTTGCATTTGCGTGACAGAAATGTGACTTCATTGTGGTTTGGTAGATATCTGACTTCCAACTAAGCTGAGTGGAGATGCATTATTAAATTAATTAAAATCATGATTGAATCTAGTATAATAGACTTTTCTTCAGCACTTTGAATGAAGGTTGCGAGAGATTGCCTTGATATGCTTCTAGATTACCGACTTTCATTACGTCTGTAACACATAAAGAGCAAATTAAACTATCTAGTATGTATTAAAATAAGCAAATACGTGGCTTAGTTTCTCATATTCTGTATTCATAGAATTTTGCATAAATGAAAACATTAACATTCCTGTCATGTTCAGGAACTTACAGTGATATTATATTAGTTCATGTTGAGTATGGTATGCAGCGGGAAATGATTTGCCATAAAAAATATCTTGCAATTTGCATTGTACAGCATTATGTTGTAAAATTATTGATCTAAACTTGCTTGCACTCACCAAAATGTTATTTTCTGAATTGTGATGATTTTCTGATTTTCAGTATTAGTTGACCGCTTGGTCTCTATACTTTAAAATAAGCTTTGATGTAGGTAAAATGGGAAAAAAATAAAAATAAATGTGTGGCTCATATGTTTCTTTCCTTTTCCTTTTTAATTTTAGAATATCAACGATGATTCAGATGATTCTGATAAAAAAGATAACGACTACATTCCTCATGGCATACCCTCTCGACAAGCCATTAAACCTCCTGCAGATCGTTATGCTCGACGTTCTAAGCGGCATGCAAAGGAGTCAAATGAGAATCTGGTAAGTTATTTGTGATTTTGCTGTGGTAAGATTTTTACTGTTAATAAAGTTTTTTGCTATATTTTTAATATCTACATTGCCAAAATTAATTTCTCATTTTCTGAACTTTGGTTGTTTTATATCTGTGTAATTAAAGGTTGTAGTAAAAACTAAGCATTTAACAGGTTAAATGAACTGAAGGAAGAGGGCACTTTAAACAGTGCTCATTAAAATTCAGACTTCATAAAATAATTCCTTAAGTTAAGATTTCCTTTGGATAATACTACTTCTGTTGATTTATTCAAGACCATAAGCTCTGAAAAAAATATATAAAAGAAAAACAGTGCTTTGATATGACAAACAACCAAAATTGATCCATAATGATATATATAAAAACCTTACATAATCTTGCTATTGGATCCAACACAAATGTTAAATAAAACAGTGGCTATTAAAAATTTTGGAGTTTACACACACACAGTTTTTATTTTGAGCTTAAAAACCACCATACCTTCTCTCTGTTTTGTAGAGACAGAAAAAGAGGAAGTCAGAGGTAAATCAGTCAAATTTCTGTCAGACATGCAGCATCTACTCAAGAACACGGCCAATGTCACTTTCCAAAGATCAGACTGTATGAAGTTGTAAAATCATTTCCAGAGATGATCTGAGATCATGTATTATGTAGCTATTGTTTCTAGCCCAGGGGTTGAGAGAAGAAGTACATCCAGCTTCTGCTGCTTTGAGACCAGATCTTCAGGACTTATGGTATTTAACCTCTTACCCCTGAGGGGTTTAACTTGTGACTTAAAGAAATGAAAAATTTGGATGTACTTTTTTCCTAATCCATTGTAATACTTCATGCATGTATAAAAGTTAAAACTTAAACAGATTTGTAGTAGCTCGGAATAGGGGAATTCACAGAAAAATAAAAATGAAATAAATCCCTGTGCCACTTAGCATTTGCTGAGAGAAATATGAAGCAGAAACACACAACTGTGAAAATATCAGTGATCAAGATATGAAGAGGATGTTTAAATTATGCAAAAATTTATTGAAAAAAACATGGAAGCTGATAGTTTCTTCAGCCATCCCCACCCCCTCCCTTGAACTAGTGTAGGAATGGATTTATGGGTGATCCATAATATGCATAAATTAATAGTTTTCAGATTGATTCTGAAATTACTGGAGAGAAGAAGTGGAGTTGCACTTTTGGAGTGAGAGAAATTTGAAAATGACAAGTGTGGTTCTTCTAAATCATGGAGATACGTGCTTGTTTCATTAAAAAAAGAAACAACATATACAATAACTTTAACCTCAACTTTGGCCTTGATCTCCTGTAAACATTTGGAGCTAGACTGGTTGCCAACTTTAGTGTTTCAAGTTCATGATCACAGTTGTTGTCAACTGCTAGGAGGGATTTCCAAATGATGGGGGACAAAATAAGAACAGTCTGTATTGCAGTTGAAAGAGTCTGTATTGCAGTTAAATATATTTTTATACTTTCATGAAAGTACAAAGCCCTTTTATTGATAAAAGGAGCATTTCTCTCAGTATTTGTTTCTGAGAGCGAGTAACACCAAGGAAGAATTATGTTTGCCTAAGGTAACATCCTTTTTGTGCTCAGCCAACTGTTTGGTGATTCTGTAAAAAGTACTGCCAATGCTATCTGTGATACCAGCTGAAACAAAAATAGGAATTTTTTTAATACCAAGGGCAGTCAGGAGTTTGACTTTATCTCTGTCCATGAGGATAAGTTTCAAGATGGTTGAATTGGATTTGATACCAATCAAATAGCTATAAGAATTGAAAATTTGATTTACATATGAAAAAATGTTTTACATTTAAAATGTGAAAGTGCTCAATTTAATATATAAAAAGCGTGTATGTAAATGTGTTTCTATTTTTAAATTTTGGTGAATTATTATTTAATTATGAAAATATTTTAATTGTAAGTTTTATGTGCTATTTTGTTTTCTGTTGGCAAATTGTCCAGGTATTTAAAATTTCTACCCTTTTTTTGTTTTTTAATTGTAGGATGGAATTGATTACTCCACAAATAATGAACTGAGGAAACTTCAGTTTTACGGAGCAGGTCCTAAAATGCCTGGGTATTTACAGGGTATGTTTGCTGCATATTTCCATTTGTTTCTTTTTTATATTTCATAAAAGGAAGATTTTTCTTTTAATTTGTTAATGACTACCCATTATCTCTTTTGTGCTGGTGTCAAATCTTTCATGAAGTGATTTTTGGAAAAATCATAAAGGTGTTTGAAAAGATTTAATTATTGCTGTCTGGAATCAGATATCAGAAACAAACAAACACAAATTGTATTTATTTTTTTAATTTCTGATGTTACTGTTTGGTGTAAGAATCCCTTGGTGCATAACATTTGATTATTAAATACTAAGGATACTCAGATTTTTTTTTTTTTTTTTTTTTTTTTCATTTGCAGGCAGGTTTCTTCAGTGAATTTCAAAACGGCCAAACACAGAAAAGTGTTTGAAGAGGGTGAAAGTTACATGCTTGGGGTTGTTTTGAATGTCGCCTACACCTATTTTCTCAGGGGAATAGACCAATTTTGTCCTGTTTCTCAAAAATAACAGGTTTTCTGAACTGTGTTATGTTGACAGCTCAGAAAACCTGTTATTTTTGAGAAACAGGCATGACAACTTAACTTCATGCTGTGGACATGAAGTTCAGATATGTGTTATGTTGTTAAATTTCTTTCAAACATTTTGTTTGCTGATTGAGAGTATCTGTGGTTTATACGGCCCCTGGAAAAGTCCTGGAATTTCATTTCCCCTTTTTTTTAGGCCTGGAACGTCCTTGATTTTTCATGTTTTTGTGAAAGGTTCTAGAATCGTCCTGAAATTTTTTCTTGCAGTGAAAAAAAATGTGGTTGAAATGTTTGGATTGATTGTGTCACCTTGTTCTAGCTCTGTGTGGCAGTCTGCTCATGAAGACATTACTTCCTTCCATGTAGTGTGGAGACGTGGTGTCATCTCTATCATCTCATGGACACTGCAGTTCAAGTTGTTTGAGTGTCATATTTCCAGCCATCTTGGTTTGTAGTACGCTAGTTGTGTTCAGTTGTAGTCACAACACGGCATGTGGAAATCTTCCTGTGTGTTGAAAGTGGCTGTTCCTTCTAACACACACTTTCCTCTCTGAAGGAGATCAACATCTGGCCTCTCTGCCACCATTGTGTATAATAATAGATAGCTATGGAATAGGAAATCTTCAGTGCCATGGCAAAATTGTTTTGTATTATTATCATTGTGCTAATTTCCAAATTGCTTCAAATGTTTTGTACAGGAAAATGTTGCCACTTCAATGAAGATGTGACTCACACACACTGAAAAACACTCTGAAACAGCAGAATCCATAGGATTTGATAAGAATTCTAAATGCTCAGTAAATTTCACCCGTATCTGAAAAATATTAAACAAAGCACTATGATTCTAGCAAAAATGTAAGCTCCTGGAATTTTTTTATGAACTCCTGGAACACCACTGAAAAGGTCCTGGAATGTACAAAGGGCATCCTGAAAGTAATGCCTCGTCCCTCATAAGATTTTGATTTGTAGCAGCAAAAATGTAAAACTTTGTGGCAAAATACTTGGACATATTGTTAATAATGCTAGCCTATTCAAAGTATTGTCCATTAATTTCTATACATTTCTGCCATCTTGAACCCATCGGTAAAGTCCCTTTTAGAAAATTTCGTGAGGCTGTCATTTCACCCATGAGTTCACAGCCAGCTTAGCGTCTGTCACATCGTCGAAACGTTACCTGTGAAGGGTGTTTTTCAAAGGAGCAAACAGAAAGAGGTTTGAGGGAGCCAAATCTGGACTGTATGGGGGTTGGGACATCGCCGTCCACCCCATTTTGGCAATAGCCTGTGGTCTCTATTGAGGTGTGGGGACATGCGTTATCATGGTGTAAAACAACACTATGAATGTGGAATGTTACGTCTTTTCCTTCTGATAGCTTCCTTTAGCTTCTTCAATGTCTGCACAAAGCTAGCACTCTTTATTGTTGCACCCCGTTCAAGGAAATCAATCAAAATGCTACCATGTTTGTCCCAGAAAATTGTTACCGTCACATTCCCTGTGGAACGAGTTGTTTTCACCATCTTCTGTTGAGGTGAAGATGTGCGTACCATTCCAGTGACGCATGTTTTGTTTCTGGGTCATGAAAGAACACGTACGTTTCATCCCCCGTCACAACATTAGAGAAAAACACCTGCCCCTCCCTCTCATAACAGTTCAAGAGGTTCTGGCACATGTCCACCCTTTGCTCATATTGTTCACGGGTTAGGTTTCTTGGGAGCCACTTTGAACAATTTTTTCTGTAGCCCAGATCCCTAATTAATATTTTCATAGCACTATGACTGCAATGAATTGCACCACACAACTACTAGATGGTGACACGGTGATCAGCTGTGATGAGGTCTTTCACTCATTGCCTGTTGGCATCTGTCACTGCAGTTGTTGGTCTTCCACTCTGTTGTTTGTTTGGCACTGAACTTTCTCCCTCTCAAAACCTCTTCATCCATCTTCAGACATTACTGATATTAGTTGCGGCAGCTCCATGCACCGCCAGGAGTCTTCTGTGGATTTCTGGAGCCTCACATCCCTCTTTTTCCAGGAATTCAATTGTGGCTCACTGCTTTTCTCTGTCATTCATGATCTTTATTTCCGATTCTGAAATATTTGTTCCCACATTGGTAACATATTGTAGTACATGTCAGTGCAGTTTCATTAAAATCACTTCAAAATTTTATAAAGTTATTAAGGAAGGAGGCATTACTTTTAGGATCCCCTAGTATTTTTTTTTTTTAATGTGTACAAACCCTGTATATCAATAAGAATGCTTTCTTCAGTTTTTTGTCATATAGCGGTACGTCTGAATGAGGGGCATAGATGGTTATGGTTGCTGAGAACCTATGGTCCGAATGTAATTTTTATTAGTTGTTTTCTCTAATTTCAGTTGGTTGATACTTATAGTATAGCACATCTTACACTGATAATCCTTGTTTTGAGCTTATTTCTGATGTATTATCTTAGCAAAGTCCTTGTGTTGTTTTGTGTAATCAATGCTTCCTAGCATGGTTCATCTCCTGCAGATGTGTTTGATGGTGTCACACCATCGTCTACATTTTCCAGTAAATTATTAAATGCCATGGGCATAAGAAATCACGAATTAACAAAGTAAAATTATTACTAACCATAATTTTGTCTCATTTCACATATCTTATTATGGCAATATACTGTTCTTTAAACTTAATTTTTTCAGCCTCATGTTATAAGACTATTTAAGTATATTGTTTATTAGAAAATATTTAAAATAATATATAAAAGAACACTTGGACATTCTTATAAAAGCACCTAGTGATTTTGTTTAATTTTTAATGTTGTCTATGTTAAAATATCAGAAAGCCTGTGATCAGTCACAGCACTGAAATCAGTACAGTCAGTACAATGGCTTCATTTTATCCATTCTTCTTCTGTCGCACTACTCGAATGATGGTTTACCCCCAAAACAGGTTCTGTACGTACAGGATGTTGTGAATGCTCTGCCCATTGTGCAGCAGGGTTGCCATTACTTTTCAAACAAGCCTTATACTTTTGTTGGAGATTTTTAAATGTTTTCCTTTTTTTATTTAATGTCCTACCTCTTCTTAATTGTGCTTATTTTTTAACAGGTAAATATGAATATGAGGATGATACAAAACATTTTACAAAAGAACAAATAGAGACCTTTAGAGAAGTAACTAAAGATGGTAGAATGTTTGGTCCTCTTACAAAAGATTCAAAAATGAGTTTTGTAGAAGCTGCTAGGTTGGGAGCTTTATTAAAGCGCAAGGACAGGCCCAAAGGCAATACACCAGTAAGTTTCAGAATATCTTAATATGTGCATTTTAAATGTATGCATATCTTAATTTTCATTTACTGTTGAGGTTCCTGAATTTTAGACATTGCAATTTGGATAAGTTTGTGTTCATTTGTGCCTTTTAAGTATCATAATATGTAAAATAATTGTTTTTCTAACATGTGCAGGGTGCCTTTTTAACTGCATTTTTCATTCAGACTAGGATGTTTTAATATGTTGCAGGCAAACTTAACCCTTTAAGCGGCCAATGTACTTTGAACCAAATGGGGCCCAAAACTTTCGCTCTCTCCGAACAGAAATGTTCACATAGCGCCCGGGTTTCACGAAAGCTACAGCTAAACAATATATTTTCCCTCCTCCCCTCTCATTTCAGCACTTAAAATAAATCTGTCACAGGTGATAAGATCTCCTTTCTAGTCCTATATTCCCTCTTCTCCCCTGGCACAAATATCATGCCAGTGGATAAAAATAAGTCACTCAAACATCTTTTCTCTCCTTTCTTTGATTCATCTACATTGCTATAGCCCTTATCAGTTAATTTGTCAGAAAGGAGTGTCAATCCTACCACTACATGATCACTCTGAATAACAAATCTGAGGGCGAAAGCAAGGCTTTTTAATACTCTGAGTCTTCAAGGTCACTCATTCGTGCAGCTTTGGGATCACTAAACATAACTTTCATAAAGTAATTCCAGCTTTGTTTGGCCCGCTTCTTAGACAGCAAATATATTTGTTTGAGTTGATTTCGGCGCATTTTGATAACCCCGAGTCAATTCGTTCCAGCCTGTTAAAGGGTTAAGCATGTGTGACACACAATTTTTAGCATCTATATGTTTATCATATTGTTTTCTCCATCCATCTGTGGGCTGATATCTCTGATCCACAGGCTGAATTAGAAATATTCTTTTGTTTTTGATGGTGCTAACCTTAAGAGTAAATGCACTCTTGGCCGCCCCGGTGGTGCAGTGGCTATGTGATGACCTCTGATCATTCGTCCGAAAGAGGTCCGGGTTTGAATACCGGTGAGGCATGGATGTTGTGCTTGTCTTACGGCACTGGCTTTCTCCCTTCCCTGGAGCCAGTGACCCTAAATTAGGGATGGGAGACTGCTTATAGCCCATTGAGTTGCTCACGGTGGTCGTTAAACGTCCAATCAAAAAAAAAAAAAATTAAAAAAATGCACTTTTGTATTTCCAGAATACATGATTTTAATTTTAAGTGGTATAAATTTGTTTACATGTTTGCTGCAATATCGATGCTTCTAAAAATTCAGCTGATTTTTTTTTTTTTTTCGTTTTTCTGTTGCTACAGTCGTGGCCAAAATTGTGGAAGCCTTTTAGAAATAGTGTATTTTTGAGGTTTCATGGCTCATAACACCACTTCTTTTTTGGAGTAATACCATAAAATTATATATCAATGGAAAGATAATTTCATCCAGAATGTAATGCAATAACCTTTATGGAGGATTTTGTATTAGAACAGCAGTTAGAAAGAAGAAAAGTGAAACACATAGAAAAAATGAGATATACAAAAATTCTCACCATGTCAGTTAATACTTAGTTGGGTAACCTTTAGCGTTAATTACGGCCTTACAACGCCTTCTCATGGAGTGAACCAAGTTTTTTAGTTCTGCAGCTGTTATAATGTGAAACCAAGATAGAATTATTGATTCTATTAATTGGGTTTTATTGCTGGGTTGCTTCTGACTAACAAGTTTCTTTAGTCGGCTCCATAAATTTTCGATGGGGTTAAGGTCTGGGCTATTCCCAGGCCATTCCAGCAGTGGAATGTGGTTATCTTGAAACCACTTTTTGCACAGAGCAGCAACATGACATGGAGTAAATCCTGTTGAAATATAAATATTTCATTATCTTGGAAAAGATCACGTGCAGAAGGCTTCAGTTTGGGCTCAAGTATTTCATTAATGTATTTTTGGTCATTTATATTCCCATTAATCACGCAAATTCCGCCCACACCTTTTGATGTCATACTACTCCAGATCATAACACTAACTGAGTGTTTCACGGTACATGTAATGAAATCAATGACTCCAAATAACACTGTCCTATTATTCCGCTGTCCAGTTAACAAGGGTTTTAGCCCAGTTTATTCTTTTCAACCTTTGTTTGAGAGATAAAAATGGCTTTTATCGTGGAATTCTAGCTTTTAGACCAAATTCCTGCAGTCTGCACCAAACAGTCCTTGCACTCAACTTGACATTGCATTGCACCATTTCATCTTGTATACAATCAGATGATTTTCTTCTGTCACCTATAGGCACAGTCTCTTAATTATTCTATCATCACTTGCTGTTATGTACCTTTTCCTGCCTTTACCGGTTTGGTTTTGTAGTGACTGAGTCTCCTTTATACCTCTTTAAAAATTTGAAGATGCCACTTTTGGTTTAATTTCCACCAATTTTTCTTCTAATTCCTTCATAACTGAAGCCTGGTTCACTTAAGAGTACTATTTTGCATCACTTTCTGGGTGAACAGTCAACTCTTTGCACCATTTCTTTAATTTTATTACGCTTTACAAGCTCACTAAATGAAAGAACACAGATAAAAACAACCAACCTGATAGCAATCACATAACATATAGACAAATGCCCTTCTCTCAGCTCCAATACATGACATCAATAGCTGAATCCTACTGTGACCTGACTGGCTCATTGTCAAAACAAGATAATACCTGATTGGCTCTCTAAACACTCATGCTCATTGGCTACATTCAAATGAAGGAAAACTACTTCATATTAACTTAAGCAAGTTGTGCTTCCTTTTTCTAGTTATTTGGCTATAACTTTTCATAGAATACAGATAATTGAACAAACTTTGTTGCGGTACATTCTTGATGAAATTATCTTTCCATTGATATATAATTGTGTGGTATTATGCCAAAAAAGTAGTCTTATGAGCCATCAAACCTCAAAAATACACTTTTTCCAAAAGGTTTCCACAATTTTAGCCACTACTGTAGCTGGAACTAAGGGCCAAACTTCTTGTGTTGATTTATACCTGTGAAAGTTATATACATAGTGAGCCAGCAGTTCATTCCATTTTGAGCTACACATAATGCTGGATCTCCATTCTTGTGTGAAACGTGTGCCAGCGTACCACGATGACGTGTAGCAAATGAGACTGGTGATGTGCATCTGGCATGATGAAGCCACATGGCATTATCAAGTGAGCAGATAATAAAGATCGATAAACATGCTGTTTGAGTACTGCTATACCTTATTGGAAAAAAGGGTTAAACCCAGCAGCAGCAAAGGTAATTTGTTCAATAGCAGGCGAGGAAACTCCGGTGGACAGCAGCACTGCACAAAAATGGCTCTGGTGTTTCAATTCTGAAGACACCAGTCTTGAAGACAAGTTGAAGCCAGAACATCCAACAAACACTGACACCATAGTCAAAGCTGTGACAGTGAACCACGGTACTAGTACATGACAATTGGCAGATGTGGTGGGGTCTTTCCAATTCACCATCATTTGTTACCTGCACCAGCTTGGTTTCTCCTCATTGTTTCACCCCAGCAGGTGGACAAATGTGTCACTCTGTGTTGCAGATTGCTGTCGAATCCACAGGATGGTAGGATTGATTCAACAACATTTTGATAATGTTCCTGTGAAGTGTTGGCCCACATATGTGTAATAAGCACCTTGCAAATCACACAGATTGTATGGAAGTGGATCCAGATATCTGGTGTGGCATTTGATTTCATCCCAGAAATGTCCTACAAGACTGTGGTGGCAAATACAACAAATATTTCACTTAAAAAGAGTTCATTGTATGTTATTTCAGTGTTAATATACACTGAAGTGCCAAAAAAACTGGGATGCCTATTTAATACCACGTTGGTCCTTGTGATCAGATAATGGCAGCAACACGATGGGCATGAACTTCACGAGCTCTTTGTAGTACTGTGAAGACAGTGCACACCATGCTTCCTGAACACCATTCCACAATTCCATAATATTCACCGGTGGTGGGTTCCTGTTATTGATGGCACGTTGAACAGCATCCCAGATGTGTTCGACGGTGTTTAAATCTGGCGATTGAGTGGGTCAGATCAGGATGCCAAACTTTGTGGAATGTTCCTCCAGCCATAATTAGGTGACTGTGGGCGTGTGGGGTGGTGCATGTCATGTTGAAAGAGGTCACACCCGTCTGAGTGGTTCCATGACGTGAATGGGTGCAAATGATCTCCAAGCATGGTTATATAGCCTTTACAGGTCCGAGTGGCTTGCAGACATATGAGAGGTCCTAATTCATGCCAGCTGAAAACACCCTACATCATAACAGAGCTACTGCCAGCCTGCACTGTCACTTGTCAGCATGCAGGATCTATTGCCTCTCAAGGTTGTTGCCACACCTGGAGTCAGCCATCAGCCCGAAACAGTTGGTACAGTGATTTGTTGGTCCAGGCTACATGTTTCCAGTGATCTTGCATCCAGTGTTGGTGTTCCCGAGCCCAGGTGAGGCACACAGCCTTGTGTCGTTGGGTCAGCAATGGCACCCGGGCTGGCCGTCGGCTCTAGAACCCCATAGAACGCAGAGAGCATTGTACTGTCTGAACGCTGTTGCTACTACTGGCCCCAGCATTGAATTATGCTGTGATTTGTGGTAACATTGCATGGTAGAGATGCTGCTGTTCAGTCATGCAGAGCTTTTCTGCAGCCATACTGATCTCTCACTCTGGATTTACCCCACCCCCCACCCCCCACCCCTGAGTTTGTGTAGTCCAAGTACACCCTTGAAATTGTTGACCATGTGAATCCAGGTTTTGTGGTAATTTCCAAGATGGAGTGACCCATCTCCTGGGTGCCAACTACCATACCACATTCGAAATCACTTAAATACTGATAAGCTGCCATCTGAACTGCAAATGCTACTACTTGAGCTTGAGGAGATATCTGTCTCTGTATATGTTGTTTGCAGACAGTGTCATTTACCGCATGAATGTGGTGACATGCAATGGAAATGGTAGCTCCCTTCCCAGTTTTTTTGGCACCTCAGTCTACTTATGATTTCATAAATATATTAAAAGGACAAAATATATAAGTCCTTAAAAATTCTGTTCGTCACATCCAGGGTTTAAACTGTGATCACATTTTTCGCATTTCATGAAAATGAATGCAATTTTGCTAAAAATAAATAAATTATATTTCTTTTTGCATAAATGTGAAAACATTTAAATAGCGCTGTTTCTTAGTGAGCGCCATTAAAATTCTACGATTCCATCGAGCGCATACGAAATATTGGGGTGCTAGAATTTCTCTTCTTTCATCATGTGACGTCAAATGATCATAGAAACTAGTAGCCAATCCAGTTTCTATGATGTCATAAACCGAGCTGTTCCTTACGTTCTCCTCGCTTTGGGTTTTTGAAAATTAGCACCACCTAGTCGCCAAACGTGGCCATCTCTCTCTCTCTCTCTCTCAAGTGTTTGCTTTCGTTGTAGTCCTTTTTCACGTGACTTTATTCGTGTGTGTTGAACATTTTTCGTAGTCTAAGTATGGGTAAGTGGTTAAGAATAAGTTCCAAAAAAAAAAAAAAAAACGATATTGAAAATGTTACTACTACACAACAGCCAGCTAAAAAACCTAAGGTATCCAAATCTTTTAGTTATAAGTGGGCCAAATGTATCCAAATCTTTCACTTTATAAGTGGGCCAAAGTAAGATGGCATGATGGTCAACCTTACATTTCGTGTGAGCTATGCCAGAAATCCAAAAAGAAAAACATCCTCGCAACTGCTGAATTTAAGTTTTTTTCCCTCTTTATTTTCTTTTTTTTTTCTTTTGGTTAAATAAATTTTTTTCTTTGTCACACTTGATCAGCAGGATGAGCAATCGCATTTGACAATCAAGCGCACAAGCGATCAATCAATCTACGAAGACGAATTTCGAAAAATCGCCATGTTTACAAATTTCAGAATAAATTCCACAAATTTAGTTTCAAATCTGAATTCTTTTTTGTTTTTATAGGGTAAATGTGTAGTTTAGTGTCCTAAATTATTTCACCGCAAATGTTGAAGGATTTTGAAAAAGTGAGACATACAAATTTTAAAGTATGTAACATGCCAACTTTTACGGATTTCTGCTCAATTTTACTCATTTATGGATAGAGGTCTTTTTTACGGAATTTTTAATATTTCGATTGCTTAATCAAAATATTTCAATCTTGGACAACCATCCACTTAGTTCTACCAGACCTTACGAGCGCTATGCACTTGTTTTCCCCGCTGACCTAACGAAATTTTTGTCAGTTCTCATGGCTGATATATATACATTATGTGTCTTCTTTTCTTTCAGTTAAAGGTTAAAGCACAGAGTAGTGACTTCCTTTCTTTTTTATGCTGTTTTGTTTGCAAAGATTGGCGAAGAATACCTGCGTTTACCTCCTGCTTGTCATTACTGCGCTTGCGCGCCAGCTGTAATGATACATTTTCTCACGCTCCTTAACATAAACAAACACACTCTAGCTGGAGCTCAGAGTGTGTTGTTTATGTTACGAGTGTGTTGTTTATGTTACTTTGAAAAATCCGTGAAGTACTTGTTATGTTACGAGTGTGTTGTTTATGTTACTTTGAAAAATCCGTGAAGTACTTTTTCACATTTTTTTTTTTTTTTTTTTTGTGTGTTTGCTGCTCATCTGAGCGAAGATGAGAATTTTATGTTTGACATTTACAGAACGGGTCAAGCTTTTGGTTTTAGTTGTTTGTATTCAAAGTGATTTTATTTTATTTATTTTTCTTTTGTGTTGTCTTTACATTTCCGCTGTTTTTCGTACGGAATTTTCTTATTAGAAATCGTTTATCAACAGTAAATGTAAAGCACATATTAAGCATTAACATAGAAGGGCCAGGTTACAAGGAATTGGATTTTAGAAGTGCTGCTCATCTGAGCGAAGATGAGAATTTTATGTTTGACATTTACAGAACGGGTCAAGCTTTTGGTTTTAGTTGTTTGTATTCAAAGTGATTTTATTTTATTTATTTTTCTTTTGTGTTGTCTTTACATTTCCGCTGTTTTTCGTACGGAATTTTCTTATTAGAAATCGTTTATCAACAGTAAATGTAAAGCACATATTAAGCATTAACATAGAAGGGCCAGGTTACAAGGAATTGGATTTTAGAAGTGCATATGAAAAATGGTTAAATAAAAGACATCGTCGCATTGTAAATTAATGAAAACATTTTAATCATTTTTTTAACTTGAGTGTTTTTATTGGTCTAAATAAATCTTTCTAAACAAATGCTAAATTGTTTATAAAAAATGCTAAAAAAATTTCAAAATGCTAAAATGTTTCTGGAGATTTTTGCTAAAATGCTAAAGGTTTTCAAAAGCCAGTTCATACATACCCTGATCACATCTAAAGTTTAATGCATACTCTATCAGTAGGTAATGTGACTTCCAACAACTCTTGACGTAAAGAAGAGGGAAAAGGGTATCTTAGAATAGAGTAAGGCATATAATATAGATATTTAAAATAGTGTAGCATTTCATTTCTGTAAGTCCTATGGGGTTGAACAGCCACAGCAGTTGTGCCTTCAATGAACACTGAAGATTGTCAAAGAAATTATCATTCAGAAGTACATCTGTTTTTAATACTGATTAAAGATAACGATATTTTAGCAATTCTGGACAACCACAAGGTTTTTTAAATGTTCCACGTTTTTATGTATCCATATCTGTAAGCTATATCTTATATACATAGCTTCACCACCCTGGTTAGAGAGTTTTCAGGGGAAGGTTACATACTTTAACAATATATGAACCCACTTTTGCACATATCCCCCCCCCCCTTCTCCCACTTTTTGCGGGCGAGTTTTCTGCAGTTACTTCATTCATGGAGAGTAAAGCATTTGTTCCCGCAGCAAACAAATCGTGATGCATTTACCAAACGCCGTAAGGCACGTCGTTATTTTAAAAAAAAACAACTTCCTGAAACATATTTGGAAAGCGTAAATAGCTCTTGATGTCAACCTGATAGTTTTTTTATCCCATAAAGAATATGCATGCCGTAAAAAAACAAATGTGTAACTTTTGAATTTTTCAATGGATTTCTTCAAAATTTAAAAAAGAATCTTTATTTTGACGTATTGCGAACATTGTAAAATTTGCGCGCAACTATTAAAAAAATTGAAGAAAATTTGTTCAATAAAATTTTCTTCCACTACCCTGTGCAGTGTAGCAGCTGTCGGTCAACTGCTGAGTTGGACGAGTGTGTGATTGACAAAGAGATCGTTTATCTACTCCCGAGTTTCATCCTCACTCTCCACCGTGTTTGTGACAAACAATCGATTTTAGTGACAAAACCAGACTTCGCCCCATTCAGTAAAGATGCAATCCATTTTTGCTCGCTCTTAGTCTTCAGAAAAGGTTACTTTGATTTTTAGAGCCAGGGCACACTCAATTTAATAACAAACGTAAGTAGGTTGTTAAACTAATGCACTGTTTTACTATCAGTGGCAATATTATTCTTAGCAATCGGCCAAGTTTAAACACTTTCGTTTTCGGGATGCATTGATCAAGGTACCGCTGTTCTGTAGATTGTCACACCTCTCTTCGTCATCGCTAAGCAGAAGCAGCGGTCTATCTTTTCCCTCTTCATTCCCTCCGTCGAGAATTGAGCATGGTCATAGGTCACGGCACGGTGCAACTTAAACTACTAACGCGTTCACCTCTTTCCTCTGGCCTCTGGGTGATTTACCAGCGGGGCAGTCAAGTCAAGGCCATATCGACAGATCTAAAACGGACTTTGAGACATCCTTGCGAAATGAGTTTTTCTATTAGCGAATAAAAAACTCGTACATGTAAAATCAAGAAAATGCTTAGCAATAATTTTCTTCTGTACCAGTAACACCCGTAAAATGACTAAATATACAACTGCAAATGAACTGATGGTACAAAGGGCTAAGTATGCATATTTCCATAAAGCATGAAAATTTTGGTTTTCAACCTATCAGAAATATTTTCCGTGTATAGTTCGACCCCCTGATTTTGATCTTAATATTTCATTAAAAAAATCGACCTATACACGAGTATATACGGTAGTCGCAAAAGGGAAACAGGATGTTATTTTTAACATCATTATTATATGCTTTTTTCTATTCTAATGGACACACTTTCCTCTTTTTTATCTCAAGAGTAATTGGAACTCATGTTATCTGCTTATTATATTATGCATTGAACTTTCAAAGTGATGAACAGAATTTTCAAGGACTTGCACATATTGTGTTCTCCTAATGTACTTATATTATAGTCTTGATCATGTTCTTAAATAAAAATCACTCTTGAGGTAATGACAATGTGAGAAAGAGAGGGAAAGGGACAATGATTGGTGTTGTGCTTAGTGCATTGCTCCCCTTGTGGTAGTATCCATCACCATGTGGCAGAGAGTGACCTTGGTTAGATAAGCCTGATCAGCATCAATCTGAAATATGCTTGGGCATTCAGTTCAAATCAAGGAACTAGAAGTTTACATATACCAGTCTAGAGAGTTATCCATACCTGCCAAGTTTTACGATTTACCTATAAAATTTACAGAAATTCTACCTGTTTCACAGTTATTTTATGGACGACATATTTACTTTTTTTTTTCAGGTTAGTACAGTTTTGAGGGTGGGATAGGTGGCCCCAAAGACTACGGCACCTGTATAATCTGATTTATCTTATCATGTTTACTCCTGCGCTTCTGTGTCCCCAACCCTTTCTACTTGCAGCCTAGCCAGCGGGACTTGGTAAAAACGCTGTAGGATTAGGATTGGTGATAACTGCTCAAAGAGAGAGAGAGAAAAAACAGAGGGATGAAAAATAGTGGCCTCACATAAAGACTTAAAATTCCATTTTTCAAAAGGCATTCTAACATGCTGGGACAAAAATTTATGGTCAAAATCTCAATTAAGTTAAAGTAAAATGTTACTGCAGTCGCAATAATTTTGCGGTTACAAGTTAATTTTTATCTTTGATGCAGCCTATGGTTTACTGAGGTGATTGTGTATCGATTGCATTTTAATCACTGTTAAGTATGAAGTAATGTCAAATATCTTAATAATTTTAACATATGAAACCATTTAAAATAGACAAGCACTGTCCTGGTAGCACAGTGGTCTAGCATTGGCTGCTGATCATTCGTCCGAGATGGGTGCAAAGTCTTACGCACTGCCTCTATCCCTTCCTTGAAACCAGTGGTCCTAAATTAAGGTCAGGTAGCAGCTTATAGCCCATCGAGTTGTTCATGGTGGTCATTAGAAACCCCCCACCCCACCAGACAAACTATCTGCATAATATGTTGACCTTTAAATGATATGTTCGAAATGTATAATTGATAGGTTGATATACAAGTCAATCAAACATGTCGATTATGTTCACTGAAACTTTTTTACGGATTTCAATTCTTGAAAGTTGGCAGGTCTGATTGTCACCATGCACGATGGGCCCATGTTCTCACTCTGTTTTCTCCAGATTCACACCTTCTCATCAGCATGGTACAGGTGAGATCTGGATTTATCAGACATGACCATTTCCCAATCATTATGAATTCACTGGTGACATTTTATCTCATTTTCAGCTGACAGCAATGGTGTCTTGAGAATTCTTCTGCTGTTGTAGGGCAGATAGTGCTATGCATTAAGCACCATGCAGTGTGATGCTATTTGGCATTGGATTCAAATCTCACTGTTATGCATCAAGCAGCCTGCATGAATCTATCTATCCTTGACTCACCTGGGGTGTCATATAGCTGTTTTCCACCACAGATCAAAAACTAAGTATCATTTTTTTTTCTTTTTTGCTCCATTAGATACTCGGTGGATGCTCTTATTATTATTGTTCATCCACATTCTACAAGTGTGGCAAGATTTACTCATACTCTCACAACTCCTCCAAGCACCCACTATTAACCGACACTTGAAATCTGTTAGATCACAAATTCTTTCCTCTTAGACCTTCATGAACCTGTTTGGAACAAGTACAGGGAGCATTCCTATATATATATATTTTTTTCTTCTGTTTATGTAGACTTAGTGATGAGAAGAAAATGAATGGCATGTCTGCCTATTTTAATGAAGTGGGTTGCTGGTTTTAATAAATGGGTATGCAATATGTATTTGCTTTTAGCACTTTGTCTTTGCTTCTAAAATTCTTTCTTGAAAAGTTCTTTTCTGCATCCAGTTGCTTTAGTATCACTACAATTTTCAGCTGATGCAAATCTTTCTCACTCAGTATAAATTAAGATTTTTAGTTAAATGTTATTTCAGTTTTCAAAAGATATGCACAACTTTTTATGCCCTGTAAAGTAGTCAGAACATCAGAATATTGTGAAAAGTCATGCAGAGATAGGGGGTGATGTGGATGCAAAGAAGAGTTTTAGTTGTGTTCTGCTGAAATACCACAGGTACAGTCTTAAAATCCAATTTTGCAAAGCTGGTATTACAGTTTTTCAATAATGAAAATATTTGTATTACTTCAGTAGTGCAGGAGGTGAACAGTGTGACCAATTTAGCCTGTCAAGCAAGCCTGAGGGTATTTTGATTTAGATGTGATAGACTCATTAAGAAAATTAAAAGAAATGGTTTAATCATTGTTGTAATCTGCATTTCAGGGGGGAGGGGGTTACTATGCATTTAAGCTCATTTTATTTGACATAGGAATTAAGTGTTCTCCATGTAGCCAACTCTGGAAAATGGCACAAGCTTTTTGTTCATCAGTTGCACAGTAAAGTACTGATGGTAGAAAGATGACAACATTTTATAGTCATATTAAATTTTGTATTATGTAAAATACTGGAATAAAAAGATAAGTAAGATATTTGTCTAATCAATAACCTTAATGATACTAAAAAGAAAATAGGGTGATGCTTCTAAAGTTCATGTCTGTGATCAGAAGAGATTTCCAGTATGGGGATATTTTGAGTCAGGGTTAAGAAAAATTTCAATGGTTCCATCATAGCTAACTGCTATGTTTATGAAGGAATCAACATTTGTAACATTGTATCCATTTTGTCAAGTAGAGTTCTGCCACAGTAGGAGTGGGTTTGAAGTAAAAGATATTTTTATTTTTTTAATATCTCTGCCTTATGTTATCTGTGAACTAATGGATCAGATTTTGTTGCTAATATAGCATTTATAGCCTGCAGTTGACACTTTGGAAAAACCTCTTTCAGAGTGCTGGCATTGTATAATCTCCTTATTCTTACTTAGGCAGACATTTCTATTTTGCCAAATCAGAACAGCATGAAACTTCGCTCACTTGTGAATTTGAGTAGGTAACAGTTTGCTGTTGAGAAAGAATATATTTTTTTTAAACTCCAACTCAGGGAAGTGGTAAGAGGCTGATGTTAATGCACTTTGTCTCATTATTTGGAAATTTTTTCTAGCAACCAGACAAGAAAAAAAATCACAATTTTAGCTCTGGAATTGTTACTTTATTCTCAGTGTGACTAGTATCTAAACAAAAATATTAATATTTTTCAGTATTGTTTTGTATGTAATAAAAATTTTAATGTCAATGCAAAGTTTTGTCCTCTTCCTTGCTGCCATCGTTACATGAAAATCCTTTCTCTTGATTACAAAGTGTTGAAGTATCAGGACATGCATAATTTTCTTTTCAAAATTCTTTAAAAAAGATCGTGGAAATGTGCTTAAAACATAATAATCGTGAAATTTGAAGTAATAGGTTGTTGGTTACACCTGGTGTTATAGAATATTATTTTGTGGCATGTTATCAAAGTTTGTCATACATTTCAATAATTCTTTTCCAGTTCCACAAAGACTATGGATGTGCTTATTCACTGAATTTCTGGCACTAAATCTCGTCATAACAGTTTCCTAAGAGAAGCAGCTTATATTATCAATAAGGTTTACTTGTTCTTAAAGCATTTTAGAAATTACTGTTCTTTTTGTTACATGGTTTGAATTTTTTAATACGAATTTATTGTTTTTACCATTCAGAAAATATTAGTGTCTTTAATTCATTTTACAAGGAAGAATAACAAATTGGTAAGAAGTTAACATGAGGTTGTGACATTATTAAATGTATTAAAGTCTGAGCTGATGAACTGTAAAATACATTTCTTAATGCCTTGACAAATACATGATCTGATAATATTTATATTCTGAATTTCTGAAACTATAAAATACTTCAAAAGTAAGCTTTCTGTACCTCCTCATTTTCTTACACATTTTCTTGTATTTAATTTTAGATAGATCAAATAGTTTGTAGTATATGCGGACGTGGAGATGAGGAAGCAAGCATGTTATTATGTGATGGTTGTGATGACAGTTACCACACATTCTGTCTAATTCCTCCTCTTAGTGAAATTCCTAAGGGCGACTGGCGCTGTCCTCGATGTGTTGCTGAGGTAATTAATTTACTTGATATTATACACTGAACCATGAATTAAATTAATCATACCATATTTAATGCATTTTGATTTGGGTTGTCATAAATCAAGAATAGTTTATTTCATTGCTCAGTTCAAACTTTAAGTGGTATGGTAGACACTGAGGGTAGTTGATGATTTGTGTGTTTTAATTGAACATTAAAAATCTTATGTTTCTGTATGACAAGTTTTACACTCATTGTCATAAAAATCCGTGCATGAAGAAAAAAACGTGTGATTAACGCAAAACTCAGCAAATAGTATGGTAAGGGCAAATGTGCAAATGATTAGAGTTTTGTGCAATTCCACATGCCCGTGCCTTTGAGACCGGCGCTGCAATCACAATCCTTGGGGCTTATAAGGCGCTGCACAGGAGACTCCATATTCATGCCGAAGTGTACGGTAAGAGTCAGGTGAGATCCCTGAGCGATAGACATGCCGAGGAGACATTGTAGACGTGCGTACAGACAACTGCTGGAGTTTGAACGAGGCCGTATTGTCATTATGTGAGAAAGGAAGGGTGGCTGGCGTGCTGAATTGGCCTCCATTTGGGCCGGTCGGACAGTACGACAGTACGGTGCAATCGTGTTGGGAGCAATGGACGCGGGATGACACCTAGACATGGCGGACTAGCTCTGGACGACTCAGACACACCACCAGCAGAGAGTGCCGGGGGATCATGAGAGTGCAATGCACAGATGCAACAACATCCTTGGCCAGTAACCAGAGATATGTGGCAGCTGTACAAGGGACTCCTGTGTCCTCCAGAACCATTTACAGATGCCTGGCAGAGGTGAATATGCACTCTCGGTGGCCCTTACCTTTTCTGCCATTAACACCTGACCATCGTCTGCGTCGATTGCAGTGATGTCAGCAGGGAGCAATGTGGAATGCTACGGACTAGTCACATATAGTGTTCAGCGATGAATCCTGCTTCTGTATGGGAACGGACGACCACCATGTCAGAGTGTGGAGGACTGCAGGTGAGCGCTACAATTCCACCCTCACTTAACAATGGTGTGATTGTCTGATGAGCTATCGTGTATGATAGCCAGACTTCTCTTGCAGTGATCCAAGGGGCGTTGATAGCCCAACACTACGTACAGGAGGTCCTGCGGCCCCATGTGCTGCTTTTCCTGGCGGGGTGGCCCGGAGCCACTTTTCAACAGATAACGCCCGTCCGCACACAGCTTGTGTTTTCCAGGACTGTCTACGTCATGCTTCGACTCTTCCTTGGCCTGCCAGATCGCCTAAACTCTCGCCCATCGAGCACGTGTGGGACCAGATGAGACACCAGCTTTCTCCATGTCCCAGTGTTCGTGATTTAGAGTGTCAGTTGCACGAAGTGTGGGCCAATCTGTCCCAAGATAACATACAGCATCTCTTTGAGTTCATGCCAAACCATATCACTGCATGTATTCGAGCATGAGGTGGTCCGACGTGGTACTAACGCTGACCGGAATGTGTACCGTATGTCCGTGGGAAATCTTCCCGCTGCTGTGATATTGTACTCACTTATGTCTTTGGTATGTACCATCTCACTACTAAAATCTCATTTCAATCCGACGCCTCCTTGGTGCGCGGATTTTTATGACAATGAGTGTATTTGGAAACAGTAAAATTTATTGATCCACTGATGTGCCACTAAAGCAAACCCTAAAAAAAAAAAAAAACACCTTATTACTTTGGCTTTAGTCACAGAAAAGTAATCCAAAATTTATTTTATTCTGAAAATGGATCTAAGACACGAAACTAATTTTTCCTACACATGGAGTTGTTAATTAGTTTCTTCAGTTAGTACAATGCAATATTACATCAGAACTATTTATAGATTAAGTTAATACAACGTAGTTGTCACAAATGTTTATTTTTTTATTTCTCAAGCCGACCATGGTTTCGCTGGGTATTGACCTAGCTTCATCAGGACGAATGGCACGTAAATATTCAAATTGTATATGGCATCATAAATTGTGTTTACAGTCACGTGTTTTGGTTATTTGGTTAGATGCTTCAAAGAAAAAAAACAAAACATGTGACTGTAAACACCATTTATAATGTCATATACAATTTGAGGGATGTAGGGTAAGGTGATGCGTAATATCACAGCCTCTCCTTAACAAATGTCAACCCCGCCTTCTCGTGGTGCATCCTGTTCCCACTAAAGGGGCTCCGACGACCGCCAATAGCGGTATAACTATACCATCGGGATTAGAGGAAATGCTATCCCACACTCACCAACCCGCTTGGCCAGCGTGGTGAGTTATGGCCAAACCCCTGCAAAATGACTCCACAACTTAAATCTTGGCCCTCAGTCTCCAGCAGCTGGAATGTACCTGGCCAAGGCAGCGGCCAGTGCAACATGAAGGCAGAGGGTGCTAAGAATCCCCGGAGGACCGGACTAGGCTGCCATCTGATGCTGACCTTGGCTACATATAATGGACGCTCCCTATCTTCTGATTCAAGGCTTCTTGAATTGGAAGTGGAACTACAAAGGATCAAGTGGGACATCGTCAGGCTAAGTGAGGTAAGGAGAAAAGGAGAAGATCTCATTGAACTGAAAAGTGGACATCTCTTCTACTATCGTGGGGCAGATACTGGCAGAACTAGTGGTGTTGGATTTATAATAAACAAGAAACTGAAGGATAAAGTTGTAGAAATTGAAAGTTCCTCTGACAGAGGTGCACGACTCGTTATCCAACTCTCGAAAAGATACCAGGCTCAGATTATTCAAACTTATGCACCCACCACAAGTCATCCTGAAGAAGAAATTGAAGAATTTTATGAGGAAATTCGTCATCTAAATAATAAAGGTAAGCAGCACTTGAAGATAATTATGGGAGATTTCAATGCAAAACTAGGGTAACGGCAACAGAATGAAACTTCAGTAGGTAAATTTGGTCACGGCAACAGAAACCAGCGTGGAAATACTCTCGTTGAGTTTGCAGAGGCAGAAGGGTTTTTCATCTTGAACTCCTTTTTCAAGAAAAAGCCACACAGGAAATGGACATGGAGACATCCAAATGGGACGACAAGTGAAATTGATTTTATTATGTGTAACAAAAAATTCGTCATAGAAGACTGCAGTGTGCTGAACAAGTTCAACACAGGTAGTGACCATAGATTGGTGAGATGTAAGATGCACCTCAACACTAAACTTGAACGTGGCAAGCTCATAAGATAAACAAAATCTATTGACATAACCAACCCAAAAACACCATAATACCTTCAAGTTGGAACTGAAGAACAGATTCTCTGCTTTAGAAGGCCTAACATCAGAAGAAGTGGATATTCCTGAAGTTAACAGAAAAGTAACCAAAGCTCTTATGGAAACAGCAACAAAATGAGCTGGGTCTAAGAACAAGTTGCATGTGAACAAATTATCAGGAAAAACCAAAATGTTGATGCAAAAAAGAAGAGAGATGAGGACAACTAAAGAAGATGTGACTTCCAAAGTGGAATATATAGAGCTATGCAAGACAGTAAGAAAAAGTATCACTGAAGATATAAGAAAATTCAACTGTGAACTAGTGAGAAAAGAAATTGAAAACAACCAAAGCCTAAAGATAGCAAAGGTACATCTCAGTAAGGGAAGAAAACAGATTATGGCACTGAGAAAAGAAGATGGTTCTGTAACAAGAAATAGAGGCGAAATTTTGACAAGAGTGAAAGATTTCTACTCCAAATTATATGAAAGGGATGATACATGTACTCCAGACATCATGAAAGGTACCAGTACCAGAGTTCCTCCAGTCCTCCCAGCAGAAGTTGCACATGCAATCAAGAACATGAAGCGGGGAAAAGCTCCAGGAGAAGATGGAATTACTGTAGACATCATAAAAGAAGCAAGTGGAGAAATCGAAACAGCACTCACCCAAATTTTCACTCGATGCCTTAATGAAGGGAAGATTGCTGAGGATTGGAACACCGCTACAATGATCCTGCTACATAAAAAAGGTGACATTGAGGATCTCGGGAACTACAGACCTATCAGCCTCCTATCAGTGGTTTATAAAATCTTCACTAAAGTTTTTTCACACCGTTTGAAGGTAACACTGGACATGGCTCAACTGAGAGAACAAGCTGGATTCAGGAGTGGGCACAGCACAATAGATCATATCCACGTGCTGAGAGAACTAATTGAAAGAGCGAGGGAATATGAACTTCCATTGTGCATGGATTTATCGATTATGAAAAAGCCTTTGATTCGGTGAAACCATCAGCAGTTACAATGGCTTTGAAATCTTGCAGTATTGAAGATGCATACATTAATATTATTAATAGCATCTATGAAAATGCAAGTGCAAAGATTCGGCTGTTCGAAAATACAACACACATAAAAATTGGAAAGGGAGTGAGACAAGGTGACACCATATCTCCGAAGCTCTTTAATGCCACATTGGAGGGTGTCTTTCAGTCGCTGAGCTGGGAAAACAAGGGGATAAAGATTAATGGAGATTATCTAACCCACCTTCGTTTTGCTGATGACGTAGTCATTTTTGCAACTACCCCATCAGAGCTGCAGAGTATGATCCAGGAACTTGCTGACAAGAGTAAAGAAGTGGGATTAAAAATGAACTTTCAGAAGACAAAAGCGATGTTCAATGCTTTTACAAGAAATGAAGATTTATTGATTGATGGAGAAAAGCTGGAGATAACAGGCACATACGTTTATCTTGGACAGCAGATATCAAGTGAGGGTCACATTGATGAAGAAATTAATCGGCGTACAAAACTTGCCTGGTGAGCTTTTGGAAGAAACAGCATAATTTTCAAGAGCAATATGCCATTATGTCTTAAAAGAAAAGTGTTTGATTAATGCCTCCTTCCAGTGCTTACGTATGGTGCAGAGACGTGGACCTTAACTAAAAGAGACGTACAAAGGCTGCAGACAACTCAAAGCAGCATGGAGAGGTGCATGCTTGGTGTAACCAGGAGAGATAAGAAGAGGAGCTCGTGGATCCGAAAAATGACAAGAGTGGAAGACATCATGATCATAGTTAAATCCCTGAAATGGCAAAGGGCTGGACATACTGCCAGAAGGACAGATCATCGATGGACAGCCGAAATTTTAGATTGGATTCCAATGGACAGGAAAAGACCCAGAAGATGACCACATGGGAGATGGGTGAATGAAATTCGAAAGTATGCAGGAGTGACATGGAGGAGACTGGCACAAGACAGACCGTTGTGGAGGAAACTTGGGGAGACCTTCGTCCAGCAGTGGATTGATAATTGTTGACAATGATGATGATACAATTTGAATATTTATGTGCCATTCATCCTAATGAAGCTAGGTCAATACCCAGCGAAACCATGGTCGGCTTGAGAAATAAAAAAATAAACATTTGTGACAACTACGTTGTATTATCTTAATCTATATATAATCGTCACAAGACTAGTCGTTGAGATAAAGAATCAGAACTATTCTTTCCATGACTTAAATTTATTTTGCACAATGGAGTCATTTCTATGCAAAGTTTCTCTGCAAATATAGAGTGAATTCACACACACTGTATGTAATTAACAATATTTTTTGCAAATGTAAAAAAGTTCCACAACATGCAAATTTTTCCCAGGTATAGCATATGTATGTTTCCTGTGTACTATTGTTGCAGAGACTCCAAGTATTATGGAATCTCCATAGCCACTATGGGAATCATTGGTTCATTATAGAGTATGGGAAACATCAGGTATAGTATGGAAAATGAAAACCTCAGTGAAATAATGTTATTCAACATTGTGTGTAAAGTAAACATTTTTGCGATTGTTTTTTAGATTTTTTAATCTCTTCAGCATTTTTTAAAATCTTTTCAGTGTATTCATGTCATCTGCCTGCTGATAATGTTTGAAATGGCAGGAAATGTTTGTGTGCTGGCAGGTATGACAATGTTACATGATATTTTGAATTTTTTGACCAAGCTGCATCCCTTTCTTATTTTCTCTTCCTACTTATATTCTTATTTTTGTATTTTTCTGTTCATGTTCCTTGCTTTAAATATGTCTGATAACAGTGAAAAAAAGTGACTTCATATTTTTAAGAATGTTTTCCAATGAAGTGCATATTATCCTATTTCCAAAAGTCTCTTTTTCAAAACCAATCAGTACAGCAAGTATTTTTGCTTCTTTTCCCTTTTTTAAAGTGAAATTAACTTTCAAAATCAGTGCTTAATCTGTCCATGATGGAATCTGAGCCATTTCTGTAACAAGTTAGTTTTCACAGCAGAGTATACAATGCAGTATGAATTTTTGACGTTTAATCTCACTTAAAATGTGTTTTTTCCCAGTCACTTCTTGCAGTATCAGGGGCTTTAAAGAGCACAATTTTTTTCTTTTGTTTTAAGCAAAATTAATGTTCAAAAGTGCCACTGTGTGCACACTGCACAGAGAAAATCATTTAATGGGCAACGAAAGGCAGCAACGGAAAGTTAATGTTCTGCTTCTGAACTTTATTGTTGTCAACAGTAGGAAAAATACTTTCTCTTTTTTCTGTGATATATAGCATGAGGTGACTAAGGAATGGGAAACCATTAATTTTTAGAGAAATTAAACTACAAAAAGTGATTGTGTCATTTTGATGGTAAAATGAAATATAAAAGGTCAATCAATATACAGTTGTCTCCAAAATTAAAGTCTGGAAGGCAGTTGCGAGAAAATAATCCAAAGCCCTCAATGAAATGTCACGATGTTTGTGGGACATATGCAAATGGAGAAACGCCTGCAGTGAAATTTGTGTATCGTGAGAAAAATGCTGCCTAATATGTAAACTGAATTACATACTTACCAATGGGAAACAGTAGTGGTATTTTGTGTTGACAGCATGTGTATGAAGCATTCTGGTGGCTGCAGGCCCAGGTAGCAAAGGACTGGAATATCCACCCCAGGGTTGTTTTACAGTTATAGCAGCAATTCAGCAACACTGGTGGGGTGTATCAAAGGGCCTGGCCAAAGTCCTCCAAGCCGCCCTGGTGGTGCAGTGGTGTAAGCAATGGCTTCTGATCATTCGTCTGAGATGGGTCTGGGTTCAAATCCTGGTAAGGCATGGATGTTGTGTTTGTCTTACGGCACTGGCTCTCTCCCTTTCCTGGAGCCAGTGGCCCTAAATTAGGGGTGGACGACTGCTTATAGCCCATTGAGTTGCCTATGGTGGTTGTTCAACTTAAAAAAAAAAAAAAGAAAAAAGTCCTCCAAGGTGGTGTATGGCACCTCACGAGGACCATTGTGTTGCTTTAACTGCACAACACCATAGGTCCTATAGAACCTGGCAGTTGCCTTGAGAGCTCTCTGCTGCCACTCGCACTTAGGTATCAAAGCAAACAATATATCAAAAGCTTAATGCAGTTGGCCTTTATGCGAGGAGACCCATAGTTTGTGTACTAATCGCATCTCACAGGAGAAGTGGCTTGAACTGGTGAAGGCAACATGGTTCCTGGATCCCAGATAAGTAGGCTGGTGTTCTTTTTACATATGAGTCGAGATTCAGTTTTCAAACAGATTCTCATCAACATTTTATTTGGAGGGAACAGGGAACCTTTAATAATCCTGCAAACATGACTCCTTCAGAGGCAGTAGTCTGCTCATGTGGGGTGGCATTATGTTGAATGACCACACAGCATTGCACATGTTCACAGGATGCAATCTGAATGCCGAGCAGTATTAGGATGTGATCCTAGACCAGATGTGGCGAATCGTTTCATGTTGGAAGGCCGCATTCAAGAAACTTTATTAAAATGTACATTATTTTGTAAAAATCTTACTATGTATAAACTAACTTAAAAAAATGAAAAAAAAATTAATTATTTTTTTAACTTTTTAACTAACCTGTAGTGACTTTCTTCTTAACTCACCTTTTAATGACTTTGTTGTGACTGCTTTTTGTTGGAAAGCATTTGAATATTTGGTTGCAACATGAAGGTCTGCAGTTTTAGTGATCCTGTAGATGGGTATCCGTCATTTGTGACCTTAAAAGTGTCTTGATTTGGGTTAGGTAAGAGAATGTATAATTGATTTGCAGCAATAAGTGGTTGAAAAGCATGACAGCATTTTTCGTGCATGTTGCCGAAGGTTTGGTATTTTATTGCATTTTTCTGTATTTCAACTGGATCTTTCTTAGCATCAAATAAGGGCTTTAAAATGTCATCTTCTGAGAGCTCAATCAGTTTCATGTGTAGTTCTTTAGGAGCCATGGAACAAAATCATGAGCATAGCAGGCATCAAAATAGCCCATGACTTAATAATGTTTTAATTGTGGCTGTCAGTCAGGGAGCATTATTTTGCTGAATCTTCTTTTACTCCTTGGTGTTTTAAATACGGTTATTTTAAAATAAAAATAATAAAAGAACAACAAACACATATTAATAAAAATAAAAGGATTTGTTCTGAAAATTTTGGATTCACTCAGAAGCCCTCGGGTTCCTCACCCCTGTCCTAGACCCTTATGCCAGTCAGACTTTTTTGGGGTGCTGCTTGCCCTCAGTTCCTTTTAATTGGTGATAATGCTTGCCCTTATGTCAATGACTACTTGCTAAGTGAGGATATTTGGTGTTTGGACTTGCCAGCCAAGTCTCTACACTCAACCATATAGAGCACGCCTGGGATGCTGTGGGATGATACCTAGCACCTTGTCAGCCCCCTCCCAGTACCCTTATTCTTTGGCTTGGAAAAAGTATCAAACACCCTATCATGAACATTGCTAGTAATGTTCTGATTTTTGTTCAGAGTAATTTTCAACATTGTAAATATTCTTTATGAGTAAATTTGTATATATATTTCCATGCTTGGAACTGTAATCAGTGCTAATAAATGTACCATACTTTACAGGAAGTGTGTAAACCCCAAGAGGCCTTTGGATTTGAGCAGGCTCAGAGAGAATACACCCTACAAGAATTTGGAGAGAAAGCTGATCAGTTCAAACAAGATTATTTCAACATGCCTGTTCATGTGAGCAATTTGTTATATCATTTTATTGTGATAATGTGCTACTGAAGTGTTACAGGTTCTAAAGGTTTCGTGATACATTTCCTGATTTGTAGAAACGAGAACACAGTGATGAGAGGTGGATTCATTATGTTTTTATGCCCCATTAAGTTTTACAGTGTTTCAGATCAGCTCAAATGCTTTGATTCAGCACAAATAGTGATGCATATGGTAACTTCAAAAGTGGCTTATATTTCCATATGTGGTAAATGTTTCTTTACCAGGAACTCAATATATATATATCATTGCCAGGGCTCGACAAATATGTTCTAGATCTAGGAGCCAGCTCCAAAATTTAGGCGCCACGTGAAACGAAGTCAATAACGCATGAACAAAAACATGTTTGGTTATGACGCTGGAACAAAAAGTGGTAAACCATATTTGTTGTCATTTTTTTTTCTTTTTATCCAAACCACTTATTGCAAAATAAAGTTTCAATTTGCTTCACAATTTTCTTTTTCCATTCTTTCAGTAGATGATCTCAAAAAAATTAAAATTTCAGATTTCGATTTTATTAAAATACTACTTGTGGATGTCATATTTTGTACATATTAATTCAAAGTACCATATTTTTTTTCCTTCATGAGGTCTGCAAGGGCATGTAATCCAAAGGCTGTGAAAAAAAAAAAAAAATCCTACACCCAATTCCCAGCAGCATATGATTCATAGATTGGGAAATTCTGAGAAAAACAATTTCTTCCTTCGCATAATCCACGGCATGTCTCAGACCATGATATTAAAAAAAAAAAAAAAGACTATACCTGCCAACATTGGCAATAGCCTTGTTTCTAATAACTAGTATGGCGTGGCATACATAGACTCTATTTTATGAAACGATCCATCTCTTTGTAAAAAACAAATATGTATTCCAACAAAATGTTACAACAAACAAGGACTCTAATGAAACAAACTTAGCACGTGAGAAACACAAAATTGATTCCCCTGCGAGGGCATGATTGCAAGATTTAAGTTCGAAACTTCCACCAGTAATAATCGGTAAGATGTGTTCAGAATTTCACAATGCCAGACAGACAGGAAATCCAAGCAAGTGAATGCGCAGCGCACGAACCTCCGCTTACCATATGATTATACTGGCTCTAAAATTGCAGTTTAAGACAAGATGAGACCAAAGAAGGGAGGGGGAGGGGGAAATGAACATTTTAACTGGTGAAAAATCAAAACAGACAGCAAGAATGCAGACTACTGTTAGTCTGTCTTTTGTTGACTCTGCAACTGCACAGCATCGATTGTTTAATTTTTCTTTCTGCTGCTATCATTCTCTCCCTACTTTTTCCTTGTCGCTTTTCTTTCTTTTCTTGATTTTTGTGCCCTCTGATAACCATCAGCCTGAGAACCATGAGCGCATGATATCAAAGCTTCAACTAATTCAGATAAATGGTGTAACTTAGGGAATATTAATACTTTTGAACACCATGCATCAATTTTTACAAATTTTCCAACTTCGTCACTTCTGTTTTCGGGAATTTCTTTCTTCCCTTATCAAGATTAAATGCAAAAACTTATGGGGCGGGGGATATTTAACAACACTGGAGAGTGGGAACATCACGGGAGGGGGGGGGGGTAGCAATAACGGGAATTCCGTCCGACTTCCGGTTTTGGACATTTTTCTCCTATTTTCAAGGTGAAATGCAAAAATTTATGTAGTAAAATATTACTTAAAAATACTAAACACCGGCAACATCACGAGAAAAAAGAAATTACGATTACGGAAAAAATCTGAACTCCGTCGACTTTCCGTTTTCGAAAGTTTCGTAAAGATGGAATTCCATCCTCCGACGAACATCTATGCCCCCCCCCCCACACACACACAAATTCTTTTTACTCCATTTAACTACTGTTTTCGAAATCTTTGAAACACGAAATACTGTCCCCAGACGGAAAATGCCCCAACCCCCAAATTATCTTCAGTTTTGCATCAATCATGAAGCGATCTAAATGATGACTAAAAAACCAAAAACAAAAAGGGTAGAATTCTGCTATTCTGCTTAACAATCTTATGTATATCATATAATAATAGCAAAATATTTTTTTAAACAAAATGAAAATTCGTAGATTCCGTAGTTAGACAACTAAATCGGTAGAAAATACGAACATTTCCGTGGTAATTGGCATGCATAACAGTCGTATAATCGGCACCACATGATCCGCACCTATCATGCTAATCATGAATCGTAATTTTCTACAGAAAACTGCGATTCACAGGACCGACTCAGAAATCCAAAGATGCAAGAAAAAAATGATCGTCTTATTGAAAACGTAACTGTCATTTTGAAGTACTTTTGTTTTACTTTTAATAAAAAAAAGAACTAAAATCGTTAGCTGTTGCCGCATTATCACAGTTCATTAGTTGGACTAAAAAATCCGTTGAAATTGCGGACAGTCCATAGCATTGTCTTATTTCTGAATACGTTTCAACTGAATACCGAAAAAACCTTAACTAATACAATCAGCGCACCAAAACTAAGCGATGCGATTCGCAGCTACACGCTACGGAATAGCTCTGCGCGATTCCCGAGAGTCACGGATTCTCACACCTCGTAGGCTTGCGCACGCGCAAGTAGTAACGCCTTCTGTGCGTCATATTTTCTATCAAAATACTTCTAAGAAAAAGAAAAAATATATATTCTTACAATCTCTTTGCAGTCTTCTATCTCGCTGTTACGCTACATTTTTCTGTTACCGCATTTTTGGTACTTTCCGAACAACACCACCTCTCCTGACAATTACCTCGCTGACTTTTTAAAACGACGCACCGTTTTTTTTTTTTTTTTTTTTTTTTTACCGGTGTCCGCAGCACCTAAATTTATAACCTTTTAATAGATAATCTATGGATTACACAACAGAAATTACGGCATTTACTGCAATATATTACGAAATCTCAACTAAGAAGAAAATTAGGCGCCACGGCCCCAATTTTAGGCGCATGGGCGACCGGGCGCCCGGGATTTGCCGAGCCCTGATCATTGCATATTGAAGTCGTACCACAATGTGGCTTTGTTGTAGAATTTTTTTCTACATATTTTTGCATATTTACGATATTTTGTATTTTTACTGACTTTGATAAAGGTTTTTTTTTTTTTTTTTTTTTTTTTTCATGCAAAGAGAGTTTAACAAAACAGCAAATAGTTTTTCTATGGTTCATCTATTAAACAGATCTTTTAATTTCTTTTGATTTTGGAGAAGATTAAATGAACTAGAGCCCATGCACCAATTGATAATTTAAAACTGAATGAAAAAGAAAAAAAAAGTGCTTCAGGTGACTGAGATGACATACAGGTTGGTTGGATATATGTTCAGCTAGATAAGAAAATTGCAAAATTAAATGCCAATAGTGATCATTAAGCTAAGGTAAAAAAAAAAAAGAAAATGGCACAGAAATTTAGAAATGCAGTGTAGTAAGCAGATAAATTCGTTTTCATGTGGTTCCTTACAATCATTTAAAAAACTTTTGCTTATCCATTCTGATAATTTTTTAATGAATGTATGAAGACAATATATATTTTACAATATTGCTGGACGAATTATTATTCATCCTTCCTACTTCTAATTAACATGTATAATAGTATCCATGTACTGTCGTAGTTCACTCATTTTGCTTGACGAGCTTGAGAGTTCTACTTCTATTTAACATTTCCGACACATTTTTTACTATTCTGTGTTTTGACTACTATTCAAGGATATGACAAAATTTCAATCCCCAATGTTGCAACATTCCACCATGATGTAACTTCTTTCTAAAAACTTCTTGAACTCATGCTCACTGTCATTCCCTATTGTACATATTATTATTAAATAACAAATGAAACATTCTTCCACTCAATTCAAATTCACATTAACATTTAACCCTAACTATCTACAACTATTAATGTAAATTTGAATTGAGTAGAAGGTTCTTTTGGTTTGTTATTTAATAATAATATGTATATAGGGAATGACATTTAGCATGAGTTCAAGAATTTTTAGAAAGAATATGTATGAAGCTACATAGTGGTGGAATGTTGCAACGCTGGTGATTGAAATTTTGTCATATTTTTTAACAGGAATCAAGACACAGAATAGTAAAAAAAAACATGTTGGAAATGTTAAATAGAAGTAGAATTCTTAAGCTCATCAAGCACAGTGAGTGAACTGCAATATATGGAATAAGATAAGCCTATCTTTTAATGTCGTCCACCTCTTGGAATTTAAGAACTTTTAAATGGGCCTTTCTCTCCTTATCCCCCCCCCCCTAAGACTCCTGGAAAAGTAATTTTATTTTATTTTGACTCCTGGAAATTTTTGTACTGTGGACTTTTGCAGTGTCTTCCGTTGCTCATTTAGCGGGCAGGAAGTGAACTTTTGCATATCTCTTCCTGATTATGTTCTTGTTTTTAATATTTTTCTGATCAGGTTCCTTGTTTTTAAAATGTTGAGTAATAGTGAAGAATATTAACTTCATATTTTTTAAGAATGTTTTCTAAGAAACTGCATATTTTCCTATTTCTAAGTCTCTTCTTCAAAGCCAGTTACTACAACAATAATTTTGCCTCCCCCCCCCACCCCACCCCTTCGGCCCTTTTTAAAGCGAAATTAAATTTCAAAATTGCTTTCATGGCAGAGTGAACAATGCAGTTTCGATCTTTGTTATTTAATTTCACTTAAGATGTGTACTTCCCCATAGTTAATCACTTTGCTAGATGAAGGGGCAGAGCTAGCATTTTTATTGTTTTGTTTAAAGTGAAATTAATGTTAAAAAATGTTGCGTTCTCATTGTGCCGGGAAAATGACTTTACTAGGAATAAAAGACAGTGACGGAGTGTTAAAGTTCTGATTTTAAACAAAAGGAAAAGTGCTTGCTCCTTTTTGTTTCTTGATATATCAAGAAGTGACTAAGCAATGGAAAGTCATGCATTTTCAGAGAAATGAAACTTTAAAAAGTTCTCATGTCATCGACTCCTGGAAAATAGGTTTCGGTTTCCTGGAAAACTGCTTAAAAACTCCTTAAATGGACTTCCAAAAATCAGTGCAAACCCTGATTCCTTCACAAAAATAGAATTATCTTAAGCCCATGCTGGCCAAAACAAGTTAATATAAAAAGTACGAGGAAGAAGTACTAAGATGTAGACTTAAGGAGGTAAAAAATAAAATATCCAAGTAAAAATTGTGTGAAAAAGTGCATAGCAAAGTGGCCAGAAACCAAATAAAGCAGAAACTTAAAATGCTGTGCAAAGCTGTAATCTATTAGTATGACTAAAAACATGCTAACGATCACTCATTGGCTTCCATTGTCTGTCATTTATTGTTTTTTTTTTTTTCTAGTGCTTAATTTTTTGGTTACCAAATGTATTTCCTTGTATTTAACCATTCTTGTTATCTGCTCAGCTCATTGTTAACTAAGTACACAGAGTTTCTCTCCATGTATGTAGGACTTTAAATAGTTAGTTATCTGGGAAAAAAGGGGTTGTGTAGGGAGTTAGTTTCCAGCTTGCCAGCTGGGTGCAAGAGCTGAATGAGCTAATTTTTACAAACTTGAATGTGCTGATTTCTTTTATAGTTTAACAATTGTAATAATTTTCAGTCATGTGGCCTAGAAGGGGGACACTTCACAACGATCATTTTGGCAATTGGGTGAAGGCTTATTATATGTTGTAGTGAAGTTTATGAAACCATTGTGATCTGTGTATAAGTGACCAATATAGAGCATTTCTCTCTGATAAGTTACAATTTCCAACTGCCACTTTGCTGCCCGATTTCCTTCCTGTGGCTGACATAATCTTTCTTTCTTCAGAGAGTCATCTAAATGGCTCCAGCTTACATCCACTTAATTTACCAGAAGTCTGTTGTACCATTTCTAATTATTTGTTCCATTGTGTGATCCCTGTAATTCAGCCTTTTTTAGTGTTTTATATATAAGGGTGTTGCGACCTTCAGAGCATTGTGATTTGCAGAGCATCATGTTTCATTAGTTAAATATATTTTTATAAGTAAGAAATATCTGAACGACTTTGAATGGATTTATTTTCATGGAATTCAGTACATGGTTTGCTTTTAAGTTTTGATATTAGAATGAGTTTTTTTGTTATTAAGGCATGTGAAGCAATGGCAACAGCAATTTTTACAGTAAGTGTGAGAGACTTAATGCTTCAGTTACAAATTTGCTGGTTACCTCCCCATCCCACCCCCTTCCCCCAGCCACTATTTAAGATGCACAGAATTGATCAGTCCTTCTTCCCTGTTTTGATGTGCATGCTGTTGTCCTATTTATAAAGCATGGAGTTTGCCACAATTGCAGTTTTGTCAACATGATATACCTTTCATGAAGGTTACACATAATATGCATAGAAACAATGTTTCTGAAAAGTTAAATTCTGAAGTCATTTCACTGTATTTGGAGCAATATTTATGGGTCTGTGATGCATTACATATGGCAATGTACACACCACCTTTTGTGACTTACAAAATGATCTGAGTCAGTGTGTTGGAGACAAGAGAATTTTCAGGAAAATCCATCAGTGCTGTTTTTGATTAGCTGATTGAGTTGGTTCACTGTACCACCAGGATTTCTTCATGTGCAGACCGTCTTACTTTTTTTTTTTTTTTTTATCTGCTGCTTGCTCTCTGCAGGGAGGAGTTCAAAGTAAAATGTAGGATTGTGCATACCTGGCAGGTTTAATGATTTACCTGTAAAATTTACGGAAACGTGACCTGTTTTACGGGCAAAATGTAAATTATACGCATTTGGTGATCTCCCGAGATTTATTTTCTTTTTTCTAATGATTTTGCACCCGCGCTATTAAAACTTTTTTTATTTAACTTAATCCATTCAAAGTAAAGTGACGATGTAAGTTCCAAACAACTTTTCAGTTATTATAATAAGCTTATTTGTAATGTGTTTATGTGGGAACATTTGCAGCAGTTTTCCCGCGTGTTAGGTTTTGCGTTGTTTCAAATACTAAAACTTGCGCTGTTCGTGTAAACTGATAAAGATAACAACCAGTCAGGCTTGTTTAACCTTGGACTTGGCTCTCTCTCTCTCTCTCACTCACTCACTCACTCACACACACACACAAGGTGTCTTTACTACTCCCAGTTCGAAATGCAATCTCAGAACATAGTTTTCGTAGTAGAAAATTTCATATGGATTTTAAATCTGTGTAATATTTAAGCCCAGATCGATACCCAACATGATGAAATTAAGCAAAAGCTGTAGCTGTCAATTGTGTGAAATAAAAAATGCATTGGGGCATGGTTTCGTAACTTCTTCTCTAGTAATAAATTTGACCTAATGAAAGAATGTTGCTATAAGAGGAAGTTAAAAAAAAAAAAAAAGTAAGCCAATGTTCATTCAAGCCAGTGCTTCTCCAGCAGTGATTTATTTTGCTCGTCCGTTAGTAAGTTTGTATGCTTTCCAACCGTGCTTTGTTCTTGTTCGTCTCTTGATAACGTGCATGAAAATATCTTGGCTTGATTCAACCAAATTAATATGTTGCAGTACTATTATTTCCTCTGCAAATTACATCTCTTTAAACTGTTACTGTTTTAGTATAGCAGTTTTACTTTCATTTTTTTTCAAATTTCAATAAATTTACTATTAGTGATTCGCTATGAGCAGCAATATAAACAGGGGGGAAGGGTAATACTATAAAACTTTCCGTGATGCGTATTTTGCGGAGTTTCCTGTGTGTTTCAAAATCTTCAGAAAATTAAAAATATGCATTTTGCTTTACATGTCAATGTAATTTCAGCGTTTCACCTGGTAAAAGAAATATTACTAATCATATAGCGCCAAGCATAAATCTAATGTTGACTGCGTGGAAAGAAAAAATACAAAATGAACTTCCTTTGTTAAAAGTTATAATGAACTGGATGTGATTCGTGCAAAATGTTCACTTCATTTTTAGTTGAGCATAATTTACCACCATTAGTGTCCCTCAGTCACTCATTCATTTCATTTGACTGTCTCATTGTCCGTCTCTCCGCAAGATAATCCTAGCATGAAAATGGTTCGTTTTTAAAAACATTTTAGTTTATTCTGCGACGGCGTAGGATACGATCCTATTGGATTTGGGGATCGAAGGGTGGAACATCCTTCCCTTGAGATGCAAACCTCCATAAAAATAAATGTTTATTTCTTTATAGATCATAATGATAGCATAGTAATGAGAAATTATGTATAGATTCTATTTTAATCGAAATAAACATGCCGATAAATTCAAACATCTGTAGTCATATCAATTAAAAGTTGATACTTGTTTCAAAGGTAACATATCGTCTTTGATCGATATGTTCAGTACATTTAATCAATATGTGCAACAAGTAATTTCATTGAATATATCGATTAAAATTTTCATAGAACGTATCAATTAATTTTTTTACGGATTTCGGTTTCTGAAAGTTGGCAGGTATGATTGCGAGTTTGTTGGCTGACAGTCATGTTGGTTGTTAACAACCTTTTATGTTCTTGATCTCTTTTTACATACCCTCTGTGTGTAATTCCTTTCATGTGGATATTCTTGTTTTGAGGGCTGAGCAATCTTATGTTTTTCTCTTTCAGCGAGTGCCATATTCAATGGTTGAGAAAGAATTTTGGCGAATAGTCAATGCAGTTGATGAGGATGTTACAGTAGAATATGGTGCTGATCTTCACACAATTGAACATGGTTCTGGGTTTCCTAATAAGAAAACAAAGAGCCTTTTACCTGGTGATGAAGTAAGTATCTCTGTGTTGAAAGCTCATCTTTTGTAATTTTATAAGTTCCATATAAGTAAAGTGGTGATTGAGATGTACATTCTAAACGTTTTGATAAGAAAAACTGTTTTTTCTTTCAATGTGTATATAGGGTTATTGTTTCTTGTTCAAGCAAAGCTATTATTTAAATATGTGTATATACAATATTTCTTACATACAGAGCAGAGACTTGAATTTTAATTAAAAAAGACATGCAAAGGCTGCAGACAACTGAAAGTAGTCTGGAAAGATGCATGCTTAGTGTAACCAGGAAAGATAAGAAGAAACTCATGGATCAGGAAAATGACAGGAGTGGAAGACATCATGATCAAAGTGAAATTCCTGAAATGGCCGTGCGCCACCATTAGACAACCAAACTTTTAAACTGGATATCAAGAGACAGAAAAATATCCAGAAGAAGACCAAGTGGGTGGTAGGTGGATGAAATTCGAAAGCATGCAGTGAGTGACACGGAGGAGACTGGCCAGAAACAGACCATTGTGGAAGGAACTCAGAGAGACCTTCATCCAGCAGTGGATTGATAATGGTTGACAATGATGATGATGATATACAGTATACCGTATAAATGGTTTTCTACATTTAATTTTTTTCATCAGAAATGTTGATGTGCATATATGTAATTATATAGAAGTTTGTAGATAAATAGTGCAGTGTAAAAGTAGATATGTGGTAATTGAGAGGGAAAAAATGAGAATTTCGTTCACACGTATGCAAATATCTTGGTGCTTAGTATCCGAAATGGCACATTTATTTTGTGTCATACACAGTAACTGTTGTGCACCAAAGAAATGTATTTACAACCTTGTTTTCTCTTCTAAGCTCTTCAGTATTTTTTTTTTTTTTTTTTTTTTGAGCAATTTCAGAGCCAAATGCTCTTTCTTTCCATATTCGTTATTAGTCTGCAAAGGAATAAATTTTCCACACACTGTGTCCTCGTGCAACTTCCTGATTGTAAAGTAAAACCTTTTTCCTACTAGTCTAAAGAAGTCTTATTGTTTAATTTTTAAACCATATTGTTCAGTATTATTACATCACATTTATCCAACTTTCTCTTTTAATGTGTGGCATTGTTCATGGCTTATAAAAGTATTAGGTGTACAAATAAGTTTTAAAGCATTTTTTGTGTGACATAAACCGCTTATTTACATATTCAACATTCCCCCTCATTGTTGTCATGTGATCGTAACTGGTCCAGAGTATAAAGTGTGACACAGAAGTTTGCCCAACACTCACACACTTGCACATTGGTAGGTGAAAGATGGCAAGTGATACTGCATTTATTCGACACTGCATTCATTACGAATTTCATCAAGGAAAAAGTGCTGCAAAAGTGTCTGCATCAATCTGTTCTGTTCTGGGGGAGAATATTGTATCAAAAAGCACATGTGCGTTTTGGTTTAGACGGTTTAAGCAGGTGATTTTGATGTTAGCAAAGAACGTAGCAGCGCCCCGCAGAAGGTTGCACGAGAGGAACTGCAAGCATTGCTGGATGGAGATTCGTCTCAAATGTAGAAAGAACTTGCTGAACAACTGGGGATAACTCAACAAACCATTTCCAATTGTTTATGTGCGATGGGAAAGATTCAGAATTAAGGGAGATGGGTGTCATGTGACCTAAGCCAAAGGAACAAGGATGGGTGTGTCATGAAGTGTTTGAATCTGTTGAATAAACAACGCAGAATGTCTTTCCTGTAAAAAAATCATTACGGGTGATGAAAAGTGGATATGGTACAACAATCCCAAACACAAAAAACACTGGGTAGACCCCGGTGAAGCAACGACTTCAACACCGAAACGCAATATTTAGTCCAAGAAAATTCTGCTGTGCATCTGGTAGGATATGAAGGGTATTGTGCTCTATTATGAACTATTGGAACAGGGTCAAGCTGTTACTGCTGATCGCTACAAGCAACAACTGCTATGATTTGAACCAGGAAATCTGTCAGAAACGTCCATTCACAGGCAAAGGATTACGTCCTGTAAAATTACTGCGTGACAACTCTGGGCCGCATTCGCAAAATTGGTCAAGGAAACATTATTGACGCTTGGCTGGGGAGTTTTGGAGCACCCGGTGTATAGTTCTGACATAGCCCTTTCAGACTATCAGTTGTTTCGATCGATGCAACATGGTTTGTCTGCTGTACAGTTCCAGACATGTGACAAAAGTGCAAAAAATGGGTTAACAACTTCATCACGTCACACGACAAAGTATTCTTCATGGCTGGAATCCGTCAGCTGCCTGACCGATGGCAGAAGGTGATAGATAATGACGGCATGTATTTTGATTCATGAAAGGTATTGTTGTTTTCCCTTGAATTACATGTTTCATTGTCTTAAAGCGCTTTAAAACTTATTTGTACACCTAATACAAGACAGCTGTTTTAGCAATGCACACCATTTCAAATTTTTGCTCTTATCTGTGAGAGGAAATATGGACATACATTTTTCTCATATCATCATCATTGTCGTCAACCATTATCTATCCACTGCTGGACGAAGGTCTCTCCAAGCCTCTTCCACAACGGTCTGTCTTGTGCCAGTCTCCTCCAGGTTACTCACACATACTTTCAAATTTCATCCACCCATCTCCCATGTGGTCTTCTTGTGGGTCTTTTCCTGTCCCTTGGAATCCAATCTAAAATTTCGACTGTCCATTGATGGTCTGTTCTTCTGGCAGGTATGTCCAGCCCATTGCCATTTCAGGAATTTTACTCTGATCAAATGTACACTGGGTGGTGATGCAGTGGGCTAAGTGCTGGATTTTGATCATTTGTCTGAGATGGGTCTGGGTTCAAATCCTGGTGAGGCATGAATGTTGTGTTTATTTTATGGCACAGTTTTGTCTCCATTCCCTGGAACCAATGGCCCTAAATTAAGGACAGGCAACTGCTTATAGCCAGACCATTGAGTTGCTCACAGTGGTCATTAAACTCCCCCCCCAAAAAAAAAAAAACCACTACTAAATGTATCTTTGCACCTATATAATATAGTGATTCTGATAAAATGTTTTTGCAATATGACCTTGCTGCTCAGTAAGGCTTAAGACCTCAACTTCTGTAAAAGAACTAAACCATCATGACTGTTACATTCTTTAAAAAAAAAAAAAAAAAAAAAAAATGCACATCCTGTTTTTGATTAAAAATTTCTCATCACACAGTTACAAGATGTGTACCTCTTGTTTGCAGCCTTATTTGTAGTGACATACTTCTAGTCTTCAGCCTCACATTTGTAATAACATACAAAAATACTGACATTTATGGCAGAAATAAAATGTAGAAAAGGGTGTTGTATGTAAATACATTTATGTAAGTTTTCGATGTTAAAGTATTAAATAAAAATAAATGTATAAGTGGTTTTTCATTCTCAAACTTCAGGAAACTATTATTGTTTTGTCAATATATTTTGATGCATGCCTTAATTTTCTTTCAGGAGTATGTTGAATCTGGGTGGAATTTGAATAATCTGCCCGTTCTTGAAGGATCTGTTTTAAAGCATATTAATGCTGACATATCAGGAATGAAAGTAAGTCATTAAAAAAAATCACTTAATTTTGTAAGTTCTCTTACTTGTTAGCTCAGAATTTTTTATGAAAAATATGGCATGCATTTTTTTTAAGTAAGCAAAAAGTATTTAACCAGTCTCAATTGAATTTATTTATAATAGTCTTCAGACATTGGCTGCTAATAATAGTCTCAAATTTACTTATAAAAGCCTTGTTCCAGATGTTTGCCACCAAATTTTCTGTTAAATCTCAGGTATCATTAAAAAATTAAGTTTTTTTTTTCTTTTCTCAAAAATTTATAAAGGATGTTTTGTTCCTGTTAAAATTAGGAAACACAATGATATGATCAAAATATCAGACTGTTTGTGCAAATTCAGTTTGTTTTCGTGATTCTGAAAACATCTTTTTTTTTTTTGTTTAAAACTCGGGCATCACGCGAAAATAACACATAAACATATAAAACGAGCGAAACACACACAGTCACGTATAGTAAAAGGTTTGTTTAGTGGTAGCTTTCGGTCATCCTACGACCTTGATCACCCGCGATCGACTGGATGGGCTGGTTGCCAGAACTACAATTTGAAGTTGGGGTGTTGGAACTGTTGCCAAATTTTAGAAGAGAGATCCAAATAAATGGGATTTGGTGAGGGGTCTCTGAATTGCAGTTTTTGGTGAACAAAATTTCAATGCTCTCTTGAAAATGCAGAGATGCCTTGTTGATGAAAGGGGCAACTTTTTTGGTTTCTTTCCAAATGGGAACTGCAGAGGTGTCTTCAAGGGTTAGTGCAGATAAAGCTGTCTTTGGAAGACCATTGGAAACATCTTTTTTGTGTTCACCAAGTCTTGTTTTGATGCTTCGGTATGTGCTTCCAATATACACCAAGAGACCAGAGGAAGTTGAAATGGGAAAAACATAAACTCCAGGGGTGTCCAAGGGTGAGACAGGATCCCTCTCTTTAAGCAGGCACATTATTGCAGAAGGGTTTGGTTTCACTGTGAGAGTGTAGCCCATAGTTTTGAAAAGTTTACACATCTTATAAGAGAAGGATCCATGAAAATGGATGGAACCAATGAATGGTGGTTTTTCCATTATTATTGGTGAGAGAGCAGACATATTTTTCAAGTGGAAATTTTGGAGGAATTTTTGAATTGTAGATGGTGGGAACTGATGGGCTTCGGCAATTTTCTTTATGGTGTCAATTTCTTCATTGAAGGAAGATTCAGTGTTGCAAACAATCCTGGCATGATTGACATAAGTTTTAAAGGCTGCAAATTTGTGAGCAGTTGGAGAGTGGGATGAAAATGGGATTATGTTTGCTATTGCAGAGGGTTTTCTGTAGACAGATCTGTTGAGATGATTCCCTTGCCTTGCCAGGTGGACATCCAAAAAAAGTCAGTGCCTTGCTGTGATTCTTCATTGATGGTGAATTTTATTGATGGGAACTTTAGGGAAATCTTTTCAAGAAGTGATTCAAGGTCAGTTCTATTGTGTGGCCAAATTACAAAAATATCATCAACATATCGAAGCCAAATGGAAGGTTGTAGAATGTGTTCCATGACTGTTTTTTTTCGATATGTTGCATGAAAACTTCAGCCAGAAGTGGAAAGAGAGGTGAACCCATCGGAAGTCCTTGCTGACAGTAGTATTTGTTGTTGAACTTGAATTCAAGTTTGTTATTTTTATTTTGTCTCTCAAATGCTTACAGATTAATGCCTGTGAAAGCTCATTTGAAATTTTCATATAGTACAAATTTGCATTTTTCCTTTTGTTTTGGTAGCATTGATAATTTGTAATAAGTTGAAATCAATTCACCTTTAAAGTATCAAGTGAAAATTGGTCCATTTTATTCATAAAATGTTGATGTACCATTATGAATCAATAGAAAATAAACAACTAAAATATTAAATATTTTCTGCATACAGTTTATTATGCAACCTTGTAAGCTGAAAATGATGTATAAAGTCCAGGAGAGTGAAGTTTTAATGCTACGCATCTTTCCTTACAGTAGTAGTAAAGTAAATCCCAAGTGAAAAGTTTTAGTGTAACAAAAATGAGTAACAGAAGCAGTCAAAACCATTGTTGAAATCTGGTTTTTCAATGATGTCCCATGAAGTGATGCTACAGAAATTAATTCCATTGTTACTCAACAATATATTTTATTAAACTATCACCAAACATTGTTTCATTACGTTTTATATAAATGTAACAGTAACTCATTGCAATCTGCATAAATTACGAGAACTTGATGCTAAATATAATAAAAGCCATTGCAAAAATGCATTTTGATGCTAGGAATGTTTTCTGACAGTAATAAAGTATTGTCTTTTGTCAAAGTTCAGGTTTAGAGTTTTTATAAGACCCATAGGTGAAATAGTTTCTGATGAATGTACGATGCCTACTGGCCAAACCTTCCTATTGACTTGATTGTGTTATACATATCTCTAGGTAATAAGATTGACAACATTATAAAATTTGTTGAATTTGTACTTCTTCCATACACATACAAGGGATCTGCTGTTGCAAACAGCTCCAAAAATTATCACTTGATGCCAATGATGTTAACCAGAGGTTTCAATATTAACTTTAAGTCAGAATCTATATCCTTTGTAGATTTTGTAAATAAAGAGTTCAGTCTGACAACCACTATAGATTTCAGTGGTTTTTTTGACAAAAGGTATATACTACAATCAGTGCTGTTTTTCCAGAGAATCGCATGTAGTCTAGAATCACATATTTATGCATTATACTTTAGTTACCATAAGCCTATTGTATCTGCTTTATTTGATAAGAATGCAATGTGTTGTACATAAATAAATCACTTATTATATTTTCAAATCATTTATTTTATTTCACACCCACGAAGATATTGGCATGCAAAAGATGCATAGCATAAATCTACAAAGAGTTAGAGTGTACTGTCTTGATTTTTTTTTTTTTGTTGAAATGTTATAGATTGAACTTTTTGTAAACAGTATGAGCTTAAATACCTTTATATGTTTTTGTGTGTATTTATCATTCCTATAATTTGTAGGATGATAAATGCAAATACTTTAAAAGGAAGAGTTTCTTTGAAGACTACTATAGATGAGTTATTTTTTAGTACATCTGTACAAAAAAAAAAAAAAAACCACTAACATAATTATAATAATGAAGTGTAATTTAATGCTTTGAAATTTCTAAATGTTGCTTGCATTTAATTAGTAATCAATTTGAAACTGTCTGTTTTGTGTACTACAGCTGACATGTGGGCTTAAATCCAAATTTAATTTTTTTGTACTTGAAATAGTTCCTCATATTAATTTTGCACTGTTTGTCATATTAATTATGGAATTTTTTTATGTGATTTTATCAAAAATTAAGGTCACGATTTTCTACTCACAAAAATTAATAATTGAAGTACCTTAATTTTGAATGATAGTGGTAATTATTATTAACAATTTTTAAGGCCTTTATTTGCAGGATTTCACAAATTCCTTTGCAAGAGGGACTAAATAATATGATCATTCGTCCGAATGGGGTCCGGGTTCAAATCCCGGTGAGGCATAGATGTTGTGTTTGTCTTACGGCACTGGCTCTCTCCCTTCCCTGGAACCAGTGACCCTAAATTAGGGACGGGCGACTGCTTATAGCCCATTGAGTTGCTCACGGTGGTCGTTAAACCTCAAATCAAAATAAATAAATAAATAAATAATATGAACACCTGGGAAATAGGCAATATGTCTTAATCAATAAGGTGTTGGACCACCATTTGCATTTAATACAGCTTCTAGCCTTCTTGGAATAGATTCATACAGCTTTTGAAAAGTCTTTAATAGAATGTTGTGCCATTTATTGGCCAGAACATCAGCTAATTGCTTCTGAAATGTTGGAAGAGTTTCTTTTTCTCTGTCTGATCTCCAAAACTTCCCACTGTGCTTTGATGATATTCAAGTCAGGTGATTGAGCTGGCCAGGGCAGATGTTGAAGTTCATCTTGGTGCTTTTCCTCAAACCAAGACTGAACTGTTCTGGCTGTACTTATGGGCATATTGTTATCTCAAAAAATGGCATCATTGTTGGAGGTAATGATGCCATTTTTTATCTCGAAAAATGGCCTCTTTAACATTTGCCACCTAGAATGTCCCAAGTACCTCGCTGGTAGTAATTCGACCATGTAGGGTAATGATGCGGTTAGCCAAGAATACCAAGATATGGCCACCCAAATCATCACAGATCCATTCACATGTTTCACACTTGGAACTAGATATCCTAATTGTATAGGCCCAACCTACATATTATTGGGGTTCTTCATACATAAACCCAACCTACGGTTGGGAATAATGTAAATGAGGATTCATTGGACCATATAACATATTTCCAGTCATCAACTGTCCAGGTTTTATGCTCATGACACTCTCTTTTTAGCATTATAGAGTTGGTATCTGAGACTAAAGGGCAGCTCTTCCACAGATGTTGGCTTAGTGAAATTCTCTGCTGACTGTTTTTGTGGAAACAGCATCTTCCAGGTTGATATTAAGTTCTGCTGTCTTTTTGATGCAGTTGTCCTGTGTTGTTTGGGCACAGTCCTTGTTAGTGTTCAACAGTCCCTCTCATTCAATCTCAGTTTCCCACTGTTTTTCTTTGCTGATGAAGTCTTGCCATGCTTTGTGTTTGCAATCATAACCGTGGATACCGTTACTCTTGAAACACCAAACAATTTGGCTGTTATGGTTGCAGACACTCCTGCTAAACTGGCTTTCATGATTTGTCCTCTTTGGAAGTCTGACAGGTCACCTATTTCATGGACCAACCACTCGCACGGACTGCTGCTGAACTTAATTTGTGCTACACTGACATACAACCTAGAGAATATATACAAAGAAAAGATATGCAAAAGATAATCACAATGTTTTTTTTTTTTTATTCAGTGTAACTATAAACCTACATGAATAACATTAACCCCTATAATCATGGTGTTTACATTATTTTGTCCAACCTCTGTATATATATATATATATATATATTGCTGACTTTACTAGACTGTTTTCCAAAGAAAAAAAAATCTTTGTTTTTCTTTTTTTATAGATTCCTTGGACTTATGTTGGAATGTGTTTTGCCACATTTTGTTGGCATAATGAAGACCACTGGAGCTACTCAATTAATTATCTGCATTGGTAATTATTGGAATGTTTTTTCTTCACTTTTTTTTGTAGGGTCATTATTAATTTTGTAGAGAATTGACCATGAGAAGTAAAACCTGTTGTGCAGAGCTCTGTGATTGTCTTTCACTATTATTCTTTTTTATCAATTTTAAAATGTAAAACTGCTTGAAAGCAATTCATATGCCATTGATTTAAGTAGCTAAATGTTGTAATTTTCTGGGGAGGTATTTGGCGTGATCAAATGAACCCCGTTCGAGTGACTTTATTAAGATGAACGAGAAAGTACATCCACAGGTGTGGCAGATTTAAACAAAGCAATATATAAGAAAGTAGGAATGCACCAGTTTTTGTTAGATGTCGCCGTAGGCATTCAGACATGCATCCCACTGCGTGGGGAGAAGACTGATACCGTCCATGAAGAAAGACTGGTTGCTCTTTGAACCATTTGGTCACCACGGCCATGACATCTGCATTGGAGTGGAATCGTCCCTTTAGAGCTTTTTTTATAAGGGTCCAAACAAATGAAAGTCACATGGTGGCAGATCGAGGCTATAGGCTGGGTAAGTGCAGAACCTCCCACCCTTTCTGTGCTAATGCATCCTGCACAATGTTCGCAACATGCAGACGAGCATTGTCGTGCAACAGAATCACACCACTCGAAAGCATGCCCGGTTGCTTTTTCTTGGTGGCTTTATGCAGTCTGTCCAGTGTGTCCTTGTAGTGGTTGGCATTGATGTTCACATGAGGTTCTTTAAAGTCCACCAATAAGTGGTCAAAAATGTGATTTGCATAGCCTTACCGGTGGAATCCTGTGACTTTAATTTTTTGTGTTTTGGTGACCCAGCGTGTTTCCATTGCATGCTCACTAGTTTGCTGGGCGACTTAAAGTGGTGGCACCACAATTCATCACCTGCCACTGTGCGCAATAGAAATGTATCACCCTCTGCTTCGTAATGCAGCAAGTGGTTCAAACTCTAACCCATGCATTCTTCCTTATCGTGGTCTGTCAGCATCCGTAGGGTCCAGTGTGAACACACCTTCCAATACTGCAGTGTCTTCGTAACCACCATTTGAACTATCCCAAATGACATAGCAAATTCCTCTGCTAGCGAGCGTGAGCTCCAGTGACGGTCCACCCTTATTGCTGCATCAATCTTGGTGATGACTTTGTCGCCACAAGATGTGCCTGGCCCAGCTACAGATCTTTCATTTCCTCGTGTCTTTTCCGAAACATTCGCAACCAGTCCATCACTGTTGTCTTCACACACACGTTTGTCACCTAACACCACCTGCATTCTGCAGTGAATGGCGACTGGTCAATATCCTTCTGCTGTTAGGAACTGAATCACCACTCACTGATCCACCTTGGATAGATTTGGATTCGCACCGGCCATGTTGCCAACGATCTGCAGCACAAATCACACATGGCATGTGAGGAAAAAATGTGTGCTCGCTTGTTCATTGGTCTGTGCTTATCACACAAGCTGTGACGTCATCATGCTCCCCGTGCACCTGTCTACGTGGTGTGGCATGAACAGTTTTCATTTGATCACACCTCATACAACCAAGTAGAAACACCCAGAGCTTCGATATAGCAGGAATGTATGGGTTGCCAAAGTTTTACATGTAGGACTTGATCAGTTGGGCACAGAATGAGTGTTGTTAAGTGACTGAACTTCTTGTAGAATGATCAAAAACTGTCAGGATCAAAGCTAGTAGCGTATTGGGGGAGGGGGGGAGTTGACCTGGGCGATCTCCCCAAGCAGATTTTCTTTTTTAAATGGCCAATATCTAATAATCAATGCATTTATTTTTATTTTTGCAAAATTATAGTAATAAATCCACAGGCTTTTGGTAAAAATTTTCTGTAAATTTGAAAACAAAATGTTCTGTCCTAGCTTTAGCAGAAAAAAACAAAAAAACAAAAAAAAACTAGAGGTTCAGAAACAGAAGAAGATGAGAGCAGAAGTGAAAAGAGATTTTGATGGATCGTGGAAAGCAGTGGGGGAGTATTGTTCTGTTGTTGTTTTTTTAGTATTGTTTGGCATCGTTAGTAATTGGAGCAGGAGAAGTCACTTGTGAGGTAGACTTTGAAGTGTATGTGAGATAGTGTGGGTGACGAAGCAAAGAATGTACCACGACTGGGCCATAAACGAAAACTAGAAACAAATTTCCAAGCTGGAAAATTTTCTATTGAATTAACCCATCTCAATAGATGGGATCAAACTTTATTTAAAAAGATTTTATCCAAATGTGAGATTTAAAAAGCATCAAGTTAGTTTCCTCAAAAAGTGGGCAATTGAACACCTTGAAAATAGTGCTGATTTTTCAGTTCTTGTTTGCAATGTGTGATATAAAAATTTAGAACAGTTTTTTAATGGACATTTTTAAAACGCCTTGCAATGCCAGGAAGGGGCAGTGCTGCAAGTTTGTAGTGTGTGTATGTGTGTGTGTCCTCCACAAATTCTTTGTTTTTTTAGACCAGGGAAACTGCACCCCCTAAGGGGCAAACTTCTGGATACACCCCTGATCAAAGCTGGCAGTTTTTGAAAGCAGTGCCCTTGGTGTTCATGTTAAATATATGTTGCTTAGTGGTGGAAGATTGTTAAAGAGAATCAGCATATGCTGTGTTCTCATCAGGTGAACAGCCCTTTCCTGTGCAGCATTAAGGACCTTTAGGATTGATTTTGGTGCACCACCTCAAATGTGAGAACAACATTCCTGGGTTGGACGAACTTGTGATTTCTTTGGTATTAAGCATTGCTGTTGTTCAGAGTAAGTGATTTGAATTGTGTACTCCACTTTGTGTGTGCATGAGAGAGAGAGAGAGAGAGAGAGAGAGAGAGAGAGAGAGAGAGAGAGAGAGAGACAGACAAAGGAACTGAATTAATGTTCCACTGCAGCTCACATGCTACAGTCTCGGTTTGAACATGGCCACAGCATTCATTTCACATAACTTATCAACATGCTGAGATTGCATATGGTTCATTTGTCATCCTAGGTGGTTTGTAGTTATTTGATCAAAACTGGCAAGAAGGAATATTCTTAAGTGTACTCAATTAGGTTTTCAATTAAACTAAGGACCAGCTATTGAGCTGGCATTGAAGGTGCTGAAAGTCTGCTTTTGTTTCTCGAATTAGTAACACACAATTTAAGAGCATTGAACTTGAATGATGTCTTCAAAATATATGCAAACTTAGCTAAGATGAAAAAGGCATAAAATAATTTATTGTTAGCTTACCAGGGTAACTGTAATCCAGTGCTATTTTCATTATATATGCAAGTTCTTGCTTATTTAGCTTGTTATTTGATGTATGCATATATAATGAAAATAGAACTGGATTACAGTTACCCTGGTAAGCTGGTAAAAAAAAAAATAGATGTAAGAGATTATAAAAGACATATGACTAGGGAAAATAACGGCCAGGAGGAAAACAAATCCCGAGGTCAAAGAAAAGAGAAGAAAAAATTAAAATATATTGGAGCATTCCCATACATTGAAGGTATAAGTAAAGAAATTAATAAACAATGTGAAAAATATGGATTGCAATTAGGGAGCTCAGTGAACTCAATGAAGAGTATGACAATTAACAGCAAAACAGGGAACAAGATCTTAGAGGAATCAGGAACCTATGAAATTCCTATTGCTCACATCCCTCCAATATCTTACATAGGAAGTACAAAAAATAAATGAAAAAAAGGCTAAAACATTATATCTCAAATTGGCAAAAGAAAGAAGCCAAAACAGCCTTAGTACAATTCTGTATGGACAACCAAACTTATCCAAAATTTGAAGAGATAAAAATGCTAAAAAGAAATAACAGATCAGAGAGACAGATGAGAATGGAAAAGTCTATCTTAATGTATAAAAATAAGACAAGGGTATGTAACCAAAATGACTCCAATATTATTATCCAGTCACTGGAAAGATTTAATCAGGCAAGAAACATAACGCCAAAAAAAAAAAAAAAAACCCGGCAAAAAAGACGAGGGAATAACACAAGAAAAAGAAAAGATGAAGAAAAGCATCAACAATCAGTAACAGAATTAAAAAAAAAAAAAAAAAGTGAAACATAGATGGCACCAGCATGGTTTCAAGAAGCGTATATAAGACTGAGTCTCCGACGAATGGCAACATCGGAGTATCACACTCCATGGGTGATAAAAGAACCACGAACATCGATGGGGACATCGCCACGCTCCTGAAGATGCCCAAAGGCTGGGCCAAAAATTTAGAGCATCAATAATGGTTATTAGTTGGTGTTTTTGAAGTCCGAAGGTCAAGATCTACAATTTCTACCCAAAAGGAAGTGAGTGTTGTAGTTGGTGATTGTGTCTTTATCTACAACGAACTAAAGGACAAAGACATCGACGAGGACCTAACAATGTGTATGAAATGTAATTCATCTCTAGAAGCGGAATGCATAGGTAAGCAATAAGTTTCTAGAATCTTCCAAGTTTTATTGAACTATCACACGTAAAATGGAATAGTAGTAATATCAGGACTATTTCTAGATCTCGATATGAACTACTAGTGTAAATTGACACAGGGACAGTGTGAACGACTGTACTGTTGAACAATTACTTTGACTTTCAATGCAAGCATCGAAGTGGACATGAAACAACTTTTAGTGGAGTTTAATCTTTCACAATACTCCCATTAAATGTTTTTTCTTTTTTCAAATTTAAAATTTTGACTGATAAAATATTAATTAAAAGAGCTTAAGGATTTAACAAATTAAGAGCAGGGCATCATCCTATATTTATATTTAAAAAAATTAAGCCTGCTATATAATTATTTAAAAAACTTTGGTCTGTGGCTCTGAGGAAGTTGGAGAGCACTGATCTAGGATAATAACCTTGATCTTTTATATTGGTTCATAAAAGATTGAAAGTCACAACAGTCGTTTGGTTGATTGTTGTATTTAATCAAATAATTGCAGAGTAAGCTGCATAGACTAAGAGAGGGGGGGGAGCCTGTTGGCATCTGAATTTATCTGAGATTTATAGGTTTATTTATTGTATCACTTTTTTTCATTGTGATTTTTTTTCCTTTTAAGCAAAGTGTTTAATTTCAGGGGTGAACCAAAGACGTGGTATGGTGTACCTGGAGGTAAAGCAGAAACATTTGAAGATGCAATGAGGTCAGTCGCTCCAGAATTATTCCATTCTCAACCTGACCTGTTACATCAGCTGGTTACCATAATGAATCCTAATCTACTAATATCCCAAGGTGTTCCAGTAAGTTTAATCTTTAAAACAATTCTTACTAGAACTGTTTAAAAAGTAAAGTGGAATATATATAATTTAGCATTTCTTTGGTTATTCAGATGCCTGATGCTGTAACTTTTTTTCTTTTGTGATTTTTGACCGTGCATTTTCAGTGCTGTTTATTAATCTGTGTTGACTTGCTGCTTAGTCTAGTTTTATCTTTGGTTTTCCATTTACATAAACTGGAGGGAATAAGTAGGTGGGACTTGATATACAGGGGTTGGACAGAATAATGTGAACACCTAGGAAAAGAAGGTTTTATGTACCTAATAGGGTGTGGGACCGGACCACCTTTGGCATTCAACACTATCAGAATCCTCCTTGGAATGGACACATACAAATCCTGGATGGTGGTTAGTGGGATGCTACACCATTCTTTATGCAGAAACTGCTCCAGGTCCTTGTGAGATGCACGAGGATGATAACGTGATTTTACTCTAGTTTTCCAACACAGATCACAGTGGCACATGATGTTTAATTCTGGTGATTGGGAGGCCAAGGAAGGTGTGAAAGTTCGTTCTCATGTTCCTCAAACTATGATTGGGCATTCCAAGTTCTGTGAATTTTGGCGTTGCCATCTTGATAGATGGCGTCCCCTGCAGGAAACAATGCCTGAGCCATTGGATGAACTTGGTCGGCCAAAATGGTTTCGTATGCCCTGCCAGTCATTCGTCATTTTAAGGTGATAAGGGAATGTGCTGAAAACCATGATTTGACCGCTCAGAGTATGACAGAACCACTACCATGCTACACTGTTGGGAGCAGATAGTCTGGGTTGTATGCTTCTTACGGTGTTCTCCACACGTATAAACATGTCCTGTGGTGGGGAATAGTGTGAATGTGGATTCGTCCAACCACATTACATGCTTCCATGCATTGGCAGTCCACGTTGTATGTTCCTGGCATCGCTGTTTTGCATTCACCCTTGTCACCAGAGGTTTTACAATAGCAGCTCTGTCATGAATATCTTGTTTATGCAGTTCCCTGCCCACTGTTTTTGTTGATACTGGGGTCTGGAGAGGCAGATTGAGCTCCACACTAATTTTTGGTGCTGTGTTCTTTTTATTATGGATAACAATCCTCCTTAATGCTCTCCTGTCTGTATCAGTTGGTCGTTTTCCAGCCGCTCTTGTGTTTCGCAGATGAGGTTTACAACAAACATGGTTTGCTGTTGTGACACTAGACACAGAGTAGCTCTCAATACCCCCACTACCCTCCTAGCGACTCGTCTTGGGGGCACCAACAATTAGGCCTCTTTTGAAGTCCGTTAGATCATTTTGTTGTCATCCTGAAAGAAATTTTGCAACAAGACACTTTAAATGCTCTTTTAAACACAGGACCTTGAGGTTCTAAACAAAGCTATTACAACCAAAACGTGGTAGGTACCTTTGCGTATTACGATGGATGCAACTGCATTAAAAGTCACGTCTCCGAGCGTAGTGTTCACATTATTCTGTCCATCCCCTGTATGTTGTAGTCTCCCCATCACCCTCCCAACTGTAAGTAATCATTTTACCTCCTCCTTCAAACATCACTGACTCAAATTAGGGTTGAGTGAATATCGAGTATAAAAGATCAAATAATAGCACAAGGCAAGTTATTGGAGATTTAAAAATTACAATCAATCCAACCCTGCTACCCATTTGTCTTTCATAATGAACAGTAAGTTTGGTTTCATATTTCTTATTTTTTATTAAATGCAAAGTTAGATTTTATTGACTCTTTTTTTGTTTCAAGAGAATATTTTGTGGTATACATCCCTTAATTCACTACTAGGTGTCTGATTTGTTGCCTACCACATGTCGTGTAACAAATGTGATCATTCAATTTATTTCCCACACTAATTTTGAACTGTTGTTGTAGTTTGTCAGTTATCAAACAGTCATATGATTTAACTGTTATATCATTGTCAAACTGTATAATTGTGAATCATGTCAAACAAAGATGTCAGTATCGTATTGGTAACTATATTATCATTGAACTCACTTTCCTCACTACTCCTGCTGTTTTATTGGCTGATTGGGAAGACTTGCTATAGTTTCTTTAGGTACAGCTCACACAGTACTTTCTGTAACATGATTGCAGCTGCATTATGTAACAGTTAAGTTAGTTAAATTTTCTCTTCTACTGCAGGATCTGTAGTGTGAGAATGTGATAAGTTATGACCTGGTTCATTCTCTTCTCATTTCAAGTCAAGGTCTCAAGATGATGTGCATTTTTTTCCTTACCATCCCACACCACATAGCTTAACAACATAAAATATTTTATGGTCCAAAACTTTTCACTTTATGTTTGTCTTTTCGAATGTACAAGCACAGTTATGAAACTCTTGAGTTTCGGTTCATTCTCCTTGTTCAGAAGTGATTTCCAAGACCAGATTAGTGTTGTTTCTTTCCCAGCTGGCACTACAGGATTGAATAAATGTGTATTAACAGTTGTTTTTGGTATTTCCATTAACATTTATTCTTCACGTAGAGCATTTCTATTTTGCCAAGTGCTGCAGTGTGTTTATGGAACTCACACAAATTTAGAACTACATTATTTCTCCAAAACTACAAAGAAGAAATTTCATTCACTTGTTACCAGTACTTGTTTGGAATGTGCTTTTATTTAAGGTACAGGAATTTAGTTTTTGCAGAAAATTTCAAATTGTGATTTCACTGACATTGAAGGTTTGCTGACTAATAGTGATTATTTTGAGCCATATGTAAGCAAACTGCACCCAGTCAGAAGAACTGCCCACCACCTAACCCACACGATTTCGTATTCCAAAAGTGATGACCATAATGAGGAATTGTATGATCTCAACAATGCTGTGTGTGTAAGTGACTGGGTAGCAATAATATATGGAAGTGGTAACTCCAGCACCTTTTAAGGTATAATGGATTTGCTGTGGTTTCAGTGAATGTTACTAAGATATATTTTTCATATTAAAATGCAAGGCTCAAAGCATGCTGCTGCTAAAGATTCAGCTCTTTATTTCTCTTTTCTACCCTTTTTGTATGACAAATTTTTTCTTTGGCATTTATCATTTCCCAAACAGATAAATACACTGAATAGCAATTAAATTAGAGATACCTGTATAGTAACGTGTAGCACCACCTTTCGCCCTGATGTCGGCAGCGATTCGTCTTGGCAGGGACTCGACAAGACACCGGAATCGTTGGGAAGCCATACGGATGTACGACCTCTGCACAAGCTCCCACAGTTAACGAAGATTTGATGGAGGGGGTCAGAGCCTTGAACATCTCTCTCGATAGCATCCCAGATGTGCTCGATGGGATTGAGGTCAATTGACCTAGCTGACCAAGGAAGCGAGGTCACGTCGGTGGAGTGTTCATCCAACCATTCGGATACAATTCGGGAGCGATGGCACTGTGCATTGTCTTGTTGCAGGATGAGGTCCCCAGTGGGATGTTGAAGACGCACAAATTTGAGCAAATGGTCATCCAGGATATCCCGGAAATGTTGACCTGTGAGGGATGATGTCACACGTACCAGGGTCTCATTTCAGTCCAAGTAAACAGTCCCCAGATGAGAACCACCAGCTTGAAGAATACCCTGCTAGCAAGAAGGATCCATCGCTTCATGTGGTTTGCGCCGTACTCGTATCCTGCCATCCGCATGTACCAACGTGAATCTCGACTCATCAGTCCAGGCAACATTTTCCCACATGTCTAGGGTCCAGTGGCGATGTTCCTGTGCCCATGCTAATCTTTGCACCCTGTGTTGTGCGGTCAGCAGCGGTACCCTCATGGGACGATGGCTTCTGTACCCCACAACTAGGAGGTGGTTCTAGATGGTGTGGCTGCTTACACGTTTTTGTGCACCAGCGTTAAAATGCCGAGTGATTTCTTTCACTGTGGCCTGTCTATCCGCTGTTACAATGCGACCTAGCCGATGATGACCCCGCTCATCCACACGCTGTTGTCCACGGCAGTTGGCCCTTGCAGGGATGGTTTTACCGGATTCGATGTGCTCACGGTGCACCCGTGATACAGTGGCTCATGAAAATCCCAGTGCCTGCACGACTTCCGAGATGGAGTGACCCATTCGTCGGGCCCCGACAATTTGCCCATGATCAAATGTGCTTAGATCCTTCGTCTTACCCATACTGCGTCCGACTCTTACTGATTCCCGTCGCATCACTCCTTATATTGTCGAATCGCTGCATACGTCCTGTCGTTTCCGTTTACAGGCCAGCCCACAGTGCCAAATTGCATAACGCCAGCTGTCTCTAATTCAATTGCTCTTCAGTGTAAAAATTAAAACAATTTCATCACAATACATGGTATTTCTCCAGATCAGTTTCTATTCCTCTTAAATCTCTTTTATAGTTCTGTCATTTTGCAATATACACACAAGAGATTCTTCCGCGGATTCGTGGAATTAAGCTTTTTTTTTTTTTTTTTTGGCCTCATTTGTGTCATCTCGAGATCGATGCAGAAGTAAAGAGAAATTTTGGGGGCATTAATGGGAGGGAGGTCTGTTTTCCATTTGGGAATGGTATTTCATCTTCCAAAACTTTCAAAAATGGAAGTTAAAAGGAGTGAAGGTTTTTCCCGTAATCGCAGTTTCTTTTTTCTCACGATGTTGCCTCTGTCCAGTATTATTGTTAAATAGGATTTTATTGCACAAATATTTGTATTTTAGTATGAAGCTGTGAGCAATGATTTCTGAAAGCGGAAGTTAAGATGGCGCGGAGATTTCCCTGTAGTCTTCAGGCACGAGATTCTTCCGTGGGTTGGAGGAATTCCATCATTTCCTTTATCATTTGGGGAATACTCGAGATCGATGCACAACCGAACAGGAATTGGGGGGGGGGGGTTAGAGGTGGCAGGAGATTTGTTTTCCATTTGGAGACGGAATTCCGTCTTTCAAAACTTTCAAAAACAGAAGCTAGACGGAGTGAAGATTTCACTCGTAATCGTAATTTTTTTCTCTCACGATGTACCTTCTGCCCAGTATTGTTACTAAATATTCTTTCATCCCAAATGTGGAAAAAGTTTTCAAAAACAGAAGTCGGATGAAACGCAGATTTCTTCCCATGATGTTCTCACTATCCGGTGTTGTTCTTAAATGTTACCTTTCCCCATAAATATTTGGATTTAAGCATGATAAAGGAGGTGAAATTTGTATGAATTGATGCCTGGTGTTCAAAGCATTCATATTTTCAAAGTTATTTAAAATAGTGAATTCTTTTATATCATTCATTCATGGTCCTCAGGGTAAAGTGCTTTCAGTATGATGGGTAAAATTGTCATCTCAGGGAGTTAAAAAGAAAAGGGAAGTGACAATGAAGAAATGGGAAGGGAATCATATTAACAGAAAATAAAATTAAGCAATGAATGCTGTGCAGCTCCAGAGTCAACCAAAGACAAATATGGCTATGGAACTTGTTGAGAAGAAGACAATACAAGAGGAAAATTGAGCTGATGTTCTAGGAAGTTCAACAACAAAACAAAACAAAACAAAACACTGTGTTTAGAGCAGTGTGCTTTAAAACTGTGTTATTTTGTTTTGAATTCAATAATTTTATATTGTGAATACAGCAATGTGCTCCAGTTTAATATTTACATAATAAATTACAGTGAACAATTCCGTCTCTTGCTGCATTATATTGACACTTTCTTGTCGCATGTTCTGATTTTTCACCAAGTTAAAAAGTTCCGCTTTTTTTATTCTTGGTCGGTTTCATTCATGAAAGTACAATATACAGAAACGAGAATAGACTGTCCATAGGATCAGTAATGTCACCAAAATTGGCAGAATTATGTGTGACCTATTTAAAAATAATTTTTTTTAAAGAAAATAAAAAACTGAAATAGGATTGTAAATAAGATACATCTAGATGATATTCTTATTTTCTATGGCTCACAAATACACACTACACAACAAATAATGCATGGGTTCAATGAATGGGATCAAGATATCAAGTTTAAATAAGAAGAGGAGAAGGATACATATATACACTGAAGAGCAATTGAATTAGAGACAGCTGGCGTTATGCAAATGTGGCACTGTAGGCGGCCCAGTAAACAGAAACGACATGACGTATGCAGCGATCTGACAATATAAGGAGTGATGCGACGGGAATCAGTAAGAGTCGGACGCAGTATGGGTAAGACAAAGGATCTAAGCGCATTTGATCGTGGGCAAATTGTCGGGGCCCAACAAATGGGTCACTCCATCGCGGGAGTTGTGCATGCACTGGGATTTTCATGAGCCACTGTGTCACGGGTGCATCGTGAGTACACCAAGTCCGGTAAAACCATCCCTGCAAGGGCCTACTGCCGTGGACAACAGCATGTGGATGAGTGGGGTCATCGTCGGCTAGCTCGCATTGTAACAGCGGATAGACGGGCCACAGTGCAAGAAATCACTCGGGAATTTAACGCTGGTGCACAAAAACGTGTAAGCAGCCACACCATCCAGAACCATCTCCTTGCTATGGGGTACAGAAGCCATCATCCAATGAGAGTACTGCTGCTGACCGCACATCACAGGGTGCAAAGATTAGCATGGACGCAGGAACGTTGCCACTGGACCCTAGACATGTGGAAAAATGTTGCCTGGACTGATGAGTCGAGATTCACGTTGGTACATGCGGATGGCAGGATACGAGTACGGCGCAAACCACATGAAGCGATGGATTCTTCTTGTCAGCAGGGTACTCTTCAAGCTGGTGGGGGTGGCATTTTCGTCTGGGGACTGTTTACGTGGACTGAAATGGGACCCCTGGTACATGTGACAACGTCCCTCACAGGTCAACGTTACCGGGATATCTTGGACGACCATTTGCTCCCGTTTGTGCGTCTTCAACATTGCACTGGGGTCTTCATCCTGCAACAAGACAATGCACCTTGCCATCACTCCTGAATTGTATCCGAATGGTTGGATGAACACTCCACCGACCTGACCTCAATCCCATCGAGCTTATCTGGGATGCCATCAAGAGAAATTTTCAAGGCTCTGACCCCCCCATCAAATCTTTGTGAACTGTGGGAGCTTGTTCAGGGGTCGTGGATCCGTATGGCTTCCGGTGTCTTGTCGAGTCCATGCCGAGACGAATCGCCGCCGTCATCAGGGCGAAAGAAGGTGCTGCACGTTACTAGACTGGTATCTCTAATTCAATTGCTCTTCAGTGTATATATACTGTGGAAGCATGTTATAATGCTGGTATATGAGGACAAGGCAATAACCATGTTATAGAGATACCCATGGTATATCTGAATCTGAGTACTATGTATTTGTCTGTGCATGTATTTTGTTTGGGGGACATGATTGGACCTGCATTACATCCAATACCATGGTATAACTGACCATGTTATATTTGGCTTCCATTGCTTATATATATGTAATCAGATTTAGTTCTTTGATATAAAAACCACACAGTGAGAAAGAAAAAATATGAATTATATACACAATTTCAAAGAAGTCTAGCATGCTGCTAAATTATAAATCTACTGCATAAAGAATTTTTAGTCAAGATATATGCAGCAACAAATTTGATAAAAAGGGCTAAATTACTGTCTTCAGAGATAATTCAGCTTCAAAAATCTTTGTATAAAAGTTTTATTAGTTACACTTCATAAAAAAAATTATGAAGTGTAGGAAAAATTTTGTCTAAACTTTTCAAATTTTAGGCTGTACATTTTGCCTCATAGGCATTATAATTTGATGCAATTAATTGTTTTTCCATGCATTTTCCAGCTTTTTTTAATGAAAAATTTTCCCCAACATATATTCACTCAGCTGTTATCTGAGAATCAGAGGTGAGCTACTTTAAAAAAAAGCTCATATACAAAATTGAAGTTACTGATGGTGCTGGTTTTATTTACTGATGCTGTATCATCTTCATTTATATTGTCACACAATGCAAGCTGCACCAACATTCCATCACCAGAGTTGCAGAATATAGATGTACATGCGTACACTGATTGTTTCCAAATTGTTAGCAGATTTTGTAGGTAGTTCTTGCTTGTAGATTTAAAAAAAATTAAATAAATGTTATTTACAGTTTTTTGTTTTAGACAAACTTTCCTTTTTGCTTTCAAATATGCTCGATTTAGCATATGGCTTTGTGCTGATTTGGATTGATAATGTAATTTCCTTTTTGCTTTAAATTTTCTGTTAACCCATTTCCTGCCACCACTTCAAAATATTATAGGCTAAATAAATATGTAAAACTAATAAACCACATGGAAATGCAGTGCCTGCACCCAATGGTGAAAATATGATGGAAGTTGAACCATGTGAATTCTAATCGCCTCATTTATGGTAGAGGGTAAAATATGAATCTATCCATTTCACACATATTGCCTGACATTCAATCATAGCTTACTTATTTGTCCTCATTGGAATCTGTAATTGTTCTAATAATTAGTTTCATTCCTCACATGATCGGAATGTATCTTGCAACAAACCCCCATAAGTTATGCTTCTCCTTTTCTCACCAGGTGAAGTAAAATTCACTTTATTTTTCTTTCGGAAAGCTACTAGTTGCATACCAACTAATACCTGGAAATTCCTTTAACATGAAATTTCAGGCTTTTGTCAAAAAATCTTTCTCTGCATCCCTGAGTATGGTAGTTTGTTTGTCAAAGCTACGTTTTAAAATGAGGTGGTTTCATAAATTCTTTGTAAGGCGAAAACTTTGTGTTATCAGAAAAATCTTGTATCCATGCATTCTGATATTATAATCAAATTGTAGCTTTCTAGTACCATTTTATTTTTAAATCATGAATTCTATACCATTGGCATTTCGAGTTGCATGAGTTCCTTTTCCATAGCTGCTTCTCATCATATGCCATGTCTGTTATAAATAATGTTGTTCTAATAATGTTTGATTTTTCTAATTAAATCTGTGTTTCTCTATTCTGTTACTCAGTTTTTGTTAAGATGGCACTTCTATTATTGTTTACATCTCTTTATAAATGTTGTTCATGTATTGAATTTTGTCATTTCTCAGATTTGTCGGACAAACCAGCTCGCTGGAGAATTTGTTGTTACCTTTCCCCGTTCCTACCATGCTGGATTTAATCAAGGTTACAACTTTGCTGAAGCGGTCAACTTTGCTCCTGCTGATTGGGTAATATGCTAATATTTATAAAATATGCTAAAAGTCTTCCAGTAAAATTTCCAAAATAAATTTTCCCTGTAAATAATAACTGATAATGATTTTTTCTTATCTTGTTGCAGTGTTAGGAAAATCATTTCTTCTTCATCCATTATAGTCTAGGTGAATAAAATATTCTAATAATCGGCATCATCAACCATGCTCAATCCACTGCTGAATAATCTCCCTGAGTTTCTTCCACAGCTGTGTCTTGTGCAGTTCTCTTCTGTGTAATTCCAACATGCTTTCAAATTTCATCTACCCGTCTCCCACGTAGTCTTCTGGGTCTTTTCCTTTCCTTTGCTATTCAGTCTAGTATTTCAATTATCCAATGGTGGGTTGTTCTTCTACAATATTTCCAGCCCATTACCACTTGTTTAGGGTCTTTACTTTGACCATGGTGTCATCAACTCATGTCATTTTCTCAATCCACCAGTTCCTCTTCCTCTCCTTTCTGGTTACATCAACCTTGCATCTCTCTGTGCTTTTTTAAGTTGTTCACAGCCTCTGTGCATCATTTTTTATGTTCATGTCCCTGATTTACAAGTAAGAACTGGAAAGGTACATTGATTAAACAGTTTTTATTTAAGTAATAATGGTAAATTGCTTTTAAAAATTGTACTGTTCCTTCCAAACACACTCCAGCCAAATTTTTTGCATGTGTTAATTTTTTCTTCAATGTGGCCCTCACTTGATATCTGTTAGCACAGTTTGTGTCACTTTATGATTAAAAAAATGCCTTTTCATCAAAACGAAATGAAAAAACTTCACTGGTCTTTATGTTAATTGAATGAAGTTACTGCATGTTACTATTTTATTTTATTTACTCATCTGTATATACAAGATGTTTTGTGTTTCTATGTTTTAATAACACTTGGACCTTCTGGAGAAGTTGCAGTTTCTCTGGAGGTGATTGGAAAATGTCTAGGTAGTTTATAAATTTATGTGTATGCACTATGGTATTATAATATGGGAAATTAAACATTTTCACTCATGGAAGAAGTGAGTTAAATGAAATAATTCAAGTAATACAGTTTCAAAGGTGAAAAGCTGTTTATTCATACAAGATATACATATTTTGCATCATTCTCAATAACATTCTGGACAACAAATTGCTGTGAAATTTACATTAGGAGGAATGCAACTGATTTTCAGAATTTAAAGTCATGCATGAGCACATACAAGATGTAATTTCTAATTTGATTGAAGATAATTTGATTGAAGTCAGAAAGCCATTTCAAATCAAAGACAGGTTGTCTGAATATTGACAATGCCCAGTCATGTTTTCTGTGTAAATGTTCCTTGACTAATGAATTGCATAAGATGTATTTAGTTACTCATGACTTTTGCATTATGGAGTTTCCCCTTCTTCTGGGATCCCCAAAATCAACATCATCAAATACTTCATAATTTGGTAATTGAATAGAGCTTCTGAGTGTTATATACTACACCTACAGTTTGTGTCAGTGTATAACATTAACTAACTCATGATATTAAGTATGTGTAAATATACGTTGATGGGAATGTAGGCGAAGGCCAGAACAGCATTCATTAGTGGGCTGGTTTTGTTAAAATTTGATGACGGTGAGAGAGATTATTATTATTATTATTATTATTATTATTATTATTATTATTATTATTATTGGGGAGTTTGAGACAGTTTTAAGACATAAATTTAGGTTAAAACATCTATAGCAGAAGCCACAGTTGTTTTTAAATTTATGTGCATACAATTATAATAATTACAAGGTTGCTTACCTTTTTCACATTTCGCTGCACGTTTTATTCTTTTTGTTGTCATGCTATGACTATTGGAGATATGATAATTAATAACACTGAAAAATGTAGTATCTTGGAAAAAGCTGGTGTGTATGAAATACCTATAAGTGGAATCCCACCAACATCATATATTGGAAGTACTAAAAATCAGTTAAAACATCGCCTGCAACAACATATTAAAAATTGGCAAAAAAAAAAAAAAGAAGCAAAAACAGCACTGATACAATACTGTCTGAATAACCAGACATACCCGAATTTTGAAGATATTAAAATAATAAAATCATGTCGCAATGAGAGACACCTACCTGCCCATTGCAGAGTCTGTATTAATTGAAAAAATAGAGATCGAATTTGTAATAATAACGATCCAAATATCCTTAATGAAAAATGGAAAGAAATAATAAAAATTGACCAAAACAACCAAAAACACAGAAGAAGAAAATAAAGAGTTCATTAAATAAAGTCAATAACATATGGAGCCACGATGGAAGTTTTTCGTAGATGACATTGGGGCGGGGCGAGTAAGCCGAGGGTATCGCTCACTTTTGCTGCAGTGGCAGAAGAGAAAACATCTAGCACACCTCCTGAAGATAACCCGGCAAAGGGTAGAAAGTACTTGAGGCAGTCTGCGTTGGAATGGCTTAGGGTGTGGTGAATGAATGTTCTGGTTGTTCATGGGGTGTTGAGGAGAGTCGAAAGAATAAGATGAGTTGTATGTTAATAGTTGTATATATGTTTTTAACATTTTCGTTTGCATTTTGTATGCATGTAAATAAGCAGTTTATGTTCGTTGATAATATCAAAAGATTTTGAGTTCAAGAATTGGGGTTTTTACCAATGAAGGTTAGGTTTTACATACTGGTGGAAAGAGTGGGGTGGGGGAGGATACAATTTTGCAACCTGGACAGCAAGGCACTTCATGGACTTGAGCGTTCGTAGAGCATTTGAAAGAACCTGAAGACAAAAATGGAATACCTCATGGACTTGAGCATTCGTAGAACATTTGAAAGAACCTGAAGACAAAAATAGAACACCGCACCAGAGGCTTAAACCAAGCATGACAACAACAAAAAAAAAAAAAAAAAATGTGCAGTGAAATGAGAAAAAGGTAAGCAACCTTGTAATTATTAGTTTTAAGACAGATATCATGTTTGTGAATAAATTCTAAATTTGAAAATGTTGATGTTTACAATCTAATACTAAGAAGGAGACAAATTGCTTTCTAAGAGAAAGGATAATTGGTCTATGACAGTGTAGAATATACTATTCCATAGTATTGCTGTTAAATGAGTTAAGCCAGAAGTAACCACAGTATATTGATAATGGGCACAGTAGGAACAAGGAGATGCACTTGTTTGAAAACAAGATGAAGAACATTCAAAAAACACTGACAAGAAGCTTGACCAGCGTATCCATCAGATGTCTTAGGCAGATAGATCAGCTGTCTCTTCCCAGGTAAGAAGTGTTGTCATGTCCCATATTTCCTACCTCATAGTTTGCACTCGTTTTCACACCAGCACACGAAATAGAATTTTTTGGATGGAGGCTGTTAATTTTAGTAAACTGAAACATTTTAGAGGAGTTTAATCCAGGGGAACAATGGTTTATAAACATTTTATTTAACTTAAGTAATTTTCAGTGTTATTGAAAAGCTCTATGAAACCAGCTGTTTAATTCTTATTGTAGTAACAGCCTTCTGTAATATGAAGTTTCTCACATGACCTTCTTCAAAATTTTATAAAAAATATTTTTACATTTAGTAATTAGGAAAAACAAATTTATATACTAACTGGAATGGTTTCCAATTAAAAAAAAAACAAAAACACTGAATATTGCTGAATGTATGTAAAGGGTTGTTATAAATGTTTTAGCTGGATAGTATCAAAACAGCTTGAAATGAAGCAGAGTCGTATGTAATTTTCATTGAAAAAATTGCAGCATGATATTAAGCCATGTAATTACTGATGTTAAATTTGATGGAAATATGAAAATCTGATACTCTATAAATAGATTTCAAAAAATCTGGCAGGCTATCAGAAAAGACTGAAAATACTCCAAATATGTGCTTATTTTAAAATCAAATCAAACAGTTTTAAGAAAAACTTAAGCAGAAAGCAACAAATTTTAAAATGTATCAATAATTTGTTGGGAATTTCATGATCTGATGTCATTGATCATAGACATTTCGTGAAACATGATGCAAAACCAAAATTAATCCCAAAAATGTTTTGTATATATATCAGGCACTTTGATGACATCTATGAGACGTCATGTTCTGTATGCATTTAATGTACCATTAAAAAAAGTAAATATGATGTTTTGGATGATTCCCAGAAAAGTCTTAAAACTTTTGTGTTGTTTATAGGAGTCCTTGGTTCTCAGAAGGCAGGGTGTGAGAAAGGAGAGAACTATGCAGGAGTTAGCATTGAGTAAAGTTGGTTATAGGAACAGTGACATTCAGTGCCCTTGAGGCTTTGACAATCAAAATTTGTGTGCTAAGAAAAAAAAAAAAAAAAAAGACACATGTTAGTTGGTATGAAAGAATCAGGTTGTATACTGTAGGTTATGTAGGGTTCAGTTGGAAGAAATTTCTTATACAGTTTGGTTATATTATTTTTCTTAGTTTAAAAACTGTTTAATAATTATTTGTTTGGACAGTTCTACACCTTATTGTTAAATTTAGGAAAGAGGATTTAATAGTATGTTCTTGGGAGAAATGGCTCTACAAAAATTCTACAATTTTATATTTCTGGCAAGATGGCACCTATCTATAGCAATCTCTTGATTTGCTATATTCCATTATGAAATTGGTTTTATAATGTTTTCAGTTAAAAATGTGAATTGAGCAAAGCTGGTCAAGTTTTAAGAAATTCTTCAGCTTTGTTCAACTATTGACTCTGAGTAAAATTACAATAAATGCATCGAATTGTGAATTTTGTAATATTTGAAAATATACAATGGGCATAATTTGTTTTGTAAACTTTCAGCTTCCAATTGGTCGAGTGTGTGTAGCGCATTATGGCATGCTACATCGATTCTGTGTTTTTTCTCATGATGAACTTGTTTGCAAAATGGCTTCCGATCCCGACAGGTTGGATATAAGCATTGCAGCATCTACTTATCAGGATATGCTTAGAATGGTGGAAGCTGAGAAAGAATTGAGAAAATCTCTTTTAGAATGGGTAAATATCTCACAAATTTTGTTTTTGCCAGTATTTATGTATTTTTTTCATTTCTTAAATAACTTTTTTTCACATTATGCTTCTGTTTTGTTTTTTTAATCAGTTTTTTTTAATATTTTTTTTAGTTATTTATTTGTCTGGAAGTAATTTTGTAATGTTCAACACTGTCAATGCAGAGGCAGCATTTGATTTCAAATGATACGTAAAACAGTAGTTCATTTATTATGATGAGTCTTCATAAATCAGCTGTGAAAATTCCAAGATATTTCTAGTGTATTTTTGCATTTGTAACATGGCATTGAAATTGAGAACATTTTTTATAAGAATATAAAAAAGTGCAATGATATAGTTTCTACTGAACTACCAAGAGCTTGGCATGCTTTATTAAAAGAGGGAAGCACATCGTGACACACCATATAATTGCGTGATAAAAATCCATGTAATATGCTCGTGATTTCAACCACGTTATTTTCAAAATCATCTTTGTTCCTTACGTGTTCCAATTCCCTGAATTTTTATGTCTGCCATTGCCTTGAGAAAGCCTCCCAGTGGAGTGTGAAAGCTTGGTGAATCTTTGTACTTACTACGCCACAAAAATAAACGGATTTAATACGCTATATACATTTCTTGAGTGTTCACAGTTTGTTGTATTTATAATTACGTTAATGATGACATAATTTAATATACACTAATTATTTACTATATAGGGAAATTTAAATTACAGTATGGTATTTTTGTCTCAATTATATTAATAGATGATTGGGACCAAGAATTTACATGGTGACCTTAGATTTCACACCTGTTGCCTGTAGAGATCTCTTGGTAACAGAAATGCTGTAGGTGCATTCAAATTGCATGGGTTAGAAGTATAAAAGTATTTTGACGGTGTCTCTGTAGCTAGGTTTTGATGTACAGGACAGTGTGTATGATGTTGTTCCAGTGTGGTATAGCTAAGCTGAAGAAATTTCTAGGGAAACCATAAAGGGAAGTAGAAGAAGCATTTCTTTAACACGTTCGCTGCTGCCATACTATATCAGCGGCAAGCACGCGGTGCAGGTATGAAACCCGTGCAAATCTCCCACGATGCTACAAGGCGTCATGCAGCACCACGATTGAACTTTTATGCGTTTGGACCAACCAGCCATGTGTTCGCATCTCATAGCTTTGCATGTTTTAGCAATTCTAAAATGCCAGAAAATTTATCCATAATTGATATTCATAATTATAATTCTGGCAGCAATAAAATATTATTCCGATACTAAAGTAGACATTTACTGGATACATATTTCGAACATTGGTGCATGTAAAACAAGAGAAATAATACTTACAAATGCCAAAGAATTCCATAAATAGTGCCATGATGCATAACTGTATAAATACAAAATCCATACATTTTGATTTGGGTAGGGTAAAAAATCCCACACACACAAACATGCAGTTTGACTTGCAACATGCTTTTTTTTTTTTTAGCAAAATAGGAAGACAAAATATTTCCTTATCTACGTTGATACAATTCGAAGCATGGCTGAAAGCACAGTGCAGGATATTCTGGGCACTGGGCGCAGTAATAGAGAGTGTCCCTGCGAATCTCTTTGGCAGAGCACATTTTGCGTCGTCTCCTCAAAAAACGTCCCTTTTTTTTTTTTTTTTTTTTTACTGGAAGATGGCCACATACTTTTAATGATTTAGATGTCTTCGCTCGGGAAGTTGATGGCTCTTGATTCAGAAGTTGACGTACAATGGATAGCCAAAAATTCATAGGGGATTATCTTCTTCTCTGAGAATTTATTATACAAATTGTGGGAAGTGATTATCATCATATGAAATATATGTATTCCTAGCTTCTTGTACCATCTTTTGGTTTTCCTTTCACAAGGATAGTACGCTAGCATTTGATCTTGACGATCTACTCCTGACATAAATTTATTATAGTTGATAATAGCCTTTGGTTTTTCTTTTATCTGTCCCCTTTTATTTACAGTTTGAACTAAATCGTCCTCAAACTCCGTGGTAATGAGGAGAACATCCCTTTGATATTTCCATTTGCACACTGCAACAGCATTGGAATATTGGCATTTCCATTCCCCCTTCAAAAGTTTAGCTTTCATGACATCCTTAGGAAGATCTTGTCAGTCTGCACGGAGAGTTCCAGTGCAATAAGTGTCATTTTTCAACAACTGCAATGCAAGATTGTAACTATTATAAAAATTATCCATATAAATAGCATAGCATGACCAACATTTAGCTTCCCTTCCATCAATTTTAAAACTACATTAGCAGCATGCCCCCCCCCCCGGGAGTCCAGTTGCCCTGTGTAAACCCCAAAGCTTTTAGAATTGTACTATTTGATTTCATTTGCATATAAGGTTTCACCCCACATTTATGATGTTTTCCTTTCATGTACTGTTTGAAAATCAAACGACCTCTCCATAAAACCATTGATTCATCAATTGTAAGTTATTTTCCAGGGCAGTATATGCTGTCTATGTTATCATTAAATTAATCCAGTAAAGGCATTATTTTTGCAAGGCGGTTGGTTGTAATCGCTTCGCCAGGTTGAGGATTTCTTGAAAAATGAAGGCACCGCATGATCAGAAGGAAACGATTCCTGCTCATATTTGAAGAAAAGCAGTCCATTTTAGAATAATGGATCTGTTTTCCAGTAATCTTGGAGATGGGGCATTTGTACAATGCCCATATGAAACAGAAGGCCAAGAAAAACTTTCATCTCATCTACCGACACATCTTTCCATTCATTTATTCGTGAACCTTCAGTAACTCCCGAGATAAACACTGGTACAGCATATGCATTACTTTCCCTAACTAATAGATCGTAAAATTCCTCTTTGCTAAAAGATTAAAAAAATCGATTGGCTCAGTTCCTGTCATATTAATTTTCAGTCCTGGTACACCAGTGAACGGAATTCTTCTCATGATGTCGGAATCATCACACCAATGTGTAACCAAAATCCGTTGAGGTGGAGTATGTGAAAGAACGCGGCATTCATCATTCTCCTTTTCACTGCTGGTTGTACTACAGCTAGTAAAAGAATAAGTTTCTGTACTTGGTGACAGATTATTGGCATCATCTCCTATTTTCATGGAAGAATGTGCCCGCCGAGGAACTTTTGGTTGAGAGGGACATGCAATAGTGCGTCTGAATATATTAATTGTTTCCGCAAAACTAAGTATTGAAGTGAATATGGGTTTCTTTGAAATCCCTTTAGCCTCCTCAATAAGCCTCCCTGTGACGTATAAACTCTTAAGTAACAAGTGCTTTTTGTTGCCACTCAAGCATTTATTTATTGATATCTGCCTTCACTGCAAAACTAGTGACGTTCAAGGAAAACAAAAACATTGCAGTGAAAAGCGCGCGCTGTGTTAAGTCTATGGGAATTCAACTTACTTTTCCTTCCCTAAACCATGTGGGAAAAAATCCGCTATCCCAAAACCGCGGTCACTTTTAGACAGTTGGAGACTCATTCTCAGTGCCAGTAACAAAATAGATAACTCTTTTCAAGTGCCGAAGGTTTTAGGAAGCGAAATATGAAGGCATAATTACGACACCGTTCTGCGTCGCGCGGCATTGAAAGTGTTAAATGTCCCTTTACCTTTAGTGTAGTTACTTCATCCAGTCTGTCTGTGTATCGATGCATTTCACAAGATGATCATTTGGAAACCTTATCTGGCAGCAGGCAAGAAATAATTCACCATTTTTTTGCCCCCCCCGCGCATTATCACAATCTCGTGTGCCAATACTCCATTCAGGGATCTTTTCGGCACTGACCATATTATGCAGTGGAACTTTCACCATCTCTTCCTGTCCACTGAAAGATTTTCTGCCTCTAATATATATTGTTGCCTTGTTCATCAACAGCTGATTTTGCTTCATCAGTCCATTTTGTTCAATATATTTCAAATACGTGGAGATAATGTAAATAGACTGTCATCACTCTGTCCACATTAATTTATAAACAACGCATAGCAACTGAAAAATTGTTCATCTGCCACAGCACTGTCAAATGAACAATTTTACAGTTGCTATGCGTTGTTTATAAAATAATGTGGACAGAGCGATGACAGTCTACTTACCATTTTGTTCATCCTCTTTATCTGCAGCCACAAAATTTAGCATGTTAAGTCTGAAAATGTTATTCCATTTAAGCTAGGGTCTAGCTAGTGTTGCTGTTATTTTCATTCCTTTAATCGGACATGTGAACATTTTTTTTTTTTTTTTTTTTTTTTTGGGACAAGGTCTCTTGACATTTTCATGTTAGGCTCTATGGACTTATCTAATTACTTGATGTGCTTCTTCAGGATTAACCTGAAGAAATAGTTATTTAATATTTTAAAATGTTTTTTTTTTGTTTTTTTTATATTGGCATATCTGAAGTCCTATTCTTTTTAATGTTGGTTTCCTGCATGTTCTTAACGTAGATTCCCTGCATGCTGTTTTTAACATTTGTTTTCTGCATTCTGTTAGTCTTAATGTAGGTTTCCTGTTAATGTGATTGGCATATCACATTATTAAATGTGTTGCCTTTCATATTGGTCTTGGTTTTAGGGGTAGACAAAACCCAAAAACTTTTCAGGAGCGAGCACATTTCGTTCAAGTGGTAGGAAAAAACAGTGATCAATCTAAACCAAAATCACTCATACGGAATTGTGACTAGCAGTCAAAGTTAACATATTATTTCTTAGATATTGCTCAATAATTTGGTGCAATATCCACAATCTGGATATAATATCCAATATCCACAAATCTCTGAAGCTTTAAATATGTCAAAAATATAACTCATTCTCAAGAACACATCTATGTAAGTGCACTGTAAAATTCACTAAAACTAGGAAACATATTTTACATTTGTATTAATAGTTGAATTTTGAAATTGATTTTCATTTCAGAAAATTCAGCTTTGTCTTCTAGTATATTGCATTCCATAACACTATTGATAAATAAACACTCATAAGCACCCCATGCAAAATCAGTACCATGGTTACAAACATACCCGATGCTTACTGTGCAGGCATGCAGTTATCTATCTGTCTTGGGTTGAACCATGGAACTTCAGCCTGAATTACTACTCCATACACTGCTGCAGAATGCATAACTCTGTTGACAATGGTGTTAAAAATTTATATTAGCATCTTCATTATTCTGAGTTCATGGTAATTAGTGTACAAGAAACTTGCAAACAGAAAAAAATCTGTACAGTGCATTTGTTGTTTTATTAAAAAGATGGATGCTTCATAATAAAAATCCAAATTTTGAAAAATAAAATCTTAAGAATAGAATTTGAAAACTCAGGTGCCAGGTGAAAATGTTCAGGCAACTGGGCACCTTGGATTTGTTTACCCCCGGTCTTGATCAAAGAAAACCTTGAAGAACTACACATGTTGATACTATCTTCTTAGCACTTTTGGTAGTGATTGCATCAGATCTCTAGTAGCAACTGATATATCACATGGAGGGAAATACAGATTCACGGTACATTGTTCTTCTTCCTCCTCCCATATGTTTGTTAAAAACAATTAAAAATCTGTGAAGCTTTAAAAGTGTCAAAAATATAACTCTTCATTTTCAAGAAACACATCTATGTTGGTGCACTATAAACACACACACAGTGTATGTGTGTGTGCATTTTGAGCTTCCTTGGTGCCCTTCTTCAAGGTGAATAACATAATGATGTTCCACGTCGAAAAAAAATATTTCAGAATGATGACATGTTACTAAAATTTTGTTTTCACCTGTCAGTGGCATTTTAATTTGTTACATAACTATCCCTTCTTTAACTAGAGTCCCTAGAGAGAGAACATAACATGTGAATGTAATGGAGGGATACATGTCAAAAATAATGATTCCATCAAACAAGCCCCATTCACCATCTCTCTGTACTGATATTTCACTTTTGCATTTTTCCTTTTTGTATGTGCAAATAACAGTTATTTAGTTGTACCATAAGAAAAGTAAGTGCAAAATTGTAGTCTTGAACATGCAGTTTTGGTTTTGTCATTTAAATCATGAGATAATCATGTGCAAAATTCAAATCCTGAATTCATAACTTTAACTACAGTTTTACAATTTGTGTACTGTTTATTGCATATGTGATTATTTGACTCAAATAGGAAAACTGTTTTGAATGGCAGAACTGTCTTTGAAATTTCCATAAATTCTAATTTATCAAACTTAAATTGTATGGGAAAATATTAGAAGCTTCATCAGCTTACTTCAATTTGCACAGTTAAGAAGCCATGTTGTAAAACTATATTTGTAGCGTATGCAATTGGCAATGTCCATAAAAAATTGTGTGTGTGTGTGTGGGGGGGTGTGCTTGAAATAAAAAAAGTGCTTATTTTTTGTATGAGAAAAAGATCATGGGGGACCCTGGAAAAAAAATCACATTTCCTTATGTCATTTAAAATTTTAGTAAATAGTGTTGAAAACAGAAAAACAAGAAAGATGACACCGAATTTTCGGGTGTAATAAGCACGTCTTTTTGAATCCATTCTGACGCAAATGAAATTTATCAAAACTATTCAAAGTCAATGGAACCAGTATGGAAAACAATAGTATCTGACGGAAGAAAGAAGTTTTTCAACCAGGTTTTTAATACCTCAGATATTGCTGTAAACGGAATCGTGAACTTACGCTCTTTGGAATCGTGAGCTTGCGCCGACTTGTGCATTAGAAAACATGAATTTATATGAGAAACATTTCGCACCGGAAACGCTCTCCAACACAGAAAGAATTTTTCAAATCGGACTCTTAGAAACAGAGATATCGACAAAAATAATATGTGACTTTACGTCCCCTGGTGGGAAAACCATGCATTATTTTAGGAAGAAAGTATTCTCAAAAGGTATTTCTATATAAGCACTATCGGTCCAAGAAAAAAAAATTTAGTCAAAGTTTTCAGGAGCCCAGATTTTTCTACAAATACATCAGAAGCAGAAATTAACACTTGTGCCATCTGGTGACCGAACCATTCCTTACCAAACATTAGAAAATACGTAAAAAATATTTTCCATCAGGTCTTGTATGCGATACAGGAAGAATTTTTCAAATCAGAGTTGTAGATGTAGAAATAACGCAGAATACGAAATTTACCTTTGTGCCCCCTAGCAGAAAGTCTATGATTTACTTGAAAATTTTGAATTTATACGAAAAACATTTCGCTTCGGAAACACTATCCAACAAAGAAGGAATTTTTCAAATCGGACTCCTTGAAGTACAGATATTTACAAAATAATATATATATCGACGCCCCTGGTGTAGAAACCATGTATTATTTCAAGAAGAAAATGTTCCTAAAAGGTTTGTCAAAATGAGTAGTATTGGTCAACAAACTACTTTTTTTTCAATCGAGATTTTAGAAGCTCTTATTTTGCTGCAAATACATTAGAAGCAGAAATTAAGACTTACGCCACCTGGTGGCCAAACAATTTTTTACAAAAATTAGAAATTATGTGCAAAGGATTTCCCATCAGGAGCTGTATCCAGTGCAGAAAGAATATTTCAAATCAGAGATTTAGAAGCAGAGATATACTGGGGAAAGCAATTTACCTTTACGCCCCCTAGCGGAAAGTCTATGAATTACTTGAAAATTTTAAAATTATTTGAAAAACATGTCACACTGGAAACACTATCCAACAAAGAAGGAATTTTTCAAATCGGACTCCTAGAATAGAGATATTAACAAAAATAAGATATATATCTACACCCCTGGCGTAGAAACCATGAATTATTTCAAGAAGAAAAGGTTTGTCAACATGAGTAGTATTGGTCTACAAACGACGAATTTTTTCAGTCGAGAATTTAGAAGCTCATATTTTGCTGCAAATACGTCAGAAGCGGAAATTAAGATTTACGCCCCCTGGTGGCCAACCATTTTTTTTTACAAAAATTAGAAATTGTGTTCAAACGATTTCCCAGCAGGAGGGTGCAGAAAGAATTTTTCAAATCAGAGATTTAGAAGCAGAGATATAGTGGGAAACGCAATTTATGTATACGCCCCTAGCGGAAAGTCTATGAATTACTTGAAAATTTTGAAATTATGTGAAAAACATGTCACACTGGAAACACTATCCAACAAAGAAGGAATTTTTTCAAATCGGACTCCTAGAAGTAGAGATATTGACGAAAATGAGATATACAACTACGCCCCTGGCGGAGAAACTGTTGAATATTTTAAGAAGAAAATATTCCGAAAATGTTTAACGATGTGGGTGGTATCAGTCCACGAAAGAATTTTTGCAATCGATATTTAAGAAGCTCAGATTTGATGGCAAATACATCAAAAGCAAAAATTAACACTTACGCCTCCTGGTGGCTAAAGTATTCCTTACCAAAAATGTGAAATTATATGCAAAAGAATTTGCATCAGGATGTGTATCCGCTGAAGAAAAAAATTTTCAAATCGGAGTTTTAGAAGAAGAGTTATAATAAAAAATGTAATTTACTTTTACGCCCCTAGCGGAAAATATATGCATAATTTGAAAAAGTAACTATATCTAAAATACTCTTCGACATAAATGGAATCGAAAGATAAAATAATTTTTTCAATCGGATGTTTAGAAGCAAATATGTGGAATAAAACATATTTTTGAATTTGACATCATCTTTATTTACGCCCTCTAGCGGCAAAATTGTACATCGTAAAAAAAAAACGAAATGAAGGATCATCATCGCATATTTCAAGCTTTCCAACGCAAAAAGAATGTTTCAGATCGGACTAATAGTTGCAGAGATAGCGTGGGTACAGACGGGCGGACGAACGGACGGACAAACCGGTAACATAAGCACAATCTTTTTTTTACACAAGACGTGCTAATAATGGACTTCTGAGTATAGTTCAAAGAGTAACTTAATTATAGAATTACTTGTTCATTTCAAAATATATTGTTCTTAAAAACTATTATTTTAACAGAAAGCCCTGTAATGCATTTTGAAGGATTTTTTTTTTTTTTAATTGAACCTGTTGATGAATAAAAAGTTTGATTCACGTTTATAGTGGCAAAGTAAAATGTGCATCATATGTAAATAGTGTAAGTCACAATTGTGTAACTATGTTTATCGTGTAGTAGCAGCCTTCTGAGGGCATTTGTAATTTTGCTTTTGTAGTGTTAAGATGCCTCCACGAGTGATTTCGTTTTGGGAGGAGTATATTGTTGCCCTTTCCAAAGAAGCATTCGTATACAGCAATCCAAAAAAGATGTAAAGAAAATGGTTGTGTTATTTCTAAAAATGGCATATACCGAGTAATAAAGCATGCAAAAGAGAACTTTGCAACTTACTTGAGTGGCGCACAAACACCACCAAAAAAATGCCCTAAACCATAGAGGACCACTGAGGTGGTGCAAAAAGTCAGGCCTCTTGTAAAGAAAGGGGGAATCCAGCAAAGTAAAGAAACATTGCATAGTATTTAGGTATCTTACAGGCAACTGTAAATCGCATTATCAAATGTGAGCTACCCTTAGGAAAGTGTTTTAGCCTAACGCCCACAATCTCCTTCCGCGCCACATTTCGGAGTGGATGACAACTGAAGGAAACTGTATGAGAGACATCTATCAAGGGAGAACTGACAGTTTGTGGTCACTTTGGATGAAGCATGGATATGCCTTAGTGACACAAACAAAATCTGGGCAATACACCATCAAGAAAAGGGTGCCGAGGCATGTCTGGAATGGGTACATGAATGCAAAGAAAGTTTTTGACATGGTTTTATGGTTGTGGCATGTTATTGCTATAATGGCAAGTTAAAGCTGCAAAAGGTTGTGAATAACGCAAAAATTAATGCAGCTTTTTATCAGATAAACATTCTTGACCCAATTTACCCCAAAGGAATTCCATTTTTATATGGTGCTGTGGCTTCAAATCCACCAAGATAAGGCTTCCAGCCATACAGCTAATTCCACAGTGGCATACATGTGGAAGATGGAAGCTGAAACCGGGATTTACGCTTTATCTTTCTCCTCAGTTCCTGGCAAATCCCCAGATGCTTTTTGCATGGATTTCGTGGCTTTGGGTTACTTAAACGAGCCCTCAAAAGTAGACGACCCAAAACAATTGACGTCCTTTGGAAAACTTGCAAAGAGGAGTGGGAGAGATTTGATCTTACCTGTCTGCAAAGGAGCCTGCTACAGTGGAAGTTGCGCTGCCGAATGATAGTACAGAAACACGGTTAGTACATAGAACACAACAGAAGTTGGTGTCATGGTATTTCATAACTGTATGATCCTGCAATCTTTGCCACTATAAATGTGAATCAACTGAGCAACACCATTGTCTGTACACACACACATATGCGCAAGCATTATTTGAAGTACCATGGCCTAAAAATAAAAGTTGCAGTTCATAGCATTATAGAGTAATCCTTATATTTCATATGAGCAGTTCTTTGTTATGACGGCAAGCACTTTCTAATGTGCCCTTTTGTGTACTGCTAAGTTTTGGAATCTGTGAATTAATGTGAATGTGCTCCTTTTCTTTTCTTCTTCTTTTTTTTTTTTTTTTTTAACTAGGGTGTCACTGAAGCAGAAAGGGAGGCTTTTGAACTTCTTCCAGATGATGAAAGACAGTGTGACTATTGTAAAACAACATGTTTTCTTTCAGCAGTTACATGTTCATGTGACAATAGTAAGTAATTCTGTTGCAATTTATGCCTTATTTCTTTTATTGTTATTATTGGCAATAATAACTATTGACTTATGATGAAAATCTGTTATTATTGGCATAATAACTATTGACTTATGATGAAAAGACATGTGATGAAAATCTGACAAATTATTCCTCAGCATTGGTGTCAGTTGTAAATATTACTTATATTGGACAAATGTTTTTAAAAATGATTGACAAAATTACCTATTACCTGTTCTTCACCATTTGTGGCACTTGTTGGTCAAAACAAATATTAGCTCCCATAAATTGGCACTGTAAACTCACATTTCAAACAGCGCAGTAGTAATAAGTGGTTTCACTTGTAAGAGCAATGCATTTTAATACAAACTAGAAGAAAGCTGACTACTTCCAATGGGATTAGGTAGATAGTATGTTATCCAGTAAATTATTTCTTATAATTTAATTTATTCGATAAAGTTGCCTGTAGCTACATAGTTATTTTCGGTATTAATTGGTTCCCTAATTGTACTCCATTACAAAATTTCTTCAAAACCATTGTGCAAATTATAGTTTCTGCATGTGTATTACAGTGAGTCCAGTTGTAGATGTATTGTACTATTCAGTGGTGGCTTTCGGGAGGAGGCAAGGGAGGCATTGCCTCCTCAGAATTTTAAGACTCTTAGTTAGAATTATTCGTTTTTTTCATTCAGTACTTTTGGATATAGGAGAGCAAACGTTTATGCTAATTAACTCTTTTGAATTAAATGTCTGTGCATTCATTCAGTTTTTTAAATTGACGCTTTTCGGAAACAATCGGTAGCGCATAGTTGCGAATTGTCCTCAGCTGGCGATATCCGTCATTGAGACAGGAAGCAAACTGCCTCTCGTACATTTTGCGCCAAACCTGTTTACTCCCACTGAATCAGTAGATACAAAGGTAGGCGGTGGAACTGCCAACACAAAGAGTGCACGCGCACCGTGGACTTTCTGTGAGGCAGATGCTATCTTGCCTCATGAGAACAGCTGTTTCCCTGTAAGCTGCAGCTCTGCTGTGTTAACTCCTCATTCGGACAGCTTTGAGCGTCATTACATAGCATCTTCTTCCTAGTTGCTTTTCTTTCACACTAATGTTTGTGTAACTAATTTCATTTATGTTTTATGAAGTGTTGTTTATCAGACCATGGCGTCTGTTTCAAACATATCTAATATGGTGGATAGCTTACTGGAAAAGCCTTTCAGTAGAAGAGATTTTGAAGAAAAGAATCAAATTAAAAATTATGGTAAGCCTACACCTGAAATGAAAAAGATGACTTCAAAGGGCAAAACTTCAAACAGAGGTTTTAATATTGACTTATCAGAAAAGAACAATGGCTAACTGGTAGTGAATCAAGGAAAAGAACAATGGCTAACTGGTACAGAAAAGAACAATGGCTAACTGGTAGTGAATCAAGGAAAAAACTATATTGTTGGCCATGTTTGCTGTTTCCTATGAGTGGCAATGAAGTCTGGCAAGAGAAAGGCTTCAATGATTTGAAAAATTTACCACGTGCTTTGAACAGGCACAAAAAGTGTAAAGATCACATTCTGGCAGTTGTTAAATTACAGTTGCTAGGCAAAACAAGGATAATACTCTCTCAACGAAGTGAAGAGAACAAGTGACTTACGTCATAATGAAAAAGTAAAAAAGAATCGTGATGTAATGAAGAAGTTGATTGATATAGATTAAGATAGTACAACATAGTTGTCACAAATGTTTGTTTTCTCAAGCCGACCATGGTTTCGCTGGGTATTGACCTATTCACATTCAATTCAGCTACGAGACTGAAAACAACGGATGCCTACCATTCCTTGACGTCCTGGTAACTCGCCTAAATCAATTGCTCGCAACCACAATTTATCGGAAGCCTTACGCTATTTTTTCACCTCCACATGCCAAGTCTAATCACCCTTATCAACAAAAACTCGACACCTTTTACAGTTGCGTATATCGCGCGTTACATATATGTTCAGATAAGGACAGTTTGGAAAAAGAACTTTATTTCCTTAAACGTGTTGCAGTACAGCGAGGATACAACCCTTCCATTATAGACAAGGCTCTAACAAAATTCCGGAAACCGAAGCCCATCTCCACATTAATTCCTATGATGCACCCATTGCGAGAGAATTTTGCCATTATTCCATTTTCCTGTGACATTGCCTTCAAAATTACAAAAATTCTCAAAACCTTGAATTTTAAGGTGATTTTTAAACCCTTAAACAAAATGAGATTTTTAGGATCAAAGGACTGTGTTGAAGACAAAAACTTGTGGGGAATTTACCAAATTTCATGTGAATGTGGCGCTTCATACATAGGACAGACCCGTAGAGCCTTACGTTTTCGATTGAAGGAGCACAAGACCTACATTCGGAATTGTGACCTAAAGAAGTCATCGATGGCTGGACACTGTTACGAAAAGGACCACAAATTTCTCTTTGAAGAGGCAAAACTTATTGACAAACCAGATTCAACCACCAAACTTAATATTTTGGAAGGTTTTTATATATATCAGAAGTCCTCGCAACTTGTTAATGACATGGCATCCACGCCATTTCTATCAAATGCGTGGAAGCATCTATTCAAAACACGTGACTGTTAACACCATTTATGATGTCATATACAATTTGAATATTTACGTGCCATTCGTCCTGATGAAGCTAGGTCAATACCCAGCGAAACCATGGTCGGCTTGAGAAAATAAACATTTGTGACAACTACGTTGTATTATCTTAATCTATATATAATCGTCACAAGACTGTAGTCTTTGAGATAAAGTTGATTGATATTACAACACTACTGACGCGGCAAGAGCTCCCATTTCATGAACACGATTCGAGCGAAGTCTTTGAAAATAAGGGAAATTACCTCAAGATGATTGATTTACTCTCCAAGAGTGACGAAACATTGAGAGTAATATGGAGAATAGTACATTTTCAGGAACTTCAAAAACAATACAGAATGATTTAATCGAATCAGTTGCTCATATAGTTAGAAATGAAATCAATGCAGATATTGAAAATGTCTAGTTTTTTTCTTGGCAGATTGATAAAGCAACAGGCATTAGCTCCCATGCACAAGTATCAATTATAGTTTGATTCATGAAAGATGGAGTACCAGTAGAAAGATTTTGGGGATTTTTTGACATAAGTTCTGATCGGTGTGCTACTTCGCTTAAAGAATTACTGGATCGTGAGCTGGAAAGATTTAGCTACAAAGAAAAACTAGTTGCACAGACATATGATGGCGCAGCAGTGATGGCATCAGAGCTGAATGGATTGCAAGCAAAAGTGAAGTGTGATGCCCCTCAAGCATTATTTGTTCACTGCTACGCACACAGGCTGAACTTAGTTTTGAACAGAACAGCATCAGTGTTGAAGGAATCACGTATTTTTTGTGCAAATTTAAATGCAATTTGTGCATTCTTTCCCAAATCGACAAAGCGGGATCATTTACTAGAATCTGTTGGTGGACCCAGACCACCTCGTGTATCTCAGACCAGGTGGAACTTTAAATCTCGTTCAGTGTCTACCATAGCTGACCACAGGTGCCTGCTAATTGAAGTATTTGAAAAAATTGAGCATGATTCCAACTATGATGATGAGACAATTCACGAAGCAGCAGGACTGAAACGGGGGCTTCAAGATTTTAATTTCGTTTTTCTTCTCTTCTCACACAAACAACATTTGATTTAACTGAGGTTACTTTCTCTGTACTGCAATCAAATAGTTCTGATGTTACATTTTGTAACAAACGAATTACTGGCTTATGTGAAAAATTGTTGTACTTTCGAGATCAGAGACAGTTTGATGATCTCTATCATAACATGTGCAGTGAGGTTGGTTCTCCAAATAAAAGATTTAAAGGAAGCAATGATATTCCAGCCACCATGCAATACAGAAGAATGTATTATGAGGTAATAGACAATGTTGCAATTCAGTTAAAATGCCGGTTTTCTGACATTGAGAAATTAAAATTTCTTCAGCTGGTCTTTGAAGCTCATTCTAGAATATTTCCTGAACACTGTTTTAAAGCTCTGCTTCAAACTTATGAAAAATACTTTGACAGCACCAAGCTGCAGGTTCTGTATTCAGACAGAGATCTGTGGAACAATGCCAAAAGTACAACAGAACTTCTATCTGCCATATACAATAATAATCTAGCACAGGCACTGCCAGAGCTATTTAGACTTCTTTGCCTCATAGTAACAATTCCTGCAACATCGGCCTCTGTGGAATGCAGTTTCTCGTGCCTGAAGAGGATAAAAAACTACAAGAGAAACTCCATTGGGCAAGAAAGGTTGTCAAGTTTATCAGTTCTGTCCATCGAGAAGGCGCTTGTGAAGAGGATGGAAGCAGAACAGACATGGTATGACCATATAATAAATCACTTCGCCAAACAGAAAGAACAAAAGATAGATCTCGTATACAAGACAATATAAGCGTAAGGTAAGCTTTCTCTCTTGCTGTATAGGTAAACGCTGTGTTCAGAAGTCTTCAAGACTTTTTCTTTTGGCGTCAGTGAAGGCAGAGGTGTACATACAATAGAATTTCATTTGAGATGTAAAAGATGTATAGTTCAGTCTTGCTTTTTATCTTCTGTTGATCTCTTTAATAAAAATCTATTTCGATGCAATATATTTCATATTCAAACTGGCTTAACAGTTCCCAAATAGTCCAAGAGGGCAATTCAGACTGAAAAAAATATTTAGGCGAAGGGCCGGAGCCTTACATAAACAGGTTTTGTGTTGGTAAGTCATGTAAACGTGCGTTTCCGGTAAAATTCTATAAATCTTTTCATGGGTCACGTTACTTATTTTATACTTCGCACATGAGAAAGTAAATAAAAAAAATTAAATTGTAAAAAAAGTGGCATTAAATTGAATAAATTTATCATGAAAGAAATACGGGATTACACCATATAATACAAATGTTGAAGATGACAATCCGATTTTTTGTGTAAATGTGATAAGGATGGTAAGTCAGATAATATCTGAAAACTTTGAAATTTCATCGTCCTGGATCGGGACTCAAACCCGCGTCTCCCAGATAGCGCTCGGGTATGCTAACCACTACACCACCCAGAGCGACCAAGTTTCTGATTAATTTGAATATAACCATCACAGGATTCGCTAGTCGAAGCAACCGGCATTCATGTTTAGCGAATCTGGAGGTTAAGAATCCTATTCTGTGATTGCCCGGAATAGCAAATAAATCAAGAAAGAAATACGGCATTACACCATATAATATAAATTTTGAAGATGACATTCCGATTTTTGGCGTAAATGTGACGAGGATGGTAAGTCAGATAATATCCGAAAACTTGAAAATTTTCATCGTCCTGGAGCGGGACAACCGCGTCTCCCAGATAGTGCCCGGGTATGCTAACCACTACACCAGCCAGGACGATGAAAATTTTCAAGTTTTTGGATATTATCTGACTTACCATCCTTGTCACATTTACGCCAAAAATCGGATTGTCATCTTCAAAATTTGAATAAATTTATTTGAATCCAGGCTGAAAAGTAGTTTGCCACCCAAGCAATTTTGGTCACGGGCCGCCACTGGTACTATTACCCTACTGCATTCAAAGTAGCACATTGAATGAGTGTGTTTGAAAAATTATATGGAAATCATTTCATGTCTTCTTGCCTAATAGTTTGTGTTCATCAGTTGTATTTCCTACATTATACTGTACTTTTACCATGTGGTTGGATGTTGCTTAAAAGTGTCAGTTTGGACTTTCATTGATCAGCGAATTTATGTTGATTTTCATCAAAGAAGTTTTTGTGATTCTTTATCTTATATGGTGAATGTGATTCCGTATCTTATGTGCATACCTGCCAGGTTTTACGATTTTCCCGTAAAATTTACGGAAACGTGACTTGTTTTACGGGCAAAATGTTAATTTTGCGGATTTGATGGTTTCCGAGATTTAGTTTCCTTTTTTTGATGATTTTGCACCCGCTATTAAAACATTTTTTTATTTGACTTAATCCATTCAAAGTAAAGCGCCGATGTAAGTTACGAACAACTTTTCAGTTATTATAAATAAGCTTATTCATAATGTGTTTGTGGAAACATTTGCAGAAGTTTTCCCACATGTTAGGTTTTGCGTTGTTTCAAACACTAAAACTTGCGCCGCACGTAAACTGATAAATAAAACAACCAGCTGGACTTATTTAACCTTGGGCTTGGTTCTCTCTCGCTGTCTCCCCCTCCTCTCCTTTTCAGGTAAAGCATTCTTCGTCTCCCCGGGTCGCAACTTCTAAGGAGTCCAAAGTGGGTGTGACTACTTGCATTGCAGCACACACTTAGTAGCAGGTGTCTTTACTACTCCTAGTTCGAAATGCGATCTCAGAACGTAGTTATCGTAGAAAAAAATTCAAATGGATTTTAAATCTGTAATTTTTAAGCCCAGATTGATACCCAACATGACGAAATTAAGCAAAAACTGTCAGATTTGTGAAATTAAAAATGCATTGGGTCATGGTTTCGTAACTTCTTCTCTGGTAATAAATTAGACCTAACGGAAGAATGCTACTAGGAAGTTAAAAGAAAAAAAGTAAGTCCAATGTTCATTCGAGCCAGTGCTTCTCCAGCAGTGATTTATTTTGCTCGTCCGTTAGTAAGTTTGTACGTTTTCTAACCGTGCTTTGTTTGTCTCTCGATAACGTGCATAAAAATATTTTGCCTTGATTCAACCAAATTAACATGTTGTGGTACTATTTTTTGCTCTGCATATTGCATCTTTTTAAACTGTTACTGATTTACTATAGCAGTTTTACTTGCATTTTTTTTCAAGTGTCGATAAATTTAGTATTGATTCGCAATGAGCAGCAGTATAAAAATGCATATTCTGGGGAGTTTCCTGTGTATTGCAAAATCTTCAAAAGATGAAAAATATGCATTTTGCTCTACGTGTCGATGTAATTTCAGCGTTTCGCGTGGTGAATGGAATGATGTTTCTAATCATATAGCGTCAAGCATAAATCTAATGCTGGCTGCGTGAAAAAAAAAAAAAAAATACGAAATTAACTAAAAGTTATAATGAACTGGATGCGATTCGTGCAAAGTGTTTATTCACTTCATTTTTAGTTGAGCATAATTTACTAATTAGTGTCCCTCAGTCACTAATTTATTTGATTTATTTCATTTGACTGTCTCACGTCCGTCTCTCCGTAAGATAATCCTAGCATGAAAATGTTTCGTTTTTTAAAACATTTTAGTTTGTTCCGTGACGGCGTGGGATACGATCCTATTGTATTTGGGGGTCAAAGGGTGGAACATCCTTCCCTTGAGATGCAAACCTCCATAAAAATACATTTTTATCTCTTTATAGATCATAATGATAGCATAGTAATGAGAAATTATGTATAGATTCTATTTTAATTGAAATAAACCTGCCGATAAATTCAAACATCTGTAGTCATATCAATTAAAAGTTGATACTTGTTTCAAAGGTAACATATCGTGTTTAATCGATATGTTCAGTACATTTAATCAATATGCGCGACAAGTAATTTCATTGAATATATCGATAAAAAGTTTCATTGAACATTTGGATTAATTTTTTTACGGATTTTGGTTTCTGAAAGTTGGCAGGTATGTATGTGTATGAATGTGATTCTTTATCTTATATGATGTATAATAGTCCTCAGAAGTTCCATCTTGGACATGCATTTAAATAAGGGATTTTTGCAATGAATTTTAAACCACATAAAAACCCAAAGATATAATTTGCCATTAATCTTAAAGCAATGCCAGAAGACGTTAGTCTGGGATTATTGAAAAATTGGGCAAACAGACTGTTACACATTCGTGTGTGTGTCATTAGTTTTTGTTTGTTTATGTTGTGAACTGTTGAACATGGAGTCAATGATGTGAATACGGACAAGCAGAACCAATTCTTGGAGAGAGAATCATGTATCCACTTAGCTCAGATAATTAGGCAGTTCTGTGCAGGCTTCACGCAAAGGGAAGTTAAAAAACTTTTAGCCCAATATAGGTCACGAAGGTTTTTGTAAAAGACAGTATTGCCAATCTGTGCTGCAATTATATTGCAAATTTGTGATGGAGAGGAGGAGGTAGAGCGGGTGACTCATACTGAAGAGCTAAAACCAGCACCAGCGGACAACATACTGGTACAACACTTAGGAATCACACGAACTGTGCCCATTTGGGAGCATTGAGCTCATGATGGAAAAAAACAAAACAAAAAAAACACAATGTTGCATGCCAGTCAGTAAGCAAACAATTGTGTCTGTGGTTTGCTGTGCATTATTATGTTAGTGCCAGGATACACATCCAGCCTGACAAAGTGATGGATCTGTCACAGTACGGAATGTGATTTTTTAAAGCAACTCAGTTGATGCCCTTGCCTGACACTATAACTTGAACTACTGATGCCTGTGTTGTACTAGGAATGTTAAATCTGGAGTATCAACAATAAATCACATATACAGTATATATACAGTATTTCACTGTCTATATGTTCTTCTGCGCAATATGTCAGAATTTTTCAGAAATTCGCTGTTGGCTAATTTGTAGTGTCAGATATCTGAAAATTTTATTTTAAAAACTCGTGGAAATTCCACTTGACTCATATCTGCAGTTTTGTACTGCATCAGTGTCACCACTGAAAGTAGTTTCTTTTTTTATATTATAATATTTGGTAAAAATGTAGATTAAAAGGGATAGTTACGTTGACTTAAAAGTCTGTAGAATAATGAAATGCCTTCACTGTTGTCATGTCATTCACTCATATCATTCTTCAACATTTGTGTCATTGTCTATTAATTCACATATTCTCCTATGGATTGTTGTAAAAGAAGAAAGAAAATTAAAAGCCTGAGAATTAAAAAATGGAAGCCCAAAATGAATGGAAATTATCCAGAGTCCAAGAAAACAGATGTTTTGCATTAAATCATTCACTTCTCCCAGATGCACTTTCCAGCCTTAATGCTGGTGTAGTGCTCTAAACCTTTGGCGATGCTTGGTGGGTTTCACACATGCACCAATCCTTCCAGATTAGGCATCCTTTCCTGTGCCACCCTCTGATGTATGTGAAGTATAGCAGGATTTGCTGTATATGTTGTAAACATGATTGTAGACCATTAGGGCTCATCCATACTCTTCTTTCACAAGAGTGGTTGTACAGTTTAGCAAACTGTTGCATTGAACCTATAGCAGATTTCTTCTTCTGATGTAAATTTGCCAGATTTATATTCTTCAGTGTCTTTGGGATGATTTTGAACAGGCAATTATTTTGACTCAACATATCCACCAGGGCATTATTTTGGAATGCTTTGTTTTTGTTGGCTGGTTTATCATCTTAGCTCATAATTTCTTTATAGTTATTCCATCAAAACAGTGAACCAGCATAATATTAGGTGAAAAAACCATGAGGAATAACCACTCACCATAAAGATCATGGTAACCTTCAATGGACCATACACTTCCAACACGTCATTCATCGTGATGTAACTGGGCTTCCACAGGTTTACAGACTTCTTGCTTACGCTTCTTATTTTCGGGTGTGAAACATCGTTTTTTTTTTTTTTCTTTTCCTTTGCCTTATAATATGTTACTATAATGCTTGTCAATTCGATAAAATCACACATACACTCATTCATACAATTCAAGTAAAAACTATGTACATAAACCTTACATTTACAGGTGATTAAACCTTAGTCAACTCTAATTATGGAACTCCTCCTTCTGTTTCACAACCTCTGCTACTCCCCCTGCAATTGTCACACCCATTCAGCCCCGCACATCCAATCCTCTAGTACTTTCGACAGGTCCCTGTCATCTTCAGGAGGCAGGTGTGTCTCATCCGCCCACCACAGCTCAAGTGAGCAGAGCCATCGAGGCATGGGCTCCAGTCGCTATCTCTGAATCGTTGTGTCTCTGGCGCCATCTATTGTCCCTGCTGCTCTTTTTTCCCTCTTTCTTTTTACGCTGCTGTTCAATTTTTATTAGGGCTTTCCATTGTTCGTTTAGGTTATTTGGCTCATTAATGTTGCATAATCTTGATCTGTTTTTTTCAATTAACACTGATCGATGGCTCTGCTCACTTGAGCTGTGGTGGGCGGATGAGACACACCTGCCTCCTGAAGATGACAGGGACCTGTCGAAAGTACTAGAGGATTGGATGTGCGGGGCTGAATGGGTGTGACAATTGCAGGGGGAGTAGCAGAGGTTGTGAAACAGAAGGAGGAGTTCCATAATTAGAGTTGACTAAGGTTTAATCACCTGTAAATGTAAGGTTTATGTACATAGTTTTTACTTGAATTGTATGAATGAGTGTATGTGTGATTTTATCGAATTGACAAGCATTATAGTAACATATTATAAGGCAAAGGAAAAGAAAAAAAAAAAAAACGATGTTTCACACCCGAAAATAAGAAGCGTAAGCAAGAAGTCTGTAAACCTGTGGAAGCCCAGTTACATCACGATGAATGACGTGTTGGAAGTGTATGGTCCATTGAAGGTTACCATGATCTTTATGGTGAGTGGTTATTCCTCATGGTTTTTTCATTTATGAATTGCACGTAAACTATGCGCACTTTGCAAGAGGTTAATACCTTAAAAGTGCAAATATAATAAATAATATTAGGTTGCTTATTTTAATTCAGTAGCAATTGAATGTGTATTTATGAAAACAAAAAAAGTTTGCAAGTTACTTGTCCATCTTATTTAATGTTTTTTAAATTTGTAGCATGGTTGTTGTCAAAATCCCCAAATACCTTTGTATCATAGGGTAATTTTTCTTATGATACTTCCTTTCCTCTGAATACTTCTGAAATTGTATAAACCCATAGAGTAATTCTACAGTTTGCATTTTAGCACATGTTTTGGAGAGAGGAGGGGGAGTTTAGAAACATATGTTTCATGCACTCACCCTTTAATTAAGGAAAATATTTTTTTCTAATTTGGAAAGTACATTTTTGGTTATGTGTCATAACATTTTAATCCTGATTATGTGTTATTTTTATAGGTCGAGTGGTTTGTCTAACCCACAAAGAGAAGTTGTGTATATGTCCTCGTGATAAACATTGTTTAAGGTGAGTTTGTCTGTCATTCTTATTCTTCCTTTAGCACTTTGCAGTATTGTTAGAGTTCTTGTAAATATTTATATATCTATCTGTCTATTGACAAACTTTCTATAAAGAAGCCACATATAAAAATGGACTAGGAACAAATTGGAAGAAATGCAGAAAATATTGAGAACAGTAACTGTGGCTTCTTCAAGCACCAGCACAAATGACTCCTCCCTCATTTTCACAATGGACCTAGTGAAAGTGAATTTCTACTATATCATATGTGTATTGGGGGACCCCACCCCCAAAAACAACAACAACAACAACAAGAGACATTAGTCTTAGGAAAACGTAACAAATACTCCCTAAAGACCCATTATTTGGTCTTCCAATAGCTAATTGCCTGGGAGTAGAGTCCAACTAAATCTTATTAAATTTAGAAAACTTTTGTAATAATATCCAACAATTCTCATTTTGCATACCAAAGTTTTTACTAAATACTAGATGCAGATATGATGTACAGGTCTAACCTGATGTCAAGGAACTGACCAGCTAAACTTCAGAACTTGAAACTTTAACCAAAGAAAAGTTACAATTATTTACATAATACTTTAATATGATATTGCAGAAATAAACATAATAGAATTAATAAATTGCAACAACCAGTTTAAAGGTGTAAGCTAAGAATTGTTGCCCCAAGTAAGACAAAGGAGACCCTAACAACAAAGAAAAAACTAAGCCAAACTTGTGACACCAAAAAAAAAAAAAGAAAAATAACTGCCAGCTAATTAAGTTTCAAAAACTTAAAAAAAATATAGCAAAAATCCAAACCCAGTATCAAACTAGAAACTTACCCAGGAAATATAGTAACTTCTTCCTTCCCAAAAGAGGGCTGTTTTTCAAAAAAGGGCTGTTTTGGCTTTGCCTCTTCTAAAGAAGTGCCACCTGGCTGCCAAACCAGCAACTGAATTCAAAGTTACAGTAGAGTGGCACAAAAAAGCTTATAGCTGACATTGTAAGTCATACAACCAATAGCAGCTAGAAAAGTTCCTGAAGTGTAGCAAAAAAAAAAAAAAAAAAAATGATTTCTGTTTTTCTGAACTGAGAAAATGTTCAACAGGGTACAGGAAAACAACAACAAATAATAAAACATAATACATGCAGGTACTTCTCAAAAACAGCATCCTGTATTTGACAGGTCCCACCTAAATTTAATTCGCAAAAGTAAACTATGGTTATATTCCAGTTCTTTAATAATTTCAAGGAGTGATATAATTTTAATTGTTGCATTTTCAGGGTGCAGATGCATGTCAGAGGTAGAATAGATAATAATATGATTGAAGGCATTTCTTTTCTGAAACAAAGACTGGTGGAAGGGAGGATTTTAATGAGTAAGAGGAAGAGAGTGTAGGGAATCAGTAGAGCTACCATTCTAACAAACGTCATGTGTCACTGGTGAAGGATCAGCATAATCTCTGTTATTTCACATAAAATATATGATCATAAAAAAAATCTGTGCAGTAAATTAAAACTGGTACTATCATGCAAAATATTGTTCAAACAAATATCTACTGACAAAATGTTTGAGAATTATTTTAACAACATTGACAAATTTAAACTTGGCAGTAAACTTTCAAACATGAGCAGTAGTCCAAATTATTGTACATAGTCTTTTTTCTTTTGCACATAATTCATTCTTCATGTGTGTGTGTGTGTGTGTGTGTGTGTGTGTGTGTGTGTGTGTGTGTGTGTGTGTGTGTGTGTATTTATTACCTTTCTAAAGATGTTTTTGTTGAGTTAATAGTGATTGTATCTGTTTTTGTCTTACCAATATTTAGGTACAGGTATACTCTTGATGAATTGCCTGTTATGCTCCACCGTCTAAAAATACGTGCAGAATCCTTTGATAACTGGGCTATGAAAGTCAAAAATGCATTAGAAGCACCTGAAAATGGCAAGCTAGGTAAGTGCAGATCTGTGTTATTAATATAAGGTGTACATGAGGTGTACTAAAAACTGATAAACTTCATCAGCTAAAAAAATACAAACCTTTATTTAGTTCCATGTAAGGCCACTTTTGTTGCAAGTGACAGCAAGTATGCAGTGTGACATGGGTTCTATGAAAATGCCCAAGATATTGTTTTGTCCCAAAGATAGCCGTTTCTGCTGCAAAATCAGCAAAATATTGTGTAAATTCTGTCAGTGTTGATGGAAGAGGACATCAACACAGAACAGCTGCTTCCAGCACATTGCATACATTTTTAATAGGATTGAGATCAGAGGACTCTGGAGGCCGGACATGATGGAAGTCCTCTTCTCATTAAACTATTCGTGCAAGATGTGCTGTTGCATTGTAATCCATAGAGATGCCATCACTTACATTGAAAAAGTGCTGTGTTGTAGGGAACACTTGGTTCTCAACAACACTCAGGTATTCTCTGGATTTCATTTTACCTTCCATTGGTAGCAGCACATCTAGTCAGTAACAACAGAACACCCTCCCCTACGGCATGGTGCCACTACCATATGCTTAGGTTGTATTCATAAAGTGTGCTGTGTCCATCAATTCATGAGGTTCTCACTGCACTCTTTTCTGACTTATAAGTGTAAAACAATGTACAGTGTGATTCACCTGACCACATTATTTTCCCATTACTCTTCTGTCCATTCACAGTATTCTGGGCACCACAGCAAGTGTATTTTTCTGTGACTTGTGGCTTTTAAATGGGCAGATGACTTCCAAGACCCAATGTCTTTGACTCCTGCACATGGTTTGGGTTACAATGGGCTGCTCCTGGCCTTGGTTGACTTCAGCAGTCAGTTGCTTCACCATATAGAGTTCACACTAGTCTTTCTGTACAGTCCTCCTCACAGCATGATGGCTACACACTTTTGAGTCCAGTTTTCTAGCTGCATTTATGCCTTTTAAGGATATGGAAGATATGTTTATCTTTCAGTCACTTCACACCATTGAAATGGTTGCTTTTGAGAAACAAGAAATTTCTTTTGTTTTGTTGATCATGACTCCCACTAAGCATGCGCCTGTATTAGATCAGTTTTTGAATTCCTGCAGATCCTAAGTTTCCCCCATGTGTATGTGAGTTACTGCAGCTGAATAATCTGCATGCCCTTTATAAGAACACTGCAAAATGTCATCAGCCCCTGAGACTACTACATTTGCATATATGGGCATTTATTGTCCATGACTGTTCCATCCTAAGGATTTGTAATTTTTTGACCAGTGTGTGTATTATCTATATTTAAAAATAATATCCTAACTATTGTATAAGTTGTGGAGTACTGGTGAGCCATTGGAATAACTGGAATGTGGTTTATCAGAATTTATCTAGGCTAAAATTTTGTGTGGATAGATTTGACAGTAAATTTGTCAGTTCATTCACTAAATTAATTTCATTTTTGTTTTATGTGGACTTGATGAAAAATCTTTTGTGTATATGTTTTTTTGTTTGAGGGGCTAGCAAAAATGAGTTGGCCTCACATGTTTTCTCTCCACCAAAATTTTTGAAAACAGCTGAATTTAATGCAAAGTTTTTTTTAATATGACACACACACACACACACACACACACACACACACACACACACACACACACACACACACTCACTCACACACACACTCTCTCTCTCTCTCTCTCTCTCTCTCAGAGATGTCTTGCACTTGCAAACTGAAGGCATAAACTGCTCCCAAAGTATCATCTCATTGTGTGGCTTGTCATAAACACAGCTATTATGCAGAGTATATGACAGCTGAAAAGGAAATAGTGTGCAATATCTGTAAACATCTGAGAAAACATTTGTGGAGAAGCTGCTGTTGATATGGTACTATATGACACAAGGCAGGACATATAAGATGGTCAGAAGAAGGAACTGCAATGCTTAATGGTAGTTTACACAGCTGTTGCAAAACTTCTGTGAAGCCCCGGTGGCTGAGTGGTCTGAGATGCTGGCTCCTGACCATTCGACTGAGGTTCTAGTTCTGGTTTGAGGCATAGGTGGTGATGTTTCTGACTGATGGGGTTGTCTGTGCCCCTTCCCTAGAACCAATGACTCTAAATTAGAGACAAGTGACTGCTTACATAGCCTTTAGAGTTGTTCATGGTAGTTGTTGAACTTCAAACAAGGAGGGAAGGGGCACAACTGCCTTGATACTCAGAAAACTGCAACATTATCACTTGGGATTGACAAACAAGAATCGCTTCCACAGTTCAGAGTTAATGCGGAATGCACCAAATTTCACCATTCAGCTACTATTATTCAAAAGTCTGTTCTTGGTTTCTTCTGAGGCATCTGACTCTGGAGCTCAAACTTTAGCATTGTGCTTATAATTTGAGGAAGGTTGGGATTGTTTTCTTTCAGAAATTGTGATTGGGAATAACACAAGATTTCTGCATTGTAAGACAAAAGCAATATGACAGACCAGGGATGACACAAGGTCAGTAGAAGTAGCAAAAAAGTGATCCCAACTGAATTTCACAGGGAATTTCAGCCATTAAAGGATGTAGTCCCATGCTTCTCTTTAGCATAAAGCAACAGATACTATAGAGGTCATAGTTTTTGTTAAGCTTTTAAATGCAGTCAGCAGATGGGAGGGTTACGTCTTGGGAATTTGGCCTTCTTTGATTTACCAAATGTTAGCTTTTGAGATCCCACGTCCTGAATGTTTGACCATTGGTTTATACTTATGGATATTCAAACTGAGTTTTCTGGCCCATTGGTGTGTGTATTTTTTACAGACTCTCTCATTCATCCATCCATACCTGAAAATGTATGTAAGCACTTACACATCAAATTTCATCTCTTGTCAACAATTCTGTGCTGAGTAACAAATGCATTAGATAAAGTTCTTTAGGTGATGATGTACAAACTATGATTTCTGCTTTTGTGAAGAATTAGTTTTAGCTGTAATTTTTAGGTACAGTTCTGTTACATTTACAAGGTTAATTCCCAAAGAGAATATGTTGATATGATATCTATAATATTTAATATTCAAACTAGTTAACTTTTTTATGGGATTTATCTAGGTAAATTCTTAAAATTTCTGCAAATTTTCGGAGAGAACTCCTCCGTAATCGAAGACCGTGACTGAGATTGAACGAAAGACTGCCTGATGAAAGAGAGGAGTTCTCTCCGAAAATTTGCAGAAATTTTAAGAATTTACCTAGATAAATCCAATAAAAAAAATTGTTAACTAGTTTGAATATAATAATCTAGGAAGGCACATAACAGAGATGAGTTTTATGTTTAATATGTTAATATGAATTTATAGATGAAATATATTGGAATATCATCATCATCATCATCATTGTCAACCATTATCAATCCACTGCTGGACGAAGGTCTCCCCAAGTTTCCTCCACAACGGTCTGTCTTGTGCCAGTCTCCTCCATGTCACCCCTGCATACTTTCGAATTTCATCCACCCATCTCCTATGTGGTCTTCTTCTGGGTCTTTTCCTGTCCCTTGGAATCCAATCTAAAATTTCGGCTGTCCATCGATGATCTGTCCTTCTGGCAGTATGTCCAGCCCATTGCCATTTCAGGGATTTAACTCTGATCATGATGTCTTCCACTCTTGTCATTTTTCGGATCCACGAGTTCCTCTTCTTATCTCTCCTGGTTATACCAAGCATGCACCTCTCCATGCTGCTTTGAGTTGTCTGCAGCCTTTGTATGTCTCTTTTAGTTAAGGTCCACGTCTCTGCACCATACGTAAGCACTGGAAGGATGCATTGATCAAACACTTTTCTTTTAAGACATAATGGCATATTGCTCTTGAAAATTATGCTGTTTCTTCCAAAAGCTCTCCAGGCAAGTTTTGTACGCCGATTAATTTCTTCATCAATGTGACCCTCACTTGATATCTGCTGTCCAAGATAAACGTACGTGTCTGTTATCTCCAGCTTTTCTCCATCAATCGATAAATCTTCATTTCTTGTAAAAGCATTGAACATCACTTTTGTCTTCTGAAAGTTCATTTTTAATCCCACTTCTTTACTCTTGTCAGCAAGTTCCTGGATCATACTCTGCAGCTCTGATGGGGTAGTTGCAAAAATGACTACGTCATCAGCAAAACGAAGGTGGGTTAGATAATCTCCATTAATCTTTATCCCCTTGTTTTCCCAGCTCAGCGACTGAAATATGTATATTTATATAGAATTTTTGTATGGAATATGAAGCTTGCCATTTATAGCATATTACAAATCTGTAAATCTTCTTTTCTTTTTTTGTGGTAACTGGTTAAACTAGTTGATGATTTCAGTACTTTTGATTTATGAAGAAACAAAATGTATCATTCTATGTATTTTGTCAAAGCATGATTGTATCTGTGTTTGTGTGCACTATGTATCCTTAAGCTGTTTTTGTATGCTTAAAACTTAATGAAATTAAAACATTTCTGATGGTATATTAAAGGAAAGCTGTCTACTCTGATATCATTGGATGCATCTGCTCTTAATGAGAGGTATTCCTAGATCAGTACCTGAAAGCAACTAATTTCTGGCCAGAGAAAAACAGCCAGTGAGTCAACATATCAGAATGACTGGTGGCACGAATTATATCTTTTGTTGAGACAGTAATGCATGGGGAGTGAAGTGTATTTTCTGTGACAGGTTGATTACTGGTAGTAACTAAATGGAAGTGCAAATCAAAGGAACAGTAAACTTAAAAAAAAGGTAATCGAAAATGCGAATTTTTTATGTCATGTTATGTGAGTGACAGGATGATGCTCATAGAGCCAAAATTTGTTTCCCTACGGCCATTGGGAGCAGAGTAAACAGCTGGCAAAGCTTCTGGTGATGACGTCACACTAGACAAGCGGTCCGTCAGACCACTTCTCGCACCAGCGGCATCTGTGTACTAGGTGCGGTAGGGGTTGTGAGGGAAAGTACGAGGTAATTAGTGTCAGGAATTTCTCTCCTTGTGTTGCACGTGTCCTGTTCATTGGTCATCAAACTTTCTGCTGCAATTTACACAACTAGAATGAATTTTGAGCAGTTTATGGATTTCGCTGAAACTCTTGGTTTGCAAGCACTCAGTAACTACTTTTTACAAAGTTGTGAAAATTTTTAGTTGAGCCAATAATCAAATTTACGTGGCACAGTATGAAAAAACAAATTACTGATGATTTAAAATCATGCGATTCTAAAATTTGGGTGAGCGGAGATTCACAGTTTGATTCGCCAGGTTTTTGTGCCAAATACTGTACGTATTCCATTATGGATCTTCGCAAGGGAAATATTGTAGATTTTATTGTCATCCAAAAAGGTGTTTTTGACAGGGACTTAGAAAATAATGTGTATGATTTATTACTCTCATTATGAAGAAATAAAGATATCAATTTTTTTATCAGATAGACATAGAAGCATTTGTGCTCTCATGAAAAAGAAAAATATCTCAAATTGATCATCACATGGCCAAAAGTTTGACTAAAAATCTAAAAGCTGCTGAAAAGAAAGCTCCTTTACTAGAAGCTTGGCAGGTCCAGTATAACCAACCATTTACGGTGGTCAGCTCAAACGTGTAATGGAGATGCTGAACTGCTGGTAGAAAAATCTCTGACTACTAACCTGCCATACAGTAATAACAATAGAAATAACAGTTAGATAAACGGTTTTTAATCTAACTGTTATTTCTAGTTCATATTTTTCTTCTTGTTTTCCATATCATATTCAACTATTGCAGTATTTTTATCTTCGTGGAGCGTGGGGGGGGGGGGCAGTAAAGACTTTGTTTGCACTTGGGCTATGAGAAATACTCATAAAGCTGTTTCTTCCATGACAAGGAGAAACTTAAAAAAATATATGCACTTAGTTCAGTGAAAAATACCTTTATATACTCGTATATAGACAGTAGCTGGCAAATCTTTAGTGACAGTGGGAGTTAATTGAAATAGTCTGGGTCATTTCCAGGGCAACAAACACAACCCAAATACTGTTGTTCATTAGATTCATGAAAACATTACAGAGCACCCTGTTTCTTGTCTAGTGTGATGTCACTGCTGATTTAAAAAAACACTCTAGTGGGAGAACTACTTACGATAAAGCATTTCTGGTTGCGTCAGTTTTCATGTCTCTTTCGACATTAAATTTTCGCACGGAAAAAAAATGCCCGAAATGAGTTTACTGTTCCTTTAAATATTATCTTCAGAAGGTACTGGAAATATATTGGGTAAGAAAAGATAAATCAGAAATTTAAAGCAGCATATCACCTATTATGAGAATAACCCAGATCTGTTTGTAAATCCAAAACACAGTGACAGCATTTCTGTCTAACCCTTATATTGAAATATCTCTTATGCTGTACAGTAACTGCTCTAACTCACAAAAATATGCTAAAACAGTGATGCATGGACTGTGTGTGCACTGTTTCAACCTAAACGCTGTCCCATTTTTTGCAGAACACTTAAGTTTTTGCCAGGCAAAGTTATGCCTCTGTTTCTGTACTTATTGTGAGCTCCATTTATTAAGAAAATGTTGACAGACTATTTTAACCATCAATAATAAAAAAAGCACTCAAACTGAATATTGTAATCATTGCCTAGTCATCAGAAGGTATGTCATTGTTGTATTTACACCAGTATTGTTGCTGTGAATCCTGTCAGTGCTCTCAATCATTCAGTGGATTTAATATGTGCATAAACTCCATGATGTATGCCACCACGTCAATCAAAAGTCAAGTATTAAATGAATGTAATATTTCAGAAACTTGTGTGTCTTCAGTAGTGTGCATTTGGCTGGCACTGTGGTCTAAGCGCTGGCTTCTGTCCGAGATGGGTTCTGGTTCGAATCCTTTTGAGGCATGGATGATGTGTCTGTCTTCCGGCACTGGCTCTCTCCCTTCCCTGGAACCAGTGGCCCTAAATTAGGGAAGGGCAACTGTTTATATATAGCCCACTAAGATGCTCACGGTGGTCGTTAAACCTTCAGTTTAAAAAGGGGGGGGGCATTTGTTTGTGGAAAACAGCCATGCCCATTTTCTTGAAAGCTAGACTCTGACTCTGATTAGCTGAGGGGAATGTCTTTTATAATACAGGATTGACTTAGCACCTAGTGCAAATTCACTCCTGCAATTCATGCTAAAGTGAACAGTCTTACTTCTGTCATCACCACCAACAAATTTCATACATTTAGAGAATCCTGTATTTGTTCATAATCAAGTGCATATTCTCTAGGATGCTGGCTTTTGGTCTCTCATGTGCAAAATACAGGATAATATAGTTCTTTGGGACACTTTGGAAATTCTGACACATCAACAGCACTTTTTCATAAGAAAACTGGCAGAAGGACTGGAAATAGAGAGAAGGGGTACAACATTAAATGATTTGATAGGTTGGAATTTACCTCATGTATGGCAACACCTATCGTAGCTGTAGTCCTGAGGAAGGGTAGGGTTACTACCTGAAAATTTGACTTGTAAATATCCTTTCATCCGTAGTGAAAACCCATAATTTAAAGATATATGTAGTTTATTAAGTCTAGGAATAGTCATGTCATCTATTATTACCAAAATAGGGATGCTATTTCAATATAGCTCAAGCTGTTAAGCCTGTTGCCGGACTAGGTGGCAAAAATTGTTAATAGCAATTTTGAAGAATATATTTCGTTCTTCTTAAATTTTCTGTTTCACACGTTAAAATTCTTCTTTTGTGACTATGGAAGGCAGTGTGCACAATTAGGTAAGGGATTTTTTTTTTTAAAGCACTTATGTCAATAATGCAAAAATGTTAACTCACCTTCATTCTTCATGGACTTCGTGCTAGTTGCTTGATGTTTCTGCAATATATATTGCCTATTAGATGATATTGGCATAAGCCAGATGAGCTTATATCCCTTATTCAAGGAATTAGTATGAACCAGAATGAAGTAAAAACCCTTAAAATTCAAGTAAAATTCAAACATAATCAGAATGAAATCTGAATAAGATAACGATAAAAAATGGTAATGACGAATCCTCCAAAAAAACCTTCAGATATTCAGTTGAAACGCATATGGAATGACTGGGAAAGTGTGTGTGAACAACATAAGCATGTCTGAAGGTTTTTTGGAGGATTCGTCATTGCTGTTTTTTGTTCGGTTTTTTATCGTAATCTTATTCAGATTTCATTCCGATTATGTTCGAATTTTATTTGAATTTTGAGGGATTTTACTTCATTCTGGTTCATACTAACTCATTGAATAAGGGATATAGGCTCATCTGGTAGGCAATATATATTTGTGGGAACACCAAGCAATGAAGTCCATGAAAAACGAAGGTGAGTTAGCATTTTCACATTATTGACATAAGTGATTTTTTTTTAAAAAAACTCCTACATAATTGTGCACACTGCCTTCTATAGTCACAAATGAAGAATTTTAATGTGTGAAACAGAAAATTTAAGAAGAACAAAATATATTCTTCAAAATTGCTATTAGGGATGCTATGTTCATCTTGTCTTTACCTGAGCAGAGGTTTTTTTCCTTTCACTAGAGCCAGTGGCTTTGAATTTAGAGGTTACCAGTTTAAATTAGATGTAGTAAACTCTTTGTAGCCTACCTTCCCCCAAAATGTGTATGTAATGTTATTAATATTTATTTTTGCCTGTATGGTGTTACTGGGAATCTACTTAATAGTGTAAAAGCCATGTATGCTGGTAGTAGAGCTTGTGTACGAGTGAATGGTGTTTTATCAAAATGGTTTTCCATTGGTGCAGGTGTTAGACAAGGTTGTGTAATGTCACCGTGGCTGTTTAATATATTTATGGACGCATGCATGCGTGAGGCCAAAATAGATAATAGCGGCTTATGTCTTGGTGATATCTGTGTGTGCAGATTGCTGCATGCTGATGACACTGTCCTGTTGGCAGAGAGCAAAAGTGAGTTGCAGAGTATGTTGACTCGGATGCACGAAGTTTGCATGAAATTCAAACTGAGTATAAATAAGGGAAAACCCAAAGTTATGGTGTTTGAGAGAGGAATGGGTAGCACTGAATGTAATGTAAGTATGAATGGCACTGTGATTGAACAGGTTAGTGAGTTTGTGTATTTAGGAAGCATGTTTGACAGAGAGAACAAGTTGGATGGTGAAATCAGTAGGCGAGTGAATTCTTCTTTGAAAGTCATAGCTGCTCTGGGAGGTTTTCACAGGAATGATGGGTTCTCTACAGAGTCCCGCATGGCTGTGTATGAAACAGTAATTGTTCCTACTCTGATGTATGGCAGTGAAACCTGGGTACTGAAGAAGAAACATAGGAGTCGTTTGTGTGCTGGAGAAATGCGTTACTTACGTGGGGTTTGTGGCAAGACACGATCTGATTGTGTGAGGAAGGAAGATGTATTGCTGTTGTGTGATGTAAAGCAAAATGGTTTATTTGAGCAAGGTGGAGTAAAAAATATGCTTTGGTGATTTTGCTCCAAGTTGAAAGAATGAGTGATGAAATGCTTACTAAGAAAATCTTTTCAGCCCAAGTGGCAGGAAGGAAAGGCAGAGGAAGGCCAAGGAAGACATGGGTGGATCAGATTCAGGAGTGTCTGCATGAGAAAAAGATCATGAGTATGAAGTATAAAAGATCTTTGTGTACGGTGTGTAATGGATATCGGTGAAGCACGAGTTGTATGTCAAGATCGCTGTAAATGGCGAAGTTTGACACGACAACAATAAGTAAAAATATCTGGAAGTTCGTATTTCTTTTTGGAGCTAACCTCTGAATCTCAGAGAACAGCTTAGTGATATGTATGTATGTATGTATGGATGGATGGATGGATGGATGGATGGATTGGATGGATGGAAAATTGGATGGATGGATGGATGGATGGATGGATGGATGGATGGATGGATGGATGGATGGATGGATGGATGGATGGATGGATGGATGGATGGATGGATGGATGGATGGATGGATGGATGGATGGATGGATGGATGGATGGATGGATGGATGGATGGATGGATGGATGGATGGATGGATGGATGGATGGATGGATGGATGGATGGATGGATGGATGGATGGATGGATGGATGGATGGATGGATGGATGGATGGATGGATGGATGGATGGATGGATGGATGGATGGATGGATGGATGGATGGATGGATGGATGGATGGATGGATGGATGGATGGATGGATGGATGGATGGATGGATGGATGGATGGATGGATGGATGGATGGATGGATGGATGGATGGATGGATGGATGGATGGATGGATGGATGGATGGATGGATGGATGGATGGATGGATGGATGGATGGATGGATGGATGGATGGATGGATGGATGGATGGATGGATGGATGGATGGATGGATGGATGGATGGATGGATGGATGGATGGATGGATGGATGGATGGATGGATGGATGGATGGATGGATGGATGGATGGATGGATGGATGGATGGATGGATGGATGGATGGATGGATGGATGGATGGATGGATGGATGGATGGATGGATGGATGGATGGATGGATGGATGGATGGATGGATGGATGGATGGATGGATGGATGGATGGATGGATGGATGGATGGATGGATGGATGGATGGATGGATGGATGGATGGATGGATGGATGGATGGATGGATGGATGGATGGATGGATGGATGGATGGATGGATGGATGGATGGATGGATGGATGGATGGATGGATGGATGGATGGATGGATGGATGGATGGATGGATGGATGGATGGATGGATGGATGGATGGATGGATGGATGGATGGATGGATGGATGGATGGATGGATGGATGGATGGATGCATGGATGGAGTTAACTTTCTGTTATTAGTTGCAACTTTAAAAAAATGCTCTCTGTTCTGTAGATATTTTGGAATTTAAAGAACTTGCACAAGAAGCAGAAGAGAAGCGCTTCCCCAAAGTTGACCTATACCAGACAGTTGTAAGCACTGTAGAAGAAGGTGAGAAATGTGCAACCTTGGCTCAACAGCTTCTGAGTCGTAAAGTCAGAACCAGGTAATGTGTTGATATGTATATCTGGACATTCAGTCTCTTCAGTTATTCATAGTTGCTGTTTTATTGTTCTAATCTCTTTTCTTGTTCCTTGGTCCAGCTAACTACAAAATATCAACTATTACAGGTTGATTTTACCTTATACAACATGCGATCGTTTATCTGGCCTCCTGATATCCAGAATGATCTTAAAACTGTTTTTGTTCTGGAACAATTAAAATGAAGTGCCAAGTAATGCCAGGATTGGTGACCCTTGGTTTACATTGACATCAATGGGAAATGAATCTCCCTGAAGAGATAATTCTTCACAAATACATGGAAGGCAAATACAGATGGCATTATCAACACTGAAGTGTTGTGTTTTCATTGTTTTACATGTAGCCATCTCTTAAAAAAAAAACCATGCAAATTTCATCACCATCTAGTGGGAATTGAACATCTCCTAATTTCTGTTCAAGCAAGCTACCAATACACCACCCAGGGCAATGATGTCCCACGTGACTGAAGCTATGCACATGTAGCTCAAAAATTTCAATACCATTTAGATTTGTGCTAGTTGAAGCAATCCAAAGCTTGAAACTTCGTTGTCGTTGGTGGTATAATGGCGGTTTGCTTGAATGGAAACCTGGAGATGCAGTTTCTACTCCTGCTTCAAGGCGATCAAATTTTTAAGTTTTATGAAGAGATGGCTTTTTGGTTTTGATAATCTAAATTGTGGAACAAAAATCTGTGATACCAAATTATTTAGGCAGTTTCAAATGATTTTTTTTTTTTTTTTTTTTTTTTTTGTTAAAGAAAATTAAAGTAATATTTTTCTTAAAGATTTTTGTCATCAAAATTACCTTCTACTCCAATGGTTGGCTGCCCTTTCTGCATGCTGCTGCTCCACACTGAAGATTTTCATCAGGATTTTGACTTGGGCTTAAATATTAATCATGCATTTTTTTGTCATAATTCTTGATGGATGGTATGGTAACAGTTGGTTATTACTGATACTTCTGCTAGAGTAATGCAAGGAAGTTACTGAATGCTGTGCTCTTTTAAAATGATATTCTTAACATTCGTTTTGTCAGGTATGATGAAAAGAGTCCCCTTCTGGTTCCAGATTGATGTTTGAGCCGTATTCAATGGAGAATTAATACAGACAATTAATGTGGACTAGGAACATCAAACAAAGATCTTCGCTCTTTCCACGTTTACAAGTGAGCCACAGAAAAATTATCATTGGCCGCCACCGCCACCGGGAGTCGAACCCAGGGTCTTCCAGTTACGCGCCGGATATGCTTCCGCTAACCAGCATATCCGGCGTGTAACTGGAAGACCCTGGGTTCGACTCGCGGTGGCGGCCAATGAGAATTTTTCTGTGACTCACTTGTAAACGTGGAAAGAGCGAAGATCTTTGTTTGATGTTCAATGGAGAAGTTGGACAGATTTTCTCAGGTAGGTATTTCTTGATGCTTAAGGCACTTCCCAAAACACTGCTCTGAATTGACTGTGTTGTCATTCCCCAAGGGAAGGAAATGTATTGTTTTGCCTCTGGGGGCAGTCACCTTCGCCATGCCACAAAAGCCAGAGTTACTGTTCACTATTTGGTTATATCTAAAAGATTATTAAAAACTACAAATGGTCTTTCCTTGGCAAAAGTAGGAACAGTGAACAGAATTGTGTTTCTTCGCTGCCTTTGCTAGCAGAGTATTTCTATCGGTCTAATTTTGGGTGTCCTATGGGAAAATGGTTTCTTGGATATTCTGTTTACTTAGTTGCTTTTTGCCATTTGGTTGAATCAAGTAACTGAGTAAATTTAAGGCCTATCTCAAAACCACATAGAGTGGCCCTGCCTGTGAGCCTCATGCATGCTTGGCATCAGCAACTAACTCTATGAGTAGTGCATAGAACACCCTAAGTCAAACTTGGAAGAACACTGACATTTAGAACTTTCCCAGTGCTCAGACTAGAAAAAAATGATTGTTGGAAGGTAGCTGTTGTTCGAAGGATAGGCCTAAGTTAAAATTGTTAGTTCGTTGCATTTGTATGAAAGCAGAATAAGTGCAGAAAGCTTATGCACAAAGAAAATTATTGCAGTGCTTTCTCCAAATGTTTAATAAAACTAAATATAATAATTTAATAAATCATTGTGTAGAGGATTTTAGGTAAGTAGTGTGTAAACTCTGGTCTTAAACAGCCCTTAGGAATAGTAAGCTTGGGTATTAGGGCTAGGTGCACTATAGAAAAGGGAAAATGTTACACAGTGAAGTGTGCAACTATACAGCTATCTGGCTGCACTAGAAAGCAGGAACAGAATGCACATGTACCAAACTAAGAGATACTGCCATCAACTGGCAACATTCCAGGCTTCAGCAACCACTCGCACAACTTGGGGGAAGGGAATAGCTGAAGCATACCCAGGTGACTGGATCTCACTGCACGTCCAACTTAACTTGAACTCCTTTCTTTTCACTTAAGCATGCCATTGTACTTGCCATAACCCAACTACCAATATTGTGTTCTTTTAGCAATATTCTTTGTTCCTATCTTATCCCTATCCAAAGTGCCGAAGGAACTACATAAAATCGTAAGGGATTAGGATTTTATATTATATCTTCTTCGAGACTGACTGGGGTGTCCATTGACCACCTTTAAGAGGTTTTGTTGTTCTGAGCTTATCTTTAATGTTAATCCTATGGCAGCTATTTTTTACCAATCAAAACTTGCCATTGCTTGTAGGTGTCTGTTGTTCAGAGATGCCTGTTAACAGATGTTTCACTGTACTGTTAAGACCTTGGCTGATATTTAAGATTTGTTCTTTGTGCATTTGCTTTGTTCAGCATGTACCAAGCATTTAAAGCAACAGGCTTATGATCAGCCTCATAATGCTTTGGTCTGTGATTAGAAAATTTATAAATCATTTATATTGTGGAGTCATATAATATATATTTTTTTCTTTTTTAATATGTTATGCTATCATGCCTTCTTCATTTTTCTATGTGTTTTTAATTACTCGTATATTACCGGATATATTATCACAGATTTTTATCTCATTAATGATGAGATGCAGTTCTAATTAGTTGGTCTATGGCTGACTGACTGTAAAAGTAGTTTCAGCATATCTACATATAGCAAAACAAACAAAAACAAACCAGAATCCTCTGTTGTTAAGTGGGATGGAGGGGGGGGGAGAATAATAACTTAAAAATCCATGAGGTAGGACTGTGGATTTTGCTTCCGTGTTTCATTTTCATTGTGTGGTTTGTTTGTTTGCTTTTTTCATTTAAGTGTTTCACATTAAAAGAAAAAAATCATTTATGGGTTTGAAGCACTTCATAATGACCATTTCAATCAATTTCAAACTTTATACATGCACTCCCTGGGGGCCATGTGATCAGGTCAGAATGAGGTGTTTCAAAATTACAAAAAAGTCTGGGCTTTTTTGTAAAAGTAAGTACCAAATCTTTGAGCTCTGTTTCACTTGTTCTACTCTTGTATTTTTCAGAATTATTTTTGGAACACTTCATTCTGGCGTGATCACATGGCCTCCAGGGAATAACACGCATAAAGTTTGAAATTGATTGAAACAGTTATTTTGAAGTGTTTCAAAACCATAAAAGTTTCAATTACTTCCGATATTGGAGGTTAATTTTTTTGACGTGCATTAATGCATTTGCATTTTATGAACTTACCGTTATGTTGGTGAAGTTCGATTAAAACTTACCATACATGGTTCTTGGCTATTTTTCGTATTTCTTTTATGTAGATGCGGCATGGGGGTTTTTCATTCAGTTTCGGGTCCTCTTCAGTTTTTTTTTTTAGTTGGTTTTCATTGGCCTCGTTACTAAATGAGTTTTTTTTTTCCACATAAACATATATGTTTTTTACCCGAGTACTTTCGGTAACATCCCGTTACCGTCATCTAGGGGACGTTTGCTCCGACCAGCACGGACCGTGTCAGTAGAGCATTTTTGTGGCTCTCGCGGGCTGCATCTGTTATCGGCTATCGCTTCCTCTTGGGTGTTGTGGCAGATCCTTATCCTCAAAAATGCAATAGTGTGAAAACCTTAATTAAAAGAGCATATACGCACTCTGAAAATAGTCAGTTCACTAATGAAGAAATCAAATTCATAAAAAAAAATTGCAGGTAGCTTTGGTTATCCAAACCATTTAATAAAAAAATGGAACACAGAAGAAATAATGCTGTAGTAAATAAAAAGAAATCAAATATCTGAATGGTTTTCCTTACATCAAAAGTACTACTAATGAAATTAATAATATTTGTAAAACGCATAACATTCAAATTGGAGGAAAAGTAAATACCATCAAAAATATGGTAATCAAAAATAATGAAAAAATAAAAATGTTAGAAAAAGCAGGTATTTACTCAATTCCTATTACAGAAAATCTTCCAATGGCATATATAGGAAGTACCAAAAATAAGTTTAAACACAGGTTAAAACAACATGTAAAAATTTGGCAGAAAAAAGAAGAAAAAGCAGCACTTATTCAATATTGTCTGGCTAACCAAAAATATCCTAAATTTGAAAATATAAAAATCATAAAAAGCTGTAAATCCGAAAAACACCTCAGAGTAGCAGAGTCGGTAATGATAGAAAAAAATAAAGCAAAAGTTTGTAACCATAATGACCCTAATATTTTAAGAAACAGCTGGAGGAATTTAATTAAAATTGAGCAAAAAAACGGAAAATTTCGAAAAATGAGATCGGTGAACAACAAGAGATGGCGCCACAACGCCCAAGAGGAAGCAATAGCCGATAACAGATGCAGCCCGCGAGAACCACCGAAGTGCTCTACTGATACAGTCCGTGCTGGTCGGAGCAAACGTCCCCTAGATGACGGTAACGGGATGTTACCAAAAGTACTTGGGTAAAAAACGTATATGTTTATGTGGAAGCGGCAAAAGAAAAAACTCATTTATTAACGAGGCCAATTAAAACCCAAAGAAAAAAAACAACTGAAGAGGACCCAAAACTGAATGAAAAACCCCCATGCCGCATCTACATAACAGAAATACGAAAAATAGCCAAGAACCACGTGCGGTAAGTGTTAATCGAACTTCACCAACATAACGGTAAGTTCATAAAATGCAAAAACCATAAAAGATTTTTTGGTTAGAAGTTAGTTTTATCTACCACTATTTGTTATGAAAAACTTGAATTAAAAGAAAGGTTTCTGTCACACACACCTGTAACTGGTATTGTGGATGGCGCAAATAAATAAATAAATAAGTAATAAAAAAAAAGTGTAAAAAAACAAATGTTTGCTAAAACTATGTATTTATGTGCAGGATAGAGTGGGTGGGGAAGAAAAGACAGTAAAAAATGTTTGCTTAAAACTACTTATTTTACTTTTGCTCATTCCCACTTTTGTAGATTTCCTGATTTCTCCATTTGTTTTCCATAAATGTTAATTTATGAAGATAATTTTCTTTTGTATGGCTGAATAGGTTATATGAAGATTTCATTTTCATGATATAACATGATGATAAGATCAGCCCCATGATGTCTTTGGCACTGATTATTTAAAAAGATTTGTCTGATTATGTCATGATTATACAATGACATTTTTGACTTAAAAATTAAATTTGACAATCTTCTGTTTCATCTAAAGAATCCCCCCCCCTCTCCCTGAACAATGCATGTTAATCCATGTGTGCTCTGGAGGACAGAGAAGGGAAGCACTTAAATGCCATTTGCAGTCCTTGTCTTTTTAAGATCATAACAAAATTTTTATCAGTCCATAAGGGGCCATCCATAAAGTAAGTCTGAGATTACAGAGGGAGCGGGGTTCCTGACAACCAGACCAAATGTGATATGGGGGAGGTTTAGTGACTAGGACGTCCAGCGGCAAAAATAAAGTGGATGGTATTTCTTCGTTTTGTTTTCTCTTTTTTTCTTCTTTTAATAGTTAAAAAAAGTTATGAAATATTTCAGATTTCCAATGATATTTAGCTAAATCAGAATATTAATATTAAGTTCTCGTATTTGTACTACTAAATCTATCATGTTTTGTAGATGGTATAATTGGAAGTGTTGCAACCTTGAATGCGTCCATTCATTTGTAAGTCTTTATTTTATAATGATAAATTCCACATAGCATTTGGGAATACATTAATACATACATACATATTACTAAGCTGTTATCTGAGATTCAGAGGTTAGCTCCAAAAAGGAAATACAAACTACCAGATATTTTTACTTACTGTTGTTGTATCAAACTTCTCCATTTACAGCGATCTTGACATACAACTCGTGCTTCACCGATATCCATTACACGCCATACACAAGATCTTTTATACTTCATACTCATAATCTTTTTCTCATGCAGACACTCCTGAATCTGATCCACCCATGTCTTCCTTGGCCTTCCTCTTCCTTTCCTTCCTGCCACTTGGGCTAAAAAGATTTTCTTAGTAAGCATCTGATCACTCATTCTTTCAACATGGCCAAACCACTGAAGCATATTGGTCTCCACCTTGCTAACAACATTTTGCTTCACATCACACAACTGCAACACATCTTCATTCCTCACACAATCAGACCGTGTCTTGCCACAAACCCCACGTAAGTAACACATTTCTCCAGCATACAAACGACTCCTATGTTTCTTCTGCAGTATCCAGGTTTCACTGCCATACATCAGAGTAGGAACAATTGCAGTTTCATACACAGCCATGCGGGACTCTCTTGAGAACCCATCATTCCTGTGAAAACCTCCCAGAGCAGCTATGACTTAATGCCTAAATAATAAATATTTTCTGAAGCAAACATGTAAATATATGGACGATTCCTTTAAATAATTACATGTTTTTTTCTATTTCCCAACGAACTTCTAAAAGCAGTCGTCAAAAATAAAGGGTGTTGCGGGAATTAGGACGTTCTTTTTAAGGGGGATAGTCAACAATCGGACAAAATGTGACATGGGGAGTGGGAGGATTCTAAAAATAGTAAAAAATCACGGAATTGCATTATGGACGGCCTCTAAGTAAGGTGAATGTAGTATGCGCATAACAGATAAATGTAGGGTGTAGGAAGAGCATTCTAGTTATGTTAAGAAATTTTAGAAACGCAAATGCTTTTGACCCAGCTTATAATAGCAAAATTTTATCTGGGTTATAAGTAGCAGCAAAATTACACAACAAATTTTTATAAACGTTTAAGTACATAAAAAATTATCAGGCAGATTAACTTTCAATAATGGTAATGGGGAAAAAAAATAAGCTGAATATTGTCTGTGAGAAAGCATCAAAGGGAAAATTTCAGAGCAGATATATAGTGATTTAAAATTTGTGAACATTTTTCTCTTTTAAGTGTATCAAATATAGTATATTGATATTTTGTGGTGAGGAAAGTTCTTTCAGCATAGATTTATTTGATGGAAAAGAATCATAGTTGCACTTCTTTGTATGTTTAAGACCTTAGCTGATATTTAAAATCCATTCTAAGTGGATTTGCTGTGTTCAGCATGTGCTGAGAATTTAATGTAACATGATTATGATGAGCCTCGTAATATTTTGGATTGTGATCAGTGCATTCATAGATAAGTGACATTGTGGAGTCATGTAGTAGACCCCGCACCCCTCCACTTTAGTGTGTTGTGCTATCATGTCCTTCTTCATTTTTTGCTGTATTTTATGATAGCGTTTGCATTGCCATCTAGTTTTATGATGACTTTTTATCTCATGGTTCATACACTTTTTGAAAACCTTGAAAAGTTCTTGAATAAAAAAAAATTCATTTTCAAGTCCTTGGAAGTACCGTAATTTCAGGTAAATAAGCCGCACTGGCGTATACATCGCAGAGATAAAAAAAAGGGGTGGAATGAAAAAAAAAATCACCAGAAACGCCGCACCTCCATATACGCCGCACCTTCACAGTAAGGTGGGGTAGTACCACGATGGAGTCTTGAAACCGTTACTCAGATAAAAATATAGTACCTGATCTTTCAAATAATAAATAAAAATATCAATTAAACAAGTTCAATCTGAAGGATAACACTTACCCTACTACCTATTTTATAAAAATTTACTCGGAGAATTCATAAAGCGCTTAAACCAATTATAAAACATTTATACCTCAAGAATTTAAAAAATACTTGCACAACATTCTGAAAATAGCTGGTACACATAGTTTTTCATTCAAATCCATCAAAATTGGAAACTTTACTGTTCGAATTAAAAAGTTTTAAAAGCTAATCATCTAAAAAAACTTTGGGATCGTCCGCATCACTTTCGCTGTCTTCTGGTGTTTCACCGCAGTTTTTAGAAATAATGTTTGCTTCAATGAAGCCCGAAATAATCGTTGAAGTTTTTATGTTTTTTCCAGGATTTGGAAAAGCATATTTATTTACCATTAGCTTAAAATTACACTGCTGGCCACCCAAAATGCAACACCAAAAAGGACACGAAATAGCAAACCAGATTTACTGGACACATAACAACAGATACAAAGATAAAACGATTGAGCTTACAGGCCCGTTCGACTTGCGAAACACGCAGACATCAATAGTTCATGTGGCCCCCATGGCTGACAATAACAACCACTAAACACCGGGGCATCGAATGAAAGAGGTTTTGGATGTGGGCTTGGGGTATTTCGGTCCAGGCTGCTTCCAGACGTTGCCACACTTCATCAGGCGTAGCCGCAGGTGATGCTTGCCGGGCCACTCGCTTGCCGATCAGTGACCAGACGCGTTCGATGGGCGACATATCGGGAGAACAGGCGGGCCACGGCAGCAGTGACACCTGGTGGGCTGTGAAGAATTGTTGCACGATGCGTGCCACATGCGGGGCGCGCATTGTCCTGTTGAAACGTGGCCGCTGGCAGGTCCTGCAGGTAAGGGAGGGCTACAGGCTCCAAAACGTCGAAGATGTTGCGCTGGCAGTTGAGTGTACCGGCGATGCATACCAAAGGGGTGTGGGTGTCATATCTAATTGCGCTCCAAACCATAACGCCAGGCGACGGACTGGTATGGCGATGCATAATGTAGCCGTCACACAGTCTCTCGTCACAGTGCCGCCACACGCAGATCTGGCCATCGTGGTGTTGCAGGCAGAAGTGGGATTCGTCTAAGAAGGCCATGTCGTGCCATTCTGTAGTCCAGGTGCGGCGTTCAATGGCCCACTGCCGCCGCACTCGCCAGTGGTGTAACGTCAGTGGTAATCAGAGGAATGGCCGCCGTGTGACTAGTCCCCGCTCCTGCAGACGACGTCGAACGGTAAGTGCTGACACAGGTTATTGCGCAACACACCCTAACACCCTAATTCCTGTGCTAACGTTCGCGATGTGGCGGTGCGAGCCGTCAATGCCCGCCGCACAACATGCCGGTCCTCTCGTTCGGCAGTGTGCCGCGGCTGCGCAATCGCTCTTGTCGGTCCGTCCATCCCTCTGGCACCCACCGAATCCATACTCGCCTCACTGTGGCTGGATGTCGTCCCACAGGGGCGTCGATGTCTTGGTACGATAAACCACTGTCGCGATAAGCCATTATTTGTCCTCTGTCGAACTCCGAAACGTGCTTGAATGACTGCCGTATTCTGAGACGAGGCCTCAGGAAGCTTCCCACGCACAGGTCTGGCAGCACAACACACTTCCACTACTTACACCCCGGCTTCTGTGCACCCTTCTTATAGTGCTTCTTGGTGGCGTGCCTAGCGCACATGATTTGCATATGCCCTGCAATGCTAATCGTTTGTATGTCCTCTCGCGGGCAACGCATGCTGCGAATTTCAGGCCAATCGGATGCTTCCTTCTTGGTGTTGCACTTTATGGTGGCCAGCAGTGTAGAAGTATAACTTCTGCATTTCGTCATTTTACTTTCCATGATAGCGTAGAACTACCCGTAGCGTACTCGAGAAAATGCAGTTCGGCAAACTGAATTCCACGAACGCACACGTCACTGTTTCAAAAGGGGGAAAGAGAGCGTTAGCCCGGTTCCTCGGAGCGAAGTAGGGATGACGTCAGGAGTTCAAATTCAAAGAGAGTTAGTTAGTTGCTAAGAGCATGAAACAAGGGCGATCCTTGCTAAAAAGATAGATTCCCTGCGAAGTTTCCCCCAGCCACTGATTTTTTCCGAGTTTTATCGGAGTCACCTCTCTCCTGCCTCTACCACCTCAATCCTATAACCTATTATTTTCATGTCTTGTTTTAAGAGGGGGTGGGTGGAATTTATTGCACGTGGCTGTAACATCGTTATTCCATTCCCTCTCTATTGAGATATTTTCCCACGGAAAAAAAGAATGGAACAAGCCAAACGTTTTTTGTTACATAATTTCGCTCCACAAAAAAAAAAAAAAAAAAAAAAAGCTGTATACGCCCATGCTGTATGAGCCGTGTGTGTGGAAAATTTAATTTTGGACTCATATACGTCGCTGCTTATCTACCCCCCGAAATTATGGTACTTAAAAAAGTTTAAGGCCCTGTGAATAGTACTTGAAATTTTGTTTTGTTTTGTTTTTTAAGTAAGGATATGAAAGAGCATGTGTTAAATAATTGTTTGTGCTAAAAAAAAAAGATGCACAGGAGATTTCTGTGTAGTTCTGATAAAAATCACCAAGCTGATCAAAATAGCGCAGAACTCGCGTTCAACTCAGGGGAATGTGTGGACAGCTGGTGCCTTGGCTATGATATCACTACAGAGTAAAGTGTCAGCCATGTGAGTAAAATAAGTGGAATGATGTATTCACAAATTGTGATGGGCTTCTGTTTACTGGGTTAGGGATGAATTTTTGTCAGAGGGTAGAACTTCCAGGAATTGCTTGTGCTTAATGCGTGGACCCTTTGTCTCCTGGCTGCTTTAAGAAATGCATCAAACAAAGTCAAGCATCAAAAATAAAATGTCGAAGCAAACAATAAGTGCCATACCAGTAGATGAATACGAAAATAATGTACCCTTTCAAAATATTCCACAAAATAAAATGGTTTGAAAAAACACCCAGTTAGTTTATTTTAACAGAGTTAAAATAAACTAACTGGGGGCAAGGGGTAACAGGCAGGTCATTGAAGGTGTGCCTGCCCCAGCTAAGATTAATGGTCTGAACTTACTAAAATGCCTAGCTACTGACAGACCGACAGTACAGACATATGATGATTTAAGTTTAAAAAGTCCTTGAAAAGTGCTTGAATTTATTTTGCTTGGAAGAGTATGAACCTCGTATCTACATAATGATGCCTAGAATGCTAATTAAATAGTTGGTCTGTGGCCAACTCACTATGAGAAGTGTGTGAAGATTTGTGCATGTGATGCAGGCAGCACAGAAACAATCCATAGCCCCCATTTCCTGAGCGGTGAGAAAGTAATAATGCTTTTAATATGCAAAAGTCAAGGAACGTGGATTTTTCTTTAGTATGAGGAAGATAAATTTATTAACTTTACTGAGCTATTTTTAAGTTTTCTTCAATCGAGGACTTCACTTTTTCACTGTCTCCATGAGCTTTTAATTTCTTGCAGATGTTTCTGGCCTTTTGGTAACTATCGAGACCTGTTTCCAATTCTTCATTATACGCCTCCTTTGTTTTTGACACAGAAGCATTGTTTTCAGATCACCAGATTCATTTTTTAGTATTATTTAAGTAAAATATATTTAACGTTCTTTAATTTTATTGTTGTCATTGAACCAAATGTTGAATATTGGGCTTATATGGTTTTGCTAGATTTATTGATTGAACTTTTCACTCTGATGTGGTAGATTTCTTTTACAAGTCTTCTTTTGATTTGTGATTCATAATCCAAAATTTAAATTTGATTCCACGTGGCCTTGAAATTACATTTTTTTACGCGTTTTACTGTTGCACTGTTCTGGTCACTTCTTTCAATAGCTGTCTCAGGGGTATATATAGATTGGGGGGGCATAAAATGGAAGTTTTTGAAATCCACCAGATCAAAATAAAAGTTAATGAAAAATAGAAAAAAAATTAAAGCATTTTTTTTCTAATGTAAGTCACATTTTAATCAATAAATAAATAATTAAATTAAACCCTTGGCCTCTCTTTAAATGCACCCCTGAGCTGTCTTATGTTCTTCAATTCTCTTTTTTAATATTTGTGCTGTTTGTCCGATGTATTTGTTATTGCAATCCATTGTTATTTGATAAATGGCATTCCTCTTTTCCTCTTTTCCATTTTGTCTTGTTTTAGAGGGCTATGTGCTATATTGCTACCTTCTTTTCAGCTGTAGTTACTATCTTTATTTCAATCTTTAAGAGCATCCTCATTTTATTGTTTAGTTTTGCATAATTATACCCATTGGTACTTGATAGGTTTACTATTTTTTTATTATCTTTGATAATCGTTGGTTTGATTTTCTTTTCTTTAGTTTGCTCAATACATTAATTATAATTAATTTGAGATAATCATTGTCTATTAAAGTATTTGCCATTTGTGTCATTGCATTTGGATGATTACTTTTGAAAGATAATAATAACCTAGTTTTTTTTATAAGAAAGGTTTCACATGTGTGTGTAGATATGCTTGGTGTGATGGATTGGGCAGAAACAGAAAATAAAAAACTGTTCACTTAAAACTACCTTCTTTTGTTTTGTTAACATCTTTTGCAGAGAATCTGAACTTTTTTTTTATCAGTCTTCACTTGTTTCTCTTCGAAGATGTTATATTGTTCAAAGACCCCTTCTTGTATGTATGTCACAGAGCACCTAGTTTGCATTTCATGACTGTTGCCCACTTTTGTAAATTTTCTCATTTCTCTCCCATTTGTTTATCATAAAAATAAATTTCTGAAGATTATTATTAAATTTTTGTTTAAAGATGGCTGAGTAAATTATGCAGAATTTTTATTTTCATGATATAACATGATGATAAGATCAGCCCCATGATGCTTTTGGCTCTGATTATTTTTAGTCTTGTCTGATTATATCATGATTACAAAATAAATTAGTTGGTCTTGACTTAAAAATTTAATTTGTGTGTCTTCTGTTTTCCCTAAAGGAAAAAAATTTAAAGCACTATATGTTAATATACATCCACATTGCAAAATGGCATAGAGAGAGAGAATGAATGAATTTGGCTGCCCCCTTTGCCTCAGGTGTTTCTTTTTCATAAGGCAAATTGTTTCAGAATCTGCTGTAATTTTAATTTAGGATTTCATATTTTTAGCAAGATTCACACAAAAATTTCTTTTTATATTTAGACTTTTTACTATGAGTTTAATAGCCTAGCAGAACTGAGTTCATCTATGGTTCTTTACTACAGAATGATTATGTTTATGTCTGTGTTGGTTTAAAAAGAATACACTTTGGTCTAGAACACACAAAGTGTATTCTACCCAACGAACCAGGTCACCATCTCTGTGTGCTAGTATTCTACTTTTGTATTTCTCTCCTTTTTTGTATATGCAAATAACAATCATTCAGATGAGACAATTAAGTGCATAACTGAATTCTTGAACATATTATTTTGTCTTTGGTTTTGCAATTTAAACTCTGAGATGATTATGAGCAAAATTCAGATCTTGAACTTGTAACTTTAACTACAGTTTCAAAATTTTCATACTCGTGCATATGTGATTATTTTCTATGATTGAAAAACTTATCTGACCAATAGAACTGTCTTTTTAATTGCATAAACTTTAAGTCATTTTATCTGCAAACTTAAATTAAATGGAAAAGTATTTCAAACTACTTCAGCATACTTCAGTTTGCATAGTGTCATATAAAAGTATATTTGTGCACATGTCATTGTTGTATATGCAATTGGTGAGGTCCTTAAATAAATTTTGAAGGGTGCTTAAAGGTCCTTAAAAAGTGCTTTACTTTTTGTGGGAGAAAAGGGACCCTGGAATAAATAATGCTTATTTTAAAAAAATACAACATTCAGGAATTGTGGATTTATTCTTCAGTGTTTTAATTTCATTTTCAGTTCTAAAGTTGTTTTTTCATTTTGGTGTTTCACATTAAAAGAAAGGTTTCACACACATGTGTAGATTGTTAGTGTTGTAGATGGGACAGAAACTAAGTAAAAAACAAATTTTTTCTTGAAATTATATCCTCTTGTAAACTATTCTCTTGGAAGATGTTATTGTTCAAAGGCCCCTTCTTTGTATGTATGTCACAGAGCACCTAATTTGCGTTTCATGACTGTTGCCCACTTTTGTAAATTTTCTCATTTTTTTCCCATTTGTTTATCATAAAAATAAATTTGTGAAGATAATTATTAAATTTTTGTTTAAAGATGGCTGAGTAAATCATGCAGAATTTTTATTTTCATGATATAACATGATGATAAGATCAGCCCCATGATGCTTTTGGCTCTGATTATTTTTAATCTTGTCTGATATATCATGATTACAAAATAAATCAGTTGGTCTTGACTTAAAAATTTAATTTGTGTGTCTTCTGTTTTCCTTAAAGGGAAAAAAATTAAAGCACTACATGTTAATATACATCCACATTGCAAAATGGTATAGAGAGAGAGAATGAATTTGGCTGCCCCTTTGCCTCAGGTGTTTCTTTTTCGTAAGGCAAATTGTTTGAGGTTCTGCTGTAATTTTAATTTAGGATTTCATATTTTTAGCAAGATTCACACAAAAATTTCTTTTTATATTCAGACTTTCTATTATGAGTTTAATAGCCTAGCAGAACTGAGTTCATCTATGGTTCTTTACTACAGAATGATTATGTTTATGTCTGTGTTGGTTTAAAAACAATACACTTTGGTCTAGAACACACAAAGTGCATTCTACCCAACAAACCAGGTCACCATCTCTGTGTGCTAGTATTCTACTTTTTGTATTTCTCTCCTTTTTTGTATATGCAAATAACAATCATTCAGATGAGACAACTAAGTTGAAAACTGAATTCTTGAACACATTATTTTGTCTTTGGTTTTGCAATTTAAACTCAGAGATGATTATGAGCAAATTTCAGATCTTGAACTCGAAACTTTAACTACAGTTTCAAAATTTTCATACTCGTGCATATGTGATTATTTTCTATGATTGGAAAACTTATCTGACCAATAGCACTGTCTTTTTAATTGCATAAACTTATTTTATCCGCAAACTTAAATGGAAAAGTATTTCAAACTACTTCAGCATACTTCAGTTTGCATAGTGTCGTGTAAAAGTATATTTGTGCACATGTCATTGTTGCATATGTAATTGGTGAGCATACCCTGCCAGGTTTTACCATTTTCCCGTAAAATTTACAGAAACGTGACTTGTTTTACGGGCAAAATGTTAATATTATGGATTTGATGGTTTCCCGAGGTTTATTTTCCTTTTTTTGATGATTTTGCACCCGCTATTAAAACTTTTTTTATTTAGCTTAATCCATTTAAAGTTGAAGCGCCGATGTAAGTTACGAACAACTTTTCAGTTATTATAAATAAGCTTATTCGTAATGTGTTTGTAGTGACATTTGCAGCAGTTTTCCCACGTGTTAGGTTTTGTGTTATTTCAAACACTAAAACTTGCGCCGTGCGTCAACTGATAAGGATAACAACAAGCTGGGCTTGGTTCTCTCTCACTGTCACCCCCTCTCCTTTTTAGGTAATGCATTTTTCATCCCCCGGATCGCAACTTCTGAGGAGGCCAAACTGGGTGTGACTTGCATTGCAGCTCACACTTAGGAGCAGGTGTCTTTACTACTCCTAGTTCGAAATGCGATCTCAGAACGTAGTTATCGTAGAAAAAAATTCAAATGGATTTTAAATCTGTGTAATTTTTAAGCCCAGATCGATACCCAACATGACGAAATTAAGCAAAAACTGTCAGTTCTGGGAAATTAAAAATGCATTGGGTCATGGTTTTGTAACTTCTTCTCTCGTAATAAATTTGACCTAACGGAAGAGTGCTACTAGGAAGTTGAAAGAAAAAGTAAGTCCAATGTTCATTCGAGCCAGTGCTTCTCCAGCAATGATTTATTTTGCTCGTCCGTTAGTAAGTTTGTACGTTTTCCAACCGTGCTTTGTTCGTCTCTCGATAACGCACGTAAAAATATTTTGCCTTGATTCAACCAAATGAACATGTTGCGGTACTATTTTTTCCTCTGCAAATTGCATCTCTTTAAACTGTTACTGATTTACTATAGCAGTTTTACTTGCATTTTTTCAAGTGTCAATAAAATTTGTATTAGTGATTCGCTATGAGCAGCAATATAGAAATGCATATACTGCGGAGTTGCAAAATCTTCAAAAAATGAAAAATATGCATTTTGCTCTACGTGTCGATGTAATTTCAGCGTTTTGCGTGGTGAAAGGAATGATATTACTAATCATATAGCGCCAAGCATAAATCTAATGTTGACTGCGTGAAAAAAAAAAAAAAAGAAAATACGAAATTAACTTCCTTTGTTAAAAGTTATAATGAACTGGATGCGATTCGTACGAAGTGTTTATTCACTTCGTTTTTAGTTGAGCACAATTTACCAATTAGTGTCCTTCAGTCACTCATTTATTTCATTTGACTGTCTCATCGTCCTTCTCTCTGTAACATAATCCCAGCATGAAAATGGTTCATTTTTTAAAATATTTTAGTTTGTTCCGTGACGGCGTGGGATACGATCTTATTGGATTTGGGTGTCAAAGGGTGGAACATCCTTCCCTTGAGATGCAAACCTCCATAAAAATAAGGTTTTATCTCTTTATAGATCATATAATGATAGCATAGTAATGAGAAATTATGAATAGATTCTATTTTAATCGAAATAAACGTGCCAATAAATTTAAACATCTGTAGTCATATCAATTAAAAGTTGATACTTGTTTCAAAGGTAATATATTGTGTTTTAATCGATATGTTCAGTACATTTAATTAATATGCGCGACAAATAATTTCATTGAATATATCGATTAAAATTTTCATCGAACATATCGATTAATTTTTTTACGGATTTTGGTTTCTGAAAGTTGGCAGGTATGGGTGAGGTCCTTAAAGAAATTTTGAAGGGTGCTTAAAGGTCCTTAAAAAGTGCTTTACTTTTTGTGGGAGAAAAGGTACCCTGGAATAATGCTTATTTAAAAAAAATACAAAATTCAGGAATTGTGGATTTATTCTTCAGTGTTTTAATTTCATTTTCAGTTCTAAAGTTGTTTTTTTCATTTTGGTGTTTCACATTAAAAGAAAGGTTTCATACACATGTATAGATGATCAGTGTTGTAGATGGGACAGAAACAAAGTAAAAATCTATTTTTTTCTTGAAATTATATTCTCTTGAAAAATATTTTCTTGGAAGTGTTATTGTTCAAAGACCCCTTCTTGTATGTATGTGTCACAGAGCATCTAGTTTGCGTTTCATGACTGTTGCAAACTTTTGTAAATTTTCTCGTTTTCTCCCATTTTTTTATAATAAAAATAAATTTGTGTAGATTATTATTAAATTTTTGTTTAAAGATGGCTGAGTAAGTCATGCAGAATTTTTATTTTCATGATATAACATGATGATAAGGTCGGCCACATGAAGCTTTTGGCTCTGATTATTTTTAGTCTTGTCTGATTATATCATGATTACAAAATAAATCAGTTGGTCTTGACTTAAAAATTTAATTTGTGTGTCTTCTGTTTTCCTTAAAGGGAAAAAAATTAAAGCACTACATGTTAATATACATCCACATTGCAAAATGGCAGAGAGAGAGAGAGAGAGAGAGAGAGAGAGAGAGAGAGAGAGAGAGAGAGAGAGAGAGAGAGAGAGAGAATAAATTTGGTTGACCCCTTTGCCTCAGGTGTTTCTTTTTATAAGGCAAATTGTTTCAGGTTCTGCTGTAATTTTGTAATTTTAATTTAGGATTTTATATTTTTAGCAAGATTCATACAAAAATTTCTTTTTATATTCAGACTTTCTATTATGAGTTTAATAGCCTAGCAGAACTGAGTTCATCTATGTTTTTTTATTACAGAATGATTATATTTATGTCTGTGTTGGTTTAAAAAGAATGCACTTTGGTCTAGAACGCACAAAGTGTTCTACCCAACGAGCCAGGTCACCATCTCTGTGTGCTAGTATTCTACTTTTGTATTTCTCTCCTTTTTTGTATATGCAAATAACAATCATTCAGATGAGACAATTAAGTGCAAAACTGAATTCTTGAACACATTATTTTGTCTTTGGTTTTGCAATTTAAACTCAGAGATGATTATGAGCAAAATTCAGATCTTCAACTAGAAACTTTAACTACAGTTTCAAAATTTTCATACTCGTGCATATGTGATTATTTTCTATGATTGAAAAACTTATCTGACCAATAGAACTGTCTTTTTAATTGCATAAACTTTCAGTCATTTTTTCTGCAAACTTAAATTAAATGGAAAAGTATTTCAAACTACTTCAGCATACTTCAGTTTGCATAGTGTCATGTAAAAGTATATTTGTGCACATGTCATTGTTGTATATGCAATTGGTGAGGTCCTTAAATAAATTTTGAAGGGTGCTTAAAGGTCCTTAAAAAGTGCTTTACTTTTTGTGGGAGAAAATGGACCCTGGAATAATGCTTATTTTGAAAAAAATACAACATTCAGGAATTGTGGATTTATTCTTCAGTGTTTTAATTTCATTTTCAGTTCTAAAGTTGTTTTTTCATTTTGGTGTTTCACATTAAAAGAAAGGTTTCACACACATGTGTAGATTGTTAGTGTTGTAGATGGGGTGGAAACAAAGTAAGAAACAATTCTTTGTTTGAAGCAGCGAATCTGACCCCCCCTTCCCCCGCTTTTTTTATTCACTCGTTCCTCTTGGAAGACATTATTGTTGAAAGACCCTGCATGGGTGCTACAGAGCACCTAGTTAACTTTTTATGTTCAATTTTGTAGATTTTTTCATTTTTCTCTCATTTATTTTTCATAAATGCAGATTTTCTGAATATCTTTATTAGTTTTGAAGATGGCTGAATTTTGTAGATGTGTTCAATGTAGAATCAATTTTGTAGATTTTTTTCGATGATATAACATGATGATAAGATCAGCCCCATGATGCCTTTGTGCTCTGATTATTTTTTGTCTTGTCTGATTATATCATGACCACATAATGAATCAGTTGAATTTTGGCTTACAAATTAAATTTGTGTTTCTTTTGTTTTGCCTTAAATGTAGATTTTGTGAATATTGTTATTAGTTTTGAAGATGGTTGAATAAATCATGCAGGATTTTTATTTTCATGTTATAACATGATGATAAGATCAGCCCCATGATACTTTTGTGTTCTGATTATTTTTTTATGTCTTGTCTGATTATGTCATGACCACATAATGAATCAGTTGAATTTTGGCTTACAAATTAAATTTGTGTATCTTTTGTTTTGCCTTAAATGTAGATTTTGTGAATATTGTTATTAGTTTTGAAGATGGTTGAATAAATCATGCAGGATTTTTATTTTCATGATATAACATGATGATAAGATCAGCCCCATGATACTTTTGTGTTCTGATTATTTTTTTGTCTTGTCTGATTATGTCATGACCACATAATGAATCAGTTGAATTTTGGCTTACAAATTAAATTTGTGTATCTTTTGTTTTGCCTTAAATGTAGATTTTGTGAATATTGTTATTAGTTTTGAAGATGGTTGAATAAATCATGCAGGATTTTTATTTTCATGATATAACATGATGATAAGATCAGCCCCATGATACTTTTGTGTTCTGATTATTTTTTTATGTCTTGTCTGATTATGTCATGACCACATAATGAATCAGTTGAATTTTGGCTTACAAATTAAATTTGTGTATTTTCTGTTTTGCCCTTAAAGGGGAAAAAAAAAAAAAAATCAAAGTGCTGCGTGTCAACACCTATCTGCACTGCTGAAGGACAAATAAAAATAACTTCTTTGTCCCTTTTGTCTCCAGGCATCCCTTTAACACCATGCAAATTGTTTTAGGTTTTGATGTAATTTTAATGAAGGACTGTGTATTTTGGGAAATATTCACTCAAATATGTCTTATTATTATTATTATGAGTATAATTAGCTTGCAGAATAGTTCATCTGTGCATCAGGATTATTGTTTTCATATATGTGTATTAGTTTAGAAAAGTAATTAAAAGAGAGAAAGCTTTTTGTTAAGTAAAAATATTCATGCCATAATTTACTTGATTGTGCAGTACATATTCAGTGCAAAATTTATATTTTTATGCTGTGTTACTTCATCACAATCTTACTGTGTTAGTTCCTAACATTCAGCATCTGATCCTTTGAAGTGTTAAATGGATTTTAAGCAATTTGAAATGGGATTAGAAAGTACACTGAGTGGTTTTTTTTTTTAAATGAAAATCATTACTGTCATGGAGTTCCCATTCAATATGGAAAACAAGAAAAATCTGGAATTCTCAGGGATGTTGTTTTTTTTTAATCGAGGGGTACTTTGCCCAGAAAACTCTTTTTCGGATTTCAAACTTTTGTTTGCAATTTCTGCCTGCCTAGAATTTGATAGACCTTGCTTTCAGTTACATTATATATTCAGTGCAAAATTTATATTTTTATGCTGTGTTACTTCATCACAATTTTACTGCGTTAGTTCCTAACATTCAGCATCTGATCCTTTGAAGTGTTAAATGGATTTTAAGCAATTTGAAATGGGATTAGAAAGTACACTGAGTGTTTTTTTTAAATGAAAATCATTACTGTTGATGGAGTTCCCATTCAATCTGGAAAACAAGAAAAATCTGGAATTATCAGGGATGGTTTTTTTTTTAATCGAGGGATACTTTGCCCAAAAAACTCTTATCAGATTTCAAACTTTTGTTTGCAATTTCTGCCTGCCTAGAATTGGATAGACCTTGCTTTCAGTTACATTACATTTTCCCTTTATTTTTTAAAGAAGATGCAAAATTGAATTTTAAAAATTACCTGTTATTGAATTTTTGCTCAATTTCTGCAGACGGTTGCAACATGGAACAATTGGGCACAATGGTTTGACACACTCCTTGGAGAAACACATCACAAGAGAACCAACCGAACAATGAATCTTAAGTCCTTTATCTGTTGGTTCTCTTGTGACATGTTTCTTTGAATAACAGCCATTCCATCATTAAGCTTAGCTACATTGTGTTGTAGAGAAACTGAAATTAATCAACTTACAGATTTTTTTTTATGTATGGCCCATTTTTATGGAATGTATTAACAAAATTCTATGTGGGTAGTATTCACAAAAGTTCATGGAATTATGGTACGAAAAATAATGTGCACATTTAGTTTAGTTGTTACTCATATTAATGAAAAACAGGTAATTTCAGAAAGGCAAATTACTTAAAGAATTTACAAATGTGTGATTTGGTGAGAAAATGCATCACCTAGTTTACAAAATTTATGACTGTCCAGTTTTGTGGAATTCTGTATTTCTCCTCCATTTGTTTTTCATAAATGTAAATTTGTGAAGATTATTAATTTTTCTTTGAAGATGGCTAAATAAATCGTGCAAAATTTTCATGATATAATATGATGATAAGATCAGCCCCATGATGTCTTTGGCTCTGATTATTTTTAAAGTCTTGTCTGATTATATCATGATTTCATAATAAAACAGTTAATTTTTGGCTTAAAAATTAAATGTTTGTATTTTCTGTTATGCCTTAAAGGGGGGAAATTTTTCAAAGCACTGCATGTTTATTGTTAATACATATTTGCGCTGCAGAAACAAAGATTTGTTTGCCACTTCTGTCTTTAGTCTTCCATTTCACCAGACAAATATTGTTGGAGGTTCTGAAGTAATTTTACGTTATGACTTCATATGTTTAGCAGGATTCACAAGTTGTTTTTTTCTTTGTTGTTTTTTATTTATGATTATTCAGTATTCTTGTTATGAGTTTCATAGACAAGCAAAAGCAGCTATGGGTCTATGCTACAAAGTGATCATATTCATGTTTGTGTATTGGTTTAAAAAAGTGGGAACAGGTGATTTTTGTTGAAAATGACTTCATCAAAGGTGAAATTATTGAAACCAAATTCATTGAAAGAGTACTTCACTGGAAGACTAATTTTTAGAACTTATGAAATGAATTTATTGAAATAAGTTTTTTGATGAATTTGTTCAATAACTTGCACATGCAGTATTATAGTATTTTTTAATAGTAACCATAAAGCATTGCATAAAAGATGCTCATGATCAGTGGTAAATAGTTGGTATGGACTCTTTTTTTTTTTTTTTTTTTTTAATATCAGGGTAAAGAATATTATTTTTTGTTGGTGTAATATTTAATGAAGGGTTTTGTTGTTGTCGACAATCTGATTTTAGTATTGGAGTACAACCTATTTAAATTTCTTAATCATTTTGAAATGATATAAACTTTTCCAATTTTTTTAGTGAATTTAAAATGGTTTAGGAGCCTTCATGAAGTATGTAGTTTTGTTGAAATAGGTTCTGTGATCCTTATTTTCTATTGTAATTATAATGTTTGTTGCCATTCATGTAGTCCTAGTGTATTGAATTTTCAAGATTTCAGAGCACATGTTTGTCCCTAAAAAGCTCTTTATTGCTTTCAATTTCTTAATCTTATATCTCATTTGTATCCTGAAAAGTGTAAATTATTTTGAATTTATCATTTTCAATTACATGTCAGAATTTTCAAATTTTAAAAATGAAATTTTATTTAAAAGAAATTCGAGATTCTGGATAAACCGGTAAAAATAAAGCATGCCTCGTGTAGTAAATTTGCTTGAATGTGACATTTCCCTTTTTGGTTAATCATTCATGGTCATGATCTCCATCCTTTTATGCTTTTGTACAGAAATCGACAGTCAGGAGAATGCAAACAACCATCTCGTATCACTTTGGATGATCTTCAGATTTTTCACCAGCAGTTGTCAACTCTTGCATGTGATATAAAAGAGTCATTGCATGTCAAGGTTTGTTAAAAAAAAAATTATAATACATTAGTGCACTTTAGTTATTTTATAATTACACTAATTGACATGATTTTTTACCTCCAGCAATATTTTTGCTGTTTTTGGTCATTTTTTATGTGTATAAAATTTTCGGAAGTGATAAAAAAATTTTTCGCATCACATCACAGTTTCTGTAGATATAGGTTTCTTGTGTTTATAACATAATACATATTTCTTACTACAATTTAGTTAAGGAAATACAGCACTGAACTGTTGTATAATGTACAATCAGTGGGGCCCATATGAGTACTTCTATGGGGGGCTAAGAAAAATCTTTACCTCCTTCAAGGCTGTCAAACATTTCAATAAATGTACAAGATACTAAAATACAACAAAAATAATTGATGCAATCAATCATTAATATCTTATTTTAAAAAATGCTTTAAAAAAAGGTTTCATCTATTTTAGTGTTTTAAATTTATAAAAAAAAATTGGCTATACCAATGGCCCCCTCCCCTGCCCACCATATAGATGCCCTTGTGTACAATATAATTGTTGTGCACAAGCGTAATGAGTAATATGTTTGTAGGACACTTATCTGTTACATAATGAAACACTTCCTTTTTGCTCACAGATGGCAATAGTGTCTTGGAGAGTATCATAATTAAACTATGAACATGCTCACACAAAAGCTGTTTCAGTTATGGAGTCAGAGTTATACACAGTCATATCAGAACAATATGACTACACTCAGAATCACAGCATATCTGCCCAGGTGCATCAGAGTGCATGTGACAAGGTCGACCACACAGAGATATAAGCGGCCGGCCAGGACAAATGAGCCATAGTGTGTGGCGTAAGCACAATGGGCAGAGGTAGTGATTTGATGGACATTCAAAAAGGAATGATCATCAGCTACTGAGCCAAGGGTGGAAGCATTCAGAAACAGCAGACTTCATGGGCTGTTCACGAGGTGCTATAGTAAGGGTGTACCAAGAATGGTCCGCTGGCACACCGAGTACCTCCCGACGTTATAACTGTAAAGCCCCAAAGGCCATCAACCCCAGAGGAGAACATCTGTCAACTGGTAAAGGGCAATCAGTGCAGAACAGGGCAGCAATTGACCTCACAAATTAATTCTTGGGCACACAGGTATGTGTCCCCTATAACAGTAATGCGAACCCTGTTATGCATGGCTCTCCAGTGTCACCACTGCAGCAAGGTGCCCTTGTTAACCTAGGTCCATCGGCAACAATGCCTGAAGTTCGCATGGGACTATCGTCATTAGACAGTGGAAGAAGGTTGCTTTCTCTGACAAATCAAGGTTGCTACTCCACAAAGTGACAGGTGGTGGCGGATACAGTGCCAGACACACAATAACCAACACCCGGACACACTTGTCGGTCAAGTACCGGCTGGCGGTGGCAGTGTGCATGTCTGGGGGATATTTTCCTGGTATGACCTGGGACGTCAAGGGCTATTTGTTCGTCCTCGTTAACCACGTGCATCACATCATATTGGACGTTCATCCTGGTGGTGATGGTGTCTACCAACAGGACAATGCGCCCTACCATGTCGCTAAGGAGGTGCGTGACTGGTTCCAGGAACATGATAGCAGTATCTTCATTCTCCCTTGGCCAGTGAAATCGCCTGACCTCAATCTCTTAGAGCACTTGTGGGACTATTTGGATTGGCAGGTTCGATGTGCCGACCCACAACCGCATCATCTCTGGGACCTCCGTGCTCTGCTGCAGTCCAAATAGGCATGTGTGCCTCGGGCAACTTTCCAGGGCCTCAGTCCATGCCTCGCCATGTCATCCTGGCCAAGGATTGTTATTCCCATTATTAGGTAGGTGGTTGTATTATTCTGATACAACTGTGTAACACTGAGGTGCCAAAAAAAAAAAAAAAAAAAAACAACTGGTACACCACTCTAATACTGCATTACCTCCTTGTTATCGGATAACAGCAGCAATGCAATGGGACATGGACCCCATGAGCTCTCTGTAGTGCTGTGGAGACAGTGCCATACCATGCTTCGCTTCTTGGCGAGTGTCCCACAATTCCGTAATATTAGACTGTGGAGGATTCCTGGCTTTGATGGCACATTGAACAGCATCCAAAATGGGTTCCATGGCATTTTAATCCAGTGAATGAGGTGGGGCCAAGTCAGGATGACAAACTCCATGGAATGTTCATCCCCACCATAATCGGGGTGACTGTGGATGTGTGCAGTGTCACATTGTTGTGTTGAAAGAGGTCACACCGATTGAAGTGGATGCATAACATGATGAGTGCAACTGATCCCCAGGGATGGTTATGTAGGCTCTTCTGGTCACAGTGGTCTGCAGACGTATGAGGGGTCTTAATGTGTGTGCCAACTAAAAACACTCCACACCATAACAGAGCCACCACCGGCCTGCACTGTCCCTTGTAGGCATGTGGGATCCATTGCGTCGTGGGGTTGTTGTCACGCTTGGAGCCGGCCATCTGCCCAAAACACTCGGTACTGTGGTTCGTTGGACCAGGATACATATTTCCAGTCATCTTGCGTTCAACGGTGGTGTTCCCGAACCCACGCGAGGCACACAGGCTTGTGTTGTTCGGTCAGCAATGACACCCAGGTGGACTGTCGGCTCCGGAACCCCATAGAACACAGGGGACTGTGCACTGCTCGAATGCTGATGCTACTACTGGCCCCTGCATTGAATTGAGCTGTGATTTGCAACAATGTTGCACGCCGCGCAGGTGATCTGATGGATGTCAGACACCACTGTCCACAATTGTACAGGGCTTTTCTGTGGCCACACCAGTCTTGCACTCTGGATTTTTTTCTTGAGTTCGTGTAGTCTAGGTACATCCATGAAATTTGGCCGTGCAAATCCTAACTTCATGGTCATTTCCGAGATGGAGTGACCCATCTTCTGGGTGCCAACTATCATACCACATTCAGAATTACTTAAATCCTGATAAGCTACTATCTGAGCTTCGAATGCTACTTCCTGAGCTGGAGGAGATATCTGCCTCTATGTATATGTCATTTGCGGATGATACCATTTACCGCCTGGGTGTGATGGCATGTAATGGAAATGGTAATGCCCTCCCGAGTTTTTTTGGCACCTCACTGTAGTATGAACACATTTGCTGTTGAACGGTGTTTATTGGAATAGTGTGTTTATCTTCTGTGTTTGGACTACCATTGTATTGTTACGATGCTAAAGCAAAGGAAGTGTCTGTATCACCCTGACAACTTCTGCTAGTTTTGTGGGTAGATTTACAACAAAAACTCAGTGGAAGGAAATCTACAGCATTACTGAACTTGAATATTCTTTGTACTTTGGTTGCAAGAGTGGTGATAAGGACCTAGACTGGGCCACACATATGTGTTGTATTACCTGCACAACAAATCTGATGATGTGATTAACTGGAAAACTCAAAAGTATGCCATTTGCTATACCTATGATGTGGCAAGAACTGCATGAACGCATTGCTGATTGCTATTTTCTGTACCATGAAAATATCCAGGATGCCAATAAATAAATAAATAAATAAATAAAACACAGCGTCAAATATCTGAACATATTATCTGCAATAAAGCATGTTCCACGTAGTGAAGACCTGCTAATACCAGTTCCCCCAAAATCATGGAATGAAGGAACCAGTGGTGAAGATAGTGCAAACGATTGCATTGCAAACTTTGCTGAATCTTCCATTAACAAGTATTCAGACTACCAACCAAAAACTGATAGCATTCCACATTTAATTAAGCAAGAAGATTTGAGTGATTTAGTTTGTGACCTAAAGTTAGCCAAAGCACAGGCTTAGCTCCTTGTCCCCAGGTTACAGAAGTGGGAATTTCTTGAAGCATGAACTAAAATAACAGCATATTGTGAACACAGTGAAGTGCATTCCAGTATTTCAGAATGGAGTATGGTATATGTTTCTGTACAGATATTGTTGGTCATATGATAGAACTAGGAATTGAACATAATTTTAATGAATGGTGCATATTGCTTGATGCATTGAAATTAACTTTGAAAGCAGTTCTGCTGCATAATGGGGGGAAATGTTCATCAGTTCATCTACTTCATTTGCCAGCTTAAAAGAAATGCGCAAAAGTGTGTGAAAAATTCAGTGTGCAGTACAGTACCTTGACTACCATTGGTGTGTCTGTGGCGATCTTGGAAAAATTACAGGAGGTTTCACAAAATGCTGTTGTTTTTTGTGGTGGTGGGACAGTTGGGCAACAGAAAAGCATTTATTGTGTAAAACTGGGAAAAGAGAAGCAGATATTTACCTGGAACAAAGAATGTAAAATACATTCGACTAGTTGAATAAAAAAAGGTTCTTCTTTCATCTGTACGTATAAAGCTTAGTTTAATGAAGAGTTTCATTGAGGCTTTAGATGAGAAAGGATGTGGATTCACCTACCTCATAGATGTTTTTCCCAATATAACAGGTGCAAAACTGAAGGAAGGAATTTCCTTTGGACTCCAAATAAGGAAACTTCAGAAAGATGATGATTTTTGAATGAAGCTACAGGATACAGAACTGGCTGCTTGGTGTTCTTGTAAAGCAGTTTTGCTTGGATTTCTTGGAAACAGGAAAGAAGGCAATTGTGAATTTCCGGTGTCAGTTTTACTACAGTGTTATAAAGATGTGGAATGTCAAATGTTTTTGAAGATTCAATTTCTCCATTCACATCTGGGTTTTCTTTCCTGAAAATTTGGGAGCTATGAATGATGAGCAAAAGGAATGCTTTCATCAGAACATATCCACAATGGAAAAGTATTTCCAGTGTCACTGTTATGCTGCCACGGTGGGATATTACTGTAGTTTTCTTAAAAAGGACTGTGTATAATGGACTACAAGAGAAAAAAAGAAAAAAACTATCTGCAGTAGGCCTTTCTAAGGACATAGAAAATATGTAGTACCTGGTATGATAATATAATTAGCAGCATTGTTGTTTTTTTACATGAAAGAACTTCATGATGAAGATTGCACATTAAATGTGTAGTTATATGGTACTGGAAATTGGTCATTCATGATGATATTAAAATTTGAGTATATCTTTTGATGCAGATGTGACAGACACAAATTAAATGGAATTTTTGGAAGCAGCACTTCAATTTTTTTAGAATCTGCAACTTTCATTCCAGAGGTATGTTTTTTTGGTTAGTGTTATTATTTTGTACAGGTAAATGTTGTTTATTTTATGGCAAATATTTTACCCACTGTTACTATTGCTTGTTTTTGACTACTAAATTCAGCTATTTAGAGATGGCTTTCTATATCTGTTGATGAACATATTACTGTGTTTTTCTCAAGTTGAGTAAAATCAATTATTTGAAAATGAGAGAATGGGGATCTACATCTTCTAATGATCATGCTGTTACTGCTGCCTGCCATAACTAAAAATTATCCTTGGTACATGTCCTTGGTTAGTAGCAGTTTACATAAGCCAGCAGTATAAATCTCCCCTTTTTATTTGATGAAGTTTGCCATCTTGTTGGATCTAAAGCAAAATAGTTTTGAGCACGAACTTACTCCAGATAAATGGAGGAACTATGTTTTAATGCCCATTTAATAGAAGGAATAAGATGTTCAGGACTGCAGTAAATACTAGGGCATAAATCTAATTTAAGAAAATGTCAGAAGTACCTTGTGTTTGGTGCTTTTCTGACTTCTAACACTGTTATGTTTTAAAACTTGACAAACTACGTCTGGGAATTATAGAGGGAAGGGAGTAACAGAGTATAATCAGGTGGTAATAACTGGGGGAATTTTTGATGTACCCAGTGTCAGTGTGGCTGAAAAGGAAAATTCCTTTTTGAGACTGGTATGGCTCGTCCAGCAACAAGTCATATCACCATACAGAAGAGTAAGCATAACACTGCAGAAATAAAGATGCTGAGGTATGTATGAATTCATGGTATTACCTGAAAGGACAGAATTACAAATGAGATGATAAGAACATACACAACAGTTAAAATAACTGGTTTAGGAAGACCCATTAGCAAGATTGCACCAATACCAATATAATGTACACTGCCAGAAAGTGAAAAAAGAACACCATTAAAAATTGCAGCTGCATCTTTGAGATTTATGTCGTAACAACAGCTTGTTAAGAAAGGAAAGTGATCACATGTGTGAAGTGATTCAATGTTTATTTTACCTTTTAATGTGTATTACAGTTTACAGAAAGCACATTTTAATGAGGTGTTGCACCTCCTCCAGCATCAATACAAGCTTCCAATTTTGGCATGCAATCGGTCATACAAATGCTGGATATCACGCTGGAGGACAGCATCAATACAAGCTTCCAATTTTTGCATGCAATCGGTCATACAAATGCTGGATATCACACTGGAGGACAGCATTCCTTGTGCTTCAAACTTGGACGCATAATTCATAATGGTCGCTGCTTGCATTGTATATTCCATGTGCTTTCAAATTGGACGTGTAATTCAGAGATGGTCGCTGCCTGCCGGGGTCCGCAAAAGAGTCTTTGTCCGATCTAGTGCCAGACATGCTCAATCGGAGACAAGTCCGGAGAGTGTGCTGGCTAAGGGAGTTAATTCACAGCCTGAAGAGCATGTTGAGTTGTGCAGGTGGAGTGTGGGCGTGCCTTATCCTGCTGGAATATCACATTTGGGATCACACTCAAAAATGGCAGGACAACTGGCTGCACGATGTCGCTGACGTACGTACTGCTATTCACTGTGCCCTGTACAAACACTAGACTTGTACGAGAGTAATAGCTGATTGCTTGCCACACCATGATGCTCGGCGTGGGGCCTGTATGTCGTTGGCGGATGCACAAGGTCTGCAGCCACTCACCTTGTCACCTTCGAGCGCATACATGATCGTCAGATGCTCCCAAGCAGAATCTGCTTTCATCACTGAAGGCCATTCAACCCCATTCTTCCCTCCAATGAAATCATTCTTGACACCACCACAGATGTGCTCAATGGTGACCAGGGGTCTGTGGTAACCATGCCAGTGACACGTGTGCCCGTAGTCCTGCTTCCAACAAGTGATTCTGTATCGTTCTGGTATACACCCTCAGTACGACAGAGGATCAAATTTGTGATGCCGTAGCTGTCAGCTCTGCCAATGCTGTCCTCCTGATACGCCGATCCTCTCGTGCATCTGTAACTCTGTGTTACCCGGAGTGTGTGAATGCTCCTCTGACCACCGATGCCACCATCTTACCATGGCCAATACATCTCGTTGCACTCGGTTCGCAATTTGATGAAAGGACCAACCTCTTTCCCACGGACCCACTATATGGCTTCGTTCGAACCCCGATAACTGAACAAATGTTGCAGACCTGTGTCATCCAGGCAGGGTAGCTTCTTCAACGAGCACTGAACAACACAACACCAGACGAATTAATTCATTCTGCACGCCTTAGTCCTTAAATACGTGCTGTGTACATTTGCATGTTGTCATCCACAGTTACATCATCATTTGATCCAATGACATTCCAACTTGAATCACAGTTTCAACGAGCACTGAACAACAGGACACCAGACAAATGACTTCGTTCTGCATGCCCTAGTCCTTAAATACCTGCTGCATACATTTGCATGTTGTCATCTGCAGTGACATCATTATTTCATCCAATGACATTCCAACTTGAATCACAGTTTATGTTGCCCTTAACAATTAACATAAAATATAATATGACGTTTCTACCAGCATTCCTTCTGGGTGTTCTTTTTTCACTTTCCAGCAGTGTATATTAAGAAGAAATGAAGGTGGGATGTGGATAGCACATGAACACAAAGCTATTAGGGAAATGGAGTACTGGTGGACCAAGGATGCAATGAAGGAACTGTTTAAAAAATAATATTAAAAGACAAGAATATGTAAAGAGAGATAACAGTGTAGAAGAGCTAGATCTTCTAAGGTGACATCCCACAATTTGACAAATAATGCTGCAAGAGGTTTTTTTTTTATTTATTTATTTATTTATTTAAGTGTTTGTTTGAGCAACTTTGTTTTTGTGTTGCATTTTGTGTGTTGTTATGAAGTTCTTATCCACAATTAAGTTGTCAGTTACACACCTATAATGTTATTTTGCCCTTTATATGATCTCAAGGTTTTTTTTTTCTTTCATGCATGTGTATTCCAAAGTAATTTTTTGCCCCAGTTTTTGTTTATTTTTTTCCCTTTTCTCATTCCTTAAGAGGTTTTTCCTTTGTGTGTATGTATGTTGGGGTGTGCTAGTTCTAATGTTAGTTTTTTTCTTTCTTTTTTTTTAGATCAAAATTATTAGTTATGTTGTTTTGTTCAAGCAGCTTTTTATCTCATTTTTTAGGCTTTCACCTTTTTTTATTTCAGACACTGTGCTCACCACTAATTTTTGTGTCCGTGGTGCAGAGGGCCTAGTGCTAGCTCCTTTCTTGAGCCTGCTTTATTTATAATTTATTCATGTAGTGATATTTTATTGGGGATTTTTCAGAAGGTTTATTCTTTATATATTTTTTTTACATGTGATACTCATTTAATTTTGTAAAGTCTGTTATCTTGATGCTTAACATGATGATTTTATGAATGCTTCTGTGTTCATGAGCAATGAAATCCTTTTTCTTCTAAACAAATTCTTTTTTGTTCCTTCAGCACACAAAATGTTCTTTAAACAGCCATTTAAAAAGAAAAAAGAAATGAAATTGAAAAAAAACATGCACCACAATCTACATAATCGTGTGGTGCAAGCAGACACAGTAACATCTTGTTTTGTCTCTGACAAGACTCAAGAACTGGTGTCCATTCCATGAATGATCTTCACTTTTATACTGATAACATTTGTGTGGTTCTGTATGAATAATTTGCTAAGAGTATTTTGTTGTTACTGTGGATCAAAGTGCAAAGCTTTTATCATAAAAAAATATGTATATAGTGGAATTTTAATTTCAAAATGCAAGAAATTAAAATTCCTAGTTAAAATTGAATCTATGGTGGACATTACTACAAAACATTTTTGCTGCTGTTTTAAATGCTTCCATAATATTACTTAGTTACTAAATTTTTTTATGCTTTTTCCTGTTAAAAGAATATCATTAAAACCAGGTATGCCACTAAGTTCCTATTTTACTTGACATTATCAGTATAACTTTTACTCAGGGAAATAGGAATTTCCCCCATGGATTGTTGCTTTCTCTCCTTTCTGCCGTTTACATTTGTAATCATGCATCCTCATGTGAAAGTTGAGTTCTGAAAGAAATTGTGTGTATGTGTGTGCGATATTTTACATTTGACTTAATATCGATTTATTTTATGTTAGGACCTTTTGGACAGAGTTCTTAAGTTCAAGAGTGATGCTAAGGAAATTCTTTTAGAAGAGATGCCTGATTCCAAAAAGCTTGAAAAATTATTAGATCTGAGTTTGGGTTATGATGTTGACCTTCCAGAAGTTCCACAATTGAGACAAGTAAGAAAATGGTTCTATGCTTTAAAATGTGTGTGTGTGTGTGTGTGTGTGTGCTCGCTCAAAGCATTTTCATTCTGAAAATGCTCAAATTTGTCAATCACATACAGTTTCTTCACAAAATGAAAATTTTGAAATCATCTGGTTAAGCAAAAAATGAAGGTTTTATAATTATAAGTCACTGAATCTGTCCAAGTTTCATTTCATTTATTACATTTTAGTTGTTACAGACATGGTATTACATAATCATAAATATATAACACAAATAATATATTTTTGTAACAACAGGGAATGAGGAGGGAAAAGGCTGATAGGCCTGACGTGCCCTCTTCTCCCACAGCATCAACATTTTCATGAAAATAAAAATAAAATGCAAAAAAACATAAACAAGTCAAGTCCACATAATATCAAACACAGCTAGGGTGGTGCTATCAATTAATAAAGGTAATAGTACATTATGAGCTTTTGGTCAGTAAGAAATGCCTGAGTTTTCCTTTAAATATATTAATATTATTAAGTGATATAATATCAGTAGGAAATGTATTCCATAATGCAGGACCAATATAATTAATAAATTATCTAAATCGTTCTGTTAGTGGAAACATGGGGATTAATGTTGTTTTATGTCTCGTGGAATAATCATGACTGTGAGTACTTATTGTAATTAAATCTTGGTAATAACCATTTTTAATTCTCAAAAACATTAGTTTACCTATACTATAGATATGCAATTGTTGAATAGTTAGTATATTGAAATCGTTTGGACTGAGTCTAGCCTGAAAGACTGTATTTGAAAATAGTGTTTTGTAGTTTAAATTGTAGAAGTCTTATGAATCTATTTTGTAATGACTTAAGTTTTTTCATATTGTATAAAGTAGTCAATCCCCAAACAGATATGCAATAGATTAGATGAGATTGAATTAAAGTGTAGTATAATAAAATCATTAATTTTGGGGTTAAATTGGCCACTGCACTACTAATAACCCCCTACATCTCTTGAGATCTTATTAGAAAGGTAGTCAACATGTGAATTCAATTTTAAATCATGCTGAATAATGATACCAAGATAGTTATGACTTTGAACCACTTCTATAGATGATCCAAGTAAATTAATATTCTGAATTAAGGAAGTTGGGTTTGATGTACTTGAAAAAATCATTACTTTTGTTTTGTTAGTATTAATAGCCAGATCATTTTTAGTTAACCAATTAGTGATAGATGTAAAATGGACTTGTAGTTGTCGCACCAATGTCTCAACATCATTTCCATGTATTGAAATGGTTGCATCATCTGCATATAAAATGATATCTGAATTGTGTAAACAGGTACAGAAGTCATTAATATAAATACTGAATAATAATGGAGCAAGTACCGAGCCCTGAGGGACCCCTGAAATGACTGATTGTAAGTTAGATCTGGTATGTTCAATTTCTGTATATTGGTGGGGACCAGTGAGATAGTTTATAAATAGATTATGTAATGTACCCCGAGTACCAATTGCGTACAATTTTGATAATAATAGGTTATGATTTAAAGTATCAAATGCTTTTGATAAATCGATAAAAAGTCCCGATGTAAATTTATTATTAATAGAATTAGATTAAATTTTATCTTTTAAGTGTAAAAGGGCGATCTCTGTTGAGGAATTTGGTAAAAAGTCAAATTGATTTTTGTGCAAAATTTTATATTTTTCAAGTTGTTGGGTGAAAGGTCTGAATGTGAATCTGGTAACACTTAGCAAGGGTCAAACATTTTTTTTTTTTTTTTTTTGCTCATTTAGTCTCCTGGTATGAGAATTCGCTAGTCCCAAATCTTAGTTTTATCTAGTCCCAAGCACATTAGGATAAAGTAAAGTTCTGATTTAGGAAACGTCAATTATACAAACTATAATAGTGGACAAAACACTCTTTATCTGTCCTACCAATAGAGTCTACCCACATCCAAACTCAGGGATTGTTTGCTGATCAACACCGGAATAAATACTGGCAATGTGTTATTTGGTTTGGTGAACCGTGCTTCACATTGTTTCCCACCGCTGGTAGAGTGTACATCAGGTGAAAACATGAAGTGTACCACCCTGACTTTTGGTTCTGACTGTTAAGCATGGAGGTGGATCCATGGTGCTGTATGGCATCCTTTAGGACCATTGTGTAGGATTGTGTCATATCTGCAACGTATGAATTCATTCTTCTACACCCAATGTTGCAGGTACTGTTGCCCTAATGGCTGTCCCTGGCTGGTTTCAAGCAGATAATGTACCTGTGCATTATGCAAAATTTGTCAAGTTGTGGTTTGCACCTCATGAGGACAAAGTACTGCTACTATCGTGGTCACCTCAGTATTATTGAACATTTGTCAGGATATCTGGATCGAAAGGTCAGATCCCACTTTCCACCGCCAATATCATTGACACAGTTGGGACATATTAATAATTTATAGGAAAAATAGTCTCAAATTCCATTACCGTATGTGCAGAACTTGTATAAGTCTTATCCAAGTTCAATTGCTTCTGTTCTGAAAGCCCAAAGTAGGCTTACAGCTTATTAATAAAAAGTTATCCACAAACAGTGTTTCCATTATTTTGATAAGCCCTGTACTCTTGAGCTCATCTGCACCTCTCTATAAGGTTGAAATCTGCCAGTTGGAGTTGTCTCTGCACTGATCAGTTTTCTATTGTATTTGTATTTGGTTTTAATGCAATGAATAGTACTTCTTGAAGCAGTGACTGAACAAGGTTGTGTGAACCATATGAACTTTTTCTGTTACATTTGCTGGGAGTTTGTTATTAAAAAGCAACATAGGAATTGCAAAAGTATCCTACTATGCATACCTTGGTGTGAGATTTAAGGACCAAGACAAATTGTATGTGAAACTTGGTGACCAAAACAAATCGTGCCTGCAAAACTTGGGTGCTGAGACAAATCATAAGGTTTGCTGTGTATGTGTTGGAGAACTGGAGCAGCAGACAAGAGGTAAGAAAAAATCCTTTCATTTTGATGTGTTAGTGAACTGAAAGGCACTTTTTTTATCATAGTAAATGATACTACTTATGTTCTTTTAAATGTACAAGGATACAATATTAAAAATAAAAAGAAATTTGTATCCAAACATTCTATCTGCTATGTGGCTTGTTGCTTATAGACTATGTATACCAGTGCTAATACCATTTGAAACCCTTGAAAATGCTGCTCTAAGCTTTGAATGAGAGAGCAGTGATAATGAAGATCTAAAGTTTCACTTTGATAGCTGTAACCCAGAACCTTAAGTTGTTTTGTTTTTTTTTCTTCTTCTGAAAGTAAGCTTGGTAATCTGGTAAGAGAAATGCATTGCTACAAATTCTGAACAGATTTTAGGTTCTAGACTAAAATCTAAAAGGTTATTAGCACCTGACGTATCATTTGCTTGGTTTTGGAACTAGGAGAAAGAATGTATTCCATATTTTGCTCAAAAAGGTGGTTTAATCTGCTGTACAGATGTTATAGGTTTAACAGAAAAGTTTAAATGTTTTGTATGTAGTATAGTATTTATTAGTAAAGACATTTCATTGATTCTCCAAAAAGTCATAAGGCAATTCTTTTATGCAATGGCAGCATGTATATTTCTGTCCCTGTGAACTATTCAGTGCAAATGGAGGAAAGTTAGGAAAATCTGGCATTAGTTTTAACTAAAATTAACTATAAAGACCACAGGTGAAGGACTGTAGGGACTTAAAAGTACTTTGTATGCTGCTTAGGCAACATTCAGGATACACAAATTCCGATGTTTCTTGTTAAGTTAATGGAATAGCAGCTCAAAGTTTCTACACTTAACACATGAACAATGACCAGGTACAAATAGGCTTACACTGGGAACAGAGATTGTTGTAGTAATACAAGAGAGTTTGGATAATCCAGAAAAGATTCCCTTGCTTCCTCTGCATATAAAACTTGGCTTAATGAAGCAATTTATGAAAGGTTAACCATGAGATGGATGACCTTTTACAAGTTTTTGTGCAACATTTTTTCAGGATTGTTTGATGGCCTGCTCAAAGAAGGCATATTTATTGGACCACATAGAGAACAAGTTCAGGGTGAAAACTTTAAAAACACGTTTTTCTTAATTCTCTTCTATCTTGAATTACTGTCCATGAAAACAAGAGACTAATTAAAGTTTTTTACATAAAAAAAGCCAGTTCCACTAATGAACCTAAAAAACAAATAAACAGGATTTTCAACAACCTAATTCAAAAAGAATAGAATTACTAAACACAATGAAAAGTTTTTAATTTAATAACTGCAACAGGAAAAGGAAACTAGCCACTATATTTAAATTCTTCTAGTGTAAACAAATCTTTATATACAGTTTATACACATTGAGAACAGGCCTTGACAAAAATCTAGCAGCCAGAAACATCTATGAAAACAAAAGAACTCGGAGGAAATGAAGACGTAAAAGAAAGTTCTTCAAGATAGAAGGCAATTAAGTATGTTAATCCGAGTAAGGCCTTAAATAAGTAGTGTAATTCCTTTCTTGAAAAAACACTGCTTGATATTGGGGAATAATAATGGCTGGATGTTAAAGATGTCATAGCTGCCCCGGTGGCACAGTGGTCTTAGCAATGGCTTCTCATCATTCGTCCGAGATGGGTCCGGGTTCGAATCCTGGTGAGGAATGGATATTGTGTTTGTCTTATGGCACTGACTCTCTCCCTTACCTGGAATCAGTGGCCCTAAATTAGAGATGGGTGACTGCTTATAGCCCATTGAGTTGCTCACAATGGTCGTTAAACCCCCAATAAAAAAAAAAAAAAAAGATGTCATAAAAAAAGTTCTTATGTGAACTACAAGGGCCCAACTGTAAAGAAATTGTGAATCATGATGATGGAGAAGTTTAAAGCATTAGGATATAGTATGTGCCTCAAAGTACATTTTCTGTACTTTCTTTAGAATCTGAGGGGTTTGAGTAAAGAGTAAGCTGAAAGGTTTCATCAGGATATAAAGCAGATAAATAGAAGGTACCAAGGCAGATGGAGTGTCAACATGAATAACTACTGCCTGATGTTGCACCGAAAGACTTTGCAAGAAATGCATAAATGGAAATGTAAGAAGCACAGTTTTAAAAAGGAGAAAGATAGAGATTTTGCAGAAAGGAGTCTGAAACTCATTAGGTGTAAGAGCAAAATACATGTATAAACAGCTGTCAAAAAATATTATACTTGTCCACCATTCAGCAGAAAATGTCACTAGTCAGAGGCAACCATTAACCAGTGGGTTAATGCTTGCCTTGTAACATTACTTGTCAGCTATAATTTTTGACTTGTTGTGGACGAGTAGACAAGTGTTATTTTGGACCCCTGTGTATAAATGTTTTAAATGTGATGGGTGTACCTATAATAATTTTTTTCTTTTTTGTTTGTTTGATAGCCTACTATTTTTATGCATATTCTGCTCAAAGTGCTGCATCATTTTGTGAAGAAAAAACTTACATGTTAGAGTAAAATTAAAATCGCATTTGCAGGCAGCACTAAAAATATGTTCTACATTTGGCAAAATAACCAGAATATCTTTTTATATCCAATGTTTTTCAGATCTGTGTAATAGTAATTAGTGGGAAAGATTAGTGAATCAATTATATACAGTTATATACAGACAGCATGGAACATTTTATGTAACACATGTCATTTAACTTTGCTCCCAAAATAATACTAACCTACATCCTTATTTTTAGTAAAATCAGCTTACTAATTTTCAACTCAAAAACTATGATGCATCAATTAGCCTTGTATGCTTTAACATCTCACTGATGTGAATCAAAGATTAAAATTCTAGATGTTAGAATAAATTAATATTCAAAAGTACACTGTTGTCCAACATTAGCGTGACAAACACAAAATCATGAATAAAGCAAAATCCATACGACAGAGTTTAATGACAGTTGGTATGGGTATACATATATCTATAATGTAGCAACTTACAACAGAAAAGCCATCACTGCATGAGGAGGAAATGTGCACATGACAGCATGGCAGTCCAAAAGTGATAGAGCCAGGGGTGTGGATTTTGAGGGGCTAATAGGGAGTGTGATTACCCCAAACAACGAAACAGCTCGCACAATGAGCACTTTTGTTGTTTACAAGGCTGTGAATGAAAGTTTGGTGAAATAAGGGCCATTTCTCCACCAAAGCACATTGGAGTCCTGAGAGGGTGCTGCTGGCTTGCCGTTGTTCTTCCCAGGGCATTCCAGGCATGATCTATCGAGCTCGCATCTGGAATTCTCTCAGGCCACTCCATCCTGTGAATATCCTCACTCTCCAAGTATTCATAGACTAGACTAGACTAGCTCTATGTGATAGGTGTTATCATCCATAAAAAGAAACTGGAGACCAGCAGCTCTCCTGAAAGTGGCGCATAGACTCTAGGATGTCATCCCTGTGGCAAGCAGCAGTCAGAGTACCTCCTGGAAGCACCACAGCAGTATGCATCCATCCCACATGCCAGCCCAAATCAGGAGGAGTCCACCCCTGTAGTCATCAATTTCCCTAATTTTGAAGGGAGGATTTTGGCTTCCCGACTCTTTCCAAATGTACACAGGCCCATTGATCAGGGAGTCCAGGGGTTCTGTTGTCGGGCCCAATTCAGACAGATCTGTTCAATATTGCGAGTGATATATGAACATTGGCCTCCTGTTTTGCCTCTCTCATGAGTTTTCTGTAAACTGTTTGCCTCAATATTGCAGTTCCTGAAGCAGAGGAAAGCTTCTATAAGAGTTGCTTGGCTGCCTACTCCATATGGTAGTGAGCTGTTACAAACAAATACCAGTTGTCTTGTCTTAACTTGTGGCTCGTGGGCATCCTTGTAACAGCCTTGTGGTTATTGTTCTGGTTTCCTGGAACTGTCTCCAGGGACTAGAAACCACTTGTCTCGACATATTCAGCCATCTTGCGATTGCCCTGCTTCCAATCTACTGATCACTCTCCGCGATAAAGGGTCTTCTTAGCAATAGTATGGAGCAATTCTTCCTCAACAGTATTTTCTATATAGCTAACTGATCACTCTCTGCGATAAAGGGTCTTCTTAGCAATGGTATGAATCCATTCTTCCTCAACAGTATTTTCTATATAGCTAACTGATCACTCTCCGCCGATAAAGGGCCTTCTTAGCAATGGTATGGAGCCATTCTTCCTCAACAGTATTTTCTATATAGCTAACTGATCACTCTCTGCGATAAAGGGCCTTCTTAGCAATGGTATGGAGCCATTCTTCCTCAACAGTCCTATTCAAGCTTCAATTGCAGCAATCTGTTCAGAACAACAGTTATATCAAGGTCACGTGCCTACCAGCTCGATGACGTATGGGTCGTCATTTGCATATTTCCACAGGAGCCATCACAATTTTGCTTGGGTACTTCAACTTAGCGTTTCCCCTTGCACATATCACTGAAAAATCTTAACAATCGGCCATCTCATTTTTGACATATTCTTGAATTTGTATTTGTCACATTAATTGCACCAAAATTAATGTATCAATAACTTTGTATATCATCATCATCACCACATGGAAAATCTGCATTTTTTAAAGAATAGTAATAAAGCTGTCGGACCTTTTACATTAATTCCCCACCAATACATTTTCTCATTAATTCACAGCGAATCGCCTGAAAATATGTTTATCAGTTTAGCTTGAAGTTATCGATGATTAGTATTCTTTTACAGAATTTGTCCAAAATATTCATAGTCGTTATCACATACATCGGAAGTAGCTCATTCAAGTGATCACTTTTTTCTTAGTTTTTTTCTGTATGAAAAATATGAATTTATTATCGTTGTATGATAAAGTTAAAGAAAAAGGTACTGCAGTTGCATTTTTTCAATCTAAAGGAATTCTGCCTTCCAGTTTTAAGGGCTGCTTTGGACACGAAATGGCTTTGGAACTAGGCAAACAAGACAGATGGAGAACTACGAAGATTGTAAGACAGATGGAGATGTAATCTACGTAGTTGTCATTCTGAAAAACCACTTCGTTCATACAGTTATTTAACAGGTAGCAGGCTTTCTCGGCCTTTACATTTATTCGTGGGCAAATGAATTAAAAACAACAAAATTCTGTGAAAAAGATTAAAACTGTGAAAAAGATTAAAATATTTTTAGAGGAACAGCTCTTGACTGGTCAAACTGCATGCGAGAAATTTGTGCTAGTGCATTATTGAAGTGTGAGAATGTGGTCCGAACAGTCATGTTGAAATAGATGAGTCACTCTTTAGCCACCATAAATACAGGATGAGATTTGCCCCGGCAATGGGTATTCAGTGGCATTTGCAGAGAAACAAAGAAGTGCTTTCTAGTTGCTGTACCTGACCGATCTGCTACTACTTTGTACAAAGTTATTTGTCTACGAATTGCCCCCATATACTACAATAATTTCTGATGAATGGAAAACATATGAAAATAAAAAAAAATGAACCAAAATATACTAATTTAACAGAGAATTCATTAATAGTGATACCGGTGCACATATTCAGGGTATTGAGAGTTTGAGGGGAAAAGCAAAATCAAAGAACAAAAAATGTGGGGCACTCATCGCTCAATGTTAGATAGTTATTTATGTGAATTCATGTGGAGAGAAAAGGTAAAAGCAGCAAATAGTGATGCCTTTGATCCAATTTTATCTGATATTGTATCGTACTAGCCTCCTAATGATCATCTAGAATGAACTGTTTACTTCTGTTATTTAATGAAAGTTTAATTTCGCATATGTTTTTATATGATTTTATTCTAAAGTCAATATAAAAAATAAACCTATATAAAATTTTCACTCTTTCAAGTGTTGCTATTTCGTCCTTTACAATGGTTATTTTTAGAAGTAAAAAAATTGTGGAAATAAATGTATTGGAAAGAAAAATATGTATTTAATGAAAACGACTTTTGTTTATATTTACAAATCAGACAAATTCTGTAAAAGGATACTAATCATCAATAAACATTGATTATCATCAATAACTTCAAGAAGCTAAACTGAAAACATATTTTCAGGCGATTAGCTGTGAATTAATGAAAAAATGTATTGGCGAGGAATTAATATAAAAGGTCCAAGCTGTCTTATTATAATATCTAAATGCAGTTTTATTTGATTTGTGCAAAACTTGAGTATGAGAATTATTAAACATTGCAAATCATAAGATAAAAGCAGTAGTAGTGCCTTTAAGAAGGTAAGATTTTGAGCTTATATGAAGCTCAAATCTCATAAATTCTAGGATACATATTGCTTTAGTTTATAGTAAATTAAGATTCATATCATATTTTTTTATTGTCTTGCTTTAGGTGATTCTTACTGACATGTTTTATTTTTGCATGTTGCAATGTAGGGCTGAACATTGGTATTTAGTAATACCTTTGGTACAGCAGTGCTTTTAGCAGCTGCCATGCATGTTTAGAATCCTTTAGAAAGTGCCAAAGTTGGTATTATCCTGAGTTAAGTGTTGAACTTATGTTTCTGGATCTTTTGTCTTATAACATTAATGACATACAACAAGTTACAAAGCATCTCTGTAAGCAGTTGAAGCATCTAAGCTGGTCATTTTCAGTTGCTTTGCATTGACAAGTCATTGTTTTCTGTTCTGGCTTAGATCAGTATCAGTTTTCATACCTTTTGAGGGGGAATCTTAACAAAAATCTCTGTGAATGATGTAAGTGCTGGACATGACCTTAAGGATTTCCATGCAGTTAGAAAATGAAATAATTGTTTCCATGTTGTTGTTTTTTAAAACAAGTCTGGCTGTGGTGTTATGCAGTATAATTTTGCCTTTCATGAGAAATGTTTTTACTTATCAACAGAAAACAATATTTCCTTTTTTTTTTTTTTCAGTATGTTTATTTAGTCTTAACATAAGTGTTTATCTAACTTCAAAAGTGTATTTTTTAAGTATATATTCACTCTATAATTGGTATCTTAAAATGTGTCAAATGGTGCCCTTTTTTCCCCCTCAGAAATTACAGCAGACTCGTTGGCTTGAGGAAGTTAGAAGTTCATTGATAGATCCACCAGAAGTCACATTAGATGTATTGAGAAAGCTTTTAGACAAGGGAGTTAATTTACCTCCTCACCCCACAGTTGAAAAGGCAATGGCTGAATTGCAAGAAATGCTCACTGTTGGGGAAAGATGGGAAGAAAAAGCAAAAGTTTGCCTTCAAGCCAGGTAGGTTTTTTTGTTTTTTTTTAAATAATCTGCAAGCAAAACAAAGTGCATTCACAGCATTGATTTCTGTGTTGCATTGCTGAAAATGCAACTGAATTTTGTGTTTAAAGTAATATGTTTTTCTATTCTTTGAGTTCTGTACCAACTTAAAAAGTGCTGTTCATGAAACAAAACTTTTGATACAAGGTATTTTTATTTTCTGTAGTTTGTGTTTTCAACATCAATAATTTTCAACATAGATAGAGCTTCTGTGAATGATTTGATTCTCAGGTGGTAGTTGCCATCAAGACGATTAAGTAAGAAACTCGGGTCAGTGAAATAGTGAGCAGAATTGCTGAAGTATTATATTTGCACTTTTAAGGTATTAACCTCCTGCAAAGTGCGCACAGTTTACGTGCAATTCATAAATGAAAAACTATTAGAAAGTACCAATCACTCACTCTAAAGATCATGGTAACCTCCATCGACAACACACTTCCAACACGTCAATCATCGTAATGTTTCTGGGCTTCCAAGGTTTACAGACATCTTGCTTACGATTCTTACTTCCGGGTGTGAAACATCGTATTTTTTTTTTTTTTTTTTTTTTAGCCTTATGAGATGTTACAATAAAGCTTGTCAATTCCATAAAAACCACACATACTACTCATTCATACAATTCAATTAAAAACTATGTACATATTTACATAACCTTACATTCCGAGGTGGTTAAACCCTTGTCAACTGTAAGTACCAAACTGCTCCTTCTGTTTCACAACTCCTGCCACTCCCACTGCAAGTGTCACACCCATTCAGCCCTTCACACACAATCCTCTAGTACTTTCAACAGACCTATATATGACACAGGTACCCGTGTCATATATAGGCAGCACCAAGAATAAATTAAAGTATAGATTGAACCAGCATATAAATAATTGGAATAAAAAAGAAGCTAAGACAGCATTAACCCAATACTGTATGGAAAATCAACAATGTCCAAGGTTTGAAGATATTAAAATTATTAAGAGCTGTAAAAACGAAAGGCAGTTAAGAATTGCAGAATCGGTGTTAATTGAAAAAAACAGATCAAGATTATGCAACATTAATGAGCCTAGTAACTTAAACGAACAATGGAAAGCCCTAATAAAAATTGAACAGCAGCTTAGAAAAAAAAAAGGGGGAAAAAAGAGCAGCAGGGACAATAGATGGCGCCAGAGACACAATGATTCAGAGATAGCGACTGGAGCCCGTGCCTCGATGGCTCTGCTCACTTGAGCTGTGGTGGGCGGGTGAGACACACCTGCCTCCTGATGATGACAGAGGTCTGTTGAAAGTACTAGAGGATTGTGTGTGAAGGGCTGAATGGGTGTGACACTTGCAGTGGGAGTGGCAGGGGTTGTGAAACAGAAGGAGCAGTTTGGTACTTACAGTTGACAAGGGTTTAACCACCTCGGAATGTAAGGTTATGTAAATATGTACATAGTTTTTAATTGAATTGTATGAATGAGTAGTATGTGTGGTTTTTATGGAATTGACAAGCTTTATTGTAACATCTCATAAGGCTAAAAAAAAAAAAAATACGATGTTTCACACCCGGAAGTAAGAATCGTAAGCAAGATGTCTGTAAACCTTGGAAGCCCAGAAACATTACGATGATTGACGTGTTGGAAGTGTGTTGTCGATGGAGGTTACCATGATCTTTAGAGTGAGTGATTGGTACTTTCTAATAGTTTTTCATTGCTGAAGTATATTCATGAGCCACTGAGTGTGAAGATCTATTATTTAAGGACCACAAATTTTATGTAGGCCTATTTTAAGGACCACAAATTGCTAATTTGTTTGTTTCTAAGTCATCATCATCATCATTGTCAACCATTATCAATCCACTGCTGGACAAAGGTCTCCCCTAATTTCCTCCACAACGGTCTGTCTTGTGCCAGTCTCCTCCATGTCACCCCTGCATACTTTCGAATTTCATCCACCCATCTCCCATGTGGTCTTCTTCTGGGTCTTTTCCTGTCCCTAGGAATCCAATCTAAAATTTTGGCTGTCCATCGATGATCTGTCCTTCTGGCAGTATGTCCAGCCCATTGCCATTTCAGGGATTTAACTCTGATCATGATGTCTTCCACTCTTGTCATTTTTCGGATCCACGAGTTCCTCTTCTTTTCTCTCCTGGTTACACCAACTATGCACCTCTCCATGCTTCTTTGAGTTGTCTGCAGCCTTTGTATGTCTCTTTTAGTTAAGGTCCACGTCTCTGCACCATACGTAAGCACTGGAAGGATGCATTGATCAAACACTTTTCTTTTAAGACATAATGGCATATTGCTCTTGAAAATTATGCTGTTTCTTCCAAAAGCTCTCCAGGCAAGTTTTGTACGCCGATTAATTTCTTCATCAATGTGACCCTCACTTGATATCTGCTGTCCAAGATAAACGTACGTGTCTGTTATCTCCAGCTTTTCTCCATCAATCGATAAATCTTCATTTCTTGTAAAAGCATTGAACATCACTTTTGTCTTCTGAAAGTTCATTTTTAATCCCACTTCTTTACTCTTGTCAGCAAGTTCCTGGATCATACTCTGCAGCTCTGATGGGCTAGTTGCAAAAATGACTACGTCATCAGCAAAACGAAGGTGGGTTAGATAATCTCCATTAATCTTTATCCCCTTGTTTTCCCAGCTCAGTGACTAAAAAACACCCTCCAATGTGGCATTAAAGAGCTTCGGAGATATGGTGTCACCTTGTCTCACTCCCTTTCCAATTTTTATGTGTGTTGTATTTTCAAACAGCCTAATCTTTGCACTTGCATTTTCATAGATGTTATTAATAATATTAATGTATGCATCTTCAATACCGCAGGTTTTCAGAGCCATTGTAACTGCTGATGGTTTCACCGAATCAAAGGCTTTTTCATAATCGATAAAAGCCATGCACAATGGAAGTTCATATTCCCTCGCTCTTTCAATTAGTTCTCTCAGCACATGGATATGATCTATTGTGCTGTAGCCACTCCTGAATCCAGCTTGTTCTCTCGGTTGAGCCATGTCCAGTGTTACCTTCAAGCGGTGTGAAAGAATAGTGAAGATTTTATAAACTACTGATAGGAGGCTGATAGGTCTGTAGTTTCCAAGATCCTCAATGTCACCTTTCTTATGTAGCAGGATCATTGTAGCGGTGTTCCAATCCTCAGGAATCTTCCCTTCATTAAGGCATCGAGTGAAAATTTGGGCGAGTACTGTTTCGATTTCTCCACTTGCTTCTTGTATGATGTCTACAGTAATTCCATCTTCTCCTGGAGCTTTTCCCCGCTTCATGTTCTTGATTGCATGTGCAACTTCTGCTGGAAGGACTGGTATCTTTCATGATGTCTGGAGTGCATGTATCATCCCTTTCATATAATTTGGAGTAGAAATCTTTCACTCTTGTCAAAATTTCGCCTCTATTTCTTGTTACAGAACCATCTTCTTTTCTCAGTGCCATAATCTGTTTTCTTCCCTTACTGAGATGTCCCTTTGCTATCTTTAGGCTTTGGTTGTTTTCAATTGCTTTCCTCACTAGTTCACAGTTGAATTTTCTTACGTCTTCAGTGATACTTTTTCGTACTGTCTTGCATAGCTCTATATATTCCACTTTGGAAGTCACATCTTCTTTAGTTGTCCTCATCTCTCTTCTTTTTTGCATCAACATTTTGGTTTTTCCTGATAATTTGTTCACATGCAACTTGTTCTTAGACCCAGCTAATTTTGTTGCTGTTTCCATAAGAGCTTTGGTTACTTTTCTGTTAACTTCAGAGATGTCCACTTCTTCCGATGTTAGGCCTTCTAAAGCAGAGAACCTGTTCTTCAGTTCCAACTTGAAGATATTATGGTGTTTTTTAAGGTTGGTTATGTCAATAGATTTTGTTTGTCTTATGAGCTTGCCACGTTCAAGTTTAGTGTTGAGGTGCATCTTACATCTCACCAATCTATGGTCACTACCTGTGTTGAACTTGTTTAGCACACTGCAGTCTTCTATGACGATTTTTTTGTTACACATAATAAAATCAATTTCACTTGTCGTCCCGTTTGGATGTCTCCATGTCCATTTCCTGTGTGGCTTTTTCTTGAAGAAGGAGTTCAAGATGAAAAACCCTTCTGCCTCTGCAAACTCAACGAGAGTATTTCCATGCTGGTTTCTGTTGCCGTGACCGAATTTACCTACTGAAGTTTCATTCTGTTGCCGTTGCCCTATTTTTGCATTGAAATCTCCCATAATTATTTTCAAGTGCTGCTTACCTTTATTATTTAGATGACAAATTTCCTCATAAAATTCTTCAATTTCTTCTTCAGGATGACTTGTGGTGGGTGCATAAGTTTGAATAATCTGAGCCTGGTATCTTCTCGATAGTTGGATAACGAGTCGTGCAGCTCTGTCAGAGGAACTTTCAACTTCTACCACTTTATCCTTCAGTTTCTTGTTTATTATAAATCCAACACCACTAGTTCTGCCAGTATCTGTCCCACGATAGTAGAAGAGATGTCCACTTTTCAGTTCGATGAGATCTTCTCCTTTTCTCCTTACCTCACTTAGCCCCACGATGTCCCACTTGATCCTTTGTAGTTCCTCTTCCAATTCAAGAAGCCTTGAATCAGAAGATAGGGAGCGTCCATTGTACGTTGCCAAGGTCAGCATCAGATGGCAGCCTAGTCCGGTCCTCCGGGGATTCTTAGCACCCTCTGCCTTCATGTCGCACTGGCCGCTGCCTTGGCCAGGTACATTCCAGCTGCCGGAGACTGAGGGCCAAGATTTAAGTTGTGGAGTCATTTTGGAGGGGTTTGGCCATAACTCACCACGCTGGCCAAGCGGGTTGGTGAGTGTGGGATAGAATTGCCTCTAATCCCGATGGTATAGTTATACCGCTATGGGCGGTCGTCAGAGCCCCTTTAGTGGGAACAGGATGCACCACGAGAAGGCGGGGTTGACATTTGTCAAGGAGAGGCTGTGATGTTACGCATCACCTGACCTTACATCCATTCTAAGTAATATGTTGTATTAGCTCATGTACCTATTGTTTTAAGAATTACAAAACACTCGTTCATTTGTTGACTGAGTTACACTATGTTTGGACTTTAAAAAATGTCCTGATAGCAATCATTTCTATAGAGACACATCTGTGACATGATTTTTCTTATCTCAAGCTCAGAGCCTCATGTGATGCCATTAAGTTTCAACAGAATATTCAGTAAAAGGGAGTTCTGGAAAGGTATTTTACATACATTCTTATCACTAAACTGCCCTTTGAGACTAAGAGGTTTTCCCCTTAAAGAAAGCTCATCTGTCAGATTAAAGTTTAAAACTCATGGTGCTAAATCTCACTCATTGTTGATGTATCAATTATCTCCATTTACAGCTGTCTCGGCACACAACTCAAGCTCCACTCACACAAGACGTTTTGTGCTTCATACTTGTCTCTTTCTCATGCAGACATTCATGAATCTTACTTCTCCCATGGTTGTTTCCTTGGAATTCCTCTTTCTTTCCTGCCACTTGGACTAAATCACTCATTTTTTCAATATGGCCAAGTCACCTCAGAATATTTGTCTTCACCTTACTAACAACAATATTATTGCTTCATATGTTACACAACTGCAACACATCTTCATTCCTCGCATGATCAGTGTGTGTCTTAGCACAAACTCGCCATAAGTAATACATCTCTCTAGCACGCAAATATCTCCTATGTCTTGTCTGCAGTACCCAGGTTTCACTGCCATATATCAGAGCAGGAACAATTACACTTCCATGCATAGCAATTTGGAATTTTTTTGAGAAAGTTATGTCTCTTCTTCAGTCCCCAGGTTTTATTGTCATATATCAGAGTGGGAACAATTACTTTCATGTGCAGTAGTCCAGTACTTTTTAAGGGAAAGTATTTTTACTGTGTAATTTAAGCTGTCTCTGTCAGAAATGATGAGTCCAAAGTGAGGGAAGCTATGCTGTCTGTAGAAAAGATTGTTTTTACCATCTTGCCAACAGACAGCATAGCAGTTTCATTGTGTAATTTGAAATGTTTTGGAAAGGAGAGTTCAGAAGAATCAGGGTGGGTGAGGTTAGGCTATGCTCTATATGTAGGGGCAAGATTGTGTTACCATCTCTTTTGTAGCAAGTTCTGTCCACTGATTTTTTATTACTGTCATCTCCAATTCTACCATCATGTATGCAACCTTTGCAAAGTTATACTAGCAAAAAGGAAATGTCCAGGTCTCTAAATCTATTTTGCTTCATTCATGGCATTGCAAAAACTAATTTGATGGCCACCAGTTTCATTCTAGTGTTGATATTATGCAGGCACTGAAGTTACATGGTTCTAGAATCAGGGCCCTTCCAAGATGGCAACAAAACACTTATTAATGGTGGTATAAGTGCATGCCTGTTTGTTCTTTGAGTGTAGCCTAGAAGTTTTTTCTTCTCCTCCTCCTTTTTTTTGGGGGGGGGGGGTCTAAACCCACAAATTTGAGCAGGCCAATCATGTCATTTCTGAAAATGCTATTAATTGAAAGTGCCTTCCCAGTTTTACAAGAATCATGCAGTCTTGGAAGCAAAACTATTTCATCACTTTCGTTGCTGTATCTATATCAAACACTTTAGTTATATATTTAGTGAATCCAGTAAGCTAATTTTTGAACCAAATGGAAATCGCTCTGAGGCATCGTGGTTTTAGTTTCTAGAGTTTAACTGATCTGTATAGTCTACCTAAATAATCTGACATGCAAAATTCGGTTTCAAAACTGCAGTGTTAATTTAAGGGATCCGGATATATATGTTCTACATCAGCTATATATCGTCATCAACAACAACAACCATATTCAATCCACTGCAAATTTAAAGTCTTCCCAAGTCATTTCAGCATGGTAAAGATCTGGAAGCATGCATGAATTAAATGCTTTGCTTTTAAGATGCAATGGTAAATTCCTATTGAAAATTTTACTGTTTCTTCCAAAAGTTCTTCAACCAAGTTTTATGTACCTATCTAATTTTTCTTTGGCATGTTTCTCATTTGATATCTGTTGTTCTAAGTAAATGTAGGCATTGGTTACATTTAGATTTGCTCCATCACCATCCAAATCTTCAGTTCTTGTAAAGGCATTGTACATCAGGTTTTGTTTCCTGTGTAAGTATTTTTCAACCCACTTCTGTGTTCTTGTTTGCAAGTTTCTAGATCGCTTGCTGTGTAGCTATGAGCATGTACTTGCAAAAATTACTATGTCATCAGCAAAACAAAAGTGAATTAAATAATCCCCATTTATCTTTATCCCCTTTCTTCCCAGTTCAGTGATGTAAAACATTCTACAATGTGGCTTTTGAAGGGTTTAGGGAGTATGGCGTCACTTTGTTTCACTTCCTTTCCAAACTTTGTAAGTGTTGTGTCTTCAAACAGTCAAGCCCTTGCATTTTCATAAATGCTATTAATAATGTAGATCTATGCATCTCCAATTCTGCAGGATTTACAGGATTTCAAGACACTAACTGCTGAAGGTTTCATGAGAACAAAAGCCATTTTCATAATCAATAAAAACCATACATAGTAGGAGTTGTGATATTCATTCATTCTTTCAGTTAGTTCTCTTATATGACCTATAGTGTTGCAGCCATTCCTGAATGCAGAATGTTCTCTTGTTTCAGCCATTTCCAATGTTTCCTTCAAGCAATGCTGCAGTACTTTAGTTAAGTTTTTTTTTTTTTTTTGCACTACTGTTACAGTGCTGTGCAATCATTTTGATGCGTGCAACACAACCAGATGTTTTTCCCACCATAGCTTTAACATCATCTCTACAAATATCAACGCAATTTTCCCACAGAATTTCATTTTCTTCAAAGAAGTAATTTAAGATATTGAAGATCTCTGCCGCACTTAGCGGCTTGCATAAAAGAAGATCTTCTGCTAGAGATGCTTCATATGGATATTTTACAAAGATGAGCAATATCGTGGCACCTGACACACTTGCAAAGCAAAATCGCAAGACTTGATGCGAAAAATAAGTTCCTCTTTTACGCTGCCTGCTATTTCCTTCACTTGGCGAAACACTATATCATTTGATAGCGGAATTTTTTATATTTCTTTGGCCGATTTTTCACCAAGCATACACTTAACCATGTCAATAGCACGTGGCTTGATTAGATTCTCTGCTATTGTATGAGGTTCACCTGCTCATGCTATTTGATAGCTTACTAAAAAGGAAGCTTCTGTAGCATTTGATAGATTACTAAAAGGAAGTGCTATTTGATAGCTTTCAAAAAGGAAGCCTCCGTAGCGTTTTCATTTGCTGTATGTGCTGCATGAAAAATATTTTTTTTTTTTTCATTTTTAAAAGTTCATCATTCTTGCGCACATAAAAATCAACATTCTTATCTTTGAGCTCTTGATGTGCAGTCTCCAAATGGCGCTGCAGTTTAGCAGATACCACTGAACTATTATGATAAACTTTGCGGCATATGACACACTGCGGATTATCATCAGCATTCATAAATCCGAAATCAATGTAGCTCTCATCATACTTTCTTCTTTCTGCAAAGTTGGCAGTTTTATCTTGATCACACCATCCAGAACGTGTATCATTTTCTTGAACTGAAGCAAATTCTTTTGTTTCTTGGTCATTATCATTCTCATCTATATGAGAAGTACCAGGCACTGATGGAGAATTCGACTCAAACATTTTGGAACTTGAGCGTGTTAACGTACCCTGTTTAAGCCAACGATCCATTTCTAACATTAAGCAGAGTAGAGAGCATAGTTCAACAATCACTGACTAACATTGGCAGGCCAAAACTACACAGCAATTCTTGCTTCACCGTCACTACAGCCGTCCAGACCTAGGCAACAATGAAGGACGTAAATCGCCTTATCAGCGTTTCAGGCACCAAACTGTTTTGATTCCTCCCTCAATCTTTTTGCACGCCTTCTTTGAGCTGTTCTGTCCCATGTAGTTTTCATAGCTCACTGTCACATCTTTTTTTCCTGTTTTGTTATTGGTTGCGAAGAATTGGTTGTTTAAAGCTGTCTGTCATCAGGAAAAATATGGAATTAACAGATTTTCTTAAAAATTTCGGCGATGTTTTACGAATTGCTTGCAGAACACCCTTTAACAAACACTGGTTTAGTTTGTATGGAAATATCTTAAACTAGTTACATCATGTATTCATGCCTGATAGATTAAAGTCTTCAGTGGGTTGAAGACAGATTAAAGTCTTCAGTGGGTTGAAGACAGATTAAAGTCTTCAGTGGGTTGAAGACAGATTAAAGTCTTCAGTGGGTTAAAGACAGATTAAAGTCTTCAGTGGGTTGAAGACAGATTAAAGCCTTGGTATGAGCTCTAGTTTGGGAACACCACTGAACTGAAGAACCAACATCAGTTGGGGAATTTACAAAGTTGGGCCTGAGATGCTTTCTTTATCAGGTCTACAAATTTATCATATTCTGATATGATACTCCCAGATTGCAGGAAGTCATGATACACTACAAATTGATGATATTGGTTCCTATTCCCTCAAGTAGCAATGACATGACTTGACATTTTTTAAGTGTGTGCATGTGTGTGGAGCCTCATTCTTAAGGTGCTATAATCATTGCTGTATTTATATTCTAAGCAATGTTTTGTTATTTTGGTGATTACTAAAAAAATGATGATAGTTGTACACAAGTATATATAAACAGTTTAAGTAATGTATTGTGTTTTGGAATAAATTTTAAGATTTATGTTATTCATTATTAATCACATTAAATATCTGCAACTATTAAGAAATTTGCTTAAAAAATTTTAAATGCAATTTAGAGTAGTAGTTTTAGGTTTGTTTATATGTAATGTTTCCTTCTCATTATTTTGCTACATGTTATTTCTTACATCTTGTTGCATTGTGTTGTGCCACAGTTATATTCTTTCAGTTTTAGTTTAAAAGTGGTGTTTTTTTTAAAGTTGTTTTTAAGCTTCAGTTAGATATTAGTTTGCCTCATTAATCCTTTTTCCTCCCAGACCAAAACATTGTCTCTCAACCTTAGAAGCCATACTCAGTGAAGCTGGAAGTATCCCTGTTCATTTACCTAACGTGCTACAATTAACAGATGCTGTGAAAAAGGCAAAAGATTGGTCTGCCAAAGTCGATCTTGTTCAGGTAGGCAGTCATTATTTCGTAATTCACTTTATGTGTGCATGCACTTCATGGAGATGCATCATAAGCTTCAATTGGACAAGGGTTTGTTTGTGTGTGAGCGTGTGTGCGTGTGCGTGCATGCATGCATGGTTGTGAGAAAGAATTAATTTGTGCACTATTATGCATTCAGTGATAGCAATGTACCTCCCAAATCACAAGAAACTATAGAAGTATGAGTTCAGTAGCATTTTCTAGTAGGACTGACAAAGTTGTTTGGCAGTGAATTGTTTGTGATGCAAGTACTAAGCTTAATACAAAATGTAAATAAAGCAAATGGATAAACTTGATTTAACTCATTTTAGATTACATTTAAAAAGCATCTTCATGAGTTTATAAGATAGTATGTGTATACAAGGTAGGGTAAAAAAAATCCTGGAAATTCCTTTTTATGCTGAAAGCAATAACATTACCATTATTTACACCACTTTCCTTTCAAAATAAATTTCCTTGGGCATCTACACACTTCTTCCAGTGTCCATAAAGCTGTTTGAAGCATTCATGAAATCCATTCTTTGAAACCTCTTTCAGTGCCTTTGTTTCAATTTCAATGATGTCCTCAGCATTGGTGAATCATCATCTTTTTATGGCAGATTTAAACTGTAGAAACAAGTGAAAATTGGGTGGTGCCAAGTCAGGAGAATATAAAGGGTGCTCCTCAGGGATGTCACGTATTGTTTGCGAGATGACTGTTTGACCATTAGGGAACCACGTTCCGGTGCATTGTTATGAAGAAAAACCATCTGTTTTGTTGCCTATTTTTCCAGATGTTTCCTTCAGAATGTATCCCTGAGGTGATGGAGGATATCAATGTACATTTCTTTATTCACAGTCCTCCCTTCTGCAATAAATTCCTGGTTCACAAGGACTTGAAAGTCAGAAAAGACTTCCAGCATTCCTTTTCTTAACTCTTGTAAAAACGGGGTTTCTGTTTTCAAGGTGATGTTGATTTCCATTCACAGGATTTATGTTTCATCTGTGGATCATACAAGAAACACCATGTCTTGTCTTGTCTTGTCTTGTCTCCTGTGATTGTGTTGCTTAAAAAATAGTCTTAATCAGCTATAATGATTTGGTCCCCAGCAAGGGTCATTTGTATCTCTTGTTGTTCAGAAGTCAGAATTTTTGGAACCAAGTGTTGACTAACATAATGCATGTTAAAATTCATTGTGGAGAATGCTGTGAACACTTCCAACTGATATTCCTACCTCTGGCACTATTTCCTTTACAGTTTTTCTTATGTCAGATAAAACAGTGTTGTATTCGTGCTCAATCTTTTCGGCAGTTGTGTATGCAATCAGTCTTCACATAAATTAAACAATTCTCAAAGTTTTCTTAATATATGTTTCAGTTGTTAGTTTAAGCTGTTTTATAGCCACTGCAAATCTTTCTGTCAGAAATTTTCATTTTAGTGGGTTCTGTGTCTCTGAACTCTCGCTAGTAATCACTGCAGCCTTCTCTTCCAGGAAAGAGTGATGGGTGACATTTGATACTCTCATTTTGTTGAAATTTTTTATGGATGTGCTACACCAAGTTTTTGTATGCAGATTTGAGCACCTTGTTTAATACTTACCATGAAAGAAGCAACTATTTTACACTAAGTTAGGTCGCTTTGCAGAGAGTCTGTTATCAGATTTTGCTCATCGTGGTCGGTCGTTGCTGAATCACGTGAAATGGTTGCACGTGCACCCACGCCAGTGTCAGCACAGCGAGAATAATGATAACATGTTTTCAGCGTGTCATGTGCAGGCATGAAAGACTTCCGCAGATAAGCGGAAATTTGCTTTTTTCTGTTCCATTTTTGGTGTTACCGATATTATTCCAAAAATACAATAAAAAATGGGGGGGGGGTATGTATGCCTTTCTCTTCCGGAAAGCAAAATCGTAATCGTTATGACTTCGAATAACGGGATGGTTACAGCGGGGAATGACGTCACCTCTTCCAGGGATGGGAATTCTGCACCAAAGTGTACCAAAACAAAGATCTTGCGCCATCTTGCTACAAAAGGCAGATTGTGCGCCAGAATCGCTGTGCCCCGTCGGGACTTCGGTACAGTAAAATTCCGATTGACGCTGAGTAAGACAATGCGGTGGGACGAAAGATTCGGCGAGTCCAAGTACTATGGGTTTTACATAGTTACCATGGAAATCGTTGACGGAAAACATCGAGTATGCTATGGAAATCGTCGGTCCACTATGAACAACAGCAAATGTCGAGTATGTGAAGGAAATCAAAAATCTCAGTGAAATAATGATATTAAACATCTGTGGAAAGTTTATTTTTGTGTTTTCAAGATTCTAACACTTCTTAAACATTTTCGGGAATGTTTCTTGGGTGTTGAGAATGTCACGTCGTTTTCCGTTTCCTTATATTAAATTTTTCGACCATGTTCCCCTCCCACCTTTTTTTTTTTTTTTTTTTTTTTTTTTGTCTCTCTCTCTCTCTCTCTCTCTCTCTCTCTCTCTCTCTCTCTCTCTCTCTCTCTGCCTGATTATATTTTTAGTTTTGATGTTTCGTTGCCATGTTCCTCGTTTTTAATATCTTCGGTAATAATAGTGAAAAGGAGCGACTTCATATTTTATTTTATTTTTTGAATTTTTTCTAACAAAATGCATGTTGCCCTATTTCTAATGCATACTTCTTCAAAACTAATCAGTAGAGAACAATCTTTTTGCCCCTTTCCCTTTTATTTAAAGGAAATTAAATTTCTAGATTGGTATTTAATCCGCCCGTGGTGGAATCCGCGCCGTTTCCGTGTCCCGTAAAATTGTTTTACAGCAGAGTGAGCAACGCAGTATCGATTTTTCACTTTCATTTTCCATAAAATTCGTGTTTTTTTTCATTTCTTAGTCACTTCTTACTCATACATGAGATTATTTCGTGGATTCGCGGAATTCCGCTTTTTCTGTCATCATCAGGTTCATTCTCGAGATCCACGTAAAACTGAAAAGAAGCTGTTTTTTTGGGGGGAAGGGAGGGGTCTTTTCCGTCTGGGGACGGTATTTCATCTTTCAAAACCTTTGAAAACGGAAGTTAAATGGAGTGAATATCCCCCCCCCCTAATTCCAATTTCTTTTTCTCGCGATGTTTCTTCTGCTCAGTTTTGTTATTAAATATCATTTTGATGCATAACACTTTGCCGGCAATAGTAATCCACGCTTGTTGTTAAATGTCAGTAATTTTATAATTTGGATGTGCTCCAGTTTAATATTTACATAAATAAATTTCAGTGAATCCCAAAACAGTGCCCTCTCAAAAATGGTGAAGACATTATTGAGTTGTTTTCATGGCTCTCAAGTGGAAAGTTCCTTTAGTATGATAGGAGATGTACTTGATAAAGAATCCAGCAACATGAAAATTGGAACATTTTCATCTGTTCAAACCATGAAATATAAGCTACTGAATCAGGATAAGTCAGCCTTGGAATTTTTTAAGAAAAATTAATGTTTGCATGACCCTCTAAATAGAGATTTATGCCAGCATATGAAATCATATTCAGAATATAAGGAAAGAATTACATGATAAGGAAGAAAAAAATGAAAAGACAAAAGGAGCTAAATATCTCTAAAAACTTATGCAGCAAAATAAAATAAAATGAATTGGTTCAAGAGAAAGAAAACTCTAGCCGGCTAATTTATAAAAGAAAGTTAGAACAAATTGTTAGACAGAAACAACTTAAGAAAAAGAAATTTCATTAGTTGTGAATGACTTATATTATTTATCTACAAAATGTCTAACGTTTTTGCAAGCATTTATCATATTTCTTCATTAATAATTTTGTGTCAAATCGAGAATGAGCATTTATTCTTCATCAAACTTTTTTTTATCAACAAACGTGTCTGAATTTTTTTCAAACCTTCAAGATTTCATTTCCATACAACATTGTTGTCTTATAAAGACATTTGATTAATTTCCTCATTAGATTAAAGACATCGTTCTGTACTAAGGTGAGTGATTTTTTATGCATATGACCTCATCTGCAATTTTTCTCCCCTTACATTATATTGTACTATATATTTAATTTTCTGGAAACAAAATACATATATTAAATCTATTTAGTTGGCAGGCATGTGACCAATACGTAAATGTCATAGTTGTATACGAGTGAAATGCAAGATTCTACACTTTGTCTTGTCCCCCACCCCCCACCCCGCGTGGAAGTTCAGCTTTTCCTATCACCGTCCACTTTCATGCCTGGTTATGTGTTTTTGCGGGAAGGAAAAGTGGCGAGTGTTGCACATACCTGCCAGGTTTTACGATTTACCTGTAAAATTTACGGAAATGCGACTTGTTTTGCGGGCAGAATGTTAATTTTACGGATTTGTTGATTCTCCCAGACTTTTTTTTTCTGATGATTTTGCACCCACCATTAAAATTATTTATTTTACTTAATCCATTTAAAATGAAGTGCTGATGTAAGTTGGGAATAAACTTTTCAGTTACATGTGTTTATACGGGAACATTTGTCCGCAGTTTTCCCACATTTTAGGTTTGTTTTGCATTGTTTCAAACGCTAAAGCTTGCGCCATGCATAAGCTGAACTTCCCCAGCTGGGCTTGTTAATCTCTCGCAAGTCCCCCCCCATCCCTTTCTCAGTAGGCCAGCGTGGGATTGTCTTGCATTGGTGCATGGAGCACATGTCTTTATTACTCCAGTTCGAAATGCTATCTCAGAACATAGTTATCGTAGTAAAAAAATTCAAACGGATTTTAAATCTGTGGAATTTTTAAGCCCAGGTCAATACCTGACATGTGAAATTAAACAAAAGCTGCCAGTTTTGTGAAATTAAAAATGCATTTGGGGCATGGTTTCATAACTTCTCTTCTCTGGCAATAAATCTGACCTAACGAAAGAATGCGGTATAATAAGAAGTTAAAAAAAAAAAAAAGTCCAATGTTCATTCGACCCAATGCTTCTCCAGCAATGATTTATTTTGCTGGTCGGTTAGTAAGTTTTCTACGCTTTCCAGCCATTCTTTGTCCATCTGCACGATAACGCATGAAAATGTTTTGGCTTGATTCTACGAAATTAATATGTTAGGGTCCACACTAATTCATCAAATCCCTATTGAAAATGGGCAAAGGTCAGGACATAGGAGCGGAATTCATTCTTCCCCCTTTTGCATGATGACTTACGTAAAATCAAAGCATGATTGCAATGAAGTTTTGCTACACTGTTCAGCACCCATAGTGGACCTATCCTATTGAAAATGGTTATTATCACCATTCATGGGGCAGTGCGTACATGTGCAAGATTTGTTCGTCAGAATTTTCGCACAAGAACTTCCATGGAAATCAACCGATTTGGATTGAATTCTTAATTATAAAATGACGCATGTGTGGTAGCTTTTTATTTTAGAAATTAACAGGCACAAAAGAAAAAAATGATGTTCTATAATAAAGCAAAAACATGCAAAATATACAGCCTATCAATTAATTCATACTAAGGGATTCATTCATAAAGAAAACAAAGTATCATAGAGACACTTTGTTGCTTTTGCAAACCCACACTTTTTGTTGGCATGAAATTTTGGGCTTTTAGAAAACAACTCTGAATTTTAAACTATCCAGATTTGAAAAATGTGTCAGTCAGATGTCGATACTGTCCTGGTCTACTTGTTCTTTTATTGAAGTATCAGATTTCAATTTTCAAAAACTGGAAGTAGTTCTTCAATTTCTTTTTGGAATAACTACCAAAGAGGTTTTGGACAGTTCACTGAATGGTAAGTTTACATTTGTATATTTTGTTCTCCGTATATCATGTTGTTATTCAGGATCATCCTCCCAAACAGAATTCATATTCAAGCATTAGTTATGTACTGTGACTATTAATAATGTCATAAGTTATTAAACTTGTAATTTATTTGTAAGGGGTAATCATCATAGCAACTACTTTTTCTTTCTTTGGTCAATGCAGTTGTATTGTCATTTGCGTTATTATAAAACCAATAATTGAAAATATAGTAAAAATGAAAACCAAAGCTGGAAACATTTTTAAGGGCAGATATTTTGTTAAATGTTCCATTCTTTTAATTGAACATGTTCCACACCTTGTTTAACAAGCCCTGAGTATAAAAGTACTGAAAAAAGAAACAATGTATGGTAAGTTATTTTGCAAATTTATTTTCTGGGCTTTATGATCAACAGTGTTGATTGTTTTACTTTAATTTTTTCAAAAGAATTATGCTGTTATTTTTTTCCACCCCACAACTGTGTACAAATGCTTTTAAGGGGCTTGAAAGCCTTTAATCCCCCCCCCCCCCCAGATGTGTACGAACCCTGCTTAACACCCCCCCCCCCCCCCCCCATAAGTAATGCATCTCTCCAGCACACAATCGATTCCTGTCTTTTCTGTAGCTCCCAGGTTTCACTGCCATACATCAGAGTAGGACGAATTACACTCTCATGTACAGCCATTCAGAACTTTCTTGAAAACCCATCATTCCTATGAAATCCTCCCACACAACTATGACTTTCAATGAAGAATTCACTTGCCTACTAATTTCACCATCTAATTTGTTCTTGCTGTCAATCATGCTTCCCAAATATACAATCTCATTCACCTGGTCAATCACTGTGCCATTTAGACTTATCCCGCATTCAGTGCTAACAGTTCCTCACTCAAAACCATAACTTTCGTTTTACCCTTATTTATACTTAGTTAGAATTTCATACAAATTTCGTATATCTGAAACATCATACTCTGCAACTCACTTTTGCTCTCTGCCAACAGTATTGTGTCATCAGCATAGAGCAATCTGCACACACGGATATCACCAAGACATAAACCATTATCATCTATTTTGGCATCACACATGCACGCGTCCATACATGTATTGTCCATTTTGGTGTCAGGAATGCATGCATCCATAAATATATTAAATAGCCATAGTGACATAACACAACGTTTTCTGACTACTGCACCAGAGAACCATTTTAATTGTACCAATATAAATATTTATATTGGTGTAAAGTAGCCTTCATGTACTAGAGGTCCAATTTTTTTTTATTTTTTTTTCTCTGATGAACCTACCTGTCTTAAAATGAATAATAATTTCTTTTTCATGAAAAGTTAAAACACTTTATACAAATTATTTAAACTTTAAAACTTATTATTGGCATTTAAAGGTTTACCCATTTTATTTTGCCTTGAACAAATTCATAATTCATGTAGAGCTCTGTGAGGACTGTTCAATGCAAACTAAAATGGATAAACTTTCAGTTGCTATTAAATAATAAATTTTAATGTTTGAAAAGTGTTTAGCTTTCATTAAAAAGAAATGTTTACTCGTTTTAAGAAAGACAGGCTCAGAATGAAAAAATAAATGTGTTTCATATATCGTTAAAAAGGAACTTGAGGGAAGTGAAGGCTATTTTGTACCAATATAAAGGTATAATAAAAACCAAACTTAGAGTAAGCAAATGTGTTTATCAAATGAATTGTAAAATGTGTTAAACCAAGAAACAGACTTCATTTCTATTTTGGTTAAGTTATTAATACATTGTGAAACTCCATCAGTCAATCTAAAAGTTAATGAAGCATTACAATTTTTGCCTTGTAATTAACTCCATGCTTTAGTGGTGGTGCCTCATTGTTATTTTTTTAATTAGTTACTATGGTTAAATATTTCTGACCATCATTAATTTTAGTCATGCCTTTTGTTAGTCAAGTTTGTTGCTTTGCTTTTATTTTCTGGTAGTTTGTATTTCCTTGTAGAGCTAACCTCTGAATCTTGGAGAACAGCTTAGTGATGTGTATTGTATGTATAGTATAATAAAATTGAATCTATGCATTAAAAATATTTCAAAACTTTCTGCTCTCTCTCTCTCTCTTTCTTTCTCATATTTGAATCAGTGTTTTATTTTCATTTCAGAATAGGGAGCATTATCCTTACCTTGACATTTTAGAATATCTAGTCGCAAAGGGTCGTCCTATACCAGTCCGTTTAGAACAGTTACCACAAGTTGAGTCCCAAGTAGATGCAGCCAAGACGTGGAGAGAAAGAACAGCACGCACTTTTCTGAAGAAAAATTCATCATACACATTAGTTGAGGTATGTTCTATGATTCCTCATCTTCTTTTATTTTGACATCATTATGCTGCTGGCAGATGTAGTAGAATTTTAAAAAATAACTCTAACATATTTTTGCTTATTTGTAACATATATTTATGTGTGCATGTTACAATTTTGCTGAGCTACATTAGGTTTGTTTATAAGCTAACGAATGCTTATTTAAAATGCATGGCAAAATCACTATTGTAGTATTTGCATGTGTCACATGTTCCTTTTTTTTTTTTTAATCTCTAAAGTAAAGTATTAACTTTCTTCATCTTTGGCCATCATGTCTTAATTCCTTACTAACCAGTCACTCTTGTTCATTGTTAGCTAATATGAATGCTTTGGAAGGAAAATAGAAATGCATTGGATTGGTCTTGTTATCATTTTGTGTGTGTTTGTGTGTAAAGCCATAAAAAGTAATTAATAAACAATAGGAATTATAAGTACAGCTAACTAATTCTAAAATATTTTTTCTTTCAAATCCAATATCAAAAAACAGAGCTAATTTGAAAATCTAATAAGTTTGTGCCACTTTGCAGTAAAATTTGGGTCAAAATTGTCAAAGATAGATAGAAAATTTTCATTGTCATTGCAGTGATAGGATGCAAAAAGATCTTTCCAAATCAAACTTCTAGCAAACAATTAATTGTAGTAAATATACATATATTTATTATGGCATATAGTGGGAGAATTGTTCATCTGAAAAGTCCGCAAGCGTATTAATAATATTGATCATGTTTAAAGCTAGCAGATGTAAGTAAAATTTTTGCAATTTGATGAGTTGAAGTAGTCATCAATGAAGTAAAAATCCAAATTAGTGCCACCTGTAGGAAAAATTGCACATTTAAAAAAAGTGGAAACACACATAGAAATTTTTGATTGTTGATTACAGCAAAAAAAATGTTTTTCAAATTATATTTCTGGCTTGGATGATTCAAGTGAAAATATAAGTACAGTATATTTCCTGCGCATAGTAAAAAATCAGTGCCCTGTGCAAAACAGAAAGCACACGGAATGTTTTGCTCATATTTCAACTGTTGCTGGAAGAACTTTCTTAATCGGAGTTTAGAGAGACAGAGAGAAAGGGGAGTTAATATGTTGTGCAAAAATTTACTATAACAAGATGACAGTGCATTCTAAAGAGCTCTCTCTCTCTCTCTCTCTCTCTCTCTCTCTCTCTCTCTCTCTCTCTCTCTCTCTCTCTCTCTCTCTCTCTCTCTCTCTCTCACTCTCTCTCTCTCACACACACACACACACACACAAAATGTTATTTTCTCAATGCCAGTTATTGCACACTTTTCTTTGTTTCTCTCATTTTTTTTATTTCTTTTGTTTGTAAATATGAGATATAGATGAAGAGGAATTATGTTTATAGATGATGAACAAATCAATATTATAAACACATATTTTCATTCCTTCCTTTTTCCTGTGAGTGTGTTTTTTTTTTTTTTTTTTTTTTTTTTGAGAGAGAGAGATTTGCTAAAAACAGATATCATGGTAATATTCCTTTAATTTGTTGAATGCAGCAGCAGCAGGTAAATAAAAGTTCTGCACTCCTTGGCAAAGCCATGTGTACTAAAAAGGGAACAAGGCTTTAATATAAAATTTCTTCCTGTGAGCAAACTTTTATCTGGTAAATAACATGTTTTAGAAAAGTTTTCTATGCCTGATGATCCATGTGAAATTGAATAAAACCTATTAGAAACACCATGTGAGCATTACCTATAATTCATAAAATGATAATTAACATAAGAAATATCATGTGTACAAAACATTAACAAACTGTGAGTAAATTCATTGACATTGCACTGTTATTAGTTTTGTTCTTATTCAAGTTTTGTAAGGAATATGTGTAATTCTTAACAGTTGTACCACATTTTTCTTCACATAATTCAGAGACCATGACATTCAGAAAAAAAAAAATGCTATATAACCTGCACCTGCAATGTCAATCTGGAACCATAATTTCTTATAGAAAAGTTGCAATTCACAAGATGACCCAGCAGTTCAAAAGAAATAGGAAAGACCAATCTTATTATTTAAAAAAATGACTAATTTTTAAGTGAATAAAGAGCAAAAATTATGAGTTTTTTTTTTCTTTTGGTGTTACCGCATTTCTGTAGTAAGATTACATATTGTACAGTTCCATAATTAACCTGCACCCATGAGCGTGTGTAACACTGTGCTTCTCCAGCAAGTGATCATCTGATCTGCAATGGCAAATAATAAAATAATACCACCTTCATTGTATCGTATTTTCTGTCGAAAGGAAAAATGGGAAGAAAACTTTTCCAACTGTTTGCAGACTTCTATCTTCTTATTACATTACATTTTTCTGTTCACACATTTTCAGTGATTTTCCTATATACAACTTCTACTGACATTTCTGAAGCAATTTATTAAAATCAAAGTTCCACAAGAAGTTTTTTTAAAGCTGCATATTATTTGCAGCGTGTAAATTTATAACTTTTTATACGAAGAATTGCCGATTTTATGACAGTAGTTACAGTACTACATTTGTGACAAATATTTTCATTGTGTGAACTTTGAACATCCCTGTTTTAATGCCTAAATTTACAACTTTTCAAACAGATAATCTACTGATTATAAGATGAAAATTATGGTTACTATTCTTATGAATATTTTCATTTTATGAACTTTGAATATCTCTGTTTTAATGCAGTATGTAAAAAAGTTCTGTTTTACAAGCTTATTTATTTTTGCCCTTCTGTTTTTAATAAATGAAAATGTTTTATACTAAACTTTTAGTGGTATACAGTTGTGAAAGAATTTTAATGTTATGTTATGGGTTAATCATACCTTGACCAACAACTTCTTTAAAAGTGTCTTTCCTTCTAAAGCGAATTTAACCTGGTGAGAAGTAAAATCATTTCTGTTTTCTTTTCTTAGGTTTTGTCTCCAAGGAAAGACATAGGGCTTAATCCTGCCACTAAAGGTAAAAAGAAGAAAAATAAAGAAACTGAAGAAAAAGAACGCGAAGATTCACCGTGTGTTGAGATAAAATTTGAAGAAGCCAAAGACCCAGCTTCCATAGTATGTAAAAAATTGTGTATTTGGTAATGTTTTAAAATGTTATGAGGGTTGTACCAAAAGTAATACAAAAGTGGGCATAACTTTTTTATTAACTGACAGAGGTTGTTCAAATTGCACATGTTGGTAGAGTAACTCTTTCTCTATACAAAGGTACTACTCGTCATAGTCTCCATCACAAACAATGCATTTGCGCCATTGTTGAACCCAACTCTCGAATCCTCTTTGAAAAACTTCAGGTGTAGACTGTTGTAGCCACTTCTTCACAGCCATTTTCACCTCATCTGTGTCATCAAATCATTGTCCCCAGAGACTGTCCTTCATTAGGCCAAACAGGTGGAAGTAGGAGGGCACTAGATTTGGGTTGTATGGTGGATGGGGGACCACTGACCAGCCTAATTTGTTGCCAAAGATGTGTGTGGTCTTGTATTGTCATGGTGAATGTAAATCCTTTTCAATTTCTTGTTCGGTCTCTTCCTCCTTATGGCTTCTGTAAGCTTCTTGAGTGTCTCAATGTACCGCTCGCTGGTCACGGTACGGCCACATTCTATGAAATCAAGGAGAAAATAACACCCTTGTCATCCCCCCAAAAAAGTCACCACGACTTTCTGTGCTGATCACTGGCACTTGAACTTCTTAGGCCTTGGTGAAGAGATGTGATGCCATTCCATGGATTGATTCTTTGTTACGCCAGATATGCCCACGTTTCATCCCCTGTCACCAGATCAGAAAAAAAAAAAAAGTGTTTTCATTGGCTTCAAATGCTTCCAGCAGATCAGAGCAGACTTCCATCCTTCTCTTCTTCAAATCGGGTGTCAACTGTCGAGGCACCTACTTTGCACACGCTTTCCGATACTTTAAGTCTTCCACCATCTTCTGTATGGCGTTGTGACCACAGTCCAGTTGTGACTCATCACTTCATTTGCTGACGATTCGTGTCAGTGTTCTCAGATGATGGTCTCCCACTGTGTGGTTTGTCTTCATTGATGGTTTTCCCTTCTTTAAACTTCTTCATCCATCTTTGCACATTGTTGTTGTCAACGGTGTTTCTCCATAAACATTCTTGTAGCTTTCTATGGATGTCGGACAGCCTGCACCCTTCTTTCATCAAGAACTCAATGATGGCGCATTGGTTCTGCTTGGAATCCATTATTTGCCTACAATGAAGAAGAAGGATTACTATAGAAGAGTTACCCTACCAACATGTGCAAATTTTACGACCTCTGTCAGTTAATAAAAAAGTTATGCCCACTTTTGCATTTCTTCCGGTACAAACTTCGTATAAACTCACTAAAATCAATTTAGAGTAACACTAATTATTTATGTGTATTGTGACCAGCAAGTGGCTGTTCCACTTGTGAAAACTCATGGTAGAAGTGCATAACTGAAAAACGTATTTAACTGAAACCTGGCAAAGAAAGGTAAGAGAGAGAGAGAAAAAAAAAAAAAAAAAAAAAAAAAAAAAAAGTTCTCAGGAAAAAATGAAGGAAATAAAAAGCCTTAGATATTTTATCAGTAAGATGACTTTCAGTGTAATTAGATCAGCCATCAACATCAAGTTGGGAGATAGTACTTCCTAATTTGACACTTGTCACATCTTCTGTTTCTTCAGTGTTACTAGAATCTGAGGAAGACAACTCTTCTCCCATTGTTAATTTTCTGAGTTATCTTCAGGTGGAAGGGGGATGTGGAAAGCTTGAAGATCACATCAGCAAGGTACTGTTTCAATGTCGTTTTCTAATTTTAATTTTTTAAACAGTGTAGTGTATAAATCAATAAAATTTTCACTAAATTAACTTTTGTTGTTTATTAATTAACATATACTATGAGGGTTATACCGAAAGTAATGCAAAAGTGGGCATAACTGTTTTATTAACTGGCAGAGGTCATTGAAATTGCGCATGTTGGTAGAGTAACTCTTCCTCTATAGTAACCCTTCTTCTTCACTGCAGGTAAGTAATGGATTCCAAGCAGAAGCAATGTGCAGTCATTGAATTCTTGATGAAGGAAGGGTGCAGGCTGTCCAACATCCACAGAAGGCTACAGAATGTTTATGGAGATGACACCACTGTCAAGAGCAATGAGCACAGATGGATGAAGAAGTTTAAAGAAGGGGAAGCAGCATTGAAGACAAACCACGCAGTGGAAGACCATCATCTGCGACCACTGACACGAATCGTCAGCAAGTGGATGAATTGATTCGTGTGGAGAGACGAGTCACAATCCGTGAGCTTTTTGCACAAGTGGACTGTGGTCAAAATGCCATACAGAAGATGGTGGAAGACTTAGGGTATCGGAAAGTGTGTGCTAAGTGGTTACCTTGGCAGTTGACACCCGATTTGAAGGAGAGAAGGGTGGAAGTCTGTTCTGATCTGCTGGAAGAATTTGAAGCCAATGAAGACATGTATTTTTTTTTTTTTCTGATCTGGTGACAGGGGATGCAATGTGGGTGTATCTTTGCGATCTGGAAATGAAGAATCAATCCATGGAATGGCGTCACATCTCTTCACCAAGGAAGAAGTTCAAAAGTCAGTAATCAGCACAGAAAGTCAGGGTTACTGTTTTCTGGAATGACAGGGGTGTCATTTTCCTTGATTTTCTGGAACATGACCCTACTGTGACCGGCGAGCAGTACATTGAGACGCTCAAGAAGCTTAGAGAAGCCATAAGGAGGAAGAGACCGAACAAGAATCTGCAAAGAATCCACATTCACCATGACAATGCAAAACCACACACATGTTTGGCAACAACTTAAGTGATCAGCAAATTAGGCTGGTCGGTTGTCCCCCCATCCACCATGCAGCCCAGATCTGGTGCCCTCTGACTTCCACCTGTTCAGTCCAATGTACACCAGTCTTCAGGGACAACGATTTGATGACACAGATGAGGTGAAAATGGCCGTGAAGAAGTGGGGTACAACAGTCCACACCTGAAGTTTTTCAAAGAGGATTTGAGAGTTGGGTTCAATGATGGCGGAAATGCATCGCTTGTGATGGAGACTATGTTGAGATGGTATCTTTGTATAGAGAAAGTGTTACTCTACCAACTTGTCCAATTTCAACAACCTCTGTCAGTTAATAAAAAAGTTATGCCCGCTTTTGCCTAAATTTTGGTACAACCCTCATATTTATTTATTGTGCTTTAAAGACTTTTCATGAAGGCAAAATTATGCTACAATGATTGCAGTTTTATTCACTTTGTGATCCACCACCCTTTACGTATTCCTATGAAAAAATCAGTAATCAGATATGTGTGGTTTGAATTATGTAAAATCTTCACGATTGCATCTCTTGCAAGGAATTAGACTGCTGTGCATAAATTTAAAAAAAAAAAAAGTTTGATGTATTTTGGTGCATTGTTTCTAGTTGGGAGCAGATAATGTGAACAATTTTTTGTGATCAATGTCATTCCCAGCCATGAGTGACTCATATTTCAGTGCATGCAAATATTTGGTTAATACTGTGGAAGTGTGTGCACTTTTTAGGGTGGGACAAGTAAGTGAAATTTTTGTTAAAGCTTTGAAGGGGGACCTGATGAATTTTGTGGCTGGTGCTCCTGGTCCATAGCTGGTGTTCTTAAACAATGAAGGGTTTTAGGAAATTACAGATAGATGTATCATGGAATGGTTTTTACTCCTGTTGATTTTTGTATGACTTCATGTACCTACATCCATGTGCCTACACCCATTTTTAATGAGTCTAACTGTGTGTATGTATTGTATGCATTCAAGATTTTTTTATTTAATTGCTTTTTATAAGCCAAGTAACTTTAGAGCAATTTATTTTTCACAAAATAAAAAATCATTTTCTTTCTTTCGTGATGCTGTTAGTAGAATGTCCAAAAAAAAAAATTTATATTGTTTTGTACAAATCTTGAAAATGATAATCAATTATTGTGCCTTTAGTTTTACATGGTGCACTAGTATAAATATCTTGAAAATACATTTCTGTTCTCCACGTATTGCTTCGGCAATAAGTTTTATGAGTCAGATTAGATCTGTTATTATGATATTTGAAAACAAGTGCCATTCTGTACACTAAATCAGAATACAATCTCACCCATGTTTTATCCTTAGGGTCAGCGATCAAATGATGTCTTGTTCATCTGCTTTCTTTCCTCCGATGCAAAGTCAGGAGCAGATCTATAACCATATCTTGTTTGTGTGCCTCCATCGGAATCGAGATATTTCTTTCCTCCCATTGTAGGCTCTATTCTAAAGCGTTAAACTTTGGGTGAGACCAGATTTAAACTGATGAATCAGACCAGCCATCATCTGCAGGATTTTCTTCATAAGGTACTTAAGTAGACCATCGATGGACAGCCAAAATTTTAGATTGGATTCCAAGGGACAGGAAAAGACCCAGAAGAAGACCACATGGGAGATGGGTGGATGAAATTCGAAAGTATGCGGGAGTAACATGGAGGAGACTGGCACAAGACAGATCGTTGTGGAAAAAACTTGGGGAGACCTTCGTCCAGCAGTGGATTGATAATGGTTGAAGATGATGATATACACCAATGAGTAATTACATTATGACCACCTACTTAATAAGTTGTAGGACCCCCTTTAGCCTGCAAAACAGCTGCCACTCGGTGAGGCATCGATTCGATGAGGTAACGATAGGTATCCTGAGGTATCTGATATCATTATATCAACAGCAGGTCTTCTGGTTCCCGTACATTTCGGGGTGGCGGTGATTTAGAGTGAACCCGCTTTTCTAAGTCGAACCTATAATGTTAGATTGGATTCATGTCAGGTGAATTTGGAGGCCAGGGCATTAACAGAAAGTCACCATGTTCCTCGAACCACTGCTTGACGATTCTGGCAGTGTGTGCATGGCGCATTGTCCTGTTGGCAATGGCCATCACCAGCAGGGAACACAGTTGCCATGAATGGGTGAATTTGGTCTGCAACAATGTTCAGATACCTGACTATTGTCAGGGATTGTGCTATTGGGATAATGGGGCTTAAAGTGTCCCAAGAAAACATCGCCCACTGCATAACACCTTTGCCGCTGGCCTGTTTCCGCCCAACAGTGCATCCAGGTGCCATAGCCTCCACTGGTAATTGGTGTATCTGTGCTCTGCTGTCTGCGTGATGCACCAGGAATCTTGATTCGTCAGACCAGAGCACTTTCTTCGAATCATCCTAGATCCAATCTCGATGATTTTGGGCCCATTTCGTGCATTGTTGGTGATGACGTGCAGTGAGCATAGGGGACCCAGTTGGGTCTTTGGCCACGCAGGCCAATGCGTAGAAGGCTGCGATGAGCTGTGTGCTGTGACACATTGCCCTGATCACCACTGTTGTAACTGCAGGTGATTTGTCACACTACGGTCTTGCGGTCAGTGTGAACAATGCACGACAGTCTCTGGTGCCGTCTGGCATCAGTGAGCTGCGGACAACACACGGCTGGACAACAGTTCATAGTTTGGCCATCTGTGCACCACTTTTGATACTACTCACTACAGCGGCACATAAGCAACCCACAAGCTATGCCGTTTCCGAGATCATAGTTCCGAGGCGCTGTGCAATCACTATTTGTCCTTTATCAAACTCTGATAAATCGGCAGCTTTTCCCATTCTGACTCCAAAAACTCTATTAACCAAAAGCCTGTCCTTGGGTTGTATATATATATTCTGCTGTGTGAACTTCACCTGCACCACTGTTCGGTCTCCAGGCACACACATTTTTCTAGGGAGGGGGATAATGTAATATCTCATCGGTGTATACAAAAGTATTATGATGTATACTTTGTGAAGAAAATCATGCAGATGACTGCTCGTCTGATCCAAAGTTTAACATTTTAGAATAGTCTGCAATGGGAGGAAATAAATATCCCGATCTCGATGGAGGCACCCAAACAAGATATGGTTATGGATCTGTTCCCGACTTTGTGTTGGAGGAAAGAAAGCAGACACAGAAGTCATTGGACTGCTGACCCTAAGGATAAAACATTGGTGAGATTGTATTCTGATTTAGTGTGCAGGATGATGTTTGTTATTAAACATCATTACAAAAGCTCTAATACAACTTGTAAAGCTTATTACCGAAGAAATACTGTACATGAATATTTATATTTAAGTTGTTGTTTTTTTCTAATTTTTCTTGGAAAAAAGAAATTTCAGTCTTTAAATTCTTCATTTAGCAGACTTAATTTCTGTTTCCTCTTTTGTCTCCATAGTGGCTGTCTACTCTTTTTGTAATTTTTGACTAAAACTTACCGTTCGGTCTCCAGGTACCCTCATGTATTCACTTTTGTGGGAATGTAAGTATCGCCAAAATGTTTCCTGTGTTTTTATAATGACATGTTCACCATGCCAAAAGTGGTGGTGCAACCAATTGGTGATTTTGCTCCTCCGTCTTATTACCACATTCCTTGTCTTTTCTTGCAAGTCAAGCTTCATAAAGACGGTCTCCCTATCAAACTGTTGGTTGAAAATTCATTTCCCATGGCTTGTGCTCCTGAAAAATATTGGTTAAAAAGTGTTCCTTCATTGTTAAAGAATTTGTCAGCTGGCACCCAGTGAAGATATGTCCACAGTCTACATGTTCACTGTTCACATGACATGTTCACTGTCTACATGTCCATTCATTAGCACCCAATGAAGACATGTTCACTTTGGATGTACAAGTGAAAGGACAAATTATTACGTACACCCACCTAATAGCGCGTGGCACCACCTTTTGCTCGCAGGACAGCATCCAATTGTCATGGTACGGGATACAATGAGGTTCCGAAACACAAACTCGGGTATCTCTGACCGGCATAGAGCAGGCAGAAATGTAGGTGGGGATAGTTGATCACGAACAGCTTGTTCCAATATATCCTATAAATTCTCTAAAGGGTTGATTTCTGGTGAGCAAGTGGGCCATATGAGTGTGGTAAGCTCGCTGCTATGCTCCTGGAACCAGTCTGTCACTGGCTGAGACCAATGGGATGGAGTGTTGTCCTGTTGAAAGATCGGAACTTGGTTTGGACAGAGGCACGTAATGAAAAGATGGAGATGGTCAGCCACGAGCTGACCATAGCTGGAACCTGTGATGGAAGACTCAAGAAGTACTAAGAGACCCAGGCCGAACCAAGTGAAAGCTGCCCAAACAGTTACACCACCTCCACCGGCCTGTAGAACCCCAACTCGGCATGCAGGGTCCATAGCTTTGTGTGGTTTATGCCACACATGCTGCCTGTCATCGACACGATACAGTGTGAAACGGGATTCGTCAGACCATATGACGAGTTTCCAATCATCCATGCTTCAGTTTTGATGGGCTTTCGCAAACTGCAGCCAAATCATGCTATGCTGTGCCATTAACAACAGGGCAAGGTGTGGTCGTCGACTGCCCCAGCTGAGTTGTGCCATGTGTCGACGGATTGTGTTTGAGCATAGGCTTGTGGATGCTCCTTCATTAAATTGTGGTGTGATTTGCTGCAAACAAGCCTTCCAATTCGTCTGTGTGATGCGGGCCAATCGTCGGCACCCTGGGTCATCCAATGCACTTTTACAGCCGCATTTCATCCGACTGTTAGTGATTTTGCTGGATTTCATGTACTCCTGGTACACACTTGCTATGGTTTGTTGCGGAATTCCTAACAGTTTTGTCATTGCGCTGACTGAACGTTTGGCCTTCCCGGCTCCCACGACTTAGATCTTGATCAAACTCACTTAACTCTTGTCCTCGACCCATGCTGGCACTTGACGGAATGTATTCCTGTGCGTACCAACCCACTATTTATAGCTCCAACTGGTTTTCCTGCACACTGTGATTTGCTGCTGTCCTGCTGCTTTGCATATTTTCACCAGAGTGTATGTAATACTTTGTCCTTTCAGTGTAGTTTCTCTGCTTCGTGCTGTGCCATTTGTTTGGTTCTCATATATGATTTTGATTCTCAAATTCAAGGATCTGAAACATGCTTTAAGAGATAATTGTCACTTCAGCTGCAACAATAAATTCTATCTCCAACAACAAGGAATCCCAAAGGATCTCCACTATCACCTCTTCTCACAAAAATGTTCTTGCAGTATATTGAAAATTCTGTCATCTCTAAATACCTTCTTCAACCCACTGTCTAGCTTTGATGCAATGATGATATATTTGTTGTCAGACCTCAGGATTTACTTAAGCTCACCTTAACAATCACTGAACTTTTCCCTTCCTTCAAGTTTACTGTCCCTGAAGAGATCAACAATACCATTAATTTCTGGATGTTTGCCTTTCAAGAAAAGGGAGCAAGATTGACTGTTCTGTTTTTTATAAACCTACTGTGGCTACCAATATAATAAATACTCTTCACTTCACACACTTTTGATGCCTACAAGTTTTCTGCACTCACTTTTATTCTTTCTGCCAATATCATCTGCAACAGGCCAGCATCTCTTGCTGTTGAATACTAGAAACTAGAATATTAAAACCATTGCTTCTCACCACCAATTTTCTCTAGTGGTTTGTGAACGAACTCATTAAAATATTTGAAGTCAAGAATGCCATTACTCTCTGTTCTTCAGAAGTTTACAGACAGTTTCAATATGCTGGATGTATTTTTTTCTTGACAAGTTTACTTATGAGTTGTATCAAATCCTACGGTTACTTGTTTGGGATCAAATCCAATCTTACCATCATGAAACATCCTTCGAGACAGAGATGAAGTTGAAGACCTCAATGTTTGTGGTGCGTAGATGCCAACTAGTACAGATTTGTTGTAATTTTACAGATTTTTTTTTGTTGCTGTTATGGAAGTACGGACATAGGGATGAAATTACAGCCATTTGATTTTTGTGTTATGAAAAGCAAGTTTCTGTTTGTTCTTCAAGTTTATCTGGGGGATTTAAAGCTGTGTTCTGCGTAATACAGATTTCTGTATCTTAATTGGTAATGCCATGAGCTATCTATCGACAAAAGAAAATCCAACGACAGGGAATAATAGCAGCCGCTTGACGCTGGCTCAGCCTTTCACCTCCATTTTACCCCTCCCGTGATGCTCTCCATATCATTCACAACTATGCAGAAAGCATATGTTGCATGGATGCTGCTCCACTTAAATAGCCATTTCTGTACACTCTCTGGTCCTGCAGCATGTGCTATTGTTGGATAGAAAAGCATGGCAATTGGTTGTGCAATTGTGAAGTGTTTTTTTATTATTATTATTTATTTAAAATGAAGCATTCTTCAAGCCAATCTTTTTCATTTAATAAGAAAGTGTTTCCTAGAAACATACCACAGGGGCTGGCCTTGTTTTCAAGAGTCCCAGGTTTCTGTGAACCATACATTTTTCAGCATTTGTAGATGCCACTTTAGTATCGCTCACAGTGGGCAGCAGTGGTGCACTCGGTGGGGGTGGCCTAGGGGCCCGGGCCCTCCTCATGAGGTATCACTTGGCCCTTCTTTCTTTGTTTCTGTTGGTTATTTGTAATTATATTTGTATATGTTTTTAAATATATAATTTATGAATAAGTGGAAGCACACTTTAGTATGGTGGAAATATTGGCACATTTTAGTATGGTGGAAATATTAGCACACTTTAGTATGGTGGAAATATTATCACTTCTCAATATTTTTAAAGATGTTTACTCCAGGGTATTTTCATGCATCTTCAATATTTTGAGCCACCTCGATAAAGAAATCCTGGGTGTGCCACTGGTGGGTAGGATGATTGCCAAAGGCACACAGAATCAAAGAAGCATCAACATTCCAAGGAATGATTTTTCATGTCTGGAGGTAGTCTTATATAATTTTTTCTGGCAGATGGTATTTTTAATTTTTCCACTAGCAAAAAAATTATTATATGAATCCCCTTTTTTTTAAGTAGTTGTGACAAACTAGAATTTGTTGCCATGTTAAATACCCAAATTCACCGCTGTGGACTCGATTACAAAAAATTATGGATTTGTTTTTCTTTATTTTTTTGTTACTGAAAACTACTTGTAGAGGTTGGCACTATGCTGGTGTGTACAGAAGTCCCATTTCTACTTCAGCTAGTACTACAGTGTGCATCTGCAGCACTTTTTGCAGCATTACTAAACATTTGGTTGAGCACAAAAAGGATGTCACTCAAGATAGACCTAATTCTTCCTTGGCTTTACTAACTCTTTCAGATACTTCAGCAGTGCCCTTCTGGACAAATACTGAGAAAACCTCTCCTTTCATCAGCAAAAGTGCTTTAAATTTTTGTGAGAGCATTGAAAGATGTGCCTCATCAAACTGTAATACTGACCATTCATATTTTATCCCTATCTTTTGAAAGTTTTTCCTATCGTTTAGCAACAACCCAAAATAAAGAACTTAGAAATGAAAATCTGGTTTGTTTACAGATGATCTCCATTTGTTTACAAATTATCAAGACATAAGTTGGTTCAAAAGTGCTTCTGTGCTTATATAATTTCATTATGTAAACTATAGCATGTTAACTTCCAACCTACATAATACCAATTAAATTGTTATTTAAGCAGCATCTGAAAAATAAATTCAATAAAATGTCAGGGCAGGGAAGCATATTTGATAAAACTATTATTCATCCTTTTGTATTACTTCTAATTATGCTGCAGTTAAGCAAATGTGGTCATGAGTGAAAATTTGTTGTGCTTTTGAGGTATTAATGATTGAAGCATTTTTTAAATGATTATATATGGACTTTTATATTAAATATTTTTTATTACAGGTTGCAGCTTTTAAGCAAGCTGAAAAACAGGAGATAGAGGCAGTGCATGATATCCGTCTGAAAAATCTAAGAAAAAGAGCTGAAGATAATGGTGATGCTCGTTATTGTGTCTGTCATAAACCACTCAGTAATAGTATGTTGCAGTGTGAGTTATGCAAGGATTGGTATCACAGTAAGTAAATGATATTTTTTTCTCATATTTTAAAATGCATTGTGTTTCAGTTGGGAATTGTATTTTTTTTTTTTTTTTTTTTTTTTTCAGTGGATTCTTTCTCATCTTCTTACTTGAGACAGATGGATTCTCAGATATTCAATTCAATAAAGCTGCTAGTAAACATATGATTTTCAGTCAAAATACATGTATCATGTGACTGCTTCATGTGTTTTTATGACCAGAACTAATGTGTCCATAAACTACCATACTGGAAGGAATGCATATTTGATTGATAACACAATCAGCATGGTGTATGATGTCAAAATGCATTTTCTAGAACTATATACATTATTATTGAGTGATTTGTATTTAAAGCAGAATTTATCATAAAAGTTATAAAACTTCTGGAAATGGATTTTTTTTTTTTGTTTCTGTGTGCAAGTGCCCAAGAAAAAAAAGTTGAGACTACAGATGTGCATGACCTCTATACTTCAAAAACAAAAGCAACACCTTCTGCTTGATCTTAAAGACTGTGCACCCCTCTCCCTCTCCAGCACACACAATGCTTTTTTAGTTAACAGGGTGCGCACGCGTGCTTGAAAACCTGGAAAGTCCTGGAAAATCATGATTACGTTTTCAAGGCCTGGAATATCCTGGAAAAACGGTGTTATTTTAATGCTGTCTTGAAAAGCCTTGAAATTTGAAATTAGTGCTTAAAAAAAATGCCCTTTTAGGAAATCGTGTTACTGTTACCCCTTCATTTTTTAAAGTTCCTTTTCTCTGTTCTCAAAGAAACCACCGGCAGTTTCCAACGTGCACCAAATCCTAATTTGGCTGGGGGAAAAAAAAAGAAAAAAACAAGGCACTACTTCCAGTGCAATAAAATTGGATGGTTACTAGTAGGTCGAAGGGGAGCTTGATGTCCGTCCGACAACTGAGAACGGAAGGGGAAAGAAGAGGCATTTAGCATTTGCAGGGGGTCGCGTACGTACCAAGTCAGCTGGCATCCACCAGTGAGGAGTATGCCTGAACAACACATTCATCTGCTCTTGTTTATGTCAAGAGACTTTGGCTACTTATAATAAAACATAAGAAAACTATCTTTGCGAATTTTTTACGAAAGTGGCTGAAATTTTTACATTCACTCTAATTGGATTACAGAAGCTCACTTCCAAAATTCCAATTGAATCGGTTTAAAACTTTAAAAGTTAGCATTGGTAATTTTTATTATGGACAAGTATGTGTGCCTCTTTGGACAGAGTGAGCCTCCAGCAGAAAGGGTGTTACCATAGCAACGGTTGATTGACAGCTGGGAGCGCTGATCTGAAGCCCTTGGTTGGGAAGAAAGCAAACACCTGTTTATCACTTCCACAGCTCAAAAGGACTAGGAGAATATTTTCAGAAATCCATTTTTCCGAATTTTGAAAATAACACAGTAAAATTTTTACAGTAGTTAAGATACATCACAATAAAGTTCTAGTGCAAATTTCGCCAAATTCCGTTAGGAACTTTAGCAGATGCAAAAAAAAAATCTGTTGCATAATCGGATTGAAAAAAAAAGAAACAGTAATTATAAATTACGGGAAAAGCAAGTGAATTATTTTTTTAGATGCCATGGTTTATTTAAACAGAGTGATCCTTAATTTTTTTTTCTGTGATGATATGGACTCTATTTGAATTACAAACATACGTTTTTATTCAGACGTCTGAGTTACTGTTTTAATAAAAAAAAATCATCTATAATTAAAAAGTTTTCAATGGATTTAAGCAATATTCAGCAGATAAACGTATTTTAGTAAATTGCAACATCATGGCGTAAATTTGGTAATTTAATTTTGTCGAAAATTGGGGAGCATTTTTTTTTTACATTTTCTATTATAGTTAAAGTGAAGGAGGAAGGGTGCAACTTGACAGTTCAGTGAGCTGCAGGTGGTGATTTATGGCGATGTGCCAAATGAAAAGAAGCTATTCCATCAGGTCATTCCAAAGGTTGTGTATCCGCTTCAGCTTTACAGCTTTCACGGCTCTTTTTTTTTTTTTTTTTTTTTTTCTTGGTAATAAATAAAAATCATAGTTGCTGCATTCACCATTGATCCATGTTTGCATTTCTTGAATATAAACAGCAGACAATCAGAAACATAGTGTTGGGCGGGTCTTGATGTTCTTCATTTTGCATATTCTGAATTCAGTTCTGTGGGAATAAGGAATGACTTATACTGTGAATATATACAAAACTACATATTTTTGAGCTGAAAAAATAGATCTACTTGTACACAGTAGCTAACGTGTGAACTCAGATGAAGACAATCAGACATACGGACGTCTGATTCCATAAAAAAAAAATCAACATAGTTTTTTTATTTACATTACAGGTAAAAAAGCAAAAACATGTTTTTAAACGTTATAAAGGAAAACGGATTTTTGAAACGCATGACTTGATGATCTTAATTTCTGAAAGTTTCTTTTTTCCACATCCTTTTTTTTTCAATTACAATACACTGTAACAGGATACTGCGAGTTATATCACTTAGTCATGTGGCAAATTTTCGGTTGCTGATATCCGCGATCGTAAGCGGTAGTTGCATTGCGATTGTTGATGATGACAAGATAAATACTGGAGTGACGTAAAATATTGCATAAACTAAAAAAAAAAAGAAAAGCCTCCCCCCCTTCCCGAACTTTTATGCGGTCATCATAGCTGATCAACCATTTCCTTCCATGAACATCAGCACATTTCAATCATTTGAACATTGGATGTATCTGAAGGAATTCAGCCGTGCTTAAGCGCCCTAGCGCAACAAAAATATGTTAATTTTGGACAGTTCTATTCCCTTCCCCTCTACCATCCCTAATAATTGAGAGTGCATACTGTAGTTTCAAATATTCTATTTATGAGCTAGTTTTCGCGCTGTTCGTTATGCTTTTATTTTCGAAATTCCTAACACTTTTGAACTATGGTTGCAGAAACGTTTATGCTTTGGGTTTGTCTGTAGGATAATTCGCATGAAAGCGGTTGAATTTCAGCGAAATTTTAGTATGCTGTTGGGTACAACCTGGAAACCTACCCTCTTGAAAAAGGTCGAAATTAAATTTAAAGGCCAAGACATAAGAGCAGTATTTGTTCTCCAAGCTTAGGAATGTTAACTCACATAAAATCTGTTTGATTGCAACAAAGTTTTGGTATGTTATCAGGGAGGAGAAACCTACCCTTGTAGAAAATGATTCAACTTGAATTCAAAGGTCAGGGCATAAGAACAGAATTTATTCTTTATGGTCTTGTGCTTGATAAACTTGATCAATTTGCATAAAGCACATTCATCCATTTGCATCTTTCATCATTTTTTATTACTTAAAACTGAAATTACTTTAAAAAAATAATTTGAACATGATACTGTAAAGCGTAATAATCATCCTGGAATTTTTTTGTATATGTCCTGGAAAAGGCCTGGAAAGTCCTTGAATTTTTTCCCCCAAAAGTGTACGAACCCTGAGTTAAGTAAGCAGACCTCCTGCCATTATGTACAGTAAAATACCAGAAGACCATAATCCTTTGAAAATTAGCTGTCACCTGCCTTTAAGGTAGATTCTCCTCAACCTTACCCAGAGTAGGTGATTCAATTTGACCAATCAATAGTTATATCACAGGTGATTGTGGTCCGGATTTTTTTTGCCGATTAAACCCAGAAATTCTGGAGAAAATGAGAAGTCCATATATTTTGTATCTGTTAATATCATTCTTAACTTTTAATTTAAAGTAAAGGAATTTATAGTTTTTTCAGGATAAACCAGTTTGTAAAAGTAAAAAAAAAATCCAAAATTTTAATCTCGTAATCTAGAAATAATGTCCTTATCGACAAATATTCGTCGCTCACGCGCACAATTGACAATAATACAGAGCGAGTAAAACTGGTTCAAAATATGGTAAATGGTTGGGACAACTACAAGAAGGATATGCAAAGTAGTATTAAAAAATCCAGTTGTATTGTTGAAAACTGTGACAACAAAAAAGAAAAAACAAAGAACATTGTAACATTAAAACATTTATAGAGATTGCAGAATTTAGTAAGTAAAAGAAAGTCTGGTTGTGCTGATGAATGTAGGAGGGGGAAAAACAGAAAAAATTGATGTGTTTTCTCCAAAAAGGATGAACTTTTAGAATTCATCAACCTATACTTTTAAAAAGAGGTTAGGTGTTTTCAGATTTTATTCTGTATAAAAAGAAAATGCAAACAAAAAAATTTTTTGAGCTGTTTAATTTTAAATTCATGATTGCTTTACTTATTTCAAAGCAATTTATTTCTTCACAGAATATGTAAGTTAGAATATTTATGGAAAAGTGTTTTATAAATAATACATATCATGACGATGATGGGCAAAACATGTAACAATGTTAACAAATAAAGGTAACTTGATCACGCTAGTTACTTTAGATGAAAACTTTTACAAAAAAGTTCGTAAGTTGGAAGCTTTCGACCTTATCTTAGGTCTTCATCACGCCAATGGAGGACTAAGATTGTTGCCAAAACTTAGAATTGATCTCCAGATCATCGGAATGTAGAGAGGAGATTCGGAATTGCAAGTCATTGAGTTGAAAATAATTTCCAGGCTTTCACGGTAACGGAGGGCAAAACGTTTGTCAAAAGAAGCAATTTGTTTTGCTTCGTTCCAGTGGGGAACTGCAGTTGTGTCTTCCATTGTCAAAATAGACAAGGCAGTATTAGGATTAGCTTTCGAAACATCTTTTTTATGTTCTAAAATTCTATGGTTAATGCTCCTGTATGTGCTTCCAATGTATAAGTTATCCCCAGTAGAAAAAGAGATAGGAATGCAGTAAACTCTTGGGAGGTTCAGGCTTTCAAATTTTTCTCTATCCCTTTGTAGAAGTTTCAAAATGTTTGGGGTAGATTTAATGGCAAGATGGTAACCAAAACTTCTACAAGTCCCGCACGGGGATAACTGGTTTTCCAGTTATTTGGGGAGCGGCGCCCCCACGGCCCGAGCTGACCTTGTGACTGGTCAACATCTGATGTCATGCCACCGCTTGTTTTTTATTTTGGTGCTGTTGGTGTTTGCAGGGACGGCTGTTCATCCAGCTGTTGGGGAGTCGCGGCCCCACGATCCCGAGCTGGTCTTGTGTCTCGCTTTTTTGTTTTTATTTATTTTCTCCACTGGCTAGTTGCCCGTGTTGTATACTCTACCTAATCGCTACCACGTTATGTACTAACACCCCGGTCTTGTGGTTTTGTTACCCTCCACCACTAACTTTTATATTAACCGCTCAGTTCGTAGGTTGCTGAGATTCCGTTTAGGTTCCCTTCCAGGATTTGTCTTCTTTGGATTTCTTTTTTTCCTTTTAGCTGGTTTGGGTGCTAGGCCTACCTGCATGTTTGCCGCGTGCGGTGACCCGTGAGGCGGAAATGGGATGTCTGGCGGCTGAGGTCGCAGGAGACCGGAGCAGTGCCTCCTGTGCACCAACACTCCTCTTCGACCCCGGCTTCGCTGTAAACGGGAGGCTAGAGACTAACCCACCTCTAGTCAGAAGTCATGTACCAAGTTGTGTACAGGGCTTTAGCGGCTTTTTTGTCGTATAGCACGGCAGGGTAAGCCCGGGGGCTGTGGGATCCTGCCAAAGGCGTTGGCATGACGGTACCAGGAGGCCGAAGTGTCCGCCGAGTGCGTGTGATCACAGCCAACGGACTATATCTGCAACGTATAAGCTCCAGAACTGTGTCCAGTGTCATTTTCTTGGCTTGCGGACCTCCAGTTCTCCCTTGTAGGGCTCGGTGGTGGGTGGAGTAGTTTGCAGACGAATCTTCCTTCTTTTTTTCCATGGGTAAACCCAAAAACAAACACTCCAAATTTAAGTCACCTGAGAAAATGATAGTCTGGCGGCTGAGGTCGCAGGAGACCGGAGCAGTGCCTCCTGTGCACCAACACTCCTCTTCGACCCCGGCTTCGCCGTAAACGGGAGGCTACAGACTAACCCACCTCTAGTCAGAGGTCATGTACCAAGTTGTGTACAGGGCTTTAGCGGCTTTTTTGTCGTATAGCACGGCAGGGTAAGCCCGGGGGCTGTGGGATCATGCCAAAGGCGTTGGCATGACGGTACCAGGAGGCCGAAGTGTCCGCCGAGTGCGTGTGATCACAGCCAACGGACTATATCTGCAACGTATAAGCTCCAGAACTGTGTCCAGCATCATTTTCTTGGCTTGCGGACCTCCAGTTCTCCCTTGTAGGGCTCGGTGGTGGGTGGAGTAGTTTGCAGACGAATCTTCCTTCTTTTTCCATGGGTAAACCCAAAAACAAACACTCCAAATTTAAGTCACCTGAGAAAATGATAGTTGCAAACGACTCTCCTTCGTCTTCTCAACCTACAAAGTCTCTTAACTTTAAACGATCTTTAGACCATGACCTGGACCCAGAATGTGGAACCTCTTCTTCGGCAGCTGTACCAGTCGCTCCGAAGCGTCGTCTCCCCTCGATTGCTGTGACTACGCATGCTGCACACTTACTTGTAGAATCCATCGATCCGAATGAGAGACTGTCCACCAGATCTCCCTTTTTCATTTTTAAAGCTTTGGACGCTGCGGTTGGCCCCTTGAAGTCTGTGAGGAAGCTTCGCTCTGGGGACCTGCTTGTTCAAACTTGCAGTGTTTCTCAGAGTAACACTCTTATGCACCTCACTAGTCTTCAAGGCATTCCTGTCAAAGTGGCACCTCACCCGTTTCTTAACACCTCTCGGGGTGTTATTTCGGAGTTTGATCTCTTGCCATGCAGTGAGGACGAATTGGTGACTGAACTTGCGGATCAGGGTGTTCTTGCTGCACGTCGTATGATGTTCCGGCGTGATGGCTCTTTGATTAAATCTAAAAATGTAATCTTGACTTTTAACTCCCCGAAAGTTCCGACCGAAATCAAGGCTGGCTACTTGGTCTGTGGAGTTCGCCCGTACATTCCCAGTCCTCTGCGCTGTTTCAGGTGCCAGAGGTACGGACATTCACAACGTTTCTGTAAGAGTTCCGCTCGTTGCGCAAATTGTGGCTCCAGTGAACATGACGGGGAAGGTTGCACTTCTACGGCCTGCTGTGTTAACTGTGGTGAGGCCCATGCAGCTTACTCCCGCAACTGTATGAAATGAAAGGACGAGATGGCGATCCAGCGCCTCAAGACCCTGGAAGGCCTCTCGTACCCTGCTGCCAAGGCCAAGTTGGGTATACCCACCAACCGACAGCGTACTTTTGCCGCAGTAGTTCAGTCTCTGCCACAACCCGTGCAGCCTTTTGTTCCGCGCCCTGTAGCTCTCGCCGCACTTGCCAAGCGATCTACAGCTGAACAAGCGACACAGGTGTATTTCCCCGAGCTCCAGATTTTTCGAATAGCTGATTCTGCGCCTTCTCTTTTGCAGCCGACCGTCTCTTCCAGTTTCCAGCAGAAAGCCTGCACGTGCGGAAGACCCGGCCCTCAATCCGCAAAGGTGTGCAGTGTCCATCCAACTGTCGCGGTCCGCCTGACCAACATTGCACCTGTCTCGGACTCAGCGAGGTCCCCACCCTCAACCAACATTATAGAGGAACCTAGGGGGAGGAGAGTGACAGTTCGTCCCCAGCCTCAACCAACATTGCAGAGGAACATGGGGGGAGGAGAGTGATAGTTCGTCCCCGCCCTCGGCCAGCATTGCAGAGGAGTGTGGGGGGAGGAGAGTGATAGTTCGTCCCCGCCCTCGGCCAGCATTGCAGAGGAGTGTGGGGGGAGGAGAGTGACGGTTCGTCCCCCTCCTGGTGACTCATCCTTTGTGTTGTTGTGTTAAAAAAAAATGATAATAATTATAATAGTAAATTAATAAATTTTTATATAAACCTAATTACCTAACTTGTCTTCACAGCTTTCATCGTTCTCTTTTCCAGCTTTTACCGGGCCTGTCTGCTCTTAATCATTTTCCACGCTTTTAAAAATCTGTAGCTGATAGTTCTTTGTCTGGCGCTCTTTGGCCAAACCTGGCCCTTGCGCCACTAAAATCAACTAACCAACCAACCAACCAACCAACCAAAACTTCTAAAAAGAATCTGTAACCTATGAGCATAGGAAGGATGGTAAGGAACAGAACCACAGAATTTCAGGTTTTCTTTCTTTTGAGGAAGGAGGCATTCAATTTTCGAATTGTTTTCATATTTCTTTATGAGGGAGTTGACTGTAAGAGCAGGGAAACCATGAGAGAGGGCTATTGTAGAAATTTTGGAGAGTTCTTCTTGAAGAGAGAGTTGGTTGTTGCAACTGATATGAGCCCTGTGGATGTAGGACTTCAATGCTGCAAGCTTGTAGAGATGCAGGGTGAAAGATTTGTAGGGAATGATGTTAGTGGCCGCAGAAGGTTTACGATAGACGGAATGAGTAATGGAGAGATCAGCGTTTCTGCAGATAGATACATCCAGGAAATCAATTTTGTGGTTTACTTCCTTAGATATAGTGAGATTAATGGAAGGAAATTTTTCCGTAATGGAGTTGATCAGTGTCTGTAGTTCAGACTCGGCATGTGGCCAGCTAATGAAAATGTTGTCTACATATCTTAACCATAGGGAAGGTTGAAAAGGGTGTTGAGGAATGATGGAAACTTCAATATGTTGCATGTAGATTTCTGCAAGCAGAGGGGAAAGAGGTGAGCCCATGGGGAGACCAGATTGTTGCCTATACACAATTTTGTTGAAAATAAAACAACTGTGTTGATGAATAGTGTGGAAACAATCATAAAGATCTTTGATAAGAGTACCGGGGGTTCAAAATGAAGAATCAATTTCTTCATGAGGAGCAAGTAGGATTCCATGTGTCAATGGTTATGTTGTCTGGCCTCAAGCTTTGCCTTTCAGTTTTTTGAGAATTTTATGGCATCTTTTACTTCTTTCTGTGTTATTTCTACAGTTGTAGCATTTATTTATATGTCATTTTTCTATATTTTTTTTTTTTGTTCTTTTCATTCAGGGAAGCCTTTCAAAGTATTCATTCCATCTAGTCCTTTCATCTTGGTCATTTGTCAGCACCACACCATGCTTGATTTTCATTTGCCTGATCTAAATTATATCCATCATAGCTTTATTTCTTGCTTTTGCAATTTTGGGTTTCATCTTTTGATTCTCTTTTGTGTCTAGTTCATTATACGAACCCCATTCAGACTGTTTCTTAGTACCAATTGCCGCTGTCCGTTTTTGGTGGTTTACTGTTTACCATGTATAATCCCATTAGTTCTGTGTCACAAGTCAAATTTTCTTAGACCCCCCCCCCTCCCTAACTCTTTGCAGTGCTTCAATATTTCACCATTAGGTTTCTTTGTCAGCTCTGTTTTCTCCAAATCACTCCTAGGATCTTGATCTCTGCCAGTTTCAACACTGCAGTATTTTGTTTTCACCACTTTTGAAAACCTTTAAGCTGTGTTCTTATTTCATTTAGTGTTGTTTTATATCAGACTTGTATTTCTCCTCTTTGAGATCTGATTTTAGTTTCAAGAATCCGATACGCACAAAAATCCAAGTCCAAAAGCATACAAAATTTAAACTCTAGCACATACTCTTCCGCAGAAAGAAAATTAAACTTCACTCTTCTCACGTGTAGTTTTCTTGTTTAATTTAAATTTCCTTACTCCCTAGAAAAGAAGCTATTTTTCTCTCACAAGCATGAGAAAAATATGCTTTGATCTGTGTTACAGATAAATGTTGAATGGAAATGTAATCAACCCTCAAGAGTATTTCAAAAGCTCAAAATAATCATTTTATAATTGTTCAATTAGCTTTGATGCTCGATCTCGTAAATATAAAAAAAAAAATTAATGCCTTTGCAAATTCTTGAATTGCTCATGTTTTACTAGTGTTTAAGCATAATGCATTATGTAAGTTGCTTTTAAGCTTGTACTCTGATTTTGCTGGAATTATAAAAGGGAAAAAGTGTGCTTGAGTATTGTAATGTTACTTGCATTAATTTACTGTGAACATCACTAAATTGACTTGTATATGTATATATTTCTCTCTCCTTTTTTTTTTTATTCTCAGTAAACTGTATTCCATTGCCCAAGTCTGCAAGTTTGAAAAAGCAGCAACAAGCAGGACTTTCACCATCTGCTCTCGCACACTTCGCTAAGGAATTAAAATTTTTGTGTCCTTTGTGTTTAAGGTCTCGTCGCCCACGTCTGGAAACCATTCTGTCCCTCCTTGTGTCACTTCAGAAACTTCCAGTAAGACTTCCAGAGGGTGAGGCTCTGCAGTGCCTCACAGAAAGAGCAATGTCCTGGCAGGTTAGTAATCCATTCTCACATTTTTCAGTAATTCTATTTTGATATTTCATAATATAAATTTAATATTCTGTGTTATTTTTCATTGCATTTAGTGTACAAAATGAAATGGCCTAAATTATATAGTTTTAGCAGGCCAAATTTCACTGTCTGCAGATTATGTGCTGCTGTGAATTATACTTAGGAAAATGCTGTACATTGTTTTTCTTTCTTCATCAGCAAAAATAGATTCTTCCTGATTTAAACTCATGGAGTAGGCTCTTAAAAGTTAACCAGTACTCTTGAGTAGATATTTAAAAAGCTCACCAGGACTTATGATGTAAACATTTAAAAAGCTTGCCAGGACTCTTGATGTTGGCACTTAAAAGGCTCACCAGAGCTTTTGATCTAGGCACTTGAAAAGCTAACCAGGACTCTTAATGTAGGCACTTAATAAGCTCACCAGAACTGAAGTAGTTGTCCCACATATAAACTGCACTAAGTTATAATGTTTGCTTTTGTGGTGCATTGATTCATATCGATAAATGGAGAATTACACCTCTGGCAGAATTGGAATCATGTGTTATACCATTTCCTGCATTTTGTTGACAAGCAGTGTTACAAATAGTTCACAAGAGTAAAATACTGCATATTGTAGCTTAATTGGCTTTTCCTCTATTCCCCCTTCATATCATACAAGTGAGTTGCTAAACAGCCAGCATTTCTTTTGCAGATCAAATTAAAATGCTTTCATCTGAGTCACAGTGGTGGTGAGTTAAAGCATTTGTCAAGGTTCATCCATCAGTGTACCTCCAATATTATGTCTCTCATACAAGTCTCCAGCAAAAGCAACTACAATATTCACTGTGTTGTCAATGTTGCAAAAGTCTTTGAGTTTGATCAAGTTCTTCGAAACAGTGTTAATAAATCTGACACCCATTTGCTGAAGTGTGTTCATACCATTGCAAAATCTTTGCTTTACTGGATTCTCTTATAATACTGTACTTGGAGTCGTGCTTTGATATACACAGCATCATACAGCAACTCTTATAGTGGAGTGAGAGTGGTACTTTTTTTGCATAGACGAAGTTGCCATGCCGGAAGGTGCTATTGCAAGATCAATTTCATACTTTTATTGTTTCTTTTGGATTAAAATAAAAGTAAAAATTATCTGGTAGTTTGTATTTCTTTGTGGAGCTAACCTCTGAATCTCAGAGAGCAGCTTAGTGGGGGGGGGGGGGGGTGAATGAGAGAAAAATGTGTGAACATTGCAAAAGTTTGGCTTCATTTTTGATTAAATGATTATTGTGTATCCCAATGGTAAAACTTATTTTATAGTATGGAAAACATAACTTTTACAATGTAGGAAGTTGAAGTTTTTGTGTTATATGTGTTAAAAAAAGAATATATCTAATGTTTTTGAAATAAAGAAGCAAGTAATGATTATATCAGAAGCAATGTTTATAATGACAGGGTTCCCACGCCACCTGGAAAACCGGGAAAACCGGGAATTCTCAGGGAATTTGAAAATTGTTCAAAAAATCAGGGAAAACTCAGGGAAAATCGTGTTTTTCCGTAAAAATCAGGGAATTTCTTATCAGGGAACTGAAAAGTCAGGGAATTTTTTATTTTGCCAAAAAGATATTTTCTTTCAGACTTTTGTAGAATATATTTCTGTATTGCTAAGTTTTAAAATAATTCCGAGTTGTTTTATCCTTCAAGGCAACCCACCCACCGATTAAAGTGCAGCTGTGCTGGGGAGTGCGTCTCTTCGCGGTTTCCCCCATCTCCAGATGCTCTAAACTTCAACCGAACAAACGGACACGTCAAAGCGTGAGAGAAAGCCATTAATCACACCCCCACTTCGCAGGCTCTTATCTGCTGCGTTCGCGCAGAGGCAGTCACTTGTTCCTAAGTAGGCGCTGGTTCTCTGTGTAGACTGGGAAAAAAATTATGAAAAAGCTATTTCCTCAATTTTTTAAATAACCGACTGAAATTTTTACAGTGGGCAAGATATATGAAAATAACGTTCCATTTTAAATTTCGCCGAAATTCATCGGAAACTTTAGAAGTTGCGCTTTCCCCCCCCTTTCTTTTTGCATGTTTCACTTGTCTTTTATCAAACCGTACAAAAACATTTTATTTTGCCGGATGGTGGTTATCCTAATAAATTCGTCCCCCCTTCCCCCTTCAAGAGCAGTGTGGATGAATGTTGCAAATTGAGGGCACAATTTATTTTTTGAAAAAAGTTCGTATCACTTACGAACTAAAGCTTCACTTTCGTAATTCTGTAGCAGAGTTGGTATAGTTGGAAAAGTATGTACCTTCAAATGTTTGAACAGGGAAGATATGAAATAGGAAGATTCTTCAAAGAGGGGGAAAGATTAATTTTTTCATAGTACTTACGAGTATTTTGTATGAAAAATACCATGCAATGAAGCCGGTACTATTGCATACCTACCAAATTTCCCAGATTTCACGGCCGTTTTCTAGATTCGTTGTTTTACGGCCGGAAAGAGATTTTTCTTGATTCTGTCTTATTTCTATTTCATAATGCATGAAGAAATTAATTTATAGCTATTTTGGCGATATTCCGATTACTGCAAGAGCTGGCTGGTTGCGAAAAATAGGGTAGTCCGACGCCCGGAACCATAGATTTTCATATCTGGGTCATTCCACGCAAAATCGTCTGATATTGAAATAATTTTCCACCAACACATCTCCGATTCTTACGGGTAGCTGCCTCCAAGTTATAAAAAAACCCCTAAAAGTTTCAACTTTTTTGTTTCTGATAGATTAGAAGATATTATTTTTTGAATTTTTGTGCATAGTGGAACCGTTTTCCGTAAAAACGCAAATATCTCCGTTATTTAGAATAAGAAATATAAAATTCATCATTCTCTCGTAATTTTTCCTAAGGTTTCAGCTTATACATAGGGAAAAAAAATTTGCGAGAACAAAAGTTAGACGGGGTAGAAATTTTCTTGTAATCGTAAATTCTTTTTCTTGCGTTGCAAACATTATGAATTTCGTGGTCTGCGGATAATACGACTAAAATTACAGGTAATATGCCGTAAGTGTCATCGTAAAAGAGTTTGCGCTTGCTATCGTATCGGTTCCCCACGCACTTTTCCGTGTGACAGGAGAAAGGTTACTTTAGCCAAAACTTTTCCTGCTGCAGTTGAGGCAGTGCTGTTCGCTTTGCATTGTTGGTGAATTATAAGACGTCGTACTGTCGGAAATCACTTTTTCGAGCCCCGTTCGAAGTGCAATAACGATCAATTCGTCGCAACGCGTGGTCCCGTGATGACGGATGTTTATATTTCTTGCGGACTTTCGCCGCGCGGGAGAACGAAGTGCAGTGTTTTATTACTAGAAGCTCTTCACATTATTCATTTCTTTTTCCCAAACAAACAGACACAATCGCAAAACTCCGTGAATTACGAATCCCCATCTTTTTCCAAACTCGTGTTAGCACAGGATGATTTTATTGACAGCTTGTTCCTCAGACTAGGAGACGTGCTTTTTCCCACTGCGTGAAATTGTTTTCTAAGGTTATTTGAAGTGGCTTGTAGTGAGAGTGAAAGTTTGCCAAGTGATGGTGATGATTTTGAATCATCTGAGAGTGATATTGGCCTAGCAACATCAAGCCAAAAAACTAGCCACCGTGCCACGCACACCATATCTTCTTCAGAAGGTGAAGATCTTCATAGTGAATCTTCAGATCATGAAAGTTCTGAAAGTGAATGGGAGGATGTTAATAGAGAGAAGTGATGAACAACCTCAGCATCTTTTTTTTATTAACATGAAATGCAGGGGCCCAAACATGCTCCAGCAACTGATGTGGCACCTATTGCATATTTTTTACTTGTTTTTTACCAATTTCATCCTTGGAATTATCGTTTCTGAAACAAATAAATATGCAAAGAGGTTTCTCCAGGAACATCCAAATCTTTCTCCCAAATCTTGAGCAAGGAAATGGAAAATGTTACAAATGCTGAAATAAAGGTTTCCTTGCGTGCCTTCTAATATGAGAGTAATCAGTAGCCCATGTAGGACGAGATGATTGCCGAAGGCATATCCAGTCAAAACAAATACCAGGATTGTGTAAAATTAAAGACTCGATCAAAGCCTTTGGATAATTTTTTTGCAAAAAAGAATGAAAATAGCGTGATAAACGCTGAATTGCTGTTTACTACAATCGTTGTGGAGCATAACCTACCTATAGCAAGCTGTGATCATGCTGGTCGCTTCTTTCATGCTATGTTCCCAGACTGATATTGATGAAGCTGGATATCCTTGAGCATATGTGGCATGGAATGAAATATCTAAGACAAAGGATTCATCTGGCCTTCCCAAGTATTCCACATTGCCTAAACTAATGTTGGTAATATTGACTATCCCTCACAGCAGTTCCTCTACGTATAGAATATTTAGTATAGTAAGGAAATACCTCACGTACTTTTGCCCAACAATGAGCACCAAAACATTAAGTGCCCTTCTTGTACAGAAAAGTAAAGCATTTTCCTCAGGTGAGCTGTGTTATAAAAAGTTTTCTGAAAAAGAATATAACACTGCAAAACAAGCAACAAGGGAGTTTTTATGTCAGCAATGACATGAGGTAAGTACAATATTGATAATTTAATTTCATATTTTTTTTGTGAGGATAGTGTAAACATGCAAAGTTATTACATATTTCATGCATTAATTTCTCATGAAATACCCATTCCACGCGTTAACGACGTATGGTGATTACCGATAGGCACCTCATACAAGTATTACAGGTTACACAGTAATACTATAATATTGTCCTTAACTTTAAAAAAAAAATGGTGTGTTACATTACTGAAAGTTTGTGTTACATTATTGAAACATTACTGAAAATTCCCCTATTGATTACTGATATGTTCTGCTAGAGGTTGGCACCTTTGAAATAGCATAGATTCGATGTTCTCATTGCCAAGTGCAAGAACTAACTTTAGCTAAAATAATTACAATTTTGATTTTTAAATGTCAGCAGTATTTTCCCTGATTGCTAGAATTGTTGGGATGGTACTGGCACACGTTTTTCCTCAGACGCAGAAATGCTGTCATGATTTCCGTTCTCTCTCTCTTCTTTTTTTTTATTTTTTAATAGCTGTTTTAGTTTGCTTTGTCTTTAAAGATTCTAAGTGAATTCCAATAGAAAATACAAATTGTTAGATCGATTTGATATAACCGCTCTAACAAAATGTTAAGAGACTCTGTCAGACACTCTCCATTTTATCATTCCCATTAGACTTCAATTTCAGCAAAAGTTTCCGTGTTCTTTGATACTTATGTAAAATAAGCACTTAAAGGATTTAAAGCTTCAGCATTGTATCATTTAACGGCAATTTATTCTATTCAGTCTCATTCTCCCAGCTTGCATTTTTAAACCTAACTGGAACTCTAAATGTTGTGAGTCGTTTAAAATATTATTTATATACTTGTGTGCACTTAAAATACAGATAAATCAGTTACATAATTTCACCTAATCGATTGAAATATTTCATTATATGTAGAATTTAAATTAAGTCTTAGTTCAAATATTCTTTAAAACATGTAAATACATGGCTTGCCACCTCGGTGGTCCAGTGGTCTAAGCTCTGGTTTCTGACTATTCGTCCAAGTGAGCCTGGATTCAAGTCCCAGATGAGGTATGGGTGGTGTGTTTATCTTACGGCACTGGCTCTCCTTCTTCGTGAAGCCAAAGGTCCTAAATTAGGGATGGACTGATATAGCCCAACAAGTTGCTTATGGTGGTCGTTAAACCTGAAACAAAAAAATAAGACATGATTTTGTTAAATATTATGTAAAATTTATGTTAAATACACTAATTTTTGTAACTATAAAGTAATTAGGGAAAATGAAAGTTATTTATCCTTTATATTCCATATTTTCTGTTTATCTTTATGGACTGTATAATCGGGACGTTCATTATGTGGCGTCTTTTTAATTCTCCCTCATGTGTGAGATGAACATAACATTATCAGTATTAATTTCAGGTAAGCAATTATTTGCAATTACAGCCTGTCTAGAATTTGATAAATCTTGCTTTCAATACATTACATTATTCCTTAGTTCTCTAAAAATTATCAAAACTGAATTTAAAAAATTGCCTGTAGACATTACGGTTTTATTCGATTTCTGCAGATAGTTTGCTTCATATTTTGTAACATGGAACAATTAGGCACAGTGGCCTTATACACTCTTGCTTGGAGAAACACATCACAAGAGAACCACTTAAACAATGGATCAAAGCCCTTTGTTGGTTGATTCTCTTTCGACATTTCTCTGAGCAGGAGCCCATTCGGTCATTAAGCTTATCTACACTGTGCTATAGAAGAAAGGAAAACAAACTATTCAACATACAGATTTTTTCTTACATATGAACTGTTTCTACGGGAATGTATTAACAAATTGTACATGGGCAGTATACCACTTAGGTTCAGAAAATATCATGGAATTATAATACCAAAAATAATATGCCTCATGCATTTAATTGTTATTCATAAAAAGCAGGTAATTGTATAAAGAACAGTTATTTAAAGAATTAACAAATGTATGCTTTCGTAAGGAACGCAAGAATGTAAGGAAATGCAACAATTTGTCGCAATGTTATTTGATTTGCCGCTCTGGAAAAACTCTCAGAACCACCTGGAAAACCTGGAAAAGTCAGGGAATTTTTTTCTACTTTTGAGTGGGAACCCTGAATGATGGATAACAAAAAAGAAGTAGCAGATGCAAAACTCAGTCAAACTTGTATATATTGAAGTTGAAGGGAGAGTCAAAAACATTCGATATATATGCAAACTTTGTTGTAACTGGATAGATAAAAAAGGGATATTTTTTGTATATTACAACATTGTTAGGTTAAAATTAGTCAATCATATACCATCAATTAGTGGAAGATATATATACTCATTAATTGAAAACTATAGCTAGCAAAATAATGTGAGTAAGATCTGCAATAGGCAAAACATTTGATGAATGTAAAACTTAAGGTAGCTGCGAAAATTTTGAAATTTCACATGTTACATGTTACATCAGATATATGAGCCAATTCATGCTTGTTTTGTGTTTATCATGATGGCAGTTTTAAATGTTTTTCAACTTCCTCTGATGCAGTGGTTAAGATATTTCTAGATGCAAAATAAACTAAGGTTTTGTAAACTGATATTATGTGATTGAAAGGTTGTGAGAGGAGAGGGGATAAGGTGGTAGTTAAAAAAGAAAGAAAATTCTGAAACATTCTTGTCGTGCTAACTGACCTATCTGTAAGGGAAACCACCTGGTGTTGTTGACAGCAGGCAATTGCTTTTGTTTTCCAGTGAAGGTGTAGGTTTAAAAACTGGGTGAATGCCATTTATTTTATTTGCTGATAACTGTGTTGAACTTCGATGTATGTGGTTTCTCCAAAAAATTATTGTTTGTAATATGCGGTTAAAATAACAAGGGGGAATATTATGAAGTTCAAGAGATCTATAAAAACTTCGGTTTACATGGAACTTCGTGCGAGCTCATTATATGCGAGTTCAACTGTATTGCCAAAAATTGAATCTAGTTCTTCACAGCTTTGATACATTTAGTTAAAAAGGAATGACCTATTACAGAAAAGCACAGAATATGCAATTTTCATCCCTTTCTTTAATAGAAATCACAGAAACCGTTAGACTAAAGGTGCAAAAACATCACACTTAATCATTCAAGCTTATACAACAATTGTGTTGTATTATTATTTACTGTTTCACACGTTATTCAATAGTTTTAGCTATGTGGGAGTACTATTTATTGCAAATTGAAAACTGTATATATTATCAACATATTCCCATAAATTTAGCATGCTATTTTGTTATTCTTACCTTTCTTCAGCACAGGCCGTCCCTCCCGCTCAATGTCGTCCAACCAACGAGTGTGGCCATCCAGGCATGCACGAAACATCACATTGAGAAATAAACGTTGTTGTTGTTGTTATCACAGTTGAATAAAATATAATAAAACTGCTTGAATGAAGACTATGAAAGACAAATGAATGTTTAAAAGAACTTGGATGATGCTTTAAAAGAAATATTCAAGACTCTGAATGAGTCAAAGGCGATAAAGGAAGGTATAAGCTTTGATAGTCTATCACCTAACAAAGAATGTTAAAAACAAAAATACCTTGACAAAAAACACAAAATGAGAAACATCCAGTGAACTATTCCTTCCGTGTAGCCATACCCAAACTAGTTTTGACTGCTGCATTGCAGTCGAAACTAGTTGAATGACTTGCATAGCCACGTAGTACGGTTCAATATGTAGATTTTGAACAATGAGTAAACCACACTTAATGTTTTGTGTTTGGCCCAAAAAGTTGTGTAGTGGTTTGCCATTTGTTGTTTGTTTGTATAATAGTTGCTTGTTTTATAATGTTTTATGACAGTCCTTTCTCGATTTCTCTAAACTAATGTACTGTAGCCTCCATCTTTTTTTTTTTTTTTTTTTTTTAATTTTTTTTTTAATGTTACATTTTGATGTAGAACCATTTAAAGTTAAAATCTAGATTTCTTTTTGTATAAGGATCGTGCCAGGCAAGCTTTGGCAACAGAGGAACTGGCTGCTGCTTTAGCAAAACTTTCAGTGATATCTCAACGAATGGTGGAACAAGCTGCTCGTGAGAAAACAGAAAAAATTATCAGCACTGAACTGATGAAAGCTGCTAGTAATCCAGAACTTCAACCTCATTTGCATACTGTAGCTCAGAGTGCATTTAGTGGCCTCCATGGTAGATGTAGTGAAGATGGTAGTAGGTTAGAAGATGCTCATAAATGTAAGTTTCAACTTCTTTATGCTGTTTCTGCCAAAGCCGTTTTGAAGGCAAATAACAAAAGACTAAGTCCATTGAACGTATGATGCTGTGAGTAATGTTTTTTTGTTTGTTTTTGTTTTTGTTTTTTTAGTTGGGGCAGAAACATGTGATTTTCTGCATGTTCATTTTCTTTTTTGTGTGCTGCTGACATTGTTTTACGTCTCCTTCTGCCCCTGTAAAGTATGACCCTATTGTAACATTTACATTTTCTCTCTTTCCATTGTGCAACCAGTATTTATACACTATATTGACAAAAGTCACCAGACACCCCTTCAAATGCAAATGAACAGATCCACTGCATTGTTAAGATGTGCAGTACAGCTGCAAACGGTATAAAAACAAGCCTGCAGCCTAACGTGATCATATCGCACTGTGAGGTTGAGTGAAAATGTCACTGAGGGAGAGAACTGATTTTGAGAAAGGAAAAATTGTTGGGTGTTATTAGTGGGTTGTCCATAAGAGAAACCGAGAGGCATTTAAACATACCTAAGTCAACAGTTTTGGATGTACTGAGTAAGTGGAAGACACATGGCGTGCCTGATGCAGCAAAACGTACCGGCAGACCAAAGAAAATCAGTGATAGAAGACGTGGAAACCTCAGGAGAGTCGTTACAGCTAATCGATGGAGTACTACTGCACAAGACCTCAGTGTACAGGTGAGTAAAAATGCTGGAACCTCGGTATGTGCTCCTACCATTTGCAGATAACTTCATTCCATGGGTTACCATGGTCATGCTGCTGCTCATTAGCCTTTCATCTCCACTCTGAATGCTAATTGTCGTTTAGCATGGTGTTAAGAACATTTATCGTGGACCATAGATCAATGGAAATGGGTCCTATGGACTGATGAATCTAGATGCATGATCCATCAGCTTGATGGCCGTGTGTGGGTATGACTGCAGTTGGGGGAGCACTATTTACCACAGTGTACTACTGTTCCTATGGTCAAGTTTGTAGCTGTCAGTATACTTGTGTGGGGGTGTTTTTCGTGGTATGGTCCCGGCCCATTGGTTATCGTGGACAAACCTATTAACCAGCACAAGTACCTTGATATTCTGGACAACTATGCCATACCAACTCTGTGGCAATACTATGGAGCCAAGCCTTGTTGGTACCAGCAGGATAATGCACCAAGCCATAAGGCAAGGAATGTTACGGCATGGTTTGACGATAATTCTGTATCGTATGGGGACTGGCCAGCACTGAGCCCTGATCTTAATCCCATAGAGCACCTGTGGGATGAATTAGAGTGCTGCATAAGAAGTTTGGAACCAAGGCCTACTACTAAGCAACAGTTAGCAACAGCATTATGTACTGAATCAGGGTTCCTACTCAACCTGGAAAACAGGGAAAACCTGGAATTCTCAGGGAATTTGAAAATGGTTCCAAAAATCAGGGAAAACTCAAGGGAAATTACCCCCTTTTTTTTTTTTTTTTTTTTTTGTAAAAATCAATGGATCCTTATTTTTGCCAAAAAAAAACTTTTCAAGATTTCAAACTTTTGCTTGCAATTACTGCCTGCCTAGAATTTGGTAGATCTTACTTTCAGTTATATTAGGTATTTCCTTTATTCTCTAAAAAAAGATGCAAAATTGAATTTTTAAAATTGCCAGTTATTAAGCTTTTGTTCAATTTCTGCAGGCAGTTGTTATAACATGGAACAATTAGGCACAATGGTTTCTGCTTGAAGAAACACTTCACAAGAGAACCAACCAAATGATGGATCAAAGTCCTTTGTCTGTTGGTTCTCGTGAGTTATGTTTCTTTGAACACAGCCATTCCATCATTAAGCTTAGCTGCATTGTGTTATAGAAAAACTGAAACTATTCAACTGACAGATTTTTTCTTACATATGACCTGTTTCTATGGGAATGTATTTACAAATTCCGTGTGGGTAGTATTCACAAAAGTTCACGTAACTTTGGTACAGAAAATAATGTGCACAGTTAGTTGTTATTAATGAAAAGCAGGTAATTTTATAAAGACAAATTACTTAAAGAATTTACAAGTGTGTGCTTTGGTGAGAAAAATTAATGGAATGGAATGAAATGTAACAATTCTTTGCAACATGCCACTCTGGAAAACTTTAAAAACCACTTGGAGAACCTGAAAAAGTCAGGGAATTTTTTTATTACTTTTGAGTGGGAACCCTGTGAATAGAAGCATATACCTATCGCTGTGTTCCAAAACCATGTTGAAAGTATGTGTCGAAGGGTCAGTGCATGCATTAAAGGTTGGACGTACACCATACTAATGTATGTCAATAAATGCTATGTTGTGTTTATCTTCTAGGTGTCTGGTGACTTTTGTCAATGTAGTGTATGTCTTTGTGAAATTCTATTACCGTCCCCCAGTGCAGCAATGGTGGTCTAAGTGCTGGCTTCTGACCCTTTATCCAAGTGCACCTGGGTTCAAGTCCCAAATGATGTATGGGTGGTGCACTTGTCATACAGCACTGGCTCTCCCCCTTACGTGGAACCAATTACCCTAAATTAGGGATGGGTAACTGCTTTTAGCTCTTAGCGTTGCTCATGCAGGGTTCCCACTCAATCTGGAAAACAGGGAAAACCTGGAATTCTCAGGGAATTTGAAAATGGTTCCAAAAATCAGGGAAAACTCAGGGGAAATTACCCTTTTTTGTAAAAATCAGGGAAAACTCAGGGAAAATTACCCCCCCCCCTTTTTTTGTAAAAATCAATGGATACTTTATTTAGCCAAAAAACTTATTTTTTCAAGATTTCAAACTTTTGCTTGCAATTACTGCCTGTCTAGAATTTGGTAGATCTTATTTTCAGTTATATTAAGTATTTTCATTATTCTCTAAAAAAAAGATGCAAATTTGAATTTTTAAAATTGCCAGTTATTAAGCTTTTCTTCAATTTCTGCAGGCAGTTGTTATAACATGGAACAATTAGGCACAATGGCTCTTGCTTGAAGAAACACTTCACAAGAGAACCAACCAAATGATGGGATTAAAGTTCTTTGTCTGTTGGTTCTCTTGAAACATGTTTCTTTGAACAGAGCCATTCCATCCTTAAGCTTAGCTGCATTGTGTTATAGAAAAAATGAAACTATTCAACTGACAGATTTTTTCTTACATATGACCTGCTTCTATGGGAATGTATTTACAAATTCCATGTGGGTAGTATTCACAAAAGTTCACGGAACTTTGGTACAGAAAATAATGTGCACATTTAGTTGTTATTAATGAAAAGCAAGTAATTTTATAAAGACAAATTACTTAAAGAATTTACAAGTGTGTGCTTTGGTGAGAAAAATGAATGGAATGGAATGAAATGTAACAATTCTTTGCAACATGCCACTCTGGAAAACTTTAAAAACCACCTGGAGAACCTGGAAAAGTCAGGGAATTTTTTTATTACTTTTGAGTGGGAACCCTGTCATGGTGGTTGCAAAACCATGAAATGAAACAAAACAAAAAAAGGAAAAAGAAATGTATACATGGAAACAAGTGAAATCCTGACACCAACAGAATGTTGTCCATATGAAATAACTTGTGGCCCTAAAGATAATGTCGCAGAATGTAGTCACAAGTTGTTTCTCTCTATCTCCCCACCCCTTCCCTCCCACTGATGCTATTTTAGCAGTGTGCCTTGTTCAGTATAAACAAGTTTCACACAGATTGTAAATGTGCAATGCACAGCATTCCAGTGTGAGCATTTTTGATAAATAACTATTGATCAGAAAAAAAAAATTGTTATCAAAAACTATCTGCAAAAGTTCAGAAATGGAAACTGCAAAACAAGGCCTCTGCAAGTATCTGACTGACTTGTACAGCCATTGTGATGGTGGAGGGAAGGCATACAATAATACAGCCTGCATCTAATAAGCTCTAGGACTGACTGCATAACTGATGTAACAGTATGGGATAAAAATATCATGTGTATGTCAGAAGACAGCAGTCCTTGGCCAATCAGCAAACAGCTGGAAACCAATTTATACTGGTACCAACAGGCAGCAGACAGACAATTAAGGGTGTCATAACATGCATTCTTGTCCCATTTCATTTTGGCCATTTAAGAGTCAAGAGTAAAACATCCGTTTTTGGTGAAAACTTGGTAAATCAGCTACTGAAACGTACAGGATGTTAAAAGAAGTGAATGGTGACACATCATTATCCTACAACTGAGTTTTTGAATGGTATGCACGGTTTCATGATGAGCAAGAATCCTTTGATGATGATCCAAGATCTGGGCATCCCACCAGTGTGTGGAGAGTAGAAAAAATTGAAAGGTGCAGAATCGGTTTGAGAAAGATCGCCAAATTACAGTGAGACTTATAGCTGAGTCAGTGGCCATCAATAAATCTGTCTATCATGAGATTCTACATGAAGATCTCGGAAAATGAAAACTTTATGCCAGATTGGTACCTTACATTCTGAATGATGACCAAAAGGAGGCTTGTTCATCGATCTGCTGGGCACTGTAGCTGAGGATCCTGTTTTTGCGCCAGAAGCATTGTAGGAGATGAAACATGGTGCCTGCAGTGTGATCCACAAACCAAGTGACAAAATGCTGAATGGGGAGGTACCCCCTCATCATCCACCAAGAAAGCCCTCTTGCAGCCATCAAAGATAAAGGTGATGCTGATAGCCTTTTTTATTTGAAGTCCACAAGGAATTCTTATGAGTAGGTCAAACAGTGAATCAAGAATTCTACAAGCAAGTCTGATTGTTTACGCAACAGTATTCATCGCCGTCATCCTCCGTCATGGGAATCCAGAAATTGGTTCTTGCTCCATGATAGCACAAGACCACATACCACATTGTAGGTCCAACAGTTCCTAGCTCACCGTGAAATCACTGTGTTGCCTCATGCGCCGTATGTTTTTGATTTATTGCCCTGTGACTGCTTCCTGTTCCCCAGGATAAAACAGGTACTAAAAGGACAGTGTCATGCATACATTACTTCTATCCAAGCAACCATGACAAAACAACGTGCAGACATCCTGGGAAGTGCCTACCAGAGCTGTTTCAGAATTTTCAGAAATGCTAAAAAAACTGTGTGTTGCTTCTGAAGGACAGTATTTCGAAGGTGACTAGCATTAATTGAGTATGGTACTTTTTTATATTCTTTATTGCATCAGTCCTGGAACTTTTTGGACATAGTTTGTATCTCCAGAAAGAGTTACATGTAACAAAAGGTTGTTTTTGATTAGCCTGGCAAATAGTTGGGATGATTTGTCTCTAGTAGCAGGTCTGATGCTATTGATGTTTTGCAACATTTTGAAGCCGAGCTGCCTTCTGTATTTTACCCATTAATGGATTGGACTGTAAGACCCAGTGAAAATAATGCACTTCAATGAATGTTTCCAACAGTTTGTGGGTTTCTGGAATGTACATGGTTTACTGAAGAAGCATGATTTCATTTACAGGTTATGTAAATCTGGAGGGTCCTTGTGGGTGTGTGGGTAGCCAAGGATTCCCATGAGTTGTGTGAATTGTTATATAACAAATCAGAGCGAAAATTGCTAATGACATTTCGTTATACTTAGATCGTTTTTGAAACAACGGTTATATTTATTAAAATGCCAGTAAAGGAAACTATAATGGGACTATGTTTTCATCCACTAGGGCTCTTATCAGCTATCAAATCGTGTATGTTGTTCAGTTCTTGACCAGCTTTTGAATCTGTTATCACAGGGTTGTGGTCTTGTGCTGCCATCTCCTGGCTGGAATCTGTTGAATTTTCGGAAGACTTTAATTGGACGTTAATATTTTTTTTTAAAACGATGAGAAAATTATCCCATATTTTGTTAAATTTTGATGGATGGGTTCTTGTTGCAAGCTTGATAATTGGTTGAAATGTTGATAGATTCACAAAGACCACAACCCACAACCCTGTGATAAAGAGATTCAAAAGCTGGTCAAGAACGGAAAGACATACACAATTAGATTGCTGACGAGAGCATAGTAGCTGAAACCATGGTCCCATTATGTTTACTGGCATTTTAATAAGTATAATATTTGATTCAAAAACGATGTATGTGCGAATTGTCTTTGTTTCCCTCACAAGTTTATTGTGGAGTGACTGAGGGATCAAAAGCACAGGCTTCTGACTTTTTTTACTCCTGGGTCAAGTGTGATCTTCTGGTACTTGTTCTGTCTCTGTTGAACTAGTGACTGTAAGTTAGAGATGGGTAACTCCATGTAACCTTAGTTACCCACAAGAATTGTTTACTCTTCTCTGTTCCCCGTTCCCCAAATAATATCAGCAAATCAAATTACCAGGCCAGTTTTCTTTCACAGTACACTAAATTCCAGGTACCATGCCCACTTTTTAACAAGTTAATAAGGTCAGCTGAACAAAACTGAATACCATCAAAAGCAGGATTCAGCAGCAGGCTGTTTGTCATTATGCAGTACTGCCAAGAGAGCATTGTAAATTTGGACATAAGCACATAACAATAAAATAAGAAGTATAAAACTTTAAAACACTCTTAAGGTACATAAAAAAGTGTAACATAAGGAAGCTTTCAACTAATAACTTCAATCCTTTCATACTAGGAAAGGGATGGACACTGGTGAGTAGTTGCCAGATCCATGTCATATCATAGTTTTATTTTAAAACTGATTTTCATATTAATTGAATGCAAAAGGAGAACCATAGGTAGTTTTAGATGCTGAGAAAATTTATAAACTTTCTTAGTACAGAAGACATGTTAAAACAGGAATTTGTCAGTAACAGGGATCAAATCTGCATCTCCTCACTCCGGAGTGAGTTGCTCTAACTGACTAAACTACACCAATGGAATGAATCGCTACAGATTTGTTGTCTTGGCACGTGCTTCACCTGTGTAGTACGTCACATCATCTCCCTCTTCATTTTTTTTTTTTTAAAGCAAAGAAGAAACCTTTCATTAATTCCAGATGATGTGTTTTTTTTTTTTTTTGTAAAATTTCTGCTGTACACTATTATAGAAAAGTAATATTATACTCAGTAGCAATACAATATGTGCCACAATCATAATCTAGTTGTACAAATAAAGTAAACAAATTCACCAATGAAACTCACAAAACACGACAAATTACCAAAACTTTCACAATAAATACAAATTCTGCACAACAACAACAAAACTCATTCCACTGAAAATTAATATCAATTGTCAATATGAATCAAATATCATATGATAGTAATAATTAAATGTACAGCAAGGGGCCAGGGGAAAAGGCTGAAATACTGCCTGACAAGCCCCTGATCCCCTCTAAATAAAAACAAAATATTCCAGTCCAGGTAAAACAACGAAAGCAATTTTACAATACTTTTTTTTTTTTTTACAAATTATAAACAAATGAATTCCTATATTCAATTTCTCGTCAAAAAACTCCTTAGCACTCGCTTAAATACCAGATAACATGCCTCTGATTCACTCACGCAATCCCAACACATTTATATTATTAAACATTGAACCTGTACGAGCTCACGGAACAGAAAAAATGTGTGTGGAACGAACACACATTTTTCAAAGAACCCAATGGCCAGTAGATCCATTTTTACGTTCAGGCACCAATGTGAAAACAAGAATTTGTTGGTGGCAGGGATCAAACCTGCGTCTCCTTGCTCTAGAGTGAGTTGTTCTAACAGACTAAGACACTGGCAACAATCTTAGTCCTCCATTGGCGTGATGAAGACCTAAGATAAGGTCGAAAGCTTCCAACTTACGAACTTTTTGTAAAAGTTTTAGTTAACGTAACTAGCGTGATCAAGTCACCTTTCTTTGAGACTAAGCTACGCTGACGGAATGTATCGCTGCAGATTTGCCATCTTGGCACATGCTTCACCTCTATAGTACATCACAGACAAATCAATTGATGAACTGGGCAATTCATTTGGCGTCAGTCTGTAAAGGTTCAGCAGAAATGTTCTTCAAAGTTAGAATGGCCAGTGAAGTGTCACAATTTCCTCCTTTTTTTATTCCATCAGTATGGAAATCAGTTTTAACAAGAAAAATAATGAAAACAACATTGCAATCTAGAAGCATCATCCATCTGCTTCTAGATTGAGAAGCTTGAAGTTAAAGCTTCCTTGTTGAGCGAAGCTCTCTTTAGGAGACTCGAGACAATTAGTTGTTCGGGCATAGGTACGAGATGACACATCCGATCACCATGATTTTTTGCATGCGATTGGACATCATCCATGGTCAAGTTTTGAGACCTTCCAATTCCCGAAATTCCGTGTCAGTGAGGAAGAATCGTCCAAAAACTTGCATTTTTAGGGGTTTTTCCGGGTTTTGAGAAGGGCTTGTTTGTTACCTATCTCTTCCAAAGATCGTCAACCGATTGCGGTGACACATGCCACAGAGAATGGGAAGGACATGGTGAGTGACATGGGGTTGGTATCATGGAGATTAGTTGTGTCATATAAAAATAATGACCATTAAAACTTTCCAATTTTAATAATAATTGAAAAAATCCTCTCTCTATACGAGACTCGGGACAATTAGTTGTTCGGGCATAGCTACGACATGACACATCTTATCACAGTGTTTTCTGGCATGCGATTGGACATTGTCCATGGTCAGGATTTGATGCCTTCAGATTCCCGAAATTCCGTGTTGTTGAGGAATTTTAATTAAAGTTATTAAAATTGGTCAGGTTTTTAACGGTTATTATTCCTATAGGACACGAGCAATCAAATGATACCAACCCCATGTCACTAGTCATTGATTTTTTCAATGATATTATGAATTCGCTCTCGGCTTGACATGTAGGGTTGTTGAGAGTAAAAAAACTAGATGGCCTTTTACTTTAACCGTTTCACAAAAGTCGGCTCACTAGCAATAATTAAAAAATAAATCATTTGAATTGAGAACAAAGAAATAGAAAGTCTCTGTCTTTTAGCTCAACACTTACTTAATCTGTAATAATAAAAAGGAAGTTTGTGTATGTATGTGTGTGTCTGTGTGTGTCTGTCTTTCGCGATACAAAATGAAAAATGTTCCTGATCTGAGTGTGTTTTCCGCTTTGTTTGCATGCAACCTGATCACAACCAATGTGAAGTAAAGTAGTTCATGATCAATTTTAGGCATTTCTTTTTTAGAATGTTTTGTACTTTTGTTCTGGAAGTCGTAAATTTTACACGTTCGTTTTTTTTAGAATTTGTTATAATAGACACCTTAATGAGCTTAGATTCTGCAATAGCTTCGCTCAAAATTTGCCAACTGTACCCAAGTTATCAGTCACCATGGGCGGCTTGTCCTAGTTTTGAACTTTTTCTGTAACTTAAGCATGTTTTGAAGTTTTATACTTGTAACTTCCAATATATTTGTAAGAAAGACATTTCAAAGGGAGCTATGTACCCTCTCCCCCATATTTACAGAAATGTAATAAGACATTTCTGAACTGGAACAAAACTTAATTTTTGGCACTCTGTGAAAGATCATCAGGAGACATGATTTAAAGAGAGTCCAGCCTATATGACGTAAGTGGCCAATTCCAACATTTGTTGTGTTGACATGGCTTTATGTAAGAAATTCGTTTGCACATGATTCTATTCATATGTTGTAGAGATACAAGAACATTAATGAGTTGCATTAAAAAAAATCATGAACCGAAATTGTAATATTCCTGCAGATAAATGTATTTACATTTTTTTAATGATTGCTATGTTTGTATGTAATTCCTGAAAAAGATAAGCATTTATTATATTTGCACTTTTAAGGTATTAACCTCTTGCAAAGTGCGCATAGTTTACGTGCAATTCATAAATGAAAAAACCATGAGGAATAACCACTCACCATAAAGATCATGGTAACCTCCAATGGACCAAACACTTCCAACACGTCAATTCATAGTGATGTAACTGGGCTTCCACAGGTTTACAGACCTCTTGCTTACGCTTCTTATTTTCGGGTGTGAAACATCGTTTTTTCCCTTTGCCTTATAGTATGTTACTATAATGCTTGTCAATTCGATAAAAATTATACATACATCTCATTCATACAATTCAAGTAAAAACTATGTACATAAACCTTACATTCACAGGTGATTAAACCTTAGTCAACTCTAATTATGGAACTCCTCCTTCTGTTTCACAACCTCTGCTACTCCCACTGCAATTGTCACACCCATTCAGCCCCGCACATCCAATCCTCTAGTACTTTCGACAGATCCCTGTCATCTTCAGGAGGCAGGTGTGTCTCATCCGCCCACCGCAGCTCAAGTGAGCAGAGCCATCGAGGCCTGGGCTCCAGTCGCTATCTCTGAATCGTTGTGTCTCTGGCGCCATCTATTGTCCCTGCTGCTCTTTTTTCTCTCTTTCTTTTTTACGCTGCTGTTCAATTTTTATTAGGGCTTTCCATTGTTCGTTTAAGTTATTTGGCTCATTAATGTTGCACAATCTTGATCTGTTTTTTTCAATTAACACTGATTCTGCAATTCTTAACTGCTTTTCGTTTTTACAGCTCTTAATAATTTTAATATCTTCAAACCTTGGACATTTTTGATTTTCCATACAGTATTGGGTCAATGCTGTCTTAGCCTCTTTTTGTTCCAATTATTAATATGCTGATTCAATCTATACTTTAATTTGTTCTTGGTGCTGCCTATATATGACACAGGTGGTTGCTGGTTTATTGGGATTTCATAAATTCCTGCTCTATCTAATTGGCTAATTTTTTCATTTTTAATCACTAAATTTTTTACAGTAAGTACCTGATTTCCTACCTGTATGCCATACTTGCCACAAACTTTATTAATTTCTGCTGAAACATTTTCTATATATGGTATTGCTCCCACATATTTTACAAGTTTTTTATCACTCTTGACCTTATTGTAACCTTGAGTTACTTCATAAATCCATTTTTTTAATACCTGTTTAGGGTATCCAAAAGCATATGCAATTTTTTCAATATATTCAATTTCTTCCTTTCTATACTGTTCAATTGATGAATGTGTTAAACTTCTTTTAATTAGTGTTTTAATACTATTTCTTTTATGTGTTAATGGATGTGATGACTGAAATGGTATAAGTACTGGGATATATGAAGATTTTCTATGCACTCTGAATTGTAAACTCTCCTCTGTTTTAATAATCAAAACGTCCAAAAATGCCAAAGTATTGTCATGTTCTTGTTCTACTGTCAGTTCTATAGATGGATAAATTTCACTATACTTTTTTGTCAAGTCCTCAAGTTCATCATTTTTTAGCCTGGATAACAGAAAAATGTCATCAACATATCTGCAGTATATCAGTGGTGGATCCTCGAGTTTACTTATTATTTTTCCTCAATGTCACTCATTATAATTTCAGCAAATAAAGTTGACAGTGGTGACCCCATAGGTCCACCATGATTTTGTTTGTACATCTTGTTGTTAAACTTAAAAATGTTATTTTCATATATGTACAATAAAATTTCTCTTAACTCCTCTATTTGTATTGCATTCATTGTCTGTAGCACATACAATTTTTCAATAATTATTTCTATTGCCTGAGGTACTGGTGTGCTAGGAAAAAGAGCTCTCACATCCATACTAGCCATATGATATTCACTTAAATCTTGTTTAATTACTTTAATTTTCTCAATAAATTCGTATGTATTCTTCACAGTGAACCTTGTCTTCATGAACACAGGTGCCAAAAATTTGTGTCTTCATGAACACAGGTGCCAAAAAAACACCTGTGTTCATGAAGACAAGGTTCACTGTGAAGAATACATACGAATTTATTGAGAAAATTAAAGTAATTAAACAAGATTTAAGTGAATATCATATGGCTGGTATGGATGTGAGAGCTCTTTTCCTAGCACACCAGTACCTCAGGCAATAGAAATAATTATTGAAAAATTGTATGTGCTACAGACAATGAATGCAATACAAATAGAGGAGTTAAGAGAAATTTTATTGTACATATATGAAAATAACATTTTTAAGTTTAACAACAAGATGTACAAACAAAATCATGGTGGACCTATGGGGTCACCACTGTCAACTTTATTTGCTGAAATTATAATGAGTGACATTGAGGAAAAATAATAAGTAAACTCGAGGATCCACCACTGATATACTGCAGATATGTTGATGACATTTTTCTGTTATCCAGGCTAAAAAATGATGAACTTGAGGACTTGACAAAAAAGTATAGTGAAATTTATCCATCTATAGAACTGACAGTAGAACAAGAACATGACAATACTTTGGCATTTTTGGACGTTTTGATTATTAAAACAGAGGAGAGTTTACAATTCAGAGTGCATAGAAAATCTTCATATATCCCAGTACTTATACCATTTCAGTCATCACATCCATTAACACATAAAAGAAATAGTATTAAAACACTAATTAAAAGAAGTTTAACACATTCATCAATTGAACAGTATAGAAAGGAAGAAATTGAATATATTGAAAAAATTGCATATGCTTTTGGATACCCTAAACAGGTATTAAAAAAATGGATTTATGAAGTAACTCAAGGTTACAATAAGGTCAAGAGTGATAAAAAACTTGTAAAATATGTGGGAGCAATACCATATATAGAAAATGTTTCAGCAGAAATTAATAAAGTTTGTGGCAAGTATGGCATACAGGTAGGAAATCAGGTACTTACTGTAAAAAATTTAGTGATTAAAAATGAAAAAATTAGCCAATTAGATAGAGCAGGAATTTATGAAATCCCAATAAACCAGCAACCACCTGTGTCATATATAGGCAGCACCAAGAACAAATTAAAGTATAGATTGAATCAGCATATTAATAATTGGAACAAAAAGAGGCTAAGACAGCATTGACCCAATACTGTATGGAAAATCAAAAATGTCCAAGGTTTGAAGATATTAAAATTATTAAGAGCTGTAAAAACGAAAAGCAGTTAAGAATTGCAGAATCAGTGTTAATTGAAAAAAACAGATCAAGATTGTGCAACATTAATGAGCCCAATAACCTAAACGAACAATGGAAAGCCCTAATAAAAATTGAACAGCAGCGTAAAAAGAAAGAGAGAAAAGAGCAGCAGGGACAATAGATGGCGCCAGAGACACAACGATTCAGAGATAGCGACTGGAGCCCAGGCCTCGATGGCTCTGCTCACTTGAGCTGCGGTGGGCGGATGAGACACACCTGCCTCCTGAAGATGACAGGGATCTGTCGAAAGTACTAGAGGATTGGATGTGCGGGGCTGAATGGGTGTGACAATTGCAGTGGGAGTAGCAGAGGTTGTGAAACAGAAGGAGGAGTTCCATAATTAGAGTTGACTAAGGTTTAATCACCTGTGAATGTAAGGTTTATGTACATAGTTTTTACTTGAATTGTATGAATGAGTTGTATGTATGATTTTTATCGAATTGACAAGCATTATAGTAACATACTATAAGGCAAAGGAAAAAAACGATGTTTCACACCCGAAAATAAGAAGCGTAAGCAAGAGGTCTGTAAACCTGTGGAAGCCCAGTTACATCACTATGAATTGACGTGTTGGAAGTGTTTGGTCCATTGGAGGTTACCATGATCTTTATGGTGAGTGGTTATTCCTCATGGTTTTTTCAAAGATAAGCATATTTTGAAGAATACCCTACTTGTCCATAGCAACAGATGATTGGATTAGTTTTTCAATGGTTTCATATTATAATTTTACTTCAGTCAAAGGTGCTGCTTTTGAATAAAAGTTGAGATTCAACCGCTACTCAGATTTTAACATCAATTCAAAAGTCCAGATTCACTCATGGGGTAAGAATTAAACCCTGAGGTCCAGGTGTGATAAACTAAATGGAACTTTAATGAAGAATGTCTCTCGTCATTGTACAAATGTTGTTTTGTTATAACAACTGGCAGATATCCAGTGCTGTGAATTTTAATCACCCATTCTGTTCCTATCACTTTATAACTAAATATTTCTCCATCTGTGTTGCTTAAATTTTGTGAGGTGTGATTGATTTTTGCAAGGCTGTGTGGGGTTTTTAGTCTGGAGACACTAACTGAACCACTATTTCACTAATATAGTGAACTTCAGCTTGGAAAATTCTGGGTAACATTTTAATTTTTGTAACTTTTAGCTCACATTTTAATTTTTTTAAGGATATTATTTTTTGCGTTGTATTAATTTAATAAGATATATTTGATTCTTAATTTACAACTATAGCACGTGTGTATGTTAAAAGATATTCAGTGTCACAACTTGAACTGACATGCACAGCAAATACCTATCTTCCCTCCACTTTATGTGGATTTTTCTTGTGTGTGGTCCTTATAAAAGGAATGCGATCTTATTACATAGCCCACACCCATGTATTTCATGTATTATTATTTATTAAGCACAGCAAAAGAAATTTAGAAATTTTCAGATTTCTGGTGATATTCAAATGAGAGAGAGAGAGAGAGAGAGAGAGAGAGAGAGAGAGAGAGAGAGAGAGAGAGAGAGAGAGAGAGAGAGAGAGAGAGAGAGCAGGATATCAAGCTTGCTTTTGCAAGACTGATACATTCAATTTTGAGCTTTCAGATGTTAATCCATACTCATTGCTGCCCTTAAAAATTAATACCACTGATAAGACCTGACAGGTGTTCTCCAGTTTTCTCATAGCTACAGTAGTTAAGAAATTCCACTTTTCATGTATCAGTGTAATGCATTGTCATGCATTATCAGCCTCATGGTGACAGAAATATCAATTCCTTTGAGGTGTAAGGAATGGTTGTTTATGAATTGTATGCACTGTTTAAGATTTGGTGGTGGATTAAATGCTTGTTTATTTTAGGCCTGGTTACTGTGATTTTCTCATTTTCTCTAATATGAATGTAGCTCACCATGTAGTTCTGTTTCTTGGTTTTTAAAAAGTTATTGCTTATAGTGTTGCTGAAACTTTATATGATCTTCAGTAGTGCCAGAGAGATTTGCTATTGCTTCTGCACCACTAAAGACTGCTTGTAATTTTTGTTCTCTGAGTTTGAACTGGGTTTCATTGATTCCTAAAAACAACAGCAGCAATGACAACAATAAATAAATAAAGCAAGAAAGAACTCTCATTTATATTTCAGGATTAAGTTGCCTGAAAACTGCACATTTGTCTGCAAGTTAAAATAAAAATTAAAAATTAAAATAATTCAATCTTAACTATAAAACAGTAAATCCTTGTATCTGTTTATCTGAAGCAGCAAAAACTCACTAATGCCAAACTGTGACATCATGGAATTTTCACAGCTTATTAATACTTGTACAAAATTCTAGCGGATAATGCTTACCTTGGCATTCCTTTCTAGCGATGGGAACATTTCACACATGTGTTTTCTGGTCTTTGTTGATGTTATTGTCCTAAAGTCCGTTGTATGCAATGACTGGCTTTACTTCTCACACTTTTCGCTGGGTATACTCATTGGATCTTTGCCTTAGGATTCAAACACATCAATTTTTACCGTTCTTTATGCTCGAAATTTTCGCCCATCCTCTGGGCATCCTCAGGAGCGTGGCGACTTTACCACCAATGTTTGTGGTTAACTTCGCGCTAATGGAGTCCGATACTCCTTGTTGCCATTCGTCGGATATACTTTCCTGGGTATATTTCGTTATCAAGCCCAGCTGGCGCCATCTATGTTTCATTAAAACAATTTTTTTTTCTTCTTCTCCTATCCTGGTTTTCTTGTCTTTTTTGCCGGTTTTTCTTTTGTTGTTGTTTTTCTTGTCTTATTAGTTCTTTCCACAGGCCCGATAATGTGCTAGGGTCGTTCTGGTTACATACCCTTGCTTTATTTTTATAGATTAATATTGCTTCTTCCCTCCTCATTTGCCTTTCCGATTTTTTATTCTTTTTTAGCATTTTAATTTCATCGAATTTTGGGAATGTCCGGTTTTCCATGCAGAATTGCACTAAATCAGTTTTGGCTTCTTTTTTTTGCAAGTTAGATATGTGTTGTTTAAGTTTTTTTAATCTGTTTTTCGTACTTCCAATGTACGATATTGGGGGTATGTGTGCAATTGGAATTTCATAGGTTCCTGATTCTTCTAGCATTTTTTCCTCTGTTTTTTTGTTGACGGTCATACTTTTCACGGTGTGCACTGAGCTTCCTAGTTGTAAGTCATATTTAGCACAAGTGCCTATTGATTTCTTTACTCACTCCTTCCAAGTATGGGAAAGCTCCAATGTATTTAAATTTTTTATTCCTCATCTTCCTTTGGTTGTGCACTTCTTGGCCTTCTTTACTCTGAGTCATATGCTTTTTACTCTCATGTATCCATTTATTAATTAGCTTGCTCGGGTACCCATACTCTTGTGATATTTTCGAGATAAACTCTAGCTCTTGATTTTTTAGCCTGTTGTTAGATGTGTGTGTGTGTGTGTGCTTGCCGTATCAAGTTTACTATGCTGTTTGTTTTATGTATCACTAGATGGTGCGACAAGTATGGTATCAATACGGGTATGTAAGTTGCTTTTCTGAACACAGAGTATTCAAAACTATTTTTGTTTTTCTTTAGTTGAATGTCCAGGAAGGATGGGTGATTATCCTCTTCAAACTCAATAGTTAGCTCTATGGTGTTACAGATTTTGCTAAACTGCTGTGCTAGATCTTGTAGCTCGGCTTTGTTAAGTTTAGACATTATAATAATGTCGTCTACATATCGAGCATAAAGTATTGGTTTTTCAGGTATATTTTGAATAATTTCTTTTTCGAGGTATGCCGATAATGGGGATCCCATAGGGCCACCTTGCGTTTGTTTAAATATATTTCCTTCAAAATGGAAGATGTGTTTTTCCATGATGAAATATAAGGTATTCTTTAGCTCTTTCAGTTGTGACAAGTTTAGTTCTTTGTTGATGCTTAGTTGTTGCATAATCAATTCGATGGCTAGCTCGACAGGAGTGTTTGGATATAACGCTTTAACGTCCATGGAGGCCATAGTTATTTGCTCTAGGTCTTGATTAATTAATTTGATTTTTTCTATAAACTCATAGCTATTCTTTAATGTATATTGATTCCTTATGAATATTGGGGATAGATAGTTGTATATCTTTTTTTCTAGGTTGATGAGTGGTGAGTTTTTTTTTTTTTTCTCGATAGAATCAGTCTTTAAAGGTGTGTTTTCTTTATGTGTTTTAATTTTTGAGAAAATTTTTGGCATCCTTGCTCCTATTGGAGGGTTTGCATTTTTATTCCAGTTGGTAACGTGCTGTGGTTCCTTATATTAGCCAGGAAGGTAAGTTGTTTGTCGGTGGGATCTTTGTTGATGCTATCGCACTGTAGCTCTGAGATGGCAGTCTGCATTTTATCAATATATTCCAAAGTGTCCATAATAACAATTTGCCCTGTTTTGCCTGCTTCGCAGAATTTGATCGTGGGGTCTTTGCAAAGATTTAATAGTTGTTTTCTGTCATACTTCAATTTATTAATCTTGCAGGTTTTTTTTTGTGCTTAGCGTTATACTCTTTAAGCATGATTTTGAATAGCTTAAACCTTAGATCGGTAGCATGCTCTGGATGTACTCGCTGCACAATATCCTCTAAGATAGGAATGTACTCTTCTGTTCTTGGGGTTTTAGGTGGAAATGCGTATTTTTTCCCACGTTGTAGCACTGCCTTTTCACTAAAAGTTAGCGCTCTCGATGATTGATTCACAAACACTGGGTATTCTGTACTTTCATCACCCCTCATTTTGATTCCATCTAAAAGGGCATTAAATTTCTTGGCAGTTGAGCTTTCTGCCGCCTTTTGTTGGCTTTCAACTATTTCGTTAATTTCAGTGAGAACATCATATAACGCTAAGCACAAAAAAAACTGCAAGATTAATAAATTGAAGTATGACAGAAAACAACTATTAAATCTTTGCAAAGACCCCACGATCAAACTTCTGCGAAGCAGACAAAACAGGAGCAAATTCTTATTATGGACACTTTGGAATACAATGATAAAATGCAGACGGCCATCTCAGAGCTACCATGCGATAGCATCAACAAAGATCCCACCGACAAACAACTTACCTTCCTGGCTAATATAAGGAACCACAGCACGTTACTAACTGAAATAAAAAATGCAAACCCTCCAATGGGAGCAGGGATGCCAAAAATTTTCTCAAAAATTAAAACACATAAAGAAAACACACCTTTAAGACTGATTCTGTCGGAAAAAACTCGCCACTCATCAACCTAGAAAAAGATATACAACTATCTATCCCCAATATTCATGAGGAATCAATATACGTTAAAGAATAGCTATGAGTTTATAGAAAAAAATCAAATTAATTAATCAAGACCTAGAGCAAATAACTATGGCCTCCATGGACGTTAAGGCGTTATACCCAAACACTCCTGTCGAGCTAGCCATCGAATTGATTATGCAACAACTAAGCATCAACAAAGAACTAAACTTGTCACAACTGAAAGAGCTAAAGAATACCTTATATTTCATCAAGGAAAACAACATCTTCCATTTTGAAGGAAATATATTTAAACAAACGCAAGGTGACCCTATGGGATCCCCATTATCGGCATACCTCGAAAAAGAAATTATTCAAAATCTACTTGAAAAACCAATATTTATTTTATGCTCGATATGTAGACGACATTATTATAATGTCTAAACTTAACAAAGCCGAGCTACAAGATCTAGCACAGCAGTTTAGCAAAATCTGTAACACCATAGAGCTAACTATTGAGTTTGAAGAGGATAATCGCCTATCCTTCCTGGACATTCAACTAAAGAAAAACAAAAATAGTTTTGAATACTCTGTGTTCAGAAAAGCAACTTACATACCTGTACTGATACCATACTCGTCGCACCATCTAGTGATACATAAAAAACAGCATAGTAAACTTGATACGGCGAGCGTACACACACACATCTAACAACAGGCTAAAAAATCAAGAGCTAGAGTTTATCTCGAAAATATCACAAGAGTATGGGTACCCGAGCAAGCTAATTAATAAATGGATACATGAGAGTAAAAAGCATATGACTCAGAGTAAAGAAGGCCAAGAAGTGCACAACCAAAGGAAGATGAGGAATAAAAAATTGAAATACATTGGAGCTTTCCCATACTTGGAAGGAGTGAGTAAAGAAATCAATAGGCACTTGTGCTAAATATGACTTACAACTAGGAAGCTCAGTGCACACCGTGAAAAGTATGACTGTCAACAAAAAAAACAGAAGAAAAAATGCTAGAAGAATCAGGAACCTATGAAATTCCAATTGCACACATACCCCCAATATCGTACATTGGAAGTACGAAAAACAGATTAAAAAAAAAACTTAAACAACACATATCTAACTGGCAAAAAAAAGAAGCCAAAACTGATTTAGTGCAATTCTGCATGGAAAACCGGACATTCCCAAAATTTGATGAAATTAAAATGCTAAAAAAGAATAAAAAATCGGAAAGGCAAATGAGGAGGGAAGAAGCAATATTAATCCATAAAAATAAAGCAAGGGTATGTAACCAGAACGACCCTAGCGCACATTATTGGGCTGTGGAAAGAACTAATAAGACAAGAAAACCAGGATAGGAGAAGAAAATAAAAAAAAAATAAAGAAAAAAAGTTGTTTTAATGAAACATAGATGGCGCCAGCTGGGCTTGATAACGAAATATATCCAGGAAAGTATATCCGACGAATGGCAACAAGGAGTATCGGACTCCATTAGCGCGAAGTTAACCACGAACATCGGTGGTAAAGTCGCCACGCTCCTGAGGATGCCCAGAGGAAGGGTGAAAATTTCAAGTATAAAGAAAGGTAAAAATTGATGTGTTTGAATCCTAAGGCAAAGATCCAATGAGTATACCCAGCGAAAAGTGTGAGAAGTAAAGCCAGTCATCGCATACAACGGACTTTAGGACAATAACATCAACAAAGACCGGAAAACACGTGCATGAAATGTTCCCATCGCTAGAAGGAATGCCAAGGTAAGCATTATCCGCTAGAATTTTGTACAAGTTACTTTGAAATATCGCACGTAAAAGAGAATAGAAGAATGATTAGAGCTATATATAGTCAGAATTAGAACTACTAATTTAAATTGCTTATTAATACTGGAATTTCTAGGTCAACACAACTGTTTTTAACTCCCTACGTCATTCCCTTCCCAAGTTATGAGTTAATTAAGTTTTGAGGTGATTAGACACCACATAAATGTATAGAAGGCGCTGCGTGTTTCACGTCACATATTTTACATCACATATTTCTCATCAGTATTGTTAACGAATTATGTTCAGTAAGAGATTCGTATGATTGGAAAACTGTTCTCATGTTCTGTATCCTCAACGCGTGTTAAATAACTCTCGAACGCCAAACTTTAGCATCATGAAATGTGCACAGCTTATTAATGCTGGAATTTCTGGGTCAAGTATTAGTTTCTGGGATTTCTAGGTCAAGCATGATTGCTGAGCCAAATCAACATAGAGTAAAAATTGAATGTTTACTTTGATAAAGTTTTTGGTCCATTTGATTCCAAAGATTCCATACATTCTGTACATTTCATTGCTTTAATTTGAGAAATATTTGTGACAGTAATGCCCAAAAGGAAGAGACCATTTTTTAATCAAATGCAAATCAACACAAAACGCTTAAAGCTATCACGAACCAAACAATCGGAAGAGGAAAAATCACAAGCACGTGAAGCCGACAAAGCACAACAAGCTGTTCAACAAAACTGTTGAGGAAACAGAGGCGCCACTTGTTGAACAACGATTGTGAACTGCTACAAGACAAAGCAACAAGACTGCGGAAGAGACGAACGAGCGCCAAACGTCCTATCGCCTACGAGCTTCAAACTCCAGAGCTACTGAAAGCGAGGAGCAGCAACAGCAATGAATTCAAAGTAATGCAATTGCTCACCAACACCAAATTTTGGTTGGAACTGTTGAAACTCGCAGAAATGGACTCCAGCAGGAGATAATTCAACAAGGCACCACACGGGCAAGCAAGTGGCTATATTTGAAGGACAAAGCATTCAATTATTTAAAGCTTGTTCATTAAGCTGGTAATTAATCATGCATTATGCTTTTTATGTTCAGAAGTATTTGTGTACAGAGTGATCATTTATTTTAGGTTCCTCTGTTCCTGAAAATTCTTCTACAGTTCCAGGCTCTGTAGGAGCTGAAGATTTAATTCCTGGAGTTGCTGCAGTTCAAGAAATACCTTCTGTAGGTATTAAGGATGTGCATGTACATGAGAAATGTGTATTTATGTATTTTCACACATGCATATATACTATGTGGAACTTTAGTAAATTTCGTTTAGTAATGCAGATACTTGTGTTTGAACAGTTATCATGATTATGAATCATAACAATAAAGTAATGCACCATTAATCACATATACTGATAAACAGTGGTTTTAAATTATCCATTATTTGACATAGAATAAACTCGAGAATTGACAGGCTTTTGCTCTTCTCAGGGAGGCTTTTTCATTGGAGCAGGATTCAAAATAGAATTGTTTTATCTCTTGCTCCAGTGTATAGCCTTGAAAAAGCATCCTTAGGTAGAGTGAAAGCTTGGCAATTCTTTTTTAGTTTATTCTACACCAATAAACACAGGTGATTTAAAGCCACTGTTTATCAGTGTGTGGTATATCATGATTTTGGTTTTGTTTGTTTACCCTGTAGTGCTATTTTGGCTTTTAAATTTTGCCGAGAGAGAGGGGGGGGCTATGCAAATTTCCTCTTCCGGTTCAAAAAATGTATATTAAAAAGCTTGACAAAGCTGTTGAAGCAACTGTACAAAATACTTCAATTTAATTATGACCGAAGTTTTTAATGAATTAAGAGCCAGGTTTGGCCACTGACTGCCAAGAGCAAGATTTATTAAAACTGCTCATGTTGAAGTTTTTATGAGTCTCCCTTTTCTGCTTCAAAAAATGTATATTCAAAAGCTGCTAGATTTATTTTTGCTTATGTTGAAGTTTTTTTACGAGTTTCCCTTTTCCTGCTTTCATTCTGTCCTGCTGAGAGCTACACGAGTGTAGGGATAATACAGCATTTCTTGACCTATACTTGACTTTCTCACAGTGATTAATTAAAGATTTTTATCCAACTTACTTTCATGTTATTCTGGTTATATTTATTAGTTTCAGTTCACATCTGTATGTTATCAGGATGTCTACTTGTCACGAAAGTCATAAAAGTCATGAATTCAGAAAAGGGTTGTGAAAAAGTCACAAATTTTGCTTTGGGACCAAGTTTTTTTTTTTTTTTTTTTTTTTTCTTAAGTAATTGTTCATTTTCTGGTGACTCTAACCACATAAGATGTAAACATGGTTTTCATCTAACAATCCATGTGTCATAAAAAAAAAAAATAATAATAATAAGGGCTTTTGTGCCCTTCCCCAAGAAGAAAAGTGTTAAAGCAAACAATGTTTTAGCATAGAAATATATGTGTAAAATGTTGTCTATAAAATTTTGAGATCAATTTAGCAATTTAAATTATGGTGTTATGAAGTCTTAATATTTTTCAGGTATAAATAAGCATGGTGAAAATATGTCAGATTTTTTTCCCCCTGTTTTGCTAGCAGAATGATGGCAGAGGGCACTTTTTCTGTAGAAAAAGAGAAAAAAAGAGGGTGCAGAGTGTATCCCCTCTTTAATGTGTGTGTGTGTACCATTGCCTTGGATAGGGACACACACACACACGTGTGCACTCACGTGCATCTTTCAAAAATGGTCATGAAAATTGTTAATTGGCCATGAAATTGCATTTCCAAAATTTGGTAGGCATTCTGGTTATGCAGAATGGATCTCGAGGAGTCTTGACTCTGATTGCATTGGCAAAGTAGGTTTCATACAAGTTGAATATGATTGGGTATGCAGGTCCCATTTTTAAAATCATCATTGGTTCCCAGAAGGCTGCAATTGAGTGTAACCGTAATGAATATGTAAATACTTCATACCCATACCCACATGCCAAGCTTCGAAGATATATAGCAGAGTGCAATTAAGAGCACAATGATACATGAATGATTCAAAAATTTTAGGAAAACCAAAAGTGATCAATACTGATCTATAGTGATAAATTTTTGTGCTCTGCCCTCTTTCTTATCAGGAGTAATTAAAGATTGTTTCCAGAAAGCAGGAAAAGTATTAGTAGCCACAGATATACTGAAAAAAATACACAGCACCATGCATAGTAAAGCAGTCTTTGCAGCCTTTTTTAAAATCCAGATTTTCTGGTTCAATCGCAGCAATTGCTGCTTGTAGCAATCAGCAGTAACTGTTTGACCCTATTCCAAAAGTTCATAACAGAGCACACCCTTCATATCTCACCAGATGCACAGCAGAACTTTCTTGGAGTGAATATTGTGTTTCGGTGTCCAAGTCATTGCTTCACCGGGGTCTATCCGGTGTTTTTTGCATTTGGGATTGTCGTACCATATCCACTTTTCATCATCCGTAACGATTTTCCACAGGAAAGACTTTTGTGTTGTTTATTTAATAGATTCAAACACTTCATGACACGCTCATCCTTGTTCCTCTGGATCAGGTCATGTGGCACCCATTTTTCTTCCTTCTGAATCTTTTCCATTGTGCGTAAATGATTGGAAATGGTTTGTTGAGTTACCCCCAGTTGTTCAGCTAGTTCTTTTTGCGTTTGAAACGAATCTTCATCCAGCAATGCTTGCAGTTTCTCATGTGCAATCTTCTGCGGGGTGCCGCTACGTTCTCGATCGCTACCATAAAAATCACCCGTTTTAAACTGTCTAAACCAAAACTCACAAGTGCTTTTCGATACAATATTCTCCCCCATAACAGAACAGATTGATGCACATGCTTTTGCAGCACTTTTTCCTTGATGAAATGCGTAACGAATGCAGTGTCGAATAAATGCAGTATCGCTTGCCATCTTCCACCTACTGGTGTGCAAGTGAGTTTGACTGTTGGGCGAACTTCTGTGTCACATTTTATACTCTGGACCAGTTACGGTCACGCAGCAACAATGGGGGTGGGGGGGTCGGATGTGTAAATTAGCAGTACACAAAAAACGCTTTAATTTAAAACTTATTTGTACACCTAATATATGAAACGTCTCCAATTACAGTGATCTCGACACACAACTCAAGCTTCACTGACATCCATCACACAAGGCCTTTTGTACTTCGTACTCATTGTCTTTTTCTCAGACAGACATACCTGAATCTGGTGATCCCATGATTTCCTCTGCTTTTCTCTGCCTTTATTTCCTGCCATTTGGGCTGAATAAACTTTCTTAGTAAGCTTCTCACCACTCGTTCTTTCAGCATGGCCAAACCACATAAGAATATTTGCCTCCACCTTACTAACAGCATTTCACTTCACATCACACATCTGCAACACATCTTTTTCCTCATATGATCAGAACAGCATGTCTTACCTCCCCCCCTCCCCATAAGTAATGCATCTCTCCAGCACACAAGCTACTCCTGTATCTCTTCTGCAGTACTTCGGTTTCACTGCCATATATCAGAGTAAGAACAATTAAACTTTCCTACACAGCCTTTTGGGACTTTTTTGAGAACTCATCATTCCTGTTAAATCCTCCTAAAAGCAAGCAACTATGACTTTCAAAGATGAATTCTCTCACCTACTAATTTCACCATCTAATTTGTTTTCTCTGTCAAACATGATTCCCAAACATACAAATTCATTCACCTGGTCTATCTCTGTGCCATTTAGACTTGCTCATGGCAGGCTAGTCATTAAACCCTGAAACAAATTTAGGTGTGTATAAAATGTCATAATTGTGTCATGTATGTCTTTGACAATTTATTTTTAAGCAAATACCATGAGTAATTTGGTTATTAAACTGTCAGGAATTTGTCTTACTTTTATTTTGCAACATAGAAATAGAATAAAAAACTGATGCCTTGTAATAAAAATTATCAAAAGCAATATTAACACTTTGGAAGGGAAAAAAATCCACAAATTTAATGAAAGAGTTAGAGGTTATTACTATTTTTGAAATCTTACTTCTGGTAAAAATTTCTTGAATCAAGCTAAAGGTAATATTTTTTAACTCCTAAAAAGAAAAAAAAATCATGAAAAAAACCTCCTCTCAACTGAAAAAATCAGCACATTCCAATATAGTGACCAAGTTGTTATTGGAATTGATGAGTATCAAATCAGATTTTGCTCTTGTAATTAGTGATGTTGGTGGTCATAAGTACAGAAAATGACAAATATTTAAATGTGCCAGTTGATAAAGGTGCGAGTTATTCCATGGAACCATTAGATTGAAATCGCATGAAATCACAATTTTTTTTGTGTGTGAGATGTAATTTCCTTTAGTTTTGGAGTAGCAGATCCCATAATCATCTGAAATATCAGATGTAAGAGGAGAAAATTTAACAGTACAAAAATTTGTTATTGAACCAAAGGGTGGCTAAATCAGAACCCAGATATCTGAGTCTTTTATGGAATATAGGCATTTGCAAGAAAATTCCTTGTTAATGGCAGCTTATGGAATAATTCTGCCCATGCATAGTTCACCATCTTTCAGGTCCCATCATGTGTGCTCACATTCTGCCCAACTTCTAACTCAGGTAGGGCAGGTCATTGCTTTCCTACTCGAATCAGAGACTCCCAACACAACAGGGGCAACGGGGATGCCTTCATTTTCATTGCGCTTCTGGGTCTAAGCAAGACCTTGCGACTCGTGCGCATGTTAGACTCCTTGGTCCGAGTTATCAGGTCAGGTGGGTGACCAACCTACTTTGCCACAAGCTGCCATTAAACACCACCTCCTTTTAATTTCGTAGAGAGAGAACAATTAGTCTTGTCTGAGAATAATATATTGTGATTCACGTAGCTCAATAAATAAAATGCCTGTGGCACAACCAAGTTTCCATTAGGCCAGATCACTTCCAAAATTGTATGTACCCATATGTTAGGACTTCCTGTAAAATTTATATGCCTTATTACAACTTATAGATACTTTTTTGCTTAACTAACAAAGTATCTGACAACTCAAATGCCTGAACAAAGCATTGTATCTTTCCAGAGGACAGTATGTTGTGGTGTGTCCTGTAAACATATTGTAGGAATGGTGGTCAGTTAGAAAATCTGGTACAATCAACTTCTCTGAGCATTCATTTTCTCTTTTTGTGAATTATTTAAATTACATTTAATTCTTACTTGAAATGTAGCTATGTGTAGGTTTTCTCAGCAATTTTTTTTTTTTTTTTTTTTTGTGAATCTAGTCATAATTTCTTTGGCATCATATGAAACACTTATAAGCCCACAAATGTGCCTCATCTTTCTTTAAAAAATGCTATTTTTTGGTGGTGTGCACTTGTATTTAAATGAGAGGTTTAATTCAAAGCATTTTGAGTAGCATACATTACTGCAAAAGCTGCTAAACAACTACTTGATGAAAGGTTTTTCTTTTCTCCTGTAGATCTGTAGATACCCTAAGTTGTTGTTTTTTTTTTAATTTGAAACCATTTTAATTCAGAAATAAGAATTGACCTTGCTTTATAGCTACCTTGTATGGTTAAAATCTTGTTCCCTTCCATCTATCATCATCATATTCACTAAGCTGTTTTATGAGATTCAGAGGTTAGCTCCAAAAAGAAATACAAACTTCCAGATATTTTTACTTATTGTTGTCGTATCAAACTTCTCCATTTACAGCGATCTTGACATACAACTCGTGCTTCACTGATATCCATTACACGCCATACACAAGATCTTTTATACTTCATACTCATAATCTTTTTCTCAGGCAGACACTCCTGAATCTGATCCACCCATGTCTTCCTTGGCCTTCCTCTGCCTTTCCTTCCTGTCACTTGGGCTGAAAAGATTTTCTTAGTAAGCATTTCATCACTCATTCTTTCAACATGGCCAAATCACCGAAGTATTGGTCTCCACCTTGCTAACAACATTTCAACATTTTGCTTCACATCACACAACTGCAATACATCTTCATTTCTCACACAATCATATCGTGTCTTGCCACAAACCCCACGTAAGTAACGCATTTCTCCAGCACACAAACGACTCTTATGTTTCTTCTGCAGTACCCAGATTTCACTGCCATACATAAGAGTAGGAACAATTACAGTTTCATACACAGCCATGTGGGACTCTCTAGAGAACCCATCATTCCTGTGAAAACCTCCCAGAGCAGCTATGACTTTCAAAGAAGAATTCACTCGCCTACTGATTTCCCCATCCAACTTGTTCTCTCTGTCAAACATGCTTCCTAAATACACAAACGCACTCACCTGGTCAATCACAGTGCCATTTATACTTACATTACATTCAGTGCTACCCATCCTTAAAGTATTGGCTGTTTGCACTTTCAATCTCATTTTCAGATATACTCTTGCTGTTTTCCAGTGGCATTTTATGAATGAGCCAATGATTATAAAACACATTTTGTTTGGCAGACTAGTTTTTCTATCCTCCATTAAACCAACACTTAACAGCTGCTTCATGAAAGCTTTTTGTACTTTTTTTTAATAGTTCTATTTTTTTTACTTTACAAGTTTAAATTTTTTTCTCTCATTCTTTGTGTTATTTTTGGTGTGGCAGTTGTTAAGTAGTAAAAATTGTTTTTTCTTTTCATGGTTGCAAATATGAGGTGCATTTCACCAGCCACCCCACCACGGAATTTTTTAATTTTTCAGACACCATTCGTTTGTACCACGTATGAACCGGAATGAACTCGGTTTTTTTCGTTTGAACCGCAAAAGTTTTGGAGATATTTAAAAACAAAGTGGGGGCTGGTGAAACGATAGCCCCCCACCATGGAATTTTTAAATTTTTTTGCACCATTCGTTTGTACCACGTATGAACCGGAATGAACTCAATTTTTTTTTCGTTTGAACCGCAATAGTTTTTGAGTTATTTAAAAAACAAAGTGGGGGCTGGTGAAATGGTACCCCCAAAAAATAGATATTTCAAATTTCAGCATAGCCATTCGTTAATAAATCGTATGAACCGGAATGAACTCCATTTTCATCGTTTGAACCACAATAGTTTTTGAGATATTTAACAAATAATATTGAGAATTTGCATATAAATATAGGAGGCAGACCATTTCACCAGCCCCCCACCATGGAAATTCAAAATTTCGAAATAGCCATTCGTTAGTAAATCATATGAACCGGAATGAACTCCATTTCTATCGTTTGAACCGCAATAGTTTTTGAGATATTTAACAAATAATATTCAGAATTTGCATATATACAGAAAGACCGACCATTTCACCAGCCCCCCACCATGGAAATTCAAAATTTCAAAATAGGCATTCGTTAGCAAATCGTGTGAACTGAAAAGAACTCCATTTTCATCGTTTGAACCGCAATAGTTTTGGAGATATTTGAAAAATAATGTTACAGGCCTATCATTTCACCCCCCCTCATCATGGAAATTCAAAATTCCGAAATAGCCATTCGTTAGTAAATCGTATGAACAGGAACGAACTCCATTTTTATCGTTTGAACCGCAATAGTTTTTGAAATATTTAATAAATAATAGAATTTACATATACGCACAGAGACCGACCATTTCACCAGCCCCCCACCCCCATGGAAATTCAAAATTTCAAAATAGCCATTCGTTAGCAAATCGTATGAACCGAAAAGAACTCTATTTTCATCGTTTGAACCGCAATAGTTTTTGAGATATTTAAAAAAGAATGTCACAGGCCTACGCCATTTACCCCCCCCCCTTCATCATGGAAATTCCAAATTCCGAAATAGCCATTCGTTAGTCAATCGTATGAACCGGAATGAACTCCATTTTTATCGTTTGAACCGCAATAGTTTTTGAAATATTTAATAAATCATAGAATTTACATATACGCACAGAGACCGACCATTTCACCAGCCCCCCACCCCCATGGAAATTCAAAATTTCAAAATAGCCATTCGTTAGCAAATCGTATGAACCGAAAAGAACTCTATTTTCATCGTTTGAACCGCAATAGTTTTTGAGATATTTAAAAAAGAATGTCACAGGCCTACACCATTTACCCCCCCCCTTCATCATGGAAATTCCAAATTCCGAAATAGCCATTCGTTAGTAAATCGTATGAACAGGAATGAACTCCATTTTTATCGTTTGAACCGCAATAGTTTTTGAGATATTTAAAAAATAATAGAATTTACATATACGCACAGAGACCGACCGTTTCACCAGCCCCCCACCCCCATGGAAATTCAAAATTTCAAAATAGCCATTCGTTAGCAAATCGTATGAACCAAAAAGAACTCCATTTTCATTGTTTGAACCGCAATAGTTTTTGAGATATTTAAAAAAGAATGTCACAGGCCTACGCCATTTACCCCCCCCCCCCCCTTCATCATGGAAATTCAAAATTCCGAAAACGCCATTCGTTAGTAAATCGTATGAACAGGAATGAACTCCATTTTTATCGTTTGAACCGCAATAGTTTTTGAGATATTTAACAAATAATGTTACAGGCCTACCATTTCACCCCCCCCCCTCATCATGGAAATTCAAAATTCCGAAATAGCCATTCGTTAGTAAATCGTATGAACAGGAATGAACTCCATTTTTATCGTTTGAACCGCAATAGTTTTTGAGATATTTAAAAAATAATATTGAGTTTTTGCATATATACAGAGAGACCGACCATTTCACCAGCTCCCCCACCATGGAAATTCAAAATTTCAAAATAGCCATTCGTTAGCAAATCGTATGAACCGAAAAAGAACTCCATTTTCATCGTTTGAACCACAATAGTTTTTGAGATATTTAAAAAAGTATGTCACAGGCCTACACCATTTACCCCCCCCCTTCATCATGGAAATTCAAAATTTCAAAATAGCCATTCGTTAGCAAACCGTATGAACCGAAAAGAACTCTATTTTCATCGTTTGAACCGCAATAATTTTTGAGATATTTAAAAAAGAGTGTTACAGGCCATTTCATCCCGCCTCCCCCCCCCCCTCATCATGGAAATTTAAAATTCCGAAATAGCCATTCGTTAGTAAATCGTATGAACTGAAAAGAACTCCATTGTCATCGTTTAAACCGCAATAATTTTTGAGATATTTAAAAAAGAATGTTACAGGCCATTTCATCCCCCCTCCCCCCCTCATCATGGAAATTCAAAATTCCGAAATAGCCATTCGTTAGCAAATCGTATGAACTGAAAAGAACTCCATTTTCATTGTTTGAACCGCAATAATTTTTGAGATATTTAAAAAAGAATGTTACAGATCATTTCATCCCCCTCCCCCCTCATCATGGAAATTCAAAATTCCGAAATAGCCATTCGTTAGCAAATCGTATGAACTGAAAAGAACTCCATTTTCATCGTTTGAACTGCAATAATTTTTGAGATATTTAAAAAAGAATGTTACAGATCATTTCATCCCCCTCCCCCCCTTATCATGGAAATTTAAAATTCCGAAATAGCCATTCGTTAGTAAATCGTATGAACAGGAATGAGCTCCATTTTTATCGTTTGAACCGCAATAGTTTTTGAGATATTTAAAAAATAATATTGAGACTTTGCACATATACAGAGAGACCGACCATTTCACCAGCCCCCCACCCCCATGGAAACTCAAAATTTCAAAATAGCCATTCGTTAGCAAATCGTATGAACCGAAAATAACTCCATTTTCATCGTTTGAACCGCAATAGTTTTTGAGATATTTAAAAAAGAATGTCACAGGCCTACACCATTTACCCCCCCTTCATCATGGAAATTCAAAATTCCGAAATAGCCATTCGTTAGTAAATCGTATGAACAGGAATGAACTCCATTTTTATCGTTTGAACCGCAACAGTTTTTTTTTTTTTATTGGAGATTTAACGACCACCGTGAGCAACTCAATGGGCTATAAGCAGTCGCCCGTCCCTAATTCAGGGTCACTGATTCCAGGGAAGGGAGAGAGCCAGTGCCGTAAAACAAACACAACATTCATGCCTCACCGGGATTCGAACCCGGACCCTGTTCGAACGAATGATCAGAGTCCGTCGCTTAGACCACTGCGTCACCGGAGCGGCCAACAGTTTTTGATAGATTAAAAAAAAAAAAAAAAGTTTGAGAAAATTGGGGGACGACCATTGCACACACCCCCAGGGAAAAATTCAAAATTTCAAAATAGCCATTCGTTAGCAAATCGTATGAACCGAAAAGAACTCCATTTTCATCGTTTGAACCGCAATAGTTTTTGAGATATTTAAAAAAGAATGTCACAGGCCTACACCATTTACCCCTCCCCTTCATCATGGAAATTCGAAATTCCGAAATAGCCATTCGTTAGTAAATCGTATGAACAGGAATGAACTCCATTTTTATCGTTTGAACCGCAATAGTTTTTGAGATATTTAAAAAATAATATTGAGATTTTGCATACATACAGAGAGACCGACCATTTCACCGGCCCCCCACCATGGAAATTCAAAATTTCAAAATAGCCATTCCTTAGCAAATCGTATGAACCGAAAAGAACTCTATTTTCATCGTTTGAACCGCAATAATTTTTGAGATATTTAAAAAAGAGTGTTACAGGCCATTTCATCCCCCTCCCCCTCATCATGGAAATTTAAAATTCCGAAATAGCCATTCGTTAGCAAATCGTATGAACTGAAAATAACTCCATTTTCATCGCTTGAACCGCAATAATTTTTGAGATATTTAACAAATAATGTTACAGGCCTACCATTTCACCCCCCCCTCATCATGGAAATTCAAAATTCCGAAATAACCATTCGTTAGTAAATCGTATGAACAGGAATGGACTCCATTTTTATCGTTTGAACCGCAATAGTTTTTGAAATATTTAATAAATAATATTGAGAATTTGCATATATACAGAGCCCGACCATTTCACCCCTGCCCCCCCCCCCCCCCCATGGAAATTCAAAATTTCAAAATAGCCATTCGTTAGCAAATCGTGTGAACCGAAAAGAACTCAATTTTCTTCGTTTAAACCGCAATAGTTTTTGAGGTATTGAAAAAGGATGTTACAAGCCTACACCATTAACCCCCCTCACCATGGAATTCGAAATTTCATAGCCATTCGTTAGTAAATCGTATGGCCGCCCCGGTGGCTCAGTGGTCTAAGGCGTTGGCCTCTGATCATTCATCCGTAAGTTGTCCGGGTTCGAATCCCGGTCAGGCATGGATGTTGTGTTTGTCTTACGGCACTGGCTCTCTCCCTTCCCTGGAACCAGTGACCCTAAATTGGGAACGGGCGACTGCTTATAGCCCATTGAGTTGCTCACGGTGGTCGTTAAACCTCCAATCAAAAAAAAATCGTATGAACCGAAAAGAACTCCATTATTATCGTTTGAACCGCAATAAAGTTTGACATACCTACAAAAAAAAAGGATTCAGAAAATATGGAGCCGACAATCCCCCCCCCCCCCCCCCCAATGTAATTTCAAAATTTCAAAATGACCATTCGTTAGTAAATCGTATGAACCGGGAAAACTCTGTAAGAGCGAACGTGTCGTCACGTGACTTAGCGCCGCCTCCTACTTAAGCATCCGAGGAGCACGCGCAGCGGGCTCACAACAAGCAGAGAGTTCGTTTACTCTTCCCGGAAGTACACACTCTCTCTCTCTCTCTCACTCTGTTCGAGCGAACAAACGAAACCTCCCCCACTTTACTATATATATATCTGTGAATCGGGGAGGCAGAGCGACAACAGCTGGTTATACCGAAGTTTATCCACTTTCAGACATAATTTGAAAAGAACGCTTGGTTAACACATATACGAAACACTTATTCTTCATCAACTAGAATTTTGATGGCGGCGGATTACTCGCTCTTGAAAGTGACCTCGTTATGACTGGACCTGGCAAAGATCGTGGAACGCGCAAGATAAGGTGATCGAATTCTGTAGAAATCTCACCCTGCGTTGGCGTACTAACTTAGGGTCTCCTTGACACTAGATATACCTCTATCTTATCGATGCTTCAGGACTAGTCTTCTAGCTATCCTTCTCTAATCGATGCTTCAGGGGACTGTACTAAGTCCGTAATTCAGTAGTATATCATCAGCTACTCTACCGGTATCCCTGACTCGGGTAGATTCCTTCTGTAGCGGCGACCTACTTCATCTAGGTCGGTGCCCGCTCTTTCCCCGTGGACTCCGAGAGCCCACCACACCATCCACGCAAACGCGTTCCTTTCTATCGGAGGACTATCACCTTCGCTCTCCGAAGACAGACTGCTCCAACAGGTCCACTCGGAGCGACCTCTTCGCCCCCCTTCACGCTGCTCCTTCTTCAAGGGCGACGGCGCTGACCTTCAACATGCTGCTCTCCTCTCGCGCCACATGTCACCTCTCGCGCCCTTCACCTGCCCCATCCCTAGTCGTTTTCCGGGAATCGGGCTCCTAGACCTTTAAATCTACCTTGCGCATTCCTCGCTTATCCTCAGGCTATACATTATTGAGTGCCTCCTTCCGAGAAAGCAATCCTATCGTCGTAGTACATCCGTAGCAATACAATACACATTGTTATAACTATACAAAAGAGTATGTCTGCATTTCAGACTTGTATGCGCCTAGTGAAAATGAACAATGTATCTGTGAAAGTCACAGCGTCCTTGGCGATACTTTCAGTTTGTAGAACAAGTCCTCGCCCTTTCTAAGGCGTGAGAACCTGAAGTCTTTTGTCATACATCTCGCCTCCCCCCCCCCCCCCAAAAAAAAGGATTAAACATATTTACGAATTCTCTGTCGCCATTTTGGGAACTTGCGATGTTTTCTTTGGTCAAAAAAAAACCACATAATGTTTGTCATTGAAATGAATTAACATCGTTAATGTGTCCGTTCTTACAAACTCCATGTTTATTTTTTCAACCCCGATAGTTTTTGAGATGTTTAAAAATGTTCCACGATTTCAGCTGCCCCCACCCCCACCCCCGGACATTTCCTGTTTCAGAATAGCTATTCGTTAGCATCACGTGAACCGGAAGGAGCTACATCTTTATCATTCGAATCTGGATAGTTTCTGAGATATTTGTATAAAGGGTAATGGAGGATGATGAAGTAATTTATTTTCAAAAGTCTTGTATTCGTTCCTGTCATTATCTTAAAGATCTCTCCGTTTCTAGCTTTGAACCGCAGCAGTTAAAAAGACATTCCAAAAAGAACGTGACGGTTTCAACATTTCTTCAATGTGTCTCAAGGACCAGAACACAAGAGAACCGGAAAATGCATGGCATAGTAAAACAGCCAAAATCTCGGAGCTGAAACAAACGACGCAATCCAGTCTGTAGTAAACATACAGTACAAGGCATCACAGAAAGAAAGGGAGCATGGCAGAGGCACAAAGAAGTCCGTTACATTACAATCGTGCGCTGTAGTCGGTGGCAGATACAACACGAGGCAAAGCACACAGGGAACAGTCACTGAGCAGAGGAACGGCTGAGCCAGCAAATAGAGAAAGCACCATACCTGGAACCAGGGAGCAACATGATGAGTAGAAAACTCCAGGAACTATTCTTTCTTCCTTTTAAGGAAAAAACGAAATTATTGGTGCGAAATTATTGCTGTCCATCTGTGGTTATTGGGCGCCATCCTCCGACAAAAAGAGAAATAATGGTACTAATGCCACATTGAAAAGAAAAACATTAAGGAAAAACTATTACTTTCTTTAAAATTGGCATTTTCTGTCTAACAGTGGCATAGCAGTTAGACATACTATACAAAACATAGCAGGGTAGGAAGCAACACATTGCACTCCGGGAAAATCGGGCAGGGGGCATGCTTGAACCACAGAAAAACAGAAGCAGAACGAACGGTGCGAGGCAGTTGGTGATGGTCATGTAAAGTGGATGCAGACAGGACATCGTAAGACAAAACACACAGAAAAAGGTCACAAAGCAGAATGATGAGGGGAAAAAACGAGGCACGAGGGAAAACACTTCACAAAGAGGAGAACGAAACAACAAGGGCTCAAAGAGACAGGGAGAAACATAGCTAAGAAAACACAACAGAAATCAATCATCAAACAAAACCACACAGGAGCTAATCAGGTGGACACCGAAGAAGGAGACGATGTTGAGCATGACAAATGAAGTGGTCAAGACAACCATAGTAACATTCAACTTCCGGGTAAGAGCCCGAAAGGTGAAAAAATGCAAAGTAAAAAGCGCTAAGATTGTCAACCAGAGATGAGTAAACTGCCGGATCGTTGGAAGCAATAAAGTGATTAAGTGTAGCATCGTGAGAAGAGTCAAAGAACAATGGGAAAGCGGCATCTAGAGAAAGAGTCTGCGTAAACTCGGGAACAACTTGAAGGCGAGCAACAAGATCAGGCACAACAGAGGGACTGTCAAGAACGCGAGCAAAAGTGACGGCAGCAGGATCAGGAGCGGTGCTTTGCGAAGAACGATGAGGAGGAGACATAATCACAGCGGCACGCTTAGCGCGAATCTTGCGATTAGACCGATGACGACGCTTCTTATTAGGAGCAATACCAGTAGGGAAATGTTGACGAAGAGGACGAGACGACGTAGAAGGAACAACAGGCGGCGTCTCGGGATTCTGGCGAGGTGAATAGGGTACAAAGTCGGATGACACATGTAAGGTGGTAGCTGCAGGAACAACAGAAGCCGGGGAGGGTGGGGTTTCAAACGAGACTAGAAGAGGAGCTGTGCGAAAGAGCGGGGACAGACCATGGCGACCAGAAGGTGAAACAAAGACAACGGCACTAGAAGCATCAGAAGAGCCCCGAGAAGGTGAAAAGGGCGGAGAGCACACCGGAGTACTGGAACCAGTGGAGGAAAGATGAGCGTCTGAGGGTGGCGTAGCCGACGCACGCAGCGGCGATGGTGGAGCAGAAAATCCCGGGATCGAGATAGACGAGGTGACTTGCGAAAACAAAGACGGCAGCACCTGAACAGGCGGAGAAGGTGCAGCAACAGGATGTGACAAAGCGCAAACATCAGACGATGAAAAAGAAAGAAATACAGACGAAGGCACCGAAACAGGAGCAGTAGATCCAGATGTACCCACAACAGACGATGCTGGCGAGGAAGGAAAAAGACCAACGGAGGCAGATGATGGAGATGGAGACTAAGAAGGTGTGAACTGATCAGGCGAAAGCGTGGTAACTGGAAGCGAAGAAAGAGGTTCTGTGACGGGAACTTGAGCAGCCGTTGAAGAAGACTAGGAAGAAATGAGGGGGCATTGCGAGAAATGGTGACCAGGCTGTTTACATGAGATGCAATGATAGGCAGTGAATACGTTGAATGCGACGTTGTGATGACAACAAATCACCAGAAAAGTTGTGGGGCAGTAAGAAACAGTCTGTGTCAGGGAAAAAAACTAAGTCTTGGCGGCGGAAGCCAAAATAAGGACGATCACCTTGATCAACATGGGCGGCGGGTATCTTGCGGATATCACCAAGAACGCGGCCACACCGAGAAGGAAAAGCATGTAAAAACTCATCGGAAACGTCCGGAGGTACAGGTTACAAATTAAGAAAAACGGGAGAATGTGCAAGGAGGATAGGGACCAAGCTATGATCTCCAACGGAAAGGCTAGTCGATAGGACTTGAGGAACAAACTCAGGTGAAAAAATATATACAAGAATGGACTTAGGCTTGCTGGCGAAATGTGTAATTGCACCGGAAGGGAGAAACGACAATGCAGACATACACTGTATAGACGTGCAACTTGACATTGGGTAAGGCATCGAACTTGACACTTAAACTAAGAGTTGAAAGCATTGTACGTGTGCAATAAGCGTGGAACCTTGACATGAAATATAGGAGTCCAAGGCTGTCGCGAGGAAAGTCGGAGACGTTGAACACGGATCTGTAGCAGGATGAGGAGAAGAGCAGTCCTGGGACGCATCCAACACACTTGGAGGACAAATCATCGAAGCAGCACATAGTGACGTGAGAGGGAAATAGAATTTAGAAGCAGAAGCACAGGCCATGGACAATGTGTAGAAATGCACGGCGAAGGGCACACAGATCCACTATAACAAGGTGGGGCACCAGGAAGGCGATCAGCATACCGAAGAAGGCAGCGCAGAGAACCACTGTCAATGGGTGAAACACAAGGAAGGTAATCCACACACCGGTGAAGGCAGCGCAGAGAACCATTAACGATGATTGGAGCGCAAACACGGAAGGCAAACGTAGACACAGCAGCAGGAAGGCTACTACATGCAGCAGACAGTTTTAGAGCAAAAAGTCAAGGCGAGTCACGATGGGCAGATTGTAAACAGGCCCAACGAGATGAATTGTAAACAGGCCCAACGAAATGAATTGTAAACAGGCCCAACGAAATGAATTGTAAACAGGCCCAACGAGATGAATTATGAAGGAATATCGGCAAAATATGCATGTACCAACTCGAAAGAATGACTAGGAAGAGAGCGCAGACATTCATGCACGAGAGAAACACAAATTAATTCGGCGGTGGGCGCTAGATACAGGCGGAGCACAAAATGCAGAGCTCGAAAGGGCGTGGCCAGCAGAGCAACGTGACGGGATGCTGTGTGAGTCAAATATCGTACAAAGACAATTGTTTGGATGGGACCATTTCAAGAATGTTTGTTTTAAATTTAAGGGTGCATCTGCTTTGCACTTCCTTTCGACCGAAGCGTGTTAAAGTGGAAAAGTTTCCTGCACGTTCTTTGAAAACTAAAGGATGTACTTATACCTTCACTATATACATGTATCTGTCTGTATACGTTTATCTGTGTACCTCTAAGTCTGATTTAATATCAGCCTCTTTTTGCTTTGGGAAGCTAGAACAGTGAGAACGATGATCCTAGCATTTTAATCTTTATCTGATCCATAATTTTGCCGCCAAGAGCGAAATGCAAATTCCACCGATTTCAAAATATATTTTGCTTCATATCGTTGCTCAAAAATCAGATTGAAACACTTTCGACGCCTATTGAATGTACCATTTTTACGTACAGCTTATTGTATCTTAATATTACCGAATTTTTCTGTTACGACGAGCAAATGCGTACATTACTGTTTGTGAAAATTGCAACGCCAAAAAGAATCGCACTATTCAAAAGAAATTTATATCACAGATTCCTCATGTTGCAGGAGATAACTGATTTTATTTTTAGATCTATAGAAGATTTTGTCAATTCAAATTCAGTACTATTTGTTCAGTTGCTGCCTACCAAAGATGTTAGGCAGCAACTGAACAAATAACTAGTATACGAATGAATAATTAATACACACAATTGACGTAGATTTGGGACATCAAACAGATGGCATGGCTCTTTCCACGGTTTTAAGTGAGTCACGGGAAAAGTATCATCGGCCGCCAACGGAAATCGAACCAAGGGTCTTCCAGTTACTCGCTGGACATGCTACCACTGCACCAATTGCTTCTTACCATCTTTGAGGAATCCCCACCATTGTGCGGGTCTCCAAGAAGCAACCAGCCATGTGGTTTGGCAATTAATCACATGTGAGTCTGGAGAATTCGAGGCCGCTGCGGTGCAGTGGTAGCAATGATCCTGCTACATAAAAAAGGTGACGTTGAGGATCTCAGGACCTACAGGCTCATCAGCCTCCTATCAGTTATTTATAAAATTTTCAATTAGGTTCTTTTACATCGCATGAAGGTAAAACTGGACATGGCTCAAGCAAGAGAAGAAGCTGAATTCAGGAGTGGCTACAGCACTGAAGATCATGTCCATGTACTTAGAGAACTAACTGAAAGAACAAGAGAGTATGAACTCCCATTATGCAAGGCTTCTATTGATTATAATAAGGCCTTCGATTCCGTAAAGCCATCAGCAGTTACAACTGCTTTGAAAACCTGCGGTATTGCAGATGCATACATTAGCATTATTAATAGTATCTCTGAAAATGCATTTGCAAAAGTTTGGATATTTGAGGATGCAGCACTAATAAAAATTGGAAAGCTAATGTGACAAAGTAAAATCATATCTCCCAAACTCTTTAATCCCACATAGCAAAATATTTTTTAATTACTGAACTGGGACAAAGAAAAAAAATATTTATGCAGATAATTCAAATCACGTTCGTTTTGCTGATGACGTTGTCATTTTTGCAACTACGACTTCTGAACCGCAGAATACGATCCAGGAACTTGCTGACAAGAGTAAAGAAGTGGAATTAAAAATGAACTTTCAGAAGGCAAAAGTGACGTATATTGCTTTTACAAGAAACGAAGATTTATCTATTGATGGTGAAAAGCTTGAGACAACCGATACCTACACTTATCTTGGGCAGCAGATATGAAGTAAGGATCACATTGATGAAGAAATTAATCGGCGTGTAAAACTTGGATGGATAGTTTTTGGAAGAAGTAAAATTTTTACGAAAAGTATGCCATTGTGTCTTAAAAGATAAGGGTTTAATGAGTTCATCCTGCCAGTGCTTACGTATGGAGCAGAGACATGGACCTTCACTAAACAAGTTAGTAAAATAATGCAATGCATTGAATATGATACGCTTTCCAACATACCAGAAATAATTACTCAAGATATGAGAATAATGGCTGTGGAATAAATCTCGGTCCTGTGCCCTGACCTTTGATCCCATTTCGATGATATTCAACAGAACCGGTTCGGTATACCTCCGAAATAACATGATAACGTTTTGTCGCAATCGAAGCATTTTTACGTAAGTTATGATGCATAAGGACTATGGAATAGATCCCGCTCCTGTGTCCTAACCTTTGACCCTATTTTGTCCATTTTCTATAGGGTTTGTCCCCAGGGGGTTCCCTACCACATACTAAAATTTCACCGAAATCGAACCATTTTTACGTGAGTTATCATGCCGACAGACGGACGGACAGACGGACGGAAAACGCTGAAGCATATACGCTTCTTCAACCTACGGTTGGAAAGCGTAAAAAAGACAAACAAAGACTGCAGACAACGCAAAAAGCCCTGGAGGGAATCATGCTTGGTGTAAACAGGAAAGATAAGCAGACGGACTCATGGATAAGGAAAACGACAAGAGTTGACGACATCATGACCACAATGAAGTCACTGAAATGGTGAGGGCATGACATGTTGCTAGAAGAACGACCACCGACGGAAAACCGAAATTTTAGAATGAATTTCGAGGGACAGGAAAAGACCCAGAAGAAGACCCTATGATAGAATGATGCATGAAATTCGAAAGCATAGAGGTGTGTCATCGAGGAGACACGCTCAAGACAGACAATTGTGGAAGAAACTTGGGGAGACCTTCATCCAGTAGTGGATTCAAAGCAGTTGACAATGATGATGATATATATATCATTGTCAACCATTATCAATAAACTGCTGGACGAAGGTCTCCCCAAATTTTCTCCACAACGGTCTGTCTTGTGCCAGTCTCCTCCATGTCACTCCCGCATACTTTCGAATTTCATCCACCCATCTCCATGTGGTCTTCTTCTGGGTCTTTTCCTGTCCCTTGGAATCCAATATAAAATTTCGGCTGTCCATCGATGGTCTGTCCTTCTGGCAGTATGTCCAGCCCATTGTCATTTCAGGGATTTTCTCTGATCATGGTGTCTTCCACTCTCGTCATTTTTTGGATTCACGAGTTCCTCTTCTTATCTATCCTGGTTACACCAAGCATGCACCTGTCCATGCTGCTTTGAGTTGTCTGCAGCCTTTGTATGTCTCTTTTAGTTAAGGTCCACGTCTCTGCACCATACGTAAGCACTGGAAGGATGCATTGATCAAACACTTTTCTTTTAAGACATAATGGCATATTGCTCTTAAAAATTATGATGTTTCTTCAAAAAGCTCTCCAGGCAAGTTTTGTACGCCGATTAATTTCTTCATCAATGTGACCCTCACTTGATATCTGCTGTCCAAGATAAACGTAAGTGTCTGTTATCTCCAGCTTATCTCCATCAATCGATAAATCTTCATTTCTTGTAAAAGCATTGAACATCACTTTTCTCTTCTGGAAGTTCATTTTTAATCCCACTTCTTTACTCTTGTCAGCAAGTTCCTGGATCATACTCTGCAGCTCTGATGGGGTAGTTGCAAAAATGACTACGTTATCAGCAAAACGAAGGTGGGTTAGATAATCTCCATTAATCTTTATCCCTTTGTTTTCCCAGTTCAGTATTGAAAGACCTTTTCCAATGTGGCAATAAAGAGCTTCGGAGATATGGTGTCACCTTGTCTCACTCCCTTTCCAATTTTTATGTGTGTTGTATTTTCAAACAGCCGAAAATTTGCACTTGCATTTTCATAGATGTTATTAATAATATTAATGTATGCATCTTCAATACCGCAGGATTTCAGAGCCATCGTAACTGCTGATGGTTTCACCGAATCAAAGGCTTTTTCATAATCGATAAAAGCCATGCACAATGGAAGTTCATATTCTTTCGCTCTTTCAATTAGTTCTCTCAGTACGTGGATATGATCTATTGTGCTGTAGCCACTCCTGAATCCAGCTTGTTCTCTCGGTTGAGCCATGTTCAGTGTTACCTTTAAGCGGTGTGAAAGAACTTTAGTGAAGATTTTATAAACCACTGATAGGAGGCTGATAGGTCTGTAGTTCCTGAGATCCTCAATGTCACCTTTTTTATGTAGCAGGATCATTGTAGCGTTGTTCCAATCCTCAGGAATCTTCCCTTCATTAAGGCATCGAGTGAAAATGTGGGCGAGTACTGTTTCGATTTCTCCACTTGCTTCTTGTATGGTGTCTACAGTAATTCCATCTTGTCCTGGAGCTTTCCCCCGCTTCATGTTCTTGATTGCATGCGCATCTTCTGCTGGTAGGACTGGAAGAACTCTGGTACTGGTACCTTTCATGATGTCTGGAGAACATGTATCATCCCTTTTATATAATTTGGAGTAGAAATCTTTCACTCTTGTCAAAATTTCGCCTCTATTTCTTGTTACAGAACCATCTTCTTTTCTCAGTGCCATAATCTGTTTTCTTCCCTTACTGAGGGGTCGCTTTGCTATCTTTAGGCTTTGGTTGTTTTCAATTGCTTTCCTCACTAGTTCGCAGTTGAATTTCCTTACGTCTTTAGTGATAATTTTTTGTACTGTCTTGCATAGCTCTATATATTCCACTTTGGAAGTCACATCTTCTTTAGTTGTCCTCATCTCTCTTCTTTTTTGCATCAACATTTTGGTTTTTCCTGATAATTTGTTCACATGCAATTTGTTTTTAGATCCAGCTCATTTTGTTGGTGTTTCCATAAGAGTTTTGGTTACTTTTCTGTTAACTTCAGAAATATCCACTTCTTCCGATGTTAGGCGTTCTAAAGCAGAGAATCTGTTCTTCAGTTCCAACTTAAAGGTATTATGGTGCTTTTTAAGGTTGGTTATGTCAATACATTATGTTTGTCTTATGAGCTTGCCACGTTCGAGTTTAGTGTTGAGGTGGATCTTACATCTCACCAATCTATGGTCACTACCTGTGTTGAACTTGTTCAGCACACTGCAGTCTTCGTTGACGAATTTTTTGTTACACATAATAAAATCAATTTCACTTGTTATCCCATTTGGATGTCTCCATGTCCATTTCCCGTGTGGCTTTTTCTTGAAAAAGGAGTTCAAGATGAGAAACCCTTCTGCCTCTGCAAACTCAACGAGAGTATTTTCACGCTGGTTTCTGTTGCCGTGAGCGAATTTACCTCCTGAAGTTTCATTCTGTTGCCATTGCCCTATTTTTGCATTGAAATCTCCCATAATTATCTTCAAGTGGTGCTTACCTTTATTATTTAGATGACAAATTTCCTCATAAAATTCTTCAATTTCTTCTTCAGGATGACTTGTGGTGGGTGCATAAGTTTGAATAATCTGAGCCTTGTATCTTCTCAAGAGTTGGATAACGAGTCGCGCAGTTCTGTCAGAGGCACTTTCAACTTCTACAACTTTATCGTTCAGTTTCTTGTTTATTATAAATCCAACACCACTAGTTCTGCCAGTATGTGTCCCACGATAGTAGAGGAGATATCCATTTTTCCGTTCAATGAGATCTTCTCCTTTTCTCCTTACCTCACTTAGCCCGACGATGTCCCACTTGATCCTTTGTAGTTCCTCTTCCAATTCAAGAAGCCTTGAATCAGGAGATAGGGAGCATCCATTGTAAGTAGCCAAGGTCAGCATCAGATGGCAGCCTAGTCCGGTCCTCCGGGGATTCTTAGCACCCTCTGCCTTCATGTCGCACTGGCCGCAGCCTTGGCCAGGTACATTCGAGCTGCCGGAGACTGAGGGCCAAGATTTAAGTTGTAGAGTCATTTTGGAGGGGTTTGGCCTTAACTCACCACGCTGGCCAAGCGGGTTGGTGAGTGTGGGATAGCATTTCCTCTAATCCCGATGGTATAGTTATACCGCTATTGGCGGTCGTCAGAGCCCCTTTAGTGGGAACAGGATGCACCACGAGAAGGCGGGGTTGACATTTGTCAAGGAGAGGCTGTGATGTTACGCATCACCGGACCTTACATTCCACACATATATATATTCACTAAAGTTCTTTCACACCGCTTGAAGGTAGCACTAGACATGGCTCAACCGAGAGAACAAGCTGGATTCAGGAGTGGCTACAGCACAATAGATCATATCCACGTGCTGAGAGAACTAATTGAAAGAGCGAGGGAATATGAACTTCCATTGTGCATGGCTTTTATCGATTATGAAAAAGCCTTTGATTCGGTGAAACCATCAGCAGTTACAATGGCTCTGAAAACCTGCGGTATTGAAGATGCATACATTAATATTATTAATAACATCTATGAAAATGCAAGTGCAAAGATTAGGCTGTTTGAAAATACAACACACGTAAAAATTGGAAAGGGAGTGAGACAAGGTGACACCATATCTCCGAAGCTCTTTAATGCCACATTGGAGGGTGTTTTTCAGTCGCTGAGCTGGGAAAACGAGGGGATAAAGATTAATGGAGATTATCTAACCCACCTTCGTTTTGCTGATGACGTAGTCATTTTTGCAACTACCCCATCAGAGCTGCAGAGTATGATCCAGGAACTTGCTGACAAGAGTAAAGAAGTGGGATTAAAAATGAACTTTCAGAAGACAAAAGTGATGTTCAATGCTTTTACAAGAAATGAAGATTTATCGATTGATGGAGAAAAGCTGGAGATAACAGACACATACGTTTATCTTGGACAACAGATATCAAGTGAGGGTCACATTGATGAAGAAATTAATCGGCGTACAAAACTTGCCTGGAGAGCTTTTGGAAGAAACAGCATAATTTTCAAGAGCAATATGCCATTATGTCTTAAAAGAAAAGTGTTTGATCAATGCATCCTTCCAGTGCTTACGTATGGTGCAGAGACGTGGACCTTAACTAAAAGAGACATACAAAGGCTGCAGACAACTCAAAGTAGCATGGAGAGGTGCATGCTTGGTGTAACCAGGAGAGATAAGAAGAGGAACTCGTGGATCCGAAAAATGACAAGAGTGGAAGACATCATGATCAGAGTTAAATCCCTGAAATGGCAATGGGCTGGACATACTGCCAGAAGGACAGATCATCGATGGACAGCCGAAATTTTAGATTGGATTCCAAGGGACAGGAAAAGACCCAGAAGAAGACCACATAGGCGATGGGTGGATGAAATTCGAAAGTATGCAGGGGTGACATGGAGGAGACTGGCACAAGACAGACCGTTGTGGAGGAAACTTGGGGAGACCTTCGTCCAGCAGTGGATTGATAATGGTTGACAATGATGATGATGATATATATATAAACGAACGAAGAGTTACATCCGCAGGTGTGGCAGAATTAACACGCATCCCATTGCTTGGAAAGACGACGCATCCCATCGCTGGGAAAGACGACGCATACCGTCTGGAAAAAGGAACTTTAGTTTCTCCTTGAATCATTTGGATATGTCAACATGAAAGTCACATGTTGACAGATCCGGGCTATAGGCTGGGTGGTGCAGAACCTCTCACCCTTTCCGTGCTAACGCATCCTGCATAATGTGTGCAACAGAATCACACCACGCGAAAGCATGCCAGGTCACCCATTCTTGATTGCTTTATGCAGCTTGTCCACTGTGTCGATGTAGTGGTTGGCATTGCTGTTCACGTGAGGCTCTTTAAAGTCCACCAACAAAAGCCCTTCAGCATAACCTCCCCGACGGAGTCCTGTGACTTGAATTTTATGTGTTTTGGATATCCGGGATGTTTCCATTGCATGCTCGCTGGTTTGCTGGATGGCTTAAAGCCGTGGCACCGCGATTCGTCACCTGCCACTATGCGCGATATAAATGCATCACCCTCTGCTTTGTAACGCAGCAAGTGGTTCAAACTCCAACCCATACATTCTTCCTTATGGTGGTCAGTCAGCATCCGCGGGATTGATTGTAAGCATACTTTCCGATATTGCAGTATCTTCGTAACCACAGTTTGAACTGTAACAAATGTCATAGCAAAGTCCTCCGTTTGCGAACGTCAGCCCCGACGACGGTTTTACATGCATTTCTTTCTCGGTGTGGGCGCATTGTTTGTGTTATTCGCACGCTCCCCGCCGATCAAGGTGATCGTCCTTATTTAGGCTTCCGACGCCAAGCCTTAGTTCTCTTCCCTGATATGGACTCCATTACTTCCTGCCCCACTGTTTTCCAGGTGCTTTGTGTTCATCACAACGTCGTTATAAACGTGTTCACTGCGTATCATTGCTTCTCATGTAAAACGCCTGGTCATCATCGCTTGCAGTGTCCGCTCACCTCTTCTTGTTCTTCCTCAACGGCTGCTCAAGTGCCCATCACAGAACCCCTTCTTCACTTCCGGTCACCACGCCTGCGCTTGTTTCGCTTCCACCTTCTTAGTCTCCATCTCGATTGTCGTTGCCTTCCTCTGCAGGTCTTTTTCCTTCTCCACTAGCGTTGCCTCTTGTGGATACATCTGGATCTACTGCTCCTGCTTCGGTGCCTTCGTCTGTCTTGCTTTCTTCTTCGTCGTCTGTTGTCTGTGCTTTGTCACATCCCGTTGCCAACCTTCCTCCGCCTGTTCAGGTGCTGCCTTCTTTGTTTTCGCACGTCACCTCGTCAATCCCAACCCCGGGATTCTCTGCTCCATCATCTTCGCTGTGTACGTCAGCTTCGCCACCCTCAGACGCTCATCCTTTCTTCGGCCGTTCCAGTACTCCGGTGTGCTCTCCGCCCGTTTCAACTTCTCCGAGCTCTTCTGATGCCTCTAGTATTGTTGCCTTCCTTTCGATTTCTGGTCCCGTGATCGGTCCCAGCTTTCCAGCACAGCTACTCTTCTGGATTTGTGTGAAGCCTTACCTTCACCAGCTCCTGTTGCCCCATCAGTTGCCTCTTTGCTTGCGTTATGCGCACATGATCCAGATCTTCCTTGTCAGACTTCTCACTTGCTGTCGGTTACTCCTTCTTCACCACGTCCCTGTTGGTATTGCTTCTAATAAGAAGTGCCGTCGTCGCTCTAATCGAGAGACTCGTACTAAGCGAACCGCGGTCGCTCAGCCTTCTCTTCATCGTTCTTCAGGTTCCGCTCCTAATTCTACTGTTGCTGCTTACGCCGACCTTATTGGTACTCCCTCCGTTTCCACTGCAATTGTCGCTTGCCTCCAAGCTGTCCCTGGGTATTCGAAGATTCTCTTCCCAGATGCTGCCAACCCTTGTTCTTTGCCTCTTCTTGTGACGCTGGTTTGGATCCCCTTCTTGACTCCCATGATCCAGCTGATTACTCGAATATGATCGAGGATATTCGCTGCTTCCTCCAAGTTTTCGTTGACCTCACGAGATCTTACCCCTGAGATATTTCGTTATTAAAGTTTTCTTAATTGCTACCTTGGTGATACTCAAAATCGCCTCATTGATCTGGTTCTGACCGATTAGTTTCTGTCTGCACTTGCATGATGTTTCGCTTCCTGCCGTCTTTGCCTTGCTGCTGTTCCGTCTTACTCCTTTGCATGTTTCTGGTATGCGTTGTACCCAACCTTTTTCTTTCCGTTGTATCCTATGTACCGCCATGTTTTCTCCACATCTCGGTTCTTTCAAACATCCGCCCGGTGCCTACTTCCGTGAACCCGTCACATCGTTTTGTTCACAGAGCTTCTTCCTGTGTGCATTGTTATGCGCGATTCTTCTCTTATACCTTTCGTCACTGTCCTGGATTGCCCTATGTTGCTGTTCGCACCCAGTTAGTTTTTTTCAGGTGTTTTTCCTGTCTCGTCGAGTATTTGTCTTATGTCATGCCATGTGCCTCAGCATACCTTCTACTGTTGTGCTACGTTACTTGCTCATCCAGTGTGACTCATCTCGTCAGATACTTATCGTTATTGCTTTGCCTCATGCTAATTGATTGTCCCATACTGTTACCTACACCATGCCATCTTTGCAAGTGTTATCTGTTGCACCTCGTTTTCTGCTTTTCATGCTGCGCCCCGGAGCATGAAAAGCAGCCTTCAGTTCGATGTATTCTCCATCTCCATGTCCGTCGTTCCTTCTGCTCAGTGACTGTTCCAGTGTGCTTCGCCTATCACAGATTGCCTTGTGCTGCTCGTTCAGCTTCGTTTATCTTTGTATGTCCTGATTGGCTTTTACAGACTGCTTTGTGCTGCTCGTCCAGTACTGTTATTCTTATTGTTTTATCATGCCATTTATTTTCCGTTCTCCTGTGTACTAGTCCTCGATACCTATTAAAGCAACGTCACGTTGTTTTTGGAATGTCTTTTCAACTGCTGGGATTCAAAGCTAGAAATGGGGAGTTCTTTCAGCTAATGTCAGGAACGAATGAAAGACTTTGTGCAAAACAAATTACTTCTTCATTATTCTCCATTACCCTTATTACAAATATCTCAAAAACTATCAAGATTTGAACGATGAAGAAGGAGGTCTTTCTGATTCACACCATGCTAACGAATAGCTATCCTGTAATGGGAAATGTCCAGGTTGGGGTGGGCGGGGGGAAGAGGCAGGTGAAATCGTGGGCTACTAACATTCTTTTTTAAACATCTCCAAAACTATTGCTATTCAAACTATGAAAATGGCGTTTATTCCGGTTCACAACATTTACTAACGAATGACTATCTTGAAATTTTTAATGAATTTACATGGTGAGAGGGGGGGGGGTGATGTTCGGTCTGGAATATATATATACATAAGTTCTCAATATTGTTAATTTTTTCTCAAAAACTGTTGCAGTTCAAACGATGAAAATGGATTTCCTCGATTCATACGATTTGCTAACGAATGGCTATTTTGAAATTTTGAATTTCCATGGTGGGGGGGGGGGCTGGTAAAATGGTCGGTCTCTCTGTATATATGCAAATTCTCAATATTATTTTTTAAATATTTCAAAAACTATTGCGGTTCAAACGATAAAAATGGAGTTCATTCCTGTTCATGCGAGTTACTAACGAATGGCTATGTCGGAATTCTGAATTTCCATGATGAGGGGAGAGGGGGGGCTGGTAAAATGGTCGGTCTCTCTGTATATATATGCAAATTCTCAATATTATTTTTTAAATATTTCAAAAACTATTGCGGTTCAAACGATAAAAATGGAGTTCATTCCTGTTCATACGAGTTACTAACGAATGGCTATGTCGGAATTCTGAATTTCCATGATGAGGGGGGGTGAAATGGTAGGCCTGTAACATTCTTTTTTAAATATCTCAAAAACTATTGCGGTTCAAACGATGAAAATGGAGTTCTTTTCAGTTCATAGGATTTGCTAACGAATGCCTATTTTGAAATTTTGGATTTCCATGGGGGGGGGCTGGTGAAATGGTCGGTCTTTCTGTATATATGCAAATTCTCAATATTATTTTTTAAATATTTCAAAAACTATTGCGGTTCAAACGATAAAAATGGAGTTCATTCCTGTTCATACGATTTACTAACGAATGGCTATTTCGGAATTTTGAATTTCCGTGATGAAGGGGGGGGTTAATGGTGTAGGCCTGTGACATTCTTTTAAATATCTCAAAAACTATTGCGGTTCAAACGATGAAAATGGAGTTCTTTTCGGTTCATATGATTTGCTAACGAATGGCTATTTTGAAATTTTGAATTTTTCCATGGGGGTGTGTGCAATGGTCGTCCCCCAATTTTCTCAAACTTCTTTTTTTTTTTTTTAAATCTATCAAAAACTGTTGGCCGCTCCGGTGACGCAGTGGTCTAAGCGACGGACTCTGATCATTCGTTCGAACAGGGTCCGGGTTCGAATCCCGGTGAGGCATGAATGTTGTGTTTGTTTAACGGCACTGGCTCTCTCCCTTCCCTGGAACCAGTGACCCTGAATTAGGGACGGGCGACTGCTTATAGCCCATTGAGTTGCTCATGGTGGTCGTTAAATCTCCAATAAAAAAAACTGTTGCGGTTCAAACGATAAAAATTGAGTTCATTCCTGTTCATACGATTTACTAACAAATGGCTATTTCGGAATTTTGAATTTCCATGATGAGGGGGGGGTGAAATGGTAGGCCTGTAACATTATTTGTTAAATATCTCAAAAACTATTGCGGTTCAAACGATGAAAATTGAGTTCTTTTCGGTTTATACGATTAGCTAACGAATGGCTATTTTGAAATTTTGAATTTCCATGGTGGGGGGCTGGTGAAATGGTCGGTCTCTCTGTATGTATGCAAAATCTCAATATTATTTTCTAAATATCTCAAAAACTATTGCGGTTCAAACGATAAAAATGGAGCTCATTCCTGTTCATTCGATTTACTAACGAATGGCTATTTCGGAATTTTAAATTTCCATGATGAGGTGGGGGGAGGGGGATAAAATGATCTGTAACATTCTTTTTTAAATATCTCAAAAATTATTGCTGTTCAAACGATGAAAATGGAGTTCTTTTCAGATCATACGATTTGCTAACGATAGGCTATTTCGGAATTTTGAATTTCCATGATGAGGGGGAGTAGGGAATGAAATGGCCTGTAACATTCTTTTTTAAATATCTCAAAAATTATTGCGGTTCAAACGATGAAAATGGAGTTCTTTTCGGTTCATACGATTTGCTAACGAATGGCTATTTTGAAATTTTGAATTTCCATGGTGGGGGGGGGGCTGGTGAAATGGTCGGTCTCTCTGTATATATGCAAATTCGCAATATTATTTTTTAAATATCTCAAAAACTATTGCGGTTCAAACGATAAAAATGGAGTTCATTTCTGTTCATACGATTTACTAACGAATGGCTATTTCGGAATTTCAAATTTTTATGATGAGGGGGGAGGGGGATGAAATGGCCTGTAACATTCTTTTTTAAATATCTCAAAAATTATTGCGGTTCAAACCATGAAAATGGAGTTCTTTTCAGTTCATACGATTTACTAACGAATGGCTATTTCGGAATTTTAAATTTCCATGATGAGGGGGGAGGGGGATGAAATGGCCTGTAACATTCTTTTTTAAATATCTCAAAAATTATTGCGGTTCAAACGATGAAAATGGAGTTCTTTTCGGTTCATACGATTTGCTAACGAATGCCTATTTTGAAATTTTGAATTTCCATGGTGGGGGCTGGTGAAATGGTCGGTCTCTCTGTATATATGCAAATTCGCAATATTATATTTTAAATATCTCAAAAACTATTGTGGTTCAAACGATAAAAATGGAGTTCATTCCTGTTCATACGATTTACTAACGAATGGCTATTTCGGAATTTTGAATTTCCATGATGAGGGGGTGAAATGATAGGCCTGTAACATTATTTTTTAAATATCTCAAAAACTATTGCGGTTCAAACGATGAAAATGGAGTTCTTTTCGGTTCATACGATTTGCTAACGAATGGCTATTTTGAAATTTTGAATTTCCATGGGGGTGGGGGGCTGGTGAAATGGTCGGTCTCTGTGCGTATATGTAAATTCTATTATTTATTAAATATTTCAAAAACTATTGCGGTTCAAACGATAAAAATGGAGTTCATTCCTGTTCATACGATTTACTAACGAATGGCTATTTCGGAATTTTGAATTTCCATGATGAGGGGGGGGTGAAATGATAGGCCTGTAGCATTATTTTTTAAATATCTCAAAAACTATTGCGGTTCAAACGATGAAAATGGAGTTCTTTTCAGTTCACACGATTTGCTAACGAATGCCTATTTTGAAATTTTGAATTTCCATGGTGGGGGGCTGGTGAAATGGTTGGTTTTTCTGTATATATGCAAATTCTGAATATTATTTGTTAAATATCTCAAAAACTATTGCGGTTCAAACGATAGAAATGGAGTTCATTCCGGTTCATACGATTTACTAACGAATGGCTATTTCGAAATTTTGAATTTCCATGGTGGGGGCTGGTGAAATGGTCGGCCTCCTATAATTATATGCAAATTCTCAATATTATTTGTTAAATATCTCAAAAACTATTGTGGTTCAAACGATGAAAATGGAGTTCATTCCGGTTCATACGATTTATTAACGAATGGCTATGCTGAAATTTGAAATATCTATTTTTTGGGGGTACCATTTCACCAGCCCCCCACTTTGTTTTTTAAATAACTCAAAAACTATTGCGGTTCAAACGAAAAAAATTGAGTTCATTCCGGTTCATACGTGGTACAAACGAATGGTGCAAAAAAAATTTAAAAATTCCATGGTGGGGGGGCTATCGTTTCACCAGCCCCCCACTTTGTTTTTTAAATATCTCCAAAACTTTTGCGGTTCAAACGAAAAAAACCGAGTTCATTCCGGTTCATACGTGGTACAAACGAATGGTGTCTGAAAAATTAAAAATTTCCGTGGTGGGGGGCTGGTGAAATGCACCTGCAAATATGAGCTGTTTTTTTTTTATCCTTTTGTATTGATATCAAACTGTGGCATCACATTTCCTGATGTTTTCACATTGATTCCACAGTGTGTGTTACTAAAAATTCATAATGTTCTTAGTAGTACACTACCACTAAGATACTTCACACTGCATTTAGAATTATGTGAAGAGCATTTAATATTTTTCTGTAACTTTTTTTTTAACACATTTTGTGAGTAAAATCATTTTGCTCATTCAGATATTCTGTTTCATTTAGAGTGATCCTACTATAGCTCTGGATGTGGAGACAACTGGAGATAACGAAACTAGTGTATTTCGTGTTACTGATGATAGAGTGCCAGAAAATATGGATGTAGCTGCGAATTATAGCCTTGAGCATGCCTACTCTACTGCATCAAAGGCTACAGTAGGTTAGTATAACCAGTAATTTCCTTTCTGTTACTTTAGGGTAGAGAATAGAGTTTATTAAATCATCAAAATAGTTTAACTATACTAATGATACAAATTTTTTGGTGTAGAATAGAAATAAAACTTTCCAAGCTTTCGCACATCAACGAGATGGCTATTTCTATTCTACACCAAGGAATTTGGATCATTAGTATAGTTTTATTAATTTGAGTATAATTGTTGTACAGTTTCTACTTATTAATTATTAAATCATGTTTCTGTTGTGATTCATTGTATCAAGTCAAAATACTTTATTTAGGTTGCTTTCTGCATCAAGTATTTTATTAAACCAAGTGATAAGGAAATCTATTGTGGACTGAGAAAAAAAAAAAAATTCGAGCTTTTAAATCATTGTCTGCATATTGTAATCTGAAATTCACATTTGTTTATGTCCCATCTAGCAGCCATTTTTGAACACAAGATTGTTCTATTTTGTAAGTTGGTGTGTGTGTGTGTGTGTGTGTGTGTGTGTGTGTGTGTGTGTTTTCTCTCATTATAATTCATGATAGCAATTAAAATTTTGTCCAGAACAAAAAAATCCAGTAGAAGTTTTCCTTTAAATGGGAGAACCTTGTGGAATGGTAGTGTCTCAACCTGTAGTTCTTCTTTTAGTTTTTTTTTTTCTAGTTTTTATCCTCTTTGTTTTTTTGTCCTGAATATATGAAATGTGCGTATCAAACATATTCTACTAGGCTCATCTTTCATAACCTGTTTTATTGTGAATCACCTTTTTTTCTGTAAAAAAAATGGATTTCTATTAAGCTCTCTCTCTCTCTCTCTCTCTCTCTCTCTCTCTCTCTCTCTCTCACACACACACACACACACACACACACAAGCTGAACTACTGATAGTGCAACCCTGGTTAAATAGATCAGAACCCCAGATTTTTCAAAACTTGCTTCCGTTTCAAGAAAATGTGAAGGCTTTTGACTCATTTTAAAGGTGTGTGAGTTTTCTTAAATATGATATACTTGTCAGAGTGTTTTGGTCATACATGGTAGTGTTAATACTAGTTATGAAAAGTAGAGTAGCTATATATTTAGATTATGGTAAAATGTTCTGTGTGATTTTTGCTACTATTATTTAGCACAAGTACCAAATACTTGACAATGTAGAGAATTGCACACAATATACTGTACAGTACAGAGCTTGAAAATTATATTGCCCTACATGTATGAGCATGTTTTTTTTTTGTTTTTTCCCCCCATGTGCCTGATTGGGCATGTAAAAAATCTAACTCTTTACAGGGTAAAAAGTTTTTAAAAAGTAATGTTTTTTATTTTCCAGTCGGTTTTCTTACTACTTGAAGTAGAGGCTTTTTTTTTTAATGAAATTAATTGGGTGTTTTGAGAAATTAAAGGTCAAAATGGATGACCTTGAAAACTAAGTTGCCATAATATGATTGTGAATATGTCAATAAAAAGTTCATGTAATAAGCTTTTCTAATGGGTCCAGTATGTATGAGCTCTGTTGACCACTTAGGTCTACAGTTATTGTTATTTGTGTTAGGCATAGTAGACACAAAAAATACTGAATCGTATGTAAGGAGCTGAAATTTTGCACTGATTAGTTTCTGTATAAAAAAAATGTGTGTGTGTGTGTGTGTTGATTTGACATAGAATGATCCATAGGTGAGTTCATATTTCACTGCTGGGTTCCATTTATGAAACACAGTAAAACTACTTTGTTTCTGAAATGTTTTGAAAAAATAGTGCTGTGTGTGTGTGTGTGTGTGTGTATTCTTTGGAACAACAAGGGCATGTTAAAATGTTGACATTTTTCTGGTCTGGTACAATGTTTGTTTTTTTCTGAAGTAAAATAAAATGAAATATAACACCCACTTTGGTAATCACACTTTGCAATCATGAAAAAAATCTTGGTTTTACTTCTCATGTATCCACAGCCTCGACATTATTTTTATGCTGTGTATATTTAGATTACCATTCAACAATATTTCAGCTCCTCTTTTTTGTTGAATTACTTTGGTCAGTCAGTTTTTGTTGTTGTTGTTTTTTGGGTGGTGGTGGTAGGGAGGGTAAGTATAGTCAGTTGTTGACTGCAATTTACACAAATTGTAGTGAAAAGTTTTTATTTGGCTATTTGACGCAAAACTACGGCGTACATACATATGTCACCAAGCTGTTCTCTGATATTCAGAGGTTAGCTCCTCAAAGAAAGTTCATCTGCCAGATTAATGTTTAAAACTGATGGAACTAGATTTTATTTACTGTTGATGTATCCAACATCTCCATTTACAGCGATCTCTGCACACAACTGAAGCTGCACTTACATCCATCACACGTCTCACACAAGACATTTTCTATTTTATGCTCATAATCTTTTTCTCATGCAGGCATTCATAAACTTGGTCCTCCCATGATTTTTTTGGCCATCCTCTATCTTTCTTTCCTGCCACATGGGCTGAATAAATTCTCTTAGTAAACATCTCACATCATTCATTCTTTCAACATCATCCTCCTTACCTACCTAAAAAAAAAAAAAAAAGCGTCTGTATGTGTATGTGTGTGTGTGTATTTAAATAGATCGTTTATATCAATGAAATGTTGTGTTGTACATCTGTCTGTCTGTCTACCTTGTTAGTATGACTGTGTTTCCATATTAAAAAAATTAAATCTTGCAGCATTATAACAGATGTCCCCTCCACAGTGGCGTAACTGCCGCCTTTGCAGCTGCCAGTTATAGTTTAATGAAAAATTACAAACGTGCACAAAAACAAATAATTAGCCCATATATTCATATTAAAGATATATTTAGCTTTGTCTAAATAAATGTCAAATTTCGCTTTTAAAACACTGGATGTCCTACAGATTTTTCTGTAGGACATCCAGTGTTTGAAGCTATTAGGCTCTACAGATTGAATCTATTAGGCTCTTTTCCGGGTTGTAATACAATCACTCTGCAGTGGGTTGTAAATAATATGATCGCTGTCTGATCATCCTTTTTCTCTCTCTGCGCTGCTGAGGAAAAGTGCAAAGCCACTTGGAGATAGTCACACGTTGAGGATGAGGGCAAAGCCACATGTTGAGGATGTGGGAAAACAATCAGTCACCTAGGATTATGTGCATGACAAGCATAGATGCCAACTAGTACGGATTTTCCGTAATTTTACGGATTTTTGGTTGCTGTTACGGAAGTACAGAAACACCGCTGAAATTATGGAAAATCGACATTTGATTTAATTTTCTGAGATAGAAAGCAAATTTTCATCAACTTAAAAATTTTTGTTGGTTCTTAAAGTTTTTCTGGGGAAAAAAATTAAATGCTTTTTAATTTTTTTTCACCTGTGCCAGTCCACGCCAAAACGTTGTTCTTGCGCCATTCTGCTAAAAAATCGCCATTTCGACGAAATCTGCGCCAATTTTGCACCAAAAGTTAAAATTTACCGGTCATCGATATTTTAGCGTTATCTTACGACATTCGAAATCGATTCAGCGGTTAATTCGTATGTGAGATTCTTCCGCTGATTTTTTTTTGTCATTTTCGAGATCGATGCAAAAGTGAAGAAATTTTCGGGATATTAGTTGGGGGGTCGTATTCCGTCTGGGGACGTTGTTTTGTCTTTTTAAACATTCGGAAATGGAAGTTAAATGAAGTGCAGATTTTCCCCGTAATCGGTTTTTTTTTTCTCTCGCGATATTGCTTGTGTTCAGTACTGTTAAATATAATTTCATTGCATAATTTCAGCTTGAAATTGTAGGCAACGATTTCCGAAAACGGAAGTTAGGCCGCCCGAAAATTTCCCCGTAATCTTCGGCGACGAGATTCTCACGCTGATTCGAGGAATTCCGTCCTTTTTTGTTATCATTTGGACCATGTACGAAATCGATGCATAACTGAACTTAAATTTTGGAAGGATTGGTGGCGGTGGCAGCGGCGGGGGGGGGGTCGTTTTCTCCGTCGAAGGACGGAATTTCATCCTTTGAAAACGGAAATTAGACGGAGGTAAGATTTCTCTGGTAATAGTAATTTTTTTTCTCGCGATATTTCCTCTACCCAGTATTGTTAGATATCATTTTATTCCATAAATATTTGTATTTCAGCTGGAAAATGTTGGATAAATTTCCGAAAACTGAAGGCTTGAAAAACCGTTATTTCAAGCCATGTTTCCCGATTCAGCGATCACAAAAAAATATTCGTGTGGAAGAACCAAGGCTACTGCACTAATTCAGCACATGGCCAGTGTTTCTACAAGTAACATCGTATCTGAAGTTAAAAAAAATCCTTTTTCTCTATCTACGGACGGAAGTAATGATGCTCAAGGAAACAAAATGTATCCCATTACAATAACATATTTTGACAAAAAAATAGGGAAAAATTCAACTGTTTTGTTATCATTATTTGAATCAAGTAATAATACAGGTGAAGGAATATTCAATGTTTTGAACAATGAGTTTGTTAAAAAAATATCTCATGGAGCAACTGTGTGTCATTTTCCTGTGACAATGCTAACACTATCATAGGTCAAGTAAAGGGTGTTGTTTCTCACATAAAGAAGGTTCAGCCTGCAATCATAGTGCAGCGATGTTCGTGCCATTTAGTAAATTTAGCTGCACAGAAATCTGCTACTCAACTGAAAGGATTTAATGTTGAGCAGTTTCTGATACAGTTGTACTTTTTTTTTTTTTTTGGAGAAAAGTTCAAAGATGAAACACAATCTAAAACTGAGTCAAGCTGTTTGTGGTACTAAACCACACAAAATTCTAAAGCATGTCAATACTTGCTGGTTATCACTTTTGGAATCCATTGACAGAATTTTAGAACAGTGAGAGGCTGTAGAATATTATTTTAGTGACAATGAAGAAGCTAATTCACAGTATAAGAACCTTGCAAGTATGATTGGAAATCCTTCATCTAAACTTTATTGTCTTTTTTTATCTGCTACTCTTCCTTTGTTTACATCTGTTAACGTGTTCTTGCAACAGGAAGCTCCGCTTGTGCATGTATTAAAAGGAAAACTTCATAGTCTGTTATCTGAATTGCTTGTACGATTTATCAAGCCATCGGCATTTGATGTGACAGCAACATCTCTTGCAGATGGAAATTTTGAAAGAAGGAGAAATCAAAAATAAAACTGTGATCTCGTAATTGGGTCAAAAGCAAGATCTTATATAGGCACAACTGCAGATCTGAGTGAAGACACAGTGGCTACTTTTTATTCTGAGGCAAGGGAATTTTACAAGGCAGGCTGCAATTACATTTTAAGAAAATTTCCACTTAATGATGAATTTCTGAGTCATGCTGAAATTGCAGATGTAGCATTAAGGCAAAGTGCTTCTTTTGCATCAGTCCAATATATGTGTTCCCTGTTTCCAGTTTTGAAACCAGAAGAATCTGACAAGGTGGAATCTGAATTTACTCAATACCAGTTTGAAAATTTTAACTGTGCTGTTACTTCTGGGAGAATAGATGAAGTGTGGCACAGAATTTCTTTAATGAAAAATGAAAGTGGCCAGTTAAAGTATAAATCATTAAGCAAAATTATGAAAATGATTTTAATAGTCCCTCATAGCAATGCAAGTACAGAAAGAATTTTCAGTATTGTGAAAAAAAACATGAATGATTCAGACCTAATTTAAGTAGTCATGTGCTGCCTTCTTTATTAGTAGAAAAAATAAACAGCATTGCACACAGTGAACTATGCTATCAGAAGAAGTTTTCGCAAATTGAACTAAGGAAGGCCAAAATGGCAACTACAGCCAGTTTATCATAATAATTTGGCAACATTCCAAGGAATAATTTTTCTTCATGTCTGGAGGTAATTTATTATATTTTTCTGGTATACAGTATTTTAAATTTTTCCACTAGCAAATTATTTTTATTGTATTATTATTATTGTTATTATTATTATTTTGTTAATAGTTCTGACAGACTAAAATTTGTTGCAGTGTTAAATACCCAAATTTGCCGCTGTAGACTGGATTACTGAAAATTACTGAAAAAAAAAATTGTTACTGAAAATTACTGAAAAATGAACATGTTGGTTCCTAAAAACTACTTTTAGAGGTTGGCATCTATGATGACAAGTGCCAACATTTATTCACAGTAGCCACAGATCTGCAATGTACAAGAGGGTGATTTTTTTAAGTTATTTATTTTTAGGTCTGAACAAAGCAATTACATGTTACTATTGCTTTTAGTTCTTTCTTACAGTAAGTATATTGATCTCATTCACTATGTAGAAACTTGAATATACAAGCAAACAGCATCCATTTGCAAAATGTCACAAAAGCATTCAGGTGGAGCACACTATTGGTGAAAGAAAGAAAAGGAGAGCCGGCGAAGAAACTTCTAAAACTCGACCAGTTCGTTTTGCCACTGAGTCAGTTAACATTTTCACTGCCACGTGACAGTGAACTGCGTCACATAATACTTATCCCAGGTGCCGATGACGCCAAACAACGTCATAATTATGGCTTCACATTTCCCTTCCTAAAATCTTTAGCACTTGAAGAGAGGTATGTGTTTTGTTACTGGCCCTAAAAATGAGTATCCAACTGTTTAAAAATTAGCGTGGTTTGGGGATAGCAGATTTTTTTCCACATGGTTTATGGAAGGGAAAGTAAGTTGACTCCCCATAGACTTACACAGCGTGCGCTTTTCACTGCAATGTTTATTTTCTTTTGAACATCACTGGCTTTGCAGTGAACAGAACTATCAATAAATAAATATTTGAGTGGCAATAAAAAGCATTTGCTGCTTAGAGTTCATACGTAAGCAGGCGGTCTATTGAGGACGCTAAAGGGATTTCAAGGAAACCCATATTGACTTCAATGCTTAGTTTTGTGGAAACAACAGATCTACTCGGACAGGCTTTCTCTGGTCCCTCTCAACCAAAAGTTCATTGGTGGGCACATCTTGCTGTAGAAATAGGTGATCCCGATAATTTTTCATCACATGCAGAAACGTATTCTTTTAGTAGCTGTAGTACGACCAGTGGTGAAAGTGAAAATGAAGAATGCAATATTCTCTCTCATACTCTGCCTCAACAGATTTTAGCCACACATTGGTATGATGTTCCCGACATCACGAGAATAATTCTTTTCACTAGTGTACTAGGACTGAAAATTAATATGACAGGTATCGATTGAACCAATTATATTTTTCAATCTTTTTGCGACTGAAGAATTTTACAATTTATTAGTTACCGTCTACAGGATATGCACGTCTATAGCACATGCATTGCAAAGCAATGCATGTGCTATAGATGTGTTTATATCCCTGGAGTTACTGAAAGTTATAATTACAAATATCAATTATGGATAAATTTTTTCGTATCTTAGAATAGCGGTCGTGCAAAGCTATGAGATCCGAACACAGCTAGGTTGATCCAAATGCATAGAAGCTCATCCATGGTGCTGCATGACACCTTGTGGCATCTCGGAAGGTTTGCCCAGGTTTCTTACCGGCACCACGTGCTTGCCATTAAAATAGCACAGCGGCAGGGAATGTGTTAAGCTCAAGTGCAATTTCTGATAAAAAGAATGATTTTTTTAGTAGGCATTTTACAAAAACTTCATTAACAAGTGAAAGTAAAATGGGCAATTATGAAGTCTTACAGTTATTAACCTCAACCACTTAAATATATTTTACTGATTTCATTTCTTGCAATAAAATGTATTTATATGTTCATGTTCCTGCATCAGTCAGTGCACAGGGTTAATTGTGATTGGCTGATTGATAACCTCGCGTCATGTACTTCTGTTCAAAAAATTACTTAAAAAGCTAAAACTACAGATCTCGAAGTACCGCCCCCTACTTTTCCCCGACACTCTTGTTGGCCCCCCTTCACACATACGCACACTCACTCACTGTGAAAAACACATCCTCCCTTGTGTTCAAAATCCCGGAAAAATTACTGTGCTTAGGGGGTGCTGAAGTAAATTTTGCAAGAGGGTGCATGTTGTGCTAGTTATGCCACTGCCCCTCCACAGTTTTTGCAGTTGCACTAAAATATTGTGAGAGTGCATTTTTCTTTAAAATAGTAACCTTTGTCAAATAGTTGATATCAATAAATGACATTTTTTTAAATGCAATTTTTCCAATCAAATGTTTTCGTAGATGTCTAAAACATTTACACATTAGGCTCTGTGGGCTATCTAATATGCTCTTTCAGATGCATTTTACTAAAGGTAAACATTTAAAAAATAAATTAATAAAAAATCTTTTCATTACATTTAGAAAAGATTAATTTTATTAATTCATTTTACAAATCTTATCTTTGGTAAAATGCATCTGAAAGAACACATTAGGCGTCCATAGAGCCTAATTTACAAATGTTTCAGGGATATATAATAACTAATAAAATAAATAAACTTTGTACTTAACTATTCATAGTTACTTACTGTTTATGTTCTTTAAAGGTACTGCACCACGAAAGCATGCACGTAAATCACCATTGGTACCCAGACAATTGGAATCGCCAGTGCTACAACTTTCTGACATTGCTAAATCTCAGTTAGAAGAACTGATGATGGAAGGCGATCTCCTTGAGGTATCTCTTGATGAAACACAGCACATATGGCGGATACTACAAGCTACTAAGCTTGGAAGAGATACTTTTAGCTCATCCCCTTTTTCTGATACAGAGGTAGGTGTATTTTTCTTTTTTCTTTGTATAAGAAATTGGATGTGCAACAGTTTTGAATCTTGAAGAGCAACAATACTTGGAAGTATGAATGCCCTGCAGGGGATGAGTCTAATAGGCAATAGTCACCTGACATGCTGTACTGCTCCTGGCTTTACATTTCTTCTCATTCTTTGTTTCCTGCATGTGTAGTGAGTTTTATCAAAAATATTTCGCCTGTGTTCCTTTGCTTGTCGTCGTTGGTATCTCTCCAGTATGGCCAGTAAAAGGAGGAAGCTGACAATAATGTAAAAAGTGATGATTTTCCATTTAGTGGGAAATAATCCAAACACGATATCAACAAAATCTGCACAAACTATTTTACCAGGGTGAGTCGAAATTCGCCATTAAAAAGTTTAATGATGCAAGAAAGTCATGCACAATCATCTCCGTAATTACCCTTGCTCCTTCCTAGCTGTCACTCATCAAAAACCTGATCCAGCAAGAGCTGTCACAATTTTGTTTTGGTTTGTTTCCAAAGGCAGAATCCCACACATAGAAGAGAAATAAAATTGAGGCGCTTTTTAACGCTAACAAAGATAAACAGTTTATTTTGCTAAAACTGTGTGGCTTGGGATTTCTCCAGGGCTGGTTAATGGGATATTTTGTTTGACTTCATTCTTGTCGGTGCTAATGACACTCCAACCCAAACCTCGTGCTTTCCGTGAACCGCCGCTGCACCTACGTGGTGCAATCCTGATCGCTTTCTGAAACAAATTGTCTCTGACATCCACACGCAGACTTGGCTGCTCTTTTCAAAACACCAGTCCCGTCTTTTCCACTTCCAGTCAAGTATATAGTGTGAAAGAAATATTCTTCTCATAATACGTGGAAAATACATCATGATAATTAACACAGCAATCAGACATCTGTGAATTGACTGTATTTACTGTTTTCGTGTAATATCAATCACATCGGAAAACTTAAATTTTCATTGCCATGGAGCGGGAATCGAACCCGCATCTCCCGGTTACCATTCGAGCATGCTAACCATTACAAATACATGCTACGATTGGGGATATGCTTAACAATGCTAGATGGCAGCACACTTTGCTTTGATTAAAAATGCAGTTAGAGAATATTCCAATGCTCTTTACACTCAGATACTTGGGACTTGGTCGTCCTGGTTAGTGTAAAAGTTAGCATGCTCGAATGGTAATTGGGAGATGCGGGTTCAATCCGCTCCAGGGTGATAAAATTTTCAAGTTTTCTGATGTGATTGATATTACGTGAGAACAGCAAATACAGTCAATTCAGAGATGTCTGATTGCTGTGTTAATTACAAAAGTCAAGCGTCCGTCCTCTCTTAAAACTTCGGAGAAACTATCTCTACTGTCGGATTTCCCGAATTAATCTCCCATGGGGCTACCTGCCACACCCTTAACTTGTTTTTCACTCCTTAATGTGCCCTGGAGATAATCCCTCCACACAAGACAGGTACAATGCACTAAGCCTCTTGTAATTCGGCTAATCGCATGAGAATGAACATAGGCATGCATATTTACAAATATATTTCGACCTGTGGGCTAGCAAATTTTACAACCTCATTCTGCAAAGACAGACCAATTGTTTTCTATATTTCTTTGCCAATGTTCCATCTGACCCACAATCCTACAGCAGTACCACTTGGCAAGTTATGAAGACAGAAACTCTTTAATGCCAGATTCCATGTCCACCACTGAAGTAAAATGCTGCCCTTGTAGGAAATGGGCCATCGACCAAAACAGGTAGTAGTAGTAGTCAGATGGGGATTGGTCCGAACTGTAGGGAGGATGCGGTAGGACCTCAACCTCCTCCAAGTGCTGTAATTTTCAGTGAACCACTCTGGAAGCATGACTTGGGGCATTATCCACTTGCAGCAATGCCCACTTCCTATTGGTAAGCACTGGGTAGCATTGGTGCAGAGCAACATGAACTTGCTGCAGTTGTTCAGCATAGAGGTGTCCATCTGCAGCCTGGCCATCTGGCTCAAGTCCTTAGTGCACAGAACCCTCACAATTCAACCAAATGCACAGCCTGACTTTCCTCTTGAACCTCTCTCTTTGTATCACTGACTGTGCTTCCAGGTGTGGCCTTAGACGCTGGTTCCCTGCAGTTGGATAACGTAGGAATATCAGCTTTTCATCGCCTGTGCCAATACGATGCCTAAACCTGTTGTCTTGTAGATTTAACAGAAATCTGGGACACAGAGTGACACATTCCACCTGCCGGGGGGATACTTCATGGGAAACCATTTGTTGACACCTGGAGGAAGAACCAAGCTGGTGCAGGTGACAAATGATGGTGAATTGGAAAGACCCCACCTCAGCTGCCAATTGTCATGTACTTATACTAGGGTTCACTGCAGCAGCTTTGACCAAGGTGTCTGTGTTGGTTAGTTGGACCTTGGTTTGTCTTTAAGACTGTTGTCCACTGTTTCCTTGCATTCGACTGCACTAATTTCTCTCAATATTACTGCCACATTTAACCCATTTTTCCTATAATGGTGTAGGAGCACCCATACAGCACATTTATTTACCCCCATCCTCTGCTCACCTAATAATGCTATGTGGCTTTGTGCCAAACGTACATCATCGGTCTCATGTGTTCCATGTCATTGTGGTACCCAGTCAACACTGGTGCTCATTTCACACTGGAATGGATGCCCAACATTATGTTTGCTCAAAACTGGATAAACTTTTGATTCACCCTGGTAGCTGCAATAGTGAAGTGTGAAAGAAAACCGAATGAAAAAAAAAAAAAAAAAGTTCTTCATGAGATGAAGTGGAAATGGCATTTGAAAGAATGGTTTAAAGGAATGCATTCTGCGAACCTCCTGTAAACAGTACCATTATAAAGGAGAAAACTACTAGAGTGGCCACTGCATTATAAATTTAAGACTTCAAAGCTTTCCAGTGGTTGGCTACAGGTTTAAGAAGTACCATGGGCTCATGTGTAGTCATCCCTGTGGAGAAAATGCTAGTGTTAATGAAGATGCAGTGTTTGCTATATCATTTTTAAGACATTTGGAAAACTAAATGCACATTAAAATTTCTTATGGTGGCAACCACTGCCACGGTGAGAAGCAAAGCAGTTACTGCTCTACTATGCTTCTACTAAGGTGGAACAAAAATGTACCTTTAGTTGTGAGGAAATATGCCAAGCCAAGGTGTTTTAAGAATGTGAGACTCTGCTGTGTTAATATTCTAATAATAGAAATGCCTGGATGAACACACAGAAATTTTTATAATATTGTTGAGGTCACTAGATGCAAAGATAGGTGCTGCAAATTAAGAAATTCTTTTATTCACTGATAAATGTCTGGTTCACCCTCTAGATGTTGCTTTTCTGTGTAACATTAAAGTGACATTTTACCCCAGCAAGTTTTGCTAGTCATTTGCAGCCACTTGGATGTTAAACACTCCGTAAAATCTAAGTAGAGGAAGGCTTTGGTGCAGCAAACAGTTTCTTACATAGAGAGCAACCAAGAGTTTAAACTGAATATGCTGACTGCAGGGTAGAATTCAGTAATACTAAAGCAATATCCAACTGTTTTCAGAAACTTAGATTCAGCCTCAGTAGTGATATGGATATTGATGAAGATAAAGATGTGTTAAATGAAGAAGATTGTTTAAAAAGTGCTCCTGAAGCCTATATATATTCTTTGAAGAGTTTATTAAATAATGATCCTGTGAGCACAGCTGGTGTAGCATTTCAGCAAATTGTAGCTGAGGTCTTCAATGGCAGAGAAAAGGAAGAAGAGAAGGTAGCACCAAAACCTGCTTAAATTCTCACATTTGGTGGGGCAAGTAAGATGTTGAAAGTATTGCAAAAATATTTAACTTCCTTCAGTGTGGACACTACAACTTTAATGAACATGAATGCATTGAGCGAGGCTTGCTAAATGTTTGCAGCACCTGCTAAGAGGCACAAAATCTCTTTTGGATTACTTTAAGTTATTACTTTTCATTATATATGTTTAGTCATTTTATCTGTTTTTACATAGTTTATTGTTCAACATTAATTTAAATATACAGATAAAATATGCAGCTCTTGCTGAAAGGAGTGATGTAGTGATGTTTACATTGTTTATTCAATGTTTAAAGAACTGTATTGTACTTTTAAAGTAGAATTCACTGTCTTGTCAATTTCATTTTGCTCGTGCAATATAAAAGTCACACAAAGGTTGTTTATCAATGGATTTTGTGTAGCACTTTTCTTCAAAAGTAACCTTTATGGGGATATCTTGTAATTAAATGAATATGTATGAGAAAAAGAAAAACTTTTTTGACATATCATTGTGTAACCCACTCAACTGAGGAAAGCTTCAGTATAAGACAGACCTGCCAGGTTTTACGATTTAGCCATAAAATTTATGGGCAAGATGTTAGTTTTACGGATTTTGCATTTCACCCAGATTTAGTTTTTTTCTCCTGATGATTTTGCATGCCCACCATTAGAATTTTTTTTTTTTTTTTCATTTAACTTTATCCGTTTAAAATAAAGTGTGGATGTATGTCACGAAAAAATTTCTCTTCAGCTACATGTGCTTATGTGCGAAAACTTTGTCTTTAGTTTTCCTGTTTTGCATCATTTCAAACACTAAAGCCGATGCCATGTGTAAACTGAATAGTCCCAGCTTTGGGCTTGTCTATCTCTCGCTATGTTTACCCCCTCCCCCCCTTTTCAGATAATGCATTGTTCATACCCCAAGTAGCAACTTCTCAGTAGGTTGGCGTGGAGTGTCTGGCATTGGAGCACTGGTCTTTATTCCCCCATTTCGAAATGCCATCTCAGAATGTAGTTATGGTAGAAAAAAATTCAAACGGATTTTAAATCTGTGGAACTTATGAGCCCAAATCAATACCCCAACATGACGGAATTTTAGTATGCTGTTCAGGACACGTAGTGGGCCAATCCTATGAAAAATGGTTACCAGCACTTGTTGAGGCAATGCGCACATGCTTGAGATTTGCCCATCAGAATTTTTGCACAATAACTTCCATAAAAATTGACTGATTGTGATGGAATTCTTATTCATAAAACAGCGCATGTGTGATAGCTTTTTATTTTAGAAATTAACATGCAAAAATAATCTGTGTAAAGCAACAATTAAAAGTTAATACTTGGTTTGCGTAACATATCGACTTTTAATCAGTGTGTTCACTTCATTTAATCAATATGCTAGATAAGTAATTTAATCAAAGGTATCGATTAAATTTTTCATCGAATATATCGATGAATTTTTTTTAAGGACTTCAGTTTCTGAAAGTTGGCAGGTATGGTATAAGAAATACTAATTCCCCAAAGATTCCGTAAATTGAGGTTTTACTGTATTTGTCATTTGTACGGTAAATTTGGAGTTGTGAAGTAACTTACATTTGCTTTTCGCACAGAAATTACATTCAACAAGTTGGGTTCTGGAAAATGGCATTTTGTTATATTTATGTTCACTGTAGACTTTGTATTCTTTTAGGTGTTTTTGGCTTTTGAATGTATTTAAAGTCCTGTTATTAATGATAAATCTTCCTGTTAGTAGTAGTCTGTTTAGTTTTAGCAGATTGATCAACATAGTCTGTTCTCAACACCCCTGCTGACATATTTGTTTTCAAATTGTAGTAATTCTTTCTGAGGTGGATTTGGGAACCTTTGAGCTGCATAACCAAAATTTTGGCATTTCATTCTACATCGTAAGTGTGAAATATGAAATAGCCTTGAAATGCATTCAAATCTTTAAATTTCGTGGTCCATTTTTTTATTGAATCCACAACAGTTTTATGTATATATCATACATGAGATTCTTCCGCGAATTCGCGGAATTCCGCTTTTTTTCGGCATCATTTTGGTCATTCTCGAGGTCATTGCAAAAATGAAGAGAAATGTTTCAGGATTTTTTAGGGGAGGGGGCAGGTCGTTCTATAGAAAAATAAAAAAAAAACGGAATTCCTCGATTCCGCTTTTTTGTGTAGTAAAAGAACTAAGCGCTTTCTTTCTAGCTGAAAGTGTTGTTTTTGGAGCAGACGCGGGGGCAAGAAGAAATGTTGGAGGGTGCAGTCAGGAGCTCAATTCGTTTATTGCTGTCAACAATGGATGGGATGTCAGTCACTTGAGCATCGCAGCGCAAAGGGTGGAAACTCCGCCTACTCCGTGCGTTAGGGAAACTCCCGCAGCCCTTTCCGTGTCTTGCGGGGAAATCACCACTCTGCATTCTATCAGGGCCAAACTATCCGCTTGATTCTATCCGTGACATCGCCAGAAACTCTCTTGTAATTAGCAAATGTACCCGAATGCGTTCCCGCTTTTCTGAGATCGTTCGAGAATCGAGGCTCTCGTGAATCCTCTTCCTACGGAGGATGCCAAAAAATACGGAAACTCCGTAATTATTACGGATTTCCCCGGGATTACGGGTGACTAACAAAAAATTATGGATATTCAGATTTTCGCTGTTATTAAGAAAGTTTTACTGATTTTGTAAATAATCGACGTAAAAGCCTCTGGAACAAAGTTCGTAACACAGCCCTTTGTCTTTTTTTTTTTTCTCAGGTGGTGGAATTTGTTTTGCTTGTTTCAAAGTGTGAACAAAAAAAAATGCCCGTCGTGCTTCTTTCGCCGTGGCCCGGGATTACGTCGACTTGAAGCATCTAAATAAAGTTCGTGACGCAGCTTTCTTTTCTTAAATTCGTCCTCCCCCCCAAGAGAAGAAATTTGTTTTGCTTGTTTGAAAGCTACTAAGTGGAAAGGAAGCATGGCGCAGCGCCGGGATTATGTAGGCCTGGCGAGCTTCTTTTGCCGTGATCCGGAATTACGTTGGTTCGGACGTGCTTTCACTGTTGACCGGAATTGCGTCTGCCCGATGCCTCTGAACCATGTTCGTGACGAACCTTTTTGGTTTTTTTTTTCTAAGGAGGAGGAATGTGTTCTGCTTGTTTGAAAACTTAGTGGAAAGAAAGCACGGCGCCCGGCTAGGATAACGTCGGCCCGAAGCCGCTGAACCAAGTTCGTGACGCAACTCTGTTTCTTTCCTTTCTTTTTTTTTTTCTAAGGAAGAATGTATTTTGCATGTTTGAAAGCTAAGAGCTAAGGGGGCGGGGCGGGGGGGGGCACGGCTTCGGGCCAGTATTACGTCGGGCCGAAGCCTCTAAAAAGTTCGTGACGCAGCTTTCCGTTTTTTTGTTCTTGTTTTTTTCATTCTTTCTTTCTAAGAAGGAATTTGTTTTGCTTGTTTGAAAGCTAAGTGGAAAGAATGTGTCATGAGAGGCTCAAAAACAGGGTTAAAAACAAGAATTTGGCAGAGAAAATCTCCCCACTTGCTTGACATTGATGGAGATTCATGTCACCATATTCACAATGCAAGCAAAAAGTTTTGCAAGCCATTTTATAAGGTTACATTAAGAAATACTTTATTGACTTCTTCAATGACTAAAAACTAATCTGTGGATATATGTTTCTACTTCTTGCAAGTTTCTAATTGCTTGACTAAATTCACAAACTTTCCTAGACAAATACTTTTCACCTCAGGATTTAGCTAGTAAAGATTCACATGTAAGTTTTAAATCTGATTTTTTTAAATATTTCATTTTATTTTGTTCTTAAATCCCTACTTTTATATTGTGAATATAATAATGTGCTTCACTTTAATATTTACTTACATAATTTACAGAAAATGATTCCATATGGCTAGCGTACTCTTAAATATTGTATATATGCTGTATTTGAATTTGCTCACACCGCACGTTCGCGTGTCCCAATTTTCCACCCAGTTAAAAAGTTCAGCTTTTTTTGTCATCGGCCGGTCTCATGTATGATATATATATAGTTCATTTTTGTCATATCAATATCTTAGTTTCTGTACTTTGAACAACTTTTTTGTAGTAAATTTTTTTAGAAACATGTATGTAGACACACAAACAGCATATATTTGCTCAAAATGAACATTTTGTTAGAGTAACATATGCAATTCATAGTCAGTAGTTTTTGTTCTTTGTTTTCCAAAGCCCTGTGTTTCCCACACTTTTCAAGGATAGTAAATTTTTGTTACACTAAACAAATGCCCAAAGTTGCACAGTCTTTGAAAGATTTAAATTAAATTCATGGCAGATGTCACACATATATGAAACAGAACTTAAAATTTTTGTGTTATTTTTACAGGAAATGGAAGGTACTCCAAAAAATTAAATCTGAAAAGAAGAAAATAAAGAAACGAAAAAGTGAGGATGGAAAAGATGTAAATAAAGCAAAGGTATTTTTCTTTTCCCTTTAGCTCACATCTCAAACAAACTTTTAACGATGTTTTTGGACAATTTTATCTTTCATAAGAAGTAATCATCTTGTTATCATGCTGTTGTACTAACTTGTTTTTTCGTACCATTTTTACTCTTTAAGTATTTTCTTTGTGTAAGGTTGTATTCAGTTATTTGTTATATAAGTTTTACGTGACTTGTTTTATGTTTCACTGATCATAACCAGTGAAGCATAAAATATGCAATGGTCTAAGCGATGGCTTCTGATCATTCGTCTGAAAGGGGGTCCGGGTTTGAATCCCAGTGAGGCATGGATGTTGTGTTTGTCTTATGGCACTGACTCTCTCCCTTCCCTGGAACCAGTGACCCTAAATTAGGGACAGGCGACTGTCTATAGCCCATTGAGTTGTTCATGGTGGTTGTTAAACCTCCAATCAAAAAAAAAAAAAAAAAGCAGCAGCATAAAATAGTGAAAAAAATAGGTACTGCAGAAGAGACATGGGAGTCATATGTGTGTTGGAGATACATGTTACTTATGTGGGGGTAGCCTGTGGCAAGACACTTTCTGATCATGTGAGGAGTGCTGATGAGTAATATGAAGCAAAAAATGTTAGTAGGATGGAAACAAATATGCAGAGGGGGGTTAGCCATGTTGAATGATGGCAAGATGCTAACTAAGACTATTTATTCAGCTGAAGTGACAGAAATGAAATGTAGAGGAAGGCCATAGAAATCGTGGGAGGCCGCCCCAGTGGAGCAGTGTTCTAAGCGGTGGCCTCTAATCATTCGTCCGAAAGGGTTCTGGATTCGAATTCCGGTAAGGCATGGATGTTGTGTTTGTCTTATGGCACTGTTTCTCTCCCTTCCCTGGAACCAGTGACCCTAAATTAGGGACGGGCAACTCAGTTGCTCACGGTGGTCATTAAACCTCCAATCAAAAAATAAAAAATAAAAAAAATTGTGGGAGGACCAGATTCAGGAAAGTTTGCATGAGAAAAAGATAAAGAGTGTGAAGTATGAAAGGTCTTGTGTGAGATTCGTAATGGACTTCAGTGAAACTCAAGTTGTGTGCTATGATCACTGTAAATGAAGTTGTTTGATATGTCAATAGTAAGTAAATTCTGGTTCCATCAGTTTTAAAGTTTAATGTGGTAGATGGATCTCAGAGAATAGGTTAGTGGTATGTATGTAGTATGTATGATAATTGGTGTTGAATTCGGGCTGTTCTGCCGCCCCGGTGGCGCAGTGGTCTAAGGCGTTGGCCTCTGATCATTCGTCCGAAGGGGTCTGGGTTCGAATCCCGGTGAGGCATGGATGTTGTGTTTGTCTTACGGCACTGGCTCTCTCTCCCTACCCTGGAACCAGTGACCCTAAATTAGGGACGGGCGACTGCTTATAGCCCATTGAGTTGCTCACGGTGGTCGTTAAACCTCCAATCAAAAAAAAAAAAAAAAAGAATTCGGGCTGAGTTTTTAGAGCTAGAGCCCGACGTTTATGTTACAAGATAGTGCTTTGACCCAAATGAGCGCCAAAGCTGTGACTAACCTGTTTAAACATTAATTAAAAGAATATCCCCTTCCATATACTATCACTCTCTCCTCCCCCTGAAATTAACTTATGTCTTCCTCAGCTGGGGAGTAGGGAAGAGACCTGTATCTGTTTCTATAGTAAAGTCATACAAGTTTCCTTGACCATTTGTTTCCTCCTGAAAGGCGCCTGAAAAGATAAGGTGATGCTACAATCTACATACTTTGCTTAACAGAATTAGCAGTAAGCTACTGTGTGGAGATTTCTCCTGCTATTATAACTTTCTCTTTAGCACCAAACTGGCTCAAAACAGCCTTTAGCTCATTCCAGAAATCTTCCTTCCTATCAGAAGGTTCTGAGTCACAAGGAGCATACACTACAACAATTACTATTCTCTGAAGTTTCACTTTCAAACGAATCCAAAGAATTCTCTCACATATCAAGGTTTTTAAAAACGGCTGTGAATTCACCAATAATATTTACAACACGAGTGTGCAGATTTCTTTTTAATTGGTGTAAGAGTACAAATTAAAAAAACTAGAACACTAGCTTTCACCGCCGAAGACGGGCAGCTTCATCAATCTAAGGTTTACAAGTTTAAACACAGAATCAACCTTCTAAACCCTTGGATCAACCTTGTGTTGAGTATGATTTTGTACTCAACCTTGTAAACATTAGCCTGATGAAGCCGCCCATCTTCGGCGGTGAAAGCTAGCGTTCTAGTTTTTTAGTTTGTATGCTTATGCCAATTAAATGGAAATCTGCACGCTCGTGTTGTAAGAATTCTCTCACTTATGCAGCTATACTGAATCAAGCTGTTCTTCATCTTTTCACTTAAAATCACACCTACACCAGCCTATCCTCTCACATTATTCAATACTCCAGACCACACACTCACCGTTCCATTCATTTCTTCTATCCCAATTTCCTTCATTTTGGTTTCACCTACACACAGCACATCCAGTCTATACTTATTCATCTCTTCAATCACCTCGTTCATCTTGCCATTTATACCTCTAGTATTTCATACACCAATCTTACACTGACTTAGCTGGGTACTCTTTCTCATATGCTGTTTAGAAAGTCCAGGTTGATTCCGTGGTGGACTGCCCTTCTCAAGTGTGGTAGGTCCACCATATCCCACATTTGAGTTAGTTTTTAAATCTCTTTGTGTGTTTTTTTAAATTGGGTAAGTACATCAGTGTGGGGGATTAGCCCACAGCTGACGGTTCCAGTTAGTCATTCAACCTAAAAATTCTGGAACAAACCCCAGTGAGTTGGGGTGTTTTTGCCATTGTCACACAGAACTAGCTGGCTCCTCTCCAAGATTCACAGAGGCCCTTGTTGCTGTTTGTGCTATTGTTCCCATGAAGCGTCACAAGGACGCAAACCCATCTCTCACTAAGATGCTAGAGTAGGTGTGTGGAGAATGCAATTTCTGACAATGTTCTGGGTAAGTTTAATGATCCTTGTGTAAATGATAATGGTGAAAGATTAATTGAACTCTGCATTTAGAATTGTTTGTGTGTATCTCATACGTTTTTCAGCCACAAGTATATCCACACATATACTTGGGAAAATCGTACTCTTGGTCAAAAGAATGTGATAGATTTTGTTGTCTACGATCAGGATTTGAAACACTTAATTGTTGACACTCATGTCATGAGAGGTGCGGACATTGGTTCTGATAATTACTTGGTAGTGTCACGAGTGAAACTGAATGTTGGTTGGAAGAAAATAAATAGGAAGAGGTTCAGGATGGAAAAAATAAAGGTTGATAGGCTTCCTGGAGATCATCGGCGTTATTCTGACATACTCGGAGAACGACTAAAGGAGCTGAAGTCTTGTGAGAGGGATGTTGAAAAGAAGTGGGAATGTTTTAAGAACTGTGCTGTCACTGCTGCTGAAGAGGTCTGTGGCACTACAATAGTGGGTAACAATAGAGGTTATGCTTGGTGGAATAGTGAGATTGAAGAGGCAGTAAAGAGAAAGAAGTAGGTCTATTTGGGGATGTTGCAGGGTAGAGTTTCTGTGGATGAATATTGCTGTAAGAAGCATGAAGTCACTAAGCTGGTTCGCCAGAGTAAGGCAAAAGATAGGAAGGAGATGGTGGAAAGGCATGGATTGGCTTTTTGGAAAGATAGGAAGACTTTCTGGAAGTACATGAGGCTCAGGAAAATAGGGGAAACAAAGTTGTAAGTTGTGTGAATAATAGGATCTGGGAAATGATATGGGAGCCTAATTAGTTAAAGTGAAAGATGGGGTGAACACTTCTGTGAGTTATTAGATCAAGAAAGCAAAGGTGATTCTGAGACAGAAACAGATGATGTCACAGTGAAGGATGGAAGCACAGGAAGAATCTCAAAAGAAGAGGTATGCAAAGCTCTAAAATCTCTTCAGAATGGTAAGGCTCTGGGAGTTGATGGCATAATTACCAAGATGTTGAAATATAACTACCAAGATGTTGATGGCATAACTACCAAGATTGGTAAATATTGACTGGTTAACTGAAATTTGGCAATTGTGCTGGGAGTTGGGAACGGTCCTTCGGGGTTGGAAGGATGCTATCATTGTTCCTTGTATAAGGGGAAAAGGGATCAGACTGACTCCAAGAACTATCGTGGTATTAGCCTACTAAATGTGCTAGGGAAAGTGTTTGGTAAGGTCGTTATTGAAAAAGTACAGGGTCTTACTTCAGAGAAAGTTTGGGATGTTCAGAGTGATTTTATGCCTGATAAAGGCTGCACTAACTAAATTTTTGCTTTATGCATGATGATTGAAAAGTATCTGGCTGTTGGTAAGAAAGCTTTTGCTGCCTTCATAGATTTAGAGAAAGCTTACGACTGAGTAAATAGGACGCTTTTGTGGAAGGTATTGAATGAATATGGTGTTACTGGGAATCTACTTAACAGTGTAAAAGCCATGTGTGCTGGCAGTAGAGCTTGTGTACGAGTGAATGGTGTTTTATCAAAATGGTTTTCTATTGGTGCAGGAGTCAGGCAAGGTTGTGTAATGTCACCATGGCTGTTTTATATATTTATGGATGCGTGATGCCAAAATGGATTATACTGGTGTGTGTCTTGGTGACATCCGTGTGTGCAGATTGCTGTATGCTGATGACACTGTCCTGTTGGCAGAGCGCAAAAGTGAGTTGCAGAGTATGTTGTCCCGGATGTACGAAGTTTGCATGAAATTCAAACTGAGTATAAATAAGGGAAAACCTAAAGCTATGGTGTTTGAGAGAGGAACTGGTAGTACTGAATGTAATATAAGTCTAAATGGCACAGTGATTGACCAGGTGAATGGGTTTGTGTATTTAGGAAGCATGTTTGACAGATAGAACAAATTGGATGGTGAAATTAGTAGGCAAGTGTATTCTTCATTGAAAGTCATAGCTGCTTTGGGAGGTTTTCACAGGAATGGTGGGTTCTCAAGAGAATCCCGCATGGCTGATAGGAGTCGTTTGTGTGCTGGAGAAATGTGCTACTTACGGGGGTTTGTGGCAAGACACGTTCTGATTGTGTGAGGAATGAAGATGTATTGTAGTTGTGTTGTGTGAAGCAAAATGTTGCTAGCAAAGTGGAGACTAATATGCTTCAGTGGTTTGGCCATGTTAAAAGAATGAGTGATGAGATGCTTACTAAGAAAATCTTTTTAGTCCAAGTAGAAGAAGGAAAGGCCGAGGAAGTCATGGGGGATCAGATTCAGGACTGTCTGCATGAGAAAAAGATTATGAGTATGAAGTATAGAAGAACTTGTGTACGGCATGTGATGGATGTCAGTGAAGCCGAGTTGTATGTCAAGATCACTGTAAATGAAGAATTCATTTAAGCATATACAACAATTGCATTGTACTGTTAGTTACTGTTTCACACATTATTAAATAGTTTTAGCTTCGTGGGAGTACTATTTATTGCAAATTCAAAACAGTATATATTATCAACATATTTTTATAGATTTAGCATGGTATATTGCTATTCTTACCTTTCTTCTGCACAGGCCACACCTCCTGTTCAATGTCGTCTGGCCAACAGGTGTGGCCATCAAGGTGTGCACGAAACACCACATTGAAAAATAAACGTTGTTGTTATCACAGTTCAATAAAATAAAATAAAACTACTTGAATTAAGACTATGAAAGACGAATGAATGTTTAAAAGAACTTGGATTATGCTTTAAAAGAAATATTCAAGACTCTGAATGAGTCAAAGGCAATAAAGGAAGGTATGGACTTTGATAGTCTATCACCTAACAAAGAACGTTTAAAATCGGAAATATCTTGCCAAGAAGCACCAAATAAGAAACATCCAGTGAACTATTCTTCTCGTGCGGCCATACCCAAACTAGTTTGAACTGCTGTATTGCAGTCATCTTTGGTGGGGTTCATTTTGTTCTCCGACTGCGATGTCTAATGTTGAACTGTTCCTCAGAAACCTTCATTCGTCCTGCCACATCACATTAGTCATTCTTGTGTTGTGGTGCGCAACTTTTATTGCGCATCTTTTCCCACATCTAGTTGCCCTTCGTCGTTGTAAGGTTTACTTGCGTATTCACTAATCCCCCAATTGTATACATCCGCCCATTTCATCCTCGTACATCCCCGCGGTATCCTCCTCCGTTGCGGAGTTCTGTTGGTTCGGGATGTCTTCCACTCTTTTATTTTCTGATTTTTAGTCCTGGTTTATTTTTAATTCTTTTCCTTTCCTTTCCCTAAAAAAATAAATAAAGAAAAAATAAAAATAAACCAGGATTGAAAAAATCAGAAAATACAAGAGTGGAAGACATCCTGAACCAACAGAACTTTGCAATGGAGGAGGATACCATGGAAACGCACGAGGATGAAATGGGCGGATGTATACAATTGGAGGATTAGTGAATATGCAAGTAAACCTTACGATGATGAAGGACAACTAGGCATGGGCAAAGATGCGCAATAAAAGTTGCGCACCACAACACAAGAATGACTGACGTGATGTGGCAGGGTGAATGAAGGGAATTGACATCTCTGAGGAACAAGTTCAACATCAGACGTTGCAATAGCGAACGAAATGAACCCACCAAAGATGACTGCAATACATCAGTCAAAACTAGTTTGGGTACAGCTGCACGGGAGGAATAGTTCACTGGATGTTTCTTATTTTGTGCTTCTTGTCAAGGTATTTCCGATTTTAAAAATTCTTTGTTAGGTGATAGATAATCAAAGTCTATTCCTTCCTTTTTATTGCCTTTGACTCATTCAGAGTCTTGAATATTTCTTTTAAAGCATCATCCAAATTCTTTTAAACATTCATTCGTCTTTCATAGTCTTAATTCAAGCAGTTTTATTTTATTTCATTCAACTGTGATAACAATGACAACATTTATTTTTCAATGTGGTGTTTCGTGCACACCTGTTGGCCGGATGACATTGAATGGGAGGGGCCCGCCTGTGTGGAAGACTGGTAAGAATAGCAATATACCATGCTAAATTTATAAGAATATGTTTATAATATATACTGTTTTTAATTTGCAATGAATAGTGCTCCCGCATATCTAAAACTATCTAATAACGTGTGAAACAGTAACTAACAATACAACACAATTGTTGTATAAGCTTAAATGAATTACGTAGTGCAGTTCAATATATAGAATTTGAACAATGAGTAAATGGAGAAGTTTGATACAGCAAACAGTTAGTAAGAATTATCTGGTAGTTTGTATTTCTTTGTGGAGTTAACTTCTGAATCTCAGAGAACAGCTTAGTGATGTGTGTGTGTGTGTGTGTGTGTGTGTGTGTGTGTGTGTGTGTGTGTGTGTGTGTGTGTGTGTGTGTGTGTGTGTGGATGGTGTGGGGATAGGGGAGGGGCAAAATTTCATTGGCTGTATGTAGTTCTTGAAGAAGCTTTTTCTTCTTTGCAGAAACTCATTAATGCATGGCCTATGGTATTTGCTACCCAGCCCTCTTGTAAATAGCGTTTAGAGCCCAAGCCACAGAGCACATAGTGTGGGAGAAAGGGTCAATGAATGCCTGGTATTATTGTGAGGAGGTCGTTTTAGAACATGTAGGGCTGTTTCATAGTTTTTATGGATGATAACGCCCATCCTCATTGATCATCATGCGTTGATGAACTGTTGGAGAGCAAGTGGATCGACTGAATGGACTAGCGTGCATACTCCTCCATGATGAATCCAATTAAAAATGCTTTGGGCACTCTGGGGAGATGCATTGTTGAACACGATCCCCCACCTGGCACCAAAAAAGACATGGCGCTGAAAGAGGAATGGAGAAACAGTCCTCAACTATGGCTCACTGATGCCAATCGTGCATCGGAGTCAGGGGGGGGACATATACCCTATTAAAATGATCTATGAAAAATTATCAATTTTAGTTGTTGTGAACCAGTGTCAGAAAATGGTATGTTTTGTTCTTTTATCGATTTTCTCTATTAATAAGCACACATCCATGCATATTTATATGTGTACATGTCCTTTTTTTTTTGTTTACTCCTTATTAAAATATTTTCATCCACATCGTGTTGGAATGAACGTATGTTATCAAAATGTAAATGATCCTTAATTTTTGCACATTAGTGTTGTACTTACTATTTGTCAAAACATTTGTCAAAGAGTTTTTGTTATACAGGGTGTCCGAGAATTATTGGACACATTACAAAATTATGTACAAAAAAAACTATGAGCATTGTCTGTTTTTCTATGTCGCATATTACTAATACGGTTTCTATATTTTTGTTTTGCAGAATTGTTATTCCCAGAATCCAATAGATGGCGCTAGGTGTGGCCTGATGAGGAATGTATGAGAAATGCGCAATCAGTAGTCATGTCATCTGTACAGCAGAAGGCTATATCTGTGTTATGGCTTGCAGAATTAAAATCTGTCATTAAAGTTAAAAGACGGTACTGTTTAGAGTATGGTTGTAATCCTCCGTCAACAAATTCAATTAAGCGGTGGATTAAAAAGTGTAAATAAACTGGCAATGTGGAACATCGTGGAGGAGTTGGTAGACCTAGCATCAGCGGTGAAACGATTGACCAAGTTGATGAAAGTTTCCGACAAAGTCCCAGAAAATCCATTCATAAAGCAAGCAGAGAACTGTGCATTCCGAAATCGACAGTTCATGATATCTTGCACAAGAAATTAAAGTTTCATGCTTATAAAATTCAAATAGTGCAAAAGATGCATGTAAATGATCCACTCTGCGATACAATTTCGCTGTGATATGCTGAATCGAGTGGAAAATGACGAAAACTTTCTCAGTACTGTAATTTTTAGTGATGAATCCACATTTCATGTATCAGGTATTGTGAATCATCACAACTGTGGGATATGGGGCAGTAAACCGCCTCATGCTGCTATTGAACTGGAACGTGATTCTCCAAAAGTTAATGTGTGGTGCGCCCTATCAAAAAGAGAAGTGATTGGCCCTTTCTTCTTCTGCGAAAAAAAAACTGAAATGGTGATATTTATTTGGATATGCTAGAAAATTTTGCTATACCCCAGATCAAAAGATATGACAACGTCGTTTTCCAACAGGACTGCACGGCTCCGCATTGGTCAACGTGTGTACGCAAGTGCTTAAATGAGCATTTCCCCAACAGATGGATTAGGCATAGTGGTCCCATTCCGTGGCCTCCTCGCTCTCCAGATCTAACTCCATTGGATTATTTCATGTGGGGTTATGTGAAGGATCGTGTCTATCAGACGCCTTGAACTGATTTGCAGGAACTGAAGCAGCGTATCACAGCTGCTATTAATTTCATAACTCCTCAGATGCTTGCCAGTACATGGCATGAAATAGAGTATCGCTTGGAAGTACTACGAGCAACCAAGGGATCTCACATCGCAATTTATTAACTTGTGTAGTTACATTGTAAGTTAGTACAGTCAGTTCCTTTGTATCTGTTTAATGTTGTGTTTTATATAATTTTATAATGTGTTGAATAATTCTCGGACACCCTGTATTTTCATTAATAATACAAGAAAATCAGTGCATATTCGTTTTTCCATCTTGGAATCAGGCTATGTATATGGAAACTCACACTGCTGTTTTTTATGAGTTCATCAACCAGTTAAGGGATATTGATTTGACAAGGTTATTTTAAGCTGAATTGTGCCATTCCTCATGAATTGTGCAAGTTTGTCAGAAATTGCTTCCTTCTTCAAGGGCTGGATAGTTTTCAAAAGTGTATGAATATATGCAGGGATCACATTCCTCCTAAAATTCCTAAAATTCCTAATATTTTGTGACCCTCCTTAAATTCCTAAAATTATACCTAAAATTTGCTATTCATCCTAAAATTTTCGTAAGCTTATTTATTAAAAACACAACCGTTATTAACGCCAATAAATTTACCATTACGCAGGGTGCGCACGCGTGCTCGAAAACCTGGAAAGTCCTGGAAAATCATGATTACGTTTTCAAGGCCTGGAATATCCTGGAAAAACGGTGTTTTTTTAATGCCGTCTTGAAAAGCCTTGAAATTTGAAATTAGTGCTTAAAAAATGCCCTTTTAGGAAATCGTGTTACTGTTACCCCTTCATTTTTTAAAGTTCCTTTTCTCTGTTCTCAAAGAAACCACCGGCAGCGGTTTCCGATGTGCACCAAATCCTAATTTGGCTGGGGGAAAAAAGAAAAAAAAAAAAGGCAGTACTTCCAGTGCAATAAAATTGGATGATTACTAGTAGGTCGAAGGGGAGCTTGATGTCCGTCCGACAATTGAGAGCAGAAGTGGAAAGAAGAGGCATTTAGCATTTGCAGGGGTCGCGTATGTACCAAGTCAGCTGGCATCCACCAGTGAGGAGTATGCCTGAACAACACATTCATCTTCTTCTTGTTTATGTGCATGCCACCCTCCCTCCCTCAAGAGACTTCCACTACTTATGATAAAAAATAAGAAAACTATCTTTGCGAATTTTTCACGAAAGTGGCTGAAATTTTTACATTCACTGTAATTGGATTACAGAAGCTCACTTCTAAAATTCCAGTTGAATCGGTTTAAAACTTTAAAAGTTAGCATTGGTAATTTTTATTATGGACAAGTATGTGTGCCTCTTTGGACAGAGTGAGCCTCCAGCAGAAAGGGTGTTACCATAGCAACGGTTGATTGACAGCTGGGAGCGCTGATCTGAAGCCCTTGGTTGGGAAGAAAGCAAACACCTGTTTATCACTTCCACAGCACAAAAGAACTAGGAGAATATTTTCAGAAATCCATTTTTCTGAATTTTGAAAATAACACAGTAAAATTTTTACAGTAGTTAAGATACATCACAATAAAGTTCTAGTGCAAATTTCGCCATTTTTTTTGCATCTTTAGCAGATGCAAAATAAAAAAAAAAAAAAAAACGTTGCATAATCGGATGGAAAAAAAAAGAAACAGTAATTATAAATTACGGGAAAAGCAAGTGAATTATTTTTTTTAGATGCCATGGTTTATTTAAACAGAGTGATCCTTAAATTTTTTTTTCTGTGATGATATGGACTCTATTTGAATTACAAACACGTTTTTATTCAGACGTCTGAGTTACTGTTTTAATAAAAAAATCATCTATAATTAAAAAGTTTTCAATGGATTTAAGCAATATTCAGCAGATAAACAAACGTATTTTAGTAAATTGCAACATCATGACGTAAATTTGGTAATTTAATTTTGTCGAAAATTGGGGAGCATTTTTTTTTTTTACAGTTTCTATTATAGTTAAAGTGAAGGAGGAAGGGTGCAACTTGACAGTTCAGTGAGCTGCAGGTGGTGATTTATGGCGATGTGCCAAATGAAAAGAAGCCATTCCATCAGGTAATTCCAAAGGTTGTGTTGTGTGGACGCGTCCTCCTGCTGTTTGATCTTAATTGGAATGTTTTTGTGCATGGGGGGGGGTTCGAGAGAAATATCCTGCTTTCAGCTTTACAGCTTTCACGGCTCTTTTTTTTTCTTGGTAATAAATAAAAATCATAGTTGCTGCATTCACCATTGATCCATGTTTGCATTTCTTGAATATAAACAGCAGACAATCAGAAACATAGTGTTGGGCAGGTCTTGATGATCTTCATTTTGCATATGCTGAATTCAGTTCTGTGGGAATAAGGAATGACTTATACTGTGAATATATACAAAACTACATATTTTTGAGCTGAAAAATAGGTCTACTTGTGCACAGTAGCTAAAGTGTGAACTCAGATGAAGACAATCAGACATACGGACGTCTGATTCCATAAAAAAAAATCAACATAGTTTTTTTATTTACACTACAGGTAAAAAAGCAAAAACATGTTTTTAAACGTTATAAAGGAAAACGGATTTTTGAAACGCATGACTTGATGATCTTAATTTCTGAAAGTTTCTTTTTTCCACATCCTTTTTTTTTTCAATTACAATACACTGTAACAGGATACTGTGTGTTATATCACTTAGAGATATGGCAGATTTTCGGTTGCTGATATCCGCGATCGTAAGCGGTAGTTGCATTGCGATTGTTGATGATGACAAGATAAATACTGGAGTGATGTAAAATGTTGCATAAACTAAAAAAATAAAAAAATAAAGCCCTCCCCCACCCCCCACCCCGAACTTTTATGCGGTCATCATAGCTGATCAACCATTTCATTCCATGAACATCAGCACATTTCAATCATTTGAACATTGGGGGTATCTGAAGGAATTCAGCCGTGCTTAAGCGCCTAGCGCAACGAAAACATGCTAATTTTGGACAGTTCTATTCCCTTCCCCTCTACCATCCCTAATAATTGAGAGTGCATACATTGAGAGTGTTTCAAATATTCTATTTATGAGCTAGTTTTCGCGCTGTTTGTTATGCTTTTATTTTCGAAGAAAGAGAGGGAAAATAAGGAAAAGCAGCTAGAGAAAAAAAGAAAAGCTGAGTTTGATGACAAAATAAAAGAAAATGATGCAGAAATAAATAGGCTTAAAAAAGATAAAGAAGCCTCCCTAACAGTAATTCAAGAGGAACAGAAAGAATGAGAAAAGCTGTAGAAAAACAAAATACTGTTGAAATAGCAGTTGCCTCTAACTTGATCATACAAGTTTCAGCTGAAATAAAGAAAACTGAAAGTAAATTAGTTGTGGTGGAAGCAGAAAAGATAGGCTAATCAGGAAAAGGTTAAAACAATAATATGAAAAAAGTAATTCAGTGAACAATTGTACATAGTTCTTGGTTTTCAATTACCTTTTTAGGATATTATAGTTTAATGTGAAACCTGAAAACTTTACTGTGAAAATCGTGAATTGCTTCTGGTTCAACAGCATATTAATGTTCAAAGTGAAACTTGAATGTGGTAAATATACTTGAATATGATAATAACACGTGAAAAGATAAGAACTGAACATTAGAAGTAAATCATACTTAAACTTTAGACATTAGACGTTATGCAAAAAATTTGGGTGTGAACTTCGACCATATATACTAATGGACTGCGCATTGGCAATAGCTGCATCAAAGCCGCCATGGCTCAAACATTGGGCATGTCATCATCAGACTCCAAATTTTGTGTACAAATGCTGTTATGATTACTAATTTACGCTGCAGAACTTCAGTGTTTTCGGTGTATTATGTGAATGCACCTCATATATAATGAAAACTCTTCAGGTAAGTTTACTTATGAGCTATATACATGCATGATCGTGTTGTTTACATTTTGTGATTTATAATGTGATGAACATTTGCGAAGAATTTGGAACATGCATTCCATTTTTTTTTCTTAAGTTACTATATTTTTATATCAATAGCTGCAAGTTTCTGGTTAAGTAATTGAACTTTATTGACTTAGGTATTTAATTCGTTTCTTACCCATGAAAAATCATAGAACTTTCTTTACTATATCGGTCAGAGCAACCATAAGCACAGCAGGTGTAACCCATCTTTTTGACTGTTGTCATGTGATTTTATGTTGGAGCCAGAAATTTTGATGTCATGCGCAGTCTATCAGTATATATGGTTGAAGGGTGTGAAGCAAACTCTTTACAATGTATACAAAGTTGTTTTACTAGATGTATACAAATATACATCTAGTTTTTATTGAAATACACTCCTAAAATTTTCCTAAAATTTTTCTAAAAATTCCTAAAATTCCTAAAATTCTTACCTAAAATTTTCCAGAAGTATGCTATGATCCCTGTATATGTAGATCTCAAGCTATGTCTCAGTAAATTGTTCACAAGTTGTGCTAAAGGAGAGGAGTACTGCTATTGATAACCTAAAAACAAATTTTCACCTGTAAATTAAATGCATTACAGAGGCTAGGTGTGTTGCAACAGAAAGAATGTGCTGTCTGCACTCTACGTTATTCATAACAATTCTTCCTTTATAAGTTTCACTAAGACATTCCATTAATTTGGAAACCTTATTGAAACACATGGAAGTGCATAATGCATAACAGTTGATATGTATTTATGATCTTGATTGAAAAGTTTCCAGGCCTGTTTGTAATCCAGGTGTAGCCTGAAATTCTGGGTTTTTGTCACATTCTAAACCTGGAAATCCAGGTTTTGAAGTTTTAGAATAATTTGAGATTTCTCAGTCATTTCGTTTCTTAAAATGTATGAAATGATAACTAAAAGTATCTTCTGAGTTCCATTTTCTTTAGAAATTACAGTGCTTGATTGAAAGCACTGACTGCACTTCCATGCAGATGGTGAATGTAGATGATTTGTGACACCTTGAGAGTTTGTTTTGTTGTCAAATAAGCTCTCAAAATAATATGCTGAAAGGAAGGCTTTTTTTTTTTTTTTTTTAAATCTTTTTGGAAGTTGCATCTACAATATTTCAAATAATTTGGTTATACACTGAGTGGCCACTTTATTATGACCACCCCCTCAGTACTTCGTTGGGCCACCTTTTGCCTTTAATACTGCGTCGATTTTTCACGGCATGGACTTCACGAGATGTTGATAGGTGGTTTGTGGAATCTGAGACCATGCTTCGTGTATAGCACTTTTCAGGAGTGTGAGATTGCAGGGTTGTGGATGCAGCTGTCTGATGGCTCGTTCAACTTCATCCCACAAATTCTCAATGGGGTTGAGATTTGGAGATTGTGGGGGCCACCTAAGCAAAGTAAACTCACCGGCATGTTCCTGAAACCAATCCTGTACAATACGAGCACTATGGCAGGACGCATTATCTTGTTGAAAGTAGTCATCACCATTGGGATTAACCATCCACATGACAGGATGCATTTAGTCTGCAACGATGTTTAGATATGATGTGCCAGTCAGACGTTGATCAACACAAATTAAAGGGCCCAAAGCATGCCAGGAAAACATTCCCAAAACCATAACGTTGGCTCCACCAGCTTGAAGGGTTGTAGCAATGCATTTGGGGTCCATGCTTTTGTGCTGTTTCCGCCAAATTCTCACTCGGCCATCAGCATGGTGCAACTGAAAACGTGATTCATCGGACCACATAATTTGTTTCCAATTATCGACTGTCCAATATGTTTTCTCTTGTTAACTGCAGACAGCAAAAGTGTTCGAACAGGCCTTCGGCTGCCATATCCCATCCGATGCAGTGTACGGCGAACAGTGCGTGCAGAGATCATTTGAGGGGATCCATGATTAAGATGGTCTGTAATTTGCTGCACTGTTGCCCTTCTGTTGTCTGTTACCAGTCTGGACACTCCGTTCCGCCCGAGCAGTCACTAGTCGATGACGACCACACGTTGCACATAGAGACCCAGTTTTTTGGCTGACAGTCCAGTCTTTAAACAGTTTAACAACAGCTGCTCTGGAACATTTCACAAATGCGGCAGTTTCGGTGATACTCGCTCCTACAATCATCCCACGTTGAAAGTCCGTCAAATCGCAATTTTTACCCTTTTCGTTACCCAAAAATCACTTCTACTACTGTCGCAAGCACTAAACTTTCCCTTTTTATACTAGCCTCGCCCTCTGGCGGCAACAGCGTGCAGCCATAGCTATTTGCTTAAAACTGTCAGGTGGTCATAATAAAGTGGCCACTCTCAGTGTATTACATTCTGTTTATCCAATGAGCTACATTTTTAAGAAATTGAATGGAAACCACTGTTGGCTTCTCCCTATATATATATATATATATATATATATATATACATGTATAATCATTGTCAACCATTATCAATCCACTGCTGGATAATGGTCTCTCTTGAGCCAGTGTCCTCCATGTCACTCCCACGAGCTTTCGAATTTCATCCACCGGTCTCCCATGTAGTTTTCTGGGTCTTTTCCCATCTCTTTCTCATAATCCAGTCTAAAATAGTTGACTCCTCAACTATACATATATATATATATATATATTTGCACTAAGTTTCAGAGTTTCTGGGTTTTTTGTTTCACATCACAATTACCTCTGAAGTTTTGTTTGTGCTTTTTGTGTCAAATGTAACATTTTTAGAAATTGTTATTGTAACTAATGCAAATTCAAAAAAGTTCTGAAAAACTTTCCATGAGTTCACTAATCAGTTAGGGGATGTTAATTGGTCATGACATTGCTGAACAAACATACAGATGTCCTATAAATTCTTGTGCTGTTAAGAAATTAAATTACAAAGTTAATATCTTATTCTTTATTGCTAAATGTTCATCACTCCCCTTTCATTGAAACCTCCCCATTCCATTCATTCATTGTACTAAACTTTTTTCTAGACATTGATGTTGTTTGTATTAAAAAAATCATGTTGGCTATTTTTTGCAAATGTGTGTTGCAAAAATATCGAATTTTTAGGATATGTATAGTGTTTTCTTGCTTTGTATCTGTATTGTGGGTCTTAATGTTTGCATCTCTTATTTACATTGTGTAATGGCAATTTTTCATCATCAGGTGTTTGTTTAAACTTACATTTTGTAATGTTAAAATATTCAAGGTGCTTGGATCACTTGTTCTAAATGATTTCAAGTATTGGTTTGCTGCATTTCCCAGTGAATGTCCATGTCTTTTTTCACCGCACTCTAGGAATGTATTACACCAGGAGGGAAAACGGAATTGATCAACTATGTATTCCCCCCCCCCATTGTTTATGATAAGTGCCCCAACATCTGGATAGGTCTGCAATGCCATTCATGAAAAAACGTGCTGGTTTTGCTGCGAAGAAATCATCAAGAAATTCTGAATATCAACATCATTGTTGAACGTTCTGCCACAAAGTGTATTCAACAGAAATTGGAGCTGGTGATATTCTGAAGAGGCGACATCCGGGGAATAGGTCGGATGTTGAAGAATCTCCCATTTTATGTCCTGAATGGCCATTTTGGTCATGTTTGCACTGTGAGGGCATGCATTATCATGTTGGAGAAGGACACCATGGCGCCGATGTGGCTGTTTCTCCTGAATTGCTCCCTCCACACGGCGGAGTTGCTCACAATAGAGTGCAACGTTGATGGTCTGATTCCTTGGCAGCATTTCCCAGTGAATAATGCCTTTCCAAGTCCCACCAGACACACAACATGATCTTTGCAGGATGAAGGTCATGTTTTGGACGTCATGTGGGAGTCTTCTTTAGGCTTAACCATTCCTTCCGATGCCTGAAATTCACATACAGTCACCACTTTTCATCTCTAGTAACAAAACACGACAGAAAGGGTTTGTGTCACTGAGAACATTCGCGATAACGGGCGAGCAAGGAACCCTAAATGGCAACACGCTGATTTTTTTTGTCCTCGGTGAGAGTGTGAGGTACCCAAGACCTCAATTTCTGGACCTTTCCCATACGTTCCAAGTGTCGTACCACTGTGACCTGATCACAGTACATCTCAGTGGCCAATTCGCATGTGGTTTGACACAGATCCAAGTGGGTGAGATGGTTCGAACGATCCTCATCAAAGTGAGATTGACGACCTGAGCATGGAGAGTCGTTGAGGTCAAAATTGCCACCTCGGAACCCCTCAAGCCATTTGCAGGCTGTCCTCAGAGCAATAGCATCCTCAACACAAATTTGACAAGTAGCTTCGGTGGCTGAGGATCCCTTGTTAAACTCGTAGAAGAGCAGATGTCAGAAATGTTAATTCCTCTCTACTTTGACACTCCATACTTACAGACCTGAAAACCATTAGCCACAATCACACAACACAATATGATTTAGATACATGATATTACTGGCTACATTTTGTTATACAACTGGCCATCTTCACCGTCACTACTGACCTGGGAAACACTCATGAAATAAAACGGTATGAACTTGTGCATCAACCCAATATTTGTTTGGTCTAAAGTGTCTTCGTTGCACATTTTGAATGTAGCATACTGTGCTTATCAAGAAAATACCGTAAACTTTGTTCTCTTATGTATTTGCTGTCATTTGATATGGATTCAGAAGCATGCAAGTTTTGTGTTTCAGATAATTGGTTTTAAAGTGCATTTCCAACTAGTTTATATTAAAGTTGAAATTATATGTTTTTGATGTGAAATAATTATTTCTGCTGTGTGGGTGCAGTACTGAAACTTGTAGCCTTTTACATGTATCTTAAGAGGGGTTAAAATATGCCTTTATTTTATTTTTTTTATCTTCTGTAGCTGAATAAAAAAAAAGTGAAACTAAATATGGCTGGGAAGGATGGCTTGAAATCAAAGAAGAAAAAGATCAAACTTAATAAAGACCCAGAATCCCTGCAATCTGGTTCAATCAACAATGGTTCCAGTAGCCCTGGATGTACCTGTGGAGATGGTGAAAGTGGAAAGCACAAAAAATCCCTTAAAGGGAAATTTGATGTAAAAGACATTAAAAAAGAAAATGGTGTTGTCATTAAAAAGGAAATCAAAGACAGTACTGGCAAGCTATTCAAGCTGAAATCTAAAGTTGTTGATAAGCATACTCAGAAGAAACTAAAGCGTTCTGCAAATAAAAGTGGTGGAAAGTCTGATCGAAAAGATGGTGATGGGCATGATGCGCCATCAGACAATGAGCCTGATGATTTGTGCTCTGCCGTATCATGTCTTCGACCAACTGGTGAGTTCATACAACTTTTATTTTTTATCATTTTAAGTTCACATACGGAGAAACATTGCAAGATAATTGCAAAACAGGTGTTCAAGGCCTCTACCCAGGGCCGTAGCTAGGTCTCATCAGAATGGGGGGGGGGGCTAAAGACTCGTCTGGGGAGGCTCTGTGTTCAATGACAAACTATATTCATACAGAAATATAGATACTAGCTTTGCTTTGTATTTTTGTTCCTTGTGTTAATTTACTTCACTAGTAAACAATTTCTCGCTACCAAGAAGTAAAATAGAATTTCAAAATGTGAACGGGATGACACAGTCCTTGTTGGCAGAGAGCAAAAGTGAGTTGCAGAGTATGTTGTTGTCCCGGATGTACAAAGTTTGCATGAAATTCAAACTGTGTATAAATAAGGGAAAAACCAAAGTTATGGTTTTTGAGCAAGGAACTGTTGTTAGCAGTGAATGTAATATAAGTTTAAATGGCACAGTGATTGACCAGGTGAATGAGTTTGTGTATGTAAGAAGCATGTTTGACAGAGAGAGCAAATTAGATGGTGAAATCAGTAGGCAAGTGAATTCTTCATTGAAAGTCATAGCTGCTTTTTAGGGGTTTTTCACAGAAATGATAGATTCTCAAGAGAGGCCCGCATGGCTCTGTATGAAAGTGCAATTGTTCCTACTTTGATGTATGGCAGTGAAATCTGGGTACTACAGTTAGAAATATAGGAGTCGTTTGTGTGCTGGAGAAATGCATTACTTACAGGGGGTTTGTGGCAAGACGCGTTCTGATCGTGTGAGGAATGAAGATGTGTTGCAGTTGTATAACATGAAGCAAAATGTTGTTAGCAAGGTGGAGACTAATATGATTTGGTGGTTTGGCCATGTTGAAAGATTGAGTGATGAGATGCTTACTAAGAATTTTTTTAGCCCAAGTGGCAGGAAGGAAGGCCAAGGAAGTCATGGGAGTATCAGATTCAGGAGTGTCTGCATGAGAAAAAGATTATGAGTATGAAGAATAGAAGTCTTGTGTACATTGAGTGATGGATGTCATTGAAGCCCGTGTTGTGTGTCAAGATCGCTGTAAATGGAGAAGTTTGATACAGCAGTAGTAAGTAAATAATCAGAAATGTATCTGGTAGTTTGTATTTCTTTGTGGAGCTAACTTCTAAATATCGGAGAACAGCTTAGTTACATATGTATGTAAATATAAATGGGGGGAGGGGGAAAAACTGAACTTTCTTGTAATATATATATAAAAAAAATCGCATTATCAGAATTTGCTTGATGGTGGCCAAGTTGCAGAGTCATTATCATGAAAAAACTTATTTTTTAATTTGCTATTTTGGTTCCTTTCCATGGGTCACTGCAGTGGCATCAAGAACTATCCAGAAGAATTGTTAACACAGCAATCAGACATTTTTGAATTGCCTGTATTTAGTGTTCATTAAATAACATCAATCATATCAGAAAACTTCCACAGAATTTACCTATCCGGAAGTTTGATTGAAAATGACTAGAGATTTAATTCTAAGTCTCCCATGTTGCACTTCTTATTTTGCATAAATTAAGTGTGAAGTTTGCTTGTATTGCTGTTCTTAGTCTTGATCCAGGAACATTTTGTGAATGTGCATTAAGGTGTCGCGTTGTGATGCATCAGCTTCCCCTTTTCATTTATATCTGCTTTTCTGTCCTCCTGGAAGGAAAACTGATTGTACACACCTGAGATACAACCTGCTTAACAGCACTTTGTGCACATGGTTAACAAATGTACTTGATATTGCTAGATATTCATTCTTCCACTGTATGTGATTTCTGTTGTCATTCTGTGTGGCTAGAGTTTCCCAGAATCATAGCTGGGAGTTACGATTTGGATGTGAAAAAATTTCTCCCTTTGGACTTCTATTTCTTTGTGTGTTTGATCATTTATTCATGTGATGAATTCTCATTTTCGTCCTTAAGTACATTTGTTTGTTGGTCAGCCAAATTGTGCAATTAAACCATTTTCCTTGGATAGCCTGTGTGATGCTGCAGTTGAATAGCCATTTATGCAGATCGCTTTGTGGAAGCCAAATGGATTTGTGCCAAAATGAATAGTACAGTGTTGCATAAATAAATTTTTGCTGTACTTAAGTTTTTCGTGTTTAAGGCGTATGTTTTTATTTTTACTCTGTATAAAATATACGGTGTGTTGCCTTTTTAGCACGTCTTTTGTTAAAAAGATCGTGCTTATGTTACCGGTTTGTCCGTCCGTCCGTCCCCATGATATCTCTACAACTATTAGTCCGATTTGAAAAATTTCTTCTTTGTTGGATATTGTTTTCATTGTGACATGTTTTTCATATAATTTCAAAATTTTCAAATTCATAGACTTTCCGCCAGGGGCGTAGAGGTAAATTGTGTTTTCCCCCATATCTCTGCTTCTAAATCTCCGATTTGAAAACTTCTTTCTGTACCGTATACAGCTTCTGATGGGAAATCCTTTGCACATAATTTAAATTTTTTGTAAAAAGTGGTTTGGCCACCAGGGGCGTAAGTCTTAATTTCCGCTTCTGATGTATTTGCAACAAAATATGAGCTTCTAAAATCTCAATTAAAAAAAAAAAAGTCATTTGTTGACCGATACTACTCATGTCGACAAACCTTTTAGAAACATTTTCTTCTTGAAATAATGCATGGTTTCTACGCCAGGGGGCATAGATGTATATCTTATTTTTGTCAATATCTCTACTTCTAGGGGTCCGATTTGAAAAATTCCTTCTTTGTTGGATAGTGTTTCCGATGCGAAATATTTTTCCTATAAATTCAGAATTTTCAAGTAAATCATAGCCTTTCCACTAAGGGGCACAAAGGTAAAATGCGTTTTCTGCATGATTTCTATTTCACAAACTCCGATTTGAAAACTTCTTCCTGTATCGCATAAAAGACCTGATGGAAAATATTTTTCACATAATTTCTAATGAATGTTTGGTAAAGAATGGGTTGGCCACCAGGGGGCGTAAGTGGTAATTTCTGCTTTTGATGTATTTGTAGCAAAATCTGTGCTCCTGAAAACTCGACTAAAATATTTTTTTCTTGGATCGATACCGCTCGTATAGAAAAACCTTTTGAGAATACTTTCTTCCTAAAATAATGCATGGTTTTCCCACCAGGGAATATAATGTCACATCTTATTTTTGTCGATATCTCTGTTTCTAAGAGTCCGGTTTGAAAAATTTGTTCTGTGTTGGGGAGCGTTTCCGGTGCGAAATGTTTCTCATATAAATTCATGTTTTTCTTAATGCACAAGTCTGCAACCAGAGAGCGTAAGCTCACGATTCCATTTACAGCAATATCTGAGGGATTAAAAACCCGATTGAAAAACTTTTTTCTTCCGTCAGATAATATTGTTTTCAATAATGGTTCCATTGACTTTGAATAGCTTTGATAAATTTAATTTGCGTCAGAACGGATTCAAAAGACGTGCTTATTACACCCGAAAATTTGGTGTCCTCTTTCTTGTTCAATTTAGGTAACTCATTACAGATGTGCAGCCAGCTGAAAACTGTACCATTCTCATATTAGTTTTTTAAGTTAAACTGTTTATTTACTATTTTCCATCATTATTTCCAACTTTATATTTGTTGACTGTGTTATTCATTTTGTAATACCATATATTTCTTCCTATTATTAACTGCAGTGGCATATAATGTGCAGACTGTGAAATTCAGGAAGAGAAAAAAATTTCTTCATATAACTTGTGATGGCTTATAATCCACAGGCCCTGAAATTCAGGAAAGCAGTTGCAGTATAATCCATAACTGCAATGTTGAAACTGAACTGTAATTTCATACAGAAGAGTCACATTTCATGGGATGACCCAGCAGTCCAATCCAAAAAAGGGGGGGGGTAGAAAGATCTTATTAAAAAAATGTCATTTTAAAATGCTTTTGTGTTACTTTCCAGGGAATAAAGAGCAAACATTTTGAGTTTTTTCAGCATTACCATAGTTTCATTGTCAGACCTGCAGACCCTGAATGTGTGTGACCCTGGGCTTTCCGCAGCATGTAATCATCCACGAGAGCAAGTAATATTGCCTTCGTCGCATCATATTTTCTGTCAAAATGCTCGTAAACAAAATGGGGGAAAAAAAAAACTTCTTTCCAACTGTTTGCAGATCTCTATTTTCTCATTTCACTACATTTTCATGTTATTAATAATGCATTTTTAGTAATTTTCCAAACATACAATCTCCCTTGACATTTGGGATTTTTTTAGTTAAACAAAGTGCCATAACAATTTTTTTTAAATAAGCGCATTATCTGCATTGACCTATGATTTCCAGAACCTAAATTTTTAACTTTTTTAACAGATAATCGATGGATTATACGACAAAAATTCAGTCATTCTAATTTCATAAAATTGGGTATTGCTGTGAATTGTTTGACTGCCTAAGGCATTTATTTTACATATATATGTGTGTACCATTTTCATTTCTATTGTACATTCATTCTTTTATCATAGAATTTTGGGCATAATCAGTAAGTAAGATGATCAGAATTATCTTATTTATTGCTTATATGGCATTGAGCTGCCGAGTTATTTTGTGGTTAGATGTTCTAACCCACAGTAATAGGTCTTTTTGTTTGTTTGTTTTTTTCCTTGAATGTTTTGTTTGTGGGTTGCATTTATCATGTTTTGCTGCTGTAGATTCATCTTAAGTACGTTTGTTATATTCTTACTCCTGGTGTCATCTAATTTCTGATTTTAAGTGCAGTGTTAGTGCCCTGCCTTTATTGGTACTTTGGCCAAAAATATCCATTGTGATGTAAAAAGCCAATAATCAGTCAGCTGTAAATGAATAAGCATATACAGTATGGTAGTTTATGCACTTGGGTCAATTAAATAAAAACCATAAAGTTTGCAGGTGATGTACAGGGTGAACCTATTTTTCAGATGGTCTTGCCTTATTTTTAGGAAGTCATTAAAAAATAAGTGGTTTTTTTGTTGTTGTTGTTGTTGTTGTTGTTTTTTTGTACAAACAAATACAATTCTATACATGCTCACTTAGTTGCATGGAGGATATCCAGCCTGTGCTCAATTTTTTGCTACATCTATTGTAATAAATCCATATCAATAGCAGCAATGGCTTTCATGATCCATTCCCCTTTTGGTCTTTTAAATCACTCACCTTTGTTTTGTACACTCAGACTCTGTCTTAGACAAATCCCCTTAAAAGAAAATCCGAAGGGGTTATATCAGGTGAACAGGCTGGCTACGGAATCTGGCCAATCCAGCATCCTGGGAAGATGGTATCCAAATGTCGTCATGAACACTTGTTCCCCAGTGGGGAGGAGCTCCATCTTATTGAATGATGACATCTGGCTTGAAGGTCTTCTACTTGCGGCACAACAAAATTTTGCAGAGTATCTAAGTGGACATTTGCAATGATAGATTTTTCCGCAACAACAAAAGAACTAATAATGCAGTTATAAAACCAGATCAAACAACTTTGGGGCTATCACAATTATGAGTTTGCAAGGCCTGTGGGTTTTCCTAATCCCCTCCCATGTGTATGTTATGTCTGTTAACTGCTCCTGATACATGAAATGTCGATTCAACACTAAAAAGCACACATTTAAGAAAGTATTCGTCATTTCTCGGCGATCCATTAAGTTGCAGGCAAATTCGAAAGAATGAGGCTTATCATTCTCCTGCAAATGCTGAACAGTCTGGACTTTGTATGCATATAACTACAGTCTTTAGTGCAAAATTCATATCATTGTTGTGTATGGCAGTCCCAGTTGTGCAGCAGCTTGTTGGGTTAACTACCTTGGACTCCCGGGGAAATGCTCTACATACTCGTTCCATGTCTTCTTCAGAAATACAGGGTAGGGTGGTCCAATTTTTGGTTTGTCCCAACACACTCCCAGTTTTTACAAATTTTATCTTTCCAGTGCTTAATTCTTTTAGCATCAGGAAGTTTCCTGCCGAAAGGTGCGCGAAGATTTCTTTGCATTTTTGAGTTACTGCTTTTGTTTCAAAAAACCATGCTACACAAATCATTTTTCCTGCGCATTTGGTGTTATAGTTGTGAACAGGAAGATCAACTACTGCCACCTACATGCAGTGATGCACAACAAAGCTTCAGATAGTGTACCTTTCAAATGCTGCAAATCTTATTTTTGTAAGTGGTGTAGTTGTTTTTTATTAATTCCCAAAAATGGGGATAGACTTTTTTTTTCTGGACCACCCTGTGTGATATCAAAAACTGATTGTTGAAAATAGTTTTCAATATGCAACACACGCAGAGCACCAGCTATTGGCATTTTGAGAAATAAGTCAGTTTGACAGGTGACAGTATCCGTGCTGTATGTAATAATAATACACCATGTTACTGTTTGATCTGTCCGAAATTTATTGCTGAATGTTAACCGAGTACAGTGAAGGGTGCATAAGTCGGTGGCAAGTCTATAAGCAATTAAATGAATTAAGAATAGTATTGAAATTGCAAAAAAAAAAAAAAATCTAATTGTCATGACATACACATCCTGTTGTGACATTGCAAATCGTAATGGCAATGGATGAACTGATTCAGAAACAACGGTGTGCCAAATCAGGAAATTCAATGGCATTTTAATATTAGAGGTGGCTATATCTGAGAGGCGGTGTTTTCAGAATTTATGATAAATGTAAAGCCCTCTGATGATACAATTCGATGAGTTCTGAAATGTATAAGAGAAATCTCATAGTGCAGGGCAAGTGTCTCCCAGGCAGAGGGTTTTTAATAGGTTCTGAGCTTTTTTTTTTTTCGTCTTTCTTCTTCTTTTTTTTTTTTTTTTTTTTTTTTTTTTTTTTTTTTTTTTTTTAATTGTCTGGGGCTGATCATGTAAAAAGATGCCATTGCTAATAGAATATGTGGACTTGCTGATTTCACTTGAAAGAGGCTTTCGAAGGACTGAGAACAAGCCACAATCAATTAAAAGGTATGATTTTATTTAAAAATAATAATAGTCATACAAGTACATCACAATAAAAAAACAAATAATAATCAGCTGTAGATGGCATCCTAGAGCCAAAGCATTTAAATGTTAAATGATAAAAGGAATTTTGATATGTGGTTGTCAGAGTCATTGTGAGTGCATGAAGTTGATAGTTGATAGGACAGGTTATGTATGCCACATCACAGACCCCACTGTCAACATGGTTTTTTGGGGGACAAATAATAATCAGCTGTGGAATGAATGCCAAAACTTAATGTGTGTTTCTGCTTTGAATTTGAGTAAACTTTTTTTTAAACTGCTCAGAAATTCTAATAAGTGTGTTTTCTGTTCGATTTTTGGTCTCTATATTAATGAAAATTGATTTATGTATGCTTATTTTTCTCTCTTTAGGGGAAGCAGTTAATTGGGTACAATGTGATGGTGGATGTGAGCTGTGGTTCCATCTGCTTTGTGTTGGACTGTCACTAACAGATATCAGTGAAAATGAGGATTATATCTGTCCTAATTGCAGAAACAAGAGGGATGGGAAGCTGGACACAGATTCCACTCCAGAAGATTAAGAAGGAAAAACCTGATTATGATTCATCTTCATGTGACAAGATTTATTGGCCATCAGTATCAAACTCTGATTACAGGCTGACTAACATCCATAATACTTCTCCTCTCAAATCACCGTTACATTTAAGTGACAAGGTGCTAGACACAGAGCAGAGAACTGCACCACAGTCTATAGCGTATTCACAGTTTATGTGTGCAAGACCTATTGTCACACCGGGCATTGTGCCCATGCCATCTCCATTTTTACATAATTCCGTAGACACCAATACTGTTCCACATACTAGCCTGGAACTGAATGAAGAGAAAATGCAATCTTCATCTTTACCATTGGTTTAGTAGTGATTCCAACTGCTGGAAATTAAATGCTGTCACTGTTTAATGTATTAGTTCAATTTGTTTAAAATTCTCTATAGCTGTGGTTATTTTTCTTTCCACAGTAACAGCTGAGACTGAGAGCTAAAATTTTTGGTTAGGACACTCCTGTGTTTGATTGCCGTAAAACAAACCAGTTGATTCAGTAACCAAAGTAATTTCATGTCACAATATATATGGACCTATGTTTCCTCAGTTGTTGGATATCACCATGCATTGTTAGGTGTGAAACATGTTCTCATCACTTCTCATGACTTTTTATCCCATGTGTTTATTAAGTCACATCATCCAAGTTAGCACATCTTTGCTTTTATGAACTTTGGTTATATTTCTTCATACATTATGCTTGAAAAAAAAAAAATTCATCTCTCACTCATGCTCCATTTGATACTCATTTCAAACTTTTCTTGTGAATAGCATGCTGTAATGTGTTTGGTTTGCAGACAACCCCTTTCTGTTGTGTAGTCAACTTAAAAAAAAAATAGAAAAGTATTATAAAAAGCTCTGTATTTATGCTTTTTTTTTTTTTTTTTTTTGAGGAATGTAGAACACTGCCCTCCATTGCTTGTTTATTTGTTTCATATGTCTATACATATTCAGTGTAAAAAAAGAGCAATTTTCATTCTTAATTTTAAACAAGTTCTTAAAAATTGTTGTCCTGTAGAAAAAGAGTTCTGTATTTTAAGTTATAATGTTTGAACTGTGTACAGATGTTTTTGTTTTTTCAGTGTTAAAAAATGTCATGAATTGCTGTTTTAAGGGACGCTCATTATAACATAATTTATATTTCATAGGGGGATAGCTGATTCTTGATCTCTTGTGGGAATAAAATATTATTCAACCTAATGACTTATCTTTCCTTTCTTTGACGTTAATGCTCGTTTTTTCTTTTTTGATTATTATTGTTTTCTGAAAAAAAAATTGCTTTATAAAATGGGGCACAAAATACTTATAATGAGCTTAGTGTTATTTATTAGGTGGCAGACTGTAGCTTTGAAAAAAGCAGTAACTTATCAATAAATAAATTTATGGTTTATCAGTTTTTTGAGTTTGTGTTTCTCATGGAGCTCCTGGTTAATGTGAATGTATAACCTTGGGAACTCAAACCTGTTTGTAATCCGTGTGTAGCTCGGAATTCTGGGTTTTTGTCACATTCTAGACCCGGGAATCCTGGTTTTTTAAGTTTTAGAAGAATTTTAGATTCCTCAGTAATTTCATTTCTAAAAATGCCATGAGATGATAACTAAAAGTTCCCTTCAAGTTCCATTTTTTGGGGGGAATTTCAGTGTTTGATTGAAAACACCGCATGATGGTGAATGTAGACAGTTTGTGACACCTTGAGAATTTGTTTTGTTATCAGACAAGCTCTCAAGATAACAGCATGCTGAAAGCAAAGACTCCAACCACCATGGAAATCGTCGGTCTACTACAGATTACGAAAAACATTGGATATACAGGGTGTCCAACTCGTTACTGAACCTGGCATTTCTTTAATAATATTAACACCAACAAAGATATTGCAATGAAATTTTGAAGTGGACTTACCTCATTTCGTGCAAAATGTGATGACATCACAACGTGCTGAAAGTGGCCACCATTTGCGTCCAGACAGCACTGAACTCGGTGCACCATATTGTGGAAAGTCCTTGTCAGTACGTCCGCCATCACTGCCTGAATTTCTTCGGTGATGTTTGTTTTCAAGACATCTATGGTTCATGGTTTCTTCTGGCAAACTCTCCCTTTTAGATATCCCCCATAAAAAGTAATCAGGAGGCGTCAGATCAGGCGAGTGTGGTGGTAATAGACCCTTCGAAATGATGCTGTTTTTGAAAAAGGACTTGATTTCAGCCATACTGGTGTGTGATGTCACTCCATCATGCTGGTAATATCCAATGGAGAGTTCTTCGTCGTCCAATTGATTTACAAAGCTGTTGAAGATTTCCTAATATGCAGCTGTTGTGATGGTTGTGTCGAAGAAGAAGGGACCAATTATGTGCCACCGGGTCATCCCATACCAAACACCAATTTTCTGTGAATGAAGGGGTTCTTCATGTATTGTGTTGGGATTTTTACTGGCCCAAATTCGGGAATTTTAAGAATTTACATATCCGGACAGGTGAAACCATTCCTCTTCCAAGATCCATGTGTAGTCCCGAAAGCCCGGATTTTCCTGAAGAAATGTCTGAAACCATCCACAGTGTGTCGCTCTTTTCACTTGGTCAGGCTCTTTCAGTTTGTGGACCATGGAGATATGGTACGCATGAAGCTTCCCTTTTTCCCAGCACGTTGACAAGTGCTTTTGGTCAACCCTGTTTCCTGTGACAGTCAGTGAAGTGATTTCCTGGGAGACGCAAGTAGTCAGCCCTTTACATTCTGGATCATTTCCCTGGACATTTGTAGACGACCTCCTGCATGGTTGTCTAACAAAGTCCCCCTTGGTTTCCAATTTCTTCGATAATGCCCAAATGGTGGACTTGCTCGGTGGATGTCTGCCTGCAAACCTCTCTAGGAATTGCTGTTGACAAGACTATCGATTGTTTTCCAATAAGTGTGAACAGTAAACACTAGCTCCTCCAGAGTATACCGATACATTTTCACATGTACGCGAACAGCCACGAGCACAAGAACTCACTGTCAACAACCGTATTGTGTAGACACGCTCAGCGAAACGGCATAACAAAGCAGCAGAGAGGCACGTCCGGCTGGCTGGCTGACTGCTTCTCAGTAGCACCACACTTAGGAATGTGTCTGCCACTGAAGAGCACTCCAGATGGCTGGCAGACAGACAGCGCCAGGTTCAATGCTGTCTTAACGCAAATGGTGGCCACTTCCATCACGTGATGTCATTACATTTCGCACGAAATGCGGTAAGTGGACTTCAAATTTCGTTGCAATATCTTCATTGGTGTTAATATTATTAAAGAAATGCCGGGTTCGGTAGCGAGTGCGACACCCTGTACTATGGAAATCGAAAATCTCAGTGAAATAACCTAAAAATGATGTATGTGAAGTTTATTTTCATGTTTTCAAGCTTCTAATATTCATTAAACATTTTGGGCAGTGTTTCTTGGATGTTTTCAATATGTTTTGAAAGTCTAAGCATTTCTGGTCATGTACAGAGTTGTCACGGCCCACAGAATTCCTGAAATGTCCTAAAATTTAATTCCCCTTTCCCGATCTGGGAAAGTCCTTCATTTTCTGTATTTTTGCATAAAGTCCTGGAGTAATACTATTAGGGGTATGCAAAAGTTTCTGCCGTTTTTAAGGAGAAAGGAGACAGGAACAATTAGGAAACCAGTACACATTGATTCAACGAAATATTGGCCGTTAGCATCAGTGACCTTTTACAATTTTCTAGGCAACAAATGAATGCCCCTGTGATAGAAGGACTCAGGTTTTGAGCTGAAGAATGCAGTGATGAAATTTTCTACCTCTGGAACTGTGGTGAACTGCTGTTGGTCTAGGGCATGTTGCATAGAGCGAAACAGATGGAAGTCTGAGGGTGCAATGCCCGGGGAGTAAGCTGGGTGCTGTAAAACCTCTGTGTTCATGGGTTGATTTCATGGTGGCACCGACATGTGGTCTGGCATTATCGTGTAATAGAATGACTGGGCGGCATCCTTTACCTGTCCATGGGTGTTTCTGCTCAATCGTTGCAATACCAATGAAGATATTGCAACGAAATCAACTGATCGCTATATCATTGTGCAGTGATTGTTTCACTCAGTTTCAATAGTTCGAAGTACAGCACTCCATGCATATCCCACCACACACACAACAGCATCTTTTCCCCTGTGGATATCCTGTTTTGCAATGGATGTTGATGGTTGACATGGGTCAACCGAGGATTGTTTGCGTACAGGGTTATCGCAATAGACCCATTTTCATCCCCAGTGACAACTTTCCACAAGAAATTCTTCCCTTGAAACCTCTTCAGCGACGACATGCAGATGCCCAATCGTTGACCAAGATTACGCTCCGTTAAAGTATGCAGAACCCACTAACCAATCTTATGGACCTTACCCAAGGCCTGTAGACGCCATACCACCGTCGATTGAGCCACTTTCAAACATTTCACCAGTTGCGTAGTCGATTGTGCGACATCCTCCTGCAGCAGCTATTCCAGCTCCTCACCTGTGAGTTCCTGCAGTCTACCTGCACATGGCTTGTCTTCCAAGCTTAGATCACATTTCTTAAACCTGGCAAACCATTCTCGACATATCCGCTTACCCATGACCATTTTGCCGTATGCCTGACTTATTGAACCATATGCTTGACTCGCACTTTTCCCTAAATTAAACATGAATAACAAACAGTGCCGCACATGAACTTTATCGACCGCTATGCTTGGCTTCATGTATGAACTAACAGCATGGGTCGCTGACTGGTTAGACCCCTACAGCACCTTCTAGCAGCAGGAACTTTTGGATACCCCTAGTAGAATTCTTTCCTGCAATGAACAGTTTTGAGATAAAGGTTGCAAAATAACGGTACTGGCCAGTGATTGATAGAACCGGGGTCTGCAAATGTTCAGGATTGCCAGAAATGACTGTTCTAGCAGCGATGAGAATGTTTCGTCATTTTCCATTTCCACATTTTTAAAGTTTTTCTGATCAAGTTTCTCAGGGGTGCTTTTTTTTTTTTTTTGTTATACCACCCTCATTGTGTTCTTAGTTTTTAATATCTTCTTGTTTTTAAGATCATCTCGGTAAAAGTGAAAAAGAGCAATTTCATATTTTTTAAGAATTTTTTCTAATGTATTGCATGTTTCCCTGTTTCTCATAGTATTTTCTTAAAAGCAATCAGTAGAAAGCAAGCATTTCTACCCCAGTTCTTTTTTTTTTTTTTTTTTTTTATAATATTTAAGTTCATAAAATTGTTTTATGGGCGAGTGAGCAATGTAGTACCAATATTTAATGTATTTTATTTTAGTTTTGGAGAAAGCAATTGCAAATGCTGTCAAATCTATTACTTAACAAGTTAAAACCCACCACACACACACACACACACACACACACACACACACACCACAAAAAGTGCATCCTTGCTCATATTCCAAATCCTGGGAAAATAACTGTGCTTAGGGGTGCTGAAGTAAATCTGGGGGCGGGGGGCACGCTGTGCTAGTTGTGCCACTGTTCACTGCCATACATCAGAAAAGGCATAAGAGCCATCAGTGGGCTGGAAAGATGTGTTACTTATGGGGGTGTGGGGGTGTGGCAAGACAGGCTCTGATCATGTGAGGAACCAAAATGCTTTGCAGATGTATAATATGAGGCAAAATGTTATTTTTTGCATTTAATAATGCTAATCATGAAGATGGCAGTTTGTACATTTTTGAATTTTGGTAATACAGCTGCCTAGCTAACCGCTAGACGATCTCAAGAAAGCCACCAAATTGCCTCCAAGCCCTCAGATCCCAAAGCTGTTTGGAAGACTTAAACACCATAAGCCCGGTAAATCATTGAGATGCATTGTGTCAAGGAGATCTGCACCTTCGTACCATTTAAAGAAAGCACTATCCAAATTTCTGGCTAATCATCTCTCTGAATTGGATTTCGTAATAACTTTCCCTCTAGATTCTATCATAAAAATCAATCAAATCTCTGTCCAACAACATGACATTATTGGCAGTTTCAATGTGACTTTATTGGCAGTTTCAACCTGCTTTCACTTTTACTCTTCAGTCCCCCCGTGCCGAAAGTTATCTGAATGTTAAAAAAAAGACCATATCTAATTCAGTACTTTATTCACGGGAGTCTTGCCTCAACATCTTCAAGTTAATGGACTTTGTCTCAAATTCCAGCTAATTCAGTTTCCAAGGGCAAATCTACAAACAGATCATTGGCACTCCAATGGGTTCCTCACTTTCAGCCATCCTCACAGAAGCAATACTTCGCCCAATTGAGCAATATTTATTCACCAACATCACCCCAAAGCCTACCACATCGTTTAGGACTTGGCATTATGTTAAGGTGTGTGGACGACATATTTTTTGTATGGCCTCACGGAAAGGAGACTATCCTGCTTTTCCTCAATAAAATCACTAATATTCACCCTACGATCATCAGTTTCACTATGGACCTCGAGCACAATGGTTCCTTGCCTTATCTGGATATTTTACTGAGCAAGTTGCCTGAAAATCAACTTCGTACACAAGTCTACTATAAACCCACATCTGTCCCCAACCTGATGCTCAGCATCCCATTCTGCCCCACTGATTAAAAGACAGTTTTGTTCCAGTGTCGAATCAGAAGTACCTTTGCAGCCTCCTCCATTGTTACTTCCAGACAATGCGAATTCAAGAACGTTATCAACTTGGCCACTGAGGTAGGATACGGCCTCGAACCTGGACACAGCTGTATCGAAAGAAAACCCAGAACCAGTTGTATTAATCTTTCTATGCCACAGCTGTATCGAAAGAAAACCCAGAACCAGTTGTATTAATCTTTCTATGCCACAGCTACACTTCCTGGGCTCAATTCCCTACATACCAGAGATTTCCTATCAGCTCAAGAACGCACTCAAGAAGATGAACCTCGGTGTTGGCATCAGGTCTTTCAACATCTGTATATGCTATGTTTAAGGGTAACACTGATAAGCTCTACTTTCTAATGAAGCAGGTGTGTGCCATCCCTCTACAATATCCAAATTGAAAATGACGAAATGTTCACTTAGAATTAAGAGTACATTGAAATGACGAAACGTTCACTTAGAATTAAGAGTCAACGAACATAGAAAGGAGATAAAAGAATGGTAAACAGCAAGTCGTGCAATGATAGTGTCTCACTGGAGTTGCCATGATTTTGGAACCACTTCTTCAAATACTGAATGCCTTTTGGTTTCCTTCCACAATTCCACATGCTAAACGAACACGACACCTCGTGTCTGTGAATGAATAATTACATTTGCATCTCTCCGTTTACTGTCAAATCAAGTCACTGCATTCAAATTGTTGAAGCGTTCTATTATTCAGTTTGCTGTGTACCTTCCTTGAAAAGCCATCTGGTTGATGTGCAAAAGCTTGGAGACTTTGATGTCTATTATACGACAAGAATTTCGGATTACTAGTGTAGTTATACTATATATGTGTGTGTGTATATATATGTACACACACACACACACACACACACTGAAGTTCCAGAAAAAACGGTACAGACGAGCTTATGCAAAATACATAGCAACATCACCTATGCGCGTACTCGGTTGCGTCTGCCAGTGGGTATATAAAGCGATAGACATCCTTGCCAGCTGTCGGAGCTGTTTTCGGCATGAGAATGACAAGTAATAACGATTTAAGCGATTTTCAACGCTGTGTCATAGTTGGCATTCATTAGATGGGCCATAGTATTTTGGAGGTAGAAACGAAGTTCGGATTTTCACGGACGACCATTGCAAGGGTGTACCATGACTACAAGAATTCCGGCAAAACTTCCGCCGCCGCCCCGGTGGCGCAGTGGTCTAAGGCGTTGGCCTCTGATCATTCGTCCGTAGGGGTCCGGGTTCGAATCCCGGTCAGGCATGGGTGTTGTGTTTGTCTTACGGCACTGGTTCTCTCCCTTCCCTGGAACCAGTGACCCTAAATTAGGGACGGGCGACTGCTTATAGCCCATTGAGTTGCTCACGGTGGTCGTTAAACCTCAAAAAAAAAAAAAAAAAACTTCCGACCTACGATACCAGTGTGGCCGTAAAAAGACATTGGGTGAGCGAGACCATCGTCGGCTGTCAAGAATCGTCTCACGCGATAGGCGTGCAACACTCGCAGGTATCATCGGAATTCAATACTGGAGCCTCAACAAGCATTAGCTTCTGGACTGTGCAACGTACACTGCACTATATGGGCTTTGGGAGCTGACGCCCAACTCTAGTCCTCTTGATTGGTGCACAACACAGAGCTATGCGCCTCGCTTAGGCACAGCAACACCGCCATTGGACACTTGATGACTGGAAACAAATAGCCTGGTCTGACGAGTCGCGTTTCCAACTGCATTGGGCAGATGGAAGGATTCGTGTGTGGTGCAAACCCCATGAAGCCATGGATCCCATCTGTCAACAGGAAACTGTACCGGCTGGTGGGGGTCCATAATCGTATGAGGTGTGTTTAGCTGGACTTCACTGGAACCCCTGGTATGTCTACAAACGTATGTGGCCTGCCAACGCTATGTGCACAACCTTTCTGATGAGGAACACCCGTTCATGTCCTGCATTCATGCTGATGGGTTGGGCCTGTTCCAACAGGACAATGCACCTCCACACAAGTGTCGGGATGTCACATTATGGTTAGAGGAGCATTCATCTGAGTTTGGGGTGTTGCCATTCCCACCCAAGTCCCCAGATCTGAACGTGATAGAACACGTTTGGGATGCCATGCAACGCGCTATCGAACACAGGAATCCGAGACCTTGGAATACAACCGAATTGTGGAACGCTCTGCAGGAAGTATGGTGTGCATTGCCTACAGCATATTTCCAGAAGCTAGTGGAGTCCATGCCCCGTCGTATTTCTGCAGTCCTGCGCTACCGTGGGGAACCTACCAAATATTAGACTGGTGTACCAGTTTTTCTGGCACTTCAGTGTATATATATATATATTAATTAAGTAGATTATTAATGCTTGTCAATCAGTTATACATACAGGATTCAGTTGTATGAGGTTTCAGTTTATTTAATATCTATACATATAGAAAATCAAAACTGTATGTGAAAATGCTACAATGAACAAGTGAAGTATGAATAAATAACATAAACCAACCTGTACTCTTCAGGAAAACACCAAGTTGTGAATATGACTTTTCGTATGTCAGCGGAATGTCCTGTTAGCGTATGTCCTGGCCCCTTAATTCCCCAGACTTAAACCCAATTGGGCATCTGTGTAAGCACCTCTATCATGTTCCTCCATCATGCACCCACCAGCAGCTGTCAGATGCACTGCAGTAATCATAGTTCCACATACCTGTGAACACCTTCCAGCACCTTATTGAGTTACTCTCAGCCCGTCTAGCTGCTGTCCGCGCTGCACACGGCGGTTACTCTGGATATTAACTGGTGGTCGCAATAATGTGACTCGACCGTGTATATACAGTAATCGCAAATATTAATATAAAACTGTATCTGACATTAACTCCAGGGTTTGTACAACCCCTGCAATCCTGGAAATGTCCTGGATTTTTTTCTCGCAATGAAAAAAAGAATTAGTCGAAAGTTTGGATTGATTGCATCGCTTTGTTTTAGCTCCCTGTGGCATTTGCTCATGATGACATCACTTGCTTTCATGGAATGTGAGGACTTGATGTAATCTCTTTCATCTCATGTGATGCTGGAGTGTAAGATGTTTGAGTGCCATATTTCCAGCAGCCTTGCTTTGTGGCATAGCAGTTGTGTGCAGTCGGAGTCACAACAGCATGTGGAAACCTCCCCGCTAGTCCAAGATGGCCGTTCATTCTAGCATGTGCTTACCTCTCTGAAGGAGATCGATATATGGTCACCAATGTGTGTGGAAATAAACTACTATGGAATAACAAATCTTCAGTGCCATGGCAAAAATTATTTGTTTTGTTATCATTTTACTGTGTTCCAGATTGCTTCATATAAGCTTTGCATTGAACAATTTTATTCGAGAAAATTTTGCAACTTCATTGAAGACACATTCAGGAACACTCTGTAACAGTGGAACCCATAGAACTCCATCAAAATTCTAAATGCATAGTGAATTTCAACCCAATTTGCAAAATATAAAAAACACTTTTTGATGAACTCCTGAAATAGCCCTGGAATTTAATTTTTGTAAATGTGTACATACCCTGTAACTCCCACTGTAATACACTGGTGTGCAAAAATTAAGGATGAAGAGGAGAAATTAGCATTACAGCAGAACTAGCTGGCAGAACGATCCGAAAGACCACTCAGGAGACAGATTAGGGTCGATGCGGTGGGGCATGCGCATATATGCAGCATGAGGGGGAGAGAGTGACTGAAGGGTATAAAGCACACAGGCGGTGTACGATCAGCAATTCGGTGAAAGCTATTGCACGGTGTACATCGGTTTGAACGACGTCGAGTTGTTGCCACTGTGTGATATGGCCAACAGGCAATCCAGTAGAAGACATCTGGATGATTACCCGAGGTCGCGTCATTGGGAAGTTAAAAGGTCAAAGTGTGACTAGTGTGGCCGAGGAATTCGGGATCGCTCACAGCATCGTTTCACGAGCTTGGAGAGCATTTCAAACGACAGGAACAGCTGTCCGAGAGTTCAGCTGTGATCGTCCACGAGCAACCATGGCGGCGGACGACCGGTATATTGTCCTACGGGCGAGAACAGACAGCGGGAGAAATCGCAAGGCGCATGCAACAGACAACTAACTGGACGTCCGTTATCGCGTTTTACCGTGGCGAGGAGGCTGCACAAAGGTGGTCTATTTGCACGACGACCAGTACGGTGTGTGCCATTAACGCCTGCTCATCGCAGACGGCGGTTTCTGTGGTGCGAGGAACACAAGAACTGGACACATCAGCAAATGGGGTCGAGTTCTCTTTACGGATGAGAGCCGATTGAGTCTGACGAGCGATTCTGGACGTATACACATCTGGAGAGAGCAGGGAACACACAATCACACCTCCAACATCATCGAAAGGGACCGGTTTGGTGGTGGCGGAGTTCTCGTTTGGGGCGGTATCATGCTTGGTAGCCGTCCTGACCTCCATATCTTCCAAGGAGGTTCAGTCACTGGTGTCCGCTATTGTACCGAGGTTCTGCCTCACCTGTGTCTGTTTAAGAGGTGCAGTAGGTCCTGAGTTCCTCTTCATGGACGACAACGCTACACCTCATCGTACAGTGGCTGTCTCAGAGCTGTTGGAGAGTTAAGGTATTCAACGCAAGGTCCCCGGACCTAAATCCAATCTAACATGGGAGACCCTTGGCAGCACGTGACCAGCCGCCAGCAACGATTCCGCAGCTGCGATTGGCGCTGCAAGAGGAATGGGCCGCGATGCCTCAACATCTCCTGACAACCTCGTCCTCAGCATGGACAGACGTTGTAAATCCTTCAACGCAGTCGGGTGATCATATCCCTTACTAAAGACTGGATTTTTCTTGGCAATCGCCTGTCACATGGCCGTTTCTATCTTCTGTCCAGTTGTGCTCGAAGCTACCTTTTCAATAAAGTGCCTTTGTATCCTTTGGATTCCTTGTTTGGACGGTTTTGCTCACTTGTCCCATATTCTTACATCTTGGGGATCTTATGGTATGATTTAAGTCGATGTGGAGCACATCGACTTAAATCATACCATAAGATCGTTACACTCGAAAAACCGTCTCGTCCTTAATTTTTGCACGCCAGTGTATATGTATGTTACTATGTATGACACAAAGCATGACATTGTATGAAATATTAAGATTAGGAATAAAAATTACAGTAAACTTTATTTACAAGAAAATGAGAATTTTTTACCATTCTAAGACTTACATTTTCGTCAGTTGAGCAGATGAATGAAACATTCAATATATATTCGTAATCACAGACCATATATATATATTCTTATATGGTCTAATGTGATTACGTGCCCACTGCAATTGACAACGGTGAACCGCTGTGAGCATAGCTACAGGAATGGGTCTGAGGCTGCGGAGACCCATATCCAAGAGTGTACGATGAAGTGAGAGTTCGGACACAGTCGGCCCTTCACCACAGTTGAAATTATGGATGTCAGCCATAGTAGCCCTGCTGTTGCTGCGGACAAGACGAGAAAGCCTGCGCTGACCTCCGTCATCAATGGGGCTTGGCTTTTGCTTAAGCTGCAGAAATACAAGGTGTCCGAATAATGACTGTGTACTGAATGTACGAATTGCAGTAATGTATTTGGTACCATGACTGTGCACTGAATGTACGAATTGCAGTAATATATTTGGTACCATGACTGCAACAGAAGATCCAGCAGTTCCCATAAATTACATAGTTGGGGTGATGCTGCTCGTACTCGTTTCTCCAATTCAAAACGTAAATGCTCGATACGATTCATGTCCAGCGAATTTGGGGGCCATGGCAATAAATGGGAATTCCTCTTCCTGTTCTTGGAATCATTTCTGATCCTTCGCAGTGGGGCATGAAGCAGTGTCTGGTTGAAAAACGCCATCTCCGCCAGGGAATATAGTCGCTGTAAAAGGGTATACTTGATCAGCCATGAAATTTTCAGGTTCGTGACAGCTGTCAGACTTTGCTTTTCAGGGATAATGGGTTCAAGCGTTCCCCAAGAAAGCATTGCCCAGACCATCACGCTCCCTCCAGCCGCATGGATCCCTTCCACAGTGCATCCAGGTGAAACGGCTTCCTTGGGTAAACGTCGCGTAAAAGCTCGTCCATCGACATGGTGTAAGAGGAAACGGGATTCGTTTGACCATGACACCCTTTTCCAGTCTTATATGGTCTAATGTGATTACGTGCCCACTGCAATTGACAACGGTGAACCGCTGTGAGCATAGCTACAGGAATGGGTCTGAGGCTGCGGAGACCCATATCCAAGAGTGTACGATGAAGTGAGAGTTCGGACACAGTCGGCCCTTCACCACAGTTGAAATTATGGATGTCAGCCATAGTAGCCCTGCTGTTGCTGCGGACAAGACGAGAAAGCCTGCGCTGACCTCCGTCAGCAATGGGGCTTGGCTTTTGCACGGCCATTGATGACAGGGGTCAAGTGTCACCTGTTTCGGACTATCTTTGATAGGTACTAACTACTGCATAGCTTGAGCAACCGACCTGCGTCGCTGTTTTGGAGATGCTCTTACTAAGACGTCTTGCCATAATGATCTGGCCTTTGTCGAAATCAGATAAATCCTTTGCTTTTCCTATGTCCAGACAAAACGAAATACCGACTGAGAGCGCTGACCCAGATATTATATATATCATTCGCGACCTGGGCGCTGATTGGCTGCCCGCACGCTTATTTGCATAACGCAGAGGTGGTTTCAATGTTTTGGCTGATCGTTGTATATCCCATAAGACTTGTTCTGCGTATCAGAAACGAAGTTGCAGTAGATTGAACGTAGGGGTTCAGGTGCGGCAGGGGGTGGGCGGGTGTGGGAATATGAAAGTGCCAGATTGAAGGTGAGGGTCGGCATGGGTGGGGTGCCAGATTATGGCTTTACAACGAGCACTTCCCTGGGGGAGGAAGTGCTCGTTGTAAAGCCATAATCAGAATATTCTCCGCAGTGCACGGAGAATATTCGGTGGTTCAGCATAAGGTAGTGACTTCTATTAGAGGTGGGCTTTTTTTAACAGTGGGTTTCCTGTCACAGTGGCAACGGTAACAATTCTACAGAAGTAATGGTAAATTTACGACTGTGTGACGGAGCTATAAAGAACTGCGATCCACCGTCTTACTTGTAACAGTAACAAAACCACTGCTTACGACAGGGGTGGTGCAATAGTAACACGACGAGTCACTGCCTCGCTTGTAACGGTGACAAAATCACTGTTACAATCGGTTCTCTTTAGATTCTACGTTTACGAGCGAACCATCTTAAGCGTGGGAAAAAGGGGAGACTGAAAGAAAGTTCACATCACTAGTGACCTCTATGATACTTCAGCAGAAGAGGAAGTAGATTGTTTAGATACGGTGACAGGGTAACCGGAACTATGACGTAGCAGTGATTTTCTACGCCAAGCAATGCTCAGACACGGCTAAAGGTGACATTGTTATCAGTGAATTTGGAGGGGCTTTTTTGTCACTGGTCGTAACGATGACAGTGATGTTTCAGTAATGGTTGCCACGTACCACTGAGGTGGCGCAGGGTTAAAACATCAAGTTGCAGCGATAAGCCAGGGTAGTTCAGTCGAGAGGATAAGCGGCTCCGGAGAGGGAAGACGTAGGTTCGAATCCCACCACTGGTAAAAAAGATTTTACGCTACATTGGCCCCCGAACAAAAATGAATCTCCTGGTCATTAGGTTCGAGAAAAACGTGTGATGTTCCTTCCACAGATCGTCTGGAATTAATGAGAATTCCTGCGTCAACGCTTCGAAAAATATGTTAATATGATGCTTCTTTCGCACATCTTCAGGAATTAATCAGAATTCCTTCTTCTACAGCGAGCTACATCAAGCATGGTTTGCCGACTGACCCGGAAACCCACGATTTCGTCCCAGCCTTTTCTCAAGGGGGAATTATGACGTACCTACCTGAGCGGTGATGCACATGTCAAAACGGCAAGTTGGAGCGATAAGCCTTTGAGAACGAACCTGCTCCGCGGCTGGGAGACGTGGGATGGAATCCCACCACCGAAAAATTTCGGTTTTTATGCTACACGGTGGCAAAGGAACAGTGAGGAGATTTCCGTTCCATCTCTAACTCCGACACATTTACGTTGAGGTTTTCATGAAAATAATTTGTACTATAAGAACATTCTCACTCCGGTTTGTTAAATAGAAAAAAATATATAATGGAAAGTATTTTAAATTTTCATGACAGTATTGAAAGTACGGAGAAAGAAAAGTTACACAATCTGGCAAATACACCACTGTTAATAGAAATTGCAACACCATGAAGAAATGCCCGGATTTGTACGAAATTTGGAGGGTGGATAGGGCACCATGAGAGATGCAAATGATTACAATTGTAGCGCACATTCAAATGTGAGGTGTGCGCAACGACATCGGAAACGTCACACAATAGGGTATAAAGGAAGGCGTACAGAGAGCAGGTTTTTGAACTTGCTACTGCTTAACTCTACCGGACGCAGTTGTTAACATGTAAACATGCACGAGACAACCGTACGAACACTTGACGGAGTTTGAAAGAGGTAAAGTTGTTGGACTCAGAGAAGGTTGTTTATCATACCGTGATATTGCTGCACGCGTTAGGCGTAACGCAACTACCGTTATGCGTACAAGGTGTCAATGAAGGTTCTACGCATCGTCGTGCAGGGTCTGGAACTCGAAATCGCCCGACTGAAAGGGGAAGACTGGCACTTGCACCGTATGGCAGTGACGTCGCGCACAACACCATCCACGACACTAGTGCAGCAATGGAGGATGGCCACACATCGTCCGATGTCTGCAAACACTGTCTGTCGTCGATTGCTGCAGAGAGGCCTCGTTGCTCGCCGTCCATTACTGCGACTTCCCTTGACTCTGAACCATAGGCGCCAGCGATTACAGCGGTGCCGCGAACGTCGAAACTGGAATGCTGAATTGGATCATGTTGCGTTTTCGGACGAGTCCAGATTCAATCTAATGCATCACGACGGGCGAATCCTTGTTTGCAGATACCGTGGTGAATGGCATCTGGAAAGCTGCATTGTGCAACACCACACCGGTCCTATGCCGAGCGTGATGGTCTGGGGCGCTATCGCGTTGCATTCACGCACTCGCGCCTACTATGCATCATAGGCACATTAAACAACCAACGCTACATCACGGAAGTATTGGAAGCGGAACTTCTACCCTTCCTTCAGACGATCAAGGGAGCCGTGTTCCAACAAGACAATGCACGACTGTCCAAGACGTACTCGTGTGAGGTCGGTTATCACCACTCATGGTGGATTTACTTATTACTAATTTTTTGGACTTCCTGATCACGAACCGGTATGTAATTGTGATCGTTTGCAGCTTGTACCATAACTAATCACTCCCATAAATTTCATTGTGATTGCTTGTTTCTTTCGTGGTGTTGCAATTTCTGTTAACAGCAGTGTATATTTAGGCTTGCGTTGCAAAGCAGTTACACGGAGTCTGCCGGAATTCGCGCTCACGTGACCAGCTTTTCGGGGAATCAAAGACACGCTCTTCCTTCAGGGTTATTCCATTGTTGAACGTGGACTAAACAAACTGTGAAATGCTAAGTTTTGACGTAATTCACCTTTTTTGGAGAACAGATGGGCTCTCTGAAATAACAACTTTGTCACTTAAGTTTTATTTCATCAAGGTTACTCGAATATCTGTCGTGACTTAGATTAAAGCGTGCCTTTCAATGTCAATTGCTTTGTCGAGCATTTTGAAGGAAGAAGGAAAATGCTGCTGCCTGTTGTGTAAATTTTATCTGTTATAAAAGCTTCGTGCACATGCGAAGTCCTTTATCGGCTGTAATTTAGAAGAGCGCCCCATCAAATTCACCCTTGCTAGGCATATTACTCTTCTCCAAACAATGCAAAAATTGTGCCTGTTCACGTTCGTATTGGGCTGTCTCACCGTAGTAGCAAAATGTCAGGAATCAGGAGGGGGTGATTCCAGTGCAATTTCTAGACTCTGGGAGAGTTTTAAACAGCTTGTTAGAGACGTGGCAAAGTCAGTCTCAGAAATATGTAGAGAAATAAGAACCGTGTTTTCGGAACAATTGGAGGCCGTCGGAAAATGGACTGAGGAGAGGTGGAAGCGATTACAAAAGCAGATGTATAAATGGTTAGATTCGCAGAAAATGTCAGATGAAGACAGAAAGAAAATGGAAAACTACATTGCAAACATGCCGATGCCAACAGAAGCTGGAAAGTAATTCAAAAACACTGATGCTGGTATAGCAACAGAAATAAGAGTGTGGACTGCCTTCCCCAATTCGGAAAAGCGGTTCCTCTTTATTTCTTTTTGTATCAATGGGTGAAAAAACTGTGCCAAGCCTACGACTTATATTAATAATAATTCACGTACAACTTTATAACCGGATTGGTGAATTTTCCCTGTGAGTTACTCTTTCGGAGTGGCTTTGCTATCAATTTTTTTTTTTTTTTTTTTTTTTTTTTTTTTGTTGGATGGGCAGTAAAGTACGTTTACTTCCGATGTACAAAATGTTCAACCATTTATAATTTTTCGATTATTTACGACAGTCTTTTCTCCTGATGTATCTTTTTTGTCAAAGCAGTCTCAATATTTCCAGAATATTAGAGGTGGATGGAATGAATACAATTTATGCGAACTTTAACACGAAATATGTAGTGTGTGCAACTGGACTGGATCTGCCAAAACCGAAAATGTTATGATGAAATGGATTGCCCTATATCGTTTACAGAGAAGCAAAAATAATTGAAACAACGTCAGAACCGAAGATGTAATGATATAATGGCTTGTCCTACATCGTTTACAGATAACCAAAATAATTGAAACAACGAAATTTGTAGCCTCGAAATAAAAGAAAGGTAATGATTTCATCTCTTGATTTTAGATTTCATATGAGCTCAGAAAAAAACGCAAAAGTTATTCACATTTCTAGAGAGATCAGGGGCAGAAATGATTTATTTCTCTTTTTAGTTCAAATTATTTTAAATTACATATTTTGGTTCATGTAAGCAGATGATATCATTAACGTGCTGCTAAACGTCATTAATAGCCATAGAGCTGAATCACTAGATATTCACCTCATCATAATGACTCTTTAAAATTGGCACATATACGTACGTATACTCGTAACCTCGACGATCTTCCAGACTATACCAACTGCATTTTATATACGAACTTATAGTAATTAAAAACATTTAAAATTTTAAGAGCATGTCAAGGGTGCATCCAGAGAGGGGGCGCGAGGATCGCCCCCTCAGGAACCAAGGAAAAGCTTTGATTTGTTAGGTTTTAATAACAAATTGAATATTTTTTCGTAAAAGAAGGTATTACTTAAAAGTATATTACTTTCGTTAATTAATTGGAAGAATTTATCGACATACTAAGAACACTTTTTCATTTTGCGGGAAAATATCAGAAAAAAGCAGCCCCGGTATAGCGCATTGGTCTAAGCGATGACTTCTGATCATTCGTCCGAAAAGGAGTCCGGGTTCGAATCCCGATGAGGCATGGATGTTGTGTTTCTCTTGTGGCCCTGGCTCTCTCCCTTCCCTGGGACCAGTGGCCCTAAATTAGGGACGGGCGACCGCTTATAGCCCACTGATTTGCTCACGGTGGTCGTTCAACCTCCAATAAAATAAAATATATATATTTCAGAAAGTTACCTGGATATTCCCGACACTTGCTCCCCTCCCTCTCACGAAAGTCTTGGATCGGCCTCTGGAGCATGTTACTGTGAAAAGCCCTTATGTAACTGAAATATTTATTTTATTATTTTAATTACTAAAACGGCATAGTGAGAACACTAATGTTTTTGAGTAAATAATGTGAGTAAAGTATTCACGTTATTTACTAAAAAGCACCACCGGTCCTTGTAAGAAGTTTTTTCTTTTTACCCTCCCCCCTCCCACACACACAAATTGAAAACTACTTACTATTTTCAAATCATAAAAATTCGAATACTTAAAATTACTTATTTCTTTAATTGAACCATAATAATTATCGAAGTTGTAGATATCACTCATTTTTGAAATGGAGACACGGAAATCTTGTCGAATTTCAGTTTGGAAAATCTTGGTAATAAGTTTTATTAGGGGCCTTAAGGAAAAAACTCCTGAGCCTGCAATGTTCATTCATTCTGTACATATTTTCTCAAAGACTATTACGTTCTGGTCTTCAAAATTTTGAGCGCAAATAAATATAGTCGTTAGCTAATATATACATTAGCTGTGATTTCAAAATATAGTAAAACCTGTTTGCGGTGGAACCGGCATATAACGGAAACCTGCCCAAAACGTTTTTTTTTTTTTTTGTTTTGTTTTTTTTTGTCCCGAAACGAAAGATAGAAAGTTACATACTATTTAACCTGTTTAAAACAGAACCTGCCTAACGCGGAAACGAAAATGACAAAAGAGTAAATGAACCTTTTAAAAACGGAAAGTTCCCAAATTTTCCCTTTTTCCCTTGCCGTTGACGGGACATTACACGATAAAATGTAATGACGAATTCACACGGAACAAATTTGCTTCAAGGTTCTTTAACACACAAGGTTGTGCCTGTAAGACACTTGTAACGCTTTCTTTCCCTTCGGTGCTGTGCGGACGTAGTGGTCTGAGAACTTCAGCTGTCTTACAAACTACTGGTTTGGTGCACCCGCAAATGTCATTTGACTCTTGTTCAAAGCTCTGTATTTTCTTTTGCTTCATGAATAATTTTATTGTATTTGCACTAAGTAGAATAGCTCAGTTTGTGGTAAATAGTTTATTCTTTCGAGATGCTATGTATATATCAGATGGGGGAGGGCTAGGGGGCTGCAGCAACGGGCCCCGCATTTTCAAGGGGCCCCAGAATTATGCAGTATGCTTGAAGAATTCACAGAGTTCTAAAGTTATATTTGTTTGTTTGTTTGCTTGTTTTTGCCGATAGCACAGCAGAAACTATAAGAAATTGCCTTATGAAAAAAAACATTCTCTTTCTTTTTACTTTTTTAAGAGTCTACGGCAGGGACGTCGCTAGACTTCGAAATGAGAATGGGCGAAGGGTGGACGAGCATTATTTTTGCTGGGGCAAGCTTGACAACAATTTTTTTTTTTTTTTTTTTTTTACGAAACACTGAAATGACTAATTTTAAATGCTTTTCACTACCCACTACAAAGGAATTCGTGCAATCCTTCTCCACTCGACCTGAACACACACACACACACACACACACAAAAACGCGGTCGCGCGGGTCTGACATGTTACGCCACTGGTGTAAGATATAATTGTTACTAGAATATCGCCTTCAATTATTTTGCTTGTTCTAAAATGCATTGTCTTAAATTGCTTTTCAAAAGTTTGCATTTTTGCTTACGAAAATCGTACTGTACTTGAACAATTTAAAGGAAAATGTCGGGTTTTTTTTATCTAAATCAGATTTTAATATCGTGCCATGCAGACATAATACCTCTTCCTTCCCTAACTTCCTTCCTTCAAGCCAGCGACTTTGTCTTGCACTCCTCGTCTACAAAGCAGTCTTCGGCCACTTCTTGCACTTTCACTGTCCCGGGGCACTTTTAATAGCGCTGGTGTAGCTTTAGACTCTACTTTCCGTGTTGAAATCCCGTCTTTTGTAAAGAAAACAAACAGCAGAGCAATTAGTAGTGATTTCCTCAGTGAATTCTTATCCACCCTCCTCATTAGAGTCCTGGCCATACAAACATGAAAAAGAGTCTAAGGAATTGGAAGAGTGGACAACAATTGATTTTCCATGGCCCTGCAGATGCTATTTTGATAACCTTCCTGCGGAGACGAAAACAACGCACATCCTAGGGGGAAATACGTAGATCTACATGATATAAAACACAAGGTTTATTACTTGGAAAGTCTAGATTATATTTTAAAGTTAATTATATTGAAAATGATATAAAACATAAGGCACGTTTTGAGCGGGGTGGGCGGCAGAGTAGGCAAGACAAATTTTAGGGTGGGCTCAAGCCCACCCTCGCACCCTTTGGCGACTTTCATGGTCCACAGAAAGTATAGTTGCCCCTATTTTTTTTTTTTTCTGTTTTTTTTTATTGGAGGTTTAACGACCACCGTGAGCAACTCAATGGGCTATAAGCAGTCGCCCGTCCCTAATTTAGGGACGCTGGTTCTAGGGAAGGGAGAGAGCCAGTGCCGTAAGACAAACAAAACATCCATGTCTCACGGGATTCAAACCCGGACCCCGTTCGGACGAATGATCAGAGGCCATCGCTTAGACCACTGCGCCACCGGGGCGGCTGCCCCTAGTTCATCCTCAAGTCTTAAAAGCATTACAGATGTTTTTTGTACACATCTGTAATTGGGGGAAATTTTCACACCAAATTTTCATCGTTTGAATCATGACATCATATTATTTGTCCACTACTTCGATGTAATTTCAACAAGCTGAAGCCTGGGGTTGGGGGATTAAAGCAGAACTGAACTAGTATCCATTTTTTCAACCATGCATTTTTACATTTTATAACATAACGCTTTTTAAGTTATGTATGATTTGTTGTGTTAATGTTCCAAATGTCCGGCTGAATAGATGTTAAACGAAGAGTAAATGCGATGCAACTAATTGTACCGGATAGCTCACGTTAAATTAAGGTTTTACGGCCAGATGAAACATATACAGAAAGTCACATCACTTACGTACACTTTTTATTGATTCAGCAAATTTAAGCCAAATCCACAACGTACGTAGCACGGCGAGGTACACCCACAACTTCACCTATCTTAATTAGCTGTCGTACAATCAAACTCAGCAGTGATCTAACATTTCCACTCACAAAGCAACTGCTGCATCGTATTTTTATCTAATGTTCTTATCACATACATACGTCACTCTCGTTCCGACCTCAGATTGTTGCCAACGTCATTCTCGTTTGGGGAAAAAGACATCACGTCAAGGTTTGAAAATATCTAACAGAACGAACTCAAGTTTACATAGAAAAAGACAAAAGGAAAGTTAAAATAGAATATACGTTACAATTTTCTTGCTGACATGAATCATGAGAGATATTTCCTATCTGAGGTTGAGAGACCCGAACCCTCAGCGCTCTGCGCCTTTTGTCAGGTGAAAAAGAGAAATATTAGATGTTTGGGAACAGATTTCCCTGATAGAATAGTACGAAAGAAAAGTATGGAAATATTAGAGGAGAGGGAGTAGACGGTAACCCGTTAAGAAGTGAAGTTGTAAGCTGCCCTACATACTTACCTGTAACAACAAGCCATTTCAAGTGCTATTTCTCTCCGCAGAAAAATGCCCGGTACATCTGTGCCACAGAAGAGCACAGGGGGAAAGGAAGGAAAGGACACGGGAGAGGGGAACCTGGAAAAAAAAATCATCACACACAGAACATCTTTCCCAGAGAAGAATCGTCTTTGAACTCCGGGTAAGACAAAACTGGCCATTTGCTCAGTGTTGCTTGCCAGCCAATGAGAGAAAAGATTTTTCCCCATTGGTTTACAGAATTTTTTCACTGGTTTACTTTTGTTGATTCTTGACAGGCATGTCAGATTAACCATAGCTGAGGTGGTGTGATCACAAAGTTACACCGATCGAGGTTTCAGGTGCAACATTTTGCTCGGCTCTTAAAAGGGCCTTTTTTTTTTTTTTTTTTTGTTTTGTTTTTTTAATTAAGGAAAAACAACAACAAATTTTAACATAAAAGGCAAGACCAACAATACCTTGTTTTTTTTTGTTTTTTGTTTTTTTTAAGGGCAGAGATATTTAGTACAAAAAGATAAATCTTTTATGCAACATTTTGCTCGGCCCTTAAAAAAGCCCTTTTTTTTTTTTTTTTTTTTTTCTCATTTTAATTTAACTAGGTTTCTTCACATGGGTGAAGTATGTTTTCAAAACAGAGTACGGCTCTTAGAGGATCCCACCCCCCCTTTTTTTTTTCTTTAACGAGATTAATTCACATGTGTGAAGTAAATTTGCAATCAGAGTAAGGCCCTTAAAAGAGCCTTTTTTTTTTTTTTTTTTTATCAGAAATTCTTCATAGGTGAGAAATAACCTCTAAACCTAGTCCCAATTATTGTTATTTTTTTTGCTAGGGTAGCTGTGAATTGGGTTAAAAAATTCTGTGAATTGGTTTACAGAATTTTTTCACAGGTTTACTTTTGTTGCTTCTTGACAGGCATGTCAGAGTAACCATAGCTTGGGGTGGTGTGATCACAAACAGAGTAACCAAAGCTTGGGGTGGTGTGATCACAAAATTACACCGATCGAGGTTTAAGATACTCGTTTAGAGTATGCAACATTTTGTCGGCCCTTAAAAGAGCCTTTTTTTTTTTTTTTGTTTTTTCATCAGAGAAAAACAACAACAAATTTTAAAATAAAAGGCAAGACCAACAATACCTTGTTTTTTTTTTTTTTAGGGGCAGAGATATTTAGTACAAAAAAGATAAATCTTTTATGCAACATTTTGCTCGGCCCTTAAAAGAGCCTTTTTTTTTTTTTTTTTTTCTCATTTTTAATTTAACTAGGTTTCGTCACATGGGTGAAGTATGTTTTCAAAACAGAGTACGGCTCTTAGAGGAGCCCACCCTTTCTTTGTTTTTTTTTATTTAACGAGATTAATTCTCATGTGTGAAGTAAATTTGCAAATCAGAGAAAGGCCCTTAAAAGAGCCTTTTTTTTTTTTTATCAGAAATTCTTCATAGGTGAGAAATAACCTCTAAACCTAGTCCCAATTATTGTTATTTTTTTTGCTAGGGTAGCTGTGAATTGGGTTCATTTCTGGAACTTTATTTAAGATAGTTTTTGGCCTTTTATAACTGTCAGTTTCATTGACAGTATAGTTAATGGCCGCTCTGACCAGAGGATTAGGATGAATCTTAGCTTTTTCATAGTATCTGTAAGCTAAGTCATACATCGTGTAATGGATGGAATTAATATTTAGCATGCTTCGGATAGCATGGTTTGAAGTTCTTCCATCAAGTCCAACCATATATCGTAGGGTTTTATTTTTGAAATGAGGTAATCTTATTTTTCTGCTGTTTGTTGCAGTTACCCCAGATAGGACAGGCATAAGTAATAACAGGGCTGATACAGGCTTTCCATATCAAAGTTTTGTTTTTCCTGCTAAGCCTTTTATTTTTTATTATTGGCTGGAGACTTCCTCTGATCTTAAGGGATTTGGACACAGTTTCTTTAATATGCTTGTTCCAGTTTAGGTTGTGGTCCATAAAAAGTCCTAAATATTTAACATCATTTACCCAAGGTATTTTTTTATACATTTCTATTTCAAAGTCTGGATTGTGATTGCATTTAATCCTAGAAAATAGAATTGCTTGAGTTTTTTCGGTATTGATTTTAATTTTCCAATCTAAGAAATATTTCTCAAGTTTTTCAACATAATGTTGCAACATGAAAGTTGCTTGATTTTTATTTTTGGAAGTATAAGCGAGTGCAGTGTCATCATGGGATACACACTTCCATATATATATGACAGGGATACTTTTACGGCTTCCTCGTCATATTTTGGGAATGTTTTATCCTGGGTATTATTTTAATTCGGCCACCCATAGTCAATACCTGGATGTGCTATTAAAACTGGGACTCCAAAATACTGTCCAGCCCCGGGACAGTATTTTGGAGTCAAAATACTGTCCAGCCCCGTCTCCTTAAGAGTACTATGTAAACAGAGGAGACTTTAGATCTTTTGGGGCCCTAGGCGCTAAAAGGTTCAGGGGCCCCCTCCTCCTTCTTATCCCTTCAGAAATTTTCATCCGTCAGATTAACAAAAAAAAAAAAAAAGAGGGGGGGGGGGGGAGTCAAGGAAAATGTTTTTACACTTTTTTAAAATGCCATCACTTCCTATTATTAGAACGTTCTGTAAGAAACAGTGCTATAGTGTAAAATTTTTGTCTGTCCGTGCACATCGAACTTTTTGATTTCAGAGATATTTCAAAAATTATTTTTGCGGCTAACAGGAAATCAATGGATATTAAGTTTGGCGCTTTTAATATCTCATATACTTCATGCACTGCAGTTATCATAAACAGAATTTTGAGGCTAATAGGGAATCAATGGATGTTAGGTTTGGCACTTTAAATACCCGTATCCCATTTATACCTGCACTGCAGTTATCAGAAACAGAAGCACACAAATTAAATGCAAAAGATCCGGTTTGAAAATGGAAAAGTAGGAACTGCAGGTTTTGAGTAAGAGTAGCATTGAAACTTTTTATTGCTTTTTTCAAAAACTAGTTTTAAGTCGATTTAAGAAATAGAAAAGGTGAGAATACTTGATAATTATCAGTATTAAACAAAGGGAGCAGAAAGGAATGAGAAAATGTTGTTGCAACACAATATAAATTACTTTTAACACTATTAAATAAGATATTGTGATATTCTCAAATTTCTTTATTTTTTTCAGCCTAAATATTAATAACTCTTTTGGTTTAAGATGGTTTAGAGGGATTAGGGCCGAGAAAGAACTTGATTGTCCTAAGAAGAGTTATCCTGTGAAGAATATTTCTTTCTTCATTGATTATCCTACCACGAAGGAAAGAAACTATTAACGGCAAACACGCCCGATCATCAGGAAAGTTTTTATAAGTACTCCTCATCGCAACTTGGGCAGAAGGTGGGAAGGTTCCAACACAGATGTGTTCCCTTGGCTGGAAGTACCATGAAAGCAATTTATAGCACAGCAGGCCAGTTAAGAATTCGCCTTAAACAATGAAAAGTAGGGGAAGCGTGAATACCTTCTTTACCAACCACTAAAAGGAACTCAAAATTATTTTAAACCATTCCTTTCAAAAAATAAGTACATCGATAAGAAATCGAAAATTCGGAATATCAGCAACAGCAAGAAAAAGTGTTATTATTAATATGAGAAAGTAAAATATCAATTGACAATACAAAGTACTCGCTTTAAGGATTGATTTGCTTTGGTCTGTGAAAACCAAAACTGAAAATCCAATTATATGTTTTCGGGGCTCCTGAAATAGCGAGGCCCTAGGCGCCGGCCTAGTGCGCCTAGCCGGAAATCCGCCCCTTTATATAAATATATATTCTTATGAGTTCGGTCTGCCTCTCGAATTCTTCAACAAGTGGTTGGATTGTGTGCTTTGTGACTTTCGTCACCAGCTTGTTAAACTGACACGCACTAAGGTTTGCACCCAACAACCACATAACCTATCATTGATTAATTCACAAATTCGTTCACTCCAAAAGTTATTCACTGTTTCCCCAGTGGATGAAAACTACCACTAATTTTGTCATTGTCTGCAAACAGTTTTACCAGAGTCTTCTATTGCAGGAAATGAATACCACGGACACATACACCCCAGCTTCTCAAAACCGTAAAGATGTTGTTAAGAAAATCATTGCTCTAAATAAACGGATTAAGCTCACTGTATCTAACATAAATTTTCCTTTTGTTTATTCCATTCCAAAGTCCATAAGAAGCCTTTTTCTTTTCTGTTTATAACTAGTGGACGCAACTGTTACAATAGTAAAGCGGGTGTGTTGCTTCAGAGGAACTTGTCTGTAGTGCTTCGTAAACTAGATTCAACCTGGATCATCGGGAACAATGACAGAGTTTTAGAAGCGTTGAACTCTTCAACAACTGTCTCATCTGTTGATACCTGCGATTTTAAAAACCTGTTCACTTCGATTTCATTGAAGGGTTTATGGCAGGTAGCCTTAAATTTACACACGAAACAATTTTGTTACCGTGGGCGATGGGCTGTACCTCCAAACTCGTGGTATTCCAAATGGGCAGTCGCTTCTCAGGTGGCATAGCCAACTTTTATCGGCACTATTTTGAAGAAAGATTTACTGCTGCTTGTCCTTTGCCTGGTATCGTTCTGAGGTATGTTGATGACATTATTATCATTAACATGCCGGACTTTTTGCGATGCGCTGCTGACTTGTATCCTGGGGACCTCACCTTAGAAAAAACCAATAGCTCGTCTACTTGCGTTTGTTACCTCGATTTGGAGGTGCAGGTGGACGAGGGGGGATGGGATTTGGTGAATCTTTACGATAAAGGAAATGCTTTTGATTTCGATATCATTCACTACACACATTGGTCCTCAAACATTTCTAAAGAAGTACATCGTAACTTACTTCTTTCTCAATTCCACAGAATAGCAAAAATATTTTAAACACAGGTTTTAATGATAAAACATCTTAAAACACTTCTAACTAAATAGCAATTTAACAACTTTCCCATAAATTTTTGAAAACATTATTTAAAACATTTAATTCTGAATTTCAAAGAGTTTCAAATTACACACCGACATGCTTTACTAATAATACAGGACCTAACAATATTAAGTAAATCAAGCAATACAAAGTGCCATCTGGTAGGTCCCTAGTGGCTAAAGATTTTCATTTACATACACAGTTTTGCATCTCGTCATCTCGTACACTTTTTTGGCTTGCTAGGATGTTATTGAACCGCGACCACTTCTTTTACGATTCAGTATATACACTATCTACCAACAAGTAATTGGACACCCCTGCAATCGACGATATCTGCGGTCCTGATACACGTTACGGCTGCCGCCGTTAAATATCGTGTGGGAAACAACAACGCAACCAGCCACATGCAAGATGCCACGCAGTTCGGAGCTCTCTGATTTCGAGAAAGATATAATCGTCGGGAATCACAGAAATGGCTGATCCATACGTGACGTATCCAGCGAGTTGAAGTACCCAAAATCGACAGTGGCTTACGTGAGTGGCAAGTGGAAGATGAGAGGTGACTGTCGGAATGTGCCCCGACCCGACAGACCCACAAAACTGGGAGTTAGAGACCGACGGGTGCTGGCCAGAGAAATTCGGAAGAACCGCACCAAATCGATGGGCCACATCCGCGAGAAGTTTCAACAGGCATCCGGGAGTGTTCTTTCGATGAATACCATCCGTAAGGAAGCCCATCTGTTCGGTTATCATGCACGTGCTGCCGCCCACAAGCCTTTGATCACCAAGTCCAAGAGCGCTGCTCGGCTAACGTGGTGCAAAGAACGTCGACAGTGGACCGTTGAACAGTGGAAACAGGTTCTCTGAAGCAACGAATCAAGGTTCACCCTCTACCGTTCGGATGGCAGGGTCTGGGTTTGGCGTCTGCGTGCAGAACGCCTCCTGCCGGAATGTATTGTGCCAACTGTGAAGTTCGGCGGCGGTGGAATTATGCTATGGGGTGCTTCTCCTGGTATGGCACGGGACCGTTGGTCGCAATTCCTGGTAGACTCAACGCCGAGACCTACTGCACCATTTTGGATGACCATGCGCTTCCTACGTTGTGGCAGTTTTACGGGTGGACCCTTGTTACATTCAGGATGACAATGCCACCTGTGATGTTGCGAGGTCCACCATGGCTTGGAATGGGGACAATGAGGTTAATCGAATTGACTGGCCTGCGCAGAGCCATCACCCCCTAATAGCTTAGCAGGCCCGCGCACCGGTTTGTGACGTCACTAGAGTAGTCCATAGCCGCGGAGAGGGAGCATTACGGCGATGTGCGAAACGAACGCGTCTTTACGTACACCAACTAACCAGGTCGTGCGTTCTTTTAGAGTTTTACTGCATTTAAATAAGAACTTCTGTGTTAGTGTTTAAATAACTGCAGAGTTAACCCATTTGTTTTATAATCTTTTAAAATACAGAAGAAAAAGGAATTACAGCGTAAAATTTAACGTAGCAATCATTTCGAGTTGAAAGGATAAGCAAGACAGATTCGTCAACTTGATGCAAGCATCGCTGTCATTTCACTGGAAGTGATAAACCATTCCTATAATCGAAATTATAAACTGTTGTAGTTTCACTTGAAGTTATAGTGTCTTTATAGTTAACCGAATGATTCCTGTACTTGTGAACAAATCGTTCTTGTACTTGAAAGATTAGTTTAAGGGTCCATTACGAAGTATCGCCGTCGTTTCAAAAGATGTCAATTGACTAATTTAAGGAATCAGATTTTTCATTCATTGCAAACTTATGACTGAAAATTTTAGTAATGAAATAATTCCTTTAGTGAAAATGTATTTTCACATCAGACAGTAACGAGCAATTTATGTGCAATCCGTGATCACTAATATATAAAAAAAGGTCAAGAAAAACTGAATTTTTTTCTGTGTTTTTTAATTATTACCAAAGGCTCAATAAAACCCTTTTTAACATACATACATTGAATTGCTGCTTGATCCACTGATTGCATGAAATAAATTAAGATTTCAAGAAAATTATGCAATTGCTACATTATTAAACGTACAATAATGACATAACAAGTTTTTCTTAATTTTAGTACCATCTAGTTACGTGTTTGGACAACTTCATTTTGATAAGCAAATATAAAGTTTATAATTTTTGTCTTCCAGAGCACTATTTCAAAAAAGTTACCTTGTCAAAGTTCAACACACCTGTATTAAGTATATTAGTAGCATTAAGCAAAACTATTTGGATCCACAATGTAAGCATTTCTTTTTATCTGGAAAAATACAAGTAACTTATTGGCAGAAATTTCCTGAAATTTTATTTTCAAGAAGTATTCAGGAAAACTGCCAATGTACAAATAATTATGGTTGTGTAGTTCTTTGGGTATTACAAACACAATTTAATTATGTGTCCGTTAGCTGTTCCTTGAAGAATTTCAAAGACACATTTCTAAGAAAATCTGAAATTTGTTCCAATAATTTCTTAAAGTATTTTTACAGATAATTATTATATTTTTTGAGAACCTGACAAATGCACATGCAGTTATTGTACTGAATAAATCTAAGAGATTGTTTTGGTACTATAGGATGTATTTTAAAAGATGTACATGTCTCATTATAAATTGACTAACTCGATGTACCATTTTCTCAGAAACTATAAAAAGCAATGGTATAAAATTTTGCACAGATGTTTTGTCATTACTAAAGCTATTGAAAAAGATTGTTTTTTCCTTTTTTTATGATTTTGGTTTCGAAATAAATTCTATGAAGGATTGGAGAAGTTTATCCCCATACTAAGATTAACACCCACCCCCACGTTTGGAAGCACACTTTCCAGTAGTTATCGGATAATATGAGATATATTAGTTCCAGTTATTATAGCTGTAGCTTGTAAAGACACAGTGCAGCAAGTCTGGAAACAGATGTCTAGATAAATGAATAAAAAGTTGATCTCTCATTTTAAGCAAATGTTTTCAAAAAAAAAAAAAAAAAAAAGCGAGTATATATTTCTACTTGTATTTTAAAAACCTTGTTTGTTTAGAACATAGTTTCTACAATATGTGGATTCATGTTTGATCCAGGTACTTTTTTTCCCTTAAAAATAACAATATCCAAGGCTTAAAAATACCATGCCAGAGATGCCCAGAGCATGTAAATCATTCGCCTGGGCAGGTAAATAAAAAATCTAATTGCCTGTGCATGGCAACTAAATTTTAAAATAAAAAAGTTTGAAATAAAATTTCCTACTACACAAGAAAAAAAGATAGTCATCACATGTCGTGTTTCATGTCATTGTTAATTAATGGAAGTTGTATTATTGTTATGAAGTACCAAGGAAAGAGCAATATCACATCTTTAATTATGTTATGTTTTACGCCCAGAAATCGGAAACCATATGTAGTTTTGCTCCAAATTTTGTTTATAATCAACAACAGGATGCATGCCTCATGTTTAGTGACAAAGGGAGAAAACTTTAACAAAAGGAGCATGGCAGAATCACTAAATTTCCGAAACACCAGTTTCATCTTCGTACCATTTCATAGCAATTTTAGCATTAGCATATTAAAAATTGATATACACACTTTTGTGCATTGAACATTTGTAATACAGACCATTAAAATGGAAGTGCAAACATGTTAAAACAGATCATATTTTTAACTTAAAAAAAAATTAGGGTTCTGGTTTGTTATCTTAAAAGATAAATTTTCCTGCGCATCCAGCTTTTACTATCTGGGCAAGTAAATAATTTCTTGCCCAGCTAGTAAATAAACACCTAAAAGTTACATGCCCAACTGGGCACGTGGGCATGTAACTTTTTCCATATTTTTCAAGCCCTGATATCTATAGATTTCTGATATATTTAAAAAGAATATGATTAGTATCTTTTGGAAAACTACTGATTTTGCTTTAGCCAGCTGCTTTCACTATGCAAAGTGTGAAATTACTCTTACTAATTAAAATAATTACTTGAACAATTTAAAACATATATCTAGTCGCCTTCCTTAATCTCCTGAGTGTGATAACCGTTTTGACACTTAAGCAACAAAAACAATGCAAACCAGAGTTCCACTTACCCTAGAGTTCTTCGTCACTTGAAAATTTTCTCGCTTAATTGCTGTAATCCATTTTCTCTGAGAACCTCCCCATTAGTAGGGTATTCGAAGACGCTTACGCGTGGTCCATCATCATAATTACCGCGACAGTGCGGTACACAGCACTTAAAAGGCATATTGATTTTACTTCTGATGCTGTTTTTCCTAAAAATATTCCTTTATGAAAATAAATTTGACGACGACCACGCACATCGACAGTTAGGCTTACACAGAGTGATCAGCACATGCATGCTCGGCCACCCACCACGGATATCAGCCTACTCTCCTACGTCATGCAGCTTCCGGTGTTCGGTGCGCGGGCCTGCTAAGCTATTAGGGGTGATGGCAGAGCCCGGACCTTAACCCTATCGAGCACCTCTGGGACGAGTTGGAGCGTCGACTTAAGGGGTGCCCCCACCGTCCGAAATCGGTGAAGGAACTGACCTGTCTTCTCCAAGCCGGGTGGAAGAAAATACCGCTAGCCGTCGTTCAACGCCTGGTTGAGAGTATGCCCGGAGGGTCGCAGCTGTAATCGCCGCTCGTGGAGGCTCCACCAACTATTGAAGGTGAATAAACTTCGTTTGCCTTTGCTATCACAGGTCTCCAATTACTTGTTGGTAGGTAGTGTATTTGTGTTCTTGTTGATCGTCGGTCTAGTGTTTAGTTTTCATTCGTGGCGTTGACCTCTTTGGTCTGCCGGTAAGCCTTTTGTTTTATCTTTGTTTACATTATTGCTTCATGAGTTCTTAGGTCTGGTTTGTATTTAGTCTGGTGGCCTTGAGAGCATGACCAACCGATATTTTTGGTTCTCCTTGTTGTTTGTTGGTACTAGAAAGGCCACTCGCGCAGGTTGATGGTCTCCTGATAACGGTAACCTGTTTTTTGTTTTATATTTTTTGTTTTTCAATTCTGAACTTCAATTATGAATTCAATTTTGTATTTTCTAAAATTTGTTTCTTTAAATTCTATTAATTCTTAAAAATTCATTCTATATATGCTACTACATGAGGTATAGCTGCCTTTGGCGCTTCTCATGGTATTAGTTTTATTTCTTTTGTTCTGTTTTTTACTCAAGATGTTTTAATTTAGATATCCATTCTTATTTTGCAAATCTGATTATATATATATACTCCGGACAACCCTTCGAAAGCAAATGAACGGATCCGCTTGCTTTGTTAAGATGCGCGGTACAGCTGCAAACGGTATAAAAACATGACCATATTGCACTGTGAGGTTGAGTGAAAATGTCGCTGCGGAAGAGAACTAACCGAGAGAAAGGAAAGATAGTTGGGTGTTATATTAGTGGGTTTCTATAAGAAAAACCAAGAGGCGTTTAAACATACCCAAGTCAACTGCTTCGGATGTGCTGAATAAGTGGAAGACACATGGCGTGCCTGAAGTAGCAAAACGTACCGGCGTACCAAAGAAAATCAGTGATAGAGGACGTTGAAGCCTCAGGAGAGTCGTTACAGCTAATTGACGAAGTACTGCACAAGACCTCAGTGTACAGGTGAGTATAAATGCTGGAACCTCTGTATGTACACGTACCATTCGCAGAGAACTTCATTCCATGGGTTACCGTGGTCGTGCGACTGCTCATAAGCCTTTCATCTCCACTCGGAATGCTATTCGTCGTTTAGCATGGTGTAAAGAGCATTTATCGCGGACCGTAGATCAATGGAAACGGGTCCTATGGACTAATGAATCCAGATACACGATCCATCAGTCTGATGGCTGTGTATGGGTATATGGCGGCAGCCGGGGGCGTATTTCACAAGTGAATGTACGGAATTGCGATTAAGACCATTTCCGCCACGCGATTGGTTCAGAGCTACTTTGAAGATTGCAAGTAGGCAGGGCCTATGAGGAGAGTCATGTGACGGAGACATGTAGGCTTTGCTGAACACGCCATAAGCCATTTTAATGTTCGGGTGTTTTCATTGCGACAATGGTTACCTTCAGTTGTTTTACCCGTACAGTCGGAATGCAACAGGAGGTAAATAGAGAGTGTACTTTATTGGTAGGAGAACAGTGTTCCTGCACATATAAGCCCCGCCTACTCGCAATCTCCAAAGAAGCTCTGAACCAATCGCGTGGCGGAAATCACCTTAATCGCGATTCCGTACATTCACTTGTGAAATACGCAGCCGGGGAACCCACAGTGTACTTTTCCTACGGTCAAGTTTGGAGCTGGCAGTGTACTCATGTGGGGCTATTTTTCGTAGTATGGTCCCGGCCAATTGGTTATCGTGGACACCCCTGTTAACCAGCACGTCTCCCTCGATATTCTTGACAATTATGTCTTACCAACACTGTGACAATATTATATACACTGGCGGAAAGTGAAAAAAGAACACCAAGAAGGAATTGGCGGACGATCATGAAATTTACATATGTTAATGGGGTCGAGTTTACGTAGGTGTGATGTTAATTTCGGGACCAACCGGTGAGCGCTTACACCACAGCACGGCATAATATGCAAATTATCGTCGGTGGTATTTAAGGAGTATGGCGAAGTGAATGTAATCAGTCGTCGGCGTACGGACACGTGTGAAGACCCTGAAGAAGCTGCAATGCCTGGACATGGAATACGTGTACGATTTCAGCAGTTATCGGACTTTGAGCGAGGTCGTCTAGTCGGACTCCGCGAGGCCGGGTGGTCTTATCGTCGTTATGCGGAGCGAATTGGACGGGAAGTATCGGTGGTGGTACGATGATGGCGTAGATGGTCCGAGGAACATTCCCACACGAGAAAACGTGGAACCGGGAGTCACAGACGGACTGATGAGCGGACCGATCAATGCATAAGCAGAGCGGCGTTGTCAAGCAGAACATCCACTGCGATGCAAATTCGAGCTGCCGTTGCACCTGAGGTGACTGTGCGAACAATCCGCAACCGTCTACTGGATGCAGGACTACGTGCACGTGTGCCTCTGGCATGTGTACCTCTGACTCCTGCCCACCGTCAGGAACGGCTGCAGTGGCGTCGCCAACGTCTGCACTGGAGAACGCAGTGGCGATCTGTCGTGTTCAGCGATGAAAGCAGATTCTGCTTGGGAGCTTCCAATAGCCGTATGCGTGTTCGCAGACGCACAGGGGAGCGTCTCCACCCTTCTTGCATCCGCCAGCGACACACAGGGCCTACACCTGGTCTCCTGGTGTGGGGAGCGATCAGCTATCACTCCCGTACACAACTAGTGTTTGTACCGGGTACGTTAAACAATACCTCCTACATCAACAGCATCATTCAGCCCGTTGTTGTGCCATTTGTAAGGTCGGTCCATCGTGGTGTTTTCCAGCAAGATAACGCATCCCCACACACGACACGTGCAACGCAACCTGCACTTCAGGGTGTGAGACAACTTACATGGCCTGTATGTTCATCGGATTTGTCCCCCATTGTGCACGTTGGGGGTTTTATGGGACAACGACTTATCCGGTCTCCACGGCCAGCCACGATCATCCCCGATTTACGCTTCCAGGTTGAGGATGCTTGGAACTCAATACCATCACCTCTGGCATGGAACATCTGTACACAGACTCCATGCTAGAATTGCACAGTGTGATGCAGTTCATGGCGGTTCAACCTCGTACTAACCATGTAACATGGAAATGTTATTTTTCAGTTTACCAACAAATACAGCTGTATTTTGCCATAATGTTTTGATCACGTTATCCTCTGTATTCCGTTATTATGCTGTATAAATTTCGTTGGTATCAGACGTCTCCTTCTTAGTGTTCTTTTTTCACTTTCCGCCAGAGTATATGTACACTGAAGAGCAATTGAATTAGAGACAGCTGGCGTTGTTCAAATGTGGCGCTGTGGGCGGCCCTGTAAACAGAAACGACATGACGTATGCAGCGATCCGACAATATAAGGAGTGATGCTACGGGAATCAGTAAGAGTCGGACGCAGTATTGGTAATACGAAGGATCTACGCGTATTTGCTCGTGGGCAAATTGTCGGGGCACGACCAATGGGTCACTCCATCTCGGAAGTCGTGCAGGCACTGGGATTTTCATGAGTCACTGTGTCACGGGTGCACCGTGAGTACATCGAAACCGGTAAAACCATCCCTGCAAGGGCCAACTGCCAATATGAATAATATTTCGATATACTTTTCATTTTTAAAGGTCCTTTTAAGGGTCATATAAAGGACCTTTAAAAGGGTACTTTTTGGTATCCTTATATACGTACGTTCACAATAGCAACGATCGTGATGGGTAAAAGATTAAAGTGCTGCCATCTATTGGGCGATACGGAGTATGGTATTCAACTAGCTACTTATTGAAGTCGGCCTCAATTTTAATATTAAGATAGATATCGACTTGTATTCATCTGAGAAACTGTAGATATTCCTTTTGTGATTTCGTGCACAAAATTACTTTACCTTATTAGTCAATATGATCATTTGTTACATATGTTAAGTAACCTCACAATGAATTTCTTAGGAAGCAGAACTTCCCACGATAAAACTTTCCACGATATAATTCAAAATGATCATTTGTCGCATATGTTAAGTAACCTCACAATGAATTTCTTAGCAAGCAGAACGTCCCACGATAATGACAGTGTTCCTGCACATGACTGTCCTCATAGGCCCCGCCTACTTGCAATCTCCAAAGTAGCTCTGAACCAATCGCATGGCGGAAATCACCTTAATCGTAATTCCGTACATTCACTTGTGAAATACGCAGCCAGGGGAACCCATAGTGTACTGTTCCTACGGTCAAGTTTGGAGCTGGCAGTGTACTCGTGTGTGGGTGTTTTTCGTGGTATGGTCCCGGCCCATTGGTTATCGTGGACAAAACTGTTAACCAGCACGTCCCCCTCGATATTCTGAACAATTATGTCCTACCAACTCTGTGACAATATTATATATATATATATATATATATACACTGAAGGGCAATTGAATTAGAGACAGCTGGCGTTGTGCAAATGTGGCGCTGTGGGCAGCCCTGTAAACAAAAACGACATGACGTATGCAGCTATCCGACAATATAAGGAGTGATGCGACGGGAATCAGTAAGAGTCGGACGCAGTATGGGTAAGACGAAGGATCTAAGCGCATTTGATACTGGGCAAATTGTCGAGACCCGACGAATGGGTCACTCCATCTCGGAAGTCATGCAGGCACTGTGATTTTTACGCGCCACTGTGTCCCGGGTGCACCGTGAGTACATCGAATCCGGTAAAACCCTCCCTGCAAGAGCCAACTGCCGTGGACAACAGCGTGTGGATGAGCGGGGTCATCGTTGGCTAGCTCGCATTGTAACAGCGGATAGACGGGTCACAGTGCAAGGAATCACTCGGAAATTTAACGCTGGTGCACAAAAACGTGTAAACAGCTACACCATCCAGAACCATCTCCTCGCTATGGGGTACAGAAGCCATCGTCCCACGAGGGTACCGCTGCTGACCGCACATCACAGGGTGCAAAGATTAGCATGGGCGCGGGAACATCGCCACTGGACCCTAGACATGTGGAAAAATGTTGCCTGGACTGATGAGTCGAAATTCACGGCGGTACATGTGGATGGCAGGATACGAGTACGGCGCAAACCACATGAAGCGATGGATCCTTCTTGCCAGCAGGGTACTCTTCAAGCTGGTGGGGGTGGCATTCTCGTCTGGGGACTGTTTACGTGGATTGAAATGGGACCCCTAGTACGTGTGGCATCGTCCCTCACAGGTCATCGTTACCGGGATATCCTGGAAGGCCATTTGCTTCCGTTTGTGCGTCTTCAACATCCCACTGGGGACCTCATCCTGCAATAAGACAATGAATGCACCGTGCCATCGCTCCCGAATTGTGTCCGAATGGTGGGATGAACACTCCACCGACGTGACCTTGCTTCCTTGGCCAGCTAGGTCACTTGACCTTAATCCCATCGAGCACATCTCGGATGCCATCTAGAGAGATGTTCGAGGCTCTGACCTCCTCCATCAAATCTTCGTGAACTGTGGCAGCTTGTTCAGGGGTCGTGGATCCGTATGGCTTCCCAACGCTTCCGGTGTCTTGTCGAGTCCATGCCGAGACGAATCGCCGCCGTCATCAGGGCAAAAGGTGGTGCCACACGTTACTAGACAGGTATCTCTAATTCAATTGCTCTTCAGTGTATATATATACATATATACTGTATATAGCGTGGAAATACTCTCGTTGAGTTTGCAGAGGCAGAAGGGTTTTTCATCTTGAACTCCTTCTTCAAGAAAAAGCCACACAGGAAATGGACATGGAGACATCCAAATGGGACGACAAGTGAAATTGATTTTATTATGTGTAACAAAAAATTCGTCATAGAAGACTGCAGTGTGCTAAACAAGTTCAACACAGGTAGTGACCATAGATTGGGGAGATGTAAGATGCACCTCAACACTAAACTTGAACGTGGCAAGCTCATAAGACAAACAAAATCTATTGACATAACCAACCTTAAAAAACACCATAATACCTTCAAGTTAGAACTGAAGAACAGGTTCCTCTGCTTTAGAAGGCCTAACATCGGAAGAAGTGGACATCTCTGAAGTTAACAGAAAAGTAACCAAAGCTCTTATGGAAACAGCAACAAAATTAGCTGGGTCTAAGAACAAGTTGCATGTGAACAAATTATCAGGAAAAACCAAAATGTTGATGCAAAAAAGAAGAGAGATGAGGACAACTAAAGAAGATGTGACTTCCAAAGTGGAATATATAGAGCTATGCAAGACAGTAAGAAAAAGTATCACTGAAGACGTAAGAAAATTCAACTGTGAACTAGTGAGGAAAGCAATTGAAAACAACCAAAGCCTAAAGATAGCAAAGGGACATCTCAGTAAGGGAAGAAAACAGATTATGGCTCTGAGAAAAGAAGATGGTTCTGTAACAAGAAATAGAGGCGAAATTTTGACAAGAGTGAAAGATTTCTACTCCAAATTATATGAAAGGGATGATATATGCACTCCAGACATCATGAAAGATACCAGTACCAGAGTTCCTCCAGTCCTTCCAGCAGAAGTTGCACATGCAATCAAGAACATGAAGCGAGGAAAAGCTCCAGGAGAAGATGGAATTACTGTAGACATCATACAAGAAGCAAGTGGAGAAATCGAAACAGTACTCGCCCAAATTTTCACTCGATGCCTTAATGAAGGAAAGATTCCTGAGGATTGGAACACCGCTACAATGATCCTGCTACATAAGAAAGGTGACATTGAGGATCTCGGAAACTACAGACCTATCAGCCTCCTATCAGTAGTTTATAAAATCTTCACTAAAGTTCTTTCACACCGCTTGAAGGTAACACTGGACATGGCTCAACCGAGAGAACAAGCTGGATTCAGGAGTGGCTACAGCACAATAGATCATATCCACGTGCTGAGAGAACTAATTGAAAGAGCGAGGGAATATGAACTTCCATTGTGCATGGCTTTTATCGATTATGAAAAAGCCTTTGATTCGGTGAAACCATCAGCAGTTACAATGGCTCTGAAACCTGCGGTATTGAAGATGCATACATTAATATTATTAATAACATCTATGAAAATGCAAGTGCAAAGATTAGGCTGTTTGAAAATACAACACACGTAAAAATTGGAAAGGGAGTGAGACAAGGTGACACCATATCTCCGAAGCTCTTTAATGCCACATTGGAGGGTGTTTTTCAGTCGCTGAGCTGGGAAAACAAGGGGATAAAGATTAATGGAGATTATCTAACCCACCTTCGTTTTGCTGATGACGTAGTCATTTTTGCAACTACCCCATCAGAGCTGCAGAGTATGATCCAGGAACTTGCTGACAAGAGTAAAGAAGTGGGATTAAAAATGAACTTTCAGAAGACAAAAGTGATGTTCAATGCTTTTACAAGAAATGAAGATTTATCGATTGATGGAGAAAAGCTGGAGATAACAGACACGTACGTTTATCTTGGACAGCAGATATCAAGTGAGGGTCACATTGATGAAGAAATTAATCGGCGTACAAAACTTGCCTGGAGAGCTTTTGGAAGAAACAGCATAATTTTCAAGAGCAATATGCCATTATGTCTTAAAAGAAAAGTGTTTGATCAATGCATCCTTCCAGTGCTTACGTATGGTGCAGAGACGTGGACCTTAACTAAAAGACACATACAAAGGCTGCAGACAACTCAAAGAAGCATGGACAGGTGCATACTTGGTGTAACCAGGAGAGATAAGAAGAGGAACTCGTGGATCCGAAAAATGACAAGAGTGGAAGACATCATGATCAGAGTTAAATCCCTGAAATGGCAATGGGCTGGACATACTGCCAGAAGGACAGATCATCGATGGACAGCCGAAATTTTAGATTGGATTCCAAGGGACAGGAAAAGACCCAGAAGAAGACCACATGGGAGATGGGTGGATGAAATTCGAAAGTATGCAGGGGTGACATGGAGGAGACTGGCACAAGACAGACCGTTGTGGAGGAAACTTGGGAGACCTTCGTCCAGCAGTGGATTGATAATGGTTGACAATGATGATGATGATGATACTGTATATGTAGATCGATAGATAAATAGAATGCTGCTATTTGCTCCGAACAGTTTGCGGAAGGCGACTATGAAAGAGCAAACTGTTGGAGTTAATACAGAAAAAGCATTGAGTGTACGTTACTTCAAATCCATGGCGAACAGGAAATTAAAACAATAAAAAATATTGGGAGCAACGTATCAGAGGCAATAGAAGAAAAAATCCTTTAAAATTCAGCCGAGGTATTGAACTTTTCATCAAAACACGTACTATGATTCGAAAACGTAATATGACGAAGTGGTCTTAGCGATGGCCTCTGAACCTTCGTCCGAGAGGGGTTCGGGTTCGAATCCCGTGAGGTATGGATGTTGTGTTTGTCTTACGGCGCTGGATCTCTCCATTGCCTGGATCCAGTGGCCCTAAATTAGGGACGTGCGACTGATTATAGCCCATTGAGTTGCTCACGGTGGTCGTTAAACCTCCAATAAAAAAAACCAACCCCCCCCTGCTATGATTCACAGTTGAAAGAGAAAAAAATAAATAGTAAACGCAAGCTTCTGGAGATAACTACATGGAGAAAGGAAGTTTTTTCTAGGTATGTTATTTCTCACATTTGTTCAGTGGCGCTCCGAGGATCTTTTTATGTGGGTGGTTTAAGATATTCAAGATGTAAATAAAAACACACCGGATAAAACACCTGTCAAAACACTGGGAAGCTATAAAATATATCTCTTCCATATCAAAGTAGGTTTCCAATTATTCATAAAATACATATTTAAAAACATATGCAAATATATTTTAAAATACGAGCCAAAGGACCCGAGTCCCTGGGCCACCACATCTGAGTGCGCTAGTGCGGTTCTACGTCAATTCGTCGCGTGCGTCAATTCGTCGACTGCGTCAATTCGTCGACTGCGACGATTTGTCGCGCGTCAATTCGTCGCCTACGTCAATTCGTCGCGCGTCAATTCGTCGACTACGTCAATTCGTCGCGCGTCAATTCGTCGCGGACAAATTCGTCGACTACGTCAATTCGTCGACTACGTCAATTCGTCGCGTTTACAGATTTTGATTACATACAAAACGAATGCAGGAAAACGTACGATTTGGAACATCTTGCTCCCTGATCAAATTTATAAAGTTTGGACACGCAGACAGGATAGGAATATTACGTTTTTCTTTGGCACTAAAAATATTAGACGGTAAACGGTTTTTGGAACGGGCAGGGCCCGGTTGGTCAGAGCCCCCATATACAAAATTTTCGTAAAATCTACAGTTTTCAATTCAGAACCACCAAATCTGGTATACTATCTCGTGGTATTCTAACTTAGACTGCAGACGGTTTTGGGAAGCGGTTGCAGGAGGGGTTGAGCCCCCCTCCTACAGAATTGCCGTAAGATACAGTTTTCAATTTAGAACTACCAAATTTGGTATATTATCTCATGGTACTCTAACTTAGACGGTTTTTGGAACGGGTCAGGGGCCCGGTTGGTCAAACCCCCACACACAGTTTTCAATTCAGAACCACCAAATCTGGTATCCTATCTCATAGTACTCTAACTTAGACGGTTGTCGGTTTTTGGAACGGGTCAAGACCCGGGGAGTCAGAGCTTCCCCCCCTACATACAAAATTTTCGTAAAATCTAGTTTTCATTTCAGAACCATCAAATTTGGTAACATGAAACTCTAACTTAGACGCTAGACGGTTTTTGGAAGAGGTTGGAGGCCCCCCCTTCCCTCATAAAAAATTTCGTAAAATCAACAGTTTTCATCTTAGAACCACCAAATTTGGTATACTATCTTATGGTACTCTAACTTAGACGGCAGATCGTTTTTGGAACGGGTCAAGGCCCGGGGTGAAACCCCCCACATACAAAGTTTTCTTAAAAACTACAGTTTTCAATTCAGAACCACCTAATCTGGTATACTATCTCATGGTACTCTAACTTAGACGCTAGACGGTTTTTGGAAGGGTTGGAGCCCGGGGTCAGACCCCCCCCCCCGAATAAACACTTTTTCGAAAAATCTACATTTCAAAATTGTCTTTATTCGAAAAATCTACAGTTTTCAATTTAGAACCACCAAATTTGGTATACTATCTCATGGTACTCTATCTTAGACGCTAGAAGGTTTTTGAAGGGTTGCAGCTGGTCGGCCCCCCTCATAAAATTTTGTAAATCTACAGTTTTCATATTAGAACCACCAAATTTGGTATACTATCTTATGGTACTCTAACTTAAACGGCAGACCGTTTTTGGAACGGGTCAAGCGCCGGGGGTCAAGCCCCGGGGGTCACAGCCCCACATACAAAAAGAACAAAAACATAACAAAAACACCCATACAAAGTAAAATGCCCAAAACATAAAAAGAAGTAACCACACAAAATGAAATGCCCAAAACATTAAAAAAACTGCAACCACACGAAACAAAATACCCAAAACATGGTAAGAAATTCTGTTTAAAGCACAATCAAGGTATACGATAGCAGAAATATATGTTTTTAAAACTTAATACAAGTGCCAAACTGAAATAAAAAGAAAGAAAAAAAGAAATATCCCAAATTTCATTGTTACTTTAGATATTTTGACCTGTTGACATTTCGTAAACTGTACTTGCACTCGGTCAAAAAATATTACTTACAAGGACTCTTTAGTAACTTTTAATCGCTGTGGTCGTATTTATAAGGTTTGCATAACAAATCAAGTTAATAATGTTGCGCTTTCACTTACCTTCTCCCGCTGAGTTAGAGTTTGATGACACAAAATTTGGCGGTTCTGAATTGAAAAATAAAGATTTTAAGAAAATTTTGTATGTGGGGGGGGGGTCTTACCCCCGGGCCTTGATCCGTTCCAAAAACCTTCTACCGTCTAAGTTAGAGTACCATGAGATAATATACAAAATTTGGTGGTTCTAAATTGAAAACTATAGATTTTACGAAAAAGTTTTTATTCGGGGGGGGTCGGACCCCCCGGGCTCCAACCCCTTCCAAAAACCGTCTAGCATCTAAGTTAGAGTACCATGAGATAGTATACCAGATTAGGTGGTTCTGAATTGAAAACTGTAGTTTTTAAGAAAATTTTGTATGTGGGGGCTCTGACCTCCGGGCCTTCATCCGTCCCAAAAACGGTCTACTGTCTAAGTTAGATTACCATGAGATAGTATACCAAATTTGGTGGTTCTAAATTGAAAACTGTAGATTTTACAAAAAAAAAATTATTCGGAGGGGGTCTGACCCCCGGGCTACAACCCCTTCCAAAAACCGTCTAGCGTCTAAGTTAGAGTACCATGAGATAGTATACCAGATTAGGTGGTTCTGAATTGAAAACTGTAGTTTTTAAGAAAATTTTGTATGTGGGGGCTCTGACCCCCGGGCCTTGACCCGTTCCAAAAACGGTCTGCCGACTAAGTTAGAGTACCATAAGATAGTATACCAAATTTGGTGGTTCTAAGATAAAAACTGTAGATTTTACGAAATTTTTATGAGGGGGGGCCCGACCCCGCGGCTCCAACCCCTTCCAAAAACCGTCTAGCGTCAAAGTTAGAGTACCATGAGATAGTATACGAAATTTGGTGGTTCTAAGATGAAAACTGTAGATTTTACGAAATTTTTTATGAGGGGGGCTCCGAACCCGCGGGCACCAACCCCTACCAAAAACCGTTTAGCTTCTAAGTTAGAGTTTCATGATAGCAAATTTGATGGTTCTGAATTGAAAACTCTAGATCTTACGAATATTTTGTGTATGGGGTTTCTGACCAACCGGGCCCCTGACCCGTTCCAAAAACCGTCTACCGTCTAAGTTAGAGTACCATGAGATAATATACCAAATTTGGTAGTTCTAAATTGAAAACTATATTTTACGGCATTTCTGGGGGGCTAACCCCCCCCTCTCCAACCGCTTCCCAAAACCGTCTACAGTCTAAGTTAGAATACCACGAGATAGTATACCAGATTTGGTGGTTCTGAATTTAAAACTGTAGTTTTTAAGAAAAATTTGTATGTGGGGGGCAGACCCCCGGGGCTTGACCCGTTCCAAAAACGGTCTGCCGTCTAAGTTAGAGTACCATAAGATAGTATACCAAATTTGGTGGTTCTAATATGAAAACTGTAGATTTTACAAAATTTTATGAGGAGGGGGCCGACCCCCCGGGCTGCAACCCCTTCAAAAACCTTCTAGCGTCTAAGATAGAGTACCATGAGATAGTATACCAAATTTGGTGGTTCTAAATTGAAAACTGTAGTATGTACGAAAAAGTTTTTATTCGGGGGGTCTGACCCCCGGGCTCCAACCCCTTCCAAAAACCGTCTAGCGTCTAAGTTAGAGTACCATGAGATAGTATACGAGATTAGGTGGTTCTGAATTGAAAACTGTAGTTTTTAAGAAAAATTTGTATGTGGGGGGCTGTGACCCCGGGGCTTGACCCGTTCCAAAAACGGTCTGCCGTCTAAGTTAGAGAGTACCATAAGATAGTATACCAAATTTGGTGGTTTTAATATGAAAACTGTAGATTTTACAAAATTTTATGAGGGGGCTGACCCCCCGGGCTGCAACCCCTTCAAAAAACCTTCTAGCGTCTAAGATAGAGTACCATGAGATAGTATACCAAATTTGGTGGTTCTAAATTGAAAACTGTAGTATTTACGAAAAGTTTTTATTCGGGGGGTCTGACCCCCGGGCTCCAACCCTTCCAAAAACCGTCTAGCGTCTAAGTTAGAGTACCATGAGATAGTATACCAGATTAGGTGGTTCTGAATTGAAAACTGTAGTTTTTAAGAAAATTTTGTATGTGGGGGCTCTGACCCCCGGGCCTTGACCCGTTCCAAAAACGGTCTGCCGACTAAGTTAGAGTACCATAAGATAGTATACCAAATTTGGTGGTTCTAAGATAAAACTGTAGATTTTACGAAATTTTTTATGAGGGGGGGGCTCCGAACCCGCGGGCACCAACCCCTACCAAAAACCGTTTAGCTTCTAAATTAGAGTTTCATGATAGCAAATTTGATGGTTCTGAATTGAAAACTCTAGATCTTACGAATATTTTGTGTATGGGGGCTCTGACCAACCGGGCCCCTGACCCGTTCCAAAAAACCGTCTACCGTCTAAGTTAGAGTACCATGAGATAATATACCAAATTTGGTAGTTCTAAATTGAAAACTATATTTTACGGCATTTCTGTAAGGGGGGGGGCTAACCCCCCTCTCCAACCGCTTCCCAAAACCGTCTACAGTCTAAGTTAGAATACCACGAGATAGTATACCAGATTTGGTGGTTCTGAATTGAAAACTGTAGATTTTACGAAAATTTTGTATATGGGAGCTCTGTCCAACCGGGCCCTGCCCCGTTCCAAAAACCGTTTACCGTCTAATATTTTTAGTGCCAAAGAAAAACGTAATATTCCTATCCTGTCTGCGTGTCCAAACTTTTTAAATTTGATCAGGAGCAAGACGTTCGAAATCGTACGTTTTCCTGGATTCGTTTTGTATGTAACCAAAATCTGTAAACGCGACGAATTGACGTAGTCGAAGAATTGAGGTAGTCGACGAATTGAGGTAGTCGACGAATTTGTCCGCGACGAATTGACGCGCGATGAATTGACGCATGCGACGAATTGACGCGAGACGAATTGTCGTAGTCGACGAATTGACGCGCGACGAATTGACGCAGGCGACGAATTGACGTAGTCGACGAATTGACGCACGCGACGAATTGACGTGACACCCGCTAGTGCATTTGTTTATTTACAGTATTTTGCATGAGAAATCTTTTTATTTTTCACTGAGATTATGTTAATACTTAGTGATAATCAAATTCGGAGACAAATAACTAGAAATTAATTTATTACAGAACTAAATTCTTTCTAAGTGATTGCAGGAACTCTTTGCTACTAACAACAAACTGCCTGCGTGTCTATAGACAGCTGACAATTCTCCTGTTCTCTGGGTTCTCTTGTAAGACTGGTGACGTCAGAGGGAATGCTCTGCAGGAAAGCTCAGCCCGTACGAGTAAACCTAGTAGTGTATTAACCTTGATTTGCTTGAGATTGAAGATAACACAATTAAACAGAGATAGATAGATTTCTTTTGGATTGTTTACAGAAACAGACAGTGCAGCACACCCACTGTCTTGATTCTCTTTAAGCACATAGCGCGACTTAGGTTTGGATCGTGGGGCCACGGATGGCTTAGTGGTCAACGTTCGTGACTGCCACGGTGAGACCTCAGGTTTGATCCAATGTAGGTACGAACGCTCGAACCACTAAATATCCGCCGTGTTTCGGATGGGCACGTTAAGCCTTCGGATCCCTTGTACTGTCCCCCGGTAATAAATAAGGGCGTCTTCCTTATGCCTCATACATATGTATCCGATGCTGTACGGTGGCGAGCGATAGGACGAGTAGAAGCAGGCTAGTACAGAGCACATTTAAGAAGACAGGGGGCCCGAGGGCTGGATCATTTTGGAATTCTGGGACCAGGATCATAGGGCTGGAACCCCGGCCAGGCTTGATCCTGGTCTCAGGATCACTCCCAGCGAGCAGCCGGGTGCCAGTACGTCTGACCACCAGGCCAACAGGGATTTATATTGTGTTAACCGTAATAAACAGAGGAATGGGCTCAGAGCATTACTTTTTTTTTTTTTTTTTTTATTGAAGTCCGTGACGAGTTTTGCAGAAATGCCCGTAGCAACCGTAAACACTTGTCAGTTAGCCTACACACCTGTATAATGTTTCTGCGTACTTTGTTTGTTTGGGGGTTTAACAACCAACGTGAGTAACTCGATGGGCTATACGGAGTCGCCTTTCACTAATTTAGGGTCGCTAGTTCCAGGGAAGGGAGAGAGCCAGTGCCGTAAGACAAACAAAACATCCATGCCTCACCGGAATTCGAATCCGGACCCGTCTCAGACGAATGGTCAGAAGCCAGCGTTAGGCCACTGGGCCAACGGGCCGGTTAATTTTTCTGTTTTAATTTCCCTCCTAGCAGTGAAGTTTTAACATACCGAGAAGTCACCTTCCATAACGTCATTTTAAAAAAATTGCGGGCTGTCCCAGCGGCGCAGTGGTCTAAGCGCTGGCTTCTGGTCATTCGTCTGAGAGTGTCCGGGTTTGAATCCCGGTGAGGCATGGACGATGTATTTTTCTTACGGCACTGGCTCTCTCCCTTCTCTAGGAACCAGTGACCCCAATTAGGAACGGGCGACTGCTTAACCAAAAAAAAAAAAAAGAAAAAAAGAATTACGGTCTTGACAAAGGAATTGGCATTCTCTTTACATCAGATATCTTGTGATTCATGAAACTCTCTATTGCATAAACCGACTATTTAGTATTATTCTATAACACAAATTTTCGTTTAATACACAAATATGCTTGCATATATGAAGCATAGCAATCGAAAAAATCCTTTGACCTGCTTCTCTGAGAGTCAAAACACGAAAAGTACGCCACTAAGCCGCGCTAAGGCTCTTCTGCATCACTGTGCATATTCCTTAGTTTTTTGAAGAACGGATCACCTGTAAAGCGAATATTTTGTAGCCTCGATGGCTCAGAAATTTAAACGTTAGCTTCTGACTGTTCGTCCGGCTGGATCCGGGTTCGAATTACGGATGAGGTATGGGTGGTGTAATGGACTTACGACACTGTCTTTCTTCTTTTCCTGGAACCAGTAGCCTTAAAATAGAAACAAACGACTGCTTATAACCCTTAGAGTAGCGCACGGTGGTCGTTAACCACAACCACCAAAAACAAACATTTGTTTTTTATGATAAGCATGTTGAAAAGGTGGATGCAACGAAAACTGTTTTTAAGAAAGTTATAATGAATTCGGCTTCTTCTTCTAATTATAAGCTTCTTTTTTTTTTTTTTTTTTTTTTTTTTTTATTGGAGGTTTAACGACCACCGTGAGCAACTCAATGGGCTATAAGCAGTCGCCCGTCCCTAATTTAGGGTCACTGGTTCCAGGGAAGGGAGAGAGCCAGTGCCGTAAGACAAACACAACATCCATGCCTCACCAGGATTCGAACCCAGACCCCTTTCGGGCGAATGATCAGAGGCCAACGCCTTAGACCACTGCGCCACCGGGGCGGCTATAAGCTTCTTCTAATGCTTCTAATGCTTGTTGTTTGTTAATTATATCATGAATAAACTTTCCTGCTAGTAGTGTAGTAATAATAATGAACAAGCTTTTAACTGCTAGTAATGTTGTAGTATAGTAATTAAGATGAATAAAGTCTTATGCTGGTTGTTAATAATAATCAACTAATGAAATAAACCTAACAGCCAGACAGAGGTCTGACAAAACTATGAACTGAGAAAGACGTACTTACTAAGACAATCTTTTATTAGGCACCTTCTGTTATTTATCCACACTCACTTCATTGGTCACACAACTACTCGATATCTGGCTCTCACATAAACGAAGATCTCTTTACACACGAAACAAAGCTTTCACCATACAACAACAGCTCTCTGACACATAAACAACAGCTCTCTCTACGCACATCAACAAAAGCTCTCCCTACGTATCGTTGAACGCGCCTATTTATACTGGCTACCACCACGTCATGACTTACACTCATTGCCAGATCTCATTCAGCGGGAGAAATAACATCTCGTTCAGTAAGAAGATAATTTACATAGTAAAATAAAATAACCAGAGATAGTAAAAATCAAAAGGAAAGTGAATCTAGAGTATACGTTACAAAGTTTTTCATTGGAAACGCAACGAATTAGCGGTAATATCAGAATTTGAGGACATTTGAAGAAAAACATCAAAATTCAGGGACAGTTTGCGTTGTCAAAAATATCAGATGCGCTCTTGGGCACAGTAAACTAAATTCTAGGTCTCTCCTCGAGAATTTGGGACATCTAGTCACTGTATTTATACTGTTATTTGAGAAGTTATATTTTTCATTCCATTTTCAACTTACTCGTGTATTTTGGGGGTGGGGGTGGGGGTGATTAACGACCATCATGAGCAACTCAGTGGACTACAAGCAGTCACCCGTCCCTAATTTAGAGGCACTGGCTCTAGTGAAGGGAGAGAGTCAGTGCCGTAAGACAACCGCAACATCCATGCTCACTGGATTTGAAAGCAGACTCATCTCGGACGAGGATCAGAAACCACCCTGCGCCACGCGGTTGACTTTCTTGTTACCACTCTAAAAATGGTTAGTAAAAAAGGCCTCTTCGAGATTGTGTTTTTTCTATTTGAGACATATTCTTTTGTTAAAATACACTGCCCGAAGGAGAAAATGTCACACCACGAACACACGTACAAGTTATGCAAATGATTGCATTTGCAGGCTAAACGCATGAACGGCGCTCGGTACATAAGCGGACACTCAACCCGTGAGGTCATCCCCAACCCGTGAGGTCATCAGTCGAGATGTCGTCACGGCCGCGAGAAGTGAGTGGTTCTGCTGTAACCGTGTCTGGAGAACGAACAAGGGGTGCCAATGCCGTTAAGACGTCTTAGCACGCGATTTCGTCAAACCGATGAGTTCACGAGAGGTGTCATCGTAGGCCTTCGTACCGCCGGATGGTCCTTGCGTCGTATTGCAGAAGAAACGCAACGTGCCCACTGTCTTCAACGGTCGCATTCGGAGACAGTGGTCCCAGGAACGATATGTGCAATGTCGTAGGGGAACCGGAGCACGGAGACGGACGTCCAAGGGTAATGATCATCGCATCCGACGTCATGCCGTAGTGGACCCACAGGCCGCAATGGGCGACATTTTACGGAGTGTACGTTGAGGCTAGGATGCTCCGATATCAACGCGGACAGTGTGGCGTCCTTTGTTTTTTCTATTTGGGTCCTGTCTGCATCCTGTCCATCCGTCCGTTGCAAAGGTTACCCTTAACAGCGAGCAATCGTCGTCACCGCTTGTCGCGCCAGAGCTGCGTGGGGTGCTGAATGAAACAGTGGGATGTTCATTGACGAATCACGGTTCTGTCTAACCACAGATGATCGCCGTGTGGGAGTGTGGAGGCGACGTGGCCAACGGGCGGATTCCGCCGCAACTGTGGAGCGCCACACGTCCCGGCAGCGTGGAATCATGGTGTGGGTTGCTATCAGCGCCAACAGCCGCTCACCGCTGGTACGCATTAAAGGTACATTGACTGCAAGCCGCTATGTTGACGAGGTGCCGTATCTACAGGGCATCTGAAGCGCCGTTTTTCAACAGGATAACGCCCGGCCGCATACCTCTCGGATCAGCTTGAATGCTTTACACGGTGTTCGGATGCTTCTGTGGCCAGCACGAACCCCCCGACCTCTCGCCCAGCGAGCATCTGTGGAACACGATTGGACGTCGTTTGAGTACCCTCCTACCCCCGCGAAACGAAGATGAACTGTGGACTCGGATCAATACCACATGGTTCACGATACCCTAGGTCTCAATTCGGACTCTCATTGCCTCGATGCCACGTCGGATTCAACGCTGTATCGCCCAAAACGGGGGGGGAGGACACTTCTTATTGATCATCCTGTATATTCGGCCACCGGGACCTAGTCTGTATGTGGCAATTAAATCATTTGTTCAGGACTTACTTGGCTATCTGAGTATGCAGTTTGGCCTGTTTTCGAGCATTCTTTCATGGTGTGGCATTTTCTCTGTCAGACACTGTATTTCATATCATACAAATGAAACATGTAGCTTTAATATTTTTCATCAATTTTTTTTGTAGAATACGACAACAGTGCATTTCATGTTTTCAATGCTGCTTCAATCCGAGCAAAGAAACGACAAAGTACATATTGTGCGACTTTGTGGTCCCAAGATTTCACACAAAGTGATGTCTGGTATCATAAAACTCTCCCAATACTTCCTTTATTCTTCTGTTGCTAACCCCTACGTGAGAGTCTCCATGAATGTGTAAAATTGTCACATGCTGGAAAAAAATTATCATACGTACAATCATCTTTAATTTCTGTACTCTGAAACGCTTGTAATAATATCAAATCAAATGAAAGATATTTGCAAATTTTGATTTATACTAGCATTTACAATTTCAGTGCAATTAATTCAATCAAACACTTCCGTGCCACTCCGATGACGCAGTGGTCTAAGTGTTGGCCTATGACCATTCGTCCAAGAAGTATTAGGGTTCGAATCCCGGTGAGGCATGGAATGTTGTCTGCTTACACCCCATCGAGTTGCTCACGGAAGTCGTTAAATCTTCAACCGAAAAATGCACTTTCGTGTTGTTTTGTACAACTTCCATGCATTTTACTGCTGTAGTTTCTTCTCAGTAAATCAGAACGATTGTTTTTGTTTTTTTATTAGTTGAATGTAGTTTTCCAGTAACTGAATTAACTAATGTCTTTAATTATGTCGCTGTGCATATCTACCCCTCTAGAAATAACTACATCATTGCAACGATCAGTGTGAAAGAATCGGTGAAGGATTACTTTGTTCGTGTTCATTTCGTCTATAACGTACACTTGGTCTAGTTCATTTCGTCTTCGTTTTACTTTGTCCGCTGTTCAAATGAATGTGGACGTGACTTTGTCCACATTCATTTCGTTCTCAGAATGGATGGAATACAGTGTATACTGGAAAAAATCGGACGAGTGGGGGGACTTAATTCAGTGAGTGTTGCTTTCGAAGCCTTAACTCCCATAACTTCACCAACGAAAACCATCCCCTGAGATGCCTTTACCTTCAAAGCTCAGGAAAGGGCAGAAACATTTCAACATTTGCGGGGAAAACAACTTTTCCTTGTAAATATGTTATAGCTCAAGATGGCACAGCCCGACCTTTAAGAGCTATTAGAAATTTTTCTGAGGATTTGCACTAAGGTAAGAACGCTGTACAACTTTGCAATTGGAATTTTTTTTCTAATTTGCTTCGTTTGCGAGAAAGCTCGCCGGACCCACCCACCCCTCCCAATTAAGAGGCCTTGGGGGTCCTTCACATATCCCTTAAATAGATCATATCATCTCTTATTAATACCTGTTGACTCTGTTTTTGTGTTCCAATTAATTTTTGAGTTATTAAAGTTAGCCGAGACTTTTGGAAACACCCTGTATAATATAGTATGGAACATGTCTTAATTATTGGGTGTGTGCATAAGTTCTACCCGTTTTTGTAGGCTACAAAGAAAGGAGGAGAACACAACAAATAATGTACCTAGGATTTCACATAATTGCCATCATTCTGTATGACCTCTTGCCGTCTGTCTATGAGCAGGTGAATTCCATGCAGGAAAAACTCCTGTGTTTTAAAAAGTCATGTAATGTCATTTTCACGTCGTTCACATCATGGAAGGTTTGGAGAGCGAAAGCGTTCTGTAACGATCGAAAAAGGTGGTAGTCCTTAAGTGCCAGGTCAGGGGAATACGCCTGGTGAGGTCACACTTCCCAACCAAAGACCAGTAATTTTTGCCCAGTGATTAAACAGCATGATAGATATGATGAAGACACTATCGTGCTGATTGATACACAAATAACGACGATAGCTGTCTAAGCACGAACACTTTAGCTCAAACCAATTGCAACACTCAAATGAAGCTAAGACGTATCACCGGTATCAAAAGTATACACAGTTAAAAACCATGACGACACAAATAACTCATTCCATTGAGGTTTAAAAAGGTTTAATGTTAAAAACTTGCGAGATCTTTCGAACCTACGACTTATAGGTTCATCATCAGGCACCAAAACTCGCAAGGTGCACATGAAACGTAGTGGTTATATACACGTGTGGTTATGGGCAAAGACCGCGCATGCGTACAAGTCGGAACAGTATGAGGTCATAAAATACATACATTTAAAATTAACCTGTAGGGTAAAAAACACATAATGGTTGTCATAAATATAAGAAATATAAAATGAAGGTCAAAGTTCTTTCGCCTGAGTTTTATATATGTACAATAAAATCAATGGTTGTCTAAAGAACTTTGACCTTCATTTTATATTTCTTATATTTATGACAACCATTATGTGTTTTTACCCTACAGGTTAGTTTTAAATGTATGTATTTTATGACCTCATACTGTTCCGACTTGTACGCATGCGCGGTCTTTGCCCATAACCACACGTGTATATAACCACTACGTTTCATGTGCACCTTGCGAGTTTTGGTGCCTGATGATGAACCTATAAGTCGTAGGTTCGAAAGATCTCACAAGTTTTTAACATTAAACCTTTTTAAACCTCAATGGAATGAGTTATTTGTGTCGTCATGGTTTTTAACTTTGTATACTTTTGATACCGGTGATACGTCTTAGCTTCATTTGAGTGTTGCAATTGGTTTGAGCTAAAGTGTTCGTGCTTAGACAGCTATCTTCGTTATTTGTGTAAACAGCATGATGTCTGGCGTTGTCATGATGAAGGATCACGACTTTGCGATTGACGAGTGCTGGCTGGCCGCTTCGATGTTGGTTGTTCTCGCAATCTGTCTAACTGTTGGTAGTAGAGGTCAGCATTTATCGTTCGGTTACCTCCCAGTGGATTATTCCCTGGACATCACACCAAACACTCAGCAAAACCTTTTTGGGACGCAGTCCTCCTTTTGAGGTCGATGGAGCAGGCTCTGCACCTCGGCACACAGTACGTCGACGCTTTACATTACGGTACAGTACCCATTTCTCATCAGCCGTTACAATTCGTCTACAAAACGGTTCATTTCAGTGAAGAGAAAGCAAAGGAACATAGGTACGAATTATCTCCTCTCGTTGCTTTGCAGAAAGCTGGTGCGGAACCCAGTTATCGAACTTGGTGATGAACCAAAGCGGATGTATCCGTCTTTCGACTGTTGTTCTGTGTGCCGACAACGTTTCCGCTAATTCCTGAACGGTTGGATGTGGGTCATGTGCTATGGCTTTGTCCACATCCTCGTCAGAAACCACGGATGGATGTCCAGAACGTGGTTAATCTTTACAGCTTCTGTCTCCGTCCCGGAAATTCCGAAACCAACGGCAACATGTGCTATCATCAACTGCATTTTCCCAATACACTTGACAGATGTTGCGCCAAGCCGCGGCTGCAGTATTTCCTTTATCGTACTCGTACAGTAAACAATGTCTAATGTGCTCCTTATCGCATGCGTTGTTACACCGTCCGTGATTTCCGTTACGAATGACTTACGCGGACAAACCTAGTGCCTCCATATGCTCTACTGCTATACACTTTATTGGCCGAAAATTCGGCATCTCAGTGTCATCTGTGGCGTAATAACTCCGATCGCAATTTGCATCTTTTACAAAAACGGACAGAACTTTTGTACACACCCAATATTTCAAATCACTCTGACGAGTTCCAAAGAACAAAACAATATTATATCGAATACTAGTAGAACGATGTCTACTGACTGATCATAGGCTTCAACATTGCTGAGGAAAAGAGAAGCCATTTTTTTCTTGATGGTATTTACGAATCACTCGAGGGATGTTAGTAAATCTCTTTGATGCAAACACCTGTGTTTGAGGAAATAGCGGGCAATATACCCAAATGAATGCAGAGAGCATTCAGTTGTTGGTGTAACAATATCTGTACAGTTTGTGAGCTCCTATTGACAGACACATTATCAATATAACAATGGCCTTCTCTGGTCATTCTTTTATTAACAATGGCCAGAGGAGGCCATACTAAACAGCAGATTATGATTGGACCTAGAAAACTAGGTCCTGAACTACTTGCAGAGCCGTATCTTCGAAATATTTGCACAAAGAATTTGAAGTAATTTAAATCTAACGATTTTCCCAGAGTATCTGTACAGCGAATATTTACAATAGTTTATATTATAATAAATGTCTTTTTATTTGTTTGTTTGTTTGTTTCGGGGTTTTAACAACCACCATGAGAACACCGAAAAAAAAAAAAGTTTTTCACTCAATCCGCCGAAAAGGGTCTTTATGTTGCCTAAACCACTTACTTATCTCATTTAATGCTCTAACTGGTTGTGAATTACCGTACCCTGCCCGTCATGCAGTGAGCACCACGAATGACTCGACAGTCATTCATGTCGGACCTCCGTCCACAGAGGGAGGAACAGGCTTTCGGGCAGGACATTGAAGCATGATCATGATCATATTTGGAGGATTTTGGGAAGGGAGTGTCTGACCCCAAGGTCTTAAACAGCCCTTAGAAATAGGAAACTAGGAGATTTGGGCTAGAGCGCCCGATAGGAAAGTGACACGGAAGCGAAGTAGAAAGGAGGAGGAAGACGCCCTTATTTATTACCGGGGGGCTAGTACCCGGGGTCCGACGGCTTATCCTGCCCATCCGACGCACGGCGGATATTTAGTGGATCGAGCGTTCATACCTGCCTGGGATCGAACCTGAGGCCCTTTTCGTGGTAGTCGCGAACGTTGCCCAGTAGGCCACCCGCGGCCCAGGACATTGAAGCTGAAGTAGGTAGGTGGAGTCTAGCGACTCACGATTACGTCACATGACGCCAAAGTACACTCCAGTGTGTTCTGGGAAAAGGGTTGGCAGAGCAAGTTTAATTTATAACCGGGTGGCCAGTACCTGGCGTCTGTCGGTTTTTTTTCTTTCTCTTTTGATTGGACGTTTAACGACCACCGTGAGCAACTCAATAGGCTATAAGCAGTCGTCCGTCCCTAATTTAGAGCCACTGGTTCCAAGGAAGGGAGAGAGCCAGTACCGTAAAACAAACACAACATCCATGCCTCACCGGTATTCGAACCCGGACCTTTGTATCCCCTGATTACAGAAAAGCTCAATCAGAAAAGCGCACTACTCGTGCCTCATTCTGCCATTAATCCGAGCCGAACTGTAATGAATTGTTAGAAGCCAAAATGGCAGACCGCCCGGCCACTCTGGTGTCATAAATACCTTCATTGGGCATTTACGACTGCTTTTATTATAGACTGCGAGTCTGAAGTGGACGTTTACAACAGATTTTTTATTAGATTTTTAACGACTACCGTGAGCAACTCAATGGGCTATAAGCAGTCGCCCGTCCCTAATTTATTGTCACTGGTTCCAGGGAAGGGAGAGAGCCAGTGCCGTAAGACAAACACAACATCCATGCGTCACCGGGATTCGAACCCGGACCCCATTCGGACGAATGATCAGAGGCCATCGCTTAGACCACTGCGCCACCGGGCGGCGTTCACAATAGTTTACAGTTCATGTTATGGATTGCGAGTCTATTTACAGCAGAATATGCTATACATAACATTCCTATGTACATATTTACGACAGTTTGTTCTACAGACTGCGATTTACTTCAACGGACATTCATAACACATATCTACTTTAATGCACATAGAGGTGTCCAGATGGAAGTTATCCAAAATAAAATGAACAAGTTAGTAAAATCATGCAATGCATTGATTATGATACGCTTTCCAACATACCAGAAATTATTACTCAAGTTATGAGGATAATGGCTGTGGAATAAATCTCGCTCCTGTGTCCTGACCTTTGACCCCATTTCGATGATATTCCACAGAACCGGTTCAGTACACCTCAAGAATAACATACTAAAGTTTTGTCGCAATAGAATTAGTTTTACGCAAGTTATGAGAATAATGGCTGTGGAATAAATCTTGCTTTTGTGCAATGACCTTTGACCCCATTTCGTTGATATTCAACAGAACCGGTTCACTATACCTCCGGAACAACATGATAACGTGCTGTTGCAATCGGAACATTTTTTGGTAAGTTATGATGCACAAGAGCAATGGAATGGATCCCACTCCAGTGTCCTGACCTTTGACACCATTTCGCCCATTTTCAATAGGGTTCGTCCCCAGTGGTTCCCTACCACATACTAAAATTTCATCGAAATCGAACCATTTTTACGCAAGTTATGACGCATAAGGGCAATGGAACAAATCCCGCTCTTATGTCCTGCCTGACCTTTGACCCCATTTCGCCCATTTTCAATAGGGTTTGTTCCCAGGTGGTTCCCTACCACATACTAAAATTTCATCGAAATCGTGCCATATTTACGCATGTTATGACGCATAAAGGCAATGGAATGGATTCCACCTTTTTGCCCTGACCTTTGACCCCATTTCGCCCATTTTCAATAGGGTTCGTCCCCAGGTGGTTCCTTACCAAATACTAAAATTTCATCGAAATTGAACCATATTTACACATGTTATGACGCATAAAGGCAATGAAATGGATCCCGCTTTTATGTCCTGACCTTTGACCCATTCCACCCATTTTCAATAGGTTTCGTTCCCAGGTGGTTCCTTAACACATACCAAAATTTCATCGAAATCGAACTATTTTTACGCAAGTTATGACGCATAAGGGCAATGGAATAAATCCCGCTCTTATGCCCTGCCTGACCTTTGACCCCAATTTTTCAATTTTCAATAGGGTTCGTGCCCAGGTAGTTTCCTACCACATACTGAAATTTCATGGAAATCGAACCATATTTACGCATGCTATGACGCATAAAGGCAATTGAATGGATCCTGCTCTTATGGCGTGACCTATGACCCCACATCTCCCATTTTCAATAGGGTTTGTCCCCTGGTGGTCCCCTACCACATACTAAAATTTCATCCAAAACGAACCATTTTTACGTGAGTTATCGTGCCGACAGACAGACGGAAAAAGCTGGAGCATATACGCTTCTTCAGTTCAACACAATTTTATTAACAAGGTTGGGTTCAGGAGGCGAACATGGGCGTCCTGGTACATATATTGTACGGTAAAATATACAAACTCTAAAATTCTATGTACATTATATACAGCACGATGTATTGATTCACAAACGAGCCTCGTGGTAAGAGGTACAGGCATTTTGCACAAGAACAATAAGAGAGATTGTCGAAACATTTCGTCTCGAAGCATAAATATATTATAGTGCTGACAAATAACAGAACGAGAATATTATAATGAAGCACTGTACAAAAGGAGAACTGTATATGACAAAGTAGACAATGTGAAACCTAAGGCAAACGGAATTACGATGTCTTAGTACTGGTAGAAAAAAGTATAATCAAAGGAGAAAACAAGTAAGACTATATACATTTGTACAGTATGGTGCATATATATTCACATGTGTTAGAAGATATAAGCTGTATGTTGAAGTTTAATTCCGAAAACCAATGGTGAGCATGCACGTTGAACTGAAGTTCAACAGAGCTAGGAGCAACGAGGTTATAAACTACCGACAGTCAGTTGTAACGTCGCTGGCATGCCGGCGAACCAGGAAGCGGCCGGAGACCAGGTGGAACGGAAATGTTGTTCTCTCTGTTGGGCGACGGCCATAAGGTTCTCTAGACGAAGTCTTGAGAGGAGACGCTCCCGAAAGTGGCACAGTAGTTGCACAGAAGCTTGGTGGATGGTATAAGGAGATGAGATATCTCGGCAGCGCTGATGAAATACGTAAATGACATGTTTCACCAGGATGAAAATATATGAGCAGATGGGTGGAAGCTTGACTGGGGGAGAGACCTGCAGGAGGAGTGTCTTATAGGCATCGAAAGGAAGATCAGTTGTGGCTGAACGTTGAGCAATGGAAAATGCAAGATGGAGTAGTGGAAGGAGGATGACACAATGTAGATAAACGTGAGAGACATCAGCTTCTTGAGCACAGAAGGGGCAAAGAGGTGAGTCAAGAATGGTCATGCGGTGGAGGATGGATGGAACGGAAAGACGGCGGTGGAGAAAAAGCCAGTGAGTGTTTATTTCAAGAGGAGCTGAAAGAGGAGAAAGGGTGGCAGACCAGACAGCGGTGAGAGAGGATTGGGAGACATCAGGGATGTGAAGGGGAGAAGGAGAGTGGGATTTTAAAAGTAACCGATAGAGAACTGAGGTTGAAAGAGAGGATAGTGGAAGTGTAGATCTGCCGACTGAAAGAAAGAAAGGAAGGGGGAGGGAGGCGGAAGGAACAAAGGTCAGGCCGGTAGTGGTTGCGAGATGAGGAAACTTAGCAATGATGGTAGAGAGTAGGGAGTCATAAACAGAGCGAGAGGAGGGTGAAAGTAGAACGGTGGGTAGGAGGCTGGCGTAGGGTCGCCAGGACAGATCTGAGGTTACAAGGTCTTTGACGGTTACAACTCCGACTCGGAGCCAAGAAGGATAGGCGAAGCATGAAAGATGAGGGGGTGAAGCAGAGAGGAAAAGAACAGGGGTTCGGCAAGGAGTTCAGTGGTGGAATAGGGTGGGGATCGAGTGAGCGGGAGAGAACGGAGAAAGGTAAGAGTCACCCGTAAGGCAGGAGGAAGGCGAGAGTGAGTGGTAGTACGGAAGTCCATTAGAATGAAAGAAGTGAAAGTGAAATTAGTGTTGCTCGAAGAGGTGATGACATTCCTTGCGGTAACAGTGTCGGCAACAGGTGAGGTATGAAGACGGAGGAACAAAGTAATCCGGAGAGCTTGATAGTACAGTCGTGTATCAATTAGGCCAATGCCACCTTGGTCAGGAGGATGGCTGAGCTTGGGGGCACTGAGCCAGTGGTGTCCGGTCAAGATAACTGATGTGAAGCAGCGAGTGATATCATTGAGACGAAGAAGTGGGGATTTAGTAGCAAGCCAGGAATGTGTGCACATGGAGAGAAGATAGGTTTGCGCAAGACGTGCACGTTGAAAATGTGAGGTGCAGAACTGCGCTTTTCGCCAAAACGCAGTTGACCGATGAAGACGTGGCTGGATGGTATTCCAGGTAGTGCTGGAGGCTTCACCTGGGACGCCAAGATGTACGCCAAGGAAACGTTGAGAGGCTGAAGACCAGTGCGCTCCCCATGGGGAATCCAAACGGTCAACCCATGAGCCGCACCACAGGCCTGTGCTTTTGGTTGTATTAATCGCAGCTCCGGAGCAGGAGGCGTAATCGGCGAAAAGACTTTGGAGCAAAGAGAACTGTGAATCCAGGCGTATACAGAAGGTAACGTCGTCTGCATACGCCACGGAAGAGGTGAAATGGTGTCTCGTGCGGGCGATGAGTGGCGGCAGGGTGGCTTGAAAGGAGGGTTGAACGGAGCGGAGAAAAGGTTCTAAGGCTATAGCGAAAAGTTGACCGGAGAGTGGGCAGCCTTGCCTCACTCCACGGCGGAAGAGGATTGGTGCTGTAAGAAAGGTGGGCAACTTGACCTGGAAACTGGCGTCCTGGTAGAGGGAGATGAGGAGAGAAATAAACGGAGATGGAAATCCAAATCGGAGAAGTGTGGCGGAGAGATAAGTGTGGGAGATATTATCAAAGGCGGACTGTTGGTCTAAAGAGAGGAGGGCGAGGGGTTCAGAGCGGGAGCGCGCAAGGTGAATTAGATCAGTCAGGAGATGGATGTTGTGAGATAGGGAACGGCCGGGAACTGTGTAAGTCTGGTTAGGGGAGAGGATGTAAGTGAGGATGGGATTTAGTCGTTGTGAAAGAAGCTTGGTATAAAGTTTGTAGTCGAGATTCAGTAGGGAAATTGGGCGCCAGTTCACCAAGTCAAGGAGATCACCTTTTTTGGGGAAGAGGACAACGTATGCATTTGTGAATCCCCTCGGGAGAGGAGAGTAAGCAAAGGCAGCAGAGAAAGCGGATAGGAGAAACGGAAGAAGAAGAGGCAGAAAAGTTTTATAAAAGCTAAAGGTTAGGCCGTCCGGACCCGGAGCGGCACTAGAATTCAGAGAAAAGATTATAGTGTTCAGTTCAGAGGGCGTGGGGGAAAGAAGTAGAGAAGAAGCGAGATGGGGGGGGGCCTGAGGTAGATTAGAAAGGAGAGAATCCATTGCTGCAGAGGATGGTTGAGGAGGTTCACTGAACTTCATGGAGAAGTACTGACGGACATGGGAATAAAGCGCAATCGGCTCATCTGATACCTCTCCAGAAGAAAGGCGTAGATGATGAAGTATGGACGAAGCTCGTCGGGTGTTTTCCACCGACGTCAGGAACTCATAGTTGTGAGCATCCGGCGTCAGATGTTGCAAACGAAGTCGGCGGAGAGCTTGTTGCGCCAGAGGAGTGAGAAGAGATCGAAGCTCTTCTTGAAAGGAGGAGAAGAGAGGATCACTGAGACTGAGCATGGATAGCATTGAACGAACATAGTCTAGGCGCATGTTCTGGAGTGTCTTTAGTTGGAAAGAGTAGTTTCGGACATGCAGAACGAGCTGTTGCTTGATCTCCAACCAAGAATTTAATCAGCAGAGTGCAGATTGAAGCTGCGGTCGTCTGTCAATCAGGAATGACCGGACCGAAGAGCAGAATGCTGGGTCGGAGAGAAGTGCATCATCAAATGTCCACGGGCGAATTATCCTGGGTTTGAATGGTGCAGTATGGACTATGATGGCAATGGCGCAGTGGTCAGATGAGGCCGTGGGATGCACACTCGATTCTGTCACGGCAGGAAGTAGAGTACTGGAGGCATAAAACCTGTCAAGGCGGGCTAAGAAAAGATTTTGCGCATGAGAGGAGCGCCAAGTGTAATTAGTCGACCATGGATGAATATGCCGATGTACATCATGAAGAGCGTTTTTCGTGACAACTGTCTGGAGCAGGTTCGCCAGGGCATGGCGGCGCTCTCTATTTGTAGAAGACCTATCCAGAAGAGAATCCAGGGTACAGTTAAAATCCCCACCAACGAGAACATGGTCTGACGGTGGGATACGGTCGAGTGCTCTGCGAAGACGCGTGAAGAGAACTGATAAATGTGTTGTAGTGCTTGGAATATAGATATTGAATAAAGGATATCTGGAAGACGCGATGGTAAAGGATGCATGCTGTAAGAGATCTCGACAAATATTTCGCACAGAGAGGGATGTGATAATAGAATTGAGAGTATGACTAATGCCGATGGCAAGACTGCTATGAGATGTTAGTCCATAAATAAGCGTGATGAAACACAAAGTTCCACTGGCGCCATCGAGAATAGACGGTAGATGGTTTGCAATTTGTCTCTTGAAGGAGGAGAATATCAGCCCCCAACGGGTTGTGGACTTCATATGCTAGAGAGTTGCTGAGGGGGGAAGTGAATCCCCTGCAATTAAGTGACACGATCTTGAATTGTGGGGTTCCTTGCCTCTAGCTGAAGATCTTTCAGAGCTGGAGGAAAAGACTTGAGACGATTATAGAAAATTTGTGCCCACTGATGGGTGGGAACATTCTGGCTGCAGAAATGCGACACATTGAAGATCTGCTCCGGCACAAGTTGGCGAAGTGATGGATTCTTGACTGCTAAGGCACGCGCTATTGCGTAGCTTGTCGGATTCGTTAAGTATGTATGGAGATCAATGTATGAGAGTGGTACGGGAGGTATATTGGCTGTCTGGAGAAATGCAGCGAACTCTTCGACCGTGGGAAAGGAGACTTCGTCTGGCGAGGTGTGTCGAGAAGAACTGCTGGAGAGCGAGGTTGAACGAGGTGAAGTAGAGTTTTGCTTCTTCGCTACTCGCCTGCTGCGACCAGAGCCGCGGCGCTTCAGTGGAGGCTCGGTCGTCTCATCCTCACACTGCGTCTCTGGACCAACGGACTCCACATCAGCTGTTTCGGAGGTTCCAGTGGTAATAGCTGGTTGTAAACCCTCTGAAAGGGACTCAGTGGTGGAGCGACGACGTTGCGGGAGTGAGGAGGCAATTGTAGGAAAGTCCTCTAGTGAAAAAGAGGAAGCGGCTGTGGGAGCGTTGCGTTGACCAACGTCTGTAAGCGGACGTTTTTCATCATATCTTGGCTCCGAGGCCTGCTGTGCTGAAGTAGATGGTGTAGTACGCTTCGAGGTAGGAACAGTACCTGTAGGAGCGCCAGTCGGAGTCGGTGGAACTTGATGTGGGCAGTGCACGCGAAGATGGTTTTCGCCATGGCAAAGCGTGCAGTGCAAGGAGGTAATGACGTCGATTCTCCGACGTTGCTGGCCACACCGTACGGTTAGGATCTTCGGGCACGCAAGCAGATGATCGTCCGACGGAAATATGACACGGGCACTTCGACGAAAACCTGCAATGGATTTGTCATCGGGATCTCTGGGTGCCGCCGAAAGGGTCGTTATTGGTCCAACCACTCGGCCAAATTTGCTGAGTAAAGTGCATAGAGCGACATCTGAGACTTCAGGTGGGACTGGGTGGAAAGTGACCTGGATAGGTCGCTGTGCCACAGGTTCAGCCAGAAGATGCACATCTTTGATGGATAAGCCAGCAGTCATCACAAGGTCTGCATGTTCTTTACGGGCAAAATACACTAATATGGCCCGTGGCTTTCGAGCCATATGAGTGATATAAGCTCCTGTAGGAAGCATTTTCTTTAGGGCAATACTATATTCCTTGAGTTTCGTGTCTGGTAATGCATCAAAACAGACACCGAAATCCATTGTGGAGAAAAATTGTTTCCCGGCTGGGGAATCCTCAGGGATATCGATGGTGGCAGAACTACCCTCAACACTGACGTAAGAGTCAGGAAAAACGGGAGCAATAAACTTGGAAGGAACTCTCGCTCCGGAGGTCACTGTGGAGTAAGTGAGAGACGTAGAGTTGGCAGCGGAAGGATGCGATACACTGCTCATTGCTGGTAGCGGCTTGGTAAACTGAGTTGAGCCAGTTGAAGGCAACGCAACCGTGCAATCGGTCACATCCATAGCTTCGGCAAATGAACCAGGGCCGTGCGTCAAGGTGACGTCACTCTCTGGGGCAGGGATATCAGCTTGAGCCTTTGCAGAGGAGTCTCGCGTCACATCTTGTATGCGTATGACGTCTCTGACGTGCATAAATGCTGATTGGTCTCCTGAGAGTGAGGAGGAGGAGGAGGAGGTTGAATGAGCATCACTGATGTGGGCGTGGACATCACCCTTATCAGTGCCTCATATTGTAAATGGCAAGGATTAACTTAAGGATCGATCAGCTTGATCGAAAATAATAAAACGCTGAATGCAAACAAAATATGCAACTCACCGACTTGGGAGCTGAGCTAAAAGAACGTACAGATCTTCTTCTTGAAGGGGAACACAAAAATAGGAACAAACACTCACTATATACTTTCAAAAACTGGGCACAAACACAGAGCTCGAAAGGAACGTGACTATATCGGCTATACGATTCTTCAACCTACGGTTGGAAAGCCTAAAAAAATGATTTCGAGGCCCTTTTGCAAAAATCCATTAGCTTTCAACTACTCAAAATTTTAACTTCCATTTTATTAACTATAGGCTTTACGGGTGTTTTAATAAATCAAATTCTCTGGAACCTACGAGTATTTTCGTAAAATCAAAATTATTTCACTTTAGTGCGTGAAACACGGGAATCGATTCTCGTTGTTTTGTATAAAATTTTCAAATTTCTGTGGTTATGTTATTTGGAAAGAACAGCTTGATATATGTCTGTATTGATTATTCCATGTGTTTTCAACTTGACACAAATGTGTAAGTTTTAATTAAAATGATTGCCCTGGTTACCGATACAAATTACTACGCAAAATACTTACGTCAAAGTTAATCATATCATGCAAAATTTATTATTTCAAAGAACTAAGTCTGCTTTTTGAAATGCCTCACGATTGCACACACGAAACATGCAACTGCCGTATGACAGTGTATAATGACTTTTCTGATTTATACGAAATGTCGCAACATAGGGAAGCAAATAACTAATAAGTAACGATGAAGGACTGTAACACAAAAAACTTAAAACTACTTGAATTATTTACTCTGGAATATGATAAACATACTTAAAATAATGCCACAATATTTTGCACATTGAAAAAAATATGGTTTGCACATTGCTTTTATCTTTAATGAAAGCTTTTATCTCTAATACTGGAATTGGTCAAAAATGAATCACATTCCCACTTGTCACTATTATCCGGATTCCTCTTATTAAAGGTAGCGCTAGTGAATTATCCACTTACAACTGAAGAAATCTTTCCCCCTTCCCTGTAGGAATTATACACTGAGTGGCCACTTTATTATGACCACCCCCTCAGTACTTCGTTGGGCCGCCTTTTGCCTTTAATACTGCGTCGATTCTTCGTGGCATGGACTCCACGAGATGTTGATAGGTGGTTTGTGGAATCTGAGACCATGCTTGATGAATAGCACTTTCCAGGAGCGTCAGATTGCAGGGTTGTGGATCCAGCTGTCTGATGGCTCGTTCAACTTCATCCCACAAATTCTCAATGGGGCTGAGATCTGGAGATTGGGGGCAGCCTAAGCAAAATAAACTCACCGGCATGTTCCTGAAACTAATCCTGTACAATACGAGCACTATGGCAGGACACATTATCTTTTTGAAAGTAGCCATTGCCATTGGGATAAACCATCCACATGGCAGGATGCACTTGATCCGCAACGATGTTTAGATATGATGTGCCAGTCAGACGTTGATCAACACGAATTAAAGGGCCTAAAGCATACCAGGAAAACATTCCCCAAACCATAACGTTGCTTCCACCTGCTTGAAGGGTTGTAGCAATGCATTTGAGGACAATGCTTTCGTGCTGTTTTCACCAAATTCTCACTCGGCCATCGGCATGGTGCAACTGAAAACGTGATTTATCGGACTACCTAGTTTGTTTCCAATTATCGACTGTCCAATCCTTGTGCTCTTGTGCGAACTGGAGACGTTTCCTCTTGTTAACTGCAGACAGCAAAGGTGTTCGAACAGGCCTTCGGCTGCCATATCCCATCCGATGCAGTGTACGGCGAACAGCGCGTGCAGAGATCATTTGAGGGGATCATTGATTTAGATGGTCTGTAATTTGCTGCACTGTTGTCTGTTACCAGTCTGGACACTCTCTGTTCCGCCCGAGCAGTCACTAGTCGGTGACGACCACACGTTGCACGCAGAGACCCAGTTTTTTGACTGACTGTCCAGTCTTTAAACACTTTAACAACAGCTGCTCTGGAACATTTCACGTATGCGGCGGTTTTGGCGATACTTGCTCCATGGCTCCAAGCTCCTACAATCATCCCACGTTGAAAGTCCGTCAAATCGCATTTTTTACCCATCTCATCACCCAAAAAATCGCTTCTACTACTGTCGCTAGCACTAAGCTTTCCCTTTTATACTAGCCTCGCCCTCTTGCGGCAACAGCGTGTAGCCATAGCTCATTTGCTTAAAACTGTCAGGTGGTCATAATAAAGTGGCCACTCAGTGTATAAGACTCAAACATTTTCGTTTGTTGGAAGTTCACAATTCATTAGCGTTCCTTATTTGGGAACGGGTGACTGACGACAATGACGAAATCCACAAAAGGTTGAAGCCTTCGTTCTGCAACTCGCGGAGTCTCTTGGAAAGGCTGAAAAAATTGAAGAAATAGATGCAGAAACGGAGTGCCTTTATATTTTAGGAAAGAAAGTAAAGAAAAAGTAGGGAGAAGTATATTTTTTATATTTTAGGAAAGAAAGTAAAGAAAAAAGTAGAGTGTGTGGAAGTATACGGTTTCCCGTTAAGATAGTGCAAACACATCCTTACCTGTGTGCAAGCTGAACCACACCAGCACCAGCACAAAAATGGGCGAAACGGCAGATAAAAGAGAACACCGGAAAGAAAAAGTTTTAAAAAATAAATAAAAGAGAACACCGAAAATTAAAAAAAAAAAAAAAAAAGAGAATACCGAAAAAAAAAGTTTGTCACTAAATCTGCCGAAAAGTGTCTTTATGTTGCTTAAACCACTTACTTATCTCATTTAATGCTCTAACTGGTTGTGAATGACGGTACCCTGCCCGTCATGCAGTGAGCACCACGAATGACTCGACAATCATTCATGTCGGACTTCCGTCCACAGAGGGAGGAGCAGGCTTTCGGGCAGGACATTGAAGCTGAAGTAGGTAGGTGGAGTCTAGCGACTCACGATTACGTCACATGACGCCAAAGTACACTCCAGTGGGTTCTGGGAAAAGGGTTGGCAGAGCAAGTTTAATTTATAACCGGGTGGCCAGTTCCTGGGGTCTGTCGGCTTCTTTTTTTTTTCTCTTTTGATTGGACGTTTAACGACCACCGTGAGCAACTCAATAGGCTATAAGCAGTCGCCCGTCCCTAATTTAGAGCCACTAGTTCCAAGGAAGGGAGAGAGCCAGTACCGTAAAACAAACACAACATCCATGCCTAACCGGTATTCGAACCCGGATCCTTCTCGGACGAATGATCAGGAGCCATCGCTTAGACCACTGCGCTTCAGTCGTCGTAACGCGCTCGTCAGAGGCACGGCGGATATTCAGATGAAGCTTAACATTTGTCATCTTGTGGATTCGATCCTCAGGCCATGGCAGTCACGAACGTTAGCCACTAAGCCACCCGCGACCCTTCTTTCCACCAACTTTGTCGCCATGTGCGAAAATGCTGGTGCGGACGTAATGGTATCAGGAAGTTTCCAAATATTTGGAATTAGAATTTTTTTTTTTTAAGCAATTTCATACATCTACGAAAACCTATTTATTTTCTTACGGATTAGAAAAACAAAGAAAACTTGTTCCCACTGATTTTTTTGGGTGGGGGGGGGGGGCACCGTTTCAAAAAGTGCTGCTTTGTGTTTCACAATAAGACTTAGTGTAAAAAATATATATGAAACTGATCTTTCTTTTTGCATAAGTTTTTCTTGCCCTTAAAAGGACCTTTTTTGTGTGCGTGGTTTTTCTTTTCTGTTTTTTCTACTTCTGCAAAGTAGGCTTTTCTGCTAACTTTTTCATGCCAAAAGGGTGGGCACTAGTTCCACCATTCTAGTGCCCACCCTTTTTGGCGTCGATAGTAATGCTCTCAGTAAGAGCAGCATTGCTATCTTCGGCGTTCTCAGCTATGACAAGCTGTGACCTGTCTTCTGTGCCTGAACGTAACTTATTTGGGAATGCTCAACCACGCTGTGATACGTCCCTCGCTCAGGTCTTCTACGAGAGAGGATCGAAAAGTAACGCACAGCAATTTTTTTTTTTTTTTTTTGCAGGTTGCAAGCAGCAGATTGCAGTTTGGCAGACAATGAATTTGAATATCACTTTACAGACGGTTTGGCTGGATCAAGCCGCCGCGCCGTTGTGAAAGACAGTGTGAACGACGGCACAAAGATGTGTTTGTTTTCGTCGTCTACGAATGAAGAGAAACGGTCGAAGTGTATGGTGGTGATTACTTGGACCGCAGCTACATCTCTAAATGGTGCAGTTTTTGCAGAGGGCAGTGGCAACCTTACCGATTCGCTACATTCCGGTCGACCTGTAACCACGTCACCACCTGCCACTGTGAGAGGCATTGAACAGGCAATTCTGAATGACCGGCTGATCCATCTGCGCACATTGCCACAGAAATCCAACATTTCGTACAGTATAGCGTATGACATGTGAGATGTATGTTTTTCTCTCCGATTCTCATTATTCCTCTTTCCTGGAGCTGGTAATCTAAAATTAGGGTGTAGGGAGTTTTCTCAGAAGTACATAGTCATGGGTTTCCATAAAAACAGAGTATTAAAACGTGACAAACATTTCGCATTGTTCAAAAGGCAGTAGAACCGGTATGGAAAACAATAGTATCTGACGAAAGAAAGAAGTTTTTCAGTGGGGTCTTTAATCCCTCAGATATTGCTATAAACGGAATCGCGAGCTTACGAACTCTTAGAAACAGAGTTATCGGTAAAAGTAAGAAGTGACTTTACGTCCCCTGGTGGGAAAACCATGCATTATTTTAGGAAGAAAGTATTCTCAAAAGGTTTATCCATATGAGCTGTATCGGTCCAAGAAAAAAAAATTTAGTCGAGTTTTCAGGAACCCAGATTTTGCTACAAATACTTCAGAAGCAGAAATTAACACTTATGACCCCTGGTGACCAAACCATTCCTTACCAAACATCAGAAATTATGTGAAAAATATTTTCCATCAGGTCTTGTATGCGATACAGGAAGAATTTTTCAAATCGGAGTTTTAGGAGCAGAAAACGCAATTTACCTTTGTGCGCCCTAGCCGAAAGTCTATGATTTACTTGAAAATTTTGAATTTATAGGAAAAACATTTCGCACCGGAAACACTATCCAACAAAGAAGGAATTTTTTCAAATCGGACTTTTTGAAGTAGAGATATTGACAAATAAAAGATATATACCTACGCCCCCTGGCGTAAAAACCATGCATTATTTCAAGAAGAAAATGTTCCTAAAAGGTTTGTCGACATGAGTAGTATCGGTCAACAAACGACTTTTTTTCAATCGAGAATTTAAAAGCTCATATTTTGCTGCAAATACACCAGAAGCGGAAATTAAGACTTACGCCACCTATTGGCCAAGCCATTTTTTACAAAAACCAGAAATTATGTGCAAACGATTTCCCATCAGGAGCTGTATCCGGCGCAGAAAAATTTTCAAATCAGAGATTTAGAAGCAGAGATATAGGGGGAAACGCAGTTTACCTTTAAGCTCCCTAGCGGAAAGTCTATGAATTACTTGAAAATTTTTAAGTTATATGAAACACATGTCACACTGGAAACACTATCCAAGAAAGAAAGAAATTTTTCAAATCGGACCCCTAGAAGTAGAGATATTGACAAAATTAAGATATACATCTACGTCCCCTGGCGTAGAAACCATGCACTATTTTAAGAAGAAAATGTTTCTAAAAGGTTTGTCGACATGAGTATTATCGGTCTACAAATGGCGTTATTTTCAATTGAGAATTTAGAAGCTCATATTTTGCTGCAAATACACCAGAAGCGGAAATTAAGATTTACGCCCCCTGGTGGCCAAACCATTTTTTTTTACAAAAATTAGAAATTATGTGCAAACGATTTCCCATCAGGAGCTGTATCCGGTGCAGAAAGAATTTTTCAAATCTGAGATTTAGAAGCAGAGATATATTGAGAAACGCAATTTACCTTTACGCCCCCTAGCGGAAAGTCTATGAATTACTTGAAAACTTTGAAATTATAGGAAAAACATGTCACACGGAAAACACAATCCAACAAAGAAAATCGGACTCCTAGAAGTAGAGATATTGACAAAATAAGATATACATCCACGCCGCCTGGCGGAGAAACTGTGGAATATTTTAGGAAGAAAATACTCCGAAAAGGTTTATCGATGTGAGTGGCATCAGTTCACTAGAGAATTTTTTCAATCGATATTTTAGAGGCTCATATTTTATGGCAAATACATCAGGAGCAAAAATTAACCCTTACGCCCCCTGGTGGCCAAAGTATTCTTTACCAAAAATTCGAAATTACATGCATAAGATTTTCCGTCAGGAGATGTATCCGCTGAAAAAAATTTTTCAAATCGGAGTTTTAGAAGAAAATTTATCGCGAAAAATGCAATTTACTTTTACGCCCCCTAGCGGAAAATCTATGCGTAATTTGAAAAAGAAACTATATCTAAAATACTCTTCGACATAAATGGAATCGAAAGATAAAATAAATTTTTCAATCGGATGTTTAGAAGCAAATATGTGGAATAAAACGTATTTTTGAATTCGACATCATCTGCACCGTGGGTACAGACGGATGGACGGACAAACCGATAACATAAGCACGATCTTTTTTTACAAAAGACGTGCTAAAAACTTACCATACCCACGGTTCTGAGCACTCGTGCACAGGGCCGAATATGACCCCTCACTTCCTTTCCTTAGTAAAGTATATATTAGCAAGTACTAAATTAGGCTGACAATTATTTCCTTTTCACTTTTCTGCGTATCCACGTATTCCGAACTACCACCACAACGCAGTAAAAATGCAAATTTGTTGTGGTGATGTTTCATGCGGGTGCGAAGTGTCATAGTGGAGTACTTATACACTATATTGACAAAAGTCACCGGACACCTAAAAGAGAAACACAACATAGCATTTATTGACATACATTAGTAAGGTGTCTGCCCACCTTTGGCTTTAATGCATGCACTGACCCTTCGAGACAGGCTTTCGACAAGGTTTTGGAACACAGCGATAGGTATGCGCTTCCATTCAGTACATAATGCTGCCGCCAACTGTTGCTTAGTAATAGGCCTTGGTTCCAAACTTCTTATGCGGCGCTCTAATTCATCCCATAGGTGCTCTATGGGATTAAGATTAGGGTTCTGTGCTGGCCAGTCCACACACGATACAGAATTACACGCCGTAACAGTCCTTGCTTTATGGCTCGGTGCATTATCCTGCTGGTACCAAAAAGTCTAGGTATTGCCACAGAGTTGGTAAGGCATAATTGCCCAGAATATCGAGGTAGACGTGCTGGTTAACAGGTTTGTCCACGATAACCAATGGGCCGGGACCATACCACGAAAAACACCCCCACACGAGTACATTGCCAAATCCACACTTCACGGTAGGAACAATGCACTGTGGTAAATAGCGTTTCCCCGGCTGCCGCCATACCCACACACTGCCATCAGACTGATAGATCGTGTATCTGGATTCATCAGTCCATAGGACCCGTTTCCATTGATCTACGGTCCACGATAAATGTTTTTTACACCATGCTAAACGACGAGTAGCAGTGGAGATGAAAAGCTTATGAGCAGCCGCACGACCATGGTAACCCATGACATGGAATGAAGTTCTCTGCGAATGGTACGTGTACGTATCGAAGGACCAGCATTGTTACTCACCTGTACACTGAGGTCTTGTGCAGTACTCCGTCGATTAGCTGTAACGACTCTCCTGAGGCTTCGATGTCCTTTATCACTGATTTTATTTGGTCTGCCGGTACGTTTTGCTGCTTCGGGCACACTATGTGTATTCCACTTATTCAGTACATCCAAAACAGTTGACTTGCGTTTGTTTAAACGCCTCTCGGTTTCTCTTATGGACAACCCATTAACATAACACCCAACAATCTTTCCTTTCTCAAAGTCAGTTCTCTCCAGCCGCGACATTTTTCATTCAATCTTTACAGTGAAATATGATCGCGGTCAGCTGCAGGCTCGCTTTTATACCGTTTGCAGCTGTACCGCGAATCTTAACAACGCAGAGGATCCGTTCATTTGCTTTTGAAGGGATGTCCGGTTACTTTTGTCAACATAGTGTATATTAAGGTGATTCAAAAATCATTGCCGTTTTGAAGAGTCATATTATATCAGGCAATTGCTCTGTGCGCATGCGTTATGCAGATAAGGACAACGCATGACGGAAAACCAGTATCCTTTAGTTGGTATAAACAGGATAACACGCTATCCTGATTTTTTGGAAAAATTTCTGCTGTAAAATGGACGAGAAACACACGATCCGAGTTGTTTTACGGTTTTTATTTTAAAAAAAGAAACGTGAGGAAATTTGTGCTGTGGAAGGAGAAAGAGCAGTGTCTGAAAGAACAGCAAGATTTTGGTTTCAGCGATTTAAAAAATGGTGACTGCAGCCTTGAAGACAAAGCCCGTGCTTGAAGACCTTTGACGGTGAATTCTGAAGCTGTACGTGAAGCCTTAGAGTCAAAACCATGCACAACCACTTGACAACTGTCAAATTAGCTGGGAATACCGCAGCCGACAATTGTTCGCGAACTGCAGAAGTTCTGCAAGACGCACACAAGCTGTCGACAAATACCCCATTGAACTGACTGCTGCTCAAGCTCAGCGATGTGTACATGTCTCCAGTTGCTGGAAAATCATTAGGACGACTGTTTCTTGGGGGAATTGTGACATATGATGAAAAGTGAATACCTTTCCGTAATCCTGACGTAAGAAAATAGTGGTTAGATCCCCAGAACTAGTCCTAAAATAGGGAGTGATTTGAGCACAACATTATACGGGTGGTGGAACTTTAAGGGCCCCATTCATTGAGAACTGGCTCTAGATGGCAGAGGCATTAATGCGCTGCTGTACTGTGGCCAGTTTGAGCTGACGTATGCCGCTTTAAGTCGAAAGTACTGTGCTCTGGTGAAACGTAAACGTGTTTTCCTCCATCAGCTCCTCCTCACTCGTGTCCGGTTAACTGAGGGAAAAATGCAGGTAGAGGAAGATTATGAGCGAATGCCCCACCTCACTTATAGTCCGGATCTCGCGCCTTTGATTTATCACTTATTCCGGTTCATGGCACATTTTCATAGGTATGTGGGAAACACTTCCAAAACGTCCACGATGTTGAACTAGGGATCCTCGAAACCAAAGGAATTTTTTTTTTTTTTTGCATGAGGATTCAGGATATGGAGTCTAGGTGATGTAGGATCATCGAGTACGGCAGGCTCTATTTCAAAGGTTAAACTTTAACGTACATGTTTTCATCAACTGTTAGAAAATGGCAATGACTTTTGAATCAGCCTAGCATTTTGCTCTCTTTTCAATCGACATACCGGAGGCTTAGTGTTCGAGTGGTGTGTAGCTTTGGCTTCGGATCAGTGGTCCGAAGAAAGCCCGGGATAGTTGGCTCTGTTCATTTACTGGACTACAGCAACTGGTTAGGGTTGCTCAAAGTGGATTTTAAACCTCAAAACAAGCAAAGAAGCAAACAAACAGACAAAAGTTACAGAAAGTAACAGACCGTCTTCCGAGGATGGTCAAACCGCCTTCCGAAGAGATCAGACCGTCTTCCGAGGAGGTGAGACCGCCTTCCGAGGAGGTAAGACCGCCTTCCGAGGAGGTAAGACCGTCTTCCGAGGAGGTAAGATCATCTTCCGTGGAAGTCAGACCGTCTTCCGAGGAGGTCCAACCGTCTTCGGAGAAGGTCAGACCGTTTTCCGAGGAGGTAAGACCGTTTTCCGAGGAGGTAAGACCGTTTTCCGAGGAGGTAAGACCGTCTTCCGAGGAGGTCAGATTGTCTTCCAAGGAGGTCAGACCGTCTTCCGAGGAGGTCAGATTGTCTTCCAAGGAGGTCAGACCGTCTTCCGAGGAGGTCAGACCGCCTTCCGAGGAGGTAAGACCGTCTTCCGAGGAGGTAAGACCGTCTTCCGAGGAGGTCAGACCGCCTTCCGAGGAGGTAAGACTGTCTTCCGAGGAGGTAAGACCGTCTTCCGAGGAGGTAAGACCGTCTTCCGAGGAAGTCAGACCGTCTTCCGAGAAAGTCAGACCGTCTTCCGAGGAGGGCAGACCGTCTTCCGAGGAGGTCACACCGTCTTCCGGGGGGTCGGGCCGTCTTCCGAGGAAGTCAGACAGCCTTCCGAGGAGGTAAGACCGCCTTCCGAGGAGGTAAGACCGTCTTCCGAGGAGGTAAGACCGTCTTCTGAGGAGGAGGTAAGACCGTCTTCCGAGGAGGTAAGACCGTCTTCTGAGGAGGATGTCAGACCGTCTTCCGTTGAAGTCAGATCGTCTTCCGAGGAGGTCAGATCGTCTTCCGAGGAGGTCAGACCGTCTTCCGAGGTGGTAAGACCGTCTTCCGAGGAGGGAAGACCGTCTTTCGAGGAGGTCATACCCTCTTCCGAGGAGGTAAGACCGTCTTCCGAGGAGGTCAGACCGCCTTCCGAGGAGGTAAGACCGTCTTCCGAGGAGGTCAGACCGTCTTCCGAGGAGGTCAGACCATCTTATGAGGAGGTCAGACCGTCTTCCGAGCATGTCAGACCGTCTTTCGAGGAGGTCATACCCTCTTCCAAAGTGGTAAGACCGTCTTCCGAGGAGGTTAGACCGCCTTCCGAGGAAGTAAGATCGTCTTCCGAGGAGGTAAAACCGTCTTCCGAGGAGGTAAAACCGTCTTCCCAGGAGGTAAGTCCGCCTTCCGAGGAGGTCAGACCGTCTTCCGAGGAGGTCAGACCATCTTCCGAGAAGCTCAGACCGCCTTCCGAGGAGGTCAGACCACCTTCCGAGGAGGTCAGACCGCCTTCCGAAGAGGTCAGACCGTCTTCCGAGGAGGTCTGACCGTCTTCCGAGGAGGTTACAGCAGCGAGACTGCGTGGCATGGATGCAATGAGGCCCTGGAACGTTGCCCGAGGCACACGTTTCCCTTTGGACTGCAGCAGAGCACGGAGGTCCAGGAGATGACATGATTGTGGGTCAGCACGTCAAACCTGTCGATCCAAATTGTCTCACAAGTGCTCTATGAGATTGTGGTCGGGCGATTTCGCCGGCCAAAAAGAACGGAGACATCGATGACGTGTTCCTGGAACCAGTCAGGCACTACCTTGGCGACGTGGCACGGCGCATTGTCCTGTTGGTAGATGTCATATATATGTTCTGTGAGGTTGGTAGATTTTATATTGGTGTGTTCATTACTGTTTCTTTCAGATTTGTGTGGGTAAATTGGAGTTTGGGTACTTATTCCGGTTTGGTAGTTTCCTGTTTGCCGCATCAGACCAGGTTTCCATTTGTCAGTCGTGGTCAATCTTACCCCGCCTTATTGCTTCTCAGAGGCATGGTGAAGGACAAATGATATCGTTGATACAGAGCAGAGAATTATTTACACAATATGTATAGTTTTATTTACAAGTTACCCTTCAGCAGGTGGCACGTATGATGAGGATACAATTCTGATGATAAAGTACCACGGTTCTTGATTTCGAACAAACCAACATCACAGCTAGGTCAGAGTTCCTTCAGTGCAATCCTGCACTACATTTGTGCATACGTATGACATTGAGAGTTCACTATTCATTACACAGGAATTCGTTGCGTTCAAGTATGCAGGATCTCTCAGGTGGAGGATTTTCTTGGCAGACCGCAGTCTGTCATCAGATGATTCTTAGATACTACACATTTACCCGCAGGTAATGCATTGTATGTTCCCTAGTAGCCTTAACCTGCAGGTAATGCTTTGTATATTCTCTAGTAGCCTTAGCCCGCAGGTAGGCTCCTAACATATTGCAAGTCAGCCGCAGCCGATTAGCTTTGATAAATCTTGTGCACTCTTATCCCTATAGCAACGACGACAGTTCGAATCTCCTGTTTTCTGTCCGAGCGAGAAGTGTACCGCGCAAGTTCGTTATAACTTTTCCCTGCTCAAGCTGTGCAGCCCGGACCTCGCACTACCAACCATGTAAGCACACGGCTCTGTCCAGCTATCAACGAACTTTCTCCCCAAAGCGAAGATTCCCATGTTTGTGAACCTCTGGCTCAACGCAGAATTTACCAAGGAAAGAATTTCCTTCCTGTGTCTTCTCTCCGTGGGACCCTGGCACACAATATGGCCGACTTGTTGTCGTTTTTCCTTGCTCAGGACAAAAATGGCGTCCTATATCCCATTTCGGATTTCTTTCCCATTCTTCCTGTCCTAAACATTTTCACATCATCACAGTAGATACCATCACCACCAGGGTAAAAGTCCAACATGAAGAGATGCATGTGGTCAGCAAGGATGGACAGGTGGCCATCTGCGTTCAGGGACCCCTCCAGTGGTACCAGAGGTCCCAGGTCATGCCAGGAAAACATCCCCCAGATACGCACCCCCACTGCAGGCCTATACTTTACCGACACGCATGTCCGGGTGTTGGTTCTCGTGTGTCTGACGTTATATCCGCCACCGCCCGTCACTTCTGTGGAGTAGAAACCTCGATTCGTCGGAGAAGGCAACTTTTTCCCACTCTTCCACTGTCCAATGACGGTAGTCCCATGCGAACTGCATTCGTCGTTGCCGATGGACCTGGGTTAACATGGGCGCTTTGAGGCAATGTCAACTCCGGAGACCCATGCGTAACAGGGTTCCCTCTACTTTTATCGGGGACACGTGCTTGGGCTCTCCCGTGTTCATTTCCGTGGTCAATTGCTGCACTGTTGCGTGTCGATTGCCCTTTAGCAGTCGACGGAAGCGGTGTCGCACGATTAGTCGAATAACGACTGGTCGACATAACGATTGGTCGGCAGCACGATTGGTCGAAATAACGATCAGTCGACCGTAACGACTAGTCGACGGTAACGACTGGTCGACATAACGATCAGTCGACCGTAACGATTAGTCGACAGTAACGACTGGTCTACACAACGATTGGTCGAGATAACCATTGGTTCAGAGAATTATGGTTTACATTCGCAGTGGTACCTCTCCGAACGTACTGGCCTCTTAAAACGTAACGTTCCTATTTGGAAATAATATCTTTTAGAATGTAGTACTCAGACCGTACAGCATTATAACATATTATTTCCAAATATGCCCCCGTGTCATCTTTTGTACTCTAAGTGAAATCTATATGGAGGGCCTTCTGAACAATGTTATTTCCGAAAGGGCCCCGGGACACTTTAGATATAGGCACCTTGGGGATACTGCCACACATAATTCGGAAACTCGGAAAATTGCCCCACCGGAAAATGGCCACACTTTCAAAGCGTTTCTCGGACAAACGGCAATTCGTGCTCGTACCCTTAATGAAAACCATGTCACAATTTTCCGGTGGGGCAATTTTTCTGTGTGTGGAAATTTTCCGGTGGGGCAATTTACCGCCAAACTGATTGCACCTAACCAATTTTTTTCCAAGTTCCGTTGACCATTTTATGTCGACCAATGTCGACTAATCGTTATATCGACCAGTCGTTACTGTCGACCAATCGTTTCGTCCATCAAACGGGCTGTCGACCAATCGTTATGTCCATCAAACGGGCTGTCGACCAATCGTTACTGTCGAATAATCATTACTGTCCGCCAATCGTTATGCCGACTAATCATTTCTGTCGACCAATCGTTTTGTCGACCAATCGTTACTGTCGGCCAATCCTTATGTCGACCAACCGTTTGTCGACCAATCGTTACGTACCCGACGGAAGTGATGTTCTCCTCTGGGGTCGATGGCCTTCGAGGCTCCACATTTATGACGTCGGTACTCGGTGTGCCAGCGGTCCATTGTTGGTACACCCTTACTACAGCACCTCGCGAACAGCCCACGAAGTCTTCTGTTTCTGAGATGCTTCCACCCTTGGCGCGGTAGTCGATGATCATTCCTTTTTGAATGTCTGTCAAATCACTACTTCTGCCCATCGTGCTCATATTACAAACTACGGATCGTCTGTCTTGGCCGGACGTGTGGTCGATCTTGTTATGTCTACTCTGTGACGCGCCTGAGCAGGTGCACTGTGATTCCGGGGGTGGTCATATTATTTTTGATACGACCGTGTATATACACTGCTGGACAATTGCTAAGGACGGATCATAAACGGCTATATAGCGCATAAAAAAGTAAGTGTGGTTGGATGCCAAGTGAAATAAAATATTGTCAGAATGCCAGGACATTACAAGAAAGACAATTTATTGTGCTCTGAAATCCAGAAGGTTTTGGAACGAGTTCAAGGGACAAACAGGACATTTTGTGCAGAATACGTAAACGTGAAAAAAATGCAATTACCGTCCGCAGGCGTTCCGACGTAAGATGTCAATATCGGATATGGCCACCATGGAGGGCGATGCAAGATTCCACACGTCGTGTCATGCTTTGCACAACATTATCAAGCAGCTGTTGGGGTAATTTATCTCCCATTCCTCTGTCAGTGCATGGATGAGGGTGTCCTTGTTTATTGGATGGCATTGGCGACCAGCAAGACTCCTCCCCAAAGCATCCCACACATTTTCAATGGGATTCAGATCTGGAGAACGTGCTGGCCATACGAGGCGTTGAATATCCTCGCTCTCAAGACACTCCTGGACAGCGACTGTTCGATGACATGTTGCGTTGTCGTCCATGAAAATGAATCTATCACCGACAGCACCACGGAACATGCGAACATGAGGTAGCAGAACATCATTAATGTATCGTTGGCCAGTCATAGTCCCAGTTGGAAGCACATAGAGGGAGGTACGGCCATTGATCATGATGCCAGCCCATACCATGACAGTACATGTCGGATATCGGTCCCTTTCCTGTATGTTTGCTGGACAATATGCAGTACCACTATCACGCCAGATCAGTTGTCGTCGACAATCAGACGATAGACTGTATCTACTCTCATCTGAGAAGAGGACAGCAGACCAGTCGTTATCAGTCCAATTGCGATGTTGATGGCACCATTGCCAACGGGCGGTACGGTGACGTCTGGACAATGGGATGCACACAACAGGACGGCGAGCGTATAGTCCTCCTTCATGCAAACGTCTGGCGACAGTTTTTCGGGAGATCCGCTTGCCACTAGCAGCCATAAACTGATTTGCTACCTCACTAGCTGTGCTGCGCCGGTGCCTTTTTGTTGATAGCACTATGTACCGATCTTCTGCAGGTGTCGTACTGCGAACACGACCTCCCCCGTGACGTTTGCTACACTCTCCATTTGTTTGAAATGATTTCCAAAGCCTTGAAACAACACTGTGGCTGACGTCGAACTTCCTGGCAACATCTGTTATTTTTCGCCCTTCTTCAATCTTGCCAATAATACAGCCACGCGTAAAATCATCTAGGTGATGTCGGTAAGACATACTGAAAATTGCAAGTTCGTCAATTGATTCTTTCCCTTTCAACTTTGCGTTTGAACAACAACGGTCAATACGCGTCAAATCCTGTATATCTCTTATCAGCGCTATGACGTCACGAACAAGTTCGGCAATCCAAAATTTGCATACGCACAACACGTCTTACTGTATCCCGCACTTATGCTAATTTCCACATTTTCCTGCCTTCCATTTTATGGTTGCTATCGTTGCTATTGTCATCCGTCCTTGGCAATTGTCCGGCAGTGTATATATACACACACAGTCGAGTCACATTATTGTGACCACCTCCTATTTGTGACGTCAACAGTGGGTAGCCAATGAAAGAAGGCGCGTGTCGTGATCTGGCTTGGAGGGTATATACGCTGTGCTATAGGCATTCTAAAAACATATCACTCGTTGCTGTCATGGATAAAATGAGTGATTTATTAGATTTGCAAAACGGTATGATTAATTATCGACTTTCGGGCCGAGGATGGCAGTATTTTTAAAACAGCGCAGTTTGTGAACTGTTCGCGTGCTGCTGTGGTTAAAGTGCATCGTGATTGGAGAAATGGCACCATTGCGAATAAGCGAAGTGAAACTGCGGAGCACCACGTGCCATTGATGTGAGAGGTGAGCGTCGGTTGTGAAGTGCGTGAGGGCCGATCGACACGCTACAGTGGAGCAACTCACTGGCCGAATGAACCAGGGAGCTACCGGAAGTGTGTCTAAAATGTCAGTTCAGCAAACGCTGCTGCGTATGGAGCTCCAATTCAGACGGATAGTCATTGCCCCTATGCTAACGAAGGTGCATAGGCAGAAAAGGCTTACATTTGCATGGCAATATCGGAACTGGACCTCCGCTTATTGGCAAAGCATTTCCTTCTCCGATCAGTCACGTTTTCTGCTCCATCGAACAGATGGACGTTGGCGTATAAGGCGAGAAACATCGGAACAAACACTCCTCAACAATTGCTGGAAAAACACAAGCTGGTGGGGGCAGCGTTATGGTCTGGGGAATGTTTTCGTTGCATTCCCTGGGTCCACTCATCCCTGTAGTAGACACTATAGACCGAAAATCGTTATGGCACCATCCTCGCAGACTACGTATACTCATACATGGTGATTTTCTTCCCTGGAGCTGATGGGATCTTTCACATGACAATGCGACGTGTCACTCAGCTGGAAATGTCCGAGAGTGGTTGGAAGAGCACGATGAAGTCTTCAAAGTACTTCCCTGGCCCCCTAATGCCCCAGACTTAAACCCATTGAGCACCTGTGGGAGCACCTCGATCATGTTGTTCGCTCTGTGGATCCTCCACCACGCACCCTCTCGCAGCTGTCAGATGCACTGCAGTCAGCATGGTTCCACATTCCTGCGAACACCTTCCAGCACCTTATTGAGTCACTCCCAGCCCGTCTAGCTACTGTCCGCGCTGCACACTGCGGTTACTCTGGATATTAGCTGGTGGTCACAATAATGTGACTCGACCGTGTATATATGTATATATACAGGGTGTCCACAAAGTCTGTTTACAACTTTGCACATGTATTACGGATACCCTGTACTATGTAAGTGCATGGTATTTGTTCTATAATATACTGTAAATATCAAAGTTTTAATTGATATTATCGTGTTTTGTTATAGGTCTCTCAATGACGTAGCCGGTGTTGTTCTATGAAAATGTGGCCCCACACTAGATAGAGCCAGTGAGCGCTTGGTTCATCGAAACAAAATCTGATGTACAAACGCAGCGACATTTCCGGACTAAGTAGGGGAAAACCCCGCCATCTCGTTCTAGTATCAGCTAATGGCACCCTAAATTCATGGAGGCTGGGTCTGTGTTGGATCAAGATCGCAGTGGCCGCCCACGAACATCGAATGATGACATCGAACTTGTTTGTGATTCATTTTCACGAAGCCCAAAGAAGTCCATTCGTTCCGCTGCCAGAGAACTACGAATGCCCCGGTCCACAGGGTGCTACATAGACATCTACGTTTATATGCATACAAAGTGCAACGGTTACCAGCACTTGAAGCGAACGATAGACCACGACGTAAAGAATTCGCAGTAACGACGCTGGATAGACTGAGTGAAGATCCCGAGTTTCTCACACATGCTTGTTTTACGGATGATGCAACTTTTCATGTCTCTGGACAGTTAAGCAGACACAATGTCAGGATTTGGGGGTCTGAAAACCCTCATGCGTTGTTGGGGCTTGCGAAAGACAGTCCTAAAGTGAACGTGTGGTGCGGTGTTATGGATAACCAAGTCCTTCGCCCATTTTTCTTCAGTGAGAAAACAGTGACGGCAGATGTTCATCTGGATGTTTTGCGTGAGTACACTGAAGAGCAATTGAATTAGAGACAGCTGGCGTTATGCAAATGTGGCGATGTGGGCGGCCCTGTAAACCGAAACGACGTGACATATGCTGCGATCCGACAATATAAGGAGTGATGCGACGGGAATCAGTAAGAGTCGGACGCAGTATGGGTAAGACGAAGAACCTAAGCGCATTTGATCGTGGGCAAATTGTCGGGGCCCGACGAATGGGTCACTCCATCTCGGAAGTCGTGCAGGCACTGGGATTTTCACGAGCCACTGTGTCACGGGTGCACCGTGAGTACATCGAATCCGGTAAAACCATCCCTGCAAGGGCCAACTGCCGTGGACAACAGCATGTGGATGAGCGGGGTCATTGTCGGCTAGCTCGCATTTTAACAGCGGATAGACGGGCCACAGTGCAAGAATCACTCAGCAATAAAACGCTGGTGCACAAAAACGTGTAAGCAGCCACACCATCCCGAACAATCTCCTCGCTATGGGGTACAGAAGCCATCGTCCCACGAGGGTACCGCTGCTCACCGCACATCACAGGGTGAAAAGATTAGCATGTGCGCGGTAACATCGCCACTGGACCCTAGACATGTGGAAAAATGTTGCCTGGACTGATGAGTCGAGATTCACGTTGGTACATGGGGATTGCACGATACGAGTACGGCGCAAACGACATGAAGCGATGGATCCTTCTTGCCATCAGGGTACTCTCTTCAAATTGGTGGGGGTGGCATTCTCGTCTGGGGACTGTTTGCGTGTACTGAAATTGGACCACTGGTACCTCTGACATCGTCCCTCACAGGTCAATGTTACCGGGATATCCTGGACGACCGTTTGCTCCCGTTTGAGCGTCTTCAACATCCCACTGGGGACCTCATACTGCGACAAGACAATGCAGCTCCCGAATTGTATCCGAATGGTTGGATGAACACTCCACCGACGTGACCTCGCTTCCTTGGCCAGCTTGATCACTTGACCTCAATCCAATCGAGCACATCTGGGATGCCACCGAGAGAGATGTTCGTTGCTGTGACCGCCCTCCATCAAATCTTCGTGAACTGTGGGAGCTTGTTCAGGGGTCGTGGATCCGTATGGCTTCCCAACGCTTCCGGTGTCTTGTCGAGTCCATGCCGAGACGAATCGCCGCCGTCATCAGGGCGAAAGGTGGTGCTACACGTTACTAGACAGGTATCACTAATTCAATTGCTGTTCAGTGTATGTTGTGAAACAGTTGTAGGACCTTCAACCAAGCGTGATATTCCAACAGGACGGTGCGCCACCACATCGTGGATGGCAGGTTCGGGACTTTTTAAACACAACATTCCCTGGGAGGTGGATTGGACGGGATGATCCGATTGCATGGCCACTTCGTTTCCCCAACGTCACACATCTAGACTTTCTTTTATGGTGATATCTGAAGAATATTGTGTATCGGACAAAGTGCAGGACATCGATGACCTGAAATCGAGGATCAACAATGCCACTTCGATCATTACTGAGGATATGCTGCAGCGCACATGGTTGGAACTGGAGTTTTGGCTAGATGTTCTACGCGCAATAAATGGTGCGCTTATTAAGCTTTTGTAATGAGATAGCAAAAATCTTTAGTCTTCGCTCTTACTTATGTGCTCAACCACATTTGTCTATCTATCTCATACAGTGTATCCGTAATAAATGTGCAAAGTTTTAAACAGACTTTGTAGACACTCTGTATATTCACTGTATTTAACAATGAAATAATCGGACGGGGACAACTCAGGGTGTGCAGATTGCACAAGACATCCGAAGCAAGCAAGGAAATTTAGTGAGGGTACAATGTCGGTGGCGGGAAGCTCAGAGCTGGAACCATGCCCTACCCATTCACGGCATCGGCAAGATCCCATTCCCATGCGATTGTACACCGAAGAGCAATTGAATTAGAGATACCTGTCTAGTAACTTGTAGCACCACCTTTCGCTTTCATGTCGGTGGCGATTCGTCTCGGCATGGACTCGACAAGACACCGGAAGCGTTGGGAAGCCATACGGATCCGCGACCCCTGAACAAGTTCCCACAGTTCACGAAGATTTCATGGAGGGGGTCAGAGCCTCAAACATCTCTCTCGATTGCATCCCAGATGTGCTCGATGGGATTGACGTTAGATTACCTAGCTTGCCAAGGAATCGAGGTCACGTCGGTGGAGTGTTCATCCAACCATTCGGATACAATTCGGGAGCTGCATTGTCTTGTCGCAGGATGAGGTCCCCAGTGGGATGTTGAAGACGCACAAACGGGAGCAAATGGTCGTCCAGGATATCCCGGTAACGTTGACTTGTGAGGGACGATGTCACACGTACCAGGAGTCCCATTTCAATCTACGTAAAAAGTTCCCAGACGAGAATGCCACCCCCTCTGGTTGAAGAGTACCCTGCTGGCAAGAAGGATTCATCGCTTCATGTGGTTTGCGCCGCACTCGCACCCTGCCATCCGCATGTACCAACGTGAACCTCGACTCATCAGTCCAGGCAACATTTTTCCACATGTCTAGGGTCCAGTGGCGATGTTCCTGCACCCATGCTAATCTTTGCACCCTGTGATGTCCGGTCAGCAGCGGTACCCTCGTGGGACGATGGCTTTTGTACCCTATAGGGAGGAGATGGTTCGGGATGGTGTGGCTGCTTACACGTTTTTGTGCACCGGCGTTTTATTGCCGAGTGATTTCTTGCACTGTGGCCCGTCTATCCGCTGTTACAATGCGAGCTAGCCAACGATGACCCCGCTCATCCACACGCTGTTGTCTACGGTAGTTGGCCCTTGCAGGGATGGTTTTACCGGATTAGATGTACTCACGGTGCACCCGGACACAGTGGCTCGTGAAAATCCCAGTACCTGCACGACTACCGAGATGGAGTGACCCATTCGTCGGGCCCCGACAATTTGCCCACGATCAAATGCGCTTAGATCCTTCGTCTTACCCATACTGCGTCCGACTCTTAATGATTCCCGTCGTATCAATCCTTATATTGTCGGATCGCGGCATGTGTCATGTCGTTTCCGTTTACAGGGCCGCCCACAGCGCCATATTTGCATAACGCCAGCTGTCTCTAATTCAATTGCTCTTCAGTGTATTACATACATGGGTATAGAGACAAGAAATAACATCACAACAGCGCATTTGGGATTCAAAACATGCAGTACTTAATTATTCTGAACTTGAATTTAAATTGTACAAAAAATGAGCTTTTGAAATTGAAAAAAATTAGAAAAATATACAGTAGTATTTTTGTTGACAAACTAAAGTCAAAAGTTGAAGGGGACACGTGCCCTCCGTCCCCATACGATTCTACGCCTGTGCTTCAATTTATTAAGCTTGCCAGATTATTAATTTTCACTTGCAACAGTATGCGTGTTATTTTAATGCGTTAAAAATTTATTTTTTTTTTGCTTTAAGTTGAATTCAGGAGTTGATAAAGCAGAAGGAACGAAATCAAAGGACACCTGCGATTTCATGACGTTTTACGGTATTTGTTTTTCATCGTGGGCACTACTACGTGGTATCAATGAAACACATCTCATCTTTATCCTTCACGTAGCCTATTCATCTAACATTTACCTGTCTGTGTGTGCAAACAGGCAATTGTTACACTTCCTCGTGATCAATATTAGTTTCCTAGAATGAAGGAGCAGTTGTAACAAAAGATTTGCAAAACAATCGTGTTATGTGGAAATCCATGATGACCTTATCGTATTATTCGCATTCGCCCCTGGGGTGCTTTATGAAAGAAGGAGGACAATCGGAGAATTTCCTCCTATAAATACCTTGTACATGCTGTACTCGCCTGCTACTCTTTCTGCCGCACTAACTGGTAGTAGATCCCAGACCTCTTCAGTGTTAAGTTGGTATTGCTGCCTCCCCCCATCTCCAACACCATGCACAAGTCGATTCTTTTCGCTCTCGTTTTCGCTTGCGTCATCGCAGCAATTGAGTGCCAGGACTCGGAGGGAGGTGGAAGTATGCGGGAAATATGGCAACAGTTTAAGGACGCTTTTAACAGCGCTAAATCTTCGTTCAAACAGATTTGGAATGACATGCGCCAGGAGGTCTCAGCAAGATTTGGTGACGTGGGCTCGTGGACTCGAGACATGTGGAACGACTTCAGAAAGAAGTTGAATGAACTCTTCAGGTCGGGGGAGATAACAGAAGAACAGAAAATGGAAGTTGAAAGGTATATGGAAGAGATGTCTATGACTCCAGAAGAATAACCTAGTAAGGCCAATCTTTGTCCTTTTTACTGTGGCTAGAGAAACTATCAACATCTATAATATCACCGATAAAGGCGATTTTGAAATCTTTGTGAAATCCCTTGTCTGCATGATTTTATGAATCATGCTATTAAATTTTAAAAATCAACCCTTACAGGATTTTGTTTGTCAGTTGCTCGGTATATGTGTCTTTCTCTTGTTGTTTCACTCCCCGGCTAATTCATAATCCGAAAACCAATTCACTTCTTGTGGTTGGCAATGCCGTTTAACTGAAATTATTCGAGTTGAAACGTAAGAAAAAAATCTTAGCAACCATTTTAAGCATGGAAATACCATCAAGTGTTATCACCTAGGTGTAAAACTCATGAAATTTTAATATAAATTGTTTTCTGATACATCAGCCAAAATGCATTTATTTCACCGCAGGAGTCACCATTCACCTACGTAGATCAATGTTTCTCATCTCGTAGGACGTGAAAATAATAAGGTAGGTCGCGAAAGGTTTTGTTTCAAGCCGAAATGAATGTTTAATTGATATACTACGTCCGACCAGTTGCACTTGAATAAGATCTTAGTATGCAATTGCTTTTTCAAATGTACTCTATATATTTTGACTAGTAGGGCAACAAAAATATTCAGTGTAGCCCTTCGAGTTTCATTTTTACATGTGGACCATAAATATCTCCTTAAAGTTGGATGGGTTGTGTTGGAAAACATTGAGAAACACTGATCCAGTTAACATATAATAATTTGAATCGCTGTTTTCATTACCCTTGATCTAACTAAAGAAATTCCACGATATTTGCTTTTGTAATTTATTTTGCGTAATGTTGAGAAACACTTATCTAGATAACAAATAATTTCAAGTTTCAAAGGAAATCGCCCATTTTCATTACCCTTAATTTAACTACAGGAATTCCATGATATCTGCATTTGTAATTTATTTTGCATAATGTGGGGAAACGCTTATCTAGACAACAAATAATTTCAAGTTACCCAATAAATGCATATAATGTATTAAATCCGTTTATTTTTGTGGTGTAGTAAGCACCAAGATTCGCCAAGATTTCACACTGCACTGGAAGGCTTTTTCAAGGCAATGGTTGGTATAAAGAGGCTTATGTCTACCATTGCCTTGAAAAAGCCTTTCATTTGAGTGCAAAAGCTTGGCGAATCTTGGTGCTTACTACACCACAAAAATAAACGGATTTAATACGCTATATGCACTTTTTGAGTATTCACAGTTTGGTGTACTTAAAAGAAAGTTAATTTCAAGTTTCTAAGGAAGTCTCCATTTTCATGATCGCTACTGAAAGAATACTCATATCTAAAGTAATACTTCAGAAACAACTATTTCTCTGGGAAAATAAACATCAATTCACTCTTTTTGGAAATTTATGCTCCTCTCTCTTTACGTTTTTCAGTAGAAAAACAGGAAGTAACTACCAAAGTGAAATAGCGGTAAGGTTGCATTTTAAAGTAAGGGAAGAAGAATTGGTTTATGGAATGACGACCCTGTTTTAAAAATTCGAATGAATTAATTCCTCGAGTGCCTCATCTGCTTGATGTGCAAATGAAAAATTTGCGTGCGAATATTTTTTATTTGGTTGAATGTTTCTGTGAAATGAGCTTTTATATTTTTAATCTACTATACATTACGAATATAGCAGTGTTTACTGCATATATTGTTCATACGTCCACAACTGTGAAAATTATAATATGGGCAGGGCCGGATTAAGGTGGACGTCAAGTAATTTTGCTTCCTATATTTCAAATGGAAAAATTTCTGTACACATTTTCTTCACAATTAATGCGTTCCCAAGGATGAAAAATTGAACATCGATTAAAATAGCTTCATTTTATAACTTGGAATGCTTAATATTTTCTAAAACATAACCATAATTATTCAATCCAACATTTGTTTGTCTACTGACGTCGTCAAAGAACAGGTCACGCCATCTTTTTTCTGGGCGTTCCAAAGGATGAAAATTTGAACATCAATTAAAATAGCTTTATTTTATAACTTGGAATACTTAATATTTTCTAAAACATAACCATAATTATTCAATCCAACATTTGTTTGTCTACTAACGTCATCAAAGAACAGGTCGCGCCATCTTTTTTTCTGGTTCCAACACCACGAAAGGAAAAGTTATTGATTTTTTATATTATTATGGTTATGTTTTAGAAAATATTAAGTATTCCAAGTTATAATATGAAGTTATTTAAATCAATGTTCAAGTTTTCATCCTTGGGAACACAATAATTGTGAAGGAAATGCGTACAAAAGTTTTTCGATTGGAAGTATAAGAAGTAAAATTACTTAACGTCCATCTTAAGACCTTAATGGGCCCTTAGGCTGAGACATTTGAGGGGGCCCCAAGGTTAAGACATCGGAGTGGGCCCCTAGGCTGAGACATTTGAGTGGGGCCCAAGGCTAAGACATCGGAGTGGGCCCCAAGGCTAAGACATCGGAGTGAGCCCTCAAAGAATTATGACGGGGAATCATTATTAAAATTCGTTAAAACACGAAACTGTAGCAATATGCTCCTGATTAATACGTAGTGCATTCTTCAAACTAATAAATTATCTGCAGAGTATTCTGAATTTGCTCGTAACAAGCAAATTCAGAATTTATGTTCTGTTTGATTTGAATTTTCTATCGATTTCCCATGTATTAGAGTATTTCCTCTTTCATTGATTTATCTGCAGAGTTTTCATAATAAGTCACTGTATTTTCTATTGCTCTCATAAGAATATGAGTCTAAACCTTAAGATTCCTAGATTTTGTCTTGAATTGTTTTAATGGTTTACCACTGTATGCTTTTCTTAGTGCATCATTTTTGTTATGCAATGTGAAGTCACAGGGGATTTCGACCATTACCGGTTCCAAGTGCAAATTGGAAGGTGTGGGTGGATGGTAGTAAAAAACTGAAACTGTTTCTCCGACCCTGCGGTACACAGCTACATGAAAACTTTACCCTTTATGAGTCATTGTCTTGAAATCTGTTTGTCTATCAGCCCTTGTTACTGACCAAGTGGAAATCATAGGAGCCAAAAGTAAAACTATTTTACAAACCTCTCTCTCTCTCTCTCTCTCTCTCTCTCTTTCTACCTATCTATGTATTATATGCCCAGGCATGTCTCCTGGGCCCTTGGTCATGGTGGGCCCCTATAGACCCCACCTTAATCTGGCCCTGAGTATGGGATCTGTTAATTATCACGTCAGTGTGGATAAGCACATAGTGCGTATGCAAAAAATTCAGGGTAAGTAAAAATTCGTCGACTTTGGAGCTATATCTTTTCAGGTAGAGTGTCATGCGATATAGTTTCATTCCAAAAATAAGATTGTTGGAGTACAACTTAGAAGCAAAACTAATTTTGAAAGTAAAGGTTGTATATTCAGAACTTTTGATAAATATTGACAACAGTTGAAAATGTTTAGAAAATATTCTTTGCTTTTAAAAGAAAAATTTTGTTTGCAACGAAAATTTATCCTGTATTCCTTTCATTTTAATGAGTTAAAAAACAAAAAAGACTTTATGTATGAACTATGTATGATTTTCATGGACGTCCAGGTTGGGTAGTGGTTTAAGCGCTGGCTTCTGATCGTTCGTCCGAGAAGGGACCGGGTTCGAAACCCGTGAGGCATGGATGTTGTGTTTGTCTTACGGCACTGGTTCTCTTCTTCCCTGGAACCGGTGGCCCTAAATTAGGGACAGATCACTGCTTATATATAGCCCATCGAGTTGCTCACGGTGGTCGCTAAACCCCCAATCAGAAACAAAGAAAATGATTTTCATGAAACACTTTTGTTCATGCATTTTCTGTTAGATTTCATTCCTAATAAAGCAGATGAACAACTATTGCAACTTACCTATATGAAAGAGTGACTCTTTACAGTTGAAAATATTTGCTTTTCACTGCCGTTAGGAAGAATTCAACATAAAGCTGTATCAGTCCTAAAAAACAAAAGTTTCGATTTCGAAACTGTGAAACCCAAGCTACTTCACATGAACGACAAGTGTTATTAACTGTAATTAACAATATTCGCAAGTATTAACAATATATTTTAAATATATTTATAAACAATATATTTATTTTAAATACATCAACAATATATTGTAAGTACTCATTTCATTAGGATGCACTGAGCGTTTCGCTAATGCTGCTTTTATTTTTAAGTAATTAAAAAGTTTGTGTCATAACTTAAGAAAAAATTGTTACTTATGATATGAGTTTCCTTTCCTTTTCAAATCACGGAATTTTAACAACTTGTAGGTAAGCATATTTTTATGAAATCAATTGTAAGCTTATATTTCTTTTATTTTTAAAAAAATGGCTTGTTGAAAGGTATGGGATACTTATTAAATTTAGTAATTTATCTGTAAATGTTTCATGGAATAAACCATAACACGAGAGTTATTGTGTTTGTTCTTCATCGATTTTTATATATAATAGTCTTGAAGTACTGCTTTCTTAGATGGTACACCCTCTGTCTTATTTTATTTTTCTTTACCTATTAGAAACAAGTTTATCATGACGAAAAATAGAACAATGAGAACTACGTAATATATCCTACATGTCGAAAGCAAAGATAGCTATAATTACTGTTTCCTGAAACGACAAATTGTTTTTTTTTTTTTACTTTATTTCCGCAGTTACATTCGTCTGATAATTTGCTCTTTTTGTAAAAATAGCACTATTAATACTTCAAGGTTGTTCGTAACAGCATTCGTTTAGTTTCAAACTACCTATCTTAAAAAATATTGAGGGAAAAAATGAGGAAAACTTTTGTCTGACGCATGTATTTATGACGAAACATCAAATCTTGTTCTTCCACAATGTTTCAATGCTAATGCGAACTTACTGCGTACGTTCAAGAAAATTGCTTGGGCCTTATGTTTCGAATTTCAGTTTGTATGCATACATTGAACTCCTCCCGCTTTGCCATAGCACGTCTTTTGGATAAAAAGGTCTTGCATTTATGTTATGGGTTTGTCCGTCACTCCGTCCGTCCGTCTGTGGACACCATATCTTTGCAACTATTAGTCCGATTTGAAAAATTCTTTTTGCATTGGGAAGCTTGAAATATGAAAATGATGATCCTTCATTTTGCTCTTTTTTTAGGATGTAAAATTTGGCCGCTATAGAGGTCGTAAATGCAGATGATATCGAATTCAAAATACATTTTATTCCATATCATCATCATCATCATTGTCAACCATTATCAATCCACTGCTGGACGAAGGTCTCCCCAAGTTTCCTCCACAACGGTCTGTTTTGTGCCAGTCTCCTCCATGTCACTCCCACATACTTTTGAATTTCATCCACCCATCTCCCATGTGGTCTTCTTCTGGTCTTTTCCTGTCCCTTGGAAACCAATCTAAAATTTCGGCTGTCCATTGATGGTCTGTCCTTCTGGCAGTATGTCCAGCCCATTGCCATCTCAGGGATTTAACTGTGATCATGATGTCTTCCACTCTTGTCATTTTTCGGATCCACGAGTTCCTCTTCTTATCTCTCCTGGTTACACCAAGCATGCATCTCTCCATGCTTTTTTGAGTTGTCTGCAGCCTTTGTATGTCTCTTTTAGTTAAGGTCCACGTCTCCGCACCACACGTAAGCACTGGAAGGATGCATTGATGAAACACTTTTCTTTTAAGACATAATGGCATATTGCTGTTGAAAATTATGCTGTTTCTTCCAAAAGCTCTCCAGGCAAGTTTTGTACGCCGATTAATTTCTTCATCAATGTGACCTTCACTTGATATCTGCTGTCCAAGATAAACGTACGTGTCTGTTATCTCCAGCTTTTCTCCATCAATCGATAAATCTTCATTTCTTGTAAAAGCATTGAACATCCCTTTTGTCGTCTGAAAGTTCCTTTTTTAATCCCACTTCTTTACTCTTGTCAGCTAGTTCCTGGATCATACTCTGCAGCTCTGATGGGGTAGTTGCAAAAATGACTACGTCATCAGGAAAACGAAGGTGGGTTAGATAATCTCCATTAATCTTTATCCCTTTGTTTTCCCAGTTCAGTGATTGAAAGACATTTTCCAATGTGGCATTAAAGAGCTTCGGAGATATGGTGTCACCTTGTCTCACTCCCTCTCCAATTTTAATATGTGTTTGTATTTTCAAACAGCCGAATCTTTGCACTATTTGCTTCTAAACATCCGATTGAAAAAATTATTTTTCCTTTCGATTCCATTTATGTCGAAGAGTATTTTTCAAGTTTCACTTAGATTTTCCGCCAGGGGGCGTAAAAGTAACTTGCATTTTCCCTGATATCTCTATTTCTAATTTTTATTCTTCTCCTTATGAGAAATCTTTTGAATATAATTTTTGGTAACGAATGGTTTGGCCAGCAGCGTGCGTAAGTGTTAATTTGTGCTTCTGATGCGTTTTGAGCAAAATCTGAGCTCTTAAAAACTCGACTGAAAAAAAATTCTTTCGTGGACCGATACCGCTCACATCGAAAAACCTTTTTGAGAATACTTTCTTCTTAAATAACGCATGTTTTCCCGCCAGGGTTCGTATATGCCTATCATATACTTATATACGCCAGGGTTCGTATATGCATATCATATACTTGTCGATATCTCTGCTTCTAAGAGTCCGATTTGAAAAATTCTTTCGCCGCCCTGGTGGCGCAGTGGTCTAAGCGATGACCTCTGATCATTCGTCCAAAAGGAGTTCGGGTTCGAATGCCGGTGCGGCATGGATGTTGTGTTTGTCTTAAGGCCTAGGCTCTCTCCTTCCCTGGAACCAGTGGCCCTAAATTAGGGCTGCTCACGGTGGCCGTTAAACTTCCAAAAAAAAAAAAATCTTTCTTTGTTGGAGAGCGTTTCCGCGGCGAAATGCTTTTCATAACTGATACTACGAGATTTTATAAGAGGATGTCTTGCTGTCACAGGTGCGCAGCAGAAAATGACTGATAATTTTTTAATGTTTTACAGGGTGATTTATTTGGGTAGGGATAATTTAAAAATGCTGTTGTATGGGCTTGTAACAGATATAATACGTCAATATTTGGCAGAAATTTCCCTTATGGAAGGGAGTTTTTCTTGGCCTCTACATGGCATACAACGCTATCATTTGGGGTACCTAGAATCCCTATGCTTTCTACGAAGTGGAAGGAGCAAGCCCCGAGGTAAATGTGTGATGCGGGATGAGTCGTCACCAGCCGTACTGCTTCTTTTTTCTTTGAGGACATATGATAAGGACCATACCTGGACATGTTATTGAACTTCTTGGCACCACAACTGGAGAACGATGTCATTTCACAGCAAGACGGTCACTGAAAGTCAGGAACTACCCTACTGGTCACTGGAAGTCAGGAATTTCCTCAACAGCACATTGAATGACAACTGGTGTGGCCGCGATGGCCCTATTCCTTGGCCTTCAAACTACCCGGATCTCAATAAATGAAATACTGGAGCGGGAATTGAATTCGGGTCTCCCGGATAGCTCCCGAGTAGGCTAACCACTACACCACCCAGAATGACCAAGTTTCAAGTTTCCCATTAATTTGAATATAACCATCACAGAATTCGCTAGTCGAAGCAACCGGCATTCATATACATAGCGAATCTGTAGGTTTAGAATTCATTCCCGTGTTTGCCCGGAGGCGCAGAATATCAATGAATGAAATACGGGATTACACCATTGCATAATACAAATTTGGAAGATGTGAATCCGTATATTGGTGTTAATATGACATGGATGTTAAGTCAGATAATATCCGAAAACTTGAAATTTTCGTCGTCCAGGAGCGTGAATCGAACTCGCGTATGCTATCCGGGAGACGCGGATAGAATTCTCGAGTACTAATTTGAATACCTGGGCGTTCAAATGAATCGGAAATTTGAAACTTGATCGTTCTGGGTGGTGGTGTAGTTAACATACTTCGGGCGCTATCCTGGAGACGCGCGTTCGTTTCCCGCTCCAGGACGAAGAAATTTTCAAGTTTTTGGATATTATCTGACTTAACATCCATGTCATATTTACACCAATAAACGGATTCACATCTTCTAAATTTGTATTGCACCCGGATCTTATTCCCCTCGATTTCTTCCTATGGCGGTTTGTAAAGAGCATTGCACAATGACCTCAAAGCGTGGATAACTTACAGATGAAAATTCCTGCAGTGTTCGCACAAATCACTCCGCAGATGTTAGAAAACACATGGCAAGAATTGAGCACCCAATATAAACTCTGCCAAGTCCGCAAAGAGGGTCATGTAGAGGCATAGACAAATTCCAATCCATAAAGGTAATTTCTGCCAAATATTGATTTGTTATATCTGTTATGAGCCATACCATAGCATTTTAAAATTATCCCGACCCAAACGGATCGTCTTGTTGAACGCTTATTGAAATCACGAGAATCTAAAAATAAAAAATGGTGATATTATTGTTTTAGCTCTCCGCCCTTCTGCGGGTACGGTATCTCTGTTTTTAAAAGACCTAAAAAACAATTTGTGTTTATAGGTTAAAACTGAACGACCAAGGCGTTTGGCATACACTGAGACGTGACTTTATTAGATACACCTGGCCTCGTCATACATATGACTCATTCCAACGTGTAAAACAAATATCTCCTTCCAACATGTAAAACTAATGACTCATTCCAACGTGATTCGTTCCAACATGTAAAACGAATGACTCACTCTAACATGTAAAACGAGTGACTCATTCCAACATGTAAAACGAATGACTGGTTCCAACATGTAAAACAAATGACTCATTCCAACACGTAAAACGAATGACTCGTTACAACACGCAAAACGAATGACTCATTCCAACATGTAACACAAATGACTCATTCCAACATATAAAACGAATGACTCATTCCAACATGTAACACAAATGACTCATTCCAACATATAAAACGAATGACTCATTCCAACATGTAGACAAACCTTACGCGTTTAAGACACGTAAGGCATTGTGCGGTATAAATCAGATAGATCTGCTCATCGAGCATCAGTTAGCACTCGAATGAGGGCAAGAATGGGCAAAACCAGTGATCTGAGTGACTTTGAACTTGGCATGTATAATGTTTTTAAAGTGTAATTGACTTTATGATATGGGCTTGAAAGTCTGTACCTTTTTTTTTTTTTTTTTTGATTGAATGTTTTAACGACCACCGTGAGCAACTCAATGGGCTATAAACAGTCGCCCGTCCCTAACTTAGAGCCACTGACTCCAGGAAAGGGAGAGAGAGCCAGCGCCGTAAGACAAACACAACATCCATGCCTCACCGGGATTCGAACTCGGACCCATCTCGGACGAATGATCAGAAGCCATCGCGTAGACCACTGCGCCACCGGGGCTCTGTGGCTTTTAAACACCACACTGTAAAAAATAAGTGGTGTGAATTCACTGAAACTTTCTGAAAATAACGTGCAGCAAAGATGCCCGTCCGTCTTTTTACGAAATTTCCGTTTTTAAAAGTTCCCGTTTCTTTTTTTTTTAACTTCCGTATTTTCACAAATTTTCCGTAGTCAGTTATTCCGTTTATTTCAGAAAACACCGCTTCAAGTTTCTTTCCGCATTTGGACAGAAATTTCGCAAAATCCAACACGCTGAATATTTCAGCACTCTTTTGCGCCGGTAATCGAGCCAAAGTCCTTTGGGTTGAAGCCCTTCGTCTTAACCACTGAGCCAGAAAGGCACAGGACTCAGACTCACGTTCAAGGTAAAACTAATTGGTCGATGATGAACTTTTTTTTTCATTAATACGAGTGATTTAGTCATTGTATTTTCTATTGGAGCTTATTATTTTTTCAAATACGTTTGTAATATTTTTTTTTGTCGGAGGTCTTATTACAAATTACATATTTTTTTCATCGTGATTTGTTTGAAGCAACAGAATGATTTGGAGTTTGAGTCCTTTTTTCAACTGACAGTAACTTTCAATTATTTTTAAGAGAAGGTGCAATGTACTGTTTTATAATATTACTAGCTGCCCGGCTTCTCACGGTAGCAATTTAGACTTTATGGCGAATCTAAACAGAGACGATTATTACGTTCAACAGGCGACTGTCTTTCTCTTTGTAAAGCCATTCTTTGTCTGTCATTTGCCAATCGAGATTCTGTTTCTTGGAAAGTTTCATTATGACGGGATAAAAAATTCGTTTAGTGTCCGATGTACTACTACCTGTATTCGGTTTTCGTCTCGGTATAATGTTAATACAATATTTAAATTTAAATTAAAGAGCTACTGAAAGAGATACATACGTGTGGACGAAAACAACTACGCATTTAGTCTGTGTGAGCGCCGATAAACAAATTCTTTCAGCGTTCAATGTAACTACGCATTTAGTCTGTGGCCTTACATGCTGTCAGACCGGCCGCCGCGCATGCGCCTCGCGTCTTTTTTCCAATGAGCAAAAAAGTGTCGTAAACCGGTCGCCGCGCGTCATTGTTTAGGCAGTGGAAGCCACGAAAGAATGCGAACGGCGGTTTTTCTCCTTGACTTGTCACTAAAATCGTTAATGCTCGACTTCCTTTAGTCATAGATTAATGTTTCATAAACCTAAACCTTCCTCGACAAATGCTCTATGGAATGATGAAAACCGCATCAAAATCCGTCCAGCGATTCTCGAGATTAGCCCGAACAGACAGACAGACGCCTACTAGGGACTTTATTTTATACTATCTATAGATTTAACAAAACTTCTGATTATAAAATTTACTCTTGATAGCTATATATTGTAGCTTTTGTCTTAAGAACTCCACAGACTGCCACATAGACATCGTACAATCACCTATACAAAAAAAATCAAGTACCCGTTTTCTTACAGTAGCATAATGTAAAAGGGGCATCCTGAAAGTAATGCCTCCTCCTTAATTACAGTTGAAATTTTGAAGTGATTTTAACGAAACTGTACTGACATGTTCTATGGTATGTTACCAATGTGGGAACACATTTGTTTTTTCAGAATCGGAAATAAAGATCATGAATGACAGAGAAAAGCAGCGAGCCATAATCGAATTCCTGGAAAAAGAGAGATGTGAGGCTCCAGAAATCCACAGAAGACTCCTGGCGGTGTATGGAGCTACCACAATCAATATCAGTAATGTCCGAAGATGGATAAAGAGGTTTCGAGAGGGAGAAAGTTCAGTGTCGGACAAACAACGGAGTGGAAGACCAGCAACTGCAGTGACAGATGCCAACAGGCAACGAGTGAAAGACCTCATCACAGCTGATCGTCGTGTCACAATCCAGGAGTTGCAACAATAAACAGTGCTCACTATGTGCAGACACTGAAGAAGCTAAAGGAAGCTATCAGAATGAAAAGACTTCATTCCACTTCATAGTGTCGTTTAACTCCATGATAACGCACGTCCCCACACCTCAATGGAGACTTCACAAGTTATTTCCAAAATAGGGTGGACGGTGATACCCCAACACCCCTACAGTTCTGATTTGGCTTCCTCACACATTTTCCTGTTTGCCTCTTTGAAAACCACCCTTCGTAGGGAAGGTTTCGACGATGTGATAGACCTTAAACTGGCGTGAACGCAAGGGTGAAACGACAACCTCAGGAATTTTTCCAAAATGGATTTTACCAATATGTTCAAAGGTGGCGGAAATGTATAGAAAGTAATGCACAATAATTTGAATAGGTTAACATTATTAACAATATGTACACTGGCGGAAAATGAAAAAAGAACACCAAGAAGGAGACGTCTGATACCAGCGAAATTTATACAGAATAATAACGGAATACAGAGGATAACGTGATCAAAACATTATGGCACAATACAGCTGTATTTGCTGGTAAACTGAAAAATAACATTTCCATGTAACATGGTTAGTACGAGGTTGAACCGCCATGAACTGCGTCACACTGTGCAATTCTGGCATGGAGTCTGTCGTACAGATGTTGGATGTAAGTTTGGGGTAATGAGTTCCAAGCATCCTCAACCTGGACGCGTAAATCGGGGATGGTCGTGGCTGGCCGTGGTGACCGGATAAGTCGTTGTCCCATAAAATCCCACACGTGCTCAACGGGGACAAATCCGGTAAACGTGCAGGCCATGGAAGTTGTCTCACACCCTGAAGTGCAGGTTGCGTTGCACGTGCCGTGTGTGGGCGTGCGTTATCTTTCTGGAAAACACCACGATGGACCGACCTTATAAATGGCACAACAACGGGCTGAATGATGTTGTTGATGTAGGAGGTGCTGTTTAACGTACCCGGTACAAACACTAGTTGTGTACGGGAGTGATAGCTGATCGCTCCTCGCACCAAGAGACCAGGTGTAGGCCCTGTGTGTTGCTGGCGGATGCAAGAAGGGTGGAGACGCTCCCCTGTGCGTCTGCGAATACGCATACGGCCATCGGAGGCTCACAAGCAGAATCTGCTTTCATCGCTGAACACGACAGATCGCCATTGCGTTCTCCAGTACAGACGTTGGCGACACCACTGCAGCCGTTCCTGACGGTGGGCTGGAGTCAGAGGTACACATGCCAGAGGCACACATGCACGTAGTCTTGCATCCAGTAGACGGTTGCGGATTGTTCGCACAGTCACCTCAGGTGCAACGGCAGCTCGGATTTACGTAGCAGTGGATGTTCTGCTTGACAACGCCGCTCTTCTTATGCGTCGATCGGTCCGCTCATCAGTCCGTCTGTGACTCCCGGTTCCACTTCTTTTCGTGTGGGAATGTTCCTCGGACCATCTACGCCATCATCGTACCACCACCGATACTTCCCGTCCAATTCACTCCGCAATACGATGATACGACCACCCGGCCTCGCGGAGTCCGACTAGACGACCTCGCTCAAAGTCCGATAACTGCTGAAATCGTACACGTCTTCCATGTCCAGGCATTGCAGCTTCTTCAGGGTATTCGCACGTGTCCGTACGCCGACGACTGATTACATTCACTTCGACGTACTCCTTAAATACCACCAACGATAATTTGCATATTATGCCGTGCTGTGGCGTAAGCGCTCACCGGTTGGTCCCGAAATTAACATCACATTTACGTAAACTCGACCCCATTAACATATGTAAATTTCATGATCGTCCGCCAATTCCTTCTTGGTGTTCTTTTTTCACTTTCCGCCAGTGTATTTTGCCACCAAGGTTGGCATTTTTGCTGCTACAAATAAAAATCTTATGAGAGACGAGGTATTTACTTTCCGGATGCCCTTTGTATAATAGCTGGTGCGCAAAATAAGAAAGAGGAGAAGAAATATCCTGTGCCACAGCAACAAAAATTCATGCGATATAATATCCACAATATCCGATCTCGCTACAGAACTTCAAACTCAAATATTTCGGCAGACTATGGAAATTTAGCAGTTAATCAAACCTCCAAGTGTTTCCGTGAATCTCTCATATTTTTTGTCATATAGATACAGAAAAAGTGAGAACGCAGGAATTTTTCCGTTCATATAGGAAAGGAATTGCGGAAAGGTTTCTGAAAATTCAGAATTTTTCTGGCATACGAAAGATCCGTGAAATTCAGAGTTTCACGGTAAAAGTTTTATCAGAAATATGCTTCCTTAATTCACGAAAGAAATCACGGAAAGTAGTTAGTGAATTTCACAATTTTTTTTACAGTGTACTTATGTGCATCCGTGATATCTGTAATACTGGAGCTTTCAACGTTATGCACCTGATAACTAGCACAAAATCTTTAATTACACAATGAGCAATATTCTAACACTGGAGCTTCCTAATGTTATGCTCCGGATAGGTAGCTCAGAATCCTTAATTATACAAAGAGTAATATTGTAACACTGGAATTTCTTAATGCTATGCTCTGGATAGCCAACACAAAATCCTTAATTATACAATGAGCAATATTGTAACACTGTAGCTCCTTAATGATATGCTGTGGATAGCCAGCACAGAATCCTTTATTATACAAAGAGCAAAATCCTCACTAATGCAATAAGCAATATTGTAAAACTGGAGCTCCTTAATGCTATGCTGCGGATAGCTAGCACAAAATCATTAATTATGCAGAGAGCAGTATTGTAACACTGGGCCTTCTTAATGCTATGCTCCGGATAACTAGCACAAAATCCTTTATTATACAATAAGCAATATTGTAACACTGGACCTTCTTCATGCTATGCTCCGGATAACTAGCACAAAATCCTTAATTAATTATACAATAAGCAATATTGTAACACTGGAGCTCCTTAATGTCATGCTCCGCATAGCCAGCAGAAAATCCTTAATTACTCAATGAGCAGTATTAGGCTTTCTAACTGCCAGAAGAGAGTATATAGTCTGTTTACAGGAACAAAAGGCATCTTTATTAGTCTCATAGGCACTTCGCTCGAACAGCTCATCAATATTAATAATCAGCAACCAACGGGTTAATTTTGGAACATTACACAGCAATGACTTCAACAGCATGAACATCAGTAATATGAGGCTCAAAGTGCTTGGCTACTAATGTAACTTCATCAAACATACAGTAGTTTTCAAATATATGATAGTAATACATTTCTCCATATAGCTAGCCTTCACGAAGGTATAGCATACGAATACAACGCATGGCTGCTCTAATCTACCTCCTTTCAACACTGCTCGCTACGTCGTTTTTATCTCGTCAAAACCTTTACACGTGATTCAAACCTGACATCAAGACTGTTGCCGGAAAAACATTCAGCGAGTGAGAAAATACAACGTTAAGTTTAAAACGCTTGAAGAGAACGAACTCAAAATTTACATAGGGAAAGAAACTAAAAATGAAAGTTAAATTAAAATACACGCTGTAAAAATATTTCTGAAATTTGCAATCCACTTTCCGTGATTCCTTTCGTGAATTAACCAAGCATATTTCTCATACAACCTTTTCTGTGAAAGGACAGAAAGAAACCTGAATTTCACGGATTTTTTCGAATGGCAGGAAAATTCTGAATTTTCAAAAACCTTTCCGAAATTCCTTTCGTATATTAACGGAAAATTCCGTTCTCTGTTTTTCCATATCCATGTGACGAAAAAATTGCAGTAATAGGAGCGATTCGCGGGAATGCTTGAGGTTTGATTAATTGTTAAATTTCAATCGTCTGTCGGAGGATCTGATTTTGAAGTTCTGTAGCGAGATCACATTTTGTGCATGGCATGTCTCATGCATTTTGGTTATTGTGACACAGGATATTTCCTTTCCTCTCATCTACCCCATTTTGTGCATCATATATTATGTTACCGTAAGATATCGGGTACCTAAATCACTGTACAGGTAATTGTACGACGTCTATGTGTCAGTCAGTGGAGTCCTTAAAACAAAGCTATCACGGAATTTTTTGAAATAATAATATAAATCAGTACATTTCACCTTTTCTTAAAGATAATTGAAAAGCATTGTCAGTTTAGAAAGATCTCAAGTTCCGAAGCATTTTGTTGCTTCGAAAACTCACGATGAAAAAAATACTTAATTTGTGATAAGTTCTCCTACAGAAAAAAAAAACAAAATTATTGCAATCCTATTAAAAAAATAATAGAAAATAAAACGACTAAATCACTCGCATTAATAATAAAAAAAAAAAAAGCGTTTTATCATCGCTCAATTAGAGTTCTACATTGAACGTGACTGTAATTCCTGAGTTTTTCCGGCTCATATCTAAGACGAGTGGCTTCGATTGCTAACACAAACAATCTCGGATCGAATCCTACCATGGAAAAGGCGAGAGGATTCTCTGGCACATGGGCTGAAAAAATCCGCCTTTGGTTTTGTGAAATTTCTGTACATGCATATTCGGAAAAACCCGAAACGGAATTTCCTGAAATAAACGGAATTACTGACTACGAAAAATTTGTCAAAATGCGGAAGTTAGAAGAAACGGGAACTTTTAAAACTAAACATTTCGTGAAAAGATCGACACCAACCGGTAACTTTTCTGCACGTAATTTTTGAGGAATTTTCTGTGAATTCACACCACTTATTTTTTATGGTGCAGAGTTCAAAGGCTACTGGAACATGGTCAGGGGGGAAAGGGGGGAGGTTGGGCCGCCGGGACACCGGGACAATTTCCGATGAACCACTCAAGGAATTGCCCACTTTCTTTTGTTCTTTTTTCTGGATTTTTTGGAATGAACGAATAATTAATTTGGTAATACTGAATAATAATCGTTAAATCTCATTTGAGTTTTATTTATATGTGAAAGTTATTTCTTTAAAAATTTTTTCCTTCTATCAGTGTTGGGCATTTGCTCTGAAAACACATAGGAAAATTATGTGAGAAAATTGCTGACCTAGCACGGACTCATACACCGAGTGGCCACTTTATTATAACCACCTGACAGTTCCAGTAACCAAATGAGCTATGGCTGCACACTGTTGCCGCAAGAAGGCGAAGGTAGTATAAAAAGGGAAAGCTTAGTGCTTGCGACAGTAGTAGAAGTGATTTATGGGTGACGAGATGGGTAAAAAATGCGATTTCACGGACTTTCAACGTGGGATTATTGTAGGGGCTTGGAGCCATGGAGCGAGTATCACCGAAACCGCCGAATTCGTGAAATGTTCCAGAGCAGCTGAGCAGCTGTTGTTAAAGTGTTTAAAGACTTCACTGTCAGCTAAAAACTGGGTCTCTACGCGCAACGTGTGGTCGTCATCGACTAGTGACTGCTCGGGCGGAACAGAGAGTGTCCAGACAGGTAACAGACAACAGAAGGGCAGCAGTGCAGCAAATTACAGACCATGTTAATCAAGGATCTCCTCAAATGATCTCTTCACGCACTGTTCGCCGTACACTGAATTGGATGGGATATGGCAGCCGAAGGCCGGTTCGAACACCTTTGCTGTCTGCAGTTAACAAGAGAAAATGTTTCCATTTCGCACAGGAGCACAAGGATCGGACAGTCGATAATTGGAAACAAATTATGTGGTCCGATGAATCATGTTTTCAGTTGCACCATGCCGATGGCCGAGTGAGAATTTGGCAGAAACAGCACGAAAGCATGGACCCCAAATGCATTGCTACAACCCTTCAAGCTGGTGGAGGCAACGTTATGGTTTGGGGAATGTTTTCTTGGCATGCGTTAGGCCCTTTAATTCGTGTTGATCTACGTCTGACTGGCACATCATATCTAAACATTGTTGCGGACCAAGTGCATCCTGTCAGGTGGATGGTTTATCCCAATGGCGATGGCTACTTTCAACAAGATAATGCGTCCAGTTATCCCAATGGCGATGGAATCGCAATTGGGATAACTCTCCGTTTGACAGTCGAGGGAATTGCTCAACAGGCAAATTTGTCCACCATGTCTGTTCACCGGATTTTGACCGACTCACTGGGAAAAAGAAAAATCGCCGCGCACTGGGTCCCCTTCACAGGTCCGAAAAGGAAGTCGACACCTTCTTGAACAGAATTGTCGCAATTGATGAGACTTGGACCCGTGATTTTGAGCCGTAACTGAAGTCACAATCAGAAGAATGTAGGTATCCAAGTTCCCCACGTCCCTCAAAAGTGTCGTTGGCAACAATCCAAAGTGAAGAAAATGAGGATTTTTGTGTGCGATGCCCAGGGTGTTGTGGTCTCTTACTGAGTGCCTATAGGGCAAAATGTCAACGTAAAATATTATCGTAACTTTCTGAGGACACAGTTGAGACCGAGAATTAGGGAAAATTGGTCGAACTTGTTGGAAGTGGGAGCGGTCTTGCATCATGACAACGCATTGTGTCGTGGTGCAACATCGGTACGGGGACTTTCGTCGAAATATGGCTGGGAAACATCCCACCCACCATACAGCCCTGATCTCAGTCCACCCTACTTTGATCTCTTCCCAAATTTAAAAATTGGCTCCATGGCACCCGCTATGAATCTCTGGACGAACTGCCATTGGACGTGGCCCGAGTAATACCACAGTTGAACAAAGATGGCGTACTACGGGGCATTCAGGCCCTACCTCACCGCTGGCAAGCTGTCATTAGCAGCGGAGGGGAGTACATTGAACGGCAATAAGGTAAGTTTTCTCCGTTACTTCACATTTTTCTCAAAAATGGACAGTGTGCAAAACTTTTGTTAGGACCCCTGTATTTCGAAATCCGTGTCCCATTACATTTATCTTAACAACGATTTACCAGTACTGGCTGATGGGTCAAAATAATGGGTAGGTTTGAAAAAGGCGTCTGCTCAATGAGGAGATATCACAGTATCATTGCGCAGTAAACGATAAGTGATCAAACATTAATTGCATAGGAAAATTGTCATGTGGTATGCGCACATTTCAACTTTCAGAATGATCTATATGGTGATTTAATTAGAAATTGGGTCTTCGAGAGACTGATATTTTCCGACAAAACCAAAGTTTTCCAAAGAAAATATGAATCTCGTAGTATATCTCAAATACCCCGTTTTGAGCGTGGTTCGATGTTACGTTCAAGGAAGTGTGGATTTTGAAAATTCTTTTACCTTAATTGTGGTTAAAATTAGTTCACGACTGAATACAGAGTTCACAACGCACATTTCAACATTTCTTTTTAATCCAAGATCTATTAGAATGTTTTTCATGAGAGAATACACGAGTTATTACCCTGTAGACAGGTGTGTTTTTATGATGGACGGCAAAACTAAAATTCCCAACCTGGTTTGGTCGTTCCAATCTGTCCCTGGACATAGGCGTCGGCTTTTGTCATGACCCTATACGGGTCGGATTCGGAAATGACCCTCGGATCACCAATGTTGAATTCTGCAGTGATTTCCCCGGTAGTCGGCCGCCTGTTTGCTTCCATGGTTCTCCCCTCATGATCGCCCACTGCTGGAAGTTTTTTCGCGTGACGGATGATTCACGGTAAATCATTGCTATTATTTCTCCACAAAAAAGTCAGGAGAACTGCCCTTTATGAGATAGTCGAACTAGCATACGTGGCATCAACTCATGCTGCGTTCAGAGTTGCTCAGATCACTCGTTGCGCCCATTTCTACCGTCAATCGAACGCTACTGATGGTCTTCCTGATTAATACCACATATAGCGCTCACGTGACGTTTTACGTGTTGGAGTCAACCATTTCTGTAGCTATGGCAAAGGTGTTTCTGATAAAGTGACATCTTAGCAGGCGGCGACTGGGCCGCCAGGAAAAACCTCTGAACCGCGGAATTTTCCGATCCTCCGGGAATTCTCCGCTGGATGCTTCCAAGTGCGGTCCACCGGGAAAATTCCACGGCCCTCAGGAATTTGTGGATGTTTCCATGTGCGGTCCACTGGGAAAATTCCACGGGCAACAGGAATTTGTGGATGTTTCCAGGTGCGGTCCACCGGAAAAATTCCACGGCCCACAGGAATTTGTGGATGTTTCCAGGTGCGGTCCACCGGGAAAATTCCACGGCCCACAGGAATTTGTGGATGTTTCCAGGTGCGGTCCACCGGAAAAATTCCGCGGCCCACAGGAATTTGTGGATGTTTCCATGTGCGGTCCACCGGGAAATTTCACGGCCCACGGGTTGTGGATGTTTCCAGGTGCGGTCCACCGGGAATTTTCAGTGATTTTCCGCTCCCTGTGGACCGGAAAATTCCACGGTCCACGGGAATTGACGGTAAACGTTGCGATAACTAACTAAACAAAATGTTATACCTCATTCTATAGAAGAAAATTAAGTTGTTTTGTAAAGAAAATGTTTCCCTACCATTCTGACGGCTTCGAAGAAGAACAAAAAAAAAAAAAAAAAAAAAAAAAAGGAAGAGAGAGAGAGAGAAAGAAAGAAAGAAAAACAGAAAAAGCCGTTTTTCGTGTGATCCCTCCCGCAGACTTTCAAACTTAAGCAGTGTCCCTTTCGACTGATTTCCTGTACCTCAACCCGCTTTGTTTAATAGCTGTCGAATGATCAGCATTAAGCAAATTTACTATCAACATAATAAATAGCATGAAATCAATAAAAACACTGAATTTTCTTTTGGTTATTTCTCGAATCAATTATTTAATTCTGGGATAGAAACTCGCATAATTCGTTGTCTATGGTAATGCATGGAGGTTAACATAGGGTAAAAAATTTTGTGTTCCTTTTTGCATATATTATAAACGAAGTAAATTTCTCCGTCATTTTGGTCCACGCCGGGGATCGAACCCGAGTCCACTTATTCCGGAACAAGTCGCTCTACCAACTGAGCTACGCAGACGTTCGTTCTCGCTGCTATCTGCCTTTATGTCGTGTGCGTCCCGCGGGGCAGGCACGTCACATCTCCCCCCCGAAGAGGGCCGGGGCATGGCCCTTGGTCAGCCGTGACCATTAATTGCCGTAGGCAGCCATCCGTGAAGAACGTGCACTAGAGAACTCCCATTCAATCTGGTGTGTGGAATGCAACATCACACACATTTATTTTTCGAAGCGCTGAAGAAGGGATTCTCTTATATTTCCTATCTCGCGGTGTGGAAAGAACATCACACCATTGCGAGATCTTTAACGGCCGGGTCATCCGGGAAGTTCGGGCGCCATTATAACGAAGAAAATTTCTCCGTCATATTGTTTCACGCCGGGGATCGAACCCGAGTCCACTTATTCCGGAACAAGTCGCTCTACCAACTTAGCTACGCAGACGTTCGTCCTTGCTGCTATCTGCCTTTATGTCGTGTGCGTCCTGCGGGATAGGCACGTCACAATATTTATACGCATATTTGAAATAGTATAACTATACTTGTGATCCGAATTTACTGGCGTAGAATAGAAATCATTATAATCATGATTGTCGACCATTATCAATCCACTGCTGGATGAAGGTCTCCCCAAGTTTCTTCTACAACGGCCTGTCTTATGCCAGTCTCTGGCTCCATGTTACTCCTCCTGCGACCATCACACAAATTCGAAACCTCTGCCATACGCTGTCTACTGACCCCTCTCTCAGAAATCATTATCTAATTTCCCTACCTGTGACCTATACAGTTCCTTTTTGCACACCCTTTAGAATTCTTGCATTAAAACCTGGGACGCCGCTAGACTTCGAAATCAGGATGTGCGACGGGTGGGCGAGCATTATATTTGGTGGAGCAAGCTTGATAACAACTTTTGTTGTCGAAACATTGGAAGAACGAATTTTTAATGTTTTCTTTTTTTATTGAAGATTTAACGACCACCGTGAACAACTTAATGGGCTGTAAGCAGTCGCCTGTCCCTAATTTAAGGTCATGGGTTCCAGGGAAGGTATATAACCACAGCGGCAAGACAAACACAGCATTTATGCCTCTCCGGGATTAGAACCCAGACCCATCTCGGACGAATGGTCGTAAGCCAGTGCTTAGACCACTGCGCATTCGGGTTGGCTTTAATGCTTTTCACTACCGGCTACAAAGGAATTTGCACAATCCTCACTCCCTCCACCTGGACACACATACATACAAGAATATGACTAATTATGCCACTATTGTAAGATACAAGAGTTGGTAGAATGTCGCCCTCAACTTTTTGCTTTCTCTGAATGCATTGTCTTAAATTGCTTTTAAAAATTTTGCATTTTTGCTTGCGAAAATAGTACGGTACTTCAACAAGTTATTCAAAAAAAAATGCCGTTTTTGTTTAAATAAAATTTTAACGTCGTGCCACGCAGACACAATACCTGCTCCCTCCTTAACAACCTTCCTCCAATCCAGCTATTTTGCCTTGCACTCCTCTCCTACAGAGCAGTAGTCAGTAACTTTCTACACTTTCACTCTCCCATGGCGCAAGTGTAGCTTTAGACTCCACTTTCCGTGTTGGAATCCCCTATTTTGCAAAAAAATTAACGATGAGTAGTGGCCCCCCTCAGTGAATTCCTATCCACCATCTTCATTAGCCCCCTGGCCATACAAACCTGAAGAAGTTAGAAAAAACATGCAACGCACTGATTATGATACGCTTTAAAACATACCAGAAATTATTACTCAAGTTATGAGGATAATGGCTGTAGAATAAATCTCGCTCCTATGACCTGACCTTTGACTCTATTTTGATGATATTCAACAGAACCGGTAAAGTATACTTCCGAGACAACGTGATAAAGTTTTGTCTCAATCGAAGCATTTTTACGCAAGTTATAACTCATAAGGGCGATGGAATGGATCCCGCTCCCATGTCCTGATCTTTGACCCCATTTCGCCCATTTTCAATAAGATTCGTCCCCAGATAGTTCTCTACCACATACTAAAATTTCGTCGAAATCGAACCATTTTTACGCACGTTATGACGTATAAGGGCAATGGAATAGATTCCTCTCCTATGTCCTGACCTTTGACCCTATTTGTCCCATTTTCAATAGCGTTCGTCCCCAGGTTGTCCCCTACCACGTACGAAACTTTCATCGAAATCGAACCATTTTTACGTGAGTTATCGTGCCGACGGACAGACGGACGAAGCTGAAGCATATACGCTTCTTCAGTTCAACACAATTTTATTAACAAGGTTGGGTTCAGGAGGCGAACATGGGCGTCCTGATACAACCTACGGTTGGAAAGCGTAAAAAAGAGGCTTAAACTAAGGAACTGGAAGAGTGGAGAACAATTGAATTTTCTTGGCCCTTCGGATTCTGTTTTGATAAGCTTTTTTGGAGACGTAAACAACGCGCTTTCTAGGGGGAAATACCTAGGGCTACATGAAATAAAACAGAAGATTTATTACTTGGAAAAATGCAGATTAAATTTTAAAGTTAAATATATTGAAAAATGCCACATTTTGAACTGGTTGGGCGGTAGGGTGGGCAAGACAAATTTCAGGGTGGGCACGCCCTCGCACCCCTTGGCGACGTCCCTGATTAAAACCCAAAACTTCGAAGTAGTGAAGACCCAATGTACGTAAAGCCATTTCCTAACTGAACTTCGTAAATTGCTTGTTGAAAAAGTTTTTCTCCGGAAGCAGGGAAGTCGTCATATTTCCCCAGCCCCGTTAGAAGCTGTGTGAAAACGACTAAAAGGGCCATTTACTGTCTCTCCATGAACACTGACGAAGAGGAAATGAATTTAACTCATATAAGATTTTAATAAAATAGCTAGACGAAACCCGTCGGAATCGATGGTTAGTTTTTTTTTTTTTTTGAAAAGGATAAACTCATATGAAACAAAAAAATTAAACTTTATTTGATTGACAAATTCATTTAACCACTTCAGTAAAGACAATAGTCCAGGTTCGTGATCATTTTTTTTTTTTTTTGACTGAAGGTTTAACGACCACCGTGAGCAAATCAACGGCCTATAAGCAGTCGCCCGTAATATTTTCACTAACAATGGTCAACGGAATGTTTATTCACATCTTTACATAATGGGAAACGTCTTACCTACGTGAATAAACTGGATCGAATGAATATTAAATTGTATATATACATCACACCGTCCAACGGCATTACGCAATCAGGTCTTCGAGAGTGTTCGCTGTTCCGATGAGAAGAACTTTGATACGAATGCCTGCTAGCGTTGCTTTGCGCAACGGTTCGCTCAGAAAAGAGAAGACTTCGGACTTTGGACCTATCTCATGCAGTCCCTCCATGCTTCCGCCTACAACAGCGCGTGAGTCAGCCGCAGGCGATCGCTTCTCCCATAGACTTTACATGGAAACTTTGCTGCCCCACAACGCCCGAACCGTTGCCACAATCTCATTTTTCTCTTCAACTGGCACATCTACATGGTAAGACCTTTATTTTGATACCTCAACCGTATCTTTACGTTAAGCCGTCTCTCAAAACAGTACTCACAGTAAAAAACCTTATAGAATTAATATATAGATGTTATTAATGGTAACTTTTCCTGGATCACTGTAACAAACTGTAATTTTCTACTGCATTTTGTGTTCTATATACCAAATTATCAGCAATGGTCTGTGCATCCGGAAAAGACGTTACCTGTGCTACTTCAGAAGTTCTTCGTATACTATGTATTACTTATAACTTATGAATATTGCGTGCAGTGATTACTTCATGAAAGCAAACATGTTAAGGTCTCACTTGACAATAACGACAAAGAGACAACAGATAACAAAGGTATTTTCGAAAATCAAGGTTAGTGGGATTCTATGATGGATTTACGTAGCGTGTCTTTTGGTACTGAATCTAGTTTCCTGCAGTATAGGAAAGAAGGAAAACGCTGCCTAAATTTTCTACCTAAGCTTCCGAAAGAGACGTTACCTATACTACTTCAGAGATTTTTCGTGTACTATATATTACTAACAATTTACGTATATTGCGTGCATTGTGACTTGCGTGCGGTGATTACTTCATGGGAACAAACATATTGTTAAGGTCTCACTTGATGGATAACGACTAGGAGACAACAGATAACAATGGTGTTTTCGAAACTCAAGGTTAGTGGGATTCTATGATGATGTTAATGTAGCGTGCCTTTTGGTACGGTACCTAGCTAGCTTCGGGAAAGGAGGAAAACGCTACCTAAATTTTCGGCGTTACAAACAACTTGCACCATTCGGATCGCAGTTGTCAACTGGTGTTGTTTGTTGCGATCATTCTGAAGAGACTACGGATATCTTTAACTCTAACGTTGTTCCAGTTGTAAGCATGCGCAATTCGTTGTTCATTGCTTTAATTTTATTCTTTGCATTTGTCATCGGAGAAACTAATTGTCAGGAAAAGGAGGGTGATGATGACGATGATAAGGAAGATGATGATGGTGGTGATGGCGATGGATTACTGCGAAGATTTTGGCGGAGAATCAAGAATGCTTTTGCATCTCTCAAAGGCTTATGTAAGGAATTCCGCGCAGAGTTCAGGGAACGAATTAAAGACATCCGAAGCTGGACTGCGGAAGTTTGGGACCAGATGAAGCAGCAGATGTTTTCTTGGGTGGATTCCAAACAAATTGGCGAAACTGAGCGAATTGACATAGAAAGATATATTGAATCGCTGGAGAAGGAAAGAAAAGGTGCAACTCGTAAGTGAAAGATGATGCAGCTAATTGAATGATCCTTGTTTTACATCTGAGAGCTGTATTTTATTGAGGACAGTTCATATTGTTGTTTTATGTTTAAAATGAAAGGGCAGCACATGTACATATCTCTTGATCTTGTTATGCGTGGGTACATAACTTGTGGAAATAGCAGCAACCAAGAAAACTCAGAACACTTCCTACAGTAAGTAAGGACTAATGAGAAACGATTTTTAAAAAAATTTCCTGATTTTCGTAGGCATCAGAAGGAATGCATTAAAAATTTTGTCGATTATAGGAATTTCTTTTCTTGTGTATTGTACATGTAACAGTAACAACACCCAGTAACAAAACTCGAAAATTTTTTCTGCAGTATTTCAAAAATGGCGTAGTAATGATTTTGTTTTTCGGTGGAATGCAGTGCTATGAATTACCCCATTTTTTTTATTTTTTATTTTTTTGCTACAAACTGACATCGATACTGCCTATTTCCGTTTCAGATTTTAGCGCTTAGAAATTCCCAGGCAACGTAACAATTAGCAATGCACCCGACTGTCTTGAATGACGCGATCTGGGTCTGTCCCGTTTCAAGATTGTTCTGAAAACTTACTAATCAAATAAGTTATGTATACTTATTAATCTAATCACTTTTGTATCTGTATATATTTATTAATGTAATTAGTGTAATATCTAGTGTATATATACTTTTAATCTTTTATTGTAATAAGTTTAGTACATATCATCATCATCATCATCATTGTCAACCATTATCTATCCACTGCTGGACGAAGGTCTCCCCAAGTTTCCTCCACAACGGAATGTCTTGTGCCAGTCTCCTCCATGTCACTCCCGCATACTTTCTAATTTCATCCATCCATCTTCCATGTGGTCTTCTTCTGTGTCTTTTCCTGTCCCTTGGAATCCAATCTAAAATTTCGGCTGTCCATCGATGATCTGTCCTTCTGGCAGTATGTCCAGCCCATTGCCATTTCAGGGATTTAACTCTGATCATGATGTCTTCTACTCTTATCATTTTTCGGATCCACGAGTTCCTCTTCTTATCTCTACTGGTTACACCAAGCATGCACCTCTCCATGCTAATTTGAGTTGTCTGCAGCCTTTGTATGTCTTTTTTAGTTAAGGTCCACGTCTCTGCACCATACGTAACCATTGGAAGGATGCATTGATCAAACACTTTTCTTTTAAGACATAATGGCATATTGCTCTTGAAAATTATGCTGTTTCTTCCAAAAGCTCTCCAGGCAAATTTTATACGCCGATTAATTTCTTCATCAATGTGACCCTCACTTGATATCTGCTGTCCAAGATAAACGTACGTGTCTGTTATCTCCAGCTTTTCTCCATCAATCGATACATCTTCATTCATTTCTTGTAAAAGCATTGAACATCACTTTTGTCTTCTGAAAGTTCATTTTTAATACCACTTCTTTACTCTTGTCAGCAAGTTCCTGTATCATACTCTGCAGCTCTGATGGGGTAGTTGCAAAAATGACTATGTCATCAGCAAAACGAAGGTGGGTTCGATAACCTCCATTAATCTTTATCCCTTTGTTTTCCCAGTTCAGTGATTGAAAGACATTTTCCAATGTGACATTAAAGAGCTTCGGAGATATGGTGTCACCTTGTCTCACTCCTTTTCCAATTTTTATGTGTGTTTTTTTTCAAACAGCCGAATCTTTGCACTTGCATTTTCATAGATGTTATTAAAAATATTAATGTACGCATTTTCAATACCGCAGGATTTCAGAGCCATTGTAACTGCTGATGGTTTCACCGAATCAAAGGCTTTTTCATAATCGATAAAAGCCATGCACAATGGAAGTTCATATTCCCTCGCTCTTTCAATTAGTTCTCTCAGTACGTGGATATGATCTATTGTGCTGTAGCCACTCCTGAATCCAGCTTGTTCTCTCGGTTGAGCCATATCCAGTGTCACCTTCAAGCGGTGTGAAAGAACTTTAGTGAAGATTTTATAAACCACTGATAGGAGGCTGATAGGTCTGTACTTCCTGAGATCCTCAATGTCACCTTTTTTATGTAGCAAGACCATTGTAGCGTTGTTCCAATCCTCAGGAATCTTCCCTTCATTAAGGCATCGAGTGAAAATTTGGGCGAGTACTGTTTCGATTTCTCCACTTGCTTCTTGTATGATGTCTACAGTAATTCCGTCTTCTCCTGGAGCTTTTCCTCGCTTCATGTTCTTGATTGCATGTGCAACTTCTTCTGGGAGGACTGAAAGAACTCTGGTACTGGTACCTTTCATGATGTCTGGAGTACATGTATCATCCCTTTCATATAATTTGGAGTAGAAATCTTTCACTCTTGTCAAAATTTCGCCTCTATTTCTTGTTACAGAACCATCTTCTTTTCTCAGTGCCATAATCTGTTTTCTTCCCTTACTGAGATGTCCCTTTGCTATCTTTAGGCTTTGGTTGTTTTCAATTGCTTTCCTTATTAGTTCACAGTGGAATTTCCTTACGTCTTCAGTGATACTTTTTCGTACTGTCTTGCATAGCTCTATATATTCCACTTTGGAAGTCACATCTTCTACAGTTGTACTCATCTCTCTTCCTTTTTGCATCAACATTTTGGTTTTTCCTGATAATTTGTTCACATGCAACTTGTTCTTAGACCCAGCTAATTTTGTTGCTGTTTCTATAAGAGCTTTGGTTACTTTTCTGTTAACTTCAGAAATATTCACTTCTTCCGATGCTAGGCCTTCTAAAGCAGAGAATCTGTTCTTCAGTTCCAACTTGCAGGTATTGTCGTGTTTTTTAAGGTTGGTTATGTCAATACATTTTGTTTGTCTTATGAGCTTGCCACGTTCGAGTTTAGTGTTGAGGTGCATCTTACATCTCACCAATCTATGGTCACTACCTGTGTTGAAGTTGTTTAGCACACTGCAGTCTTCTATGACGAATTTTTTGCTACACATAATAAAATCAATTTCACTTGTCGTCCCATTTGGATGTCTCCATGTCCATTTCCTGTGTGGCTTTTTCTTGAAAAAGGAGTTCAAGATGAAAAACCCTTCTGCCTCTGCAAACTCTGCGAGAGTATTTCCACGCTGGTTTCTGTTGCCGTGACCGAATTTACCTACTGAAGTTTCATTCTGTTGTCGTTGCCCTATTTTTGCATTGAAATCTCCCATAACTATCTTTAAGTGCTGCTTACTTTTATTATTTAGATGACAAATTTCCTCATAAGATTCTTCAATTTCGTCTTCAGGATGACTTGTGGTGGGTGCATAAGTTTGAACAATCTGAGCCTGGTATCTTCTCGAGAGTTGGATAACGAGTCGTGCAGCTCTGTCAGAGGAACTTTCAACTTCTACAACTTTATCCTTAAGTTTCTTGTTTATTATAAATCCAACACCACTAGTTCTTCCAGTATCAGTCCCACGATAGTAGAAGAGATGTCCACTTTTCAGTTCAATGAGATCTTCTCCTTTTCTCCTTACCTCACTTAGCCCGACGATGTCCCACTTGAACCTTTGCAGTTCCTCTTCCAATTCAAGAAGCCTTGAATCAGAAGATAGGGAGCGTCCATTATACGTAGCCAAGGTCAGCATCAGATGGCAGCCTAGTCCGGTCCTCCGGGGATTCTTAGCACCCTCTGCCTTCATGTCGCACAGGCCGCTGCCTTGGCCAGGTACATTACAGCTGCCGGAGACTGAGGGCCAAGATTTAAGTTGTGGAGTCATTTTGGAGGGGTTTGGCCATAACTTACCACGCTGGCCAAGCGGGTTGGTGGTAGGATAGAATTTCCTCTAATCTCGATGGTATAGTTATACCGCTATTGGCGGTCGTCAGAGCCCCTTTAGTGGGAACAGGATGTACCACAAGAAGGCGGGGTTGACATTTGCCAAGGAGAGGCTGTGATGTTACGCATCACCTAACCTTACATCCCTTAGTACATATACCTATATATATATATATCATCATCATCATCATTGTCAACCATTATCAATCCACTGCTGGACGAAGGTCTCCCCAAGTTTCCTCCACAACGGTCTGTCTTGTGCCAGCCTCTTCCATGTCACTCCCGCATACTTTCGAATTTCATCCACCCATCTCCCATGTAGTCTTCTTCTGGGTCTTTTCCTGTCCCTTGGAATCCAATCTAAAATTTCGGCTGTCCATCGATGGTCTGTCCTTCTGGCAGTATGTCCAGCCCATTGCCATTTCAGGGATTTAACTCTGATCAGTATGTCTTCCACTCTTGTCATTTTTCGGATCCACGAGTTCCTCTTCTTATCTCTCCTGGTTACACCAAGCTCTCCATGCTCTTTGAGTTGTCTGCAGCCTTTGTACGTCTCTTTTAGCTAAGGTCCACGTCTCTGCACCATACGTAAGCACTGGAAGGATGCATTGATCAAACACTTTTCTTTTAAGAATTAATGGCATATTGCTCTTGAAAATTATGCTGTTTCTTCCAAAAGCTCTCCAGGCAAGTTATGTACGCCGATTAATTTTTTCATCAATGTGACCCTCACTTGATATGTGCTGTCCAAGATAAACGTACGTGTCTGTTATCTCCAGCTTTTCTTCATCAATCGATAAATCTTCATTTCGTGTAAAAGCATTGAACATCACTTTTGTCTTCTGAAAGTTTATTTTTAATCCCACTTCTTTACTATTGTCTGCAAGTTCTTGGATAATACTCTGCAGCTCTGATGGGGTAGTTGCAAAAATGACTATGTCATCAGCAAAACGAAGGTGGGTTTATAACGAAGTGAATTTCTCCGTCATTTTTATCCGCGCCGGGGTTCGAACCCGGATCCGCTCTTTCCGGAATAAGTCACTCTACCAATTGAGCTACGCGGACGTTTTATTCTGATTCCTATCTGCCTTTATGTCGTGTGCGTCCTTCTGGCAGGTACGTCACATCTCCTGGTATGTTACATCATCTCCCCTTATTTTTTTTTTTTTTTTTTTTGAAGTGCTGGAGAAGGGATTCTCTTATTTTTCCTATCTCGCGGTGTGGAAATAACATCACACCATTGCGAGATTTTGAACGGTCGGGTCATCCGGATAGTTCCGGCGCCATTATAACGAAGTAAGTTTCTCCGTCATTTTAGGTCTACGCCTGATTCGAAGCCGGATGCCCTCATTCCGGAATAAGTCACTCTACCATTTGAGCTACGCGGACGTTTTATTCTGATTCCTATCTGCCTTTATGTCGTGTGCGTCTTTCTGGCAGGTACGTCACATCTCCTGGTACGTTACAGGTTAGATAATCTCCATTAATCTTTATCCCTTTGTTTTCCCAGTTCAGTGATTGGAAGACATTTTCCAATGTGGCGTTAAAGAGCTTCGGAGATATGGTGTTACCTTGTCTCACACCCTTTCCAATTTTGATGTGTGTTGTACTTTCAAACAGCCGAATCTTTGCACTGATGTTATTAACAATATTAATGTATGCATCTTCAATACCGCAGGATTTCAGAGCCATTGCAACTGCTGATGGTTTCACCGAATCAAAGGCTTTTTCATAATCGATAAAAGCCATGCATAATGGAAGTTCATATTCCATCGCTCTTTTATTTAGTTCTCTCAGTACGTGGACATGATCTATCGTGCTGTAGTCACTCCTGAATCCAGCTTGTTCTCTCGGTTGAGCCATGTCCAGTGTTACCTTCAAACGGTGTGAAAGAACTTTAGTGAAGATTTTATAAACCACTGATAGGAAGCTGATAGGTCTGTAGTTCCTGAGATCCTCAATGTCACCTTTTTTATGAAGCAGGATCATTATAGCGTTTTTCCAATCCTCAGGAATCTTCCCTTTGTTAAGCCATCGAGCGAAAATTTGGGCGAGTGCTGTTTCGATTTCTCCACTTGCTTCTTGTATGATGTCTACAGTAATTCCATCTTCTCCTGGAGCTTTTCCCAGCTTCATGTTCTTGATTGCATGTGCAACTTCTTATGGGAGGACTGGAAAAATTCTGGTACTGGTACCTTCCATGATGTCTGGAGTATACATGCATCATCCCTTTCATATAACTTGGAGTAGAAATCTTTCACACTTTTCAAAATTTCGCCTCTATTTCTTGTTACAGATTATCTTCTTTTGTCAGTGCCATAATCTGTTTTCTTCCCTTACTGAGACGTCCTTTTGCTGTCTTTAGGCTTTGGTTGTTTTCAGTTGCTTTCCTCACTAGTTCACAGTTGAATTTCCTTACGTCTTCAGTGATACTTTTTCGTACTGTCTTGCATAGCTCTATGTATTCCACTTTGGAAGTCACATCTTCTTTAGTTGTCCTCATCTTTCTTGGTGTTTTTGAATCCCATATATATATATATATATATATATATCTTATGTATTTCTTTAGTGTGATTATATACATATATATATATATATAACTAAAGAAGATGTGACTTCCAAAGTGGAATATATAGAGCTATGCAAGACAGTACGAAAAAGTATCACTGAAGACGTAAGGAAATTTAACTGTGAACTAGTAAGGAAAGCAATTGAAAACAACCGAAGCCTAAAGATAGCAAAGGGACATCTCAGTAAGGGAAAAAAACAGATTATGGCACTGAGAAAAGAAGATGGTTCTGTAACAAGAAATAGAGGCGAAATTTTGACAAGAGTGAAAGATTTCTACTCCAAATTATATGAAAGGGATGATACATGTACTCCAGACATCATGAAAGGTACCAGTACCAGAGTTCTTTCAGTCCTTCCAGCAGAAGTTGCACATGCAATCAAGAACATGAAGCGGGGAAAAGCTCCAGGAGAAGATGGAATTACTGTAGACATCATACAAGAAGCAAGTGGAGAAATCGAAACAGTACTCGCCCAAATTTTCACTCGATGCCTTAATGAAGGGAAAATTCCTGAGGATTGGAACAACGCTACAATGATCTTGCTACATAAAAAAGGTGACATTGAGGATCTCAGGAACTACAAACCTATCAGCCTCCTATCAGTGGTTTATAAAATCTTCACTAAAGTTCTTTCACACCGCTTGAAGGTGACACTGGACATTGGTCAACCGAGAGAACAAGCTGGATTCAGGAGTGGCTACAGCACAATAGATCATATCCACGTACTGAGAGAACTAATTGAAAGAGCGAGGGAATATGAATTTCCATTATGCATGGCTTTTATCGATTATGAAAAAGCCTTTGATTCGGTGAAACCATCAGCAGTTGCAATGGCTCTGAAATCCTGCGGTATTGAAGATGCATACATTAATATTATTAATAACATCTATGAAAATGCAAGTGCAAAGATTCGGCTGTTTGAAAATACAACACACATAAAAATTGGAAAAGGAGTGAGACAAGGTGACACCATATCTCCGAAGCTCTTTAATGCCGCATTGGAAAATGTCTTTCAATCACTGAACTGGGAAAACAAAGGGATAAAGATTAATGGAGATTATCTAACCCACCTTCGTTTTGCTGATGACATAGTCATTTTTGCAACTACCCCATCAGAGCTACAGAGTATGATCCAGGAACTTGCTGACAAGAGTAAAGAAGTGGGATTAAAAATGAACTTTCAGAAGACAAAAGTGATGTACAATGCTTTTACAAGAAATGAAGATTTATCGATTGATGGAGAAAAGCTGGAGATAACAGACACGTACATTTATCTTGGACAGCAGATATCAAGTGAGGGTCACATTGGTGAAGAAATTAATCGGCGTACAAAACTTGCCTGGAGAGCTTTTGGAAGAAACAGCATAATTTTCAAGAGCAATATGCCATTATGTCTTAAAAGAAAAGTGTTTGATCAATGCATCCTTCCAGTGGTTACGTATGGTGCAGAGACGTGGACCTTAGCTAAAAGAGACATACAGAGGCTGCAGACAACTCAAAGTAGCATGGAGAGGTGCATGCTTGGTGTAACCAGGAGAGATAAGAAGAGCAACACGTGGATCCGAAAAATGACAAGAGTGGAAGACATCATGATCAGAGTTAAATCCCTGAAATGGCAATGGGCTGGACATACTGCCAGAAGGACAGACCATCGATGGACAGCCGAAATTTTAGATTGGATTCCAAGGGACAGGAAAAGACCCAGAAGAAGACCACATGGAAGATGGGTGGATGAAATTCGAAAGTATGCAGGAGTGACATGGAGGAGACTGGCACAAGACAGACCGTTGTAGAGGAAACTTGGGGAGAGCTTCGTCCAGCAGTGGATTGATAATGGTTGACAATGATGATGATGATGATATATATATATATATATATATATATATATAACTTATGTATTTCTTTAGTGTGATAATATACATATATATATATATATATATATATATATATATATAGCAAAGGGACATCTCAGTAAGGGAAGAAAACAGATTATGGCACTGAGAAAAGAAGATGGTTCTGTAACAAGAAATAGAGGCGAAATTTTGACAAGAGTGAAAGATTTCTACTCCAAATTATATGAAAGGGATGATACATGCACTCCAGACATCATGAAAGATACCAGTACCAGAGTTCCTCCAGTCCTTCCAGCAGAAGTTGCACATGCAATCAAGAACATGAAGCGAGGAAAAGCTCCAGGAGAAGATGGAATTACTGTAGACATCATACAAGAAGCAAGTGGAGAAATCGAAACAGTACTCGCCCAAATTTTCACTCGATGCCTTAATGAAGGAAAGATTCCTGAGGATTGGAACACCGCTACAATGATCCTGCTACATAAGAAAGGTGACATTGAGGATCTCGGAAACTACAGACCTATCAGCCTCCTATCAGTAGTTTATAAAATCTTCACTAAAGTTCTTTCACACCGCTTGAAGGTAACACTGGACATGGCTCAACCGAGAGAACAAGCTGGATTCAGGAGTGGCTACAGCACAATAGATCATATCCACGTGCTGAGAGAACTAATTGAAAGAGCGAGGGAATATGAACTTCCATTGTGCATGGCTTTTATCGATTATGAAAAAGCCTTTGATTCGGTGAAACCATCAGCAGTTACAATGGCTCTGAAAACCTGCGGTATTGAAGATGCATACATTAATATTATTAATAACATCTATGAAAATGCAAGTGCAAAGATTAGGCTGTTTGAAAATACAACACACGTAAAAATTGGAAAGGGAGTGAGACAAGGTGACACCATATCTCCGAAGCTCTTTAATGCCACATTGGAGGGTGTTTTTCAGTCACTGAGCTGGGAAAACAAGGGGATAAAGATTAATGGAGATTATCTAACCCACCTTCGTTTTGCTGATGACGTAGTCATTTTTGCAACTACCCCATCAGAGCTGCAGAGTATGATCCAGGAACTTGCTGACAAGAGTAAAGAAGTGGGATTAAAAATGAACTTTCAGAAGACAAAAGTGATGTTCAATGCTTTTACAAGAAATGAAGATTTATCGATTGATGGAGAAAAGCTGGAGATAACAGACACGTACGTTTATCTTGGACAGCAGATATCAAGTGAGGGTCACATTGATGAAGAAATTAATCGGCGTACAAAACTTGCCTGGAGAACTTTTGGAAGAAACAGCATAATTTTCAAGAGCAATATGCCATTATGTCTTAAAAGAAAAGTGTTTGATCAATGCATCCTTCCAGTGCTTACGTATGGTGCACAGACGTGGACCTTAACTAAAAGAGACATACAAAGGCTGCAGACAACTCAAAGTAGCATGGAGAGGTGCATGCTTGGTGTAACCAGGAGAGATAAGAAGAGGAACTCGTGGATCCGAAAAATGACAAGAGTGGAAGACATCATGATCAGAGTTAAATCCCTGAAATGGCAATGGGCTGGACATACTGCCAGAAGGACAGATCATCGATGGACAGCCGAAATTTTAGATTGGATTCCAAGGGACAGGAAAAGACACAGAAGAAGACCACATGGGAGATGGGTGGATGAAATTCGAAAGTATGCAGGGGTGACATGGAGGAGACTGGCACAAGACAGACCGTTGTGGAGGAAACTTGGGGAGACCTTCGTCCAGCAGTGGATTGATAATGGTTGACAATGATGATGATGATATAATCTTTGCTTATGATTAATCTAATATGTTTACTTTCTGTATATACTCATTAATATAATAAGTTTAGTTTCTGTATATGCTTACTAAGGTGTTAAGTTTAGTATCTGTATCCACCTATTAATGTAATAAATTTAGTATCTGCAACATCATCATTAACAACCATTATCAATCCACTGCCGGACGTAGGTCTCCCCAAGTTTCTTTCACAACAGTCTATCTTGCGCCAGTCTCCTCCATGTCACTCCTGCATGTTTTTGAATCCCATCCACCCATCTTCCATGTGGTCTTCTGGGTCTTTTTCCTGTACCTTGGAATCCAGTCTTGAATTTCGGTTGTCCGATTCGTCTGGTAACATGTCCAGCCCATTGCCATTTCAGGGATTTTACTCTGATCATGACGTCTTTCACTTTTGTCGTTTTCCTCATCCATGAGTTCCTCTTACCTCTCCTGGTTACACCAACCATGCAGCTCTCTATGCTCTTTCAGTTGTCTGATGTCTTTATATGCTCTTTTTTGTTAAGGTCCACGTTCCTGCCCTGTACGTAAGAACTAAAAGTATGTATTGATTAAACATTTACTTTTAAGACATAATGACATATTGCTCTTAAAAGTTGAACTGTTTCTTCCAAAAGCTCTGCAACCAAGTTTTATACAGCAATTAATTTCTTCATCAATGTGACCCTCGCTTGATATCTGCTGTCTAAGATATATGAAGAAATTAGTTATCTCGAGCTTTTCCTCATCAATCGATAAATCTTCATTTTTTATAAAAGCACTGTACATCAGTTTTGTCTTCTGAAAGTTCATTTTTAAACCCACTTCCTTACACTTGTCAACAAGTTCCTGGATCATACCCTGCAGCTCTAAAGAGGCAGTTGCAAAAATGACTACGTCATCAGCAAAACGAAGGTGAGTTAGATAATCTTCATTAATCTTTATCCCTTTGTTTTCCGAGTTCAGTGATTGAAAGGCATTTTCCAGTGTGGCATTAAAGAGCTTGGGGGATATGGTGTCACCTTGTCTCACTCCCTTTTCAATTTTTATGGGTGCTGTATTCTCAAACAGCCGAATCTTTGGACTTGCATTTTCATAGATGTTATTTATAATATTAATGTATGCATCTTTAATACCTCAGGATTTCAAAGCTATTGCAACTGTTGATGGTTTCACAGAATCCAAAGGCCTTTTCATAATCGACAAAAGCCATACATAATGGGAGTTCATATTCCCTCATTCTTTCAATTAGTTCTCTCAGGCAGCTCCGGTGGCACTGTGGTCTAAGCGCTTCTGACCATTCGTCCGAGAAGGGTATGGGTTCGAATCCCGTGAGGCATGGATGTTGTGTTTGTCTTACGGCACTGGCTCTTTCCCTTCTCTGGAGTAAGTGGCCTAAATTAGGGATGGGAGACTGCTTATAGCCCATTGTGTTGCTCACGGTTGTCGTTAAACCTCCAATAAAAGAAAAGTAGTTCTCTCAGCGCATGGATTTGATCTACAGTGATGTAGCCACTCCTAAATCCAGCTTGTTTTCTGGGTTGAGGCATGTCCAGTGTTACCCTCAAGCGATGTGAAATAATATCTATATATACTTATTAATCCAATAAGTTCAGCTGTACATGATTGGTCTAATAAGTTCAGTATCCGTACATACTTATTAACGTAATAAGTTTAGTATATATATACACATTGTGTATACCCTAGAGCAGAGTCAAAGACAAAATTTTACACCTAAGAATTTAAAATCAAAAATTGCTTAAAAAACAACCTGAAGATCATGACGCGCAACGCAGCAGTTATGAATATTCAGAATTCACATACTATTAAGTAGAGAGAGAAGCAAAAAAATATTTAACAGGTACTAAAACAACAAAGAAAAACGCAAAAACCAACTGGTATGAGTAAAAAAGAAGATAAAGTAATAGCAACCTGAATGTAGAAAGTGTCGAGAATGCCGAGCCTTGGCTTTATCAAGGACCAGCAACACTCTGCATTTTCTCACTTCCACAAAAACCTAGTTGAATATGGGTTTCTGCAAAGCCATAGATGCAAGTTTAAAGCCCACCAAAAATTTTTTAATTATCATAACTTCCTCAGAGTTGCATGATGAATGATTTAGTTAAAGTTTTTGCATGCATCTTTAACTTTCCTGGCCCAACCCACGCTCGTCATCTGCCACAAAAAACAGAAAAACGATTACAAAAAACACAAGTTGTGAGAGGGTCAGAATAAATCATCAGAATTATTCAGCAAAAAACACGTTGCCGAGCAACCCAGCCGCCTGAGAGAGAATTCAAACACGAATTACTGTACTAAAGTACTACAAAGTCTTATTCTTTGTGGTGAAAAAAGCTATATCTAAAATTCCTTAAAATGAAAAACAAAAGAATAAATCTAATAAGTTAGCATCTATATATACTTTGCAATGTAATAAGTTTAATAAGTATTATATAATATTGGGGTTCCGGGAAAAAACGGCGTTTTTTCGTAGGACAGTTCCACGACGTAGATATGCATATTTTCTGCGGAGCAGTTTTCCTGTGCCGCCTGTTTGATTTATTATCAACAGACGAGTGAAAGCGTGTAGTGTTGGAAATGAAACGAGGCGTGAAGCACATGTCGCCACCGACCCACGCATTGAACTTGCGTCGCGGTCATTTGCGATGCTACAAAGTTTAAAATATTGTATCCATTGCAACAGGAAACAGGGGCTTAAAGCTGCTGAAGTAATCCGTAAAATTAACGAAATTTAATGTAAAGACCTGGCGGTTACTTTCTTGCCACTGGGTAGAAACAAGTAACTCAAACCGGAGTTGGAAACGAGTCAAAACGTTTGGACCCGACCCATAGCCGGACGTCACATAATTGGTCTCGACCCGTACGTCACATAATTGGACCCGATCCGTAGCCGGACGTCACATAATTGGACCCGACCCATAGTCGGACGTCACATAATTGGACCCGACCCCTAGCCGGACGTCACATAATTGGACCCGACCCGTAGCCGGACGTCACATAATTGGACCCGACCCGTAGTCGGACGTCACATAATTGGACCCAACCCGTAGCCGGATGTCACATAATTGGACCCGACCCGTAGTCGGACGTCACATAATTGGACCCGACCCCTAGCCGGACGTCACATAATTGGACCCGACCCGTAGCCGGACGTCACATAATTGGACCCGACCCGTAGCCGGACGTCACATAATTGGACCTGACCCGTAGCCGGACGTCACGTAATTGGACCCGACCCGTAGTCGGACGTCAAATAATTGGACCCGACCCGTAGTCAGACGTCACATAATTGGACCCGACCCAGACCCGATCTGGACAAATCTGCTTTGAGCTATAACATATGGGGGCGTTCAAATGGCCGCTACGCAGTGAGTATCTTCGGTTATATGAAAATCAAGCAAATGTATTATAGGAAAGTATAATTTAGTGACTTACTTACAGGAATTATTGAAACTGTCGTCCTTCATTTGCAAGACATAACCTAACTGTCTCTTATACACGTTTTCAAACACATCTGTGAGAGTCAAAAAGTCTCCCCATGGTAACGTTAAGTCTGTTCCACCTATAATTTTGATGGCGCTACAATCAAAATTTTTGAATTATGCAACTTGTTGCATGCTTAATTTCAGTTTTTTCCTGTGCTCTTGATAACATATCAAATTTCAGAATATGCTCCACAGCAACACCAAGTTTCACTGTTCATGATGAGTTGAAAGTTTCCAAAATGTGGATGTTGTCATATACAATTGGGAAACGAATTTCACTGAAGAAATAATTCTTCATAAATACATGGTATTTATGAAGAATTATTTTTTCGGGGAAATTCGTTTCCCAATTGTATATGACGTACTTTCAACACTGGACTTTGTGACCTACATCCGACCCTGGATGTGAGAAAAGGTCGTGAGACGCTACGATGGGGTGGGAATAGCTTCGACTCGCGCAAATTTGATGGTTCTCAGATATCTATGTTCAGTTGCTTGCAATTTCCTTGTCCTAGGTAGTGTAATGACTAGCATGCTCGATTGGAAATCGGGAGGTGTGAGTTCGATTCCGGCTGTAGGACGATGAACATTTTAAAATTTTCTAGAGGAAGTGGTTACATGGAATACATGGAAAATATGCCAATAATATCATGTGGATATTGTTTTCATCATTGCCCCTCTGAAGGAAGGGGAGGTTTTCCTTCTGAGATCACTTTTCCTTCATATTGCATGGGAAGTCATTTTTGAGTCCGCAACTCCAGCATCGAGCACAAAATTCCACAGTGCGTAATTTTCTTTGAATTTTTTTTTTAATTTTTTGCTTTTCAGAAATAAAACGAAAATAAAACCGTGTCGAAATCGGGTCACGAACACACTGACCCGACCTGTTTGACCCGCTAGAAATTGTGGACCCGTCGACCCGTGACCCGTTTCCATCTCTGACTCAAACATCTCTCTCCTTTCTTAGTTTCGTTGCCATTGTTATAGCCCTTTTATCAGGTAATCAGTTCGAAAGGATTTGTGTTAATCATGCCCCTAAATGGTCTCTTTAAATAACAACGCTAAAGTGAAAGCAACCGGTTTTGATGCGCAATTCACTCGTTCCAGCCGTGTTAGGCGTACTTCTTAGACAGTAAACGTATTCGTTCGAGCTGATGTCAGACCATTTTGCTAACTCGAATTAATTCGTTCCAGCCAGTTTAAATGGTTAATAACGCTGGTAATTTATGAGACGATTTTTATCTCATGCTAATGGCTATAAGGATAGCATTCGGTAAAAATATTTTGTTTTATACTAGACAAGGGAGGAGAATTGAATCCGCGTCTCAGTAATGGCAATAAAAAATTCAAAGTTCTTGATGGTTAATAATTAAAATGGAAAACATTTTTAGTTTAATCAGAAGATATTTTAAATGGCAGAAAATGAGAAAATCCATATACTAATCCGATTTCTAATTATGGACGTAATTAAAGAGGAGGAAAAGCGAGGGGGCAAATTTAATATTTTGCCCCTGCCCGCAAATGAGTACAGGGCAGCTGCCCCTCTACTCCCAGCGGTTTCAATGCCACCAAACAGACGAAACGAATATTTTCTATAAAGAAGAAAATTATCCGAGATATTACTATTATCCAGTGGGACGTCGGTAGACAAAATAAGAGTGGGCGACGGAATTATTTTTGCTGGGGCAAGTTTGAAAGCGACTTCATTTCCAAAAATCTGAAAGAAAGAGTTTTTGATGCATTTTACTACAGGCTGCAAAGGAATTCAATACAATCCTCACCAGAGTTGGAAAGGGGTCAATGATTTTGGGCCCGGATCCGACCCGTACAAGGTCGTCACATAATTGGACCCGACTCGGGCCTGACACGACCAAATCTGCTGTGAGCTTTAAATTAGAATATATCATCATCATCAGAAGCAGCAGCAGCATTGTCAATCACTAACAATCTACTGCTGGATGAAGGTCTCCCCAAGTTTCTTTCACAACGGACTGTCTTGGGCCAGTCTCCTCCATCCACCCATCTCCCACGTGGTCTTCTGGGTGTTTTCCTGTCCCTTTTAATTCAGTTTAAAATTTTTGTTGTTCATCCGTGGTCCGTTCTCCTGGCAATATGTCCAGCCCATTGCCATTCCAGGGATTTTCCCCTGATGATGATGTCCTTCACTCTTGTCATTTTCCCTATCCACGAGTTCCTCTTCTTATCTTTCCTGGTTACACCAACCATGCACCTCTCCAGGCTTCTTTCAGTTGTCTGCAGTATTTGTATGTCTTTTTTTAGTTAAGGTCTATACGTCTCTGCTTCGTACGTAAGCACTGGAAGGATGCCTTGATTAGACACTTTTCTTTTAAGACATAATGGCATATTGCTCTTGAAACTTGTGTTGTTTCTTCCAAAAGCTCTCCAACCAAGTTTTATACACCAATTAATTTCTTCATCAATGTGACCCTCGCTTGATATCTTCTGTCGAAGATAAATGTAGGAATTAGTTATCTCCAGCTTTTTCCCATCAATTGATTGATCTTCATTCTTCGTAAGAGCATTGTAAATCAGTTTTGTCTTCTTAGAGTACATTTTTACTCCCATTTCTTTAACCTTCTCATCAAGTTCTTGGATCAAACTCTGCAGCTCTGAAGACTTGTTTGAAATTTTTTTGTTTTCTATTCAAAAATAAAACGGAAATAAAACCGGGTCGAAATCGGGCCAAGAACACCTTGACCCAACCCGTTTGACCCGCAAGAAATTGTCAACGATGTGGCCCTTTGACCCTTTTACCCGTTGACCCGTGACCCGTTTCCATATCTGAACCCCACTTCCTTGGGTACATAGTAATTAATTTTCGGACTGACTTGGACTTCTTGCACTTTTTGGAATAAAAAAGAATCCGAAGTTAAAGTTCATTCTTCGTTATCCATTTTTAACAAAATTAGTAAAACTCGAAGAGTTATAAAGGACGTTTCATAAAAACTGGGAGTAATTTTTTTTTTGAGTTGGAAACAGTAGAAAGGGGGAAATAACCACGCAGACGACTAACGGAATTAAGGAAGTATCTATGGCAACAGTTATCAGCCGTGGCAGATGATTCTGGTTTCGTTATTGCGCAGTTGTTTGAGGTGCATCTGGATTTCGCCATACAGCTATGGAGGTAAGTGATTCAGAGTTAAGAAGTGAAATACGTTGTGTGATAAAACTTTGCTATCGTTTGGGTAAAACGGCTACAGAAACAGTTGATTTAATGAAAAAAGCTCAACGATTTTTAGATGGCACCACGATTTAAAAAAGGGCGTTTGTCGGCAGAACTCGTTCCTAGGCCTTGTCGACCTGAAGGTGTTATTATGGAGCGTATTGTTAACACTTTTTGAGAAATCCTGCAAGAAGATCGACGAATGACGTATGAAAACATAGCGACGTCAACGAATATTTCAAAAACGTCGACATTCCACATTTTACGCGAAAAATTACCGCTGCATCGTGTGTTTTCCAGATGGGTGCTTTATCACCTGACGAGAGAATAATTGTCAACCAGAGTTCAGGTGTGTCATGAGTGGAAACAAGTGATTGCAAAGGAAAACTTTGAAACGTTCTAAGGAAATACTTAAAACTTTCTAAGGAAAACTTTAAAACGTTCTGAGGAAAAACTTAAAACTTTCTAAGGAAAACTTTCTAAAACACAGTAATAACTGCCGATGAAACATGGGTCCACTTTTTCGACCTTCCTCACGAAGCGCGCAGCGTGTGTCTGCAAATACACACAGGCTCGCCTCCTCCGAAAAAAGTCCGCCAAACCAAATCAGCTGGGAAGATGATGATGACAATTTTCTTTTATCGTAAATGTGTAAATGTGTAGTCCACCAGCATGCCGTTCCTCCACAAATTACTGTCAGTGCTGAGTATTACATTTCAGTCTTGAAGCATCTGCGACGACACGTATCGATTAAGCGACCGGAATTGGTGGGCATGTGGACCCTACACCATGATAACGCCCGCACACATGTGGCTGCTTGTGTTCAACAGTTTCTTACGAAATGCAGTATTGAAATCATGCCACAGCCTGCCTACAGTCCTGACCTCGCCCCGTTTGATTTCAAGTTGTTTCCAACAATGAAGCAGAAGTTCCGTGGCGCAACATTCATCACAGATTCTGACGTTATTCAAGCTGTACAGCGGTCGCTAAAGCAGCTTCCACAAAATGCCCTCGCCACATGCTTTGAAAAGTGGACTGAACGACGGGACCGGTGCAAATCATCCGAGAGAAAGAATAACATATATTTTCCTATACCTATATTTCTTCATTTTATGTGATTTTACTCTCAATTTTTATGGAACGGCAGTTGTATATACCTGTATAACGAACATGGCGAACCGCCACAAGCACCAGTAATACGCACTGATTAAAAGAAAATTTTATGCCTAGGAGAAGGTTCTGGAAGCAAAGGTACAGCTTTATTACTAGTTGCTCTGTTGTCTGTTAGTTTGTGCTACTAAGCATGGGATTTCAACACCGAAAGTGGAGTTTAAAGCTATACCAGCGCTCTTAAGCGTGCCCTAGGGCAGTGAGGAATCAAGAAAGGGCTGACGACTGCTCTGAAAGAGATGCGCGCAAGACAAGGTTTCTGGCTTGAAGGAATGGAGTTAAATAAAGCCCCCCCCCCACACACACACAGACTTTTACCTTCGCGCGGATTACGGTTCACCACCTTTGGTCCCTAGAGAGATCGTCCACCTGACTAGCTTTGGCCCCAGACACAAACTTAAAAACCTCGCGCTTTTCATTCCCAAGTATCTCAGTCAATATTCGTTCCCAGCAGAACTCTACAAAATGTCGTTTTTCTTTACGCAGAAAGGTGCAAAGGCGTTAGCAGTAATAATTTTGGTAAACGTATAAAAAAAAAAAAAAGAAAAAAAAACAATGAAAAGAAAAGCATATATGAACGAATTTTCAACTACAGGTTGTCGAGGTCGAGAATCGTGTCGAAAAATGCGTTTGGACTTTTGGCTTCGACGTTCAGGATTTTCCACACAGAGACAAATGTTTCTCTGAAAAACTTAGACTACATTGCGCTTGGCGCATGCATACTGCACAGCTTTCTATGACGAAATTCAAAAAGTATTATATGCATCCTAGCCTGATTGACCACGAAAACGAAATAGCTTGTGAACTGACGGAAGCAGAATGGAGAACGTAGCCACAGTACCTATGCGACTTACAAAAACAAACTAAAAATTCTGCCGACGCAGCTAAACAAAGCCGTAATATGTATTTGGATTATTTTAATAACAGAGGGAAAGTGCCTTGGAAAGACCAAATGGTGCTAAATGCCTAATTTAGAAATGTTAAATGTTGAAGTGGCCAGGGAAGTTATTGTTGGTGATTCTTTCAATCCGAAATATGTTAGTATGAAATTTGGAAAATGATGTCTTAAATACATTAATAGCAATATTTTGGATATCCATTATTTTATATATTGTTATTCTTCTTCTTCTTCTGTATGATATTACAGAAATGTTTGGATGCGTTTACAAGGGTAACAGAAACCTATACTGGCGAAACATTTTCACAGTAAAGTACTGCTGCAAATTAAATCACGCTCTCAATTTTTGAGCTACTTATTCTTTTATAAGATAATTGAACAAGGACAAATTTGTATTGGTTGTATCGAAGTTCAAAAACGGTGGTATGTACACTGGCGTGCAAAAATTAAGGACGAAACGGTTTTTCGAATGCAACGTCGTGCAGAAATGCTCCACATCGACTCAAATCATACCATAAGATCCCCAAGATGTAAGAATATGGGACAAGTGAGCAACACCGTCCAAACTAGGAAACCAAAGGATACAAAGGCACTTTATTAAAAAAGTTAGCTTCAAGCACAACTGGACAGAAGACAGAAACGTCCATCCGACAGGCGGCTGCCAAGAAAAATCCAGTCTTTAGTAGGGGATATGATCACTCCTGACTGCGTTGCAAGATTTACAACGTCTGTCCATGCTGAGGACGAGGTTGTCAAGGAGCTGTCGAGGCATCGCGGCCCATTCCTCTTGTAGCACCCATTGCAGCTGCGGAATCGTTGCTGGCGGCTGGTGACGTGCTGCCAAGCGTCTCCAGAGAAGGTCCCGCACGTGTTTGATTGGATTTAAGTTCGGGGACCTTGCAGGCCAATCCATACGTTGAAAATCTTCACTCTCTAACAGCTCTGCGACAGCCACTGTACGATGAGCTGTGGCGTTGTCGTCCATGAATAGGAACTCAGGACCCACAGCACCTCTAAACAGACGCACGTGAGGCAGGAGAACCTCGGTACAAGAGCAGACACCAGTGACTGAACCTCCTTGGAAGATGTGGAGGTCAGTACGGCTACCAAGCATGATACCGCCCCAAACGAGAACTCCGCCACCTCCAAACCGGTCTCTTTCGATGATGTTGGAGGTGTGAATGCGTGTTCTCTGCTCTCTCTCTCTCTCTCTCTCTCTCCAAACGTGTATACGTCCAGAATCGCTCGTCAGACTAAATCAGTTCTCATCCGTAAAGAGAACTCGACCCCATTGCTGATTCCTGGCACCACAGAAACCGCCGTCTCCGATGAGCAGGCGTTAATGGAACACACCGTACTGGTCGTCGTGCAAATAGACTACCTTTGTGCAGCCTCTTGGCTACTGTAAAACGCGATAATGGACGTCCAGTTGTCTGTCGCATGTGCTTTGCGATTTCTCCCGCTGTCTGCAGTCTGTCTCTTCTCGCCTGTAGGACAATATACCGGTCGTCCGCCGCCTTGATTTCTCGTGGACGACCACTGCTAAACTCTCGGACACCTGTTCCTGTCGTTTGAAATGCTCTCCAAGCTCGTGAAACGATGCTGTGAGTGATCCCGAACTCCTCGGCCACACTAGTCCTACTTTGACCTTCTTCCATCTTCCCAATGACGCGACCTCGGGTAAAGTCATCCAGATGTCGTCTACTGGATTGCTTGTTGGCCATATCACACGGTGGCAGCAACTCGACGTCGTTCAAACCGATGTACACCGTGCAATAGCTTTCACCGAATTGCTGAGTGCCCACAGTATTTGTCATTTTCTTGTAGGACTTCCGTCCACAGTGAATAGAGTTTAGGTCCCAGCCACCTACAGCGAGATCGCCTTTTGGGCAGGACACAGAAACGGAAGGAATGAGAGCAAGTCTAGCGACTTTGACAGAACAGTTTGTAGTGAGATTATAGCACAGTAGATGGCGCCACCATACAAGTACGATGTTGCACACAGAGGGGTGAGAGAATTTCAGGGGGCATAGGAAAGGATACCCATTTAACCAGTGGGTCCAGCCTGGGGACCGTCACTTAACGTGCTCGTCTGATGCACGGCGGATATTCAGCGATTGTTAGTAAATCACACCATCTCTGAAAGATCAGCCCAGGTTCGAACCTGAGGATCTTGCAATGATGGTCTGACTCGCTAACCACTAAGCCATCCGCAGCTCGAATTGCTGAGTTACATGATCATATGTAGAGGATTTTAGGAAGGGAGTGTCTGACCCCAGACTTTAAACAACCCTTAGAATGATGAAGCTAGGAGATTTGGGCTAGAGTGCCCGATTGGAAAGTGACACGGAAGCGAAATAGAAAGGGGGAGGAAGACGCCCTTATTTATTACAGGGGGTCCAGTACCCGGGGTCCGACGGCTTAACGTGCCCATCCGACGCACGGCGGATATTTAGTGGATCGAGCATTCGTACCTGCCTGTGATCGAGCCTGAGGTCCTTTCCGTGGCAGTCACGAACGTTGCCCACTAGGCCACCCGCGGCCCAATTGAATTGCTGAGTGTACACCGCCCGTGTGCTTTATACCCTTCCGACACTCGCCCCCCCTCCCTACGTCATGCTGCATATATGCGCATGCCCTACCGTACCGGACCCTAGTCTGTCTCCTGAGTGGTCTTTCGGTCCGTTCTGCCTTCTCGTTCCGCTGTTATGCTAATTTCTCCCCTTCGTCCTTAATTTTTGCACACCAGTGTATATACATATAAATTATAATAGTTAATACCATAATTAATACCATAAATTACGAGATTAACTTAATTTTATTAATTCATTTATTATTAGTTGAAATATTAAAAACCATAAATATAAATATTTAATGGCATGTATGTATATATTACTCGTTGTTATTTTGTGTTATTTATTTTTATTTCCATCATTCAACTTAAATTTTTCAAAAAAAGGACGAACTGGTGCACCTACGGGGGGCTTTGACGCTTAAGTCCCCCCCAAGCCCCGTATGTCAACTCTTTTATCTATCTATCCAATGTGTATCTGCCGCCTATCTTGTGCACTATATATATACATATTGTATACATATCTATATATATTGTATGCATACATACATATATAGGTAGGTATACTATGTGCGTTTACACACATACCTACATACGCATGTAGCCCCCCCCCGCCAACAGGAATTCCTCGGTGCGCCACTGGTACCGTGGGTGTAGAAAAAAAAAATCTTCACTTTGGAGGGATTTACCTACACACAGGCGTTCAAAACTCGGGTTTCGTCCCTCCCAAGGTTAAAAATTCGAACGCCGCCACGAATCTGAAAAACGTCCTCACCCCTCTCCACGCGTCGCCTCAGGGCGCCTAACCCTGCGCGCACACAGAGGTTTAAAAGCGTACGACGGTTTCGTGGTGAAAAAACCTCGGTAAAAGTCTGGGTGTGTCGGGGCCTTAAGGAGGTGAACTGTATTGAGGCATTGTGTCTGCGTATTCTTACTTCTCCTCAATACTAATCCAGGCACTCACTCATCTCTTCAAAATCAGTCGTCTGCCACGTCTTGATCCCTCACTGCTCCTGAGCAAGCACAGTTTTAAGGCGGCCACAGACACACACGTTTGAGTGTCACGCCAGCAAACGGGGGAGTTTTGGGTCTGACTTGGCATGTAGCGTGGATGAAGCAGGAGTGAAGCTCTTCAGCGACTCTATGAAATCCTCTTCACTATACGCTACATGCCGCCCCAGGAACAAAACTCCCTCGTTTACTGGCGTGACATTAAAACGTATCATTAAACGTGCGTGAATGTGGCCGTCTTTAGACTCCACTTTCGGTGTTGGAATCCCATACTTAGGGGCACAAACAAACAGCGCAGCAATTAGTAATGATCTCCCTCAGTGAATTCCTATCCACCTGCGTCATTTACCCCTGGCCATATTAACATGGAAAAACAAAATTTTAAACTAAGGATTTGGCAGAGTAGAGAACAACTGAATTTTCATAGCCCTGCAGATGCTATATTTATAACCTTTCCACAAAGAAGTAAACAACACTTCCTAGGGGGAGAAATACTTAGGCTACACGACGACAAACACCAGATTTATCATTACTTGGCAAAGTCCAGAATACATTTTAAAATGAAAATAATTGAAAAATGGCACGCTTTGAACTGGGTGGGTTGTAGGGTGCACTCCTTTGGCGACATCCTTGTTATCGAGCCTTGTTATATCTTACCAATCTGAGGTTCAAAAGACCTTGTCTTGCAGTATAGGTTGGATTGAGAAAAATTGCTTTTAAGCTGATGGAAAAGCAATGCGATTAGAAAGTTATTTGCACCCCCTCTGTAGTGGAACTTTCTCTCTCTCTCTCTCTCTCTCTCTCTCTCTCTCCAAGGACGTCGCCAAGAGTGGTGCTAGGATGGGCTCTAGCCCACCCTGAAAATTGTCTTGCCCACTCTGCCGCCCACCCAGTTCCAGATATGCCATGTTTTAATTTTTTAAGCTTTAAAATAAGCTTATAATCTCTAATTTGTCAAGGATAATGACACCCGTGTTTTTCGTCGTGTAGCCTTACGTATTTTCCCTTAGAAAGTGCGTTTTTCCTTCTCGGTAGAAAAGTTAACAACATAGCATCCGCAGGAAAATGAAAATTCAGTTGTTCTCCACTCGTCCAAATCCTAAATTTAAGTCTTTTTGTAAGTTAGTGTGATCAGTAACGAATGAAGAGGATGAATAGGAATTCACTGAGGTCATTAGTAATTGTTTTGCTGTTGTTAGAGGTCATTAGCAATTATTCTGTAGTTTGTGCTTCTAAACAGGAATTCCAACACGGAAAGTGGAGTCTAAAGCTATACTAGCGCTTTTAAGTCTACCCTAGGGTAATTAATAAGCGAGCAGGTCGTGGCTGACAACTGCTTTGGAAGAGATGAGTGCAAAACAAGGTTGCTGGCTTGAAAGAAAGGAGTTAAGGAAGAGAAAGGTGTAGTCTGAGTGTTGGAATCGTACTAACTTGAACTGGTGAGGGGAAATATGCAAGTTAATCATACTAACTTGAACATTTCCCGTCAACCCTAATCCACGGAAACATTTGCTTTAAGACCTTTCTCCTAGGCATGAAATTTTTATTTTAATTAGAGAGTGTTGCTGGTGCTGGTGGTAGTGTGTCATGTTTAACATACGGGTATGTAACTCTTTAGATTTTACTAATTTTATTAAAAATGGATGGATGGATCATTTGCAAAAAATGACTCCAAACTTTAGATTCTTTTGTATTCCAAAAAGTGTAAAAACTTCAAGACAGTTCTCAAATTAATGAGTATGTATCTAAGAGAGGGGTGGGGGAGGGGGTGCGAATGCCTTTGCAGCCAGTAGAAAACGGAAAATAAATTCTTTCTTTCAGTGTTTTATAAATAAATTTGTTATCAAGCTTGCCCCACCATAAATAATATTCGCCCGCTATCGCCCATCCTGATTTCGAAGTCTAGCGACGTCCCTTTCTCTCTCTTTCTCTCTCTTTGTCTCGTGTCCAGCTTCCTGTGCTAGTAATAAAGTGAAAGTAACGAATGAAGTCTTGAACGCGGCTAAATTCTACTCGATCTCCATTTACAAAATATTTCAACAAGGGCATAAGAACGCTGTCTATATATTATCGGTTAGGTCACCATATACCATCAGTCGAGATTGTAAAGAAAATCGTCTTTAAAAAATCGTGCGTGCGGAAAATTGATGATACTGACTTTTTTCCCTTCACGTGCTGCGTCAATAACACGTTTCTATTCATCGAAGGAACAGTATTATCGCTATAAACCTGTTCAAATACTTCTTTTTTGATTCAACGCTTACTGGGTTTGTCCCTGAAAATGCGCAAGCTTCATTCATGCAGGAGGAAAAACTCTCTCACGTTTTATTGTGAGATAACTTCGTTTCAAGTCAGGGGAAAGTTTTCCTGTTGAGGTGAAAGATGCACAAAGCAGCCGCTGTCGCAATTGACTCATCCAAGGTCAGTAGGCCTGCTCAAACGGTGACCTCAGCTTGACGTTGATATGTTCCTGGAAAGCGCATTGCAGCGTGTAAATGCAAGGAGGGAGGTAAAAGGGGGCTGTTGCCATCAGTGATTTAGCCTATAAAAGGGCGAGAAATTAATTGCATCTCGTTGTATCCCTAAGATCACCCGTTTTCTTGCACTTCGATTTACACCCCGCTGAAGCCATGTATAAGCTGTCGCTCATTGCGTTTATCTTGTCCAGTGCCCTTGTTATGGTGAAATGCCAGGAAAAAGACAGTTCCGATGGACTAGAAGGAGTTTGGGAAAAGATTAAAAAGGCTTTTAATAGTGCGGTGGATTCTGTATCAGATATATGGCGAGATCTTCGCAAAGAAATATCTTCAAGGACGTCAGACATGTGGCAATGGACGAAGGAGACGTTCGAGAGTTTCAAGCAGAAGTTGAAGGAATGGGTCGATTCCAGAAGTGACATTCCAGATGACGAAAAGAACGAAATAGAAAACTACATTGAGAAACTCCAGATGCCAAAAGACAAGGAAAGGCAGTAACTGACGAAACTTCTCGAAGATCTTCAGCTTCCTGTCATGTCTAGTGATTAAAGAAGGCTGCGATGAGGCAAACGAAATTTTGAAACCCTTCAATGAACAGTTCCCTTTAAATATTAAAACAGGTACACAAGTAAATCTGAAAAAAAAAGGAAAACGGTCAGTAAGAGAGAGAGATATAAACTCTATGCATTCTCTGCGACATATGTCATCAATTCCTTTATATACGAATGCTTTCGGGTGGTATACCCGCATCATTTATGAGCACAATGCCAATAAAAGCGTTTTTACTTTGGCGACAAAAAGCAGTTTGTATGAGATTTTTTTCTTCATCTATCTGAATACACAAATTGCACGAATTTTGAAAATAAGCAGACTGAATTTTTAAGGAGGTAAGTGTTTTCTTTTAAAGAATTTCAGCCTGATTCTCATTTTAGGTGTGGCAAATATCTTTCGGATATAGATTTCCTCAAAATGAAGCCTACCACATTTTCTTCTCTTTTTCTTGTAAATAAGGAATTGATGATTCTTTTCAATATTAAAATGCATGCACAGTTTCTAACGGGAAAGCATGTGGAAAAAGTGCGAAATTTATTCTTACTTGGGGGGAGGGGGATGCGGCTGGTGGATAAAAAGAAAAGGAAGGGGATTATTACCTTGCACTTACCTGAAGATATCGGCCTTCCGAAAACCGGTCAGCGACAGAAACTTGAGAAAGATAATCACCGCTGACTAGCATTTGTCATTTTTCTCAGTTCTTCTAAACATCACATTACTGAAAACAATTTGTCGCGGATAATGGGGGTGAAGATATTTATGGGCTGCGCCGGTTCGTACTTCGGGGATCCTAGTCAAATATTCCTTGGCGGCCTCTAATAGTATTTTTGGAAAACATGTATCTTCAAAACATCATATTTCAATAATATATTTTTCCCCTCAATGACAGCAAACTAAATTAGGTAAAAAAAAACGTATGAGTTATTGAATATATAAATTTAGCTTGTACTTGGAATCTTCTAAACTTTTCCGAGTGTTGTGTAACGTATAATCTAATTTAACTTTCTTTCTTTCTTTTTTTGGTTCTTTTTATGTTATGTCAATTTTGATTTATTATCATTTTCTAATCTTAACACTACATTTTCTCTCTCAGTGAATGTGGGTTCGGCAACCTGACGTCATGTCAAAAGTGAATGACGTATCTAAACGAGAGTGATAAGAAAGCTTCTTTGATATTAAAGTCTCAAACTGCTGTAGAGTTATTGAGACTTGGTGTACTTTGCATTACGAGAGTTTGCTTATTCAGCTGTTGAAGCAACAACTCATTGATTGATTACGATTTAGAATTATATTCTATGATGTGCTGAGAAAGCTGTTTACATTTGTATCGAGAGAGAGAAAGAGAGAGAGAGAGAGGGTTGATAGCTCGGAGAGATTTGTTGTGAGAACGATTGGTGAGAATTGAGGTAGTACGAGCTGGATTGAATCGCTTACGTTGAATGATATTGAAGTCTCAAATTGTTATCGAGTTAATGAGACTTGGTTATTATTTTATGTTACGAGCATTTGCTTATTCAGTTATTGAAGCAACCGACCATGGACTGGTTAGACTTGGAATTATGTTCTGTTATGTTGTGCTGAACTATTACTGTCTACCAAGGTCTCATAAACAGTGGTTGATCTTGTAAGTAGACTTTTGTCTTTTACCTAGCAGTAACTTTTATTCAATGCTTGATTAGTCCTGTGCTGTATTGTATAATTAAGCTATCCGGAGCACGACTTAAAACTTTACGGAACATTTCAGTAAGAAAAAAACTTTACAGTGACATTATGCAAGGGTTTTAGTTGTACCATGAACAATTAATAATAATTACAGTCCATTTCACATTAAAACTCTATAGCTGCGTACAGTATGCTTATTTGTAAATGCTTTCGTTGTAAGGATTGCACAGACTTCTGATCACATAACTGAAGGTCCGAGTTTAACTGAAGGTTACATTGTTTAACGGTAGTAGAAAGCTCAAAAGAGAAAAAAATTAGGATGTTATAATTTTTGTAATTAACCAAACAAAATTATTCTTGGGCCGTAACCATACGGCACCGGCTCCTTTCTATCCCTGGAACCAGCGGCCCCAAATTAGGGACAGGCGACTGCTTACAGCCCATTGAGTTGCTCAGGGCAGTCGTTAAATACCCCAAACAAACAAAAGTATTCTTATCTGAATTTTAGAGTATGTTTCCGTGTAAAATGTTATAGAAAATATGTGAAAAGAATTTTGTGTGTTTTTTAAAAGAATTTTGCTTTTTGTTTAGGGAAATTTGTAATTGCTTCAGATAAGTCCAAATGCGAAGCAATATAAATTTCAGCTGCTATTAAAGATAGGACAACTAACTGTTCTTCACCACTGTTGATATTAAATACGTTTTGAGAAACTTTTCACTCCATTTGACAACAATTCGATTGCTAATTTTTTTTTGTGATTTTTTCAAAGATAATGTAGATTAAAAATTGGCTCATGATAAAAAATAAATTCACGATTTGTTTTAATGTAGAGGATTTTAGGAAGGGAGTGTCAGACCCCAGGTCTTAAACAACCCTTAGAAATAGGAAACTACGAGATTTGAGCTAGAATGCCCGATAGGAAAGTGACACGGAAGCGAAGTAGAAAGGGGGAGGAAGACGCCCTTATTTATTACCGGGTGGGTCCAGTACCCGGGGTCCGACGGCTTAACGTGCCCATCCGACGCACGGCGGATATTTAGCGGATCGAGCGTTCGTACCTGCCTGGGATCGAACCTGAGGTTCTTTCCGTGGCAGTCACGAACGTTGCCCACTAGGCCACCCGCGGCCCTGAATTCACGATTAAAATATGCAGCCCCTATATATAGGCGCCAAGGCAGCCACCCTGCTCGCTTATGCTCAAGATCGGCCCTGCTTAAAAGATCCAATGCAGCAGGTGCGATGAATGATAACTAATGAATAACCGGCCCTGCTTAAGAGATCCAATGCGGCAGGTGGGTTTTGAATGATAACTAATGAATGTTAGAGTTGCTGATGTATCCTTGATAGCCATCGTGAACTTCCACTCTTTCTGACTGTAATGTAAGATAGTGAGAAAACGACTACAATATTGTGTTCTCAGTAATAAGTACAGTGGAACCTCTGTCGTACGTTTTCCAGTTATACGTTTTTCCGATTTATACGTAATTCTGCCTTAGTCCCGATATTTGATTGTAGTTTCTATTGTTTTTTCAATTCGGTTATACGTAATTCATGTATACGAGTTTTGCGATTATACATTAAATTTTGAATTTCGGATAATCAAAAATGAAACGGTTATTTGATTTTTTACATAAACTCAATATGCTACAGTTTTAAGGAATTTCTGACAGCATTTTTTTTGTTTTTGCAGCCATGAAATAGATAATGCAACTAAAAATTTACTGAATAACGTTCACAGTTCTTTATTTTCTCTGAATTCAAGAAATCTGATGAAAGCAAAGATAAGTGAATATTTTACTAAGCGCGAATGCTAACTCAATAGTGGACTAACTGCCTCGAAAAGAGCGATGCTTAGAAGCAAAAAATGTGTAATAGAGGTATTGCATATAAAATAAAATCCTCTTCGGATTTACTACCTATATTTCAAATGTAAGGGTTTTTTTCTTCATGTACTGAAAATATGAAATCAAATAGAATTTCTTAACCTAGTTTTTATGGTGAAATTAGAATAAAAAATGAGTTAGTTTATTTTGCCTTTTAACACAAAAGTCAAAATAGACATAGGCTTAAGGTAGCAAATAAAGTATTATGTATGTATGTATGCATCTCTTACATTACAAATTAGTGTAATCTAAAATTGCAACTCTCCCCCCCCCGCCCCGTTTTTTTCTTCTTGAAAGCACTCAAAATTTTATAGTGGTATTTAGCATCTTGAAATTTTATTTATACGTTTTCAAGGCCGTCCTCTAAAAACACATAACTGAGATTCCACTGTATTTTCCAGTAGGAATGTTGACCAGACAAAAAGGAAAACGAACATATGAGTTTGGTTCGGAAATAAATTTAAATAATTTCGACGCTATTATAACTGTAATTCACATTAAGAGTTTCTATTAACGGATGCATTTAACCCTCTCCCCTAAGCAATTAATTAAATTCAAGCTGAATCGTATTTTAATTAGGAAAATCAAGAAACATAACCTCGAATGTACGATTGCGTTTTTTAAATTCTTATTGTTTTTTATTTATGTTCATAATTTAGAAAACGTAACTAAGCCGGGATTTATCCCTGAAGGGAGAGATTTTATCTTATCCGCGAAGGTCAGTTTGTCAACTGCTTGGTCACAGCGTTGAAAAGCGTAACTTCAGAACAGAAAATTTTCAGAAAATTGATTTGTTCAGTTCAATAGTGGATAGAACATCCAAACATACGCAACTTTGTACATAAAGGAAAGACTGTTTTGTAATCCGGATTTCGCACATTTCATATCACTGCGTTCGTCTGAATGTAATACATTATAATAAGGCTTGCTGCCAATGAAATCGACAAATTTATCTTTGACATACAGAAAAAAGTGAAAAAGCTCTCCTTTTCGACATTTGTTTCATTGTCGAGTGCTGTGAAAGATGCCCGTGGTCATGGCTATTACATAAGGATGTAGGTAAAAATACCCCGGAGAAAACACCCCTGAAAACTGAAAAGCGAAAAATACACCCGGAGAAAATACCCCAGAACAAACGGTTCACTGTAAACAGCGCCACACAGGAACACTGATGTGTGGCAGTGTTCCGGTGTGGCTATTTACCGGCAACCCTGCCACACATCTTTCAGCAACTTGGCCACAAAAGTTCAAGGGGTGGGGGAGGGGTGGGGGCTATAAAGATTGCCGTTTCTGGGCCTATATTGAGAACTGAATTGGGAACTCCATATAAATTTCGCGAAAACTTTCCATGTAAGCCAAGCGAGAATTGTACTTTAATTTGAAGAAATAAATTGCCGAGGATACGAGGTATACTTGGTTGAGGGAGGGGCTCTACCCCCAACTTCCGTAATATTATTTTCTTGGCCGCTCGAGCCTGTCAGTGTATCCAGGAAGTCCCCCTTGAGGAGTCCGCGAGCTGGGGGGGGCTTTCCCCAAAATGTTAAAATGGACGTAGAGCTGTAAACATTAGTGCCATGCTTTATATAATGATTCTGTACACAACCATGCATTTTGAGGAGGGTTGGGTGAATCACCCCCGCCCCCAAGTTTCTAACAGCTATTCTGGGGTAACATCGAGGATACACTGACAGACTCTAGAGGTCCAGAATATAATATTACGGAAGTTGGGGTAGAGTTCTCCCCCCCCTCAAACCAAGTGCACCTCGGATCCTCGGCAGTTTATTTCTTCAAATTAAAGTACAATTCTCGCTTGGCTTACATGGAACGTTTTCGCGAAATTCGTATGGAGTTCTCAATTCAGTTCTCAATATAGGCCCAGAAACGGCAATCTTTACACACCCCCCTTTGAACTTTTTTGTCCAAGTTGCTGAAAGATGTGTGGCAGGGTTGCCGGTAAATTGCCGCACCGGAATACTGCCACACATCAGTGTTCCTGTGTGGCAGTTTACAGTGAACCGTTTGTCCTGGGGTTTTTTTTCTTCCGTTTACCATTACATAAATCCCAAGGAAGTTGGTTAAAATTGAAAGAGATCACCTTCTAGGAACGCCGTGATCACAGCCTGAAGAGTTTAGGAGAGCACAAATTGGACAATAAACAAAAACGTAAGTACATCTTGTTTACCCATTATTCAAAATCTTCATCCAAAGAGCAGTACATTTCATACAAACCCATGAATTTTGTAATATATTCTTTAATCAAATTGCTTATGTAGACTGGGGTCCTGCAAAAAATATTTCACCTGGGCTTCACATCCCCTGTGACCAACCATGGCATTACGGACCGCTGCATGGGAACCAGTGATTTAACTCTTACCATGATATACCATATACACATTTTTATGTTACATTCTACTTTTCGTTTATTGTTCTACAAGGAAGCACATTCCAAGTGGAATAATGTATTAACTTATGATTAAAAACTTCTGTAGAAGATACGAACTTCGTGCCAGTAACATTCAAGTGGTAGGATTCGTATTTGCCGTCTTTGCACGATTGGAATACATACAGATAAATACACTCTCCATTAAGTGATCAACATACCTATTCAGATACGTCATTAACTTGTTATTACTTTAGTATAAATCTTACTACTTGAGTCGTCGTTCTGTTTCCTTTATATCTGAAGATGAGTCTGTGGTAGACTCAAAAGATCTCATATGTATCATTGATGTGTACATAATTTTTTATCATACAGTTTTTAATATTAAATCTTTTAACGTTAAATATTTAAATAACTGAGACCTTATTTATGTGTGTGCATTCCAATCGTACAAAGACGGCTAATACGAATCCCACCACTTGAATTAAAAACCTCATTGAAAAAATGAATAATAAAGTCACAAATCTCATCAAAATCCATCTGAAATATTTATGCTTAACACCAGATGCTTATCGAATTACATGAGGGTTGTAGCATAAGTGTTTGACACGGACTGCTTCCTCCACTAGGACTATTTTTATTCTAAAGATGAATAAAATCCCCCAATATTTTTTCCTTTTTAGAAAATTTAGAAACATGGCTTTAAGGTAGACAACTGATTTTACTTCACAGAGGTTCTGTATCTTTGTTAAATTACTTGTAGTAGACACTGACACATTCCAAAGAACTTGTCATTGACTTCTGCTTAATGATTTTTAGTGGAAATATTATTTCAAGGATCTCTCACTTACGGATTTATTAAAAAGTTTTGTTTAGCGGCATTTTTCGACACTTAAAGATATAAATTAAATGTCATTTCTTGTGAAATTAGAGATGGGTAAAGGAACAGGTTTTCCAGTTTTTTGTTTAGCAGTTAAAAAAAGAAGCATGTTTGGTTGTACTGAGCCTGGGGACAACGAGTTCCTTATCAGTTGAAACTTGTGATTATCATTTACGGCAATTACAAATAAATAAATAGTGCACAATTTGGTCATTAAGCATATACATTTTGTGTAGTCCTACTTCATACATGAACCCACTAAACGGCTCGAGTTGTGCTTATCAGAGAGAGAGAGAGAGAGAGAGAGAACGATGTCTGATACGGATGTAAGTAAACATACAGGTGGGTATTACCGATTTTTACAGACATCGATTTTTACAGGTGGGTATTATCGATTTTTACAGATCAGACTTTTACCTGAAATCGGTAGACCAGAGCTCGGAAAATCAGTAGAACCGGTTTTTATTTTGCTTGACATATGCATCATCTTACAAAAGTTCTGCACTATTTGGTGTAATATCAATACGAAGTAACACTTAAAAATCTACTGGTATTTCAAACAATACCAATATTCCACAAACTGCTATTAAACACCGAAATAAAATTCAAATCAATGCAATCCTGAGTCTCTTTTTTTATAAGATATTACTAATGATCAGCTTTATAAAAATAATGCTCATCATTAAAACTAATGTTGGTGTAAATAATGATGGCATTTGCCATTGAATATAGTCACAGTTGGATTGGTCCCACTTGTTGTCTTCTAAGAAAAAATGGTTATATACTTACACACTTATTTCTAAACGATACCCAGATGTTCCCAAAGTACGTTAAATACAAGTAAGTGCTGTACTCAAAATATCATTAACACAAATATCGTACTATAGACGTTTTCCAAATATTCTACGATTTAGCAAAACTAGGAAAAATTCTCTGTATAACAAACTGATATGTTATCTACAAAAAAAAAAAAAGAATATTCCGTGACGGTCAGTATCAATTTTTAGAAATAATAGGTAGCAAGTGTTGAATATTTTTTGTTCTTGTCAGAACTTTCTCTTGAGGCCGGTTTTGAAGTGTGAGTCTTGTCGATTGGATCCAGCGGCGTCGGAACCACCAGGGGGGGGGGGGGCAGAGGGGGCAACTGCCCCCGAGCTCATTTGCGTGCAGGGGCGAAACATCACATTTGTCCCCTCACTTTTCTTAGTCAGAAATCGGATTAATACTTGTTTTATTTTTTATTTCCCGCCATTTAAAATTCCTTCCGATAAAACAAAATATTATTTTCTACTTTAATTAATAATTAGAACTCAGAATTCCTGAAACTCTCTCCCCTTGTCTTGTATGATTCCTAAGACGCAGATTACCCTTTGCCTTTTTTAGCATGCGAAAAAAAGTTACTGAAAACAGCTGTCCTAAAATTCATGAAAATTATTGTGTTTTTATATAAAAAAAAAGCAGGAGCATTTTCTATATTTTAAGTATAATTAAATTAGTATTTCTTTAAGAAAGAAAATGGAAGGTGGAGAAAGAAACGAGATATATTCTTACGTTGTTTGATGAAGAACGCAAGGGCTACGGTTCTTGTGGAATTCGTACCTGTGTGGAGGTGTTCAAATCGATCAGTTTTACATCGCTTATACCGGTAAAACGCTTTACATCAAAATACAATGTATATAGATGTAAAAATTCAAAGTTTATATTAATTAAGATTTTATCGATATAAACGTTTTATCTGTTGTATGTTCAAATGACGTCATCACGTCCTGTTTTACAACAGCGAAATAAGTTTTATGATTTGACCAAAAAATGCATATGCTGATATCTTGCCCCCGTGGGCGAAAAACAGTTCCGACGTCCATGTTTGGATCAGCAGATGGTAAGTACTGAAAGAATGCAGACATTCCTAGACAGCATTTCGCTGAATATGTAGGTGGCCTTAAAACAGGGGAAAATCAGTAGATTGCAAAACTCTACCAGTAGACTAGAGTCAAAATCAGTAGATCAACTGATAAATCAGAAGAATGGCAACACTGGACTATACAGCGGAATGCAGGAGAGGCGGGATTTCTTGTCACTTTTTTTATAAAGGCGTTTCTTTTGTGTCCAAATAATTGTTTTGTCAAAGATACAAAATAATGATCAATCGCAGAAAAAAAAGTTGAACATTTTGTCAAGTGCACAATGTAGATAATATTTAATCATCATTATCATCAACCAATATCATCTACTACTGAAAGAAAGTCTCTCCAAGTCTCTTGCACATCTCTCTGTCTTAAGCAATTCCCTTCCATATAATTATGGAATAAATGTAATGTTTTAAGTGTGTTTGCTTGCGAATATCAGCTAAATGTCTACTGTATGTTATACCAAAACACTACAATTTCTTAAATGTAAATACTCATCGTACTGAAACGTTCCGTAGCGTTAACCCTTTAACTACCATAACGCCCAAAACACCCGTACGTACAAATGACCATAGCTTCCCGAAACTCCTGTCTAGAGTGAGTCAGATTTCCTATCCTTACTTGTTCTTCAAATTTTCTCGACCTATGAGGGATCAGCAGATGTCACTCTCAGTAATTATTGTTGTTATTAAACAAAAGAAGCGAAACAACAGACAGTTTCGGGCATTATGGTATTCAGAGTGAAACAAGATTTTTGGGTCATGGTCGTTAAAGGGTTAAGTCGTGCTCCGGAGAGCTTAACAAAAACACTTAAAACAAGTTAGTAAAGCCGTACAATGCATTGATTATGATACCCTTTCCTACATACCGGAAATCATGAAAGAAATACGGGATTACACCATATAATACAAATTTTGATAATCGGAAACTTCAGACTTGGTCGTTCTGGGTGGTGTAGTGGTTAGCATAACCGGGCGCTATCTGGGAGACGCAGGTTCGAGTTTCGCTCCAGGACGCTGAAATTTTCAAGATTTCGTATATTATCTGACTTACCGCTCTTGTCACATTTACACCAGAAATCGGATTGTCATCTTCAAAATTTGTACCAGAAATCATTATTCAAGTTATGAGGATAATGGCTGTGGAATAAATCTCGCTCCTGACCTTTGACCCCATTTTGATGATATTAAACAGAATTGGTTCAGTATACCTCCGGAACAACATGCTAAAGTTTTGTTTCAATAGAAGCATTTTTACGTAAGTTATGACGCATAAAGGCAATGGAATGGATCCCGCTCCTATGTCCTACCTTTAACCCCGTTTCGCCCATTTTCAATAGGGTTCGTTCCCAGGTGGACCCCTACCACATACTAAAATTTCATCGAAATCGAACCATTTTTACGCGAGTTATCGTGCGGACAGGCCGACGGACAAAACTGGAGCAAATACGCTTCTTCAACCTACGGTTGAACAGCATAAAGCTTAGGCACTAAATAGCGTAACGGCCACAAAATTCAAGTCTACTTACCATTTCAACTTTTAATTGGTCTCCATAAGTATTCCTGTCAGCACATCAAAACAGAATTCACATTTCGTACTCAATCATCTAGTACTTCGACAGACAGTAGCGGATCTAGAAACTCATCTTAAGAGGGGGGGGCAGAGGAGTGTTTTCAAATCTCAAGTCAGAATAAAATCTTTCAAAATAAAGTTTGATCTCTTCTATTTATTTAGATGGGTTAATTTAACAGAAAAATTACGTGGCACGTATCTTGCAATAATTCTTCACGGCCCACCAGGTGTCGCTGCTGCCGTGGCTCGCCTATTCTCCCAATATGTCGTCCATAGAACATCTCTGGCAGCCTGGACCGACATACCCCAAGCTCATTTCCAAAGCCTCTTTCGTTCGATGCCGCGGCGTGTAGTGGCCGTTATTGCTAGCCATGGGACATGAACTATTGATGTCTGCGTGTTCTGCAAGTCGCACGGGCCTGTAATTCAATCGTTTCATCTTTGTATCTGTTGTTATGTTCCCAGTAAATCTGTCTTTGCTATCTCGTGTCCTTCTTGGTGTTGCATTTTGGGTGGCGAGCAGTGTATTTGCTACCTAATTTTTAACAATAGCAAATTATTAGAAATTATTCCCATAAAAAGTTTTTTTATTTTTTTTATTTCTTTGGCGGTATGTGGTTTACACTCTGTTAAAAAAACCCCGTGGCACCTAAAACTGCCATCCAAACGGTAAGTGAATTTGTTTGCTTTTTACTACTATGTGATAATCTAAATGGGCTGAAACTAAATGGCAGGGGAATGGTTTACACCATACGTTTTCAGGTAACACTGTAATGATTCCTTAATAATCAGAAGCACGCTTGTAGCAAGGCGGGGACATTTTTACCATTCCTCATGTTTTTTTGGGGAGAAGGGGGATATTTTCTACAGCACAGCGTTGTCTTACTCGGATCCTTAATATTTTACACCACCCCATGGTAAAATCCATGGTGCAATATGGAATTAAAGCAAAGGTATAACATTTTCACAGTTTTAATCACTTGTATGTGTAGATTTCTTGGAATTTGTTTTTGCGATATACGAGCATGAAAAAGTTTTTTATACTCTATTTAAAGTTTTTATGTATATTAAGATATTTATAAATAACAAAATCGGGATTGTATGTATATAATCAGTCAAAAAGTTTCAACCCCCTCAAAATTTGTATCCCCCCCCCTCCGAAAAAAAGTATCTGAAGGCAACGCTGCAATCGAGGTACGTACTTCGCTCTGTAACCCACACTACCTCACATATACTTCAAAGTCTACAGCACACGGTGACTTTTCCTTCTCTGAATCACTAATGATATCAGACAATACTAAAAAAAAAAAAAAAAAAAAAATTACAGAACAGAGCTCACCCATTGCTTTTCATGATCAGCCAAAATCTCTTCTCACTTCTGCTCTCATCTTTCGGTTTTTGAACCTCTAGAGTTTTGTTATTGTTTTTCCTATTGAAGTTAGAACAGGGCATTTTACCTCCAAATTTACAGCAAATTTTAGTTGTTATGAAAACTTTTACGAAAACCTGTGGATTTATTACTATAATTTTACAAAAATAAATCATTAATTACTTAGATAGCCACTTGAAAAGAAAAAAACAACCTGCTTAGGGATGGGGTGGGGTCGCCCTTCGCTGGATCCCCTACTGTAGACAGCGAGATACAACAGATTCTCAAAAATATTAAATACTTCTCAATTCTTTTACGAACTCAATAACAATTTTATGCTTCAATATCATCTAAAGGCAGCATTCAAAGTGAAATAATGAATCGTTAACAGGTAAGTAAAATTCTCTTAACATCTATCTCCAGAGCAATACAACGTCTAAATTAAATGATGGATCCACGTCGAGAGCTTTGCGCTTTCGCCTAACTGAACATAAATATAGTGTAAAAGCTCAGTCTTCATCTACAGCCCTATCAAGATTGTGTGAAGATGGTGATTATTGCCCTTCTTGGGAGGAAGTTGATATTTTGGCTACCCCTCGCACTGAAAGTCAATTACTATTATGTGAATGTTTGGTCATTTATGGGTTTTCAAGTTATTGTTGTAATGATGAATATCCAGCTGCAGTTTTCAACTCGCAGAAATTCGCTCTGGACTCTAATCATCATGAGTTTAAAAATCTGGCACCGGGGTGGCTTAGAACATTGCGCATGAGCGAGACTTTTAACTCTATTTGATTGTATATATAACTTGTGATGTATTTGCAACCTGTTCGCACATTGCTTTTAAAATCCATCTGATGAAAGTGCTAATGGTTGAAGTGTTTTATTGAATTGTATATAGTGGTTTTACTGACTATTTCTTTTAAAAACCATTTTATTATGTGCGTTTGGACGTATGTGGCAGTCAGTGATAACTGCTTAGATATGATTAAAGCAACGTTATTATCGTGCCTAAGACGGTAGTGTTTCATTTAATTTAGACGTTTCTAGCACGACTGTATTTCATTTAATTGGCAATACAACGACCTCACAATCTAGTTGACTTCTAACGAGAGCACGTATACAATCGTAGACGTCATTCTTATCTGTCTCGTTAACATACATCACTCTGACCTCAAGTTAAGTAGATTGCCTCAAACCCATTCAGCGAGACAGAAAATGTAGCGTTAAAGTGGACGTCAAGTAATTTTGCTTCCAATGGAAAAACTTCTGTACCCATTTTCTTCACAATTAATGAGTTCCCAAGGATGAAAATTTGAACATAGATTAAAATAGCTTCATTTTATAACTTGGAATACTTAATATTTTCTAAAACACAGCCATAATTATGCAATCCAACATTTGTTTGTCTACTGACGTCATCAAAGTACAGGCCGCGCCATCTTTTTTCTGATTTCAACACCACCAAAGGAAAAATTATTGATTTTTAATGTAATTATGGTTATGTTTTAGAAAATATTAAGTATTCCAAGTTATAATATGAAGTTATTTTAATCGATATTCAAATTTCCATCCTTGGGAACACATTAATTGTGAAGGAAATGTGTACAAAAGTTTTTCCATTGGAAGTATAGGAAGCAAAATTACTTGACGTCCACCTTAAGTTCGGGGAGAAAAAAGGAGAATAAACCAAAATTTACGTAAGATTGCAAGAACCTAAAATTAAAAAAAGTTAAGTTCGAGTATACGTCACATGCTTTTAAATTTTATCCACCCATCTCCTTTGAGTTCGTGTTCTAGGTCTTTTCCTGTGCCTCTGTATCAAATCTAGTATTTTGGTTGCCCAACCCTGTTCAGTTCTTTTTGCTGTATCTCCAACCCATTACCACTTGAGAGCATTTACTTTGATCATCATGTCATCCCCTCTTGTCATTTTCTTGATATATGAGTTCCTTTGCCTATCCTTCTTGGTCACATAAAGAATGCATTTTTTTTTTTTTTTTTGTCATGCTTGAGTCGTCCACAGCCTCAGCCAGAAAATTATGACCACCTCTAATGTAAGAAGGAACCGTAACCAGAAGCCAGATGGCGTGTGTTGCAACATATGAAATCATGTAGGTCATTTAAAAGGGCACGAACACGCGGACGGTATGCAGTTTCACGTGAAAATGGGAAAAGGACGTGACCTAACAGAGTTTGAAACAAGAAAGATGACACCGAATTTTCTGGTGCAATGATCACGTCTTTTGAATCCGTTGTGACAAGAATTAAATTTATGAAAGCTATTCAAAGTCAATGGAACCGGTATGGAAAACAATAGTATATGACCGAAGAAAGAAGTTTTTCTATCGGGTTTTTAATCCCGCTGTAAGAGGAATCGTGAACTTACGTCCAGTGCCGGATCTAGACAATTTTTGAAGGAGGAAGGAGGGGGGGGAGGAAGAAATGCCGCCGCCATATTGTATATATATATATATATATATATATATAATATATATGGGGCGGCATTTTAAATCTGAAATAGCACATTAAAACTATATACACATACATTTTTGACAAAAATTAGCACAATAATATAAATATACATACGTATGTGCATATAAATTTTTATTAGCAAAAATGAATTAAATGATGCCCATATATGTTTTCAGTTTTAAAAAAATAGCATAATAACCGGAATGTTTTCAGGATCAGGAATAGTTAATTATTATCCTGACATGAAAATTTTACTTTCATAAAAATCTTTTTTGACAATTTATTTTAAGCTTATTAAAATTGTAAATATTTAAAGGCAAAAAAGTAACGACATTTGGTGGTTATATGGTGGTGGGTAAACAAGGTAAATAGAAATGTACTTACCATTAAAAATAAATAATCCGAATATATCAGTAGAAAGAACTGTTCAAAAAACACACCAGGAATACATTAAATTTGGTCTGCAAACGCGGATTTTAGCGGTAAGATATATATGTAGATTTTGGTGGTAAATATAAATACACTTATCACTAAAAATAAATAATCCGAATGTATAGGCACTAGGCAGAAAGAAAAGTTCAAGAAACAACCATCCCGTTTTGCTACGAAAACTTGAAACATATTTTACACTGGACTGGAAAGGCGAAACTTGATAGATTTCAAACTTTAACTTTCCTAACCTTTTTTTTTCGCAAAAGTTTTTTACGGCATCCTTAGAACTGATTGTATTTGCCATGTCACTATCTTTAGATAATACCGCTAGGCTTGATAGGCGATCTTGGTACACTGTTGATCTGAGATATGATTTTAAAAGCTTCATTTTGCTTTTAACGTCCTTTCACAGGTCGCAAACGTTGTTGGCAGAGTAGCATATATTCTTAATGCTGTACGTAAGTTAGGGAATGCATTTTGTAACCCATTCATATGAATCACAGATAGTAAATCAGCGCAACTCAACTGATTTACATTTTTACAAAAATACTGTGATTGATCTTTAAATGATTCAAGTTCCAAAAAAAAAAAAATTCTAGCCCATTTGGATCTTTGTAATAGTTTGTTGCCAGATATATTGCGCACATTTTTAAGTCTCTACTGTTCACTTTCATTATTTTCTCCCCGCAAAGAAAAGAGAAATCTGTGTTTAGGGTTTTGGTGCTTTAAGTTCTAGCTTTCAATTCGGTTGGCATTCGGTCGAAAATAATATTTATGTCTTGCCTGAATAATTCTCCTGACGAAAACCCGCAGGACTCATCATTTCCAATTTCGCCGGCCATCTTCTTCGTCTTAGATTTCCTTCTTTCTTGAAACGCTGCCTCAACAGACATTACAGTTGTAATATGTGTTGCTTCTTCAAGCCAACCTTCAAAGCCAGAATTTCGTATTCTCTGCAAAAGTAGCGATCAAACCATCCATTAAGCAGATAGATCTGCTTGATATTATGTCACTGTTTTGAATTTCGATATTTATACGATTAACTTCTCTCAATATAGAATTCCATATAACAAGATTCAGGATGAACCTAAAACCTGTGATAGCGTGAAAAAGACTTCCTGCATCAGACTTAACTTCTGGAGGGAAATTTCCGCTTTTTATTTCTTCAAGTCTTTGAGCCACTTTAGCCAAATTCCTTTTCAGAACATCCACAGATTCCCATTTGGCAGACCATCTTGTATGGCTGGTTCTTTTTAAGTTACTTCCGGTGAATTTCTTCATAATTTCCCATCGTGCAGTCGATGATGCAAAAAGTAGAATACCATTTGCACAATGCCAGAAAGATACGACGCTTCTCGGCAGCTGTAAGCAGCATCCACACCCACCAGATTGCGTGAGTGCGCTATGCACGGCACAAACACCGCAATTATTATTTTTTTAATTGTATCCTCGCCTGGACTTCTTTGTAAATACCAGCCCTGTTTGATCCGTTGTCATCAGATTGCCCTCGACAATCGGCTACTTAAGGTGATCTCTCTCTAATTTACTTAGAATTGTATGAGATATGTATTCTCCAGTTTTACCCTAAAAGTCTATGAAGTCAATAAAACTTTCTTTTACTTCGCATTTTTCACTTTCGTCAATTTTTTGCGTACCGAATGGCCTCATTCATCTGCTCACAGTGAGATGCATTACGTGTGGCGTCAAACATAATAGTGAAGTATTTCTCAAATAATATCTCTTTTACTATTACTTCACGTGCTTTTTCGGCAATGAGTTCTATGATTTCATTTTGAATGGTACTGGACAAGTAACTCACTTGCCCCTTTTTTAAAATTTTCTAATGTATTTTGTAACGTAGAGTTGTGCTTTGATAAAAGTGATATCAGTTTAGGAAATTTCCTTGTGTTTTTGAAGGACAAGCTGTAGTTAATGTGTGCGGATTGTTGTGTGACCCGCTTCTTCTCCCCTCTCGTTTCCCGAGGGTAACAACTCGTTTCTTGAAGTCCTGAAGTCCCTGCTGTTTAATCCTATAATCCAGACCCAATTTTTGTCGACCTTGGTAATTTTTTTACGACGATTTAGATGTTGAAGCTAATTTTTGCATGATGATGATGAATTTCGGCTTTTTTTCATTATTCAACTCGGCGATTTAACATTGCTAAGACGTCTCCTGGTTAAAGTTATGATCGCTCGAATTGCCATGCCGCCCCCTCCCCCTTCAAAACCCCCTAGATCCGGTCCTGCTCACGCTCTCTGGTTGCAGACTTATGAGTTAAAAAAATTAAATTTATATGAGAAACATTTCGCAGCGGAAACGCTCTCCAACATAGAAATAATTTTTGAAATCGGACTCTTCGAAGCAGAGATATGGACAAATATAAGGTATGCATCTACGCCCCCTGGCGGTAAAACCATGCATTATTTTAGAAAGTATTTATAAAAGGTCTTTCGATGTGAGCAGTATCGGTCCAACAAAAAAAAAAAAAAATTTAGTCGAGCTTTCAGGAGCCCAGATTTTGCTGCAAATACGTCAGAAGCAGAAATTAACACTTATGCCCCATTCTTTACAAATATTAGAAATAATATGAAAACACTTCCCATTCAGGAGCTGTAAGGAATTTTTTCAAATCGGAGTTTTAGAAGCTGAAATATCGGGGAAAACGCAATTTACCTTTACGTCCCCCCGTAGTGGAAAGTCCACGATTTACTTGAAATTTTTGAATTTATGTGAAAAACATTTCACACCGGAAACACTATCCAACAATGAAGGAATTTTTCAAATCGTACTCCTAGAAGTAGAGATATTGACAAAAACAAGATATACATCTACGCCCCCTGGCGAAAGAAACATACTATATTTTAAGAACAAAATATTCCGAAAAGGTTTGTCGACGTGAGTGGTATCGGTCCACGAGTGAATTTTTTCAATCGAGATTATAGAAGCTCAGATTTTTTGGCAAATACATAGGAAGCAAAAATTAACACTTACGCTCCTGGTGGCCAAAGTATTCTTTACCAAAACTTAGATATCATATGCAAAAAAGTTTCCATCAGGAGCTGTATCTGCTGAAGAAAATGTTTTTCAAATCAGAGTTTTAGAAGAAGAGATATCAGAGAAACGGTAATTTACTTTTACGCCCCTAGCGGAAAATCTATGCGTAACTTGAAAAAGTAACTATACCTAAAACACTCTTCGACATAAATGGAATCGAAAGAAAAAATTATTATTTGAATGGGATGCTTAGAAGCAAGTATATGGAATAAAATGTATTTTAAATTCGACATCATCTACGTTTGCGCCCTTTAGCGGCAAAATCATACATCGTAAAAAAAAAAAAAAAAAAAAGACGAAATACAGGATCATCATTCGAACATTTCAAGCTTCTCAATGAAAAAAGAATTTTCCAAATCGGACTTATAGTTGCAGAGATATGGTGTCTACAGGCGGATGGACGAACCGATAACATAAGCACGATCTTTTTTTACAAAAGACGTGCTAAAAAGTTTGATTCTTAGCTACCGACCGAATGGTAGTAGCATTATAGAAACGGCCGATATTGTGGGCTCTTCACGTGGTGCAGTTCATAAGTGTTGTAAGGAAACCGGCAAGACCTGCACCAATCAGGGTAATAATGGACGCCCATGGAGCATTGACGGTCATGGTCACAACGACGGCTATCCCGACTTGTACGATCCAACAGACAGGCCATAGTGTAACAATTGGCCAGAGCATGCAGGCACATCGAGAAGCGTATCTCAGATCACAGTCCAGCTAATTCTCTATGGATCTCTTGAGCAGCCGTCCATTCAAGCTACTCACGCTGACGTCCAGAAATCGACGATTACGGCGTGAATTTGCATCTGAGAGAAGGCATTGGACCATCGAACAACGGAAAAAAAGTCGTCTTTTCAGACGAATCACGCTTTCTGCTTTATCATATGGATGGTCGACGGAGAGTAAGGCGAAGCACTGCTGTCGCATATCATCATGACACGATGCTCAAGAAGAAACAAGCAGGAGTGCTCGTCAGGGGCATGTTATCTTGGGAATCATTGGGTGCAATCATCTTCCTTGATCGCACGATGAACGCTTCTGCCACTGATCCATTGTGGTGGATCAGGTGCTTCCATTCATGATGACTGCCTATTCAGATGGCACGAGTTGCTTCCAACAAGACAATACCTCTTGTCATGTTGCTATGCGTGCGCGAGAATGATTTGATGAGCGTTTCAGTGACTTTAGCTAACTATCCTGGCCATCGTACTTGCCCGACATCAATCCCATTGAACACCTATGGGACTATTTTGAACAACAGGTGTGACGTATGGGAGCACCACCGATGACTCTTTATGATCTGCAAGAAGCTCTGGTGTCTGCATGGTAAAGCATCGTTACAGAAACGTTTAGACGCCCCATTGAATCAATACCACGCCGTTTATCTATGGTATTGGCGGCACGAGGAGGTCATATCTCATATTCACCGGTGGTCATCACTTTTTGACTGGACTATGTCCATGTCTCTGATCCTTAAGTAGGAACTGGAAGGATGCATGGATCAAACATTTTTCTTTTAAGACATGTGAAAACAGAAGTTTGTCCACACCACCTCACTCCGAACTAAGTTGCTCTCCCAACTAAACTACATGGACAGAATGTACCGCAGCAAATTTGTCGTCTTGACACGTGATGCATCTCTGTAGTATATCACAGACATTATGGTAAATTGCTCTTGAAAATCGAATTCTCTCTTCCAAACGCACTCCACCAAGTTTATACGTTTATTAATTTCTTCTTTGATGTATCCCGAGCTGTAAATCTTTTGTTCAAGGCAGATGTAGCTGTCAGTTACTTCGAAATTAGCCCCGATACAGACAGTTTTTATTCAGATGCAAAATTTTGTCTCAGTCATTCCAGGACAAAATGTACCGCAGCAAATTTGTCGTCTTGACACGTGATGCATCTCTGTTCACATACATTATGGTAAATTGCTCTTGAAAATCGAATTCTCTCTTCCAAACGCACTCCACCAAGTTTATACGTTTATTAATTTCTTCTTTGATGTATCCCGAGCTGTAAATCTTTTGTTCAAGGCAGATGTAGCTGTCAGTTACTTCGAAATTAGCCCCGATACAGATAGTTTTTATTCAGATGTAAAATTTTGTCTCAGTCATTCCAGGTAGTTCTCCGTCTCAGAGGTTATGCAAATAGGGGTTTTTCACACATTACGAATACCCAGAGAAAGTTATTCCAGTTCAGATAACTGGGTTAGCTTTCCTTCCGCGTTTCCTTACTATCAAACTAAAAAATGTTCGCATTTCCATGGCGCTGCAAGACCGCTTTTGAGTTCAATGGATGTGAAAGTAATCATTCATTATCATTGCATTTCAAACTGAAATGTATATTTTCATTACAGAAGCGCACATCAAATTTTGTCCTCGTGTAAAAAATTATAGACGATGGATTTCACTAAAAATAGCTGCAAATATTTATTTAATAAATATTTATCCTATTATGCTCAGGATCTTGCATCTAACACTTCACCGAATTTTATCTGAAGTTAATGTGTTACATATCACAGTTGTTTTTGCAGCAAAAAGTTCTAAAAACAGATCCTTTACGTCTTAAGCATTCCTGTTTCCTCCATTGATGCCTGTGTCACTTTTAATTTTTTATTTTTGCCAAGGCTAAAGACGATAAAATGTCTTCATTGTCTTTCAAACAGTTATTGTCATGCACACAGGTTTTTTTTTCGCAACTTCATAAAAACTAAAATGACTTCACTATCTTCCACTCAGTTTTTTTCCATAACTTCAGAAATAATTTTGGGATTTGACACTGTTGATTTGACGGAACGGATATCTCAACTTTCAGGGCATATAACAATCCGGGATGGCACAAGAAACAAAGAAAATGTGCACATGGGGATATTTGTGTATGTGTGTGTGTGTGTGTGTGTACTCCAAAAGCACCCGCATATGGGGATATGCTTGTCATGTTATGAAGGCATACACGAGCGGAGTAGCAATTACAAACAGTGAATGATTTTACAAGCCACGCTTTTCGGAATTTATTAATATCTACATATCCGTGGATAGTTGGGAGGCGGGGGCTTCAAGGTATCCACGGATATGCAGATGTTGGACGTTACTAAACAAAAGGTGTGTTTACATTTAATGTTAAGAAGTGTGAAAATGCAAAATTGTCCGCGCCGCCCCGGTGACGCAATGGTCCGCATGATAATACGTGTCCATCTGATGCACGTCCGCACGATAATACGTGTCCATCTGATGCACGTCCGCACGATAATACGTGTCCATCTGATGCACGTCCGCACGATAATACGTGTCCATCTGATGCACGGTGGATATTTAGTGGTTCGAGCGTTTGCACTTGCCTGGGATCGAACCTGAGGTTCCTCCGTGACAGTAACGAACCTGGACCACTAGGCCATCCGCTGCCCAATATCTTATTTCACCTTCAGTATTTCATTTTACATGTTGTTTTACCCTTCGCCTCAACAACTGTTGCAAGCTAATGAAAAATACTTGATCTTAAGCGCTATTCCACATTGGTACAAAGCATTTATTGTAACAGCTGGTTATGTAAATTTAAAATATTTTATATTTCAACTTTTCTACGTTAATACAATGTACTTCATTTTAAAAGCTGTTCCACATTAATACGAAATACACTCATTGTCAAAAAAATATAGTTGCACCCAGAAGGAAGCAACCGACAGGAATGAAACTTGGTGGGTAGGTTTGACATCGTGAGACTATAATGAATAGAATTCTCCGGCTGGACGTGTAGTGCAGGAAAGCTGAACGTTAAGTCACGTTAGGGTTATTGAAAGGTTACTTGACGTAGCTAAAGTGTGCTTAATCTTCAAAGTGCTAGAGTTTATTTAGGTAAGACACGCACGTGCAATAAATTCCAAGAATATGGAATTTATTTTTTCTCAGCGTTCCTCATTATCTTGAATATCAGTAATATAACTTCGGTTTTAGTACATTAGTGCCTTGAAGGCTCCTTATTAGAGCGGTAAACACAATATTCCCTGAACTTAACGTAAACACTCAATGAAATAGACTTAACGGCCAGACAGAGGTCTGACAATAAAATGAACTAAGTAAACGTACTCACTTTTAACCTTTTATTGGGGAGCTCCTGGTTTTACTCAAATACACACTCCAAAATAACACAACTACTGATAGCCCGAACTTTCGTAATATCGTAGAAACGTAGGTAAATCGCATATCAATAATCAGGAAGAACCTATCACATATAAAACGAAGCTCCTTGGTATACTTGAGCGCGCCTATATATAATGCATACCACCACGTCATGACTTACACTCGTTGCCACATATAATTCAGCGGGAGAAACAACATCTCGTTAAGTGAGAAGATAATTTGCATAGGAAAATAAAATAACAAGAGATAGTAAAGTAAAAAAGAAATTGAATCTAGAGTATACGTCACAAGACATGCAAATTATTCAAGTATCACGCTCGGCCCCGCATGTGATGCAAGCGAGGAGGGGTCGTAGCGCTGTGCTTGACCGGCTACATAAGGTCGTCCCGTTTCTCGTGCTGGTCATTCTGACTTGTAGTATTTTGTTGGTTGCATCCTTTGCAAGTGAAGTATGTCTCGGAGAGAAAAGTTCGGAAGCAATTCGAGCAGTTGGAGAAGTTCGAGAGGGACCGCGTCGTCAGGCTCCGGAAAGCGGGATGGTCTTATCGCCGTACCGGTCGTGCGGATATCACCATAGCACGCCGTTGGCGGCAGTGGATAGAACAAAGCACGCCGCAGCGACAGGAAGGGTCTGGGAGACCTAGACGAACCACTGAGAGAGAGAGAGAGAGAGAGGACCGACGGGTGGTCCGACATGCACGGAGTGACCGAACAGCCACGATTGCGGATATTCAGTGAGCAGTGGTGCACTCCAAGCATAGTCCGATTAGTACCAGCACCATTGGCAGACGGCTGCATGACTTAGGACTACACGCACGCAGAAGTTTACGACGACTGCCCTTAACACCACTGCATCGTCGCCAAAGACTGCAATGGTGTTGTGCCAGACTGTCAAGCGGGTGATATTCAGGGACGAGTCCCACTTTTGTCTTGGAGGAGACGACCAACGAATCCGTGTGTGGAGACACCGTGGTCAGCGCCAAGATGAACGGTTTGTTGTCGTACTGCACATGTACAGATGGCCTGGTGTCGTGGTGTGGGGTGCAGTTGCCTACGATGCCAGATCACCTTTGGTGTTCATTACATGCACTCTGACAGCAGAGCAGAGACGGGCCGAGCCCGAGCCCGAGCCCGAAAGCCCGAAGTAGAGCCCGAGCCCGAAGTGGGCTCGGGCGGGCTCAGGCTCTGAGAGATAAAGATAATTTTTTCCCTTTTTTCTTTTAATGTGATTTTACATGATTTTTCACACGAGACTTTTTTACACTTTCGAATTCTTCGACAACTGGGTCTAGATGGGGAGTAGGAATTTGGCAGGGCTATCTATTCCGGGCTTGGGTAACAAAATTCCATAGGTCATGGATTACAGGATTTCTGCGAAGGAAAAGTTTCTATGAGAAGTATAGACAGTAGATAGCAAGCTGACGAAATTTTGCTCCCTACCTCAACGGGGCAGCTCCCTGCTAATTCAATTGAGCAACGTACGACGTAGATTGTTATACCTCCAGATTTTTCATGATTTCCTGATACCCCCCCCCCCTCCCCTCCGAAACATTTCAGGAAGAAATAAATGGTTAAAGAAACTATAGAAATAGATAGACATCCCTTTCCCACTTCGCAGTTGAGAAAGACATCGGGTGATTGCACGGGTAGGAAAGATTGGAAGTCTGGAAGAGAAGACTTTTTTTTAATGCCTAAACTGGTTAATCATAGTTTTCGGGCTCTTTCTTGCAATATAAAATTCGGGCTCTGGCTGACATACGTCGGGCTCCGACTCTTAAAATTGGGCCCGAACTCAGCTTTGTCTGACAGTCCAACGTTACGTTAATGAGGTCCTGCAACCGGCGGCCCTATCTTTTCTGAACGCTCACTCACGTGCGGTGTTCCAACATGACAACGCTCGTCCGCATAGTGCTGATGTCTCGAGAGCTTGCCTTCAAGGTACTGACACTCTGCCATGACCAGTCGCATCGCCAGACCTATCGTCGATTGAAAATGTGTGAAATGCTATTGGACGTGCTGTCCACACTCCACCCCTACCGCACAATCTGCAGGAACTGCGTGAGAAGACTCAAGTTGCATGGGATGGCTTATCGCAGGACACCATTAGGATCCTGTACAACTCTATGCCAAGACGTCTGGCATGCTGTGTGAGGAAACATGGCTGCCCGACGCCATACTGAGAGACACTTTTAATTTGACTATGAGTGTACATTTAAAAAGCTATTGCATGCTTTTACAAATTCTTTATCCAAGTGCTATAGTAATTTAAAAAACTTAATTTTCACAACTGTTCTATGCTAATGCAAAGTAATTCGCCTTGCACAGTATTGTATTCCTCATTAATACAAAATATTTAATCGGAAGAGTTGTTTCACCTTAATTCAGCGTATTTTAAGAGCTATTTCTGCGTTGATTCGAAATACTAAATTTTACAGCTGTTCAATGTTACGGAAAGATGCTCCAATTTAATGTTGTTTCACATTAATGCAGAGTAATTCGTCTTTCAAGTTGTACCACATTTATACAGAATAAATACTCCAGCTTAAGTGCAATTCCAGGTTGATACAGTTTGTAGATAGTTCCACATCAATATAAAATATTTCATCGTAAGAGCGGCTGTACGATAATGCAAAATATTTCATTTGAAGAGCTGTTCCCCATTAATTTAAATTACTTCATTTTAAGAGCTTTTTCTAGGTTAATTTGAAATACTTAATTTTCACAGCTTTTCCTTGTCAATGAACATCCGGGAATACTGGAGTACATGTGGTTCTCCGACGAGGCGTGGTTGGTTCCACCTAAGTGGGCACGTCAATTCCCAGAATAGTCGTATTTCGGCTAGTGAGAATCCTAACACCGTGCATGAAGCACTTCTTCATGACGAAAAAAATTGGGGTGTGGTGTGCTCTGTCGCGGAGCCGCATTATTGGCTCAATCTTCTTCCATACAACGGTGGATACCGCATTCTACATGGTGGATACTGCAGTCTTCCATGAGTTTGTAAATCAGTTGGACGACGTGGAGCTCCATACTGGCAATTTTTAGCAGGATGACACCATCTGTCACATCTCCAATGTCATGCTCTGAAATTGTTTCCTTCTTTGAAGATCGTGTTCTTTCTAAGGAACTTTGGCCACCAAGGTCAGCTGACCTTACTTACCCCACCAGATTTCTTCCTATGGGCCATGCCGAAAGGGAAAGTGTATCGCAACAAGCCACAGACTCCATGGAACTGTAGGAAAATATTCGGCGGGAACTTGAGGCTGTGATTCAATTTCCCGCCGAATGTTTTCCTGCAGTTATTTCACCTTAGAGAGGTATAACGTAATTTCTTTTTGTGCTGAAATTCAGTCGTTCTTACGTTATTTCTAAAACATTAAATAAGCATACGATTCAATAGTTCCTAAATGAATATTTACGGCCAGACGAATCATTAAAACAGAAGTCAACTTACGGGAATTGGCTTTATTCCAGCTTTGTATCAATAGATCAGATATCACACTTCAAGGTATAACGTAATTCACGTAGCCACATATCACCTATCCACCACACACGAGCAACTGTTGTATCGTTGTTTTTATCTATCGTTCTTATCTCATACATTCATACGTCACGTTCACTCTGACCTCAAAAGTGTTGCCAACCGTATTCTCGTTTGAGGGAAAAGATGCCACATTAAGTTTGAAAGTATAAGCAGAACAAACTCAAATTTACATAGAAAAAGAAACTAAAAATGAAAGTTAATTTAGAATGTACGTCACAGAGGTCCCACGTTAATACAAAATACTTTATCTGAGGATCTCTTCCTTGTTAATTTAAAGTATTTCGGCTGACAAATGGTTCCACGTTAATGCAAAGTACTTCAAAACTTTCCCACTTCAACACAAAACACTTCATCCTAAAAAAGCGATTCCACGATTTTGCAAAATAGATTACTTGGGGTAATTGTATAGATGCGATCTTACTAGTTAGGTCGTAATTTGGTACTTTTGTTGTTGGTACTAAAGTTTGGTGGGACATCTCAAGCTAAGAGGACTACTGCTTCGTTCACTTGTTGTAGAAAAGGTAAAGAACCGGTATCGTAAGAAAGAATACTGTACAGCGTCTACGCTGTACAGTATTAGATTCCGACTTAGGACTCCTCTGGACCACCTTCATAACTCTGCGCATACGGCTGGTGCAAAATTGTGATTATCTTCTGCACTATAAGAAAATCATGACTGAACGCAGTTCATATAAACAGCATTGGGATCAATACTTCATAAGATAATAATTCTGAACATCGATTTGAAGTCGACTATTCTCGGTTGAATGCAGCTCGATATGTAGGGATCTCTAAAACAACAACAACTTGTGGATTGTTGTAGAGCTAAAGATCACATTTCTTTTTATTTTACACGTTTATAAAATAGTTTAGTGAGCTTTTTCACTGTTAAAAACTTTGTAGTAAGTTGCACCTTAAAACTTTTGTGATAGGTTGCACCAAAAAGTGGTGCTACACAACCTGCACCACTTTCTGAGGAATGATACACTATTGTGAGGTGCAAACAAAACCCAACAACATCGTGCAACTTTCCATCACGTTATGGTACAAGCTTGCACCACAGTACAGCGCAAGGTTGCACCATTTTGTTGGATTTTGTTGTTTGCACCACACAATGGTGTATCTTTTCTCAGAACATGGTGCCGCAGGTGCAGCGCCACTTTTTGGTGCAACGTACCACAAAATTTTTAACAGTGCAGAAAGCAATGCCACACCAACTGCACCACTTTTAGGGAAAAGTTAAAATATTATATTATGCACGAAATACATAAAAACGTGATGTACTTATGCACCACGAAATGGTATTCAACTTGAATGGCGCGAATTTGCGCCATTGCACCATGTTTATGCATGTTTCATGCATCACACAATGGTTTACCTTTGCTCCAAAAGTGGTGCAGCACCACGTTTAGGTGCAACTTACTACGAAATTTTTAATAGTGTTGGACAGCGAATGAATTTTAACGGTGTTCGACAGCAAATTCCAAAAGTGGTTCAACTGGTGTAGCAGCACTTTTTGGTGCAACCTAATTCAAAGTTTTTGACAGTGTTGAATGTTGCACAGCTGATAAATTTTAACATTGTTAGACAGCGAATTAATTTTAAACAGTGTTGGATAACGAATATATTTTAACAATGTTGGACAACAAATGAATTTTAACACTGTTGGACAGTGAATTCCAAAAGTGATGCAGCTGGTGTAATACCACTTTTTGGTGCAACGTATTACAAAATTTTTAACAGTGTTGGACAGCGAATCCCAAAAGTGGTGCAGCTGGTATAGCACCATTTTTTGTGGAACCTACGACAGAAGATTTAACAGTGTTGGGCACCAAATCAAAGACGAAACGATTTTCTTCGATTTTGGTAAAGAAAATGCTTATTCTGCAGGTATTAAGTCACAGCACGAACTACACAGAGCAAAGTGCAAAGGATGTACAAAAATGTCCAAATGGCTTTTTTCTTTCAGTAGAAAGGATTTGGAAAATAAACATATACACTGACGGAAAAAAAATTCCAACACCACGAAAAAATAGTTTAGAGGAATGAAATGGCGGCAATACATTTGTATAGGTAACATATTTAATCGATTAAGGTTTCAAGATCACAGCTTAATGTAAGCGCGAGAAGAGCCATTTTAAATGTGAAATGCTGGTACATTAATAACCGGTGTAACCGCCAGAATGTTGAATGCAAGCACGCAAACGTTCATGCATTGTGTCGTACAGGTGCTGGATGTCAGTTTGTGGGATGGAGTTCCATGCCTGTTGCACTTGGTCGGTCAATACAGGGACGGTTAATGCTGGTTAGGTGTGGCGCTGGAGTTGTCGTCCAATGATGTCCCATACGTGCTCGATTGGTGACAGATCTGGTGATCTAGTAGACCACGGCAACATGTCGACACTCTGTAGAGCATGTTGGGTTACAACAGCGGTATGCGGGCGAGCGTTATCCTGTTGGAAAACACCCCCTGGAATGCTGTTCATGAATGGCAGCACAACAGGTTGAAACACCAGACCGACGTACAACTGTGCCGTCAGGGTGCGTGGAATAACCACGAGAGTGCTCCTGCTGTCATAGGAAATTGCTCCCAAGACCATAACTCCAGGTGTAGGTCCAGTGTGTCTCGGCCGCAGACAGGTTGGTTGCAGGCGCTCACCTGGCCTCCTTCTAACCAAAACACGGACATCACTGGCACCCAGGCAGAACCGGCTTTCATCAGAAAACACAACAGATCTCCACTCCGTCCTCCAATGAGCTCTAGCTTGACACCACTGACGTCGCCAACGGCGGTGGTTTGGAGTAAGTGGAATGCACGCTACAGGGCGTCTGGCTCGGAGCTGTCCTTCAAGTAACCGATTTGTAACAGCTCGTTGTGTCACTGTGGTGGCAACTGCAGCTCGAATTGCTGCGCAGACGCGGTATGATGCGCCACGTCCATACGCCGTACACGGCGGTCTTCCCTTTCAGTAGTGCCACGTGGCCGGCCATAAGCCGGTCTTCTTGAGGCAGTACCTTCCCTTGACCACCGCCGCCAACAATCATGCACAGTGGCTACATTCCTGCCAAGTCGTTCTGCAATATTGCGGAACGAAAATCCACCTTCTCGTAGCCCTATTACTCGACCTCGTTCAAACTCCGTGAGATGTAGATAATGGCTTCTTCGTTTTCTTAAAAGCATTCTTGACTAACATCAACACACTACGTCGAGTCTCAACGATAATTAACGCTCACGAACGTTACAGCGAGTATTTACAGCAAACCAGCTTTGCATGTTCCGAGGGCGCTACTAGCGCCACACGTATGCGCCGCGCGCGAAATTTGCATAGACGTCATCTTACAGATGTACTCTCACCGCCTACCAACTGTCGTTTATCTAACGCAACCCTTCTTGGTGTTGGGATTTTTTTCCGTCAGTGTATATAATAGAGGGCATTAAAAATTTTTATGTCCGAGTATGATGCAATAACTCACGTTTACTCTTATCAGTATTTCATAATTCTTTCACAGTATAACAACAAAGAAACATGCAGTGAATATAAGTTGTCTGAGTACGGAAGTTGATTTTTTTAGGTTAATCCGCAATGGAAAGGAAATTCATGAGTGCACGATTAAAATCTACGAAGACTTCGAGTTCATTTGCATAATGGGCACCCCGTTACGTGGAGCTTTCAGATACGATATTAGATGGTGCCAAGTCCCCACCTTTGCATCATGCGATAGCGTATCCTGAGATGCACGTTATTTTTTACGCTTTCCAACCGTAGATTGAAGAAGCGTATATGCTCCAGCTTTGTCCGACTCTCCGCACGATAACTCGCGTAAAAATGGTTCGATTTCGACGAAATTTTAGTATGTGGTAAGGGACCACCTTGGAACGAACCCTATTAAAAATGGACGAAATGGGATCAAAGGTCACGACATTGGAGCGGGATGCATTCCATTGCTCTTATGCGTCATAACTTGCGTAAATATGATTCGATTTCGATGAAATTTTAGTATGTCGTACGGGACCACCTGGGGACAAACCCTATTGAAAATAGACGAAATGGGATCAAAGGTCAGGACATAGGATCGGGATCCATTCCACCGCCCTTATGCGTTATAACTTACGTAAAAATGCTTCGATTGAGACAAAACTTTATCCTGTTGTTCCGGAAGTATACTTTACCGGTTATGTTGAATATCATCGAAATGGGGTCAAAGGTTAGGTCATAGGAGCGAGGTTTATTCTATAACCATTATCTTCATAACTTGAGTGATGATTTCTGGTATGTTGGAAAGCGTATCATATTCAATGCATTGCATGATTTTACTAACTTGTTTTTTCTTGAAATCACTTTTAAAATAAAAATTTTATGTACTTGAGATGCAAAAAAAAAAAAAAAAAAAAAAAAAAGAAATTCTTTTGAAGAAAAAATGGTATTTTGTTTTCTTACGGACGCAACATGATAATCTGTCCGGGAGGTGATAAAGAAAATATTTTCCTCCAAGGTAAGGAATGGAGAGTATTATGGTTTCATCGACCTGAATGCTCTTGGATGGTCAGTCTGTATGAAATCACTACGGAGGAATTACGTGTAGAGGTGTGACCACGAAGAGCACCTTCTTCAGCCGTCCTCATCCCTAACTTTCAGAAGTATGTAGCCCCCGAGTCTATGACAACAACAGATCAGTGGGCTACATGCCGTCTGCGGCCACAGAACGGATACATGCACTTGACGTTGAATCACTCGACCAATTCATTTGATCCAAAAATAGGGCTCACACTCAAATCATTGACGGATAATGACGTCCGCATAAACGCCGCTTCTCACCGTAGACGCAATGGATCTCAGTAGACGAAAGAAGATTGTAAGGCCCAGGGGTAGTCAGTGAGATCCATGAAGCCATGCTATTCGTCAGTACTTCCCTACCTCACACGCAGGTTATCATGCCGCATTCGTAAGAAAACAAATGTCGCTTTTTCTCCAGAAGAAACTGTGACGTGCCTGAAGTGCATGACGAGCGTGAGATAAAGGCAGATAGCAGTGAGAGCACATGTCCACGTAGCTCAGTTCGGAGAGCAACTTACTCCGGAGTAAGGGGACTGGGTTCGATGCCCGGTGCGGGAAAACGTGTGCGTTATATAGGCGCCCGAACTTCCAGGATGACCTGGCTGTTAAGTTTCTCGCAATGATGTGTTCTTTCCACACGGCGAGACAGGAAAAATGAGAATCCTTTCTTCAGTGCTTCGAAAAAATAAATGAGTGTGATGTTACGTTCCACACACTAAATTGTCTGGGGTTTCTCAAATGCACGTTCATCATGGGATGACTGCCTACAGCGACACATGGTCCCGGCAGACTCATGGGCCGTGCCACCGGCCCTCTTTGAGGGGGGGAGATTTGACGTTCTTGCACCGCAGGACGCACATGAGGTAAAAGCAGATAGCAGTGACAGCACATGTCCGCGTATGACAGCACAGGCGTGCTGTCACTGCTATCTGCTTTTTTAGCATGCATCACACAATGGTTCAAGTCAAATCAAATCAAAAGATTTGTCGAACAAGGTAGCGTAACATTCAGCGTGAGTGACTCAAATCAAAGATCGTACAAAAATTGCATTATCTCCGTACAAATCAACTCTCACCAATCCCCCGATACAATTCGGAACAGTACAGTAAATCCCACCGATACAACTCAAAACAGTACACGAAAAATGACAACTCGCATACGTCATTCTCTTCACCTGTCGTGAAGTTGCCGAAACACAAATTCGCCGAGAGAGAAAACGTAGCGTTTAGACTATAAAATGCTTGAAGAGAATAAGTCAAAATTTGCATAAGAAAACTGGAGCCAAAAAGGTAGGAAAAATTGGAGTATACATTACAACATATTTTGTGACATAGAGTAATATAAAAAAATGCTAGTGAACCGGAGCAATATCTTGTACGATCAACAAGTGATTATAATTTCTCTGGTTCATTCATTTACACCAGCGCATTGTGGCAGCGGTGTTGCATTTCGCTTGACTGTAGAACTTTTTGTCTTCTCTTAACCGACCGCAAAGTTTATGTTTGCATTTGTATTGGAAAATTATCCTGACAAACATCCAAGCATTATGAATACATGCTGATATTACTTCATCATAAGATATCGTACAATGTTAGGAAACAACACATTGCAGGAATTCCTGTATGAACTTCCAGTACACAGTACGCACACACTCGGAGTACAAAACCCATGTATATGATAAGAAACCATTATACGAATAATTACAACTCGTTGCACACATTTCCAGTTCGGTTTAATGCTAGTTTAATACGTGCTGTAGAATTTTTATTTTTTGGTAAGGTCGTTTATTTAATTAACTAATGAATTAACTTTCGTCGATAACTTCATTGAACATGAACCTCACTTTCGTTATAATTAAGGTGGATCCACCTAAAATCTTTGCCTTGTATTTCCAACTGGCAAACTTCTATAGCCATTTCCTTCACAACTAACGCGATCCCAAGGATGAAACTTTGAATATCGATGAAAATAACTTCATATTATAGCGTAGTATACATAATATTTTCTAAAATTTAACCATAACTAAGCAATCCAACATTTGTTTGTCTAGTGACGTCATCAATGTACAGGTCGTGCCATCTATTTTCTGGTCTCAACACCACCAAAGGAAAAGTTATTGATTTTTAATATAATTATGATTAAGTTTTAGAAAATATTAAGTATACTAGACTATAATATGAAGTTGTTTTAATCGATGTTCAAATTTTCGTCATTTGGAACCCATTAATTGTAAAGAAAATGGTACAGGAGTTTGCCCGTTGGAAACACATGGCAGAGATTTTAGGTGGATCTACCTTAAGCTAATAATGACAACAACAGTCAAGGTCAAAGTATTGGCACGTATATGTAACAACGATTTATTCCTTTATTGGTCCAGTCACTGGAAGTTCAAAGGTCACCAATATGATCACTGACAGAAACCACTTCTTTTATCTACGTAGATCTCAATCATATATCAGCAATAAGTGTTCGTCGGTCACATGTACATCAAACAGAATTCAGTCTCTATCGTTATATCAGCTCATCACAATCTACGCGCAAAATTCTCTCTCTTTCTCTCCACTTCACTCCTCACATTCAACGATGTCATTTATTTTGCCCTGACTGACTTTCAGCGTTGCCAAAATGTACAAGCTATTTGGGGAAGTAATATGTTGTTCAGTGAGAAAACATGTAACCAAGAAGTAACGGAATCTACATCAGAAAACCCCAAAATTCAAAAACAATACGCCACAGTGGTGCTGCCGAATGACCTAAGCACACATTCGAAGCACATCACAACCAAAATTTCCTGAAGTGCACCCAAAACCTTCCAAATCAATGAAATTCTTTCTAAACGTTCCATTTTGCCCAGAAGACTGTCGAAACACTTTTGGTTCATGTGCACAAACATTTGGTAAGGCGTCAACACATTGTATGTTATCCTGAGAAACGGAACTTCCAGCAGCTCCCTAATCGGTTTTCAATACAGCAAATACATTGATTATTAAATCAAAATCAACATTTTTCGAACGCAGACAATGCTGAAGAAGCTTTTGCTCACAATGATAAATTCTAATAAAATGATAATTTCTATACAATATTATTTAGTGATGATACACTGAAATTCATCAAAATCTGATATAATAGATTGCTGCATAAGTTACTAAATTTTGTCATGTCACTCTCGAAAGAATGATTTCCAGTAAAGAGGCTGTACGACGATTACGATATGGGGTCTATCAAGTGAGTAATAAGATGCTGAATTTTTTTAAAACACTAACAGATTTGACAGACACGTGCTCTTAACAGAAAGCCTGTGAGGCATGAAAGTAATCTTTTCAAAACATGTCATAATCTGGAAAGACATCTTAAACAATCACTGTGTTTCTGAAATACACTCAAAACTTTTTAAATGCACTCTTGTTAATAAAAAATAGAGAACATCTGAAAGGAGTCAAGCCACGACTTTGATTTTTACAGGATACGTTCTTTGGCAATACAGAACAAATGATTAGCATCTCGGTGTCATACGTACCAGGTGCATCCATGTAGCTAATAATCGGTGTGGCCACCTCCGTCTTGTATCACCTGCTGTATATGTTCATTAGGCAATACAGAACAAATGATTAGCATCTCGGTGTCATACGTACCAGGTGCATCGATGTAACTAATAATCGGTGTGCCCATCTCTGGCTTGTAGCACCTGATGCACGCGCTGAGGCATCGAATCAAATAATGTGTGAATGGTGTCCTCTGGAAAAGCCATCCAGGCTGTATTGACTCGCGTCCAAAGTTCATAAAGAGTTGCCAGCGCACGATCTCACCGCAGCGCCTGTGGTTTGAGCAGGTCCCAGGGATTTCCTATGGGTGATAAATCCGGCGATCTAACCGCCTACGGCAGAATTATTACGTTGTTATTCCTGAAGAAGGTACGTGTTGTCGCTTCAATATGTGGTGTGGCATTGTCCTGCTGAAATATGGGTCCGGGGATGTCTTCCAGGTACGGAAAGGCGATCGACCGTAGAACGTCATTGCCGCAATGGGCACTCGTTATGATGGTACGAACTTTCACTAGAGATGATCTGCTTTCGTACTCGATAGCACCCCAGGCTTCGTGTTGGTGCGGTATGACTGATACGAATACACTCTTCTCGACGCCAGAGACACGCGTTTCGTCCGAGAACATGAAATTGTGCCATTCGCCACGCCACTCCCTTCGTTCGACGCACCATTGCAGCCTGGCAAATCGTTGCTGTGCTGTCAAAGGTAGCCCGAGGAGGAGCTGACGAGCATAGAGTCAAAACTGTAATAACCGGCGACGTACGATTACAGCTGACACTGGAGAATGCATCACAGTTCACTTCTCCTGCGTTAACGCCGCTGATGATGTAGAATGGTCACTAAAAAACATCATCATGAGATGATGGTTGTCCCTCGGCGTTGTCTGTGTACAACGTCCAGAACCTTCTCTTCGTGTGCTACGCCGTTCTTCGTACCATTCCCTGCACACTCTTGCTACGACGGACACACTGCGTCCCACAAGGCTGGCAATCTCTCCCAGGACGAAGCATTGCAGTCTCTCTTGCCAATAATAATGCGACCTCTGCCGAACTCGCTGACTGTCTTACACGACAATGGGACATTCTAACCCACTGCTGACCAAACACTGACATGCTGACCTAGCCGCGCAGTGTTTATAACATAAAAACGGGTAGTTTCTGGCCTGTCACGTTGCGCGATCTGATTTGTCCAGACGCGCACGTATGACGCCGAAATATTAATAATTTCTGCGATGTTGCCTGATTAGCATATCCTGTAAAAATCAAAGTCGCAGCTCGATTCCTCTCAGGTGTTCATTTTTTACGCTTTCCAACCGTAGGTTGAAGAAGCGTAGATGCTACAGCTTTGTCCGTCTGTTCGTCCGCACGATAATTCACGTTAAACTTGTTCGATTTCGATGACATTTTAGTATATGATAGGGGATCAACTGGGGACGAACCCTATTGAAAATGGGCGAAATGGGGTCAAAGGTTAGGACATAGGAACGGGATTCATTCCCGTTCCTATGTCCTAAGGGCAATCCATTCCATTGCCCTTATGCGTCATAACTTGAGTGAAAATGGTTCGATTTGGATGAAATTTTAGTATGTGGTAGGGGACCACCCGGGGACGAACCCTATTGAAAATGGGTAAAATGGGGTCAAAGGTCAGGACATAGGAGCGGGATCCATTCCGTTGCCCTCATGCGGCATAACTTGCGTAAATACGGCTCGATTTCAATGACATTTTAGTATGTGGTAGGGGACCACCTGGGGACGAAACATATTGAAAATGAGTGAAATGGGGTCAAAGGTCAGGACATAAGAGCGGGATGCATTCCACTGCCCTTATGAGACTTAATTTGCGTAAATATGGTTTGATTTCAATGAAATTTTAGTATGTGATAGGGGAACACCTAGGAACCCTATTAAAAATGGGTGAAATGGGGTCAAAGGTCAGGACATAGGAGAGGGATCCATTCCATTGCCCTTATGCGGCATAACTTGCATAAATATGGTTCGATTTCAATTACATTTTAGTATGTGGTAGGGGGCTACCTAGGGACGAACCCTATTTAAAATGAGGTCAAAAGTCAGAACATAGGGATGTATTCCACTGCCTTTATGCGTCATAACGTGCGCAAATATGGTTCGATTTCAATGACATTTTAGTATATGGTAGGGGACCACTGGGAACGAACCCTATTGAAGATGGCCTAAATGGGGTCAAAGGTCAGGATATAGGAGGGGGATCCATTCCATCGCTCTTATGCGTTATAACTTACGTAAAAATGCTTCGATTGAGAAAAAACTTTATCATGTTTTTCCAGAAGTATACTGAACCGGTTCTGTTTAATATAATCGAAATGGTGTCAAAGGTCAGGGCACAGGATCGAGATTTATTCCACAGCCATTATCCTCCTAACTTGAGTAATGATTTCTGGTATGTTGGAAAGCGTATCATAATCAATGCATTGCATGATTTTACTAACTTGTTTTATGAACATGAGTGTATATGCACGTTAAGCTTTCGAAATGCGGTAGATGAACATCCACAATGCCTAAAATACTGTCATAACGGAGAAATTAAGAGAAGCATTTCTTATATTTGGTTAACGATGGCGAATGTTTGTAGATGTGAGAGGGTTTGCGTGAGCTTCTCGTGATGAGCACCTGAAAAACAGCAAAAAGTCTGACGGCTTTCCCTTAAAGAGAAAGGGGGAGGGGAGAGGGAGAGAAGAGGAGAGGGGGAGAGGAGGAGAGGGAGAGAAGAGGAGAGGGGGAGAGAAGGAGAGGGAGAGGAGGAGAAGGAGACAGGGCAAGATAGAAGACGAGAGAGGAAGAAGGAGAGAGAAAAGGAGAAAGAGAGGGGACAGGGAGAGAGAGAAGAGGAGAAAGAGAGAGGGACAGGGAGAGAGAGAAGGGAGGAGAGAGAGAATAGAAGAGGGATGGAGAGGAGGAGAGGGAGGGAGAGTTTATTGGTTGCATGTGTGTGAGATCCAGGTAAATGAAAATGTTTTGCGCTGGTTGAGCCTAAGTATTCGGAATGGTCAATGACCTATGAAAAAAAAAATGCATAAGGCGCTAAAGAACACAATGGTTTGCAACAGAAATTATGTGAATATTTAAATGGAGATTAAGAAACTGATGAAGTATTTCAGAACAGCGAGATACATCATTTCAAATAATTCTTCATTTAAGTGAGTACTAACATCATTTGATTAAACGCTCAAATCTTTAATCTTCTTTTCAGTTGTAAGAGTTCATTAATTCATGTTGGGACAGTAAATTACATGTATTTAGAAAAAGGTATGCGTCATCATTATATAGAACAATGCGTAACAGGAAATTTATTTCTGAATGCACAAAAAAAAAAAAAAAATGCGGCCTCCAAGGCTGAAGGAGCATTTTTTTATAGCATAACAAATGAAAATATGAAAGATGATATTGCATAGTGTATCCCAACTTGAGATCACATGCCGTAGGTCATTTTGCCATGATTCACGAGGTGTATAGATTAACTATTGGCAGTGACTACACAAATAGTCAGTTGCTAAACAATAATATATTCATTCAGTCATTATTATATTTGTCGCATTCAAAATAATAATTATTAAATCTAATACATCTTTCTTGGACCGCAATTACAAATCGAAAAATCTCGAATTTTAGGAGCTGGGTAGATTTAAGCTTCAGGCTTTTTTAATTTTATTTGTTTATAACGGCTATAACGAAGTAAATTTCTCCGTCATTTCTGTCCACGCCAGGATTCGAACCCGGGTCCCTTCATTCCGGAATAAGTTACTCGACCAATTGAGCTACGCGGACGTTTTATTCTGATTCCTATCTGCCTTTATGTCGTGTGCGTCCTTCGGGCAGGTACGTCACATTTCCTGGTACGTTACACGGCTTTTTAGAAAATTTCTTTTCTCTCTCGTTTCACTGCGAAGAAAGATAGAGCTTTGAAAGTACTGTATTTTCTTGGCTGGTATTTCCGTATCTTTTGCAAGATACCTTTTGTTTCGTTCACATTTGCTTTTTTTGCCTGCACAGGGAAAAGAAACACAAACAAGCATAACTCTATTGAACATCTCATTGTCTGATACCAAATTATACATCACTTCTTTTTTTTTATGGTTATAGATACCAAGGTATAGTGAGGACATTTATTTTATTTTGTTCTTAATAAAGTCATTGACTTGTTAAGAATAAATAAATAAATGAATAAATAAAATATTTAACTCCTTTTCTTTGATGATCATAGAAACTGAGGTATAGGAAGGACATTTATTTTATTTTATTCTTAACAGAGTCATTAACATGGTTTAAGAGAGTAGCAGCGCAATTTTGTTTCCCCGTAATTTTTATTATCCCTCTTTTTTAGTCAGTTATCCCACTGGTATACAGCAGTACGATTATTCATTTAAGTGACAGACGATAAGTTTTCCTCGACAATTAGGCAAGTACGACCATATGGTTTTCTGAATTCTGAGAATAGCGAACAAGTCGTATAATCCAAACGGATAATATGATCTCCGATGTAAATCACGCTATAATAGGACAGAGAGGACGAAAGTGCGGCAAACTTTTAGAAAAAAATTCCACTAGAAACTCCATTGTTATATTCTAGGACAGACAGGACGAGAGTGTGGCAAACTTTGAAAAATATTGTCCCCTAGAAACTCTATTGTTCTGTTCCAGAACAGAGAGAAAGAGAGTGTGGCAAAGTTTGAAAAACGTTGCCAACTAGAAACTCCATTGCTCTATTCTAGGACAGAGAGGACGAGAGTGTGGCAAACTTCGAAAAACATTGCCCCCTTGAAATACATTATTCTCAGTGATAATCGCAGAAAGCCTTTCGGATACGCTCTATGCCAAGTTCAGAATTTATAATGCTGCGAATTGTTTTCTATTTGTTTGGAAGTTTAGCCATTACCTTGAGCAACTCGATGGGCTATAATCAGCCACCCGACACTAATTTAGCACTCCTGGCTCCAGGGGAGGGTCAACTTCGGTGCAGTAGGAGAAACACAACATCCATGCCTCACTGGGATTTGAAACCAGACGCATCTCAGACGAATGGTCAGAAGCCATCGCTTAAGGCCCCCTTCCACGGCCTTTTGCTAAGGCCGTGGAAGGGGGCCTCAAGTCCTGTGGAACAACTGCTTTCCCGTCATCCAGTTTTTTTGAACTAAAGCAACGAAAATGTTTTCTAAAGATTTTACTTATTTACCCCCCCCCAATGCAAAAATTCAAATATTTCTTTCCTTTTTAATACTCTTCTCAAAGCTTCCTGAATTCCTGGCTATTTCTTTAACCAGTTTTGCACGAAGTTTCAGCAAAAAAAATTATAAAAGCCATTTGCTAGGGTTAGAGGCCCTCTTAGCCGTGAACCCCACTCCCACGCAATGCTGGGGTTGCGGGGGCTATCAGTACGCCCCTGTATCTTTTCCATCCGAAAATTCATTCCTTCAGTACAAATTTCTGAATTTGTTGTTGCTAGCATTTCGGCACAAATGGAAGACTAAGTGTAACAGTTTGAGGCTGAAATCATGCGCAAGAGAAATAAAGTGAACACGATAATAGGTAGTTCGTATTGAAAAAAAAAAAAATCAGAAAGCACTCTCATTATGTTGTATTCCATCCACCTATGGAATACACGAAGAGTACAACTTATTTAACTTATAACATGCAAATGAGGAATGTAGTTGTAGAATTCCTTGTGTATGTGTGTCTGAGATAAACGCAGGAGCAGGTGTGATATTCAAAGTCGTCATTAGCTGGGAACGATGATGCAAGAGAATTGAAGCAAAGTAAAATAAAAAGCCGTTATGTTCTAGAAATTCTCGTTTGGTAATATGAAAGCACAATTCCTTTTGTTTGGATGAACGGCATTGAAGACTGGATATTGCAAAGTAGGCGGAAACGGGGTTAATATTTCTCAGAAATTTGTTGTTGCTTTTTGAGGCACTTTTCAAACAAAAACCGTTTTCATCAGCTGTTTCGCGAAAAAACAAAATGTATATACATCAGACACTTGTCGGAAGAGTGTTAAGAAATGATTTCATCGTGATAAAAATGACGCGAAATGGGATTCAGCTTACTTGTTTTGAGATGGAGTATGAGAAAAACAAAGTGAATAGAACGCTGAGGTAAAATTATTGGGTTGATACATAAGTTCATGCCGTTTTTTCACCACACTACAGGAATGTATTACATCAGAAGGGAAAACGGAATCAATCAACTATGTATCCCTCCCCCTCCATTGTTTACGATGGTGTCCCAACTTCTGGATAGGTCTGCGATGCCATTCTTGAACAAACGTGCTGGTTTTGCTGCGAAGAAATCATCAAGGAAATTCTAGAGATCAACATCATTGCTGGGCGTTCTGCCACGGGGTGCATTCAACAGAGATCGGAATAGGTGATAGTCTGAAGGGGAAACATATGGGGAATAGGCCAGATGTTGAAGGATCGCCCATTTCAAGTCCTGAATGATCATTTTGGTCATCTTAGCACTGTGAGGGCGTGCGTTATGTTGGAGAAGCACACCATTGCGCCGATGTAGCCGCTTCTGCTGAATTTTTTCCACACGGCGGAGTTGCTCACAATAGAGGACAGCGTTGATGGTCCGATTCCTCGGCAGCATTTTCCAGTGAATAACGCCTTCCATGTCCCTCCAGACACACAACATGGTCTTCGCAGGAAGAAGGTCATGTTTTGGACGTGGTGTAGGCGTCTTATTTGGACTTAACCATTCGATCGGATGCCTGAAATTCACGTACAAGCACCACTTTTCTACCTCGTTGCCAAACGGTCAGTCTACTTCGTTGGCAAACGGTCGGTCTACCTCGTTGACAAACGGTCAGTCTACTTCGTTGCCAAACGGTCGGTCTACCTCGTTGCCAAAAGGTCGGTCTACTTCGACCCCGCTCATCAATGGAGTGCGGCCGGCCACCGCTTGCTGTCTGGGAGCTATTACGCCCGTTTATGTTATTCTCACGGTACACCCTTGATATGGTTGCCCTCGGAAACCCTAGAATTCTTGCCATTTGGGCGATAGAATAACCCAGTATTGCGCCGACAATGCGTCCACGATCAAAGTCACTCAGATCACCACGTTTACCTATGTTCTTCGCTTGCGGTGCGCTGTTGGAAAGAGATCATATGTAGAGGATTTTAGGAAGGGAGTGTCTAACCCCAGGTCTTAAACAATCCATAGAAGTAGGAAGCTAGGAGATTTAGGCTAGAGTGCTCGATAGGAAAGTGACACGGAAGCGAGGTAGAAAGGAAGAGGAAGACGCCCTTATTTATTACAAGGGCGCCAGTACCCGGGGACCGACGGCTTAATGTGCCCATCCGACGCACGGCGGATATTTAGTGGTTCGAGCGTTCGTACCTGCCTAGGATCGAATGATGGTCTTCTCCGAGGCAGTCACGAACGTTGACCACTAGGTCACCCGCGGCCCCACTGTTGGAAATCCCTGCAGTCCGCCTATTTATTGCCTGCGTTCGGTTTAGGTCTGTTCCACTCTGCGCTGGGTATGGCCATGGCAACTGCCCATCACTCCTTTCCATAATGCTTTATCCACTGAGTGTATATACACTGAAGTGTCAGAAAAACTGGTACACCAGTGTAATACTTGGTAGGTCCCCCACGGGAGAAATGAACCTCTAATTGCTTACACAAATCACTAACTCGTCTCCAATATCGCGCGGGTGGGGATACTGAAAATATACTTGGACACTGAAAAAAAAACACAGAACCACAGTGAGATTTAAAAAAATAACTGTTAAGACACGATATTTAGGATAACGTAGTTAAAAAGTTGGTCCGTTAAACTATTTTTTATTTTCCATCCCGGTTCATTATGCTTCACACTCTTCGTACCAAAAACCAGCCCGATCGATGCAGACTTCTGCATCAAACCATAAATATTTACTTCAATTTAATAATTTGCAAAAACTCACTCATGTTTAAAGGCATTGGTTTTGCGAATATTCAAGAGAAATACTGTATTTGTGCGACTGCGAAAAACTATCTATCTGTAGGATGCATATTTAAATATTTCAGTGGAGAGGTCCGGACTTCCTGGTCTCTCTCCCAGGAAACGTGCCTGTCCGAGGGCATGCAGTCTAATATTTAGCACGTCTTTTGTAAACAAGTTAGTAAAATCATGCAATGCATTGATTATGATACGCTTTCCAACATACCAGAAATCATTACTCAAGTTATGAGGATATGGCTGTAGAATAAATCTCGCTCCTGTGCCTTTGACCCAACTTCGATTATATTCAACAGAATTGGTTCAGTATACCTCCGGAACAACATACTAAAAAGTTTTGTCGCAATCGAAGCATGTTTACGTAAGTTATGGCACATAAGGGCGATGGAATGAATCCCGCTCCTATGTCCTGACCTTTGACCCCGTTTTGCACATTTTCAATAGGGTTCGTCTCCAGGTGGTCCCCCACCACATACTAAAATTTCATCGAAATCGAACGATTTTTACGCGAGTTATCGTGCGGACGGACAGACAGATGGACAAAGCTGGAGCATATACGCTTCTTCAACCTACGGTTGGAAAGCGTAAAAAAGATGGTACTCATACTATCGGTATGTTCGTCCGTCTGTGGACACCATATCTGTGCAACTAATAATCGGATTTGAAAATTTTTTGCATCAAGAAGCTTGAAATGTGCGAATGATGATACTTCATTTCGTTTTTTTCACGATTCATAATTTTGTCGCTAGAGCTGGTAAATGCAGATGATATCGAATTCAAAGGCATTTTATTCCATATATTTGCTCCTAAATGTCCGACTAAAATTTTTTTTAACCTTTCGATTACATTTATGTCGAAGACTATTTTATGTATAGTCACTTTTTCAAGTTACGCATAGATTTTCCGCTAGGGGGCGTAAAACTAAACTGCGTTTTCCCCGATATCTCTCTTTCTAAAACACTGACTTGAAACATTCTTTCTGCAGCGGATACAGCTTCAAATGGGAAATCTTTTGCTCATAATTTCTAATTTTTGGGTTTGGCCACCAGCGGGTGTAAGTGTTAATTTTTACTTTGATGCATTTGCAGAAAAATCTGAGCTCCTAAAATCTCTATTGAAAAAATTCGATAAACCTTTTCGGAATATTTTCTTCTTAAAATAATACATTGTTCCTCTGCCAGGGGCGTAGATGTATATCTTATTTATGCCGAAATCTCTGCTTCTAAGAGACCGATTTCAAAAATTCCTACTCTGTTGGATAGAATTTCTAGTGCGAAATGTTTTTCATATAATTTCAAAATTTTCAAGTAATTCATAGACTTTCCGCTAAGGGGGGCGTAAAGGTAAATTGCGTTCCCCCGATATCTCTGATTCTAAAACTCCGATTTGAAAAATTCTTTCTGCACCGGATACAGCTTCTAATCGAAAATGATTTGCCTATGATTTCTAACATCTGTTAAGAAATGGTTTGGCCACCAGAGGGCGTAAGTATTTATTTCTGCTTCTGATGTATTTTCAGCAAAATCTGAGCTCCTAAAATCTCGATGGAAAAAGTTCTTCCGTGGACCGATACCGTTCCCATCGAAACACCTTTTGAAAATATTTTCTTTTTAAAATAATACATGGCCTTTCTGCCAGGGGACATAGATGTATATCATATTTTTGTCAATGTCTATGCTTCTAAGAGTCCGATTTGAAAAATTCTTTCTTTGTTGGAGAGCATTTCTGCTGATAAATGTTTCTCATATAATTCCAAATTTTTCTTAACGCACAAGTCTGCCACAACCGTTTGCGTTTACAGCAGTATCTGCGAGATCAAAATCCGATTGAAAAACTTCTTTCTTCGATCAGATACTACTAAGTATGCAAACTCTATGTGCGTATTTTCTTCCCAAAATAATGCACAATTTCACCACTAGGGGGCAAAACTTAATCTGTTTTTCTCAATACCTCTGCTTCTACAGGTTCGATTTCAAAAAATTCTTCCAGCACCGGATGCCATTTACCTTGTAGAACACTTGAGGCTAGTACATGAAGAATTTTATAGTTCACAGTTCTGTCGGTAGGTGGTGTTTGTGTATTTCAGTTGGCAGCTGAATCACCACTTCTAAAAACAGTATTAAGAAATTTATTCTTTACTGTATACCATTCGCTATACTAGAGATATGAAGCATTATCCTCTTTAAATAATTCACAGATTTCCCGCTAGGGGTGTAGAGGTCGAAACCCGTGTCTCGCTATTTCCGCTTCCGGGAGACGTATTTGAAAATTTATTTTTCCTTAGCATTGCTTTTTTCCATGCAGAATATTTTTCGCTTATTTTCAACTTTCCCATTATGCAAAATTCTTCCACTAGCAGGCACAGAGTTATATAATGTTTTCTTCTCCCGTATATTTCTTCTTTTAACTGTTCGATTTGAAAAACTTTTTGTCTCTGATACCTTCCTTGCGGAATGAGAAATTTTTTGTACCCCATTTGTTAATCTTCGTAACATTCTTTTTAGTAGCTGGTGGAACTAATCAGATGTTTCTATTTCTGGATGTTTTCTCGATTGTTGGAACCGGTTAATTGTCTTCCTAACCGGTTCCATTGACTTTCAATAACTTGATAAATTTAATTCGCGTCAGAACGGATTCAAAAGACGTGCTCATTATAATCGAAAATTCGGTGTCATCTTTCTTGTTTTAATTCAAACCAACCTTCTTAAGGAGTTAGGTCCATTGGGAATGCCTTAAATGTTCAGTACTTTTTCTCTTGTTTTTGCTTCAGAGTTGTGTATTTACGCACATTTGAACGTTATCGAAGAAAGACAGCAATTTTCTTTTCTCTTTCTTATCTTCACTGTGGTCATCTCTACAATTATTTTCTTTTTTGTCTAACAGACTGCTTTTCACTGTAAGTAATGTCATCTTAATTAATCACCATTTCGACTGAGGTGATTATTTCCGCATAACCTCGTAATATAACAAATCATGCACTTCCTCATTGCAATGAATTTTATTCATTGCTTTCCGATATGCATATCTACTCTTGATGGGCAGCTTTGTGTTCTTTTTTGGCAAAAGATGTTTTTCAGGTTACCGAGGAAATTTCGCTCACATAACGTGTCATTATTTTTTATTAGTTGCGGGAAATAACGTAATGTAAACATCTCATCTGTCCTTGTTGTTGACACACGCAGACTGCAGCCATTTTTTTATTCATTTACAATGGACTTTGTCCTTCATCATGGCGGTATGGCAGAGCAAAATTGCTGGCCTTTTCTTTTTATATATGTACCTAGAGTTGTGCAAAGCACCCTTTACGCTGTTGGCTTTTAATACGTCGTTATTTAAATGATTCGTGCGGAAAAGACGACAAAAATAATAGAGAGAGAGAGAGAGAGAGAGAGAGAGAGTGAGAGAAGAGGGATTTAGGAAGGAAATCGAGCATACAAGGATAACGCAACAGGCGGATGTTGAATTGTCTGTCTGCGTGCGTCACAATCTAGTATTAAAAAGAACACGCCCATTTCTCAGTTCCCTGCTTTTGTTTCAGAAATTGTTCAAATATTGACAACTAAGCGCAACGGAAGTGAAGGCTACATCTATTTGATTTCCACGCACAACAGGATGTGCATCTCTGGAAACGCGCATGTAAAATAAATATTTATCTAAACACTGTTAATCGGCCTCGCTCACTGGTTTGACCAGATACACATTCTGATTTTCAAACATCTTTACGGATCTTAGTTTCCCAAATAGGTTTCCTAAAAAAAGAATAACTTAAGTAAATATGTGTAATTGCGTGTTTCGAAAACAAACAAGTAAATGAATAGGCGTAAAGAGAATAAAAAAACTTCCGCAAAGGTTTGACGCAGGGAGCACCACACAGAAATGTATGAGTAAAATTGTTCTGCATAGGTTAAAACGTAAAAGTGTTTAACTAAGAGTCTATTTTTTGCGGAGGGTTGGGGGTGGGGGAGGGGGGCTTATAATGAAGTGCTAGCTAGACATGAAACCAGTGGCTCTAAATTAGGGATGCCGATCCGTCAGATGATTAGAAGCCAACATTTTGCCCAACATGGATGCTGTGTTTATCTTACGGTCTTGGCTTCCTTCCTTACATGAAATCAGTGGCTCTAAATTAGTGATGCCGATCCGTCAGATGATTAGAAACCAACATTGTGTTCAGAATGGATAGTGTGGTTATCTTACGGTCCTGGCTCACTTCCTTCCATGAAACCAGTGGCTCTAAATTAGGGATGGCCGACTGCTTATATCCTTCAGATGATTCGAAGCCAACACTAGGTCCGGCATAGATAGTGTGTTCATCTTACGGTTCTGGCTCCCTTCCTTTCACGAAACCAGTGGCTCTAAATTAGGGACGGACGACTTCTTGTAGCCCATTGCGTTGATCAAGGTGGTGGTTACCCCCTCCCCCAACCCCCTCACACACTCTTGTCGTTTTCAAGCCGTATACAGCACATCAACTAAGAAGGAAACCAGTGACATTTAATACACATAGCATCGATTGCGCCATCGCAATCGATTATATTTTTCCATCGGTTCCAATGGTGAATGCATTGTTGATTAATTGTAACTAAGTTTTCAATTCTCGTGGATAAAAGTTTACAAGTTTGCAGGCGAAAAACGAACACACGCCTTACTGGAGCTATTCCATCTGAAAAGTTTTTCTACCCGCACGTCGCAAAACCGAGAACAAACGAAAGCCTAAGCTCAGATAAATACCGTGGGTAGAGCATTAGTTCTCAGCAGAAGTCCTTTATTTTGGTTGACTGTTCCTGCCGTACTGGAACGAAACCATCCCAATGAAGGATGTCTCTTCTTCAGTTGACCAACCCAGGAAAATTAATCCCTAAAACAGCCTTCAAACAGTCGACCGCAAATAATAATGAATTCGTTTGATGACGGCAAATAATAATGAATTCGTTTGTAGGCAGCAACTCAGTGTGACCCGTTTCTTTGATATTCCACCAAATGCTCAGCATAACCTCCGCCGTTGAGAGCAGATCATCACCTCTGGCTGGTGCAATCGTTCCACTTCTTAAGGTCTTCCATTTTAGTCATATTATATTACGTTGATGTACACGACATATTTATCTTCCCTGGTAACGGGGCAGTTCAAAACCGACTTGTTCCTTTGACGCCTTTACCAACGAAGGCGGATGATGACCTTCTACATGATGTTTTTCAAAGATACTTCACGTGACATCGACCGACTGAGTTTGGGCACTTTTAATATTGTCAAAAGGCGAAGATTGGATGAGCTGATGCAGAAGAAAACTGGCAAGCATAATGAGCAGACGATAACCACACAAAACAGACAGTGGGTAGCTATGCGAATACCTGAGACGGAAACTGACCGATCATTTTTTTCTGCGCAATTCGCCTTTTCTGTTACTAAATTGTCAAGAGAGATGTGGACTCTTAAATGAGAAGCGAAGGAGAAAGGAACAAGAAAACTGCAAACGGTGTTGAGTAGTGAGAGTATGCTGTGGGGTAGCCTGCGGGGTGTAGTAATGATAAAATTCAAGTATGTTACCTACAAAAGCTGTGTTTTTAATTGTGCTGTTCCAAACATTAAAATGTTTTGCTAATCAAAAGCACTCATCATTAACAAATTGGATCCTTTACAGTGAGCGACTGAACCAATCGATCCGTGTTGGGCAGCTATTTCTGCAACAATAATCTGGGGTTCACTTCAGATATGTTCTTCACCAAGCCCTCTTTCAACTCTGATGGCCTACCACGACGCTTCTTATTGGGTTGTCGGAAAAGTCATAACGTATTTTAGCCATGTTTTGCAAAGGTCTTTTATTGATAGAAAGAACAAAGATAAATCAATGATATAATGCCCGTTTTGTTCGATAACCTTTTGCCACCTCTCAGTGAGCTGCAGAATGCCTCGTTCATAGAAGGACCTGTCTTTCGTGGCGAAAAACTGTACAAGGTGTTGATTTACAGCCTCATCTGAATTGAACGTTATACCACGCAAGGACTGTTGAAGAGAGAGAAACAAGTGGAAGTCTGACGGCGCAAGGTCAGGCGAGTATGCTGGGTGTGGCAACACATCCCACCCAAGCTTCAATAATTTTTGGCGGGTGATCCAACTTGTGTGTGGTCTCGCGTTGTCGTGATGGAACACAACACCTTTACGATGAACGAGCTCTGGACTTTTCTGGATGATGGATTCGTTCAAACTGTCCAATCGCCGACAGTACACATTCGAATTGATTTCTTGGTTCCGTGGTAGGAGCTCGAAAAACACGACACCTTTAAAATCCCACCACACTGAGACGAGAACCTTCCGCTGATGAATGTCTGCTTTGGGTGTCGTTTGAGGCGAAGCAGCGCGTTGGGACCAAGACCGTTTGCGCAGCACATTGTTGTACACAATCCACTTTTCGTCACCAGTTATCAGTCGCTTCAAAAAAGGATCGTTTTCCTTACGTTTAATGAGCATATCGTAGATGTTTATACGCGCCGTCAATTGAGCTTCTTTGAGTTCCTGAGGAACCCACACATCGAGCTTGCTTACGTATCCCAGCTTCTTCAGGTGGTCGTGAACGCTTGAATGATGGATGTGCAATGTGTCTGCAATCTCTCGTGTCGTGTAACGTGGGTTCCTCAATGAGCATATCGTAGATGTTTATACGCGCCGTCAATTGAGCTTCTTTGAGTTCCTGAGGAACCCACACATCGAGCTTGCTTACGTATCCCAGCTTCTTCAGGTGGTCGTGAACGCTTGAATGATGGATGTGCAATGTGTCTGCAATCTCTCGTGTCGTGTAACGTGGGTTTGACTCGATCAATGCCTTGATTTGGTCGTCATCAACCTCGGTTGGTCTCCCTGACGGAGGAGCATCGTTGAGATCAAAATCACCAGCATGGAATTTTGCGAACCACCGCTGGCACTGACGCTCTTGTAGAGCATTATCACCGTACAGTTTGCGCAACTTTTCACAAGCTTGACGTGCGTTCTTCCCTTTACGGAGGTAAAGCAGTTAAATATGGCGAAAATGCACAGTTTGGTCTTCCATCTTCAACTTGATGTCAAATCTCCACAAATCAACCCAATCGTTCACTATTCCTTTTAGACTGCAGCTAAAACTGGCACCTGTCGAATGCTATAGCGATAACAGAGCTGCGCCTGTCTCTAGTATTTCCAAAACCGCCCAACCGCCATCGGGTGGCAAAATACGTCATGACTTTTCCGACAACCCAAAAATTGTAATATTGTAGTCTTCAGATTGAAACTTTTCACACCAGCTGCTGAAATTGTTTGTAGCGTGCAGGATTTCCCATTGATGACGGTGATATTTCTTAATGCCTACAGATGATTTATCTCTTTCTTGAACTCGTACAACATAGCATGCCGAATAAGAATTTTATTGACTTCCAAACTTCACTAATGATGTTCTCTTCCGCAATAAGGATTTGATCGCGTTCACGCTATGCATAGTTCAGGATAACATAATTTGCCATCGATATATGTAAATGTATAGACGCACCACGTGCGTCTATACCTTGATAGCAGCGAGTACCTGCGCCATTTGGCAATTACTTAAAGTTGGTCGATGACGAACACAAGAAGAGAACGAATGGAGGGCTGGCAATCACCTAGGAATGAGAGATATCTAGCATGAAAAGAGAAAAAACGTGGCTTGGCTATTAATTAGAAATGACCGATGCTAAGCGTAAACATAAAACAAATCAGGGAACAACCACTGATTAAGGATGACTCATGCTGAGCATGCGAGGACAACGAATCGCAGACCGGCAATCAATTTGGCTGACCGGTGCTAAGCATGAAAGGAGAAAGAATGGGGGGCTGACAACTGATTATGGATAGCATGAGAGGTGAAAGAGTGGGGATCAGCAATTTATTAGAGATGACAGATAATGAGCATGAGAGGAGAAAGAATGTGGACCAGCACTTTATTAGGGATGACCGATAATGAGCATGAAAAGAGAACGAATGGCAGACTGGCAATTAATTAGGGTGACCGATGCTGAGCATGAGGGGAGAAAGAATGGCGACTGGCAAATGATTAGGAATGACCTATACTGAACATGAGAGGAGAAAAAATGGGGATCAGCAATTTATTAGGGATGACTGATAATGAGCATGACAAAAGAACGAATGGCAGACCGGCAATTAATTAGGGTGACCGATGCTAAGCATGAAAGGAGAAAGAATGGGAGACTGGCAAATGATTAGGAATGCCCTATACTGAGCATGAGAGGAGAAAAAATGGGGATCAGCAATTTATTAGGGATGACTGATAATGATCATGACAAAAGAACGAATGGCAGACCGGCAATTAATTAGGGTGACCAATGCTGAGCATCAGAGGAGGCAGAATAGGGACTGGCAAATGATTAGGAATGACCTATAGTGAGCATGAGAGGAGAAAGAATGTGGACCAGCAATTTATTAGGGATGACCGATAATGAGCATTGTAACGTATACTCTAGATTCAGTTTCCTTTTGATTTTACTATCTCTTGTTATTTTATTTTCCTATGCAAATTATCTTCTCACTTAACGAGATGTTATTTCTCCCGCTGAATTATATGTGGCAACGAGTGTAAGTCATGACGTGGTGGTATGCAGTATATATAGGCGCGTTCAACTATACCAAGCAGCTTCGTTTTATTTGTGATAGGTTCTTCCATTATTATTGTTATCTACGATAGTACGAAAGTTCTGAATATCAGTAGTTGTGTTTTGTTGGAGTGTGTTTGAGTAATACCAGGAGTTCCCCAATAAAAGATTAAAAGTGAGTACGTTTTCTTAGTTCATTTTATTGTCAGACCTCTGTCTGGCCGTTAAGTCTATTTCATGGAGAGTCTACGTTAAGTCCAGGGTATATTGTGTTTACCGCTCTAATAAGGAGCCTTCAAGGTACTAATGTACTAAAACCGAAGTTATAGTACTGATATTCAAGATTATGAGGAACGCTGAGTAAAAGGAAGTTCTATATTCAATGAACTTATTGCACGTGCGTGTCTAACCTAAACAAACTCTAGCACTCTGAAGTTTAGGCACACTTTAGCTACGTCAAGTAACCTTCCAATAACCCTAACGTGACTTAACGTAAGCTTCCCTGCACTACACGTCCAGCGGAGGACTTTATTCATTATAGCATCAAAAGAGAACGAATGGCAGACCAGTAATAAATTTGGGTGGCCGATGCTGAGCATGAGGGGAGAAAGAATGGCGACTGGCAAATGATTAGGAATGACCTATACTGAGCATGAGGGGAGAAAGAATGTGGACCAGCAATTAATTAAAGATGACCGATGAAATAAGAACGAATGACATACCGCCAATTAATTAGGGTGACCGATGCTAAGCATGAAAGGAGAAAGAAGGGGAGACTGGCAAATGATTAGGAATGCCCTATACTGAGCATGAGAGGAGAAAAAATGGGGATCAGCAACTTATTAGGGATGACTGATAATGAGCATGACAAAAGAACGAATGGCAGACCGGCAATTAATGAGGGTGACCGATGCTGAGCATCAGAGGAGGAAGAATGGGGACTGGCAAATGATTAGGAATGACCTATAGTGAGCATGAGAGGAGAAAGAATGTGGACCAGCAATTTGTTAGAGACGACCGATAATGAGCATGAAAAAGAGAACGAATGGCAGACCAGTAATAAATTTGGGTGGCCGATGCTGAGCATGAGGGGAGAAAGAATGGCGACTGGCAAATGATTAGGAATGACATATACTGAGCATGAGAGGAGAAAGAATGTGGACCAGCAATTAATTAAAGATGACCGATTAAAAAAGAACGAATGACATACCGGCAATTAATTAGGGTGACCGATGCTAAGCTTGAAAGGAGAAAGAATGGGAGACTGGATAATGATTAGGAATGACATGAGAGGAGAAAAAATGGGGATCAGCAATTTATTAGGGATTACTGATAATGAGCTTGACAAAAGAACGAATGGCAGACCGGGAATTAATTAGGGTGATCGATGCTGAGTATGAGAGGAGGAAGAATGGGGACTGGCAAATGATTAGGAATGGCCTATACTGAGCATGTGAGGAGAAAAGAATGGTGAATAGCAATTTATTAGAGACGACCGATAATGAGCATGACAAAAAAACGAATGGTATACTGTCAATTATATAGGGTGACCGATGCTGCACGAGAGGAGAAAGAATGGGGACTGATAATTGATTAGGGATGGCCGATGATGAGCATGAAAAGAGGACGAATGTGAGAACGGCAATTAATCTGGGTGACTAATATTGGGTATGAGAATAAAACGAATGGAGAAAAGAATCAAAGTACTCGGATTCCCAATTCGGAATCGAAAAAATAAAAAAATAAAATAAAACAAGACACGTACTATTCGCCTGAAAAATCCTAAATCTTGTTGATGTTCTGAAGGCATCAGATACGTTTAAAAATAACTTACTCATCAGTTTTAATAATGCCTAACATCATTAATACAAACACCATTTAAGTTTGAAGGATCTCCAAAAGCAGCGCGTATCATTTGAAGGAAACAATTTAATAAAAAACCCAACAATTTCTTATAATTGATAGAAATACCAGGCTATTTAACGAGTACAGGTATGCAGACAGTTAAAAAAATTCTTTTAGGGAATACTTTTTCTAAGAAAAACCAATAATGGAAGACACTGCCTCTGTCTGTGAGCACAGCTTCCCGCCAACTTACAAATTTAGAGATTTTAAAATTACATACTGAGAATTTTTACCTAGGTGTCAGAGTCATTACCTTTTTAGTAAGACGGATATTACACCCTGATGAACGTATAAAAACTGAAAGCCATTGCTGTTCACCTGTAACAAATAGTTTAAATTCCATTTTTCCGCCATTGTGGAAAAGTTGTTTAAGCATACATATTTTGTATATTGTACTAAACAGCATGTTTACTGTAGGGATTCTATGTGATACTGCCTGTGATCTATAATTTGCTCTGCTAAAAAGGAATTAAAGTAAGTTTTAGAAAGATGAGGACAGCTAAAATGTGCCTGAAGCAAATTTTTGTAGCTGCTTTACTCAAAAGAACACAGAGCGACATTTGGAATACCTTATTATTCCAAGCACAAAACATAATTGCATTTAAACATTTTACATCATGTGTTTGTTCTTTATTTCTATTATTAAGTTTTTGTTAAATTTTCGAAACTGAATTATTCTTGAGAACATTAATAGATGTTGCTAATTTTTCACGACTTTTTTCTCGTAAAATTTTCACAATCTTCGATTTCGTGAACATAAAAGGCAATTTTTGAAAGACGCTGGTGATTTTAACAAAAATGAAGTTAGCAAAACGGATTTCACAGACTTGGCTTGTTCTCGATGACATAAAGTGTTATTTAAAAGAAGCATGTTCTTTGAGAGAGTAAAAAATTATGAATGAAATGAAAGTTTCATTCCTTCTTTCCTCGCGAGAACTTCAAGTGATATATCATGAATAGAATACAGGATTACATCATACAGTACAAGTTTTGAAGATGTGAATCCGTTTTTTGGTGTAAATATGACATGGGTGGTAAGTCAGATAATATCCAAAAACTTGAAAATTGCGTCGTCCTGAAGCGGAAATCGAATCCGCGTCTCCCGAATAGCGCCCGAGAATGCTAACCACTACACCACCCAGAACGACCAAGTCTCAAGTTTCCGATTATCATCGGAAACTTAAATATGACATGGATGGTAAGTCAGATAGTATCCGAAAACTTGAAAATTCCGTTGTCCTGGAGCTGGAATCGAATCCGCGTCTCCCGGATAGTGCCCGAGTATGCTAACCACTGAACCACCCAGAACGGCCAAGTCTCAAGTTTCCGACCTGGAGATGAGGGTTCGGTTTCCGCTCCAGGATGACGAAATTTTCAAGTTTTCGGATATTATCTGACTTACCATCTATGTCATATTTAAGTTTCCAATAAAAATCGGAAACTTGAGTATTGGTCGTTTTGGGTGGTGTAGTGGTTAGCATTCTCGGGCGGTATCCGGGAGACGCGGGTTCGATTTCCGTCTAGGACGGCGAAATTTTCAAGTTTTCGGATATTATCTGACTTACCATCCATTTCATATTTACACAAAAAAAAAACGGATTCAGATCTTCAAAATTTCAAGTGATATAGATGCTTATGATGTTGGGAACGGGTGTTCTTCCCCACTTAAGTGATATATTCACATTTGCTTTTCTCGTGAAAACGTAAGGTTCTATTTGGACGAAAACTGTAGCTCTACAGACAAGGCTTCGCACATATTTTATCAACCTTGCTTGACTGGCAGATTTATCGAAGAAAGCGTTAATGGATTTGTTTACATCTCTGGTATTGAGGCCAAATAAATTATCTAGGATTCGACACTGCACTTCTGTATGAGGGTCACCAAATAACTTAATTATCGTTTGTACGAAGCGAAAATGGGGTCACTGATTCCCCCGTTAGAAGACTCCAATGAATGAAACACAGGGAACATTTCTCTATTGTTTCCCGGCATTTTATGGTCTTCCTCTTTTCCCCATTGTCGTATTCAGAACCAGTGAAGAATATCCCAGAAAGCATCAGCGATGCGCTTGAACTTCATGTTCAAAGAAATAACGTACTGATGACATTTGAAAGCAAGGCCAAATTCCAAGGAATTCCATTGATTGTCAGCTTAAAGCTTTTCTTGTCTTTGGAACGTAAAGTTTTTATATCTGGTATCTAAAATTATCACCTAACACGTGGGCGTCTCTGTTGCCAAATTAATAAGAAAAGCGCATTTATGGCCAACTGAAGTTCGTAAAAGAAAACTCAGAAAGGTTGTTTACCTGTGCACGTACACTGTATTATCAGAACGTGGGTATTTTAAGCACTTGTGTATGCACACTATATTATCAGAATGTCGGTATATTTAAACACACGTGCATGTACAATACGCTACCAGAACGTGGGTATGTTTAAGCGTTTGGGCATACACTACAAATGGCATCCTGAAAGTAATGCCTCGTCCCTAATAAGATTTTGATTTGTAGCAGCAAAAATGTGAAATTTGGTGGCAAAATACTTTTTTTTTTTGATTGGAGGTTTAACGACCACCATGAGCAACTCAATGGGCTATAAGCAGTCGCCCGTCCCTAATTTAGGGCCACTGGTTCCAGGGGGAAGGGAGAGAGCCAGTGCCGTAAGACAAACACAACATCCATGCCTCACCGGGATTCGAACCCGGACCCCTTCCGTGCGAATGGTCAGAAGCCATCGCTTAGACCACTGCGCCACCGGGGCGGCGCAAAATACTTGGACATATTGTTAATAATGCTAGCCTCTTCGAAGTATTGTCTATCACTTTCTATACATTTCCGCCATCTTTGAACCGATTGGTAAAATCCATTTTGGAAAAATTCCCGAGGCTGTCGTTTCACCCTTGTGTTTCACAGCCAGTCACATCGTCAGAATGTTCCCCACAAAGGGTGTTTTTCAAAGAGGCAAACAGGAAAAGGTCTGAGGGAGCCAAATAAGGACTGTAAGGAAGTTGGGCATCACCGTCCATCCCATTTTATTAATATCCTGTCGAAGTCTCCATTGAGGTATGGGGACGTGTGTTATCATGGTGTAAAACAACATTATGAAACGGAATGTCACGTCTTTTCCTTCTTATACTTTCCCTCAGCTTCTTCAATGTCTGCACATAGTGAGCGCTGTTTATTGTTGCAACTCCTGGATGGTGACGCGACGATCAGCTGTGATGAGGTCTTTCACTCGTTGCCTGTTGGTATCTGTCACTGCAGTTGCGGGTCTTCCACTCCATTGTTTGACCGACAATGAATTTTCTCCCTCTCCAAACCTCTTCATCCATCTTCGGACATTACTGATATCGATTGTGGCAGCTCCATACACCGCCAGGAGTCTTCTGTGGATTTCTGGAGCCTCACATCCCTCTTTTTCCAGGAATTTAATTACTGCTCGCTGCTTTTCTCTGTCATTCATGATCTTTATTTCCGATTCTGAAAAAAAACATTTCCCACATTGGTAACATATCGTAGTATATGTCAGTGCAGTTTCATTAAAAACACTTCAAATTTTCAAAAATCATTAAGGAGGAGGCATTACTTTCAGGATGCCCCTTGTATATTATCAGAACGTGGGTATTTTTAAGTACTTGTGCATGCGGACTATATTATCAGAATGTGGGTATATTTTTTTCGGGTTTAACGACCACCATGAGCAACTCTAAGGGCTCTAAACAGTCACCCATCCCTAGTTTAAGGCCACTGTTTCCATGAAAGGAAAAGGGCCTGCCCCGTAAGAAAAGCAGGCATCCAAAGCTTCGGGATTCGAACTCGGGTTCACTCCGATGAGCACTACGTCACCAGGCAGACCGGAATGTCAGTATACAAATTAACAAGGGCTATGAACACCGCTTTTCAAATTTTTATTTTACTTGTATTCGGAAAGACCCCCGTGGTCAACTCTAGGGGATGTAAGCAATCACTAGTCCTTAGTTAGAGGAACCGGTTCCGGAGGGGGGAGTAAAGGAAAGAGCCGGCGGCCACCATGCCTCATCCGGGACTCGAACCCAAGACCATCTCAAACTAATCGTCTTAAGCACGCGCCTCGGCCCACACGGTGGTGGCCATTTAACTTACAGTAGTATTTTACAGGGGGAAAAAATTCCATTTTTTTTAAACATGCTTTCCAAACCCAGTTAGAAAAAGAAAGGAAACAAAATAACAATAATAATAATAATAATAATAATAATAATAATAATAATAATAATAATAATAGAAGAACGGGATCAATTACCTTTTTTCTGAACTCCCTTGCGTAGTTTTTCTCTAAGATATGCGGAAATCATCATTATTTTATACACAGTCGAGTCACATTATTGTGACCACCTCCTACTTTTGACATCAACAGCGCGTAGCCAATGAAAGAAGGCACGTGTCGTGAGCTGGCTTGGAGGGTATATAAGGTGTGCTGTAGCCATTCTTAAAACATATCACTCGTTGCTGTCATGGATAAAAGAAGCGATTTATCAGATTTGCAAAAAGGGGTGATTATCGGCTTTCGGGCCAAAGGTGGAAGTATTTCTGAAACTGCGCAGTTTGTGAAATGTTCGAGTGCTGCTGGGTTTCAAGTGTATCGTGATAGGACAAATGGCACCATTACGAACAAGCGACGTGGAAACTGCAGAGCACCACCTGCCACTGATGTGACAGGTGAACGTTGGCCGCGAAGGTGCGTGAGAGCCGATACATACGCTACAGTGGAGCAACTTACTGACCGAATGAACCAGGGAACTACCGGATGTGTGTCTAAAACGGCAATTCAGCGAACCCTGCTGCGTATGGGGCTCCGATGCAGACGAATGGTCACTGCACCTATGCTAACGAAGGTGCATCGGCAGGAAAGGTTTACATTTGCACGGCAGTGTCGGAATTGGACCTCCGCTGATTGGCAAAGGATTGCCTTCTCCGATGAGTCATGTTTTCTGCTTCATGGAATGGATGGACGTTGGCGTATATAAGGCGAGAAACATCGGAGAACAAACACACTTCAACCATTGCTGGAAGAACACAAGCTGGTGGGGGCAGCGTTATGTTCTTTGGAATGTTTTCGTGGCATTCTCTGGGTCCACTCATACCTGTGGAAGGCATTATGGACCGAATTAGTTATGAATCCATCCTTGCAGACCACGTACACCCATACATGCTGATTGTCTTCCCTGGGGCAGATGGGATCTTCTAGCACGACAATGCGACGTGTCACACAGCTAGAAATGTCCGAGAGTCGTTGGAAGAGCACGATGAGGACTTCAAAGTACTTTCCTGGAGCTCTAATTCTTCAAACTTGAACCCAATTGAGCACCTGTGGGACCACCTCGATCGTGTAGTTTGCTGTATGGATCCTCCACCACGCACCCTCCAGCAGCCGTCAGATGCACTGCAGTCAGCATGGCTCCACATACGTGTAAACACCTTGCAGCACCTTATTGAGTCACTCCCAGCCTGTCTAGCTGCCATCCGCGCTGGACACGGTGGTTACTCTGGATATTAACTAGTGGTTACAATAATGTGACTCGGCCGTGTATAATTCAACGAATGCCGAAGCGATTCGATTTTTTTTTCTGCATTCAGCCAGTCATCTGCTCAATGTGTTTCACCAAACATGTCAGAACATAAAAACTGCCATTATTTGAGAACGAATGTAAATTTGATTTTCTGATGTTGTAGTAAATATTCTCTCCGAACATTAGTAAAAGTAATGTTTATTTGTAAAGGAAACTAAGAACAAGCATAATTCTGGAAATAAAATGAGAAAGAAAATGTTCTGACTATTCGTCTGAAATTGGTTTGATTTCGAATTGCGGTGAGGCACGGATGTTGTTTCTGTCTTACGGCACGGATGTTGTTTCTGTCTTACGGCACGGATGTTGTTTCTGTCTTACGGCACTGGCTCTCTCCCTTCCCTGGAACCAGTGGTCCTAAATTAGGGACGGGCGACTGTTTATAGCCCATCGAATTGCTCGCGGTGGTCGCTAAACCCCCAGACAAAAATATTCATATGTGATAGTTAACAGTGTTTTATGTTCTGTCACTGAAAAATGGTCCACCTCCTACGTAGCCAACTGGTCGAAGACGTTGGTTTCTGGCCAGTCGGCTGAGCGGCATGGATTCGACAAGACACCGGAAGCTTTGGGATGCCATTCCGATCAACGACCCCTGAACAAGCTCCCACAGTTCACGAAGATTTGATGGAGGAGAGCCATCTCTCTCGATGGCATCTATGTGCTCGATGGGACTGAGGTCAGGTGACCTAGCTGGCCAAGGAAGCGAGGTCACGTCGGTGGAGTATTCATCCAACCATTCGCATACAATTCGGGAACGATGGCATGGTGCATTGTCTTGTTACAGTATGGGGTCCCCAGTGGGATGTTGAAGACGCACAAACGGGAGCAAATGGTCGTCCAGGATATCCCGGTAACGTTGACCTGTGAGGGACGATGTCACACGTACCAGGGGTTCCATTTCAGTCCACGTACACAGTCCCCAGACGAGAATGCCACCCCCACCAGCTTGAAGAGTACCCTGCTGGCAAGAAGGATCCATCGCTTCATGTGGTTTGCGCCGTACTCGTATCCCGCCATCGGCATGTACCAACGTGAATCTCGACTCATCAGTCCAGGCAACATTTTCCCACATGTCTAGGGTCCAGTGGCGATGTTCCCGCGCCCATGCTAATATTTGCACCCAGTGATGTGCTGTCAGCAGCGGTACCCTCGTGGACGATGGCTTCTATACCCCATAGCGAGGAGATGGTTTTGGATGGTGTGGCTGCTTAAACGTTTTTGTGCACCAGCGTTAAAATGCCGAGTGATTTCTTGCACTGTGGCCCGTCTATCCGCTGTTACAATGCGAGATAGCCGACGATGATCCCGCTCATCCATACGCTGTTGTCCACGGCAGTTGGCCCTTGCAGGGATGGTTTTACCGGATTCGATGTACTCACGGTGCACCTGTGACACAGTGGCTCGTGAAAATCCCAGTGCCTGCACGACTTCCGAGATGGAGTGACCCATTCGTCGGGCCCCGACAATTTGCCCACGATCAAATGCGCTTAGATCTTTCGTCTTACCCATACTGAGTCCGACTGTTACTGATTTCCGTCGCATCACTCCTTATATTGTCGGATCGCTGCATACGTCATGTCGTTTCCGTTTGCAGGGCCGCCCACAGCGCCACATTTGCATAACGCCAGCTGTCTCTAATTCAATTGCTCTTCAGTGTATAGCTCTTAGGGTTGCTTACGTTTACGAGATTGTCCTCAACCAGTCAACAACACTTAGACGAAACTTTTGCCGATGCTGTGAATGGAATATTGCATGAGAAATTTCCCGTTCCCATTGCTGCATGGTTTGCAAATTCACAATGCGATCTCTCGGGAATTTCGAATCATCAATGAAAAGTGCGTAATGGTGGAAAATGAGTTTTTTTTTTTAGGTTGAACGACCACCGTGAGCAGCTCAATGGGCTATAAGCAGTTGCCCTTCCCTAATTTAGGGCCACGGGTTTCAGAGAAAGGAGAGAAAGAGCCAGTGCGGTAAGAAAAACGCAACATCTATTCCTCAGCGGGATTCGAACCCGTTCCCATCTTGGACGAATAGTCAGAAGCCAGCGAGTAGACCACTGCGCCACAAGGAAGACAAAGCCAGGTTCAGTACACTACTCTAGAAGCTATTGAGAAAACATGATTCGTGGACGAAAATCAGCTGGCGAGTAGGAGCTGTACTCAGAGAGAGAGAGAGAAAGAGAGAAAGGCAAAGAAATGTGCTTAACTGTGTTTTAATCCGAATCTTAGTTTCTCCGGTAAAATGCACTAACTTTATTAAATTTAAACCTCGATCTTGTTTCCTGAAAATGCATTAATGTTAGTTAACCTAAAATTGAGGCTTGCTTTTATCAGAAAACGAGTAATCTTAGCTAATTTAAAATCGAATCTTGCTTTTCTCGGAGAATGTGTTTTACTTAGTTAATCTGAAGTTGTTTGTTTTTGTCAGAGAAAACGGGCTGATATTAGTTAATTTAGAATCGAGTTCCGCTTTTATCAGAGGACACGTTGATTTCAATTGATGTAAAATAGTTTTTTTTTTTTTTTTTTGCCGGAAACCGTCTCAGTCTTCTTTTCTCGAATCTTGTTTATCTCAAAAAAAACCAAAAAAAAAAACCGTTAATATCAGTTACTCTAAAATCGAGACTTGTTAATTCACCTAAAATTTAATCCTGTTCTTGTTAGGAAACGATTAATCTCAGTTCATATCAGCATTAGTGTCAGTCATCACTTACATTTTTGACACTAATGTGAAATTTGGATGACTGAACAATCTGGTTAAACATAGCAAATGCATTTCGCCTACACCAGGAAGTATTCTGAGCATTCCAAAAATATTTTCACTAATCTTTAGTTATTTCCACGTCTTGGGGATATATTCTAGACGTAAGTGGTCCGTCTTAATCCAGCAATGCGCACAGTGATGACAGACGGCGAACCCGAAAATCAATGCAAGTCAATTTTTCCGCTTTCACTTCTTCGTTACCTCGATTTGCATTATAACATTTACTTCCTAGTTCCACCCGGAGTTTCTGAGTTCATTTACTTCAGCGAAAGGTACCTTAGTCTGTTATTTACGAAACAAGGCGATTTGCAGTGATGAAACAGTTTTCCTCTGCCGAACAGTTTTGTTCTAAATTTGGTGAAAATTCACGAAATGAAAACCTTGTTTGAATTCATGCGTATTTCTCAGATTTTTGTTTTAAACAAAACAGGCCGTGTTACGAAACCCTATCACGAGCATTGCTTCCTTATTGAACATCAAACATTTTACTCAAAGCGGAATGGATTCATAACTATTATATCCTTAAAACTGCAGCAGATTTTCGCCATTTGCATTTTACAATTTTGCCATTTTGCAGTTCACACTTTTTTTATGCTTTTACATACACATGCTGATGTTAAACATTGGCATGTACAAAGGGCATCCTGAAAGTAATGCATTCTCCTTAAAAGATTTTGAAATTTTTAAGTGAATTTAATGAAACTACACTGACATGTACATATGTTACCAATGAGGAAACAAATTTTTTTCAGATCATGAACGAGACAGAAAAGTAGCCAGCCGTAATTGAATTCCTGGAAAAAGAGAGATGTGAGGCTCCAGAAATCCACAGAAGGCTCCTGGCGGTGTATGGAGCTGCCACAATCGATATCAGTAATGTCCGAAGATGGATGAAGAGGTTTCGAGAGGGAGAAAGTTCAGTGTCGTACAAACAACGGAGTGGAAGACCCACAACTTCAGAAACAGATGCCAACAGGCAACGAATGAAAGACCTCATCACAGCTGATCGTCGTGTCACGATCCAGTAGTTGCAACAGTAAATAGTGCTCACTATGTGCAGACACTGAAGAAGCTAAAGGAAGCTATCAGAAGGAAAAGGCGTGACATTCCATTTCATCGTATTGTTTTGCACCATGATAATGAATGACCCCCACACCTCAGTGGAGACTTCACAGTAGGGATGAAACTTTAGTAAATTGTTTCAAAGTGATACAAGACATCATAAATGCGTCATAACTTGCGTAAATGTGGTTCAATTGGGATGAAATTTTAGTATGTCGTAGGAGACCGCTTGGAAACAAACCCTATTGAAAATGGGTGAAGTGGGGTCGAAGGTCACGACATAAAAGCGAGATGCATTCCATTGCCCTTATGCGTCATAACTTGCAAAAATATAGTTTGATTTCAATGAAATTTTAGTATGTCTTAGGGACAACCTGGGGACGAACCCTGTTGAAAATGGGTTAAGTGAGGTCAAAGGCCAGGATATAGAATCGGGATCCACTCCATCGCCCTTATGCGTTATAACTTTCGTAAAAAAGCTTCGATTGATACAAAACTTTATCATGTTGTTCCGGAAGTATACTTTACCGGTTCTGTTGAATATCATCGAAATGGGGTCAAAGGTCAGGACACAGGAGCAAAATTTGTTCTACAGTTATTATCCTCATAACTTGAGTAATAACTTGAGTAATGATTTCCGGTAGGTTGAAAAGCGTATCATAATCAATGCATTGCATGATTTTACTAACTTGTTTTCTGTTCTTTAGGTGAGCGCTACTGCTGAATAGGAGGAGCATTTCATCGGTAATGGCTTCTATGCAAGAAAAAGGGGCGTGCGTACGCTGGACAGTAGCCAATCCAGCGTCGTTTCAGAAAATAATACAGACGTTCACCACCGGACCAAAAAAAGCTTAAAAGCTTGGTATGAAAAGTTTAAAGCTAGGGGTAGTTTTGGCGATCTCCCTCGAGCGGGCCGACCACCGGTTACACAAGAGACAACTGCAGCTGTTCAGGAGATATTTCTGCGAAGCCCCAGGAAATTCATTCGTCGTACTTCACTGGAAACTGGGATTCCCCGTGCCACGGTTCACAAAATTTTACACAAATGTCTTTATCTGTATGCTTATAAGGTACAGATCGTACAAGCCCTTCGGCCTGATCGCCATGATGCATTTGCGACGGAGATGCCGCAGATAGATAGTGATCCGTGTCTGTTTCTCAGATGAAGCCACATTCCACATCTCTGGTACAGTAAATAGGCACAATGTGCGAATCTGGGGATTAGAAAATCCCCATTATGTCATCGAACAACAGAGGACTAGCCCGAAAGTGAACGTTTGGTGCGGCCTGATGCATGACAGAATCATCGGATCCTTCTTTTTTTTTTTACAGATCCCACGGTAACATGCAACGTGTACCTGTACATTCTGGAAATTTTTGTAGCACCTCAGTTACATGCACCCCAACCTTCGGTCATTTTCCAACAAGACCGTGCCGCACCTCATTGGCCAATAATGGTTCGTGAGTTCCTGAATGCCACATTTCCAGACAGATGGATTGGCCGCTACAGTCTCATGACATGACCACCTCAATCACCCGATATAACCCTTCTAGATTTTTTCCTGTGGGGTTATGTGAAAGACCAAGTTTACTCTAGTAGTGTTCTAGATGCAGAGATGTTGAAGAGCAGAATAACGGATGCCATTGGTTCTGTCTCTGCTGATATGTTAAACAAAACACTGCGTGAAATCGAATATTGCTTAGATGTCCTCCGGGTCACAAATGGCGCCTATGTGGAGGTGAACTGACACTGGAAAAAAACATTTTTTGTGTACCATCATTGTCGTGCAATCCCTTTCTTGTCTGTGTAATACAGTTTTTGTATTAATTTTTGTAATGTTGAAAAGACTTTGTGGACACCCTGTAATATTTTTTGGGTAAAAGATGTAATGAATGAAAAAAAGGATGCGAATTACAAAAGTGAAGCAGCAGAAGAAATGTGAATAACAAGAAAGAACTGATTAGCAGAGAAATTTATCCTTCATGACTCATGGGATTCGATTTCCTGCAAATGTCAATTTCGTTGAGACTACCTTACGATGAATGCCCCCTCCACATCCTGGCGAGTTCCTTCTTTATGATTCTATGTCACGATTTTTTGCTACTTTTTCTGCCTTTGCTTCTGTACCAATCTACCTGTCCTGAAGGCGTTCGAAACAGAACGCTGCGAATTTTAACCAACAGTTAGATACTGAATAACCGAAAAAAATAATAAAACCATGGACGAACGGTTGAGTGTGTTTACATCCATTTAAAAAAAAACGAAAAAAAAATATGCTTTAGCCATTCCAGATCGTTTCTACCTTCACGGGTAGTGAGACATGACTTCTCGTAAATCCGTTACGCTTCAATTTGTTGGAATGGCATGTTAATTTCTACGCCTCATGTTTTAAAAAATTATTTCAAAGAAATGGTTTGCATATTTTCCCGATGTTGACTGTATTTCCATTTTTTCAGAGTGAATGATCTCAAATGAATGATTATTGCGAGAATTACTGGGCTGCATGTTGTAAAATTATTTTTGGTGGCTGTTCCTTTTTTGTTTTTTTGTTTGTTTGCAGTGACTGTTTTCTGCAATGAATAAAATTGTCATCGATTCCGCGAATAACTGTTGCGACCATAGCAAAAATCTGACATTTAGTACATTTGTAGTGCATCGGAAGCTGTCAATACTGTGAAAAATAATTTAAGATCCTCAGGTTTCCCACTGCGTACTGAAGTTCCCTTCAGTATACTGTGGAAAGAAATTTATTAAGATTTTCCGATTTTCCAATGCGTATTCGAGTTCCTTTCTGTCAATACTATGAACAAGAATTTAAGGTCTTCTGATTTTTCAGTGCATGCTTAGGTTTCATTCTTTCAGTATTACGAAGGGAAATCTACGACATTCCGATTTTCTAGTGCCTGTTGTAGTTCCATTCTGCAAAAATTGTGTTGTAAAGAGCAGCCCCGGTGGCGCAAGCGATGGCTTATGACCATTCGTTCGAGAAGGGTCCGGGTTCGAATCGCGGTGAAGCATGGATGTTGTGTTTGTCTTACGGCCCTGGCTCTCTCGCTTCATTGGAACCAGTGGCTCTAAATTAGGGACGGACGACTGCTTACAGCCCATCGAGATACTCGTGGTGGTCGTTCAGCCTCGAATCAAAAAAAAAAAAAAAACTTATGAAGAAGAATTTAAGGTCTTTCGAATTTTCTTAACATTTCTCCTAAGATTTGTATCTCCTTTGGTGAATAGGCACATTGTCAGAGAGGAAAACGGGCGACAGATCACGCGGCCCAACAAGTCGCATCATTCTGATCAGCAGCCCTTGACCTGTCGATTTTGATTCGTTTTGATCGACGTTACATTTTCGATATAAATGGAATCAAATGAAATTACGTCTTCTCCCTTGTTCTGTGCAGTGTAACGTATATTCTATTTTAACTTTCCTGTTTAGTTTCTTTTCCTACGTAAATTTGAGTTCGTTTTCTTAGACATTTTCAAACCTTAACTTTATGTCTTTTCCATCAAACGAGAATGATGTTGACAACACACTGATGTCGGAACAAGAGTGACGTATGTGTAACCGGATAAAAACGATAGATAAAAAGGCAATGCAGCGGTTGCGCGGTTGTTTAAGAGGATTGATGTTATTGGTAATAGGCGCGCTGTTTTACTGAGGTTGGATGTAAATCACTGATACTGTATTGAGTACGCCAATAAACAGGATGTGAGTGTGGAGAACGTATATTCTACACTGGTGTGCAAAAATTAAGGACGAAGATGAGAAATTAGCATAACAGCGGAGCGAGCAAGCATAATGGACCGAAAGACCACTCAGGAGATAGACTAGGGTCCGGTACGGTAAGGCATGCGCATATATGCAGCATGACGTAGGGAGGGGGAGGGGGAGGCTTGTCGGAAGGGTATAAAGCACACGGGCGGTATACGCTCAGCATTTCGGTGAAAGCTATTGCACGGTGTACATCGGTTTGAACGGCGTCGAGTTGCTGCCACCGTGTCATATGGCCAACAGGCAATCGAGTAGACGACATCGGGATGACTTTATGACTTTACCGGAGGTCGCGTCATTGGGAAGTTGGAAGAAAGTCGAAGTGTGACTAGTGTGGCCGAGGAGTTCGGGATCGCTCACAGCATCGTTTCAGGAGCTTGGAGAGCATTTCAAAAGACAGGAACAGCTGTCCGAGAGTTTAGTAGTGGTCGTCCACGAGCAACCACGGCGGCGGACGACCGGTATATTGTCCTACAGGCGAAAAGAGACAGATGGAAGACAGCGGAAGAAATCGCAAGGCACATGCAACAGACAACTGGACATCCGTTATCGCGTTTTACCGTGGCCAGGAGGCTGCACAAAGGTGGTCTATTTGCACGACGATCAGTACGGCGTGTGCCATTAACACCTGCTCATCGGAGACGGCGGTTTCTGTGTTGCCAGGAACACAAGAACTGGACACATCAGCAATGGGGTCGAGTTATCTTTACGGATGAGAGCCGATGTAGTCTGACGAGCGATTCTGGACGTGTACACATCTGGAGAGAGCAGGGAACACGCAATAACACCTCTAACATCATCGAAAGGGACCGATTTGTAGGTGGCGGAGTTCTCGTTTGGGGCGGTATCATGCTTGGTAGCCGTACTGACCTCCACATCTTCCAAGGAGGTTCAGTCACTGGTGTCCGCTATTGTACCGAGGTTCTCCTGCCTCACGTCCGTCTGTTTAGAGGTGCTGTGGGTTCTGAGTTCCTCTTCATGGACGACAACGCTACACCTCATCGTACAGTGGCTGTCGCAAAGCTGTTAAAGAGTGAAGATATTCAACGCATGAATTGGCCCGCAAGGTCCCCGGACCTAAATCCAACCGAACATGTGTGGGACCTTCTCAGGAGACGCTTGGCAGCACGTCACCAGCCACCAGCAACGATTCCGCAGCTGCGATTGGCGCTACAAGAGGAATGGGCCGCGATGCCTCAACAGCTCCTTGACAACCTAGTCCTCAGCATGGACAGACGTTGTAAATCCTGCAACGCAGTCAGGGGTGATCATATCCCCTACTAAAGACTGGATTTTTCTTGGCAGCCGCCTGCCACATGGACGTTTCTGTCTTCTGTCCAGTTGTGCTTGAAGCTACCTTTTCAATAAAGTGCCTTTGTATCCTTTGGATTCCTTGTTTGGACGGGTTTTCTCACTTGTCCCATATTCTTACATTTGGGGATCTTATGGTATGATTTGAATCAATGTGGAGTACTTCTGCACGACGTTACATTCGAAAAACCCGTCTCGTCCTTAATTTTTGCACGCCAGTGTATTTTAACTTTCACAACGGCATGTAGAGTACGTATATTCTATTTTAACTTTCACAACTGCATTTCCATAGTGCTGTAATACTGTTGATAGCGCAGAATTATCCAGAACGTCGAGACACACTTCAGAGTTCATGAATTGGGGTATTATAACCAACGGGCCAGTCTCGTCCACGAAAAACAACTCCATGTCATGACGGAGTCTCAGCCGAACTTTACAGTTGGAAGAACATATTGAGATGAAAATCGTTGATTGGGCTGTCACCATATCCAAACACGCCCATCAGATTGGAAGAGTAAAAACCGTGACTCATCACTCCAAGGAATACAATCATGGCCAAAAATCCTACACCAGTAGACCGAAAGTCAAATTTTTGATGTTTGAAGTCAACTTATACAGCGTAATGGTAAAGTCAGCAATACATATTATACATCATTTTAAAGGAAATTTTATGCTGAATTCAAATATTTTTTTGCAGAATGTTATTACCAGTAACAGAAGTGAAGTTACAAGAAAAATGTACAAGTGAGGAAACACAAATCCAGTTCTGAAAAAGCGTTCGCGTCCCTCTAATCCACTATAGCTTTCTCCGACGTCCTCTAGCGAGATATAAAAAGATGTAGAATCGTCTGCCGACTTAGAACGCAGATACTTGTAGTCATTTGAAGGAAGTTTATGCAGAATTCCTAGTGATATTTGAATTTCGGAATGTAAAAGACCCAAAAATTGGTCCTGCCTCTTCAAACCAGGGCAAAAATTATTACTTTGCATGAACTTGGATTCAGTAGTCGTAAAATTGCTGTTAAATGTGGCTGTGATCATTCCACTGTCTTGCGTACCATTAAAAGAGTTGAAGAAACTGGATGTGTGGGAAAAAGAAAAAAGAACAGGTCGACCAAGGCTGTGTATTGAACGTGATGATCGCATGTTGATTCGTCGTTCCTTAAAACCAAGGTTTAAAACAGCCACTGATTTAAGAAATGAGTGGGAAGATGAAGTAGGAATAATTGCATCTGCACGTACAGTTCGTCGTAGGCTACAAGAAAGTGGACTGACTGCACGAGAAGCTGCACAAAAACTTTTCCTTGCTGAACAACAACGGCTCAAAAGAATTGCTTGGGCCAAGGCACACAAGAATTGGACTGTTTATGAATGGAAAAATGCTATTTTCAGTGATGAAACAACTGTTACTATTTCCGCTAATAATGGAAATATTTATGTACGTTGTTAGGCTGGTGAAAGGTATAAGGCATGCTGCACCCAGCCAACAATCAAGCACCCACATTCGGTGATGTTATGGTCCTGTATTTTAGCCAGTGATGTTGGCCGTCTGCACATTGAATGGACCGAAATATGCGGATATTTTGGAGTCCAAACTGCTACCATCTGCACAAGACATGGGGCTGCAAATTTTTTCTTTCAGGACGATAACGCGCTATGTCATCGGTCAAAGTTGGTTGAAGAGTGGTTTAATCGAAAAGTTATGAGAAAACTTCAGAAAATGGCACAGTCACCGTATCTAAATCCCATTGAGAACCTGTGGGTAAAATTGAAGCAAAAGATCTATCAACAAGGGCCCACGTCTAACACAGCATTAATTGAGTGTGTAAGAGCCGTATGGCACCGTGTTATCACCAATGGACAACTAGAGAAGCTCATTAGTTCCGTTCCAAGAAGGTGCACTTTGTTACTAAGAAACCGTGGTTATCCAATTAAATATTAAAGCGTATTTTGCTTGTTGGTCAGTTATTTCAAGTGTCGTGCAAGTTTCAATAATGTATTGTACAGTAATTTTACGTTAAATGCATTGTACACTAATTTCACAAATTCCACTATTTTTTTCTTTTTATGACTAGATGCTGTACTTTTGCTTGTAACTTCACTTCCATTAGTGTTAATAACATTCCGCAAAAAAAATTTGAATTCAGCATAAAATTTCCTTTAAAATGATGTATAATATGTATTGCTGACTTTACCATTACGCTGTATAAGTTGACTTCAGACATCAAAAATTTACTTTTGGTCTACTGGTGCAGGACATTTGGCCACGCTGTGGTTTTCCAGTCGCCCACAATCCAGGAACGACGGGAAACACACCAATCCAAACGGAGCTTTGCATTTACGGTATTGATGTGTGGCTTGTGTGCCGTTGCTCTACCATTAATAACCCTTACGGTGCAACTCTCTGCTGATAGTTATGATACTAATCGAGCCATTCAAGCATTTCCGATGGAAACGGCAGAGGAAAAACGGGATTTCTTACCATTTCTTAACATAGCTCTTCTGTCACGTTCTGTCAGTTTGTACAACTTTCCAGAATTTTTTTGTTGTTGTAGTTATAGCGTCCTGCTTTCATCTTTTCACGACATCACTTACAGTCCATTTTTATATGTTTAGTTCAGCTGCAATGTTCCGCACGGAAACGTTACTTCAATAAAATCCTATGACCAGCCCATGCTGGAACTCGGAAAGTTCACGTTCACGCGACAAATCCGCTTCAAAGTTACTGATAACACGGCAAAACATCTCAGCTTTGTATACGTACCTTCCCACTCGCAGCGCACCTTGTAACGTAACCGTTCTTCGCACTTAAACAAATATTTGATAGTGTCCGAATGCTTTTGATAATATATTAGGTCATCCCATAAGTAATTCCGTTTTTTACACGTGTGAAGAAATCAAACAAATACGACGTACATACCTATGACAGATCTTTTAATCATTATAATAAGGGCCTCTCTCTGGCACTGAGAGCCTTCTCCCTCCGTTCAACAAGTTTTTGAATCCCAGACTCGTAGAATTCCATGGGTTTCGATCCAAAAGATTCAGACAGGGTTTGGCGCACCTCCTCGATATTTCGAAGTGTTTTCCCAGCAAGGTGGTATTGGAGGCTGCGAAACACATGGTAATCGAATGGCGCAATATCATCAGGGGAATATGCTGGATGGGGAAATTTTTCCCATCCGAACTCCTGCAACTCGGCACTAGTCGTTTTGGCCGTGTGTGGTTTTGTATTGTCCTGGTAGATAGCCACGCCTTTACGATTAAGGACTGCTGGATATTTGTCCTGCAAAACACTGCGTAGACGCTGTAGCTGCTGACAGTAGACCTCCCCTGTAATGGTTTTGTTCGGTGGCAGAAGCTCGTAATGGAGTTATGCCTTGCGTATCCCACCTAACAGACAAGATCTTTTTTGGGAAACTTCCCGGTTCAGCCACTACTGCAGGCATATTCCCTTTAGGAAGCTGCTGACGTTTGCGCTTAATGTTGTGGCAAGGAATCCATTTTTCATCACCAGTAACCATTCTGTTAAAAAACGGCTCCTTCTTTTCACGGGAGAGCAAGAAAGAACAAATATCCACACGCTGTTGCAGATTTTATGCAGTGAGCTCATGGGGTACCCACTTACACAGTTTTGACACATAACCAAGGTCCTGTAGATTCCTGTGAACAATTCAGTGGGTTGAATGGACGATTGTGGCTAATTCCCCGATTTTTGCCGGTGGATTTCCCTCAACAGGACCTCTCAGCACATCATTCCCCAGCTTAACAGGTCATCCTTGGCGTTGCATATCCGTGAGGGTTTTGTTCCCCATTCGGAATTTCTGGAACCATCGTTGACACTTTCTGGCATCCAGGGTACCCTGACCATATACGTTATTGATATCGCATGTCGCTACAGTCGCTGTATGTCCCTGGTTAAACTCATACAGCATAACGTGCCTGATGTGTTCTTCAGACACAGCCATTTCCTATGGAGTTTAACTGCTCAAAGGATGCACGTGCAACTCTTGTTTTCTGTCTCACGTGACACGAAGGACTAGCCGCGCGATACGTCTTATCATGACCGTGGTATACGTCATAGTCTGGTCGTCAGAAGGAGTAGTTCTGTTTGGCATGCGGAAAATGACATTACTTATGGGTTGACCTAATAGTGTATGTAGAAAAATGATTGGTCAAGTATGTCAGTTGCATTGTTTCTTCTAAAATACTGAGTGGGTAACTGCTGGACTTAAGAGGCACAAAAAATAGCAGGAATTTTCTCCGCTATTTTGATGTGCATATCTATGAAAGTGAGGTAGAAAGACTCTTCGTATCAGAGGAAGTAATTTCCCATTAAAAGTTTTTCGGATAGAAAGCAGATTTTCTCTTGCCCGATATCATATGTCTTGATATTTGTCGAGCAGAGACTCAGGAAGGGCTGAAAAGCCATCTGGTGGGGAAGAGGAGTGGCTCGGTGTTCAACTACAAACCAGCTTTTGCACAAAAACAGACGCAAGTTGTTCTTTGTTTATTCGCCCCCCTCCTTGGCTATTTGACACATTCTCCCTCTTCTTCAGTTCCACTCTTTCTCCATCTGTAATCATGCATTCACCTTCGCTGGGGCTTGGCCGTTATCCTCTTCTTACCGTGGTCAACAGCCAAACTCTCTTCCTGCCCCATTCAAAAACAAAGGGCCCTCATATTCAGGCTAAGAAACTCATTTTCTTTTACACATATACATCATGAAACCACTCCTACTGACCCTAAAGCAGAGAATCAGAAAAAATCGAAAGCTCTTTCTCTCTCTGTCTTTGGTACAAGAGTTTCCCTTCAGCACTTTTTTTCAACACCTAGGGGACATGCATTTAGCTAACCACACTTTCCCTCCCCTTAACAATACTTATTTGCAGGCAACTCACTATATGGAAGTTTCTCAACAGCACTTAGCATCTCATAGTCACTTGCCAAATGGCGAACACCATTTTAGTTTTCTGTGCAACTGGGTTTTTTTTTTGGATGTTCCTACATATGTAACGTTTCACTAAAAAAAGGCTGACATTCTCTCTTCCTTCACCCTTAACACCAACAAGTCCCGTGCCTATGTGGTTGAGAATTATTGTCGCAGCTATTCCTACTGACTCATCCCGTGAAGTAATTTCTTTTGAGTTATCTATCATTCGTGCTGTACCGTATCAATTTTGCTTTTTAATGAAAGTTCAATACACGAATAAATAAAAGGTCTTTATATTTATAATAAAATCTCTCTATATATAACTATCTCGTCCACTCATGAAGGGTAGAGTTATTCAAAGACGACAGTGCGCCCTTGAGGATTACTGGCAAATTAATGCAGCTGGCTTACCATTCCTCTGCTGCATACGGGGAAGGGACAAAGTACGTCCAGGGCCGACTTCACAGGAAACCATCTACGCATTTGCCTCTCCAAACATAAGGAGTCTGCGGAAAACCCCGGAAAAACCTCAGACTAGATGGCCGGCAGAACCGGGATTCGAACATGCGTCAGAAACGTCCGCCTCTCATACAGCGCTTAGCGACTTAACCAACTGCTCTATGCCAGTGGTATAATGAAGTACGAGAGTTATTTTTATAAACCAGAGAATTCACAACAACGTCCATCTTCCAGGGGGCTAGCTTGCTGTGCATGGGGGTTGAGCCCCCTCCATCACCCTGCTAGCTACGGTCCTAATCGCACTAGAAACACTTTGAAAGCAATCATACAGGGTGCTACAAAACGAGATATACAACTTCGTAGAGGTACAGAGAATAACTCTAAAGACATACAGAAAGTACAGTTGAGTCCGTCGCGTAATGTAATGAAATCCAGCGAGTTTATGCTACGTCCCTGGATTCACGAATTCCTTCACGGTAGGGCCTTCCACGTCAAACGTTTGCATATTGCGACTTTTGAAGGTGCACAGCGAGTACGTTGTGTGTTTTTGTTCCAGGAAACAACGTTCGCGACACAAGCACAGAGGAATTTTCGCCGGCAATATGGCAAAGAACCGGCATACGATCTACGCGTGGTACAAATAATTTTGTGGAAACAGGCTGTTCTATTCGTCATGTGATGTCAAGCGCTCGGCGCTCGCTGTTGTGGACAAAATGCGTGAGAGCTTCGTTAGAAGTCCTATAAAGTCAACGGGACGTGCATCTCAGGAAACTGGCATTCCGCATGTGACTGTGTGGCGCGTTCTGCGACATCGTCTGCATTTCAAGCCGTACAAATTTACCATCGTGCACCTGCTGAAGACAGACGATGATAAGATACGCTAAGATTTGTGTAGAAAATGAACAGTCGAATAGAAGAGAATGAGAACTTTCTGAAGACGATTATTTTCAGTGATGAGTGCACGTTTTACGTAAGGGGTCCTGTAACTGCAGAATTTGGGGAAACGAACATCCACACGCTGCCGTAGAACATGTTCGTGATAGCCCAGAAGTTTACTTTTTTTTTGCTGCTGAGTCCACTGTTATTGGTATTGCATAGTACCTCATCCCGCAATTAGACGACGATGACCCATCCTGCAATTAGGCGACGATGACCCCATCCCGTAATTATACGACGATGACTACGACGGACATGTCCACCTCCAGCAAGATGGAGCACCGCTGCATTACCTAAGCTCTAGCAGGTGCGCCTGTAGCCACGGCCACCTCGTTCCGCTGACCTTACACCGCTAGAATATTTTTGTGAGGCTTTTCTAAAGATCGTGTTTATGCACCACCACCACCAACCAATATCAATGAGCTGCGTACAAGAATTACTTCCACCACTGCTGCTATTACGTCTGATATGCCATGCCGCGTGTGGCAGGAAAATGACTACAGATGGGATACCTGCAGAATTATTGGAAGCAGTCACATCCAAATTTGACTCTGTGTTGAAACTTCGTGTTACCCTACGTCCCCCCCCTTATTACTTTAAAAATCATTCAAATTTGCACGTTTGTGTGAGCTTCTTTTTGCTTTGAGTTGAAGAGAGACAGTGATTTTAGGAAATGTGTATTCAAGCATGGAGGCCAAAAGCCCGAGCCACCCAAGATTCGAAACTGGAATCATCTGATTCGTAGTCAAACGCGTCATCCGTTGGGCCACTGACCCACGATCAACGACCTCTTTGTTTTGTAAATAAATTATTATTATTTGCCATTGGTCTTGCGCTGTTTAGAAAAAATCTTCATATCCATTTTTCAAATATCTATATTTCATAGAATTGTACCACTCCTGCTTAGTCCGCGCCTGCATCTACTTCTTCAGTATCATGTGTTTGTGTATATTCCGTTGTCTATAAAAGGCGTAGCACTTCTTCCTTTTCCCCCCGTATTGCCTCAAAAAGCATTCAAATTTGCAGGTTTCTGTGAGCTTTATATTTTAAGTTGAAGAGAGACAGTGATTTAAAGAAATCTGTATTCAAGCATGGAGGCAAAAAGTCCGAGTCAGCCTGGATTCTGACCTACAATCTTCTGATCCGTAGTCAGACACGTTATCCGTTGCGCCACCAACCCACGATCAACGGCCTCTTTGTTTTGTATATAAATTATTATTATTTCTTTTTTGGGAACACTGAAGACCGATGTTACCATTGGTATTGCGCTCTCATAATCTTCATATCCATATTTCAAATATCTATACTTCATAGAATTGTACCACTCCGGCGTAGTCTGCACCTGCATCTACTTCTTCAGTATCATGTATTTTTGTATATTCTGTTCTCTATAAAAGGCGTTGGCAATTCGTCCCCCCCCCTGTTACCATAATAATCATTCAAATTTGCAGGTTTCTGTGAGTTTCTTCCTGCTCTAAGTTGACGAGAGACAGTGATTTCAGGAAATCTGTGTTCAAACATGGAGGCTAAAACTTCGAGCCAGCCAAGATTCGAACCTGGAATCATCTTATCCGTAGTCAAACGCGTTATCCGTTGCGCCACTGACCCAAGATCAACGACATCTTTGTTTTGTAACGAAATTATTATTCTTTGCCATTGGTATTGCGCTGTTTAAAAAAATCTTCATATCCATATTTCAAATATCTTTTTTTTGTAGAATTGTACCACTCCTGCATCAACTTCTTCAGTATCATGTGTTTGTGTATATTCTGTTCTCTATAAAAGGCGTAGGAACAAGGCGGCGGGCGCGTTAGGGTGTGGTGTGGGATACAGAAAGACAGAATCGTTAGTTCCTTCTTCTTCGACCAGACAGTAACCGCTGAAACGTACCTGAACATGTTGCAGAAGGAAGTATTTCCAAGTCTGTTAAATCCAGCAGGCACATTCCCGGAATGGTTTCAGCAAAACGGCGTCCCTTGATTGGACGCAGAGGACAAGTGGTGTGGCATCCAAGAAGCCCAGATCTCGCTCCGCTCGATTTTCATTTGTGGTGTCACCTGAAAGCTGTGGTGTACCAGGTCAAAATTCAAAGCATTCTCCATCTTAAAAAACGCATTGTGCAGGTGTGTCAGCAAATTCCAGCGAATGTGATCCATAAAGTGCTGTAAGAGTGGAGATTGCGTATTCATCTGTGTGTGCAGCACAATGGCGGACACTTTGAACATATTCTGTAATTGTATGTGCTTTTCTCCTATGGGTCCCGACTTACGGGACACCCTGTAGTAATCCCAGTCTTGAGCTTTGTATTCCATCTCTTTTAAATTTTTATTTATTTTATTACGCAACGGCACCGTAACAAATGAACCCCGTTCTGTGTTCCGAAGAAACGTTCTCTCGAACATACGTACGGTACGTATGTACGAGACATTTCAAGGGAGGAGGGATATACAAAAACTGCAAATATTCAGCAAATATTCTTTGTACGTATGGTTTCTAAATGAACCATATCTTCGATTTTTTAATGAACCATATCTTCGATTTATCATTTTTTTTAATGAACCATATATGTTTTTTTTTAATGAACCATTTTTTTAAATGAACCATATCTTCGATTTTTTTAATGAACCATATCTTCGATTTATCATTTTTTTTAATGAACCATATATGTTTTTTTTAATGAACCATTTTTTTAAATGAACCATATTCAGTACTACCAATTATTGTGTTATGTATTGTGTTTTAAATGAACCATATTCAGTACTACCAAGTATTGTGTTTTTAAATGAACCATATTCAGTACTACCAAATATTGTGTTTTAAATGAACCATATTCAGTACTACAAAGTATTGTGTTTTTAAATGAACCATATTCAGTACTACCAAATATTGTGTTTTAAATGAACCATATTCAGTACTACCAAATATTGTGTTTTAAATGAACCATATTCAGTACTACCAAGTCTTGTGTTTTAAATGAACCATATTCAGTACTACAAAGTATTGTGTTTTTAAATGAACCATATTCAGTACTACCATAACTTAGATTTATGTTTTTAATGAAATTTTTTTAATGAACCATATTCAGTACTACCAAATGAACCATATTCAGTACTACCATAACTTAGATTTATGTTTTTTTAATGAACCATTTTTTAATGAACCATATCTTCGATTTATGTTTTTTTTAATGAACCATATCTTCGATTTTATGGTTTCTAAATGTTATATTCTTTGTACGTATGGTTTCCAAATATTCTTTGTACATATGGTTTCTAAATGTTACTTCCATTAAAAAAATAATAATATTCTTTGTACATCTGCAAATATTCTTTGTACGTATGTACGAGAGAACGTTCCGAAGAAACGTTTTCTCGTACTATACGTACGCTATTCTCCCATCGCTCGACGTTACGTCATTTCCGTTTCTTCTATAAACAGATGTGCCTTCATTTCGGCAATGAAAACAACTTACCGAGTCAATGGCATGGCAACCCGCCCTTCGTTGTGGTAGCATGAGGTAACTTTCGGGATCAAATAAGAGAAATCCAGTTTTCTACCTGGGAAATATACGATCGTAATTTGTTTCCTCGGATTTAAAGAACCTTTCAACATCACTTACGTAAGATAAACACCAAAATAATGGAGAAAATTTATCCTATTGTTTGCGTCTCCTGTGAGTCGAACTGTTGTTATCCATTAAGCGGTTTCATTGCACTGTTAATGTGGAACAAAATGAGTGTGAAAGGACAAATCGTTGTGACAGTAAGCTTTCATAAGGGTACGTCACGTACAACGGCCGTTCCATAAAAACTGAAGTAAAATCACACAAAATTAAGAAATGTACGTACAGCAAACTATATGCTATTCTTTCTCAAAGTATCTCCCCTCGGATAATATTATGCAACGGTCCTTTCATTCAGTCTACCTTTCAAAGCATGTGGCGAAGGCATTTTGTGGAAGCTGCTTTAGCGACCCCTGTACAGCTTGAATAACGTCAGCATCTGTGTTAAACGTAGCGCCATGAAACCTCTCCTTCATTGTTGGGAACAACCGTAAATCGCAAGGGGCGAGATCAGGACCGTAGGCAGGCTGTAGCATGATTTCAGTACTGCATTTCGTAAGAAACTGTTGAACACAAGCGCATGGGTCGGGCGTTATCATAGTGTAGGGTCCACTTGCCCACCGGTTCCGGTCACTTAATCAATATGTGTCGTCGCAGACTCTTCAAGATTGAAATGTAATACTCAGCATTGACAGTAATTTGTGGAAGAACAGCATGCTGGTAGACTACACCTTTATGATCAAAGAAAATTATCATCATCATCTTCCCAGCCGATTTGGTTTGGCGGACTTTTTCGGAGGCTGCGAGCCTGTGTGTTTCCAGACACTCGCTGCGCGTTTCGTGATAGCGTCGAAATAGTGGACCCATGTTTCATCGGCAGTTATTACTGTGTTTAGAATGATTCATTTGTTTCCACTCATGACGCACCTGAATTCTGGTTAACAATTGTTCTCTCGTCAGGTGATGAGTTGCCCATCTGGAACATACACGATGCAGCAGTAATTTGTCGCGTAGAATGCGGAATGCCAACATTTTTGAGTTATTAATTGACGCCACTATGTCTTCACATGTCATTCCTCGATCTTCTTGCAGGATTGCCCAAACAGTGTTAACAATACGCTCCGTAACAACATTTTCAGGTCGACCAGGCCTAGGAGCGAGTTCTGCCGACGAACTCCCTTTTTTCGTTGACTCACCCAAAAATTTATCTGTGAAAGCTTTTTTTCATTAAATCAACTGTTTCCGGAGCCGTTTTACCCAAAAGAAAGCAAAATTTTATCGCACAACGCATTGCCCTTCTCACCTCCATAGCTGTATGGCGAAATGCAGACGTACCTTAAACAACTGCGCAATAACAAAACCAGAATCGTCTGCCACGGCTAATAACTGTTGCCATAGATACTTCCTTAATTCAGTTAGTCGTCTGCGTGGTTATTTCCCCCCCCCTTCCTCCTGTTGCCAACTGAGAAAAATTATTCTCAGTTTTTTTAGAACGGCCTTTGTATAAAGCATCAAAGCTACAATAATGTAGGTGTACATGTAAACAGAAACTCCTGATCTTGAAATGTAGGACATTTACTCTTTAGAAATTTTAGAGATTTATGTAGAGAAGTTGAGGAAGAGAGTGTCTGACCCCAGATCTTAAACAACCCTTAGAAGTAGGAAGCTAAGAGATTTGGGATAGAGTGAGTGCCCGACAGGAAAATCACGCGGATACGAAGTAGAAAGGGGAAAGAAAACGCCCTTACTTATAACCGAAGGGGGGGTATCCAGAGTCCGACGGCTTAACGTGCCCATCCGACGCACGATGGGTATTTAGTGATTCGAACATTCGTATCTGCCTGGTATCGATCCTGAGACTTTTCCGTGCCAGTTTCGAACGTTGACCATTAGAACATCCGCGACCCGACATTTACTATTTATTTTTCGCTCATTATTTATGGTTCGAGTACATAGGATTCGTGCCCAATTTCCGGCTGGCCTCACTCCATTTTCGTCTCATCGTCGGGCCTTCTATTTGAATTCGCGCCAACGAACAAACATCCCGTAATCGTTGTCCTAAAAATCCACTCCCTCTCTCCCTTTACCCTTGACTTATCTCGCAAGTGAGGTAAGGAGAAAAGGAGAAGATCTCATCGAACTGAAAAGTGGACATCTCTTCTACTATCGTGGGACAGATACTGGCAGAACTAGTGGTGTTGGATTTATAATAAACAAGAAACTGAAGGATAAAGTTGTAGAAGTTGAAAGTTCCTCTCACAGAGCTGCACGACTTGTTATCCAACTCTCGAAAAGATACCAGGCTCAGATTATTCAAACTTATGCACCCACCACAAGTCATCCTGAAGAAGAAATTGAAGAATTTTATGAGGAAATTTGTCATCTAAATAATAAAGGTAAGCAGCACTTGAAAATAATTATGGGAGATTTCAATGCAAAAATAGGGCAACGGCAACAGAATGAAACTTCAGTAGGTAAATTCGGTCATGGCAACAGAAACCAGCGTGGAAATACTCTCGTTGAGTTTGCAGAGGCAGAAGGGTTTTCATCTTGAACTCCTTCTTCAAGAAAAAGCCACACAGGAAATGGACATGGAGACATCCAAATGGGAAGACAAGTGAAATTGATTTTATTATGTGTAACAAAAAATTCGTCATAGAAGACTGCAGTGTGCTAAACAAGTTCAACACAGGTAGTGACCATAGATTGGTGAGATGTAAGATGCACCTCAACACTAAACTTGAACGTGGCAAGCTCATAAGACAAACAAAATCTATTGACATAACCAACCTTAAAAAAACACCATAATACCTTCAAGTTAGAACTGAAGAACAGGTTCTCTGCTTTAGAAGGCCTAACATCGGAAGAAGTGGACATCTCTGAAGTTAACAGAAAAGTAACCAAAGCTCTTATGGAAACAGCAACAAAATTAGCTGGGTCTAAGAACAAGTTGCATGTGAACAAATTATCAGGAAAAACCAAAATGTTGATGCAAAAAAGAAGAGATATGAGGACAACTAAAGAAGATGTGACTTCCAAAGTGGAATATATAGAGCTATGCAAGACAGTAAGAAAAAGTATCACTGAAGACGTAAGGAAATTCAACTGTGAACTAGTGAGGAAAGCAATTGAAAACAACCAAAGCCTAAAGATAGCAAAGGGACATCTCAGTAAGGAAGAAAACAGATTATGGCACTGAGAAAAGAAGATGGTTCTGTAACAAGAAATAGAGGCGAAATTTTGACAAGAGTGAAAGATTTCTACTCCACATTATATGAAAGGGATGATATATGCACTCCAGACATCATGAAAGATACCAGTACCAGAGTTCCTCCAGTCCTTCCAGCAGAAGTTGCACATGCAATCAAGAACATGAAGCGAGGAAAAGCTCCAGGAGAAGATGGAATTACTGTAGACATCATACAAGAAGCAAGTGGAGAAATCGAAACAGTACTCGCCCAAATTTTCACTCGATGCCTTAATGAAGGAAAGATTCCTGAGGATTGGAACACCGCTACAATGATCCTGCTACATAAGAAAGGTGACATTGAGGATCTCGGAAACTACAGACCTATCAGCCTCCTATCAGTAGTTTATAAAATCTTCACTAAAGTTCTTTCACACCGCTTGAAGGTAGCACTAGACATGGCTCAACCGAGAGAACAAGCTGGATTCAGGAGTGGCTACAGCACAATAGATCATATCCACGTGCTGAGAGAACTAATTGAAAGAGCAAGGGAATATGAACTTCCATTGTGCATGGCTTTTATCGATTATGAAAAAGCCTTTGATTCGGTGAAACCATCAGCAGTTACAATGGCTCTGAAAACCTGCGGTATTGAAGATGCATACATTAATATTATTAATAACATCTATGAAAATGCAAGTGCAAAGATTAGGCTGTTTGAAAATACAACACACGTAAAAATTGGAAAGGGAGTGAGACAAGGTGACACCATATCTCCGAAGCTCTTTAATGCCACATTGGAGGGTGTTTTTCAGTCGCTGAGCTGGGAAAACAAGGGGATAAAGATTAATGGAGATTATCTAACCCACCTTCGTTTTGCTGATGACATAGTCATTTTTGCAACTACCCCATCAGAGCTGCAGAGTATGATCCAGGAACTTGCTGATAAGAGTAAAGAAGTGGGATTAAAAATGAACTTTCAGAAGACAAAAGTGATGTTCAATGCTTTTACAAGAAATGAAGATTTATCGATTGATGGAGAAAAGCTGGAGATAACAGACACATACGTTTATCTTGGACAGCAGATATCAAGTGAGGGTCACATTGATGAAGAAATTAATCGGCGTACAAAACTTGCCTGGAGAGCTTTTGGAAGAAACAGCATAATTTTCAAGAGCAATATGCCATTATGTCTTAAAAGAAAAGTGTTTGATCAATGCATCCTTCCAGTGCTTACATATGGTGCAGAGACGTGGACCTTAACTAAAAGAGACATACAAAGGCTGCAGACAACTCAAAGAAGCATGGAGAGGTGCATGCTTGGTGTAACCAGGAGAGATAAGAAGAGGAACGCGTGGATCCGAAAAATGACAAGAGTGGAAGACATCATGATCAGAGTTAAATCCCTGAAATGGCAATGGGCTGGACATACTGCCAGAAGGACAGATCATCGATGGACAGCCGAAATTTTAGATTGGATTCCAAGGGACAGGAAAAGACCCAGAAGAAGACCACATAGGAGATGGGTGGATGAAATTCGAAAGTATGCAGGGGTGACATGGAGGAGACTGGCACAAGACAGACCGTTGTGGAGGAAACTTGGGGAGACCTTCGTCCAGCAGTGGATTGATAATGGTTGACAATGATGATGATGATGATGACTTAGGAACTGCTTCTCTCAGTGGAAATGAGTTCGGGCTCAATTTTAGGAGCCCGAGCCCGCCCGGGCCCGGCCCGCTTTCTTTGATTACATGTGTTTGCTGAGCCCAGGCCCGGATTCTTGGAAAAGTTTACTTATCAAGGCTTGCATTTATGCATTATACATTGGCCAAAAATATGGCCCAAGCAAGGATTAGTTTAAAAGCCATTAGTTTAAAAAGTTTAGTTCAGTTAATCCACTCCACAATATTAATGTTTTTAGAAATACTACGCATAAAGCCAAATGTTCTAAAATGTGGATTTGAAAATAAATAAATAATCAACGTGCCCTTCGACCGTATCAGGGGAATCAGTAATTTTGGTAAAAGCTGAAGAAAAGAAAATCGTTTAGAAACAAAACATTCCATTCGTTATTTCTTTTTGATTTTTAAATTTACTTTTAATTTGAATAAATTGCATTATAAAACGCACAACGCCGTACGAACAGTTGCAAGTGTTTGAAACTTGACTCTAGAAAACTAATCTTTGCAATATAATTTACATATATGCTAATTCGTAAAGGTAGTTTAGAGTGATGTAGTAGAATATAAAAAAAAAGCATGTAGGGAAATTTCCAAAATTAAAAAAATAAAGAACGTAAAAGCATTCCAGACCAGATTATTCTGCATTTTGTAATATTAACAAAGCTTTGCGCTTAATAGTATAATAATCACAATATTATCATATGTGTGTGCAGTTTCTAGATCAAGTTCATCATGAAAAGAGAGAGAGAGAGAGAGAGAGAGAGAGAGAGAGAGAGAGAGAGAGAGAGAGAATTGCATCTAATGCCTCAGCGCTTCAACTTGATCTCCTTTTCTATAAAACTCTACCTGCTGCACTAAAAACCAACGTCACCCCAAAAATCGCGGGAGTGAGGAAATTTAAAAAAATAAATAACAATACTTCTAACTGCACAATTTTGAAAATTAATACATCACTTTAAAGATAAGATTCTTGATTTTTAATAAAATACAAAAAAATGGGAATGTGATTTTTTCCCAAGTTTTCGGTACCAGACCTCCTTAAACTAATTCTTGTTTGGGCCATAGCTTTGGACAATGCATAATGCAAGTCTTGCTTGTAACGTACCAGGAGATGTGACGTACCTGCCAGAAGGACGCACACGACATAAAGGCAGATAGGAATCAGAATAAAACGTCCGCGTAGCTCAATTGGTAAAGCAACTTATTCCGGAATGAGGGGACCCGGGTTCGAATCCTGGCGCGGATAAAAATGACGGAGAAATTTACTTCGTTATATGCTAAGCAAAATTTATCTTGCAATGACAGCTAGCTTAGGAAATTGAAAATCCTTCCACCATTCCACCATGGTAACAAATCCACAATGAAATTCAACACGTATAATTCAACCGGGCTCAGAATTACACGTGTTGAATTAATTACAGTAATGAAATTCAAGACGTGTAATTCCGAGCCCGGGCCTAAGCTCATCTCTGTCTCTCAGACCAAATTTTGACTAGCCGCCGGATCGTACAAGCCCATCTGAAAACACACTGCCCTCGAAGCTATCAACTTTTGCCCGTTGGAACCACTTTCTACCTCGAGCCATACACAAGCCATAAAAAAACTATTTATGCCACTAAACTTCGCCACCTCGCGTACCCTGAAATCTGACCCTCTAAAGATCCCATCCGACATCATCCTCTTTAGGGTGACTCGTTGACACCCAAAAAAACAAAGAAATCGAAAGAGGTTCCCACATGTTTTCAGTATTCAAAATATTATTGAAATATTAATTTTATAAGTATTTACAAGGCAATAAAAACTAATAAAGTTAACGTCATTATCCAGTAGCCTATTACGTTAAAAGTTGTTATTAAACGTTATTAACAAGTATCACTTTTACATTCTTCGGAAAAACAACCTGCAGGTAAAGAAACCCCATTGCTTCTTATTAGCAGCTTACCAAACATATTTTTAGTTATTCCACTTGCTATAAATAATTTACTGAAAAAAATTAAAATGTCGCTAAGGAACGTCTGTGCCTCACTACCTCTCATTATCTCTCATTTAAGCGGGTGATTGCTCAAGCAAAGTCAACAGTGAAAGTCTCAGAGCCAAAAGCGTGAAAGTCGTTAGCACGAATTACTGCCCAACGTTACTCACCAAATGAAATCAAACTTTATATTGAGGAAACACCAAAACAAAAAAAAAAAAACAAAAAAAAAAAACCAAAAAAAAGAAACACCAGATTTGAGCAATGTACCGAACAAAATATCAGTTAAAGTACGCAGGTCCCAGCAAAACATCCTTGGAAAATCCTTCAACCGTTCAGTACTTTGGTTATTTCCTCGTTTATCTGAAATTGGGAGGTCTTTCCGTTTCATAAATCAAAGTAACTTTAGTAAATTTTCCTCTTCAGTGTGAAAACAAATAAAGTTTGTGCAACAGATGATCACTCGATAAGTTGCCATGAAAATAAATGACTCTGATAAAGTTGAATATTCCTAAATAAAAAATAAATAAACAGAAATTTAACAAACAAATAAAACAAGTTGTTAGCAAAATATCTTCATTAAATGGAATCCAGAAAATGTTTTCCTATTAAGTACAAAGAAAGCAAAAACACATGAAACAAATTATAAATCATTTGCTGATAAACCAAGTTTAATGTACAGCTGCCCCCACTTTAATGGAACGCGTCCAATGCAGTGCACGTGGCATGATACACTACGGCGCCTCCACGCGGAGCATTTATGAAACTGTTTGCCGTTAGCAGCAACTCGTGACAGAGATTTAACAACATCTAAAGATGACAGATCGCTTTAAAAAACGTTTTCCATCTTAAATTTGCAGCAGTGCTTTTGATTCATCTATTTGTTTGCGTAGATTTTTGCTTTGTCATCATATGACGTGAGTAAACCGTAAATTACTTCCTTTTTTACAGAACTTTGCATTTCTTAAAAAAATTGAATTTGACACTGCATCTAGATAGTAATTTTTCTTCTAAAAAACTGGATCTTTAAACAGTTCTTTGTTTTTCGAGAGAATATTTCTTGAAAGCTGGTTTCATTCCCATTCGGTGTAGCTGCTGTCCGCGCTGCACCCGGCGGTTACTCTGGATAATAGCTGGTGGTCACAATAATGTGACTTGACCGTGTATTATATCAGTTATAATTTTATGCTCAGTTCAGTAGAACAAACATTTTTCAAATCTGTGGAGGAATGAAAGGGTTATTCAGAAAAATTTGAAGACAAGAAAAGGGCTTCTTTAGTGGCAGAGTGGTACGAAGCAATGGTTTCTAATCGTTCGTCCTGAGTTGGTACCAATTTCGAATCTCTGCCTAAGTACAGATGATCCACCGACCCTAACACACAGGCCAATTACCCATCCCCGGAACCAGCAGCCCCAGATTAGGAATAGGTGACTGCTTCTATAACCCACTGAGGTGCTCACGGTGAACGTTAACTCCTCCGGCCTATTTTTGTCTGTAATATATTCAAATTTGCTCACTAGTATGAGGACTGAATGGAAAACGGGCACTATTTCAAACATATTCAAATGTTTACCACTGGATAACAATCAATAATACAAATTACCTTTTTTAATTATTTTTTAAATTAATTTAAAGATAATGTATGTATAAAAGCCATTCGGACTCCTTTTTGAGAATGTCCTGAAATTAACAAAAGACTGCGTCTATGATACAACATTTTTTTTTTTGAATGCCATCATTCAGAACTGACATATATTTCTCCAGTATCATGTGTTTGTGTATATTCTGTTCTCTATAAAAGGCGTAACAATTCTTTCTGTTTTCCCCCTATTAGCTCAAAGAGCATTCAAATTTGCACGTTTCTGTGAGCTTCTTCCTGTTTTAAGTTGAGGAGAGACAGTGATTTCAGTAAATCTGTAATCAAGCATGGAGGCAAAAGTCCGAACCAGCCTGTATTCCAACCTGGAATCATCTGATCCGTAGTCAAACGCGTTATCCGTTGCGCGACTGACCCGCAATCAGCGGCTTCTTTGTTTTGTATATATCTTATTATTATTTCTTTTTTGGGAACACTGAAGGCCGATCTTGCCATTGGTATTGAGCTGTTTAGAACAAAATCTTCATATCCATATTTCAAATATCTATACTTTATAGAATTGTACCACTCCAGCGTAGTCCCCGCCTGCATCTACTTCTTCAGTATCATGTATTTGTGTATATTCTGTTCTCTATAAAAGACGAGGGCAATTAGTTCTCCCCCCCTATTACCTTAAAAATCATTCAAATTCGCACGTTTCTGTGAGCTTTTTCCTGCTTTAAGTTGAAGAGAGACAGTGATTTCAGGTATTCTGTATTCAAGCATGGACGCCAAAAGCTCGAGCCACCCAAGATTCGAACCTGGAATCATCTTATCCGTAGTCAGACGCGTTATCCGTTCCGCCACTGACCCACGATCAACGACGTCTTTGTTTTGTAAATAAATTATTGTTATTTGTTTTTTGGATACATTGAAGGCAGATCTTGCCACTGCTATTGCGCTGTTTAGAACAAAATCTTCATATCCATATTTCAAATATCTATATTTTATAGAACTGTACCACTCTGGCGTAGTCTGCACCTGCATCTACCTCTTCAGTATCATGTGTTTGTGTGTATTCTGTTCTCTATAAAAGGCGTAGGCACTTCATTCTCCCCCACCCTCCTCCTATTACCTTAAAAATCATTCAAATTTGCACGTTTCTGTGAGCTTCCTGCTTCAAGTTGAAGAGAGGGAGTGATTTCAGGAAATCGGTAATCAAGCATATAGACAAAATGTCCGAGTCAGCCAGGATTCGAACCTGGAATCTTCTGATCCGTAGTCAGACGCGTTATCCGTTGCGCCACTGACCCGCGTTCAACGTCCACTCTGTATTGTATAAAAATTATTATTATTCCTTTTTTGGGAACACTGAAGGCCGATTTTGCCATTGGAATTGCGCTGTGTAGAACAAAATCTTCATATCCATATTTCAAATATCTATACTTTATAGAATTGTACCACTCCGGCGTAGTCATCTATTTCTTCAGAGTCATGTGTTTGTGTATATTCTGTTCTCTATAAAAGGCGTGGGCAATCAGTTCTCCCCCCCCCCACCCTGTTACCTTAAAAATCATTAAAATTTGCACGTTTCTGTGAGCTTCTTCCTGCTTTAAGTTTAAGAGAGACAGTGATTTCAGGTATTCTGTATTCAAGCATGGAGGCCAAAAGCCCGAGCCACCCAAGATTCGAACCTGGAATCATCTGATCCGTAGTCAAACGTGTCATCTCTTGAGCCACTGACCCACGATCAACGACCTCTTTATTTTGAAAATAAATTATTATTATTTGCCATAGGTCTTGTGCTGTTTAGAAAAAAATCTTCATATCCATTTTTCAAATATCTATATGTTATAGAATTGTACCACTACTGCGTAGTTCGCGCCTGTATCTACTTCTTCAGTATCATGTGTTTGTGTGTATTCTGTTCTGTATAAAAGGCGTAGGCACATTATTCTCCCCCCCCCCTCCTATTACCATAAAAATCATTCAAATTTGCACGTTATAACGAAGTGAATTTCTCCGTCATTTTTACCCGCGCCAGGATTAGAACCCGGGTCCCCTCATTCCGGAATAAGTTGCTCTACCAATTGAGCTACGCGGACGTTTTATTCTGATTCCTATCTGCCTTTATGTCGTGTGCGTCCTTCGGGCAGGTACGTCACATCTCCTGGTACGTTACAACGTTTCTGGCAGCTTCCTGCTTCAAGTTGAAGAGAGATAGTGATTTCAGGAAATCGGTATTCAAGCATGGAGGCAAAATGTCCGAGTCGGCCAGGATTCAAACCTGAAATCTTCTGATCCGCAGTCAGACGGGTTACCCGTTGTGCCACTGACCCACAAACAACGGCCTTTTTGTTTTGTATATTAATTATTATTATTTCTTTTTTGGGAACACTGCAGGCCGATCTTGCCATTGGTATTGCGCTGTTTAGAACAAAATCTTCATATTCACATTTAAAATATCTATACTTTATAGAATTGTACCACTCCTGCGTAGTCCGCGCCTGCATCTATATCTTCAGTATAATGTATTTGTGTATATTCTGTTCTCTATAAAAGGCGCAGGCATTGTACCACTCTGGCGTAGTCCGCGCCTGCATCTACTTCTTCAGTATCATGTATTTGTGTATATTGTGTTCTTTATAAAAGGCGTGGAAAATTCGTCCCCCACCCAATTACCTTAAAATCATTCAAATTTGCATGTTTCTGTGAGTATCTTTTTGCTTTAAGTTAAAGAGAGACAGTGATTTCAGGAAATCTGTGTTCAAACATGGAGGCCAAAAGTCCGAGTCAGCCAAGATTCGAACCTGGAATTATCTTATCCGTAGTCAAACGCGTTATCCGTTGCGACACTGACCCACGACCAACGACCTCTTTGTTTTGTAGCGAAATTATTATTATTTGCATTGCTATTGCGCTGTTTAGAAAAAAATCTTCGTATCCATTTTTCAAATATCTATATTTTATAACATTGTACCACTCCTGCGTAGTCCGCGCCTGCATCTACTTCTTCAGTATCATGTGTTTGTGTATATTATGTTCTCTATAAAAGGCGTATGAACTTCATTCTCTCTTTTCTCCCTTCCTATTACCTTAACAATCATTCAAATTTGCACGTTTCCTTCAGCTTCCTGCTTCAAGCTGAAGAGAGATAGTGTATTCAGGAAATCGGTAATCTAGCACGGAGGCAAAATGTCCGAGCCAGCTAGGTTTCGAACCTGGAATCTTCTGATGCGTAGTCAGACGCGTTATCCGTTGCGGCACTGACCCACGATCAACGACCACTCTGTATTGTATATAAATTATTATTATTTCTTTTTTGGGGACGCTGAAGGCCGATCTTGCCATTGGTATTGCGCTGTTTAGAACAAAATCTTCATATCCATATTTCAAATATCTATACTTTATAGAATTGTACCACTCCAGCGTAGTCCCCGCCTGCATCTACTTCTTCAGTATCATGTATTTGTGTATATTCTGTTCTCTATAAAAGACGAGGGCAATTAGTTCTCCCCCCCTATTACCTTAAAAATCATTCAAATTCGCACGTTTCTGTGAGCTTTTTCCTGCTTTAAGTTGAAGAGAGACAGTGATTTCAGGTATTCTGTATTCAAGCATGGACGCCAAAAGCTCGAGCCACCCAAGATTCGAACCTGGAATCATCTTATCCGTAGTCAGACGCGTTATCCGTTCCGCCACTGACCCACGATCAACGACGTCTTTGTTTTGTAAATAAATTATTGTTATTTGTTTTTTGGATACATTGAAGGCAGATCTTGCCACTGCTATTGCGCTGTTTAGAACAAAATCTTCATATCCATATTTCAAATATCTATATTTTATAGAACTGTACCACTCTGGCGTAGTCTGCACCTGCATCTACCTCTTCAGTATCATGTGTTTGTGTGTATTCTGTTCTCTATAAAAGGCGTAGGCACTTCATTTCTCCCCCACCCTCCTCCTATTACCTTAAAAATCATTCAAATTTGCACGTTTCTGTGAGCTTCCTGCTTCAAGTTGAAGAGAGGAGTGATTTCAGGAAATCGGTAATCAAGCATATAGACAAAATGTCCGAGTCAGCCAGGATTCGAACCTGGAATCTTCTGATCCGTAGTCAGACGCGTTATCCGTTGCGCCACTGACCCGCGTTCAACGTCCACTCTGTATTGTATAAAAATTATTATTATTCCTTTTTTGGGAACACTGAAGGCCGATTTTGCCATTGGAATTGCGCTGTGTAGAACAAAATCTTCATATCCATATTTCAAATATCTATACTTTATAGAATTGTACCACTCCGGCGTAGTCATCTATTTCTTCAGAGTCATGTGTTTGTGTATATTCTGTTCTCTATAAAAGGCGTGGGCAATCAGTTCTCCCCCCCCCCCACCCTGTTACCTTAAAAATCATTAAAATTTGCACGTTTCTGTGAGCTTCTTCCTGCTTTAAGTTTAAGAGAGACAGTGATTTCAGGTATTCTGTATTCAAGCATGGAGGCCAAAAGCCCGAGCCACCCAAGATTCGAACCTGGAATCATCTGATCCGTAGTCAAACGTGTCATCTCTTGAGCCACTGACCCACGATCAACGACCTCTTTATTTTGAAAATAAATTATTATTATTTGCCATAGGTCTTGTGCTGTTTAGAAAAAAATCTTCATATCCATTTTTCAAATATCTATATGTTATAGAATTGTACCACTACTGCGTAGTTCGCGCCTGTATCTACTTCTTCAGTATCATGTGTTTGTGTGTATTCTGTTCTGTATAAAAGGCGTAGGCACATTATTCTCCCCCCCCCCCCCTCCTATTACCATAAAAATCATTCAAATTTGCACGTTATAACGAAGTGAATTTCTCCGTCATTTTTACCCGCGCCAGGATTAGAACCCGGGTCCCCTCATTCCGGAATAAGTTGCTCTACCAATTGAGCTACGCGGACGTTTTATTCTGATTCCTATCTGCCTTTATGTCGTGTGCGTCCTTCGGGCAGGTACGTCACATCTCCTGGTACGTTACAACGTTTCTGGCAGCTTCCTGCTTCAAGTTGAAGAGAGATAGTGATTTCAGGAAATCGGTATTCAAGCATGGAGGCAAAATGTCCGAGTCGGCCAGGATTCAAACCTGAAATCTTCTGATCCGCAGTCAGACGGGTTACCCGTTGTGCCACTGACCCACAAACAACGGCCTTTTTGTTTTGTATATTAATTATTATTATTTCTTTTTTGGGAACACTGCAGGCCGATCTTGCCATTGGTATTGCGCTGTTTAGAACAAAATCTTCATATTCACATTTAAAATATCTATACTTTATAGAATTGTACCACTCCTGCGTAGTCCGCGCCTGCATCTATATCTTCAGTATAATGTATTTGTGTATATTCTGTTCTCTATAAAAGGCGCAGGCATTGTACCACTCTGGCGTAGTCCGCGCCTGCATCTACTTCTTCAGTATCATGTATTTGTGTATATTGTGTTCTTTATAAAAGGCGTGGAAAATTCGTCCCCCACCCAATTACCTTAAAATCATTCAAATTTGCATGTTTCTGTGAGTATCTTTTTGCTTTAAGTTAAAGAGAGACAGTGATTTCAGGAAATCTGTGTTCAAACATGGAGGCCAAAAGTCCGAGTCAGCCAAGATTCGAACCTGGAATTATCTTATCCGTAGTCAAACGCGTTATCCGTTGCGACACTGACCCACGACCAACGACCTCTTTGTTTTGTAGCGAAATTATTATTATTTGCATTGCTATTGCGCTGTTTAGAAAAAAATCTTCGTATCCATTTTTCAAATATCTATATTTTATAACATTGTACCACTCCTGCGTAGTCCGCGCCTGCATCTACTTCTTCAGTATCATGTGTTTGTGTATATTATGTTCTCTATAAAAGGCGTATGAACTTCATTCTCTCTTTTTCTCCCTTCCTATTACCTTAACAATCATTCAAATTTGCACGTTTCCTTCAGCTTCCTGCTTCAAGCTGAAGAGAGATAGTGTATTCAGGAAATCGGTAATCTAGCACGGAGGCAAAATGTCCGAGCCAGCTAGGTTTCGAACCTGGAATCTTCTGATGCGTAGTCAGACGCGTTATCCGTTGCGGCACTGACCCACGATCAACGACCACTCTGTATTGTATATAAATTATTATTATTTCTTTTTTGGGGACGCTGAAGGCCGATCTTGCCATTGGTATTGCGCTGTTTAGAACAAAATCTTCATATCCATATTTCAAATATCTATACTTTATAGAATTGTACCACTCCGGCGTAGTCCGCGCCTTCATCTACTTCTTCAGTATCATGTATTTGTGTATTATATTCTGTTCTCTATAAAAGGCGAAAGCAATTCGTCCCCCCAATATTACCTTAAAAGTCATTCAAATTTACACGTTTCTGTGAGCTTCTTCCTACTTTAAGTTGAAGACAGACAGTGATTTCAGGAAATCTGTATTCAAGTATGGAGGCCAGAAGCCCGAGCCAGCCAAATTTTGAACCTGGAATCATCTTATCCGTAGTCAAACGCGTCATCCGTTGAGCTACTGACGCACGATCAACGACCTCTTTGTTTTGTAAATAAATTATTATTATTTGCCATTGGTCTTGCGCTGTTTAGAAAAAATCTTCCTATCCATTTTTAAAATATCTATACTTTATAGAATTGTACCACTCCTGTGTAGTCCGCGCCTGCATCTACTTCTTCAGTATCATGTGTTTGTGTATATTATGTTCTCTGTAAAAGGCGTAACAATTCTTTCTTTTTTCCCCCTATTACCTCAAAAAGGATTCAAATTCGCACGTTTCTGTGAGCTTTCTCCTGCTTTAAGTTGAAGAGAGACAGTGATTTCAGGAAATCGGCAATCAAGCATGGAGGCAAAATGTCCGAGTCGGCCAGGATTCGAACCTGGAATCTTCTCATCCGTAGTCAGACGTGTTATGCGTTGCGCCACTGACCCACGATCAGCTACCACTTTGTATTTTATATAAATTATTATTATTTCTATTTTGGGAACATTGAAGGCCGATCTTGCCATTAGTGTTGCACTGTTTAGAACAAAATCTTCATATCCATATTTCAAATACCTATACTTTATAGAATTGTACCACTCCGGCGTAGTCCGCGCCTGCATCTACTTCTTCAGTATCATGTATTTGTGTATACCTTAAAAATCATTCAAATTCGCACGTTTCTATGAACTTTTTCTTGCTTTAAGTTAAAGAGAGACAGTGATTTCAGGAAATCTGTATTCAAGCATGGAGGCCAAAAGTCCGTGCCAGCCAAGATTCGAACCTGGAATCATCTGATCTGTAGTCAAACGCGTCATCCGTTGAGCTACTGACCCACGATCAACGACCTCTTTGTTTTGTAAATAAATTATTATTATTTGCCATTGGTATTGTGCTGTTTAGAAAAAAATCTTCATATCTATATTTCAAATAACTATACTTTATAGAAATGTACCACTCCGGTGTAGTCCGCGCCTGCAACTTCTTCTTCAGTATCATGTATTTGTGTATATTGTGTTCTCTATAAAAGGCGTGGGCAATTCGTCCCCCCCTATTACCTTAAAAATCATTCAAATTTGCAGGTTTCTTCCTGCTTTAAGTTGAAGAGAAACAGTGATTTCAGGAAAGCTGTGTTCAAACATGGAGGCCAAAACTCCGCGCCAGCCATGATTCGAACTCGGAATCGTCTTTTCCGTAGTCAAACGCGTTATGCATTGCGCAACTGACCCACGATCAACGGCATCTTTGTCTTGTAATGAAATTATTATTGTTTGCCATTGGTATTGCGCTGTTTAGAAAAAATCTTCACATCCGTATTTCAAATATCTATATTTTTTAGAACTGTACCACTTCTGCGTAGTCCGCGTCTGCATCTACTTCTTCAGTATGATGTGTTTGTGTATATTCTGTTCTCTATAAAAGGCGGAGGCACTTCATTCTCCTCCTTCCCCTCTACTATTACCTTAAAAATCATTTAAATTTGCACGTTTCTGTCAGCTTCCTGCTTTAAGTTAAAGAGAGGCAGTGATTTCAAGAAATCGGTAATCAAGCACTGAGGCAAAATGTCCGAGCCAGCCAGGATTCGAACCTGGAATCTTCTGATGCGTAGTCAGACGCATTATTCGTTGCGCCACTGACCCACGATCAACGACTTCTTTGTTTTGTATATAAATTATTATTATTTCTTTTTGGGAACACAGAAGGCCGATCTTGCCATTGGTATTGCGCTGTTTAGAACAAAATCTTCATATCCATATTTCATATATCTATACTTTATAAAATTGTACCACTCCGGCTTAGTCCGTGCCTGCATCTACTTCTTCAGTATCATGTATTTGTGTATATTCTGTTCTCTATAAAAGGTGTGGACAATTCGTTCCCCCCCTTATTACTTTAAAAATCATTCAAATTTGCACGTTTGTGTGAGCTTCTTTTTGCTTTAAGTTGAAGAGAGACAGTGATTTTAGGAAATGTGTATTCAAGCATGGAGGCCAAAAGCCCGAGCCACCCAAGATTCGAAACTGGAATCATCTGATTCGTAGTCAAACGCGTCATCCGTTGAGCCACTGACCCACGATCAACAACCTCTTTGTTTTGTAAATAAATTATTATTTTTGCCATTGGTCTTGCGCTGTTTAGAAAAAAATCTTCATATCCATTTTTCAAATATCTATATTTCATAGAATTGTACAACTCCTGCTTAGTCCGCGCCTGCATCTACTTCTTCAGTATCATGTGTTTATGTATATTCCGTTGTATATAAAAGGCGTAGCACTTCTTCCTTTTCCCCCCGTATTGCCTCAAAAAGCATTCAAATTTGCACGATCAACGGCCTCTTTGTTTTGTATATAAATTATTATTATTTCTTTTTTGGGAACACTGAAGACCGATGTTACCATTGGTATTGCGCTCTCATAATCTTCATATCCATATTTCAAATATCTATACTTCATAGAATTGTACCACTCCGGCGTAGTCTGCACCTGCATCAACTTCTTCAGTATCATGTATTTTTGTATATTCTGTTCTCTATAAAAGGCGTTGGCAATTCGTCCCCCCTGTTACCATAACAATCATTCAAATTTGCAGGTTTCTGTGAGTTTCTTCCTGCTCTAAGTTGACGAGAGACAGTGATTTCAGGAAATCTGTGTTCAAACATGGAGGCCAAAACTTCGAGCCAGCCAAGATTCGAACCTGGAATCATCTTATCCGTAGTCAAACGCGTTATCCGTTGCGCCACTGACCCAAGATCAACGACATCATTGTTTTGTAACGAAATTATTATTCTTTGCCATTGGTATTGCGCTGTTTAAAAAAAATCTTCATATCCATATTTCAAATATCTATATTTTGTAGAATTGTACCACTCCTGCATCAACTTCTTCAGTATCATGTGTTTGTGTATATTCTGTTCTCTATAAAAGGCGTAGGCACTCCTTCCACCCCACACACCCCTCCCCTCCGCTCCTATTACCTTAAAAATCATTCAAATTTGCACGTTTCTGCCAGCTTCCTGCTTAAGGGAGATAAGGATTTCAGGAAATCGGTAATCAAGCATGGAGACCAAAAGTCCGTGTCAGCCAGGATTCGAACCGGGAACCATCTGATCCGTAGTCAGACGGGTTATCCGTTGCGCCACTGACCCACGCTCAACAACCTTTGTTTTGTATATAAATTATTATTATTTGCCATTGGTATTGCGCTGTTTAAAAAAAATCTTCATATCCATATTTCAAATATCTATATTTTATAGAATTGTACCACTCCTGCATCTACTTCTTCAGTATCATGTGTTTGTGTATATTCTGTTCTCTATAGAAGGCGTAGCATTTCTTCCTGTTTCCCTCCGTATTGCCTTAAAAAGCATTCAAATTTGCACGTTTCTTTGTGCTTCTTCCTGTTCGAAGTTGAAAAGAGACAGTGATTTCAGGAAATCTGTAATCAAGCATGGAGGCCAAAAGTCCGAGCCAGCCAGGATTCGAACCTGGAATCTTCTGATCTGTAGTCCGACGCGTTATCCGTTGCGCCACTGACCCACGTTGAATGACGCCTTATTTTTGTAAATAAATTATTATTATTTGTTTTTTGGGTACATTGAAGGCAGATCTTGCCATTGGTATTGCGCTGTTTAGAACAAAATCTCCATCTCCATATTTCAAATATCTATACTTTTTAGAAATGTACCACTCCGGCGTAGTCCGCGCCTGCATCTACTTCTTCAGTATCAAGTGTTTTTGTATATTCTGTTCTCTATAAAAGGCGTAGCATTTCTTCCTCCCCCCCCCCCCGTATTGCCTCTAAAAGCATTCAAATTCGCACGTTTCTGCGATCTTCTTGTTTTAAGTTGAACAGAGACAGTGATTTCAGGAAATCGGTAATCAAGCATGGAGGCAAAAAGTCCGAGTTAGGCAGCATTCGAACCTGGAATCTTCTGATCCGTAGTCAGAGGCGTTATCCGTTGCGCCACACTGTAAAAAAAATCTGCGGAACGTTACACACAAAAAGAGGGGCAGATTAGCTGCCTCAACATTTTTGAAAACGTCATGAAAGAAATCCTGATAAACGTTCCACACATTTTTGAAGAAGTCTAAAACATTGTCCCGGGAGGATTTTGTGGAACGTTCCACAACAAGTAGAGGAACCTTTTCAACAAAAGTGATCAACCTTCCACACATTATTGAAACAGTCCGTCCCAGGGTTTCTGCATCATTATGAGGAATGTTCCACAATAAACATGAAAACATTTCGCAAAAGCGGAAAGCCCCCTGTGGAACCTTTTCAACAACTTTGAGGAACTTTACACATGCTACTGAAAAATCTTGAAACAGGCTGGCAACCTGATTTTGAGGAAAGTTCCACAGTAAACAGAAAAAAGTTCCAGAAACATTTGAAGGCTCCAGGGAACAGAAATGTGAAACATTTCTAACAAATCTGAACAAGGTTTTGCATAATACATCTGACAAATAATTCTCTATATAAGTGTTCCTGAAAATTTCGTTTGCACCAGGATAGATAATTTTTTACCTTTTCCAGAAATTACTTTTAGCATTTCAAAAATGAACTCCAATAAGGACAATTCATGGTGTACTAGTTAATTCTTGATAAACATGGGTGATGTAGTAACAGCCCCTATTGAAACTTATGCTTACTGAATGAAGAAAGATAAGGACAATTTCCTAATGAGTTTTCTCAGATTTCAAAAGAGAAGTTATAAGAATGAAATATTCATGAAGAAACACTGTTCTTAACAAATGTTAATTGTGTGTTACACATAGATACTACATCTTTTGTAGCGAATGCACCTGTACAAACAAATGCGTTCGAGGAATTCTACCTATGGCACATACAAAACCAATTTTCAGTTTACCCAAGCTTGACTGAAAAATCAATGATTTTTATATCCGAGACACTTTAAATTTATATGGTATGGTGACTTCTCAAGACATTATTTACTCACTGAACAAACGATACAAGATAGAACTTACCCTGTATCATGTGTTACACCCAGTTAGAACTTATATAACTTATCCTGTATTCCTTCGCACCCAGCTAGAACGTATATACCTGTAGTGATCATCAGAAGTAATGACTTAGTCATTTTTAACAAATGCCCAGTAATCAGCTTAATTGTAGGATGATGGCTTTCTTTGCTTGTTTCTTTTATTTTCGTTGAACACCTGCTGCAAGTTTGCATTTGTGAGTTTCGGTTCGTGCTTGCGTGGATGCCGACAGCCAGCAGCTCGTTACAGATAATTATGGGATCACGACCCTGGATTAGTTGGAATGACGTCGCAGTGATGTGCAGGAACTCGCTGTTTGTTGTTCTTACAAAAAGTGTTCGAAAAGAGTGCATGCATTACGATCACCGAAAAGGATTTTCACTGGAACATAAACTGTTTTGTGTTAAGTACCAAATGGATAACAATCCAGGGTAAGACTGTTTAAAATAGACCAAATAGAAAGTGCGGAGTCGTGATTTAATAACTCATTCATTCTATGTTTGTATTATCAGTGAACTTACATTAGCATTTTAGTTGTGTGATTATTCAAGAATAAATAACGATAAATTATTTCAGGAGTCTGTCGATTATGAGCATAGTTACCGTTGCCAATCATTTCTTAGTTTTAACTTACACCACCATTAATTTCATGTGCAATGTTTATACTCGAGGAGGGGAGGGGGACAACTTAATTTTGAAATATAATTGTGGGAATCACGTATCTAAACTCAGTATACGTTAATCAAACTTAAATGACATGGAAGCGAGACACCAAATATTTGCAGGGGAGGAAAAAATGAAGCAGAGAGATAGACAGACAGACATTGAATGAGAGAGAGACAGAGTGAGAAAGACAGACAGAGAGTGAGAGAGACAGACAACAGACAGATAGACAGACATTGAATGAGAGAGAGACAGGGAGACGGGCTGACAGACAGACAGGCAGACAGACAAAGAGAGAGGAAGAGAATAAACACTGCAGAAATCTACGACTTTCTTTCTCGAGAAGAGGAAGTTTAGGTTTCTTTATTACCTTAATAAAAACCTTCCGGCAAAATGATAAATAAGATAGCTTTAACTAATCTGCGTAGCGAAAATTTCCCATAGCAAACATTTTTGCGTATTGAATAATAACGATCCCTCTTAAATAAATTTGAATATACACTGACGGAAAAAAAAATCCCAACACCAAGAAGGGATTGTGTTAGATAAACGACAGTTGGTAGGCGGTGAGAGTACATCTGTAAGATGACGTCTATGAAAATTTTGCGCTCGGCGCATACGTGTGGCGCTAGTAGTCCCCCTCGGAACATGCAAAGCAGGTTTGCTGTAAATACGCGCTGTAATGTTCGTGAGCGTTAGTTATCGTTGAGATTCGACGTAGGGTGTTGATGTTAGTCAAGAATGCCTTTAAGAAGACGAAGAAGCCATTATCAACAGCTCACGGAGTTTGAACGAGGTCGTGTAATAGGGCTACGAGAAGGTGGATTTTCTTTCCGCAATACTGCAGAACGACGTGGCAGGAATATAGCCACTGTGCATGATTGTTGGCGGCGGTGGTCAAGGGAAGGTACTGCCTCAAGAAAACCGGGTTTCGGCCGGCCACGTGGCACTACTGCGAGGGAAGACCGCCGTGTACGGCGTATGGCCGTGGCGCATCGTACCGCGTCTTCGGCAGCAATTCAAGCTGCAGTTGCCACCACAGTGACACAACGAACTGTTACAAATCGGTTACTTGAAGGACAGCTCCCACCCAGACGCCCTATAGCGTGCATTCCACTTACTCCAAAACACTGCCGTTTGCGACGTCAGTGGTGTCAAGCTAGAGCTCATTGGAGGACGGAGTGGAGATCTGTTGTGTTTTCTGATGAAAGCCGGTTCTGCCTGGGTGCCAGTGATGGCCGTGTGTTGGTTCGAAGGAGGCCAGGTGAGCGCCTGCAACCAACTTGTCTGCGGCCGAGACACACCGGACCTACACCTGGAGTTATGGTCTGGGGAGCAATTTCCTATGACAGCAGGAGCACTCTCATGGTTATCCCACGCACCCTGACGGCACAGTTGTACGTCGGTCTGGTGATTCAACCTGTTGTGCTGCCATTCATGAACAGCATTCCAGGGGGTGTTTTCCAACAGGATAACGCTCGCCCGCATACCGCTGTTGTAACCCAACATGCTCTACAGAGTGTCGACATGTTGCCGTGGCCTGCTAGATCACCAGATCTTTCACCAATCGAGCACGTATGGGACATCATTGGACGACAACTCCAGCGTCACCCCCAACCAGCATTAACCGTCCCTGTATTGACCGACCAAGTGCAACAGGCATGGAACTCCATCCCACAAACTGACATCCAGCACCTGTACGACACAGTACATGAACGTTTGCATGCTTGCATTCAACATTCTGGCGGTTACACCGGTTATTAATGTACCAGCATTTCACATTTAAAATGGCTCTTCTCGCGCTTACAATAAGCTGTGATCCTGAAACCTTAATCGATTAAATATGTTACCTATACAAATGTATTGCCGCCATTTCATTCCTCTACAACTATTTTTTCATGGTGTTGGGATTTTTTTTTTCTGTCAGTGTATATATTTTTTTCCTGGTACATGTTTTAGTGATTGATTTTCAATGGAAAGTGGAATAACTGGTAAATTAATTACTTTATTCACCTCTTATACGCGCTCATATATAAAAATTACCTTATTTTTTTCTTAACACTGTTTTTAAAGTCACTGAACGGTTGGCCTCCATATATAGCCCAGATACAACTTTGATATTGTTCTTTTTATTTTTTTAATTTTAGTACCAGGTTTACACACAAATTGTTGAGTATATAATAGGGAGTCACAAAATGTGATGAAATGTAATTTCTTATTTCATGAATATGGAAAAGTTTAAGGTTTAAATAAGTTGAGGGGGGGGGGGGTTATAAACTGAAAAAAATATTATAACAGGTTAGTAAAATCATGCAATGCATTGATTATGATGCGCTTTCCAACATACCAGAAGTCGCGCGCAGACAAACTCTCCTCCCAACCCTGACTATTGATTCGTTCAGTACACCTCCGGAACAACATACTAAAGTTTTGTCGCAATAGAAGCATTTTAACTCAAGTTATTACTCCTCACGCTATGAGGATAATGGCTGTGAAATAAATCTTGCTCATGTGCCATGACCTTAGATACCATTTCGATGATATTAAAAATAATTAGTTCAGTATACCTCTGGACCAACATACTAAAGTTTTGTCGCGATAGAAGCATTTTTACTCAAGTTATGAGGATAATGGCTGTGGAATAAATCTCGCTCCTGTGCCCTGACCTTTGATCCCATTTCGATGATATTCAGCATAACCTGTTCAGTTTACTTCCGAAACAACATGATAAAGTTTTGTTGTAATCGAAGCATTTTTACGTAAGTTATGACGCATATGTGCGATGGAATGGATCCCGCCCCTATGTCCTGACCTTTGACCCCATTTCGCTTATTTTCAATAGGGTTCGTCCCCAGGTTATCCCCTACCCCATACTAAAATTTAATTGAAATTGAATAATTTTTACGCGAGTTATCGGGTGGACAGGCAGACGGACAAAGCTGGAGCATATACGTTTCTTCAACCTACGGTTGGAAAACGTTCAAATAAATTTTTGAGGGTCTTGCGCCCCAAAACTTAAAAAACTAACAATAAATATAGATAATTCTAGCAAAAATAATTTTGCTTTTGTTTTGCAAAGAGCGCGGCCCCGGTTGCACATAATATATCATAACACATTCACATATATCATAACACATTCATAAGCATATATCATAACACATTCATAATAGCAGTGTGTGTGTGTGTGTGTGTGTGTGTATGAAGGAAATTTGTATTTGAGTCATCTGGGGTGCATGTAGTTGAATAGCATGAACTTATGTTCCTTCTTCACACACATATCACACAGTGTATGAAGGAAATTTCGATTCGAATAATCTGTGAAGCAGTTGGGTGGCACGAACACTACTTTAAACAAGATAGTGGTAGAGCCCACCTCATTTTCAATTGAACTGGTGGGATCAGTGTTTGATGATACGGTGACTTCTGGCAGTGGCCACCATACCTTACTTTTGTTAGAAATTCTAAAAGGTTCGCGTGTTGATATCAAATGACGGATTCAACAAACGAAAGAGAATTCTTGAACTCACAGAACGAATGGTTGAAAGCATAAAGAGTACTTACCCCCTTTAAATAGATAATCCTTTATTCTTTAGTCAAATGAGTATATTCACATCACATCACACTGAACATCTAAGAACAATGTAGGTTGAAAACACAAGCTATCCAATTTTATATTGGTTTTTGGAACATCACATACGCAGTACGTTCACACATAACTACATCTTTTTATTTTCGGTTCTCACGGGAACAGTTTTTCTTTTCTCATGTCGAAGGTCAGCACTTCACGACTTCTTGCGTTTTAGTGAGAATGAGATTTTTCTTTCTTTTTTCAAATAGGTTCGCTTAACGCAGCAACTGTTCTTTTGTGTGGAACTTCTACGGACACAACGCACTCTTTCCAACAACTTTTACTTCGGACTTACCTTCAAATCGTACTATAACGTCGTTCCCGAAACTCCTGTTGTTCAGTCGATCTCGTATCAGACATTTTCATGCACATATGAAGTCGTCGCTTTCTTCCAAATTATTCTTTCAAATTTCTTTAGAGAGCACGACATACACACCACACCACAACCAGTTAGATATTCTTTGCCACAACAACAGACCATACCGCCATCATGCTGGAATCCATGAACGGTTATTAGTACATTTAGCCAAACTTTCTTAGCGGTACTAGCGTTTTTAGCTGTTAACATCATCTTGAATTTTGCTGAATATTACAGACACGTTTGCTGCAGTTACACATTTTTTATGGCAGCTGGTGTGGCTGACATAGCAAAAGCATTTGGTTGTTTCAGCAAAGTGATTCGTACGGCCAACAAAATTTCTGCTGTAGTAAGTACATTTCTGTCAGCAACAAAAAAGAACAAAAAAAGAAAAGAAAAAAAGAAAAATGCTCAAGTACCTGAATAAGCTAGCAAAATACAGCAAAATTGGTTTTGCTGCTCCAGCTTAGTTTGTTTTTTCAGTGCGAGCTTACGAAACAACTTTAGTTGTAATTTTTTTGCTTTCGTTAGGGAAAGGGGAACTACAGTTGACACGGTTTTAATCTTAAAGTGTATACTTAACGGGCATTTATTCCGTAACACTCAAACGTTTCAGGCGTCTTAATTTTTAGAAAACAAAAAGAACACGAGTAAACAGTCTCTTAGCGAGATCGTTTATACATTAGGCCTAACGATCAGCAATTTTGTTCGAACACGAAACGCCATTAATCTAAAGCTAGGGTGAGACATTTCACATTTGTATATAACATGAATTAATTTGTCTTTTGTTAACCTAAAGAAAAAGTACTAACCTTAATTTCAGAATCCACGACGCCACAATTCGGAATCCACGTCGCCACAAACCGCAACATGCGATGACCAGCAAAGCAAACACAGCTTTAGAATTTCACGGCGCATGCCCTAAATCTGAGACGCAGCAAGAGAACAGCGATAAAATTCCGAAACATTACACCGATATTGAAAACATTACACAATTCTTAGAAAAATACGCATGTACATTTAATCAAATTCCGAAACGTTACACGGAACCCCGAAACGTTACACGGAACTCTGAAACGTTACACAACCTCAGAAAAATTTGCGCATGCGCATTGAATAAATTGCGGGTATTGTGGAATGTTACACCAAACTCCGAAACATATTACACAAAGGCTAGAGTTTTTCCATGTTCCACAGAACTTTTAAAAAAAAATGTGTGAACTTATTAAAATAATCTAAAAAACGTTACACAGATTTCTAACAGTGCACTGGCCAACGTGCAGCGTGGGCTTCGTTCTGTATAAGCATAGTTTTCCTGAAATACTAAAGGCAGGTCCTGCCATTTGTATTTGCGTTATACATGTTAGAAAAATCTTTGTTTGCCAATATAAAAATACAAGCATGATGAGATATTTACACATGATAATTTACAGGATGCCGTCTTCCATAAGGAGTCATGTGGCAAAAAAACACAGGGAACCCCTTCCCCCCGTGTAAGTCAGAATCTTGATCACATTGGCAGATGAGAAGATTCGCCACATAATGAGAATACATTTTAACACAGATGTGATGAAATTCATATCGACAATAAAGTTCTTCTGAGGAGAGATCAGGATCGAATACCTCTAAGTACTGTAGTAGATAACGACAGATCTACTCAATATTTTACGGTTGTAGGAAGAAACCAGTTTGAATTGTATATGCTGAGTGAAGATGATGTGCGTTGATAGTACCTATCAACGCACATCATCTTCACTGTAAATAAATTGTAAATAATAATTATTACAATTGTTTTAAATAATTGTAATAATAATTATTATTATTAGGTGCTATAAAAAGAGAAAATTATGTTAGTAATCTGATTTAATGCATTTTTATCGTAAACCTGATGCAGTTTGAGACCCACCGGGCGTTGAATAGAGCAAGGGAATGGGGGCTTTTAGAGGCATCATAATCAATTCCTATCTTGTATTTTTTCAAAGTTTGAATTTCTGTATTTCGCAAAGTGATGTCAAATATTTTACTCAGAATGGTATGCATGTCTGTACTATTTGTATCACTTTCGCAAAACATTTTTTTAATTTTATTTTACCACGTCATGCTGTTATGCATGACGTAAGTATGAAGGTAAAATGCGAGCCCGCCAGAACTCGGACGCGTTATCCGTTGTGCCACTGGCTCGCGTTGCTCCCTTTTTGTTTTGTGTATATTTTTTTCCAGAAATACTGAAGGTGTGTTTTTTCCATTGGCATTTGCGTTGTTTAGAACCAAAACGCGTTATCCATTACGACCCTGGCTCTCTTTTAACTGGTTCGTTGTGTAAATGCATGGTTTTTTCATAAAACAATGAAAGCATATCCTGCCGTTAGTGTTAGCATTGTTTAGAACAAAATCTTTTAATATCCAAAGTTAAGTTCAAATATCTATATTTACAAAGTTGGGCCAAATATTTAACTCAGAATGGTGTGAATGCGATGCAAATTTTCCACCACTTCGCCAAAATAATCGTTTAATTTTATTTTACCACTTCATATATGCTGACTTTTCCTTTCCAGGACATCGATAGCATAGCGGCAAAACACGAGCCAGCCAGGATTCGAACGTGGAATCCTCTGATCCATAGCCTTACCCGTTGCGCCACTGACTCACACTCAAATGTCTCTTTGTTTCTGTACATACATTTCTTTTCATTGTGGAATACTGAAGGCAGATCTTGCCATTGGTATTTGCGTTGTTTGGAACAAAATCTTCATATCCGTATTTCAAATATCTAAATTTTATAGAATTGTGCCAAATATACCAATGATGTGTTATGAGTAACGTTTTCTGCTTCATCGAACGGATGGACGTTGTCGTATAAGGCGAGAAACATCGGAGAACAAATACTCTTCAGCCACTGCTGGAAGAAACACAAGCTGGTGGGGACAGCGTTATGGTCTGGGGAATGTTTTCGTGGCATTCTCTGGGTCCAGGCATACCTGTGGAAGACACTTTGGACCGAATTCGTTATGAGTCCATCCTTGCAGACCACGTACTCCCATACATGCTGATTGTCTCCCATGGGGCTGATGGGATCTTCCAGAACGACAATGCGACGTATTATACAGCTAGAAATGTCCGAGAGTGATTGGAAGAGCACGATGAAGACTTCAGAGTGCTTCCCCGGAATTAAACCCAATTGAGCATCTGTTGGACCACCTCGATCGTGTTGTTCGCTCTATGAATCCTCCACCACGCACTCTCCAGCAGCTGTCACATGCACTGCAGTCAGCATGGCTCCACATACCTGTGAAAACCTTCCAGCACCTTATTGAGTCACTCCCAGCCCGTCTTGCTGCTGTCATCCAGTGCGGTTACCTTGGATATTAGCTGGTGGTCGCAATAATGTGAGTCAACCGTGTACACACACACACACATACACACAGGGCGTTCAAAAAGTCTCTGCAGTGGGTGTCGTAGGTTATATAGAAATCACGTACATTAAATGTGTTACGAAAACGTATAATTTACTCACTTACTTACAGAAAGTGTTGAAACTGCCGTTCTTCACATAACCTAACACATGTTTTCAAACACATCTGCGAGAGTCAAAAAGTCCCTCCGTAGTAATGTTAAGGCAATTCCACTCATTTTTGATGGTGTTACAGTTTTTGAATTAAGTAACTTGTACGTTTAGTCCCAGTTTTTGCTGTTTTCTTGATAACATATCAAGCTTTAGAATATGTTTCACAGCAACGCCAATTTTTACCAGCTTCTGATGAGCTGAAAGTTTTTAAAATGCGAGTGTTGATTTCATGAGTGTTCCTTTCCTTCTGACGTACAATGATGAAATCAACTTCCAGAATTTGGAAGCTTTCAACTCATCACAAGCTTGTGAAAATAGATGTTGCTGTGAAACGTATTCTGGTTCCTTAATGAGACGAAACAACTTCCAGCATTCACTATTCCCCTTTTTTTATTTTCAACAAGAACATAATTGTTGGCTCAGACGCCTTTTTCAATCTTCTTAATATTGAATTCATCCATATTAATAAATAAGGAATTAACTCCGACACGACATGCAATGGAACGGGATGTTAGCACGTCAAACGAAAGCCTCTGAATGCTCAATGCGAAAGATGCGATGTGAAAAGTAACTCTCAGCCTTACAATGTGGCACGCGTGGTGTGATAGAGTGAATCACCAGAGAAGCAGGCGACAGACGTTTGCCTATATCTTTCTCTGAAAACAGACGCAAATAAAGTATCGTTTTATGATATGTTATCGCAGGTCAGTAGACATCTTTTTTGCTTTAAGAAAGAGACGGCAATATTTTTGTACGACAAATCCTTTTTCACTCCACTGGCACCAGCATCGGGCACAATTATTATTTTTTTTTTTTTGGAATGGAGGTTTAACGACCACCGTGATCAACTCAATGGGCTATAAGCAGTCTCCCGTCCCTAATTAAAGGTAACTGGTTCCAGGAAAGGGAGAGAGTCAGTGCCGTAAAACAAACACATCATCCATCCCTCACGGGATTCGAACCCGGACTCTTTTCGGACGAATGATCAGAGGCCATCGCTTAGACCATTGCTTCACCGGGGCACATAAGATTCAACAGGGCACATTTTTCTTTGAAATAGTTTTTGCTTTCCGAAACATAAAACGGGAATAAAACCGGGTCAGGAACCCATTGACCCGATCCGTTTGACCCGCGAGAAATTGTCGACCCGTGAACCGTTTCCATCTCTGTCTCGATCCCGGTCACTCACAAATTTGTGTTTTTATCGCAAAGAAAATATCTTGTGTACATTACTGGAATGGAGGAATAATATGATGGCATACACAACAAAATTGCAACAGTGTAGGGAAATTTTGGTGTGCTAGTGGGAGAATTTTTTTTTCTTTTTTGATTGAAGGTTTAACGCCCACCGTGAGTAACTCGATGTGCTATAAGCAGTCGCCCGTCCCTAATTTAGGGCCACTGGTTCCAGGGAAGGGACGGAGCCCGTGCCTTAAGACAAGCACAACATCCATGCCTCACCGGGATTCGAATCCGGACCCATCACGGACGAATGATCAGAAGTCATCGCTTAGACCACTGCGCCACCGGGACTGGGAGAATTTTCGTAGAAAAGCAATTTGGAGGGAATACACCAAATATTCAACCAGAGAGTTGTGCAAGAGGGCTCCCCCGTCACGCACTCACAAGGTATTATGCCTTGGGACTTTTTTATTAATGCTTCCACATGATGTCTGCTTCATTATTCCCTGCTATTATGTATTCATGTAAGTGTTTATTTTATTTTAATTTGCACTACTGTAGTTAACTAATTAAATCTTTCTAGTTCAATTGTTATGGATATAAATACACTGCTCGCCACCCAAGATGCAACACCAAGAAGGAAGCATCCGATTGGCCTGAAATTCGTAGCATGCGTCGCCCGCGGGGAGGACATGCAAACGATTAGCATTGCAGGGCATATGGAAATCATGTGCGCCCGGCACGCCACCGAGAATCACTATAAGAAGGGTGCACAGAAGGCGGGGTGTAAGTAGTGACGTGCCTGCCCCGCAGGACGCTTACGACATAAAGGCAGATAGCAGCAAGAACGAACGTCTGCGTAGCTCAATTGGTAGAGCGACTTGTTCCGGAATAAGTGGACTCTGGTTCGATTCCCGGCGTGGACCAAAAATGACGGAGAAATTTACTTCGTTATAGATGACATCTCTGTCTGTCCCTTCTGGTCGTCTGTCAAGTTCTTGGACACCCATCGCGCACTGACCTTTCGAAATTGCAATTTGTCATGCACAATATCATACGCTATACCGTAAGAAATGTTGAACTTCTGTGCCAAGGTGCGCAGATGAACCTCCAGTCACTCAGAATCACCTGTTCAATGCCTCTTACAGTGGCAAGTGATGACGAGATTGCAGGTCGACCGAACCGTGGCGAATCCGTAAGGTTGCTACGACCCTCTGCAAAGAAACTGCACCATCTGGAGATGCTGCTACGGTCCAGGCAATCGCCACCATACACTTCGACCATTTCTTCGTGAATTTCTGTTGGAATTTTCCGTTTAGCCCACAAAAATTGAACTACACCGCGTTGCTCTTCATTCGTAGACGACGCTAACGAACGCAACATCTTTGTTCCGTTGTTCACACTGTTTTCCACAACGGCGGCACCTGATCCAGCCAAACCGGTCTGTAGCGTGTTATTCAAACTTCTCTGCCAAACTACAGCCTGCTACGTGCAACCCGCAAAGAGAAAAAAATTGCTGGGCGTTTCTTTTCAATTTTCCCTCGTATATGCATATTAACATGTATATTTTTATATGATATGAGTTTTCACCCCAAAACGAATTTAGCGAGCATTTCTTTCGTTCCCGAACTCCTCGTTATAAATGGGTTCTACTGTATATATTCTTTGTCACTTCTAAAGTATGAAACCGTGTAATGGAGAAAGGGAACTTGTCGGAGTAAATCGGCACCAGCTGTCGAGACAGCAGACAGTTCACGATTCCTCATTTTACGGCACACTACAATCAGGGATCACAGAGAAAAGTTTCCAAGTACGCAAACCAGCGGCTGATGGGCCTAAGAAGTCATCTGCCCTATTATGTACCCATGTTGACTTGTCTTCATGGACATCTCTTCCTGTAGTGGGCACGGCGTGAGCTCCATGACTGAACTCTGGGCGACTAGAAAAGAGTCTTCTAGTCCTATGAATACAGATTCGAGCTGCAACAGCCCGATGAATCCAGATTCGAGATGTAACAGTCCGATGAATCCAGATTCAAGCTGCAACAGTCCGATGAATCCAGATTCGAGCTGCAACATTCTGATGAATCCAGATTCAAGCTGTAACAGTCCGATGAATCCACATTCGAGCTGCAACAGTCCGATGAATCCAGATTCGAGATGTAACAGTCCGATGAATCCAGATTCAAGCTGCAACAGTCCGATGAATCCAGATTCGAGCTTCAACATTCCGATGAATCCAGATTCGAGCTGTAACAGTCCGATAAATCCACATTCGAGCTGCAACAGTCCGATGAATCCAGATTCAAGCTGCAACAATTCGATGAATCCAGATTCAAGCTGCAAGAGTCCGATTAATCCAGATTCAAACTGCAACGGTCCGATGATTCCAGATTCAAGCTGCAACAGGTCGATGGAGTGGTCCGCGCTGAACGTCGTTCTGATAATGAACTACAACCATGCTGCATGATTGGACGGGAATTGCTTTCGAGGACATCACTGGATCCCTTCCCCCGGGGCCCAGCAAAACGGTTTATACGCCAAACTTGATTGAAAGAGTGCGGGAAACAACTGCCAATGACTGAAGTGCAAAATTTCAAATGATTTCAGGCGATCTATGCATTACTAACGAAGCCAGTCAGAAAACAATAACCTAGGATTTGGAGAAAACGAGGGTACAGATGAGGTTTGTTCCACATCTGTTGAAAGTGCAGATAACTCACAGAGGCAGCTAAAAGCAAGCCGAACTTCCTGAATTCGATTGTGCATTATTGTTTTCAATACGACCCCGAAACGAAGCTACAAAGTGCATAGTGGAAGCTAGAAAATTCTCTCAAAGCTAAAAAAGTTCCCCCAAAAATGTCAAAAACCAAAACAATGATCAGCATTTTCTACTATTATACTGTAGTTTTGTAATTGTGCTTATTGGCAAAAGTGTCATTACTAATTAAAGGTTCAATCGTGTTTACGTTGACTTTCTATGTAGATCTCTGGGCGTCTTAACACGATCTTATTGGATTCAAATAATACAATTGACTGTATAAATTATTTAATGTGATGAAGGTTAATATTAATATATACAATAAACATTAGACCATTCAATATGCATCTATTAAGTTCTCCATAGAATTTGAAAAGAATTATACCTTGCCGTTTCTAGATTTAATTTAAAGCGAGACCCTCATACTTAAACTTTTCAATAATCAGTGTATCAAAAACCCACTTCCTCTACCGTCATGATTCCATCTCGATCGGCTCATCCATCTAACCAAAAACTTACGTCCATCCAATTCCAAGTACGACGAGCGTTTAGCCACTCATCGACAGTAACAATACGGAATCAAGAAATAACCAAAATAAAAATGTCTGCATCTCATCATGGCTACTCTGATGGCATCGTTAATTTTGTCGTAAAGAAAATCTATCGCACGACAGATACTACTTTAATAAGAGATTGTAGACCAAATAAATATGTGAGATCACTACCATACATTCCCAACATTATTAATGTCATCAAAAAACGTTTGCGATCGTCACAATATAGATTTCGGTATACGAACACGTAATGTACTATCAGCAATAAAAAATGATAGAGACATTGTTCCTTTAGACAATCGGTATGGAGTTTATATCATTCCGTTGAAGACTATAGACATTCAAAATGAAGATCAAATTTATGTTGGATCTACACTTCGCTCCTTAAAAACTCGTTTAAAAGAGCATCAATGTAACATAAGGACAGGCTCATCAATGACTTCCTTATCACGGTTATCACACAACGAATCTCATTACCCATGCTGGAACGAAGCCAACATTCTCTCCACACTCTACTCAAAAGCATCAATCCTCCTAATGGAAAGCCTGTTTATTCACAAATATGGTGAAAAAAGTTGCAATGATGATACCCCTTGTCACATCCCTTTTCCTTCGGTAAACGGTGCATAATACGATTTAACGCAGAGAGACTGATACCAATATTTCCTTCATACAGAATATTTAATACACTCTTTGACATGTACTATATTTATCGATGTTATCAAATGTTTCATGAGATATGATGTCCATCACGCGCATGTGACGCTATCTTGAAATCACTTCTCATTATTATATTTAAATTCATACTCAGTTCCAATTTGCTACTAATATCTGAAGATGGGTCCGTTGCGGATCTGAAAGGTCTAATGTTTACTGTATATATTAATATTAACCTTCATCACATTAAATTATTTAAACAGTCAATTGTATTATTTGAATCCAATAAGATCGTGTTAAGACGGCCTACATAGAAAAATGTCACTGTTGTCTACTATCTTCATGTTCTGAAAAGTTTGTTCCAAGAAATGCGTTTTGGTGCCATGCCCCCTCTCTCCGGAGTAAGGTGCTCTCCCAACTAAGCTACACGGACATCATGTATCGCTGTAGATTTGTCATCTTGACACGTGCTTTACCTCTATAGTATGTCACAAGTGTTGATAAAAAGGCAGTTGGTTCCAGTGCGAAAAATCACTCAGTGGCAAAGTTTTTACTGTTCTGGAGTTTCTACTCAGCAAAGAAGTCAATGTACTGTCGCACCCACCGTATTCACCAGACTTATCCCCGTGAGGCCTCTTTTTGTTCTCAAAGCGCCTTATTTTGATGCTGTGGACAACTGTGACGGGAACATTGAAAAGAATACCAGATACGGCCTTCTTCAAGTAGCTTCGTGAACGTTACATGCAACGTGCGGACGCGGGAGAAAATTACTTTGAATAAACAAAGGTAGTTTACTTATCCATGGGAACAATATATATATATTTTTAGCATCTGTCTCGTTTTACAATAGCCGCATTGTGTACATGATCCCCCGAAAAAAAATTATCAATCGTAAAAAATGATGATCTCAACTTCCTCCTCCATTTTGAGATACTAAGAGGAGTTAATGCCTCCACAGCTAATTCTACCTGTTCGAAATTAACGCGAGGAACAACTTATTGTATCTTAAATTGTAATTATTGATGCAGTTGAACGCTCACATAAATAAAGGATAACAAAAGCGAGATACTGTTGCCTGTAAACTACGTATGTTACTGACTGGAAATGAAATATAACTTGTAGTTAAAGTGTGACTCACTAAAAATGGAAAGATATCAAACCCTTTTATCTTCTGGCGTGTACCACTAATTTAACCTTCCTTTTGAATTTCAGTTTCAAATATTTATTTCGTTACTTCTCGGTTAAAGATTTTCTTACTGAACGACATATTACTTCCCCGAACAGCTTGTACTTTTTGGCAACACTGACAGTGAGTCAGGAGAAAATAAACAGACTACGTTGAGTGGATGTGGCTGAATGGAGTAGTGGAGAGATGAAAAGCTGGTTATGGACGAATAACGTGTATATAACTATATGGTGGACATTTCTGTATATACATATATGAGACTTATATTAAGAAGCATTTTAATGAATTATGACCTGAGAATAGTCAGCTGAAGTGTATGGGATGCTGAAACTTCGATTCGTGAAGAATAAACAATCGAAGTTTATGTAAGTGCCGATTCCTTTTAATCTGGCCGTTTAATTCATGAAGTTATCTCTAGTGTGAGATATACACAAAACAGCCAAAACATTATGACCACTTACCTACCATGATGTTGGTCCTTCACGTTCCTCCAAAGCAGCTCTTACCAGGCAAGACATGTAAGCTACAAGATTTCTAAAGGTGTATTATGGTATCTGGTACTAACACGTTACCAGCAAATCCTTTAACTCTTGTATGTTACATGGTCGAGCCGACGTAGATCGGATTTGCTGTTCCAACACAAAGCACAGATGCTCGATTGGATTATTGTCTGGGATATTCGGAGGTCAAGGCAATACATGGAAGTCCTCCTCATGTTCCTCAAACAATTCTCGAACAATCCAGGCAGTGTGGCATGACGCATTATCCTTATGATCGAAGGCACTGTTAGAGGGGGATGCCGTTGCCATGAAAGGATGTTCCTGGTCTGCAATGATGTTTAGGGTAGGTTGTAGACGTCACAGTTTCTTGCACATGAAAGAGTGGACCCAGTGTTACCGCGCAGAACATTGCTCAAAGCATTACATATCCTCCATCGGCTTGTTTCGTCTTAAGGTGCATCCTGGTGCCACCATTGCCCCAGCTAAACGACGCACGTTTATTCGGCCGTCCACATCACGCAACAGCAAACGAGATTCATCGGAACAGACGATCTTCTTCCTATCATTCAGGTTTCAGTTTTGATGCTGGTTTGTAGGCGCTTTCAACGGTGAACCGAGGTTAGCATGGGCACTCGGAGCGACCTGTGGCTACGCAGCCTCATTTTCAGCAGGGTTCGATGTACTGTGTGCTATGATAAATTACTCCTGTGTGTGTGAACTAAGGTTAGCATGGGCACTCGGAGCGGCCTGTGGCTACGCAGTCTCATTTTCAGCAGGGTTCGATGTACTGTGTGTTGTGATATATTACTCTTGTGAGTGTGTGAACTGAGGTTAGCATGGGCACTCGGAGCGGCCTGTGGCTACGCAGCCTCATTTTCAGCAGGGTTCGATGTACTGTGTGTTGTGATATATTACTCTTGTGTGTGTGAACTGAGGTTAGCATGGGCACTCGGAGCGGCCTGTGGCTACGCAGCCTCATTTTCAGCAGGGTTCGATGTACTGTGTGTTGTGATACATTACTCTTGTGTGTGTGAACTGAGGTTAGCATGGACACTCGGAGCGGCCTGTGGCTACGCAGCCTCATTTTCAGCAGGATTCGATGTACTGTGTGTTGTGATACATTACTCTTGTGTGTGTGAACTGAGGTTAGCATGGGCATTCGGGGGCGACCTGTGGCTACGCAGCCCCATTTTCAGTAGGGTTCGATGTATTGTGTATTGTGGCACATTTCTCCAGTCACCAGCATTCAAATTACCAGCAAGTTGCGCCACAGTAAACCTTCTGTTTGCTCGTACCGTACTGGATAGCCTTCGCTCTCCTCTAGCATCGATGAGCAGCGGTTGGCCGACACCTTGCCGGAGGTCCGTGTTTTTTTCCTCCTCGGATCACTTTTTTAAGGTACCAACCACGGCTGACCGTGACACACAGCAAGCCTTTCCTTCTGGGAAATGCTTTGACCCAGTCGTCTGGGTATTACAATTTGACCTTTGTCAAAGCCCTCTGCCTTTCCCATCTGAAGAACAAGAATAAAACTGATTAACAGAGCTTAATGTCAGGTTTTCGTTTACCGGCAGTTGCTTCGATTACAGACGCGCTGGGCATAATATTTTGGATCTTTGTTTCACCTTTAACGAATTAATTAAGGACATTAGTTTATTTAATTCGTCAAAGAATTAGATCAAAACGCTAATTATTTAAGTCCTCAGTAACTTCAACTACTAAACACAACGTTCTAGTAATAAAGCACCACAATCTTTTTCCGGATTTGCCAAAGATTTACAACATCCATAATGCATGCAAGCAGTGGGTCTGCAAGTCGTTTAAGAAGCAAGGTTACGTTGTTAAACCTGCATTTTGTTTTTTCCAACTTGGCGTTAAATCCCAGTTCAAATTATTTCTTTTCGAATGCTAAGTGAGACCAGAGGAGGGACTGGTCTCACTTAGCATTCGAAAAGGATGGGCCGTAACTAGGTCCCAGAGCCGGAGGATGGACTCATCCTGAGATGCTCTTTGTTCAACGACAAACTATATCCATCCACGAATAGAGATGCATGTTTTGCTTTGCATTTTCGTTCTTTTTGTTAATTTACTTCACTAGCAAACAATTTCTCAATGCCGAAAAGTAAGAAAAACACATAAATTCAAAATATTAAAAACGGAAAGAGGGCGGGTCAGCCTGACTCTCTTGAAATAAAAATAAATAAATCGCATTATCAGAATTTGTTTGACGTTGGCTGAATTGCAAGGTCATCATTATCGCTGGAGGAAACATAACTTCAAACTACCATGAAAAGAACTTTTTGTTGTTGTTTGTTGGCTCTTCTGGTTCCTTTCCGTAGGTACACACAGTGGTATCGAGGAGTTATTGATGCCGAATACCGGCTCTTTCATCTTTATCTTTAATCGAGCATTTTCCTTCGCTGGTTCTCGGAGACAGCCTCTTCTTACCGAGGTCAACAGTAGAAACTCCCTTCCCCACTCAAAAACGAATCTTCAGATTCCCGTCGATAAACACTTTGTCTCCTATAAATGCGTCGCAAAACCACTCTGACTGACAGCAAAACAATGAGCAAGAAGTTAAAAGCTTTCTCTCTGTCTCGCACAAAGATTTCTTTTCAGCTCTGTTTTACATGCCTGGAGCACCCAGCAAAAACACAAGTGCTGGGAAACTGCTGGCCACCAACCTGCAGTGATGGGTCACTGCCGGCTGCAATCTGCTGCTCACGGCCCGGTAGCTGTCCGTTGGTGCCAGCGCTGTCAGTTGGCGAGCCATTAATGGCCCTGCAGCATCGCCGTGAATTGTGGGCCTCCAAGCAAGTGTCACTAGTGGTCCGTGGCTGGCAACTAATGCAACCCCAACAGCAGGTGGAAGCAACGGGACTGCGCATGCGCAGAAGCAACATCTCTCATGGTACCAGTTAGTTGAAGACAACGCTATCGCCATCGTGTTATTTTAGTGGATGGTAAGAAAAAACATCCATATGTAGAGAGGCGAATTGATTTCCTAATGAAATTCCACGTCAACGAAGGTATCAGATTAAGCCATGAAATACTAGATTACAGCCATGATATACACCCACTCCATACCCATGAATAACAATTCATGGAATGGGGACAAAAAAAAATTTGAAACCGCTTGAAACAAATGTCCTGGAAAAACATTAAAAAATCGTTTGTTGGAAATAAAAAAAGAAGAATTATACGCGTACAAAACTTATAAATTATTTGAAAGAAAAAAAAAGAAACGCTATGTGGATATAATGTACTCATCCAATGGTTGAATACACAAGACTGGGAGGAATTCGCTTCTAAAAATAACGAGAAGTAAAATAAAATATATTTCCTCTTCAGAGGAAATGTAGCTTCGGACAACGGAAAAAAAGATGCAACGTCAAAAATGTAACAGAATGTGACATGACCTCGGGTAAATATTTATTAATTCAACAATCGCCTTTCAAGATGACAAGGACAGTACAAAACTTTGGAAAGCGACTTTAAGTTGATACACTCCTTGAAAATGAGTGAAGAACCCTTAAGGTAAAAAAAAAAAAAAAACTATCGTTACGTTGAAAAAACAAATTTATGAATTATATTAAACTGACTTTTACGAAAAATACCTCGCAATATTGTAAAATGAAAGAGAGAACCATTCGATTACACATTCTGCACGAAATAGACAGCTTCAAGCACACGCTCGTGCGTGGCAAATTAGTCCGGTCGGTAGTGAGCTCGCCGACCGCCCTGGTTCGTATCCTACCAGATCCGAACGGGCGTTTTTCCGGTCTGTTGAGAAAATTTCTCCAGCGCAGTCCTATAATTCACAAGTTTCGTAAGGGGAGGGGAGGGGGTTGTAGCTTTGGGAAACAGCGATTACCGTTTTTTTTTTTCCGTTGAGAAAATTTCCCCAGATTTTTCAGAGTCGGGGATCCTTATATATATATCATCATCATCATCATTGTCAACCATTATCAATCCACTGCTGGACGAAGGTCTCCCCAAGTTTCCTCCACAACGGTCTGTCTTGTGCCAGTCTCCTCCATGTCACCCCTGCATACTTTCGAATTTCATCCACCCATCTCCCATGTGGTCTTCTTCTGGGTCTTTTCCTGTCCCTTTTAATCCAATCTAAAATTTCGGCTGTCCATCGATGATCTGTCCTTCTGGCAGTATGTCCAGCCCATTGCCATTTCAGGGATTTAACTCTGATCATGATGTCTTCCACTCTTGTCATTTTTCGGATCCACGAGTTCCTCTTCTTATCTCTCCTGGTTACACCAAGCATGCACCTCTCCATGCAGCTTTGAGTTGTCTGCAGCCTTTGTATGTCTCTTTTAGTTAAGGTCCACGTCTCTGCACCATACGTAAGCACTGGAAGGATGCATTGATCAAACACTTTTCTTTTAAGACATAATGGCATATTGCTCTTGAAAATTATGCTGTTTCTTCCAAAAGCTCTCCAGGCAAGTTTTGTACGCCGATTAATTTCTTCATCAATGTGACCCTCACTTGATATCTGCTGTCCAAGATAAACGTACGTGTCGGTTATCTCCAGCTTTTCTCCATCAATCGATAAATCTTCATTTCTTGTAAAAGCATTGAACATCACTTTTGTCTTCTGAAAGTTCATTTTTAATCCGACTTCTTTACTCTTGTCAGCAAGTTCCTGGATCATACTCTGCAGCTCTGATGGGGTAGTTGCAAAAATGACTACGTCATCAGCAAAACGAAGGTGGGTTAGATAATCTCCATTAATCTTTATCCCCTTGTTTTCCCAGCTCAGTGACTGAAAAACACCCTCCAATGTGGCATTAAAGAGCTTCGGAGATATGGTGTCACCTTGTCTCACTCCCTTTCCAATTTTTATGTGTGTTGTATTTTCAAACAGCCGAATCTTTGCACTGGCATTTTCATAGATGTTATTAATAATATTAATGTATGCATCTTCAATACCGCAGGTTTTCAGAGCCATTGTAACTGCTGATGGTTTCACCGAATCAAAGGCTTTTCCATAATCGATAAAAGCCATGCACAATGGAAGTTCATATTCCCTCGCTGTTTCAATTAGTTCTCTCAGCACATGGATATGATCTATTGTGCTGTAGCCACTCCTGAATCCAGCTGGTTCTCTCGGTTGAGCCATGTCCAGTGTTACCTTCAAGCGGTGTGAAAGAACTTTAGTGAAGATTTTATAAACTACTGATAGGAGGCTGATAGGTCTGTAGTTTCCGAGATCCTCAATGTCATCTTTCTTATGTAGCAGGATCATTGTAGCGGTGTTCCAATCCTCAGGAATCTTTCCTTCATTAAGGCATCGAGTGAAAATTTGGGCGAGTACTGTTTCGATTTCTCCACTTGCTTCTTGTATGATGTCTACAGTAATTCCATCTTCTCCTGGAGCTTTTCCCCGCTTCATGTTCTTGATTGCATGTGCAACTTCTGCAGGAAGGACTGGAGGAACTCTGGTACTGGTATCTTTCATGATGTCTGGAGTGCATGTATCATCCCTTTCATATAATTTGAAGTAGAAATCTTTCACTCTTGTCAAAATTTCGCCTCTATTTCTTGTTACAGAACCATCTTTTCTCAGTGCCATAATCTGTTTTCTTCCCTTACTGAGATGTCCCTTTGCTATCTTTAGGCTTTGGTTGTTTTCAATTGCTTTCCTCACTAGTTCACAGTTGAATTTTCTTACGTCTTCAGTGATACTTTTTCGTACTATCTTGCATAGCTCTATATATTCCACTTTGGAAGTCACATCTTCTTTAGTTGTCCTCATCTCTCTTCTTTTTTGCATCAACATTTTCGTTTTTCCTGATAATTTATTTACATGCAACTTGTTCTTAGACCCAGCTAATTTTGTTGCTGTTTCCATAAGAGCTTTGGTTACTTTTCTGTTAACTTCAGAAATGTCCACTTCTTCCGATGTTAGGCCTTCTAAAGCAGAGAACCTGTTCTTCAGTTCCAACTTGAAGGTATTATGGTGTTTTTTAAGGTTGGTTATGTCAATAGATTTTGTTTGTCTTATGAGCTTGCCACGTTCAAGTTTAGTGTTGAGGTGCATCTTACATCTCACCAATCTATGGTCACTACCTGTGTTGAACTTGTTTAGCACACTGCAGTCTTCTATGACAAATTTTTTGTTACACATAATAAAATCAATTTCACTTGTCGTCCCATTTGGATGTCTCCATGTCCATTTCCTGTGTGGCTTTTTCTTGAAGAAGGAGTTCAAGATGAAAAACCCTTCTGCCTCTGCAAACTCAACGAGAGTATTTCCACGCTGGTTTCTGTTGCCGTGACCGAATTTACCTACTGAAGTTTCATTCTGTTGCCGTTGCCCTATTTTTGCATTGAAATCTCCCATAATTATTTTCAAGTGCTGCTTACCTTTATTATTTAGATGACAAATTTCCTCATAAAATTCTTCAATTTCTTCTTCAGGATGACTTGTGGTGGGTGCATAAGTTTGAATAATCTGAGCCTGAATCTTCTCGATAGTTGGATAACGAGTCGTGCAGCTCTGTCAGAGGAACTTTCAACTTCTACCACTTTATCCTTCAGTTTCTTGTTTATTATAAATCCAACACCACTAGTTCTGCCAGTATCTGTCCCACGATAGTAGAAGAGATGTCCACTTTTCAGTTCGATGAGATCTTCTCCTTTTCTCCTTACCTCACTTAGCCCCACGATGTCCCACTTGATCCTTTGTAGTTCCTCTTCCAATTCAAGAAGCCTTGAATCAGAAGATAGGGAGCGTCCATTGTTCGTTGCCAAGGTCAGCATCAGATGGCAGCCTAGTCCGGTCCTCCGGAGATTCTTAGCACCCTCTGCCTTCATGTCGCACTGGCCGCTGCTTTGGCCAGGTACATTCCAGCTGCCGGAGACTGAGGGCCAAGATTTAAGTTGTGGAGTCATTTTGGAGGGGTTTGGCCATAACTCACCACGCTGGCCAAGCGGGTTGGTGAGTGTGGGATAGAATTTCCTCTAATCCCGATGGTATAGTTATACCACTATGGGCGGTCGTCAGAGTCCCTTTAGTGGGAACAGGATGCACCACGAGAAGGCGGGGTTGACATTTGTCAAGGAGAGGCTGTGATGTTACGCATCACCTGACCTTACATCCCATATATATATATATATATATATATATATATATATTTCTATCCCACACTCACCAACCCGCTTGGCCAGCGTGGTGAGTTATGGCCAAACCCCTCCAAAATGACTCCACAACTTAAATCTTGGCCCTCGGTCTCCGGCAGCTGGAATGTACCTGGCCAAGGCAGCGGCCAGTCCGACATGAAGGCAGAGGGTGCTAAGAATCCCGGAGGACCGGACTAGGCTGCCATCTGATGCTGACCTTGGCTACGTATAATGGACGCTCCCTATCTTCTGATTGAAGGCTTCTTGAATTGGAAGAGGAACTACAAAGGATCAAGTGGGACATCATCGGGCTAAGTGAGGTAAGGAGAAAAGGAGAAGATCTCATTGAACTGAAAAGTGGACATCTCTTCTACTATCGTGGGACAGATACTGGCAGAACTAGTGGTGTTGGATTTATAATAAACAAGAAACTGAAGGATAAAGTTGTAGAAGTTGAAAGTTCCTCTGACAGAGCTGCACGACTCGTTATCAAACTCTCGAGAAGATACCAGGCTCAGATAATTCAAACTTATGCCCCCACCACAAGTCATCCTGAAGAAGATATTAAAGAATTTTATGAGGAAATTCGTCATCTAAATAATAAAGGTAAGCAGCATTTGAAGATAATTATGGGAGATTTCAATGCAAAAATAGGGCAACGGCAACAGAATGAAACTTCAGTAGGTAAATTCGGTCATGGCAACAGAAACCAGCGTGGAAATACTCTCGTTGAGTTTGCAGAGCCAGAAGGGTTTTTCATCTTGAACTCCTTTTTCAAGAAAAAGCCACACAGGAAATCGGCATGGAGACATCCAAATGGAACGACAAGTGAAATTAATTTTATTATGTGTAACAAAAAATTCGTCATAGAAGACTGTAGTGTGCTAAACAAGTTCAACACAGGTAGTGACCATAGATTGGTGAGATGTAAGATGCATCTCAACACTAAACTTGAACGTGGCAAGCTCATAAGAAAAACAAAATATATTGGCATAACCAACCTTAAAAAACAACATAATACCTTCAAGTTGGAATTAAAGAACAGATTCTCCGCTTTAGAAGGCCTAACGTCGGAAGAAGTGGATATTTCTGAAGTTAACAAAAAAGTAACCAAAGCTCTTATGGAAACAGCAACAAAATTAGCTGGGTCTAAGAACAAGTTGCATGTGAACAAATGATCAGGAAAAACCAAAATGTTGATGCAAAAAAGAAGAGAGATGACGACAACTAAAGAAGATGTGACTTCCAAAGTGGAATATATAGAGCTATGCAAGACAGTACGAAAAAGTATCACTGAAGACGTAAGAAAATTCAACTGTGAACTAGTGAGGAAAGCAATTGAAAACAACCAAAGCCTAAAGATAGCAAAGGGACATCTCAGTAAGGGAAGAAAACAGATTATGTCACTGAGAAAAGAAGATGGTTCTGTAAAAAGAAACAGAGGTGAAATTTTGACAAGAGTGAAAGATTTCTACTCCAAATTATATGAAAGGGATGATACATGTACTCCAGGCATCATGAAAGGTACCAGAGTTCTTCCAGTCCTCCCAGCAGAAGTCGCACATGCAATCAAGAACATGAAGTGGGGAAAAGCTCCAGGAGAAGATGGAATTACTGTAGACATCATACAAGAAGCAAGTGGAGAAATCGAAACAGTACTCGCCCAAATTTTCACTCGATGCCTTAATGAAGGGAAGATTCCTGAGGATTGGAACAACGCTACAATGATCCTGCTACATAAAAAAGGTGACATTGAAGATCTCAGGAACTACAGACCTATCAGCCTTCTATCAGTGGTTTATAAAATCTTCCCTAAAGTTCTTTCACACCGCTTGAAAGTAACACTGGACATGGCTCAACCGAGAGAACAAGCTGGATTCAGGAGTGGCTACAGCACAATAGAATCACATCCACGTACTGAGAGAACTAATTGAAAGAGCGAGGGAATATGAACTTCCATTTTGCATGGCTTTTTATCGATTATGGAAAAGCCTTTGATTCGGTGAAACCATCAGCAGTTACAATGGCTCTGAAATCCTGCGGTATTGAAGATGCATACATTAATATTATTAATAACATCTATGAAAATGCAAGTGCAAAGATTCGGCTGTTTGAGAATACAGCACACATAAAAGTAGGAAAGGGAGTGAGACAAGGTGACACCATATCTCCGAAGCTCTTTAATGCTACATTGGAGGGTGTCTTTCTGTCGCTGAGCTGGGAAAACAAGGGGATAAAGATTAATGAAGATTATCTAACTTACCTTCGTTTTGCTGATGACATAGTCATTTTTGCAACTACCCCATCAGAGCTGCAGAGTATGATCCCGGAACTTGCTGACAAGAGTAAAGAAGTGGGATTAAAAATGAACTTTTAGAAGACGAAAGTGATGTACAATGCTTTTTCGAGAAATGAAGATTTATCGATTGATAGAGAAAAGCTGGAGATAACAGACACGTACGTTTTCCTTGGACAGCAGATATCAAGTGAGGGTCAAATTGATGAAGAAATTAATCTGCGTACAAAACTTGCCTGGAGAGCTTTTGGAAGAAACAGCATAATTTTCAAGAGCAATATGCCATTATGTCTTAGAAGAAAAGTGTTTGATCAATGCATCCTTCCAGTGCTTACGTATGGTGCAGAGACGTGGACTTTAACTAAAAGAGACATACAAATACTGCAGACAACTCAAAGCTGCATGGAGAGGTGCATGCTTGGTGTAACCAGGAGAGATAAGAAGAGGAACTCGTGGATCCGAAAAATGACAAGAGTGGAAGACATCATAATCAGAGTTAAATCCCTGAAATGGCAATGGGCTGGACATACTGCCAGAAGGACAGACCATCGATGGACATCCGAAATTTTAGATTGGATTCCAAGGGACAGGAAAAGACCCAGAAAAAGACCACATGAGAGATGGGTGGATGAAATTCGAAAGTATGCAGGAGTGACGTGTAGGAGACTGGCACAAGACAGACCGTTGTGGAGGAAACTTGGGGAAACCTTCGTCCAGCAGTGGATTGATAATGGTTGACAATGATGATGATTATATATATATATATATATATATATATATATATATATATATATATCACCGTTTGCTGCCTGGCATGAAAGTCACTTGATATACGAAAAAACGTCCATACAGGTGAGTAAAATCATTTCAAACCCATGTTGGAAGTCTTTTTGTTTGCAGTTAAATGATAATGTATCGAGAACTAAATTCTGGTTGATTTGGTGATTTATTGTTCTCCCTTTTTTTTCTCATTTTAAACAGATAAAAAGAAAATCGAGAATATGATCTTCAAGGCGCATGTGGTTGTAATTATCATGTAGCGAAGCAGCAGCTTTAAAACATAAGAGATATTTAGCAAACTTGACAGACTTGTTACGCCCCTTTACAAAAACCTTGTCATGCAGGAGTAACACTTTTTCCTCAACCCGTTTTCGCTTCTGTTCATTGCGTAACACACGAAATAAGGCATGAGAAAGAAAACAGCCTTAGCTCTATGAGCGTCAACGACAATAAACAACAAACGTAACGGGAACGTAAACGAAGCTGACGGGCTAACACTAGTGCTGAGTTCGGGTTCATTTTAAGAGCACGAGCCCATACCAGCGGGAATTATGTCAGCCCAGCCCGCTCGAGCCCGAATTTTATATTGCAAGACAAATCCCGAACGAGCCCGAAAACTATGACTAACCTGTTTAGTTAGGCATTAATAAAAAATCTCATCTTCCAGACTGTCAATCTCTTTCCCCTGCACGAATTTCTTCGAACATTTGTTTCATCTTGAAATGCTTTGAACGGTCGGCATCCGGAAAGATCGGGCGCGCTGCAATCAACATACACTGCTCAATAGAATTAGCAGGGAGCTTCCGCGTGCAGGTAGAAGACAAAACGTCGTCGACGGGCTATCTACTATCTAGTTAGAATCTACAGTTCTTGAAGAAGCTTTTCTCCGCAGAAATCGACTAATGCGTGGCCTATGGCATTTGCTATACAAGCCCAGAATAAATTGCCCTTCCGAGTCCACACTTCCCACCAGATCCAGTTGCTGAAGATTACTCTTTACCAACAAGAAAATGTAAGAAAAGTCTCGTATGCTAAACCATACAACATCACATTTAAAAATATAAGAAGAAAATTCTCTTTGTCAGAGTCCGAGTCCGAATTGCAATAAATATTAAACAGCCCGAGCCCAATTCGGGCTTGGGCTCTGTTTCTTTCTAGTGCTTAACAAACAGCGTTTTCATAAGTACCTGGGCAATTTGTTCATCAATTAATTGTTGTCTCAAAGAGCATTTCAATTTTCGAGGTTGATAATGGTGGTCTGTAACTGCTAAATCAGGAAATCTTAACAAATTTTAATTCTTGGTTATTACAAAAAAGTGTGTTTTGTTCAAGACAAAACTGTTGTTTTTGCATCTACGAGGAAAATTTAATAAGTGTGTTTGCGTAAGATAAATACTAAATTTGAAAAAGTTTTGTACATGAAACTGTTGCTTCAAGTGGGAATGTCTTTTTATCCTATATAGTGTATGTGTGTTTTTTTCTTCTCATTTTTAGAGTTGGGACTTGAGAAAATTTTCACAACTCATTGTTTTCTCCCAGTCAGTTCTGCGAGCTTTTTTCATCTTTATCCCAGAAATCAGTGAAAATGCTGGAAGGATTCCACGAAAAAAAAAAAAACCCAAAAAAACTGCAAAAATCAACTGAACAAGAATGGATGAAAAACACTCTTGCTCCAATAAAAAGAGAACTGGAAAAATTCGAGTGGTGTTTGCTGTTGTTCAGGCGTAGTTAGTGTTTTGCTTATTCATCGAACACTGTGCATGACAATGGATGACTTACAGAAATTAATTGAAATCATTCTTAATGCTAAGGTTAACCTTTTTCACCGTCATGTATAAAAGCAACATTCATGTTCCCTGATGTGCAATACTTTATTAATAGTACTCAGAAATCATTGTTGCAGCAAACATAACGTTTCGAAAAAGAGCTATTATTGCTAGCTGTAATACTAAAAGTCAGTATTAAATTTGAAAAAGTTTTGTACAGGAAGTGTTGATTTGCAGCTATACAGAAATTAGAGCCGCGGATGGCTTATTGGTTAGCATTGCAAGGTCAGACTATCATTGCAAGGTCCTCAGGTTCGAGCCTGGGCTGATCATTCAGAGATGGTGTGATTTACTAACAATCGCTGAATATCCGCCGTGCATCGAGCACGTTAAGTGACGGCCCCCAAGCTGGACCCACTGGTTAAATGGGTATCCTTTCCTATGCCCTGTCTGAAATTCTCTCACCCCTCTGTGTGCAACATCGTACTTGTACGGTGGCGCCATCTACTGTACTCTAATCTCACTACAAACTGTTCTGTCAAAGTCTCTAGACTTGCTTTCATTCTTTCCGTTTCTGTGTCCTGCCGAAAAGGCGATCTCGCTGTAGGTGGCTGGGACCTAAACTCTACTCACTGTGGACGGAAGTCCTACAAGCAAATTACAAATACCAGTGCTATACAGAAATTGGGCTGTGGGTGGCACAGTGGTCAACGTTCGTGACTGCCACGGTAGAAGACCTCTGGTTCGATCCCAGGCAGGTGCGAACGCTCGAACCACTAAATATCCGCCGTACATCCGATGGGCACGTTAAGCCGTCTGGCCCCCCGGTGATGAATAAGGGCGTCTTCCTCTCCCTTTCTATGCTTCATTTCCGTGTCACTTTCCTATCAGGCACTCTAGCCCAAATCTCCTAGCTTCCTATTTCTAAGGGCTGTGTAAGGCCTAGGGTCAGACACTCCCTTCCTAAAATCCTCTATATATGATCTTGATCTATACAGAAATTACTGTCGTAATATGCGATGCTACGTAAAGCATAGAATAATTATGCGTAACATCCGTTTCATAAGTACTGGAAGTCTTTTGCCGGATGGGTATTCAGTTATTGCTTTCAAGTGCATAAATTTTAAGTTAAATTTGTTAAAATAAAAGAAAACTTCAGAGTAAGCTTTGCTTCGTTGACTCTACGGAATGACTCACGTGAGCGAAGTTTAAGTCACCTGCTAATGGAAAGTGCTTTCCAAAGTTTTCAGGTGATCAAATTTTTTCCGGTGTCTAAATTCATTCCTAGTAATTTATTGAAGATGTAATGTTCGTGGAATATAGCTAGCTGAACACTACACAAGTCAGTTCTTAATAACTTCGCTTTTAACCGAATCAGGAGTATCTCAAATAACTTCAGAAAAGGTTGCTTACAGATTGATTCCCTTATTCTCTGCCAACTGATCCTTGAACAGTAACATATCAATCAATTGAATAGAACACTTAATCATCGAACGTTAAACTTATCCGATTAGTAGTAAACGTCAGAACTAAACAATGTTAACTGGTAGAACTCTTAACGACAACTATATAAATATCAGCACAACACACAGCCTTTCAATACACACAACTTTAACTAAACAACGTCTCTTTTACAAAGAGCATTAATTTCCACCAACAACACAACAACTGCTGCTTCTCGAAACATTACACGTTGTGGGATCAAATAGTTCCGAGACTAGGTACGTAGCACCCCGACACATGGCAGTGCGCGAATGCTCGAGCAGCGATCGAGGGCAGTGACCTTCATGAGTCATTGTGCCGAGTGGCGACGTTCTGCGAATATCGGGAGTTGTGCTACACGATATTTGGTGACCAGGTGCAGAACACAACTGCAATTTCGCTATGGACTGCAAGCTAGAGCAGCGAGCGAATATCAAATTCTGCGTCAAACTCGGCAAATCGGGAACGGACAGGCATGAAATGTTGCGGAAGGCTTATGCTAATGAAGCAATGAGTCGTGCGAGGTATTTTGAGTGGTACTCGCGCTTCAAGAGTGGCAGAACGGCACTGGAAGACGACGAGTGGTCAGGGCGACCGTCCACGAGCAAAACCCCTGAAAATGTGGGCAAAATTAGGGAACTGGTGCGTGAGGATCGTTGGAGAACCATTGAAGACATTGCTGCCATGATCAATATGTCATACGGAACAGTGCACGGAATTCTGATGTCGGTTTTCAACATGCACCGCATTGCTGCAAAGTCTGTGCCAAAGATTCTGAACCCTGAACAGAAGGCGCTCCGTGTCGAACTCTGTCAAGATCTTCGTCAGCAGGTGGTGAATGAACCAACGTTCCTATCGCGGGTCATCACTGGGGACGAAACTTGGGTCTACGGTTACGACCCGGAGACCAAACGACAGTCGTCGCAGTGGAAGAGTCCGGCATCTCTACGAGCGAAGAAGGCTCCACAGGCCCGGAGCGCAACCAAAAGCATGCTCATCGTGTTCTTCGACATTCGTGGGGTTGTGCACCGTGAATTCGTCTCCCAGGGACGGACCGTCACCGCCCTTTTTTACTGCGATGTTCTGCGGCGTCTTAGGGAGGACATTCGCCGCAAACAACCTGAAATGTGGCACAGGGGCGATTTCCTGCTCCATCACGACAATGCAGCAGCTCACAGAGCGTTAGCAACACGCCAGTTTTGCAGCCGCAACGGCATGACTACCTTTCCTCACCCGCCTTACTCGCAGGATTTGGCCCCCCTGCGACTTCTTTCTGTTCCCGAAGATGAAACTGAAGCTCAAGGTTCGCCGTTTTGAAACCGTGGACGAGATCCCGCGCAAATTGCAGACGGTGCTTGACACGATTTGCGAACAGGACTTCCAGGGAACGTTCCAACAGCGGCAAAAATGCTAGCAGGGGTGTATCGCTGCTCAAGGAGACTACTTTGAGGGAGATCATAGCCAGACTTAAGTAATGTAAGTACTTTGTTGTATAGCGGCCTAGTCTCGGAAATTTTTTATTCGACTTCGTATTATATCGTTCAGTTCTCACCTCAGACATCCACACGTCATTCGTTCAGACAAGGTGTTGCCAAACATACTCTTGCGAGAGAGAAGATATCACGTTAAGTTTGAAAAACGGTAAGAAGAACGAATTCAAATTTACATAGAAAAAGAAACTAAAAAGGGAAGTTAAATTACAGTATACGTCACAAAGAATAGAATATACACAGTGCGTCAAAGAATTTTTAAGACTGGCGTTAGATTTCAGCCTACGGTGGCGCCACCAGTGTAATCGCGAATGCGTTATAAACCGTGACCATCTGCTTGCTTTCTGCCAAAAGTACTGCGCAGTTGTTAAAGTAACTCAAAGGAAACGGCCGTTCATTAGAGAAGTAAAATTTTTTTCATGTTGAATTATTAAGATGGAACAAAGGGCTGTTATTAAATTCAACGCAAAACTTGGGAAAAGTGCCTCGGAAACGTGCCAAATGATGAAACAAGTTTACGGTGAGTTTTGTTTAAGTAGATCAAATGTTTTCCTGTGGCACAAACGTTTTTTGGACGGAAAAGAGACGGTAGAAGATGATTAGCATACCGGAAGATCAAGTTCATCTAGGACACTTGAGATTATTGAAAAAGTGTGTGGTTTCATGGCAAACAATCCATGTGCGTCACTAATAATGATGGAAGAGTCTTTAAACATCAACAAAGTAACAATTCGAACCATCCTGCATGAAGATTTGGGCAAAACAAAAGTCTGTGCTAAATTTGTTCCACACACGTTAACCAATGAACAAAAATCAAGAAGAAGTGCACATTGCAGAGACATCATTTCAGCCGCTGAAAATGATCCAAACTTTTTAAAATCGATTGTTACAGGTGATTAAACATGGTGTTTTCAATATGATCCTAAAACAAAGCGACAAAGTGCGGAATGGAAGTCAAAATACTCACCACAAGCCAAAAAAACAAGAAAAGTTCCATCGAAAATCAAAACAATACTCATTACATTCTTCGATAACAAGGGTATTATCCACAAAGAATTTGTTCCAAGTGGACAAACAATTACTGGTGAGTTTTATTTAAATGTTTTGAGGCGCTTGATGGGCAGAATTCGTCGCATTCGTCCAGAATATCAGGATGAAAACAGTTGGTGTTTGTTGCACGATAATGCACCCAGTCACACCTCACTTCTTGTTCGTAGATTTTTGGCGAAAAATAACGTCTGTGTGTTGAATCATCCACCGTATTCGCCTGATTTAGCACCCTGCGACTTTTCCTTGTTCCCAAAAGTTAAAAGGGTGTTATTTTGATGATATTTCGACCATACAAATAGCTTCGACGCGTGCTTTGGAGGTAATTCCGCAAAGTAAACTGGAACAGGCATTCGAATTATTATTAAAACGCTGTAACAAGTGCATTGAAGCCGGAGGGACTTATTTTGAATAACAAACCAAAACAAATGATAATTTCTTGTTTCTATTTCATTTTACAGACCCAGTCTTAAAAATTCTTTGCCACACTGTGCATAACTATGAGATAACTGACAGTAATTTACTTTGGATATGAAGGATATATTTTCTGAAATCTGTCGCATTGCGCTAGTAACTCTTCAGCTTTAAATAAATTCCAGAAATTTAAATTTCTTTTTTTTTATTTTAACGAAATTTAGATACACGCTCTGTAGACCCGAAATTGAAAGCAGACGTTGTTTAAACGCTTTCGAATGCAATGAATCTTTGTTTTTAATTTTGAAAGAAAAGCGAGAAAGAAGAGAAAAGAAAAAGCCACTGAATAAAGTGTAACTAAACAGGGTTTCGGGCCACAGCATTACCAGCTCAGCTTGTTCATGAAATTATTTTTCTGAACATCATTAATTTTTAATTCCCAAAAGAGTAAAACCCCCATTTTTAAATTTTTTGGTACGTGCAGTGAATAAAAACTTGCTCATTTTCCAAGACTCTATGGCATGAACAGCGGACAATAAAGCTATCCATACTCCAAGATTTTGTGGCACATGTGCTGAACATTTAAAATTGCCTCTGTTCCAAAATTTCGCGATGTATTGATAGCAGTAAACAATTAATTTGCTCACCCTCCTGTATTTTGTACTATGTACCCGTATAGCTGTTAATTCAATAAAAAATGAATTGACATTTTTATAAAAACACCAACGTAAAGAAGAGAATCAAAATTGTTTAAATTGACTTGTAAAGATTTCCGCATTCTTATGCAATGAAGGAAATACGTTAAACCTTTGCTTGTGAATTTCATCGAATTCTGTGATATTTTGTCAGAAATTATTTGTGATAAAATTGTTTAAAGTGTTTATGCTTTCTTGAACTTATTTTCCTAAAATTACACATGAAATCCCACTTTTGAAGGTCCTTTATGCGTTTCTTTTATTTGTGTGCTGCTCTTTCAACTTGCAGCTCTGTTTGTAAAAGGCAACAATAATGTTTATTTTATACCTTGTGGGATAATAGCCATAAACAAAAATTGCCTTCATAATATTTTCTTTTCCTTTTTTTTTTTTTTTTTTTTTTTGTGAAGGAAAAAAAAAATTCTCTCTTCTTCGCTGTTTTCTGAAATTGCAGAGTTTTTAATTCACCGTTGAAGAAACAAAACACGTGTCTCCATTGTCAGTAAATATGTGAAACACTTTCTTACAGAGGCCGTTCATGTTTCTTAAAAATAAATTGTGTGCGATAAATACCTTATATGTCTTATACCCATGGAGATCGAGGCTAAGTCAGGTCTCTGCCAGGAATTTTCTTTGATCTTCTCTGCTGTTATTTTTTGGCTTTCATGCAACTGTTTCGAATTATTATTTTATTATGTAACAGCAAAATCAGTAAATGAATTGATTTGAACCTATAATTGGTGAAAAGTAAATATGTACGTATTATTGGTGAAAAATAAATACGTATAGGGCCTATATATATATTTTTTTATTGGAGGTTTAACGACCACCGTGAGCAACTCATTCAGCTAATTTAGAGCCACGGGTTCCAAGGAAGGGAGAGAGCCAGTGCCGTAAGAAAAACACAACATCCATGCCTTACCGGGATTCGAACCCGGACTCTTCACGGACGAACGGTCATAAGCCAGCGCTCAGACCACTGCGCCACCGTGGCGGAAAATATGTATTGTTGGTCGACGCATAAATTTCGCATTTTTTCTGGCTGAGATACGCGAGGATTTCGATGCAGCAAATCTGGCCTTTATGGATCCCGGAAAGTATAACAGTCAGCACGCTTGAATAGAAGTCAGGTTTGATTCCTGCCCTACAGCTATAAAATCTTCAAGTATTGTGAAGAATTGTTGTATGGGTGATAGTTAAACGTAGGATATCAAGAATGCACTTCACTTTTTCCTCAATTTTATCTATGTTTATAGCATAATTTTTCTCATCTCTTTAATTTTTATTTATGAGTGCCCTCTGACATTTTTTGTTTGTTTGTTTGGGATTTAACGACCACTGTGAGCAACTCGATGGGCTATAAGCAGTCTCCCATCTGTAATTCAGAGCCACTGGTTCTAAGGAAGGGAGAGAGCCAGTGCCATAAGACAAGCCAATATCCATGCCTCACCGGGATTCGAGCCCAGACATATCTCTACGGAATAGCCAAAAGCGATGCTTAGACCGAGAAAATGTCGCTGGTACAGTGGCGACATTCTTTTGAGAGATACGGAGGACCAGTGTAAATTATCGATTCAAAAATCCATATGTGATGTCGCTGAACTACTCTTAGCAGTCCCAGTGGGCAAGCAGTCGGAGGCCCTGGCCCCTGACCATTCGTTCGAGGTGGGCCAGAACTTAAGTCCCAGATGAAGCATGAATGGTGCCTTTGTCTGAGGGCGCTGGCGTTGTTCGTTCCATGGAACCGGTGGCCCCGAAGAAATATGAACATAGCAGTGTTTGTAAAGAAATGCGGGCATAAAGATACGTGTTTATAACGTCATGTGCTTTGTAACCACAGCTCGTTTGTTTTCACTGTATTGTAACAGTGCTGTTTTAACTCTTTCCTTATATTACTGAATCAGAAAATTGCAAGGTTCCTTGAGCAATGTAAACATCAATAGAGTAGGAATAGTTCATTCAACAGCAGCGATTTGACGTTTGATAAAATCCTTTATTTTCGTGATTTTGCTTAATTTAATTATTACTCCGGGTTACCTGTGATAAGACCATCTCTCATGTTCTATAGCTCCTCGCTATACATTCATGCTTACCGGTCGGGCGCGGAGACCACGCACCCCTTCGCAAAATCTCTCCTTGCTCCAAAAACCTCCCAACGTCTTCCCTCTACTCCGTCAGTCGCATTCTCTCCTAAGACACGTCATCCTCCAACTTTCGAAATCTCGTTCTCCTATTGTCTCCGTACTACTTCCAAAAAAACGCGCCTCCAACCTTTACCACCTAACTCCTCTTCTCCATGCTTCTCCATCTCCATTCATAATGACCACCCAGAAGGACGGAAGTCCATCCTAATGGGTTGCTTTAAAAAAACATTCTTCTATTGTCGCTATCTATACACGAAATCCTGGGTGTTGTCCTCTCCAGGAAGTCCGTCGATAAACTTATCGTTTCCGGTGACTTAATGGCTTTCCCAAATCGAACTCAAAAAATATATCCTTAAGAAATTTCCCACGATTACTTTTCAAACATTATAGAACTTCAAGGATTCTTAATTATTTACATATTCATTAAAATTCAACAATTAAAAGATATTTACATTACATTACATTTCATAAAATAAACATTCTCATTCCATTACGCTATTATTAAAGGTTATTTACATTTACCACTATTGCAGTATTATGCACTGAATGGCCACTTTGTTAGGTGCACCCATATGTCATGTCTATAGAAAGAAATATTCAAAGTGCCGCCCCGGTGGCCCAATTGTCTAAACTATGGCTTCTGAACATTCGTCCGAAAGGTCCGGGTTCGAATCACGGTGAGGCATGGATGTAGTGTTTGTCTTACGGCACTGGCTCTCTCCCTTCCCTGGAACGAGTTACCCTATATAAGGGACGGGCGACTGCTTATAATCCATTGAGTTGCTCACGGTGGTCGTTAAACCTCCAATAAAAAAAAAAAGAAACAAAACGTTACACCTACTTTTTTTTTTTTTTTTTGATTGGAGGTTTAATGACCACCGTGAGCAACTCAATGGGTTATAAGCAGTCGCCCGTTCCTAATTTAGGGTCACTGGTTCCAGGAAAGGGAGAGAGCCAGTGCCGTAAAACAAACACAACACCCATGCCTCACGGGATTCGAACCCGTGAGGCATGGGTGATGGCCTCTGATCATCCGGCCGAAACGGGATTCGAACCCGTTTCGGCCGGATGATCAGAGGCCATCGCTTAGTACACTGCGGCACTGGGGCGGCTTTACGATTCAAATAGCTTCCAGAGAATAGATACCATGAAGTTGAATTTTACATAGCACATGCATCTGAAGCCCCAAAGTACGCTGATTATTTATTAAATTACAAAAATGAGGAAGATCAAACTATTAGTTTCTCTCGGATTGGAGATTTTCACTCCGATTTTGCGTAAAACTCTTATATAATGAGACTGCCCACGATTTCACTTTTAATTAATTCATGCACACTCTGACTTTGCTGTTTCTCTCTCATTTTAATGAAATTATAAAGTTAATTAGAGTGACGACAGGGCTATTTTGCTGTATGACGTTCCGACATTATGGAAGTGTGGTAAATTGCTGACGATAAATCTCGGCGCTTTACGTAGATTCTTTTCATGTTCAAAATTTTTCGGTACAGTTCATTTATGTGTTATGCTTTAAGATTGCATCAGAAATGTATACCTTTTCCTTTTCATAAGTACATAAAATGAGGGTGTATCTTATAAAATAGCTGTATATGTATGAAAAGGAAAAAATACACTTTTCAGAGAGACAATGTATTTGATTTTAAATGTATTTAATTCATTCTTTTAATGTATTTTGTTCATCTGATAATTAATGTTAAGCTCCATCCACGTGTGTGCCCAAGTTTTCAGAGGTTATATTTGGGAAATTATAATCAATACTTTGTTTAAAGCAAACACCTGGACAAATTATCTGATGTCACATAAATAACTTTAGAATCAAAGTACACATTATTAGAACTAACACACAAAGTGTATGTATGATGTGTAATACACATTTTATTCCAATTATGTTCAGTTTTATCTTTAAGCACACAGAATTCCAGTGCCGCAGACATTAGACGAGTTATCAGCATAAAACCTTTTGAACAATGTAATTCCTAAAAAATCAATTGGTACAAAATAAATAACTTTGTAAGTAAAATATGTATTAATATATTTGAGTGTCTTTTATTTATGTGATTATTGCAATTGGTGAGTATTTGATGTACAAATGCTAATCTCATTTCACTGTACACAAAAATCTAGCCTTATCACTAAGTGATTTCAATGAAGAAATGTTTGAAAAGTAACTGTCCATGAAAAATTGCTGAATGTGGAAAACAATTCTTCATGGTCAAAATATATGCTGCTAGAATAAGTATATGTTTGATGTTTGGTACTCATTCCATTAAAAAAGCATTCAACTTCATTTTATTTGTGAGTAAATGAAGTTTTAGTTGCTTATGTTATTTGGGGCATAAAACTTCTGGTACACCTGTAAAATGACCGTGTGTTGAATTAACGTTCTTGTAATCAAAATATGTTCTTCTGCAATAGAACTATAGTTCATGAACGATACATAAAATCCTTTTTTTCACAATTGAGCAGAATTCATGATCTCATGAAGTTTCTGTTGTTACTATTAGAGTATTTCAGGGTCAGATTTCCTTAAAAGCAGCCAACCTCAAAAATTACTTAATTCTGAGCAGTATGTATTAGCAAAGCATATATGCACCTGGTATAGAATATTAATTCCAACGGTTAATGAACATCTTTTTAGGAACTGTAATTGTATGATGCATAAAATTGATTTGATATATGGAGACTCGCACACAAGGTTCTTAAAAACTTTCACATCATGAGAAATTGCTGACTGCTAAGTAAGTATATTTCTAATCAAAATATATTTCAATAAAATAGCTATATCTTTGACGTACTATATCGTATTCATTCTGTTATTTAAATACTTTTTTGTTTTAATAAAATATATGTTTGACTTAGGATAATTCAGCATCATTTATTTTGTTGTTGTTGTTGAATGGAGGTTTAACGACCACCGTGAGCAACTCAGTGGGATAAAAGCAGTCTCCCGTCCCTAATTTAGGGTCACTGGTTCCAGGTAACGGAGAGAGCCACCACCGTAAGACAAACACAACAACCATGCCTCGCCGGGTTTCGAACCCGGACCCATCTCAGACGAATGATCAGAAGCCATCGGTTAGACCACTGCGCCACCTGGGCTGCAGATTTTCATGAAAGCAACATACCTCATAAATTACTAAATGCTGAATAAATATCATATCGGACATGTCCTGAAAAACTATTTATTAACAGAGCATGTATGTATCTGACGCACAGTACTCATTCCATCAGTTAATTAATTAATATCTTTTAGAAACTCTAATTTTATGATAAAAATTCGTCTGTTATTAGGTGATTTTAACACACGCCTTTTGAAAACTCTTACATCATGATAAATTACTCACTGCTAAATAAGTATTTTTTCATTCAAAATATGTTTCAGTATAGTAAATATTTCTTTCACGCACTATATCTTGTTTATTCTGTTGTTTAAAAACATTTATGCTTTAATTAAATGCGTAAATCTTTAACGTATCGTATCGAATCCGTGATGCTATTTAAACCTTAAACCATACTGCACGAATTTTCAGTAATAACTGTCAGATGATTTTAAAGCATTATTTTGTTTAAAATTCACATTCTATGACGATTACTAAACATTAATTGAATATCTTCGCAATATGCATTTCCAGTACAGATAGGTATAACGTATATCTTTATGTGACGGAAAAAACTTTACTTGTTCCCAGAGTTAATCGTCAGCACTTTGGTAAATTAAAAAAAAATTGAGTTTCATTTGATCCATTTCGCTGATGCTTTTTCGAAAAAGACATATTACTAAACACATGACGATGCTTCGTTCCCACTAATATGCCTTTTTGTTTTATATTCATTTAATCACGCAGGAGAGTGTGATTTCTGCATAGTGGCCTACCGGAAAATTCAGAGTCCCCCTGCAAAAATTATTGTCGAGGCCCTTTGCCAAAAATCTATTAGCTTTCAATTACTGAAATTTTTATATACCATATTATTAACTAGGTTTTATAGGCGTTTTAATATTTCAAATTCTTTGGCACCTACAGGTGTTTTTCACAAAACTAAGATTTTTGCATTTCATTTAGTGTAACACAAATTCTCAAGTTGTAGTGAAAATGACTGCCCTAGTTTCATACCAACACAAATTACTACAAGACTCTCAGGCTAAAGTTAATTACATCATGCAAATTTTATTCTTTTAAAAGAACTAAGGGTATAAATGCATCCTAATCCCACTCTCAAAACGCGTAGGGCCGCGGGTGCCCGAGTGGGCAACGTTAGTGACTGCCACGGGAAGGGCCTCAGGTTCGATCCCAGCAGGTACGAACGCTCGATCCACTAAATACCCGCCGTGCTTCGGATGGGCACGTTAAGCCGTCGGACCCCGGGAACTGGCCCCCCGGTAATAAATAAGGGCGTCTTTCTCCCCTTTCTACTTCGCTTCCGTGTCCCTCTCCTATCGGGCGCTCTAGCCCAAGTTTCCTATTTCTAAGGGTTGTTTAAGACACTCCCTTCCTAAAATCCTCAACTCATGATCTCAAAAAGCGTGCCAGTGTCTAATGACCTTTTCCGATTTATACGAAAAAGCAGAATATAAATAAGAAATAAATTGTTTTTATTGTTGTTATTCATAATCAATGGTAAACAATCATTTACTTTTGAACACAAAAACTCACCTAGCATACTGTCACAATGTTTTACCCGTAGTAAATATTTTTTTCTCTTGACTACGTTATTAAAAAAATGACACAGGTCTTGTTGTCCCAGCTAAGAATAACTTTTAGTTCATTCTATTCTGAAGGATGCGTAGTTACGTTCGAACAATTATAATACATAACACTCATTGACATAGAAATTTCATTCATTGTAATTTCATTCTTTTAGAAATTATAGGCATAGAAATTTCATTCGTTTTGAAGTTTTGAATGCATGCATATAGCTGCAAAAAGAGGATTCAAGTCCTCTGGAATTGCTGCTTCCCCGTCAAACAGTTTTTATAAACTAAAACGAAGGAAATGATTTCTAAATATTTTACATATTTATTGAAAATGAAATATTTATGTACCAAAACGTGGTTTTCTTTTTAATACTTCATTCAAAGCTGCCGTCAAAAATTCCTGGCTATTTCACTAACCAGCTTCATGTGAACTGTTCTTTAAAAATGTGTAAAATTGTGTTGAAGCTGGAGGCCCTCTTAGCCGTGAGCCATTTCTTTCCCCAACGCAAGGACTATCAGTTCAACGCTGTTTCTCAGCACTCTGCGTAATCTACATTACAATGATTCCTATCTTTCATATATTGAGAAAAAAAGAAAAGTCTATTAATGAATGAATTACGTGATTACACCATTGTATAATACAAATTCTGAAGTTTTGAATCCGTTTATTGGTGCAAATATGACATGAATGGCAAGTCAAATAACATCTAGCTAGGAAAGGCGGTTTCGATTCCAGCTTAAGGACAACGAAATTTTCAAGTTTTCGGATATTATCTGACTTACCATTCATGTCATATTTACACCAATAAACGGATTCAAAACTTCAAAATTTGGAAAGTCTATTTTTAAAATTGCAAATACTCATTTAACAGTAGCTTGTACAAACTTACTAATGTGTATTGTAGTTTTATTTAAAATTGCAATTTCACTTCTTACCTGCAGCTTGCTCAAACTTTCTAATGTGAGATGCATTTTTATAATAATATTAAAACCTTGAATGTTACATTACCTCTTTTTACTTCATTCAGTCACGTGTGGGGTTATACTGTAGAAACCAATCATAATTGCTGTTGATTAATGATATACATAAATCACAAAAACACGGCGGGAAAATCTTGGTAACACTTTCTTTATTATTAAGCTTGAAGAAAGTGATTAATTTTGTACTGAAATACTTCTATAAAAGCTACGGCACGATATAAGTTCCAAAGGTGATGAGCAATGAATAAAGTCAGAATATTTGCAAGTCGTGATTTTTTGAGATGGAGAAAAAATACGCGGATGATTATGTAGCAATCACGCATTACTCATATAAAATATAAGTGCACCTACTGATTCCTCCGTTCTTTCAAAAGAAAAAAAAAAGATTCACTATGGGTCAATGGTGGATTTCGGCTTTTCCGTCGGCACTTTGAGTCTGCTAATGAAATTTTCAATGTCGTCCTTCTCCTTTTCAGGCACGTCCTTACGAGAATCCAGCCATTCTTTCATTTTTATTTTGAAATTTTCGAACATGTCCACGGTCCAATGTCGCATGTCATCCGCTTTGGCCAAAACTTCGTCCCACAGTCCACGTAGATCGTCTCTCCATCGGCTAAGCACCGACTTGACCCTCTGCTTAAATTTGCCCCACCATCCGAGTTCTTCTGTAGTGCTCTCCTCGGTTTCTTTGGCTTGGGATGCTGAAAAAACTGTTATTAAAACGAGAGTGAAAAGCAGCAAAGAGAACCTCATTCTGCAAACCAAATAAGATCGTAAAAAGACCAGGATTTGAATGGAACGGTGCACCAGACTGCAAATGTTTTGTTTCACTTTTTCACGGTTCACTGTTTAGCAACAACGTTGAAAAGCTCAATGGTTTTTTTTTATATCTTTTACTTCCCACCTGGTGTTTCCTTTCGCTTTAGAGAGTATAATTTAATAAGCAACCCTTTTGCAGAAAGCGAAGTCTCTGTGGCTTTACGCTTTCAGTTGGCCGACCAGTTTAGAGGCAAAGAAAACAAAAAAAAGGAAACAAGCTTTTCACCTCGTGGAATCCGAATAGATGGCTGCTTTGACCTTGACTACGATGTGTCAACCATCAGCGTGTTGCCCTCGCATCGTCTATGGTAATTATCGAACAAGTTTCTCGAGCTTGAAGTTTCTAGCCAAGCGTCGCAAGGAAAAAAATAATGAATTGGACATGTTGTTTTTATTTAGACATTCCTGTTCTGAGAAAATAACGTGTAAAACTATGACGGCGAACACAATGACTTCGCAAAAAGAGTGCATTATTCTCTGTGAATGCAACTTCTTAACCTTTTGAAGTTACAACGGAGGAAAAGGGCCGCTTTCCTACGAAATTATTAATCATCTTGGAATATTTTCAAGACTGTGATCAGACAAAAATTTCTAACGAAACGCAGAAAGCGAAATTCGAATTGTAGCGAAAGTCGTAGTAAAAACGTAGTAACCTCGTTAATTTTTGCAATGGTTAGTTATTGTTCAGTTTTGCCAAATTCTAGGGGTCGCTGCCTCGTGTTCAGCTCGGATGGGTATGGCTTGTTGAGTGATATAAGTACAGCCGGTATGTCATTGTTAAAAAATAGAAAAATGAATAATTAAAAAGCAGATATTAAGATAAACAAGTCAGTAAAATCATGCAATGCGTTGATTATGATACACTTTCCAACATCCAGAAATTATTACTCAAGTTGTTATTCAAGTTATGAGGATAATGGCTGTGGAATAAATCTTGCCCCTGTGCCCTGCCCTTTGATCCCATTTCCATGATATTAAACAGAATTGGTTCAGTATATCTCCGGAACAACATGATAAAGTTTTGTCGCAATCGAAGCATTTTTGCGTAAGTTATGACGCATAAGGTCGATGAAATGGATCCCGCTCCTATGTCATAACCTTTGACCCCATTTCGTTCATTTTCGGTAGGGTTCGTCCCCAGCTGTCCTCTGCCACATACTAAAAATGTAACGGCTTTGAGACTTCATTAACCCTATCGGGATTAATGGCTTAGTAAATAATTCTGAGAATTTTTAAACACATTTTGAGTAATCAATTGAGGGTCGGATGAAACTTTTGCGGGGCACAGGGCGACATTACATATCGGAGCCCGGTGCAAAATTTCCTTGTGGGCCCTAGAAAATAAATCTCATAGTTTAGTAAAATCTTTACGTAAAAATGAAAACACACGAAAACTATCTTAAAGAAAAGTGATTATCTCAAATTGCTGTGAGCTTAAGAAAAGACCATAATATCGATTGAATGTCCAGAGACAAACTGGACATTCAATTGATATTATGGTCTTGAGAGAGAGAGAGATACTATGGTCTTGAGAGAGAGAGATATATATATATTATGGTCTTGAGAGAGATATATATATATATATATATTATGGTCTTGAGAGAGAGAGAGAGAGATATTAGGGTCTTGAGAGAGAGAGAGAGAGAGAGAGCAAAAACTTCTAAAATCTAAAATTTTCTTTCCAGACGAGAAGGGGATTTAAGTTGTACTGTGATTTTTATGAAAAGTTCCTCACAAAATGATAAACAGATAACTTTTAACTAATCTATACGTAGCGAATATTTTTGCATAGTGAATAAGTAGGATCCCTCTTAAATAAATTCGTATATATACACTCATTGTCATAAAAATCCGTGAAAAAATCGTCCGATTCACGCGAAAGTCAGCGAATAGCAACGGGGAGGGCAGGCATGAAAATGATTAAAGTTTCGTGCGATTCCGCATGCCCGTGCGTTCAAGACCGGCGCTCCAATCGCAATCCTTGGGGCTTATAAGGCGTCGCGCAGGGGTCTCCAAATTCGTGTCGAAATGCTCAGTAAGAGTCAGGTGAGAGATCCCTAAGCGATGGACATTCCGAGGAGCCGCCGTAGATGTACGTTCGGGCGTGACGGAGTTTGAACGAGGCCGTATCGTTGCGATGAGAAAGGCAAGGTGGCCAACGCTCCAAAGCGGCCGCCATTTGGGCCGGTCGGACGGTACGATGCGATCGTGTTGAAAGCAATGGACACGGGAAGGCATTCAGACACGGGAAGGCATTCAGACACGGGAAGGCATTCAGACACGGCAGACTGGCTCTGGACGACCCAGACACACCACCAGCAGAAATGACCGTGGGATAGTGAGAGCTGCATTCACAGATGAAACGACGTCTTTGTCCAATATCCAGAGACATGTGGTGGCTGTACAAGGGACTCCTGTGTCCGCCAGAACCATTTCCAGACGCTTGGCAGAGACGAATCTGCACTCTCGATGGGCCTTACGTTTTCTGCCGTTAACACCTGACCATCGTCGGCTTCGATTGCAGTGGTGTCAGCAGCGAGCAACGTGGAATGCTACGGACTGGCAACGTATAGTATTCAGCGACGAATCCCGCTTTTGTATGGGAACAGACGACCACCTTGTCAGAGTGTGGAGGCCTGCAGGTAAGCCTTACAATCCCAACCTCACTGTACAGCGGCTTACGTCCCGAACTGCAGGCGTGATGGTCTGGTGAGCCCTCGTGATGACAGCCGGACTTCCCTCGCAATGATCCGAGGGACGTTGACAGCCCAGCGCAACATACAGGAGATCCTGCGGCCCCATGTGCTGCCTTTCCTGGCGGGGCGGCCCGGAGCCATTTCCCAATAAGACAACGCTCGTCCGCACACGGCTCTGGTTTCCCAGGATTGTCTACGTCATGCTTCGACTCTTCCGTGGCCTGCCAGATCGCTTGATCTCTAGCCCATCGAGCACGTGTGGGACCAGGCGGGACGCCAGCTTTCTCCATGTCCCAGTGTTCGTGATTTAGAGAGTCCGTTGCAAGAAGTGGGGGTCAATGTGTCCCAGAATAACGTACGGCGTCTCTTTGACTCCATGCCGGACCGTATCACCGCATAATCCGAACACGAGGTGTTTCGATGAGGTACTAACGCTGAAAGGAATGTCTACCGTATGTCCGAGGGGAAATCGTCCTGCTGCTGTGATATTGTAATCACTTCTGTCCTTGGTATGTACCATCTCACTACTAAAATCTCATTTCAGTCCGACGCTGACACATGTTTTAGTGATTGTTTTTTGATACACGGTGGAATAACTGACAAATTAGTGATTTTTTTTTTTTACCTTTTATACACGCTCATGTATGAAAATGTTTTTTTTTATTTCTAGTTCTGTTTTTAAAGTCACTGAACAATTGGCTGTAGCCCCAAAACAACTTTGATATTGTTCCTTTTATTTTTATAAATTTCAGTATCTGGTTTACACTTAAATTGTTGAGCATATACCAGGGAGTCACAAAATGTGATGAACTTTAATTTGCTATTTCATGAATGTGGAAAAGTTTAAGTGGAGGTGAACTAAAAAACATTATAAAAATATATTTTTAAGGGCTTCTCTCTCCCCCAAAAACTTCAAAAAAGATAACAATAAATATGTAGAATTTTTGCAAAAAAAGATTTTGTTTTTATTTTCTAAACTGCCGGGCCCCTTGAAGACGCGGGGCCCGGGCCGACCGGCCCGGTTCTCTGTATGGTCCAGCCGGCTTTGCATTAATCATACAATCATATAAATTCATTTTATTTTGCTGTGATTGTAGTTGGGTTGAAATTAAAATAAAATTAAGAAGACATTTCATAACTAACCCCACCCCCTCCTGGTCCTCTCGGTTCTCTATCTCCTTTTCCGTGTACATTTCGTCCACGGTTCACTTTGTCCGCTATTCATTCAGCCCGCTGTTCATTTAGTCCACGGTTCACTTTGCCCACCGTTCACTTTGTCCACCATTCACTTTGTCCACTGTTCATTTAGTCCACTGTTCATTTCGTCCACGGTTCACTTTGTCCACTGTTCACCTTGTCCGCTGTTCATTTTGTCTATGGTTCATTTTGTCTACCTTTTACTTTGTCCGCTCCTCATGTAGTCCACTGTTTATTTCGTCCATGGTTCACTTTGTCCATCGTTCACTTTGTCCGCCGTGCATTTAGTCTACTGGTTATTTTGTCCATGGTTCACTTTGTCAGGTATTCATTTAGTCCCCTGTCCATTTCGTCCACGGTTCACTTTGCCCACATCCATTTCGTCCTCAGAATGGATGGAATACCGTGGAAATTTTCTGTTTCGATGGGATACGCCTTGGTCGGCGTAGCTCAGTCGGTAGAATGCCGGTCTCTGGAGAAGGAGGATGACGTGGATTCTAATCTGATCACCATCAGAAAAAAAATAGCGCTATAAACGCTAGAAATCCGTTAACAATTTAAATACTTGGTTATACACTTTATGTCTCTCGTTATCACTAAATAAATAAAAAGTATAGTGAATGAACAAAAGGAGACCCAACAACAGAAGTACGTAATATATATGTCATGGGTGTAACTTGCAAGGAGAAAATTCCCTTTTTAATATTATTCAGTTTTCTAAATAAATAAATTCTGCTTACTTTCTAATAACGCAGTTTCTTAAAAGTAACTCGAGGCTCAAATTTAAGTTAAAACTGCGACGAAAATTTATTGTTGAAACGTCCAGATATGATGGCTAGTTGCTTTTTTTACTTTATTAACAGACGCCGCATATTTAAAAAAGATTAAGGAACTCGTTATTTTTCTGTAGATTTTCCTCAAATTTGGTATCATTGAAATGCAAATCTTTTAGAACTTGTAGTTTTACACTTCGGCTCCCGAAAAAATAGCTTTTGTTATTTGTTCCTAAAATTTTGTAATTTTATTTGTCCCTTCAAAAAAATAAAATTAAGCTAATAGTTAATGTTGATTAATGATTACAGCAACATAATCCAAACTCATTTGAAAGAAATTGAAAATAGAATGTCTTAAAGCTACAACATCTGAAATCTTTATTAACATAAAGACGTGTACTTTTTATTTGTTTAAACTAAAAAAATAAATAAAGGGAAAAAATAGTATTTTTAAGGAATTTGGAACATAAACTATGTCGAGAAAGTTCTGAAGGCATTGTGGCGTCAACATGCGCTGGTTACTTAATGTGATGAATGAATTGATCACGTGAACCGGAATTTTGAGAATTGCTTTTAACCTAAAGAAATGATGAGGAAGACATTGTATTTGTACTCAAAGCTGCATTCGAAATCACAAAAAATACATATCCATAGAGTGCATAAAGATAACGCTTTAATCATTATATGTATTAATTATATTATATATAATATTATATACAATAATTATACATTATATTATATGTAATATTATGTAATTATATATTACATAATTATATCATCATCATTGTCACCCATTATCAATCCACTGCTGGACGAAGGTCCCCCCAAGTTTCCTCCACAACGATTTGTCTTGTGCCAGTCTCCTCCATGTTACTCCCGCATACTTTCGAATTTCATCCACCCATCTCCCATGTGGCCTTCTTCTGGGTCTTTTCCTGTCCCTTGGAATCCAATCTAAAATTTCAGCTGTCCGTCGATGGTCTGTCCTTCTGGCAGTATGTCCAGCCCATTGCCATTTCAGGGATTTTACTCTGATCATGATGTCTTTCATTCTTGTCATTTTTCGGATCCACGAGTTCCTCTTCTTATCTCTCCTGGTTGCACCAAGCATGCATCTCTCCATGCAGCTTTGAGTTGTCTGCAGCCTTTGTATGTCTCTTTTAGTTAAGGTCCACGTCTCTGCACCATACGTAAGCACTGGAAGGATGCATCGATCAAACAAACACTTTTCTTTTAAGACATAATGGGATATTGCTCTTGAAAATTATGCTGCTTCTTCTCAAAGCTCTCCAGGCAAGTTTTATACGCCGATTAATTTCTTCATCAATATGACCCTCACTTGATATCTGCTGTCCAAGATGAACGTACGTATGTACTATCTTCGGCTTTTCTCCATCAATCGATAAATCTTCATTTCTTGTAAAAGCATTGTACATCTCTTTTGTCTTCTGAAAGTTCATTTTTAATCCCACTTCTTTACTCTTGCCAGCAAGTTCCTGCGGCTCTGATGGGGTAGTTGCAAAAATGATTATGTCATCAGCAAAGCGAAGGTGAGTTAGATAATCTTCATTAATCTTTTTCCCTTTGTTTTCCCAGTTCAGTGATTGAAAGACATTTTCCAGTGTGGCATTAAAGAGCTTGGGAGATATGGTGTCACCTTGTCTCACTCCCTCTTTAATGTTTTTCGCATTGAAATCTCCCATAATGAGCTCATCTTCGTTTTGTTGATGACGTAATAATTTTTGCAGCTACTCTTTCAGAGCTGCAGAGTATGATCCAAGAACTTGCTGACAAGAGTAAAGACGTGGGATTAAAAATGAACTTTCAGAAAACAAAAATTGCTGTGCAATGCTTTTACAAGAAATGAAGATTTTGCTATTGAATGGGAAAAAATACCTACATTTGCCGATACCTACGTAATAACCGATACCTACATTTACCTTGGACAACAGATATCAAGCAAAGGTCACATTAATGAGGAATTTAATTGGCGTATAAAACTTGGCTGAAGGGCTTTTGGTAGAAACAGTACAATTTTCAAGAGCAATATGCCATTATGTCTTTAAAGTAAAGTGAGTCTATGTCTAAAAGAAAAAGAAAATGTATGCATTCTTTCAGTTCTTATATATGGAGCAGAGACACCGACCTTAAGTAAAAAAGACATACAAAGGCTGCAGACAACTGAAAGCAGCATGGAGAGATGCATACTTAGTGTAACCAGGAAAGATAAGAGGAACTCGTGGATAAAAAAAATGACAACAATGGAAGACACCGTGATCAGAATAAAATCCATGAAATGGCAATGGGCTGGACATGTTATCAAAAGAACGGGCCAACGATGGACAACTAAAATTTTTGACTGGATTCCAAAGGACAGAAACAGACCCAGAAGAAGATCGCATGGGAGATGGATGGGTGAAATTTAGAAGCATGCCGGAGTGACATGGATAAGACAGGTTCAAGTCAGATCATTGTGGAAGAAACTTGGGGAGACCAACCAGCAGTGGATTATTGAAAATGGTAGACAAGATTAGATTTAAGGACTTCCGTCAATGCCCGAAAGGCTTAATGTGTGTCAATGCTTTTAATAAAGTTTTAACTAATGTAGTTTTAACTTACTCTTTCTAAGCACCATAAGCCAGGAAACCCATTGTATCCAGGAAGTCTGCACCAACGTACCATTTAGAGAAAGCACTATCCAAATTCTTGCGTATAGTTTCCTTCCTGAATCGGACTTTGTAATAAATTCCACTATGGATTTTATAACGAAAGCCAAGCTACTCGCTGTCCTACCAGAGGACATTATCGGCAGCTTCGACGTGGTTTCCCTTTACCCTTCAATCCCTGTTCCGGAAGCCATCAGAACATTAAAGGAGGCCATATCAAATTCTGCATTTTATAGGCAGGAGCCATGCCTCAGCATCTTCAAATTAACAGACTTGGTCACTAATACTAGTTTCTTCAGTTTCCAAGGACAAGAATATAAACAATAATGGCGCTCCGATGGGATCCTCACTTTCACCCGTCCTTGCAGATGCAATAGTTCGCCCAATTGAGGAGAATGTATTCTCCCGCATTAACCCACGGCCTACCACCTGGCTGCGTTATGCGGACGACGTATTTTTCGTGTGGACTCACGGAAAAAAGACTCTTCCAAAATTTTTTGATAAAATCAATGATAAGCATCCCACAATCTATTTCACGATGGAGCTTGAACACCACGACGCTTTATCTTATCTGGATGTTTTATTGAGAAAATCGCCTGACAACCGCCTCGGTACACAAGTCTACTATAAACCCACGTCCGTCCCCAACCTGATGCTCCGCAGCTGTTTCTGTCCCGCAGAATACAAAACAGCTATCTTCCGTTATCGAATTCGAAGAGCCATCGCAGTTTCCTCCGATACCCATTCTAGACAACACGAAATTGAATGTGTCATCAAGTTGGCAACTGATGCAGGAAATTCATTGAATCAGATACGGAACTTTATCCAAAAAGCCAGGGTAAATATTTTATTCTTCCTGTGCCGCAGCTTCGTTATTTCGGCTCAATTCCCTACATACCAACTGTGTCTCACAAACTCAAGAACGCCCTCAAAAAGATGAACAATGGCGTCGGCATAAGGTTTTCTGCTTCTTAGAAAAATAGTGAAAAACCACCTCTCTCCTGTGAAGCAGGTGTGTATACGATTCCCCTATAGTATCCGGACGGCTCTAAACGGCACTACATTGGAATGACCAAGCGTTCGTTTGGAATAACGAGCATAAAAGGGACACAAAATACCGTAAAGTAGCCACGGCACTATCCAGAGAAGTCAAATTCAAGTCCGCTACTCCTATATGGGATGATACAAAGAAATTAGCTACCTATTCTACCCTTAAATGTACAGCCATTCGGGAAACCTTGGAGATCATTACCAACAACGATACTTGCAATGATAGCGTCTCAATCGAGTTGCCACGAATTTGGAACCAGTTCTTCAAGTAAAGCCTTCTCCCTACCAGGATACCGCGCACAACCAACGTGATGCCTCGTATCTTTAAATGAATATAACGTCGTATCTATTTATTGTCAAGTTCCCGCGTTCAAATTGTTAAAGCGTTCTATTATTCAGTTTGCAGTTTCTGTCTAACGAAAAAGCCATCTGGTTGATGTGCGAAAGCTTGGAAACGCTTATTTGTCTATTTTTTACGCCAATAAATTGGATCAGTAGTATAGTATTACTATTTAACTTACTCTATCGTCCAACTAGACGGAAGTCGTTAATTCTAATATTTGCAGCACGAACTTTTGCATATAGGGTTGACAATATATTATGTTGTCGGAAAAGTCATGACGTATTTTAGCCATGTTTCGCAAAGGTCATTTATTGATAGAAAGAACAAAGATCAATCAATGATATAATGCCCGTTTTGTTCGATAACCTTTTGCCATCTCTCAGTGAGCTGCAGAATGCCTCGTTCATAGAAGGATCTGTCTTTCGTGGCGAAAAACTGTACAAGGTGCTGATTTACCGCCTCATCTGAATTGAACGTTATACCATGCAAGGACTGTTGAAGAGAGCGAAACAAGTGGAAGTCTGACGGTGCAAGGTCAGGCAAGTATGCTGGGTGTGGCAACACATCCCACCCAAGCTTCAATAATTTTTGGCGGGTGATCAAACTTGTGTGTGGTATCGCGTTGTCGTGATGGAACACAACACCTTTACAATGAACGAGCTCTGGAGGTTTCTGGATGATGGATTCGTTCAAACTGTCCAATTGACGACAGTACACATTCGAATTGATTGTTTGGTTCCGTGGAAGGAGCTCGAAAAACACGACATCTTTAAAATCCCACCACACTGAGACCAGAACCTTCCGCTGATGAATGTCTGCTTTGTATGTCGTTTGAGGCAAAGCAGTAGGTCGGGACCAAGACCGTTTGCGCAGCACATTGTTGTACACAATCCACTTTTCATCACCAGTTATCAGTCGCTTCAAAAAAGGATCGTTTTCCTTACGTTTAATTAGCATATCGCAGATGTTTATACGCGCCATCAATTGAGCTTCTTTGAGTTCATGAGGAACCAACACATCGAGCTTGGTTGCGTATCCCAGCTTCTTCAGGTGGTCGTGAATGCTTGAATGATAGATGTGCAATGTGTCTGCAATCTCTCGTGTCGTGTAACGTGGTTTTGACTTGATCAATACCTTGATTATGTCGTCATCAACCTCGGTTGGCTTCCCGGACCGAGGAGCATTGTTGAGGTCAAAATCACCAGCACGGAAGTTTGCGAACCATCGCTGGCACTGACGTTATTGTAGAGCATTATCACCGTACACTTTACGCAAATTTTCACAAACTTGATGCGCGTTCTTCCCTTTACGGAAGTAAAACAGTAAAATATGGCGAAAATACACAGTTTGGTCTTCCATCTTCAACTTGATGTCAAATCTCCGCAAATCAACCAAATCGCTCGCTATTCCTTTTAGACTGCAGCTAGAACTGGCACCTGTCGAATGCCATAGCGATTACAGAGCTGCGCATGCTTCTAGTACTTCCAAACCCAACCAATCGCCATCGGGTGCCAAAATACATCATGACTTTTCCGACAACCCAATATGAGCCATTACATAATGACCACCTTTAGTCTAGAGAAATGAGCCCACCTGGAGACCGAACAGTGGCGCAGGATAAGTTTACAGAGCAGTATATATACAACCCGAGAACTGGTTTCCTGTTAGTAAAGGTTGGGAGTCAGAATCTGAAAAGCTGCCGATTTATACGTGTTTGATAAAGGACAAATTGTGATGGCACGATGCCTCGGAACTACGATTTCGGAAACGGCGCGGCTTGTGGGTTGTTCATGTGCCGCTGTAGTGAGTACGTATAAAACGTACTGCACAGATGGCCAAACGTCGAACCGTCGTCCAGCTGTGTGTCGTCCGCAGCTCATTGATGCTAGAGGGGAGCCAAGACCGTTGCGTTTTGTCCACAGTAGCCGCAAGGCTACAGTGAAACAAATCCCCGCACCTACAACAGTTGTGATCAGGGCAATGTGTCACAGCACACAGTTCATCGCAGCCTTCTGCTCATGGGCCTGCGTAGCCGAATACCGAGCCGAGTCGCTAGGCTCGCTGCACATCATCGTCAACAACGCATGAAATGGGTCCAAGATCATCGAGATTGGACCGTGGATGATTGGAAGGAAGTCGCCTGCTCTGACGAATCAAGATTCCTGGTGCATCACGTAGACAGCCGAGTGTGGATACGACGATTACCAACAGAGGTTATGGCACCTGGATGCACTGTTGGGCGCAAACAGGCCGGCGTCGGGGGTTTTATGCTGTGGGCGATGTTTTCTTGTGACACTTTAGGTTCCATTATCCCAATAGCACAATCCCTGGCTGCTGTCAGGTATCTGAACATCATTGCGGACCAATTCATGGCAACTGTGTTCCCTGATGGTGATGGCCGTTATCAGCAGCAGATAATGCGCCATCTCACACTACCAGAATCGTCAAGAAGTGGTTTGAGGATCATGCTGGTGACTTTCTGTTAATGCCCTGGCTTCCAAATTCACCTGACACGAACCTAATCGAATGCGCGGTTAGACTTGGAAAAACGTGGTTAGACTTGGAAAAGCGGGTTCGAGCTATATCACCACAACCCCGAAATGTACGGGAACTGGAGGACCTTCTGTTGGCATTATGGTACCAGATACCCCAGGATATCTATCGCCACCTCATCGAATCGATGCCTTGCCGAGTGGCCGTTGTTTTGCGAGCTAAAGGGGGTCCTACAACTTATTATGTATAGGTGGTTATAATGTAATCGCTCATCAGTGTATTGAGTAACAAAATTTCCAATATATGTATCATATTAGCGATAAAACTCATTTTAACTGCTAACTGAACTTCTTGAAGTTGGTGTAAGAATAAAAATCGAAAAATCATTAGAAATTTACGGTAAAAAGTAATAATACTGAATTTTTGGATTGAATGTTGGAGCACATCTTACATAGGTACAGCACTGAAAAGCATGGAAGACGAAGGAATGAAAAATATATCATCCTTTATAGAAGGCATTAACTGGTGATCTCCGAAAGTTTCTTCCAGAACTTTGTCTTGGGAGTATTTTTTCCTTTATATGACTTGTAACGTATACTCTATATTCACTTTCCTTTTGATTTTACTATCTCTGGTTATTTTATTTTACTATGTAAATTATCTTCTTACTGAACGAAATATTATTTCACCCGCTGAATGAGATCTGGCAATGAGTGTAAGTCATGACGTGGTGGTAGCTAGTATATAGGCGCGTTCATCGAGATTTAGAGAGAGCTTTTGTTGTTGTTATGAGAGAGCGTTGTTGTTTACGGAGAGCGTTGTTGTTATTTATTATTTTTTTTTTATTGATGAGGTTTAACGACCACCGTGAGCAACTCAATGGGCTATAAGCAGTCGCCCGTCCCTAATTTAGGGTCACTGGTTCCAGGGAAGGGAGAGAGCCAGTGCCGTAAGACAAACACAACATCCATGCCTGACCGGGATTCGAACCCGGACCCCTTACGGACAAATGATCAGAGGCTGTTGTTGTTATGAGGAGATATTCTTCATTATTGTAAAACAAGTTGTGTGTGTGCTTTAGTTGACCAAGAGTCTTATAATAAAGAAGTTACCGTAAGTTAGTCTTTCTCAATTCATAGTTTTTGTCAGACCTCTGTCTGGCTGTTAGGTTTATAACATTTATTTATTACCATAAATAACCAGCGTTAAGACTTTGTTTACGTTCGTAATTAACTAGTAACAGCACCCTTTTGAATTCACTATTTTGAAGCTTAGTACAAGTATATCATTAGCTAGCTGGTAGGAAGAGAATCATTCATATTAATTAGCTTAGCGGAAAGAAAATAAAGCTAATTCATTATAATTGGCGCCCGAACTTTTCTCGAACACGAGATCTTGACGATTATTACCCATGTCTTCCTTACCTGACACAACTTCAAATTTCCACCCTCCGGCAAGTCTCGAGGGTGATGGTGTGTTTTTGGACAATTTGCAAGAAGCCTGTGGGTCTGACTTTGATATGAATGATCTACACGTACCCAGGCATTCTTCACCATTTCGTAATATACCAGCTTCTTATTACTCTGAGTCGCGGGTCGTACCTGAGGGAGTGCAATCCTCTCAGCGCAGCAGAATGCTTGCCCATTTCGTGCCGCATGCAGGAACAATTCATTTCAATGGTTTGGAGGGGTCCTTAAAGTTCCTCGAAGATCTGGAAGATCATTTTGATCTATATAATATTCCTGAAGACTGCAAAGTCCAAATCGCCGGCACTTGCTTGAGGGATACCGCTGAGACCTGGTATCGGCAGTGGAGAGTGTCGAACCCGGATTCTCATTATGAGAATTTCCGTGCAGAATTTTTGGAGGTCTTTCCTTTCGGTCTCAGTTGAGCTAGCCTTGCTCAACAGTTTTTTTCGCGTCAGCAAGGTCCCAATGATAGCCCTGTTGCATTTGCGTTGGAAACTACACGCTTATATAACCTATGGGATCCACATGCCAGTCATGTTGACATGTTGGATACCCTCGTGCAGCAGCTCGACCCATTCTTACAAGATTTTCTTGAGGTTCGACACCCTGCCACAATTCATGGATGCCTTCGCCTCATACGCACGTATGAAGAGCGACATGGCAAACATGGTTCAACTCACCATGCTCGGGCACCCCGCGAGGCTTATTACGAAAACCCTCAGCGGCATAATAGGCATAATAACTTTCAGCGCGAGCATACACAAGTGCACACCCAAGCTTCATACGTTCCACCACACAGAAGAGTGGCAAACCAACAGCGAGTTTCTGAACAAGCTTCGGGATATCGTACAAATGCACAGTATTCTCGACCCCGTTTCAATCAGCAGCATTCGGAACGTTTTCATGCTCAGGGCAATGATGATTTTTCTGCCCGTGCTGAGGGCAGACGTAATGGATATGAAAATGTCAACAGACACGCGGAGTTCGCGACGCAGGTTTCACGCAGTTTTCCTCATCGTGAAAATTTTCCCGATACCCGGCAGGATCGAGGTTTCAGACCGCATGATAATCCAACCAGGAATCCTTTAAACTTCCAAAGGAAGTAGACCAAGGAGTCGGTCCTGCTTCCTGATACCAAACATTCTGACCCTAAAACAGTATTAGTGACTGTTCAAACTCCTCAGTTGCCTGATGTATTCTTGACAATTGAAGATATTATTGTCGAGACAAAGTTCGACACTGGTTCTGAAATATCAGCCCTAAATACAAAGTTTTGCACTGACAATTTTCCTGCAATACACGTTCAGCCTGTGACGCAGTATTTGCGAGGTGCAAATAACGAAATCTTCAGTATCGCAGGAACTGTCACATTATCTTTAGGGCTGGGAAAAGCTCGTTTTACACATTCTTTCCTGCTTATAGACGAGCTACCTGTGAAATGTCTAATGGGAATGGACTTTATACATCAGTTTCAAATAACTTTGAATTTTGTACAACATGTGATTTCCTTTCCGGAACCTGTCGAAATGATTCCTACGGTTCCTGTAGATATAACGAGTTTGTTATTGAGTAACCAGTTGAATGAGGGACAACGAAACCAGCTTTCTCTCCTTTTACAGGAAAGCCCTGGTTTATTTTCGGATCAACCTGGTTTCACACAGGTGGTTTATCATGTCATTGACACTGATGGTTCGAAACCAATTGCGACGAAACCTTACCCTTGTGCTCCACATAAAAACCAAGAAATGCAACGTCAAATTGCTGAAATTATTAAGCAGGGCATAATCAGGGAATCAACAAGCGCCTGGGCTGCTCCTGCCTTTTTGGTTCCAAAGAAACAACCCAATGAATTCCGTTTCGTGACTGATTTCCGCAAGCTCAACCAAGTCACAAAAACGATCAACTATCCACTAAAACTTTAATATTAAGTCATGTCGCATATTTTAAATGACCTGTCGTCAACCAAATGGATGTCAACCTTGGATTTGGCGAGTGGATATTGGCAGGTGGTAGTACATCCGGACTCTGTCGATAAAACAGGCTTTGTGACTCCTTTTGGGGCCTATGAATATTTACGTATGCCTTTTGGACTAGCTTCTGCACCTGCTACTTTCCAAAAGCTTATGGATACGGTTCTCAGACCTGTCCTGGGTCCCCATGTGCATGTATATTTGGATGATATTATTATTACATCCGAGACTTTTGACGAGCACCTTTCTCTGCTCAAACAGGTGTTCCAACTCATATACAATGCTGGCTTGACGTTAAAACCTAGTAAATGCCAGATAGCGAGGGACGAGATTGTATATCTGGGGTTGAAAATTACTCCCCACGGCTTATTTACTGATAATGAAAAAATTAGGCCTATTGTTGACTTTCCTCGGCCTAAAACAGCAAAAAGAACTATCACGCTTTCTTGGAATGACCGGATGGTATCAGCAGTTCGTCCCCGCTTATGCTACAATATGTGAACCATTGTATGCTTTAAAACGTAAATACAAGAAGTTTGTCTGGACACCTGAGGCTAACGCTGCTTTTGAAACACTGAAGTCTGCATTGACTCAGCCTCCGGTGTTAGCTTTCCCGGATCATACTAAGGAATTTGATATTTATACTGACACATCCGGAGTTGGTCTTGGTTGCGTTTTGTCACAAGCTGGGCATCCAATAGCTTTTGCGTCTCGTACTTTAGCCAAAGCTGAACGTAATTATTCAGCTACGGAACGTGAATGTCTTGCTGTTGTGTATGCGCTGAATAAATTTCAATGTTATCTTAACGAATTGACGGTTAACATAATTACGGATCATTCTGCCCTTCAGTATTTGAATTCTGCTAAGCACCTATCTCAAAGACTTATGAAGTGGGCTCTGAAGTTACAAGAGAGCAATATCAAAATTTCGTATCAGCCAGGTCATAAGAATCAATTACCGGACGCATTATCTCGCGTTCCGATTAGTGGGGTCCCCATTGAAGCTACTCCTGGATGTCAGCCTTTACTTCTAATAGCTGATATAACATCCAGAGAGCAGATAATGGCAGAATTAATAAATGATCCAGATTTTGGGGATATCTATAATTTTTTGCTTGCGGGTTCGCCCCCACAAAGTGATCCTTCTCTGGCTGGAAGGTCACAGCATTTTGAAGTAATAGAGGGTCTTCTTTACTATACAAAGTCTAGGACTACTAGGGCAGAGTTTCGCCCATGTATTCCGCGAACCCTTAGAATGGCCCTTTTAAACGAATTTCATGACAAACCTCTTGCAGGCCATTTAGGTATTCGCAAGACCCGTTGTAAATTGCGGGATGTTGCCTATTGGCCTGGCATGTACCAAAGTGTGCTCGCATACGTTCAATCATGTCATTTGTGTCAGATTAATAATTACCGTAATGTAAGACCGGCCGGTCACTTGAAATCTAGTTCAAGTTCTCATGTGTTTGATATTATTTCCATAGATTTATTGGGACCTTATCCTTTATCTGTCAAAAATAAAGCTCGTTACGTTTTAGTACTAACTGATAATTTTTCTAAATGGGTTGAAGTTTTTCCCATTAAAGCCGCTACGGCAGAAGTTATTTGTAATGTATTAGTTAATGAAGTATTCTCTAGATATGGTGCACCTAATAAAGTAGTTTCGGATAATGGTCCTCAATTTATTTCTGACAATTTTGAAAGAATGTGTGCGAGACTACACATTAAACATAAATTCATTTCCCCATATCATCCCCAGAGTAATCCTGCGGAACGCGTTAACCGCACGCTAGTGAAAATGATTGCGACTTTTGTAATGGATCATCATGAAAGATGGGATGACCATTTGGAGCTTTTTGCGTTCGCCCTCCGCTCGTCTGTCCACGAGTCTACTAAAATTACTCCTGCAGAACTTTTTCTGGGTCGCAAAATTAAAACCCCTTTTGAAAATTTAACGGGGATTATCGACGAACTAAACCAGCGACCAACTCCGCAATCAGTACGAATCATGGCAGAAAAAGCTCGTGTTGCAATGCTAGGAGCACAAGCGGCTCAAGCAAGATATTATAATACTAGGAGTAGGGAACCAGATCTTGTCGTTGGAGATCTCACTCTCGTGGAAACGCACTTCCAGTCTTCTGTTTCGCATACTTTAGTGAAGAAATTTGCACCCAGCTATGAAGGTCCATATCGGGTGGCAAATATGTTTGAAAATAATATTGTTCTGGAAAAACCTGACAACCAATTTCAATACGTACACGTTGATCAGTGTCGCAAGTATCATGAACGAAATATCGATTTCATAATCAACCCTACTCAACCTTCTGTTCCACAGACTCAAGAGTCTATATCTCACGATCAACCGTCAGAAATTTTGGACGAACCAACAAACATTTTTGAAGAATCTCCAGTGATTTTTCCTTCACCCTCCTCCTCAAGACGTGTTTCCAAACACGCAACCTGATTCTCCCATGAGACCAAGGCTCGAATCGAGTTCTTCGAATACTAGTATCGTTCCTTTCCCTCCAACCGTTGCCAAGACTATTGCTGCGCCGTTTCCGGATAACTCTGCACCAACGCGGGCTACTACTTCTTTGAATACCTCGTCAGAGAGTATTCCTATAGGCAAATCTAAACATCGCCCTGCACGACCACTGAATTACAGCAGCGACTCAGAGGCTTCGGACATTTCTGACTTATCAGTTATGAACACTAAATTTCAGGTTACAAACCGTCCAGCACCACCAAAGGCTGGGCGCAAACGTGACTTGTCTCCCCAATCTGCTTCGCCGCAACAGCAACGAAGGCAGAAATCTTTGAATCCGCCCGGGTTTCGCCCTGGAACCTACGTTCAGGGCAAACAGGGCCGATGCCTGCTGCTACTCTCATGCCACGTGGGCGTAAGCGAAAGCAAACGATGTGGCCGGAGCCAGGTCCGTCCAAGAGAATACTGGAAGGACACAACGGGCCCCAGCATAAAGGGACTTCATATCACAAGCCTGGGGGAGCCCGTTCCTATCAGCCGCAAGGATTTCCGGACCGCCAGACTTCAGACGTTCCTGACCGTTCTTCTCAGCCGCAGGGATTTCCGGACCGCCAGACTTCTGACGTTCCTGACCGTTCCTATCAGCCGCAAGGATTTCCGGACCGCCAGACTTCAGCCGTTCTTGACCGTTCTTCTCAGCCGCAGGGATTTCTGGACCCACAGACTTCAGCCGTTTCGGACCGACGGATTTTCGCCATTCCTGACCGTTCCCGTCAGCCGCCGGGATTTCCTGACCGACAGCAGACCGATGTCCCAGATCCATTAAAGTCCTTGAAGAGATCGAAGCCACCTGATTTTACCAGTCCGATTAGGCCTGGAAAACGTTATCGCACTAGAGTTTTTTATGCATCCTCGAGATAAGTAAGTTCTCGTGGACAGGTTCTTTTCTCAATTTGTTGTTTTTCCTGCACGACCAGTTGGCGTGTCAGAATTTCTTTTTCGTGTTGGCCTATGCATTCTTTTGTGTGTATATATGTGTGTTTTTTTATATTTCTTCTATGTCCATCTACTAATCCCACTTTTTTTTATATATCTATGTGCTTAGGGGTAAAATAATAAAATTGTTACTGTTAGGCAGCTCCAGGTAATCTTCGCTGCTGATACAGTTGGTGTGTATTCAACGAATAATGCGAACGTAATTTGAAATTAAAATAATAAAATTGTTACTGTTAGGCAGCTCCAGGCAATCTTCGCTGCTGATACAGTTGGTATGTATTCACCGAATAATGAGAACGTCATTTGAAATTTAAAAAGTGATTCCTGCTAGGCAGAATAAAAGAAAGGTATGCCGATGCAGGTTTGTTTTGTTCAACAATACAAGTTTCACAGACGAATACAGATTTCTTAATTTGTCATGCCAAGTTTGATAATGTAAATACTGCTACCACCAAACAACAAATCAAAAAAGAGGTCGAGAAACGTCATTCAACGAAATGTAAGACTTACACTCCAAAATTGATAGGTTTTTTGGAAACAAAAAAAGAAAAAAAAAAAAAAAAGAAAAATTAAGGGGGAGATGATGTAACGTATACTCTATATTCACTTTCCTTTTGATTTTACTATCTCTGGTCATTTTATTTTACTATGTAAATTATCTTCTTACTGAACGAAATATTATTTCACCCGCTGAATGAGATCTGGCAATGAGTGTAAGTCATGACGTGGTGGTAGCTAGTATATAGGCGCGTTCATCGAGATTTAGGGAGAGCTTTTGTTGTTGTTATGAGAGAGCGTTGTTGTTTACGGAGAGCGTTGTTGTTATGAGGAGAGATTCTTCATTATTGTAAAACAAGTTGTGTGTGTGCTTTAGTTGACCAAGAGTCTTATAATAAAGAAGTTACCGTAAGTTAGTCTTTCTCAATTAATAGTTTTTGTCAGACCTCTGTCTGGCTGTTAGGTTTATAACATTTATTTATTACCATAAATAACCAGCGTTAAGACTTTGTTTACGTTCGTAATTAACTAGTAACAACACCCTTTTGAATTCACTATTTTGAAGCTTAGTACAAGTATATCATTAGCTAGCTGGTAGGAAGAGAATCATTCATATTAATTAGCTTAGCGGAAAGAAAATAAAGCTAATTCATTATAGACTGATTGAGTGATTGTTGGGTGTTATAGCGCATGGGACACAAGTGGCCAAAAGATGCAAAGCTCAAAAGAAAAAGAAGATATTTTTTATTTTTCGAAGGAGCTGTCTAATTTCGTTTATTCATCTATATTAAGAAATTCTTGGGGCTTCTGATTTCCAGTTAAATTTATGTGTCGAGTGTGCAGTAAAAAAGGTCAGATAACAAGGAGTTACCATCAAAATCTATATACAGCAGGACCTCGGTTATACGTACGTTTTCCGGTTATTACGTATTTGATTTTTATACATAATCCTGTACATTGAAATGCCAAAATTCATTGTGTACGTACCTAGTATCGTGTAGGACCTCCTCTAGCCCGTCGAGGTGCAGCAATTCAACGTGGCACTGATTCCACAAGTGGCCGGAAGACTTCTGGGCAAATGTTGAGCCATGCCTTCTGAATAGCAATCTACAGTTCCCTGGTATTTGTAGGTGCAGGATTTTAGGTGCGAATAGACCTTTCCACCACGTCACATAAATGCTCTATTGGATTCATGTCGGGCAAACGTGATGACTACAATATCCATCGAAAGTGCCCAGAATGCTCCTCGAACCAATTCTGGGCAACTTGGGCCTTATAGCATGGTGCATTGTCCGCCTGGTAAATCCCATCTTTATTGGCTACATGAAATCCATGAAGGGCTGCAAATGGTCACCCAGTAGAGAAACAAAGTGATTTCCGGTTAAAAACGGTTCACGAGGACCAGAGGATCCAAACCGGGCCATGTAAAGACACCCCACACATGTATGGAACCAACACCAGCTTGCACAGCACCTTGTTGACAGCTTGGGTCCATGACCTCATGGGGTCTGTGCCACACCCGAACCCTACCATCAGCTCGTAACAACTGGAAGCGTGACTCATCGGACCATGTCACATGTTGCCAGTCTTCCAGAGTCCAATTACCGTATTCACGAGCCCAGATGAGGCTCTGTGTCCGATTTCGAGGTGTTAACAAGGACACTCTGGTGGGTCTTCTGCTCCCATACCCCATGGACGCTAAATTACGCTGCACTGACCTGATGGCTATGTCTCTGATACCTCCTGCATTGAATGCGGATGTTATTTGAGCCAGTGTCTCTTGTCTGTTAGCATGGACAAGTCTGGTCAGACACGGCTGGTCACGGTCATTCAGCACCCATGGTCAGTCACTGCGCTTTCCACGGTGGATGGTAATGTCTTCCATGAAGTATTCTCAGTGCACACGTGACACCGTGAATCGAAGAATGTTGAATGTTCGCACAACTTCGGAAATTGAATGTCCCATCCGTCTGGTTCCCACTACCATGCCTTGTTCAAACTACGGTAATTCGCGTCGGCTTGCCATAATCCTACTGGCGGTTGTTCAACCTGACTGACAAGATTACACCTCGCAACTGATAAAAATCGTGGCGCGCGTCGAAGCCTTTATACGACGGCAGCGCCAGTTTAAAATGTGCACACTGCTATCCCATGACCTTTGGTACTTCAGTGTACTAGTCCCGACATTTTGTGTAATTTCCATCCATCGCTTTTTTAATTTGGGTACACGTAATCCATTGATACGTTTCTTGCGATTATAAGTTAATTTTGAATTTCTAACTATCAAATATACACGGCTCCTTGATTATTTTATATAGAGTGTTTCACTAAGTAGTCCACCCAAAGAACCAACTATTATTTTCTTCTCACTCTACATAGAAACACGACGTTTGATTTACAACCAACCTTGATCCTTGAGAAATGCGCGGGAGTAACTTTCCTGATAAGGCGATAACACATTGTGACGTCACCCCATAAGATAGCCGGGCACGCTAATTCTGTCCGGAGGCAATCTGCGTGCTTTACTGTGCCTTTGAACGTCGTTCAGGATGGCTGTGTATACCGTTGCGGAGAGGGTCTTCATTGTGAAAAGTTATTGGATAACAAAGTTAATAAAGGTAACACGGCGTGAATTCCTTTAGAAGTTTAGGGGAAGAAAAGCACTAGACAAACATTGCTTCTCCAGGTTAGCAAAGAAATTTGAAACCACGGACAGTGTTTTGAACCAATACAGTAGCGGACGTCCTCCTTTAGCGCAAGAAAAAATCGAACAGATGAAACACCAGCTGGTGGCATCACCGAAGAAGTCACAAGACGCTTGTCACAAGAAATTGGGTATTCTGTTTCCACATACCAAAGAGCCGCGGAGAAAGTATTTCTTCATCCGAACCGTAGTCGGCTGTGGCTGTTCATCTTTCAGGCGTCCCAACCACAGACAGAACGACGACATGCAATACTGCTCACAGCAACGACTACCACTTTATATCCCTTTCGACTGACTGAAGTGCGCGACTTGGACTAGTTTAAACACGTGACATACTCGCCGCAGCACATGCGTTTATGCAAATATTGCAAAACTTTCGACTCACTCTCTGTAGAATACCCACACATTCGGCAACATGCACAAAAATGCTTTCTTGCTTTTCATCCACTTATTACTCGGAAAACGTAAATTATCTTACCTAACCCAAATCAAGACGCTTTTAAGATCACAAATGACGGATTACAGAGGATTAACTGAAACTGCGGACCTCCATGCTGCAACCAAATACTCAAATGCTTTCCAACAAAACGCAGTCACAACAAAGTCATTAACAGGATAGTTAACTTTAGAAGTAACATTTTGTTTTCATTTTTTGAAGTTAGTTAGTACATAGTCGTTAGATTTTTACAAAATAGTGTATATTTTGAAGTATATCTAATTGAAGTTCCTTGAGTGCGGTCTTATTAGATTACAACCAGTGGTGCACATTCGAGGCTAGCTGCGAAGCCCAGAGAATGCACAAATACAAGTCAACTAAATATACAGAAATAAAAGTCAATTATCAACGGTATTAAGATATGTCGATGCTTTCGCTGCGAAAAAAACACACGTGTGAATTCGTTTCTTTGACTCAGTCTGGCGAGCAAAAACCAACGGCGAAACGCAAGCAGCTCTTCCAGAGACTTCTCTGTTCTGATTCGAAGACCTTCGATATGATCGCCTGCTGGCGTTTCCATGACAACATGAATGAGCGTATGGGTGGAACGGTTCGCTCAGAAAAGAGAAGACTTCGGACTACCTGAGTCCCTCCATTCTTAAAGCGCGTGTTTCGCGAGAGTTGTTTCAGTTTATGGGAAATGTCAGTGAATTAAAATCAGTGATGTTATATCTTAAATTCGTGGTTTTGTTGGATTCGAACTGTTTTGATAAATTTTGTGAAAGCTTCCCTGAACATCTACTGTCAGAACTTAAAGAACTCTGTGCTTCAAATTTTGATACAGCTCGACTAAAAAATGAACTGAAGGTGTTTTATTACCAAAAACAAATCAGAAAGAGACATTACTTGTTATATAAAGTTGAATAAATTGGACATTGTGTTTAGTGAGATGTACAAATTAGCAGACCTAAATATTAAAGTTTCCATCAACAACTGCCGAAAGAAGTTTTTCTGCGTTAAAAAGAATCAAGATATATCTTTGAATCACACAAGGACATGTACATTCGAGCAACTTGGCTGATTTGTCAATAGAAACAAACATTGTTTTTAAATATGAAAAAGTACTCGGAAGAAATTTTTATGAAAACGTAACGCTCAAGTTCACACAAAAGGAAAGAAAAATAGAGTTCATGCACAAACAAAGTATTCAAGTCCTAATCCTCATCATTATTTGTTATGTTAGCAATAGCGTGTACCTAAAATAAGTTACTTCTAGTACATAACAATAAAAAATTAAGCTTCCCAATTAAAATAACAAAACAGTACTGTGTGTGTGTGTGTGTCGGGGGGGGGGATAACCCAGGTCTCGGACCCATCCAAGATACGCTACTGATTACAACTAACTAACTTAATGCGGCCTTCCAACATGGAAAGGTTCCGCACCTCCGTTGTAGCCCATTGAGTTACTCCGTTGTCAAACCCCCAATAAAACAACAACAAAAAACATGGAACACCTTTGGGATGAATTGGACTGCCGACTGGAAACCAGACCGAACGGCTCGACATCGCTTACCCATCTGACTAATGTTCTTGTGGCAGAATAGAAGGCAAGTCCCTCAGCAATTATACTCATATATACAGTCAAACCCCTGTTTAAAGGACTGGGATTTAACGAATTCCGCGATTTTACGTACTTTTTTGTGGTCCGGACGAAACCGTATTGAAATTAATGCTTGGCTTTCCCGATTTAATGAACACATTTCCTCAATTTAGCGAACATTTTTCTTTAAACCACCGAACTATGATAATCAACATTTTCACGTTAAAAGTCAGCTAGAAAGAGAGCTTCGCGTAACAGGAAAATTTTACGCATGCAGTTCCAGTGCTTCATAGAACACCATCTGCGACACAGCTTGACCGAATCATTAATCAGTTCGTCTTTCCTCCGCCCATCAAGCGTAAGCTTCTTACAGGGGGAAGCAAATGTCAAATAAGTTTCAAAGGAGCTCAACATTTTCTTCCATGGGTGGGAAGCAGGAAAAACAAAAGCGGTGTGGAGAAGGAAACCTAGATTACCCTAGGGATTCTTGTTTTCAGCTACAGGCAAAAAAATAGCACCCTGTGAAGTCATGGACCCCCATTGTACGTACCCATTCCTGAACCTCTGGTATTCTTCGCCAAATCGCGCTTTTTCTTTTCTTTTCTTTTCTTTTCTTTTCTTCTCAGTGTTAAATCTACAGCTCAATTAAACAACACAGCTCGTTTCCGGATAAAGTTTTGATGAACACAGGTAGCACTAGAAAAGTTAGTCACTGAAAGAAAGTGAACATAGCTCCTTACGTTTTCTATTATGAACACTAGCTAAAATTTGAATGTTTCATTCGAAATTTTTCCTCGATTTAGCGAATTCCGCGATTTTACGTATACAAGACTGTTGGTCCCTTGAAGTTCGTTAAATCGAGGTTTTACTGTATTGATCATTATACTCGTATATATTGATCACATGTAGTAGAGAGACTTCCCCGCAGAGAGGAGGCTGGGATAGCAATAAAGAGTGGTGGGCCAACTCAAAATTAATTCCTTTCCTACTGCAGGAAGTTACTGGATAGGCAAGTGCCCTGATACTTTTAATCAAATAGTGCATCTCTAACACCCGTTCCTGAAATTTGGTGGTAATTTTCATTCAATAAAATCAAAGCATTAAATCAGACAAAGACAGGCTTCTTAAAATCATATTTATAAATTCAATCCGACGAAGAATAAAAACTTCTTAATCATATGTTTATTGTGGTCATATAATTAAAAAATGCAGTGGAAACTTAAGCTTCTTCTTCCATCATCATAGCTTCTTCTGTAGTAGTTGCATTAGTGCAAGTCTGAAAATAAAATTGAAGAACTTTACAAGTCTTAGGAAAATAGGTTTGCATTCTATTAAAAAAATAATCAAATAAGTCTTGCATAAAGAAAGTCGTAAACAAAATTTTTGTGCCAAAATGTTCGACATCATATATTTAGCCTATGTACATTTCACGAAAAAAGACATAAATTTAGATGAAGTGTAAAAGATGGGAAATGAATTCATGAAAAGTAAACATATAGTAACTAATCTTCCATAAATCTTAGAAAATTCACATGTAAGGATTGACAGAATTTATTCTAGCACAAGAACAGCGAATTTCCAAACGGAAAACAAGACTCGATCCTCTTTCGTAACTGATGAAGTGAACGTGAATCAGTAATCCAAGATGTCTGAAAAACGGGGCAGGAAATTGGGAGAAGACAGTGCAGTATCATGCAAGATCGTTATACTCGTACATATTGATCAGCATCTTAGGTATAGGCAGTAGCTCGTCCCTAATTTAGGACCACTGATTTCAGCCAGCGCCAGCGGCGGATTTAGAGTTCCGGGAGATCTACGCCCAACTTCTGCTTTGAGCCCCGCTCCCCCCTCCCTCAGTTTGCCCATCATCGTTTTAAAAAAATGGCAACCTCCTGTCCCCATTTTTACTTTCTCGTAGAATTTTTTTTTTTTAAATTGAAGGTTTAACGACCGCCGCGTGAGCAACTCAGTTGTCTACAAGTAGTCGCCCGTCCCTAATTTAAGGCCACTGGTTCCAGAGAAGGGAGAGAACCAGCGCCGTAAGACAAACACAACATTCATGCCGTACCCGGGATTCGAACCCGTACCCATCGCGGACGAATGATCAGAAGCCATCGCTTAGACCACTGCGCCACCGGGCGCCTAGAAAGTGTTGTAACCGATAAAAAAAATTCGACTTCGATATTTCCACAGAGATACACATTTTAAGTTCCCCCAAACGTGATTTGTTTTTTTTTTTTTTTTTTTTTTTTTGATTGGAGGTTTAACGACCACCGTGAGCAACTCAATGGGCTATAAGCAGTCGCCCGTCCCTAATTTAGGGTCACTGGTTCCAGGGAAGGGAGAGAGCCAGTGCCGTAAGACAAACACAACATCCATGCCTGACCGGGATTCGAACCCGGACCCCTTACGGACGAATGATCAGAGGCCAACGCCTTCCAAACGTGATTTGACCATATTCTAGGTGGTGTCTGTGGTTTGTTACCGCCATAACCAGTGACGTATCTAGCGTAAACAGCGCCTAGGGCAAGCGCTAAATTGGCGCCCCCCCCCCCATACAACACTTGCTGGACTTTTCGGCTTTTTAGGGCCACGGGTTCCAAGGAAGGGAGAGAGCCAGTGCCATAAGACAAACACAACATACATGCCTCACCGGGATTCGAAGCCGGACACATCTCGGACGAATGAGCAGAAGCCATCGCTTAGATCACTGCGCCACCAGGGCGGCCTTTACGGCTTCATTTGCCTCCAACTTTCGTCTCTTCCGCCCTTCAGCTCTACTTTCCTTCTTAGGTTTCATTGTTTTTTACACAAAATTCTAAATTTAAAATATAATCCTATATAATTTAACAAACTTCACAACGTTTGCTTAACGGTAAGTGACACTAAATACAAAACAAAAGAAATATAGAAGAACTCTTTCTTTGCGTGCAATCTTTAACTGACGAGACCGAACTTAGTAAAAGTATTTTTACATTACAATGGAAGCTACCAGAACATTCGCACACATAAAAGTACGGCAATCAAAGAAAAAATATCAGTCTTCTTTAAAATACTAGAAAATAAAGGTGCCGAGCCGACGGCCGACCGACAAAGACACTTGCCGCTGCGACATCGCCACATGTTTTCTGTTGCTCGAAGAGCTGAGTACACAGAGACGCCGCGCTAGTCGGTCGGTCTAGCGCGGTGTCTCTGTGTACTCCACCATGCCACTGCATTCACCGCGCTGCTGACGACAGCCATTCAGAATGAACGCTTCTTTTCTTTTTTATTGCGACTTTGGGTTTCTGTAATACATTTCTTATCAAGTTTCTTCAAAATTAGTTTTCGCCGCCCCGGTGGCGCAGTGGTCTAAGGCGCTGGCCTCTGATCATTCGTCCGTAAGGGGTCCGGGTTCGAATCCCGGTCAGGCATGGATGTTGTGTTTGTCTTACGGCACTGGCTCTCTCCCTTCCCTGGAACCAGTGACCCTAAATTAGGGACGGGCGACTGCTTATAGCCCATTGAGTTGCTCACGGTGGTCGTTAAACCTCCAATCAAAAAAAAAAAAAAAAAAAAATTAGTTTTCTTCAACAAACAAACAGCAAGCACACGCTATTTATTTCGGCTTTTCTGCGTCCCCTTAACATTGGCGCACAGGGCACCCTAGATACGCCACTGGCCATAACTCTAAAACTATTATGGCAATCAAGACGAAATTCAGTATTTAAGGGTCTTGTGATACCCTGATGGGACAGAAACAGCGGAAGTTACAAGTGGGCACTTTTGGTAACGAACATAAGGCGGAACTTTTGTAAGAATGGTGACTGAAGTAGCATGTTACATACATGGGATGCATCGAGAATTTTGACGAAAGGGGTGGGGTCCGAAGATATTGTCTTTGCTTTCAATATTTTTATATGTATACACATCAACTCATCGTCCTCGTATTAGGTACTGACTCGCAGAATTATTATTATGAACTGGACACTGTATCTGTAACGTACCAGGAGATGTGACGTACCTGCCAGAAGGACGCACACGACATAAAGGCAGATAGGAATCAGAATAAAACGTCCGCGTAGCTCAATTGGTAGAGCAACTTATTCCGCAATGAGGGGACCCGGATTCGAATCCTGGCGCGGATAAAAATGACGGAGAAATTTACTTCGTTATAATGGCGCCCGAACTATCCGGATGACCCGACCGTTCAAAATCTCGCATTGGTGTGATGTTCTTTCCACACCGCGAGATAGGAAAAATAAGAGAATCCCTTCTCCAGCACTTCGGAAAAAAAAAATAAAAAATAAGGGGGAGATGATGTAACGTACCAGGAGATGTGACGTACCTGCCAGAAGGACGCACACGACATAAAGGCAGATAGGACTCAGAATAAAACGTCCGCGTAGCTCAATTGGTAGAGCAACTTATTCCAGAATGAGGGGACCCGGGTTCGAATCCTAACGCGGATAAAAATGACGGAGAAATTTACTTCGTTATATATCTTTCGTCTGGCCTCCTTGGTAAGATATTACAGCGGAAGCTTTTCGCGGAATGCGTTTCAGACCATTTGAGGTGGAGATGCGAAATTTACAGGTTAGGGACATGAATTCACTTTAGGGACCTAATGTAATTCTCACCCCCATGTAAGCACTTTATCCACTCGTCCGTACGTCTGTCTCTCTGTCCATGCACTTTGATTAATACCTTTTTTTTTAATTGGAAGTTGTTTTTTTTAATGATTTATTGGACCTGGTGGTACAGACATGACAAACATGATACAGATATTTCACAGGATACAGAGATTACACAGCAACAAGTACAAATCATACATGGATTTTACAGCATGCCAAATGATCAATGTACACAAATATAGCCAGTGCTGATCATGTAACACATTGTGAACAAGTGTACATGAAACATGGATTTTACAGTATGTTAAATGACCAATGTACACAGATAACCAGTGTTGGACAAGTAACACATTGAGAGCCAGTGCCGAAAGACAAACACAAACATCCATGCCTCATCGGGATTCGAAATCGGACCCATTTCGAACGAATGATCAGAGGTCATCGCTTAGACCACTGGGCCACCGAGGCGGCGATTAACATATGGGGAACTGTTTGAAGACTGCTATTCTCATAAAGAAGTGTAAAGATTAAATTAGATTTCTTTACAGCACAAAATTAAGTCTCCTTTGGATGTTTTTTCTTATTTAGTCCAATATTTCATAACACACACCTTCAACCTTAAGATCATTATTATTACTTTAAAGGGGAGGGGGGAAGTGTCTGGATCCTTCGGACCACTCCCGTCGGTGTGCCACTATTACATACAGGCAGCTTACGGCACTGATTTAGTTGACATTTATGTTGTATGCGATGCAGAATCCGCTGTCACAAATCATCAGATTTCGCTCTACTGACAGTTTCCGAAAGAGCCCTAATGTGGATGCAATTGATTCGTGTATCTCGTAAAACCAGTTTTTCCAGTGGCACTGTATTCGTACGCTAACAGTCTCGTGATTGCCTCTTAAACTGGACTGAATGAGAAAAAGACGGGCAGTCATACTGAATAAAACCTATATAATAGGCTACGTCTGTCCCTAACGCTCGGACGACATTCAGTACTTGCAGCCCCATCTGCTTTTGTCCGGTGGCTGAAATGGGAACTAAGCTCACCGCTATCACACGATAAGTAAAATCAAGCAGAAATACCGGGAAATAAAATAAAGTTAGTAAGACAAACGACTTCATCTGTGGCTACACGCACGTGCTCGAAGAACTGTCTGTGACGTTTGTTCTGTTACGTAGGTGTTGTGTCGTGTTTTATTTCATTTTCTTCGCATTGCACAGTAATTTCATAAAAAAAAGGAAAAAGGAAAAAAATGGCAGAGTAATTTCATAAAAAGAAATCAGAGTTATTATAAGTATAAATACGCAGATCTATTTAAAACGCTCTAACCTGCAATAAAAACTGAAATTTTGAGATGTCAAAGTGAACAAAATCGCATCTAAAAACATTTTCACCACTTACATGAATGAATTTTAACTATATTTCCTCACACAAATCCGTGGTCAATTTGATACGTTTTCAATCTGCTTCAATTAAAAATTTCACCCCGTCCTAGGTCGGGGAACATCCCCTATATATGAATATTTATTTAAAATTTAAAAGCAGCCCGTCCTAGGACGGGCTGCAGGATAGAACCGAATTAAAGACAAAAATCGCCGTTACATTCTAAAGAAATCTGGCAGAAATAGTACCTCAACCTGTGAGTTCATTTGTAGTTCAGTAGCAAGTATTGTTATTTAAAATACCCGGTCGAGTCACATTATTGAGACCACCAGCTAATATCCAGAGTAACTTCCGTGGGCAGCGCGAACAGCAGCTAGATGGGCTGGTTCCGGAACGTATTCAGAGGTATATAGAGCCAAGCTGACTGCAGTGCATCCGCCAGCTGCTAGAGGGTGCGTCGTGGAGGATTCGTGGAGCGAACAACACGATCAAGGTGGTCCCATAGATGCTCAATTGGGTTTAAGTCTGGGGAATTAGGGGGCCAGGGAAGTACTTTGAAGTCTTCGTCGTGCTCTTCCAACCACTCTCGGACACTTCTAGCTGTGTGACAAGTCGCATTGTCGTTCTGGAAGAACCCATCACCCCCATGGAAGACAATCAGCATGTATGGATGTACGCGGTCTGCAAGAATGGATTCATAACAAATTCGGTCCATAGTGTCTTCTTTCACAGTATAACGAAGTAAATTTCTCCGTCATTTCTGTCCACGCCAGGATTCGAACCCGGATCCCCTCATTCCGGAATAAGTCACTCTACCAATTGAGCTACGCGGACGTTTTGTTCTGACTACTATCTGCCTTTATGTCGTGTGCGTCCTGCTGGCAGGTACGTCACAGCAGGTATGAGTGGACCCAGAGAATGCCATGAAAACATTCCCCAGACAATAACGCTGCTCCCACCAGCTTGTGTTCTTTCAGCAATGGTTAAAGAGTGTTTGTTCTCCTATGTTTCTCGCCTTATGCGCCAGCATCCATCTATTCGATGAAGCAGAAAACGTGACTCATTGGAGAAGGCAATCCTTTGCCAATCAGCGGATGTCCAATTCCGATACTGCAGTGTAAATGTAAGCCTTTTCTGCCGATGCACTTTCATTAGCATAGATGCAGTGACTATCCATCTGCATTGGAGCCTCATACGCAGCACGGTTTGCCGAACTGTCGTTCTAGACACTCTTCCGGCAGCCCCTGGTTCATTCGGCCAGTGAGATCGGCCCTCACGCACCTTCGAAGCCGACGTTCACCTCTCACATCAATGACAGGTGGTGCTCCGCAGTTTTCAAGTCACTTGTTCGCAATGGTGTCATTTCTCCAATCACGATACACTATAACCACAGCAGCACGCGACCAGTTCACAAACGACGCTGTTTCAGAAATACTGCCACCCTTGGCCCGAAAGCCGATAGTCATCCTTTTTTGCAAATCTGATAAATCGCTCCTTTTATCCATGACAGCAATGAGTTACATGTTTTCAGAATGCATACAGCACACCTTATACACCCTCCAAGCCAGCTCACGACACGTGCCTTCTTTCATTGGCTACGCGCTGTTCACGTCAAAAGTAGGAGGTGGTCACAATAATGTGACTCGACTGTATATGTTCGTTTGCTCCAAAACCTTTTTTAGTCCGCCTGCATTTGAGTTAATACATTAACACTTGTAGATGACATTCTTCAAGTTCTGGAGGAATCATACTGCCAAAACCCAAACACTGAGGCTTTTTTAGCATTGCAGTTCCCCCCGCATGGAGCCTTGTCGGCTTCCTTTTTAAAACCATCCTGAGCCAGCGCTTTAGGACAAATACACCATCCATGCTATTTCTGGGACTCAAACACGGACCCCATTTGATCGATTATACAAAAACCCAGGCTTCTGTCTCTTTAACTACCAGGACTGAAAAAAAAATTGCTATTTTTTGCATTTGTTTGACGTATTTCTTCATTATGAATATAAAATCTGCATCCTTAATTGTCTTCAATATGGAAGCTCAACTTTTCATTTGCTTTCGTATTTTTCCAGAAGGTGGCCACTACGCATTTCCTGTTAATGTGCTCAACAACTGTGTATCTTCTGTCCTGTCCATGCACATGGTATAAAAGTAATAAATAACTGTAGGACTTTCCTAGTACAGAACATCACACAAATGGAAACGCAGAGAACCATTTGCCTTCCATATATAAATTTTCTTGCGACCCGGCCCGGCTTCGCACGGTAGCAAATTAGAATTTACGGCGAATCTAAAGAGAGACGATGATTACGTTCAACCGGCGACTGTTTTTTCTCTTTGTAAAGCCATTCTTTGTCTGTAATTTGCCAATCGAGATTCTGTTTCTTGGAAAGTTTTATTAAATTATTTTAGCGTCCAATGTACTACGGCCTATATTCGTTTTTCGTCTCGGCATAATGTTAACAAAATATTTAAATTTTAATTAAAGAGTAACTCAAAGAGATACATACGTGTGGACGAAAACAACTATGCATTTAGTCTGTGCGAGCGCCGATAAACCAATTCTCTTTCAGCGCCCGATGTAACTACGCATTTAGTCTGTGGCCTTACATGCTGTCAGACTGGCCGCCGCGCATGCGCCTTGCGTCTTTTTCCCAATGAGCAAAAAAGTTTCGTAAATCCGTCGCCGCGCACAGCTGTTTAGGCAGTGGAAGCCACGAAAGAATGCGAACGGCGGTTTTTTCTTTGACTTGTCACTAAAATCGTTACTGCTCGGCTCCCTTTTGTCATAGATTAATGTTTCATACACCTAAACCTTCCTCGACAAATTCTCTGTGGAATGGTGAAAACCGCAACAAAATCCGTCCAGAGATTCTCAAGATTATCCCGAACAAACACACAGACGCCTACCGGGGACTTTATTTTGTACTATTTATAGATGTTAAGAACAGTGCAAAATTTGATTAATCACTGTCCTTCCGCAAATCGAAGATTTCTTTAAGACTACAAAAATCGCACAACGGTTTTTCTAGAGAAGTCAAAAACAGGAGAGACGCATTTCAGAAAAAAAAATATGGAAAAGTACATAAATCATCTTTCATTTGAGTGTTCCGAAATGTTCGTAACAATGTAATAAATCAGGCAAAAAATGTTGAAAGAGAATTTCTTGGGTAATCTTGCATACTGTCAAAACAAAGGTGAATACTTCTTCAGAAGAATTAGAATTTTATTAACAGCATTAATGAAAGATCCTTCTTCAAATATTAAAATACTTCAGCATTCGTTCTGCTGAAACTGTAGTTATTTTTCGGCATCACACTGTAAGAAACGAACTTTCCCCTTTTCCATTTTTGGGTATCTGTCGTGTTATTGAAAGCTCTTTCTTTCTTAAGTTGAGAAAAACAACAGGAAGTGCGACTTGAGAAAATGGACTGAATCGAACGCGGGGAAAGAACTCACAACCACGGAAGTTCATGGTATATGTTCGCGGCTAACTTCCCGTTTGAAGACAGCACACGAAGAAGAATCTCATTATGATAAATACATTCGAATTGGATAAACTAAAATATCCGAAATGCACTCATGGACAATGAAATTTGTGCACCTAGAAGAAACATGCTACAACCGCGAAACTTTGCAAACAGAGAGAGTGCATGCTGATATGCAAATGATCCACGTTTGGTGCGAGTGCGCATGAGCGCACATCCTATGGTGGCGCTGCAAGCACGAACCGACAGCCTTATAAACTGGCGTGTAGTCGACGCACCATGGAAGCGAAAAACACCGGCCGACGCAAGCAAGAGCACAGAGTGACAAGAATACCAGGTAGACGCCAGAGACGTGGATTTACGCAACTTACGGACTTTGAGAGAGGCCTGATCATCGGGCTGAAAACCACAGGGTGGTCGGCGCGTAGTATAGCCAGCCACGTGGATCCTTCTGACAATACCGTCTGACTGTGTTGGAAGCAGTGGACAGGTGACAGCACTGCCACACGGCAGAGCGGCTCCGGACGGACCCGGAGCACCACCGATAGAGAGGGATCGACTGATCGTGCGCCAGACACGAACGGATTCCACTATACAGGCAGATGTAGCGGCTCCTGTGTGCGCACGAACCATTTCCCGGCGCCTCGTCGAAGCGAATCTGCGATACCAGCACCACTTACGTGTGCTGCCATTAACACCGGAACATCTACGGCTCCGTTTGCAGTGGTGCCAGGCCAGAGCGACGTGGAACGCATCAGACTGGCAACGTGTGGTGTTGAGCGATGAGTGCCGCTTCGTTTTGGGGACATATGATCATCGTGTCCGGGTGCGGAGGTCCCCATGTCAACGGCACAATCCGAACCTCGCTATCGAGCGCCACACCTCCCCTTCTGCAGGCATTATGGTCTTGTGAGCTGTTGCCTACGATAGCCGATCAGCTTTAGTATTGGTACGTGGATCATTCACAGGCCAGCGGTATGTGGATGAGATCCTACGGTCCCATGTGCTCCCATTCCTGGCCGGGATTCCAGGTGCGCTATACCAGCAGGATAATGCCCTTCCACACACGGCTCGGATTGCGCAGGACTGCCTACGTCATGTCCAGACACTTCCATGGCCTGCCCGCTTTCCGGACATGTCCCCTATCAAACATGTGTGGGACCAGTTGAAACGCCAGCTGCCACCGTGCCACACTATCCGGGATTTGGAGTCCACCAGCCCACGCGTGTTGGCCAGTGTGCCGCAGGACAACATCAGGAGTCTGTTCGCCTCCGTGTCGGACCGTATTGCAGCATGTATTGCCGCACGAGGTGGTGCGACGCGCAATTGAAGATGGCCGAACTGCTTGCCACATATCCCCCTGTAATTGTCCTACAGCTCTGTTTTTGCCATCACGTATATCATTCATCTGTATTATTAAGTACATAAAATTTCAGTTCAATCCTATGCTTCCTTCTTGGTGCGCAAATTTCATTGTTCGTGAGTGTATTTCTGGGAGAAAACATGCAAATCTACATTATTCATTTCAGATAGGAAAACAATATTGATTTACCTTAACAGATCCTTTGCAGTGCACAAACGACTTTTAATGAAAAAAAAAAAAAAAAACCCTGCCATAACTGCTGAACAGCTTGTATAAACTGCCATTTTGGTACGAAAACAGTGTGATTTTTTGTATGTTTCAGTCTAAATTCAATTCGCCTCTCCATTAACTTAGATTTTGGCAGAGTGGTCTAAGAGCTTCTGCCAACCATTCGTCCGAGATGGGTCTGGGTTGGAATCCCGGTTGGAGCTCAGATGGTGTATTTATCTTATGGCTATCACTCTTCCCTGGAACAAGTGGCCCAAAATTAGAGATGGGTAATTGCCCGTAGCCCATTGAGTTGCTCACGGTGGTCGTTAACCCCCCCCCCTCTCCCATCCCCACGAAAAAAAAATAAATTAGTCTGTTGTTTTCTTTTATGCTTACCAAGAACTGGCAACTCAACTTTTGTGTGTGTGTAGGGAATGGAGGGTGTTAATGACCACCGTGAGCAATTCAATGGGCTATAAGCAGTCGTCCGTCCCTAATTTAGGGTGACTAGCTCCAAGAAGGAGCGTTTCGAACCCAGACCCATCTCTGACGAATGCGCCAGCTCTTAGACCACTACGGCTAATTCAAGTGTCCAGCAAAAGTTATTTAGCTACTACACACCTACTGAACACATAACTAGTGATAAGTTAACTTCTTAACAGTTTTTTATTTACTTTTTTTATTTATTTATTAGAACTCTTTTGCTGTACAATACCACAATACAACACCGAAAAGAACGAACAATGTATCACATAATCCAAGATTCATTACAAGAGAATATATAGTACACCAGTTAGCCAACATAAGTAAGATAATTTGTCCATTTTTAACCATACAAACACCATGTAACAAAGGTAAACGCTTTACAATATAAAATGCAAAAACAATAATCAATCAAATGATGTCAATATAACTAAATCACTTTCAATATCAATTTAAAAAGAGGAGAGGGGAAAAGGCTAAAATTTTAGCCTGACAAGCCCCTGATCCCCTCTAAAATTTTCAAAAAGAAAAAGTTAATTTTTAGTCCAGTCAGGACAACGAATAAGACATTATACACTGAAGAGCAATTGAATTAGAGATACCTGTCTAGTAACGTGTAGCACCACCTTTCGCCCTGATGACGGCTGCGATTCGTCTCGGCATGGACTCGACATCATACCGGAAACGTTGGGAAGCCATACGGATCCACGACCCCTAAACAAACTACCACAGTTCACGAAGATTTGATGGAGGGGTCAGAGCCTCGAACATCTCTCTCGATGACATCCCAGCTGTGCTCGATGGGATTGAGGTCAGGTGACCTAGCTGGCCAAGGAAGCGAGGTCACGTCGGTGTAATGTTCATACAACCATTCGGATACGATTCGGAAGCGATGGCACGGTGCATTGTCTTGTTTCACGAATAGTCTTCTAAACAGGAACGCAGCTGCTTGAATGGCAGATATGCAAATGAAATGGCCTATAGAAACTACTGCGCAAGGTGAAATTACAAGTAAATTAGATTTTGAGCACCTTCTATTGCTCGCCCATTTGTCGTAAATCAATCTAAAATTAAAATGTGGCCAATCTAAAATCAAGTCGGAATGTGCGATTCCAACTCCTCCAGAAATTGACTGGGTTCTCCACTTATTGTTTAGAAGATATCTGGACAGCGCCAATGAATGAAGAGCGCAACAGTACAACTAATCACAGATTTTTATAAATCACGCATGTTAAAGATTCGGATACAAATCTTTAACATATATATCGTGAAAAATTGTAAGATACTTACAATTTTTCACGATATATATATATATCTATGGACAAAAACAAACTTTTTCGACAAATAAGTAAATTTTTTGCATAAATATCAATGCATCAGATTTGGTGGTCTCGTTTGCTCTCTGCAGTCGTGACTTCATCATATCATTAATTATAAAGAAGTTGGACTATATATCTTTACAACAATGATAAATAACTCATGCCAAATATGCATTTTATTTAACAGAAAAGTTTATATTTTCTTCAGTGTATTTTTATGGTGCTTGTTTTCAACATACTTACGTCTAAATATCAATTTCATTTCGTTATTAAGATTGCAGCGTGACTTACCAGGCCAACATTTCCCACAATGCATTCAGCAAAATCTTTCGCCTGAAAAAATAAAAATAAAATGTAGTAGAGAGACTTCCCATAAAAATAAAACTTAGAGAAAAACACATCGTCATGAAATGAATGCAAGTTACTTATTTTAGATGGGAATGCAAAAATTCACTGCTATACAGTTCCAGTGCTTTACATTATAGTGACTTTTATTAGTTACAACAAGTGACTATTTCATCTAGGAAAATCTGACTTATATAGTATATACATATATATAGTCCGCAATATGCCTTTACGCCTTAAAAGGAAAGTGTTTGATCAATGCATCCTTCCAGTTCTTACGTATGGAGCAGAGACATGAACTTTAACTAAACAAGTTATTAAAATAATGCAATGAATTGATTATTATACGCTTTCCAACGTACCTGAAATCATTACTCAAGTTATAAGGAGAATGACTGTGGAATAAATCACACTCTTGTACCCTGACCTTTGACACCATTTCGATTATATTAAACAGAATTTGTTCAGTACACCTCCGGAACAACATACTAAAGTTTTGTCGCAGTAGAAGCATTTTTATTCCAGTTATGAGGATAATGGTTGTGGAATAAATCTCGCTCCTGTACCCTTTGACCCCATTTCGATGATATTCAACAGAACCGGTTCAGTATACCTCCGAGACAGCATACTAAAGTTTTGTCGCAATCCAAGCTTTTTTACATAAGTTAGGACGCATGAAGGCGATGGAATGGATCCCGCTCCTATGCCCTGACCTTTTGACCCCATTTCGCACACTTTCAACAGGGCTCCTTCCCAGGTTGTCCCCTAGCACATACTAAAATTTCATCGAAATCGAACCATTTTTACGCGAGTTATCGTGCGGGCGGGCGGACGGACAGACAGACAGACGGACGATGCTGGAGCATATACGCTTCTTCAACCTACGGTTGGGAAGCGTAAAAGACATACAAAAGCTGCACACAACTCAAAGAAGCATGGAGAGATGCATACTTGGTGTAACCAGGAAAGATAAGAAGAGTAACTCTTGGATAAGGAAAATGACAAGAAGTAAACATCATGATCAGAGTAAAATCCCTGAAATAGCAATGGGCTGGACATGTTGCCAGAAGAACGGACCTCCGATGAACAACCGGAATTTTAGACTAGATTCCAAGGGACAGAAAGAGGCCCAGAAGAAGACCACGCGGGAGATGGATGGATGAAATTCGAAAGAATACCAGAGTAACATGGAGGAGAGTGGCTCAAGACAGACAGTTGTGGAAGAGACTTGGGAACACCTTCATCCAGCAGTGGATTGATAATGGCTGACAATGATGATGATGATAGTGCATTCAAAAAATTATGACCATCCCTGATGTGAGAAGGGGCCGTAACCAGCAGCCAGATGGCGTGCGTAGCAACATATGCAAATCATGTATGATATTTGAAAGGACACAAACTCGCGGACGTTATACACTTTCGCGTGAAAATGGGAAAAGGACGTGACCTAACAGAGTTTGAAAATAGAATGATTGTTGGCTACCGAATGAAGGTTAGTAGCATTACAGAAATGGCCGATATTGTGGGCTGTTCCCGTGGTACAGTTGTTAAAGTGTTCCAGGAATGGAAGGAAACCGGCAAGACCTGAAGTAATCGGGGTAATAGTGAACGCCCACGCAGCACTGACGACCGTGAACAGCGACGGCTATCTCGACTAACACGATCCAACAGACGGATCACAGTTGATCAGATCTTATGTAGAGGATTTTAGGAAGGGATTGTCTGACTCCAGGTCTTAAACAACCCTTAGAAATAGGAAGCTAGGAGATTTGGGCTAGAGTGTCCGATAGGAAAGTGAAACGGGAGCGAAGTGTAAAGGGGGAGGAAGACGTCCTTATTTATAACCGAGGGGGCCAGTATCCGGTGCTCGACGGGGCTTAACGTGCCCATGCAACGCACGGCGGATATTTAGTGATTCGAGTGCTCGTAGCTCCATGGGATCGAACCTGAGTCCTTTCCGTAGCAGTCCCGAATGCTGACCACTAGGCCATCAGCGGCCCGGGCCACAGTGGAACAACTGGCCAGAGCATTTAATACAGGCACATCGAGGAGCGTATCTCATACCACAGTCCAACAAACTCTGCACTCTATGGGTCTCCGGAGCCGCTGTCCACTCAAGGTGCCCATGCTGACGGACAGATATAGACGATTAGGGTGAATTTACATCTAAGAGGAAGCATTGGACCATCTAGCAGTGGAAAAAGCTGTTAGATGGTCCAATACTTGCCTTTTCAGGTGAATCATATTCTCTGTTTTATCATGTGAAGGATCGATGGAGAGTACAGCGAAGAACTTCGGACAGAAATAATTTCGACACGATGCTCAAGACGAAACAGGCAAGAGTTAGCAGTTTGCTCGTGTGGGGTATGTTTTCCTAGGAATCATTGGGACCAATCATCCTTCTTTATTGCACGATGGACGCTTCAGGATACCTTTCCATTGTGGCGGATCAGGTGCTCCCACTCATGATGACTGTCTACTCCGATGGCATAGGTTCCTTCCAGCAAGATAATGCCCTTTGCCATGTTGCTATGCGTGTGCGAAAATGGTTTGAGGAGCATTCGAGTGACTTTAGTTCGCTGTACTGGCCTCCTTTCTTGTCGGGCATCAATCCTATTGAATATCTGTGGGGATATCTTGATCAATAGGTTCGACATACGGATCCACCACTGGTGACTCTTGATGATCTGCGAGAAGATCTGGTGTCTGCATGGTATACCATCCCTACAAAAACGTTCAGAGGTCTCACAGAATCAATGCCGCACCGTTTATCTTGACCAATAAGTTCGACGTATGGATCCACCACCGGTGACTCTAGATGATCTGCAAGAAGCTCTGGAGTCTGATTGGTAGAGCATCCTTAGAGAAACGTTCAGAGGCCTCACTGAATCAATGCCACACCGTTTATCTTGACCAATAGGTTCGACGTATGGATCCTCCACCGGTGACTCTTGATGATCCGCAAGAAGCTCTGGAGTCTGATTGGTAGAGCATCCCTAGAGAAACGTTCAGAAACCTCACTGAATCAATGCCACACCGTTTATCTTTACCAATAGGTTCGACGTATGAATCCTCCCCGGTGACTCTTGATGATCTGCAAGAAGCTCTGGAGTCTGATTGTTAGAGCATCCCTAGAGAAACGTTCAGAGGCCTCACTCAATCAATACCTCACCGTATATCTGCGGTATTGGCGGCACGAGGTCATACATACCTCATACTAACAGGCGGTCATAATTGTTTGACTTTACTGTATATAATTTGAAGGAAAATTTTCGTTAGACTTCACCCGAAGCCCTGGCTCGACTCTTGAGTGAGAAATAAGTGGTGTATTTCTCATAAGGCTCTATCCTTCCCCCTATCCAGGAACGGGTGGTTCCGAATTAGGGATGTGTTACTACTTATAACCCCCTTCCCCCGCACAAAAAGTTGCGAGCTTTTCGGAAGAAAGCGTTTGGAGGAAACATATAGAATCTTCTGAAAACAACTTAAAAACCAAAAGAAATGAAAAGCGAAATTTTTAAACAAAACGTGCACAGATAACAAGTTAATAGTGAATTTTCTTTTTTTTTTGGGGGGGGGGGGGTTAACGTCTTCCGTGAGCAACTTGATGGGCTATAAGCAGCAACCCGTCCTAATTTAGTGCCACTGGTTGTAGGGAAGAGAAATAGCCACTGCTGCATGACAAACACAACACTCACGCCTCACTGGGATTCGAACCCGGATCCATTTCGAACGAATGGCCAGAAGCCAGCACTCAGACCACTGAGCCACCGTCAGCGAATCTTTCAACTAATTTTCGATATAAAAATAAGTGAACTTCTTATGTGAAATTTACACGGAAAATTATAAATAATCTCTGGAGTGAAACTTAGCTTAAAAATAAGTTGCCAACTTTACGATAAAAAAAAAGTAATGAACAATTTTTCAAATTGAAATTTCAGAGAAAAGATAGCAATAAGGAGTTTATAGGAGAATTGGGAAACGAAATAAACGATGAAACTTTCTTTTAAAGCTTTTGGAAAAAAATAATTAACAGCGAACAATTCGGCGAGTTTAACGACCAATGTGAGTCATTCAATATGCTATAAGCAGTCGGCCGTCCCGAATTTAGGGCCACTTGTTCCATGGAAAAGAGAGAGAGTCAGTGCCGTAAGACAAACACAACATCCATGCCTCACCGGAATTCGAACCCAGCCCATCTCCCACGAATGAAGTTTGAAATGTAATCAAACTAACTAAGGATAAATGGACGATGTCATCGCTCTGCCCATGTTATTTTACAAACAACGCATAGCAACTGAAAAATTGTTCATCCGACACCAAACCGGTGTCGGATGTAATGCGTTGTTTATAAAATAACGTGGGAATAACGATGGTATCGTCTATTTACATTAACTCCAGGTATATTTGAAATATATTTGTTACCGCTAAAGCTCGAAAGCCGTTAATGTGCACATTACCTAGCTAATCTGCAGATTAACTGATTTGCTCCGTTAACGTGCGGAATCAAGAGTTTTCCGCATTTTACCTAGGAAATGTGCACATTAACGGCTTCCGTATCGTCAAAGTTCAAAAGTTTGTTTCTCTCATTTCCTTTCCATACACCTTCCCCCTCTCCCTCTACTTTTAGTTTGGTTTCGCCGGTTTCTCTCATTTTCTTTCCCTACACCTTCCCCCTCTCCCTCCACTTTTAGTTTCTTTTCGCCAGCGTCTAGTCGTCGCCGGTTATTTTTATTTCTCATAATTGGCGTCGGCTGCCAGTGCGTAGCATAGCTAATTCTGTTTTCAAATTCGTTTCTGCCTGTTAGCGCGTGAATTTGTGTCGTGATTTTTTTGAAGCAGATAAATTTAACTCCTAGTATGCAAGCAAGCACCGAATTGGTGAGTAAAATGAGCAAATCTAAATGTACCACAAATAGGTGTGCTGGTCGCAAAAACCAGTTGCTATGTAATTCAAAGTGTCACCAATCTTTAGATTGCACAAATAAGTAAGCATAATTTTATCATATGTTTTGCAAATTCATTTCCTTAATTATAATAATATTTTTAACCGTTTGATTCTTTCTATTATAGTTTTTTAATTGATTGATGGTTGATTCTATCAACTAATTTGTTGATTGTTTGATTTATTAACTTGATTCTTTATATATCGAAAAATAAATAAATAATATTACGTTAATTTAAGCGTACAGAAAGGTTGCTGTTGTTCCAGCAAAGATCTTATTTTCACTTTAACGAGTGTCTAGTAGGTAATGTGCAGATTATCTAGGTAATTTGCAGATTACCTAGGTAATTTGAGTAATGAAACAATTTTCGGCACTTTAACGGATCACCCTAGTTAATCTGCACATTACCTAGATAATCTGTAGAATAACTATTTCTGCACTTTAGCGGTAACATATTCACTAACTAAGGATTTTTTTATGTAAAACTTCAGAAAGAAAAACGTACAATGCTTCAGGCGAAACTTTTAGGGAAAACAAATACACAAAAGAACCTTTCAACTAAGATTTTAGATACAATAAACAGACAATGAACTTTTAGGGAAAACTTCCAAATTAATACAAAATTGCTTTCATTCCAGAGAAATCTTCCAAGTGGAAAAAAAATTAAAGACAGATAAGAAGGATATTCTCGTTGTGCTGGTGAATTTTAGCGTTAATGTTTAACTTTGTAAACAATTGAAATTTAAAAAAAATATTAACTTTTTTATCGATGCTTTTGAAATTAATATTATCCGATATTTCTGAGAATTTCTCGGTTCATTTAGATAATATATATCGACAAAATTACATATATTTTTGGAAAACAAACAATCGCTCAAATTGACCTAGTTCCGAAATGCCAAATTTCAATTTTTTCTAATACCAATCTTAAAAGTTTCATAATTTCAGTATAAACGTACTTATGTCTATAAGTTAAAATACTTGGTTCCATTTCTCTTATCTTATTTTTCTGTGTATAACATCCGTAATGCGATAATAGAAACCAAAGTAATGCAAGTTACCTGAGTGTCTGTATTCTTGAGTTATTTTCTTTTCTGTCTAGAATGAGAACAGTTTTATTTATTCGCCTCTTCCCGCAGCATGAGTGTGTTGTCTTTCCCATTTGCTGATAAGGTTGCTTTGTTTCTAAGACGCCAAATACGTTGTTATGTATTCAGAAAAGACTACTTTCATGTATTTCTGCTCGGTTCAAATGTGAGGGCAAATAAGAAGTTGCAGTTAAAGAGTTATTTTAATTAATCATTTGAATTAGCTCCCAGCCAGAATCGTATTACTAAATTTTAGCTTAAAGGTAAATACACGGTAATTTCTATTGCCTATATCAAATGACTGCAACTTCGAACTTACGAGGAAATCTCGTTTTATAAAGCATTAATACTGTTGGTTGGGGATTCGTTTTCAATATTCTGTTGCTTTTCATTTGTCAACTGTCCAGCTCACATTTGCACTAACCCCACGGCACCTAATTCTTTTTTAATGGCTTCTGTCGTGTTATTCACATCTCAGATATGAGAATGTTTAGGTTGATAAACTTTCAACCTTCATCCGAATCCTCTTGAAAGTCACCAGCTTGCTTTGATATATTTCTTGCCATGTTCATTGGTATTCATAAGGCGTATCATTCTGGCAATGCCATTTTAATCGTTTAGACGGTAATTAAAATCGCTATATTTGCTTCCATCAAGGAACTAGGGAAGATAATCATACAGATTATAAATTTTAGAAAACTATCCGTGAAGAAAGAGAAAGGATAATTGCTCTCTAATAGTCACAAGATAGAAAAAATAATGATAACATTCATTCTATTTACATGCACAGTTTTCATTCTAATTCTCTTGCGAGCAGAAAACCTCTGTTAATGAGAAACAGTAAATGTCTTATCAATTGGATGGGTGTTGTTTACAAGCAAAGTTATATACACACACCGGTCACTGAATTAAAAACCTTTATGAAAATGTACGTAAGTCACTTATGAAGCGTAAATGCAAAATAGGTGGTCAGGAGCGTTATGACATGGTGCGTTGGTCCCAGAGATTCTCTATGGGGTTCAGGTCAGGGCTCTGGGCTGTTCAGTCCAACTTTTCGACGACCATGTCCTCGAAACAATCTGTAACAACGCGAACAGTATGACATTATGCGTTAGTCCCAGATATTCTCCATAGGGTTGAGGCCATTACTCTGGCTGGTCAGTCCAACTTTTCGACGCCGATGTCCTCGAAACAATCTGTAACAACGCGATTAGTATGACATGATGCGTTTGTCCCAGAAATTCTTTATAGGGTTCAAGCCAGGACCATGGGATGGCCAGTCCAACTTTTCGACGCCCATGTAAACGAACTAATCTGTAACAACGCGATCAGTATGACATGATGCGTTGGTCCCAGAGCTTTCCTATAGGATTCATGACAGGGTTCTGGGCAGGCCAATCCAACTTTTCGACGCCCATATCCTCAAACCAACGTGTAACAACGCGAGCAGTATGACATGGTTCGTTGTGCTGCTGATCGAGGCGTGGGTCTTTCGCGAAATACTGTCACCACGTTGCATTATTTTCCAAGTCCTCAAGGTAGAGCTCTGCATTTATGATTTTACCCAAAACAACTAATGGGACAAAGACGAACCACAAAAAACATCTCTATATCATCACGCTGCCTCCACCAGACTTCACTGTCCTGATGATGCAGTCCACTAGGTACCTTTTTCGTAGTATACGCCACACCCAAGAACGATCATTGGGGTTGTAGACTGTGTACCGTGACTGGTCAGTCCAAAGCAGAGTTTTCCATTGGTCTATAGTCCAAGATCGACGTTCCTTATACCACGCTATTGGCTTGTGGAACGAAGTGGTTGGCGGTTTGTGGATGCCTGCTTGGCCGTGGTAACTCATGTCGTGCAACGCCCTGGGCACTGTACTGCTGCTAGCATAAGTTCCAACAGTCTTGCATAGGGTTTGCGCAATTTGAGACAAAGTTGATTTGCGTTTAGAGCGGAAGTCCTTTGTGGATCTTTCCTATCACGTTCTCTTAGTTTCGGAGGTTTGCCGGGATGTTTCTTGACAGACCCAGAGGCGATTTTAGATCTTTTGGGGCCCTAGGCGCTAAACGATTCAGAGGCCCCTCGCCTCCTCCCACTTATCGCCTTAGAAATTTTCATCTGTCAGATTAACAAAAAAAGTGTTTACGCTTTTTAAAATACCATTCTTCCTGTTATTAGAAGATTTTGTAAGAAACAGTGTTAGTGTGATCACTTTGTCTGTCTGTGCACATCGAACTTTTTGTTTTAAGAGATACTTCAAAAATTATTTTTACGGCAAATCACAAATCTAAGGATATTAGATTTGGCACTTTCAGTGGAGGATTTCCAAATCGGCATAGGGATTAAGTGCAAAAGATGGGGTTTGGAAATGGAAAAGTAGGAGCCACAGCTTTTCAAGTAAGAATATCATTGAAACTTTTATTGCTTTTTCAAAAGTTAATTTTTTGTCTCTTTAAGGAATAGAAAAAGGGAGAATACTCGATAATTATCAGTATTGAACCAGGGGATGAGAAAAAAGTAATAAGAAAATGCTGTTGCAATACAATAGACATTTCTTTTAAAACTATTACATAAGAAAAATATAAATACTGTGACATTCTCGAATTTCTTCTTTTTTTTTTTTTTTTCAGCCTAAATATTAATTATTTTTGTTTAGGCTGGTTTAGGGGGAGGGGGATTATGGCTGAGGAAGAACTTGATTACCTTGCCCCAAAGGGAAAAGGCAATAAACAGCAAACACCCCCGATCATCAAGACAGTTTGTTCAAGCACTCCTCGTTACAACTCAGGAGGTTCGAGCACAGATGTTTCCCTTTAGCTCGAAGTAGCATTAAAGTCATTTATGTAACAGCAGACCAGTTAAGCATTCGACTTACAAAATCAAAGTGTGTGAAGCGTGAATTCTTCTTTCACCTACCACTAAATGGAAGGCTTAATTATTTTAACTATTCCTTTCAAAACAAGTACATTGATAAGAACTCGAAAATTTGGAGTATAAATAACAGCAAGAAAAATATATGTTACTGATATGAGAAAGCAAAATATCAATTCACGATGGAAATAAAATGGCCGCTTTAAGGGTTTGTTTATTAGGATATTTTTATTCATATTTCGGTCCCTGAAAACCAAAACATTACTGACAATCCAATTATGCGTTTTCTGGGCCCTTCAAACTCTGGGAACCTAGGTGCGCGCCTAATGCGCCTATTTGGGAATATGCCACTGGACAGACGCATCCCCAGATCGCTTCCGTTTGCATATCACGTTCTCAAGAATCGACCGAGTGATCTTCACGGACGGAGGAATTGCTTATGTGTTATATAATTATCAATCTGCGCTGGAAATCAGTCATGCAGATTGCGGCAAATCAGTTATGCAGATAATATGTATCATCATAGCCTTACAAGCATGTTTATAGATGGGTTTGTGACATTGTACTTGCATAGGACCTAATTCATTATCAACAAAAGAGTGTCCAGATATTAATACTAAGACAGTGTATCTTTCATTTCCGTTGGTCGTTTTTCAAACGAAGTGTGTGAAAACACAAATTTTTCTGTGACGGGATCGAAGCCGATTCCCCTCAATCCGGAGTAATATGCTCTCAAAACATGTGCTTTATCTCTCTAGTACGTCACATTACCTCCCTCTTAATTTTTATTTTGTTTGAAGCGAAGTAGGATTTTTTTATTAATTCCAGACGATATGGGGAACAAACATCACACATTTTTCGAAGAATCCAGTGGCCAGTTCTTCCATTTTTACGTTCGGGTACCAATGTGAAAACACATATTTGTCCGTGGCGGGGATCGAATTCGAGTCCCCATCACTCCGGAGTAAGTTGCTCTCCCAACTAAGCTACACGGAGAGAACGTATCTCTCCAGATTTGTCGTCTTGACACGTGCTTTTCCTCTATAGTACGTCACAAGTGGCGCAGTTATAAATTGACATTTGCAGCATTATTTCTGCTACTCGAAGACGAATAAGAAAATTCTTTTTGCATCGTGTAAGGGCAAGCATGACTAAAATTTTAAATCTTTCTCAAAAAACTGTTTTACTACATGAGTAAAATGCAGAGTATATTAAATAATAGAAATACCTACAATATTCTCCATTGTCTCGGAATTTGGTTATATATTCCTCATGATACTGGAATGTTGTAGAAAGTCCAAACTTTAAGGGTTTTCATTATTTCTCCTTTTTCCTCAAAAAGTGTGCTCATCACAGACAAAACTCACTATCATCTCCCACCTTGTTTTACTGTTTTACTCTTTCTAGTTCTATAATTTACTCAGCTAAGAAGAAAACAATAGAAATTTCTAACGAACTTCAAAACGCCAGAAGTCGTGTTTACGAAGACAATATATTTTCCTGTAGTTCTATTGTAACCACCAACCTTTCCGTCTCTTGCCTCATCCATTTCACATTTCTCTACCGCCATTTTAAGAACCAAGTCGTCGTTCTTCTCTTCCTCCATCTTGTCTTCCTCCTTCTTTACAGCCGACATCTTCAGCTTGGTCAGATCTATCATGTCATCTTCGTTCACCTTAAGTATTTAAAGAAATAAAATATTGTAAATAAAATTTCATGTGTATTGAGTTTAATTATAATTACGATAATTTCAAATAATTTAATGATTAAAATGTTAAAAATGCAGTATTACAGTCAAATTTATTCATGTTTGACATAGTGTTTATTAGAATGAGGTAAAACTACTAAGACTAATTTATATAAATTGAAATCGTTACAAAATAGGATCGTCAAATGTTTGAATAATTTTAGGGGAATTAATCTGAATACGGGGGTAGATATTGAGAAATTATGGCAACATAGATTACTGGCCGTAAATCCCGTTGAGATAAGAGTACAACAGGTTCTAGAAATCCCTTATTGCTATTCAAGCGTTTATTAACGACGTTGGAAAAAATCCTTTTCCAACGTTTTCCCATGGACTACTTTAACTGTGACATCATCAAACCGTCGAACTCTTGACAATGCAAAATAAAGTTTATAATGAATTAGCTTTATTTTGCTTCCGCTAAGCTAATTAATATGAATGATTCTCTTCCTACCAGTTAGCTAATGATATACTTGTACAATTTGTCATCTAAATAATAAAGGTAAGCAGCACTTGAAAATAATTATGGGAGATTTCAATGCAAAAATAGGGCAACGGCACAGAATGAAACTTCAGTAGGTAAATTCGGTCATGGCAACAGAAACCAGCGTGGAAATACTCTCGTTGAGTTTGCAGAGGCAGAAGGGTTTTTCATCTTGAACTCCTTCTTCAAGAAAAAGCCACACAGGAAATGGACATGGAGACATCCAAATGGGACGACAAGTGAAATTGATTTTATTATGTGTAACAAAAAATTCGTCATAGAAGACTGCAGTGTGCTAAACAAGTTCAACACAGGTAGTGACCATAGATTGGTGAGATGTAAGATGCACCTCAACACTAAACTTGAACGTGGCAAGCTCATAAGACAAACAAAATCTATTGACATAACCAACCTTAAAAAACACCATAATACCTTCAAGTTAGAACTGAAGAACAGGTTCTCTGCTTTAGAAGGCCTAACATCGGAAGAAGTGGACATCTCTGAAGTTAACAGAAAAGTAACCAAAGCTCTTATGGAAACAGCAACAAAATTAGCTGGGTCTAAGAACAAGTTGCATGTGAACAAATTATCAGGAAAAACCAAAATGTTGATGCAAAAAAGAAGAGAGATGAGGACAACTAAAGAAGATGTGACTTCCAAAGTGGAATATATAGACCTATGCAAGACAGTACGAAAAAGTATCACTGAAGACGTAAGGAAATTCAACTGTGAACTAGTGAGGAAAGCAATTGAAAACAACCAAAGCCTAAAGATAGCAAAGGGACATCTCAGTAAGGGAAGAAAACAGATTATGGCACTGAGAAAAGAAGATGGTTCTGTAACAAGAAATAGAGGCGAAATTTTGACAAGAGTGAAAGATTTCTACTCCAAATTATATGAAAGGGATGATATATGCACTCCAGACATCATGAAAGATACCAGTACCAGAGTTCCTCCAGTCCTTCCAGCAGAAGTTGCACATGCAATCAAGAACATGAAGCGAGGAAAAGCTCCAGGAGAAGATGGAATTACTGTAGACATCATACAAGAAGCAAGTGGAGAAATCGAAACAGTACTCGCCCAAATTTTCACTCGATGCCTTAATGAAGGAAAGATTCCTGAGGATTGGAACACCGCTACAATGATCCTGCTACATAAGAAAGGTGACATTGAGGATCTCGGAAACTACAGACCTATCAGCCTCCTATCAGTAGTTTATAAAATCTTCACTAAAGTTCTTTCACACCGCTTGAAGGTAGCACTAGACATGGCTCAACCGAGAGAACAAGCTGGATTCAGGAGTGGCTACAGCACAATAGATCATATCCACGTGCTGAGAGAACTAATTGAAAGAGCGAGGGAATATGAACTTCCATTGTGCATGGCTTTTATCGATTATGAAAAAGCCTTTGATTCGGTGAAACCATCAGCAGTTACAATGGCTCTGAAAACCTGCGGTATTGAAGATGCATACATTAATATTATTAATAACATCTATGAAAATGCAAATGCAAAGATTAGGCTGTTTGAAAATACAACACACGTAAAAATTGAAAGGGAGTGAGACAAGGTGACACCATATCTCCGAAGCTCTTTAATGCCACATTGGAGGGTGTTTTTCAGTCACTGAGCTGGGAAAACAAGGGGATAAAGATTAATGGAGATTATCTAACCCACCTTCGTTTTGCTGATGACGTAGTCATTTTTGCAACTACCCCATCAGAGCTGCAGAGTATGATCCAGGAACTTGCTGACAAGAGTAAAGAAGTGGGATTAAAAATGAACTTTCAGAAGACAAAAGTGATGTTCAATGCTTTTACAAGAAATGAAGATTTATCGATTGATGGAGAAAAGCTGGAGATAACAGACACGTACGTTTATCTTGGACAGCAGATATCAAGTGAGGGTCACATTGATGAAGAAATTAATCGGCGTACAAAACTTGCCTGGAGAGCTTTTGGAAGAAACAGCATAATTTTCAAGAGCAATATGCCATTATGTCTTAAAAGAAAAGTGTTTGATCAATGCATCCTTCCAGTGCTTACGTATGGTGCAGAGACGTGGACCTTAACTAAAAGAGACATACAAAGGCTGCAGACAACTCAAAGCAGCATGGAGAGGTGCATGCTTGGTGTAACCAGGAGAGATAAGAAGAGGAACTCGTGGATCCGAAAAATGACAAGAGTGGAAGACATCATGATCAGAGTTAAATCCCTGAAATGGCAATGGGCTGGACATACTGCCAGAAGGACAGATCATCGATGGACAGCCGAAATTTTAGATTGGATTCCAAGGGACAGGAAAAGACCCAGAAGAAGACCACATAGGAGATGGGTGGATGAAATTCGAAAGTATGCAGGGGTGACATGGAGGAGACTGGCACAAGACAGACCGTTGTGGAGGAAACTTGGGGAGACCTTCGTCCAGCAGTGGATTGATAATGGTTGACAATGATGATGATGATGATACTTGTACTAAGCTTCAAAACAGTGAACTCAAAATGGTTGTTACTAGTTAATTACGAACGTAAACAAAATCTTAACGCTGGTTATTTATGGTAATAAATAAAAGTTATAAACCTAACAGCCAGACAGAGGTCTGACAAAAACTATTAATTGAGAAAGACGTACTTACTGCAACTTCTTTATTATAAGACTCTTGGTCAACTAAAGCACACACACAACTTGTTTTACACTAATGAAGAATCTCTCCTCGTATTATAAACGCTCTCCGTAAACAACAACGCTCTCTCATAACAACAACAAAAGCTCTCCCTAAGTCTCGATGAACGCGCCTATATACTAGCTACCACCACGTCATGACTTACACTCATTGCCAGATCTCATTCAGCGGGTGAAATAATATTTCGTTCAGTAAGAAGATAATTTACATAGTAAAATAAAATAACCAGAGATAGTAAAATCAAAAGGAAAGTCAATATAGAGTATACGTTACAAGTTGTCCCTGGCTAAGCGCTGTTTCAGGAAGGTAGATAACAACTTTCTCCAGTGTTTGACTTTGCGACTTATTAATGGTCATAGCAAAGGCGAGTTTTACAGGAAATTGTCGTCCTGTTAATGTGAATGGGAAGTCCATAACAGTAAGTGCAAGGTCAATTCGCGGAATAAGAACAGTTTTACCGCATGCTGAGAATGTGAGTACTTCTGCAATGACCGAATTGGGTTTTAGATTTTTAATTATCAGTTTTGTTGCATTGCATAAACTTCGTTGTGTATTGAGGTTTCTCAGGAGCATGATAATAGCTCCAATTTTCAACTTCAGTCTGTGAAGTGGCTTTGCTGATGGAGTTTGCTCATTTAAAAACTCTATAGGATAATACCGTTCAATATTTTCTTCGCCATCGGCATCAATTGAATCAGAGCTTAAGTATGGTCTATAATATGATCTTGGAGCATTCTAACGCCTTTGATCATTTCTACGATCTTGAATAATAGCCATTGATACATTACAAGGAACAGCATTATTCATTTGAGCATCTTGAATACTCTCTTGCTCGACTTCATAAAGCATTTCACATGAAAATGGATTATTTTCTGTCATGAATGTATTCAGTGTTTGTAAGAGATCTTAGAGATCTTTATTGCCCCCACTATTTTCTCGTATTTGCACTCTTTGGGCAGCAGCCTCATCAGGATCCCACATGTACAATTGCGCGTATTTCCGGTGTTCACCATTATCAGGATGCAATGTTCCTGCACGATGATAGATTGATCCATTTATTCTAAAACAATAAGGCCCATAACCTTTCGGAGGAGCCATTTGTGCTCCCATCGATGCGAATGCAAGAGAAACTATTAATCGACCGTATGTTAGCGCTAGGCTCCACAACGGAAAAACAATGCTTTACTAAAAATTGGAAATTATGTTCAGAACATTTCGCACCTGGACTCTTTCCGACACAAAAAGTCTTTTTCGAATCGGAATCTTAGAAACAGAGATATCGTAATAACCGCATTTTACCTTCACGCCCTCTAGCGGAAAATCTGTGCATTACTTGAAAAAGAAACTCTACCCAAAATTTTCCTCTATATAAATAATACCTAAGGAAAGAACGAATTTTTTCAATCGGATATCACGAACCAATGATATAGAATAAAATGTATTTTTAATTCAATACCATCTGCATTTTCGCCGCTGGTGACAAAATGCATCGGAAAAACATCGGGTAGCAAGCATGATCGTTCTCTCAGATCATTCAAACGCAAAAAGAATTTTTCAAATCGGACAAATAGTTGCAAAAATATGGTGTCCACAGATGGGCAAGTACTTTTTTTTTTTTTACAAAAGACGTCCAACACTCGCTGAAAACACTGGTGAAGCTTTTTGATTTTTGACTTGAGATTAATTTAATATCTTCTAGTAAATTTTCTTCATTGTGATTTAAAAAGAAGAAGACAAAGTTTTGGAACAGCCATTGTGAAATATTTTTGAGGTGGGGTTTTCCTTTCGCAGAATCTTTTTTTTTTTTTTCAGTCACATGCACTTCGTCACAGTGTGGTCAAAAATTGCGTGTGGGCAAGCATTAAGATGATTTCTTCTTGGCTGCTTAATTCTTGGCGGCCAATTTCATGAAATTTTTGTCAGTCTTCTAAGGAACTGAGACTAGTTAGTCAAAACATCATGAATTACATGAAACATTACATTAGAGTCTTTTCAAAGAAAGTCATGCAACCGACTTTTGGAATCCCTCCTCGGTTCAGCTAGCGTGCTCTAGCATATTAGCCATGAAGCTCATAAGAAAAATGGTATTCATTTTCGTTTTGTTTGTTTTTTTGTCACAATACAGTTGCTCCCGCTTTTAACGAGCCCGTATTTAGCGAGATCCCGTATTTAACGACCAAAACAGGGACTTTTGTTTGGCTAATTGAAAGGTAATTTGATTCTAAAACAATAAGGCCCATTGTGACGTACCTGCCAGCAGGACGCACACGATATAAAGGCAGATAGTAGTCAGAACAAACGTCCGCGTAGCTCAATTGGTAGAGCAACTTATTCCGGAATGAGGAGACCCGGATTCGAATCCTGGCGTGGGCAGAAATGACGGAGAAATTTACTTCGTTATAATGGTGCCCGAACTATCCGGATGACCCGACCGTTCAAAATCTCGCATTGGGGTGATGTACTTTCCACACCGCGAGATAGGAAAAATCAGAGAAACCCTTCTCCAGCGCTTCGAAAAATAAAAGTGCGTGACGTTACATTCCATACACCTGATTGACTGGGAGTTCTCAAGTACACGTTCTTCCGTGGATGGCTGCCTGCAACGGTTCATGGTCACGACTGACCCGTGGGCCATGCCCCCGGCCCTCTTTGGGGGGGAGATGTGACGTACCTGCCAGCAGGACGCACACGATATAAAGGCAGATAGTAGTCAGAACAAACGTCCGCGTAGCTCAATTGGTAGAGCAACTTATTCTGGAATGAGGGGACCTATTCAATTGGTAGCGCAACTTATTCCGGAATGATGTTCGAATCCTGGCGCGGATAAAAATGACGGAGAAATTTACTTCGTTATACCATAACCTTTCGGAGGAGCCTTTTGTTTGCTAATTGAAAGGTAATTTGAACGATCAATATTTAATAATCCCGTAGTTAACAAGAAAAGCTAAGATGATCAATTTTAACAAGGGAAGTAACAAAATTTAATCAAATTTCATATTTAACGAGGCAGAGAAAACCTGCTGCACACTGTGTTGGGATGGAGGTATAGAATTGGTGACATACATTGCAATGGCGCATTGAAATCTTGGTGTGCTAGAGTTGTGTTTCCCAAATTCCGGCCCGCGAGTATTTTTCTTCAGGCCCGCGAGAGATGAGTGAATTTATTTATTTTTCTTTTGAATCGAAATGGAGTTAAAATAAGAGGAAATCTAGATCTAATTTTTTTTATTGGAATTTTAACTGCCATCATGAGCAACTCAATGGGCTATAAGCAGTCGCCCGTCCCTAAATTAGGCCCACTGGTTCCAGGGAAGGGAGGGAACCGTTGTGGTAAGACAAACACAACATCCATGCCTCACCGGGATCCGAACTCGGGCCCCTTTCGGACGAATGATCAGAAGCCATCGTTTGGAACACTACGCCACCGGGACGGCAAATTCATTTATATATATATATTTTTGAACACCTGTCGAGGGAGATTAAAGGAAGTTTGGATCGCTAATCTCTTCATAGAAGATCTGAACTCCTGCAGGCTAATTCACCAGGGAAAAAAAGCTTTGTTGAACTTCCTTCTGATGCCAGTCTGGTTTCGATATTCAGATCCAAATCTCTCACTCAGTTTTGGGGTATCATGGAGAAAAAATATCCAAGTCTCAGCGACAAAACTCTGAAATTATTGGTAACGTTTTCGGCCACGTATTTATTGAGAGAAAACTTTTTCAGTCGTTTCGGCAATCAAAGCAATGCACAGGAACATAATGGGCATAAATGCTGCACTGCACCTCGCAGAAACGACGCTGGAACCACGTCTCGAGAAGATTACCGCGGAGCAGCAGCAACAGACGTCGCATTGACCCCAGAAAAAATTATATTAACGGTAAGGAGAGTATTGTGGTATATTGATTGTAGATTGCACTTATTAATCATTAAAGAATATTAACAGTTTAAATGATAATTAACTGTTAATATGAAAATTGGTTGATAGTATGCCTCGACGTGTTGCCGCTTTCATAAAAGCAAAAAGTGGACTGACTAACTGCCAGTTGCGATGATAAAACCATTTGTCCTAAAACTTTGTGGTGTTCGAGTACTTTTGATAATATACAGGGTGATTGTAAACTCCTTCAAAAAAACAAGAGGGGTGATTGTACACATCAAGACGAACAATATTTGCAATGGAACCTAAGGCCGCGTTCCACTCCTAGTCCCAGAAAAGAGCACGTTCGAAAAACGTTCAGCAGGTACAACGGAGTTCCAACCAGTGCATGAGAAGCACAAAATGCAAATCAGGGGCGCTGAACACGTGCGTAGACGATGAGGAGCAAACATTTGAAAACGCAGCCGAACACGTTCAGCGATATTACCGTGCGAACATCACATGAGAATTAACATATACGTTTGACTGGCGCAGCGTACGTGTGTGTTCCTGGAGCAAGTGCTTCCCGGTCTGTTGCAGGATGTTCCGCTCACCACACGGAGGGACATGTGGTTTATGCATGATGGGGCCCCAGCACACTTTGCCACCGAGGTCCGATACTTCCTAAGTGAGACATATCCCGGGCGGTGGATTAGACACCGTGAACCTGTGGCCTGGCCTCCACGTTCTCCGGACCTTAATCCACTGGACTTCTTTTTTTAGGGGCACATGAAAACTTTGGTGTACGAGACACCCGTGAACTACCTGGAAGATCTCGTCGCGCGAATCGCTGTGGACAAGATCAACACCACACCGAGAGTCTACGAGAGAGTGCGACAGTCCTTCATTCGCCGGTGTGGGCTGTTCAACGACGGCCTTGGACGCCAGTTTGAGCAGCTCCTTTGAGTCTTTCTCTGATGCGATTGGAATTGTGCAACTCATAAATTAGGTATGTCTCTTTGTTTTCACTATTGATGGCTCAACGTGGATATGTAACTTTACTCTTTTCTGGCACTGGAAGTGGAATGCGGCCCTAGGTTCCATTGCAAATATTGTTCGTCTTGATGTGTACTATCGCACCTCTTGTTTTGTTAAAGGAGTTTACAATCACCCTGTATGTAGTGCATTTCTGTGTAAATTTGGTTTGTTCTCCTTAAACAATTTCCCGAACTTAACGTATACATTTTCTCTCTCGAACAAATCTCTCTTTGGCAATAAGCTTTGAGGTCAATGGTTCAATGACGTAGGCAAAAAGATGAGATAAGAAGGTTGTTTTCAGTAATATGCGGTCGCTGTATGCAACACTTGCATTGCATGGCTTAATTACGTGCAAAAATTTGCTCTGCCAAAAAGAGTAAGAATTATACGAAAAAAAAACCTTTGTGCTGCAGTTTCTTACGAGAAAATGTAAACTAAGTGCCTGGTTTTAGAAGCGTGATATTTAAAACCAAATTCACACATTTGTGTGCATTTTAGCCGAAACTGAAAGCTGCAATGCGAACTTGACTTCGTATCATCACGCCTGTACTCATGTGAGATTGTGCCATGTGGGGGAACCTATCCTTGCCAGGGACGTAACATCAACGAAGAAACGTTGATATTACGTCCATCAACGTTTCTTCGTTGAAATCACTCTTGCATTCAGGGCTTGGGCACTCAACCAATCAGAGAACCGGAGTCTGTTCGATCTGTTCCCACTGTTTATTTCCTCTCGGTTTGGGGCATTCGCTAACTGCCGTTGAAAACTTGCCGAAATGCGAAATAGCGTGTTGCATCAACCAACAGAAAGATCGTTTTCTTTTGAGGGTGAGTATCTTCTACCTAGTGTGTAATTTCAGAGGGATAATTCTTTATTCAGTTGGAAAATTAATTCGCTCAAAGAAACGTATCTCACTCGTTTTGATTTCATTAGGTTAAAAAGTGAATTAAATGCTTTCTACTGTTCCTACTGGATTAAGCAATACAATAATTTGCAAAATGTTCAAGGCTTCGCACGAATTTGGGTCGGATAAATGCTTGAGAGAAATAACCCTTTGTGCCATTAAATTTTGAGAATAAAAACCTATTCGCGCAATATACCCAAAGACAAGACATCATCTAAAAAATTTTAAATAACAATTGAAAAGTCCTACTGAAGATTTTGATGTCAAAGCTTATATTTTAAGACAAAGTAACGGAAGAATAAAAAAATCACTGGATGGAATTCCACTACAAATGACATGTCTTTTTTTTTTTAAATTTCGCATTCCTACACATAACTTTCACGGTACGCCACTGGTCGCTTTCAATGTACGTTCGCTGGTTGCCTGGCTTACGAGCTGCAAGAGCTGTCTTGCTTTAGGCTATCTTTCGTTGAGCTGTCCTGTTTAGCCTATCTTTCGTTGAGCTGCCTTTCTTTAAGCTGTCTTTCGTTGAGCTGTCCTGCTTTAGCCTGTCTTTCGTTGAGCTGTCTTGCTTTAGGCTGTCTTTCGTTGAGCTCTCTTGCTTCAGGCTGTCTTTCGTTGAGCTGTCCTGCCCGCTTTAGACTGTCTTTCGTTGAGCTGTCTTGCTTTAGGCTGTTTTTCGTTGAGCTTTCCTGCTTTAGGCTGTCTTCTGTTGAGCTGTCTTGCTTAAGGCAGTCTTTCGTTGAGCTGTCTTGCTTTAGGCAGTCTTCCTTTGAACTGTCTTGCTTTAGGCAGTCTTTCTTTAAGCTGTCTTGCCCTAGGCTATCTTTCGTTGAGCTGTTTTGCTTTAGGCTGTTTTCGGTCGTGGTGTCTTGCCTTAGGCTGTCTTCTGTCGAGCTGCAGTTAGTTAATCGGATTTGCGTTAGGTTCACTTGTGTTAGAATATACACTGGCGGAAAATGAAAAAAGAACACCAAGAACGAATTGGTGGACGATCATGAAATTTACATATGTTAATGGGGTCGAGTTTACGTAGGTGTGATGTTAATTTCGGGACCAACCGGTTAGCGCTTACGCCACAGTACGGCATAATATGCAAATTATCGTCGGTGGTATTTAAGGAGTACGGCGAAGTGAATGTAATCGGTCGTCGGCGTACGGACACGTGCGAAGACCCTGAAGAAGCTACAATGCATGGACATGGAAGACGTGTACGATTTCAGCAGTTATCGGACTTTGAGCGAGGTCGTCTAGTCGGACTCCGCGAGGCCGGGTGGTCTTATCGTCGTATTGCGGAGCGAATTGGACGGGAAGTATCGGTGGTGGTACGATGGTGGCGTAGATGGCCCGAGGGGCATTCCCACACGAGAAGACGTGGAACCGGAAGTCACAGACGGACTGATGAGCGGACCGATAGACGCATAAGAAAAACGGCGTTGTCAAGCAGAACATCCACTGCAACGCAAATCCGAGCTGCCGTGGCACCTGAGTTGACTGTGCGAACAATCCGCAACCGTCTACTGGATGCAGGACTACGTGCACATGTGCCTCTGGCATGTGTACCTCTGACTCCAGCCCACCGTCAGGAACGGCTGCAGTGGTGTCACCAACATCTGCACTGGAGAACACAATGGCGATCTGTCGTGTTCAGCGATGAAAGCAGATTATGCTTGGGAGCCTCCGATGGCCGTATGCGTGTTCGCAGACGCACAGGGAAGCGTCTCCACCCTTCTTGCATCCGCCAGCGACACACAGGGCCTACACCTGGTCTCCTGGTCTGAGGAGCGATCAGCTATCACTCCCGTACACAACTAGTGTTTGTACCGGGTACATTAAACAGCATCTCCTACATCAACAACATAATTCAGCCCGTTGTTTTGCCATTTGTAAGGTCGGTCCATCGTAGTGTTTTCCAGCAAGATAATCCGCGCCCACACACGGCACGTGCAACGCAACATGCACTTCAGGGTGTGAGACAACTTCCATGGCCTGCACGTTCACCGGATTTGTCCCCCATTGAGCACGTGTGGGATTTTATGGGACAACGACTTATCCGGTCTCCACGGCCAGCCACGACCATCCCCGATTTACACGTCCAGGTTGTGGATGCTTGGAACTCAATACCCCAAACTTACATCCAACATCTGTACGACAGACTCCATGTCAGAATTGCACAGTGTGACGCAGTTCATGGCGGTTCAACCTCGTACTAACCATGTTACATGGAAATGTTATTTTTCAGTTTACCAGCAAATACAGCTGTATTTGTCATAATGTTTTGATCTCGTTATCCTCTGTATTCCGTTATTATGCTGTATAAATTTCGTTGGTATCAGACGTCTCCTTCTTGGTGTTCTTTTTTTACTTTCCGCCAGTGTATTTCGTTTAGCAAGTTTTGTAAATATATTTTTGTATTTACTCACTCACGTTAAGTTAAAATTCAATTCAAGTTCTTGTTAACATTGTTATGAGATACTGTAGTTGATGCTCAAAGTCTGAGCTGATTCTACAGAGATTATTGAAATTTTTTTCATTACTGTTGAAATGATGTTCGTTATCAACGTGATGTGAATATGGACTACTGATTGGCTGACTCGAATAAAGAATTGGAAAGTTGTAAGTAGAACTACTGACTTTTTTTTTGAAGTACTATTTTAATGCTTAATTAAGGATATTGAAGATAAGCAATCCCGGGTTCATACTAATTCGAACAACTACGATATTTAATAAACAAGTTTCACGTAAGGTGTGTTCGAGGTGAATTGACTTTGCACGTATAGTTTCATCCTTAAAACCTAAGAATAGTACAAGTTGCTCACGATAGTCGTTAAACCCCAAACAAACAAACAAACCAAAAAATGGAAAAAATTAACAAGTAGTTAAGGTTTCAGCAACACTTAAAATCCGAAAGCCTGTATGTAGGTACATGAACTAGGTCACGTGTTTTAAAATAAAATATCTTCTCAGACAAACAAACTTCTAAACTGATATAACCTCCAGCTTATGTTTTAAATAAAGGTGATATTTTTATTTTCAAAACACTTACCATGTCTTCAGCCTTTAATGCACAAAGAAAAACCTGTAAACGTAAATGAAAAAAAAATTACAATAATATGTTTCATATCAAATAATGTGATAACTTGAATAATAAATTAAGATATTATGTCTTTAAATTATAATAGCACACCGATATTTTCACAAAACATCAAAATCTGCAGCATCGAGGAAACAAGTAAAACATTTAGAGCAGCCAATGAAAATTTCATGAGATGCGAAACAGGGAGAACTTGTTGAAATATACACTGATATCCAAAATTAAGGTCACAAGCACATATTCTGCGATATCTTGAAAACTAAATGGTTTATTGCAATGAAATTTGGTACATGGATGCCTCATGCATACTATGAGGCATGCAATAGCAACATAACAAAATGAACAGAAGGCAAATTGCGTGCGATATGCAAATTAGACCAAAATCGGTCTAAACATGATGCATCATATCTCGAGAACGGTCAAGCTAATAGGGAGTTTGGCCAGCACACCATACTTCCTGCAGAGCGTTCCACAATTCGGGTGTATTCCGAGGACTCGGATTCCTGTGTTGGATTGCGCGTTGCATATCATCCCAAATGTATTCTATCACGTTCAGATCTGAAGACTTGGGTGGGAATGGCAACGCCTCAAACTCAGATGAATGCTCCTCTAACCATAATGAGGCGTCCCAACACTTGTGTGGAGGTGCATTGTCCTGTTGGAACAGGCCCAACCCATCAGCATGAATGCAGGACATGAACGGGTGTACCTCGTCAGAAAGGCTGCCCACATAGCGTTGGCCGGTCACAGACGTTTGTTACGTCCCAGTGAAGTCCATCTAAAAACACCCCATACCATTACGGACCCCTCACCAGCCGGTACATTTCCCTGTTGACAGGCGGGATCCATGGTTCACGGGGTTTGCGCCACACACGAATCCTTCCATTTGCCCGATACAGTTGGAAACGCGACTCGTCAGACCTTCTCTGGAACCAATAGCCTGAAATTACCGATGAGCCACAACTCATAGCCCTTAGAGTTGCTCATGGTGGTCATTAGACGGCGAAACGAACATGCAAACGAAGACCCATGAACAAGTGCCTCAACAAAGCTATTAATTTTTGGTAAGTTTTCTGTGCTATCTTACAGTCCCAGGAAACAGTCAGCAAATTAGAAAAAAAGGAAAGAAAAAAGAAACAGAACTTGGATCCTTTGCACTGAACTTTAAGGTTTTAATCATAAACAGCTGAACACAATTTTAAGAAACTAAAAGAAAACATACTTACATCTTGTACCATAGGAAGAGCATTTGAAGCTGCGGTGCTGTTGTGAAGGCACATTTCGAACTGCATTTTCAGCTGCAAAAACATAAAAGAATTTATATATATATATATATAGCTGAAAAACCAACTAGAAGCACCATACAAAAAACAACTTTGAAATTCTAAAGCGCCAAAGACTGCATAAAAGATCAAACTATAACACATAAATACTGATTAGAACAATATTCTTGTAAATAGAGTGCCTTGTACTAGCAACACTCTGTTTTGCATATTATCCTTTTTTTTAATAGTTGTTCTATATTATTTTAGAAGCAGCGTGCATATTCGTTATTTTTAGGTATGTCCTAAGCTTAACTTCTTTGGTAATTTTTATGTATGTCTTGGGCTTCTCTCTTAGTTCTTTGAGTTCTGCACCTTGGTTCTATGGATTCCATTTCTTATATTACCACAATGCTTTAACACTCGTGCACCATTAGCTAGTGTATTTTTAAAAAATATATTTTTTCAATATTTCAAAGTTTACTGAATATGAATGCCTTTTCTTTAGGCAAAGCTCTTCACTTTTCATCAGTAAATTACTTTCTTCTCTTGTTTTGCGTTGTAAGGGGTGTTTGTCCTCTTTCAAAATGTAGTTTGGTAGAATTCTCTTGGGCTGGTTATTTGAGTGTGCGTAGGGCAATGTAATTTAGTGGTTTAGTTTGCTGATATTTGGGTAATTTATCCCTTTTAACATTTGTTGAATTTAACCTTAAATTTAATTTGTGCTTGTAGCAATCTAAATTAGCAGAAACCCACACTTTTCTGGTCTTTGTAGACTCGTGAGAGATTTTATTCATGCTTGCCCCTGACGAAGCCATAAGAGAATCTGTCATTGTTCTGCAATCCCGATGTTCTCCTGTTTTTCTCAAAAATCTTTTTGTTTTTTGGCTTGCTCCGGGGCTCGTTTGCTTAGGAAGTTTTGGGTTTTATTGTTTGTTTTTTCTTTTTCGGCTATAATCTGGGCTTTAATTTGGTTTTTTTATTTTCCTTGTTTTAAAGTATTTATGTATATATCATCGATGGACAGCCGAAATTTTAGATTGGATTCCAAGGGACAGGAAAAGACCCAGAAGAAGACCACATGAGAGATGGGTGGATGAAATTCGAAAGTATGCAGGGGTGACATGGAGGAGACTGGCACAAGACAGACCGTTGTGGAGGAAACTTGGGGAGACCTTCGTCCAGCAGTGGATTGATAATGGTTGACAATGATGATGATGATGATGATATGAATGAACTTACAAATGTTCAAACGTTTCCATGGTTTTTACCAAATACAATTTTGATTAATTACAAGGAAGCACTTGGCACGAGACATCACACACGCACACACACACACACACACACACACACACACACACACACACACACACACACACAAAAGATTTAAAACTTCTTTAATCCTAGGGACAACTCCAGTATACGAGAACTCGAGTAGTTCTTAAGCCTAAAAGGAAGGCACTGGGCTGAATCTTTTTGCCATAAACTTTCAGAGGTTGAATGCCAAATTAATTGTAGCAATGTAGGGATTGCTTTTCGGTATTCCACAGATTTAACTCTTGTTTAAAATTTTAAACTAGAAGGTGCAAATATAAGTGATTGAATACTTTTAGAATGAAATTCACGTTTCGCTCGAGAAAAAAATGCAAAGGAATACGCTATTCATTTTTATCCTGTTTTACCATTCATCCACTCGAGGGCGCGCCAATCATTTTGCAATTATCCTGTTATACAGGTGACGAAGTTTTTCTTACGCTTACTGAGTGTTAATGTAACAACCCTAGCTTCAAGTCTAACAATGATGATTCTCAAACCACGAAAGTAGCAAAAATTCGGATTATTGTTTGTTTGCTTGCATTTTTACGTAATGTGGATAATATTTGTATATTTATAGGTATATATTTTGGGATGTAAGGTCAGGTGATGCGTAACATCACAGCCTCTCCTTGACAAATGTCAACCCCGCCTTCTCGTGGTACATCCTGTTCCCACTAAAGGGGCTCTGACGACCGCCAATAGCGGTATAACTATACCATCGGGATTAGAGGAAATTCTATCCCACACTCACCAACCCGCTTGGCCAGCGTGGGGAGTTATGGCCAAACCCTCCAAAATGATTCCACAACTTAAATCTTGGCCCTCAGTCTCCGGCAGCTGGAATGTACCTGGCCAAGGCAGCGGCCAGTGCGACATGAAGGCAGAGGGTGCTAAGAATCCCCGGAGGACCGGACTAGGCTGCCATCTGATGCTGACCTTGGCTACGTACAACGGACGCTCCCTATCTTCTGATTCAAGGCTTCTTGAATTGGAAGAGGAACTACAAAGGATCAAGTGGGACATCGTGGGGCTAAGTGAGGTAAGGAGAAAAGGAGAAGATCTCATCGAACTGAAAAGTGGACATCTCTTCTACTATCGTGGGACAGATACTGGCAGAACTAGTGGTGTTGGATTTATAATAAACAAGAAACTGAAGGATAAAGTTGTAGAAGTTGAAAGTTCTTCTGACAGAGCTGCACGACTTGTTATCCAACTCTCGAAAAGATACCAGGCTCAGATTATTCAAACTTATGCACCCACCACAAGTCATCCTGAAGAAGAAATTGAAGAATTTTATGAGGAAATTTGTCATCTAAATAATAAAGGTAAGCAGCACTTGAAAATAATTATGGGAGATTTCAATGCAAAAATAGGGCAACGGCAACATAATGAAACTTCAGTAGGTAAATTCGGTCACGGCAACAGAAACCAGCGTGGAAATACTCTCGTTGAGTTTGCAGAGGCAGAAGGGTTTTTCATCTTGAACTCCTTCTTCAAGAAAAAGCCACACAGGAAATGGACATGGAGACATCCAAATGGGACGACAAGCGAAATTGATTTTATTATGTGTAACAAAAAATTCGTCATAGAAGACTGCAGTGTGCTAAACAAGTTCAACACAGGTAGTGACCATAGATTGGTGAGATGTAAGATGCACCTCAACACCAAACTTGAACGTGGCAAGCTCATAAGACAAACAAAATCTATTGACATAACCAACCTTAAAAAACACCATAATACCTTCAAGTTGGAACTGAAGAACAGGTTCTCTGCTTTAGAAGGCCTAACATCGGAAGAAGTGGACATCTCTGAAGTTACAAGAAAAGTAACCAAAGCTCTTATGGAAACAGCAACAAAATTAGCTGGGTCTAAGAACAAGTTGCATGTAAACAAATTATCAGGAAAAACGAAAATGTTGATGCAAAAAAGAAGAGAGATGAGGACAACTAAAGAAGATGTGACTTCCAAAGTGGAATATATAGAGCTATGCAAGACAGTAAGAAAAAGTATCACTGAAGACGTAAGAAAATTCAACTGTGAACTAGTGAGGAAAGCAATTGAAAACAACCAAAGCCTAAAGATAGCAAAGGGACATCTCAGTAAGGGAAGAAAACAGATTATGGCACTGAGAAAAGAAGATGGTTCTGTAACAAGAAATAGAGGCGAAATTTTGACAAGAGTGAAAGATTTCTACTCCAAATTATATGAAAGGGATGATACATGCACTCCAGACATCATGAAAGATACCAGTACCAGAGTTCTTCCAGTCCTTCCAGCAGAAGTTGCACATGCAATCAAGAACATGAAGCGGGGAAAAGCTCCAGGAGAAGATGGAATTACTGTAGACATCATACAAGAAGCAACTGGAGAAATTGAAACAGTACTCGCCCAAATTTTCACTCGATGCCTTAATGAAGGAAAGATTCCTGAGGATTGGAACACCGCTACAATGATCCTGCTACATAAGAAAGGTGACATTGAGGATCTCGGAAACTACAGACCTATCAGCCTCCTATCAGTAGTTTATAAAATCTTCACTAAAGTTCTTTCACACCGCTTGAAGGTAACACTGGACATGGCTCAACCGAGAGAACAAGCTGGATTCAGGAGTGGCTACAGCACAATAGATCATATCCACGTACTGAGAGAACTAATTGAAAGAGCGAGGGAATATGAACTTCCATTGTGCATGGCTTTTATCGATTATGAAAAAGCCTTTGATTCGGTGAAACCATCAGCAGTTACAATGGCTCTGAAAACCTGCGGTATTGAAGATGCATACATTAATATTATTAATAACATCTATGAAAATGCAAGTGCAAAGATTCGGCTGTTTGAAAATACAACACACGTAAAAATTGGAAAGGGAGTGAGACAAGGTGACACCATATCTCCGAAGCTCTTGAATGCCACATTGGAGAGTGTTTTTCAGTCGCTGAGCTGGGAAAACAAAGGGATAAAGATTAATGGAGATTATCTAACCCACCTTCGTTTTGCTGATGACATAGTCATTTTTGCAACTAGCCCATCAGAGCTGCAGAGTATGATCCAGGAACTTGCTGACAAGAGTAAAGAAGTGGGATTAAAAATGAACTTTCAGAAGACAAAAGTGATGTTCAATGCTTTTACAAGAAATGAAGATCTATGGATTGATGGAGAAAAGGTGGAGATAACAGACACGTACATTTATCTTGGACAGCAGATATCAAGTGAGGGTCACATTGATGAAGAAATTAATCGGCGTACAAAACTTGCCTGGAGAGCTTTTGGAAGAAACAGCATAATTTTCAAGAGCAATATGCCATTATGTCTTAAAAGAAAAGTGTTTGATCAATGCATCCTTCCAGTGCTTACGTATGGTGCAGAGACGTGGACCTTAACTAAAAGAGATATACAAAGACTGCAGACAACTCAAAGAACCATGGAGAGGTGCATGCTTCTGTGTAACCAGGAGAGATAAGAAGAGGAACTCGTGGATCCGAAAAATGACAAGAGTGGAAGACATCATGATCAGAGTTAAATCCCAGAAATGGCAATGGGCTGGACATACTGCCAGAAGGACAGATCATCGATGGACAGCCGAAATTTTAGATTGGGTTCCAAGGGACAGGAAAAGACCCAGAAGAAGACCACATGGGAGATGGGTGGATGAAATTCGAAAGTATGCTGGGGTGACATGGAGGAGACTGGCACAAGACAGACCGTTGTGGAGGAAACTTGGGGAGACCTTCGTCCAGCAGTGGATTGATAATGGTTGACAATGATGATGATGATGATTTTACATTCACACAATTTTTTGCTCGTCTTTTGTAAAAAAAGGTCGTGCTCATGTTACCAGTTTGTCCGTCCGTCCGTCTATCTGTACCCACGATATCTCTTCAACTATTAGTCCGATTTGAAAAATTCTTTTTGCATTGGGAAGCTTAAAATATTCGAATGATGATTCTTCTTTTCGTTTTTTTTTTACGATGTACAATTTTGCCGCTAGAGGGCGTAAATGCAGATGATGTCGATTTCAAAAATACGTTTTATTCCACATATTTGCTTCTAAACATCCGATTGAAAAAAATCTTTTGTTTTTCGATTCCATTTATGTCGAAGAGTATTTTAGATATAGTTACCTTTTTCAAATTACGCATAGATTTTGCTCTAGGGGGCGTAAAAGTAAATAACATTTTCCTCGATATCTCTTCTTCTAAAACTCCGATTTGAATGCTTTTTTCTTCAGCGGACACAGCTCCTGGTGGAACATCTTTGGCATATAATTTCTAATTCTTGGTAAAGAATACTTTGGCCACCAGGGGACGTAACTGTTAATTTTTGCTTCTGATGTATTTGCCATAAAATCTGAGCTAAAACATCGATTGAAAAAATTCTTCCGTGGACTGATGCCACTCACATCGATAAACTTTTCAGAATATTTTCTTCTTAAAATATTCCACAGTTTCTCCGCCAGGGGGCGTAGATGTATATTTTATTTTTGTCAATATCTCTACTTCTAGGAGTCCGATTTGAAAAAAATTTTCTTTGTTGGATAGTGTTTTCAGTGTGACATGTTTTTCATACAATTCGAAAATTTTCAAGTAATTCATAGACTTTCCGCTAGGGGGCGTAGAGGTAAATTGCGTTTCCCCCTATATCTCTGCTTCTAAACCTCCGATGTGAAAAATTCTTTCTGCACCGGATACAGTTCCCGATGGAAAATCCTTTGCACATGATTTCTAACTTTTGTAAAAAAGAATGGTTTGGCCACCAGGGGGGCGTTAATCTTAATTTCCGCTTCTGATGTATTTGCCGCAAAATATGAGCTTCTAAATTCTCGATTGAAGAAAACGTCTTTTGTAGACCAATAGTATTCATGTCGACAAACCTATTAGAAAATTTTTCTTCTTAAAATAAGGCATGGTTTCTACACCAAGAGGCGTAGATGTATATCTTATTTTTGTCAATATCTCTACTTCTGAGACTCCGATTTGAAAAAAATTCTTTGTGGGATAGCGTTTCCACTGTGACATGTTTTTCATATAATTTCAAAATTTTCAAGTTATTCGTAGACTTTCCGCTAAGGGGCGTAAAGGTATATTGCTTTCCCCCTATATCTGCTTCCAAATATCCGATTTGAAAAATTCTTTCTGAACCGGATACAGCTTCTGCTGGGAAATCCTTTGCACGTAATTTCCAATTTTTGTAAAAAGTGGTTTGGCCACCAGGTGGCGTAAATATTAATTTGTGCTTCTGATGTACTTGCAGCAAAATATGAGCTTCTAAATTCTGGATTGAAAAAAATGTCATTTGTAGGCCGATACTACTCATGTCGACAAACCTTTTAGGACATTTTCTTCTTGAAATCATGCATGGTTTCTACGCCAGGGGGCGTAAATGTATGTTTTATTTTTGTCAATATCTGTACTTCTAGGAGTCCGATTTGAGAAATTCCTTCTTTGTTGGATAGTGATTCCGATGTGAAATGTTTTCCTATAATTTCAAAATGTTCAAGTAAATCACAGACTTTCCGCTAGGGGGCACAAAAGTAAATTGCGTTTTCTGTGTTATTTCTGCTTCTAAAGCTCCGATTTTAAAAAATTCCTGTATCGCATACAAATCCTGATGGAAAATATTTTTCACATAATTTCTAATGCTTCGTAAAGAATGGTTTGCCCACCAGGGGGCATAAGTATTCATTTCTGCTTCTGATGTATTTGTAGCAAAATCTGGGTTCTTGAAAACTCGACTAAATATTTTTTTTTTCTTGGTCCGATACCGCTCATATGGAAAAACCTTTTGAGAATACTTTCTTCCTAAAATAATGCATGGTTTTCCCACCAGGCGACGTAAAGTCACATCTTATTTTTGTCGATATCTCTGTTTCTAAGGGTCCGATTTGAAAAATTCTTTCTGTGTTGGAGAGCGTTTCCGGTGAGAAATGTTTCTCATATAAATTCATGTTTTTCTTAACGCACAAGTCTGCAACCAGAGGGCGTAAGCTCACGATTCCGTTTACAGCAATATCTGAGGGATAAAAAACCCGATTGAAAAACTTCTTTCAGATACTATTGCTTTCCATACCGGTTCCATTGACTTTGAATAGCTTTGATAAATTTAATTTACGTCAGAACGGATTCAAAAGACGTGCTTATTACACCCGAAAACTTGGTGTCATCTTTCTTGTTTACTTTGTTACCTTGTGTTGGCACTTTCCCGAGCGTTATTCTAAAGGGCATTGGCCGCCCCCGGTGGCGCAGTGGTCTAAGCGCTGGCTTGTGACCACTCTCCCGTGAAAGGTCCGGGTTCGAATCCCGGTGAGGTATGGATGTTGTGTTTGTCTTACGGCACTAGCTCTCTCCCTTCCCTGAAACCAGTGGCCCTAAATTAGATTTGGGCGATTGCTTATAGCCCATTGAGTTGCTCACGGTGGTCGTTAAACCTTCAACCTAGTTAAATAAATAAACGATGTTGTGCCTCCATTGAAGATTTATTTTTAATTTAATCAAACTAGGAAGAGTGCCTTTTGGCTTTCGTTCGTGTAGTGCACGAAAAAGATAATCTCGGCTTTGGCAAACATACACCGATCAGCCATTACATTATGACCACCTACCCAATAAGCTGTAGGACCCCCTTTAGCCCGCAAAACACGACCACTCGGTGAGGCATCGATTCGATGAGGTGGCGATAGGTATCCTGGGGTATCTCCAGTTCCCGTACATTTCGGGGTGGTGGTGATTTAGCGCAAACCCGCTTTTCCAAATCGAACCACAAATGTTCGATTGGATTCATGTCAAGTGAATTTGGAGGCCAGGGCATTACCAGAGAGTCACCAGCATGATCCTTGATCCACTCCTTGACGATTCTGGCATTGGGGCATGGCGCATTATTCAGTTGGTAATGGCCATCACTAGCAGGGAACACAGTTACCATGAATGGGGGAACTTGGTCCGCAACGATGTTCATATACCTGACGGCTGTCAAGGATTCTGCTATTGCAATAATGAGGCCTAAAGTCTCCCAAGAAAACTTCACCCACAGCATAACACCGCCGCCGCCGGCTTGTTTCCGCCCAACAGTGCATCCAGGTGCCATCTACCTGATGCACAAGGAATCTTGATTCGTCAGACCAGGCCGTTTTTTTTCAATCATCCACGGCCCAATCTCGATTGGCAAGGGCCCATTTCATGCTTTGTTGGCGATGACGTAGAGGGATCATGGGGTCTCGGCTGGGTCTTTGGCTACGCAGGCCTATGCGTAGAAAGCTGCGATGAACCGGGTGCTGTGACACATTGCCCTGATCACCACTGTTGTAGCTACGGGTGATTTGCTGCACTGTGTTTCTCTGGTAGCTATGAACAATGCGCGACAGTCTCCGCTCACCTCTGGTATCAATGAGCTGCGGACGACACACGACTGGATGACGGCTCGTCGTTTGGCCATCTGCCCACCACTTTTGATACGGACACACTACAGCGGCACGTGAACAACCCACAAGCCGCGCAGTTTCCGACGAGATCGTAGTTCCGAGGCGCCGTGTCATCAAAATTTGTCCTTTATCAAACTCCGATAAGTTGGCAGCTTTTCCCATTCTGACTCCGAACACTCTACTAACTGAAAGGCGGTCCTTGGGTTGTATATATACTGCTCTATGAACTTCACCTGCGCCACCGTTCGGTATCTAGGCTGGGGGTGATCAAAATGTAATAGCTCATCGGTGTATATTACAGTACAAGTCTGTATCGCTTTAGTCACCCGTAGATGTGTGCAAGCTTGACACACATCAACTGCTACGACAACAAAAGCTGATTTATGCAATAGCTTGCATAATGCGTGAGTATTGTTTCCACTGCCGTATTCAAGTAACGACGACGTTAGCAACTTACAAATAATCAAATTAAAGAAAAAAATCTGTGGAAAGTAAAATAGCAAGCTTAACACTGAACATACACAGTCAAGTCACACTAATGTGACCACTTTCTACTTTTGACGTCAACTGCGCGTAGCCAATGAAAGAAGGCACGTGCCGTTAGCTAGCTTGGAGGGTATATAAGGTGTGGTGTTCATTCTGAAAACATATCACTCGTTGCTGTCATGGATAAAAAGAGTGATTTATCAGATTTGCAAAAAGAGATGATTATCGGCTTTCGGGCCAAGGGTGGCATTAATTCTGAAACAGCGCAGTTTGTCAACAGTTCGTGAGCTGCTGTGGTTAAAGTGTATCGTGGTTGGAGAAATTACACCACTGCGGGTAAACGACGTGGAAACTGCGGAGTATCATCTGCCATTGATGTGAGAGGTGAACATCGGCTACGAAGGTGCTTGAGGGCCGAACTACACGCTACAGTGGTGTCATTTGTCTAAAACGGCAGTTCAGCGAACCCTGCTGCGTATGAGGCTTCGATGCAGACGTATAGTCACTGCTCCTATGCTAACGAAGGTACATCGGCAGAAAAGGCTTACATTTGCGCAGCAGTATTGAAATTGGACCTTCGCTGATTGGCAAAGGATTGCCTTCTTCGATGAATCGCGTCTTCTGCTTCATCGAACGGATGGACGTTAGCGTATAAGGCGAGAAACATCGGTGAACAAACATTCTTCAACCACTTCTGGAAGAACACAAGCTGGTGGGGGCAGCGTAATGGTCTGGGAAATGTTTTCGTGGCATTCTCTGGTTCCCCTCATACTTGTAGATGGACCGAATTCGTTATGAATCCATCCTTGCAGACCACTTACAGCTATACATGATAATTGTCTTGCCTGGGGCGGATGGAATCTTCCAGCACGACAATGCGACGTGTCACACAGTTAGAAATGTCCAAGAGTGGTTGGAAGATCACGACGAAGACTTCAAAGTACTTTCCTGGGCCCCTAATTCCCCAGACTTAAGCCCAATTAAGCATTTGTGTAACCACCTCGATCGTGTTGTTCGCTCTACGGATCCTCCACCACGCACCATCGAGCAGTTGTCAGATGCACTGCAGTCAGCATGTCTCCACATACCCGTGAACGCTTTCCAGCACCTTATTGAGTTGCTCCCCGTCCATCTAACTGCTGTACGCGCTGCGCACGGCTGTTACTTTGGTGGTCACAATAATGTGCAGACACGTTTGCACGTCGCTGATTCTCAATAGTGCCATTTCTGTAATCACGATACACTTTAACCACAGCAGCACGTGAACAGTTCAAAGACTGCGCTGTTTCAGAAATACTGCCACCCTTGGCCCGAAAGCCGATAATCATCCCTTTTTGCAAATCTGATAAATCGCTCCTTTTATCCATGACAGCAGCGAGTGATATGTTTTCAGATCATCATCATATGTAGAAAATTTTTTTAGGAAGGGAGTGTCTGACCCTAGGTCTTAAACAACCCTTAGAAATAGGAAGCTAGGAGATTTGGGCTAGAGTGTCCGATAGGAAAGTGACACGGAAGCGAAGTAGAATGGGGAAGGAAGACGCCCTTCTTTATTACCGGGGGGCAGCACCCGGGGTCCGACGGCTTAACGTGCCCATCCGACGATCGGCGGTTATTTAGTGGATCGAGAGTTCGTACCTGCCTGGGATCGAGCCTGTGGTCATTCCGTGGCAGTCACGAACGTTGCCCATTAGGCCACTCGCGGCTATGTTTTCAGAATGCCCACAGTACACCTCATATACCCTTCAAGCCAGCTGACGACACGTGCTATCATTCATTGGCTTACGCGCTGTTGACGTGAGAGTCGGAGGTGGTCACAATAATGTGACTCGACTGTGTAATATTTGTTCACAAATCAAACCAGTGATTTTTTCACAATTATTTTATTTCACTGGGATGCTCTTCTTAATACAGGAAATAAAAAGAAAGAAAGAAGTTTCTTCATCTAAACACAATGTAGTTTCAATTTTGGTTTATAAAAGAAACTGAGGTTGCGAAAAGCATGTGTATGATAATAAAGGTGATAAAATGGTTGAAATGAAAATTATTTTAAAAAGTCATTATCTGACTCAAGTTCTCGTAAGGATGAACATAGGGCCAGTTGGTACTTCTTCTACTGTGCCCGGGGCAAAATTTTATGGCGGGTTACGGAACAAAATTTTATTGTGAGCCATGGAAAATAAATCTCATATCTTAATAAAGTCATTACGTGAAAAATGTCGTCCGTAAATAACACACACGAAACTATCGTAAAGAAACAATTATAACTCAAAGCAGTATTTGCTTTAAGCTTAAGAAAAAACACCATAATATGCAGAATACATTTAGGGAGACAGTGGGCCTCGGGGCTGGATAGTATTTTGGGCCCCCAGTATTTGTTGCACATCTATGATTTTACTGTTGGTGGAAGAATAAAAATGCTCAAGAGAAAACATTCTAATTATTATTATTTTTTTGTTTTGTTTTGCATCGTATTTAACGACCAACATCAGCGATTCATTGTGGCTATAAGCAGTCGCCCGTCCTTAATTTAGGGCCACAGGTTCCAGGCAAGGGAGATAGCCAGTGGCATAAGGCAAAAACAGCATCCATGTCTCACCGGGATATGAACCCGGACTCATCTCGGACGAATGATCAGAAGCAGGGGCGGATTAGCGGTCGCAAAGGGGCCCGGGGAAATTTTTGCAAATGGACCCGTTCAGTTGTAGTTCTGCTGTGCTATTGTATCACAACTGAAAATCACTTTTTCTATTCAAGAAACAAAACATAGCAATCATAGTACTTTGGGGAGGGGGAGTTAAAAAAAAGTTCCCCCGTCATCCTTAAATTGAAGTGGGTGTTACGGAAAAATTTTCATCGGCCTATGCCAAGATTTTACTACAGAAAATTTTTACTGCAATTTTTCTGTTGTGGACAATCACAGTTAGAAATTTCAAGATACTTAAATATCGTGGAAAACTCACTTAATCGACGTGGAAAAAGCGAATAACCAGGTTCAAATCACTAGTTTAGTTAGTTATGTACGTAATTGCGCTAGAGAAGCTTCTAATTTTGTACACACTCAATACTTATATTTGTTTAAAGTTAATTTTCTCTTAAGAACGCTGAAGTAAGAATATTTTTTTTTTTAAATTGCTTATGTAGCCTTTTCATGTTTGACAGTTCTTAAAATAATCTTGATTTTCACATCTTTGAGCTTCCGGTTCTTAAATTTTCAACGAAGTGGGCTGAAATTCCAGCAAATATTTGAGAAAGAGAGAGAGAGTGAACTGCTACTACCAAAATTATGTTGGAGTTGTACCAAAAATCATTTCGCATAAGACATGATTTTTAAATCTAAATAAATGAAAAAAAATCTGTAAAAACATCTATTTGTATTGCAATCTTTGTAAGTTTTCTATTGTGGACAATCACAGTTAGAAATTTAAAGATTTTTAAATATCGTGGAGAACAGATTCTTAATTTTGTGATCTCGTATGTGTTTCAATTACAAAACGCGCTTTTATGCTGCGGTTATATATTGTAAAGACAACTTACTAAATGGCGTAAATAAAACATTTTGTAACTTCATGTTGAAATGATATCTCCGTAAATGCCTTCATCTGTAGCATTTGTCAGTTATCACAAGGAGCGCAGGCTGCGTAGGTAGAACATTTCGGGGAAAAGGGATCGTATATAAATACCACCGCAAATAATTTTAAAGTTATTTCAAATAAGTTCTTGATATTATTAGCTTTCACTCTGAATTCTGTGTTGTTATACAATGGATAGTACATCTCTTAATGACCATTATGTAGCATTGTTCTGCAACTTTATCAAACATGGGTGAGTATTTTCACTATTTTAACTAAAGTAGTGAAAACAATTTAGCACTGTTCAGCCCCCACCCCAATGCTGTTAACATACGTAGATTTTTGTGCCTCTCGATTTTTCCTGATGCCGAGCCCCTCGAAAGATTTCAGGATGAAATGAATGGTTAAAGAAACTATAGAAATACACTGAAGAGCAATTGAATTAGAAACAGCTGGCGTTATGCAAATGTGGCGCTGTGGACGGCCCTGTAAACGGAAACGACATGACGTATGCAGCGATCCGACAATATAAGGAGTGATGCGACAGGAATCAGTAAGAGTCGGACGCAGTTTGGGTAAAACGAAGGATGTAAGCGCATTTGATCGTGGGCAAATTGTCGGGGCTAGACGAATGGGTCACTTCATCTCGGAAGTCGTGCAGGCACTGGGATTTTCACGAGCCACTGTGTCACGGGTGCACCGTGAGTACATCGAATCCGGTAAAACCATCCCTGCAAGGGCCAACTGCGGAGGACAACAGCGTGTGGATGAGCGGGGTCATCGTCGGCTAACTCGCATTGTAACAGCGGATATACGGGCCACAGTGCAAGAAATCACTCGGCAATTTAACGCTGGTGCACAAAAACGTGTAAGCAGCCACACCATCCAAAACCATCTCCTCGCTATGGTGCACAGAAGCCATCGTCCCACGAGGGTACCGCTGCTGACCGCACATCACAGGGTGCAAAGATTAGCATGGGCGCGGGAACATCGCCACTGGACCCTAGACATGTGGGAAAATGTTGCCTGGACTAATGATTCGAGATTCACGTTAGTACATGCGGATGGCAGGATACGAGTGCGGCGCAAACCACATGAAGCGATGGATCCTTTCTGCCAGCAGGGTACTCTTCAACCTGGTGGAGGTGGCATTCTCGTCTGGGGACTGCTTACGTGAACTGAAATGGGACCCCTGGTACGTGTGACATCATCCCTCACAGGTAAACGTTACCGAGATATCCTGGACGACCATTTGCTCCCGTTTGTGCGTCTTCAACATCCCACTGCGGACCTCTTCCTGCAACAAGACAATGCACCGTGCCATCACTCCCGAATTGTATCCGAATGGTTGGATGAACACTCCGCCGACGTGACTTCGCTTCCTTGGCCAGCTAGGTCACCTGACCTCAATCCCATGGAGCACATCTGGGATGCCATCGAGAGAGATGTCCCCCTCCATCAAATCTTCGTGAACTGTGGGAGCTTGTTCAGGGGTCGTGGATCCGTATGGCTTCCCAACGCTTCCGGTGTCTTGCCGAGTCCATGCCGAGACGAATCGCCGCCGTCATCAGGGCGAAAGGTACTAGACAGGTATCTCTAATTCAATTGCTCTTCAGTGTAGATAGGCATCCCTTCCCCATTCCGAAGTTGCGAAAGACATCGGTTAATTGCACGGGGAGGAACGAGGAAGGAGTGAAAGTTTGGAAGAGGAGATTTTTTTAATGCTTAAACAGATAGATTAATCATAGTTTTCGGGCTCGTTCGGGCGCGGGATGTATTTAGCAATATAAAATTCGGGCTCGAGCGGGCTAGAGCTGACATACTTCGGGTTCAGACTCTTAAAATTGAGCCCGAACTCAGCTCTTATGAGCACAGCACTAATGCCTCCTATAACCAACGGGAGTAAAATCACCCCCCCCTTCCTTGGGGAATATATAGAACATCTTGTACACACCTCTGCCCTCCCGCAACATACGGTACATACATTCTCGTTCCTCAGCTACTAAGTGAACCCAGAAGTTCGCAAACATACATGGCCCATCTATTGTAGTTGGGATTCTAGCAGATGCTTAGTAAGGGGATTTTTTTCTCTATTTCAAAATAGACGTTTTTTTTCCCCGCTTGTTATAATTACATTAGGTGCATTTCGTTCATAAAAAAAATGTTGTGGTTCAGTTGTGTGTTTAAAACAACTGAACTGAAAACACTTTTAAGAAAGTAAGAAAGAAAGAGACAAAATATACGGAAGGGGGCCCACCGGGAAATGTCCCGGTGGGCCTATCCGCCCCTGATCAGAAGCCATCGCTTAGACCACTGCGCCACCATTCACAAAATATGACGAGGAAGCCATAAAAATTTCCCCTTCCCCCCGTAATGAAGGGAGTATCCCATGATTCATGAACTAATCAATGGTAGGAAGAAAATATAAAAATGCATGGTTGAAAAATGGATACCAGTTCATTTCTGGTTTAACTCTCGCTCCCCCGGGTTCCGCTTGTAATAATCAAAATAATATGATCCAAATATCATTATTGAAACGAATGTATGAAAATTTCCCCCAATTACAGATGTGTACAAAAAAACATCTGTAATGCTTTCGAAAGATTTGAGGATGGACTGGGATAGACTATACTTCTTTGCGGACTCCTTCTAGAACAAGCGGAAAGAAATAGAATTTTTTTTTCACAAAGCAGTTTCTTATACATTTTGCTGTACTATCCAAAAAAAAAAAAAAAAAAAAAAAAAAAAGTTTAGAACTCTGTCAATTTTTCAAGCATTCTGCATAATTCTGGGGCCCCTTGAAAATGCAGGGCCCGGGCTGAACCCTCCCCAGTCTCTCCCCCCCCCCCGCTCTTAAATGGGCTGTGTGTTGAGAGTATGGTAAAAACTGTTAGGTAACAGAAGTCACAGAGGAAATTTGCATATAGCGTTTGTGTATATTATTCATAGTTGCTATTTCTGTTTGCCCCCTCCTGAAAACTATAGGCTATGAGCGCATGTGCGCAACAAATATTTTTTGCACGGCGAATAATAATGATCCTTCTAAATAAAATTCGTGTAATTTTTTTTTTCCTTTTTCCCTTGATACATGTTTTAGTGGTTGATTTTTGAAACAAGGTGGAATATTAAAACTCAGCAAATAGTGACTTTTTTTCAACTTTTATAAACGCTCAGATGTAAAAATTACTTTTTGTTTTAAATTTTCAGAACTGTTTTTAAAGTCACTGAATAACTGGCCCCAAAACAACTTTGATATTTTTTTTTATTTTTTAAAATTGAAGTATCTGCTTTACATATTATTAAATATATAAAAATATATTTAATTAAATATATAAAAATAGGGAGCCACAAATTGACAAAATTAAATTTCCTATTTCATGAATGCCAAAAAGATTAAGATGGTTATAATATTCATTTGAAATCTGAAAATTTCAGTATTTGTATGGCGAAGGGAGGGCGATAACCCAGTTGAAAGTGGGAAGATTTAAAGCTAAAGAAACAAAAACATTATAAAAATATCATTTTAAAGGTGTCTGAAAACTGTTAGCACAGATTCGTTTTGATACTACTGGTGCCATTTATTGGCTACTTATTAGAACTGTATACTATCACACCAGAAGATGTTCAGTGCAGTAAAATCACTCAGTTACCTTCATTCAGAAACATTACAGCGTTTTTTACCCTGTCACCGAGAGTAATTTCGCACTCGCGCTGTAGCGTCAGTGCTCTAAAATAAAAAAAAACAAAAAAAAACTGGTATTTCACAGCTTTTCGGATAAGAGATACTTACCTGCATGCCATTCTCCTAACCTTTGTAGAGTTGCTTCTCAAACGAATTTCTCCTATGGTACTCAAGCTAAATGCTTATTTTGCATTTTTAGTCACTTCGCCGGAATAAAAAGCATCTTTTTATATTTAGTGCATATTTTTACATAGATCCTGAAAATTTTCTAGAAAAGCGCTTCGAAAAACGGAATACCCCCCCCTTTTTTTTAGACTTAACTCTTAAAAGTATCGTGTGCAGTGGCAATCCAGTTCAGCCTTGGCAGTGGCTACGCTAGCCGCTCTACGTAGACCTACGTAGACCAGAGCAGTAGGTTTGTCATTTTCATGTAGGACTTCCGTCCACAGGGAGTAGAGTTTAGGTCCCAGCCACCTACAGCGAGATCGCCTTTTGGGCAGGACACAGAAACGGAAGGAATGAGAGCAAGTCTAGCGACTTTTAACAGAACAGTTTGTAGTGAGATTAGAGTACAGTAGATGGCGCCACCGTACAAGTACGATATTGCACATAGATGGGTGAGAGAATTTCAGGGAGGACATAGGAAAGGATACCCATTTAACCAGTGGGTCCAGCCTGGGGGCCGTCACTTTACGTGCTCGTCCGATGCACGGCGGATATTCAGCGATTGTTAGTAAATCACACCATCTCTGAAAGATCAGCTCAGGCTAGAACCTGGGGACCCAGCATCGATAGTCTGAAACACTAACCACTAAGCCATCCGCGGCTCCTCTAAGCCATCCGCGGCTCCTGCTAGCCGCTCAGAACTGGGTTGGCTATTTAAGGGGGCTGCCTAGTAGTCAACGTTCGTGACTGTAGCCGCGGATGGCTTAGTGGTTAGTGTTTCAGATTATCGATGCTGGGTCCCCAGGTTCTAACCTGGGCTGATCTTTCAGAGATGGTGTGATTTACTAACAATCGCTGAATATCCGCCGTGCATCGGACGAGCACGTAAAGTGACGGCCCCCAGGCTCTATACCCACTGGTTAAATGGGTATCCTTTTCTATGTCCTCCCTGAAATTCTCTCACCCATCTATGTGCAATGTCGTACTTGTACGGTGGCGCCATCTACTGTACTCTAATCTCACTACAAACTGTTCTGTCAAAAGTCGCTAGACTTGCTCTCATTCCTTCCGTTTCTGTGTCCTGCCCAAAAGGCGATCTCGCTGTAGGTGACTGGGACCTAAACTCTACTCCCTGTGGACGGAAGTCCTACATGAAAATGACAAAAAAAGGTGTCAACGTTCGTGACTGCCACGGAAAAGACCTCGGATATGATCGCAGCAGGTACGAACGCTCGAACCACTAAATATCCACCGTGCGTAGGATGGGCACGTTAAACCGTCGGGCCCCGGATACGGCCCCCCCCCCCGGTAATAAATAAGGGCGTCTTCCTCCCCCTTTCTACCTCGCTTCCGTATCACTTTCCTATCGGGCACTCTAGCCCAAATCTCCTGCCTAGCTTCCTATCTCTAAGGGTTGTTTAAGACCTGGGGTCAGACACTCCCTTCCTAAAATCATCTACATATGACCTGATCTGGGGGAGGGCACAAATTTTGAAGTGTTTCGCAGAAAGTTTGGCAAAAAATTCCGTTCGTGTGCATTTTGCCCTACGCTGATAATAATGTTATCCCTAGTAAAAAAAAAAAAAAGTTTTCAAGTGAAATACTGTACGTAGTATTTATTCAATGTACGGGTATGTAGTATGGGAACCATGGATATGAATCTCTATGGCAAGTTACTATTTCTTCGCAATTTTAGCTTACTTCGTTTATTTTTCTTCACTTTTTTGCTTTCATAAAGCTGTTTGTGAATTTTACTTTTGTAACCTGACCTTGCAGGGAATCTCTCTCTCTCTCTCTAAGACAGAGCGCATCTTTTTAAATCGATCGAAATCCATTTTTATCTATTAAAAACGATTTTAACTGATAAAATGTTTTATTAATAACATTTTTACAATTATTGATTATTGCATGAATATTATGACGCTTGGGCAATGAAAAAAACTTGGTTTTTAAAAAAAAAACTTACTTCAAAGTAATACGAGTACGAAAAAAAATATTATAATGAGTAGACAAAAAAAATATAATCAAATGACATAATCGTAGTTTTCTCAGATTCATTAGTATTCGTTCCGAATTTCTGTTGCATATCATCTTCTTCGTCTTGTTTTTCAATGTGCTTTCTTTGTTCTCTATTTTCTATCAGTAATTTGCGACTATGTTAAAGTAATTTAACAAAGGTTGCTGCTTACTCTTGTTCATTTTAAATTATAATCGAAGTGTTTATTAGATAGAAAAAACGCACGGCAACACTTTCCGGAATTAATTCTCAAAGAACCCCGTAGAGTGGCAGCCATCGAACTATTATTTATTGTTTTATTCTACTTTATTTGGATTCCAGGATCGAGTTATAATCAGACTTAGCGGATTCTTCTCCCTATCGAGTGTCGAGTTCCTCAGTTCGTTTGTCGCATCACCTTTTCTCCTCTACGAAATGTAATACCCTCTCTCTCACCCTCCAAGCCGCCACTCTTGCCTCTAAATAATCAAACTTTAACCTCGCGGCCTCTGTCGCCTTCTACTCACAAAGACGACACCTCTCCCGGGCATAGCCACGTCATAAAACCGGAGGCTGATCGTCCCATATGAGGAAAAATTCGAATACCTCGCGGAGCAAAATACCCTCATCTCTAATAAAACTTCCTTAACTTCCTGAACTGTTGGTGCCCTGAGCAGTAAGATGCAGCCGACAATGGGCAATGTGAAAAGGTATCCGTTAAGCAAGAAAAAATATTACATACAGCTTTCCTGGTGTAATTCGGCCCGAGGTCATTTGGGTTGGCTCAACAGAAACCGCAAGCCTTATCGCTGAGCGAGAAAGACCCAGCAATCGTAGCCACGTTCAAGGTAGAATTATCACTGCGTAATGATGAAATGTTTTTTTTTTGTTTTTTTTGTCATTAATAAAATACAAAAAAATACGGAAAAGGTGAGAACAGAGTTTTTCCGTTAATACACGAAAGGTTTCTGAAAATTCAGAACTTTGCATTAACACATCTTAAAAACGTCAGTTTACCCTCACTATAGGAAAAGAATTGCGGAAAAGTTCCGAAAATAAAAATTTTTCCTGGCGTACGAAAAATTCCGTGATATTCAGGTGATTTTTTTTTTGGGGGGGGGGTGTTTTTTCCCGTTATTTCACGGAAAAGGTTGTATGAATATGCTTCGTTAATTCAGGTGATTTGGGGGTGTTTTTTTCCCCGTCATTTCACGGAAAAGGTTGTATCAGGAATATGCTTCGTTAATTCACGAAAGGAGTCACGGAAAGTGACGCGTAAATTTCAGAAATATTTTTTTACAGTGCTGCTTAAAAAATTATTTAGGACTATGATGGTTGCAACTCAAATCTGAGGAACATATTCATACGAAAAAGAAAACATATATTCATTTTCATTTGCGTGGAAATAAAACTGCCTTTGCTATTTCTTAGGTCTTATAACAGTACTTCAAGAGATGGTATTGTTACAAGAATAAGGTAAAATGGGAGAAGAATAAAAAATTCAGTAGAACCAAATGTTGAGACTTTTTTTCCTAATAAAATTTAGGAAATATCTTTTAATCTTACCTTTTCTTGCAAAAGGTCTTGAAAGCAATGAGAAGTAGCGTTATCTTTTATCATGTTTTCATCTTCCATCACGGGAGCTATAAAAAAAGAAAGAATATGTATTTTTTATTGATTTATCTCAGCTGTTAACCCAGTTATAAAGAACCGTAATTTCGAAAAAAAAAAAAAAAGAGCAAATGTTCGATGCAAATGAAAAAATGTAAAATACAGCGTTATTCTTAATTAGTGTCAGCGTTTCCGTGGCCTGGTGTGATCAAACCGTAACCGACCAAATAAAACTGCCAACAGCATAAGCAAGGCTGAACTGGATGAAGAACAGGCTAAAACATTAGCGTTAAAGACAATAGACTTTTGGTGATTGGCCAGTGGGCGTTAGGGGCGATTTCAGCAGTTAGATGGCACAGCGTCCCAAGGTATAAACATTTCAGTTTTCACGTTGTTTGAATTGTTGGATTGTGTATGTTCGTCGTTTTTTCTTGTGTATCTTTAAAAAAAAACCTTGCAGTTTTTAAACCAAACTGTTGTTTTCACAACAAAATCTAACCCATTTTAAAAATGGTTTACTGTTCTGTGCCGATATGCACATTTTCTGAGAAGAAAAACGTGGAATTTTTATTCCATGAGTTTCCCTCAGATCAGAACCTAAAGCAACTGTTGCTGAAAAAAATATCTCGTTAGGATTTTGCTCCAAATGACAAGTTACCTTCAACTATTGTTTGTGGTAAGCATTTTCATTCTGGCAATTACATACTTAATTCAATTTTAGAAAAAAACCTCAGCTATATAAACTCATATTAAGTAAAATTGTAGGTAAATGTGTAGATTTGCGTTTTAAATTATTTCGTCGGAAAAATATTAGTACCTGGGAAAAGTGCGACGTACAGATTTTAGATTATGAACATTAATGGCAAACGGTGCAGAAATTTTCCGTTTCAAATGTCTTTTAAAGATTTTTATCGTAACATTTACCTGTACGTTCGATACGTTAGGCCTACGGCAGCGTCTCTTCACAGCATCGAACTTACAGGTAAATGTTACGATAAAAATCTTTAAAAGACATTTAAAATACGAAATTTCTGTACCATTTGCTATTAATTTCCATACTCTAAAATCTGTACGTCGCACTTTTTCCAGGTACTGACATTTTTTCGACGAAATAATTTAAGACGCTAATCTACACATTTACCAAAATCTCAGCCCTAGATCGTTGAAGAATAAAGGAGGATTGAGATTTACACATAAATTACACCAGTTCCTATACAGAAAAATCCTTTTGCCCAAGTACTGCGAATTCAGAATGCAAATATCCATCTGTTCATGTGAAAGTGAATAGAAATAAAATCTCAAATGTAAATAATGATACGCAATCAGTTTGTTAATGCAAACTACCTCAATAGATGGCGCTGCGTCCCAACTCATCTTTTCTGTCCTCGCTGTTTTTGATAATGTTACAGCCTGGTAGAATCCAGTTCAGCCTTGGCATAAGCAAGTTCACCGCGGAAAGTTTTATGTGGCAACACCCTGCCAGCTGAATTATCGTCATACTTCAAAATGGCGACTGTTCAAGGAGAAGCAATGTGCGTACTCCGGTTCTTCGAAACAAAGTCAGTTACCACAACGCAACGTTGTTACAGAAAGCAGTATGACAGAGCTCCACCTTCCGATAATGCTATTCGACGTTGGTTAATATAGTTTCAAAAGACTAGTATAGTATACAGCATCAAAAAGGAGCGGGAAGACCGAGCACTTCGCAGGACGATGTTGATCGCGTCCAGGAAGCATTTTCTCGAAGCCCTCAGAAGTCAATGAGACTAGCTGCGTCGCAGTTAGGTATGCCACAAACGACTGTTTGGAGAGTTCTGCATAACAGCCTACAAATCCGTGCGTACAAACTGCAGATTGTAGCTTTACAGCGGGACAATAAACCCAGCCGTTTCTAATTTGCCCAAGACATTTTGTCTAAAGTCGAAGCTGATGAACATTACCTGCGGACATGGATATTTAGTGATGAAGCAACGTTTTTCGTCTCAGGGAGAGTCCATCGGCATAACTGCAGAATATGTGGCTCCGAAAACCCTCACGTCATTCGAGAAGTCGAATGAGATAGTCAAAAGGCGAACGTCTCGTGCGCTTTGTCATGTTCGGAAGTGTTGGGGCCCTTTTTTCTTTGTGGAGAAAACAGTGACAGCGGTGATTTATCTGGACATGCTGCAGCTGTATCTGTTGCCTCAGTTGGAAGATCGGCAGCCCAACGTGGTGTTTCATCACGATGGTGCACAGCTGCATCGGGCTGTTATTGTCCGAGAATTTCTTGACCTGCATTTTCCTGGGCGCTAGGTAGGGCGTGGTGGACACATTCGGTGGCCTCCGCGCTCACCCGATATTACACCACTGGATTTCTTCCTGTGGGGCATACGTGAAAAACATCATTTACCGGACTCCTGTGACCTCCCTCGATGACCTGAAAACCAGAACTGGTGTTGCGATAGCAACAGTAACGTCGCAATTGCTGGCAACTACTTGGTGGGAAATTTATTACCGCTTGGATATCTTGCGTGACACGAAAGGCGCGCGTGTCGAAGTTGTTCAGCAATCTGATGTATCGATTCTAGAGGTAATAAAACTTTTAGTTGTCATCTGTCATATTCTGTTTGCGGTTTTAGTTTGTTGCTTCCTGTTTTCCGATTATATGCCACTGAAACCCCGACAATAATTATGAATCACCCTGTATATAAATGACAATGAATTTTCAGTTTGTAAAATTTTTATTCCAAATGTTTGTTTCATTTTGTTTCGTGTTCCTTTTAGTTTTCTGTGCTCACAGTTTTTGTTTATGTGTTGGCCGAACGCTTTGGAGTGAGCAGGCGAGGTACAATTATAAATGAACAGGAACACATGGGCGCCCCTAGCTTAGTATTCAGGAAGGGGCAAACAGAAATTGTAACTACGAACACCATATGCAAATTTCGCTGTGCCTTCTTGTTATCTAACCGTTTTTATCACACTCTCAAAACATAAATTTAATTAGAAACCAGAAGACCTGGAAACTACATACAAAAGACGGATAAATAAAATCAGACAGCATTGTAGGACAACAAAAAATCCAGTAGAGACTTTTTTTCCTAATCAAATTTAAGAAATTTCTTTCAATCTTACCTTTTCTTGCAAAAGCTCAGGACTGTAGCAAGCTTTTCTTATCTGGTAGGGCAAGACTTGAAATTGCGGCCCTTGGAATTAAAAATTACGCCCCTTCGAGTTCCACTCAAATAATACGTGGTTTTTACTTTTGCACACACCACCGGTATTGAAAAGTATTACGATCGTTCGGGTATTTACCTAGTTTTTAAATTTTTAATAAAATTATGCCAAAAACCAGAGAACTTTCTTCGACAGAGCACAAATAATTGATGTCGCTCTTCAGATTTTTGACATAATTTTATTAAAAATTTAAAAGCTAGGTAAATACCCAAGAACCACAGGTTGCAAATACCAAGCAAAGCGTTATGTAAACGCCGACAATACAACACTCCACAGAAATGCAGAACGAAAAACAAACCAGCGCAGAACGAATGAGCATCGGATAATGAACCTAACAATGCGACGAAACTTTAGGAGTAGGGCTTGGAAAACTTCAGTTCAAGGTTAAACGCTCAGAAAACTTTCTTCGACAGAGCCCAAAAGAATAATCAGTTCTTCGCCCCAATGGCATGCTCGGAAATGTCATGGAAGTTAGGCATATCAGCATATTGTTTTGTATGCCTCCATTCACTGTTTTGTAAAATTCCCTTCATGGTTATGAGATGTTTACATCTCATAGTATATGTTACTCTGTACCCTGGTTAACTGCATGGAATACTGTATAAAACTAACCAGTCTTTAAAAAGAAAATACTGAAGGGTTTAACTTCCCTTTTTGAGTTACAATTTCATTTTTTTTTTTACATCCCGCAGAGCATGAATTTACGTCCCTGGAATGACCATCCTGGGAGAGCAACCGCACTCCCTGCCCTCCCGGTAGCTAGGGCATTGTATCATGGGCGTCCGCTGCAACTTTTCCAGGAGGGGGCAAACGGGTATACTCCCACTGTCATAATTATTGCTTAAATTTATAGTACCCCTGCGCACTTATATGGCATAGTGGGGGTTGGGTCAGGCGAGTGCAGCGAGCTCCTACAGCTAGGGGATGGGTTCGGCGCACTGTTATCCCCCTCCCCGAAAATGTTTTGAAATTACACCAATTTCAAAAGGAATTTTGAGGCGATATCATGAAATGGGAACTTGGACACATCTTTCTTTCTGTGGTCAATATTTAGTATTCAAATAACTTACAATAATATTAAATATGTCATTTACCAATTACTGGTCACTAATTATTCATATCTGAGTAAAAAGTTAAACCTTACTGCAAGCTTCTTGTTAAATTTAATAATTAACTTAGTACAGTCTTTTTGTATGAAAAAATTAACTTGGGATTACATAAAACAATTATACTGCTTCATTGTCCTTTATTGAGTATAAATATTACCCCTCCCCCCTTTTTTTTTTTTTGGTAGACATTGACCTTTTTATATCCTTTTCAATTCTCTGTTTCTTGCACTTTAAAAGACACTTTAAAAGAGCTACTATGGAATAAAAACTTCAAACGTCTTGGGTTTTGTCCAAATCTATCAATCACATTTTGAATGAGTTCATGTTTATTCTCAAAAACCTTTTCTCGATGAACACTCATCATGCACAGTCCTGATAAACGTTCATCTGCCACTGTTGACCCTAACCAGGTTTTTACCCTTCTCATAGTGCTGAAGGACCTTTCCACTGTGCAGGTTGTTACTGGTAATGTTAGGGCAATAATAATAGCCTGTCGAACAGATGGAAATAGATCAGTGTGTTTGAGCAAGCCTTGAAGTCCGTCTTCACATCCATCATCTTGTTTCTTCCTTGCTGACCACATTTCAAACCAAGTGACTACTTCAGCTTCTAAGTTCTCAATTTCATACAGCTTAAAGATCTTTACAAGATGCTTCATGAATTCTTCCATTGAAAGCATAGCCATTTGTAGGGGATGAAGTGAAAAGAGGCTGAAAGTTTGCAAATTTTCCGCAGTAAATCGGCTTTCAATGATATGATGGAGTCTTAATATGGCACCTAGACTTATCTACGAAAATATTCTTATATTATTGAGACACGAACATTGGAACGGAATTTTCTGAGAAGGGTTAGCTGAATGTCCAATTTTTCTGCCAGTTGTACGACTTTCGAAAAATGTCCTTACATTGTTGTTCTGCTTTTTGTCTGTGGCCATGGAATACACTTAATAGTTACTGGACATGATTATACACTTTCATTGCATCAAGCTGGACAGCTTGAAGAGCTTGTGCTACAGATTCCAGTCGTGCTGAATAGGTTGAAATTATAATCAGACAGACGAGAACTGTTGCTGTACTTGAATCAGATTCTAACTGATGAGCTTCTTGGCGTGTTTTACCTAAGCTGAAGTGGCCAGTATGCATAACTGATCAAAACTTTTTCCAAAGTTATTGGAAAAAAAATATAATACATTTATATTTTGCAGTCCAGCGTGTCTCACATAGTAATGGCACACTTGGAATAAGACATCTTCGCTTTGGACTCTCACAAAAAAACTTAAATTCTCTAGAGCTGCTGAATCAGCTCTGGGAAATTTTGACCCAGTGCTTGCCAAATCATCTCTAGAGAATTTTCTACTAAAACTGACACCACCGCCGCAAACACACACACACACACATCTTGACCTTTCAACAAAATTCGTTACTTTTTCGTGACTTTCATCCTGTTACAGTGGCCTGATCCAGGGGAGGTCAAATGACCCGTTTGACCCCACCCCCAGCGGACGCCCATGCTTTGTACACTATATATTAACAAGTAATTGGACACCATTGATAGCAAAGGAAAATGAAGTTTATTCACCTTCAATAGTTGGTGGAGCCTCCACGAGCGGGGATTACAGCTGCGACCCTCCGGGGCATACTCTCAACCAGGCGTTGTACGACGGCTAGCGATATTTTCTTCCACTCGGCTTGGAGAAGACAGGTCAGTTCCTTCACCGATTTCGGACATTGGGGACACCCCTGAAGTCGACGCTCCAACTCGTCCCAGAAGTGCTCGATAGGGTTAAGGTCCGGGCTCTGCGCCAGCCGGTCCATTCGATTAACCCCATTGTCACCATACCAAGCTATGGTGGACCTCGCAACATGACAGGTGGCATTGTCATCCTGAAAGTAACATGGGTCCACCCCGTAAAACTGCCACAACGTAGGAAGCGCATGGTCATTCAAAATGGTGCAGTAGGTCTCGGCGTTGAGTCTACCTGGAATTGCGACCAAGGGTCCCGTGCCATACCAGGAGAAACACCCCATAGCATGATTCCACCGCCGCCGAACTTCACAGTTAGCTCAATCCGGCAGGAGGCGTTCTCCAGGCAGACGCCAAACCCAGACCCTGCCATCCGAACGGTAGAGGGTGAACCTTGATTCATCGCTCCAGAGAACCTGTTTTCACTGTTCAACGGTCCACTTTCGACGTTCTTTGCACCACGTTAGCCGAGTAGCGCTATTGGACTTGGTGATCAAAGACCTGTGGGCGGCAGCACGTCCATGAAAACCGAGCAGATGGGGTTCCTTACGGATGGTATTCATCGAAAGAATACTCCCGGATGCCTGTTGAAACTCCTAGCGGATGTGACCCATCGATTTGGTGCGGTTGTTCCGAATTTCTCTGGCCAGCACCCGTCGGTCTCTAACTCCCAGTTTTGTGGGTCTGCCGGGTCGGGGCACATTCCGACAGTCACCTCTCATCTTCCACTTGCCAATCACGTTGGCCACTGTCGATTTTTGGTACTTCAACTCGCTTGATATGTCACGTATGGATCGGCCATTTCTGAGATACCCGACGATTACACCTTTCTCGAAATCAGAGAGCTCCGAACTGCGCGACACCTTGCATGAGACTGGATGCGTTGTTGTTTCCCACACGATATTTAACGGCGGCGGCCGTGACGTGTATCAGAACCGCAGATATCGTCGATTGCAGGGGTATCCAATTACTTGTTGGTAGATAGTGTATATCATCATATTGTTTTGCATACCTCCATCCACTGTTTCCTGTTTCGGACAATTCCATGCATTCATATCAGGTGTTCCACAACACACCTCATATGAATGCATGTTGGCTAGCTGCGCGTAATAGTGTATGCTTCTGACTAAAGTATTTACGAAAGAAGATACTAAAGTTTATTATTTCTTTTTGAGTTAAAATGTCGGGCAAATTTATTCACATTCTGTTCATTCCTGCTCTTTACCCTCCTCAGCGTATGAAATTACGTTCCTGGTATGACCATCCTTGGAGGGCAACTGCCCTCCCGTTAGCTACGGTCCTACAAAAGGCCGTGGTCTTTTTTGGCCACTTGTGTCACATGCACCACGAAACCCCAGAGGTCACTCAATTGGTAATCAAGAATGAAAAAATATCCTCAGGATAAATTTCTGGGAAAACTTCCAGTGATCTTTATCCAGCAGTGAAAAACTGCCTCAGAGGGTGATAAACACTCATCGTTAAAAAACAGTTACACCCAGAAGGAAGTAACCGACAGGAATGAAACTTGGTGGGTAGATTTGACATCGTGAGACATGCAAAGGATTCAAGTATGACGCTCGGCTGCGCATGGGACGCCAGCAAGGAGGGATCGTAGCGCTGTGCCTGACCGGCTATATAAGATCGTCCCGTTGCGCGTGCTTGTCACTCTTACTGGAGCTGTTGTGTTGGTTGCATCCTTTGCAAGTGAAGTATGTATTGGAGAAAAGTTCGGAAGCAATTCGAGTAGTTGGAGGCGTTCGAGAGGGGCTGCATCGTCGGGCTCCGGGAACCGGGATGGTCTTACCACCGTATTGCGCGCCACACCAGTCGTGCGGATATTACCATATAGCACGTTGTTGGCGGCAGTGGATAGAACAAGACACACAGCAGCGACAAGATGGGTCTGGGAGACCTAGACGAACCACGGAGAGAGATGACCGACGGGTAATCCGACATGCGCGGAGTGACCCAACAGCTACGATTGCGGATATTCGGCTAGCAGTGGTGCCCTCCATGCATCGTCCGATCAGTGCCAGCACCATTGGCAGACGGCTGCACGACGTAGGACTACACACACGCAGACCGTTACGAAGACTTCCCTTAACAACAGTGAATCGTGGCCAAAGACTGCAATGGTGCCGTGCCAGATTGTCATGGAGCCACTCAGAATGGCAGTGGGTGATCTTCAGTGACGAGTCCCGCTTTTATCTTGGAGGAGACGACCACTGAATCCGTGTGTGGGGGCACCGTGGTCAGTGCCAAGATGAACGATTTGTTGTCGAGCGTCACACGTCCAGAAGGCCTGGTGTCATGGTGTGGGGTGCAATTGCCTTCGATGCCAGATCACCTTTGGTGTTCATTACATACACTTTGGCAACCCAACGTTACGCTAATGAGGTCCTGCAACCAGTGACCCTACCTTTTCTGAACGCTCACGACGGTGCGATTTTCCAACAGGACAACGCTCGTCCGCACACTGCTGCTGTCTCGAGAGCTTGCTTGCAAGGCACTAACACTCTGCCATGGCCAGCCGCATCGTCAGACCTATCGCCGATTGCCAATCTGTGGGATGCTATAGGACGCGCTATCCACACTCCACCCTTACCGCACAATCTGCAGGAACTGTGTGAGAAAATTCAAGCTGCATGAGATGGCTTATCGGAGGACACCATTAGGAACCTGTACAACTCCATGCCGAGACGTCTGGCATGCTGTTTGAGCAAACATGGCGTCCCGACGCCATACTGAGAGACACTACTTATTGGTGTGTAGCTCAATAAATATTGCCCATATCAGTCTTAATGTTTAATCATTTATTGTTTCTGGAAACCTTTACCTTCCTCCCAAATAGCATTGCAATCCGACACGTCCTTCTGGGTGCAACTATTATTTTTGACGATGAGTGTTTTTTTACATTTCTCCGCCTTTTATGCTTTTCTATGCTGCAGGTATGTACGCTGCTCTGCAACATGCGAGGGGAAATTTCATCATTACATCCAACTGTATATTTCCGCTTTTCCTACAGAAAATTCCCAATGGACACACATACAGAATTCAACAGAAATATTAACAATCAGAATAAGAGGTATCGCGCAAATCTCTGCAATACCTTCCAAGAACACGAAAGGCGTGATTCAATTTCCAAGGGAGAGACAATACCCCCTTTTGTCACCTATATTGGCGCCCATGTGCGAATAGCATCGATAAAATGGTCAGCGAATGCATATTTCACGGAAATGCACGCTCATAAAAATCTTTGTTATTGTTATTCTCGGAAGTGCTTCTTAGAAAGCTGCGCACTTATGAAAACCTTTATTATTATTATTCACTCACACTTCTAAGAAGTGAATAGCAGGGTTATGACGGAACATATACTAAATCTGAAAATCAAAAAATAGTGTAAGATGCCTGAAAAAAAAAAAAAAAAAAAAAAAAAAAACATACGCGAATAAGAAGTAGCAACAGTGTCAGGAACGCGATTAATGAAGGAAAAGTTATCACACCAAAATGTGCTAAAATAAAAAGTTTGTTTTAGGAAAGTGGTAGGAACGCTATAACACATCATTGTTATATTTGGTACAATTCTATAAAATATAGATATTTGAAATACGGATATGATGATTCTGTTCCAAACAACGCAAGTACCAATGGCAAGATCTGCCTTCAGAGTTCCACACACACACACAAAAAAAGTATATACAAAACCAAGTATTGGTTGCTCGTGGGCCAGTGGCGCAACGGGTAACGCGTCTCACTACGGATCAGAAGGTTCCAGGTTCGAATCCTGGATGGCTTGCGTTTTACCACTAGGCTTGAATACAGATAAGCAATAATGCCAGGTAACGCTATCGATGTCTTGGAAGGGGGAAAGTCATAAGTGTTATAAAATTAAACGATTCTTTTGGGGAAGTGGTAGAAAAGTTATATCGCATTCACACCATTCTGAGTTAAATATGTCACTACCCGGCATAAGCCCCGGAGAATTGTCATGCTCACCATGTAGTATTCACCTAGTCTTTAAATAAAGTTTGTTTTGAAAATATAGATGTTTTAACTTAACTTTGGATATTAAAAGATTTTGTTCTAAATACAATGCTAACACTAACGGTGAGATATGCTTTCATTACTCAAGAAACGCATATAGCGTTTTAAATCCGTTTGTTTTTATTACGTAAAAAGCACAAAGTGGAGTGCGAAAGCTTGGCAAATCCTCCCAGTGGAGTGCGAAAGCTTGGCAAATCTTTGTGCTTATTACGCCATAAAAATAAACGGATTTAATAAGCCAAATGCTTTTCTTGAGTACTCACATTGTGGGGTATTAAAATAACGTTATGCTTCCATTGTTTCAAGAAAAAACATGCATATACACAAAGAACCAGTTAAAAGCGTGCCAGTATCGCAACGGATAACGCGTTTTGGTTCTAAACAACGCAAATGCCCATGGGAAAAACACACCTTCAGTATTTCTAGAAAAAATATACACAAAACAAAAAGGGAGCGACGTGGGACTGTGGCGCAACGGATAACACTTCTGTCCCTGGATCAGAAGATTCCAGGTTCGCATCCTAGCTGGCTCGCATTTTGCCTTCATGCTTGAATAGAGATAGTACATAACCATGACAGTAATGCTATCCCTGTCTTTGAAGAAAAAAGTCAGCATAACAGTATGACGTGGTAAAATAAAATTAAAAGATTATTTTGCGAAAGTGAAACAGTTAGTATAGACATGCACAACATTCTGAGTAAAATATTTCGCACGACTTTGCGAAATACAGAAATTCGAACTTTGAAAAAATACAGGATACGACTTGATTATGATGTCGCTAAAAGCACCCTTTCCCTGACTGTATTCAACGACAGGTGGGCCTCGAACTTCATCTGGTTTACTATAGAAATGCATGAAATCAGATTACTAATATATTTTTCTCTTTTTATAGGACACACGTTCCTATCAACGCACATCACCTTCACTCAGCATATATAATTCAAACTGTTTTTTTCCTACTACTGTAAAATATTGAGTAGATCTGTCATTATCTACAGTACTTAGAGGTCTTCGATCCTGATCTTTCCTAAGAACTTTATTGTTGATATAGATTTCATCGCATCTGTGTGAAAATGTATTCTCATTATGTGGCTAATCTTCTCATTTGGCCAATGTGATCAAGATTCTGACTTACACGTGTGTTTTTGCCACATGACTCCTTATAAGGAAGACGGCCCTCTGTAAATCATCATGTGTAAATATCTCATCATCATGTCTGTATTTTTATATTGGCAAATAAATCTGTGTCTAATATATATAACGCAAATACAAATGGCAGGACCTGCCTTTAGTATTTCACGAAAGCTAATGTATATACAGAGCAAGGATCGTCTGGGACGTGGGCCAGTGGCGCAACGGATAACGCGTCTGACTACGGATCAGAAGACTCCAGGTTCGAATCCTGGCTGGCTCTCACTTTTTGCCTCCATGCTTGACTACAGATTTACTGAAATTACTCTCTCTTCAACTTAAAGCAGGAAGAAGCTCACAGAAAAGTACAAATTTGAGTGCTTTTTGAGGTAATAGGGGGAAAAAAAAGAAAGAATGTCTACGCCTTTTATAGAGAAAAGAATATATACATACACATGATACTGAAGAAATAGATGTCAGTTCTGAATGATGGAATTCCCCAAAAATAAGTGTTGTTATGAGTATCACAATCAACACCAACAACAATAAAAAAATAACTATAAAGACAAGCAAATCTAATCAAGAATGATATCAATAATGTCAATGGCACTATCGATCGATGTCTTTGAATAAAAATGTTAGTACAGATATGTTACGTTCTTTCAGAGATCAGTCAAATTCGAATATTTGTTTCGGGAAACAGAAACATCCGCGCGCGCGCGAACAACCTTCATGAAGTAAATATTTGACTCAGTTCCATGAAGTGCTAACATATGCGATTCTAATATCTAGGCAAAATGTTAGTACAGATATGTTACGAGGATACGAAAAGGTCAGGAGCACACCCTGTTATTTTTACTGCGTATTTTTTTTAATCCAAACAATCACTTTAAGCGAAATTTTGTAGCTTCAGGAAAGCAAGTAATGACAATATACAGGGTGTCCATAGTCTTTCCCACATTACAAAAATTAATATAAAAAAAAACTATGTAAGTTAAAATAAAATGGTTGGCAACATAATACATCAGCACTCATAATGTCTGTTTTTTTTGTTTTATTTTTTTCTGTTCTTTAGGTGAGCCTACTGCTGAATAAGAGGAGCATTTGATTAATAATAGCTTCCATGAAAGAAAAAGCGAAGTGCGTGTTGTGGTTCCATGAGACCAAATCGGCGGTTACTGTCCAGCGTCGTTTCAGAAAACAGTACAGACGATCACCGCCGGACCAAAAAATCATGAAAGCTTGGCATTGAAGGTTTAAAGTGATGGGTAGTGTTGGCGATCTCCTCCGAGCTGGCCGACCACGGGTTACGCAACAGACAGCTGCAGCTGTTCAGGACACATTTCTGTGAAGCCACAGGAAATCTATGCGTCGTGCTTCGCTGAAAACTGGGATTCCCCGTGCCACGGTTCACAAAATTTTACACAAACGTCTTCATCTGTATGCTTATAAGGTACAGATCGTTCAAGCTCTTCAGCCTGATGACCGGCCTCGCCGTGCTGCATTTGCGACAGAGATGTTGCAGCGCATAGCTTATGATAGTGATTATCTGCACCGTGTCTGTTTCTTAGATGAAGCCACATTCCACGTCTCAGGTACAGTAAACAGGCACAATGTGCGAATCTGGAAATGAGAAAATCCCCATTATGTCATCGAACAACAGAGGGATAGCCCGAATGTGAAATATGGTGCGGTCTGATGCATGACAGAATCATAGGACCCTTCTTTTTACAGAACCCACGGTAACATGCAACGTGTACCTGTACATGCTAGAACTTCTTGTAGCGCCTCAGTTGCATGCACTCCAACCTTCGGTCATCTTCCAACAAGACGGTGCCGCACCTCATTGGTCAATAATGGTTCATGAGTTCCTGAATGCCACATTTCCGGACAGATGGATTTGCCGCGACGGTCTCGTGACATGGCCACCTTGATCACCCGCCATAACCCCTCTAGCCTTTTCCTGTCGAGTTATGTGAAAGACCAAGTTTACTCTAGTAGTGTTCTGCATACAGAGACGTTGAAGAGCAGAATAACGGACGTCATTGGTTATGTCTCTGCTGAGATGTTAAACAAAACATGGCGTGAAATCGAATATCGCTTAGCTGTTCTCTGGGCCACAAATGGCGTCCATGTGGAGGTAAACTGACACTGGAAAAAAAAAACTTTACTTGTGCACCATCATTGTCGTGCAATCCATTTCTTGTACTTGTAATACAGTTTCTTTATATTAATTTTTGTAATGTGGGAAACACTTTATGGACACCCTGTATATAATTTTAACTGCACATTTTTCACTACTCCGGTGAATGATTTCAGTTAGAATTTTAATCGGTTACTCAGTTCACAAACGAAAAGTAGTATGACCCAAACATAAAGTTTAAAATTTATATCTGTTTCATACCAAAAATTCTACACTGCCGGACAATTGCTAAGGACGAATGACAATAGCAACGATAGCAACCATAAAATGGATAGCAGGAAAATGTGGAAATTAGCATAAGTGCGGGATACAGTAAGACGTGTTGTGCGTATGCAAATTTTGGATTGCCGAACTTGTTCGCGACGTCATAGCGCTGATAAGAGATATAAAGGATTTGACGCGTATTGACCGTTGTTGTTCAAACGCAAAGTTGAAAGGGAAAGAATCAATTGACGAACTTGCAATTTTCAGTATGTCTTCCCGACATCACCTAGATGATTTTACGCGTGGCCGTATTATTGGCAAGATTGAAGAAGGGCGAAAAATAACAGATGTTGCCAGGGAGTTCGACGTCAGCCACAGTGTTGTTTCAAGGCTTTGGAAATCATTTCAAACAAATGGAGAGTGTAGCAAACGTCACGGGGAAGGTCGTGTTCGCAGTAGGACACCTGCAGAAGATCGGTACATAGTGCTATCAACAAAAAGACACCGGCGCAGCACAGCTAGTGAGGTAGCAAATCAGTTTATGGCTGCTACTGGCAAGCGGATCTCCCGAAAAACTGTCGCCAGACATTTGCATGAAGGAGGACTATACGCCCGTCATCCTGTTGTGTACATCCCATTGTCCAGACGTCACCGTACCGCGCGTTTGCAATGGTGCCATCAACATCGCAATTGGACTGATGACGACTGGTCTGCTGTTCTCTTCTCAGATGAGAGTAGATACAGTCTATCGTCTGATTGTCGACAACAACTGATCTGGCGTGATAGTGGTACTGCATATTGTCCAGCAAACATACAGAAAAGGGACCGATATCCGACATGTAGTGTCATGGTATGGGCTGGCATCATGATTAATTGCCGTACGTCCCTCTATGTGCTTCCAACTGGGACTATGACTGGCCAACGATACATTAATGATGTTCTGCTACCTCATGTTCGCATGTTCAGTGGTGCTGTCGGTGATAGATTCATTTTCATGGACGACAACGCAACATGTCATCGAACAGTCGCTGTCCAGGAGTATCTTGAGAGCGAGGATATTCAACGCCTCGTATGGCCAGCACGTTCTCCAGATCTGAATCTCATTGAAAATGTGTGGGATGCTTTGGGGAGGAGTCTTGCTGGTCGCCAATGCCCTCCAATAAACAAGGACACCCTCATCCGTGCACTGACAGAGGAATGGGATAAATTACCCCAACAGCTGCTTGATAATGTTGTGCAAAGCATGACACGACGTGTGGAATCTTGCATCGCCCTCCATGGTGGCCATATCCCGTATTGACATCTTACGCCGGAACGCCTGCGGACGGTAATTGCATTTTTTTCACGTTTACGTATTCTGCACAAAATGGCCTGTTTGTCCCTTGAACACGTTCCAAAGCCTTCTTGATTTCAGAGCACAATATATTGTCTTTCTTGTAATGTCCTGGCATTCTGACATTATTTTATTTCACTTGGCATCCAACCACACTTACTTTTTTATGCGCTATATAGCCGTTTAGGATCCGTCCTTAGCAATTGTCCAGCAGTGTATTATTGGCTCAAACTTTTCAGAGTTAATTTAATCACTGAATAAAAAACTGTTTATTCTGTTTTGAATAAAGGTTGAAGAATGTGGATTTTCCATCGCACAAAAAATGTAGATCAATTGGAAATTTATAAATACATTAGGTATGGCGTGGGTTTCAACAACCAGGTGAATATAGGATCAGTATAGTATTCATTCACAAGTTAATTTCATTCCTACACGGAGATTACGCGTTGAGAAAACTAGCTGAACGAAAACAAATTCACGAAAAAGCAATTCATATAAGTCGTTTTCTTCATTGTTGTATTTTAATTCATAAACTCACTAGGAATCCCTACTTTTGTACAGAAGAGCTTGATTTTAACGAGCCATTATTGTTACTAAAAATTAGTGGTTACGTATAGATGTACACGTATGTTAAATGTGGTATTCCATGAAATCAAAACCAAAACAAATGAAAAAAAAAAAAAAAAAAACTATATGCAAGTCCACGAAATCAAAACCTTGTTTTAGTAACTATGTAAAAATCTCTCACATGTATACCATTTGCAACTTAATATTTAACATAATTCCATGATCTTTTGACATTCACAATTCCGATACTAAAAATTCTTTCCAAACAACACGAACTCCAATGGTACATCTTCTTATCCTTCCCCCAAAAAACAAAATAATGAAGACGTAGAAGAACAGCATCTGGCGTGTGGGCCAGTGGCTCAACGGATAACGCGTCTGACTTCGGATCAGAAGATTTCAGGTTCGAATCCTGGCTGGCTCGTGATGCTTCTTATTATTTTTGCTTGCGTGAATCACCCTTGTAATAAATTTGGAAACGAGGAATGAAAAGGACCAAAACACTGCTAATGCCAAGCATATCGACCGTTTACTTATGTATATATTAGAAATTTGAATATATAGGCAAAGCAGAGTGAGCCAGAAAACGAAAAAAAAAAAAAGAAGAAAGAAAAAAGTATCGATATGCTAATTGCGACAGCCAGTAATTTAGTTCTAAATTTAAAAAAAAAAAAGCATCTTACAGGTGAACGGCCTAAAATAACGAATTACAAATAATATAACGGAATAAAATACCCGGAAAAGAGACCTACAAAATTTTCAAATGCAGTGTGAAAATTCTATTTGCTGTTTTTATTATTTAGCATTTCTTGAATTTTTATTACTGGTTGTGCCTAGACATTTTTACTGAAACTACTTAATATTAGCAATCTTAAGTAAAAGATGGTACGTTCCGTGGGTGTCACATGATAAGATTGTTAAGTTTTTGTTTTAATAATGCTCTCATTCACACGGTTTCAAATATTCATTGTGAATAATGTGTTAGTTACACTGAACACACACACGCACACCAGGGACGTCGCTAAACTTCGGAATCAGAATGGGCGACGGGTGGGCGAGCATTAGTTTTGGTGGGGCAAGTTTGATACTTAGCAACTTTTACTTATGAAGCACTGAAGGAACGAATCTTTAATTGTTTTTTTTTCTTTTGATTGAAGGTTTAACGACCACCGTGAGCAACTCAATGGGCTATAAGAAATCGCCCGTCCCTAATTTAGGGCTACGGGTTCCAGGGAAGGGAGAGAGCCAGTGTCGTTAAGACAAATACTGTTAAAATTCTAAAAGGTTCGCGCGTTGATCTCAAATGGCGGATTTAACAAACGAAAGAGAATTCTTGAACTCACAGAACGAATTGTTGAAAGCATAAAGAGAACTTACCACTTTTAAATAGGTAATCCATTACCTTTAATCAAATGAATATATTTTCGCAACACATCCTGAAACACTGTAGGTTGAAAATCAAAACATCAATTTTATATTGGTTTTCGAACATCACATACACAGTACGTTCACTCATAACTTCATCTTTTAATTTCGGTTCTCATGGGAACAGTTTTTCTTAGGTCGAAGGTCAGCACATCACGACTTCTTGCCTTGGAGTGAGAATGAGAGTTTCCTTTTTATTTCCAAATAGGTTCGCTTAACGCAGCAACGCCATCTATTTTTCTGTGTGGAACTTGTACGGAAGCATCGCACTCTTTCCAACAAATACAACATCCATGACTCACGGGATTCGAACCTGGACCCTTCTCGGACGAAGGGTCCGGATTCGAATCCACTGCGTCACCGGGTTGGCTTCAATGCTTTTCACTACCGGCTACAAAGGAATTCGTGCAATTCCGACCCTCTCCACTTGGTTACACATACATCTATGGATCTGACTAGTTACGCTACTGGTGTAATTTAAAAGTATTGGTAGAATGTTTCCTTTAATTTTTTGCTTGCTCTGGATGCATTGTCTTAAATTTCTTTTCAAAATTTTCCATTTTTGGTTTCGAAAGTAGTACTGTACTTGAACAATTTATTAAAAACGAAAATGTCGTTTTTGTTTATCCAAATCAAATTTTAACGTTGTGCCACGCAGACACAATACCTCCCCCTCCTTAACTTCCTTCCTTCCAGCCAGCGACTTTGCCTTCCACTCCTCTCCTACAAAGCAGTCGTCAGCCACTCTCTGCACTTTCACTGTCCCAGGGCAATCTTAAGAGAGCTAGTGTAGCTTCAGACTCAATTCCGTGTTAGAATCCCCAATTTTGTAAAGAAAATAAGCAGCAGAGCAATTAGTAATTACCACCCTCAGCGAATTCTTATCCACCGTCCTCATTCGCCCCCTGCCCGTACAAACATGAAAAAGAGGATTAAACTTAGGCATTGGAAGAGTGGAGAACAATTGAATTTCCATGTCTCTACGGATCCTATTTTGATAACCTTTCAGCGAAGAGGTAAACAACGCACTTCCTAGTGGAATATGCGTAGGGCTACATAAAGTAAAACACAAGACGTATCATTACTTGGCGAGTCCGGATTGTAAAATAGCCCATTTTGAACTTGGTGGGCGGCAGGGTGGGCAAGACAAATTTCAGAGTGGGCTCGAGGTCCCTGACGCACACACAGAAATATAACTAATATACAGTCACATCTACTCAAGGTGACTATTGGTCATTTAAAAAAATACGAGGTCGGTGTAGGAGATTTTTTCTGTTACCCATAAGGGATCAGAGAATGAGCTCCGGTGATTGCATTTACGATGGGATGCTGAAAAGTTCTCGGCCTAACCCACTTCCTGTAGTTGTAGCATTATTTTGTCACTGCATCTCGAAAGAGTGTTCTATTGCATTGTAAAGTGCCAATTTTCAGACTAGTAGCTCTTTTTTTTTTTTTTTTTCCTGCAGATGTTTGGCGTCCTGCACTGAATCATGTCAATGCAAAGTGTTGAATTTTCGAATGTGGAACTCCGAGCTGTCATGAAATTTTTGTTCCTGCAGAAGAAAACTGCAAAAGAAATCTATGAGTGCATGACCCAAACATTAAGTGACAAGTGTCCTTCATGTTCCACTGCGAAGAAATGGTGTGGCAACTTTCAGCGTGGAGACTTTGAGACCGAAGATGCAGCAAGATCTGGGAGGCCTTCAACAGTGACAACACCCGAAATTGTTGATCGTGTTCATGACTTGATTTGGTCAGATCGGCAAATCTCGGCTAAAACAATAGCTGAGACACTGGAGATATCCTAGGAATGTGTTGGGTTCATAATTCATGAGCTCTTGGATATGCAGAAGATGTCAGCGAAGTGGGTGCCCAAATGTTTGAACGCCAATAAGAAACAAAAACGAGTGGACACTTCCAAATCTGTTTTGCAGCATTTTGAGCGATCTGGTGAAATTTTTTTGCAGCGAATTCTCACTGTTGAAGAAATGTGGTTACATGACTACGATCCAGAGACGAAACAACAGTCCCTGCAGTGGCGGCACTCGGGTTCTCCACGGCCAAAGAAATTCAAGACTCAAAGGTCTGCACGAAAGGTCATGGCACGAGAGTACAAATCATGAATCACTACGATCCAGAGACGAAACAACAGTCCCTGCAATGGCGGCACTCGGGTTCTCCACGGCCAAATGCATTCAAGACTCAAAGGTCTGCAGGAAAGGTCATGGCAACGGTTTTTGGGGATTCCGAAGGCGTCTTAGTGACTGACTATCTCCCGAAGGACTAAACAATAAATGTTGAATACTATTCTTACTTACTGTGCCCAGGCGTTGAAGGAAAAAAGGCGAGGAATACTGCGGAAAGGTGTTCTCTCTTTGCAGGACGGTGCGCCGACTCACAAGGCTGGCAAGACAATGGATGTTTTGAGGGTTCCGGGGTTTAAACGCATAGACAATCCACCCTACTCACCAGACCTTGCTCCATCGAACTATTTCCTGCTCCCAACACCTTAAAATAAGTTTGAAAGGGAAGCATTTTTCGAATGATCCGGAGGTGATATCAGTAGCAGAGCAGTATTTGAGTGATGAGACTTCATAATTTTTTTTGAAAGGGTTAAAAACTTTAGTAACGCTGTGCCAAGGGTGTTGAACTTCGGGGTGAATATGTGGAATAGTCTGTAAGTTTCATGGCTCTAGATTATTTCCTTCTTGGAGAGGCCGAGGACTCATCAGCATCCCTTCGTATTGGATCCGACGGCGAGAAATATGCACCAGATCCGTATTTTCGATTTCCGTATACAAGTGGATTAAAAATGTAAAAAGAAGCGCAAGTTAGGTTTCCTACAGGTACTGTGACGTACTACAGAGGCGAAGCACGTGTCAAGACGGCATATATGCAGCGATACATTCCGTCGGTGTAGTTAAGTCAGTTAGAACTACTGCCTCTGGAACGAGGTGGCGTGACTTCGATTTCCATCACCGACAGATTTGTGAATTTCACATTGGCGCCCGATTGCGGAAAATGGATCATGGCCGTTGAGTGCTTCGAAAAATGTGTGATGTTTGTTCTACACATCGTCAGGAATTAACGAACATTCCTTCTTCGCATAAAAAAAAATTGAGAGGGAGGTGATGTCACATACTACAGAGGTGAAGCACATGTCAAGACGACAAATCTGAAGCGATAGATTCCGTCGGTGTAGTTTGGTCGGTTAGAACAACTGGCTTCGGAGCGAAAGGGTGCGGTTTCGATCACCGACAAATTTGTGAATTTCACAGTACTTGCACTAAACGAGGGATTAAAAATGGAATGCGCTAACAGGGGCAAACGGCAATCCATAAGGAGGGGAAAAAGTACGAGAGAAAGTCTTAATACTTTTAAAGGTGCTTTGTATGTATCACGCTTTTTTCTTAAGGCATATACTCATTTTTACTACACTTGTAATACACCGATAAGCCATTACATTATGTCCACCTACCTAATAAACTGTATGACCCCCTTTAGCCCGCAAAACAGCGGCCACTCGGCGAGGCATCCATTCGATGAGGTGGCGATAGGTATCCTGGGATACCTGGTACAATAATTTCAACAGCAGGTCCTCCAGTTCCCGTACATTTCGGGGTGGTGGTGATTTAGCGCCAACCAGCTTTTCCAAGTCGAACCACAAATGTTCGATTGGGTTCATGCCAGGTGAACTTGGAGGCCAGGGCATTAACAGAAAGTCACCAGCATGATCCTTGAACCACTTCCTGACGATTCTGGTAGTGTGGTATGGGTTCATTATCTAGTTGGTAATGGCCATCACCAGCATGGAACACAGTTGTCATGAATGGGTGACTTGGTCCGCAACGATGTTCAGATACCTGACAGCTGTCAAGGATTGTACTACTGGGATAATGGGGCCTAAAGTGTCCCAAGAAAACATCGCTCACGGCATAGCACTGCAGCCAAGGTGCCATAGCCTCCGTTGGTAATCAGCGTATCCGCGCTCGGACCATCTATACGTGATGCCTCAGGAATCTTGATTCGTCAGACGAGGCCACTTTGCATTGTTGGCGATGACGTGCAAATAGCATAGGGACCCGGCTTGGGTTTTCGGCTACGCTGGCACATGCGCAGAAGGCTACGATGAACTGTGTACTGTGACACGTTGCCCTAATCACCACTGTTGTAACTGCTGGGGATTTGTCGCGCTGTGGCCCTGCGTTCGCTGTGAACAATGCGCGACAGTCTCCGCTCCCCTCTGGCATCAATGAACTGCCGACGACACACGGCTAGACGACGGTTTGTCGTTGGCCATCTGCGCACCACTTTTGATACGTACTCGCTACATCAGCAAGTGAAGAACCCACAAGTTGCGCCGCGCCGTGCCATCACAATTTGTCCTTTATCAAACTCCGATAAATCGGCAACTTTTCCCATTCTGACTCCGAACACTCTACTAACCCAACGCCGATCCTCTGGTTATAAACATACTGCTTTATGAACTTCACCTGCGCCACCGTTCGGTCTCCAGTCGCGCTCATTTCTTTGGGCTAGGGGTGGTCATAATGTAATGGCTGATCAGTGTGTACATATAATCAAAAAATGACTGAACTACAGAAGAACGGCAATATGATATCTATGCAACTTATCAGAAACAGAAAACCAGTTGATTTTGAAAACATCCGAAATCATGTATACTCAGGGCTAAAGCTTGATCTCAGAACCGGAGGGGGGGGGGAGGCTCTGTGTTCAACGAAGAACTACATTCATCCACTCATCCACTAATATACATACAAGTTTTTCTTTCTATTTTCGCTTCTTTTGTTAATTTGCTTCACAAGTGAATAATTTCTTCATGCTGAAAAGTAATACAAATTTAAATTCAAAAAATGAAAAACAGAAAAGAAAGCTGAATTCTTTTGAAATGTAAAAAATAAATCGTATTATCAGATTTTGTTTCACTGTGGCTGGGCTTCAGGGTCGTTTAGAGGTCTGCACGGGCCTTAATTTGGAAAGCCGGGGCCGGCGCGTATATTTCTCCTGTTTCCAAGGCACGGGCCGGCCCGTAAAATTTTAACAATTACTAACACACGAACTTGACACTGGGTGCACTCGGTCATTCGACTCCTGAAGAGTTTTCGTTTTCTTAATTGCTACGCGTATTCTATTACAATAAACGTTAATTTAGAATATTTCTGAGACTCTGTATAAGTCACGTGACGTCTGAGGAGGGAGCTTGTATACTCAAATATATTGCATGTGAACGTCAATTTCCATGCCTTTCAAATTTTCTGGGTTTTCAAATTAACATTGCCTACCGCCGGACCCGGAATATCCTTGGGGATATGGAGGGGGGGGGGGTTAATTCCAAAAGTACGAAATATCCAGAATTATGAGTCCAATTGTTCTACTTTACATTGTCTACAAGCACATATTCTGCGGAAGTGATTTTTTTGTGAAAATCTTTCGCTTTCTTAAACTCCATAATAAGTATGGAAGAGTATTTATCAGCAACACTGAACTGAACTGAGCATATGCTAAGGGAAAACAACGACAGACTGCCCAGCTAATCAGGGTCACAGAAGTTTTGAAAACGGCTGGGCTGGGATACGTGAGTATTCATTTGCCATCTACTGACTGACTCCCTGAGAGTACAAATGGGGAAAATACGGCACAGATTTATACACAGAAGTAAGTTTCTCCCAGTCCATTTCCCCCGTGCCATTTAAGACAACGTAAAAGCTTTTCACACATCTAGAGAACAAAGTGCCACCGACCAGAACAATAAGAAAGATCGCCTGCAAGCGGGTGGCTCGGTTTATAAATGCTGCAGTTAATAGCCTGCGCTGAAGCATGAGAAGAGAGTGGAAGTTAGAGAGAGAGAGAGAGAGGGAAAGAGAGAGAAGGGGCCACATTCACATTGAAAAACTAAGGGAGCTGACCCACTCCAGTTGTTTTGTAGGAGGGGTGGATGTAGTAGATCTTCTATTTTTTCAAACAGTGGAATTTATTCAATCTTATCCTGCTGCTGTACATTGTGAGGCTTCCAAACGAGTTTTGCTCATAAAAAAAAAAAAAACCCTGCTTGGCCCGTGTCTGTTTTACATTAAATATTGAAGGCCCGGTCCCGGCCCGTTTTCCCAACTTAGAAATGAGCAAAGCCTTGGCCGGTCCGGGCCCATGCAGACCTCTAGGGTCGTTATCGCTGAAGCAAAGATAACTTCCAACTAGTATAAAAAAACTTCTTTTTTATTTTTTTTGGCTACCCTTCTGATTCGTTTCCGTAGATCCATGTAGTGGCATCGAGGACTTTCTGATGCCAAATTTCGGCTCTTTCGTCTCTATCTTTGATCGTGCGTTCTTCTTCGCTGGTGCTCCAAAATAACCCCTCCTCAAAGCATCAGCAAAGGTGAAGAAGCTATCTAAGACCATTTTTTTTTTTGCCAGTACCAAATTTTTAAAAGGAAAATAGTTACCTGAAATTTTAAGGATCCGCTCAAGAGTGAATATAGCATGGTTTGACGTTACATACAATAGTATGTGGATTTAAAAATTTCTTTCACCCCAAACTTGTAAAAAATAGTTAACGACTGAATTCGTTTTATTGCGGTACCGGAAAGTGATGTCGTTTGGGAGGGGGGGGATAATTTTAGGAAGCAGTTGAGAGGTGTTTATGTGCGTTCAACGTAAAGTAAGTGTACATACAAGTGAATGAACTATTCACCTTTAACTTATGTAGGTGTTTTTGTCTTCCAGATTTGCAGAACAAAATGAGTGACATAAAACCCGAGGAGAGCCATGTTCCTCATTGTACGCTGTATGAATATCACAAGGGGAACAATGCAACCGAGCCCACCAGTAACATTTGCGCTGTTTATCCGAATGCGTTAAATGTTCGCAAGTGGTTCTCCCAATTCCGGTCGGGCAATTCTGACCTCTCTGATGCACCTCGTGCAGGAAGGCCCATGGAGCTGGACAATGACCTACTGCTTGCAGCCGTTTGGGCAGATCCTCGTCAAACCATTGATGAATTAACCCAACATCTTAATGCATCATGGTCTACTGTTCAACAGCACCTGCAACAGATAGGGAAGGTCTATAGACAAGGAGTTTGGGTCCCACACCAACTTTCACCTGACAACAAAGACCAGCATTCCACCATCTGCAACTCTTTGCTCAGCCGACAGGAAAACGATCCATTTCTTCATCGAATTGTCACTAAAGATGAAAAGTGGGTTCTTTACTTGAACAACAAAAGCAAAAACTAGTGGCTTTCTCCAGGTCATACACCAGATCCTACGCCAAAACCAGGTCTACACCCCAAAAGGTTTTTCTATGTGTTTGGTGGACTACCGTTGGCATAGCTCACTTTGTACTCTTGGAACCCAGACAGATCGTAACGGCAGACCTCTATTGTCAACAACTGGACCGTTTGAAGCAAGCTCTTACTGTAAAACATCCAGCACTGGTGGACTACCGCCGGCATAGCTCACTTTGAGCTCTTGGAACCCAGAAAGATCGTAACGGCAGACCTGTATTGTCAACAACTGGACCGTTTGAAGCAAGCTCTTACTGTAAAACATCCAGCACTGGTGGATTACAGCTGGCATAGCTCACTTTGAGCTCTTGGAACCCAGACAGATCGTAACGGCAGACCTCTATTGTCAACAACTGGACCGTTTGAAGCAAGCTCGTACTGTAAAAAACCAGTACTGGTGGACTACCACTGGCATAGCTCACTTTGAGCTCTTGGAACCCAGACAGATCGTAACGGCAAACCTCTATTGTCAACAACTGGACCGTTTGAAGCAAGCTGTGACGTATATTCTAGATTAACTTTCCTTTTTTAGTTTCTTTCCTTATGTAAATCTTGAGTTTATTCTCAGTATTCTTCCCGCTTAACGAAATATCTTTTCCTTCAAACGAATACGTTTGGCAACACAATTGAGGTTGAATGCAAGTGACGTATGCATGTAATAAGATAAGAACAAGAGATAAAAAGCGACTACTGATCTGTTGTATGAGAGAGGTGTTGATACTGTGTTATTGAGAGCGATTATTGAGGTGTGTTGATAAGAGTGATTATTGAGAGCTATTATTGTGAGCGATTATGATGAGCGTTGTTAAGAAAGTGCTGTACGAAAGAATTGAATAGTGTTGAGATAAATGTGTGGAGAGTGTTGTGATTCCATTCCGAATAAAGGACTGTTTCCGTAAGTTGACTTCTGGTTATATGTTTTGTCTGGCCGTTAAGGTTTGTTTCATTTAGGAACAATTTATTAGTATGTTGATATTTTAAGTTAGCGTAAAGGTGCAAGACTACTTTTACGTGACATTGGCGCCCGAACCTTCCTTCGAACAAATTCATAGAAGTCACGAAAATGGCAAATTTAACGAATTCTATCGGTCTCTTTTATGACCGCTATAGCAATGATGAGGCTCATAATTCTACAGCTGACAATATATGTACTCAGCGTTATAGAGTTCCTCATAAATCACCAAGCGCTCTATACCAGGCTTGCGGTTCTGACTTACCAGATAGCGAGTACGCGAGGTACGAAGCCTATGTACCGCGTACTTCGACCGCAGTGCCTCGAGAAATATTTACTCCATTACCCCCCATGAGAAGGAGCAAAATTCTTGCTCATTACGTACCCCATGCGGGTTCTATTATATTTAGGGGAAACGGCGGTTCGCTTAGGTTTTTGGAGGATCTGGACGATCATTTTGACCTTTGTAATGTTTCTGAAGACTGTCAGATACCTATTGCTGGCACATGTTTGCTAGACACGGAAAAAGTCTGGTGCAGACAGTGGCATCGAATGAACCCAGAGGGTTCCTATCAGCAATTTCGAGCTGACTTTTTGGATGTCTTTCCTTTTGGAACCAATAAGGCCGGCCTTGCACAACAACTGTTTTCCAGGCGACAGCGAGCGTCAGATAACCCAGTCTCGTTCACCCTGGAAACAGTCCGACTTTATAAATTATGGGATTCCGCTGCAGCCGAGTCTGAGATTTGTGACACGTTGTTACAGCAGCTGGATCCCTTCCTGCAAGTTTATCTGGAAGTTCGACGTCCTGTCTCCATTCACGAGTGCTTAAAACTCGTTCGAGTCTATGAAGACCGCCACAGCAAAAGACAATCTTCACAGGTTCACGGGTACCGCCAACCTACGCAGTACCGTGAACCTCATATTCAAAACAACAGGTATCAGCAGCCAAACCAGCATACTCATCAAAGACAATTTTTCAATCAGCCTAGAAACACCTATCAGCAGTCTAGGTACGTGCCGCCTTATCGTCGGGTACCAGAGGTGCGACATCCTGGCCATTATGGAAATCAGGAAACCCAAGTTTCTCGTCCCCGGGATAGTTACTACCCGGTGGACCAGACATATCCAAAACACCGTGCTGTGGGGCAAGGCCAGCCTAATGATAATAATTCTGCCTCTCCTGCACATTACAATTCAGCACGTCCTGGTGGTTCGCCACATTTCCAAAATCAATCTAGACATTCTAATAAGTTTCATGACAATTTAAACTTCAACAGGAGGTAGATGGGTCGAATCTATCTCCTCGTTTCTCTGAAGACCTCAAATCTCTCTTGTTAACTATTCAAGCTCCGCTTTTGCCTGATATTCTTGTGACCTTGGGCCAAGTGGTGGTGTCGACTAAAATTGATTCTGGATCTGACATCTCGGCATTAAATTTTGATTTCTGTGCTGCTACCTTTCCAAATGCTTGTGTCGAGCTCCTCCCAGCAATGTCTGCGAGGTGCCGACAATAATATCTTTGCAATCTCTGGATCAGTTAATTTACCTGTCAAGATTGGCAAAGTGCAAGTTTCTTATACTTTCTTTTTAATCCAAGAGTTACCCGGGGATTGCCTTCTGGGGGTGGATTTCATTAAAATGTTTAAGCTCACACTTGATTTCGAACATGGCCTAATCTTAATGCCTGAGATAAGTCCTCCCACCCCAGAAGAGCCAATTGATTTTTCTGCAGTTCTTGCAAGTGACAAATTATTGCCTGAACATAAAAGTGAACTTGGTCAGGTTTTACGCAGCAGACCAGGATTATTTTCTGATAAACCAGGGTTTACACAGGTGGTGTATCATACTATTGATACAGAAGGAGCTAAATCCATTGCATGTAAACCTTATCCATGTCCGAATCAGAAGAAAGCTGAATTCCAAAGACAAATACAGGACATACTCCATTCGGGGATAATTAAAGAATCACTTAGTCCTTGGGCAGCACCTGCTTTTCTTGTTTCAAAAAAACAATCTTTAGAGTATAGCTTCGTAATAGATTACCGAAAACTCATTGCGGTAACCAAAGCTATCAATTACCCATTGCCTATAATTAGTGATATTCTCCAGGACTTTTCGTCAACAAACTGGCTATCAACATTGGATTTAGCTAGTGGCTATTGGCAGGTGGCTGTCCATCCAGATTCCGTTGAAAAAACTGGATTTATTACCCCGTTTGGGGCATATGAGTTTTTACACATGCCCTTTGGTTTGGCATATGCTCCTGCAACGTTTCAGCGCTTAATGGATTCAGTCTTACGTCCTGTACTCGGACCTAATGTCCATGTTTTTCTGGACGATATTATCGTCTCTTCTGAAACTTTTGAACAGCATCTGTCTCTTTTGGACCAAGTTTTCCAACTGCTATATAATGCAGGTTTGACGTTAAAGCCTAGCAAATGTCAAATTGGCCGGGACGAACTCGTATATCTCGGACTGAAAATTACCCCTAAAGGTCTTCTAACTGATGACTCAAAGGTAAAGCCAATGTCGGACTTTCCGAGGCTTAAGTCGGCGAAAGAATTGTCGCGATTTTTAGGCATGACCGGGTGGTACCAACAGTTCGTTCCGGGGTACGCTAGTCCATGCGAACCTTTATTCGCTTTGAAACGAAAATATAGACACTTTGCTTGGTCCACAGAGGCAGAGACTGCCTTTAATACTTTTAAACATGCCTTGGTTTCGCCACCTGTGTTAGCCTTTCCTAACCATGCCGAAATATTTAATATCTTTACCGATGCATCAGGTGTTGGTCTAGGAGCTGTTCAATCTCAACGAGGGCATCCTATTGCATATGCCTCTCGAATTCTTAATAAAGCAGAACGTAATTACTCTGCTACGGAACGAGAATGTTTGGCTATTTTATTTGCTGTCACCAAATTTAAATGCTATCTCAATCATTTAACTCTCAATGTTATTACGGATCATTCGGCATTACAATATTTAACCACAGCAAAGAATCTGTCTCGAAGATTGTTAAAATGGACACTTCGACTTCAGGAATATAATGTTCAAATTCAGTATCGCCCTGGTAAGTCAAACCAACTGCCTGACGCACTGTCTCGCTGTCCGGTCAGTTCTGGTGCCCAGGCGGATACTGAACCTCCCTCCCTATTTCTTCTTTCGGAAATAACTTCAAGGGAGCAAATAATTTCTGAACTGCCGAATGATCCAGATTTTGGGGAAATTTATAATTTCTTACTCGCTGGTTCTTCTGCTCCAAGTGAACCTTCTTTAGCGGGTCGTAGTCGAAATTATGAGATCATCGATGGTATTTTGTATTATAAAAAATTTGTAAACTCGAGAGCTGAGTACCGCCCTGCGATACCTCAGTCTCTTCGCATGGCTTTATTATACGAATTTCATGATATTCCTCTTGCCGGCCACTTAGGCATACGAAAAACTCGTAGTAAGCTCCGAGACGTAGCCTACTGGCCGGACATGTGCAATAGTATACTCGCATACATTCGCTCATGTGAGTACTGTCAAAAGTACAATTATGATAATAAACGACCGGCCGGTCACCTTATTTGTAGTTCAAATAATTATGTTTTTGAAACTATCTCTATAGATTTATTGGGCCCTTATCCATTATCAACTAAAACTAAATCTCGTTATATTTTATTTGTTACAGATAATGTTTCTAAATGGGTGGAAGCATTCCCCATTAAAGCAGCTACGGCTGATATAATATGTGATATTCTAATACATAATGTTTTCACTCGATTTGGCTGTCCCCGTACCGTAGTCTCGGACCACGGGGTTCATTTCATTTCGGAGTTATTTGAGCGAATGTGTGCGAGGCTTCAAACTAAACATAAATTCATAAGTCCATATCACCCTCAAGCCAACCCGGCTGAGCGTGTGAATAGAACATTGCTAAAGATGATCTCAAACTTTATTGGTAATAACCATGAGCGTTGGGACGAACATGTTGAAATGCTTTGTTTTGCCCTTCGCTCATCATTTCATGAATCAACGCGGCTTACGACCGCTGAAATTTTTCTAGGGCGCAAAATCCGCACCCCTTTTGAGAATTTAACTGGCATTATCGATGAGATCAACCTAAGACCAACACCTGATTCGGTAAAACTGCTTGCGCAAAAGGCACGGACTGCTATCAGTCGAGCTCAATTAAGCCAAGCTAGGCACTATAATGCGAAACGGAGGGAACCAGATCTCGCAGTTGGAGATCTGGTCTTATTGAAAACTCATTTCCAATCCTCCGTTGCACACACATTCGTTAAAAAATTTGCACCTTTATATGAAGGCCCCTTTGAATTGGTGGAAGTGTACAATAATAATGTCATATTAAAGAAGCCAGATGGCTCCCTACATTCTGCCCATGTGCAGCAATGTAGAAAATGGGTTATTAGAAGCACTGATGCAATTCTTAACCCTAAATCTAGTAGGAATCCTCAGGCAGAGGGTGGAACTTCACAAGTATATATAAATGATGATGAAATTATTGACCCCACCCCTGTCCTGTCCGATTCTCTACCTTCGTCTGAGCGGATCTTTGCTTCTACTCTTAACGATTCACATTCTGACATTATTCCATTCACTCAGAGTGCTGTCATTATTTCAACTCCTCCGTCTCCTGCCTTTTCAAACGATGAGAGTTCTAGTGCTTCCAGTTCCTCTGGATATTCTTGTCGTGTGCAACGAGGTTCTTTTTCATCTGCTTCTCATACTCCAATCGCTCCATTTGCTTCTTCACGTATAGTGCCTCCCTTTGGTTTTCAATCAAAAAACTTAAACCGTACAAGCAGTTCAATCTCTCATTTCTTCTTCAGGCAGTTCAATCTCTCCTGTGCCTAAAGGAGTCATACCTCTTGCTGCATCTGAATCATCAGACAATATTGTTGAGGTTCTTCAGTCTCCAAGAACTAAAATCTTTCCTTCTGTTTCTGCTGAGGAGCTTCCTACTTCAGGAACATTTGATCCATCTGCCGTAGGGCAAAAACGTCCTCTTTTGCCATCTGTGCCATTTCAACCTACAAAGCGTCCGCCGCCTGAATTTTCCCCTCCTGTTCCACACTCTCCTCGTGCAACTTTCAGTGTTGGGCTACAATCCAGACATAGAGTCCAGCATTTGCATCCACCACGTTTTCGTCCTTGGAAGCTTCGCTTGGGACGGAGGGAGTCCTATACCTTTCTCCACCGTTCCTCGTCGTTCACGGAAGCGCCCTTCTAGTTACACACCGCTTCTTCGACCACCAAGGAAACGACCGGATCTTCATCCTTCTCAGATTCCGGGTTCGTCTCCAAGCCAGCCTGAGACTTCCTCGATCCGCCTGAGACTTCCTTGATCCGGCCTGAGACCTCTTCGTTCCGGCCTGAGACCTCTTCGTTCCGGTCTGAGACCTCTTCGTTCCGGCCTGAGACCTCTTCGTTCCGGCCTGAGACCTCTTCGCTTCAGCCTGAGACCTCTTCGTTCCAGCCTGAGACTTCTTTGCGACAGCCTGATGACCCCGCCTCTTCTGGTCAGCTTGCCTTGTCCGCGGGAATTCCTGACACATCCCGGCGATCCAGTGACTTGCAACCTCAGCCTGCAAAGCGTGAAGCCTCTAGAGTGCCATTGTCGCCCCGACAACAACATAAGCGTGTCCGCACACGGGTATTCTTTGCGAGCAACAGGTACTGTTAAAAGTTTTTTTAAAACTGGCTTTCAAGCGCAAAGGAACTTTTACAATATAGAGCTTTGCTCTGTGAAGACTATGTGAACTTTCTTGTATCACAGAACTTTGATACCTATAAAGACTATCTATTTGAACTTTTCTGTCCTCCAGACAAACCAAAATCACTGAACTTTTATCACAAAGTGTGACGACAAATAAATATCACAGAACTTTTTTCGACAAACTTTGAAGACAAAATATCGCATGCATTATCTTGTCAGTATGTAATGTATTTTTTGTTTTTTTTTTGGTGTGGCGCCACATTAATTTTTTTTTTTTACAAAATGCTTGTCATTTCATTCTGTGCATGTTGTCTTTGCGGCATAACACGAAAATCATCATTGCCTTTTGTTGATAATTTATAAAGATTTCACTCCCAGGATAGGGTTTTCCAGGGTTTCCCCTATCCCATCTGACAATTCGATGTGCGAATGCATGGGAGTAGTTCGAAGTCGGCCCTGGCCGCCAAGCAATCAAAGGTTTTTTGTGTTGTTGTTCCATGTCTAACCTTTTTTTTGTGCTTGACACTTGTTGAGTTGGTGTTGAATTATTTTCTGCAAGTGCAGTTTTTTTTCACCTAACTAAATTTACACTGTATTACAATATTCACTTAACTTAGTTTGAATGTTTTGTCTTCCCTGAGAAGTTATCAGGAGTGGACGAATATGTAATTAATCACGTTAAAAATGTTGTAGTTTTTTTTCCTGCCATACGCAGTTTTTTTACTACTATGCTACTTATACAGTATGTATATTGATGAGTGTTCTCCACACGTATTGACAAAGTATTTATGACGAAGTATAAGATGAAGATTTGAAATCGTATAGAAAGTTTTCTATGAATGTTTATTGAACTATTGATGTCTACAGACTATATGTACTGAGAAGTCAGTTACAGCAACAGATCAACCAATCTCTTCATCAATTTTTGTAAGTTCTTATCTGGAAAGGTTGAATGAATGATCAGATTGTTTGAAAGGATACCTCTACAAAATTGATAGGTTTTTGGCAAAAAAAAAAAAAAAAAAAAAAATTACGAGGAAGATGATGTGACGTATATTCTAGATTAACTTTCCTTTTTTAGTTTCTTTCCCTATGTAAATCTTGAGTTTATTCTCAGTATTCTTCCCGCTTAACGAAATATCTTTTCCTTCAAACGAATACGTTTGGCAACACAATTGAGGTTGAATGCACGTGACGTATGCATGTAATAAGATAAGAACAAGAGATAAAAAGCGACTACTGATCTGTTGTATGAGAGAGGTGTTGATACTGTATTATTGAGAGCGATTATTGAGGTGTGTTGATACTGTATTATTGAGAGCGATTATTGAGGTGTGTTGATAAGAGCGATTATTGAGAGCTATTATTGTGAGCGATTATGATGAGCGTTGTTAAGAAAGTGCTGCACGAAAGAATTGAATAGTGTTGAGATAAATGTGTGGAGAGTGTTGTGATTCCATTCCGAATAAAGGACTGTTTCCGTAAGTTGACTTCTGGTTATATGTTTTGTCTGGCCGTTAAGGTTTGTTTCATTTAGGAACAATTTATTAGTATGTTGATATTTTAATTTAGCGTAAAGGTGCAAGACTACTTTTACGCGACAAAGCTCTTACTGTAAAACATCCAGCACAGGTGGACTACCGCTGGCATAGCTCACTTTGAGCTCTTGGAACCCAGACAGACCGTAACGGCTGACCTCAATTGTCAACAACTGGATCGTTTGAAGCAAGCTCTTACTGTAAAACATCCAGCACTGGTCAACAGAAAAGGTCTCATCCTCCAGCATGACAACGCGAGGGCTCACACGGCGCGACGGACCCAGCAGACGATCAGAGATTTTGGCTGGGATGTTCTTCCCCATCACCCTTATTCCCCTGACATTGCACCATCTGATTACCATTTGTTCATATCTCTGCAGTACTTTCTTAATGGGAAAAGATTCCACAATATTGATGATGTCAGAAGGGTGCTCTCGGACTTCTTTGTATCGCAGCTAACGTCGTTTTATAAAGACGGCTCTCGGACTTCTTTGTATCGCAGCTAACGTCGTTTTATAAAGACGGCTCTCGGACTTCTTTGTATCGCAGCTAACGTCGTTTTATAAAGACGGCATTGAAAGTTTGGTTTCACGATGGGAAAGTGTGATCGATAATGATGGCGATTATATAACTGATTAAGAAATAAATTTCTTCTGTTGCAAACAGTGTTTCTCTTCTTTTCCAAAGACGACATTACTTTCCGGTCCCCCCAATACAATGCATTTTTTAACAGTTCTCTTTCATCCAGGATCTAACAAATCTTTTTTCATGAGGGAAACGATGAGCTGTTCCTTTATATGTACCTGTGTTTTTATAATTGACCACAAGACTAAAATTCCCGACCTGGTTTTCTCGTCCCTCTCCGGTCCTACATAAAAGCAGAAGTAAAAAAGAAAAACAAAAAAACTTGCATCCCTGCAGTAGCCCTGAGTAGTTAATGTCAAACTATGTGCTAGTATATCTCCAAGCCCAATCGCTGCAATACTCTTGGTACAGAGGTTTTTAACTGCCTCTGCAACTTGCCTCAAACATGATAACTTTTTAATACGCTGAATAGCTTGTTCCTGAGGGCCTTGTCAAGGGCCTTTTCAAAGTCAGCAAACATCGCATGTAGATCTTGTGTTGCTAATATGATTATCAATAATCTTATCCTAAATATTATTAAGAGTAACAAGTTAGTAAAATCATGCGATGCATTGATTATGATACGCTTTCCAACATACTAGAAATCATTACTCAAGTTATTACTTATGAGGAAAATGCTGTGGAATAAATCTCGCTCCTGTACCCTGCCCTTTGACCCCATTTCGATGATATTAAACAGAATTGGTTCAGTATACATCTGGAACAACATACTAAAGTTTTGTCGCAAGAGAAGCATTTTTAGTCAAGTTATGGGGATACTGGTTGTAGAATAAATCTTGCTCCTGTGACCTGACCTTTGACCTCAATTTCAATGACATCCCACAGAAATGGTTCAGTGTACCTCCGAAACAACATGATAATTTTTTGTCGTAATCGAAGCATTTTTATGTAAGTTATGACGCATAAGGGCGATGGAATGGATCCCGCTCCTATGTCCTTGACCTTTGACCCCATTTCTCTCATTTTCAATAGGGTTCGTCCCCAGGTTGTCCCCTACCACATATTATAATTTCATCGAAATCGAACCATTGTTACGCGAGTTATCATGTAGACAGACAGACAAACGGACAAAGCTGGAGCATATACGCTTCTTCCACCTACGGTTGGAAAGCGTAAAAAATGATATGTATATATAGAGAGATGTTAACACCAAAGACACGGAATAATAAAAATGCATTTTTTTGACAGGCTCAAAAACATTTTGAGAAGCGACGCGCCTATTGCTGTAGTTTCAAAAGAAGTACGTAAGTGCATAAAAAATCATATTTCCTGTTGTAACTTACGAAGATTAAACTGAACTGTTGCATGGGAACAAAAAAAATGAAATGCAGGTGTGTGTAAAGAATAGTGGAGATATTGTGAAATAAAATACTAGGTGCAATAAGAGATTCGAAATAAAATACGCAGAACAGATAACTAAGATTCAAGACGTACTGGTCTATATGTAAAGACTCAAATACGGACTTTCATACTTTACAATGACGAGAAATCAATAAATGCAGATCAGTCAAGTACAGTAAGCTGACCAGAAGTCCCGAATTCCTGAGGACAGTCTTGGAATTTAGTTTACTGTCCGCAAAAACGTCTGATACCTTTGGGGATGCAAATTGTCCTCAAATATTGATGTTTGTCCTCAAGTGTCCTCGAATTTACACTTCCTCGTTATCTCGTTAGATTTCTAATAAGAAACGCTTTTAAAAGATTAATATTCGTTGTACTAATTTTCAAACATGCTTCTTGTGAAAACAAATATTAACTGGGTTTTCTTTTTTGTTTGTTTTTTTCATTTTTCTAAGTTTAACGTCCACCACTATAAGCAGTCACCAGTTCTAGGGAAGGGAGAGAGCAAGTGGTGTAAGACAAACACAATATCCATGCCTCATTCGGGACTCGAATTCGTACCAACTTGTACGAACAGTTAGTGGCCAGTACTAAGAACACGGTACCACTGGAGCTGCCAAATTTCGACTGTACTTGTTCCGAGTTCCTCCAAATTCTTTGGCAAAATGAAAACTTCGCCAGTCAATTCGTTCATTAGTGTGTAGATTGATTTTAATTCAGCACATATACCTAAGGTAAAGTATTTTACTTTTGCTAAGCTGTTCTCGGCGTAATAACTCTGCTTTGTCAGTACAAATTACCAACATTCTACAAGATATATCTTTTTAAGACATAAATTTTCATATGTAATAACGCACTTATAAAAACAATACAGTTTTGTGACAAAAAATTTACATATTTATTTTGAGAATGTACGTACCCCCAAATGATCTGCTGATTTGGGGACACCACGTCATTTTGTCCTCAAATCAGTGTTCCAATACCTGGTCATCTTAAAGTACAAGCAAAAGGAAAACAGGCAGGCTATATAGATGAGATGCGGTAATACTAAAGAATTCTGGAAAGAAAACTAAACAAAGAAAACTCAAGACTTATTGATATGGGAAGACAAAGGATTCTTTTCTCCGCCATTGAAGAGAAGGTATGATTTCTTTTTTATAAATTCCGTCAACCTTACAGCTGAAAGAACAAAAATATCAAGTGTTCTGGAAAAGCTAAAATGTTGTAAACAGACAACTGACTTAGATTCGAGGTGGGTTTTTCTTTTTCTTTTTTTTTTTTTTTTTTTTTTGACACGGGGTTTAACGATCACCGTGAGCAACTCTGTGATCTGCCAGCAGACGCTCGTCCCTGATTGAGGATGAGATGCATAGTAATACTAAAGAATTCTGGAAAGAAAACTAAACAAAAAAAACTAAACAAAGAAAGCTCAAGGCTTATTGATATGGGAAGACAAAGGATTCTTTTCTCCGCCATTGAAGAGAAGGTATGATTTCTTTTTTATAAATTCCAGTCAACCTTACAGCTGAAAGAACGAAAATATCAACTGTTCTGGAAAAGCTAAAATGTTGAAAAGAGATAACTGACTTAGATTCGAGGTGTTTTTTTTTTTTTTTTTTTTTTTTTTTGACACGGGGTTTAACGATCACCGTGAGCAACTCTGTGATCTGCCAGCAGACGCTCGTCCCTGATTGAGGATGAGATGCATAGTAATACTAAAGAATTCTGGAAAGAAAACTAAACAAAAAAAAAACTAAACAAAGAAAGCTCAAGACTTATTGATATGGGAAGACAAAGGATTCTTTTCTCCGCCATTGAAGAGAAGGTATGATTTCTTTTTTATAAATTCCAGTCAACCTTACAGCTGAAAGAACGAAAATATCAAATGTTCTGGAAAAGCTAAAATGTTGAAAAGAGATAACTGACTAAGATTCAAGGTGTTTTTATTTTGTTTTTTGTTTTTTGACACGGGGTTTAACGATCACCGTGAGCAACTCAGTGAGCTGCAAGCAGACGCCCGTCCCTATTTGAGGAGGATCACTGGTTCCAGAGAAGAGAGAGAGCCAGTGTCGTAAGACAAACACAGCATCCATGCCTCGCCGAGATTCGAACTTGAACCCACCTCCGACGAATGATCAGAAGCCATCGCTTAGACCGCTACCCCAAATAAGCGGCGATTCAAGCTGTACTGGTCTATGAAAAAACTTCAAAGCGGCGATAGGCAAAATACTGTACAATGAGAAGAAATCAATACATACAGACCAACCAAGTTCAAGCAAAAGTAAAACAGGATGACCAAAGATGAGAGACAGACCAAGATGACATTAATAAGGAGTTCTGGAAAGAAAACTAAATGAGGAAAACAAAAGGCCTATTGACATGGGAAGACAATGAGTCTTTTCTCCTCCATTGAAGAGAAAATTGAAGAGAAAATGTAATTTGTTTTATAAATTCCATCAGCCTTATACAGCTGAAAGAAACGAAAATGTCAAGTGTGCTGAGAAGGGCTAAAATGCTGAGAAGCAGATGCAAAATCCAAAGACAGTTTAGCTTGTTACAAAATAGACGTTCCACAGGCAGTGAACAAAAAATTGGATTTTTTGTTAAATTCCATCCGACGTGCCGCTGAAAGAAAAGAAATTTGCTAAGTGGCCGCAAAAGCTAAAAAGCTGAGAAAAGGCTTACCTCCTGAAACTACCCCACAGGCAACGAGCATGGCAACTTGAATCGTTGTAATCATTTTCAGAAGAGATGAAAGCCACTTTTGGATGTGCGAATCGAAAGAGTTAATCTTCGGTTGTTAAATAAATAACGACGCAGGTGTTATGGTATATATATGCCGCAAAAGTTCATTTATTGGACAGTTCCCTCATTGTCCTTTTTTTTTCATATTTCCAACCTTTCTTCCTTTTCTGGTGCGTAGGGCACGGTTGAGCGCGGAAAGCCATGTTTCCCATAGAAAGAGCGTCATTGTGTCATCTTGTTTTCCCGTAGACAGCCGGACGGCCGTGGTTTATCCATCTTAATTGTGCCGCTATTGTTACGATTGTTCCAACATGGAAATGGAGCACAAAAGGAGTGAACAAGCTCAACATTACGGAGCTTCCTCTGATAGTTTTAATTAGCATGAGAGAAAACTCACACAACGACGCTGACGGTTCACTGATAATTCATAAATGAACTTGTTTTCTCTTACTTTTTGCGTCCATTTCTCTTTTTCCCTCGTGAACTCTCACGGTGGCGGTTAACAAATTTCGAAATTTTATTTTGCTGCGCATTTGTTTTATGATTACTTCCAAAGCCGGAAGGCTATCGCTTTCTGTAAACAGGCTATATTTAGCAATTTTTTTTACTTTTTTTGTCCGCACTTTGGTTTATGTTTAAAAATGAAAGTATAGCAAATGCTGTTGTTTTTAGGTAGATTTCATATTTTGGATATTACCGTATAAGGGGAGGTAATTCGACGCTCATGTGCGTAGAAATATACAAAGAAAAAGTTAAGGAAGCTTTTCAGCCACTCCAAACCAGAAATATCTTGCTCATCGAAAAACAAACTTAGCATTCATATAACAAATCCTTTCAAACAGGCCGCAGGCCGCCCCGTTGGCGCAGTGGACTAAGCGATGGCTTCTGATCATCCGTCCGAGATGGGTCCGGGTTCGAATCCCGGTGAGGCATGGATGTTACATTTGTCTTATGGCATTGGCTCTCTCCCTTACCTGGAAGCAGTGGCCGTAAATTAGGGACGGGCGACTGCTTATAGCCCATTGAGTTGCTCACAGTGGTCGTTAAACCTCCAATCAAAAAAAAAAAAAAAGTCCACAGTTTCCCGCGTGACCCATCGGTCTAAGGCACTAGTTTCTGACCACTCGTCCGAGATGGTCCCGGGTTCGACTCCAAAATGAGGCATGAATGGTATGCTTGTTCTACAACGCTGGCTGTCTCCCTCCTCTGAAACCTGTGAACTTAAATTAGAGACGGGCTACTGCTTATAGCCCATTGAGTTGCTCACGGTGGTCGTTAAACCTCCAATCAAAAAAAAAAAAAAAAAAAAATCCGCAGTTTCCCGCGTGACCGATCGGTCTGAGGCTCTGAACAATAGTTTCTGAACACTCATCCGAGATGGTCCCGGGTTCGACTCCAGAATGAGGCATGAATGGTATGCTTGTTCTACGACGCTGGCTGTCTCCCTCCTCTGAAACCAGTGGCCCTAAATTACGGACGGGTGACTGCTTATATTGCCCTAAGAGTTTCTTATCCATGAGATATCACTTAATCGATCCTTCGTTCTTTGTTATTAGTTGCTTATTTTTAAATACATTTGTACATGTTTTTAAATATATATTTCACGAATCATTCGAAACTGACTTTGCATCCCCGGTGGAGTCGAACCCGTCTCAGGCGAATGGACTAAGCGCTGGTTTCTGATGTTCATTCGCCTGAGACGGGTTTGGTTCGAATCCCGGATGTTGTTTTTGTCTTACGACACCGGCTCTCGCAATTTCCGGGACCATTTGGCCCTGAATTAAGAACGGGCGACTGCTCATATATAGCCCATCGAGTTGCTCACGGTATAGTCGTTAAATCTGCAAACAAAACAAACGCATTTTCGACTGAGATATTCTTATCGCTTCCCAATATCTTGGGAGACATTTTCTCTGGGGTATTTTCATTTGAATCTAAAATATTTTGCGCCACCCCCATAAAGAAATCCCGGGTGCGCCACTGAACTGATGCTTACATCTGCCTACGACAAGGGATATCAAACGACGGTCACATCGAAGAAGAAATTATTTGGGATATAAGTCTTGGCTGGAGTGCATTTAAAAGAAATAGTACAATTTTCAAGAGGAATTTACCATTATGTCTTAAAAGAAAAGTGTTAAATCAATGCATCCCTCCAGTTCTTTCTTTTGAATCAAATACATGGACCTTAACTAAAAGTGACTTTCAGAGGCACGGAAAACTCAAAGAAAAAGTATGAAGAAATGCATCAAGGGCGGTTGCAGAGGGGCAGGGGGGCTAGGGGCACGCCCCCCCCCAAGGGAAGAAATCTTTAATTTTCTGTATTTTTACACCTTGCTAAAAAAAACACACATCTGTCTATTTTTGTACTGTGTGACGTGCCTGCCCCGCAGGACGCACACGACATAAAGGCAGATAGCAGCGAGACGAACGTCTGCTTAGCTCAGTTGGTAGAGTGACTTGTTCTGGAATAAGTGGACACGGATTCGATCCCCGGCGTGGACCAAAAATGACGGAGAAATTTACTTCGTTATAATGGCACCCGAACCTCCCGGATGACCCGGCTGTTAAAGATCTCGCAGTGGTGTAATGTTCTTTCCACACCGCGAGACAAGAAAAATAAAAGAATCCCTTCTTCAGTGCTTCGGAAAATAAAATGTGTGTGACGTTGCATTCCACACACCAGATTGACTGGGAGTTCTCAAGTGTACGTTCTACAGCGGATGGCTGCCTGCAACGATTCATGGTCACGGCTGACCCGTGGGCCATGCCCCGGCCCTCTTTCGGTGGGGGGTGGGGGTGGGGGAGATGTGACGTGCCTGCCCCGCAGGACGCACCCGACATAAAGGCAGATAGCAGCGAGAACGAACGTCTGCGTTGCTCAGTTGGTAGAGCGACTTGTTCCGGAATAAGTGGACTCGGGTTCGATCCCCGGCGTGGACCAAAAATGACGGAGAAATTTACTTCGTTATAACTGTTAAAGCTTGTAAAGTAATCCAAGTAGTTCTTGAAACTCTTGATGTCGCCTTTTTCAGAACAGAATCAATCAAGCGTCTAGCCAATGTGAAGCAGGAAGAAAAGTAGATTCTTTTCCAGAATCTGCCATAGAATGCATTACAGAAATTCAGACCAATGAAGATCTCATTTGCTTGAACAACATCAAATATCTGCTAACAGTATTATCTGTTATTTCTGTTACAACGGCGATGCCAGAGAGATCCTTCTCAGCTATAAAAAGGCTGAAAACATATCTAAGAACCACATAAACCAGCAGTGTCTTACAGGCCTAGGTTTAATGCCTATTCACCGAAATATTGCCCTCAAAATATTGATGAGTGTTTGGAGAGATTTGTCCGAATGCTCTCAAGGAGACTCACTTTTGTGTAACATACATTCCATTCTTTATTTAACAGTGTTATTCAATAAATTCCTGCACTTAAAATGACTCTTCAATAGATCCGACCAAAATACTCATATAATCATGCATCTCATTCCCCGAAAAACAAAACAAAAAAATGTAAAATCGATTATACATATTTCGAACATTTACCCCAACCCCATCCTATGACACTAAAATAAGATATTCTGACATTCGATCAAACTGATAGTGGTATAAGGTGCCCCGCCACCTTTTTTTGTTTTCAAATTTCTGCGATCGCCACTGAAATGCGTGCTTGGTGTAACCGAGAAAGATAGGAAAAGGAACTCATAGAACAGGAAAATGACAATAGTGAATGACGTCATCATCAAAATAAAGGCCCTCAAGAGACAATGGGCAGGACATATTGCCAGAAGAACTACCCACCGTTGGACAACTGAAATACTAGACTGGATATACCTAAGGGCAGGAAAAGACCCATAAGAAGACAACGTGTGAATTGGGTGAATGGAATTCGAAAGTATCCCGGAGTGACGCTGAAGAGAATGGCTTAAGACAAGGTTGTGGATAAGATCTGGAAGATCCTCATCCCAGAGCCACTCGTAGGTTGTGTGTGGGGCTCCGGGAAAATATTTTTGCGGATCCTCTGTCTATATAAACAATTTGATTAAAACCTTTCTCACAAAATTCATGGGTGTGAGTTATACTGACCTATCAATGAAAATTTTGAATGATGGGTAAAGAAGAGGTACTGACGAAACTGTATGGGTAAAGAAGAGAACGGTACTGTATGAGTAAAGAAGATGTATTTGTCTATTGCCCAATCAGCACTATTTTTAACACTTTAGATGTGAAAACACAAATTTGTCGGTGACAGAGATCGAAGTCGCGCCTCCTGGCTCCGGAGCCAGTTGTTCTAACCGACTAAACTACACCGACGGAATGTATTGCTGCAGATTTGTCGTTTTGACATGTGCTTCCCCTCTGTCTTTGATTCACATTGATCTCTTTCAATGTTGATCATGGTCTCTAGAGATTTCTATAATAGCCATGGAGACGGGTGTCTGTCATAGCGCTCGACAATGAAGCAAATGTCGAAAAGGATGGCTTCCTCGCTTGCTTTCGGAATTCCAACGGGCAACTTGTCGATTTCATTAATAGCAAGCTTTATTGCAATGTATCACATTGAGATGAATAATGATATGGAATATACATAGGTAAGGTTGAAATCCGGATTACGAAACCGAGATTTTCTTTTATATACAGTATTGCGTATGTTTGGATGTTCTATTCATTGACGAGCGTACATAAGATATAAAATGGCATTCAACATTCATAAATGCTCTCAAATTTATTCTAAAAAAAATATTTTCCTTTTTCTTCGTTTCTAAAAAATCATTAATTAAATTCTTGTAGTCCGGTTTTCGCATAATGCATGTTCTGTTGACAGTAATAATAAAATAGAAAACTTGAGTCGTTGTAGTTCTAAGACGGGTTTTTTTTACGCTTTCCAACCGTAGGCTGAAGAAGCGTATGTGCTTCAGCTTTGTCCGTCTGACCATATGTCCGTCCGCACGATAACTCGCGTAAAAATGGTTCGATTTCGATGAAATTTTAGTATGTGGTAAGGGACCACCTGGGGACGAACCCTATTGAAAATGGGAGAAATTGGGTCAAAGGTCAGGACATAGGAGCGGGATCCATTCCATTGCCCTAATGCGTCATGACTTACGTAAAAATGCTTCGATTGCGACAAAACGTTATCATGTTATTCTGGAGGTATACTGAACCGATTCTGTTTAATATAATCGAAATGGGGTCAAAGGTCAGGGCACAGAAGCGGAATTTATTTATTATTTTTTTTTTTTTTTTTTTGATTGGAGGTTTAACGACCACCGTGAGCAACTCAAAGGGCTATAAGCAGTCGCCCGTCCCTAATTTAGGGTCACTGGTTCCAGGGAAGGGAGAGAGCCAGTGCCGTAAGACAAACACAACATCCATGCCTCACCGGAATTCAAACCCGGACCCCTTACGGACGAATGATCAGAGGCCAGCGCCTTAGACCACTGCGCCACCGGGGCGGCCGCGGAATTTATTCCTCAGCCATTATCTTCATAACTTGAGTAATGATTTTTGGTATGTTGGAAAGCGTATCATAATCAACGCATTGCATGATTTTACTAACTTGTTTTATTAATTTCAATGTAGATAAACTTCGCTCTGCTGAGGCAGTTGCAACTGGAATTGTCAATAAAATTCTCAAAGCAATACTGAAATTTGGAAATGAATAGTACAAAAAGTTCATTCCAAGATCCGCGTCTATCGGGATCCGAAACTATCCTGTCTAATCCAGGACAATTGGCTGGCTTAATTTAGGTGTATTCAGATGTTCCTGTTTCCCAAACAATAAATCCCATGCAAATAAGGTAACATTGGCTTTATTGTGCAGGTCATTCAGAATTATTTTGTTTTATTCTGCATATTTCGTATTTATTTTAATTTTTATGCCAATGATGCGCGGTATCCTTCAAGGCGCCGGGGCACCTGACGCGCGGCGCCCGGGGAAGGTGCCCCGCTTGCCCGGGTCTTAGGGGCGGCCCTGCCTCATCCCGCAGTAGATTGAGAATGGTTGAAGATGATGACGATAGCAATAATGTATATTTTAATAACCGCATGATTTAGCATATCTTATGATTTAAAATTTTCACCGTCGCGACTGACTTTAATCAAAACTGAAGGTACATCTCTCTAAATCTTTAATTGAATCTATGGATTTTTGCAAACACTTCACAATTTTCCTGAGGTTATGTCATCGTTTTTAAAAAAGTAAATATGCAGATATCGGGTTTAAATTCTTATTCCGGTAATACTTTGCTAGCGTTTAGTCCACCGCACCACTGGAACAGCAGTGGCGCGGTGGACTAAACGCTAGCTTTTGACCACTCGTCCGCAATCGGCCCGGGTTCAAATACCGGTGAGACATGGACGTTGTGCCGCCCCGGTGGCGCAGTGGTCTAAGGCGTTGGCCTCTGATCATTCGTCCGAAGGGGTCCGGGTTCGAATCCCGGTCAGGCATGGATGTTGTGTTTGTCTTACGGCACTGGCTCTCTCCCTTCCCTAGAACCAGTGGCCCTAAATTAGGGACGGGCGACTGCTTATAGCCCACTGAGTTGCTCACGGTGGTCGTTGAACCCCTAAACAAAGAAAGAAAAGTGCGTGTCCTTCAAATGAGATCCGTCGTCAGTCAGTTTTGTTTCACGAAACTCCAGTTGCCATTCGTTTAGATTTAAAAAATTTTGAACCTGAAAATAAACCAAATTACGAATTTTCATTTGAATCTCTCGGAGCGAAAAATTATTTTTTTTGTTTCGCATCACTACTAAACATTTCCGTGTGATTTTAAGGGCAAAGCTCGGTAACTAGACGTCCAACAGTCGCCCTTAAATTATGAGTCAACCAGTATTCACTGACAGTTTATTAACGCTGAACGAAATTTTTCCGATACTAATGCCCGTATAAAAATTGCTTTCGACAGGTGTATTAACAAGCTTAGTATACTAATACGACTATTTCCGCGATATAATAAATTGAGTTTTGGCCGTAATAATGCATGGGCAAGAAAATATTTGTTCACTGAAATTTCAAACACCTTACACGGAACCAGTTTCTTTTAAACTTAAAGTTTTGTGTTGAAGATATCCAAAAATGTGTTGTGCTTAGAAATGAGACGGAAATCACGTGACCGCTTTTGAAAAAAAAAAACGTTGTCATCATTATAGCCAATGAACAAAAGTAACATTTTGCTTTATAGTTGGATGAAAGCACGGACGCAGAAAACTTGTGTCAACTTTTAGTATATGTAAGATACATTTACGAAATTAAAGTTCATGATGACTTTTTGTTTTGTTTATCGTTAAAAATTCACAGTACAGGAGATGATATTTTTGGTATGGTTAATGATTATTTCATGACACACAATTCGAAGTGGGAAAAATGTGTCGGAGACAGTACAGACGGTGCGCCATCTTTGTGTGAGAAAAGAAAGGGTTTTACAGCAAAGGTAAAAGTGTTAGTTCCTGAATGTAGTTCAACTCATTGCTTTATCCACAGAGAATAGTTAGCGGTAAAAGGAATGCCTTCTGAACTGGATCTTGTATTGAAACAAGTAGTTAAAGTGGTCAATTTAATTAAATCACGGTCACTGAACTCCCGCCTTTTTAGTGTATTGTGCGAAGAAATGGGAGCTGTGCACAAACATTTACTTTTCCACACCGAAGTACCATGGTTGTCAAGGGGGAAAGTGCTTTCAAGAGTTTTTGAGCTAAGGGATGAGATCAAGATCTTTCTTCATGACACTGATGAAGTAAGTAAATCTCTTCTCCACGATTTCAAGTGGCTGGCGCAAGTGGCATATCTCAGCGATATTTTTAGCATCCTGAACATCTTAAATCTGTCACTTCAGGGGCGTGATGTAACCATTTTAAAAGTGCAAGATAAAATAAAAGCCTTTCTACATAAATGTGAACTTTGGAGTAAACGGCTTGGTCGTGGGGAGTATGATTCATTTTATGCACTTGATGATTTTTTGCAATCCTCAGGAGAACTAATCGATGATGAATTAATCCAATTATTCCAAAACCATATAACAATTCTGCAAGATAGCATAAAAAATATTTTCCAGAGCCTGATGAAAGTAAGAAATGGATTAGGAATCCTTTCAGTGCTACATCTGTGATTGAGTCCTTCGGCCTTTCAGCTCGAATGTGTGTTCAGCTTATTCAATTGGCGTCTGATGGATAACTAAAAACCACGTTTAGTGAGAAATCCCTCACAAATTTCTAGATCCGTGTAAAATCAGAGCATCAAGAACATGCCAACAGTGTCATCAAGCACCTGTTACCGTTTTCCACAACGTACAATTGTGAAATAGGACTTTCTGTCTGTGGTTGGACCAAAATGTGTGAAAAGGAACTTAATGTTGAGACTGACTTAAGACTGAAACTATATTTCTTTGCACCTGATGTAACCAAACGGGTCGAAGATTGCAAGCAACCAGTGGCGGATTAAGAGTTTTGGAGGCCCCAAGCGCAACCTAATTTTGAGGCCCCTCCCCTCAAAAAAATTTTAAGCATGTTAAACCAAAGTGCATGAACTGAAAAATACAGCATTTATATATTATTTTCAATTAAACCAAAACTTATATTCGTACAATGGAAAAAAATCGCCTTTATTATTACTGAGTGGAATGCGTGAGACTGCACATTCCACTCACTTATATTAAATATGTGGTAAGTGTTACGTACGTATTGTGAACAGGGTTCAGAGGGCAGTCCTTATTCAGGGCAATAACTGCGAAAGAAAGGGTTCCAGTGGTACACAAGTTAGGTCCATGTATAGGAAAAAGACGATGGTCGATCGAATGAAACTGATTAAAGCGCCCCTAGTGGCAAAGGTAAGAAGTTAGAAAACCTAACTCGCCAACAACGCGGGATCGAAACGAAAGTCCAATTACAAAGTTGTAGCGCAGCGTCGAATTAATAGGAAACGACATAGGGTACGCACGAAATACGTACACGGACGGCTCGAAATGTTGATAAAGTGCACGCAGTGACTGGATCGTCAGGCAATACAAAATACCGGCACACGATGGAGAACGATTCAAATGGCCACCCCGGTGGCGGAGTGGTCTAAGTGATGGCCTCTGATCATTCGTCTGAAAGGGGTCCGGGTTCGAATCCCGTGAAGCATGGATGTTGTGTTTGTCTTACGGCACTGGCTCTCTCCCTTCCCTGGAACCAGTGGCCCTAAATTAGGGACGGGCGACTGCTTATAGCCCACTGAGTTGCTCACGGTGGTCGTTAAAACTCCAATAAAAAAAAAAAAAAGATGATTCAAATGCGTATGTAAATGCTGATGGTGACGTAACAGGCCGTCGGTGAGATAAAATACCGAGGCTTAGGAACGTCAGTCGACGTACACATCGCAAACACTGATGGCGGGCTACTCAAACGCTGAGTACTGTGAAATGGTCATACTTTACGGTGAATGTCATCGCAATGCTCACGAAGCTGCAAGGCAGTATGCTGATCCTTTTCTGGCGGGTCAGCATGCAACTGCAGCGACTATTAACTATTAACAACTGTGTTCACCGCCTCCGAGAAACCGGAAACATACAGGCACGCCTGCAATCGCGAAGACCCCACGGGTTTTGGTTTTACAGTGCATCCTGAGGCTGTCCTGGGATACTTCCTTGCTAATCCCCGCATTAGTACCACAGCAATCGCCGAAGCATGCGGATTAACAGGGCAACGTGTTTCACAAATCCTGAAAGAGTATGGAGCTCAGCCGCACCGTGCCCAGCTAGTGTAAGGTTTGATGGGTGGAGACCAGGGAAGGTGTTTCCATTTCTGAAACTTTGTACAACACACGCTGGGGGTTTATCCAACTTCCTTGGCCGATATTCTAAGGACAGATGAGTCCCTATTTACAAGGGACGGAATAGTGGATCGGCATAACACCCATTACTGGACTCAGCGCAACCCATACATAGGAAGGCCTACTCGACATCAAGTACGTTGGGCAAATAACGTTTGGTGTAGCATTTGACGAAATATGCAAGTTGGACCCATTTTCTATGATGGGACATTAACAAGTTGGACCCAAGAATGCAAGTTGGACCCATTTTCTATTATGGGACGATAACAAGTTGGACCCAAGTTGGACCCAAGAGTGCAAGTTGGACCCAAGTTGGACCCAAGAATGCAAGTTGGACCCATTTTCTATGATGGGACCTTAACAAGTTGGACCCATTTTATATGATGGGACATTAACAAGTTGGACCCAAGCTGCACCCAAGAATGTAAGTTGGACCCATTTTGTATGATGGGACATTAACAGGTCAGCGGTACCTCCAGCTCCTACGGGGCCGACACCTGTCTTTCTGTGTGATCTTTTCCTCACAGATCTGCAGTGCATGTGGTACCAACATGATGGCGCACCACCTCATAGAGCGACCAACGTATGGAGGTTCCTGCTTGAAACATTCAGACACCAGATAATTGGTAATGGCAGTGGGGCAAAATGGCTTCCGCGGTCACCGAACTTAACACCTTTCGACTCCTTCCTGAAGGGCTACTTGAAAGATCAGGTGTATGCTACAGAACCTACTAGTCTGGAGGATTTACGACAGCGCATTATGCGCGTTTGCAGCGCAGTGACACCTGCCATGCTATATAGTGTAGAAGAAGCTATTCTTATCCGCCTTGGAATGTGCATTGTGGCTGATTGTGGCCACTTCGAACCGGCTCTACATTAACTTCGCACAGATGTGGTTTGTGCTTCTAAGCAGGCATATCTCCTGTAACCATTTTTCAGTGTTGTAAATAAGCCTGCACAGTTTCTGTCTCGTGTCATGATCTGTTTTTTTTATACCCGCTTTTCCGATTTCGAATTAACAGCATTTCGAGTCGTCCATGTGCGCAATCGTGCGTACCCGAGGCCATTTCTTACTAACTCGACCCTGCGCTACAGCTCTGTAATTTGACTTTCGTTTCGATCTCGCGTTGTTGGCGAATTAGGTTTCCTTACTTCTTGCCTTTGCCGCTAGGGGCACTTTAATCACTTTCATTCGATCTACCATAATCTTTCTCCAATACATGGACCTAACTTGTGTACCACTCGAACCCTTCCTTCCGCAGTTATTGCCCTGAATAAGGACTTTCCTTTGAACATTGTATAAACAGACTCATTTTTTGTTTTGAGCAAAAGTAAATTAAATATATTAGTTGCTTTGTACATCATCATCATCATTGTCAACCATTATCAATCCACTGCTGGACGAAGATCTCCCCAAGTTTCCTTCACAACGGCCTGTCTTGTGCAAGTCTCTTCCATGTTACTCCCTCATACTTTCGAATTTCATCCACCCATCTCCCATGTGGTCTTCTTCTGGGTCTTTTCCTGTCCCTTTGAATCCAGTCTAAAATTTCGGTTATCCATTGATGGTCTGTCGTTCTGGCAATATGTCCAGCCCATTGCCATCTCAAGGATTTTACTCTGATCATGATGTCTTCCACTCTTATCATTTTTCTGATCCACGAGTTCCTCTTCTTATATCTCCTGTTACATCAAGCATGCACCTCTCCATGCTGCTTTAAGTTGTCTGCAGTCTTTGTATGTCTCTTTTAGTTAAGGTCCACGTCTCTGCACCATATGTAAGCACTGGAAGGATGCATTGATCAAACACTTTTCTTTTAAGACATAATGGCATATTGCTCTTGAAAATTATACTGTTTCTTCCAAAAACTCTCCAGGCAAGTTTTATACGCCGATTAATTTCTTCATCAATGTGACCTTCACTTGATATCTGCTGTCCAAGACAAATGTAGGTATTGGTTATCTCCAGTTTTTCCCCATCAATCGATAAATCTACATTTCTTGTAAAAGCATTGTACATCACTTTTGTCTTCTGAAAGTTAATTTTTAATCCAACTTCTATATATTTGTTCTTAAGTCATACTAAAGTCGAACTTTTCTGGCTTTTAGTTTAGCGAATTTGTCAATGACTGATTCATAATCTAATGATTGGATAATATCGTTTTCTATAAATACTCGTATATATGCTGAATGGCTTAAATGAAACTGATTTAGTGAATTACGTAAATAATTTTCAACCCGTTTAAGTATGAAAAATGAGCTCTCACCGCTACATTACAAGCAGGTACTATTAAAAATATTTTAAATGTTTCTACATTTCGAAATGCAGATTGCAGCCCGTCAACTAATAACTTATATACATATCAACAGGCACTGACTTTTTCTTCTTGAGCATATTGTATGAAATGAACCTCATTACATATTGACGTAAAATATTATTGTCAAATAAAATATTATGTTAATATCTTTTTCATATTTCGTCGTTAATCTTTCACACTTTCAATAAATGTGTGTAAAGATTAACGTGATATATAGAGTAGAATATAACTTACAATTATTGAATAACACGAAGTTTCTTGAACTTCAAAAATAAATTTATGCCCTTCGCTTCCCGTTAAACATGTAAATTTGTCACACACAGCATATGATAAATAATTTATGTTGTCTCTGTCTGAGCTATTGAATCTCTTCAAATCGTTTTTAAAAAATCGTCATATTTCGCAAGACAATCTATGCAACATAAAACATTTCCCCTGACTCCATACCTTCTCTGTGTCCACGAAATGCTATTCCCAAACTGATCAATAAATTCGCGGTAAAACTTCTCGCCGGTGCTACTACTATGAATAAATTTGTTTTGCCAAAGTGTGTGTCGATACGTCTTGTAACTGATAATCGATTTTGAGTGTTAACATGGATCTGAAATGATATTGTGAAGATGCATGTTCTTAAAAATCGTGTTAAATTTCTCCAGTCATTAAATCCTGTTCAAAATTTTGTGTGTGAATTGAAAAAAAAAAAAACGTTTACATAGATTTGCTTGTTTCTGAAAACACAAACCATTCGCGAAATTCTTTCGTGCCGTTTGCTATGAAACAATAAAAGTTTGATTCAGAAAGATTTTTGTAGTAAGGTCGGTTTCTGTCAGTATGTTCAACTGTAGAAGTTGTAATATCACCTATATTGCTTCGCTTATTTATTAAATAATACTTATCAGATATACAATGGACAGTAGAGATGGGAACTGGTCACGGGTCAACGGGTCGGGTCAAGGTATTCCTTACCCGATTCCGACCCGGTTTTATTTCCGTTTATTTTTGAAAAGGAAAAAAAATATTTCAAAGATAAATCCGTACTGTGGAATTTTGTGCTCGATGCTGGTGCCAGCGCAGTGGAAAATTATTTGTCATACAAAAATGTTGCCGTCTCTTTCTTAAAGCAAAGAAGAATTCCACTGACCGATGATACCATAGCGTAAAACGACACTTCCTTTGCGTTTGTTTTCATTGCGATTACCGTATATACTCGTGTATAGGTCGACATTTTTTAATGAAATATTTAGGTCGAAATTAGGGGTCGAACTATACACGGAAAATATTTCTGATAGGTTGAAAACCAAAATGTTGATGACTTATGAAAATGCGCATACTTAGCCCTTTGCGCCATCAGTTCATTTGCAGTTGTATATTTAGTCATTTTCCGGGTGTTACTGGTACAGAAGAAAGCTATTGCTAAGAATTTTCTTGATTTTACATGTACGAGTTTGTTTTTTTTATTCACTAATAGAAAAACTCATTTCTCAAGGATGTCTCAAAGTCCGTTTTAGATCTGTCGATATGATCTTGACTGCCTCCGCTGGTAAATCACCCAGAGGAAAGAGGTGAACGCGTCAGCCAGTAGTTTAAGTTGCACCGTGCCGTGACCTACGACTGTGCTCAATTCTCGACGGGGGGATGAAAAGGGCAGATTATTGCAAAAGCAGACCGCTGCCCCTGCTTAGCGACTGCAAAGAGAGGTGTGACAATCTACAGAACAGCGGTAACTTGATCAATGCATCCCGAAAACGACAGTGTTTTAACTTGGCCGATCGCTCAGAATAACATTGCCACTGATAGTAAAAAACTGCATTAGTTTAATAACCTACTTACGTTTTTTATTAAATTGAGTGTGTCCCGGCTGTAAAAATCAAACAAACAGTAACCTTTTCTGAAGACTAAGAGCGAGCAAAAAGGATTGCATCTTTACTGAATGGGACGATGTTTGGTTTTGTCACTAAAACCGATTGTTTGTCACAAACACGGTGGAGAGGGGCAATGAAACTCGGGATTAGATAAACGTCCTCTCTGTCAATCACACACTCCAAATATGTTTCAGGAAGGTTTTTTTCTTTTTAAGTAACGCTGTGACTTACGACGTTTCTTAACATTCTTTTTAAATAACGATGTGACTTATACGACATCACGATTCGTTTGCTGTATGAGCAAATATGCTTTACTCTCCATGAATGAAGTAATTGCAGAAAACTCGCTCGCAAAAAGTGGGAGAAGGGGGCAAAAGTGGGTTCATTTATTGTTAAAGTGTGTAACCTTCCCCTTAAAACTCTCTATCCAGGATGGTGAACCCTAACATCTTCCCAGAATTGTGCCTCAATTTCATCCACATTTTGCGGGAAACTGCCGCAAGCAACATTGCGAGAGCCAGCTACAATAATAAATAGTAGGTTCGCATTTCCGCATGTCGGCGCATCCTCGAAAAATGTTTTTTTTTTTTTTTTTTTCAATTTATACACAAGATATACAAAAACTGCAGATATTCACATAAAAATCGGGGGTCGACTTATACACGGGATATACAAAAACTGCAAATATTCAGATAAAAATCGAGGGGTCGACCTGTACACGAGTATATACGGTATCTGGACAAAGATACAGACTGTCGCCTGCTTTTCTGGTGATTCTCACACCCCGCGTGTCACATTATAAGTCTGAGAGTTACTTTTCACGTTGCATCTTTTGCATTGAGCATTCAGAGGTTTTCGTTTTTACGTGCTAAACTCCCGTTCCATTGCATGTCGTGTCGGAATTAATGTCTTACTTGTTAATATGGATTAATTTAATATTAAAGAGATTGAAAAATACGTTGAGGCCAAGAAATATGTTCTTGTTGAAAACAAAAAAGGGAAAGAGTGAATGCTGGAAGTTGTTTCGTCTCAATAAGAAACCAGAAAATGTTTTACCGCCACACCAATTTTCGCAATCTTGCGATAAGTTGAAAGTTTCCAAAATGTGAATGTGGATTTCATGAGCGTTCCTTCCTTCTGAGGGTCAGTGATGAAATCAACATCCACATTTTGGAAACCTTCAACTCATCAGAAGTTGGTGAAAATTGATATTGCTGTGAAAAATATTTTGAAGCTTGATATGTTATCAAGAAAACAGCAAAAACTGAAATTAAATATACAACAAGTTACTTAATTGCAAAAATATTGACTGTAGCACCATCAAAGTTAAGTGGAACAGCCTTAACATCACTGCGGAGGGACTTTTCGACTTTCGCAGACGTGTTTGAAAACATGTGTAAAAAACAGTTAGGTTATGTGAAGGACGACAGTCTCAGCACTTTCATTAAGTAAGCGTGTACATTATACGTCCATTATACGTCCCTGTAATACATTTGTATGGCTTCTATATATCCCATGTACCTCACTGCTAAGAGACTTTTTGAACTTCCCGTATGTGTCTAAATACGTATAAATCACATATAATACATACAGAATTGTATATTATACACTATATACAGAATTATACATATATATATATATATATGATTATGTTTAATTAAAAATTGAATTTCGAATTTGTAGTTCAAAGAATATTTGTCCGGGTCAAATCCCAGTTGGGTCCAATTATGCGATGTCAGGGTTCAAAATATTTGACCCGTTTCCTATTTTGATAACCACAGTACAATATCATTGGAAAAAGGGTCTCTTGAACCTTTATTGGTTCAATTTGTCTTTCTCTTTATTCTTCTTTATTTCGCACTTCTTCAGCTTCATACCCTTTAGTAGTGTCTCCAGGGACGCTTTAAGAACCTCTGAGGACCCCCGGTGCCCCTTCCGTCCCGCGCTTGCACCCACGTATAATTCCATTCTATTATCTAAAATTAAAAAAATATTGGTGGGTATATCTTTTCCTTTTCGTCTCAACAAAATATGATAAAAATGTCTTGCACTGTATTTTAGGCAATACATTTCGATATGTAATTTGAGTGATCACTGAACTATTACCATCTACCTAATACTTCGTAGGCCCTCTTTTCGCCCTCAGTACAGCAGCTATCCAACGTGGCATCAATTCAATAAGATGCTGGAAGCAGTTGGGACGTACGGCCAACCAAGCTATGCTACGACCTTCAATGCAGGTATGGAGGTGATTGGTGTATCCAGACGCCTGATATGCCGTTTCACAGTATCCCACAAGTCCTCTATGGGATTGATATTGGGAGAGTTTGGAGGCCAATCGACATGCTGGAAGTCTGAACTGTGTTACTCAAACCATCCCTGCACAACATTGGCCCTGTGTCTACGCGCGTTGTCGTCAACGTAGACACCGTTGCCATTTGGGAAAAAGTGCAACATTGCTGTGTGTACAGAGTCAGCAAGCAATTCATCATAGTGAGCACCAGTCATACGTTGTTCCACGTGCACCAGGGATCCAAGTTCCTGCCAGGTAAACATGCCCCACAAAATACCTACACGACCATTAACACAGCCGAGAAAAACGCGACTAGTGAGACCAGCACACCTTTTTCCAGTCATCCGACCTCCATCTTGCATGGTTTTTTGCACCAAACAAGTCTTTTGCGCAGATGAACCGTGGTTAGGAGAGGATGTCGTCGTTATACGTGCAAGCGTGCGACGTATGGTTATGACAGTCACTGATCCGGATTGACCTCCGCTGTACTGTTGAACAGTGCTGCGTTTGTCTGTCAGTATGAGTCGTTGGACCCGGCGCTCACCTCTCACATCAGCCTCCCGTTGTTTCACCATTTCCACGCCAGTCTTTATTCGCTTGAACTACGGCGGCTCACGAACAACCCCCACTACTTCAGTCGTTTGGGAAATCTAGGCACTCGCTCTCCAAACTTCCACAGTCTGTCCTTTCTCAAAGTCCAATAACTCCTTCCGTTGACGCATCACGCTCCAAATTTTACAAACTACTGCTCCAATCACACCTTATGCATGCTACGTCGGTCAACTAATCGCACCCTCTCGGATATTTCGTGGTCAACGGACCCCATCCACTTTTGGTGGGGATAGTTATAATTCAGTAATCGCCCGATGTATATCACACCCGTATAACGTAATCTCTTTTTTTTTTTTTTTTTTTTTTTTTTGGAGGTTTAACGACCACCGTGAGCAACTCAATGGGCTATAAGCAGTCGCCCGTCCCTAATTTAGGGTCACTGGTTCCAGGGAAGGGAGAGAGCCAGTGCCGTAAGACAAACACAACATCCATGTCTGACCGGGACTCGAACCCGGACCCCTTACGGACGAATGATCAGAGGCCAGCGCCTTAGACCACTGCGCCACCGGGGCGGCAATCTCTTTTCGTGTCGAACTTTTGTCGTTCTTCTTACGTTATTTTAAAGCATAACCATACGATGAAATAGTTCCTAAATTAAACCTTAACGCCCAGACGAAACATTTAAACAGAAGTCAACTTACTGTAAATGATGCTTTACTTCTCCAGCACAGATAAGGCACTTCAGGATAGCATAGAAATCACATACCACATATCTAACACAATTCAACACCCCACACGAGCAACTGTTGTATCGTAGTTTTTATCTATCGTTCTTATCTCATATAGTCATACGTCACGTTCACTCTGACCTCAAATGTGTTGCCAACAATATTCGTTTGGGAGAGAAGATGTCACGTTAAGTTGTGAAGTATAACTGAGAACAAACTCAAAATTTACATAGGGAAAGAAACTAAAAAGGAAAGTTAATTTAAAACATACGTCACACCCGTTTCTCCCTCTCCAAGTTGCGGACATTTGCCAGCTGGACAGCCTGCGGCCGAAAGTTCGAGGCTTTTGACTGAATAACTTCTCATACCAAATTTATTTCTAAAAACGCTCTGATATTTTGAAAGTTTATTTTAGATAGCAAGTTTCTCCGATATACTGCTGACAAACAAATGTATTCTGAGCAATAATTCTGTCACTGTTCGATCTGAATGCCTGGGACTCCTTTTCGTAGCGGAGGTAGTTGTTCCGTGCCTTCCACACTGGTTACACTCTTAGGTTGATTCGGAGTTATAATATAAATCTCCTCTCTTCCAGGCAATTTTACCCTAAGGGCTGTTGACCGCCTAAGATGAGCTGAGCGAGATCGTTATCACCCTATTATCACTCTAATCCCGTGGGGACATGGGGAGATGAAAGCGCTAGTCTAGTTTTGCCGGATATGGAAACAATATATTTTTTATTTGTTTTTTCTTCTATTAAGTGCTTAGCTTCTGTCAAAGTGCTTCTCCGCTGTGTTCCTGTTTTGTATTATATCCACCACAAACAGTGATTTTGGCACTATTACAAGTAATACGGTGACTCGCAGTACTGGCTTCTTCACAGCTTCTTCACCGCTGCTGTAGACGGTGGTTTTGTCACCGTCTTGGGTCACCGTTACTTCCGCTTAGTTGTCACCGTGTACAGGAAAATCACCATATCAATAGTTATGATACATACTCCTCTTTCTCCTGGAGTTTATCATAGTATGTATCACTAGTTCTGATACATACTATGGAGAGGATATTGAATCCGTTTAGCTCTTTGTTCTTCTGGCACATCTTTCATTACTAAGCAAATAAAAGGTGCATTTTTAAAATCGTAAAACGGTTTCAATCCTTTTCAGGTGCACGCTACAGCGTTGATTCCGCCAGATGCCGGAGGGTTCCGGGAGGTAATGTCAGCCATGGCTGTAGCAACATTGTCCAGAACTCCGACCGAGGTGTCGGTGAAGGATCCATGAATCTGATGCACCACTCCACGGCATCGCAGAGAGCTTCCTCTTTTTTTTTTCTTTTTTTCCCCTTTCTTTTTTTCTTTTTTTTTTCCTTTTTTTCTTTTCTTTTCCTTTTTTTTATTTTTTCCCTTTCTATTTTCTTTTTTTTTCTTTTTTTCCCTTTCTTTCTTTCTTTTTTTTCTTTTTTTCCCTTTTTTTTATTTTTCCCCTTTCTTTTTCTTCTTTTTTTTTCTTTTTTTCCTTTTTTTTTCTTTTCTTTTCATTTTTTTTATTTTTCCCCCTTTCTTTTTTTCCTTTTTTTTCCTTTTTTTTCTTTTCTTTTCCTCTTTTTTATTTTTTTTATTTTTTCCCTTTCTTTTTTCCTTTTTTTCCTTTTTTTATTTTCTTTTCCTTTTCTTTCTTTTTCTTCTTTTCCCTTTCTTTTTTTCTTTTTTTCCCTTTTTTTCTTTTTTTCTTTTTTTTTTCTTTTCCTTTTTTTTATTTTTTTATATTTTTTTCCCTTTCTTTTTTTCCTTTTTTTTCTTTTTTTTTCCTTTTTTTTCTTTTCTTTTCCTTTTTTTCTTTTCTTTTCCTTTTTTTTTATTTTTTTTATTTTTTTCCCTTTCTTTTTTTCTTTTTGTTTCTTTTTTTCCCTTTTTTTCTTTTCTTTTCCTTTTTCTTTTCTTTCTTTTCCTTTTTTTCTTTGTTTTCTTTTTTTTTCTTTTTTCCTTTTTTTTTTGTTTGAGGGTTTAACGACCACCGTGAGCAACTAAATGGGCTATAAGCAGTCGCCCGTCCCTAATTTAGAGTCACTGGTTCCAGGGAAGAGACAGAGCCAGTACCGTTAGACAAACACAACATCCATGACTCACCGGGATTCGAACGTGAACTCCTTTCGGACGAATAATCACAGGCCACCGCTTAGACCACTGCGACACTCGGGGCGGCCCCAGAGAGCTTCCACGGGGTTTAAATCTTGGTACGTTGGGGAACAATGCATAGTACGTTCGTGGCTGTCACAGAAAAACTTCAGGTTCGATCCCAGGCAGGTACGAACGCTCTAACCACTACCCATATTTCGTATACACTGAAGAGAAATTGAATTAGAGATACCTGTTTGGCAACGTGTGGCACCACTTTTCGCCGTGATGACGGCGCCGATTCGTCTCGGCATGGACTCGACAATACTTGGGAAGCCATACGGATCCACGACCCCTAAACAAGCTCCCACAGTTCACGAAGATTTGATGGAGGGGGTCAGAGCCTCGAACATCTCTCTCGATGACATCCCAGATGTGTTCGATGGGATTGAAGTCTGGTGACCTAGCTGACCAAGGAAGCGAGGTAACGTCGGTGGGCTGTTCATATAACCATTCGGATACAATTCGGGAGCGATGGCACGGTGCATTGTCTTGTTGCAGGATGAGGTCCCCAGTGGGATGTTGAAGACGCACAAACGGGAGCAAATGGTCGTCCAGGATATCCCGGTAACGTTGACCTGTGAGGGATGATGTCCCACGTACCAAGGGTACCATTTCAGTCCACGTAAACAGTCCCCAGACGAGAATGCCACCCCACCAACTTAAAGAGTACCCTGCTGGCAAAAGGATCCATCACTTCGTGTGGTTTGCGCCGTACTCGTATCCTGCCATCCTCATGTACCAACGTGAATCTCAACTCATCAGTCCAGGCAACATTTTCCCACATGTCTAGGGTCCCGTGGAGATGTTTCCCTCTCCCCAGCTGATCTTTGCACCCTGTGAGGTGCGGTCAGCAGAAGTACCCTCGTGGGACGATGGCTTCTGTACCCCATAGCGAGGAGATGGTTCTGGAAGGTGTGGCTGCTTACACATTTTTGTGCGCCAGCGTTAAATTTCAGAGTGATTTCTTGCACTGTGGCCCGTCTATCCGCTACCACAATGTGAGCTAGCCGACGATGACCCCGCTCATTCACACGCTGTTGTCCACGGCAGTTGGCCCTTGCAGGGATGGTTTTACCGGATTCGATGTACTCATGGTGCACTCGTGACACAGTGGCTCGTGAAAATCCCAGTGCCTGCACGACTTCCGAGATGGAGGGACCCATTCGTCGGGCCCCGACAATTTGCCCACGATCAAATGCGCTTACATCCTTCGTCTTACCCATACTGCGTCCGACTCTTACTGATTCCCGTCGCATTACTCCTTATATTGTCGGATCGCTGCATACGTCATGTCGTTTCCGTTTACAGGGCAGCCGCCAGCGCCACATTTGCATAACGCCAGCTGTCTCTAATTCAATTGCTCTTCAGTGTATGTTACAGGTACGTAACACTGAAACATTAAGACTTTTCAGATACGTTGCGCAATGAAACTGTAATGTTTCAGAAACCTAACGGTTACGTCAAAATGTCCGCAAACATTACATAACTGATACGTTACAGTGAAAGGTCTTTGTAACTTCAAGATTTTAACTTCATGTTACTGTTACGCGTTTGAAAGATATTTTTAACTTCGTTACGTTACTGTTACGTGATAATAGGGGGTTTCTGTAAAAAGGAACCCCTCCACGTGCTGCCTCAAGGACGCATGTGGTCGATTCCTGGTCAATCATGACGTCAGTCGCAGCCATTGTTTTTCCACGTGATCTTCCCGACCATCTTTTGTCCGCCATTTTCTCTTTGTGTTCAAACATAACATTTTGTGTACCACGTGGTCCTACCGAACATGTTTTGGTCCCCATCAGGAAATTTTACGGTGTGACGCCACGACGCAAGTGAAATTTTCGTTCCAAGGAAATACAAACCCTCGAAGTCACGCCAGGTTTGAACCCCTGTCCAGCGGGTTTCTAGGTAGATGCATTATCCCACTCGACCATGGGACGCCTCGCAATTACAGCGTCCTGTAGGAACTAACGAGAAGGCCAGTGCTTTGCGTATACGTTGTTTAATAGAAATGCGTTGTTTTTTCCATAGATCATTTTATTTTTCTTCATGATTAATTAACGAAATGTACCTTTTAATGCATATTTTACCCTATATTTTTTTATCAAAACTTGCGTAGTCGTTAAACTTCTCAATATATCAACATTATTTTTTTCTACCTTTACAAACTAACAACTACTTTTATTGAGACTTTTTCTCCTGATTCAAAACCAACAAACATACTAAGATGTTATACACTGACGCGCAAAACTTAAGGACGAACACTAGTGCACACCAACTAGCTAACTCCGGGTACGGAGAAGTGGCCACTGGAGAACTGGACACATTGGAATTTCAGTGCATTTAAATTGTTCTGAATAAACATATTTCATGTGGCTATATTCCCGCTACTTAATCAACTATTGTTCATAAAATATATTTTTTTAATATTTAATTTTCAGTAAGAAATTTAGACATTTCCATGATTTTCAGATCAAAGACAAAGCGGACAACTGCCCACAAAAATTTTAAGGGATCGTACAAAAATTGCGTTCTGGACTGCTCCGTGGCTACGTCTCCCGAGATTGGTTATCTGACGCACATAACATTTCCGAAATTTCGTATTTTCTTGTTTACGATATTTCTCAAGGTTTATAAACTACAGCTGAACAAATTCTCTGCGGGTATGTGCAAACCCAGGAAACTTATCGGAGGTTGGGGGTGGGGGTAGCTTAAAACCTAAAATATGAAATATACAGTATTTCTGGTCCGATCGGGATATTTTCAGCGTTTACAAGCTACAACTCAACAAATTATCAGAAGGCATGTGCCCACCAAGAAAACCTGTCGGAGGGTTGGGGGGAGGGGGGGGTAATATCAAAAGTATAAAATATAAAGAATTTCTCGTCCGATCGGGAGATTTTCAACATTTACAACCAGAAATACTTTGGTTTATATTTTAGGTATCCGAGAGAGGTTTCCTTAGACAGCACATGCCCTCCGAGAGTATGTTGCGATGTGGGTTGTAAATGCTGAAAATCTCCCGATCGGGCCAGAAATTCCTTATATTTTTATACTTTTTGCGTTACGCCCCCCCCCCTCCCCCGACATGTTTCCTGAGGCAGCACATGCCCTTAGATAATTTGTTGACTTGAAGGTTGTAAATGTTGAAAATCTGCCTATCGCGCCAGAAATTATTTATATTTTAAACTTTTGGGTATAACCCCCCCCCCCCCCCCCGACAGGTTTGCTGAGTAGGCACAGGCCCTCAAACTCAAAATAATGTGTCGAGTTATAGCTTGTAAATGCTGAAAATCTCTCGATCGGACCAGTAATTTTTTGTATTTTATACTTTTGGTGTGACCCCCTCCCCTCTTGACAGTTTTCCTGAGTCAGCACATGCCCTCAGATAATTTTCAGACTTATAGTTTGTAAACCCTAAAATCTTTTGTTGAGTTGTAGATCACAAACATTTCATCAATGTGACCCTCACTTGATATTAATAATCGCAATTAAGAAAAGACGAAATTATGGAAACTTTATATGACTCAGATAACCGACTTCTAGGGGTCATGGACACGAAGCGGTCAAAAATTCAATTTTTATATGGCCCCTTAAAACTTCTGTGGCCACTTCTACTACACCCAGCTAACTCGAGTACGACAGTATCACCAAAGAATATCCCAGTAGTACGTGGAACGACTACTAGAGTGCTTAGATGAAATGGCATAAATGCGCATGCGTACCACGCCGTTGCCAAATCAAAAATCTTAAATATCGCCGGAATGTAACATCTAGGTAACAATTATGTACAATGGAAACTATAAAGCAGTAGTATCAGTGAATGCTATTTTTAACGTAACCGTAATGTACAATGAGTTATGTTCCAAAATAGATGTTGCTGAAACGTAATTGTAAGATATCTGTGAAAGTGTAGCGAAAATGAGAGATTGTAACATTACAGGTGATGTTGAGCCCCACCTGACCTTACATCCAATATATATATATGTATATATATATCATCATTGTCAACCATTATTAATCCACTGCTGGACGAAGGTCTCTCCAAGCCTCTTCCACAACGGTATGTCTTGTGCCATTCTCCTCCATGTTACTCCCGCATGCTTTTGAATTTCATCCACCCATCTCCCATGTAGTCTTCTTCTGAACTTTTCCTGTCCCTTGGAATCCAATCTAAAATTTCGACTGTTCATCGATGGTCTGTCCTTCTAGCAGTATGTCCAGCCCATTGCCATTTCAAGGATTTTACTCTGATCATGATGACTTCCACTCTCGTCATTTTTCGGATCCACGAGTTCCTCTTCTTATCTCTCCTGGTTACACCAAGCATGCACCTCTCCATGCTAATTTGAGTTGTCTGCAGCCTTTGTATGACTTTTTTAGTTACTGTCCACGTCTCTGCACCATACGTAAGCACTGGAAGGATGCATTGATCAAATACTTTTCTTTTAAGACATAATGGTATATTGCTCTTGAAAATTATGCTGTTTCTTCCAAAAGCTCTCCAGGCAAGTTTTATACGCCGATTAATTTCTTCATCAACGTGACCCTCACTTGATATCTGCTGTCCAAGATAAACGTACGTGTCTGTTATCTCCAGCTTTTCTCCATCAATCAATAAATCTTCATTTCTTGTAAAAGCAGTGAACATCATTTTTGTCTTCTGAAAGTTCATTTTTAATCCCACTTCTTTACTCTTGTCAGCAAGTTCCTGGATCATACTCTGCAGCTTCGATGGGTTAGTTGCAAAAATGACTATGTCATCAGCAAAACGAAGGTGAGTTAGATAATCTCCATTAATCTTTAACCCTTTGTTTTCGCAGTTCAGTGATTGAAAGACATTTTCCAATGAGGATGTAGCAGACACGTGATTTTAGCATGGCAACGAGCCTCAGTAACGTAAGTGAAGGACGACCAGTCCCTGTTGAAATGATGGCGTCCTACTTTGAAAGTTTAACTTCCGAGTACAAAATGCGGTATTTGGAAGAAATTTAAGAGATTGAAGGAAAATATCTGTATGCGCTGAATGCAAGTATCTTCGAAGGTGACGCGAAAAGTTTTCCGAAAGTACAAATAGTAAATATTTTCTATTACAGTGTTTTGGTCGAACCGCCTTTACCATACAACAGCTCGAGGCATATAAAAGTCTTGAAGCAAATAGCATTTTATTATCGTGGATATTCTTTTACATGGTAATTTAGTGTGATCACTAAGTAGTGAGTAATTAGGAACTCTTCAATAAAAAGTGTTTCTCTTAGTTCTGGGAAACGTTTTCCAAGACTTAGAAAATTTTAGAGCAAAATCTGTTTTTCCACGCAAAATTGTGGTGAAAAAAAAACAATGATTTTGATTTGCGCCCTACGTTATTTATCCGTAAATAAATTTAGCAGCATAATCCCAGTCTGTAAATAAGCCTAGACACCAAAAAATCCCTGAAGGTGAAAAACCCAAGCGCACAGAAGTGCAGATTGAATACCGAAGCGTTGATTTAGGAATTTTTTTACTTAGAGACAAACTCTGAAAGGTGTTCTATCAGAAAATAGTCAGTAGCAATAAAACCTACGCAAAACAACAGCCAACACCTTTTAAATTCAACTTGAAAACTTCGAATCAACAAGTGAAACAACTGGCCCAATAAGTACAAGCACTGCACGCCAACAGCATTTGAACAAGTAAAAGATAGGTTCTCAGCCTTACCAGAAATCACTGACTTATAGATAAAACTAACCTTTAAAAGATTTTTTACCTTTGAAAAGTCTAACTCTACATAATTTTTGTTAACATTGATCGCTAATGATCGCATTTTACACAATAACTGCAGGACAGCCAGCTGTGTTTGGCCTTCAGAAATTTGCGAGGACTGTTGCCACTTAACTGAAACTTCTCGATGACGTCACGTGCTACATCCTCATGTGGCATTAAAGTGCTTGGGAGATATGGTGTTACCTTGTCTCACCCCCTTTCCAATTTTTGTGTGTGCTGTATTGTCAAACAGCCGAATCTTTGCACTTGCATTTTCATAGATGTTAATAATATTAATGTATGCATCTTCAACACCGCAGGATTTCAAAGCCATTGTAACTGCTGATGGTTTCACTGAATCAAAGGTCTTTTCATAATCGATAGAAGCCATGCACAATGGAAGTTCTTATTCCCTCGCTCTTTCAATTAGTTCTTTCAGTACGTGTATATGATCTATATTGCTGTAGCCACTCCTGAATCCAGCTTGTTCTCTCGGTTGAGCCATGTCCAGTGTTACCTTCAAGCGGTGTGAAAGAACTTTAGTGAAGATTTTATAAACCACTGATAGAAGACTGATAGGTCTGTAGTTCCTGAGATCCTCAATGTCGCCTCTTTTTATGTAGCAGGATCATTGTAGCGTTGTTCCAATCATCAAGAATCTTCCCTTCATTAAGGCATCGAGTGAAAATTTGGGCGAGTACTGTTCCAATTTCTCCACTTGCTTCTTGTATGATGTCTACAGTAATTCCATCTTCTCCTGGAGCTTTTTCCCGCTTCATGTTCTTGATTGCATGTGCAATTTCTGCTGGGAGGTCTGGAAGAACTCTGGTACTGTCACCTTTCATGATGTCTGGAGTACATGTATCCTCCCTTTCATATAATTTGGAGTAGAAATCTTTCACTCTTGTCAAATTTCGCCTCTATTTCTTGCTACAGAACCATCTTCGTTTCTCAGTGCCATAATCTGTTTTCTTACCTTTACTCAGATGTCCCTTTGCTACCTTTAGGCTTTGGTTGTTTTCAACTGCTCTCCTCACTAGTTCACAGTTGAATTTTCTTACGTCTTCAGTGATACTTTTTCGTACTGTCTTGCATAGCTCTATATATTCCACTTTGGAAGTCACATCTTCTTTAGTTGTCCTCATATCTCTTCTTTTTTGCATCAACATTTTGGTTTTTCCTGATAATTTGTTCACATGCAACTTGTTCTTAGACCCAGCTAATCTTATTGCTGTTTCCATAAGAGCTTTGGCAGTGGTTGGAAAAACTACTTTTTATTCGTACCGAACTACAACTACAACTACAACTACTTTATGATAAATGCAGTTAACTACAACTACAACTACATTTTTAACAAAGTAGTGACTACAAACTACTTTCAAAATGTAGTGACTACTTCACTACCTTTAGGACCCGAATTTTGCGAGATTATTCAATACACATTCAAAGTTAAGGATGTTATATTACTACAAAATATTGTATATCCCATATACACCAGACTTTACAATGTAGACATAGCATATCATATAAAATGAACTGCACAAGACTATACAATGTAGCAAATACACTGCTGGCTACCCAATATGCAACACCAAGAAGGAAGCATCCGATTTGCCTGAAATTCGCAGCAAGCGTCGCCCGCGAGAGGACATGCAAACGATTAGCACTGAAGGGCAAATGCAAATCATGTGCGCCCGGCACGCCACCGAGAAGCACTATAAGAAGGGTGCACAGAAGGCGGTGTGTAAGCAGTGGAAGTATGTGCCTCGTCATAGAATACGGCAATCATTCCAGCACGTTTCGGAGTTCGACAGAGGACGAATAGTGGCTTATCGCGACAGCGGTTTATCTTACCGAGACATCGGCACCCGTGTGGGACGACATACAGCCACATGAGGCGAGTATGGATTCGGTGGGTGCAGAAGGGACGGACGGACCAACGCGATCGATTGCCGCAGCCGCGGCACACCGTTGTGCAAGAGGACCGGCATGTTGTGTGGCGGGCATTGACGGCTCGCACCCCCACATCACGAACGTTAGCGCAGGAATTAGGGTGTGTTGCGCAAAAACTTGTGTCAGTACGTACCGTTCGATGTCGTCTGCATGAGCGGGGACTTCTCGCACGGCGCCCATTGCTCCGATTACCATTGACGTTACACCACCGGCGAGTGCGGCGGCAGTGGGCCGTTGAACGCCGCACCTGGACTACGGAATGGCACGACATTGTCTTCTCCGACGAATCCCGCTTCTGCCTGCAACACCACGATGGTCGGATCCGCGTGTGGTGGTACCGCGGCGAGAGACTGTATGACGCTTGCATTATGCATTGCCATACCGGTCCGTCACCTAGCGTTAGGGTTAGGGGAGCAATTGGATATGATACCCGCACCCCTCTGGTACGCATCGCCGGTACACTCAACATCCACCGCTACATCTCCGACATTTTTGAGCCTGTAGTCCTCCCTTACCTGCAGGACCTGCCAGCGGCCACGTTTCAACAGGACAATGAGCGCCTGCATCATTCAACAGATCTTCACGGCCCACCAGGTGTAACTACTGCCGTGGCCCGCCTGGTCTCCCGATATGTCGCCCATCGAACACGTCTAGTAGCGGATCGGCAACCAGGTGGCCCGGCAAGCACCACTCGCGACTACGCCTGATGAACTGTGGCAACGTGTGGAAGCAGCCTGGACCGACATACCCCAAGCCCACATCCAAAGCCTCTTTCGTTCGATGCCGCGGCGTGTAGCGGCCGTTATTGCCAGCCATGAAATAATTATTATATACGAACTCTTGATGTCTGCGTGTTCCGCAAGTCGCACGGGCCTGTAAGCTCAATCGTTTCATCTTTGTATCTGTTGTTATGTGCCCATAAATCAGGCTTTGCTATCTCGTGTCCTTCTTGGAGTAGCATTTTGGGTGGCCAGCAGTGTAGAATATAGCATATCATATAAAAACTTGGTTATGACACATAATTAGGGTTACCAGTCGTCCGGGATTTGCCCGGACAGTCCTGGATTAGTAATGACGTCCGGAGCTGTGTCCGGGATTGAAAAAAGTCCGGGATTTTTAAATGAGTGGTTATAAAGACAGCAAAAAATACACATAACTAAATATTTATTTCATTGCTATAGTACTGAAACATTTGACTTACCACTATGTGCAATTTCAAATTAGGGACGGATGACTTTGAAACCGACAGCTCCTTATTTAACGGGCAAAGTTTGCACGTGACTGAAAAATTCCCGTTTACTTGCTTCTCGAGCACTGTGAAATAATTATTATACGCCGACCAAGGCAGTTCAATTCTTTCTTCAACAAGCTGGACAGTAGGTGCCATATTTCAGGAAAACAGGAAAATTTATAATCACCTGGAAACATAAGTTAAATAAGTCTTCGAAGCAAGGAAAGCAAACACGTTCGTATTCACACGAGACGAAAACGACGACGAGACAGGTGTTGGTGTTACCAACCTATGCTAGAAAACTAGAAAACTTTGTGCTTTGAACACCAATCGTTCTTATTCCGCGACCCTCGTTCGTCATAACCTGACCATTTTAATCCGCTCCATAGCCGATATCATGAAAGAAATGCTCGCTAGATGGCGATACTTAGCGCTGGTGCTGTGCAGTTCAAACGAGTATTAGCGTTGTGTCGCAAATACATGTGACAATTAAGTGATATGTAGAAGGGCACCTTGTTTGTTTACTGAAGTAACGTTAAAAGTAGTGACGAAACTCGCTACAAACTATAGAGGTTTGCATCGCGCTACTCGCTACAAACTATAGAGGTTTGCATCGCGCTACTCGCTACACTACTTTTTTGTTAAAGTAGCGCGTTACACTACAAACTACGCGGAAAAGTAGTGACTACAGTAGTTTCGCTACTTGTAGCGCACTACTTCGACCACTGAGCTTTGGAATTCGCCCCTCCCCCGTTGAAAAATTTCGTGCCCCATCCCTGCTCATTCGTCACCACTCGGACGATTGGTCAGAAGCCAGCTCCTCATTCTACTCGCCACCCGAAGAGGCTAACTGTTTGTCTAAGAATTAAGAAACATTTATCTTAAACTTGTCTCCTTTGCATTTGGCACTTGTTATGGCCTAAAACACAAATACTTAAAAAAGCTACCTTTATTGAAGGAACAAATTGGAGACAAAATGCAAATTTACTCAGAAACCGATTAATCATTGTGCCCTAATATTGGTATGTGACGGATATTTTAGAATATGAAAGCGCTTGTGCTCACATGTTTACTGAATATGCTACTCTAGAAGCACATTTCGAACGGTTAAAAGAGCAGAGAAGAAATTTCAACCATATTTGGCAACACTGCAGAGTGATGTTTATGTTTTGGTTTCATCTTATGAGATTTCTTGGGTGATGCATGGATGATTGTTGTGAATATTTTAGAAATTTAGATAGCAGCTCTTGTAAGATGTATATTTTAATGAGTTTAGTGGCATTTTCGTACTTCTTACCAGTGTGGTGTCTTGGAGTAGGTAGGTAGATTTTATTCAAATCGCAGGTGTTTTAAATTTAAATCTTATGTGGCTAGTTGCTTGAGTCATGATGATGCTGAAGAAAAATTCTTCGTCCCTTTGTGGGTACCAAACTTGGAGGATCGGATGGAAGGTTACGATTGTTCGGATTTCCGTGGTTTTACTACAGGCTGTGTGGTCTTTTCGTAGTTCAGTAATTGTATCTTATTTGTCAGAAATACTGAGATGTGCGGGATTAATTAACATTAAAACTTTGTTATCTACCCACAAGTTGTCACGTTACACCTTGGTTGCGTAAGATCTTTGACACAGCATATGTGTAAGTCCAAATTCATATTTCATCTTTTAATTGCCATTTAGGTAGACTGCGAAGGAAATATGACAAAGAAAACTGAAAATATATGTAGAAACAACTGTTGCAGGATTATATTTTAAGTCTCGCATATGAGACGGGCTTTACATATCTCTAACCTCTGCACTGCGAAAATTCTCAAGTTTCCAAAAGGAAAACTTATTTGTGAGCGATTACTGTAGAAATTGTTTTCCAAGGGCAGTAATTTGACTTAACAATGGTTGAGTGATATTTAGCCGATTCAGTCTTTCACTTCTGCAACCCCTGAGAATAGATGATAAAGACAAGTGTGCTTGAACGTAGGATCAGATCATTATACTTTAGTACGTCTATATTATAATTTTTCTTGAAAAAGAAAGAAAATCGTAATCTTAATTGGGAGAATTCTGCATAATTTCCAAGTAGCAGGTAGGGCACATGACAGGGAAAAAGCCTGTCATTTCAGAGGTGTGTGGAAAGGATTCTTTTGTTTCTTAACAGGGTTTTCAAGTGACTATGGTGTGAGTTTCTGCCTTCTTTCACTAGCAGGGTCCCAGGGCAAGATGCCAATGTTGTGTTTACTCTTCTGATGCAGGTTCCTTCCTTGAACTCTAAATTAAAAATGAAGAACTTATAGCACATTAGGTGTTAATTAAATCTTAAAGGAAAAGGTGAACATGAAAATACCTTCATTTTCTCCTCTTGTATGTGTTTTTTACATTTTTTTTTTAAATTTCAGTTGGAATTTGGTGGGAAATACAAAATCTTTAGTGAACAACTTCACAGTAGCATTACCAGCAGTTTAAAGCTGAGGAGGCTAAGTATTGTATAGGGGTGGGAATAGAAATTTTGAAATGCTTGACAAAAATTTTGGGCTAACTTTCCAAAGTAGCCCGCTCGTAGATGGCGCCACGGTACCACTTCACCTCTCCTCCGCTCTTCTCGTTTTCAAGTGAAATGTGTTATAGCTACTTACGTAACTTAGTTCTCCGTCTCTGCTTACGTAATTTTTTGTTTTTCGATCTCTGCTCCTGTTATATGTGGAACTAGAAAACGTTCTTTAATGAAGTTGGGAAGGATGAGGAAACCTCTATTTCATGGTGGATTAAATAACTGAGAGCAATTGGCGTCCCATGAAACATTAATTAACACAGGGCAACCACAAAATGTACTTGGCAGACCATTTTATGGAATATTTATTCGGACGGAATTGCCGTCTTTCCTCAGAACATTGCTTTGAAGTCCTGATTCGTGCGATCAAGCAGTTTTTCCCTGGCAGATAAAACTTTTCTTGCTTTTATTCTGCTGGGTAGACAGTTTTATATTTATGAGGAAAACTTATTCTTCCGTCATAATAAATATTTCACACATATGCCACAATGTACATTCATAAAGGTCCTTTTAAGGGCCACCTTTAATCCATATTATTCACTTCCTTTGCCACTTTCACAACGTAACGCAACACTTTACGAAGTAGCGATAACGTGTCGCCATCTATCGTCGCTTCAGAAAACTAATTCTGGGCTACATTTGGAAGGTTTACCAAATTTTGACCAAACTTTCATTCATGTATATTTTATCCAACACTGATGATAATATCCTTGGTAAAAGTTTTTAGGTACATACTTTTTAGGTATTTATAAGCATATGTAATAGCAGGGGTTAAAATTCAAATTTGAAATGGGAGTCTCCCCACTTGTGTTTTCTAATGGAGGGGATTGAAAATTTCTGGTGGGGAGTTTTGAATATGTGACCTAATAATATTAAAAGACTCTGGGAAAACAGTAGTAACTTTTCAAACAATGTAAGCTATACTTGGTTTTTAAAACAAACAGGTGAATCAGATCAAAAAAATTACTACATTCAATCTAATACAAAGTACCATGTTTCATTTTACAAAACTAGAGTTGTGCATTTTGTACTACATTGATATAAAATTGCACCTGAAGTATATATGTCTGTCTTTCATTCCCTGCCACACTTAGCAAGCTTTGATCAGCTGTTGTTTTATTTCTGAGGGTTTATCTGGCCCACTTTCAGAAATATGCATTAAGATTTTTGCTGCTCAGTGAATCTCTAAATTTTGACTGAATTCTGTTTTGTGTGCTAAAGCCACGTTCACATGGTACATTTGTTAAATGCCACGCAAGACTTACTTGCAGAAGAACCTTATGACACTAACGGAAATGTGTGCAGATGGTTGCTTATAAAACTTTGGACATTGGTATATATGCTCTTCCTTTTTTACAGCTATGCTTGAATAATGAATTTTCCAAAACTGCAGCTTCGTTAATTTTCGAAATAAAAAACTGGCCTGCCAATCTTTTGAAAGACTGTACCAAAACGTGTGTATATTGCTTCACAGATTCAGATTCTACACACTCAAACTTCAAAAGGAGTTTCATTGTGAAGGAAGGAAATCTGAAGTCTATCTCAATCACAAAAGATAAAATAAACCTTCACTGGGCATTGTGATGTGCAAGTTTAGCATTACAAGGGCCAACTAATTTATAATTTTTGGAGCAAGTTTCCCTTCAGCTCTGAAAAAAAAAAAAATATATCTTCTTGGATGCTATGTACAAGATGTTTACAGTTCACATAATTGAGACTTGGTTGATTCAGCCATTCTTTTGATATGAGGAGTGTCCAGTTTTTCTGTTTGCAATTATTTATGGAAGGAAAATAACATTTAACAATAATTCAGGACAGTGGGAACATTGCAAAAAAATTAGGAGTACGAAAAAATCTTCGCCCCATCCGACTTCCGGTTCCGGAAATTTTTCCACCATTTTCAAGCTGAAACACAAATCAGTTATTAAACAAAATTATATTTTACAATAACATTGAGCAGAGGGAATATCGCAAGAAAAAAAATTACGATTACTGATGAAATCTACAGTTTAGCTAACTTTCATTTAAAAGTTTTGGAAGACGAAATTCTGTTCCCAGACAGAAAACTCCCCCCCTTCCACCACTACACACACACAACCCAAACCCCCACCCCCCAAAAAATTATCGCAAGTTTTTCTTTGTTCGTGAGAGTAGCACAAATTTTTACGATGTCAGAGTTCCTTGAATCCGCAGAAGAAACTCATGCCTAAAGTTTACAAGGAAATTTTTGCTCTGTTGAACTTCCATTGTCAGAAATTGAAATGCAAACACTTATGCAATAAATTTATATTTAATAATGATACTGGACAGAGGAAACTTCACGAGAAAAAGAAATTATGATTGTGGGAAAATTTTTCACTCCATTAAACTTTCGTTTATGGAAGTTCTGAAAAACAGAATACTGTTCCCCAAACGGAAAACAACCCTCCCCCCCCACACACACGAATCCATTGAAAATAAAACATTATCTTCAGTTTTTTTTTGCGTCGTCTCGAGTATAACCCAAAAGTGACAGAAAAAGCGGAATTCTGTGAATCTGAAGAAGAATCTCTTGCCTGATTTGTAACAGTTCTAGATATGCAAAATGAACTGCTCAAGTGGCTACATATGGAAACCAATTCATATGTCCATAAGTTTATTATGTTCCCGACATGAACAATGTATTCAATTGCAATTTTGGAACTCTGAATGGTATGTTTCTAACGCACACATTTTTACGATGATGCGCTTTTAATTCGCAAATTTTGCGAGTGGTCCAAAAACGGACCCAAGATTTTATATTTATATATATTTTTTCATAAAATTTTGTAAGGCGGGAGACTCTTGCCTAACATTTTTATTTGGGTGGGAGTTTAAATTTTTCGGTGGGAATCCCGCCATCCTGTCCTGAATTTTAACCCCTAAACAGTGGGAACAATTTATATGAACCTCCATGGCATTTAACAAATTACTATTTCTTTGCAATTTTAGCTTACTTATGCAATTTTTGTTTTATCTTTTTTGTTTAATCTTTGCTGTCATAAGGCTATTTATGAATTTTAGCTTGTAACCTGGAAAAGAATCTTTCTCTGATCTTTTAAAACTATAATTATGAAAATGGTGACTTTCTACTACTCTCTGAGACATTCACTCCTAGGGCTGCTTCCATTTCACAGAATAATACAACAGTGAATTTAACAACAAATAAATTTTATAAAACAAAATATCTGTGAATTCAGAAATTAACATATGTTTATTCAAGTTCCTTGAAATCTTAGACGGTTGCTTTTGTCATGTTCTAACTGCTTAAATATTTTTATCCCATCTGTAGCATTGCACAAGATGATTGTAATCTGCTGCCATCTGGTGGCTGCCTCCTATGGGCATTTGTCCCATGGTTGTTGATGATGATGATGTATCATTGCTTTTGCTCAGTGGTAGTTTGTTTGCTCATTATTTAAATATTTGAAAACTTCAATGGTGGAAGAAGGGTTATAGAGCAGCAAAAAGTATGGTTACTGGTTTTGATGTAGTAGTACTAAAACTATATATATATAAAAGTGAAAATTTGTATGCTTGTTCCACATGCATTCCTAAACGGTTTGATGGATTTGCACCAAAATTGGCATACATATTCTTCATCACCCAGATTAAAATACAGGTGGGATGATTTTAAAACATTCCACCCCTAAGGGGGTTAAATGTGTTTTTGCGGGGTCCTCTATAGACTGGGTGCAAGTCGGCTGCTGCGGTATTACTCCACGTGTTAGAGCAACGGTAGTCAGGTGACGCCTCACTCCTCGCAAGCTTTCGCGGTTCAGGCATATGGGGATGAGTCCGATTTTTGAAAACACAATGCACCGGCGGAACATATTTCCATACGTATTTTTTTGTTTATGTTACTGTGGCATTTTCTTTGTAAGGATTAAGTTTCATTAAGACTCCCAACAATTGGCGCAGGAGTCTCAAATGTCAGTGGAGCTACAGATTCCCACCAATAGGCGTGGTCCTCTCAAATAGCATCAAGGTTAAGTTGAAGTTAAAACAGACTGTCTTCTTCAAACATAAAATTTAAAAACAAGATTACTATTGGTATTAGTATAGATAAAAGAAATAGCCTATGTCCACCGGAAAGAAGCAAGCTTCCCAACGGTGAAAGAGTTATCTGAATTGGTTTAGTTTTTGAGATTAGTAAAAAAATTCCATATATTATCGTGAACTACTTTCTTTCACGTTGGGTGTGATCAGGTTGTATGTAATCAAAGCAGAACGATACATGGGAAATTGGAAACTACCCCACACAGCACAGAATATTTCGTATATGTTACAAGTACGTAGCACTGAAACATTGAGACTTTTCAGATACGTTGCGCAATATAACAGTAATGTTTCAGAAACCTTACGGTTACATCAAAATGTCCGCAAACGTTACATAACTTTAAAACATAACCGATACGTTACAGTGAAAGGTCTTTGTATTTTCAACATAACAACTTCATGTTAGTGTTACGTATTTGAAAGGTATTTGTGACATCATCAGATTACTGTTACATGAAAATAGGGGGTTTCTTTAAAAGGAAGCTGCCCACATGCTGCCTGAAGGACGCATGTTGTTGATCATGACTTCAGTCGCAGCCATTTTTTTTTCACTTGATCTTCCCGGCCTTCTTTTGTTCGCTGTTTTCTCTTTGTGTTCAACCATAACATTTTGTGTGTCACGTGGTTCTACCGAACATGTTTTGTTCGCCACTTTTTTTTACCTCTCCACATGGTCTCACCAATATATTCTGTATGCCATTTTGTTTTTCCCCATCAGAAAATTCTATGGTGAGACGTCACGATGCTAGGGAAATTATCTTTCCAAGGAAATACAAACCCTCGACGATCACGCCTGGTTCAAACCTCTGTCCATTGGGTTTCTAGGCAGATGCATTATCCCACTAGACCATGGGACGCCTCACACTTACAGCGTTCTGTAGGAACTAATGAGAAGGCCAGTGCTTTGCAAATACGTTATTTAATAGAAATACATTATTTTTTTCACAGATCATTTTATTTTTCTGTGGGATGACTTAAATTCCTTCATGATTAATCAACGAAATGTACCTTTTAATGCATATCTTACTCTATTTAAAAAAAACAAACTTGCTTAGTTGTTAAACTTCTCAATATATCAACATTATTATTTTTTCTACCTTTACAAACTAACAACTACTTTTATTGAGACTTTTTTCTGATTCAAACCAACAAACATACTAAGGTATTATATACTGGCGTGCAAAACTTAAGGATGAACACTAGTGAACACCAACTAGCTAACTCCGGGTACGGAGAACTGGCCACCAGAGAACTGACCACCGCAGAACTGGCCACAAAAATTTTAAGGGGTCGTATAAAAATTGCATTCTGGACTGCTCCATGGCTACGTCTCCCGAGATTGGTTATCTGACACACATAACATTTCCGTAATTTCTTTTTTACGATATGTTTCAAGGTATATAAACTACAACTAAACAAATTCTCTACGGGCATGTGCAAACCCAGGAAAATTATTGGGGGGGGGGGGGGCTTAACCCCTAAAATATGTAAGTATGAAGAATTTCGGGGGTTGATTTCCAGCGTTTACAACCTACAAGTCAACAAATTATCTGTGAGCATGTGCTGCTTCAGGAAACTTGTCGGGGAGAGGGGGCCCAAAAGTGTAGAATATAAATAATTTCTCGTCCGATCAGGAGATTTTCAGCATTTACAACCAGAAATACTTTATGTTTTATATTTCAGGTACACCCCCCCCCCCCCCCAAGATTTCCTGAGTCAGCACATGCCCTCAGAGAGTTTGTTGAGATGTAGGTGGTAAATGCTGAAAATCTCCCGATCAGAACAGGAATTCTTTATATTTTATACTTTTGGGCCAACCCCCCACCACACCCGGCAAGTTTCCCGAGGCAGCACATGCCCTCAGATAGTTTGTTGACTTGTAGGTTGTAAATGCTGAAAATCTCCCGATCGGACTAGAACTAGAAATTCTTTATATTTCACACTTTTCGTATCGCCCCGACAGGTTTGCTGAGTAGGCACATGCCCCCAGATAATGGGTCGAGTTATAGCTTGTATGTAAAAATGGTAAAAATCTCCCGATCAGACCAGAATATATTTTATATTTTTGGTGTATAAAGTATAGAGGGGTGGTCGCTAAATAGGGGAAGATTTTAATGGCATATACAATGAACAGTTTTGAGATTAAACCATTGTAACTTTTGCATAACTTTTATAAATTACTAAAAAATAATGCTAAAAACATATGCTATAAGTATGATTAGTACAAATTACATACTCTGAATTACTACATTCCAAACATGATGCATCCCAGTTTATTTGCAGTACAGTATGTACACTGAAGAGCAATTGAATTAGAGATACCTGTCTAGTAAAGTGTAGCACCACCTTTCGCCCTAATGACAGCGATGATTCCTCTCGGCATGGACTCGACAAGACACCTAAAGCGTTTGGAAGCCATACGGATCCACGACCCCTCAACAAGCTCCCACAGTTCACGAAGATTTGATGTAAGGGGGTCAGAGCTACGAACATCTTTCTCAATGGCATCCCAGATGTGCTCGATGGGATTAAGATCAGGTGACCTAGCTGGCCAAGGAAGTCAGGTCACGTCAGTGGAGTGTTCATCCAACCATTCGGGAGCGATGGCACGGTGCATTGTCTTGTTGCAGGATGAGGTCCCCAGTGGGATGTTGAAGATGCACAAACGGGAGCAAACGGTCGTCCAGGACATCCCGGTAATGTTGACCTGTGAGGGATGATGTCACACGTACCAGGGGTACCATTTCAGTCCACGTAAACAGTCCCCAGACGAGAATGCCACCCCTACCAGCTTGAAGAGTACCCTGCTGGCAAAAAGGATCCATCACTTCATGTGGTTTGCGCCGTACTCGTATCCTGCCAACCTCATGTACCAACGTGAATCTCGACTCATCAGTCCAGGCAACATTTTCCCACATGTCTAGGGTCCCGTGGCAATGTTTCCGCACCCCAGCTGATCTTTGCACCCTGTGAGGTGCGGTCAGCAGCGGTACCCTCGTGGGACGATGGCTTCTGTACCCCATAGCGAGGAGATGGTTCTGGAAGGTGTGGCTGCTTACACATTTTTGTGCGCCAGCGTTAAATTGCAGAGTAATTTCTTGCACTGTGGCCCGTCTATCCGCTGTCACAATGTGAGCTAGGCGATGATGACCCCGCTCATTCACACGCTGTTGTCCACGGCAGTTGGCCCTTGCATGGATGGTTTTACCGGATTTGATGTACTCACGGTGCACCCATGACACAATGGCTTGTGAAAACCCCAGTGCCTGCACGACTTCCAAGATGGAGTGACCCATTTGTCGGGCCCCGACAATTTGCCCACGATCAAATGCGCTTAGATCCTTTGTCTTACCCATACTGCGTCCGACTCTTACTGATTCCCGTCGCATCACTCCTTATATTGTCGGATCGCTGCATACGTCATGTCGTTTCCGTTTACAGGACCATCCACAGCGCCACATTTGCATAACGCCAGCTGTCTCTAATTCAATTGCTCTTCAGTGTATGTATGTGTATAAATACTTTTAAAAAGTACTGCAGTATATGTAGTACATCTACACATTTAGAAGATGCTTGTAGTGGTAATCTAAAAAAAAAAAATCGTTTGAGAAATGAATGTAATGTTGTCTGCTTAATTTTATCAGACTTTTCTTTCAGCACAATTTTTTTATAGTTTCTTAATTTTTCCCAAGACACTCATAAGATATTAAACAATCATCTTCCTTCCATGTCACTGGAGTTGATAATTTTGGAATGGTATCGATTTCCTCATCTGAAATTTCATCCAGAGATTCTGTAGGAGTGCCTAGGGAAAAAAGGGATATATGTCAGTGCTATGATGATTATCTTTTTGGAGGGATGCAATTTTTACCATCGTCAAAAAAAGAAAAAGAAAGAAAAACAACTAACCACTTATGCTGTCTTTTGTCTTTTAGCAAGTATTCTTTCCAGTTCTCACTCATGTCTTGCCAACAATCCAGATCATTTTCTTCCTGTTCTCGACCTCTCTCATATTGCAAGGATAGTCATTCTATCCTTGCAGTATGAGAGAGGTCAAGAACATCCTCCAAAATGCCAGTTGATGGCAGCCCTTCTGGGCATCTCAATATGAAACCACAGGAATTAAAACATTTAACAATCATATAGATTAAGATAATATAACGTAGTTGTCACAAATGTTTATTTTTTTATTTCTCAAGCCGACCATGGTTTTGCTGGGTATTGACCTAGCTAGCTTCATCAGGACGAATGGCACATAAATATTCAAATTGTATATGACAACATAAATGGTCTTTTACAGTCACATGTTTTGGTTAGATGCTTCCACGCGTTTGATAGAAATGGCGTGGATGCCATGTCATTAACAAGTTGCGAATACTTCTGATATATATGGAAAGCTTCCAAACTATCAAGTTTGGAGGTTGAATCTGGCTTGTCAATAAGTTTTGCTTCTTCAAAGAGAAATCTGTGCTCCTTTTCGTAACAGTGTTTAGCCATCGATGACTTCTTTAGGTCACAATTCCGAATGTAGGTCTTGTGCTCTTTCAATTGAAAACATAAGGCTCTACGGGTGTGTCCTATATACGAAGCACCACATTCACATGGAATTTGAAAAATTCCCCACGAGTTTTTGTCTTCAACACAGTCCTTTGATCCCAAAAATATCATTTTGTTTTATGGGTTTAAAAATCACCTTAAAATTAAAGGTTTTGAGAATTTTTGTAATTTTAAAGGCACTGTCACGGGAAAAATGGAATAATGGCAAAATTCTCTCGCAATGGGCGCATCACAGGAGTTAATGTGGAGATGGACTTTGGTTTCCGGAATTTTGTCAGAGCCTTGTCTATAATGGAAGGGTTGCATCCTCGCTGCACTGCAAAATGTTTAAGGAAATAAAGTTATTTTTCCAAACTGTCCTTATCTGAACATATATGTATCGTGCGATATACGCAACTGTAAAAGGCACTGAGTTTTTGTTGATAAGGGTGATTAGACTTGGCATGTGGAGGTGAAAAAATAGCGAAAGGCTTCTGATAAATTGTGGTTGCGAGAGATTGATTTAAACGAGTTACCAGGACGTCAAGGAATGGTAGGCATCTGTTATTTTCAGTTTCGTAGCTGAATTGAATGTGGGGATCAATGGAATTTATAAGTTTGACTAATACCGGAATTTCAGAATGTTTTCCCTTCCATAGAACGAAAGTATCGTCTACGTATCGTATCCATAAGTCAAATTTCACAAGTTTGAAAAGTTTTTCTTCAAATCGACGCATGTAGATTTCACATAATATAGGTGACAGTGGGCTGCCCATGGCTAGACCTTCCGTCTGTTCATAAAACGTTACACAGAAAGTAAGTCTGTTCTGGTTTATGCAAATGTCCACTAGTCTTGTTATTTCCTCAACTTCAGGTTGGCTGTAATGATGCTCTAGAAGGCTTGATTTTAGAGATGCCAGAGCTCCTTTTACTGGAACATTGGTGAACATAGATACCACATCAAAGGATAGCATTAGTTGATCTACGTAGGGATGTAGTTTGAGTCGATTGGTAAACTCAATGGAATTTTTCACAGATGTTTCGTTTGGAGTGGCCAAGGTAGATAATTTTGAAGATAAGAACTTCGATAACTTATATGCTGCTGTGCTGATATTACTTACTATAGGTCAGAAAGGAATTCCAGATTTATGTATTTTAGGGAGATAATAGAATCTCGCACAACGGGCGTAAGAAGGTTTAAGTTTGTTTTTTATGCTTTGGCTCAGAATTTCTGAGTTTTTGATCAATTTCTGTATTTCTTTCAATTGTTCATCTGAAGGATCATTCTTTATTTCTTTGTAAGGTCCATCCGAAATAAGATTTTTGACTTTGTTATCGTAATGGCTTTTGTCTAACACAATCACCTGACCTCCTTTGTCAGCTCTAGTAATGATTAAATTTGAATTTGAGCGCAATTCTTTAAGCGCATTAATTTCTTTGGTCGTTAAATTTGGTCTAGGTAATGTAGCGTGCTTTGTGGGTATCACTTGGCTGATACAATGTCTAACTATTTCTTTTTCTTCAAAGTTGAGACTGCTTTGTATTAGAGATTCCTCAACTGATGCAACTATGTCTGATACCGGTATCTTTCTTGAGATAGCAAAATTAGAATTATATCGTAAAGTCCTCTTTTCAATTTCAGTGAGACTATGACTGGACAAGTTGACAAACACTTCATTATCTGGATACACTATTCCGTTATTATTACTATTAGTATAAGCCTGTTTATTCTTATTTCCTACTATCAAATTTAGGAATTTTCTTTCCAGAGAAATTCTGGGATTTGATGATGTGTTCATACTACGAACTGAAGTGTTTTTGTCTAAAGTATCAAAATCTGCTAATTTGTTAGCTAGCCAAAGATGTAGATTATAAAGTTCATGTTCCACCTTTTCAATGTCCTTCCGAGTGTCCTTAATAACAGCTCTAAGAATCACAAAAGAAGCATTGCTAACTGCTCTTATTACGTTCTGAGTAGGTATTAGGTTACATTTCAAGGACATAAAGTTCGGTAAGATGCAATGTCTTTTGCATCGTTGTAAGAAATTCAAATGGTTTAGTAATCTGAACTTCTTAATTCTCAGTTTCGAAAAATGATTGATCGTACTTTTCAAAGTGGTCATATCTTCTCAGGAACATTAGATATACAACGTTCCTATAATTCACTTAGTTGAAAGGTGAATTTGAAGTAGCCAATAGGATGTTAAAATGGCGTCCGTTTAAGATGCACAGACCTATGCTTACGCACCGGTGTAGTCTTGGAAGTCCCTTAAACTGAAGATTCTTTATCTCAACGACTACAGTCTTGTGACGATTATATATAGATTAAGATAATACAACGTAGTTGTCAAAAATGTTTTTTTTTTTTTTATTTCTCAAGAATTGTGCTCAAATTCAAATTTAATCATTACTAGAGCTGACAAAGGAGGTCAGGTGGTTGTGTTAGACAAAAGCCATTACGATAACAAAGTCAAAAATCTTATTTTGGATGGACATTACAAAGAAATAAAAACTGATCCTTCAGATAAACAATTGAAAGAAATACAGAAATTGATCAAAAACTCAGAAACTCTGAGCCAAAGCATAAAAAACAAACTTAAGCCTTCTTACGCCCGTTGTGCGAGATTCTATGCTCTCCCTAAAATACATAAATCTGGAATTCCTTTCCGACCTATAGTAAGTAATATCGGCACAGCAGCATATAAGTTATCGAAGTTCTTATCTTCAAAATTATCTACCTTGGCCACTCCAAACAAAACATCTGTGAAAAATTCCATTGAGTTTACCAATCGACTCAAACTACATCCCTACGTAGATCAACTAATGCTATCCTTTGATGTGGTATCTATGTTCACCAATGTTCCAGTAAAAGGAGCTCTGGCATCTCTAAAATCAAGCCTTCTAGAGCATCATTACAGCCAACCTGAAGTTGAGGAAATAACAAGACTAGTGGACATTTGCATAAAACAGAACAGACTTACTTTCTGTGTAACGTTTTATGAACAGACGGAAGGTCTAGCCATGGGCAGCCCACTGTCACCTATATTATGTGAAATCTACATGCGTCGATTTGAAGAAAAACTTTTCAAACTTGTGAAATTTGACTTATGGATACGATACGTAGATGATACTTTCGTTCTATGGAAGGGAAAACATTCTGAAATTCCGGAATTAGTCAAACTTATAAATTCCATTGATCCCCACATTCAATTCAGCTACGAAACTGAAAATAATGGGTGACTACCATTCCTTGACGTCCTGGTAACTCGTTAAAATCAATCTCTCGCAACCACAATTTATCGGAAGCCTTTCGCTATTTTTTCACCTCCACATGCCAAGTCTAATCACCCTTATCAACAAAAACTCAGTTCCTTTTACAGTTGCGTATATCGCGCGATACATATATGTTCAGATAAGGACAGTTTGGAAAAATAACTTTATTTCCTTAAACATGTTGCAGTACATCGAGGATGCAACCCTTCCATTATAGACAAGGCTCTGACAAAATTCTGGAAACCAAAGTCGTCCATCTCCACATTAACTCCTGTGATGCGCCCATTGCGAGAGAATTTTGCCATTATTCCATTTTCCTGTGACATTGCCTTTAAAATTACAAAAATTCTCAAAACCTTTAATTTTAAGGTGATTTTTAAACCCATAAACAAAATGATATTTTTGGGATCAAAGGACTGTGTTGAAGACAAAAACTCGTGGGGAATTTATCAAATTCCATGTGAATGTGGCGCTTCGTATATAGGACAGACCCGTAGACTAGCCTTACGTTTTCGATTGAAGGAGCACAAGACCTATATTCGGAATTGTGACCTAAAGAAGTCATCGATGGCTAAACACTGTTACGAAAAGGACCACAAATTTCTCTTTGAAGAAGCAAAACTTATTGACAAGCCAGATTCAACCTCCAAACTTGACAGTTTGGAAGCTTTCCATATACACTGACGGAAAAAAAAAAATCCCAACACCAAGAAGGGGTTGTGTTAGATAAATGACAGTTGATAGGCGGTGAGAGTACATCTGTAAGATGACGTCTATGCAAATTTCGCGCTCGGCGCATACGTGTGGCGCTAGTAGCGCCCTTGGAACATGCAAAGCAGTTTTGCTGTAAATACGCGCTGTAATGTTCGTGAGCGTTAGTTATTGTTGAGATTCGACGTAGGGTGTTGATGTTAGTCAAGAATGCCTTTAAGAAGACGAAGAAGCCATTATCAACAGCTTACAGAGTTTGAACGAGGTCTTGAAATAGGGCTTCAAGAAGGTGGATTTTCTTTCCGCAATATTGCAGAACGACTTGGCAGGAATGTAGCCACTGTGCATGATTATTGGCAGCGATGGTCAAGGGAAGGTACTGCCTCAAGAAGACCGGGTTCCGGCCGGCCACGTGACACTACTGAGAGGGAAGACTGCCGTGTACGGCATATGGCCGTGGCGCATCGTACCGCGTCTGCGGCAGCAATTCGAGCTGCAGTTGCCACCACAGTGACACAACGAACTGTTACGAATCGGTTACTTGAAGGACAGCTCCGAGCCAGACGCCCTGTAGCGTGCATTCCACTTACTCCAAACCACTGCCGTTTGCGACGTCAGTGGTGTCAAGCTAGAGCTCATTGGAGGACGGAGTGGAGATCTGTTGTGTTTTCTGATGAAAGCCGGTTCTGCCTGGGTGCCAGTGATGGCCGTGTGTTGGTTAGAAGGAGGCCAGGTGAGCGCCTGCAACCAACCTGTTTGCGGCCGAGACACACTGGACCTACACTTGGAGTTATGGTCTGGGGAGCAATTTCCTATGACAGCAGGAGCACTCTCGTGGTTATCCCACGCACCCTGATGGCACAGTTGTACGTCGGTCTGGTGATTCAACCTGTTGTGCTGCCATTCATGAACAGCATTCCAGGGGGTGTTTTCCAACAGGATAACGGTCGCCCGCATACCGCTGTTGTAACCCAACATGCTCTACCTGGTGTCGACTTGCCATTCATCCTGATGAAGCTAGGTCAATACACAACGAAACCATGGTCAGCTTGAGAAATAAAAAAAATAAACATTTGTGACAACTACGCTGTATTATCTTAATCTATATATAATCGTCACAAGACTGTAGTCGTTGAGATAAAGAATTTAACAATCATATTGGAATTTACTTGTTTCCATGAAGATTTGATCCAGGAAATGGCATGAGCTATTGTAATTTTTTTTGCCAGTTCAGAAGCGCTGTCAGCATCATCCATTCTAGTGGTTAGGGAACGAAGTACACATCGACCAACGAGATAGTACTTGAGCAGACACTATGTTTGAGTGAAATTGGACAAGCAGCGGCTATCACTATAATGGACGGAAATGGAGAACCAGAAGTTTGAATAAAATCTTAATGTAAACATTAAACATTTGCATCAGTTTAACCTAAAAATAATTGCCTGAAAACATATGCTATAAGTATGATTAGTAAATATGCTTAAATTTGAATATGATAAGTATTTCTGAGAGAGAAGTTGTGCTGTATGCAATGCAAAACAGTGCCACCCCGGTGGCGCAGTGGTCTGAGCGATGGCCTCTGATCATTCGTCCGAAAGGGGTCCAGGTTCGAATCCTAGTGAGGCATGGATGTTATGTTTGTCTTAAGGCACTGGCTCTCTCCTTCCATGGAACTAGTGACCCTAAATTAGGGATGGGCAACTGCTTGCAGCCCATTGAGTTGCTCACAATGGTAGTTAAACTCAAACAACAACAACAAAAAAACAACAACAACAAAAAAACAACAACATAATGTTGCCCAGTTGGCCGGCATTGGCTTTGCATTACTCGTTCGAGTTGGGCCCAGGTTCGAAACCCGAGTAGAGGTATTTCACTGAAAATGAATTTTCAGTCCGGTTTTTAGGCCCACTGATATTACTACAGACATGATTTGAATAGTATGAACTTAAGCCCTCTAGTCGTAAATTGTACATTAAAAAAAATTAAGAAATTGTAGGCATAACGTTCAAGCTGGACTTCCGAATCTGAATGCTTTCAAGTAGTTCCCGATTTTAAGTGTATTGTTCCGCTCTGTTTACATAAAACCTGATCACACCCAACATGAAAGAAAGCAGTTCACGATAAATTTTATGTAGATTTTTCTTATTCATTTTAGAATTTTGTTATAATAGATACCTTAATAACTATTTTTGTATGTAAATATGTTTTATGAAGGAAATATATCAAATAATAGTACTACATTTTTCAACTTTTGTTCAGGAACTCAAAGTGGCTAAGATTGATGCCTCATTTTTTGGTAGTATTTATAGCCTAATGGAATATTTGTTTTGAAAATTTTGTAAAAAACAAAATTCACATCCATTTGAACAGTTCATTGAAGTACTTCATTCTACCGAGTGGAAAAATGAATGTCAGACACATTAATTTCAACCTATTATACTACATGAAAAGGGCTTTGATTCTTTATAGAATTATGATTTAGGAATCTGTGATATACACAGTCATATCAGAATAATATGACCACCTACCTAATAATGGAAATAACCACCCTTGGCCCAGATGACTGCGGCGAAATGGCATGGACGCAGTGAGGCTCTGGAAGGTTGCCCAAGGCACACGTCCCTATTCAGACTGCAGCAAAGCACAAAGGTCCTGAAGATGACATGGTTGTGGGTTGGCACATCAAACTTGTTGATCCAAGTAGTCCCACAAGTGCCCATGGAATTGAGGTCAGGTGATTTTGCCGGCCAAGGGAGAATGGAGACATTGCTGTTGTGTTCCTGGAACCAGTCATGCACCCTCTTAGCAACATAGCAAGGCACATTGTCCTGTTGGTAGACACTATCACCACCAGGGTAACCATAAAAAAGTAAGGGATGTATGTGGTCAGCGAGGATGAACAGGTAGCCATTGGTGTTCAGGGACCCATCCAGTGGTACCAGCTGTCCCAGGTAATACCATGAAAACAATCCTTAGACATGCACACTGCCACTACGGGCCAGTACTTGACCGACAAGCATGTCTGGGTGTTGGCTCTCGTATGTCTGACGCTGTATCTGCCACCCCTCGTCACTTTTGTGGAATAGAAACCTTGATTCATTGGAGAAGGCAACCTTTTTCTACTCTTCCACTATCCAATAACAGTAGTCCCATGCGAACTGCAGGCGTATTGTTGATGGACCTGGGTTAGCATGGGTGCCTTGACTCCGGAGACCCATGCATTATAGGGTTCATTCTACCGTTATGAGGGACACGTACCTGGGTGCCCCAGCGTAAATTTACGTGGTCAAGTACTGCACTGTTGCGCGTCAATTGCCCTTTACTAGTCGACAGAGGTGACGTTCTCCTCTGGGGTCAATGGCCTTCGGGGCTTCACAGTTATGACGTCAGGAGATACTTGATGTGCCAGCATTCCATTCTTGGTAAACCCTTACTACAGCACCTTGCAAACAGCGCACAAAGTCTGCTGTTTCTGAGATGCTTCCACCCTTGGCGTGGTAACCAATGATCATTCCTTTTTGAACGTCCTTCAAATCACTACCTCTGCCCATTGTGCTCACGTAATACACTATGGCTCATCTGTCCTGGCCAGCCGCTTATAGCTCTGTGTGGTCAACCTTGTCACATGCACTCAGTGATGCACATGGGTGGGTACACTGTGATTCCGGGGGTAGTCATACTATTCTGATACGACTGTGTATGTATTTACTTGTGTGGTTTAAAGAAACAAGGGAGGTTACCAAATGCCACATGTCAACAGATTTTTTCGCATGCTGTAGGTTTGCCATCCCTGGTGTAAGCATTGAGAGTTGAAGATATATTCTTCTCATAATACTTGGTAAATATGTCATGATAATTAACACAGCAATCAGATATTGCCGAATTGACTGTAATTACTGTTTCACCCGTGAATAATGTAATTGCGTAATGCACCCATTCATGTGTGAAAAATTAATACAGTCAATTCGGCGATGTCTGACTGCTGTGTTAATTATCATGACTGGTATAAGCAGTTAGATAACAAGAAATCATGGTAGAAATTGGGATATGTGTTTGTGTATGTTATTTATAATTATAATTTTTGTTGGGCCCCTCCTGAAAACCAAGCCATGGGCAACCATGTACATGTATATGAACAAAAAAAACAAACAAAAAAAAAACATTGTATGTTATCCTTCTCTTTTTATTTTTTTATTTTTATACATAACTCATGCCATTGCCTATTTTTTCTGTATTTTAGGAAACCCAAATGTAGGTAAAGAATTAAGTACAAATACCAGTTCCACGGTTTCAGGGAATCTCACAGTTATTGAAAATTCAAATGACACGTCGGTAAGTAAAGAAGCACTTCTTTTAAAGCCTTAGTTCTTCTACAGTTTCAAAAAATATTTCATTAAAATTCTTAGTTACATGTGAAGTTCTAGGTACATAACATGTATAGCAAAATTAATATTAGCACTTTACTATGGAGAATGCTTTTGAAGCTGCTGAGCTTTTTTGGTTAATAAGATTGTTTACAGGCTGAAGACAAAGTTAAATATATTTTGAGGATGTAGCATTATGAGTGTTAAATGCTGATCAGACTAGCAATCCATAAATCGCTGTGGAAACTATTTTGTATAAAGCCACTTTTGGAACAGATTTTCAAGATATTCCATCCCTTAAAAAAAGCTGTATGTCAGCATCGTCGTTTACTGTTTTAACATCTTTTCAACACAAGTCTACAAATCATTGCAGTTTTTGTATTGAGGCAATAATTAACCACATTTTATCCATTTTCCTGGATAGCAGATCCATAGGAAAATTAATGTAAGAACGAAATCATTTCCAAATTCAATTAGTTTTACCACAAGTGTATATTTTGGTAAAAAAAACAAAAGCTTATGTATTTTAACGCAAGTCTGCCTCTCACAAATCTATGTTGAAACATAATGCCAGTATTAAACTTTTTTAACATTCTTCATGTTTTTCAACTCTTTTTTGAATATGAGACATTAGTTGGTGATATTTTGATTATTTATTATTTAAATTGCTGTTTGTTACTAAAATTTATTTACAAAATGTTGCCTTCATAGGATTCTTTTAAAAGTCAAAAGTTCTAAAAAACTGTAAAACATATTATTTCAATTAACACTTATCTGTCTCATTTGACGATCCAGTACCATTTTAAGTTCTTGATGTTGTTCTTTTGATGATCCAGTATCATTTTAAGTTCTTGATGTTGTTTTTTTGATGATCCAGTATCATTTTAAGTTCTTGATGTTGTTCTTTTGATGATCCATTATCATTTTAAGTTCTTGATGCTGTTCTTGTTCACACAATCCAAAAAAGAGTTCATTAAGAGTTTTTAGAAAACTGCCTTAAGTTTCTGGACTTCCTGGAGTCTCATTTTCAAAGATTTGAGTGAAATCCACAAATGAAGAAAACTTCCTTTGCTGGATGTCTTATCTCCATTGAGTTGGTGTCCCTTCATTGGTCAACTGACTATGACTTCACTGTTTCTTGGTGAACTATTCTTAGTGGTTGTATGGTGAGATCATGTCTTAAGTGGCGCCATCTGTTGTGTGGTCTTGGTCATCATTTTTATTAATCAGTTATTTAATTATTTTTTTTTAATAATTGATGGTATGGCTATTTCTGGACTTGATACACTATAAATTTCACTAAATTATGGGTTTTACACAGGAATAAAGGAAAATTACTCACAGTCAAATTTACAGGAAAGGAGTGGTCTATTTACAGGAAGGAGTGGTCTACAGCATAAAGTGTGAGTGTGGTCTCAGATATGTGGGAGAAACACGCAGGCCGCCCCGGTGGCGCAGTGGTCTAAGCGATGGAATCTGATCATTCGTCCGAAAGGGGTCCGGGTTCGAATCCCGGTAAGGCATGGATGTTGTGTTTGTCTTACGGCACTGGCTCTTTCCCTTCCCTGGAACCAGTGACCCTAAATTAGGGACGGGCGACTGCTTATAGCCTATTGAGTTGCTCACGGTGGTCGTTAAACCTTCAATAAAAAAACAACAAAAAAAAAACCAGGCAGACAGCTTTAAGACCAGATTAGCAGAACATAAAGCTGCAATTAGAAATTTGTCAAACAAAACAGGTTTGGGCAGACATGTTCAAAATACAAGACATAAAGTGCTTTGGGACAAGTTCTGACACATCAACAGCACTTTTTGAATAGAAAATTGTCAGAAGGACTGGGAATTGAGAGAAAAAGAGGTAGAACATTAAGTGATGTGAAAGGTTGGAATTTAGCTAATGAATGGCAACACCTACTATAGGTCCTGAGGAAGGGTAGGGTGCTACCCGAAAATTTGACTGTAAGTAATTTTCCTTTATTCCGGTGTAATACCCATAATTTAGTGAAATTAATAGTGTATAATTTTTTTTTTTTTTTTTGAATTCTTTTTTTTTTTTTTTTTTTTTTTTTTCTCTCTATTTATTAGTAATCTCCATGGATATGGAAGGTCTATGCAGATATTAGTACAAACTTTTTGGATGAGGATAGCTTCTGAATATCTGATTTCATCTTTTTGATGTTAGGTTAGGTGTTTAATATTGGTAAAATCGGGTTCATAATTATTATTATGCAGTATTGAATTAATGCTGTGACTTCTTGCTTTTTATTAAAAAAATTATATGTTGTTCTAGTCTATATTTAAACATTTCAAAAGAACAACATCAAGAAGAGCTTAAAATGATACTGGATCATCAAATGAGACAGATAAGTGTTAATTGAAATACCTAATATGTTTTTCAGTTTTTAAGGACTTTTGACTTTTAAAAAAACCCTATGAAGACAACATTTTGTAAATAAATTTTAGTAACAATCAGCAATTTAAATAATAAGTAATCAAAATATCACCATCTAGTGTCTGATATTCAAAACGGAGTTGAAAAATGTGAAGGATGTTAAAAAATGAATATTGGCATTATGTTCCAAAATAAAATTATTTCCATTGCTGAGAAACAACAGACACAGTGCCTTCTCAGACTTTATTCCATTCTTATGAATTTTATTGCAATTACTGAATTCAGGATTTGGAACAGTTTCTTCGCATCTAGTGAGAATAAAATTCCAAACGCGGCAAAATTTTCTTTTTTTTCTTTCTAAGACTTAACCTATCATTAATAAAAATGATTGCGAAAAATCTCTTGAAAAACTGAAAATGTCTTGGATCGCAATAATTTCAGTGCAAATTTAAAAGTGGAAAAAAATAAAGAATGCAGAAATCAATTTTCATTTGTTTACTTTCAAATTGAAAAAGTATTTTTGCCTTAGCTGAAACAGATTTTCCAGAATTGCAGTTCAAGAATTCATGTAACCATAAGGCCTGTAAAGTAGTAAATCAGATGCAGATCTCATCCCCCCCCCCAAAAAAAAAAAAAAGAAAAAAAAAAAAAAGGCATAAAGCGGCAACCAAAAAATTTTGTAGGTAAACCTCAATTCATAAATGTGCACAATGAATTCCAAGTTTCTATCCCAGACTACTGTTAACATGTTTAGTTAGATTGTGTTGATTATTTAACTACAAATGTGACTGGAAAAAGTGGATTAAGATAGAGAATATCAGCCCAAAGGGACAGGGCTTAAATTTGCAAATCAAAAAAGGGGAAGGGGTGTATCAAAAACAATATTTGATTCATTGAATATTTTCTATGTAGGTCTGAAGCCATCAAAGTGCTAAACAAACTTCACCGTTTTAGTATAACTTGGTTATTTTGTACAAGAATATTGAAGTAAAAGTATGTTTGTGTTTTTTTTTTATTTTGAGTTAACATATGGTCTACCAGTCCAGAATATGGCACCCACTGGGAAATCTCCTGCTATCCAAGTGGCCAAGTTCTCGCCTTGTTATACCTAGGAAATCAGCTAAAAAAGTGAGATTATGAACTGGATATTAATCAAAATCACGAGATGAGCCAAAGTGGGTTGGAGGGGGACATTGACTATGTAATTACCAGGGTGCCCACGCGTCCTTGAAAACCTGGAAAGTCCTGGAATTTAAAAAAATAAATAAAATTCAAGGCCTGAAATGTCCTTGGTTTTTTTTAATTAGCCTGGAAAGTCCTTGAATTTTAAAATCCCACAGCAGAAAAACTTCGATCGAAATTTCTGATCTTTTTCCTTTTGTTATTTTTCACTTTTTTTCTGCAATCCCCCATTGACATCGGAAGTAAAAAAGAGTAAACTTCAAAGCAGCTGCGTCACTGAGAGAAAGGGTGTACTGCGGTCTAACAGGGAGTTAAGTAGGTCAAGATTGCCCCCCCCCACCTACTGCAAGAGGAGTTGAGTGTTTGCTACCCCAGAGCACTTGTTCTGCAACGGGGAACACTATTGTATCGTTTCTTTCATTTTCCTAACGGCAAGGTGGGGATTTCCCCTTCTTGTTTCTAATTTATCTGCATGAAAGCGGGTTCATTCGATGCTGTTGATAGGTGCATTTCACCAGCCCCCTCCCCCATGGTCAAGCAGTTTTAGAAAGGGGTGACCTTGAACGCGCACAGCACGTTTCAAACTGCTCGCAGGGTTAATAAAAAAAAAAGTGCGTAATTTAAAAACTTTATATTGGATCCAAGCGAAATTTGCAGGGTAACCTTATAAGACCAAGTTATGGTTATCTGTCAAAAATTCAGCTCTGTTAAATGAAAATTTGGAAAATTACTTTTTTTTTTGCATTGTTATCATTAGTTAGGGAAGGAGGCAGTTCAGCAGGTGGCCCACGGGACTGCGAATGAAATGGTAGACGTGATTGACAAATTGTGCATGCCAACAGGTCCTGCTTGCTGCTGTTGTTCCATGCGAACAAAAAGTTGAAATTATTTGGTTGTGTTGGTTCATTTTCCGTATTTTGGTTGCACTTTTTTTCTGGCCACAGAGTATTATAATTACTCTTATGTATCTGGCAATAGCATAGGATTACACACAATGCTCATGGCATTACTGAGTAGGAATTCCTTACATTGCTTTTCCGGAAAGTTCTTTGCAATGTGCGTGTAGCGACCGGGGGAAAAAGAAAAAAATATTTGATTTTTGTTGGCTTAAGTGTTTTGCTTTGAGATGTCTCTAGTTGTCATTTAATTGTTAGATATCGGAATTTTCTTGTTTTTGTGTTTGATAAATATCAGTCGAAAGTGCAATTTCAGTGATCTTTGGTTGCACAATCCCAAGTATTCCACGTGGGTTGGTAAGGATTGCGGTAATAAACATGTTGCGAGATGTTTGTTATGCTTAAAGAACATTGATATTTCGTCCATAGGAGAGTCTGCCTTGCGAAGACACATGAAAAGTAAAAAGCACATGACCCGTTCTGAAAACAAAAGTCGAAATTCCACCTTAGATGGACTGTTTGAAAAAGTACCGGCACCAGCATCACAAACACCATCGTCAGCAGGTTGTTTACCCAGAAAAGATCCTACAAAAGCCGAAATATGATGGGCTTTAATGACAACTTATTAATTCCAGCACATGATCTGTATGAATAATGGCTTTAGCCATTATTCGTACATTTCAACTTTTTGTTCGCGTACAGATCATGTGCTGGAATTAATAAGTTGTTTCGATTGATGTTTTCAGACAGTGAAACGGCTCTCAACTTTTCTTGTGGGCAAACAAAATGTTCATATATTTGCTGCTTTGGTTTGGCACCCCATTTTAAATCGCTTTTGTTGCAACAGATTAATGAAAGCAAAGATTTTGTTGTTTCGTTTGATGAGAGTTTAAATAAATACTCTCAACAAAAACAAATGGACATCCATATAAGATTTTGGGACAAGAACAGAGTAACATCACAGTATCTGACTTCTGTGTTTTTAGGTCATGCAAGTGCAGAAATTTTATTAGACAAACTTCAGCAATCTTTGAAGGATTTGCCTTTAAAAAATACAGTTCAGTTTTCTATGGATGGGCCGAATGTAAATTTAAAGCTTTTTTTTATTTCAAGATGATTTATCGGCCAATTCAAATGCAGCTCTCTTAAACACCGGTACCTGTGGATTGCACATAGTGCATAATGCATTGAGACATGCTACTACTGTGAGTGATTGGGAAATAGAAAAAAATATCTTAAGCCTATACAGGTTATTTAAATATTCACCAGCACGGCGTGAGGATTATTTAAATGTGGATAATGCTGTAAAAATGCCACTAAATATTGTTCACACAGGTGGGTTGAAAATTCTCCTGTGTGAACGTGCTATAAAAATTTGGCCCTTTATTTTGAAGTATGAAACTTTGGTAGCCCAGAAAATTGTAAATAATCCTTGCACAGTTTCCTTTAATATTGTCCAAAAATGGGTGAAGAATCCATTGGCACTTGCCAAATTATATTTTTCTCATTCTATTGCAAAGCAACTGAGTCCCTTTTTAAAAAAGTATCAGGCAGATAAGCCAATGTTGCCATTCATGGCTAAAAACTTAGAGAAAATGTTAAGGAATCTGAAGAGTCGCTTTGTTAAAATGGATGTCTTAGACCAAACAAAGAGCATTACGGCACTTCTAAAAATTGATCCAACTGATAATAAAAATTGTTCCACTTATAGGATGATTGATATTGGATTCCAGGCCGAAAAGGAGGTGAAGACTTTGTCATCAAATGTAAGTGAAAAGCAGATAATGGAATTTTGTATGAAATGCAGATCAATTTTGCAAAACCTTGTCAAACAATTGCTCACTAAATGTCCACTGCAGTATGCTCTTGTGCGGCACATGAAGTGTTTAGATCCTAAATTAATGAGTGCTGAGAAGGAATCTTGCTTAAAAAGTTTCAAGATTATTCTAGAAATTCTTGTGGATGCAAATCATCTGCAACCTGTTGTTGTTGACACTATTATGCTGCAGTTAAAGGATTTTATAAATAGTGTTGCAGCAGTAACTTCAGATTTTAAACTTTTTGATAACAATTATGAGGAACTGAGAATAGATGTGTTATTTTATGAACATTTATCCTCAAGTAAAAACTATGATTTGTTGTGGGAAGTAACTGAAAAGCTGCTGTTGCTCTCGCATGGACAGGCATCAGTGGAGAGAGAATTCTCCATTAATAAGGAACTAATAATTGACAATATGAAAGAAAACTCTATTGTTTCACAAAGAATAATATATGACCATCTAAGTAACATTGGTGGCATGGAAAAGGTCGAGTTTTCAAAATTGCTCGGCCACTGCTGTGACATTGTTTTTCTCCTGTTTGTTCCAGGAAGGTAGAAGGCGCTCCACGATTCGAAATTTCGGGCCCGGTCAACAAATTTCATTTTCCGCCGCCCCTGTGTCTTCCACTTATTCAGTACATCCAAAAGAGTTGACTTGGGTATATTTAAACACCTGGTACTCTTATGGGCTGCCCACTAATATAACACCCAACAATCTTTCCTTTCTCAAAGTCAGTTTTCTTCTGCTGCGACATTTTCACTCAACCTCACAGTGTGATATGATCGCGGTCAGCTGCAGACTTGTTTTTATACTGTTTGCAGCTGTACCTCGCATCTTAACAATGCAGTGGATCCGTTGATTTGCTTTTGAAGGGGTGTCCGGTGACTTTTGTCAATATAGTGTATATGTTATTCACTTGAAATTAAGGTGGCTGAGGCTTAACTTGAAAACAGGAGTGGGTTTACCATTGTGCCAACCTGAACCATGTAGTACATGTGACAAAAGCTGTTTCACCTTATCACAGAAACAAAAAACAAAAACAAAAAAAGAAATGAACTAACAAAAAATAGCAATGAAATACCTTTTTGCATATTTACAAGTAAAACTGAGTAGTATAGTACAGTTAATAATAAATTTACATTGCAATAGTGTTAGTACTCTTTTAATTTATTATGGTTATTCCATGTCAAAAATCAACCAATGAAATGGCCATTTTCAACCTAACCCTTTTGATTTTCTTGAAATTTGGTGTGATTGTTAGGCATGTAGACTAATGCATAAATCCCAAATTTTAGCTCTGCCCACTCGCAGGGTTTTAAATTACAGGACCTTGAAAATTAGAAAATAGTGGCCTTCAAACGATATTTGAGTAGTTATATCTCATTACCTAATTGGGATAAAAGGTTGAATTTGTGTCTTTTTATAGTGTTTTATACGAGCCTTTAAGTCATGTGCTGAAAAATAAAAAGACATTAGGTTGATCTTTTCAAAGTCCCAGAAATAACCTTTGACCTTGAATAATAAAAAAAAAATTTATTTAAAAATAAAATGTGGCACTGCTAGACTTTTGTTTACTAGTCCGCCAACTTTCAAGTTAGGACCGCAATGGGATCATTATTTATAAAACATTTAACTGAATTTTAACCTGATATATTTATAAAATGTGAAGTTTATCCACCATATGATGCAATAAGCAATAAATGCATCGTTCCATTGCAGGTATTGTATGCTGAAGGGGGAGACTGTTGGGAGTAAAAATGAAAGAGCCATTTTCACACTAAATTGTGAAAATGAGTTTTTGTGGCAAATAGTATTTTTTTTTTTATGTTCCTTAATAATAAAGGACCAGTTCTGGTTTTTTCAGGTTTTTAGTGAAAACATCCCCCTCCCCTCCCTCAAGGTTTCCCTGATTTTTTTTGGGCACTAAGTTTTTCCCCTTGTGTTGCTACTTTCATGGGGTGACCATACCTGCTAAGTTTTACGGTTTACCCGTAAAATATACGGAAATTCTACTTGTTTTACAGTTATTTTACGGACGACATATTGTTTTTCTTTTTCTGCTTCTATCCTTTTTTAATGAGGGGAAAATAAAGGGATCCAAAGACCACCGCACCTGTATGTCCTCATTTACCTGATCTCAGTTCTGCTTTCCTGAACTGTTTTTACTCGTAGCCTAGCGTGAAAGACTCAGTAAAAACGATGTATGATTAGTGTTGGTGATAACTGCGAAAAGACAAGAGAGAGATAAAAAGAAACGAAAAATATCAGCCTGATGTTAGACTTAATATTGCGTTTTTTTTAAAAGTATGTTAACCTATTGGCACAAAATTATATGGTGAAAACCTCATAAGTTACAATAAAAGGTTACTGGACAATATATTGCTGTAATTTCATAGTCAGAAATGAAATTTCTGTATTTGTAACCTAATGATAGCATACTAATCAGATGATTATGTATCGATTACATTTTAATCACTGTAAGCATGAAGTAATGCCAAATATTTTAATTCATCATCATCATCATTGTCAACCATTATCAATCCACTGCTGGACGAAGGTCTCCCCAAGTTTCCTCCACAACGGTCTGTCTTGTGCCAGTCTCCTCCATGTCACTCCCGCATATTTACGAATTTCATCCACCCATCTCCCATGTGGTCTTTTTCTAATTATAACACATAAAATCAATTAAAATAAACTATCTGCATAATGTACTGACTTTTGATCGATATGCTTGAGAGATTTAATCGCTATGGTCGATATAGGAGTCGTTTGTACATATCGATTAAACATTCTCTGATTTGTTTTTTTTTTTTACAGATTTCAGTTCTTGAAAGTTGGCAGGTCTGGGTGGCATACACAAACCCTGCTATCCCTTCTAAACTGGAGACACCTTGGGGTTTGATAAATAGCTGGTTTAGTTTTAAGTTTGCTTTTATCTTTCATTACCTAATCTGTGTTTACTTTCATTAGTCAAATATAACAGTCAGCTGCAGGAATCTCACACTTCTGGTTTGATTCTGTTACTTGTTACAGGAAGTCTTTAATATGTTATGCTGCAACAGGGGCGCACCAAGGGTATTTGCCGCCCCCTTGTGCGAGAATATTTTTCAATTTTTATTCATTTTTACAGGAAAAAATATAAAGCTTTAGCAACATTATTTTCTATTTCCCTTAAATTAAGATTTTTCATAAAACACAATTGTCTCATATAAAACTGAAGGAAAAAAATCTGTAAAACTCTACTTTAGATTACGCTACGAATAATCTAAGTCAGCTTCCTCTCTCTGTCAATTTGCACAAAAATCTGCTTTTACTGGTAAAAAAAAAGTTTTGTCATGTACAATGATAGACATGTTACAGCTTCCCGATGGCGGTAGGGGGCACACCCACACACACATATTTACAGGGCTGGCTCTAAGCGTCGGCTGTCATATGGAGGGTAGTTGGCCGGTAGACTGCCTTTATTTTGCTTTAGCTTTTTCATATAAATATATACAGTGTATTATGCTTATATGATAATGATATGAAATATACTATTTCATAAATTACATATTATTTGCCTTTTTTTCTTTGTGAATTAATCACGTTTGTTTCATCCGTATTATTACATAAAAGCAAATTCCTAATTGCCATATTTTATAGCAGTTCGCATTTTCTGCCGTTCTTCTAAGTCAGTATATTTAGCCTTTCTATTAGGTGTGCAACTTAATTCTTGGCCCCTAACCGCAAGCGATCATAGAACGTCGGCAAATGCAAATAGCTGTGTGCGATAATGGCTGATTGCAACCCCATCCAACAGCTTTCCAGGCAACCTGTAACCGCTCACAGCTGTAGTGACAGAAGGGACAAAAGTTGACAGTGAAAGCAGTGTCGTTTGAGAAGCAACATTTGAGGCACTGCCTCCTGTTCGCGTTTCAGCTAAAAAAAGTGCAGCGGAAGCCCAGCAAATGATCTGTGCTGCTTTGGGTGAGGCTGCTGTGTCCCACAGTACGTGTAAGAAGTGGTTCCAGTGGTTTAAGCAGGGAAATTTCGATCTCCGTGGTGCAGAACGTCCGGGCCAGCTACAGAAAGTTGACAATGAGGAACTGGAACAGCTGTTGGACACAGATCCCTGTCGCACACAGTCAGAGCTCGCCCAGGAACTCATAGTAACATGGCAAGCCATTTCAAAGCACCTGCAGAAGCTTGGACGGATTCACAAGGAGGGCCGTTGGGTGCCCCACCAACTCGCAGCTGCAAACAAGTCTAGGTGCTACGATGTTGCTGTGTCCTTGCTCTCCAGATTCAAGAAGAAGGATTTCCTCCACAAGATTTTGACCTGTGATGAGAAGTGGATCCTCCGGCACAAATCGTGGGTTTATCCAGGTCAGTACTACCAGTACCGCCAAACCGAATATCCATGCCAGGAAGTTGTTGCTGTGCATATGGTGGGATCTGTGCTGTGTCATACACTATGAGTTGCTCAAACCTGGTGAAACAGTCAATGATGAACGTTATTGTGAGCAACTCATTCATGTGAGTGGCGCAATCGAGGCGAAAAGGCCATACACCGGCAAGGGCAGAAGGTAGGTCCTGTTGCTTCAGGATAATGCGCATCCTCACACCGCAAAAACGACTTTAAACACGATCACCGACCTGGAATGGGAGATTTTGTCCCACCCGACATATTCTCCACACTTCGCCCCATCGGATTATCACCTCTTTTGCTCCCTGCAACATCGCCTGAATGACACGCACTTCACTTCTGTCGAGGAGGTCCACACAAGTATTGATGACTTTATCAACTTGAAACAGCCCTCTTTTTTCTGCAGTATCATTCGGCAGCTCCTTGACTGATGGCACAAATGTATCCAACATGATGGGGATTATTTCCTTGATTAGGTACGTATTCGATTTGTTATAATTTGCTGTCAACGTGTTGTGCCTGTGGCCGAGAATTAAGTTGCACACCTAATATTTTTGAAGTCTGTATCTTTGTGTCGCTTCCTGGACCTGAGACAATATTAGTCACCTTGAGGATGAAAATGTGTCCAAAGAACAATTGTCACTCGCTTCTTGACCAACCTCTTGTTTTGCAAAGCAGGAGACCAGGAGCAGGATGGAACCAACCTTAGGCGCTCTCCCCGTTACCCTACCACTATAGCACAGTATCATTTTCAAAGTGACCAGCATCCGCAATTTAAACTAATTACACCATAAAAGGGAGGACGGTATGACCCGCAGAGGTATGACCGCTCCGATGGGAATATTTGTTTTCAGAGTGAATATTTGTCTTCCTAGGAACGAGTAGGGAATCGGCATGTTTGGTTGGTACAACATGTGATTTAGCAATTCTCATTTTACCCGCATGAGATGAAGAGACTGAATACAGGAAAAATACTCTAATCATTGAGAGGAAAATTGGGATTTCAGTGGGGAAGGAAATACGTTTTTTTTTTTTTTTGTTTTCGAAGGATTTTGAATTATTTGTTTTAACGTAATTGCTAATAAAATCCAGATTGCTAATATAAAAAAAAAAAAGAAACTAAATAAAAATGCGTACACTACAAAATTCTGGTAACTCCTCAATCCTGTTTTTCTTGAGATACCTTCGTACATACATTTGATGGGTTGGTCTTGAGTGTCGCACTAATCAAGGGACTCCAACTTTCCAACTTAATGTTTTAATTGAAAGGAAAAAAAGAAATTTCCTGAGATCTTTAAAGTGTAAAATTAGTATTTGAGAATTTTCTGTGTAAGTTAGTTTGACCCCCCGCCCACTGTATGAAGGAAACGTACCCCATCTTCATTTGTGATGTACATTCCACAGTCGGTTTTTAATATTTCGTTTTCTGTTGCCTGTTCTGAAAGTTTTTGGAAGTATTTTTTTGCTGATGTGTTTTTTGCTGATGAACTTTTTTTTCAGCATTCTCCCTCGAAATACAAACTGGCAATTTGTGCAGGTTTTCAAAGATAATTCCATCAATAATGCTATCACTATGTGGACTGCATGCATCAAGAAAAGTGTGTAGGAGGGTGTGTGTGTGTGTGTGTGTGTAAAAAAACATCTTAATTTCCCCTAAAGGCAGCCAGACCTCCACCTTGCCCACGCATGCACAATATCACGGGCCAGCCCTGCATATTTATATAACCAAAGCAAGATAAGAAGAACTCGTGTATAAGGAAAATTACAAGAGTGGAATACATCATGATCATAATAAAATCCCTGAAATAGCAATGGGCTGGACATATTGCCAGGAGAATGGACCACCGATGGACAACTGAAATTTTAGACTGGATTCCAAGGGACAGGAAAAGACCCAAATGAAGGTCACGTGGGAGGTGGGTGGATGAAATTAGAAAGTATGTGGAGTAACATGGAGGAGACTGGCGCAAGATACACCATTGTGGAAAAAAACTTGGGAAGACCTTCATCCAGCAGAGAATTCATAATGGTTGACAATGATGATGATGTATATAACATTGAACATGTCGGGCATCTCTAACTATTCTAACCAAAAAATCTGATACAATATATCGTGGATTACATCGAAATTGTGCCGCAGTCCTCGTTACCTTTATTTCATCGATCCTATTTTCCCACCTTGTTTTAGTGCATGGTTTTATGGTCAACACTGGAAGCTCCTTTAAAATTTTTCATCTGTAAGGTAATTCAGAAAAGAAAGCGTATACAATGCTGAAAATGTTCACAATCTGTAGGAAAATTTTTTTGTCATTATTCACGACCAGATTTAAAGTATGATCCTCTCAAAGTACATAAAATGCATAAGGGTCTTAAGTCAAAAAATTATGTTTTTTGAAGTCCATTGTGTTTTTTCTTCATATTGGCCCCGTTGTCAAAGTGCGGGCCACGTATATCATGAATGCTGAAATCTTCGAAATTTTTAAAAAAAAAATTAGAAAAAGAATGTTTAATCCTTTTCCTGTGGTATCTGTTACTGAACAAAACAGTAAAAATTTTTCTCCGATTTCAAGATGTTTTCTGTTGAATTATAAAGGAATTATTTTTACAAAAAATAAATGTGGCGCATAGCATTACGATTTGTAACAGTAAAACGTTCTCTTAACTTCTCCAACGTCACTGATATTAATTTATCAACCGAAAAATTTGACTGAGGCGTCCTGCCGCCCGGGCTTCATACCCGTTGAACCCCGCTTAACGCGTCCCTGTGCTGTAACCTGTTATGCTCCTTTTTCTTTTTGTTAACTCTTCTGGTCTTGGAAGGTATTATACCAAAGATATACTGCATGTACATCATCATTCTCAACCATTATCAATCCACTGCTGGACGAAGGTCTCCCCAAGTTTCCTCCACAACGGTCTGTCTTGTGCCAGTCTCCTCCATGTCACTCCCGCATACTTTCGAATTTCATCCACCCATCTCCCATGTGGTCTTCTTCTGGGTCTTTTCCTGTCCCTTGGAATCCAATCTAAATTTTTGGCTGTCCATCAATGGTCTGCCCTTCTGGCAGTATGTTCCGCCCATTGCCATTTCAGGGATTTACCTCTGATCATGATGTCTTTCACTCTTGCCATTTTTCGGATCCACGAGTTCCTCTTCTTATCCCTCCTGGTTACACCAAGCATGCACCTCTCCATGCTACTTTGAGTTGTCTGCAGCCATTTTATGTCTCTTTTAGTTAAGGTCCACGTCTCTGCACCATAATTAAGTAGTTTATTTAAAATAAAAATAGTGCTGGTATTTTTCTGGGAAAAAAAGTTGCTAAATTTTTCTCCCTCTTTAAGTGTTAAAATGTCACAGATTTAAGACCTTTGTTGTAACTCTTTCCAAAAAATAGGGACACCATAATGTGAAAAAGAGCATACTGTACACCCTGTTCCTCAGAGTGGATGGTTAAACTTCCTATTCCTTAAAAAAAAAAAATCTTTGACAAGTTATGAAAAAATCTTTTAAAGACTAAATATGCCTGTGAACTTTGAACTGATAACAGCCAGTTGTGCTCACATGTTGATGAGGCTGATACTATCTTTCATAAGCCAGGGTAGTAAATAGTGAAGGTGAAATAAGTAAGGAAATTTCTGAAAGTGCAATACAAATTTTGAATCTATCTTTACAATTAATTGGTTGAACTCCTGTTAAAAAGAAAAGATGCAAGAACACAAGCATCCATATGCAAATTTGAAAAAAAATTACATGCTTTTTACAGAAAAAAGTTACAGTATGCTAATTTTTTCCTGATGCTGAACTCCCAACATCTGACTTGAAAACAGATAATTATTGCTTAGCTTAAAGGAATCTTAAAGGAATCTTAAAGCTTAAAAGCTGCAACTTTTTACTGTACTACCAAAAAGCTGGAGTTTTCAAAACTTGCGGAGTAAATTTAGTATTTCAAATTACATGGCAAAAAAGGTAAAACCATTTGTAAAGAGAGAGTATTGAGAGGAAATGGGAATTTCATCAACTTCAAATCTAAAGCCAGGAAAGATCAATTCCAATTAGTAGTTCTAATTCTGACTATTATATAGCTCTAATTATTCTACTATTCTCTTTTAGGTGCAATATTTCAAAGTAACTTGTACAAAAATCTAGCAGATAATGCTTACCTTGGCATTCCTTTCTAGCGATGGGAACATTTCACGCACATGTTTTTCGGTCTTTGTTGATGTTATTGTCCTAAAGTCCGTTGTATGCGATGACTGGCTTTACTTCTCACACTTTTCGCTGGGTATACTCATTGGATCTTTGCCTTAGGATTCAAATACATCAATTTTTACCATTCTTTATACTCGAAATTTTCGCCCATACTCTGGGCATCCTCAGGAGCGTGGCGACTTTACCACCGATGTTCGTGGTTAACTTTGCGCTAATGGAGTCCGATACTCCTTGTTGCCATTCGTCGGATATGCTTTCCTGGATATATTTCGTTATCAAGCCGGCTGGCGCCATCTATGCTTCTTTTTTTTTTAATTTTCTTTTCCTTTCCTGGTTTTCTTGTCTTTTTTGCCGGTTTTTCTTTTGTTGTTGTTTTTCTTGTCTTATTAGTTCTTTCCACAGGCCCGATAATGTGCTAGGGTTGTTCTGGTTACATACCCTTGCTTTATTTTTATAGATTAATATTGCTTCTTCCCTCCTCATTTGCCTTTCCAATTTTTTATTCTTTTTTAGCATTTTAATTTCATCGAATTTTGGGAATGTCCGGTTTTCCATGCAGAATTGCACTAAAGCAGTTTTGGCTTCTTTTTTTTGCCAGTTAGATATGTGTTGTTTAAGTCTTTTTTTAATCTGTTTTACGTACTTCCAATGTACGATATTGGGGGTATGTGTGCAATTGGAATTTCGTAGGTTCCTGATTCTTCTAGCATTTTTTCCTCTGTTTTTTTGTTGACAGTCATACTTTTCACGGTGTGCACTGAGCTTCCTAGTTGTAAGTCATATTTAGCACAGTGCCTATTGATTTCTTTACTCACTCCTTCCAAGTATGGGAAAGCTCCGATGTATTTCAATTTTTTATTCCTCATCTTCCTTTGGTTGTGCACTTCTTGGCCTTTTTTACTCTGAGTCATATGCTTTTTACTCTCATGTATCCATTTATTAATTAGCTTGTTTGGGTATCCATACTCTTGTGATATTTTCGAGATAAACTCTAGCTCTTGATTTTTTAGCCTGTTGTTAGATGTGTGTAGGTACGCTCGCCGTATCAAGTTTGCTATGCTGTTTTTCTCATGTATCACTGGATGGTGCGACGGGTATGGTATCAGTACAGGTATGTAAGTTGCTTTTCTGAACACAGAGTATTCAAAACTATTTTTGTTTTTCTTTAGTTGAATGTCCAGGAAGGATAGGTGATTATCCTCTTCAAACTCAATAGTTAGCTCTATGGTGTTGCAGATTTTGCTAAACTGCTGTGCTCGATCTTGTAGCTCGGCTTTGTTAAGTTTAGACTTAAACAACACATATCTAACTGGCAAAAAAGAAGAAGCCAAAACTGCTTTAGTGCAATTCTGCATGGAAAACCAGACATTCCCAAAATTTGATGCAATTAAAATGCTAAAAAAGAATAAAAAATCGGAAAGGCAAATGAGGAGGGAAGAAGCAATATTAATCTATAAAAATAAAGCAAGGGTATGTAACCAGAACGACCCTAGCACATTATCGGGCCTGTGGAAAGAACTAATAAGACAAGAAAAACAACAACAAAAGAAAAACCGGCAAAACAGAGAAGAAAACCAGGATAGGAGAAGAAAATAAAAAAAAAAAACTAAAAAAAAAATAATAAAAAAAAATGTTTTAATGAAGCATAGATGGCGCCAGCCGGGCTTGATAACGAAATATATCCAGGAAAGTATATCCGACGAATGGCAACAAGGAGTATCGGACTCCATTAGCGCGAAGTTAACCACGAACATCGGTGGTAAAATTGCCACGCTCCTGAGGATGCCCAGAGTATGGGTGAAAATTTCGAGTATAAAGAACGGTAAAAATTGATGTGTTTGAATCCTAAGGCAAAGATCCAATGAGTATACCCAGCGAAAAGTGTGAGAAGTAAAGCCAGTCATCGCATACCACAGACTTTAAGACAATAACATCAACAAAGACCGGAAAACACGTGCGTGAAATGTTCCCATCGCTAGAAAGGAACGCCAAGGTAAGCATTATCCGCTAGATTTTTGTACAAGTTGCCAGGAAAGATATTAAAACAGGAGACAGCTGATCTAGTGCTAGACTTTTATTTCCATGATTATGTTTTCAGGCTAACGCCTGGGATAAAATGATTGTTGCAGCAAGAGTAATAGCTGAAAAAACAGATTTACGAAAAAAAAAAAAGGGAAAAAAAGGAAAAAAAAAATCCCAACTGATAGTTAAACAATCTGGATGATATTTACAGGCAGTTTAAGACTGCATCATACCCAGAGGTAAAAATTGGCTTCTCAAAGTTTGTAGGACAGCATCCAAAAAAATTGTATTATTGTTGGAACAAGTGGTACATAGTGTATGTGCATCACAATTCATCAAAATTTTAAAGTCATATTTTTTGGCTGTCAGATGACAAAATTAACTAGTGAAGATAAACTTCCCATTAATAACTATAAAGACTACATTGCAAGAGTTATATATGCAGTCCTTTACTTCCTGCATGCTACTTCAGTAAATGCCAATATTGCTCTTGGATCAGATTTACTGAAAGTTTCATTATTAATTTTGTGGAAAACATTAACATTGATTCTGACATTTGAGCAGTGGTATCTATTAACCAAACACCTTGAAACTGTGACAAAATCAGAAGGAGTTCATTGATTTTTTTCTTTTAAAACTAAAGACACTGCTATGTTATTTCTTTTCTAATATCATTTTTAGTTCAAAAAATGGTAGTTATTAAAGGTTTACTACTTAGCATATGAGGGAGATACCTACTGACTGTTGAATCCTCCTAATTTAAATTGACTGTTTAACCCTAAAACACTCACCTTTCATTACATCATTTTCAGGCCATTTCTGGTGAGAGTATATTTCATTTTAACATTTTATAAATAATTATCACATTATGATCCTAACTTTATGAATAATTATTCCATTGTGATCCCAACTTGAAAGTTGGCACACTAGTAAACAAACTCTAAGGATGCCATGCAATTTTTTTCAAAAATCTAAAATTACATTTTTTTAAAAATACACTAGCATGCAAAAATTAAGGACGAGACAGTTTTTCGAATGTAACGTCATGCAGAAGTGCTCCACATCGACTCAAATCATATCATAAGATCTCCAAGATGTAAGAATATGGGACAAGTGAGCAAAACCGTCCAAACAAGAAATCCAAAGGATACAAAAGCACTTTATTGAAAAGGTAGCTTCGAGCACAACTGGACAGAAGACAGCTAAGTCCATGTGACAGGCGGCTGCTAAGAAAAATCCAGTCTGAAACCGCCGTCTCCGATGAGCAGGCGTGAATGGCACACACCGTACTGGTCGTCGTGCAAATAGGCCACCTTTGTGCAGCCTCCTGATCACGGTAAAACGCAATAACGGACGTCCAGTTATCTGTTGCATGGGCCTTGTGATTTCTCCCGCCGTCTGCCGTCTGTCTCTTCTCACCTGTAGGACAATATACTAGTCATCCGCCGCCGCGGTTGCTCATGGACGACCACTGCTAAACTTTCGGACCGCTGTTCCAGTCATTTGAAATGCTCTCCAAGCTCGTGAAACGATGCTGTGAGCGATCCCAAACTCCTCGGCCACACTAGTCACACTTCGACCTTCTTCCAACTTCCCAATGATGCAACCTTGGGTAAAGTCATCCAGATATCGTTTACTGGATTACCTGTTGGCCATATCACATGGTGGCAGCAACTCGACGTCGTTCAAAGCGATGTACACCATGCAATAGCTTTCACCGAATTGCTGAGCGTACACCGCTCGTTAGCTTTATACCCTTCCGACACTCTCCTCCCCCCTACCATACATGCACATGCCCTACCGTACCGGACGATAGTCTATCTCCTGAGTGGTCTTTCGGTCCATTCTGCCTGCTCGTTCCGCTGTCATGCTAATTTCTCCTCTTCGTCCTTAATTTTTGCACACCAGTGTATTCAAGGTCAAAGGATATTTTTGTGACTTTGTAAAACTAATTTTTATTTTATTTTTCAGCACATGATTTAAAGGCTCATATATAAAATACTATAAAAAGACACAAATTTCAACCTTCTTAGCTTAATTAGGTAATGATATGCAACTACAGTAGTCCTCCCGTAGCTTCGGTCTCACTTTCCACAGTTTCAGCTACCCACGGTCAACTGCGGTCTGAAAATATTAAATGGCATATTCCAGAAATTAAAAATTCATAAGTTTTAATTTGTACACAATTCTGAGTAGCGTGATAAAATCTCGTGCATTGCTCTGTCCCGTCCGCGACATTAATCATCCCTTTGTCCAGCAATATCCATGCTACCCGCCTGTTAGTCACTTAGTAGCCGTCTTGTTTATTAGATCGACTGTCGCAGTATCACAGTTCTTGTGTTCAAGTAACCCTTGTTTTACTTAATAATGTTCCCAAAGCTCAAGAATAGTGATTCTGGCAATTAGGATATGCCAAAGAAAAGCCATAAAGTGCTTTCTTTAAGTTAAAAGGTGAAGGTTCTTCTTGACTTAGTAAGGAAAGAAAAAAATTGTGTGCTGAGTATGCTAAGATCTACGGTCAGAACAAATCTTCTATCCTTGAAATTGTGAAGAAGCAAAAGAAATTTGTGCTAGTTTCACTTCGCATAACTTTTATTGTAGTATATTATTATAATTGTTCTCTTTTATTATTAGTTATTGTTGTTATTCTCTTATTGTGCCTAATTTATAAATTAAACTTTATTGTAGGAGAAAACATTATGTATAGGAGAAAACATAGTATAAGGGTTCATTACCAGGCAATGATTGTTTTTTTTTAGCAGTAGCAACATTTTCTAGTGGCGTAATTTTTTACTAGCAAATTGCATTATCTGCTAACAAAAGCTTATTAACATTATACAAAAGAAACTTGAATATGTTCTCCTCCATTAGTCAATCATGACAAATTTTGGTTTCACACCTGTAACTGTCGCATTGTAATGCTGAAAAGATTACAAATATTTAGATATAACTCACCTTTTCATTGCCTGACAGATTAATTCTAACAATTTAATTTGATTGCAGATATTTAAAAAACAATTTTTTTTATTTAACTTTATTCACAAAATTCAAGAACAACACTATTCAAAATCTTAAGTTATTTTCAGTATGGTTTAAGTCTGGGTTTCGGGTCTTTGAATCATACCACTTTAAAACAACAGGCCTGGGGTCAAACTTGTCTTTGGACATACCTTTTCTTTGACTTTAATACCCATGAGAGCATTCAATGTTTGTAAGTTTAAATAAGTCTGAATTTTTTATTGAGATAGAAGGACATTTGTCACCTTTTAGATAAAGGAAACAAATTCAAGCATAGTGCCTAATTTGTTATGGTTTACCATGGGGTAGAGGCGAGGGGGTGTCCTAGAGTGACCAAATATTTCAGTTTTGGTGATGCCTCCTAGCTTTCACCCAGGAGTGAGTTACAGTTAGTCATTCAACAAGTTCTGGGGAAGGAACGTGCAGCTGTTGATTTTTTCCCAGCACACCACCTAATCTTTTTCCACAGCGCAGACCTTTATTCCACATGCGCAATGCAGTTGGCACTTTACGTTTCACACTAAAACATTCAAAATTTTGCCACTAGCAACTTTTGCTGGAACCACTTTTTATCACTAGCAAAATGCATTTGCTTGCTAACAATTTGCTACTAACTACCGGTTGAATTGCACCCTGTTCAATACTATCTGTGAATTCAGGCATCTAGTGCGAGTCTTGAGAGGTAACCCCTTGTGGATAAGGAGGGGACTATTGTACTCTGAAGCCCGTGATTTTCTAATTTTCAAGGTCATGTAATTTGAAACCCCGTGGGTGGACATAGTGGAAATTTGGGGTTTATGCATAAGTCTGCAGGCATAACAATCACACCAAATTTCAAGGAAATGAAAAAAGGGTCAGGTTTATGAGCCTTGTTGATTTGACACAGAATGAGCCATTATTAAAAATATCAGTTCATTTTGAAACAAGGACAAACAACCGAGAGGAAGACAAGAATCATGGGATAAGGTGAATTCAGTGAGACAGCGAAGTTATGTCTTCCTGGCAAGGTCAAACTTGGAACAAATTTGAGGGCGACAGTGGAAAGCTCAAAATTAGAATGGTTTGCTCCATGAGGCAGATTTCTATAAAATCAAGGCCCCAGGGTAGTAGTGCCAGGTAACAGGGAAAGTGAGCGAACTAGTTGCATAATACATTCCTCAGTGTGCAGCCCCAGTTGGATTGTTTATCTGAATTCTAACCAGAATGCCTGCATTTTCAGAAATTGTCGTAATTTAGATAGGCCAGTGACTGGTTCAAGTGTTCCTGTTGATGATATATATTGCAATATTATTGGGAAAAACTGAATCAATTCAACTTTTCTAAACATTGATGTTATCCTAAGGTTTTACCTGCATATTACTATCAGTAACTTATCTGGAGAATGAAGTTTTTTTCTTTCGAAAACCATCATAATTATTTGAAAACATCTAGTTGTCAGAAAAGAACAAGTACATTTGCAGCTTTATCACTTAATTCAAGCATTGTAGAAACATTGATATTTGATGACTGCCACAAAAAAATTGAGAAAAAAATCTTTTAAGTAATTTTAGTAATTTATGTTTATTTATTTCCTCTTTTTCTCAACCATTCAATCAGTTTTCAATGATCATTTGTAGCAGCACTATATTAAAAAAAAATCCAAAAAGTAGTATTGCTTGTGTTTAAAATTTAAATGCAAGAATTTATGGCAAGTGTTTCACAAGTATATTAAAATCAAGCAATTTCATTTGTAAATTATAAAATCATGCAAATTAAACTTGCAAGAAAACAATATTAAACATTTTTCATTTCAATGTCCAGTTTGCTAAAAATTCCCCAGAGTTTTTTATTTTTATTTTTGCTGATTATTTTTGTGATAAAACATCTCTATATATAATTTAAATATAAAATTCAAATTGGAATTCGTTTCACATTAAAATATGTTTACTTGGGGGTGTCTTATTTTTCTTGACCCAGAGCACTGTATTATTTAAATATGTCTCTGCTTATAAAGGTAAGATTTTTTACCCTGTTTGTTCTGAAAATACATCTAAAAATATCATTCAAGTAATGTTTTTGATGCTAAAGTTTTTTCCAGATTTTTGGATAAAAAATAATGTAGTACAAATTTATAATAATATTTTGCACTTCCATATTTCTTAATGGTTGATGAAGCCATAAATTGAAACAAAAATTGAGAAATTCCATATTTTCATTTTGGATTTTCTTTGCAAACAGCAATATTCTTTTCTACGAATTTATTTATTTATTTGAGTTCTGTGCACAGCAGAGACAAGCAAGGGCTTATTTTTTGAGTCATGTAGTAACTCAAATTTTTGAATCTATTAGATCATTGTTCATATTGGACACCCACCCTGCCTAGGTTCAAACTTGTTTTGCATATCTCTGTCATGTGAGAAATAGGAAAATGGAAAGAAAAGCTTATTGTATTCTTCCCATTTGTATTTTTATCATCAGATAAGAGTATTAGTGCATCACAAATGTCATCTAGAAAAACAACAAAGCAAAAATGGATTCCATAGTTTCACGAAGTTTCATGATATGAAGCAATTTTCAAGATTATTAATTTCAATACATCAAATTGTATCCTTTTATATTTAGTTTTCTCCTCTGATACTTATGAAATGTCAATTATATTACTTCATTTTGATTGCAGAAAAATTGAAAATTTTACTGTGATATAAAATCTGTTCTGCTGAATAAAATACAGAGGTTTCAGTACTGAAATAAAACTGCTAGTGTTCAATGAAATGATTATTAAAATAAAAAAGCTTTCATTCTGATGCATTTTCTATTTCTGAGAAAAATACTGTAGAGAATATAGAGTTAAATAAAAGAATATTCTGTCATAGCTTCTCAAAAACAGAATTGACTATAAAGTTTCCAGATTTCATCTTTATTTTATTTTATCTAGCACTCTACAATCCTTGTCCTTAAAGCAGTGATGTAGTTTTAAATAAAAAAAGTGCCTTAGCATTAAACGGATTAGGAAACCTCAACCCGGGAAGAATACCCTCAAAAAGTTTCCAAAATGACTGTGAAATCTGATTTAATTCAATTATTTAGTGATTTTTATTAAACTTTAATTACTAATTACTTTTATTAGTTTATATTAATATTGCACAATTTGAGCAATTTTAAATAAAAGAAAGAATGTTACGTGGTAGTCATATGCTAAGAATGCTAAATGTTATTTAAATACTGCTGTGCCGTTCTACGCAATTCCAAATATCCATGTGAATAATATGTATTAGTCACATTCAAGAAATACAACTAACACAGTTAAATCGACTGAGTGTGACTAATGCACAGTTTTTCTTAAGATTGTGAGGTGGATGCACTTTTTTTTTTTTATTGGAGGTTTAATGACCACCATGAGCAACTCAATGGGCTATAAGCAGTCGCCCGTCCCTAATTTAGGGTCACTGGTTCCAGGGAAGGGAGAGAGCCAGTGCCGTAAGGCAAACACAACATCCATGCCTCACCGGGATTCGAACCCGAACCCCTTTTGGACGAATGATCAGAGGCCATCGCTTAGACCACTACGCCACCAGGGCGGCAATGCACTTTTATTAGAGCCGATATCGAGCAGTTTAGTAGAAATGCTTTACACCACCGTTGTTTTCTCTCGGGGCAGTGCAATCTTAACCCCTCGGAATATCCACCACCTATTTTAACTGCCATCAAGAGAAAAAGAGTTCACACTGACTTTGTACTCTCGAACCCTTAGGATCCATGATACACCTACTGCATGATCAGACTGTATCGTTTTATCCATACTGTGCTTTTTGTTCGTTGTTTTTTTCTTTACCACCACAAGCAACTTGTAAGGCTATAAGCAGTCGGCCGTCCCTAATTTTGCGCAACTGTTTTTGGGTAAGTGACAGATCCAGAACCATTGGCCAAGCGCATCACCTTTCTGAACTCGAGCCAAGGTCCGGTTAGAACCAATAGTCAGAGGAGAGCGCCTCAGACCACTCGACCGCAGTGGCAGGCATCTCTAGTATTAACATTTGGTTAAGATATGAGTTTGTTTGGGTACAGAACATAGATTTCCCTATTTTTGTATACACGATCATCTACAAATTTCCTTTTCCCAGTTTCTCTTACCGTGTAATCACGAGAAGTGGCATAGCGCCGCTAAGCCTAAAAAAATAGTGCCTTAGCACTGCTAGCCCCTTCTACATCACTGCCTCAAAGTGATTCTCTCCTGGACTCAAATTGACATAGCTATAAACCTCATTTATCTTCAGGACCATCTGCCATAAATTCATCTTCTAATCCCTCAAATGTAACTGGTGACATAATGTTGTGCCATGAATGGTTTCATCATCATGGGTACTGAAACAGATACTTTGTTAGTTTCATCAGTCATGAAATATATTTGTGAATGTTCATTTTCTAATAATGTCTTTACCAATTTGAAGTTTGGATGTAGAAAGGTTGCAATTTTATGTGAACTATTAACTATCATCTAATTGTTCAACCATTTTTTGTCTTTCATTTTCAGTATTACGGTAATATCTGAATCCATTGGAGAAACAACGTGGTGCATGAGAGCAAGTGCAGGTTACCAGTAATAAAAATCACGAAAGTCATGAATTAAGAAAAGAATCATGAAAACGTCATAAATTTTGCTGGGGGTGGGGGTGGGGGTGGGGGTCATAATTTTTTATTTTTAATAATTATTCATTTTTTGGCAACCACATGAGACAAACGTAGTTCCATTTGTGCCTTATGTGGTCAATTTTTCAAGCACCAACCACATAAGAATAAATATGGTTCCATCTAACAGTCCATGTCAAAAATGGACACTTCTGCTTTCCCCTTCAATGCAAACTTTGAAAGTAGAAATCATCTTAACTTAAGAATATATGTACAAAATGTTCATATACAAAATTTTGATATCAATTTGGCAATTTAAATTATGATTCATATGAAGTCATGACATTTTTCAGATATAAATGTTAAAGAAAGGTGTATAAATAAGGTAATCATGTAACACAATGTGAGTATTTTAACTTATTTTAGGCATAGTCAAAGTATGATGAGTTAGATTTTTGTCTTTGCCAGATGTGTAAAAGCACTTTTTCTGTAAAAAAGAAAAAAAAAAAAAGAAAAGGAAAGCAGGGTGTCCTCCTCTTAAATATGTGTGTATGTGTATGCACATACAGCTGCTGCCTTGGGTAGGGATATATGAGGTAGGAACCAAAAGTTTCCGGACTGGGTCCATAGATAGAGTTACAGAGCTGAAGCAAATCCTACTCCAAGATAAGACCGTCTTGCAACGACACACTTCTGCCAGCAGCTGTAGAGTTTGTCGAATCACTTCTGGAACACTCTTTGCAGTGTCCTTCAGTGCAACCAGCAATAAGTTTTTCACTTCTGCGCTTGAAAACCGATGACCCTGAAGTCGACATGTCAACTAAGAGAAGAGGTGGAAGTCAAAGGGGGTGAGGTCAAGTGAGTACAGTGGGTGTGGGAGGACAACAGTTCTTGTTTTGGCTAGAAACTCATAAACGAGGAGTAACCTATGTGCTGTTGCACAACAGCACCCACGATTGATCACCCCACAGTTGAGGCCTCTTCTTGCGGATCGACTCGTGTAGATGTCACATGATGTCCAGATAGAGCTCCTTGTTAGCAGTGTGTCCTTAAGGGATAAATTCAAGATGAACAATACCCTGGATGTTGAAGAAGACCTCTAGCATAATCTTGCCTTTGCTGTGATTTCGGTGGAATTTCTATTTATTTGTATGGAGACGATGGCTATTTCTACATAGATGATGCACACTTAGTCTGTGGGTCGAAGAGTAAACACCATTTTTCAGCCCCCCCCCCATTATGATTCTTTTAAGAAATTGTGGATTTTGGTTGGCAGTGATTACAAGATCGCCCTCCATTTCCGTCTGTATGGCCAACTGATCTTCACTTAACATGCGTGGGACGATGTGTTGCCACACCCAATGCATCTTCAAATCATCTGTTAGTATCATTGACACGTAGTCTCTGATATCCCAGCAGCCTCTGCTGTTTTCTCTATCGTCTGTTGTCTGTTGGCAGGTACAATAGCCGCAACCTTCAAAATGTTTTCACCCGTGCGAGCTGTCTCTGGCCGCACACTTCAATTATCGTCTTTGACCTCCTGTGTGCCGTCCCTGAAACGTTGATGCCAATCGAATGTTTGGGACTGCGACAGGGTGTTTTTGCCATAAACTTGCTTCGACATCTCATAAGTTTCTGTTGGACTTTTGCCCAAACGAACCAAAACTTAATGTGCCGCTCAAAAACACCATTTTTCATTAACCGCTGAACACTGCATAAGCTGCTCACAATACCCGGGTGTACTGCAGTGAGTGTGTGACTCAGATGGACAAAGCCAATTTGCTTATCAGGAGGGATAATGTAATGTAATCCAATAATCAGCATGGGTATGCGATACACTTACTTTGCCATACAGGTGCAGTCCGGGAACTTACGGATTCTTCTCCATATACAATACACTACACTGAAGAGCAATTCAATTAAAAATACCTGTCTAGTAACGTGTAGCCCACCTTTCGCCCTGATGACTGCGGCAATTCGTCTCGGCATGGACTCGACAAGACATCGGAACCATTGGGAAGCCATACGGATCCACAACTCCTGAACAAGCTCCCACAGTTCACGAAGATTTGATGAGGGGGGGGGGGGTCAGAACCTCAAACATCTCTCTTGATGGCATCCCAGATGTGCTCGATGGGATTGAGGTCAGGTGACCTAGCTGGCCAAGGAAGCGAGGTCACGGTGGAGTGTTCATCCAACCATTCGGATACAATTCGGGAGTGATGGTACGGCGCATTGTCTTGTTGCAGGATGAGGTCCCCAGTGGGATGTTGAAGATGCACAAACGGGAGCAAATGGTCGTCCAGGATATCCCGGTAACATTGACCTGTGAGGGACGATGTCACACGTACCAGGGGGTTAAAATGTGCGGTACAGCTGCAAACGGTATAAAAACAAGCCTGAAGCTGACCGCAATCATATCGCACTATGAGGTTGAGTGAAAATGTCACGACAAGAGAGAACTGACTTTGAGAAAGGAAAGATTGTTGGGTATTGTGTTAGTGGGTTGTCCATAAGAGAAACCGAGAGGCATTTAAACACACCCAAATCAACTGTTTTGGATGCACTGAATAAATGGAAGACACATGGCATGCCTGAAGCAGCAAAACATGCTGGCAGACCAAAAAAAATCAGTGATAGAGAATGTCGATGCCTCAGGAGAGTAATTACAGCTAGTTGACGGAGTACTGCACAAGACCTCAGTGTACAGGTGAGTAAAATTGCTAGAACCTCAGTTTGTACACATACCTTTTGTAGAGAACTTCATTCCATGGGTTACTGTGGTAGTGCGGTTGGTCATAAGCCTTTCACCTCTACTCGGAATGCTACTCGTTGTTTAGCATGGTGTAAAGAACATTTATCATGGACCGTAGATCAATGGAAACGGGTCCTATGGACTGATGAATGCAGATACACGATCCATCAGTCTGATGGCCATGTGTGGGTATGGCGGCAGCTGGGGAAACGCTATCTACCATAGTGTACTGTTCCTTCGGCCAAGTTTGGAGCTGGCAGTGTACTCATGTGGGGGTGTTTTTCGTGGTATGGTTCCGGCCCATTGGTTATCGTGGGCAAACCTGTTAACCAGTACGTCTACCTTGATATGCTGGACAATTATGCCTTACCAACTCTGTAGCAATACTATGGAACCGAACCTTGTTGGTACCAGCAGGATAATGCACCGAGCCATAAAGCAAGGACTGTTACGGTGTGGTTTGACGATAATTCCATATCGTGTGTGGACTGGCCAGCACGGAGCCCTGATCGTAATCCCATACAGCACCTATGGGATGAATTAGAGCGCCGCATAAGAAATTTGGAACCAAGGCCTACTACTAAGCAACAGTTAGCGGCAGCATTATGTACTGAATGGAAGCGCATACCTATCGCTGTGTTCCAAAACATTGTTGAAAGCATGTCTTGAAGGGTCAGTGCATGCATTAAGGCCAAAGGTGGACTGACACTGTACTAATGTATGTCAATAAATGCTATGTTGTGTTTCTCTTCTTGGTATCCAGTGACTTTGTCAATATAGTGCATGTACACACACCAAAGAAGCAATACATTATCACCACCTGTCTAATGTGATGTTGGTCTTCCACATGCCACCAAAATTGCTCTTACCAGGTGAGGCATGGACACTACAAAATTTCTGAAAGTGTCTTCTTGTATCTGGTACCAACACATTACCAGCAGACTTGTGTAAGTTAACGTGGCTGAGCTGCTGCAGATTGAATTTTCTGTTCCAACACAAGCTACAGGTACTCCATTGGATTGATATCTGGAGAATTTGGAGGCCGGGGCAATATCTGGAAGTTTTCCTCATGTTCCACAAACCATTTTCGAACAATCCCAGCAGTGTGGCATGACACATTATTCTGCTGAAAGGAAGCACTGCTAGAGTGGAATAAATACCATTGCCATGAAAGCATGTACCTGGTCTGCAATGCTATTTAGGTAGGTGGTAGATATAGTTTCTTGCACATGACTGGAACCACTGTTTTCCAGCAGATCATTGCCCAAAACATTACACTTCCACCACTGGCTTGTTTTCGTCACATGGAGCATCATTGTGCCAACACTTTCCCAGTTAAACGACACGCACACGTACCCTGCCATCCATATATTGCAATAGGAAACAAGATTCATTGGACCAGATAACCTTCTTCCAATCATTCAAGGTCCAGTTTCGATGCTTATATTTTATATTAGGCACTTTAGACAGTGAACCTAGGTTACCATGGGTAGTTGGAGTGGCCTGTAGCTACGCAATCCCGTTTTCAGCAAGGTTCAATGTACCGTGTGTTATGACACATTACTCCTGTCAACAGCATTCAAATTACTGGCCAGTTGCTAAACACATACGTGAGATTCTTCCGCGGATTCACGGAATTCCGTTTTTTGTCATCATTTGGGTTATTCTCGAGATCGATGCAAAACTGAGAGAAAGTTGGGGGCCGTTTTTTTGTTGGGGGGGGGGGGGGTATTTTGTTTTTCAAAACTTTCGAAAACAGAAGTTTAAAGGAGTGAAAATTCTCCCCGTAATCGTGATTTCTTTTTCTCACCATGTTTCTTCTTCGCAGTATTGTTAAATGTAATTTTATTCCATAAATATTTGCATTTCAGTTTGAATAGAAGAAAAATTCCGAAACTGGAAGTTGCCGCAAAAATTTCTCTGTGATATTCAGGCACGAGATTCTTCAGTGGATTCGAAGAATTCCGCCTTTTCCATCGTCATTTCGATGGTTCTTGAGATCGGTGCAGAACTGAATAGAAATTTGGGAGGGATGGGTGGTGGTAGTGATGGTGGTGGGGTTGTTTTCCGACTTTCAAAACTTTCGGAAACAGAAATTAGACGAAGTGAAGGTTTCTTCTGTTAATCCGTTTTTCTTGCGATGTTTCTTCTACCCAGTAGAGTTGTTAAATATAATTTTATTCCATAAATACTTGTCTTGCAGCTTCAAAATGGAGGAAAACTTTCCTAAAACGGAAGTCAGACAGAACGTAGATCTCGCCGGTAATCGTAATTTTTTTTTCTCCACGATGTTACATTTATACTGTGTTGCTATTAAATGTAAAAAATATATATATATATATATTGAATACAGTGATATGCTCCAGCTTAATATTTACCTAATAAATTTTAGTGAACAATTTTGTCTTGCTCACGCTGTTTTGCAGCACATTCTTATTTTCCACCCATGTTGTTAAAAAGTTCAGCTTTTCTTTTCCTTTGTCAGTCTCTTGTATGTAAATAGTATCCCTCATACAGATAACCTTTGCTCACCTCTATCATTGATGAGCCATGATTGAGCCACACCCTGCTGGCCATTCCTGGTTTCTCTCTCTTCAGACCACTTTTTTGAAGGTACTAATCATGGCTGACTGTGAACCCCCATCAGGCCTCGCTGCCTCGGAAATGCTCGGACCCAGTTGTCTGGCCATTACGATTTAGCCTTTGTCAAACTCATTTAAGTCCACTGCCTTTCCCATCTGAAGAACAAGCACAGCACTGATTAACAGAGAGTTGTTATTTATACTGTCTCATGACCTTCATGTATGTAGTTGTTTACCTGCAGTTTTGATTTTGACTGTGAACTTTCATAGAACCTCACAAACTGCATTTTGTAAATGCATGACTGTTATATAAAAATGTGTTCACAAACTCTTTTGAGTGAGAAAATATGTGTGAACACTTAATTAGCACCAACTGAATATTGGGGTGGAGTAGGAAGAAATTACAGCCTAGCCATCCAATTCGGCATTTTCTGTTGCATAACTTACTTTTGCTTGCATAGTTAAATAAAATGAATTAAAAAAAAAAGAAGAGAAATAGTAAATTTACTCTTGAGAAATAATGTGATACAAAAGCCTGTCCAGGCCATTTCTCATTTCTACTGCACAGGCAAGCTATCAAATTTAAGTGAAAAGTAGTTAAGGAATTTATAGTATTTTGGGCAAAATATATTTTGCTAGTGTTTTTTGAATGACATGAGCATCACCTAAAATCCTCTTCAATGGTGGCATAGGTCTGCTCTTACTTTGAGAGTAGTACATAGAATTGAGAGTTTTTCGCATCTTTACTAGGTAATTATGATTTAAATTGGGTGAATTCTAAAATTAATGGTAAAAAAATTGTTTAATTTTCCCATTCTTCTGAAATGAAGCAAAAAGATGTAAGCATAATATTTTTTAAAAAGAAAATATGGAGAATCCTTAAAGCTTCTAGTCTGATTATGAGCATGGTTAATTTAGTTTATTACTTCTATATTTTTGCATGTTTGTTTTTACTTTAATTATCTTTGTGTGTGTGTATGCATGTGTGTGTGTGATTAATTTCCAATTATTCCTATTACAGTTCTCCATTTCGTAACTCCACCTGTAATATTACTGTGTACAGCACTCTCCCCAGTTTTAAATTTGAATAAAGGTTGCAGGTGCTGAGCGGGTACTCGGTGTTTTCCAGTTAATTTGCTTTCGCATGGTTCATTTTTGACACTGTGAATTCCTGTTTGCATGACTGATGCACAAGCACATTTCATGGTCTTTCACCAAAAGACTGTTTTTCTTTTAGAAATATCAGAACTGAATTCTTTACTTCATTACTTTTCACAAATTTCTTCTTCAGTTTTTTTTACTGGATCCAAAGCAGTTATTTTTTGTGTTTCCTTGTCTTCCCTTTAATAGTAAAATCTTTTTTACCTTGACATATTGTAATGTTTTCTTTGATTTCTTCATCTGTGTAAAAAAAATTGTAACTTCATTTCTCACCTATGGCAACAACAGAAGTCCCCATATTCTGGTCAGATGCCAGATTAGTTCTGGAGTTTGGAAATCTTTTGTTCTGCTATAAAAAATTTCATCCACAGCATATACCCTTGCAGTTGATCAGGCCAAGGTTGAATTATTTTACCAATCAGGCTACAATATTAAGCAAAAACAGTGGACAAAAGTAAGGAGTTGGGACACAGTGCCACCTATTGACGCGGGACTCAGAAATTAGCATCGTGGATCTCAATCATTATTTATTAGGTGTACAAATAAGTTTTAAAGCGTTTTGAGACAATGCATCATTTAATTTGAGAGAAAACAACAATACCTTTAAGAATCAAAATATGCGCTGTCATTATCTATCACCTTCCGCCGTTGGTTGGGCAGCTGACGAATTCCAGCCATGAAGAATACTTCATCGTATGACGTGATGAAGTCGTCAACATATTTTTGCCCTTTGTCAGATGTCCGGAACCATACAGCAGACAAACCATGTTGCATCGATCGGAACAAATGATGGTCTGAAGGGGCTATGTCAGGACTATACGCCTGGTGCTCCAAAACTTCCTAGCCAAGCATCAATAACGTTTCCTTGACCTATTTTGCTACATGCGTCCTAGCGTTGTCATGCTGTAATTTCACAGGACACAATCCTTTTTTACCTGTGAATGGACATTTCTGACATTTCCTGATTCAATCGCAGCAATTGTTGCTTGTAGCGATCAGAAGTAACAGTTTGACCCTGTTCCAATAGTTCATAATAGAGCACACCCTTCATATCCCACTAGATGCACAGCAGAACTTTATTGGAGTGAATATTGCATTTTGGTGTTGAAGTCATTGCTTCAGTGGGGTCTACCCAGTGTTTTTGAATTTAGAATTGTCGTACCATATCCACTTTACATCACCCGTAACGGTTTTCCACAGGAAAGATTTTCTGTGTTGTTTATTCAACAGATTCAAACACTTCATGACACGCTCATCCTTGTTCCTCTGGCTCCGGTCATGTGACACCCATTTTTCTTCCTTCTGAACCTCTCCCATTATGCATAAATGATTGGAAATGGTTTGTTGAGTTACCCCTAGCTGTTCAGCTAGTTCCTTTTGCGTTTGAGACAAATCTTCATCCAGCAATGCTTGCATTTCCTCATGTGCAACCTTCTGCGGGCGCCGCTACGTTCTTGATCGCTAACATCAAAATCACCTGCTTTCGTCTAAACCAAAACTCACACATGCTTTTTGATACAATATTATCCCCTAGAACAGAACAGATCGATGCACATGCTTTTGCAGCACTTTTTCCTTGATGAAATTTGTAATGAATGCAGTGTTGAATAAATACAGTATCTCTTGCCATCTTTCACCTACCAATGTGCAAGTGCGTTTGACTGTTGGACGAACTTCTGTGTCACATTTTATACTCTGGACTAGTTATGGTCACATGACAACAACACAGGGAAATGTCGGATATGTAAATTAGCAGTATACGTCAGACAAGAAGCACTTTAAAACTTATTTGTACACATAATACATCCTTGGAACTGATGGATTTTATTTACATTCTAAACTCGTTGCATTTGGGTAAGGGAATTTTTCTATGGGAATTGATGTACCATATTTTTTGGTGTTTAAGACAAGACAAGTCTTTTTTTCTTCAGAAATCTGGGTTTCAATTTATACGCCACATCGACTTATTTAACAGTATTGAAATTTCTAAATGAGTAAAAAGAAATATTGTGTCTTAAATTCAGTTGTGAACCAAGCCAAACACCTCGAAAGGCAATATTACGTTCTTAAAAAAACATTCCAAAAGTGTACATAATGTGTATTCCATTCACTAAGAACTTATTTGAAAGCTGCTGAAATGGATAATTCTGTTTAACAGAAACCTTGAAATTGCTGTGACTGATTTGGAGTGGCAGTTGTGGTATGTTAATTGTGCAACCCCTCCAAGACCACATGGGTGGCATTGACCTCTGGTTTTGCAAAGCCACCAGAACTACAATGGGTGCACCTCACTTATCTCACAATGATTAAACCTCTAAAACATATTGCTGCCATGCAATAGACTGGCTGGTGACAATTATGCCAACAGCTGGCGATGCATGCCCTTTAAGAATAGCAATTATCAGCTGCTAGGTTAGGCAGTATTTTTTTGATCTGCCAATGTCTCAATTGTATTTCTCAACTGAATTAAAATCAACTATTGCTTCCATTTGCTTATCTTAATTTATTTTGTGTTTCTGATTGAAACCAAAAACTCTTTTCGTTTCTGATTTCAACAGGATTCTGTGAGAGAGCAGTGAACCATAACTATCGCTGCGAGTATCGCCCTGATTTTGCACACATGTGTGACCTTGGTTTTCTTCACCTTTGTGCAGCAGCTTCTCCGACTGTTTGGTTGGACAGGAGGAATACAGTAGCATCAGTTTGTAAGAAAAAAATTAACTTACGAAATTCACCTTTTTTCAAAAGAAAAAAGAGAATGAAGTTATAACTTTTTCCTTTTAATATTTGCTGAAACATTAAAAATATATGACGTAGTTACAGATTTCAGAGCACTAACTGTATTTGTCCTAGCATTGTCTTGTACTCAGGATCGACTCATGTATGAATCAAGATTAAAATTGAGAAATTTAGTCCATTCGACTTATACTCCTGATCAATTTAAACCAAAAAATGCGGTAATTTATATGTAAATCTTTGCCCACGTTCAGTAGGTCAGAAAATTATTACATAATTTGCATACTAAAACATGGGAACTGGCTACTTTTTCTACAAAATACCGCATGGTTAGCTAAGCCTAACATGGCTACTGATGAAATAATACATAATAACATGAGTCTAAATCAGTTGTAAAGTCATTCCTGACTGTATGAGTATTTACAAAATTAACTAATAATTTTACATTATCCAAGTATGTTACACTCGTCATTTTCCTTTCTGTACTATTATTGGGTTGGTGCGCAGGGCCTGATTTACACCTAGGCACGCAAGACACATGCCTAGGGCCCTCAAATTGAAAGGGCCCCAAAATCTTGGTTAAAAAACAAAAAAACTTTCCCTTTTTCAAAATATTTATACATTGGTAGATGTGATGTGGAGTAACTATATATAAATCGCTGGCAAAACACAAGCAAGTACTATAAATTGTCAGTATGTGTATGTTTGTAATTATGGCTTACTAAGATCAACTATATACTTCAATTTCAAATACTGCATGGTTCTGAAGCAATTTTTAAACATTTTGACATTTTAGCTCCCAAAAGTTATATTTGAAAAATCTTTGGACTTAATACGGGCAGGGTTTGAATCCCCCAAACCTCTCTCTTAGATACACACCTGGCAAAAAATCCAATGTCCAATTGAATTTATCCGTCATATAGCTTTGTCACACACAACTGTTTCATCGATGAAGGTTCAAGTCTTTTCAGATGCAAATCAGTAGGACAGCATAAAAATCTAGGAGAAAACAATATTTTTACCGGGTATTACCGTAATTTAATGTCAGTCTTATAAATGTATTGTGTTTATTAAATTATTACGCTGGATTGTAATACAGTCGCCCAAAATGGTCACACTACCTACTCGACTTCGTAAAGTAAATGTCGAGTGGAGAGAGCCTCGTTTTGGGTTGTGCCTAGGGCCCAATTCTGTGTAAATCGGGCCCTGTTGGTGCGAATGAAATGTACGGCAAGGACCAGCACATGTGAACAGTGAGAATGGAAAAGTAGGACAACTTACCTAAGCAAAATAATCCCCCTTGGCATCGACACATAATTGCCATCTGTCCGGCAAGGCCATGATCCCGGAACGAAAAAAGTCTTGTGGCTGGAACCCGCAGAAGTCATCAGCTGAACGTTGAACCTTGTTGTCCGTCGTGAACTGTTTTTCAGATGAAGTGATCCAGGCGATGCAACAGATGATAGTCTGTTGGAGATGTCTGGGGAATATGCAGGATGAGGCAATGCTTCATAGCTCAACGTCATTCATTGTGAGGCATGAGGGGCGAGCATTGCCCTGGAGCAAAAGAACACCATGTCTGTTGACCAAAGCCGGTTGTTTCTGCAGCAATTTCCAGTGCATCTGGTGTAATTCAGCACAATAATGTTCTGCAGTGATGGTTTGGCCTCTTCCCAAGAAACTTCGATGATTTATCCTGGCTGTAGACCCACCAGACAAGGAGCATCATCTTCTTGGTGTGTAGGGGTGGTTTAGGATGCCGTCCAGCAGGCTGTGCCTTCCTTAACCATTGTGCAGATCGTTTCTGATTATCATAAAAGACCCACTTCTCGTCGCAGGTGACAATTCGATGCAGTAGAGGCTCCTGTTTATTCCTGGCAAGCAGCGACATGCAGACTTCCAAACGCCTAGTCTTGGCAGTTGTCAACTCATGCGGCGGCCACATATCCAGTTTTTTTACCTTACCCAGCACAGCCAGATGCCGAACCTGAACAACTGTCGTGTGGTGAACACCTACCTGTGCCGCTCTGTCACGACACGTTTTTTTGGGGTCCGCTTCAACCACACGTAACAGAACATCATGAGAAACAGCAACAGGTTGGTGACCATGTGCTTCGTTTTGCAGGTCCGTATCTCCGCTTTGAAATTTCACAAACCATCGCCGAATGGTTCGTTCGTTGGCTGTATTCTCCCCAAACGCTTTGTTAATGTTTTAAGCAGCAATTCCTGCAGAATGGCCCAGTTTAAATTCATACAGGAAGATGACTCTCAAATCCAGCATCTGCACATTTCCTTTGCAGGCAACGTTACGTCCAAATAAACCACGCCTGAACCTTGTTCTTCACACACCTGCTAGCTGTTTATAGTAACTCTGTGACGAAATACCCGAAACACCTGTGGGTGGTTCCATTCCACTGTGGTGGGGGCCTGTCTCCACTGCTCGTTCGCTCCGGACATTTCATTTGCACCAACCCAATATTAGTCATTTTTAGCATCACTGTTTTTTGTAGGAGGCAATTTATATATTATGTGGATAGCCTGTAAATACAGAGTAATTCAAAATGATTGCCCCTATTACAAATGACAATACCTGGTTTATGAACTTAGATACAGAGGTCACATTGTTGCACAATAAAGAAGGAAGTTCAGAATTTTGTTTCCGTACCTTACAAATGTTCTATGTGACTCCCCTGGGTCACGCGGACGATGTCTAAATGGTAATCCATTTCACGCCCTACATTATGAAGCATGTCCACAGTCACTGATGCCAATGCAAGCTGAATGCGCATCTTTTAATTCTTGCAGTGTGTCTGGCAAAGGTGGCAAATACACATGGCCTTTGACATACACCCCACAAAAAGTAGTCACAAGGCGTATGGTCCGGAGACCTGTAACAGACTTTTCAAACTCCAGCACGCAAAAGACCTTTTCTGCTGCGGTCGCCATTTTTTCTCACTGGCTTTGGCGCACGGGCAGCTCACTTTCCTACGTCACCATAGCAACAGAGCAGTAGGTTCCAATAAAATTTTTAACTTCCTTCTTTCTTGTGTGGGGATATCAGCTGTCTATTTATCTTCATATACACGTTATTGTCATTTGTAATCGTGGCAATCATTTTGAATTACCCTGTATATATAGATGGTGCAGTGTATCCTCTTCATCTGCATGTACTTCATGTTAGGTTCATAATTATGAGAATGAAAATGCTTACCACAAATAACACTTGATGGTGACCTGTCCTTTGGTTGAAAATCCTGCCAAGGTATTACTTTGAACCACAGTTACTTCAGGTTCTGATCTGATCAGAACTAATTAAATGGTATTCCCATATTTGTTTTCTTAGAAGATGTGAACATTGGCAAACAGCAATTTACCATTGTAGGATTTTTTTAACAAACACAATTCAACAGTTCAAATAATGCTGAAACTATAGCTTATATCTTGGGACACAGTGCCATCTAAGCAGAAATCGTCTCTTAATCCCAACTTACCAATCTCCAAAAGTCTATTATCTTGATCAGGCTTTAAAGTTAAACCATTGGTGCTTCCACTAAAGGATTGTTTTTGCTTTCCATTTTGTCTCCTTTATCTGGCTTTAAGTTTTTGCTGAGACTAAAAAGCTACATCACATATATCTTGCTCACTTATTTTGGAACTTTCTGCACATTTGTGATGTTCTTGTTTATAATGTATCAGAACTTTTGTGTGTTTTAAACCTTTTTTTCTGTATTTTTCCGATTTCTTTTAAGACCAGCAATTTCTAAACCTTTTCACCTCTGTATATGTATAATCTTGTTCTGTATTGTAATAATCTTCAGCTGTCATACTTCTTACCTAGTGGTATCCAACACTGATGGTATACTATTGGTCTTCCTGTTCTCAGTGTTCATGGGGATTTCACAAGAAAAATACAAGTGTGGTGCATAGGTACTATTAAAAGTATGTGTGGAATTACTCTTATTTTGTCTTTCTTGCTTAAAGTTAAGACTTGAAAGCCAACTGTGTGCAACTCATTTTTTTATCTGTGCAGATTTTCCTCTTTGCTAGCTGATAAATGTATTAAACCTGCTTCTCTGCCATGACAGAAACCTAGGAAATTTAGCTTTGTCATTAGATGTCGGAAACTTATAATGATGAAGTATCAGTTCGACATTGCCGTTGAGCTTTCTTAGTTTTAATCTGAAAAATATGCTGTTAGCAGATCAAAAGTAATCAATTCTTCAAACACATTTTAGTATTGAACTTTATTACATGGTTATAATCATTATTGTACATATTTGTCAACTATATAGTTGTTATATTGTGTACTGTTTCTCACATTATCTGAACATTATAGTGCTCGTGGGAAACATTCTCTCTTTGTCTAACATAGGGCCAATATTGTTGAATGCAACCTGACATCATAAAATTAAGGTAAAAAGTATTATATGAATGAAAACAATTACTCACGTTCTGTTTTCATGGAGTATTCAGGAACAGTAAGAATTATTCTGTGATATTCCAAGATTTCTTGAATTCGTCGATATCACTTCAAGCAGTCGCTTTGTGATGATTTTAGGCTTGTCTAGTTTCAATAGTTGGGCAACTCTTCTTCTTATTGTCTTGTGATTCCAATGTTGCAGTGTCTGAAACAAAGAACTATTGAATGGTTTAACCTTCAATTTGAAGGGTTAATCAATTTGGTAAAATATTTAGTCCTAAAGCATTCGTAGACTTTGTTTTCACTTGATACGGTAAAAAAATTGATAAGCCAGTATTCCATTTCAGGGAGTTGTACTTCTAAAAATGAACTTTAAAAACTTAAAAATATTGAACAATCAAACCTTTAAGTTGAAGGGAAGTCGATCAATACGAAATACTTTGTCTTGACAATAGTTTGAAACACTGTTTCCCGCTGCACAAATATTCCCAAATTAGTTTCGACTATAATTTTCGTAGTCATCTTCTGTGGGCTAAACGATATGTTTCTCATCGCACTTGTTGTACATCGGCCTACTATCTCACAATCAGCAGGATGACCCAAAAGTTCCACGTCAACCGAATTTTTCTGCGCCTTCAGGTTTTAGTTTTATTGCGCATTCTACGTCACGCACGTACGAGTTCTTGATTGGAACATCTGACTTTACTCCCCGATTTTAAATTATCTGGTGTCGCCATCTTTCGTACGTCAATTGACTCTGTATTTGTCTTGTTCTTACATCTTTTTTTTTTTTTTTGGCTGTTTTTTGTTCTTTCCTCTTTTCTTGTTCAATGAGATATCTCCATGCATATGGAAGGTTCATTGTAATTACAATTTCTTTCTCTAGTTTTTTCGATCATAACTGCTTCTGATGTTAAAATTTGGGCCTTAGTTTTATGTGATGTTATTAATTTAGCTTCTGGCCAATCTGGGATTGCCTTATTTTCAATACAATGCATATGAGCAAAAAATACCAAAAACTGAAACCTTGGTTCCTTACATTGAAGATGTTATCAAAAAATTACCAAAAGAAAGACAAAATCTAACAAGATTTAAAATAGTTAAAACAATCAATAACAAAGAAAAAGAGGTACAACAACCTGCCATTAAATATGAAAGACTTGAATTAATCAAACTGAGAAACAACCCTACAATTGAATGTGTAAGCGCTGATAAGGCCAAACAAATAATCATATTGGACAAAGAAGAATATAATCAAAAAATGAAAAAAGCCATAGCAGAGTTGGATGTTGAAGAAACTAACAAAGATCCTATTGATAGTATTATTAGAAATATGGCTAACATGAAAAACCACAGCAATTTGCCATACAATATAAGAAATAAAGCTATTCCACCTGTTGGAGCATCTATTCCATGTATTTTCAGCAAGATCAAGACGCATAAAGATGATGAACCTTTGCGCCCAATAGTGAATAAAACTATCGCACCAACTATTCATCTTGAAAAAGAACTATTTAAACACCTTAATCAATATTATAACCAACATGAGTTTACTATCAACAATTCTGTTGAAGTTATTGAAAATATCAAGAAAATTAAATCAACTGAATTTATTATGATTAGTTTGGACGTTGTATCTCTTTACCCAAATACTCCTGTTAATGAATCAATTAACCTTTTGGATAAAAAATTAAGAGATCAAGAAGTCCCTGACTCTAAAAGGATCAGTATTGTCCAGGCTATTAAACTTATTACTGACAATAATTATTTCACGTACGATAAAAAAATATATAGACAAAAACAAAGTGCACCAATGGGATCTCCAATTTCTGGTCTTCTTGCTGAAATGATATTACAAGACATTGAAAATAAATTAGTTAAACCACTCAATGAAAATAAACTACTAATATATTTGAGATACATCGATGATATCCTCGTCTTCTGGCAGCAATCTGAAAAAGACCTTGAAGAATTCAAACAAAAATACAATAACTTTTATCCATCAATACAGGTTACAATTGAAAGTGAAATAAATAGACAACTACATTTTCTAGACATATCTTTATTGAGAAACAACAATAAGATTGAATATACAGTCTATCGAAAACCAACATTTATTCCGGCAATTATCCCGGTTGATTCCAACCACCCATGGAAATGCAAAAGATCTGCACTACAATTTTATTTTAGAGAGCTATAACCCACGAAAGCAATAAATTAAACGAGAATACATAAATCAATTGGATAAATGAAACCACAAAAAATTTGGGTACTGAAAAAAGATAATTGAGGAAATACTTAAAGATATAAAGAAATCTTTAAATAACACTAATATTAAACCTAAGATGGATTTAAAATTTGGAGGTAAATTCCCTTACATTCTTCCGCTTGTGAATATTCTAAAGAAAGAATGCGCAAAGGAAAATTTGATACTTACGGAAACAGTTATTGATAATGAAACCTTATTGACAACAAGCAATGAAAAAAGATCGATTCTTGAAAGAGCGGGAGTATACTGCATTCCAACAAGGAGCTCTACAGATACAGAGAGAATTGATGAAATGAATAAAATATACATTGGAAGTACCAAAAGAAGATTTAAAACAAGACTGGGAGAACACATATCTAATTCTAATAAAAAAGTTAATAAAACATCTTTATTCCAATATTGTATTGAAAATAAGGCAATCCCAGATTGGCCAGAAGCTAAATTAATAACATCACATAAAATTAAGGCCCAAATTTTTACATCAGAAGCAGTTATGATCGTAAAAACTAGAGAAAGAAATTGTAATTACAATGAACCAATGAACCTTCCATATGCATGGAGATATCTCATTGAACAAGAAAAGAGGAAAGAACAAAAAAAAAAAAAACAGCCAAAATAAAAGATATAAGAACAAGACAAATACAGAGTCAATTGACGTACGAAAGATGGCGACACCAGATAATTTGAAATCGGGGAGCAAAGTCAGACGTTCCAATCAAGAACTTGTACGTGCATGACATAGAATGCACAATAAAACTACAATCTGAATGCGCAGAAAAATTCGGTTGACGTGGAACTTTTGGGTCATCCTGCTGATTGTGAGATAGTAGGCCGATGTACAACAAAAGCGATGAGAAACACATCGTTTAGCCCACAGAAGATGACTACAAAAATTATAGTCTAAACTAGTTTGTAAATGTTTGTGCAGCGGGAAACGATGTTTCAAACTATTGTCAAGACAAAATATTTCGTACTTGATCGACTTCCCTTCAACTTAAAAGTTTGATTGTTCAATATTTTAAAGTTTTTAAAGGTCATTTTTAGAAGGAACAACTCACTGAAATGGAATACCGGCTTATCAATTTTTTAACGTATCAAGTGAAAACAAAGTCTAGGAATGCTTTACAACTGAATATTTTACCAAATTGATAACCCTTCAAATTGAAGGTTAGACCATTCAATAGTTCATTATTGTTTTAAACATTTCAACATTGAAATTACAAGACAATAGGAAGAAGGGTTGCCCAACTATTGAAACTAGATAAGCCTAAAATCGTCATGAAGTGACTGCTTGAAGTGATATCGACGAATTCAAGAAATCTTGGAATATCACAGAATAATGCTCAATGTTCCTGAATACTCCAGGAAAACAGAACGTGAGTAATTGTTTTCATTCATATAATATTTTTTACCTTAATTTTATAATATCAGGTTGCATTCAACAATATTGGCCCTATGTTAGACAAAGAAAGAATGTTTCCCTGCATGCACTATAACGTTCAGATAAGTGAGAAACAGTACACAATATAACAACTATATAGTTGACAAATATGTACAATAAAAATCAAAAGTATCTTGTTGAATGGTCCGAATGGTGTGTTTTCTTTTGTTTTGTTTTTTTCTGTTTCAGTTAAATGTGCTATATATAATGGCACATTATGAAATTATATATTTCTAAAGTTAAATATGTTTATTTACTATTTTTTTATGTTGATGAAACTTTTTTATATAGATCAAAAATGATACAGATCCACAGGTGAAAGACTTGCCTGGTGATTCAAATTTAAAGACACGGAAGGTACTTTTACACAATATTATTTCATTTTGTTGAATTAAAAAGTTTTCTTTCTTTTCTTTTTTTCTGTTTGATTCAGTCAATTGTAGTGGTTGTGCAAAACTAGAAGCTTATTGGATCATTTTTGTACATTATTCGTTTGAACTAAAATGGTTTAAACTGAAATTTTAAATAAGTTCTAGCTAATAAGGGGTAAGATTTTATTCATAACTGCAAAATTTTGTTTCATACTTCAAAATAATAATAGAAGGGGCCAAAATAAATAAAAATGCATGGGGCTTTTATTGGAGGAATTGACATGTATGATGTTGGAGGGGAAATTATTTATTTTATAATGTAAAATATTTTGAGGTGGAGGTTTTATAAGTAACCCAATAATAATGAAGCCTGGTTATATTTTTTACTCTTTAAGCTAATGCACCTTACAAGTCAGTTCTAGGTTTTGAACTCATATTATTATTTGCTGATGATTTGTGCTGTACTTGATCAGAACTGAAGTTGAAATTATTACTTAAAATTGCAGTTAAGGATTTCTAGGAATTCCCTTATATTGTCAAAGTTTTGGATTTCACTACTGACTCAAGAGAGTAGATGATGTGCCATTCAAGTGATCATGTTCACCCATATTAGTGGTTAATTGTGACTCCTTCTCCTCTTCAGATTTCTACACCTTCCAGCAGCTATCTTTACAAAGAAAGTTGGAGGGATTTGTGAAATTGAAAGGAGAAGAGGATCTACAATTAATGACTAAAAAGGCTGAATATTACCATTCAAGTGGCAACACCTGCTTCCTTTGTGAAGGAAGCTGGAAGAAGATTTAGAAATCGAGAGAAGAGGAGCTCCATAATTAATGGCCAAAAAAGCTGAACATTACCACTAGAGTGGCTACTACCATCTTGTTCATTCTGATGTTAGGTTGGAGTACAACCTGAAAATTTGACAAATAATGTTGTGTATGGTAATCCCTAGCAAGTTATGTAATTTTACTTCAATGTAAGTAATAATTACTATCACGGACTTTCTGAAGTTGAATGTTCTCTCTGTTGATAAAGTTGGGTGTGGTGAATGTTGAGATGTCACACTGTGCATATGATTATTTGTTTAATGAAAAAAACAGCAGTACAATCTAACCAGAATTTTAAAATGTTGAATGAAGACTGTTCAAAAGTAGTCTGTATATGATGTAAGTTGCTGATTATTTATTCAGAAAATACCTTACCTGATAGAACTGTTTCAGGAGCTGTGATGTGGTGAGAATGAATAAACTACTAAATTGTTGTAAATGAATTTATGGCACTTCTATTCATAGTGTACTTGTGGAATTAACTTTTTTACAGGTCTGATTATTATGTAAGTAAACTAGAAGCAAAAATCCTGGTACAACTCTCAATATTTGCCCTTTATGTAAGAAGATACATGGATGATGTCCTGTTTTGTTGTAGATAATGTGGACCAATCTCTACCCTCTCAGATACTGGCAGAATTTAACTTGCTAGAAAATTCCTTGCAGTACACCCTGGAACTGGAAAAAGACAATGGCATCAATTTCCTTGATTTAACCTTGACCTCAAGAAAGGGGAGAATCTTCATTCAGCTTTTTAGAAAACCCACTAACATATATTCAACTTAATATAGTCAGGGTGGAATCTTTTAGACTTCTGCTCATTCCACCCTGACTATATTAAGTCGAATACGGCAAGACAATTTTTGGAAAAAATTGAAGTCCTAGTCTCTTCAGATGCTTAAAAAGATCTTCACAGAGAAGAATTAAAATAAATATTGGCAGAAAACAATTACCCCTCCCCATATATTGAGAAATTATTTAGGCAAGTGCCAAAAAAGAAGCCGGAAATAAACAACTTCAAATTCACCAGCAAAATTATGTAACTACAAGGGACTTTTCGAAAAACTGAAGAGGATTGGAGCAAAACATAATATCAGGCTTGCTCCAGATCTAACTAACAAATTAAAGAAATTCCTGCCAGCTTTAAAGTAGAAAGAAGTGGACATCCAATTGCAAGAAGGAGTAATATATTGCATCAACTGTAACTGCGGACTCAGCTATATAGGATAAACAGGGAGAAGTATTAAAGTCCGAATGAAAGACCACCAAGCAGCTATTAGAAACATTAGTAACAAAACGGGGCTAGACAGACATATACAATCAAGTGGACACTCCATAAATTGGGACTCAGTAAGAATAATTGCCCACCAGTCAAACTTAGTAAAGAGGAAACTAGAAAAAGGGATCAAAATAGCAAGAAGAAGAAGTACCACAATTAACGATAATTGCGGTTGGACACTTCCGACTGAGTGACAGCAACTACTCCAGTGACACGTAGTCCTGATGACGAACTAGGCTTTAGTTCGAAAATTTGACCACCAACTTTTTTTAATAATAACCTCTATAAGACCCATAAAAAAGTTAATTCCACAGTATACTAAATTGTTTTCTGAGAGGAGATATTCAGAAGACCATTTCCCAGTAATTGTTACTTGCTGTGTCATTGCAGGTCCACAAAAATTGTGCAACATTTTGTTAACCTGGTTTCTCCTTTGATATAAATAGTGGAGATACCACATTTTAAGTATGTAACAATAGGATTGATGGTAAAATGTGCTGGGAAAAATGTTATAAGCACATTAAAATTAGTCTTTAATTTTTGTATTCCAAAATGCTCATGGTTTACTCTCAGAATGTATCATGGACAACTATGAAAAAACTCAAAAGATCTGCTACAGAAATCACACCCACAATTCTATTTTACTCTACTTGGTAGAAATTAACTCAGTAGTAAAAGTAAATATACATAATATCTAAGGTATTATTTACCTGATATTGGCAAAGTATTTCGCACGTTGTTGCTCCGTGAGGCACGTGCTCCCAGGTCGAGAGAGGTCAATTATTTTACGGGTTTTTTGGTTAGTTAAAATTGTTTTATAAATAAAACAATTAGGTTATATTATTATCAGTTCAACATTCATTCATTCGCACAATCAAACGTTTTAAATTTACTATTAATTAAAAGATTGTATTAGAAAAAGTTATACTCATCGGGTCGGGAGATGTCTCTCAAGAGGCTCTTCGTCACGTTGTCACGGCGAGCGCTTTCGACACTTCTTGAGTGCTATCGTCGGACCTTCTACTACCTACATGAGGGTTTCTCGTGTGTGTACAGCCGCTGGAGTTGCATATCGGGAAACGAAGGGAAAGTTTTGTGGCCTGTATGTGTTAGGTGATTGTTTCTCATGTGTCGCCATCTATTGGATGAGTTGGTAGGTAGGCTATATCAGTCGTAAGTACAATCCCCCCACCCCCTTTTTAGTGTAGATATTTTTGAGCAAAAACATCACACTAAAAGGGGGAAATGTAGCCGCTGGAGTTGCATGTCGGGAAACGAAGGGAAAGTTTTGCAGCCTGCATGTGTTAGGTGATTGTTTCTCATGTGTCGCCATCTATTGGATGAGTTGATAGGTAGGCTATATCAGTCGTAAGTACAATTTTTATTTATATTTTTCCCTTTTTAGTGTGATATTTTTGCTCAAAAATATCTGCTCAAAAATATCTACACTAAAAAGTAGGAAAAAAAAAATTGTTCTTACGACTGATATAGATAGCCTACCTACCAACTCATCCAATAGATAGCGACACATGAGAAACATTCACCTAACACATACAGGCCACAAAACTTTCCCTTTGTTTCCCGACATGCAACTCCAGTGGCTACACACACACACACACGAGAAACCCTCATGTAGGTAGTAGAAGGCCTGACGATGGCACTCAAGAAGTGCCAAAAGCGCTTGCCGTAACAAGGTGACGAAGAGCCTCTTGAGAGACGTCTCCCGACCCGATGAGTATAACCTTTTTCTAATACAATCTTTTAATTAATAGTAAATTTTAAACATTTGATTGTGTGAATGAATGAATGTTGAACTGATAATAAGATAACCTAACTGTTTTATTTATAAAAAATATTTAACTAACCAAAAAACTCGTAACATAATTGACCTCTCTCAAGCTGGGAGCACGTGCCTCACAGAGCAGTAACGTGTGAAATACTTTGCCAATATCAGGTAAATAATACCTTAGATATTATGTATATTTAATCTAAAGCACGTTTATAACGTAAGACATCTCTTAAGGTTGTCTCATGAATTACATATTTAGTAATTCAGTAGTAAAAGATTGAATTTATGAAACTAATTTCAACAGCATCAGTTCAAAAGTGGCCACTGTTTTTATTTGGTTTTCCCCAATGTCTCTCAGAAAAATTCAGCTGATATTTTTTAAAGTAAGAATGTATGTTCTCTAGTAAGTTAAAAAGTACACTGTGTTTAACCTACAGTACTTTGAGATAATAACTACACTCTCTTCCAAATTTTTTACTCATGTTTCAGATGTTCTAGTGTTCATTACTTTGATTTACAAAACATATAAAAATAAGTTTAATTAGTAAGCAGTTAGACATTGAGCCCTGTTTTCATTTTCCAACTCTTTTACAACCCATTACCTGGCTTTTTTTATGAAAAAATATTAAGAAAGTTCAGAATTAAAGGTAAGTGATATAGTGAAAATGGTGTTTCATCCAGAGCATCCCAGTCAGTTTTGAGGGCACAGTTAGTATTCTCTCATGACATTTTGGGCCGTGGACTAACCATGCTAACAAAGCACCAGTTTTTATCAGATCTGTAAAACTGAAGCAGTCTTGTGCACAGTCATCCTTGGGAGCATGATATCATAGAACACTGAGGAAGTTCTTCAAGCTGTTTGCTTAGTAAATTAGTTTTCTCATGCTGAATATTTATTTACTCTATTGTTGTGTTCATGGACAGACAACATAGGTAACCTATAAGTATGTATGTAGGTGCATACATCCAATTTCAGATGGTACAGAAAATTATTATTTGCAAACCATTACAAGTAGTGAATTAGTGTTTTTCCTTCTTTTTAAATAATTTGTGGGATGTGTGATGAAAAAAAAAAAAAATGGAGAGAGAGAGAGAGAGGGGGGGGGGAGGGGGATTTTTAAAAATTTACAAATTCAGAATGTACTAGAATTTATTGCTGTTGTGCAATTTAGATGATAGAAATGTAGTAAATTAGTAAAATAATTCTGTCAAGCTCAGGCAGCTGTCATCTATTTGAATATGTCTTCAGAAAACTATAAAAACTTTGAGCTGGAAGCAAATCCACATCTTACACTTTTGTGTCCAAGCATGTTATTGTATCACGTAGGACAAATATGTTTCTTGGTAAACAAATACTTTTTTTTCAGGATAATATATTGATAAAAAATGTATACAGATCTTATTGATAAAAAATATATAGTTTGTCTGCCTTGTGACCATTATGCAGATGCTGCACTTACCCATATTTTTATAGTGAACTGCTGAGCAAACAACCAATTGTAAGTTTGTGTGTGATATCACTCTCACAGTAAATAGCCATAAATTTCTCCCTTCCTTTTGAACCCCCAGTAATTTGTTTTTTCCACTTTTCTTACGAAACTGTACAGAGCAAAAGTTTAGGAGCACAGCGAAATCTAAGAAAAGTACTAATAAAATCAGCATTGTCATATCACCAAATTTAATACTAATAAGAAAGGAACCAATTATCAGACCTTGAACACAGTAACACTTTTTGATTGATGCGACTTGCAATGTACCTTAATCGTTTGCAAAAGTATTTAATTTAAAAATAATGTAATAAGTATTACTATTTAACGATAGCAGCTCACAGAAATTTAGACCTTCTAGATTTGGCTCTGGACACATGAATTCCATTTTGTAAGCCATGGCTCATGCTTTATTTATCCTTCCCTCTTGCCCACTTTCTCCCTCGAGGAATGGCCGGCTAAATTCATCTCTCTCTGTTTTTATGGAACTTTCTCTCTCACTGTCCACTTACACATGGCATTACTGACCTTCGGGTGATTCTTTTCATATCCTCCCTGGCTGGGAGGTTAAAGCCCATGTTTCTGTCAAGTCACATCCTGAAGCACTTCTGAGAATTTAGTGTTGTTCCACAAAACAGGGTTAAAATTGTTATTGAAAATAGCATTTGTATTTTTCACGCAGGCTTTAAAAGTGCTTAAAATTAAAAACAGAATTTATTTTTATTTATTCTTACCATCCCATTTGTACTTCATTCATTCATTCATTCATTTCAGGGGTTGAAAATTATTTTTTGTCCATTTAGTCGTGGACTCTAGTTCCAACCAAATTAGGATAAAGTAAAGTTCCAATTTAGGAAATGTTGATTGTACTAACTATGAGATTCAGAAAAAGCAAAGGGAAGCTCCAATTTAAGAAATGTCAATTGTACAAACTATGAAATTCAGACAAAACACTCTTTATGTACCCTTCTGTTAGAGCTCAACCACATCTAACCTCAGGGGCTTTTTTCCCACTTCCCCAGTGACCAATACAGGGAAGCAAGCAACCTTGACCAATATTTCTTTTACTCCTGACTCCATACCTCCCACCTTCCCCTCCCTCCACAACACTTGTACTCCACAACACAGCAGATGTGATTCCTGAAATTGAAACGTTGGATATCAAAACATGTAAGGCTCAATGAAGCTACAAGTACATCTTATAAAACGAAACAAAAAAAAAAAGTAAAATATATAAGAAAATACTCTGGCTTAAATGTTACAACTTTGGAAAAACAAACTTTTAAATGATATTCCTGGGCCAATAAAAAATCATTTGCTTTTGATTGATAAATCGCGTATATATTGTTTTGGGGTGTGGCTCGTACCATGAATTTGTTTCCTAGATAACGATTTTTTCAGTAACGAAAAAACTTAATGGGAGTTATAGAGAATAAATTTATTAAGGTACATTACCTCTCAAATTTTCAATCTATACACCAGATCATCATCAGGAGTTCCTGCATCTTATTGCTTCCACAGGCTAGATCTCCAGACCTGTAGAAGTAGTACGACGAAAGAACTCCTGATGATGATCTAGTGTATAGATCGAAAATTTGAGAGGTAATGTACCTTAATAAATTTATTCTCTATAATTGCAATTAATTTTTTGTTACTGATAGTAATATCAGAGGAAGCCAGTGGCACAGCCAGAAATTGGGGGATGGGGGGTCCATGGATTTAGTTCATCGATGAAAGCATGAAAGCCTCGTGGAAAAAAATTCTTCAAGTGGAAATAAGCCCAAAATCTTTAAAAGTCAAAAAATGAAAAAAGCATTACTGACAAAAAACTTTTTTTAATATATGTATGCATATATCCAAAATCTTTAAAAGTCAAAAAATGTAAAAAAAAACATTACAGGGAATTTTTTTTTTTTAATATGCACTATATTGACAAAAGTCACTGGACACCTACAAGAGAAACACAACATAGCATTTATTGACATACATTAGTATGGTGTCGGTCCACCTTTGGCCTTAATGCATGCACTGACCCTTTGAGACATGCTTTTGACAAGGTTTTAGAACACAGTGATAGGTATGCTCTTCCATTCAGTACATAATGATGCTCCTGCTAACTGTTGCTTAGTAATAGGCCTTGGTTCCAAACTTCTTACACGGTGCTCTAATTCATCCCATAGGTGCTGTATGGGATTAAAATCAGGGCTCTGTGCTGGCCAGTCCCCACACAATATGGAATTATCGTCAAACCCCGCCGTAATGGTCCTTGCTTTATGTCTCGGTTCCATAGTATTGCCACCAACAAGGCTCGGTTCCATAGTATTGCCACACAGTTGGTAGGGCATAATTGTCCAGAATATCAAGGTAGACATGCTGGTTAACAGGTTAGTCCACGATAACCAATGGGCCGGGACCATACCACGAAAAACACCCCCACATGAGTACACTGCCAGCTCCAAACTTAACCACAGGAACAGTACACTGTGGTAAATAGCGTTGCCTCGGCTGTTGCTATACCCACACACGGTCATCAGACTGATGGATCATGGATCTGGATTCATCAGTCCATAGGATCTGTTTCCATTGATTTATGGTCCTACGATAAATATTCTTTACACCATGCTAAACGACGAGTAGCATTCCGAGTGGAGATTAAGGCTTTTGAGCAGCCGCACGACCACGGTAACCCATGGAATGAAGTTCTCTGCGAATGGTACGTGTACATACTGAGGTTCCAGAATTGTTACTCACCTGTGCACTGAGGTCTTGTGCAGTTCTCTGTCGATTAGCTGTAACGACTCTCCTGAGGCTTCGATGTCCTCTATCACTGATTTTCTTTGGTCTGCCAGTACATTTTGCTGCTTCAGGCATGCCATGTGTCTTCCAAGTATTCAGTACATCCAAAACAGTTGACTTGGGTATGTTTAAACGCCTTTCGGTTTCTCTTATGGACAGCCCACTAATATAACACCCAACGATCTTTCCCTTTTCAAAGTCAGTTCTCTCCTGCCGTTACATTTTCACTCAACCTCACAGTGCGATATGATGGCAGTCAGCTGCAGGCTTGTTTTTATACTGTTTGCAGCTGTAACGTGCATCTTAACAATGCAGTGGATCCATTAATTTGCTTTTGAAGGGTGTCCGGTGACTTTCGTCAATATAGTGTATATCGCCTTAAATTTGTACTCAGTTCCCCTCAAGGGGGAGGGGTATGGACACGAGGACCCCCACCCCTTTGGCTTTGCCTATGGAGGTAGCCACTAGTCATTGATTATTAGCAATTTTTTTTCAAGTGCCCAGAAATTACAGTATATTTGGTCATTATTGGCACATAGGTGCCATATTTTACTGTGCTTCCCATGCATCTATCTCTTCAGAAACCTTAAAAATTGAATCATCCTGGAGTGGGAATTGAGCCCTCATTTTCCAGTTTCTTATTAGAGCATGCTGTCACACCACCCAGAACTGTGAAGTTTCAAGCTACTGAAGCTAAGCCGCTGTAGCTTAAGAATCTTGAGTGATGACGTTCAGATTTGCACTAGTGAAAGCAATCCATGCTTTTTCCTTTAGCAAAAATAAGCTTTTCTCATCCATCGTGGATACAAGTCAATAACTCCAGTTCTTCAGATTATAAATATCAATGGGAAATGAATCCCCTAGACAAAATTTTTCTTCCTAAATACATGGAAGGCATGAACAATTATCATTATCTGTACAAAGGTATTTCCCACTGTTTCCCATGTAGTCATCCTTTCATAAAACTTGAAAGTTGCTTTGCCCTAGGGTGAAAATATTTTGTAAATAAATGCTTATTCAAGAGGATTCATTTCTCATTGATATCCAATAGAGCTGAGTTCGGGCTCAATTTTTGGAACCCGAGCCCATCCAACCTCGTGGTATATCAGTCCAAGCCCACCCGAGCCCGAAAACTGGCTAACCTGTTCAACCATTAATAAAACAAGTTAGTAAAATCATGCAATGCATTGATTATAATACGCTTTCCAACATACCAGAAATCATTACTCAAGTTATCACTCAAGTTATGGGAATAATGGCTGTGGAATAAATCTCGGTCCTGTGCCCTGACCTTTGATCCCATTTCGATTATATTCAACAGAACCGGTTTGGTATACCTCCAAAATAACATGATAAAGTTTTGTCGCAATCGAAGCATTTTTACGTAAGTTATGACGCATAATGGCGATGGAAGTGATTCCGTTTCTATGTCCTGACCTTTGACCCCATTTCGCCCATTTTCAATAAGGTTTGTTGCCAGGTGGTCCCCTACCACATACTAAAATTTCATCGAAATCGAACCTTTTTACATTAGTTATGACGCACAACAGCAGTGGAATGGATCCCGCTCCTATGTACTGACCTTTGACCCCATTTCGTTCACTTTAAATAGGGTTCCTTCCCAGGTGATCCCCTACCAGATACTAAAATTTCATAGAAATCGAACGATTGTTACGCGAGTTATCGTGCGAACGGACATCGCACACAACACGTGACATAATGAGGCAGATGGGAATCGCGACCATCTGCTCACCGCAAGAGTATGACGTCATAAAACTTTAATAGGATCCACACACAACGCGTGACGTAATGAGACAGATGACGTGACTGCGCTGTGACATTCTCAAACGTCGTAAGATTTCTAAGCATTGGTAATATTAATGGAACAACGCCATCACTAAAAACGTTATAATTCGGTGTGGTTATTTAACCCACTAAACGAATTCTCCTAAAGTCGAGATCAAGCTAAATCGATTTCTAGTACCAGAAAACGGTAGGTTAACGACTTTCATCAAAATTCTTAGAGCCGTTTTCAAAATAAAATGTACATACATACATACAAGAATTGCTACTTTAAGGTGGACGTCAAGTAATTTTGCTTCCTATACTTTCAATGGAAAAACTTCTGTACACATTTTCTTCACAATTAATGCGTTCTCAAGGATGAAAATTTGAACATCGATTAAAATATCTTCATTTTATAACTTGCAATACTTAATATTTTCTAAAACATAACCATAATTATGCAATGAACATTTGTTTGTCTACTGACGTCATGAAAGTATAGGTCGCGCCATCTTTTTTCTGGACAATTCATGCGTTTACAAGGATGAAAATTTGAACATCGATTAAAATAGCTTCATTTCATAACTTGGATATTTTCTAAACTATAACCGTAATTATGCAATCCAACATTTTTTGTCCACTGACGTCATCAAAGTATAGGTCGCGCCATCTTTTCTCTGGTTTCAATACCACCAAAGGAAAAGTTATTGATTTTTAATATAATTTGGTTATGTTTTAGAAAATATTAAGTTTTCCAAGTTATAATATGAAGTTATTTTAATCAATGTTCAAATTTTCATCCTTGGGAACACATTAATTGTGAAGGAAATGTGTACAAAAGTTTTTCCATTGGAAGTATAGGAAGCAAAATTACTTGACGTCCACCTTAATAATATGGGATAAGAGCAATGGAATGGATCACAATCCTATATCCTGACCTTTGACCACATTTCGTCCATTTTCAGTTGGGTTTGTCCCCAGGTGGTCCCCTACTACATACTGAAATTTCATCAAAATCGAACCATTTTTATGCACGTTATGATGCATAAGGGTAATGGAATGCATCCCGATCTTATGTCCTAACCTTTGACCCCACTTCCCCCATTTTGAATAGGGTTCGTCCCCAGGTGGTCTCCTACTACATAGTAAACTTTCATTGAAATCAAATCATATTTACGCAAGTTATGACGCATAAGGGCAATGGAATGATCCCGCTCCTACGTCGTGACCTTTGACCCCATTTGTCCCATTTTCAATAGGGTTCGTCCCTAGGTGGTCCCCTACCACATACTAAAATTTCATCGAAATCCAATCATTTTTACGCCAGTTATCGTGCGGACGGACGGACAAAGCTGGAGCATATACGCTTCTTCAACCTATGGTTGGAAAGCGTAAAAAAAGTCTCCTTTTCCACACTTCCACTCTGCTCTATTCCTGCAATTAACCAATGTATTTCTCAAATGGGGAGCGGGGAAAGGATCTCTATTTATTTTACAGTGTAACTGTACAATTTTCTTTGACCGTTCATTTCCACCTGAAGTGCTTCCGGCGGCTAGGTATCCAAAATGGTCGGGAGGTGCTGCAATTTATTGAACCATAATGTGCTGCAATATGTACAATGCTAAATAGAATTAGCAGGGAGCTACTGCTTGGAGATAAGAGGTGAAATATTGTCGGTAACCTATGTACTATCCAATATCTATAGTTCTTGAAAAAACTTTTTCTTCTCTGCAGAACCATACTAATGCGTGGCTTATGACATTTTCTGCCCAAGCCCTGAATAAATAGCAATCTCGAATTCCCGCTCCCCAACCAGAACCAGTTGTGTAACTGAACAGTTGTAACTTAGCAAGATGACAAACAGAGTGAAAAGGTGTGTAACTTAGCAAGATGACAAATGGAGTGAAAAGAGTTGACTCGTCACCTAGGAAGCAATGTAAAATACTAACTTTGCATGAAGAAGGCTACACTTATGAGGAAATCATAAGAAAAGTAGGTGCAAATGTAAACTGTGCATGAGGAATCAGCAGACTCAGTCAATTCAAAACCAAACTGGTAAAGGCAAGACAAGGGGAACAACAGCATGCGGTGATAGAAGAATTAAAAGACTGTGTTTAAGTGAAAAATCATCTGAGTCAATTAAAAATTAACTGTCTCGGTGTGGTTTGAAGATGAGTGCTAGGACTGTTAGATAAGCAAACTCAAAGATTTTGGTTTAAATTCTAAAATTCCAAGGAAAATGCCATTTCTATCTTCCAAACAAAGAAGGAAGAGATTAGAATGGGCTAAAAACCATATTAATTGGTCTGAGGAACAATGGAGCAGAGTCATCTGAAGTGAAAATACCAGAGTATCTATGTTTGATAGTGATGGAACAAAGTATGTAAGAAGAAGAAATGAAGAAGATTTACTGCCAGAATGCATTACAGTTACAATGAAGCATCCAGTTAATGTTGTGGTCTGGGAGTTGTGTGACAGCAGAAAGTGTGGGCAGAATTTGTGTGATTAGTACACTGATGTCCAAAATTAAGGTCACAAGCACATTTTTTACAATAATTCAAAATAGCAACCAGTAAAATGTTTGAAATTGCTGTCATATATGCTTTAAGGAACAGTGAATCTAATGTAAGGGCCGCGGATGGCCTAGTCAAAGAATATCTAACGAGAAGAAGTTAAGGCTCTGAAAGACATAACTAGTGCAGCTGTATCTTCAGGGAAAGGGAAAACATGCAGTGCACAGAAGCCAACATACAGGCTGATCGGCTAATGCCGGAGCAGAATGCGCATGCGTATTTCTGTTGACTTCAATTCTTTGGGTGAAGAACAGTCAGCCGTCAGACTCAGACTCACAGTACGTGATTGTAACCTTTTTGGTAGCATAATCACTTCGCAAAATTCGGGTATGTTAGTTTTGTTACGCCAACCGGGTTAGCTAAGGCCTTTGTTTGTTCTTCAGTTTTTCAGAAATATTTTCAGTAATGCCAAATACTAGGGAATGTCTGCATTTTGTACGGATCCTTAGGCCTAACTGTAATATTTGCTGAAATTTAATTTAATTAGTAATACTAATGTTATTGCATATTTTTCTCACCAAAATAAGGGATGGGCAGGATATCAGAAAACAGCAACAACAACAACAAAAAACTGCTCTAAGCAAATAGTAATCAGATCGAAGGAAACCATCATGGATCAAAGAAAAGCTTTACTCCCGTAGTCTCCCTAACGTGTTTTGCTCCTGAATGTTAACTTTCCCGCAGAGCATATTATCTCTTAAGATGTGGTGGTGCTGTTGTTGCCTGTTTTACGTTATCTCTATGAGAGTTGACCTTCTTTAAGCGTTAGATATTCTTTGGCCTAGTGGGCAACGTTCGTGACTGCCACGGAAGGGACCTCAGGTTTGATCCCAGCAGGTATGAATGCTCAATCTACTAAATATCCGCTGTGCGTCGGATGGGCACTTTAAGCCGTCGGACCCAGGGTACTGGCCCCCCGGTAATAAATAAGGGCGTCTTCCTCCCCTTTCTACTTCGCTTCCGTGTCACTTTCCTATCGGGCAATCTAGCCCAAATCTTCTAGCTTCTTATTTCTAAGGGTTGTTTATGACCTGGGGGTCAGACACTCCCTTCCTAAAATCCTCTACATATGATCATTTGATCATAATGTAAGCATCCACTGTTTGTTAAACGATTAACAGGGTGAGTTTGGTAAAAGAACGAGAAAATGACAGTTTTCTGCATCTGCAAATTTCGTCTTCGGAGTTGTGTTTCTTGCAAGAAAAATTACAAGATTGACTGATTTCAGTTGGAATGAGTGCTTGGAATCGTTTAGATGATGGACTGAGGTATAGAGCGATCGGCAGGCGTGAAGATGGCCAGTCTCAAGCGGAGGTTGCTTGATGGTTACAGGTGTCACGAAAGGTGGCATCCAGGTTATGGCACCAATTCCGAACAACAGGTACCATCACCAGGAGGCCCGGCCAAGGCTGTACAAGAACCACAATACCTGCAGAGAATCGTTATGTGGCATTAACTGCCAAATGCCATAGACGGATGACGGCTAGAGACCTCTCTCAGGACTTCGCTGCTGCGACTGGAACATTAATTTCGAGGCAAACTGTATACAGACGCCTAGCAGAGAAGGCCCTTTACACCCAGCGACCAGTGGTGTGTGTTCCCCTCACCAGATCCCAGAAGAGAGCCAGTCTGTCGTGGAGCCAAACATATCTTTCTTGCACATAGCAAGATTGGGGACATGTACTTTTCTGTGATGAGTCGAGATTCAGTACACAAAGTGATTCTCGACGAGTCTTCATCTGGAGGCAGCGCGGGCCCGCTATCATCCCTCCAACATAAGGGAAATCGACCACTTTGGTGGAAGTGGAATCCTTGTGTGGGCAGGCATCATGCTGGACGGCCATACACCACTGCACGCCTTCAATGGGGGCACTGTAACTGCACAGCGCTATAGGGATGAGGTCATTGAACCTTATGCAAGGCTTTTCCGGGGAGCTGTCGGACCAAACTTCATTTTTATGGATGACAATGCGAGGCCACACAGAGCTGAGCTTGTCGACGATTTTCTGGAGGGAGAGGATATTCACTGTATAGTGTGGCCAGCAAAGTCACCGGACCTAAATCCTATAGAGCATGTATAGGATGCTCTAGGAAGAGCCATTGCACAATGTCAACCCCCACCCAGGACCCTCCAGGTGTTAAAATCTGTGCTTTTAGAAGAATGGGATTTGTAGCCTCAAGTTGTTATCAAGAACCTCATTTACAGTATGAGGGCTTGTTGTGTGACTTGTACAGCTGTGCAGGGTGGCCACACTCCCTATTAGCTGGACCTTTCTCGAGATATGATGCATCACATTTGGACCGTTTTTGGTCTAATTTGCATATCGCACACAATTTACCTCCTGTTCATTATGTTATGTTGCTATTGCATGTCTCATAATATGAGGCATCTATGTACCAAATTTCATTGCAATAAACCATTTAGTTTTCAAGATATCCCAGAATGTGTTTGTGACCTTAATTTTGGACATCAGATGTACTTTAAATAGCAAAAAATGCATCATTTATGTACTTGAGCCAAAAGTGAAGCCTTCAGCACATATTTTCTGGGATAATGAAGCCTATATATTTCTACAGGGTTCAGCTCCTTGTCATGCTGATGCTGTGTCCAAAAGGTATTATTACACTGCCAGAATGGTCAAGTAATAGCCCTGACCTGAGTCCAATAAAAAATAACTTATGTGCATCTGCTTAAAGAAACTTGTTAGTCAGAAGCAACCAAAGAATAAAGCTCAAATGATGAAAACAATCATAGAATCTTGGTTTCACATTATAAACACAGGTGTTATAACATTATAATATAAACATTATAACACATGGATTGAACCAATCATTTTAGTTCATCAGGTCTGATGAACTAAAATGATTGGTTCACTCCATGGGGAACAGTTTAAAGGCTGTCATTGTAGCCAAAGGTTTCCTGACTAAGCACTATAACAGAGATGGTGAGAAGTTATGAAATACACTTTATTATGGTTTTCTGTGCATAACTTCTTTTAAAATGTAATTTTTAAAATAAAGTGTGCTGCATTTAAATTATCTTTCTAATGATATATAATTTATTTGATGGCATTATTCTAAAAAGTCTGATGCCAAACCTCAGAAATACAAAATTTCCGAAAGGTTTCCACAATGTTAGCAACTGGCGTTAGTTAGTTTTTGTGATATTTTGTAAAAACATGTATGATAACAAGTTAGTAAAATCATGCAATGTATTGATTATGATACACTTTCCAACATACCAGAAATCATTGCTCAAGTTATTACTCAAGTTATGAGGATAATGGCTGTGGAATAAATCTCGGTACTCGAGGTTTCCTCCCCACCCACTGCCTTTCTTTTTCCTCCTTCTCACCCATGCAAGAAAACATTGCACTTTTTTGGAACTTGTTGATCATTTGCTTCCCCCTGTAAGAAGCTTGTAACGCTTGATAGTCAGAGGAAAGGCGAACTGATTTATGATTCCGTCAAGCTGTGTCGCAGGTGTTCTGTAAAGCGCTGTTTAACTGCATGCGTAAAATTTTCCTGTTATGCGAGGCTCTCTTTCTAGTTAACTTTTAACATGGAAATGCTGGTTATAGCATAGTTTGGTGGTTAAATTTTTTTTTTTTTTAAATGTTCGCTAAATTGAGGAAACGTGTTCATTAAATCAGGAAAGGCCAAGCATTCATTTCAATGTGGTTCCATCTGTACCATAAAAAATGTACGTAAAATTGTGGAATTATTAATTCGCAGTCCATTAAATAGGGTTATTAACTATATGTCAACAAAATAGTTTCCATATCATTTACTGTTTCACACGTTACTAGAAATTTGAGCACGGGAAAACATCAATATAATTAAAAAAAAAATTATTTCAACTTGCCACTCATATTCCTTTTTGATGTTCCTTATGAGTGGCAAGTTGAAATAAGTTTTTTTTTAATTATATTGACGTTTTCCCGTGCTCAAATTTCTAGTAACGTGCGAAACAGTAAATGATATGGAAACTATTTTGTTGACATATAGTTAATAATTTCTGAAACCACGTAATGATTTCGACAAATGTTGAATTAATACATTAAATAGGGGTTTGACTGTATTAATGACCAACAGCAATAGACAAGGTAAGCAGACGCTCATTAGTAACAACTTTGAGTTCATGAATGTCTAAGGCAAGCCCATGGCCAAAGTGAGTAAGTAGTTCCTATCAGTAACGTGTTGAACTGAAGTATGTTCAGAACTGAATAGTTACTGAGATAATTAATACACTATCTAGCTGGTAAAAATGTAGCAAATGTCGGGTGCTGGTTAGCTACGCCATTTATATGTCAGAGGTAATGTTCTTTGGATTACATGTGCTTAATTTGATATTTTGTCGAAACATTTTTGTTTTCATGATATTTTGTAGAAACATGGTATCACAACAAACTAAATGTGCATTTACAATGTCGGACCGAAAAAAAAAAAAAAAAAAAAAAATGATATCTTTGGGAAATTTAAAACTGTGTAAATGATATTTTGTGTGATCCAAAGAAAAAGAAGTTATTGGAATCCATCTGCCAGGAACATTGCAGCAAGTGAAAGCATTTGCCTTATACATAGCGGAAATATTATGTATCTAGAAAAGCAGGGAAATTTGTAGTCAAGCATATGTCTGTTCAGTCTAAGGAAAAATGTTTGCAGTGCCACCTAGAAACAGTTTTGCAAACATGCATTTCATCTAGAACAGGCATTTATTTGTGTTATGAAGAAAGTGGAAATCAAGTGCTAAATGTTATAACAATTTTTTTTGGATTATGAGTAATATAAAAGTGGAAATTGGTGTCCCTAGCTGGATAGGAAAATTTATAATTTAAGTACATATTTTTATGCATGTTGCATATGTATGTACAGTAAAACAAGTTATGTTAAAAATTCTACTTTCAACTTAATACTGAAAGAAATTCTTCATACTGTTGTGTTATTTCTTCACTGTGGGTTGTTTGTACAACATTCTTCAAATAATAAAGATTGATGTTTGTTGTGTGTTTATTTTTCTTCCATCCATTTATTTCTGTTCATTTTTCATTGTATTAATTAATCTTTGTTCAAGCGTTCTTAGTAAAACTAATTGTTATTTCAGGCTGCTGCTGATATAGCCATTGCTGTCATAACTATCATCTTTGTAATAATGGTTCTTTGTATGTGTATATACTTCGTTCGCAAGTGTCAACAGCTTAGCAGGTTGTAAGTATTATTTCATACTACTTTTTCCTCGATGTTTTCTCAAATGACGGAAAACACGTGCTTTTGCTTTGTTACGATTTTATTATTGACATAGTTAAGGTGAAATCGGAGTAATGTTCATTATTATTTTTCATGCTTCCAAAATCTGTGTGTTTTTGTATATGCTGCCTTATGGTATATACAGACCATAAAAACAGCTATTACCCAGTGAAGCATGGGTGCTACAAGATTCCTAAAGATGTCTTGTGGCATCAGGTACCAACACATTACCAGTAGATCCTTTAGCTCTTGTAAGTTACGTGGATGAGCTGCCACAGATCGGATTTGCTGTTCCAACATGAACCACAGATTCTAGATTGGATTTATGTATGGGGAATTTGGAGGCCAGGGCAATGCTTGAAAGTTCTCTTTATGTTCTGCAAACCATTCTCAAACATTAATAATTTGCTATAAGTACTATGTACTAGCTTATACTGTTTCACATGTTGTATTTATTTATATGCCATCGGGTCAACTTTCAACAATCACTGACCAACGAAGTAGGTGTGTATCACATTGATTTAATGCAATGACAACAGAAAACAAGTACGAGAAAACGACAAAACAATAACTAATACTTAGTGGGATAACCACGAGACTTAATAACAGCTGCACAGCGGCCCGGCATCGAGTCCACTAGCTTCTTGACGGTAACCTGCAGAATTCGCGCCCATTCAGCAGACAGCTGGTCGAACTTCTGGGCCCTATTCCGGCAGGTTTTCTTTGCACATCGTCTCTCCAGCTCCTCCCACATGTGCTCAATGGGGTTGGAGATTGGCTTGGCCAGTCTAGAAGTGTGACCTGTTGCTGCTGGAAGGCTGCCTTCGCTACTCTGGAGGTGTGCTTCGGGTCGTTGTCTTGCTGCATGATCCATCTGGGTGGCATGTTCTGGTTTGCCCATGGGAAGACATCATTGATGAGCATGTTCGTGTAGCTCTGGCCGGTCATTATTCCGTCAATCTTGATGATGGGGCCCATTTCATTGCGAGAGAAGGCGCCGTAAACCATGAGCGATCCTCCTCTGTGCTTGACAGTCGGCTAAATGAACTGGGTTTGAATCTCTGGCCATACGGACATCGTACGTATTGGATGCCATCACTTCTGAACAAGTTGAACTTGCTCTCATCGGTGAAAAGCACCTTACTCCAGTCCGGCGTGGTCCAGTGTTGATGACGGCGCGCTAGCACGACTCTGGCTCTTCGATTCTTGACTCCGATGAGTGGTTTCTGTCAGGGCGTCTTCCATTCAATCCACCAGCAATGAGACGACGGGAGATGGTCATTCGGCTGACGTTCAGGTCGTCGCTGTCGCGGAATTCAGTGGCGATGTCCACAGCAGTCAAGGTGGGATCAGAACAAGATTGACGGAGGATGCGTCTATCCTGACGCAACGTAGTGGAACGACATCGCGGACTGTTCCTGACGCAACGTAGTGGAACCACATCGCGGACTGTTCTCGACGGTCCCAGTCTTCTTATAACGTTGCAGGATAGCTGAAATGGACTGGTGTCGGATCTTCAGAGCTCTCGCAATGTCGGTGACGTGCATTCTGGATTCCATCATGCTCACGGCTGCCTGGCGAGCACCAACAGGGATCTCCGCCTTTTTACCCATTTCGGAAAACCTAAGATTGACTTATTATCACACTACACATCACAAAACCCACAAAAATCACAAGAAAAATATTAATACATGCAGCAAACAAATGGGTAATAATTGGCGACTCTTAAATATGGCCCATTTCGAACGACAAATTCCCTCTGAGCGAAATACAAACTACGCGGCATTGTAATCCACGAATCAATGCATATCATATTCCAAAATGACCTGATATGGTCCAGCAGAAAAAATTATGGTCGAAAAAGTGTTTCGCCAAAACTTTTGTTCGCTACTGTACATTTTGATTATATGTACGCAAATTGCACATCGTGCCTAATCTGATATCATGTGTAGAATTTGGTATGCCATAACCCAACATTTTTCTTACAAGTTAAGACATTTCTTTATTTCATTTGTGATTATAGTTCAACACCGGTTTCAATGAAAATCATTGTTTAAACAAAAACATATTAAATGTTTAGTTTCAGTCACTTAATTCCCCCACCTGTCTGAAGTGGTCTAGGGTGCAGGTTTGTGACTCCCCAGATTTCTGGTTATTTCTTCCAGGAGTATGGGTGAGATGTAGAGGCTCTGTTGATGCTTATGACACTGGTTCTCAACCTTCCCTGTAACCAATGCCACATCAATTCGTCATGGTCCCAATTTTTAAATACTGTTCTTTTTTTTTCTTTTTTTTAACTTCAACTTTTGTTTTTTTCAACTGGAACTAGAACCAAAGGAATATATCTAGGTAAAGCCTTGAGTAAGTGATTTAAAACTGAAATTTTCTTCATATAATCGGCAGGCCTTTAAATTCAAGAAAAAAAAATCGCCAAATAATCCATACCTACGATATTGATCCCAAACTGTAATTTTGTACAAAAGAGTCACAGTTCACGGAATGACCCAGCAGTCTAAAGAAACATGGGGAAGGGGGATCTTTTTATTGAAAACACCCCCCCCAAAAAAAAACTCATTCTTAGATGCTTTTCTGTTACTTTCAAGGGAATAAAGAGCAAATTTTTTGATTTTTTTCAGCATTACCCCCATTCCATAGTTAGATTCCATAGTATGCAGTTCCGTAGTTAGACCTGCAGCTCACACGAATGCATGTGATGCTGAGCTTCCCACAGCATGTGATTGTTCATGAGAGTAAATAATATCACCTTTGTTGCATCATATTTTCTGCCAAAGTGCTCATAAGTCAAAACAACAACAAAATGCCTTTCTATTGATGGACAAGTAAAAAAACAACATCTTTTTAACTGTTTGTGGTCCTCCATCTTTTTATTGCTGTATGTTTTCTTGTTATTAATGCATTTCTGGTAATTTTCCAAATATACGACCTTTCCTAGCAATTACAAAGTGGATTTCTAAGAACTGAAGTGTCACAAAAGCGTTATTTCCTTTTTACAGTGCCATACAATTTGCAGAACCTAATTTTATCACTTTTACTGTGTAACAAAATCTGAACAATTATGTGTTATCTAAATATTTTGATGTTTCTTGATTAATTTTGGTGCAAGGATTTCAAAATTGCAGCTACTTTTGGCACAACATCAATAGTTTAACCACAGTTTATGCTACTCCAAAATCTATGCAGTTGTATAATGTACAGTGTTTATTACAATGCATAAGGCAGTAAGACAGGGGATGTAAGAGAGTACAAATCATGAATACTATCAATACACAGCATGAGTTGAAACAATTAAACATAAGGTGTGTATCTGTCCTAAAAAGTAACTTTGGGTCACCTTTGCCTCTTATGAACACTACTAGTATGATGCACCAAATTCTAGATGGTCTCCCATCATGACTTCATCCCATCTTCCTTGATATCTCTTTTCCATATTTTGCATGTCTTGATGAAACCTCTCATCGTGTTCATCACTCACTGAACCCAAATTTTCTCTGAAAAAAAAAACACCCCAACAAGATGGAGGTGCAAGTATTGAAGTTTCACTGATATTCGACCCCCCATTCTTCCAAAATCGTGTACTAAATTCTTCACAAGCTGCTTGTACTGTAGTTGGTGCTCTTCCAATTTTTAAGAAATTCCATTATAACAAGATGGAATGACTGCCAGTCATCCTTTTCAACATCAGTTATTTTGCTCTCTAGTTGTTTTTTTATCTCTGGCCCCACAAATATACCACCTTTTACTTTGTCATCTGAGAGATTTGGGAACATTGAGCAAATGAACTTGAATGTTTGTCCATCAGGATTCAATGCTTTTACAAACTGCTTCGCCAGTCCCAAACAGCAATGGTAATAAGATTTTCTGAACTAGAATGAGGGCGTTGTGTATCCCATTCTGTGTACCAGCTTGCAACTTGACTCTCGAAGGCCATTCTTTTGTTTTGTAATGTTCACTTACTGCTCTGCTGTTCCACAAGCAAAGGAAACAAGAATACTTTGTAAAGCAAGGTTGTAGGCTCAAAAGGAACCCAATCGTCTTAAAATTGGTACAGACATCCCAATTGTATTCATGATATTTTACTTTTTATAGAAGAAGTTTAACATTGGTGTAGTCTTCTTTCATGTTCATGGAGTGTGCTACTGGAATTGAAGGGTATATATTTCCATTATGCGATAGCACTGCTTTCATTTCAGATTTCTAACCGAACGGTCTTTAAAGAGTCTCCATTCTTCATGTATGTGAGGACTGCCAGTGTTCTCAAAGAGCCCATTTATATTTTGAAGCAATGACAAAGAGCATCAGCCACAACATAGTATTGCTTATATGTCTAATTTAATGTCTTTTTCTGTACATGGTCAATTTGTAACTGCAATCCAGTAAGTTCCACTCATTCAAAAGAGAAGTCAAAAGCTCTGCATTTGATTTTGTTAGCCCCAAGTCTCTTATTAAATCATCTAGTTCTTGTTGATTTGGAAAATGTGGCTAAGCATTGCAAGATGCACCTTGGAAATCCATATCTTTGTTATCCTCACAATCATCACCACACTGGACATCTTCCTGTGCTGTCTCCACACATTTTGGTAGTTTTGAAATGTGAAGCTCATCACAACGTGGAACTGGTGCAGTGGATGATGGTATGTTGGGATATGTAATAGCATTCTGGTCTCTAAGCTTCTTGTACTTGGAAATATCCACCATACAAAAGAAACAGTCATCAAGATTACTCTTTGGCTCCCTCCAAATTCAAAGAATGGCAAATGGCATTGCTTTCCTTTCATCATGTAGCCAACCTTCCAAAGTTGATCTGCAACTACCACAGCAAAAGTTCGATGCCCAAACCTTGTCTTGGCATTCCATAAGCATTCCAAAGTAAGATTTATATGCAATGGAAAATTTAGTCTCTGTGGTAATTTTGTGCTTGGCTTGCTTAGGACCAATATAATACCCACAAACATAACAGAAAGAGTCCAAGGAGACCTTGTAAAAAAGGCAAATGACAGTGTATTAATAAAAGCACAAAATTTATACATACATACATACATACATACATACATACATACATACATACATACATACATACATACATACATATCACTAAGCTGTTCTCTGAGATTCAGAGGTTAGCTCCACAAAGAAATATAAACTACCAGATAAATTTTTAAATGATTATTTACTTAGTGATGCCATGTCAAACTTCTCCATTTACAGCGATCTTGACACACAACTTAGGCTTCACTGACACCCATCACTCGACTTACACAAGACCTTCTGTACTTTATACTCATATTATTTTTCTCATGCGGATGCTCCTGAATCTGATCCTCCCATGACTTCCTTGGCCTTCCTCTGCCTTTCCTTCCTGCCATTTGGGCTAAAAAAAATTCTTAGTAAGCATCTCATCACTTATTTTTTTCAACATGGCCAAACCACCGAAGCATATTAGTCTCCACCTTGCTAACAACATTTTGCTTCAGATTACACAGCTGCAACACATCTTCATTCCTCACACAATCAGAACATGTCTTGCCATTGTCCCCCCCCCCTTTCCCGTAAGTAACCCATTTCTCCAGCACACAAACAACTCCTATGCTTTTTTGTGTAGTAGCCATGTTTCACTGCCAGTGCCATACATCAGAGTAGGAACAGTTACACTTTCATACACAGCCATGCGGGACTTTCTTGAGAACCCATCATTCTCGTGAAAACCTCCCAAAGCAGCTATGACTTTAAATGAAGAATTCGCTCACCTACTAATTTCACCATCCAATTTGTTCTCTCTGTCAAACATTCTTCCTAAATACACAAACTCATTCACCTCGTCAATCACTGTACCATTTAGCATACATCAGAGTAGGAATAGTTAACACTTTCATACACAGCCATGCGGGACTTTCTTGAGAACCCATCATTCTCGTGAAAACCTCCCAAAGCAGCTATGACTTTAAATGAAGAATTTGCTCACCTACTAATTTCACCATCCAATTTGTTCTCTCTGTCAAACATGCTTCCTAAATACACAAACTCATTCACCTCGTCAATCACTGTACCATTTAGCATACATCAGAGTAGGAATAGTTAACACTTTCATACACAGCCATGCGGGACTTTCTTGAGAACCCATCATTCTCGTGAAAATCTCCCAAAGCAGCTATGACTTTAAATGAAGAATTCGCTCACCTACTAATTTCACCATCCAATTTGTTCTCTCTGTCAAACATGCTTCCTAAATACACAAACTCATTCACCTTGTCAATCACTGTACCATTTAGCACAAAATTTAAGATAACTAAAACGATTTGATGATACAAAAAACTAAGACCACCATTAAAATCAGTGTATGTGAATTTATACGAAACATTAAAGAATCACTGTAAACAATTTTTGTGTTACACATTGTAATCAACGGATTATATGACAAAAAATATGGTACCCATAAGTCATGTACAGGAGAGTATACAATTTTAATCGTCTTTCCTTCTGTTTCTTTTCCTCTTGCAAAAACAGTGCTTAAGCTTTGCAATGCTGGAATTTTTTTCTTTCTCATGGGTGTAAAGAACTGAGTTTTGTAGCATTCTGAAGCTTGTCATTTTTTCTTGATGGCATGCAGAAGCTTGTATTCACATTAGCAAAAGTGTGTTGCTTCTGGATGTGATTATTTTGATGTTTAATTTGCACCATAATTTGCGATAAATAAATTATGGTGAGTTTATTTTGCATCATAATTTATTCTACTCCATAAATGTTGGAATATTGATGGAAACGTGTTTGTTTCCATCAATATTCCAACACTTCACCTACAGGGCCTGAAAAATACCATGCCCGAGATGCCTGGGGCATGTAAATTATTGTCCTGGGCAGGTAAAAAGCTATCTAGTTGCTCAAATTGGGCAACTAAATTAAAAATGAAAAAGTTTGGAATAGAATTTTCTACTGAAAAAAAAAAAGAAGAAAGAAAAATAAAAGGATAGCCATCGCATGTGTTTCATTTCACTGTTAATCACTGCAAGTTGTATTATTGTTGCTGAGTGCCAAGGACAGAAAAATCACTTTTTAAATTATATTATGCTCTAGGTCCAGATATTGGAACCATATGTAGTTTTGCTCCAAATGTTGTTTATAGTCAGTGACGGGATGCATGCCTCTGATGGAGCTAGCCTTCGGTGTTCAGTGACAAAGGGCTAAAACTTCAATGAAAAGAACATGGCAGAATCACTAAATTTCTCAAGTACCAATTTCATCATCATACTATTTCATATCAATTTCAACATAATCATCTTAAAACTTGAGATACACACTTTTGTGCATTGAACATTTTGAATACAGACCCTTAAAGCAGAAATGCAAAACATGTAAAAAAATTTCACACATATTTTTTAAATTAAAAAAAAAGTGGTTTCCGATATGTTATCTTAAAAAACAAATTTTGCTGAGCATCTAGCTTTTACTACCTGGGCAGGTAAAATAATTTTTTGCACATGCCCATAACTTTTCAGATATTTTTCAAAACCTGATCTAAAAGAACCTAATGCATCCCACTATCTTTTTGCAGTTGCATTGCATGCTGTTCCCGTTTTCATGATAAAGTTCTATTAACTACTGATTCATGATTTTTTGCTAACAGAAATGCAATGCTTTCGTTTCCACATTTGAGAGAGAACTGTGTTGCCAAATCTTCACACTGAAATGTTCCCCTGTAGTGAATGTTAATTATTTGTTCTGGAGAGGGTGGGAATGAGTAATCTGACATTAAGTGTGGCCCATATGAAATGTAGATTCGCCAATTTTGTCAACTGCTGTAGGTTTTTTTTTTGTGTGTGTGTGTGTGTGTGTGTGTGTGAAAATATGTTGAATGTATTTTCATAAACCATAGAAGCTGTTGTGAAGTCTAAAGTTGTGTGTACATGAAAGGTATAGTTTTTTCGTTTGTTAGTTTAGTTTTTGTTTTACAAGAAACTGCTATAAATTTATTGTTAATATACATTTTTGTATGTTTTTATTCTCAGGACACCATCTTACAGATATTCTAGTTTGAAAACAGAGATAAATGGTATTGATGATAAAGCTGAAACTCAGGCTCTTGTCAGTGTTTCGACAGATGAGGATGAATATGATGATGAGGTATATTTACATTTTACCACTGTGACTAAGTATTTTATGCTTAGTAATCTTTTTAAAATAGTTTATACAATGAAATTCAAAGTATAATCATGCAAAGTCAGCTTGCTGCTTTCATCATTAAGGGAACAAATGCTGTGGCATGTGAATTAGTACTTACAGGACTATATAATTATTTCCCAGTGCATGTTTGTTAGTTGTTAAATTATTCTGTCTGCCCTTCAACTGGTGGTGTTGTGTAGAACACCAGTGTCTTTTTTGGGGAAAGAAATGATGACAGTATGATTTAAGTGCACAGCATCATTTAATGGAAGCCTCTGATTCTCATTTGCTGCCTTTTTGAAAATGATAACTAACACAAAATGTACAAATTCTTTCAGGAACACTTGTTAAAATATTTCAGTTACTAGCTCATAGCCCGTGCCACTTACCACTGTAAAAGCTGTGACTGAAATTTTTATAACAAGAATCATAAAATACATATACATAACTATAATAAATGGTTGAATTATTAACAAACACTATAAGATAGGTCACCAACAACAAAATTTCGTAATATTCCCATGACAGAAGCCTATTATGTAGGTTAATAGATTTTAACCCATCATATGATAGTCACACTACATAAAAAATCATATACGAGGGGGTATCAAAAAGTTCATGCAATCACCCAAAATTATTAAAGCTACGGAAGCTCCCATTTTTGTTTTATTTTGTTATATGTACATTCAGTATACTGTACAAAATAAATAATATTTAGCAACCTCCCCCTTTTTTTTTGGGGGGGGGGGGTATCGAAAAGTCCATGATCATGGAGAAAGTGGAATTTCGCAGTGTGATCAAGTTCCTTCATCTCCAAGGAAAGTCAGCTAAAAAATCCATCAAGAAATGTTAAATGTACATGGAAATAAGTGTTCAGCATACGAGACTGTGGCAAAGTGGATTTTTTTTTTTAAGTGGTCATATGACCATTTTTGATGAACCTAGGTCCGAACGGCCATCTTTGACAAATGACCAGACAGTTGTGACCAAAGTGGAGAAGTTAATCCTTGAAGATATGCATACAACCATTGAAATGCTTTGTCAAGAAATTCATCCTAAGCTATGGGTCAGTGTGGACAATCATACATGACCAATTGAACATGTCCAAGGTCTCAGCGTGATGGGTACCTAGACTTCTCACCCTATTTCAAACGGAGGCTCAGGCACAATCAGCGCAAAAAATGTTGAATTTTTGTAACGTGAATTCCAAAGGTTTTTTTGACCTTTTTGATTACTATGGATGAGTGTTGGTTATACCTCTATGATCCAGAAACCAAAGAAATGAGCAAACAATGGGAACATCCCCCCTCGTAAAGCGCAAAAGTCTGCCACCAAAGTGATGCTCCCTGTTTTCTGGGATAAAAGAGGTATTATTTTAACAGACTACCTTCAGAAGGGTCAAACTATTATCTCTGACTACTACTGCAACCTACTGACCAAATTAGCAGAGCAAATTAAAAGCAAAAGACGCGGAATGATCATAAAAGGGGTCCATTTGTTGCACGACAATGCACCAGCTCATTCAGCAGTCAACACCATCATCACTGCGAGTCGTCTTAAATACAATATATTGCCTCATCTGCTATATTCTGCTAATATGGCACGAAGTGACTTCTTTTTTGTTCCCCGAGATGAAATGTCCACTACGTAGGAGGCGATTTGATGACACTGATGACGTAATTTTTGAGGTAGAACAGTGGTTTTGTGCGCAATCCGAGGTGTTCTACACTGAGGGAATAAATAAGGTCAGGCCAAAGGTGGGAGAAATGTGTGGCACTGGGTGGTGCCTATGTAGAGAAGGCCCAAGTACCTGAATAATTTTTTTTTCTAGCTTGTTTATTTCGTGGTGATTGCATGAACTTTTTGATACCCCCTCGTAATGTAAAAATTTAGGTAATAAAAATGATGTTAACACCTATGTAACAGAACAAATGTTGCAGACAGTTGTTCGGCACATGTGTGTTGCTACAGATGTTGTTTGTCTTACTAAGTTTATTTTTTTTTTCTAGTATTTCTCCTTGATTTTACGTATCGTACGATAGCGGTGAACTTAGTTCTGATTTTGACCACCTGATAAAAGCAGATGATGCTGCGAGTACTGAATGGCGTCAGAGCTCATATGATAGCGGTGAACTTAGTTCCAATTTCAAACACTGGATAAAAGCAGGTGGTGCTGCAAGTACTGAATGATGTCAGAGCATTGACACCAGAGCGTTCGGGACAGATGTTGTGGACAGATGTGCGGACGATGAAAAAAAAAAAATTTTTTTTTCAAGTTTTCGGATGTTATCTGACTTACCATACTTGTCACATTTATGCCAAAAATCGGATTGTCACCTTCAAAATTTATATAGTTTATGTTATATCTTCTTTCTGTGGTAATAATAACTTAAGTTCTGACATATCAACCCAAAAAATTCAAGCCATCAAGAATGATGTACAGGGTTTGCACAACCCTGGAATGCTGGAAAAGTTCTGGAATATGATTCCCCTTTTTTCTAGGCCTAGAAAGTTATTGATTTTTCATATTTTTGTGAAAGGTCCTGGAATAGTCCTGAAATTTTTCTTGCAGTTGAAAAATAATTTGGTCGAAATGTTTGGATTGATTGTGTCACTTTGTTCTAGTTCCCTATCTACCTTACTTCCTTCTATTAGCCCAGTAAATAAAGGCCAAAATTGGGTCAAACCCGGAACAAATTAGGTAAAAGCTGAATTTTTGCAGGCTGGTAGAACTCATTGGGCTTAGCATTTTCACAAAAGTCCCCGCCCCTCCCCCGCTTGCTTCCCCTACACCCCCATAAAGGGGGGAAATGAGGTCTAATACTAATTCACTCGTAACTCACAAAATAATTGGCGTACAGCGATAATTTTTTAAAATTTATTCCTCTTGATATGGTCTATAAATTTTGTTCTATTCAGTTTTACTATATCTCCAATAGTTTTGCAGCAATTTGCGAAAACCCGCAAAACAGCACCTTTTTTTCTCGACACTTTTCCGATTAACTCCAATTACCGCTTCACAGAGCCAAAATTTCCGAAAAAGGCTCCGAATAAAAGTTGTAGCAAATTTTATAACCTTTACAACAATATATTATTTGTCTTACAGCAATATATAGTTTCCCTTACACTGTATCTAAACCATGTCAGCCTTAAGGTGGTTCCACCTAAAATTTCTGCTTTATGTTTCCAATGGTAAAACTTCTTAACATATTTTCTTCTCAATTAATGTATTCCCAAGGATGAAAATTTGCACATCGATAAAACTAACTTTAAGTTATAGTATGAGATACCTAATACTTGCTAAAACATAACCATAATTTAGAAATCCAACATTTGTTTGTCTACTGACATCATTAATGTACAGGTCGTGCCGTTTATTAACAGGTCTGAACATTACAAAAAAAAATGATTGATTTTTAATATAATTATGGTTACGTTTTAGCAAGAATTTACTATCCCATGCTATAACTTAAAGTAAGTTTTAACGTTGTGCAAATTTTCATCCTTGGAAATACATAAATTGCGAAGATAATTGGTAAAGAAGTTTTACCATTGGAAACATAAGGCAGAGATTTTAGTTGGAACCACTTTAAGCACTTCTGTTACGAAGAATTTGCCGCGGGAAGAACATAGTGCTGATAGAGAGATAAGAGGCATTGACTCACGCAATTTGTTTATTTATTTGACACGTGGGGAGAATAAAATGCATTCCTAAAACTCCCCCACTGTCCGCAGATATGCCACAAAAGCAAATAGAATTAGGTAATCGGATAGGCAAGATGTCCGCATGGGAGGTTCGCTGAGACAACGAACGAAATTTAAGTTGATCATTATTTAGCCTCTAAAAAGTTAACCAAATTCTTAATGCATTGCCGTATTGGTTTACCTAACGGAATAAAAAATGGACAAATGCATGATTTGCGATAACCATCTCTGTGAGGGAGAATCAAATTCTTTTCTGGAATATGGACTGATATGTGCATTGAGCAATCGCTTATGCGTTCTATAAAGTCAGTTGGTGGTTTAACCCATGGAAGAGGTATAACTGATAACGTGCTATCAAAATGGGTCTTAGGTGCCCCACCATTTTTAGAAATCAGTGAAGCAGTACAAGACTTCATTGGTAGTCCATCTTTATCACTCACTGAGCAGCATGTTGAATTAAGGGAAAGTCGGCAGGCTAGAGATGCACATGATATTTCCAAATTTGCACACTGGTTGAGAGAACACAATCCTTTCACGAAACAATCTGGAGACCTTGTGTGTCTATCTTCTGGCTTGGTATCTAATGTAACTGTCACTTGTGATACAGCTTACGAGATAGGATCAGCAATAATGAAAAAACTAGTCGGAGGAAACTTCAGGGACATTAAATTACACAGAAAAGACATGGTTGTAACTCAAGCGGTTGGCAGAATGGGATTGAAAGTTAGATCTGAAGCAGTTTCAATAAGTACACAACAATTGTTCAAAGAGTTATTTGTGTTTGTGACAGTCCTTTGAAATTGAAATCATACTTCAGATATGAACTAGCATCTCGTTCACCATCTTTATTTGACGAAGTGTCACTACAAAAAGGTACAAAATCCTCCATAACTAAATCTTTTGTTGGTGGTATTGTTGAACAGGAGGATATACCTACTGGTGCAGCTGTTATAATAGATGGTGGTTATCTCCTTCATTCAGTAACTTGGCCTAAGTGCACAACATTTGATCAAATTCTGCAAAATTATATATCTCATGTACTTTCCCATTATGGTACAAATTGCTACGTCATCTTTGATGGATACCCTGAAACGCCAACAACAAAGCAGGAAGAACAAACAAGAAGATCTGCTAAAAGGACGTCAGCAAACATTATATTTACAAATAACATGGAGTGCACCACAGCGCAGACTGATTTTCTGTCCAATCCCCACAATAAGAAAAGAATGATTGCAGCATTAAAAGAAAAATTCTTCTCTGCCACTAATATTATGGTTCTCACGGCTAATAACGATGCTGATGTAGATATAGTTCAAACCTCTATAGAAATGTTGAAACTAAACCCTACTGTAGTCACCATAGGTATGGATACAGACCTTATCGTCTTATTAATTGCACTGGCACCAGAAGAAACAAAATCTTTGTACTTTCTCAAACCGGGCACTGCTGCAATACCTCCAATATTTTACAGCATTGAGAAACTGATATCTATTTATAGCCATGTACGCAAATGTCTGTTATTCACGCATGCCATTACAGGGTGTGATACAACATCTGCAATTACGGACTTGGGAAACAAAAGGCAGTTAACGTGATAAAAAATTCTGAGGAGGCTCAGTCACAAGCAACGGTTGTCAACCGCATTAATGCTTCAAAAGAAGAAGTCTTTCAAAATGGAGAAAGCTTCCTTTTGGATTTATATGGTTTGAGCAAACACAGTAATTTAGATGATGCCAGATACTTTTATTACAAAAAATCAATTGCTAAACTATCATTGAGATCAAACTTTGAATTGGGAAAACTTCCACCTACAGTAGCAGCAGCTCGACAGCATTTATTGCGGGCATACCTTCAAGTTCAAATGTAGTCAGGGAACAAACTTGACCCCACCAACTGGGGATGGAAGTTAGAGGGAGGAAGACTAAAGCCAATTGCGACTACTTTACCAGGGGCACCAGATGAACTTTTGTGTTTAATTTCATGCAACTGTCAGAAAAAATGAATGATTTCCAGCAGCTGCCGAAAAGCCGGATTCTCATGTTCTGCTATGTGTGGACGTTGCAGTGGACTGTCAAGCACAAACAAGCCTGATACGAGTGACGACATTGATATTTATTTATGATAATTCTGCCACAACTGTGCGATATTCAAAAGAACCACAGAAGCAATGTAAGACAAAATATATATCATTTTAAAAGTTATAAATGTAATCATCACCGCTTTTGTTTGTAGCCTTTTCTTTTTTAATTACAGTTTTACGAAGTTTTAATCTTAGTTCATTTAGGAAATTTGAAAATAAAAATGTTTTTTTTTTTTATATTATTTAGAAATTGTAGAAACAGCACCAGTGCATGGAACTAAATTCTTACTTTATAAGCATTGTATTAAGAAGAAAAAATGACATTGTCATATTTCAATTCAACAATTCGTTTGCACATAATAATCATTAGTACCACCCCTCAGGAGGGGGAGTTGGGTGTGAAGCAAACAGGCAAGAGTTGGCGACTTTTTTGCAGGTGCGAAGCTGAGTTTTCTTTCCTTTTTTTATTTTTTACCTATCGTTGAAAATTATACTCCCCGCAAAATTATTGCATGTTTTGCCCGATTTTTTGTCATTTTGTGGCTACAATGCATTCGCAGTTTCGGTACCACAGAAGGTAAACAATAAAGCGTATTAAGACAAATAATATATCGTTGTAAAGGTTATGAAGTTTTCTACAACTTTTATTTGGAACCTTTTTCAGAAATTTTGGCTCTGTGAAACGGTAATTGCCATTATTGGGTAAAATGCCAAGAAAAAAAGGTGCTATTTTGCGGGTTTTCAAAAATTGCAGCAAAACTATAGGAGATATAGTAAAAATGAACACAACAAAATTTATAGACCATATCAAGAGGAATAAATTTAAAAAAAATTATCGCTGTACGCCAATTATTTCGGGAGTTACGAGTGGATTAGTATTAGACCTCATTTCCCCCTTTATGGGGGTGTAGGGGGGAGAAGCAAGCGGGGAGGGGTGGGGACTTTTGTGAAAATACTAAGCCCGATGAGTTCTATCAGCCTGCAAAAATTCAGCTTTTACCTAATGTGTTCCGGGTCAAGTCCTTTATTTACTGGGCTATATGGAGCTTTTACAAGAAATGAAGATTTATCGATTGATGGAGAAAAACTGGAGATAACTGATACATATGTTTATCTTGGACAGCAGATATCAAGTGAGGGTCACATTGATGAAGAAATTAATCGGCGTACAAAACTTGCCTGGAGAGCTTTTGGAAGAAACAGCATAATTTTCAAGAGCAATATGCCATTATGTCTTAAAAGAAAAGTGTTTGATCAATGCATCCTTCCAGTGCTTACGTATGGTGCAGAGACGTGGACCTTAACTAAAAGAGACATACAAAGGCTGCAGACAACTCAAAGAAGCATGGAGAGGTGCATGCTTGGTATAACCAGGAGAGATAAGAAGAGGAACTCGTGGATCCGAAAAATGACGAGAGTGGAAGACATCATGATCAGAGTTAAATCCCTGAAATGGCAATGGGCTGGACATACTGCCAGAAGGACAGACCATAGATGGACAGCCGAAATTTTAGATTGGATTCCAAGGGACAGGAAAAGACCCAGAAAAAGACCACATGGGAGATGGGTGGATGAAATTCGTAAATATGCGGGAGTGACATGGAGGAGACTGGCACAAGACAGACCGTTGTGGAGGAAACTTGGGGAGACCTTCGTCCAGCAGTGGATTGATAATGGTTGACAATGATGATGATGATGAATGATGGAGTGTAGAGATGTGATGTCATCATTTATTTCATGTGATGCTGCAGTGCAAGATGTTTGAGTGACATATTTACAGTGACATTTGGTCTGTAGTATAGCAGTTGTATGCAGTTAGACTCACAAAATCATCTGCACAGCTTCCAGTGAGTTTTGAAGATGACAATCCGTTTATTGATGTAAATATGACAAGGATGGGAAGTCAGAAAATATCCGAAAACTTGAAAATTTCGTCGTCCTGGAGCGGAAAACTGCGTCTCCCAGATAGCGCCCGTATATGCTAACCACTACATTACCCAGCATGACCAAGTTTCAAGTTTCCAATTAATTTGAATATAACCATCACAGGATTTGCTAGTCATAGCAACCAGCATTCATGTTTAGTGAATCTGGAGGTTAAGAATTCTATTCTGTGATTGCATGGAGGGGCAGGTAAATCATGAATGAAATACGGGATTACACCATATAATACAAAATTTGAAAATGACAATCTTTTTTTCTTTGTGTAAATAAGACAAGGATGATGAGTCAGATAATATCCAAAAACTTGAAAATTTCGTTGTCCTGGAGCGGAAAACGAACCCGCACTCCTAGATAGCCCCCAGATATGCTAACCACTACACTTTACCTCCTCCAGGATGACACAATTTTCAAGTTTTCGAATATTATCTGACTTACCGTCCCTGTCATATTTACACCAAAAAAAATGGATTGTCATCTTCAAAATTTGTATTATATGGTGTAATTTTGTATTTCATTCATGACTTCCAGACAGTCCAAGATGACAGTTTTATGCTCTTTCCTCACTGAAGAAGATCAGTGCTATGGCAAAACTGTTTTGTGTGATGATCACTGTGCTAAGTTCCAGGCTGCTTCATGTAAATTTTATACTCAGTAATTTTTATATGGGGGAATTTTGCCACTTCATTGAAGTTGTAACATACACACTGTCATCTTGGACTTAACTGGAAGTCATGAATGAAATATGAGATTGTTGTTAAAACAGTGGAACCCATGGGATTTCCTAAGAATTCTCAATGCAATGTAAAATGTCACCCCAGTTTGGCAAATGTAAAACTAAGATTGATTCTAGTTAAAAATTTAAGCTCCTGGAATTGTTTCATGAACTCCTGGTATACCCCTGGAAAAGTCCTTGAATTTATTTTCTGTTAATGTGTATGAACCCTGGATGCATTTAAAAGTTTGCAGTTACACTTTACTTTCTGAAAAAAATAACATTATCATCACACTTCAGGCTTTGATATCTATTACTTTGGTGTTCTATAAAATTACTCCAATACTGGTCATTCGTTATTATTCCTTGTAAGTATTGATTGTTTGTGGATAGTGCTACTTAATATTTTTTTTGTTATGAAGATAGGATTGCTTCAGATTTGTACTGCACATCAGATGGTGCATTCCAGAGAGAAAAATTTTAGTGGGTTAACAGTATTTATATAGGGAAGTAAAGGGATTATGTTGATTAAAGTATCATTCATATGCTTCAGGTAGATCTGCCATGGTTCTTGTTCACTCCAGAAATTTGGAATCTAAGAAATTTATTTGTTTATATTAGTCTAATCATTCTTAAAGAATGCCATTAGAATATGGAAGTGACTGGAGAAATAAAAGTACACAGTTCTGTTATGTCATGTATCCAGGTAATAAAAACACCAGCATTATTATAATGAGAGGTTAAATTGTAGAACCTTTGTTTATTTCTTTAGTTATTCCAGTTATCTGGTATTTAACACCAGAAAAAAAAAAAAGGAAATTAGGAGTATAAGGTGCTTTTCATTTTTGACAATTTTTTTTCTATGGCAGAAAATTAGCAGATATATGTGTGTGTATATGTTCCTGATCATGAATTCACTAGATAATTCTGATTTTTTCATAAGATTGTTTGGTAGAATTGTATAGCAACTAGAATGTCAAGAATATATACTAAACGCTGTCTGTGCACGATGATTAAGTTCCATGAGAATTCGATTTCAAGCTAAAAAATGAGCTTTATTTTAAATTAAAATCATTGAATAATTTAAAGATACATGCAAGATCTTTCTTACTTGCTTCAAGCTCGTCCTCAGACCATGACATGGCAGTTAAATAAAAGAAGGACAAAAAAGAAATTAAAAATATATTCAATTGCCATGTTGTCATAATGCTGTTGCACTTGGCCTAAGAATGGGCTTGAAGCAAGCTGGAAAGATCTTGTGTGTATCTTCTAAATTATTCAGTGATTTTAATTGTAAAATAAAACTCATTTTTTAGCCTGCAATTGAATTATCATGAAGCTTAATCATCGTGCATAGACAGCATGTAGTATTATATATTCTTGATATTTTTGGCACAAACTTAACTTTTATTTATTTATTGTATAGCAACTGCAAAAAATAATGATTCAAGGTTTAAAACAAAAGTTCAGGTTTTGTTGTGAACAGAAGTTAAATAAAGTCTTTTGGTTGCAGTGGCAAATAATACATAGTTGTGTTTTACATTGTTTTGTTGAATATATTTAAGTTAGAAAAAAGTATATTCAATCAGTACACTACTGTTTGTGAAAATTGAATCTCCAGGAAAAAATCGTGCTATTAAAATCAAATTTATAGCACGGATTCCTCATGTTACAGGAGATAACTGGTTATGTTTGTAGAGCTATTTAAGATTTTTTTCTAGGGATGGGACATTCAAATCTTCGAATATTTTTCAAGATTCGAGATTCGAAAACTCGAATCTTCGTGCTTTTCTCTTCATTCGAATCTTTCGAATCTTAACCTACAAAACTTGGCATGTGGTGTTTGTTCTAGAGCGATATTTGTTCGAATTTTTGTCAGCATGACAAGTTCTGATATTAGAAAACAACCGAAGAAGATCGTCTACAGTGCGTACACAGCTATTTGAAACAGCTGGTTACTTCGAAACTGGATGCAACAAACAGTGAAGGAATTGTTCAGCCAAAGACAGAGAGCAACTGCCGAAGCAACTGGCATCTCCCATCGGACAGTGCCTTAGCCACTACACCTGAAGTATAGTGGGAAAAGTGACTTAGCCATATTTTATCTCTTTTCCTGGCAGCCGTTATCATGGTAACGAGTGTGAAAACGGAGGGGAGTGTGACCTTTAGCTGCGTCGTGCACGTCACTCAAGTTACTCTGTCTACAGCTCAGTGTTCTAGTTCTACTCAACTCTCTGCAGCGTCTCACTTGCACATGCTATCAGTATACGCTCGGCGTTATCCGGTTTGCATATTTTTGTCTCAATCTCAGTGTTTCGCACGCTTTGTTGTACTTAGTCTGTATCGCTAACCACAGCTATGCATACTTAGGAGCGATTTATCTTGTGCCTGTAAATAAAAAATGTCAAAAATGTGAATTGTTATTTAAATATTTTTTTGTCAAATTATGTTCAGATAATGGAAATGAACCTCAAGACGCAATAGTTATGTACTTCATTTTGTAAATGTAAATTATAAATTTCATTTGTTTTTCATTAAACACAGATCTCAAATTTTGCTTCAATTATAAACTTTTAATATTAAGTACAAGTCTTTTCTTTCCCGTTTTCCTTTTAATTATTCTTATATGAAGGATTTGAGATTCGAGGGATTGGAGAACCTTTTAGGATTCGGATTCGAGAAAATTTAGGATTCGTCCCACCTCTCATTTTTTCGTTTCAAAACCCAGTAGTGCGCTGTGGTCTAAGCGATGGTCTCTGATCATTCCTCCGAGAGGGGTCCGGATTCGAATCCCGGTGAGGCATGGATGTTGTGTTTGTCTTACAGCACTGGTTCTCTCCCTTCCCTGGATCCAGTGGCCTTAAATTAGGGATGGGTGACTGCTTATACCCCATTGAGTTGCACACGGTGGTCCTTAAACCTCCAATAAAAAAAAAAAAAAAAACACCCCAAAAAACCAGTATTGTGTGAAGCCAGCTCGAGCAACAATAACAGCATATACATGGCGTGGAATTGAATGGAAGAGGTTTTTCATATCGTCCTGGGGAATAGCCTCCCAGGCTGCTTCTATACGAAACCAGAGTTCATTTGTGGTGACTGGCGGACACACACGATGGGCCAGTTGCTTAGCTACCGTATCCCAGACATGTTCGGTCAGGGACATGTATGGCAAATGTGCAGACCAAGGAAGAAGCAACATCTGTCGTGCATGGAAGAAGTCTTGGAATTCCAGGCTGCATGTGGCCAAGCATTGTTCTGCTGGAATATAGCAGCAAAACAATTCTTTCATCCCTGATATATCGCTGGCTGTTGAGGGTTCCCTCAATTCATATCAAGTGAGGTCACGAATCGTGCTCAATGGTGTCCCAAACTATGATATGTTGGGCTGGTGTGACACTGCAAGGTGCTGTTCACCACAATGTCTTCAAACATGTACATTGTACATGTTCGTCATGGTACATAGATATATACATGCATATCATTAAGCTGTTCTCTGATATTCATAGGTTAGCTCCTCAAAGAAAGACCATCTGACAAATAAACATTTAACAGATAATACAAACCACCAAATAAATTTTTAACTGATTATTTACTTATTGTTGCCGTATCGAACTTCTCCATTTACAGCGATCTTGACACACAACACTAGCTTCAGTGACATCCATCACACGACGTACACAAGACCTTCTATACTTCATACACGTAATCTTTTTCTCATTTGGGCACTTCTGAATCTGATTCTCCTATGACTAAGAGTGTATTTTAAGTACCTTGTACTCGTATACACTGTTTCTCATGTTATAATTAACCATATATCAACGGGTCAATCCTCCATTGCATCCCGTCAAAATTTCTAACCATTCATGATAAAAATTATAAGTTGTAATAAAACATCTATTGAAAACAGAATCTTAAAGCATAACTTGCGTTTTATATCGGATGCATATTGCTGACTGATAGTCTGGCGAACTCATAATCCTGTTTAGTCTCATAATCAGTAATGCTAAGTCTTTTCAAATTTTGAAGCTTTTTTGAAACGTGAAGTCAACAGTGTCATTTTGAAGTCAAATATGAAGAAATTGAAGATAGTGACAAAGAAATTAAACATCAAATGAACAAAGGAAGTTTTTTTACAACATTCTAAAAAGGACAAAGTGGGATGAGCCCGACAGTAGAATTTATCGAAGTACGTTAAAATCAACAAAATCACATGAAGTAGGCTTAAAGTGTATTTATGCTTTCAACTTATGTAGGTTGACTATTGAAATATCTTTAAAAATAGTTTAAAAACACAATAAAAGAATCTGTCATGAAGCAAGTCGAAGTACGATAGACCCTAAAATGCAAACGGGGAACAATGGTGGGAGTTGACATCGATGACACATACGTTCCTTTCCCGACCGGTTTCGACTGTATAAACTTCAGTCATTATCAAGGTATGTCATCCAGTGTATCTGCACCTGTTCATCGATGTTTGATTAGGCTTTTCGTCCAAGTTTCTATACGACAGAGAGATTGCGCACGCACATGGCAGGATATGACATTTTGGTCTGAAAGTGCCATCTACCTTATTGACTTCATGTTTGAAAAAGCTACAAAATTCGAAAAGACTTAGCATTACGACAGACAATGAAATAACAGCCTAAACAGGGTTATGAGTTTGCCAGACTATCAGTCAGCAATATGCATCCGATATAAAACATAAGTTATGCTTTAAGATTCTGTTTTCAATAGATGTTTTATTACAACTTATAATTTTTATCATGAATGGTTAGAAATTTTGACGGGATGCAATGGAGGATTGACCCGTTGATATATGGTTAATTATAACGTGAGAAACAGTGTATACGAGTACAAGGTACTTAAAATCCACTCTTAATCATTTAGGCCACGTATTGCATATGTGTCATATATTATATGAACATATACTGTTCAAAACCTCCCATGACTTCCTTGGCCTTCCTCTGCCTTTCTTTCCCGCCACTTGGGCCGAAAATATTCTTTTAGTAAGCATCTCATCACTCATTCTTTCAACATGGCCAAACCACCTAAGCATATTAGTCTCCATCTTACTAACAATATTTTGCTTCACATTACACAACTGCAAAGCGTCTTTATTCCTCACATGATCTGAACATGTCTTTCCACAAATGCCCCGTAAGTAACGCATTTCTCCGGCACATAAACGACTCCTATGTCTCTTCTGTAGTACCCAGGTTTCACTGCCATACATCAGCGTAGGAACAATTACACTTTCATACACAGCCATTCGGGACTCTTTTGTGAATCCATCATTCCTGTGAAAACGTCCTAAAGCAGCTATGACTTTCAATGATGAATTCACTCTCCTACTAATTTCGCCATCTAATCTGTTCTCTCTTTCAAACAAGCTTCCCAAATATACAAACTCATTCACCTGGCCAATCATGGTGCCATTTAGACTTATATTACATTCAGTACTACCCGTTCCTCTCTCTCTCAAAAACCATAACTTTGGTTTTTCCCTTATTTTTACTCAGTTTGAATTTCATGCAAACTTCGTACATTTAGGACAACATACTCTGCAACTCACTTTTGCTCTCTGCCAACAGGACTGTGTCATGTTCATGATGGTATAAGAAGTATGGTGTATCATGGTGCGTGAAGTTTAATCGTGACTGGTCAGAAAACACAGCCTGTTGCTAATTAGCATGTCTGTGTTCGAGACCCCGTTGCAACCTGTGGTTGACGGTCAAAGGAATGCGCAGCAATGGACGCTTGCTAGTGACCAGTCCTCCGTTAAGCAGATGATGTTGAACTGTACTGGAGGACAAAGTCTGACCTGTGACACTGCTCCACTGCTGCCCTAACACTGTGGATGTCACTGCCATGTTGTAGAGATGTTTGTCACCCTGTGCAGTCATGCAATTTTGTGGTGCATTTCCCAGATTTCTGTGTATCCATTTCTCATCTGTCCACTGACACAGTGTTCTCATCATTGTACTGGCATTTCATCCTGTACCAAGTGGCAATTCCGTGGTAGGAAAATCCAGCTTCTCTCGTCCCAACAATCCTTCCTCACTCAAGGTCCGTCATGTGTTCACAGTGCGACCTTCTTTGGCAATAAGACACAAAAGACTCCCTTTTTTGACTTAATGTTGACTATTCGCTGATTGCAACATCTTGTTTGAGCCAGCACTTTATGCCCAAGATTAGAGAGCGCTACTCCAAAACCACATGCACATTTCCCCTGGCATTTTAATCATTTGCATTGCCCAACCTGTTGTACATATCCTGTACGTTTCGTGCTAATACCATCAGTCCTTCATGATGTTGCAGTTTTCACAAGCAGTATTGTATATGAAGAGGATAGCTATCCTTGTGAGGCTGGATTGTTAAAAATGAGCAGGATGTAAGAAGGAGATTTTCTTTCTTTCTTTAAGAATGCTGGTTAGTTGAGTTTTTCTAAAAACTCCTCCCCTTTTAAGTGAAATTTTTGTGAAAGTTAGTGCATTTAACATAAGAAAACTTTTAAGCACACAACATCATTTTGTTCAAATTTTTTTGTGCAAGATGGTAAAAGGATTCGTGCCATTAAACTTCTTATACCAAATTTTTTTTAACCTTATTACTCATTAAAACTAACAAGAGATTAGATCTTTTCCTGTGTGTGCTTTTTGGCTCTCATTTCTGTCACCAGTTTACCAGATAAATTGCCTTGAAAATCCCAATTTTGTTTTAAGATGGTACACACAGAAGTCTATTAAACTGAAGTCTAGAACAAGAGCTACGTGCACTGAATTTCAGAGAATATTACTTGTTCAGAGAAAAGTGTTTAATCATTTCATCCCACTAGTTCGTACTTATAGATTAAAGACATGAACCTTGAATAAAAAAGGTACACAGAGGCTGTGGACAACTCAAAGGAGCATGGAGAGATGCATGCTTATTGTAATCAATAAAGATAGCTGAAGGAACTCACAAATCAAGAAAATGACAAGAGTGGGTGATATCATGTTCAAAGTAAAAGACCCTTAAGTGGCAATGAGCTGGACATATTACTAGAAGAACAGCCCACCAGCTGAAATATTGGACTGGATGTCATGGGAAAGTAAAAGACCCATAAGAAGACCACACCAAAAGCTGCCCCCGTGGTGCAGTGGCTAAGCGTTGGCTTATGACTATTTGTCCATGATGGGTCCTGGTTCAAGTCCCGGTGGGGCATGAATGTTGTGTTTGCTTTATGGCACTGGCTCTCTCCCTTTCCTGGAACCAGTGGATCTAAATTAGGGATGGGCAACTGCTTATAGCCCATTGAGTTGCTCACGGTGGTTGTTAAAACCTTCAAAAACACACACACACACACACACACACCAAAAATGGTTGTATGAAATCTGAAAGCATACCATGCTTATAGCCTATTGAGTTGCTCACGGTGGTCGTTAAAACCTTCAAACACATACACACACACACACACACACACACACCAAAAATGGTTGTATGAAATCTGAAAGCATAGCAGAGTGGCATGAAAAAGAATGGCTCAAGACAAATAGTTATGAAACAGACCTGGGTAGACCTTTGCCCACTAGTGGGTTGAAAATAGTTGAGGATGATGATGATGGAACTCTCTGGACTTATCACCCAGTGTAATGCCTCATTTCCATGTGCTTCAGAGCAAAAAACTGTGTTTGATGTAGTGATATAAAAAGGCAGAAAAAACAATTGGTTTGTATCATCCTTTTGGTCTGTTCTTTCGCAGTATGGAACTCAGATTTAGAAATGAGTACAGACCGGAAGATTACTTGAGTCAAAAAGTTAGTCCCTTTCCAACGGACCGTTCTGGAGTGAGAGGAAATAGTTGCTGGAGTAAGCCCATTTGCATTAGTTGCTGCACAGGAATCCAGTCCGTAGCACGCAATACTAACAGCAGTGGATGCAAATAAAAAATACAGCAGCAGTGGACTGTGTGAAGAAGTGGGGCATAGGTATTACTAGAAATCAGTGCTTAAGGAGGTGATAATAACAAAATTCAGCATAAATATTGTGATCTTTAGTGAAATATGTGCCAAGGAATATGACTTTCCTGATAGATTTAGCATAATATATATTTTGGTGTCAAAAAGGGATCAAGCATAAGCTGGTAGGACAATAATATTTGATAACATGGCGGTTGCCATGTTGGTTAGTGTGGAATCTGTGTGTGAGTAAATTTTACGAGGTGTTTAGACCAAATAGCAAAAGCTGTGATAATCCCCCCCCCCCCCATTTTGAGGATTTAAATTTTATGATTTAAACTAAAGTAAAAAAAGGTTATTCTTAGCAATATGAATGATGAAAGTTAGCAGTGATAATGAATGAATTAAAAATGTAATGGATGAATTTAGAGAAAATTGCTTCACAAATACACATAGGTGAAAAAAGTCCGTTTAACTTTTGCAAGTTGGTTGGTTCCATTCCTCTATGTCAAGCTATTTGTCTGGAAGTTTTCTCCAAAACTTTACCTGTTATATCTTCCACACCATTTGTGTGTGTGTGTGTGTGGGGGGGGGGAGCATATGCGCATAATGTGTGTTCATATATACACTATATTGACAAAAGTCACCGGACACCCCGTCGAAAGCAATTAACGGATCCACTGCATTGTTAAGATGTGCGGTTCAGCTGCAAACGGTATAAAAACAAGCCTGCAGCTGGCCGTGATCATATCGCATTGTGAGGTTTAGAGAAAAGGTCGCGGCTGGAGAGAACTGACTTTGAGAAAGGAAAGACTGTTGGGTGTTTTAATAGTGGGTTTTCCATAAGAGAAACCGAGAGGCGTTTAAACATACCCAAGTCAACTGTTTTGGATGTACTGAATAAGTGGAAGACACATGGCGTGCCTGAAGCAGCAAAATGTACCGGCAGACCAAAGAAAATAAGTGATATAGGACGTCGAAGCCTCAAGAGAGTAGTTACAGCTAATCAGCGAAGTACTGCACAAGACCTCAGCGAACAGGTGAGTAAAAGTGCTGGAACCTCGGTATGTGCACGCACCATTCGCAGAGAACTTCATTCCATGGGTTACCATGGTCGTGTGGCTGCTCATAAGCATTTCATCTCCACTCGGAATGCTACTCGTCATTTAGCATGGTGTAATGAACATTTATCGTGGACTGTAGATCAATGGAAACGGGTCCTATGGACTGATGAATCGAGATACACGATCCATCAGTCTGATGGTCGTGTGTGGTTGTGGCGGCAGCCGGGGAAACGCTATTTACCACAGTGTACTGTTCCTACGGTCAAGTTTGGAGCTCGCAGTGTACTTGTGTGGGGGAGTTTTTCATGGTATGGTCCCAACCCATTGGTTATCGTGGACCAACCTGTTAACCAGCATGTCTACCTTGATATTCTGGACAATTATGCCCTACCAACTCTGTGGCAATACTATGGAACCGAGCCTTGTTGGTACCAGCAAGATAATGCACCGAGCCGTAAAGCAAAGACTGTTACGGTGTGGTTTGACGATAATTCCGTATCGTGTGTGGACTGGCCAGCACAGATCCCTGACCTTAATCCCATAGAGTTCCTATGGGATGAATTAGAGCGCCGCGTAAGAAGTTTGGAACCAAGTCCTACTACTGAGCAACAGTTAGCGGCAGCATTATGTACTGAATGAAAGCGCATACCTATCGCTGTGTTCCAAAACCTTGTCGAAAGCATGTCTCAAAGGGTCAGTGCATACATTAAGGCCAAAGATGGACTGACACTGTACTAATGTATGTCAATAAATGCTATGTTGTGTTCCTCTTCTAGGTGTCCAGTGACTTTTGTCAATATAGTGTATGTCTGTAAGTTTACATTGTAACGAGAATCTTAAAACAGAAAAAGTATAATGATTATGTTTGTGTGGGAAGTCTGTGATGCAGAGAAGAGTTTTTGTAGATTTTGGAATCACTAGTGATAGGTTTTCAGAGTCATTTTTCATTAAAATCAATTGTCAATTATTAAAGAAGCTGTCAAAGACATTGAGATATGTTACAGTTAAGACAATATTGAAATGAGGCAGGGTTTCCTAGTATGTAAAGCCACTTTAAAGGCTCCATTAAAATTGAAACCTTATCTTGAAGATGGTTAATACATATAGAAGCAAAAAGGTTGTATGAAACAGATAAAAAACCATGTTGTTGAAGTTATATGAAGGTGGCAGTTTGTAAATACATGATGATCAGGACCTCTTGGAAGATAGTGGAAATTAGCAACACTGTTAAAATCAAAAGATAAAAGGTTTATAGGTAGTTTTGAGCTACAAGTCACATGCTAACTGAGAGATTATTGAAAGGTTTATCTACAGGTTATATTTGCTAAAATAATTTAAAGGAAATTTCGTGGCTTGTGTGGAAGGAAACTCCAGAGATTTTCCCAAAATATTTTGGACTCATATGAAATGTCTGAGGGAAACTGGGAGGTCTGTGTTGCTTAAAGTTCAGATCACAAAGAAGGTAAATGTCTGGCAACAGGAGAATATGTTGAAAATGAGTATTTTGAAGTCCTATTGAAAGGAAACACATAAGTTGACCTCTCTAAAAGAATAATCAAGAGATGGTTCAGAAATTAGTGATTTAGTAAATAATTTTCTATTTTAGCTTCCTCACATTTTGAATTATTAATTGAATCATACACGAGATTTTTCATGGATTCTCTGAATTCCACTTTTTTGTCATCATTTGGACTGCCCTTGAAATTGATGCAAAACAGAAAATAATTGTTTTTGGGGATTAATGGTGGGGAGGGGATCATTTTTCACCTGAGGATGGTTTTTCGTCTTTTAAAACTTATAAAACGGAAGTTAAACTGAGTGAAGATTTTTACCGTAATCATATATTTTTTTTCCTGGTAATATTGTCCTTGGCCAGCATTGGCATTAAATATCATGTTATTGAGCTTGAAAATGTTGGAAAATTTTCCGAAAACAGAGGTGGGACTTAGCAAAGATTTCTCCCATGATCGTAATTTTTTTTTTCTAGTGACGTTCCAATTCTCCTGTGTTGTTAAATGTTATCCCCACCCCCATAGATGTGTGAATTTAAGCTTGATAAGAGAGGGGGAAATTTTCAGAAGCGGAAGTGGAAGTGACAAAGTTGGGAAATTTGTAAGAATTGGTTCATGGTGTTAAAAAATATTCATTTTCTCAAAATTACACCGCTTATCTAAAACAGTGAAAGCTTTGATATCAGCATTCATTGCCCTCAGGCTGAAAGTTCTTTCAGCATGATGGATGAAATTACTGTCATCTGAGGGAATAAAAAGAGTACAACAAAGTGGGAAGGGAAAGATATCAGCAGAAAGAAACTTTAAGCAATGGATGCTGTGCAGCTGCAAAAGTCAATGTAAGACAAATATGACTGTAGAACTTGCTAAGAGAAAGCGAGGCTTGCTCACAAGAGGAAACTTGAGCTAATGTTCTTGCTAGTGTAATAAAACAAGGAAAAAAATTGTGTTTGAAGCTGTCTTTTAAACCCATTTTATTTTGTTTTGAATTTGGTAATTTTATATTGTGAATACAATGATATGCTCCAGTTTAATATTTACACAAATAAATTACAGTGAACAATTCCATGCTGCCCCGGTGGCGCAGTGGTCTAAGGCGCTGGCCTCTGATCATTTGTCCGTAAGGGGTCCGGGTTCGCATCCCGGTCAGGCATGGATGTTGTGTTTGTCTTACGGCACTGGCTCTCTCCCTTCCCTGGAGCCAGTGACCCTAAATTAGGGACGGGCGACTGTTTATAGCCCATTGAGTTGCTCACGGTGGTCGTTAAACCTCCAATAAAAAAAATAAAAAAAAAAGAACAATTCCATCTTGTTAATTGTGTGTTATATTCACACTTTCTCGCTGCACATTCTGATTTTTCACCCAGTTAAAAAGTTCAGCTTTTATTTTTCTTCGTCGGTTTCATGTATGTTGAATTCTGTGATGTATTCTTTTATAAAACATGAGGATTCTTTTGATTAAAATGCATTACATCAGTTATATAATGAGTGATCTATTACACATCTTATTTGATGTGTGTGTGTGTGTGTTTTTATTCTCTTCATCACAGATGCATTCACCTCCTACACTTCGTGTTCAATCACAGACTGTGATGACAAACAGTGTAATAATAAATGGTCCTATAATAGCTAGTCCTTTATCCACAACATCTACAATGTCTGGGGCACAGACTGAGACAGATGAAATTGTAGCATTAGATTCTGATGATGTAAGTCTGTATCTCTAACAACTTCAGTTTCATTTCCTAAGTTTTCCAAATGTTGTCAGTTGCAAAATATTGTGTGTTATATTTACATGAAATTTAGGGTGAGCTCTGAAGAATGGTGATATATACCCAAAATGGAAGGAGATCAGCATGCTGAATTTTGTGGAACTGGCCCAGGCCTATCAAACAGTTATTTACCTCACCTTCTCATGGTGTAGAATGGAAGATCTTTGTTAAGCACAGAGAAACAAACACACTAAAGAGTAATGCTTCCAAACCAGGTGGCCAACTGGTCTAGGATATGTTTGGGCCAAGCAGTTCACATCGTCCCTGAACACCAAAATAGTACACATAGAAGATAATAAGTGAATGAATGATAAAGTTCCACTACCTCTTAACTTGTGCTCCATTAGGTAGATTATTATGAAAGGTCTAAAACCTCACTCCTCACAATTGATATCTGTTTATGTCCTTTACTTAGCTTGTAAACTCATTACAAGATTTCATGTTGGTTTCAATATAACAAATTCAGTTTAACATATGTCCATTCTTTCACAGTAGTTCCTGCCCTTCACATTTTGTGTTCCATATTTGTTTTTCTCCCTGAAATAGTCATGGAGTATCAGTTCATTCACAAAGCATTCCTTAAATGCTGTCCTGGTATCATTTCACAAAGCATTCCTTAAATGCTGCCCTGGTATCATTTCACAAAACATCCCTTAAATGCTGCCCTGGTATTATTTCATAAAGTATCCCTTAAATGCTGCCCTGGTATCATTTACAAACCATTAAATGCTGCCCTTTTCACAAGACATTTCTTAAATGCTTTTGCTCTGGTATCATTTCATCAAAAATTCCTTAAATTCTGCCCTGGTATCACTTCACAAAACATTCCTTAAGTGCTGCCCTGGTATCATGTACAAAGCATTCCTTAAATGCAGTCTTATATCATTTCACAAAACATTTCTTGAAATGCTGCCCTTGTATTGTACAAAGCATTGCTTAAATGCTGCCCTGGTATTTCACAAGACATTCCTTAAAATGCTGCCCTTGTATTATACAAAGCATTCCTTAAATGCTTTTGCTCTGGTATCATTTCATTAAAAATTCCTTAAATTCTGCCCTGGTATTATTACTTTACCAAACATTCCTTAAATTCTGCCCTGGTATTATTACTTTACCAAACATTCCTTAAATTCTGCCCTGGTATTATTACTTTACCAAACATTCCTTAAGTGCTGCCGTAGTATCATGTACAAAGCATTCCGTCAAAGCCTAGAGTACCACCAAAGGGAAGGGGCACTAAATTAGCCCATGGATTTGTAAATTTTCTTTTATAGTAAAATTATCTGCTAACTTTTTTTTTTTTTTTTTTATGAGCTGGTCTGTACTTGCCACAAGAATGAAAGCTGAATACTCCTTTTTTGTTTCTGTGGCATGTGCAGAGTTCCTAGATATATATGTAACAACAAGGCTTATGTGACAAGTGGAAATCTTAGATTTCCTTGCCCTGCTGCACCTTTTCCTTTCCCACCTGTGGTAAATTTGTCCCAAGCTGCCAGCAAAAGGTTAACAAAGCAATGTTAACCTTATGCACTGGGAGAATTTTAACCACTTCCTGGAAGGGACTCTGTTTGTTTACTGCAATCCCCCATATGCAAGGCCAATTGTTTGCTATCCTTTATTTACCCCTTCTCCTTCCCAGATGAATGTTTCATGTAAATAACGCAGACAACTATGTATAATTTTGTCATAAATTTTATTATTTTATTTATTTATTTATTTTTTTATTGAAGGTTCAACAACCACTGTGAGCAACTCAGTCGGCTATAAGCAGTCGCCCGTCCTCAATTTAGGGCCACTGATTCCGGGCAAGGGGAATAAAGTTAGTACCGTTAGACAAACATGGCATCCATGCCTCACTGGGATTCAAACTCAGGCTCTTTCTTGGACATATGGTCATAAGCCTATTATTATTATTATTATTATTTATTATTATTATTATATTGGACTATTTATTTGAAGCGTAGCATCAATAATGGTTTAGTGACATATTTTCTGAGCATACTAAGTTGAGATTAGAGCTATTCTTACTGTGTTTGGGTGCTTCTTACTGAAAAAAAAAAAGAAGGGGGGGGGTCACGAAATTTAGCACATGCCTGTATGCATACTTACACTCAGACCGGCCTTGATCGTAGATGCCCCACTGTTGAATGCCAGTGTTATCCGTCCCACTGTGATCATCCATTTTGTCATCATGATATGAGAGTTACAGCTCTCACTCTGAATTAATCAGTGGTCTGATTTTCATTTGAAGGTTTAGTAACATAACATGATTTTTTATTTACTTCCACATTAAATTCTTGCATTTAATGCATACCAGAAGCTTCTGAGATGGAAATGGATGTTTCAAACTCAATGCACAATAAGTACACAACATACAGCTTAATTTTTTATTCTAATTAGCATGTTTTTAACTTAAAGCTAATTATGATTTTTGATGAATCATTATTAATAAAATTTTGATTACTTATAATTGGAAATACGACAATGCCACCTTTGTGTCATGCTACAATGTAATGTAACAAATGGGGGTAGTGCATCAAGGTTTGACAGTGTATATATATCGCAGAGCCAGAATATTATGATCAGTGCGTATTTATACAAATCGAAGCAATTGTTGGTAAACGACAGATGCATGTGGAGGTCATGAATGGTATAAGTAACACTTTATACTGAACTCTGTTAATCAGTGCATTCTTGTTCTTCAGATGGGGAAGACAGGAGACCTAACCCTTTAAGCGGCCGATGTTTCTGAATCAAATGGAGACCAAACCTTTTCTAAGCTTCCCAAACAGAAAGTGTTCACATAGCGACTGAATTCTACGAAAGCTACGAAAAAACAATACATTTACTCCTCCCATGTCAGCAGTACTAACATAAACTTGTCGCTAGTGATAAGATCTCACTCCTATAGTCCTATGTTCTCTGCTCCATGACCCTAGGCATGATGGGGAAGGGCTTGTTCCCCTGACAAGGAGTAGTGCTACTGAGTAGAAACAAGTGCCTCAAACATCTTTCTTTTTTTTAGGCTAGTCGATAGCCCTTCTAGCAGATAATCTGTTAGAAAGGATTAGTGTCAATCACCCTCCTAAATATCCACTTTGAAAAACAAAGTAGTCCTTTAGGGGTGGCCATTTAGTGTAAATCATCCCCCTAAGTGACGACTTTGAGAAGATAAGGAGAAAGCACCGCTCTCTAACGAGAAAGTTCATTGATTCCAGACGTATTCCACACACTTTTTAGATAGCGAATATATTCATTCCAGCTTATTGCAACCAATTTTGCTAACCCGAGTTAATTTGTTCCAGCTGGTTAAAGGGTTAAACAAGTTGGACAAAGACCAAATTGTAATGGTCAGACGATTGATTAAGAGCATTTCTGAGATGGCGAGGCTTGTGGGGTGCTCATGGACAGCTGTGGTTAATATCTTCAGAAAGAAAGATGACGGCGAATTTTCGGGTGTAATAAAGCACGTCTTTTGAATCTGTTCTGACGCAAATTTAATTTATCAAAGCTATTCAAAGTCAATGGAACCGGTATGGGAAACAATAGTATCTGACAGAAGAAAAAGTTTTTCAATCGGGTTTTTAATCCCTCAGATATTGCTGTGAACGGAATCGTGAGCTTACGCCCTATGGTTGCAGACTAATGCGTTAAGAAAAATATTAATTTATATGAGAAACATTCCGCACCGGAAAACGCTCTCTAACACAAATAATTTTTCAAATCGGACTCTTAGAAACAGAGATATCGACAAAAATAAGATGTGACTTTACGTCACCTGTGGGAAAACCATGCATTATTTTAGGAAGAAAGTATTCTCAAAAGGTTTATCCATATGAGCGGTATCGGTCCAAGAAAAAAATATTTAGTCGAGTTTTCAGCAGCCCAGATTTTACTACAAATACATCAGAAGCAGAAATTAACACTTATGCCACCTGGTGGCCAAACCATTCTTTACCAAACATTAGAAATTATGTGAAAAATATTTTCCATCAGGTGTTGTATGCGACACAGGAAGAATTTTTCAAATCGGAGTTTTAGAAGCAGAAATAACGCAGAAAACGCAATTTACCTTTGTGCCTCCTAGCGGAAAGTTGATGATTTACCTGAAAATTTTGAATTTATAGGAAACACTATCCAACAAAGAAGGAATTTTTCAAATCGAACTCCTAGAAGACAAAAATTAGATATACATCTATGCCTCCTGGTGTAGAAGTCATGCATTATTTCAAGAAGAAGTTTCTAAACGGTTTGTCGACATGAGTAGTATCAGTCTACAAACGAAGTTTTTTCAATCCAGAATTTAGAAGCTCATATTTTGCTGCAAATACATCAGAAGGGAAAATTAAGGCTTACGCCCCCTGGTGGCCAAACCATTTTTTACAAAAATTAGAAATTATGTGCAAAGCATTTTCCATCAGGACCTGTATCCGGTGCAAAAAGAATTTTGCAAATTGGAGATTTAGAAGCAGAGATATAGGAGGAAACACAATTTACCTCTATGCCTCCTAGCGGAAAGTTTATGAATTACTTGAAAATTTTGAAATTATTTGAAAAACATGTCACACTGAAAACACTATCCAACAAAGAAGGAATTTTTCAAATCGGACTCCTAGAAGTAGAGATATTGATAAAAATAAAATATACATCTACGCCCCCTGGTGAAGAAACTGGAATATTTCAAGAAGAAAATATTCCAGAAAGGTTTATCGATGTGAGTGGCATCAGTCCACGAAATAATTTTTCAATCAATATTTTAGAAGCTCAGATTTTATGGCAAATACATCAGAAGCAAAAATTAACACTTACATCCCCTGGTGGCCAAAGTATTCTTTACCAAAAATTTGAAATTATATGCAAAAGATTTTCCATCAGGAGGTGTATCCGCTGAAGATTTTTTTTTCAAATCAGAGTTTTAGGAGAAGAGTTATCGTTAAAAATGTAATTTACTTTTACGCCCCTAGCGGAAAATCTATGCGTAATTTGAAAAAGTAACTTTATTTAAAATACTCTTCAACATAAATGGAATGGAAAGATAAAATAATTTTTTCAATTGGATGTTTAGATGCAAATATGTGAAATAAAACGTATTTTTGAATTCGACATGATCTGCATTTACGCTCTCTAGCGGCGAAATTGTACATCGTAAAAAACATCAACGAAATAAAGGATCATCATTCGCATATTTCAAGCTTTCCAATGCAAAAAGAATGTTTCAAATCGGGCTAATAGTTGCAGAGATATCGTGGGTACAGACGGATGGATGGACGGACAAACCGGTAACATAAGCACGATCTTTTTCTACAAAAGACGTGCTAAAAAGTTGTCCCGGAAGGAAAAAACCTTGAACTGCTGTCAAAGTGTGGTCTGACCACAGCTCATTGATGCTAGGGGTGAACGAAGACTATCCTGTATGGTATGTGCCAACAGGAAGGATACAGTGATGCTGCTCACTGGTAATTTTAATGATGGTGATGGGAGTAATGTGTCACAACATATAGTACTTCAAACCTTGTTGAAAATGGGCCTGTATAGTCACAGGCCACTCTGAGTGCCCATGTTAACCTCGGTTCACCATCAGAAGTGCCTACAATTAGCACACGAGCATCAAAACTGGACCTTAAATGAATGATTTGAAGGTCATTTGGTCCAGTGTATCTGGCTTCCTGTTGCACTCTGCGGATGGACAGGCCTGTGTGTTTCGTTTACCTGGGGAAGTGTTTGAACCAGGATGCATCATGGAAAGGAAACAAGCCGATGGAGGAAGGGTATTGCTTTGGATAATGTTCTGCTGGGAAACCCTTGATCCAGTCATATATTTGCAGGAAACTATAATGTCTATCACCTACCTAAACATCATTTTAGACCCACTACAACCTTTCATTGCAACAGTATTCTCCTCTTGTTGTGTCTTCTTTCACAGAATAATGCACCATGCCACATTTTCAAGATTGTTTGAAAATGGTTCATGTAACATGAGAAAGAGTTCCAGGTATTGCCTTGGCCTCCGAATTCCCCAGACATCAATCCAATGGAGTATCTGTGGTTTGTGCTGGAACAGCAAATCCGATGTGCGGCGGCTCAACCACATAATTTACAAGAGGTAAAGGAACTACTGGTAATTTGTTGGTACCAGATATGACAAGACACCTTTAGAAATCTTGTAGTGTTCGTGTGTCATCATGAAAGAGCTGTTTTGGTGGCACTTGGAAGACCAACATCATATTACGCAGGTGGCAATAATGTTTTGGCTCTTTGGTGTATAGTACACATATAAACTGAGTGGCCACTTTATTATGACCACCTCCTCAGTACTTCGTTGGGCCACCTTTTGCCTTTAATACTGCGTCCATTCTTCATGGCATAGACTCCACGAGATGTTGATAGGTGGTTTGTGGAATCTGAGATCATGCTTGATGAATAGCACTTTCCAGGAGTGTGAGATTGCAGGGTTGTGGATCCAGCTGTCTGATGGATCATTCAACTTCATCTCACAAATTATCAATGGGGTTGAGATCTGGAGATTGTGGGGGCCACCTAAGCAAAGTAAACTCACCAGCATGTTCCTGAAACCAATCCTGTGCAATACAAGCACTATGGCAGGACACATTATCTTGTTGAAAGTAGCCATCACCAATGGGATAAACCATCCACATGACAGGATACACTTGGTCTGCAACAATGTTTAGATATGATGTGCCAGTCAAACATTGATCAACACGAATCAAAGGGCCCAAAGCATGCCAGGAAAACATTCCCTAAACCATAACATTGCCTCCACCAGCTTGAAGGGTTGTAACAATGCATTTGGGGTCCATGCTTTCGTGCTGTTTCTGCTAAATTCTCACTCGGCCATCGGCATGGTGCAACTGAAAACGTGATTCATCGGACCACATAATTTGTTTCCAATTATCGACTGTCCAATCCTTGTGCTCCTGTGCGAACTGGAGACGTTTTCTCTTGTTAACTGCAGACAGCAAAGGTGTTCGAACAAGCCTTCGGCTGCCATATCCCATCCGATGCAGTGTATAGCAAACAGTGCATGCAGAGATCATTTGAGGGGATCCTTGATTAAGATGGTCTGTAATTTGCTGTACTGTTGCCCTTCTGTTGTCTGTTACCAGTCTGGACACTCTCCGTTCCGCCCGAGCAGTCACTAGTCGATGACGACCACACGTTGCACCTAAAGACCCAGTTTTTTGGCTGACAGTCCAGTCTTTAAACACTTTAACAACAGCGGCTCTGGAACATTTCACGAATGCGGTGGTTTCGGTGATACTCGCTCCATGGCTCCGAGCTCCTATAATCATCCCACGTTGAAAGTTTGTCAAATCGCATTTTTACCCATCTCGTCACCCAAAAATAATTTCTACTACTGTTGCAAGCACTAAGCTTTCCCTTTTTATACTAGCCTCGCCCTCTTGCGGCAACAGCGTGCAGCCATAGCTCATTTGCTTAAAACTGTCAGGTGGTAATAATAAAGTGGCACTCAGTGTATATATATCATCATCATCAACCATTATGGTTTCCCCAAGTTTCTTCCATAACTGTCTGTCTTGTGCCTGTCTCCTCCATGCCACTCCTGCATGTTTTCGAATTTTATCAACCCATTGCCCATGTGGTCTTCTTCTGGGCCTTTTCCTGTCCCTTGGAATCCAGTCTAAAATTTCAGTTGTCCATTGGTGGTCTGTTCTTCTGCCAGCATGTCCAGCCCATTGCCATTTCAGTGATTTCATTCTGGTCACAATGCCGTCCACTCTGATCATTCTCTTTATCCACGAGTTCCTCTTCTTATCTTTCCTGGTTGCTCCAAACATGAATCTGTCCATGCATCTTTGAGTTGTCTGTAGTCTTTGTATGTATTTTTAGTTAAGGTCTTTCTCTTGTTTAAGAGCTGTATGCCATTATGTTAAAACATAAGGGCATACTGCTTTTAAAGATTGTACTGTTTCTTCCAAAAGTTCTCCATCCAAGTTTCATACGCCGATTAATTTCTTCATCAATGTGACCCTCACTTGATATCTGCTGCCCAAAATAAATGTAGGTATCAGTTATTTCCAGCTTTTCTCCATCAATCGATAAATCTTCATTTCTTGTAAAAGCATTGTACATCACTTTTGTCTACTGAAGGTTCATTTTTAATCCCACTTTACTCTTGTCAGCAAGTTTTTGGATCATAATCTGCAGCTCTGAAGGGATCATTGCAAAAATGACTGCGTCATCAGCAAAACGAAGGTGACTTAAATAATCTCCATTAATTTTTTTCCCTTTATTTTTCCAGTTCAACTATTGAAAGACATTTTGCAATGTGGCATTAAAGAGCTTGGGAGATATGGTGTCACCTTGTCTTACTCCTTTTCAAATTTTTATTGGTGTTGTTTCGTGAAATATCCGAACCTTTGCACTTGAATTTTCATAGATGTTATTAATAATGCTAATGTATGCATCTTCAATATCGCAGGATTTCAAAGCCAATTGTAACGGCTGATGGTTTGACGGAATCAGAGGCCTTTTCATAATCAATAAAAGCCATGTGTAAATATTCCCTTGTTCTTTCAATTAGTTCTCTCTGTACATGGATATGATCTACAGTGCTGTAGCCACTCCTGAATCCAGCTTGTTCTCTTGGTTGAGCCATGTCTAGTATTACCTTCAAGTAATGTGAAAGAACCTTAGTGAAGATTTTATAAACCACTGATAGGAGGCTGATGGGCCTGTATTTCCCAAGATCCTCAGTGTCACCTTTCTTATGTAGCAGGATCACTGTAGCATTGTTCCAATCCTCAGGAATCTTCCCTTCATTGAGACATCTAGTGAAAACTTTGGTGAGTTTAGTTTCAATTTCTCCACTTGCTTCTTGTATAATGTCCACAGTAATTCTATCTTCCCTGGAGCTTTTTCCCATTTCATGTTCTTTACTGCATGTGTAACTTCTGCTGGGAGGACTGGAGGAACTTTGGTGCTAATTACCTGTCGTAGTGTATGGAGTAGACATATCATCCCTTTCATACAGTTTTGAGTAGAAATCTTTCACCCTTGTCAAAATTTCGCTTTTATTTCTTGTTACAGTATCATCTTCTTCTGTCAGTGCCATAATCTGTTTAATTCCCTTACTGAGATTGAGATGTCTCTTTGCAAGTCTCTTCAGGCTTTGGTTGTTTTAAATTGCTTTTCTCACTAGTTCACAATTAAATTACCTTATGTCTTCAGTGATACTTTTTTGCACTGTCTTGCATAGCTGTTTGTACTCCAATTTGGAATTTGCGTCTTCTTTATTTGTCCTCATCTCTCTTCTCTTTTGCATCAGCATTTTTGGTTTTCCTGAAATTTTCTTCATATGCAACTTGTTCGTAGTACCACCTATTTTTGTTGCTGTTTCCATAGAAACCTTGGTGAGTTCTTTGTTAACTTCAGAAATATCCACTTCTTCTGATGTTAGGCATTCTGAAGCAGATAATCTGTTCTTCAGTTCCAACTTGAAGGAATTGTGATGTTTTTTTAAGGTTGGTCACGTCAATATATTTTGTTGTCTTATGAGCTTGCCACGTTCGAGTTCAGTTTTGAGGTGCATCTTACATCTCACCATTCTGTGATCACTACCTGTGTTGAACTGGTTTAGTACACTGCAGTCTTCGATGATGAATTTCTCGTTACACGTAATAAAATCAATTTCACTTGTCGTCCCATTTGGATGTCTGCATGTCCATTTCCTGTGTGGTTTTTTCTTGAAAAAGGGGTTCATGATGGAAATCTTTCTGCTTCTGCAAACTCTATGAGAATATTTCCACATTGATTTCTGTTCCCGTAATCAAATTTACCAACCAAAGTTTCATTCTGTTGTTGTTGCCCTATTTTTGCATTGATATCTCTAATAATGATCTTCAAGTGCTGTTTGCTTTTGTTATTTAGGTGCCAAATTTCCTCGTAAAATTCTTCAATTTGTTGTTCAGGATGACTTGTGGTGGGTGCATAAGCTTGAATACTCTGAGCTTGGTATCTTTTTGAGAGTTGGGTAACGAGTCACGCAGCTCTGTCTGAGGAACTTTCAACTTCTGGAATATTGTTCTTCAGTATTTTGTTTATTACTGTATAAATCCAACACTACTAGTTCTGCTGGTATCTGTCCCATGATAATAGAAGAGATGTCCACTTTTCAATTCACTGAGATCTTCTCCTTTTCTTGTTACCTCGCTTAGCTCCACAATATCCCAGTTGAACTTTTGGAGTTCCTCCTCCAATTCAAGGAGCCTTGAATCAGAAGATACTATAGGGATCATCTGTTGAACATAGCAAGGTCAGCATCAGATGGCAGTCCGGTCCTATGGCAATTCTTAGCACCCTCTGCCTTCACATCGCACTGACCGCTGCCATGGCAAGGCATATTCCAGCTGTCGGAGTCTGAGGGCAGGTTTGAAATTGTGGAAGCATTTGGGGGATGGGGATTGGCCATAACTCACCACCTTGGCCAAGCGGGTTGGTGAGTGTGGGATAGCATTTCCTCTAATCCTGATGGTATAGTTATACCGCTATTTGTCGGTTGTCAGAGCCCCTTTAGTGGGAACAGGATGCACCACAAAAAGGCAGGGGTGACTTTTGTCAAGGAGGGTCTAGGATGTGTTGCGCATCACCTGACCTTGCATCCCCAGATATATAAGTATCCTTGCAGAAATTACACATGCAATTAAGAACATGAAATGGGAAAGAACTCCAGAAGAAGATGGAATTACTGTGGACTTTATACAACAAGCAACTGAAGAATGCCCAAGTTTTCACTTGATGCCTTAATGAAAAGAAGATTCCTGAGGATTGGAACAATGCTGCAATGACCCTGCTACGTAAAAAAGGTGACATTGAGGATCTCAGAAACTACAGGCCCATTAGCCTCTTATCAGTGGTTTATAAAATCTTCACTAAGGTTCTTTCACATTGCTTGAAAATAATACTAGACATGGCTAAACCAAGAAAACAAACTGGATTCAGGAGTGGCTGCAGCACTATAGATCATATCCATGTACTGAGAGAACTAACTGAAAGAACAAGAGCATAAGAACTCCCATTACACATGGCTTTTATTGATTATGAAAAAGTCTTCAGTTCTGTGAAACCATCAGCTGTTACAATGGCTTTGAAATCCTGCAGTATTGAAAATGCATACGTTAGCATTATTAATAACATATATGCAAGTGAAAAGGTTCGGGTATTTGAGGATGCAGCACAAATAAAAATTGGAAAGGGAGTGAGACAAGGTGACAACATATCTTCCAAACTCTTTAATGCCACATTGCAAAATGTCTTTCAATCATTGAACTGGGAAAACAAAGGGATAAAAATTAATGAAAATTATTTAACTCGCCTTCATTTTGCTGATGACATAGTCATTTATGCTACTACTGCTTCAGAGCTGGAGAGTAAAGAAGTGGGATTGAAAATGAACTTTCAGAAGACAAAAGTGATGTACAATGCTTTTACAAGAAATAAAGATTTATTGATTAATGAAGAAAAGCTTGAGACAACCGTTTCCTACATTTATCTTGGGCAGCAGATATCAAGCCAGTGTCACATTGATGAAGAAATTAAACGCCGTATGAAACTTAGACGGAGATCTTTTGGAAGAAACAGTACAATTGTTAAGACCAGTATGCCATTATGTCTTAAAAGAAAAGTGTTTAATCAATGCATCCTGCCAGTGCTTACATTTGGAGCTGAGACATGGATCTTAACTAAAAAAGACATACAAAGACTGCGTGCAACTCAAAGATATATGCTTGGTGTAACGAGGAAAGATAAGAAGAGGAACTTGTGGATAAGGAAAATGCAGGAGTGGATGACATCATGACCAGAGTGAAATCACTGAAATGGAAATAGGCTAGACATGTTACCAGAACAGACCACCGACGGATAACCGAAATTTTAAGACTGGATTCCGAGGGACAGAAAAATCACCAGAAGAAGACCCCACGGGAGATAGATGGATTATTTTCGAAAGCAGGCCAGAGTGATATGGAGGGGACCCAGGCTCCAGACAGACAATTGTGGAAGAAACTTGGGAGACCTTCATCCAGCAGTGGATTGATAATGGTTGACAGTGATGATGATGATGATGATGATGATGATATATAGGTATATACTGTACATGTCTCCCCTCCTTGAGATGTTGCATGCAGTCACATTCCATTGTTTATGGCAAATTTTAAAACACATTTCCTAATTATTTATTTTTATTTGTCAATTTTGTTTTCAAAAGTTTTTGCAGAGTGTTTTCTAACTTGAAATTCTTTTTGCAGGAACTATTACAATAAAAGGATGTATGAGATTTTGGAAAACCAGTGACCAACAAGTTTTTTGAACTGCTGTGTTTTATAAAAGGTTGTATATCATGTAATTTTACTCCGAGAAGAATAGAAGTGTATAGACATTGAGGTTTTTCTTATGAAGGTTTGAGTGAATTGTCATGTACAGAAATGGAAATTTCTTTTGAAAACTTGAAAGAAACATTCAAAGCAAGATGCCTTGATAATCTCCTGATACATCATGAACTTTGTGCCTCATTGTTTTTTAGTGGCATTGGACAAACATATACATTAATGTATACAAATTCAATTGTTTTAGTATTCTGTCATCTTGGTGCTGTCACATGGAATGAGCATTGTTTTGCAATTGTTATAAAACATGACCAGTTGAACAAATGTGCCATTATAATGCTTAAGTCTATTTAAACTCAGGATATTACATAAGGTTTCAAAAAGACACACATTCTTGAACTTAAAAAAAAAAAAAAAAGATTTGCTATGGTGTAAAATATTGTGGCCATTTTCAATTTTGTATGCTTTTGTGTAATGAAGAAATCTCTAAACTATTTAATCTGTACATGCAAACAATATTCTGTTTTAATTTTCAATGAAAATGAAGCTGGTAGTAGTGTATGTGAATTGCATCTTTTTGAAAAACAGCATGTATGAATTTTCTGTCTTGGAAACATTTCGCAAATGAAAGATGTGGATTTTTTTTCTGTATGTGTGTGAGAGAGCGAGGGAAAGAGTAAAGGATCATGTTTGCAAAAACAAAATATTTTCTGATTTGCTGTGACCTGAAATATTTTGCACATTTTTTTAATCAATTTATTTCTGTGTAATGTAGAAATCTGTAAATTTGCTACATGCAAACAATATTCTTTGATAATTTTCAATAGAATTGAAGCTGATACTATAGTATATGAAGTAATATCTTTGGAAAAATAGCATGTATGAATTTTTAGTTTTGAAAACAGTTTGCAAATGAAAGATATGATTTCCCCCACTGTTTTTGTGTATGTAAGTATGTGTGTGAGAGAGTAAAGGATGATGTTTGCAAAAAAATATTTTCTAATTTGCTGACATCTGAAAAATTTTACACCTTTTTTTTTTAATCTATGCCATTGAGCTTTGTACTATTTTCTACTTCTGTGTTCCTGTTCCATATCTAATTTTTCTGCTGATAATGCTAGTGACTATTTCCCACCTGAACTTGTACCAGTATTATTGATTTGTTACTGTGTTTTACTAACAGCAGTATTCCGTGTTCTTTTGTAGCACTGTGAGAAAACTACTTAAAAAAAACAGAAGTAGAAAATAGTACAAATGTACTAATAATCCGAATTTATTGGCATAGAATAAAAATCAGTTTTCCAAGCTTTCACACATCAACCAGATGGCTTTTTCAAGGAATACCCCAATAAATTCAGATTACTAGTATAGTTTTACAATTTTCTACATAGTTGGTGTAGTACTGAACGATTTTGTGTCTTGTGTCATGCTATCTAAAAACTATTTTCAATAAAACAAGGTGTTTGAGTGTAATAGAAAAATTTATGTTATGGATTTAATGTAGTAGTCTTTTCAATTACAGGTATTGCTTTCTTTCATTTTTGTATGTTTTTCAAAGTACTGTTGAGATAATAGTAAACTAAAATTACTGCACATTTTTTTTTAAATTTGAGCAACTTTAATGTGACAGTAACAACTTGCATAGAGCATTTTAAAAAAAAGTCTAGCTGTTCTCAACTCTTCAGTAAGGAATGGAAAGAGATGTAGTATGAGCAATTATACTACTGGGAGGCATTCCAGTACATTACATATGAGCAGTTTTCTTTGTACCCAGTTGCATACATGTATTAGCAGCTCAAGCAGATCCCAAGATTTATTATTACATCATAGAAATTTTGCTTTCTTCTTTGGTAGTGATCACAGCTTCATTCATTTTCTCCTCTATTACCCACACTTTTATGTTACTACCACGTTTTAAGTCACTTTTGCAATGATCTTTCCCCATTCCATTTCAGCAGTCTTTTACTCAAAATCATACTTCCAAAATTTACATATTCCTACCAGAAATAAAACCCTCCTTTGTAATCTCACATATTTATACCAGAAACATTGTTAGACACTGCTTTAACACAGAGAGGTACATGGATTTAGGTTAGGAGAAAGATACATTCTTAAATGTCTTTTGTTTGTCTCATCTTGTGGAAGAGATTCACAGTTACAAACTCGCAGAAAACTGCATCCAAAAATTACTTTTATATCCAGATAGCAGCAGGATGCAGATTGTTCAAGACTGCAGTCAACCGATCTGCTGTTTTAGATTGCAATACTCTATAGATTGCTTTAATGAATGCAAAAAAGGAAAAAAAGTGCATTTTCAATCATTAGTCAAAGCTTAACAGATCAGTTGGTAAAATGTTGCATGCTTAGTAAAAATGTATGTCATGTCAATCAGTCTCAAAATATTCATTAGGTAATTGTCACTTTTAGATGATTTTGATTTCTGTAACAGACAATCAGAAATTCTTTACATTGCACATCTGTGCAATTTTGTACTTTGTTGTATATGCTTAATTTATTGTATACTATTTATGCAATTTGTGTAGAGAGCTGATTATTTACTGTTTCTTCATTTAATGACCAGTGCTTCTTGCAGCAACTTAATTACTTTTAATGAGAAGTTAAGAATCCTTTGCACTTGCATATATGATAAATTTGGCATTTTAAAAATCATGTATAAACATAGTGTTTCTCTGTTGCTTTAATGCCATACAGAACCTTTCCTTCATGCTACATGACTAGGCACAGATAGTTTGTTTCCCTTAGTTACTGTTTCAGTTCTGTGTTAATAGGGATAAGATTTATAATTTCTTGGTAAAACATCTAAACTGAGTTAAACATGAGATGTGTTATTAAATATCCTTATAACAGTTAATTTTTTACTTAGTTTCGTAGTTCCAAACTAGTTCCCCAAATCAGTGGTTTAGAATGATGAAGCATTTTATTTCAATAAGATTAAGAAAGAATAAAACTTCAAAATGCTTTATAGCCACAGTACTTTGTTTGATAATATAATTATGTATTGTTTCTTAGTTGCATAGTTCACCCTTGTGTGCTGTAGTAGAAGTGCTAGTGTGTTTCTTTAATACAAATTTCCTATGAGAATCCCACCAAATGATTATAAATGTTTGTGCTTTTAATACTTTTTTTGTTACTTTTAAGTGATTTCTTTTTGTTCCATTTTTCAGTTTTATATAAATATATTGCACTTTATTGTTTGCTGTCTTACAAGTTTAAAAATCCCAAAAATTATTATTTGTATCTGTAATTAGTAATGCTTGTTGTTTCTATAAGAAGGCAGCTGATAAGTTGTGTGCAGTTAGTCATGTCAAATTCATTGAATAAAGTATTTATCTTACTAATTTTTTAATGTGAGCAACATCTTAACATTTTCGTGTGACTGGCATATATTTTGCGGCAGCTTTTCAATATCTGTGCTACTGTGAATTTTCATATATTTAAAGAAAATAGTATTATACATCCATTATGTGTTATTTAAAGTGCTCTCTAGTCCGGTTTAGAACTCTTTGCAAATTAAATGCATGTAAGCCATTTTCACTTTTTCTTGTAAGAGTTGTTGAAGGATATGCTAGTGATATAGCATCATAATACTTGTTTTTCTTTAATATCTTAATTTTTTTGCACAGTAGGTTGTAAACAAGTGAAGAAGAGAGAATGGTAAGTGCCAAAAAAAAATGTTTTAGTAACAGTGACACGTATGTGAATATTTAACTGATTGCTAGAATATTTTGTACACAGATTTGAGGAAGTTTGCATGTTAAAAATGGTGTAAGGTAACTTCAAGGTAAAGATACTTATTTGTGTTTCATAGTTAATTTAGATGCTGATGGCTTTTCGCGCAATTGTGGAATCATCTTCAGCAGCTAAAACGTTACATTTTTTTTTATTTTACTTCCAGCTACCATATGCCATTTCTAGTTTGGGAAGTATAGTTGCTGTCCTATGTATAACTTATGTATAGGTTGTCATCTTGGTCTCTTTCATGAGTTGGATCTCATGCACTCATGGTGCATATGGTTCTAGTGCCCCCACCTCTAGATTGATAATACCCATGACAAAGTTATTATTTGTGGAAATTACACTGTTACAGTTTTTAGGTTCCTAATATGTATTGACTTCATATACACATGATAAAGATTTTTATAAAGCTTATGTATAAATTTTATTTAAAATGTATATATTCTCTTCTGTGAGGCATACCTGTTTTATTTCATTGTGAATAAACATTCCATATGGGCTTAAAAAAACAAGGAATCAAAAAGATAACTCCATATGTTTTACATAGTTATCCATAAAAACTGCAACTTGTAATTTTTCTTGCTTTGACCTTTAAACTGTCTTGCAAAAGAAAAAAACCATGCTTTAATGCTGGCACTACTGAATTAATTTATTGAGATGTATTTATTTATGTGAAGTTCAGAGAGTTTAATGAAAGTAGTGTTGTACATGCACAGAAACCCCAGAAAAGCATCTTATTCTGATCTGTAATTTTATGGCAGCATTTTGAGTAATTGTTTTTGTATCAGTTAAAAGTTTCTGATCAATATTGCAGTCTGATAGATTTAAAATTGAGGATAGATTGCTTTTAAAGTGGTTAATAGCCTTAAAATAAATACTGTGCCTCCTCCTACTTCTCCACTTCCAGTTGAAAACTTGTTTAAAGCAGTTCTATGTACTTTTCATTATAAAAACAATGAAAGCTTAAGTGTGCTGCAGGAAAAACTTTCCAAATAGTTTGTTCCACTCCTTTGATGGACACTCTCGTAAAAGCAATCCCCTTTGGTTTCCTTCTCTTAAAAGCAAAAGTAAAGAGGTGGTGGTAGCACATCTATATTCTTCTGTTGCCTTTAGGGCAAGGTTTCCCAAAGGAGGTCTCTGAAAAGTTTAGGAGGGCTGCAGCATAATTGGTGGCAAAAAAAAATTACAAAATGGGGGAATTTCATTGTCGTGTCTGTTCTGTAGATAAAAGCAAAAGGAAAATCTAAAATGCAATCCTTGTTTGGAGCATCTTAACTTTCCGGGTTGCCCTGCATGCAGATCTAACAGTAATTAAAAATAAAGTATAAATAATTCATGAACACATGCAAGCAGCTTGTGTACAGGTGAAATTCTCTCTCCTGTTCAAGGGTGCCCAGGAGGGGGGTGTTGAGCCCCCCCCCCTAGCAGTTGGTATAGCCAATTTTTTGATAAATTTAAAACATTAAAATAGATAAAACCTTTTTTTAAACCATTTTTTAAAATAATAAGATATTAATGCTTGATTGTATCAATTATTTTTGTTGTATTTTAGTATCTTGTACATTTATTAAAATGTTTGACAGCCTTGAAGGAGGTAAGGATTTTTCTTAGCTCCCGCTAAAAGCACTCACATGGGTGCCACTGCTCCTGCTCTCTTTGAGTTTGCTACATGTCATATTTTTTAAAGCAAAGCATGGAGACAATTGCACTAAAATTATGAGCAAGTTAAATATTCAGCTAGTCATTGTGTTTGTATTCCTTTTCCCTCTCTCTCATTGTACTAGTGTGAATAAAAAATTAAGGTCAATGCTGTTGTTACGTAGGCAAGCAGAGCTGCGGTGGATTGCTATTTGGGAAGGGGAAAACACGTGGCCTTTACATGTGGTGGATGCAATCGCTAATTTTCTAACTGCAGTTGCCCACTCGCTGACTGTGGTGTACAGGTCATCTGTCGACCTCTTGCACAAAGAACCATCTGGATTGCTTTGATGTGTTCATTAAAGAAGATTGCCGGGTTACTCTGGCTGAGATCACCCAAAAGGTAAATGTAACCTGTCGCCGTTCAAATCAATCAGGAATGTACAGTATTGAAGAAAAAGTATTCTTACCTTACATTAAATTTTTGAACGACGGTTCTTTGGTGCCGTGTGTTGAGGTCGTTAAATCAATTAACAATAGTAAATTAATCCACATTCCTCCGAAGTTGACACGAATCACTCAAGAGGCAGTAATAAATATCAAACCTACATTTAATACATGACACAGATGGCCGACTGCACACATACTAAAGATACATAACATAAAACACCGGCGTTTTTTTCATCGTGAGTTCCATCGTGTTCAAAACACTCGAGTTTTCTTTTCCCATGGGGAGACAGCGCCCTCTATCAGAAACAGTTTTGACAGCTGCTCGGATTTTATTTATTTTTTCTCTTCGGGTGCTGTTCCTCTTCCGACATCCTCCCACCTTTGACCTTCGGAATCAGTCACGAAACTGAAACACATAAATCGTTATAAGTTCATTCGCCGCACTGGCTTTAAGATCCGTCCATAACGGGATCGCACGTCTCCACTACCCGTCGCTTCTTCTTGCTTTTCTGACAACACTGGGTCATGTAAAATGTCTCTGGAAGTAGGTCCCCTTTCGATGTCTCTCGATACTGTAGGAGGCTCAGAGACTTGAAGGGACGAGCGCTCGCTCTCTCGAATCTCAAGAGGATAAAGTCTCTTCACTGGTCGCAATAAGGATCCTGTTTTTGTCTTAACTTCCGCAACACGGACTTCACCGTCCTTGCCCGGAATAAGTTTTTGCACCTTGGCCAAAAGCCAATTGAGTCTCTTAGTCTTGTCGTTACTCACTAAGACCACGTCCTCTTCCGCAATGTTGGATCTCCTTTTAGCCTTTGAAAATTCTCTGAGATGTCCCAGATATTCGACTCTGAAGCGTTTTCTGAGATCCTGCCGAATCCTCAGCCTAAAGCTAAATCGCTTGTTCAGTCTTTCGGTGTCAATCAAATCCTGATCGGGGACTCCTATCTCTTTGATCTCTTGCAAAAACATGGCCGGTGTGAGGGCAATGAGGTCATCACTGTCCTCAGAAAGGTATGTTAGCGGTCTCGAATTAATCACACCTTCCGCATCGCAGAGAATCATGTACAGGTCTTCGTACTGCAGGCTGGCTTTACGCAGTACCTTTCTGAGCGCAGTCTTCATCATGCCTATCATCCTTTCCCAGAATCCTCCCCACCAAGGGGCAGAGGGTGGATTGAACTTCCATTGAATTTTTTTGCCGTAGCAATCCTTTGTACTCTATCCCAATGAATGGATTTCAAGTTCGTAGCTGCTCCCACTAAGTTTGTTCCATTGTCGGAATAAATGGATGTTGGACGTCCTCTGCGTGCAATAAATCTTCTAAGTGCCAGAAGAAATCCGTCGGTCGACAGAGAAGTTACCAGCTCTAGATGAACCGCTCGGTAAACTGCACAGGTGAACAGTACTATCCAACTCTTTTCATTATTTTTCAAAAACAATGGTCCACATAAATCGATGCCAACCACTTCGAAGACAAGGGCATCTCTAACTCTATCTTCAGGAAGAGGCAAACTAAGTGGTTCCAAAGGCAGAGCAGTATACCTTTTGCATGTGACACATTCTTTAATAACTTGCCGTATCGTCTTTCTGCACTTTATTATCCAATAACGTTCACGCAGAGTCGAGATTAGGACCTGCAGACCAGCATGGCCTAGTTCAACATGTTTTTCCCAAATTAATTTTTTCACTATGTGATGTTTAGAAGGCAGTACTACTGGATGACGAAATGCCTCCGAGTCCTTTCTCATGGTGATTCTCGTATTGACTCGAAGCAGCCCTTCTACGTCAATAAAGGCTTTCAGAGAAGTTTCTCTATTTTCGCCAAAACTCTGTCTTTGGACTTCTTTCAACATTACCATTTCGGCCTTTTCGACTTAACTCACCAAAACATCTTTCAGTTCGTTTGGCCTTCGGATTCCCGTAGAAACGAAAAATCCACGCCATGACTCTGATTATTCTGCTATACGAGGAGATCTTCGTAGAATATTCAAAAACCTTCTCAATTTCTGTGTTAGTAGCAGACACAATAGTTTTTCGCCTTTCTGAATTCACAACCTCCAAATTTGGAAGTGCTTCTGAGGCTGGCCATTCATCACACGGTAATTTTAGCCACTCCGGACCTTCCCACCAACGAGAATTTTTCAACTCTTTCACTGTACATCCTCCCGAAGGGAGATCCGTAGGATTCATAGACCCGGCAATGTGCCTTCAGTCTTCTGGGTCTGTTAGCCGCCAAATTTCCTGAACACGATTGTAAACGAAGGTTGCCCAATTTTCATTTCTTTTTATCCAGTATAACACATTCACAGAATCAGACCAATAGTACGTAGGCACGTTCTCCAGCCCCAAGTCTGATTTCGTTGTTTCTGCTAACCTAGCTCCAATAGTGCAGGTCAAGAGTTCCATCCTGGGTATGGAAGGTAATTTCAAAGGGGCGACTCTACAACGTGCTTGTATTAGCTGACACGTCGTGGACTGATCATTTTGACATCGGACAAAAATACAAGTAGCAAATGCTATCTTGCTTGCATCACAGAACACATGTAGAGATACCTCCGAATTGGCTGAAGCATCCTGTAGTGTGCATCGTGGGATCAGCACATCACTCAAGCCTTCCAATTGCGTCTTCCAACGTTAAAATTTTCTAGATATTGTCGGAGGCAGCTTAGAGTCCAAAGTGATCCCGTTCTTCCAACATTCTTGCAGCAAAACCTTTGGCCCCAGTGTGGCCGGGCACGTGAATCCAATGGGGTCGAATACTCGATGGACGACTGAGAGGATCTCTCGTTTTGTCAATGGGAACTTTTCATCGCTAGAGAGCCCCTTCATGTCAATAGACAGCTCATCTGAACTCAGTGTCCAACTTAATCCCAGCACTGGGACCTTCCTTTCATCTCCATCTTCATCCTCCACTTCTGTCGACGCAGGAGCATGCTCCCACCCTCGCAAATCGAACTTGGCTGCACTGAGGATACTTCGTGACTCAAAAATGAACTTTCCAAGCTCCTCTTGGCTATTCACACTAGAAACACAATTGTCAACATAAAACGACCTCAGGAGCTTTTTTGCCGTTTCTTGCAGATGATCCAGCGCGTATTTCAGGTGAAATTCCATTGTTGCTCCCAGCAGGAAAGGGCTCGAAGAAATTCTGAAAACAACTCTTTGGTGCTGGAAGGTTTTAAGATTTTCTTCCTTACCGTTCTCCCACCACAGGAACCTCAAAAATGGTCTATCATGCTCCTGAAGTCCAATCTGTAAGAAAGCTTTCTTTATGTCAGCAGTTACCCCAATTTTTCCCATCCAAAATCTGTTTATAATTGAGGGTATAAGTTCTACAACATTCGGTCCCTTTTCCAGACAATCGTTAATTGAGGAAGAATTCTTCCCTCTCGCCGAGCCATCAAAGACACGTCTCACTTTGGCCGTTGAGTTTTCCTTGAAAACAGGATGATGTGGTAAAAAATGCTCAGTTTTCACATTCTCCTCAGGAGATTTAACTTCTTCTATAATGCCCTCCTTCAGCCACTCCCGGAAAACATCTTCATAAGCATCTAACTTCTCAGTCCGTTCTAAGGATTTAACACAGCTCTTCAATCTTTTAACTGCTATCTTCCTGCAGTCCGACAGAGGAGGGTGATCTTGAATCCATGGCAAACAAACTATATATCTTCCTTCCTGGTCTCTTGAAACATTACGAATAAAATTATCTTTCGCAGCGTCTTCGAGCTCCTTTCTCGCAATCTTTTCACCTGGATTGAAAATCCCCAAAGTATCAAGTCTCCACAAACCAGAAAGGTTTAAATCACCAACGTGGAGAGAGATAAGGACATTAGATTTACTGGCTTCTTTTTCTTCTGTTTTTCCCATAAACGTCCACCCCAGACGTGTGTTTACTGCCACCAATCCATTGGAAAGGTGCTCAGTTTCACCTGTAAATAACTTCCCTGCGAAGTCAGCTCCTATCAGAAAGTGAATTTCCTTCGGATCTTTCTCATACAGACAGTCATGTTCATTTATGGAAATATCGCTAATGAAAACTCCACGATTTGTCAGTTCTTTTATGCATTTAGAGTCCTCTAACTTCGGAATGAAAGCACAGATTCTTTTTTGATCCATCGCCTCTAATTCGCAAATATAATCGCCGTCAAGATTGCTTAATTGAATCGAATATCTTTTGTGCTTTTCACTTTTTCTATTCCTCCAAAAAGTCCATAAACGACTTTTTCTTCCCCTTTGCATTTCAATTTCAGTGCTTTAGCGACAAATTCACTTACATATGATCTCGAGCTACCTGTATCCATAATCCCTCGTACATAACGACTGATATCATTCTCCTTAATACAAACAATTAAAGTCTGTAAATACACCTCCTTGGAACAGGAATTGTTAGTCAAAACACTGGCTTCCAGAGCTCTATCATTTTTTTTTATTATTTTCTGGTTTCTTATCTTTCTCTTCGTATTTATGAAAACACATAATAGATAGATAGATGTCTATTACCACAGTGTGAGCAGGTAATTTTTACCTTACAAGAACGTGAAACGTGTCCTGGTTTAAGACACCTAAAGCAGTATCCCCTTTTTAACAGAATAGATTTTCTTTCCTCCAGAGACAGATTTCGAGTTTCTTTGCACTCAGAGTTTGCGTGCGGCTTATCACAAAAAAACACAAACAAGTTTTTTCTTTTCTTTCAGTTCAGTGCTGAATAGCTCAGCTGCTGTCGGTGTCTTTCCTTTTTCTTTCGAGTCACGTGAGAACTTCCGGCCACAGTCACCTGACCGAGGAGCAAAGGTGGCTAGAAAACTGTTGTGCCAGTCTCTGGTGACCGAAACACTAGCATCAGTATGCTCCCTGGAGGTCAATTCCTTCTTCAAAAATTCAATCAAATCTTTGATGTCATAACTGGCATTGGTACTTTGTTTATTGAATTTTAAGATCAGATCAGCGGGGAGCACTTTCAACAGCATCGGACACATAAGGTTTCCATACGTGTCTGACAAAACTCCCAGCGACTCTAAACTTCTTATTTGCGTTTGAACATTATCAAACAACTTTCGAAATGTTCCGATATCACTGGAATTCTTGAGAGGGGAAAGATCAAGCAAGTTACTCATATGTGCATTTATTAACAAATCCTTTCCTCCCAAATCGCTCTTCTAACATGTTTACAGCAATGTCGTAATTTTCCGGCGTGATAGCAAATCCTTGTACAGCGTTTATAGCCATACCTCCTAAGTGAGCTTTAAGATAATTAAATTTGTCTACTTTGTTCAAAAAATCATTCTTATGAATTACCGATTCAAAAGAATTCCAAAATGTAAGCCATTGACTCACATCCCCGTAAAACTTGAAAATAGATAGCTTCGGCAATTTTATAGTCACAGAGTCCCTCACTCTTTCTATTTTCAATTCATGTAGCTCGGGGCTCTGACCAAGAGATACAACATTTTGCTTTAATATATGAACTCGTTTGGACGCTCTATATCTCCATGTAGTTATTTTCTCACGATATTCTTCAGCACTTTCTAACTCAGACTGCAAGTCCCCTGGGTCTAAAACATTTTCCAGCTCGGAATCAATTAATTTTAGTTCTGTTGATTTTTCATTAAGATGTTCTTCAAGATTATCTATATCCACATCAGTTAGTTTAAGTTCCGCTTCCAATCGCTTAATAATTTTGGTAACAGAAGTTCTCATCACGCTGCGTTTCTGTCTCAATCTAGCTCTAATTTCTTCGGCCATGTTTTCGTTCGAAACAATATATCAGAATGTGAACAAATGGAAGAATTCTCTCGGTTACGAATTGTGTGCTATGTTCAATATACCTCAACTCAAAGTCCCGGCAGGGATGCCATTATGTAACGTGTCGCCTTTCAAATCAATCAGGAATGCACAGTATTGAAGAAAAAGTACTTCTTACCTTACATTCAATTTTTGAACGACGGTTCTTGGGTGCCGTGTGTTGAGGTCGTTAAATCAATTAACAATAGCAAATTAATCCACATTCCTCCGAAGTTGACACGAATCACTCAAGAGACAGTAATGAACATCAAACCTACATTTAATACATGACACAGATGGCCGACCGCACACATACTAAAGATACATAACATAAAACACCGGCGTTTTTTTCATCGTGAGTTCCATCGTGTTCAAAACACTCGAGTTCTCTTTTCCCATGGGGCGACAGCGCCCTCTATCAGAAACAGTTTTGACAGCTGCTCGGATTTTATTTATTCTTTCTCTTCGGGAGCTGTTCCTCTTCCGACAGTAAACATTAGCTATAGTTCTACCATCTCAATAGTGCATGACGATCTCAGATATCATAAAGTGTGTGCCAGATGGGTGCTACAACAGTTATCTGATGCTCACAAGCAGCAGCAGCAGCACCACCTGGAAATTGGCAGAAATTTTTTTCAGCATTATGAATCAGATCCCAGTATTCTGGTGTGGATTGTCACTGAGGACGAAACATGGGTCCATCATTATGACCCCGAGAGCAAACGGCAAAGCATGACTGGAAACATCCGAGCTCCCCATGCAAAAACAAGTTCAAAGTTGTCCCTTCGGCATGAAAATTAATGCGGACTCTCTTTTTTTGACATGACAGGGTGCATCGTTGAACACTGTCAAGCACAAGGTGACTCAATTAACAGTCAGTCATATTGTGACTTACTGAAAAACAAATTGAAACCAGTAATTCGCACAAAATGGCGGGGAATGTTATCCAAAAAAGTGCTGTTGCTGCACGACAACATTCGTTCACATACGGCATTGGCAACTCAACAAAAAATTACCGAGTTGAAGTTTGAGGTATTACCACATCCTTCTTACAGCCTAAATCTAGAGCTGTGCAACTTTCATCAGACCTGTTTGTAATCCGGGCTTTTGTCACATTCCAAACCCGTAAATCCGTCTTTTTAAGTTTTAGAAGAATTTGAGATGCTTCGGATATTTCATTTCTAAAAATGTTACGAAATGATAACTCAAAGTTCAAGTTCCAATTTTTTTGGGAATTACAGTGTTTGATTAAAAACACTGCATGTCCGTAGGGATGGTGAATTAGACGATTTGTGACACTTAAGAGTTTCTTTTGTTTTCAAACAAGCTCTCAAGATAACAGAATGCTAAAAGGAAGGCTTTTTTTTTCATTATTTTGAAAGTTGCATCTACATCAAATAATTTGATTATATTAGATTCAGTTAATCCAATGAGCTGCTTTTAGAAATTGAATGGAATCCACTGTAGGCTTCAAGTAAAACTGTTCCGCATAGACTGCTCAATTAACATATCATGTGAAGTGCAAAATTTGATTTCAAAGATGCAATGCTTGAAGGATTTTGCACAATGAAAGATGCAAAGTTTAACTGCACAAACACTAGGGCCTATTTGTTGTGTAGCTGGTTTATATGTGTGTGATATATATAAATATTCGTAATGTGCATTATATGTATATTGACACTGAGCTGAGAGTTTCAGGGTATCTTGTGTCACCTCACAATCACCCTTGTTTCATGTCTTCAGGCCTCTGAAAGATGCTTTGCGAGGCCGCCGTTTTGAAAGTGCTGTCCAGGCACAAGAAGTGGTACATTCGTGGCTGCAGAAAAAACCCAAAACATTCTTCTTTGCAAGAATCCAGAAGCTTGTAGACAGATGTAAAATATGCGTTGAACGACAGGGAGACAACAGCATCGGACACATAAGATTCAAGAGCATCGGACACATAAGATTTCCATACGTGTCTGACAAAACTCCCAGCGACTCTAAACTTCTTATTTGCGTTTGAACATTATCAAACAACTTTCGAAATGTTCCGATATCACTGGAATTCTTGAGAGGGGAAAGATCAAGCAAGTTACTCATATGTGCATTTATTAAGAAATCCTTTCTCCCAAATCACTCTTCTAACATGTTTACAGCAATGTTGTGATTTTCCGGCGTGATAGCAAATCCTTGTACAGTGTTTATAGCCGTACCTCCTAAGTGAGCTTTAAGATAATTAAATTTGTCTACTTTGTTCAAAGAATCATTCTTATGAATTACCGATTCAAAAGAATTCCAAAATGTAAGCCATTGACTCACATCCCCGTAAAACGTGGAAATAGATAGCTTCGGCAATTTTATAGTCACAGAGTCCCTCACTCGTTCTATTTTCGATTCATGTAGCTCGGGGCTCTGACCAAGAGACACGCCATTATTCACAACATTTTGCTTTAATATATGAACTCGTTTGGACGCTCTATATCTCCATGTAGTTATTTTCTCACGATATTCTTCAGCACTTTCTAACTCAGACTGCAAGTCCCCTGGGTCTAAAACATTTTCCAGCTCGGAATCAATTAATTTTAGTTCTGTTGATTTTTCATTAAGATGTTCTAAAAGTTCTTCAAGATTATCTATATCCACATCAGTTAGTTTAAGTTCCGCTTCCAATCGCTTAATAATTTTGGTAACGGAAGTTCTCATCACGCCGCGTTTCTGTCTCAATCTAGCTCTAATTTCTTCGGCCATGTTTTCGTTCGAAACAATATATCAGAATGTCAACAAACGGAAGAATTCTTTCGGTTACGAATTCTGTGCTATGTTCAATATACCTCAACTCAAAGTCCCGGCAGTGATGGCATTATGTAACGTGTCGCCGTTCAAATCAATCAGGAATGCACAGTATTGAAGAAAAAGTACTTCTTACCTTACATTCAATTTTTGAACGACGGTTCTTGGGTGCCGTGTGTTGAGGTCGTTAAATCAATTAACAATAGCAAATTAATCCACATTCCTCCGAAGTTGACACGAATCACTCAAGAGACAGTAATGAACATCAAACCTACATTTAATACATGACACAGATGGCCGACCGCACACATACTAAAGATACATAACATAAAACACCGGCGTTTTTTTCATCTTGAGTTCCATCGTGTTCAAAACACTCGAGTTCTCTTTTCCCATGGGGCGACAGTGCCCTCTATCAGAAACAGTTTTGACAGCTGCTCAGATTTTATTTATTTTTTCTCTTCGGGTGCTGTTCCTCTTCCAACAGTAAACATTAGCTATAGTTCTGCAATCTCAATAGTGCATGACGATCTCAGATATCATAAAGTGTGTGCCAGATGGGTGCTACAACAGTTATCTGATGCTCACAAGCAGCAGCAGCAGCACCACCTGGAAATTGGCAGAAATTTTTTGCAGCATTATGAATCAGATCCCAGTATTCTGGTGTGGATTGTCACTGAGGACGAAACATGGGTCCATCATTATGACCCCGAGAGCAAACGGCAAAGCATGACTGGAAACATCCGAGCTCCCCATGCAAAAACAAGTTCAAAGTTGTCCCTTCGGCATGAAAATTAATGCGGACTCTCTTTTTTTGACATGAAAGGGTGCATCGTTGAACACTGTCAAGCACAGGGTGACTCAATTAACAGTCAGTCATATTGTGACTTACTGAAAAACAAATTGAAACCAGTAATTCGCACAAAATGGCGGGGAATGTTATCCAAAAAAGTGCTGTTGCTGCACGACAACATTCGTTCACATACGGCATTGGCAACTCAACAAGAAATTACAGAGTTGAAGTTTGAGGTATTACCACATCCTTCTTACAGCCTAAATCTAGAGCTGTGCAACTTTCATCAGACCTGTTTGTAATCCGGGCTTTTGTCACATTCCAAACCCGTAAATCCGTCTTTTTAAGTTTTAGAAGAATTTGAGATGCTTCGGATATTTCATTTCTAAAAATGTTACGAAATGATAACTCAAAGTTCAAGTTCCAATTTTTTTGGGAATTACAGTGTTTGATTAAAAACACTGCATGTCCGTAGGGATGGTGAATTAGACAATTTGTGACACTTAAGAGTTTCTTTTGTTTTCAAACAAGCTCTCAAGATAACAGCCTGCTAAAAGGAAGGCTTTTTTTTTCATTATTTTGAAAGTTGCATCTACATCAAATAATTTGATTATATTAGATTCAGTTAATCCAATGAGCTGCTTTTTGAAATTGAATGGAATCCACTGTAGGCTTCAAGTAAAACTGTTCCACATAGACTGCTCAATTAACATATAATGTGAAGTGCAAAATTTGATTTCAAAGATGCAATGCTTGAAGGATTTTGCACAATGAAAGAAAATTGGGTACAAGGAAAGATGCAAAGTTTAACTGCACAAACACTAGGGCCTATTTGTTGTGTAGCTGGTTTATATGTGTATAATATATATAAATATTCGTAATGTGCATTATATGTATATTGACACTGAGCTGAGAGTTTCAGGGTTTCTTGTGTCACCTCACAATCACCCTTGTTTCATGTCTTCAGGCCTCTGAAAGATGCTTCGCGAGGCCGCCGTTTTGAAAGTGCTGTCCAGGCACAAGAAGCGGTACATTCGTGGCTGCAGAAAAAACCCAAAACATTCTTCTTTGCAAGAATCCAGAAGCTTGTAGACAGATACAAAATATGCGTTGAACGACAGGGAGACTATGTTGAGAAATAAGATAATTTTTATCTGCGTGCCTGTTAGTTTCTTTAATATACAACATTGACCTTACTTTTTGATTTACCCTCATATTTTTAAATTAAAGTTACTGTGCCGAATGTTATTTATTGCAATATAGAGGGTCAGTACTTATGTTAGGTATTGTAATCACCATGTAAGTTTGTGTGCTTCATAATGTTTTGTATGGAGTGCCATTTGTGCTTAGTAAAATCCAACTTATAGTAAATTTAGTGTCTTCAAAGAATTCCTTAGGTATGCTGAGCTCTGTGGTGAACATTACTTTGTTCTACAGTGGTAAATCAAAATTTAGGCGGTACTCTGTTTTCATACATCTTATATTTTTGCACTCCTAAGTTGTCTCATACACCAAATATAGGCCTTTGTACATCAGCTGGCAAATAAACATTTGTAACTATTACCTAGGATGCTGGACCTCTGAAAAGCCCCCGGCGCGTCATGGCACGCACGAGACCCCCCAACCCCTACCATGCTGCATGCGCACACACATGTAATTCCATTTTATCATCTAAAACCTAAAAACATTGCTAGGCATATCTTTTCCTTTTCATCTCAAGAAAATGCAATAAAAATTTCTTGCTGTGTATTTTAGCAATACATTTCCATATGTAATTGATATATACAACACATATGTTATGTGTATGTAAAAAGCCCGTCTCATAAATAAGACGGAGAAAAGAGAAAATAATTATGCGATATTAATCCCAGACCTTGAAACAGGGGAGGTTAAATAGAAGCACATAGTTTATGTAAAAGTCAAGTGAAATTCAAAGTATTGGTGCCCTTTTCTGATTTAAATAAATAAATAAATAAATTTCTAAAAATATATTGAAAAAAAAAATGTTCTCAACAAAAGCATCTGAATTTCTTCAAGTTTGTGGCACATTGGTGATATGATTAATTTAGTGACCCAGACTAAAGCCACGAGGTTTTGAGGAAGAGAATAATGTAAGGTTCAAGAATGGCTCTAACCCTTTAACGGCCACAATTGTAAAATGTATTGTATTTGTTGCTCAGAATACCATAATGCCTGAAAATGTCTGCTTCTTGTTTCGGAATTTCATTCCCCTCCCTTCTGCAAAACAAAAGAAGGACTAGTGCTGGGTCAGTACTCGAAACGTCCGATCTTTAAGCGTGACACACACTGACCTTTGGATGTTTCCCTGGGGCGACCAGTGCATTCTTTTACTAAGAGCTTTAGCAGATAGGAGGGAGTGGTAACAGCTGGAAAATCTTGTCTACTTTACCCATTTCTTGTTCTTGTAAAAAAATATGCTCTCAATCTGTTTATTTGGACTGAGCAAATGAAATGATTTTTATGACAAATTTCCCTCCATAAACTCCACTTTTGGAACAGCGCAAAATATCACAGACAAAGCATGTGTCAGCGATCTTTCCCATTCCATTCACACATGGATTTATTGCTACTGGAAATGTAGTCCAGTATGGTTGTCTGTAACCACTGCAGAAATGGGGAATCATAGTGATGAAAGCCAAATGGAATAGGCGAATCATCTTTAAACATTTTCAAAAAGGAAAAGAAACCTGCGTTGTAGGAAAACACAAATACATAAACTTTAAAAATTGACTTTTTAAATATTACAAAAAGCAGCTGTGAGTTTTTTAATGTAAAATAAACTCATTTTTTTTTACTTTTTTTTTCATTTGAGCATGAATTATTGGAATATTATTCCACATATGTGGTTTTCTGTTACTTATTGCATTGCTTTACTTGCTTCTGCAATGTAATATGAAGGTTTTTTTATTCTAAAGATTTTGGTATCAATTCCATATTTTGGCATGTATATTGTATATAAGAACTTTAATCTATTTTTCATTCTGTGTAATGCAAAATTTCAATTTTTCAGCCAGCTAAATTCCTTCCAAAGAGAAGCCATTGTATTCTTAGAAGGAATTAAATCACTTACTCCACGCTTTACTCAGATCAACATACTTAATTTTATTTTAACTTGAAAAACTTTCAATTATTCTTCACATCTTCTGAGTTCTTTTGTTTTTACACATGTTTCTGGACTCTAGATTTTTTTCATCAAGGCCTGTTCTCAATGTATAGAAACAGTATCAAAAGTTAACACACAAATAATTTAAATTTTGTTGCAAGGTTCCTCTTTCAGTTAGCCAGTTATTAAATTAAAATCTTTTCATTATGTAATATTTGTAAGTCTATTATTTTTTATTTGAGTTGAAAATCTTATTTATAGGTTTCGAAGGTTCATTGATGGAACTGTCTTTTTTAGATGTAAAAACTTCCTTTGATTAGTCTCTTGTTTTTATGAGGTTCATAGTCTAATATTTTAATTTTTTGTCATAAAGGTTCACATTTGGATAACTGTATGTGATTTGCCTATACACTATTTTGATCTTTGTTATTAGTAGCTTTTCCGTGTTCCTTAATCCTGAGTTCCAAAAAATAAATAAATTAAAGTTCTTATATACATGCCAAAATATGGAATTGATACCAAAATCTTTTGCAATAAAAGGACCTTTGTGTCGTATTACAGAAACATGGAATGTAATTGAAAATATGCCTAAAAAACTAATAGCAGTATTGATAAAGCAACTGAAATACATGTGACATAAAAGCCATGCCGGTTCCCCCTAATTTTGTTTTAAATCAATTTTTGTAGCTTTGTGAGTATTTCTGTTTCACTCACTCTCCTTGAGCAAACAATATACTGTACTTTTACCCAGCCTTCCAGAAGCTGTGATTTGTAAAGAAATTTAGGTTAACATTGTAATTGTTTCTCTCATAACAGCTCCAGACACATAACTGTTTTCTTTTCATTTTGCTCAAACATGATGATTTGTGTGCTGTCACCAGAATGAGGACTCTCGGCATTTTATTTCCACAGAAAAGAAACATTTGAAATGATTCCCAGAAAGTATTTTGGAGTTTGCTAGAGCTTATGCATATAGCTCTGTTTCTTAATAATTATTTGTTAGGCATCTAGTCATGTTAGAGCTTTGTGAGCACAAACCTGTGTATTTAGAAAATTCATTATTGTTATTATAATTTGCTCTTTATTTACTTAGGGCAGATAACTCCCACGGCTTAGAATCAGTAGGATTTGTAACTCTTGGTAATTATGTAAAGTAGTTGTGGCATTGGGGATTGTATTCAGAGGAACATGGTTAGCTATTGCAGCTTTTGCTTTACTTAAAAATCTAGGTATACTCTGTGTTTTGAAATCATTTTACTATTAACAGTTATGCATGAAATGAATGTTTTTTAAATATCATGTTTATCTATAATGTGTTGATAATTGTTTTAATTTTTGAGTAGTTTTGTAGATTTTGATGATGTTAGCAATTTTGCATATCTGTTGCAAAATTTTGTATGTCATAGTTACTGAAGTAGGTAAAATAAAGCACCAAGCAGTTTTAACCAAGACAGGTTGTCATGACAGTTGCTTTGCAAACAAGTTAATATATGTGGAAGTGAGGTAATTTGGTCCCAGTGTTAATGCTATTATGACATAGACTGCCAGCATTGAACTATATAGAACATTTACCTGACTGAAAAGGCAATAAAGTCTCATAAATCTGTAATTGGTGTAGGAACAAAGATATTTTAATTTACCATGCTTTTGCCTACCAACCGGAGGCTTTATAGTTACATTAGGTGAACATATAACTCATTTGGAGTTTAAAATTAAAATCCAGAGATCAGTTTAAAATTAACATTTGGAGAACAGTTTAAAATTAAAATTCAGTGAACAGTTCTGTTCTCCAGATAAGACTATTGTCTTTTCAGTTATTAGGGTGTATTATTATCTTTTGGATACATCCTTAAAATATCTCATTGTTATCCATTCCTGACATCATTGTGTATGTTCTAAGGGGGAATGTATTGAAATTATTAATTTGTGTGTGTGTGTGTGTGTGTGTGCGTGTGCGCGCCTGCATGTGTGAGACAAATGCTTGCAGTTATCTTCTAATTGGTTTTTAAGTAAACTCATTTGTAATTTTGCCGTCTGTTATGTATGTAGTATCCTTACAGTATGTACCATTAGGCAATTCACTCTGTATGATTGTCATGTAATGTTTTAAGTGAGATATTTTATAAAGTTTTTTTTCTTAGTAGTAAAGTAAATGCATCAAATATATCTGCATTTTTTTATTTGTAATTTCAACTTGGCATATAGTTTCTTCTTGTTTTATTATAAGGGGAAGTTCTTCTACAGTACATTTTTACACCCCCATCTTGACTTATCTGGAGGTGTATTATTAAAATAATATATGAATTCCTTACATAGACTGAGAAAGAAATCCCTTTCAATGCTTGCAGCAGTTATAATTCATATTACTGTTTTCATACATTATCACTTGCAGCAGTTATAATTCATATTACTGTTTTCATACTCGATCGTCTATTTTTATTTTCAGCCTTCTATGACAAAAGAAAAAAACTTTTATGCTGCATCATTGCCAAATTTGTTTGGATCAGCAAAGAGTTTTTTCAAAGGATATCCAGCATGAGTGGCTTTTAAGCAATTTAATCCATAATTCATATGCAAAGTCAGTAACAAAAGATCATTTTTCTTTATTTTGTAGTTTTAACATAAGAGAAAAAAAGTCTTTCCTTGTACTGCTTTTTGCTGTGCAGAATTACTGTGCAAAATATTAACAAATGTCTTTTAAGGTCTTGCAAAAGAGCAGCTTCTGAGTTTTTAATGAAGTTTTCAAATGAATGTTTTTCCATTCCTCATACAGTTTCTTTTTGTATGAACAAGCCCACAGTGAAATCCAAGTTTAAAATTGGTGCACATCTTGTTTGTGGTAAAGCTGCTGACATTTTATTGTGAACTATGAAATTGCTGTCACTACAGAATAAGCAAAGGCAGGACCATTTATGAACTTCAAATTTTGCATAAAATGAAGATTCTTATTCCATATGTATACTCATATCTAGCTGTATCAGTCAGTGAAGCAGTGGAATTAAAGTTCAAAATTGGCATTCTCTCTGTTACTTTTCGATGAAAACAACTTTACAAGTCATTAAATTCTGCACAGCCAGGGCAAGTACCAATTTTGAATTTTAATTTCATTTAAAAGGCATGTCTGAAAAATTTTTAAAGACTACATTCATAAAAAATCAAAATTTCAAGAAAAATAAATTATTACCATTTAATCTTCAAAGTTCATTCTTCCCAACTTAGTCCACTTCTTTGTATGGTCATACAACTTCTGCATGCCTCTTTTGAACTTGTGAAATCTTTCCTTAACTCCCTGATGATACTGCTTTGGATCTCTAAAATGCTGTCAAAATGGTGTCCCTAGAGGTGAGATTTCTTTTTGGGATACAGAAAGTTATCAGAAGGTGCCAAATCCAGCAAACACTGTAAAGGGTGAAACAGTGTAACACTCTTCCATCCAAAAACTGCTTGGTGGTGGTTGCATTGTGTGCAGGCACATCATTGTGAAGGAAGAACCAGTCACCTAACTCAGCCACATCTGGTCCCACATCATGAATTTTTTTAACAGTCTGTCCATCGCTCCTCTGTAAAATTCAGAGTTAACTGTGTTCTTCTGGTAGAAATTCTTCATGCACAACTTCTTGCCAATAAGAAAATCACCATTTTAGGTTTAAGGTTTTCAGGACCAGATTTTCTTTTGACTTCTGCAAATTTTCTCCAACATACAGCAGAATCTCATTTATATGTTTTTCAAAAGACCAAGTAAAATTAATGTATAATTGAAAAAAAAATCCATAAATGAAACAGGGAAAGTTTAACACTATGAGAAATTCTGAAATTTTGGATCGGAGACATTTTATGCATAAATGAGAAAAATGTTTAAGTGAGAAACTTATAAACAAGGTTCTATTATATGTAGCTGACTGTCTTTTTGTTTTAATGTGTATGCAAAGCACCAGGACTCATCAGCCATTATGTTTTTCTTTTCCTTTCTTTCTTTTTGTTTTTTTTGTAAGTCTGAATCACTAGTGAAAATCCAAATTACTATAAATTTCACAAAATCATGGGTTTTACTCAGTCTGAATCACAATAAATTTCACAACATGGAATTTACTCAGGAATAAAAGGATATTACTTACCGTCAAATTTTCAGGACTACAACTATCTAGTTGTAATAATTAATGACTTCATGTTTTCCTCTAATTACTTCCAGTACCATAAATACTTAATGGGAATTATAGAGGATATATTTATTAAGGTACTCTACCTCTCAAATTGTCGATCTGTACACTAGATCATGGTCAGGAGTTCGTGTGTCTTACTACATCCACGGAGACCTGTGAAAGTAGTAAGATGCAAGAACTCCTGATGATGATCTAGTGTATAGATTGAAAATTTGAGAGGTAAAGTACCTTAATAAATATATCCTCTATAATTCCCATTAAGTATTTATGGTATCTAGTTGTAGTTTTGAAGAAGGATAGAGGTGCTACTCGAAAGTTCAACTGTAAGTAATATCCTTTTATTCCTGAGTAAATCCCACAGTTTTATGTAATTTATAGTATAAGTCTAGGAATATATTTATTCCTGAGTAAATCCCACAATTTTATGTGATTTATAGTATAAGTTTAGGAATAGCCATGTTATTAGTTAATCTGAATCTCTATCTGCCATCTTAATCAAATTTTTTGCATGCAGACTTTTTATAAATCTTCAACAACAATAAAATGCACAGTTGTTAAAATGAAGCTTGTTTGCTATCATTCAGAGGAAAAGGTGACAATTTTCCATTTATAGCTCCCAGACTTTGTCAGTGCTGGAGTTCATACAAGACTGGGAAAGCCGACCCCTCCCCACGTTGTGCCGAACATCTTCCCGCACTTCTCAGAATCACCTGTAACAGCAAAAAATGTTAGAATGTGATGGTGCTTAATCCTCATAAGCTGCATCTGCCATTGCAACTGTATCAATTGCACTTTTTCCATCTTTAAAACAAAATTTGATTGCCACTCTTTGCTCGATACTTGAATCCATCATAGAAATAATGGGAAGCAAATCCCCTCAGAGTAATTCTTTGCAAATACACAAATATTTATGATTTAAGTAATAAAAGACTTCGTGCCAAATGGTATGATGAAGAATCCGAGGCTGTCGTATGCACGATTGAAAAGTTAAAAACTTGCATTTAAAAAATGATATTTATTTACAAGTTAAAATCAGCTACACTGGCAAGCACTTTCGAGGCTACTTTAGCCTCATCATCGGGACCAATTGCGTGAAAGAATGGTTACAGGCATTTATATACAATAATGGAATAACAAATGGTGTTGCCAAACTGAAAATGGCATATTACAAATAATTATATGTAAATTAAACTCACGTATCTGGAGATCCAACCGGTGAAGCATTTAGCTGGTTCAACAGCAGAATCCAAGGGCGAGGTATAATTACAGGCAAATCATCATTGCAACACCTGGGGGCAAACCATGTGCAATGATGATAATGGGCATTTTATAGCTCACCCTTGGATTCTGCTGTTGAATCAGCTAAATGCTTCACCTGTTGGATCTCCAGATACGTGAGTTTAATTTACATATAATTATTTGTAATATGTCATTTCCAATTTGGCAACACCATTTGTTATTCCATGATTGTATATAAATGCCTGTAACCATTCTTTCGCGCAATTGGGCACCGATGATGAGGCTAAAGTAACCTCGAAAGTGCTTGCCAATGTAGCTGATTTTAACTTGTAAATAAATATCATTTTTTAAATGCAAGTTTGTTTTTATGTATTCAATCGTGCATACGACAGCCTCGGATTCTTCATCATATTTATGATTTGTTGGCATATAAATGCCATACATTTTTGCTCTTTCCTGTTAAATTTTCAGAAAATTTGAAAATTACATCCCTCTGGAATGGAAATCGAACTTGCATCTCCGATTTGTATTTGAGCATCTTACCGTTTCACCTCTCAGGACAACAAAGTTTCAAGCACCTGCAGCGAAGTAGATGTAGCTTAAGAATCTGAACAATTATCCAGATGTGTGCTATCAAAGCAATTTTTGCTTCATCGTTGTATTGACGATCTTTCTTATTCATCATAATATTTGCACTTTTAAGGTATTAAACACCAGCAAAGTGCGCATATTTACGTGCAATCCATTAATGGTATATTATTAAAATAACCAATCACTTACCCGAAAGATCTTGCCCACATTTTTTCCTTAACACTTCAAGCACGTCAATTGACGTGCTTGAAGTGTTGAAGTGTGTTGACGTGCTTGAAGTGTTAAGAAAAAAATGTGACCAAGATCTTTCGGGTAAGTGATTGGTTATTTTAATAACATATAATTTCTTATTCATGTATGGATATAGATCCACATATCTCCAGTATTTCAGATCATAGAAACAATGGGAAGCGAATCTCCAGAACTAATTCTTCGCAAATACATAAAAGTCATATGTGTATGATTTGTCAGCGTATAGATGCTATACATTTTTTACTTTTTGCATGTAACCAACCTTCAGAAGGAAAGTTGGTTGTATCCTTAAGCTGCATCTGCTTAGCTTCAAGTGCTTGGAACTCCATTATCCTGGGTGGTGTAATGGTAGAATGCTTGAACGTGACCCGGGAGATGGGGGTTCAATTCCTGTTCCAGGATGATGTACCTAATTTAAGTTCTCGGATGGATGATTATATGGGAAACAGTAAAAATGTATGGCATCTATATGCTGACAAATCCTACTTGAATCCATGATGAGGGGAGTTTACTGCACCAACTTAAATACAACTTTCTCCAGTAGAATTGCTTTTTGCACTCTGCTGAAACTTGGCGCTAAGCCAATTAAGATTTCATAGTAAATAATTTCAACAGCTGCCAATAGATGGCACTAGTAGCATCATTTTAAACAAAATCAGTTCTAAAACTTTTTCTAGAAAAACAATGTGCTCAGTTGATTGTAGTATAGCAAAAAGAGATTGTCTGGAATGAGGAAACATACATTCTGGAAAAAAAAAAAAAAAAAAATCAAACTAAGAGAAAGACTCCTACACCATTATCACTTTTTAATTAGTGTGCCCATTTATAACGAAGTCATTTGTAGTGAATTTACAGTTATGACAAAGGAACTGCCATTCCCTGTGATTTAGGTAGAAAACTGCATGATAGACTTAATATTTATAATAAAGTCAAAATTCCTAGGTGTGTAAATTACAAAGTGTTGAAAAACCTTTACTGTGTTGCCCAAAACATCAAAGAAGAGCTGAGGAATGTCTGTGAAATAAAGCAAAGAAAAACAAATTCCTAACATCCGCAATTGCTTTCCACAGAAGGGGTTTTTATTGGGTTGTGGTGGGAATGAATCTGTTAGGGGATGGCTGCTGAACATGCAGAGATCACTTTTGAGGAAGCAGATCCTGAACCTGTTCAAATGTGCAACAAAATCGTGCAGAATGAACTAAACAATGGAGCAACATTTCAATATTTTTGCACTGCCAACGATGATGTTGTTGTGAGTACAAAGCAACAACGTCATCGTTAACAGTGCAAAAAAATATAAAAATATAATACTGCAAGCATGCAGTTATGCTACATAACAGCATGCTTGTAGTATTGTATTTTTCTTTTATGTACAATATCTTCTAATTCTAAAGCATTTTTTAAAAGGTTTATTTGTACTTTTAAAAGTGGAGTATGACATATAAATGAGAGACCCATGCTGGCCCTTGAAAACGCCATGTCCAGCAGTCGTAAAATTTCTGCATTCATTTCCTACTTACTTTTCCTCCTAATTTCTGTTTTTTTGCAGTTAGGTAATTTTACCTGCTGTTTTTTTTTATATGCCTATATTTGCGGTATATAGGCACACGGAGCTTAGAGTTTTCAGGTTTTTTTGTTTCACCTTACGATCACCCGTGATTACTTCTGTCAGCAGCATTTAAATTACTGGTGAGCTGCTCAACATGTATTCCTTCTGTTGGCTTGTACCATATCAGATAGATAGTCTTCGCTCACCTTTAGCATTGATGAGTTGTGATTGGCCCACATTTTGGCGGCTCATGGTTTTTCCCTCCTTTGACCACTTTTTTGAAGGTATTAACAACAGCTGACAGTGAGCACCCCACAAATCTTGCTGACTCAGATATGCTCTGACCTGGTTGTCTGGCCATTTCAATTTGGCCTTTATCAGACTCTCAAGTGCTGCCTTTCCCCTCTAAAGAACAAGAATAACATTAATTAACAGAGCTCATTATCAGGTGGTATTTATACTCTATAATGATCTTTACACGTGCCATTGTTTACATGCAGTTGCTTTACTTTGCTTTAAGACTTGCTGGTCATAATGTTTTGCTCTTTGGTGTATTGGTACCATTTAGTACCACTGCATTTAAATAAACAGCTTTTGTATAATGCAGTTTTCATCTGGTTCCTTAGACTTCGTTATAAACAGATGTGACTGTGTTTCAATCTTTCATGCACCACAGAAAATTACATCTTGCAGATGATGCTCCAAGTGTTTTTTTTTTTTTTGGAAAAATGGCGTAATATTTTTATGTAATATAATAGTCTAGGAATAAGAGTATTACATCAAAATATTGTATGTGTGTCTGTTTAATTTGTTACCTAAGAACTGAACTTTTTATTTTTTTATTAACTCCTGGGATGTTGTTATTATCCATCTTCCAAATGTACATAATGACTCGACCAAATATTGGATTTCACACAGATTGCTGATTTACCATTCTAAACACGCAAGGATACTGATGATTTGATATTTGCTTCATTGTTGAGATAATTGTTGAAAATTTTCAATTGTGTTTGCACAACGAATTGTGATAATTTTTTTGTCTCTTGCCACTTCATAAACTTCCTTCAATGGTAGCTACTTCCCCATGACATGTGTATAGCATGTTTCATACTGAAAGACTAAGTTTATAGGAAATCATCTTTGTATTAATTTTGGTTTAGAAAGTTAGTTTTTTTTTTTTTTTTTTTTTTAATGGTTCATGTTCCTTTAAGTTGCAGTATTTTTGAATTATCTTCTGATTTTTTGTAAATGGAAAATCCGGTAAACTCAGAATTCTTTGTATTTACAGTTTAGAGCAGAAATGTGTATTGGTGTTGAAGTGTGTGCTTTTATATCACAAAAAATTCTGCAAAGAATTGTGATAATTTTTGTCTCTTGCCACTTCATGAACATCTTTCAGTGGTATCTACTTTTCCGCTGACATACATGTATGACAGGTTTCATCTGAAAAACTAAGTTCAAAGGAAACATTGTATTTTTTTAGTTTAAGTTACTGTCATGTTCTCATGCTTCATGTTCATTTATGTGTGCAGTGTTTTCGAATTATCTTGTGTGTGTGTGTGTGTGTGTGTGTGTGTGTGTGTGTGTGTGTGTGTGTGTGTGTGTGGAAAGTCCAGTGAACCCAGAATTCTTTGCAGTCTGTGACAGAAATTTGTATGGTTGTTTAAGTTTTTGCATGTATATATATATATATACAGTACAAATAACTATCTCTTATTTCAGTATATGCATTTTGAGCAGGCAAAAGAAATAAAAAGTCACTAAATCCTATAATAAAAATATAGAATTTTTCTGCAGAAATAAGCTAAAGTTAAACACACAGGTTATGTAAATGTATAGATGATGTATAAACACACTTGTCTTCATTGTAAGATCACAAAAATCTTAACGATTTACTATTATTATATTTGAAAATTTTTAAATATTTATATGCATTATGAAATTCTTTGTGTTACCAGGAGCATGAGTAACAAACTCTTGAAATTAAATTATTAAATGATTCACATGTTGCACTTTTGAATGCTTTTAATCCTTACCATTTTTTTTTACCATGTTTTCAGAACAGAAGCTGTAATATGTAGCATGTGCATGTATATATGTGCAGTGGAGTGTTAATGAACACTTTTAAGTTCTCATCTTACAATGATGACCACAAGTTATATATTTAATTTTCATAAGTGGAATCATTATATAATGAACACAAGCCTGACCTTAGTAATTTGACAGCTCTAGGCAAAGATTGGCTTGGCAGCTTGTAATAGCATTTTTGATTAAAAAACATGTTGTGTCATTAAAATATCAGTTTACAATCAGTATGAGTAGCATATGTTTTTTCATTGACAGGAAACTAAGATTTAAAAATGCATATGTTATTAAATATATGAAACAATCTGTTTTAGTCAACAATGTGGAAACTGTGATCTTTTTTAATTGGAAGATCTGAGATGTTCTGCATTTTCTCAACTCAGAAAACCTTATCTGCCATTTTGTAATTGACTACACATTTTTTTTTTTTGTTATTGCTGTTTGATTTGTTAAGCTGGTGGAAAAAATACCAAACTTCTTTGCAAAGCAGAAAGAAATGGAGAAATCTGTTTTTACAAGGAATTAAACCACTTACATATTTTCAGTCTTGGCCACATCTCACAACTTGCACCCATGACTGCAATACTAGAGTAGTTATTGCCAATCATTCGGGAGTACCTAGTTCCATCATCAGGACTACACTACTAGTGTAGTTGTTGCCAATAAGTAGGGAGTAGTACCCCACAGCATTTAGCATGGTACTTCTCGCTATTTCCATCACTTCTTCAAGCTTCCTCTTTATTTAGCAGGCGATTATTTTTACAACATTCCAATTTATGGAGTGTGCAGTTGCCTGTATAAATCTGTATAATCCACTAGCATCTGTACTGATAAACTATTTTGTAAGTAAACTGGAATCAAAGATCATGATACAATCCTCATTGTATGTTTTATATGTCTCATTCATGGATGACATATTGTTTATAATGGATAGTAAAAATCAATTTCTCACATTCTGTCACAGTTTAACTCACTTTAAGATTCCCTGAAATTCACCTTGGAACTACAAAAAGGAAACTGAATTGCCTCAGCTATCTGAATTTAACCCTGACCTCAAAAGAAGGAAATGATCTTAACACACATATCTACAAAAAAACTGCTAACACAGGCAAGATGCTAGATTATAATTCATGCCATCCAAATTACATAAAATCTAACACTGGGAGTAAGTATCAAGTTGGAAACACATGGGAATAATTAATATAGACATAAATCAAGCTGTTCTTTCCATGTAACTAACCACAGAAATTTGAAAACTTAATCGTCCTGGAACAGAAATCGAACCCGCATCTCCTGATTTGCACTCGAGTATGCTAACCATTACACCATGCAAGATGATGAAATCCAAATAAGTGAGGTATTAATCTGAAACATCATACTTTGATTTCACTGCACCAGTCGAAACAAACTTGTCTTATCATAGAGCTAAGTTAGATCACCAGTAAATGAGTAAATAGCATACTCATGCAAATCGGGCGATCTGGGTTCGATTCCCGTTCCAGGATGATTAAATTTTAAAATTTTTATGGTTATGTTACATGGAAAGAACAGCTTGATTTATGGCTATACTATGAGTCAGTTTTTGAAAAAAAAATCAACTTCCTTGACTACAGAAGACTAGGAAGACGTCCACAGAAAACTGAAAAGAATTTTATTGGAAAACAATTTCCTCTTCCCATTCATAAAGAGTATTTTTAGGAATAAGAAGGAAAAAGGGACAAGATCAGAAAAAATACAAATTCACCAGCAAGATTACTTTGCCACAATGCACTTTCCAAAAAAAGCTAAACAAGATTAGGAAAAATTTTGGAATTGGGCTTGGCCAGATGTGAATAACAAAATAAAGAAATTTCTTCCATCCCTGAAAAAACAGGGAGAAGACATCCAGTTACAGTTGCATCCAGTTATAAAAAGACGTCCATGAATTGGAAGACATCCAGGTACAGAAGGGGTAGTCTGTGGATTGGAAGACATCCCATTACAGAAGGGGTATTAATTATTAATGAGTGAAGACAATTGGGTTTGAATATGCCATTCTAAAGTAAACATAAGTAAACTTCAAAGATCCGTTACTGGGCATAAAAATTTTGTCTTCAGAAAATGCAAGCTTTCACTTCAATAGGAAGCTTCATCAGGCAGCGGAAAATATAAATAGACAAAACAGAACCAGAGCGCAAATACAATTCAAATATGACAAATAATCAAACAGGAGCTCGAATGCACACAACCTCATCAATGGCCATGTTGCTCAAGACGGGCGCGTTCACTGTATGCCGAGAATTTTGTTCCAAATCAGAGAGAGTTCCATCATGATGCGGATGTTGCAGGATTCATGGTGCGTAAGGACTTCAATAGTTTCCCATTCAGGCGTAGATCTGGGTCCACCGTAAGGGGCTAACATGCGCAGATCAGACCAAATGGGTACGGCTCCCAGGCTGGTAGCATCCCTAGCTAGAGCCGTGGTCAATTTGTTATTCCTCACGTCAGCCTGGTGCTCTTTCATACGGACCTTGATTGACCTCTTGGTCATACCAATATAAACTTTCCTAGATGAGTCTGGGTATTGGAGAGGGATTCACTGATCACTGAGTCCCTCTCCAATACCCTGACTCACTGATGAGTCTGAGTATTGGAGAGGTCATACTGATATAAACTTTCCTCGATGATTTTGGGTTTTTACGCCCGGTAACGGATCTTTGAGTTTTACTTGTATTTACAGAAGGGGTAGTTTATGGAATACATCCAGTTACGAGAAAGGGGTCTTCCAGGAGTTCACACCGCCCCTGGAATCCTGGTAAGTCCTGGAATTTGATTTCCCTTTTTTCCAGGCCTTTTGGAAAGTCCTTGATTTTTCATATTTTTCTGAAAGATCCTAGAATAGTCTTAGAATTTTTTCTTGCAATGAAAAAAAAAAATGCCGAAATTATGGGATTGAGTGCATCACTTCGTTTTAGCTGCCTGCTGCATTTACTGGCGATAATATATCTTCCATCCGTAGAGTGTGGAGATGTGGTGTCGTCTCTCTCATGTCTTGTGATGCTGCAGTCAAGATGTTTGAGTGTTATATACTAGTAGCGACTTTGGTTGTTATATTCTAGTTGTGTGCAGTTGGAGTCACAACAATGTGTGGAAACCTTCCCATGAGTCCAAGGTGGTCATTCCTCACTAAAGGAGATTGATGTCTGGCCTGCCTGCCACCATTGAGCATTGGAGTAGATGGCTATGGAATGAGGAATCTTTAGAACCATGGCAAAATTATTTTATATTATTATCATTTTGCTAAGTTCTAGATTGCTTCATATAAGTTTTATCCAGAGTAATTTTTATACAGAAAAATTTTGCCACTTCACTGAAAATATAACACATAATGAAGATCACTCTATAACAGCAGAACCCATAAGATTTCATAAGAATTCTAAATGCATAGTGAATTTCACCCCAATTGGCAAAATATGATGCACTATAATTCTAGCAAAAATTTAGGCTCTGGAATTTTTAGATGAACTGGAATAGTCCTGGAATATAACATTAGAATAATTCTTGATGTCCACATCTTACGCATACCGCCTGCAATACAGACGTACGTTTTCACATACCTATCATTTGGAAAAACTATTTTGAAATCTGGCAACAACGGATGCTTATACCATATAGTTCATTCCATGGCTGATGAAGGTAGAAGTCACTACCGAAATTACGGGATTTTTTAACGTAACTTATGCCTGACATGATGATATTGAGAATTTTCTGTAAATGTATACAAACCAGGAGTAGTATGTATGTAAAATTGTTTTCGGTGTGTGTGTGTGTGGGGGGGGGGCAACAAAAACTGAACATTTTTTGAGATCCAACAAGACCAAATTAAACTAACAAAAAATAGAAAAAAAATAAAACTTTTTTTAAATGCAAGTCGATGCATTTTCATTAAATTATTAAAGCATCGTTTTCTAATGTAAGTCACATTTTAACAAAAAACATAAAAAAAATGAAGCACTTTCTGCCATGGCCAAGACTCCTTGCTGCCCCCCCCTAAATAAGCACCTGGTACAAACACCGAATTTCATAGGACATAATGCAGCTATTAGAAACAGCAAGCAAGACCAGGTTAGACAAACATATACAGGCAACTGGACCCTCCATAAATTGGGACTTAACAAAAATAATCAAACCTCCAATCATGCTTAATAAAGAGGAAGCTTGAAGAAGGGATGGAAATGGCAAAAAACAGCACAACGCTAAATGATAGTTGCAGTTGCACCCTCCTTACTAATTGGCAACAGCTACTCTCCAGTAAGTAGTCTTTATGATGAACTAGGATCTAGTTTGAAAATTAAATTAGACCATTAAAAATAAAAGAAATTACCTCTATAAAAAGCTAAATAAAACTCTTTCAATATGATATTGGATATTTAAAAGTGCTACGGCATTATTAATTACCAGAATTAAATTCCTGATCATTTGGTTTATTGCTGTGTTACAGTAAAACAACAGAAGTTGTCTGCCTTTAAATTTAAATGTTCATTCTAGGTTCTGAAACTTTTTTTTCTCATGGAGGCACTTGTAGTTGAGAATTTTTTTTAATTTACAGATTGCATTGAGGATAAAAAGTATTAGTTTTTATATACTGTATTTATTTCTGTATATGTTCTGGCATGAGAATTTACAATTAAAAAAAATAGAGTATGATCCATTGTATTACAGTTAGCAACTATTAGTGCAAATAAATAAGATAAAAAATATCATAGAAATTAATATTTAATTTCTTAAGCATGTAATAATAATCCAGAAATCATTATTTGTGGTATATAAATGCCAGAAACTAACATGGCTCATGTGAAGAAAAGTATGAAATGATAGCTATCATATTTGAGTGGAAATCAGATTGTGTGTTCAGTTCTCATTTTTAAGATGATATGGTTTTAACTTTTTCTGAGGATTTATTCACATGGGAGGGCTGCTATTGTCTATGGCATTTGTGTGCCAAAAATAATGAATTTTCATCATAGCTGATCTTAGACGATAGAATATCATGTTCTTTTAAAGAAATGACATCCTATCCCCACACTCATTTTTTTATAAATTCATTGTAAATTAACTAAAACTGTATAGATTGAATTACTGATGTTTTATTTTACAAAATGAATAAAGCTGCACATAAAATGCAAAACTATCTGAGTTATAGGTTAGTGGTGCTTATGCAATATTGTGAGCACTAATGGTACTGATGTAGTTGTATTGTAACAGGTAGTGCTCGTCCAGCAATGTGAGAACTAGTAGTGTTTTTCTGGTATGAATATGTTGCTTTGACTTTCTTCTCAAGCAAAATAAGTTCAACTGCTTTGCAGCTATTTTATCCTGTACTTTTTTGTGAAATTAGTTAATGTTTAAATATGTGAAGTGCAAATTGCATTGCTGAAATTGTGAGCAACATTGAATTCTCTGTTTCTTAATGTAATAGCTCCAGTTTAAAAATACTGAGCTAACCCCAATAAATGGAATGTTCAGCTTTGTGTTTGGGCGATTTGAACCATTTATGAGTTATAGCACATATTTATTGCTAATGTTTTCATTAATTTTATGAAAGGTTTGTGTTTATTATTTTATTTTTTATTGGAGCTGTTATCCTCAGGAAAAAAAAAATCAGTTTTAGTGGAAGTTTTATACTTGGAAATCTGTTGCAGTTAACATAGAGCATCACCACTGATTGGTGGATATTAATACTGTTATTTTTTGGCATGTATTTCTGTGAAATTTGTAAAATTTTTGGATGTAATTCCTGATAAAGCATTATCCTAATCAGCTTTCCATATATATGTGTGTGTGGATTTGTGGTCTAACTTAGATTTATATTTTAAAAGGGTAAAATCCCATATTCTTTCAAGGTAGAGTAGATTTTCAAAGTATTGTATCACAATGTAATAGAATTTTAATACACATTTTACATGTTAAAGGATTTTAGTGTTTATCATCCATTTTAAATTATATTATTTTGTAATGGTAGCCATAGTTTTCTATATGTCATCACAATATTCAGAATGTTTCTTTTTTCCAAGCTGATTAGACATGAATTGTCAGCTGTATTTTCCAAACTATTGTTTGTTCACTTTGAAGTCTCTCATTGCATGTTCTGTTTTGATGTGGAGACAAAGTAGCCAAGTGGTACAAAGCTTTAGCTTCTAATCATTTGTCTTAGATGGGTCTGTGTTTAAACTTGGGTAAGGCATGGATGGTGTTTGTTTGCCTTACAGCACTGACTGTCTTCCTTCCCTAGAGCAAGTGACCCAAAATTTGGGATAGGTGACTGCTTATAGCTCATTGTGTGGCACACTGTGACTCTTATCCTACCCCTCTCCCAAAATGCAGATAATAATAGCAGCCACTTTTTTTTTTTTTTTTTTTTTTTTATAAATTGATATTTTGTTTAACAGTATTTCAGAACTACACCTGCTGTAAAATACAGCACCAGTTATTTTAAGAAGTAATTTTGCTAGTTAAGTGTTTTGTTTTTTCCTTTCTTACAATGACATATGCCCTATACTCATAATGCACAGATGATTTTGATGTATAAAAAAAAACTCCAAAGTGTTATGAAGGTATTTCAATTTAAAGTCAAAAATTTTGCTGATATACATTTTTTAATTGACTTACTCATGATGAATGCTGAATGTCCATAACTATTTTTTTTTCAAAACAGTTCATCAACAAAAAACTATTGAATTATGTGGAAGACTTGCAATTGAGGTAGTTGTAAACGTCTTCACCCTTTAAATTACACTACTCCAAGTGATTCTCTGCTGCTGACAGTATCATGAAATGTCACCCTGCAGAAACTGGAAAAGGACATACAGTGAAAAGTATTTAACTGGATTTTGTGGGAAAACTTTCTACAGGGTGTACATGCTACAAAAAGAAAATTTAATTACTCATAATGTAATGTGTATACTTGTATTTTATTGTCAGCTCTATACAGGTGACAGATAGGAGTTTTTTTTTTCCCAACTTAATAGATTTCTATTGAGCTTCTTAAGTTGCACGAATGACATTCAAACAATGTTCCAGCTCATTCCAAGTGTGTTTGAAAATATCAGACGTAATCATGGCTATACTGTTGGTGATTGTGATTAAAAGTTCCAGAGGATACTTCATTAAAGTGAAATACACAATCTCCTAAACATATTCCTAGAAGAAAATATCTAGTGGAGTTAAATCTGGTGAATGAGGTGGACTTTTCAAACAAAGCAAGTTTGGACAGTGTACAAAATACAGGACATAAGAAGTAATTTGGGACTGTGTGGAAGTACTGTAGAAGAATAGCAAATCTAGAAATAGAAGGTAAGGAACTACATTGATAAGAAAAGTTATATTTGGTCCCAAGAATGGCAGCAGAGATTTATACACCCCCATATTTCCTCAGCATACCCTCCTCCCAATCTGAAAGTGTTTAACCAATGCACACGCAGATATATATCAACATTATCATAAATCATCATTACTCCACTGCTGGATAAAGTCGTTTCCACTGCATTCTGTCTTGACCCTGTCTCTTCCATGTTATTCCAGCATGCTTTCAAATATCATCCATTCATCTTCCATTGGGTCTTCTTCAGGGGATCCTTTGGTATCCAATCTAGTGATTCTGTTGTTTAACGGTGATCAAGTTCTTCTAGTAGTATGTCCAGCCTGTTCCACTTGAAGGTCTTCACTTTGTTCATGATGCCATCAACTCTTGTCATTTCCCTGATCAAGTACTCCTGTTCCTATCTTTCCTGGTTATACCAAGCTTCTTTGAGTTGTTTGCAGTCTCTGAGTATCTTTCATAGTTAACAAGTCCATGGCTTGGCTCCTTAGGTAAGAACTGGAAAGATTCACTGATTCAGCATATTTAATTTAAGACAGTGTAAACTGCTCTTGAAAATTAATCGTTTTTTTACAAAAACATGCACATATAAACACACAGTGGCATGCCCGGGAGGTGTTAACCCCTCAAATTTGGAACTTTTCGATATTTCGGAAACACCATTTTAAAAGGCAGAATTTTGATAGTATTTGAACTTGTTTTTATATCTCATGGCTGCAATTGAACGTGTTTTCTTCATGAAGACAAGGAACCAAGGACTAGAATATCCCATTGCAATGAAAAGCCAATACATGGGTGTACTGTAGGTTTATATGGCAACCAAGTGCAAATTTGAGTTCTATGACTTATTTCAGATAACTGTTAAGCAGGCTGAAAAGCAAGGAGTTTTGATTAAAATATCAAGAACCACATCAAAACAAAACCAAAGCTGTAACATAAACATAGAAAACCTAGAAGACTATTACAGGATTTCAATTTATGCACCTTTTTTTGACATGCTTATTAGTGCTTTGGAAAATTAATTTCTCGCACACAAATTGGTCTTATCAGGATTCCAGTCACTTTTCCGAACTTGTTTTCTGCACAGATAAATAGCAAAATATAAGTACTGTGGAACTAACTTTTTACGGGTCTTATAGAGGTTATTATTCAAAAAGTTGGTGGTCAAATTTTCGAACTAAAGCCTAGTTCTTCATCAGGACTACGTCACTGGAGTAGTTGCTGCCACTCAGTTGGAAGAGTCCAACTGCAGTTGTCGTTAATTGTGGTACTTCTTCTTCTTGCTATTTCGATCCCTTCTAGTTTCCCCTTTACTAAGTTTGACTAGTGGGCGATTATTCTTACTGAGTCCCAATTTATGGAGTGTCCACTTGCTTGTATATGTCTGTCTAGCCCTGTTTTGTTACTAACGTTCTTAATAGCTGCTTGGTGTTCTTTCATTCGGACTTTAATACTTCTCCCTGTTTATCCTATATAGCTGAGTCCGCAGTTACAGTCGATGCAATATATTACTCCTTCTTGCAATTGGATGTCCACTTCTTTCTGCTTTAAAGCTGGCAGGAATTTCTTTAATTTGTTACTTAGATCTGGAGCAAGCTTGGTATTATATTTTGCTCCGATCCTCTTCAGTTTTTCGAAAAGTCCCTTGTGGTATGTAATTCCTGCCAGCTTTAAAGCAGAAAGTGGACATCCAATTGCAAAAAGGAGTAATATGTTGCATCGACTGTAACTGCGGACTCAGCTATATAGGAGAAACAGGGAGAAGTATTAAAGTCCGAATGAAAGAACACCAAGCAACTATTAGGAACATTAGTAACAAAACAGGGCTAGACAGACATATACAAGCAAGTGGACACTCCATAAATTGGGACTCAGTAAGAATAATCGCCCACCAGTCAAACTTAGTAAAGAGGAAACTAGAAGAAGGGATCGAAATAGCAGGAAGAAGAAGTACCACAATTAATGATGATTGCGGTTGGACACTTCCAACTGAGTGACAGCAACTACTCCAGTGACATAGTCCTGATGACGAACCAGGCTTTAGTTCGAAAATTTGACCACCAACTTTTTTTAATAATAACCTCTATAAGACCCGTAAAAAAGTTAATTCCACAGTACAATATAAATAGAGGTGCCATAAATTCATTTACAACTAAAATATAAGTGGTCAACCATTATGTGGTGATAAAAATATGGGTAATAAGAATATTAATAATTTCCAAGAATATTTATTTGAATACTTTTGCACAGATGTTGCATAATACATTTTATACTATACATTTAGTTGTATAAAAATATAAATTTTGGTAACACTGCCCCCGCCCTTACCCCGAAAAAAAAATTTCTGAGTACACCACACATACAATCATGGCCAAAAAGTCCTGCACCATTAGACTGAAAGTCAAATTTTTGATGTTTGAAGTCAACTTATACAGTTGGTAAAGTCACAAATACATATTATACATCATTTTAAAGGAAATTTTATGATGAATTCAAATATTTCTACAGAATGTTTTACCAGTAATAGAAGTGAAGTTACAAGCAAGAGTACATCGTCTAGTCATAAAAAGCAACAAATGGCGGAATTTGTGAAATTAGTGTACAATGCGTTTAACGTAAAATTACTGTACAGTACATTATTGATACTTGCAGGACACTTGAAATAACTTACCAACAAGCAAAATGCGCTTTAATATTTAATTGGATAACCACGGTTTCTTAGTAACAAAGTGCACCTTCTTGGCATGGAACTAATGAGCTTCTCTAGTTGTCCATTGCTGATAACGCGGTGCCATATGGTCCTTACAAACTCAGTCTTTAATTGACTAATTAGACAATTAAAGTCTTTAATTGCGTCTGTAAGGGTCGTATGTTACTGTGTTATCACCAATGGGCAACTAGAGAAGCTCAGTAGTTCCATGCCGAGAAGATGCGCTTTGTTACTAAGTAACACTGCTTATCCAATTAAATATTTAAGCGTACTTTGCTTCAAGTGTCCTGCAAGTTTCAATAACGTACTGTACAGTAATTTTATGTTAAATGCATTGTACCCTAATTTCACAAATTCCCTATTTGTTGCTTTTTATGACTAGACGCTGTACTTTTGCTTGTAACTTCACTTCTATTTCTGGTAACAACATTCTGTAAAAATATTTGAATTCAGCATAAAATTTCCTGTAAAATGATGTATGATATGTATTTCTAACTTTGCCATTATGCTGTATGAGTTGACTTCAAACATCAAAAATTGACTTTCGGTCTACTGGTGCACAACTTTTGGCCACGATTGTATATACTTTTTAAGATTAGTCGTTTCTATCATAATTTTTCACATTTGTCAGTGGCCTTTACATAAATTTCTCAGCTTTACCTTGAAGTATATTCTACCATTATATAATTTTTTTTTTTTTTTGTAAAATATGAAGTCTATGTATATGAGGTTCACTGTTTCTTTTTTCGTTTTTCTGGATTTAAAGTATATGTTTCAAATTATTGCAACCACATAACATATATCTCTTCATTTTAGTCTGCTACAAATTTCACAGATATAGTATTTCTGAATGTGATTTCAACATGCATAAGATTTGTGAAAATATCAGTATCTACTGTGTCAGCAACCCCTCTTAATATTTAGTTGCTTTTACCTTGTTTACGGTGGTGCCGTGGTCTGAGTATTGGCTTATGACCATTCGTCCGAGAAGGGTCTGGGCTCGAATCCCAGTGAGGCATGGATGATTTGTTTGTCTTACAACACTGGCTCTCCCTTTCCTGAAAGCAGTGGCCCAAGGACTGCTTGTTGCCCATTGAGTTGCTCATGGTGGTCGTTAAACCCCCAATCAAAGGAAATATAAATAAATAAAAACAAATGTACAGTATATGAACCCTGTTTGCATGTTGACATAACTTTGGGTTTTTGTACATTCCATTTCTGTGTCTTTTACAGGAAAAAAGTCAGGGTTTATATAAAATCGGCATTCAGGTTGAATCGGCATGATATATAAAAAGAAACTACCGATTTTGAAAGTCACCCTATTTTAAAAGGACAACTCCATATCAAGAAATCACTCCCGAGAAACACTTTCTGGGAGAATTTCGTGAACATCGGAAACAAAGTTTTTTTGTTTTTTCTTTGTATGAAATCTATAACTTTACAAGTAGCAGAGAGTTTTGAAACAGCATAAGTTGTTCATTGCAAAATGTTAACTTTTCACGAGTACTTGTGTAATGCATTTTTGAGGACGCTCATGAGTCACAATTTTTTTTTTGTTTTTTTTTTCAAAATAAAAAACTGCTTAACTGGGTCATCAAATAGGTTGTATACTTAAAATATGAATTGTTAGTTCTTATTTTAACTTAAAAAGCAAATGTATATGTATGATAAAAAGCTGGCTAGCATTTAATCACCTTTTTAGTACCATTTGTGAAAGAAACGTTTCACTTTTGCCAGACCTGAAGTTGTGCAAAGGGATGATTAGTCAATCCTGTAGCAAAACTGCCGCCGCATGTCATGGCTGTGCAATTCATATCCAAAACATTTTGATCCATGCTTTTCTCGCTTCATCGCATTTGTATTATCGTTAAGGTGCTAAAATTTTCATCTAAGAAAGTAAATTCTGCTACATTAAAAAAAATAAAAGATGTGGAAAGATTCGTTTGTTTTTTTTTTCAGACGGTTTATGTCATATCCTATGTAATTAAGAGCGTAGTTCCAACCTTCAATTGTTGTGTTATTATAGCAAATTCTAAGTAATTTCAGTGCTGTAATGAATTCCTTTAGATCTGTAGAGTATTTATAGAAGTGATATTGAATTTTGTTGCCAAAATAAGTTTACTTTTAGTCTTCCTTTTTTGTTACTACTATATTTATTTTGTGCTGTTTAGTATTGTGCTTGTAAAGCTGTATTGTATTGTTCTGTGAACTGTGATCTTTGAAAAAAAAAAAGTATGAATTTTTAATGAGCCTATTTTTCTGAGCTTCGCATGTGAATAAAGACATTCTTATAATGCAGTTCCTTTTGTGTGAAGTTATTTCTGTTTACTGAATGAGCGGAAAGTGCGCCATTTTCAGCGCGTCTTTTGTAAAAAAATAATCGTGCTTATGTTATTGGTTTGTCCGTCCGTCCGTAGACACGACATCTCTGCAACTATTAGCCCGATTTGAAAAATTCTTTTTGCTTTGGGAAGCTTGAAATATGCGAATGATCCTTCATTTCATTTTTTTTTTTTTACCATGAACAATTTCGCCGCTAGAGGGCGTAAACGCAAATGATGTCGAATTTAAAAATTTTATTCCACATATTTGCTTCTAAACATCCGATTGAAAACAGTTCTTTTATCTTTCGATTCCATTTATGTCGAAGAGTATCCTAGGTTTAGTTACTTCTTTAAATTACGCATAGATTTTCCGCTAGGGGGTGTAAAAGTAAATTACGTTTTCCCCGATATCTGTTCTTCTAAAACTGATTTGAAAAATGTTTTCTTTAGCGGATACAGCTCCTGATGGAAAATGTTTTGCATAAAATTTCTAATTTTTGGTAAAGAATACTTTCGCCACCAGGGGGCGTAAGTGTTAATTTTTGCTTCTGACGTATTTGCCATAAAATATGAGCTAAAATCTCGATTGAAAAAATTCTTTAGTGGACCGATGCAACTCACGACGATAAACCTTTTTCGGAATATTTTCTTCCTAAACTATCGCGTGTTTTCTCCGCCGGGGGCGTAGATGTATATGTTACTTTTGTCAATAACTCTACTTCTAGGAGTCCGATTTGCAAAATTCTTTCTTTGTTGGATAGTGTTTTCAGTGTGACATGTTTTTCATATAATTTCAAAATTTTCAAGTAATTTATAGACTTTCCGCTAAGGGGCGTAAAGGTAAATTGCGTTTCCCCTTATATCTCTGCTTCTAAATCACCGCCTTAGACCACTGCGCCGCCCCGGTGGCGCAGTGGTCTAAGGCGTTGGCCTCTGATCATTCGTCCGAAGGGGGTCCGGGTTCGAATCCCGGTGAGTCATGGATGTTGTGTTTGTCTTACGGCACTGGCTCTCTCCCTTCCCTGGAACCAGTGACCCTAAATTAGGGACGGGCGACTGCTTATAGCCCATTGAGTTGCTCACGGTGGTCGTTAAACCTCCAATCAAAAAAAAAAAAAAAATCACCGATTTGAAAAATTCTTTCTGCACCGGATACAGCTACTGACGGGAAATTATTTGCACATAATTTCTAATTTTTGTAAAAATAGTTTGGCCATCAGAGGCGTAAGTCTTAATTTCCGCTTCTGATGTATTTGCAACAGAATCTGAGCTCCCAAAATCTCGATTGAAAAAAATTTGTTTGTGGATCGATACTACTCGCATGGAAAAACCTTTTAGGAACATTTTCTTCTTAAAACAATGTACACCTTATTCTTGTCAATACTTCTACTTGTCCGTTTTGAAAAATGCCTTCTTTGTTGGATAGTGTTTCCGATGCGAAATGTTATTCGTACAAAATCAAAATTTTCAAGTAAATCGTAGACCTTCCGCTTGGGGCGCAAAGGTAAATTGCGTTTTCTGCGTTATTTCCGCTTCTAAAACTCCGATTTGAAAAATTCTTCCTGTATCGCATACAAGACCTGATGGAAAATATTTCTCATATAATCTAATGTTTTGTAAAGAATGGTTTGGCCACCAAGGGGCATAAGTGTTAATTTCTGCTTATGTATTTGCAGCAAAATCTGAGCTCCTGAAAACATTCTTTCGTGGACCTATACTGCTCAAATCGAAATACCTTTTGAGAATACGTTCTTCTTAAAGTAATGCATGTTTTTCCCACCAGGGAGCGTAGATTCACATCTTATTTTTGTTGATATCTCTGTTTCTAAGAGTCCGATTTGAAAAATGCCTTCTGTGCTGGAGAGCGTTTCCGGTGCGACATGTTTCTCATATAAATTCATATTTTTCTTAACGCACAAGTCTGCAACCAGAGGACGTAAGCTTACGATTCCGTTTACAGCTATATCATTATATCTGAGGGATTAAAAACCCGATTGAAAAATATATTTCTCCCGTCAGATACTATTGTTTTCCATACCGGTTCCATTGACTTTGAATAGCTTTGATAAATTTAATTTGCACGGTGGTCGTTAAACCTCCAATCCAAAAAAAAAAAAAAAAAAAAAAATTAATTTGCGTCAGAAGGGATTCAAAAGACGTGCTTATTTACACCCGAAAATTCGGTGTCATCTTTCTTGTTTTTTATGCTATGCATTTTTGCCGACAGTATTTAAGTAAAACATTTCCATGTAAGTAAACTGCGTAACGGGGCGTTATTGTCAAACTATTGTTAAAATCTGATGGTCCCGCATCCTGCCCCGTGAAGTGACGCAACACTTCACGGGGCAGGATGTGGGATCACCAGTTAAGTAAATATTTTGTTGAGTAACGATGAAATAGTTAATTTCATTGTTACTCAACAAAATATTTTACTTAACTATCGCCGAACTTTATTTCGTTACGTTTTACATAAACATAACAGAAGGTGACCACTAACCAGATATCGGAACACTCATTCGAGGACAAAATAGCGCCGTGTCCCCATTTGGGGACACATATGCACTAATGCCTTAATATGAAATAAAAAGAATTCGAAAATTGTACTGTTTCTGTAAGTGATATATTACACCAGAAAATAACAAATATTAAAAGGATATACACTGATAAGCCATTACATTATGACCACCCGCAGCCTAGAGAAATCAGCGCTCCTGGAGACCACACAGAAGTTCACACAGCAGTATATATACAACCCGAGGACCGGCTTTCCGTTAGTAGAGTGTTCAGAGTCAGAATGGGAAAAGCTGCCGATTTATCGAAGTTTGATAAAGGACAAATTGTAATGGCAACGGCGCGGCCTGTGGGCTGTTTTCGTGTCGTTGTAGTGAGCACGTATCAAAAATGGTGCACAGAGGGCCAAACGACGAACCATCGTCCGCAGCTGATTGATGCCAGAGGGGAGTCGAAACTCGCCATTGTTCACAGTGCGCCAAATCACCCACAAATACAACACTGGTGACCAGGGCAATGTGTTACAGCACACAGTTCATCGCAGCCTTCTGCGCATGGGCCTACATAGCAGAAGACCTAACCGGCCGGCCCACCGTGCTCACTGCTCGTCATCGCCAACTGCGCTTGAAAAACGGGCCCATGATCATCGATATTTAACCGTGGATGATTGGAAGAAAGTGGCCTGGTCTGGCGAATCAAGATTCCTGGTGTATCAAGTAGATGGCCGAGCGCTGATTACCAACTGAGGCTATGGTACCTGGATGCACTGTTGGGCGGAAAGAGGCCGGCGGCGGTGTTATGCTGTATGCGATGTTTACTTGGGACACTTTAGTCCCCTTTTTTCCACTAGCACAATCCCTGACAGATGTCAGGTATCTGAACATCGTTGCGGGCTAAGTTCACCCGTTCATGGCAACTGCTGGTGATGGCCATTGCTCACACAATAATGCGCCATGCCCCAATGCCAGAATCGTCAGAGAGTGGCTTGAGGAACATGCTGCTGGTGACTTTCTGTTAATGCCCTGGCCTCCAAATTCATCTGACATGAACCCAATCGAACATTTGTGGTTCGACTTGGAAAAGCGGGTTCGCGCTAAATCACCACCACCCCGAAATGTACGGGAACTGGAGGACCTGCTGTTGACATTATGGTACCAGACACCCCAGGATACCTATCACCACCTCATCGAATCGATGCCTCGCCGAGTGGGCGCTGTTTTGCGGGCTAAAGGGGGTCCTACAGCTTATTAGGTAAGTGGTCATAATGTAATGACACATCGGTGTATCTTGTATGTGTAAAATATTGGTAACTTGTACCGACAAAAAAGCAGAGCTGTGATGGAGAGAACATACTTCTTACCTTAGATACACGTGCTGAGTTAAGAGCAAGCTGCATAATTCTTGTTTTTCTGAAGAACGAAATGCATGGAGAATTTTCTTCTTTCATAAAAGTCAAAATTTGGCCAGCGAGGTGGTCTAAGCTGTAGTTTCTGACAGTTCGTCAGAGTGGGTTCGAGTCCCAGTGTGGCACAGGTGGTGTGTTTACCTTATGGCACTGGCTCTCTCCCTTCCCTTGAACTAGTGGCCCTTAATTAAGGAGAGTGAGGGGTGTAGCCCTTTGTTCTTTTCTCGGGTTTCACGACTACTGTGTGTTAATCACAGTGGTCGTTAAACTCCCAAAACAAAACAAAATATGTACTTTTTTTTTACTGGAGGCATAACGACCACCGTGAGCAGCTCGATAGGCTAAACGCGCAGTTGCCCGCTCCTAATTAAGTGCCACCGGTTCCAGGGAAGAAAGAGAACCAGTGCCATAAGACAAACACGACATCCATGCCTTATCGGAATTCGAACCCGGATCGATCTCGGACGAATAACCAGAAGCCAGCGCTTAGACCACTGCTCCTCCGAGGCGCCAGATACGGGTACAAGGAAATCTAATTTTAAGAACATAGTTCGTTACGAGTGTAACGAGCTAGTGGCAAGTCTACATTTGAGGACAAAAATTCGAGGACAATTTGCGTCCCCAAAAGCATCAGAAGCTTTTTGGGGACAGTATACTAAATTCGTGGACTGTTCTCAAAAATTCGGGCCGCCCCGGTGACGCAGGGGTCAAAGCGATGGCTTCTGATCATTCGTGCGAAAGGGGTCCAGGTCAGAATCCCAATGAGGCATGGATGATGTGTTTGTCTTACGGCACTGGCTGTCTCGCTTCTCTTGAACCAATGACCCTAAATTAGAGACGGGCGACAGCTTATAGCCCATTGAGTTGCTCACGGTGGTCGTTAAACCTCCAATCAAAATGCATTGTGATGCTATTCATCTTTCCCGACTGTATAGTAAAGTTTAGGTCGTAGCGAAATTTAGATTCTTCTCGACACCCCAAGAAAGGGGAAGGGGTTTCTTGCTATTGATAAGAGCTTTAAAATTATGTGTAACACGATGGGGTGTAACCTATAGATATCCTTAACCAAAAGTCACCAATCCCCCTCATCAACACATTCAGCGTTTCCTTCTGCCTTGGGACCTGACGTCCTCATTTTCTGGGAACAGCCCTCAGTTTCAATGCTTAGTCTCCAATTCCGTAAAAACTGACCTCAGTTTTTGAAATTTCCCCCCAAAATTGAAATAGTGGCAATTAAGAAAAATTCAAACTTTCAGGATGTTCAGAGGAATCGTAATATCATCGACACCTCAATAATCGTCGTGCTATTTCGTTTCTGTTTTAACTAAAATATTTATAGAATGGTGAATAAATCTAATCTTTTTCAGTATCCACTTTTTTGGGGAGCGAGGGGGATGACGACCATCGTGAGCAACTCGATGAGCTATAGCAGTCGCCGTCCCCAATTTAGGCCCATTGGTTCCAGGGAACGGAGAGAGCCAGTGCCATAAGACAAACACAGCATCCATGCCTCACGGGATTCGTACCTAGATCCATCACGGACGAATGGTCATAAGCCAGCGCTTTGACAGCTGCGCCACAGAGGTGGCCTAAGAACATTTTTTATTAGAAACGTAACCAGCAAGTCCAAATTCGTGGAGATTTGAGGACACACTCATGAAAATTCTAGGACAATTTGCTTTAGAAAACGATAAACTAAATTCGAGGACTGCTTCAAGAATTTGTGACCACTGTGTAATCATAGTGTACATTACGTTAAAAGCACACAAGTAACGAAAACATGAATTTCTTACCCAACAAAATGGCGTTCTACGAGTTGCATTTTAAATCAGAATAAAATATGAAAGACATGCGTGAATGTAAAATTTTCTTAGAGCCCTTGCTGAAAGGACTGCCGGCGAATCTGATTTGCCGTTCTGCTGCGCTGTTACATTGAATGATTAAGATTAAGCATCTACACTGAATTGACAATTTATTGTACACTTTCATCTAACAACGTGTGGGCCCAATTTTTGCAGTCACAACAGCAGCAGCACGTTCTGGCATGGATACTACCGGATTTTGGAAAAGTTCGGGTGGTATTGCAGCCCGTGATTCCATGACGGCCGTTCGTAAATCGCTGAGTTGCCGGTGGTGGGTTTCGGACTAGAATGCGCCGCCGTTCCACTTCTCTTACAGATGACAGGCCGACTGACAACGGGCCGGGAAGCAAGTTAGGGTGTGTTTGGACTGAGCTTTTACTGCATTGCGAACGTTGATTGATTGCCAGTCTCGCACGCGAGAGAGTGATTCATTCCTCTTCCGCCTTTATTTTTTGACGAATTTGGTCATTTAAATTTTGGTGCAGTTGGCGGGACTTAGACTTAAACGCTCTTCTAAGGGCGAAGTTCTGGTAAAGTCCGCACAGGGACTAAGTTGTCAGGTTAGCGGGTGCCTCCTCGTGGGGCCCGTCCCCTTAGTCTAAGGACTCTTCAATCCTTGGCTAGGTAAAAGCCCGCGCTCCAGGAAATTTTCTGAGTTTTTGCTAGAGTGGGAGAGCCCCAAGGTGCCCACTAAGCACTTAAAAAACATTTTTTTTGTGTTTTTTCGTCTCTCTCACAGAGATGCTTCTTGTAAAGTAGAAACCTTCTAAATCCTCCGGCAAAACCAAAAATCTGGTCATTGCCATGAAAAGGTTGCCTGACCATGTGGCAACCAATGGAGGTGTAGCTCTTGCACCCGGGCCATTCCGGGAGAAAGGGGGTCGCCCACCGGCCATTCGGAGATCCCTTTGAAGGTTAACCGGGACTTCGAGTCTACAAGTGTTGAAACCCCTGATGGGTTTGTAGATTTGATGAGCAGTTTTGTGGCGGAGGTGGAATACACCCTTGAGAACTCCTCCAAACCCGTGCACAAACCAACAGCCAGCAGAATTAGGGCACTACTGGCAAAAATTACTGATATTTGTGCCAAACAGTGCATCAAGGTGGCAGCTCTCGAGACCCGGCTGCAGCAGAAAGAGTCAGACAGGGAAGTGCGGAAGAGCTCTCCCCCAGAGGACACTTCCTATGCCGCAGCGGCTAGGAAAGGGGCAAGGAAAGGGCCAGGACCGGCGCCTGCCCCCAAAAAGAAGAGGGTGTTAGAGGACAAGAGGCACGCACTCTTGGTCTAACCCACCAATGACAAAATGTTCTCTGATGACACAAAGAAGACCATTCAATCTGCAGTGAACCCGTCTAAACTGCAGATAGGGGTCAAAGGTGTCAGGAAAGTTAGAAAGGGAGGGGTACCGGTCGAATGTTCTAGGCAAGAGGACCTCGCCCGTCTGGAAGAGGAGTTGCCCAGCAATCCCCTGACCAGGAAATGCACCATCCCCAATACTCCTCAAAAGCGACTACCACATCTAATCGTCTATGGCGTTGACGGGGAGGTCTCCCACGAAGATTTTGAGGCCGGAAAAAAAGAGCAGAACCCCGACCTCGAAGGGGGCATATCGGCGAAGTTCGCCATAAAGGCCAAAAGGGCAAGGCCCACTGGGTGATTGAGGCTGAACCCCTGGCCTTTAAAATGCAGATGAAGCGAGGCAGACTGAACTTGAGCTGATCTTTCCTGCGTCTAAAATAATTCTTGAGAGAAGTCCGCTGCTTCCGGTGCAATGGCTTCGGCCATTTCAAGAGCAGTTGCAAGGAAGCAGAGAACAAATGTGGGAAATGTGGTGAGGTGGGCCACCAACATAGGGAGTGCACAGCAGCACTCAAATGCAGCAACTGCTCGGCTGCGAACACTAAGTACAAGTGGAAACTGGATACGGCGCACTTCAGTCTCAGCAAGACGTGTCCAACTCTCGTAAGAAAATTGGCGCAGCAAAAATAGCCGAATTAACTATAGGTAATCGGCGTAACGCAGGCATAGGAGTTCTTCAACTCAACGCATATCATGCGTGATCCGCAACAGGGCGGATTCTTAAGATCGCCAGTGAAGTCGCTGCAAAAATCATGCTCTTGCAGGAACCTTACCACTCCCATGTTAAGGTTGCAGGGTTTCCCAAGACCTCACGGAGGTACCACTCTCGATGCGAGAAGCCAATGGCTGCAACAGTCATTATTGACCCAGACCTTGGTGCCCTGGAGCTTGAATGCACATCCAATGTGGTGACATTGGGCATAGAGAGGAGTACAGAGAAGATATTGCTGATTAACGCATATTGCTCGCCTTTTAGTGCTCTCTCGGACGTGCTAAACCTCATTTCTCGGCTGGTTGAAACCCACCCACAGCACAAGACTATCATTGCGGGTGATTTTTAATGCGAAACGTCCCCTCTGGGGAGACCAGGATGAAGACGGACGAGGTAGTGAGCTTCTGGACTTCGTCAGATCTGACGGTCCGGAATGATCCCGACAGTGTCCCCACGTTTCAAGGTGCTCCTGGGACATCGTGGCTCGACCTCACCCTCACGAGGACTTCGGTCCTCTCCTTCCTGCAGAACTGGCAGGTTCTGGGCGATATGAGCTGCAGCGACCATCTTGCAACATCGTTCAAGGTAGGTTTTGCGATGATTGGGAAGAAACCCAGACCGAGGTTCACCACCCAGAACCTCAGTTGGTCGGATCTCAGATGCCGACTAACAGATCTGCTTGGAGCCAGGAGCGCAGCAGATCTAGATGAGATCGACGACTTAAATGAATACTTCAGTCGCCTCACAAATGAAATTGTAGCGATCTGTGAGGGATGCAGGAAAGTGGGGGGCTGGGCAAGACCCCTGCTTCCCTGGTGGTCGGAAAACCTGAACCTTCTGCGAGGGAAAGCTAGGCGCAGCAGGAGAAGAATACAACGTGAGAGAGTTGTCCCGGACAGGAGGGAACGTCTGAAAAGGGAACACAATCTCTCAGTCGCTACTTACCGGAGAACTATGATAGCATCGAAGAGAGAATATTGGAGGAAGCTGTGCGAGACTACCCCTGTCGGCAATAACTTCGGGATCCCGTACAAGGTAGCAAAGGGCTCCTCCACAGGCCACTGCTGCTGGCCTCAGTCAGAACAGAGAGTGGAACGAACACTTCCACCCAACAAGACACAGTGGATGCGCTCTTGGGCCACCACTTCCCGTCCGATGAGGAGACGGGTGACTCCCGATCAAAGATCGATAAGAGAAAGCTGCAGAAACCCACAAGATGTGGAAGACGATCCGCCGTTCACGGAGGTAGGTGCTGCGATTAACAGCCATAACACGGGTAAGGCTCCAGGCAAAGACTGGTTGGATTTAGCGGTGATTCGCGAGGTGTTCCTTGCCAACCCGGGGTACTTTGTTGCCCTATTGAACAAGTACGTAGAACGTGGATGTTTCCCGTCAATGCGGAAGACCGCGCTGCTCGTCCTCTTCAGTAAGGAAAATAAGAGCCGAGCAGATCCCGCGGCGTGTAGGCCTATTTGCCTGCTATCCGCATGGAGTAAGGTGCTGGAAAAGGTCCTAGTGATCCGAGCAACCCATTACCTGGTCGGCCAAGGCTCTCTAGCCGCCAATTCGGCTTTACGCTGGAGCGGTGTACTAGCCAAGCGTTAGTCAACCTTACTAAGCAGGTAAAGCTTAATCGAGCACAGGGTTTGCACACCTGCCTCGTGTCTTTTCAACAGCGTCTAGTGGCCACTGGTGTTGGACCGTCTGAAATGACTTGGTATCCCCAGGAATCTGTTCCTACTTGTTAGTGATTTTCTCTCAAATAGGAGGATAGAGTTCGAAGTTGGTGATAAGACTTTTAGTAGAGAGTACACAAAGTGGTGCCCGCAGGGCTCTTGCTCGGGCCCCTTGTGGTGGAACGTGGTTGCAGATACGGCACTCGCTCTTCCTCTGGAAGACGGGGTGCAAATGCAGTCTTATTAAGGCGATGTCGTGCTCATTGTGTCTGCATCGGGAAGGCACGTGATTGAGCGAAAAGTACACCGCTTTTTCACAGCTCGATAGTTGGAGCAAGGGGTGTAAGCTAAGCTTTGCTCCCGAAAAGACGACACTACTTCTTATTGCAAAAAAGTGAGAACTGGCCACCTTCCCTAAGTGTCGCTTCAATGGGCACACCATCAAGGCAGTGAGGGAGATGCGGTACCTAGGTGCCATCCTAGATACTAAGCTGTCAGGACTCCCTCACCTCCGCTACCTGAAAGACAAGTGCACCAGCATCCTTAATAGGATCAATGGGATGCGGCTGACTTGGACGGCCAGAAAGGTGCTCTATAAGAGAGGAGTAGAGCGCATATTAACATATGCGTGTTCCGCATGGTGGTCGGACACGGTTAGAATGCGAAATGGTCTCAATCAAATTCAGCGCAGAGCGCTACTGTGAATTGCTAGGTGTTTCCGCACTACCACCACAGCAGAGCTGCAAGTGATAGCTGGGTGTGAACCGGCGGACTTAGTGGTAGCGAGTGATGCAGCGATGCAGACCCTCCGCTATGGGAACGATGTTTCTCTGCTCGGACACCAGCTTCGGTCGTCGGAGATAGAACTGCTGAGAATTGACTGGGCTTGCCACCCCGCCAATGAACTATGTCCCACATGGGAGAAGGCTCTCCCCACGGGGAAGGGGAGGGAGCTGTTTACAGACGGCTCCAAGATAGGTGATAGCGTGGGAGAAAGGTTCTACGAGTTCTCGGATGGCAACGAGACCTACGCGAAGCGTTTGAAATTGTCGCCCAACTCCCATGTGTTCCAAGCAGAGTTGTTGGCGATCAGATAAACGCTGCAGTGGGGTCTCCATTCGCAGCGAAGGGGCACTAAGCATCTTCTTCTCCGACAGCCAAGCGGTCCTTAAGGCGCTTGGTCAATTGGGGAGTAAGACTCCTCTCTGGTCGGAGAAACCAAATCGTTACTTAGGACTACAGACAATACGGGGATCTCCTTCCACTGGATCCGAAGCCATGTCGGAACGGTTGGAAATGAACGTGCAGATCAGCTAGCGAAGGAAGCAGCTGGGAAAGGGGACATAGATTTTCAGCTGCGAACGCCTCTGCAAAGCGTGCGGACACAGTTGAAAAAAGCCACATTGGTGGAGTGGCAACTCAGATGGGACGAAGGGGATGCGGGTAGGAAAACACACCGTATTCTTCCCCGAGTCTCGGTTAGGTGCATTGAGAGTGTTGGGTTCCTAAGCCAGGTACTCACCAGCCATGGCGCGTTGCTGGAGTACTTCCGCCGTTTTGCGTTAAGGGAACGAGTGTGCAGCTACGGTGCCCAGACTGCAGATGTCGCACACATGATTCTTGAATGCGATTCTCTTTCAGGCATAAGAAGAACTTTGGTGCCAGAATTGGCGAAGACGAGAGACCTCTCGATCCTTCTCGCGCACTCAAGAGCGAGACAGGGACTAATTGAGTTGGTCAAGCATCTGGTGGAACAGCAGTCGGTTTACCTTATCAAAGGGTAACCACAGAAGACTGCATAGAAGATGATCCGAATGACTCCGGCCCAGCGTCATCATCCCCGCAGAAAAGAGCCTAGTCCTGCGGCAATGTAACTACCGTGTAAATGGTTTCTTTTCATTTCTGTGTGAAAGGGCTCATTGAATAAAGGATTTATTTCCCGCTAACTGAGACCCTCAGTGTATAAAGGTGCATGTATGATTTTCTTTTGTTTAATAAAGGGCTTTTGCCCCAAACAATTCGCGCGCTAGCGATTGGATCTCCCAGGCAGAGGCAGAGGAATATTCTAGCCCCTACCCGATGGCACGCACACGCTGGCCATGACTGAGAGGTGTCGGCCCCTCGGGGGCAGCAGCTAGCTGCGGGTCTATGAACCGATCCTGTCAGGGTGAAATATGGCTGGATCCTGGCGGGATTGTTCGCGCAACGCCGTCACTTTGCTTTTTGAGAGAGTTCATTCTATCCCTGCGGAGTCCGCATTTGGACGGTGAAGGCAAAGGTCATCAGCTAGCTAGTTCTTCTTCTCTCACAGATGCTCGATTGGTTTCAAATCCGGAGAAATGGTCTTTCGATTGTTGAGAACGCACTGGAATGCTCCAAATGGAGCGATGAATGGGTCGTTGTTGAAAGAAGGCATCCTGCTATGAGAACAGGTACAAGTGGTTATCGGGTACGTCATCAGCCTCGTGTGGTGATGACGGTCTCAATAGGCACACGATCCGCAGGAAATATGCTTAGGACTTCTACATGAACACTTCACAAAAGAGTACACCGCCTCCATTAGCCGACCCGTAACACCCTCACTTGAAAGTTGAGGACCATGGCCTCGTGTTCTGCATACGCACCATCCAGTCGACGTGTTGTGTCTGGAACCACGTTTCATCGTACCAAGTGAACTGTTTCTAGTATTCCACGATATCTACTACCCAAATCTCGAGGTCGCGTCATTGGGAAGTTGGAAGAAGGTTGAAGTGTGACTAGTGTGGCCGAGGAGTTCGGGATCGCTCACAGCATCGTTTCACGAGCATGGAGAGCATTTCAAACGACAGGAACAGCTGTCCGAGAGTTTAGCAGTGGTCGACCACGAGCAACCACGGCGGCGGACGACCGGTATATCATCCTACAGGCGAGAAGAGACAGACGGCAGACAGCGGGAGAAATCGCAAGGCCCATGCAACAGATAACTGGACGTCCGTTATTGCGTTTTACCGTGATCAGGAGGCTGCACAAAGGTGGCCTATTTGCACGACGACCAGTACGGTGTGTGCCATTCACGCCAGCTCATCGGAGACGGCGGTTTCTGTGGAGCCAGGAACACAAGAACTGGACACATCAGCAATGGGGTCAAGTTCTCTTTTCGGGTGAGAGCCGATTTAGTTTGACGAGAGATTCTGGACGTATACACATCTGGCGAGAGCAGGGAACACACAATCACACCTCCAACATCATCGAAAGGGACCGGTTTGGAGGTGGCGGAGTTCTCCTTTGGGGCGGTATCATGCTTGGTAGCCTTACTGATGTCCACATCTTCCAAGCAGGTTCAGTCACTGGTGTCCGCTATTGTACCGAGGTTCTCTTGCCTCACGTGCGTCTGTTTAGCGGTGCAGTGGGTCCTGAGTTCCTCTTCATGGACGACAACGCTACACCTCATCGTACAGTGGCTGTCTCAGAGCTGTTGGAGAGTGAAGATATTCAAAGCATGGATTGGCCCGCAAGATCCCCGGACCTAAATCCAATCGAACACGTGTGGGACCTTCTCGGGAGACGCTTGGCAGCATATCACCAGCCTCCAGCAACAATTCCGCAGCTGCGATCGGCGCTACAAGAGGAATGGGCCGCGATGCCTCAACAGCTCCTTGACAACCTCGTGCTCAGCATGGATAGACGTTGTATATCCTGCAACGCTGTCAGGGGTGATCAAATCCCCTACTAAAGACTGGATTTTTCTTGGCAGCCGCCTGTCACATGGACGTTTCTGTCTTCTGTCCAGTTGTTCTCAAAGCTACCTCTTCAATAAAGTGCCTTTGTATCCTTTGAATTCTTTGTTTGGACGATTTTGCTCACTTGTCCCATATTCTTACATCTTGGGGATCTTATGGTATGATTTGAGTCGATGTGGAGCACTTCTGCACGATGTTACATTCGAAAAACCGTCTCGTCCTTAATTTTTGCACGCCAGTGTACATATGTATTTATAACACTCGACTACAGGAAGACGGCGTCTGCCTGTAGTCGAGTGTTATTGGGCTCGAACAACGGATTTATCGCACTGTTGGCTCGATCCCTGGGGAACGGGATGAATACTCTGCTTGTCCTTCGGCTCAGGATGCAGGACCCCTTTCCGCGAGAGCAGTTCCCCCATATTATATATGGGTGATTCCTCACAGCCCTGGACGCCCAAGAGGATCGTTAAATACTCTTTCCATATTCTCCAAAAGGAAAAAGTTAGATCATTTGAAAGGCTGTTTATGCATCACATCCAGCTGTTCCTATTTGTCACCCTCAGAGTTCTTCCTGTGGGAGTTTCAAATGGACAGAGGAACAGCTCCTGAGACATTTTTTTTTTTGATCGAGCAACACTTAGCGGTTGATCCACTTTCTTTTGTTTTTACTTGGTGGCCTAGTGGTCCGAAATGCTGGTCTTTGACCATTTGTCCGAGATGAGCCAGAGTTCGAGCCGCTGATGAGGTATTTAGGGTGTACTTGTCTAATGACGCTGGCTCCGTCCCCCATCCTGTAACCAGTGGGCCCAAATTAGGGACGAGCGACCGCGTATAACCCTTAGAGTCGATAATGGAATTAACTAAATCCCTAAAAGCGCAGCAACTCCTTTTTGTTGTTGGTCAGACAATTAAAGCCGTCCCGGTGGCGCGGTGGTTTAAGCGCTGGCTTATCACCATGGGTCCGGGCTCAAATCCCATGAGGCATGGGTGTTATGTTTGTCTTACGGCGTTGGGTTTCTTTCTTTCTCTGGAACCAATGGCCCTTAATTAGGCTCGGGCGACTGCTTATAGCTCATTGATTTGCTCACGGTGGTCGTTAAACCTCTAATTTATTTATTTATTGAAGACGACTACGAAACAGCCGCCCCAGCAAAACAGAGATCTAACCGACGGCTTTTGATCATGGGTCCGGGTTCGAATCCCGGTGAGGCATGATGTTGTGTACGGCAATGGGTTTCTTCCTTCCCTGGAACTGGTGGCCCTAAATCAGGGACGGGCGACTGCTTATAGTTCATTGATTTGCTCACACTGATCGTTAAGCCTCCAAACAGCCGCCCCATTGGAGCAGTGGTCTAAGCGCTGACTTTTGATCATAAGTCCGAGATGGGTCCGGGTTCGAATCCCGTGAGGCATGGGTGTTATGTTTGTCTTACGGCAGTGGGTTTCTTCCTTCCCTGGAACCAGTGGTCCTTAACTAGGGACAGGCGACTGCCTACATCTCATTGATTTGCTTACGGTGGTCGCTAAACCTCGAAACAGCCGCCCCAGTGGAACAGTGGTCTAAGCGACGGCTTTTGATCATTCATCCGAGATGGGTCCGAGGTCGAATTCCCGGTGAGGCATGGATGCTATGTTTGTCTTACGGCAGTGGGTTTATTCCTTTTCTGGAACTGGTGGCCCTAAATTAGGGACGGGGAACTGCTTATAGCTCGTTGATTTGCTCACAGTGATCGTTAAACCCTCAAACAGCCGCCCCAGTGGAGCAGTGGTCTAAGCGATGACTTTTGATCATTCGTCCGAGATGGGTCCGGGTTCGTATCCCGGTGAATCATGATGTTGTGTTTGTCTTACGGCACTGGCTCTCTCCCTTCCCTGGAACCACCAGTGACCCTAAATTAGGGAGGGGCGACTGCTTATAGCCCATTGAGTTGCGCACGGTGATCGTTAAACCTCCAATCAAAAAAAAAAAAAAAAAAACCCCAAAAAAAACCCCAATTATAATAATAAAAAAGAAAAACAAAAAACAGTCGAGTGCGGGAGCATATAAAATTCATTTATTTGTTTCGTACCCATTTTGTGGCGATACACGCATGTTAGCAGAGGGTTGCGTAAGAAAAGAAAAACACTTAGCTGAATTAAATTATTCATAATTATAATTAATTCTCTTCTGCTTAACACTCCTCCCTTCTTAGAAAACTGGCACATTATTATCCTTGACTACTTATGTAGTATGCTATAAACAAAACTGAAATCGAAAGATAAACGTTTTCTTCTGGCGTCGTGTGCGCTTCCTCTTGCATAATGGGCGAAATCAGTTGGATGTTCCTATCGATGACCCACGGAGGTCACGACTTCCAACCTCTCTTCTCCTGAAATGAAGGCGGATGTGCTACGAGAAAGAAAACCAACAAATCTGTATTTCCCAGGAATTGCGTTATTTCCTCTCGAGGCAAAGGCACGACATTTACGTCGCAGAAGCAAAAAGGAAAGAGGAAACATCCCGAGACTGCAGAGAGATTATTTTACAAGTAACGCTGATGTGGTGGTGAATCAACTGTGTGATTAGCACCAGCGAAGTAAGTCGTTAAGTTACTTTATCCTGGTGATTTTTGTTCATGCCATTATTAATGCATAATTATGTCGTAATCTTTTGAGCTCCTAACCCTTATTAGTTGAAATTCACTTCCTTTGACGTCTATGTAGATGAAATGCAAATTAGATGCGCAAAGAAGTTTCGATAAAGTGTACTTATTAGTAGCTTGTGGCGCATAAATTATTAACAGTTTTCATGAATACCCATAAAGTTTATTTCATAAACCGCGTGAAAAAGTTTTAGTTGTGATATAAACTAATTTCGAAAGACATACAGCGCCCTATCATTAATATCCGGACACCCCTCTATTGGTAGGGACTTTGGTCCTACGCAAGTACCATGTCACAGAACCAACTGTGAATATAATTTTTTTCGGAAGGGAATGGCGGGCGACGAAAAATGGAAGTTTTTGAAATCCACCAGAACAAAATTAAAGTTAACGGAAAATAGAAGAAAATTAAAGTATTTTTTTAAATGTAAGTAGCATTTTTACCAAAAACTTTCAAAAAATGAAATACTTTCATGGGAAGCAAGGTTCACTGCATCATCACCACTATAAATGCGTCCCTGCCGTAGGGCTAGGGTGAGACAATAATAGCATGACTGTGAATGCAATATGCTTCAGTCGCGATTGCGCCTAATCCTTGAGGGCAGGCACGTGCCTCATAGATCAGAAGCTATTTGGGCATTGTCTTCACAATAAGCCATAGGCTCTCAATAAGTATCATGCCGCTCCAGTGGTTCAGTGGTCTAAGCGATGGCCTCTGATCATTCGTCCAAATCGGGTTTGAATCCCGGTGAGGCATGGATGCTGTGTTTGTCTTACGGCACTGGCTCTCTCCCTTCCCTCGAACCAGTGACTCTAAATTATGGCTTATAGCCATTGAGTTGCTCACGGTGGTCGTTAAACCCCCAATCAAAAAAAAAAATATAAAAATAAAAATAAGCATCGTATTTTTGTGTGTGCTTTTTTCTGTTTTTTATTCTCGCACCCAGGGGCCGTAGGCCGTAGTTATCAGGGAGATGGAAGCGGCTCAGCCATCCCCCCGGAAGGCAGATGTTATAAATTCCTGAACATTTATTTTTGGTGGATAATGAAAATCACTCTTGTATTTCCTTATATAGGCATGTACACCTTATACACTATCTACCAACAAGTAATTGGAAACCCCTGCAATCGACGATATCTGCGGTCCTGATACACGTCGCGGCTGCCGCCGTTAAATATCGTGTGGGAAACAACAACGCAACCAGTCGCATGCAAGATGCCACGCAGTTCGGAGCTCTCTGATTTAGAGAAAGGTGTAATCGTCGGGTATCACAGAAATGGCCGATTCATACGTGACATACCCAGCGAGTTGAAGTACCCAAAATCGACAGTGGCCTACGTGATTGGCAAGTGGAAGATGAGAGGTGACTGTCGGAATGACCCCGACCCTTGCAGACCCACAAAACTGGGAGTTAGAGACCGACGGGTGCTGGCCAGAGAAATTCGGAAGAGCCGCACCAAATCGATGGGCCACATCCGCGAGGAGTTTCAACAGGCATCCGGAAGTGTTCTTTCGATGAATACCATCCGTAAGGAAGCCCATCTACTCGGTTATCATGGACATGCTGCCGTCCACAAGCCTTTGATCACCAAGTTCAATTGCGCTGCTCGGCTAACGTGGTGCAAAGAACGTCGACAGTGGACCGTTGAACAGTGGAAACAGATTCTATGGAGCGACGAATCAAGGTTCACCCTCTACCGTTCGGATGGCAGGGTCTGGGTTCGGCGTCTGCCTGGAGAACGCCGCCTGCCGGAATGTATTGTGCCAACTGTGAAGTTCGGCGGCGGTGGAATTACGCTATGGGGATGTTTCTCCTGGCATGGCACGGGACCCTTGGTCGCAATTCCTGGTAGACTCAACGCCGAGACCTACTGCACCATTTTGGATGACCATGCGCTTCCTACGTTGTGGCAGTTTTACTGGGTGGACCCATGTTACTTTCAGGATGACAATGCCACCTGTCATGTTGCGAGGTCCACCATGGCTTGGTATGGTGACAATGGGGTTAATCAAATGGACTGGCCTGCGCAGAGCCCGGACCTTAACCCTATCGAGCACCTCTGGGACGAGTTGGAGCGTCGACTTAAGGGGTGTCCCCACCGTCCGAAATCGGTGAAGGAACTGACCTTTCTTTTCCAAGCCGAGTGGAAGAAAATACCGCTAGCCGTCGTACAACGCCTGATTGAGAGTATGCCCCGGAGGGTTGCAGCTGCAATCGCCGCTCGTAAAGGCTCCACCAACTATTGAAGGTGAATAAACTTCGTTTTCCTTAGCTATTACAGGTGTTCAATTACTTGTTGGCAGATAGTGTATATTCCGATATTGAACTTTTTCTGAAAAGCAAAATTGAAATGATGCAGCAAGAACGACGGATAACTTAAACGAAAGTACTTTTGGGGGATGAATCAGTAGGAACAGTGGCGCCAATGATTTTCAAACACACAGGCACAGGGCTCGTTGACGTTAAGGTTCAGGGAAGAGAGAAGTGCCCCCCTTTTTTTTTCGAAGAAACGTAAAATATGTAAGGACATTAACATCCCCCTCCAAAAAAAAAAATGAAAGAAAAAGGAAGATAAAACAAAAACAGAAGCGAAAGTGGATGAGTACTTGCCTAGAAGAGTAAAATTCTCTTCGTCATTTGGTAAGTGACTATTAAATGCTAAGCTAATGTTAAGAAACTTCCATGTAGTTAATTGCCTGCAAAGAAGTAACGTTGAAGGAAGGAGATGTGGGGTGTAGCTAAATGGGTATCTTTCTAGATGCTGAAAATTAGTGCTAAAGGGAAATCTTTGTGCGAGGGAGAGAGAGAGAGAGAGAGACAGAGCTTTCAATTTCTTCCTATTTATTATTTTAGGGTCAGTAGGAGTGGTTTCACGATGCATGTGTGTGGGAGAAAGTGATTTTTTTTTGGGGGGGGGCGGGAATCTGGAGGCTCATGGTTTTTGAGTGTGGAAGGAAGGATTTGGCTGTTAACCCCGGTAAGAAGAGACTATCTCCGAGCACCAGATGAAGCGAATGCCTGATAAAACGTGAAACCGAAGAAGGGGCAAAGAAAGAGTCAAAATACGACGTCAGTGATGTTATAACGCGGATCCATGGAAAGGGTCCAGAATAGTAAACTAAAAAATAAAATAATTTTTCCAGCAATAAAGAACCTGCAGCTCAACCACAATCAAGTAGGTTCAGAGATTTCTTTTTAATATTTTTCAAGAAAGTTCAGTTTTCCTTCACCCCCTCGTTTTTTATATTGGGTATCTTGTTTTATTGTTTTTCCTTTTGGAGTGAAGAAATTGTTCACTAATGAAGTAAATTACGAGTAACAAAACAGCGAAAAAACAAAGAAAAACTGCCTCTGTATTTGTGGAAAGACTTAGTTTGTAGTTGAACACCTAGCGCCTCCAGATGATCCTTCATCCCCCCCCCGGTCTGAGATTTAGCTACGGCCGTGCTCGCACCAAATGGAACATCAAATGCTTTTGGAATACGCCTGATGCTACTTTGTTTTTCTTCTTCGACACACTCAGTTGTGAACCTAGAACTTGAAGTAAAGACGCTCACTCCGCCACACGTCATAGGCTCGTACCGTATTTCCCCGAAAATAAGACTTAACCTGAAAATAAGCCCTATCATGAATTTTGGGGATGCTCGTAATATAAGCCCTACCCCGAAAATAAGCCTCAGTTATGATACGTAGTACCGTAGTCAGCCAGCCTATCACTGTTAAAAAAACTGTAGATATTTGTACATGAATAAATGAATAAATGTAGATGAAAAAAATAAAAAAAAATTGGTAGTACATGAAAAAATAAGACATCATCTGAAAATAAGCCCTAATGCGTCTTTTAGAGCAAACATTAATATAAGACCCGGTCTTATTTTCGGGGAAACACGGTATCTATCTATCCGCGTGTCCTTATCTATGCAAATCCCGTCGAAATGCTCATAAATAAATTATCCGTTTGCTGCACTTCCGACTATACTAAATGAAAGATGACAGTTTGCATCGTCCCGGGCTAGCCGGACAAATAAGTTGGGCTGGACGGCTGATGATTGAGGTCGGGCAAAAGATACGAACGAGGTCGGGCAAAAGTTATAAACGAAGTCTAGCTCTGGATTGTAGTGCGAATATATAGGACGGACAGAAAAAACGCAAGTCGGGCGAAAACCCTCTGGCTACGAGCCTACTTAGAGGTCTGCACGGGCCCGGGTCGGGCTTTTTTTATTTTAGAGAACAAAGCAACGAGCCAAGCCGACCCATTTTTTTATCGCAATGGTAAAGAAAGAAAAAAGTCGTGTTTCCCGATTCCTTGGTCTTTTTTACTGGATTTACTTACTTTCACGACACTGCCTAGGGCGTAATCACAGAGGCGAAGAGAGGCACTCACAGTGTTTTTACCATCTGTAGGTATCAACATGATAAAACCACTTTGGGGTTTGTTGACAACAAAAGGATTCGACCCCGAGCACATGTGTGGGTTGCGTGAACTGAAGGACGGGGCTGTCTGCAGATCAGACAGATCATGTGTAGAAGATTTTAGGAAGGGAGTGTCTGACCCTAGGTCTTAAACAACCCTTAGGAATAGGAAGCTAGGAGATTTGGGCTAGAGTGCAAGATAAGAAAGTGACACGGAAGCGAGGTAGAAAGGGGGTGGAAGACGACCTTATTTACTACCGAGGTGCCAATACCCGGGGCCCGACGGCTTAACGTGCCCATCCAACGCACGGCGGATATTTAGTGTTTCGAGCGTTCGTACCTCCCTGGGATCGAACCCGAGGTCTTCTCCGTGGCAATCACGAACGCTGACCACTAGGCCAATGGCTCTCTGCAGCGGGATGGGGTGTGTGGTTTTATATGTTTGTATGAGAGAGCGGGACGACATCGATTGCTTCTCCTATCCCTAATCTGTGTAGGGATTGACTTTTGTGTTACCGCTTACTAGTTCAGAGAAAGGGAGATTCTGAACGCGCTTAATCTTCTCTTTTTGAAGGTTATATTCTTCGACAATTGCCAAAGTTTAGTTAATATTTTTAGGCTTACATTCAAGTAAATATTTTTAATAATATCTCATTTCGTTATTTAATTTTCGCATTTTAAAAAAATACAAAAAGAAAGACAAAATAACACCAAATGGCACATCGCGGGCCGGGCCTAAATAATAGCTGTAATCGTCGGGACTGGACGGGCCGGTTTGGGCTTTGAAAGCACGGGCTTGAGCCGTGACGGGTTCACCAAATAAGGCCCGTGCAGATAGTAGGCCTGACGTACCCTAATGAAACGGTAAGCGTTTCTTCCTCACAGAATTTGAAGGCATTGTTGTGTCACTCTGCTACATTAAAAATACAAAGCGCCGGAAAGTCTTGAAACGATTCCATTATTTGGATTTAGATATAGTTGACACCATGGGCTCCTATACCTTAGTTTCGAAGAGGAGGCAAACAGAAATTGTAACTAAAAATATCATACACAAACAAAATATGAAAATTTCTACTGTGCTTTCTTGTTATCTAACCGTTTTTACCACACGCAGGAAACATAAATTTAACTGAAAATATGAACACTCCAAAACTACATAAAATAGATGGATAAATGGAACTAGACAGCTTGTTGGGGCAATAAAAAATATCTTGTAGTTCTTTTGCGCCTTGTGCCTTTTGGCGACTGATGTCTCATGCGCTACGAAACTCCAGCGACCACTCGATCTGGCGTCAAGATGAAAAAAATATCCTCAAGACAACGTTCTGGGGAAAACTTCGGAGAGGGTCTTTGTCCAGCAATCAATGGGCGCTGCAGAAGGTGATGAATCTTCCATTCCTTCGCATTTCATGTTTTTCCATACTATACGAATATATTCAGCGCACCAACATTCAATCCAAACATTTCAATATTATTGCTTTCTAATGCAAATTCTCAACGCTTTTACTGTTTTTACTGCATGCACCTTCATCCAAACGTTCAACAGAATAGTTAACAATCAGAGTCATTCTTGATCTCAAAGACTCCAGTCTTGTGACGCTTATACACTGAGTGGCCACTTTATTATGACCACCTGACAGTTTTAAGCAAATGAGCTATGGCTGCACGGTGTTGCCACCAGAGGGCGAGGCTAGTATAAAAAGGGAAAGCTTAGTGCTTGCGACAGTAGTAGATGTGATTTTGGGATGACGAGATGAGTAAAAAATACGATTTGACGGACTTTCAACGTGGGATGATTGTAGGAGCTCGGAGCCATCGAGCGGGTATCACCGAAACCGCCGCATTCGTGAAATGTTCCAGAGCAGCTGATGTTAAAGTGTTTAAAGACTGGACTGTCAGCCAAAAAACAGGGTCTCTACGTGCAACGTGCGGTCGTCATCGACTAGTGACTGCTCGGGTGGAACGGAGAGTGTCCAGACTGGTAACAGACTACAAAAGGGCAACAGTGCAGCAAATTACAGACCATCTTAATCAAGGATCCCTTCAAATGATCTCTGCATGCACTGTTCGCCGTACACTGCATCGGATGGGATATGGCAGCCGAAGCCCTGTTCGAACACCTTTGCTGTCTGCAATTAACAAGAGAAAACGTCTCCAGTTCGCACAGGAGCACAAGGATTGGGCAGTCGATAATTGGAAGCAAATTATGTGATCTGATGAATCACGTTTTCAGTTGCACCATACCGATGGCCGAGTGAGAATTTGGCGGAAACAGCACGAAAGCATGGACCCCAAATGCATTGCTACAACTTTTCAAGCTGGTGGAGGCAACGTTATGGGTTGAAGAATGTTTTTCTGGCATGCTTAGGGCAATTTAATTTGTGTTGATCAACGTCTGACTGGCACATCATATCTAAACAACGTTGCGGACCAAGTGTATCCTGTCATGTTAATGGTTTATCCCAATGGCGATGGCTACTTTCAACAAGATAATGCGTCCTGCCATAGTGCTCGTATTATACAGGATTGGTTTCAGGAACATGCCGGTGAGTTTACTTTACTTAGATGACCGCCACAATATCGAGATCTCAACCCCATTGATAATTTGTGGGATGAAGTTGAACGAACCATCAGACAGCTGAATCCACAACCCTGCAATCTCACACTCCTGGAAAGTGCTATTCATCAAGCATGGTCTCAGATCCCACAAACCACCTATCAACATCTCTAGGAGTCCATGCCACGAAGAATCGACGCAGTATTAAAGGCAAAAGGTGGTCCAACGAAGTACTGAGGGGGTGGTCATAATAAAATGGCCACTCAGTGTATATATTAAGACAATACAACGTAGTTTGTCACAATTACTTATTTTTTCAAGTCGACCATGGTTTAGCTGGGTATTATTGACCTAGCTTCATCAGGACGATTGGCACGTAAATATTCAAATTGTATATGATATCATAAATGGTGTTTACAGTCACGGGTTTTGCTTAGTTGTTTCCACGCGCTTGATAGAAATGTGGTGGATGCCATATCATTAACAAGTTGCAAAGACTTCCGATATATATATGGAAAGCTTCCAAAATATCAAGTTCGGTTGTTGAATCTGGCTTGTTAATTAGTTTTGCTTCTTCAAAGAGGAATTTATGGTCCTTTTTGAAGAAGCAAAAATAGATAATTGTGACAAACTACGTTGTATTATTATCTTAATATACATCAGAGTTATTGTTACGGCTAAAATATTTTTAGTGTCTTCCAAGAACTCAAATTGCATAGTCAGATTTCCAGGTGAGGGCAAGGGCCCCCTCTCGCCCCCCCCATATGGGCGCCCATGGTTGACGCTACGAGTTAGGGTTTGAACATGGAACATTATCCTGCTGAAAGAAGTCACTACCTAGAGAGGAATACCGTTGCCATGAGAGAATGTACCTGGTATGCAATGATGTTTATATAGGTGTTAGTTATCATAGTTTCCTGCACATGAATGACCGGGCCCAGGGTTTTCCAGCAGAACATTGCCCAAAGCATTACACTTCCTCCATTGGCTTGTTTTGGTCCCACGGTGCATCCAAGTACCGACACTTCCCCCGGTAAATGACGCTCACATATAGTCGGATTTTTTTCTTGGCACTTGACGATAATGGAATCGCCTGGTTTTGGGGGTGCAGCAAACACTTCCCGGGTCTAAACACGTGGGATTTTCAGTAAGAAGGAAGCAGGCGAAGGATTCCGTAGTAATCTAACCTTAGGGTGGAATTCTTGTGGACAGCATGGCAGTAAATATTGCTTGATCTGAAAGGGCATTGCCTTTTAAGTGATTCTTCTCAAGGGAACAGTGAGATTTCTCTCCCCAGCGATAATGTCCCCAGCAAGCAATGTGAGACAACGGGGGAAACAACAATGCAGTGAGTAGGGGATGAACCAAATAGTGGGGCTGCCGTGGCAATGGGTCTTAAAATCTTAGCCCCGCAGGGAACAAGAGACTAGGGAAGCCCTCGCCTATTATCTCTGAGCATCAGAAATCACCTTCTTCGACATGTCGCAAACAAAATGCTTGCACCCCCAAAAATAGGCGATCCCATGATCATGAAGTGCCAAGTAAAAACAATTCGACTATACTCGGCAGTCCACATGGCGTAATAAGAATCGAGATTCATCGGACCAGAAAACCTTTTTCCAATCTTTCAAGATCCAGTTTTGATGCTCGCGTGTTCATTGTAGGCGCTTTCGATGGTGAACCGAGGTTAGCGTGAGCACTTGGAGCTGTATGCTGCTACGCAGCCTCATTTTCAGCAGGGTTCGATGTACTGCGTGATACATTACTCTTGTGTGCGTGTGTGAACCGAGGTTAGCATGGGCACTCGGAGCGGCCTGTGGCTACGCATCCCCATTTTCAGCAGAGTCCTATGTACTGTGTGTTGTGATACATTACTCTTGTTTGTGTGAATCGAGGTTAGCATGGGTACTCGAAGCTGCCTGTGGCTAAGCAGCCCCATTTTCAGCAGGGTCCTATGTACTGTGTGTTGTGATACATTACTCTTGTGTGTGTGTGAACCCAGGTTAGTATGGGCACTCGGAGCGGCCTGTGACTACGCAGCCCCATTTTCAGCAGGGTTCGATGTACTGTGTGTTGTAATACATTACTCTTGTGTGTATGTGAACCGAGGTTAGCATGGGCACTCAGAGCGGCCTGTGGCTACGCAGCCCCATTTTCAGCAGGGTCCTATGTACTGTGTGTTGTGATACATTACTCTTGTGTGTGTGTGAACCAAGGTTAGCATGGGCACTCGGAGTGACCTGTGGCTACGCAGCCCCATTTTCAGCAGGGTCCTATGTACTGTGTGTTGTGATACATTACTCTTGTTTGTGTGAACCGAGGTTAGCATGGGAACTCGAAGAGGCCTGTGGCTAAGCAGCCCCATTTTCAGCAGTGTCCTATGTACTGTGTGTTGTGATACATTACTCTTGTGTGTGTGTGTGTGAACCGAGGTTAGCATGGGCACTCGGAGCGGCCTGTGGCTACGCAGCCCCATTTTCAGCAGGGTCCTATGTACTGTGTGTTGTGATACATTACTCTTGTGTGATTGTGAACCGAGGTTAGCATGGGCACACTGAGCGGCCTGTGACTACGCAGCCCCATTTTCAGCAGGGTTCGATGTACTGTGTGTTGTGATACATTACTCTTGTGTCTGTGTGAACCAAGGTTAGCATGGGCACTCGGAGCGGCCTGTGACTACGCAGCCCACTTTCAGCAGGGTCCTAAGTACTGTGTGTTGTGGTACATTACTCTTGTTTGTGTGAACCGAGGTTAGAATGGGCACTCGGAGCAGCCTGAGGCTACGCAGCCCCATTTTCAGCAGGATCCTATGTACTGTGTGTTGTGATACATTACTCTTGTGTCTGTGTGAACCAAGGTTAGCATGGGCACTCGGAGTGACCTGTGACTACGCAGCCCACTTTCAGCAGGGTCCTAAGTACTGTGTGTTGTGGTACATTACTCTTGTTTGTGTGAACCGAGGTTAGAATGGGCACTCGGAGCAGCCTGAGGCTACGCAGCCCCATTTTCAGCAGGATCCTATGTACTGTGTGTTGTGATACATTACTCTTGTGTCTGTGTGAACCAAGGTTAGCATGGCACTCGGAGTGACCTGTGACTACGCAGCCCACTTTCAGCAGGGTCCTAAGTACTGTGTGTTGTGGTACATTACTCTTGTTTGTGTGAACCGAGGTTAGAATGGGCACTCGGAGCAGCCTGAGGCTACGCAGCCCCATTTTCAGCAGGATCCTATGTACTGTGTGTTGTGATACATTACTCTTGTGTGTGTGTGAACCAAGGTTAGCATGGGCACTCGGAGCAGCCTGTGCCTACACAGCCCCATTTTCAGCAGGGTTTGATGTACTGTGTGTTGTGATACATTAATCTTGTGTGTGTTAACCGAGGTTAGCATCGGCACTTGGAGCGGCCTGTGGCTACGCAGCCCCATTCTCAGCAGGGATCGATGTACTGTGTGTTGTGATACATTACTCTTGTGTGTGGGTGAACCAAGGTTAACATGGGCACTCGGAGCGGCCTGTGACTACGCAGCCCCATTTTCAACAGGGTTCGATGTACTGTGTGTTGTGATACTGTTATGGGGGAAATTTTATAAGATGTTATTAACAAAAGAGCCTCTTTTATGCTAATATTGAAATTTTTATATGTAAATTATGGAAAAATTGGAATTTGGGAGATGGGTGGATGCATTTCGAAACAAAACTGAAATTTTGAATAAGGCCATGAAACAAAATAGAAAAAAAAAAAAAATGCACCACTGAATTTGGTAACTCCCAAAAGTTTCTATTTTATTGTTTGCGTTGTTTGCGTTTGCTGAGTAGATACACCTGAAAGTGTAAGAAAGGTAACTATTGTTTGCATGTGTACCAAATTTGTAAACACTGAAATTTAATGGTATACAACGTACCCGTGTAAATAACCTTTTGGAAGTGGCGATGATCAAATTAGATAGTTAGGACAAAACCATTGATTTTACCACAATAACATAAGATTACTTTCCCACCTCAGTCATTGCTGAGGGGGATGCATTTGAACCATGTGATGAAAATTTAAACTGAAAATATCTAAAACTTCAGTGCACTAAGGTTTAGGTTTTTGAAAGGCCACTTGGCCTATATTTATTGTAAAACTTAACAAGTGTGAGATTAAATTTTGGACACAATTTCAAACCCGGCCACTGGGCCAAAAAACAATAAACATCTGACAGCTTAGAGTCTTGGATGAAATGATCGCACCAGTCACAGTACCAAAACAGAATATAAATACCAGAATTTCATTGAATTTCACCGCACAGCACAAACACTTGGTTTAACGTGGTGTGCAACTTAAGTATGTGGAAGGTAAATCTCTCTCTCCCTCTCTCTCTCGGGAAAAAAAAAAAGTATTATATGCATATGTTTACACTATGTTATTCCAATCGCTCGAACCAACCCTCTCAGACCAGTCTTCTGAGTTCACCTTTTAATTTTAAACTAACATATCAACTGGCAAAATTTTACATACATGAAAAGTTATTTTATACCAGGTTCTACACTTTCGGGAAAATTTGTCCTAAAACCAACAACCTTGCCTTCAATCAACATTTGTCTTAAAATCAACATATCCTAGCCATGTAGCATTACCTGACACTGAACCAATTCTAGACACTATACACAACCCAATACACTAAATACCCTACTCAATTTACTCACAAGTTATCATAAAAATCCAACTATTCAAAAATCCCCACTATAAGTCCTCCAAAACTACTAGCATCCATGTAGAACTAAACTCGGGCATTAAAGCCAAACACTCATCTCATTCAACGAATTCCACTTGCCTCGAAAAAAACGATTTCACGGCAGGAACAACAAAGTTTGAGTCTAAAGGCGGGAATGGGTCGTGAATCCATTCCCAGCCTATACAGTGTAGTGGAGCAAAGTGTGACCTAACCCTTTTCTGTTCCTTCACCCTGATTTGGGGACAACCCACATCACTCCCTCTCGTAGGAACCACATCCCATGGGCCGAACAAGCTTACTCGGGCAGAAACAAATCCCCCAATTTGTTTGGTGCACCCTTTCAGACCCGAGGCATTGTCTACATAGGGTAAAGTATCCCACAAGAGTTCACTTGTCCCCAAAATATCTCTTCATCTAGTTTCCAGAAAATTCAATACATCACCCCTTTTCCCAGAAAATTACTTCTTATCCTATTTTTCCCAGGAACGCACTTCATATCTTCATTTTCCCAGAAACACACTTCATGTCCTTATTTTCCCAGGAACACACTCATTTCCCAGAAAATCACTTATCTTTATCTCCCAGGAACACACTGTACATACTCATTTCCCAGAAAGCTCAATAACACCATACTTGACACACTATACCAAACCTTACTTTATTTCCTGAAAAATCTATAAATCTCCCTACTTCCTAAATCACTCTTTTCCTGAAAAATCATCAATTCTTGAAGAAACACAACAGCCATTCGGGTTTTTTTCAGTCACACCATACATATGCTCATATCTGCCTGTATGCCCAATTCCTATATTCTTTCTCCCATAAAAACCTGCTTTTCTAATCTACGGGCTGAAACTAGAAATTAGCCCTCACTACTACAAAAATTAAATTTTAAAGAGTAATTTAGCACTTAAATTTACTAAAACACTAAAACAAAATAATAACCAGCTTACAAGAAAAATTCCCAACTACATGGAACCTACACTAAGCTCATAAATACAAATTCTACTTCACAAATACTAAAATCACCGAGCACAAAATGGGTTACATTTCACTTAAGAGAAATATTTGTCTGGAAGGTGGTTCGTCCCGAAATACCTTAATATCCTTATTATATCATCTATCACTACGTGACCCTGAAAATAATACAATTCCACTTCTTTGTTTCGTTTCTGTTGTTTTTTTATTTTTTTTTAATTTTAATTACTCACAGAAAATATCATGGAATTTATTTTTACACTGCCTAACATTAACTCAGGTGGTTTTATTCCCTAAGCACACAAGAACACTAACATACAAATAAAACCTGAATGAAAACATTAACAACTCTTTTTTTTTCTTTCTTTGCAACATATTTTTCCGACAGCACCCCTCCATTTCAAAGCCCACTTGTTTAGATAGTTTTAAAGAACCCACAACATAATATTTAAAAAAAAATTTGCCAACAAAAAAATTACCTTTAGGACCGGGGCAGCAACAACTTTTGAGGTACAATAGTCGCCGAATAGAAAAATACTGCATTGCTTGTAGTAAACACCACTGTCCCGGGTGATCTTCTCTTCACCTCCAAGGGTTTTGCTCTTTCTTTTTTCGGCCACAGCGTGTTTGGCCAACGAGACAGGAAACGGGCATTTTGGAACCCTGCTGGTGAACCCTTGTTGTAGCCAGAAGTGGGCCATGCTCTACAATTTAGTAGTGAGACGCAAAGGTGACCAGACTGTCTATAGTGGGCCTTGCGGGAACTTCCCGTGCCAGGAGGTATTTGCTTGAGTCCCTTGTAGATGTAGATGGTGGGGCCTCTTTTTCCGGGATATCAATGGAGGGAGAAGACATTTTTTCTTATCTCTCCCCTGGTAGGAATTGGGTCTACTTCTTCCTCCGCCATCTTGAAACGCACTTGCTGGCATTCAAGACCAACCCCAGTGGTCGTCCGCATTTTCTTTTTTTTTTTTTTTTTTTTTTTTTTGTTATCTCCGGCAATGAGATCCTTGAAAAATACTCATTTTAACTGAGCTTTGCGATTCGATTCCGAATTTTCATTCTGACTGTCCCCTCCCCAAGGCGAGGAAAAGATTTGCCTTCCACTGTCACTGCAGACCAGCGAGCGCAGCGACCAGAAACTAAGTGTCCCAATTTTACAAAAGCACTCGGGGATGTTTGAGACTGCTGACCTCCCATTGGCTGACCTCTGCATGGCAACAGCAGTCCCCCCCCCCAACGGAATTTCTCTCCCACGCCTGGAGAGTGACCCCTGACCTTCACACGTAAGCAAAAAAAACTTCGTACCTCTTCACACGCTGTTGTTCTATAAATAGAATTTCTTTTGCCCAGAGAACCCTCTGTGGCCACTTTTTGGGAGCTTCTAAATCCCTTTGCCTAAAATGGCGGACTGAAAGAAAGATTTCCTTTTCTCACAACTTTTTTTTTTTTTTCAGAAACGCTTTTTCCTCATTCCGTGATTAACTGCGAATAATTTTGTTTTCTAAAAGGGATTGATGCTGTCTTCTGCTCGCCCTTTTTTTCTTTTTCTTTTTAAAGAGAAAAAAAATGAATCAGGCCAAAAGAAAAAAAAAGAAGTTTAATGTCTATTATTCCCCTTTCTTTTAAGAAATGTTTGTTTGCTTGGTCAGGGCATGTGAAGTAAAATGAATATGGCCATTTATTCCCTTATCTCACTGCCTCTTCCAAACACAATTTTGAAACGTGGACTGTCGAGTGTTTTCATTCTGTGTATTTTATTTATTTATTTTCTATTATTATTATTTTTTTTTAACTTTTTTTTTTCGTAAATCCCAGCGAAGTGATCCGGTTCCCCAAGATTTACGAACATGAAAATTCTCGACAGGACAATATATACCCAACACGTCAACTACTTACATAAATACTATACAATTCCCTGGAATTCCGGGAGCTGCAATTTGCTCCATGGACACAACCAAACTCTACTTATCACTTGTAAGTATGAACCCTAAATCAATGAAAATAAACAAAAAAGTGAATTTATAATTTTCTGGGTCATGTAGTGATAGATGATATAATAAGGATATTAAGGTATTTCGGGACGAACCACCTTCCAGACAAGTATTTCTCTTAAGTGAAATGTAACCCATTTTGTGCTCGGTGATTTTAGCATTTGTGAAGTAGAATTTGTACTTATGAGCTTAGTGTAGGTGCCATGTAGTTGGGAATTTTTCTTGTAAGCTGGTTATTATTTTGTTTTAGTGTTTTAGTAAATTTAAGTGCTAAATTACTCTTTAAAATTTAATTTTTGTAGTAGTGAGGGCTAATTTCTAGTTTCAGCCCGTAGATTAGAAAAGCAGGTTTTTATGGGGGAAAGAATATAGGAATTGGGCATACAGGCAGATATGAGCATATGTATGGTGTGACTGAAAAAAACCCGAATGGCTGTTGTGTTTCTTCAAGAATTGATGATTTTTCAGGAAAAGAGTGATTTAGGAAGTAGGGTGATTTATAGATTTTTCAGGAAATAAAGTAAGGTTTGGTATAGTGTGTCAAGTATGGTGTTATTGAGCTTTCTGGGAAATGAGTATGTACAGTGTGTTCCTGGGAGATAAAGATAAGTGATTTTCTGGGAAATGAGTGTGTTCCTGGGAAAATAAGGACATGAAGTGTGTTTCTGGGAAAATGAAGATATGAAGTGTGTTCCTGGGAAAAACAGGATAAGAAGTAATTTTATGGGAAAAGGGGTGATGTATTGAATTTTCTGGAAACTAGATGAAGAGATATTTTGGGGACAAGTGAACTCTTGTGGGATACTTTACCCTATGTAGACAATGCCTCGGGTCTGAAAGGGTGCACCAAACAAATTGGGGGATTTGTTTCTGCCCGAGTAAGCTTGTTCGGCCCATGGGATGTGGTTCCTACGAGAGGGAGTGATGTGGGTTGTCCCCAAATCAGGGTGAAGGAACAGAAAAGGGTTAGGTCGCACTTTGCTCCACTACACTGTATAGGCTGGGAATGGATTCACGACCCATTCCCGCCTTTAGACTCAAACTTTGTTGTTCCTGCCGTGAAATCGTTTTTCGAGGCAAGTGGAATTCGTTGAATGAGATGAGTGTTTGGCTTTAATGCCCGAGTTTAGTTCTACATGGATGCTAGTAGTTTTGGAGGACTTATAGTGGGGATTTTTGAATAGTTGGATTTTTATGATAACTTGTGAGTAAATTGAGTAGGGTATTTAGTGTATTGGGTTGTGTATAGTGTCTAGAATTGGTTCAGTGTCAGGTAATGCTACATGGCTAGGATATGTTGATTTTAAGACAAATGTTGATTGAAGGCAAGGTTGTTGGTTTTAGGACAAATTTTCCCGAAAGTGTAGAACCCGGTATAAAATAACTTTTCATTTATGTAAAATTTTGCCAGTTGATATGTTAGTTTAAAATTAAAAGGTGAACTCAGAAGACTGGTCTGAGAGGGTTGGTTCGAGCGATTGGAATAACATAGTGTAAACATATGCATATAATACTTTTTTTTTTCCCGAGAGAGAGAGAGAGAGAGAGAGAGATTTACCTTCCACATACTTAAGTTGCACACCACGTTAAATTAAGTGTTTGTGCTGTGCGGTGAAATTCAATGAAATTCTGGTATTTATATTCTGTTTTGGTACTGTGACTGGTGCGATCATTTCATCCAAGACTCTAAGCTGTCAGATGTTTATTGTTTTTTGGCCCAGTGGCCGGGTTTGAAATTGTGTCCAAAATTTAATCTCACACTTGTTAAGTTTTACAATAAATATAGGCCAAGTGGCCTTTCAAAAACCTAAACCTTAGTGCACTGAAGTTTTAGATATTTTCAGTTTAAATTTTCATCACATGGTTCAAATGCATCCCCCTCAGCAATGACTGAGGTGGGAAAGTAATCTTATGTTATTGTGGTAAAATCAATGGTTTTGTCCTAACTATCTAATTTGATCATCGCCACTTTCAAAAGGTTATTTACACGGGTACGTTGTACACCATTAAATTTTAGTGTTTACAAATTTGGTACACATGCAAACAATAGTTACCTTTCTTACACTTTCAGGTGTATCTACTCAGCAAACGCAAACAACGCAAACAATAAAATAGTAACTTTTGGGAGTTACCAAATTCAGTGGTGCATTTTATTTTATTTTTTCTATTTTGTTTCATGGCCTGATTCAAAATTTCAGTTTTATTTCGAAATGCATCCACCCATCTCCCAAATTCAAATTTTTCCATAATTTACATATAAAAATTTCAATATTGGCATAAAAGAGGCTCTTTTGTTAATAACAACTTATAAAATTTTCCCCATAACAATACATTACTCTTGTGTGTGTGAACCGAGGTTAGCATGGGCACTCGGAGCGGCCTGTGACTACGCAGCCCCATTTTCAGCAGGGTTCGATGTATACTGTGTGTTCTGATACATTACTCTTGTGTGTGTGAACGGAGGTTAGCATGGGCACTCGGAGCTGACTGTGGCTACGCAGCCCCATTTTCAGTAGGGTTCGATTTACTGTGTGTTGTGATGCATTACTCTTGTGTGTGTGAACCGAGGTTAGCATGGGCACTCGGAGCGGCCTGTGACTACGCAACCCCAATTTCAGCAGGGTTCGATGTACTGTGTGTTGTAATACATTACTCTTGTGTGTATGTGAACCGAGGTTAGCATGGGCACTCGGAGCGGCCTGTGGCTACGCAGCCCCATTTTCAGCAGGGTCCTATGTACTGTGTGTTGTGATACATTACTCTTGTGTGTGTGTGAACCAAGGTTAGAATGGGCACTCGGAGCGGCCTGTGACTACGCAGCCCCAATTTCAGCAGGGTTCGATGTACTCTGTGTTGTGATACATTACTCTTGTGTGTGTGTGAACCAAGGTTAGAATGGGCACTCGGAGCGGCCTGTGATACGCAGCCCCAATTTCAGCAGGGTTCGATGTACTGTGTGTTGTGATACATTACTCTTGTGTGTGTGTGTGAACCAAGGTTAGAATGGGCACTCGGAGCGGCCTGTGACTACGCAGCCACAATTTCAGCAGGGTTCGATGTACTGTGTGTTGTGATACATTACTCTTGTATGTGTGTGAACCAAGGTTAGAATGGGCACTCGGAGCGGTCTGTGACTACGCAGCCCCATTTTCAGCAGGGTTCGATGTACTGTGTGTTGTGATACATTACTCTTGTGTGTGTGTAAACCAAGGTTAGCATGGGCACTCGGAGCGGCCTGTGACTACGCAGCCCCATTTTCAGCAGGGTTCGATGTACTGTGTGTTGTGATACATTACTCTTCTGTGTGAGAACGGAGGTTTGCATGGGCACTCGGAGCTGACTGTGGCTACGCAGCCCCATTTTCAGCAGGGTTCGATTTACTGTGTGTTGTGATGCATTACTCTTGTGTGTGTGAACCAAGGTTAGCATGGGCACTCGGAGCGGCCTGTGACTACGCAGCCCCAATTTCAGCAGGGTTCGATGTATTGTGTGTTGTGATACATTACTCTTGTGTGTGTGTGAACCAAGGTTAGAATGGGCACTCGGAGCGGCCTGTGACTACGCAGCCCCATTTTCAGCATGGTTCGATGTATTGTGTGTTGTGATACATTACTCTTGTGTGTGTGTGTGTGAACCAAGGTTTAGCATGGGCACTCGGAGCGGCCTGTAACTACGCAGCCACATTTTCAACAGGGTTCGATGTACTGTGTGTTGTGATACATTACTCTTGTGTGTGTGAACGGAGGTTTGCATGGGCACTCGGAGCTGACTGTGGCTACGCAGCCCCATTTTCAGCAGGGTTCGATTTACTGTTTGTTGTGATGCATTACTCTTGTGTGTGTGAACCGAGGTTAGCATGGGCACTCGGAGCTGACTGTGACTACGCAGTTCTATTTTCAGCAAGGTTCGATGTACTGCGTGTTGTGATGCATTACTCTTGTGTGTGTGTAAACCGAGGTTAGCATGGGCACTCGGAGCGGCCTGTGACTACGCAGCCCCATTTTCAGCATGGTTCGATGTATTGTGTGTTTTGATACATTACTCTTGTGTGTGTGTGAACCAAGGTTAGCATGGGCACTTGGCGCGGCCTGTGACTACGTAGCCACATTTTCAGCAGGGTTCGATGTACTGTGTGTTGTGATACATTACTCTTGTGTGTGTGAACGGAGGTTTGCATGGGCACTCGGAGCTGACTGTGGCTACGCAGCCCCATTTTCAGCAGGGTTCGATTTACTGTTTGTTGTGATGCATTACTCTTGTGTGTGTGAACCGAGGTTAGCATGGGCACTCGGAGCTGACTGTGACTACGCAGTTCTACTTTCAGCAAGGTTTGATGTACTGTGTGTTGTGATGCATTACTCTTGTGTGTGTGAACCGAGGTTAGCATGGGCACTTGGAGCTGGATGCGGCTACGCAGCCTCATTTTCAGCAGGGTTCGATGTACAGTCATTTTCAAAAGTTTAAGACCACTTGTCCATTTATTGAAAATTAAGGTTTTCAAAGAAACAACTGCACTGCTGGCCACCGAAAATGCAACACCAAGAAATAAGCATCCGATTGGCCTGAAATTCGCAGCATGCGTCGCCCGCGAAAAGACATGCAAACGATTAGTATTGCAGGGCCTAATCAAATCATGTGCGCCCGGAACGCCACCGAGAAGCACTATAAGAAGGGTGCACAGAAGGCGGGGTGTAAGCAGTGGAAGTGTGTTGTGCTGCCGGACATGTGCGTGGGAAGCTTCCTGATGCCCCGTCGCAGAATACGGCAGTCATTCCAGCATGTCTCGCAGTTCGACAGAGGACGAATAGTGACTTAGCGTGACAGCGGTTTATCGTACCGAGACATCGGCGCCCGTGTGGGACGACATCCAGCCAGAGTGAGGCGAGTGTGGATTCGGTGGGTGCAGAAGAGACGGACGGACCGACGTGAGCGATTGCCGCAGCCGCGACACACCACCTAACGAGTGGACCCGCATGTTGTGTGGAGGGCATTGAAGGCTCGCACCGCCACATCACGAACGTTAGCGCAGGAATTAGGGTGTGTTGCGTAACAACCTGTATCAGCACGTACCGTTCGACGTCGTCTGCAGGAGCGGAGACTTGTCGCACGGCTCCCATTGCTCCGATTACCATTGACGTTATACCACCGGCGAGTGCGGCGGCAGTGGGCCGTTGAACGCCTCACCTGGACTACGGAATGGCACGACATTGTATTCTCCAACGAATCCCGCTTCTGCCTGCAACAACACGATGGTAAGATCCGCGTGTGGGGGCACCGCGGCGAGAGACTGTATGACGCCTGCATTATGCATCGCCATACCGGTCCGTCGGCTGGCGTTATGGTTTGGGGCGCAATTGGATATGACACCCGCACCCCTCTGGTACGCATCGTCGGTACACTCATCAGCCACCGCACCATCTCCGACGTTTCGGGGCCTGTAGTCCTCCCTCTCCTGCAGGACCTGCCAACGGCCACGTTTCAACAGGACAATGCGCGCCCGCACGTGGCACGCATCGTGCAACAATTCTTCACGGCCCACCAGGTGTCACTGCTGCCATGGCCCGCCTGTTCTCCCGATGTGTCTCCCATCGAACACGTCTGGTCGCTGATCGACAACCGAGTGACTCGGCACGCACCACCCGCGGTTACGCCTGATGAATTGTGGCAACGCGTGGCAGCAGCCTGGACCGACATACCCCAAGCCCACATTCATAGCCTTATTCGTTCGATGCCGCAGCGTGTAATGGCCGTTATTGCCAGCTATGGGGGTCACACGAACTATTGATGTCTACGTGTTCCGCAAGTCGCACGGGCATGTAAGCTCAATCGTTTCATCTTTGTATCTGCTGTTATGTGTTCAGTAAACCTGGCTTTGCTATCTCGTGTCCTTCTTGGTGTTACATTTTGGGTGGCCGCCAGTGTAATTACTAGTCAGAGATATTTAAGAAATTGACATCACAGATGAAAACTTACGTTCTTTAGAACACAGAAAGACCGAAATCAGTACCTTTTGTATCCCCCCTTGGTTTTTATGACGCACAAAATACGATGTGACATACTCTCAATGAGGGATTTGCAGTAGTCACTTGAAATCTCTTTGCGCCACACGTACTTTATCGCGTCAATCAAAGCTTGGGAATCTGTGTCTGTTTTTCTGCTACCTTGTCTTTTAAAATGGTCCACAAATTTTCGATGGGGTTAATGTCGGGACTATTACCGGGCCAGTCAAGCATAGTTATGTTTTTCCTCTGCAGGTAGTCCTTTACTGTCTTTGATCTGTGGCATGGTGCACCATCATGCATAAAGACTGTGCATCTGTGCACTTGCATATGAGTTAACAGCTTCTCACGTAACATTTCCACATAAACAGGACCGGTCATGGTTGCAAAAAGGATAATGAAGCAGTACCGGATGCTGACATAGCACCAAATATCATCTGACTAGGCGGATGTCTCACGGTGCTAACGGTGTATTTTTCATCAAACCTTTTGCCTTTTAATCATCGAACATGTACTTCACGTGATTTAAATTGATGCACAGTTGATTCATCGGAAAAAAATAACTTGGCTCCAATTTTCAGCAGTTCACGATTGATGACGCTTCGCAAACTGGAGTATCTTCTTTTTCATGACAGAGATTAGTCTAGGTTTATGTGCAGGTTTATAAGACTTTAGTCCAAAATTCTTTGAAAAGACGTCGGGAAACAATGCTGAAAACAGAGGCGTAACTAGGGCGGGACAGGGTGAGCGGCTGCCCCGGGTGCAGCTCAAGAGAGGGTGAAAAATTCACTGCGTACAATCTGATTAAAATCGGAATCAAAACTTTTGCACAAGTTTCAGGTGCACCTTTTGCCGCCATACTTAGTCGTTCCACCATTTACGTAATCTGTACATATAAAACTGAAAGCCCTCACTGACTCATCACCGAATCTCAGAAACTTTTGAACTTAGAACTTTCATATTTGGCAGGAATGTTCCTTTTACAACATAGAGGCGCACTAAGAAAGGATTTTTTCCTACAACTTTAAGTGGGTCGAAATGAGTTTTTAAATAACCCAGCTTTGATAACGCTAGGACGTTTTGCAATGATCGAGCCAACAAGCGGCTAGATCCAGCAGCTTGGCACACATCCAAGATTCTCCCGTGCAGGAAGCCACACCTCTCATCCGTGAGCCTTTGCGTCAGCCGTCAATCATTTAGGACTGTCAACATGGTCTGGTAGTTTCTACCGTACAGGTAACACAGATTTTTGAAGCCGACCTGTTGTGATATCCCTCGGCGTGTTTTGCTACGTACATAGCGTAGGTTACCCTCTTGGTTCTTTCTGCCATACGAAAGCATTGAAAATTTAAGTAATTTTTAGAAGCTCATATTTTATGTTAAACTGGTTTGTCAGTGTAGATTTTTTTTTTCTGTGTTTGGCAGCATATTTCAGCTTGTTGATATTTTTCAGTTCTTTGGAATTTAATCGTTCATTGCAATTTACTGTGAATGGCTACGTCATATTTTGCTGTGATTTGCGTGCTTTTTAGCTTATGTAGCGTTCTGAAATTGTAGCAAAATTAACGAAAATACCTCTGACTTCGGCAAAAAAAAATTTCTTTTGTTTCAATACTCTTTTTCCATGTTTCAAATTCCGCCAGCAATTCGAATGTTAGTACACGATCTTCTAAATTATATCCATGATTAAAGCATAAATGTTAATTTAAATCTTCAGAATACAATGCAATATTACAGTTTTCTACTACACATGGAAATTTCAAAGGTGAATCAAAGGATTTCTGTGATTTGTGAATCACTTTAACGTGCTTATTTCGATTTCTAACATTACTGAATTTCTTTTCGCAATAAATACATCGCACAGAAGTGTTTTCGATTTTTAAGATAGAATTGCATTGTATTCTGCAGATTTAAAGCAACATTTATGCTCCACTCATGGATATAATTTAGAAGATCGTGTGCTAACATTCGAATCGCTGGAGGAATTTGAAACATGGAAAGAGAGTATTGAAGCAAAAAGAGTATGTCAAACACAGAAAAAAAATTTACACTGACAAACCAGTTTAATAAAAAATATGAGCTTCTAAAAATTACTTAAATTTTCAATGCTTTCGTATGGCAGACACGACCAAAAGGGTAACCAACACTCTGTACGTAGCAAAACACGCCGAGGGATATCACAACAGATCGTCTTCAAAAATCTGCGTTACCTGTACGGTAGAAACTACCAGACCATGTTGACCAAGATGTTGACCAAGATGTTGACAGTCCTAAATGATTGACGGCTGTGAGGCGTGGCTTCCTGCACGAGAGAATCTTGGATGTGTGCCAAGCTGCTGGATCTTGCCGCTTGTCTCGAGCCATTGTTTCCCAGCAACTGAAGCCCCGCCCTAAGTTTTGAATGACTTGAGTTGACATGCTCAGTATATATTTTGTTCTAAATTTATTTGTCCTGAATTTATTTAACAAAAAACCTTAAAAATCACGTATAAAACGCTATATCATATTATGCTTTGCATTTAAACATTTATTATCGTTTGACATATCGAATGTCAAGGTTTTTTGATTTGTTCTAAATTTATTTAACTAAAGAAGAAAAAAACTTTTAAAAATATCACATAAAAAGCGCTATATCATAATATTGGACTGTCGGAAAAGTCATGAGGTTTTTTGGCACCCGATGGTGGTTGGGCGGTTTTGGAAGTACTAGAGGCATGCGCAGCTTTGTTGTCGCTATGGCATTCGACAGGTGCCAGTTCTAGCTGCAGTCTAAAAGGAATAGTGAGCGATTTGGTTGATTTGTGGAGATTTGACATCAAGTTGAAGATGGAAGACCAAACTGCATTTTCGCCATGTTTTACTGTTTAACTTCCGTAAAGAGAAGAACGCGCTTCAAGCTTGTGAAAAGTTGCGTAAAGTGTACGGTGATAATGCTCTAAAAGAACGTCAATGCTAGCGTTGGTTCGCAAAATTCCGTGCTGGTGATTTTGACCTCAACGATGCTCCTCGGTCCGGGAGGCCAACCGAGGTAGATGAGGACAAAATCACAGCATTGATCAAGTCAAACCCACGTTACACGACACGAGAGATTTGCAATACATTGCACATCCACCATTCAAGCGTCGTTCACGACCACCTGAAGAGCCTGGGATACGTAAGCAAGCTCGATGTGTGGGTTCCTCATGAACTCAAAGAAGCTCAATTGACGGCGCGTATAAACATCTGCGACATGCTCATTAAACGTGTGGAAAACGATCTTTTTTGAAGCGACTGATAACTGGTGACGAAAAGTGGATTGTGTACAACAATGTGCTGCGCAAACGGTCTTGGTCCCGACGTGCTGCTTTGCCTCAAACGACATCCAAAGCAGACATTCATCAGCGGAAGGTTCTGGTCTCAGTGTGGTGGGATTTTAAAGGTGTCGTGTTTTTCAAGCTCCTACCACAGAACCAAACAATCAATTCGAATGTGTACTGTCGGCAATTGGACAGTTTGAACGAATCCATCATTCAGAAACGTCTAGAACTCGTTCATCGTAAAGGTGTTGTGTTCCATCACGACAACACGGGACCACACACAAGTTTGATCATCTGCCAAAAAATTATTGGAGCTTGGGTGGGATGTGTTGCCACACCTAGCATACTCGCCTGACCTTGCGCCGTCAGACTTCCACTTGTTTCGCTCTCTTCAACAGTCCTTGCGTGGTATAACGTTCAATTCAGACGAGGCTGTAAATCAACACCTTGTAGAGTTTTTCGCCACGAAAGACAGGTCCTTCTATGAACGAGGCATTCTGCAGCTCACTGACAGATGGCAAAAGGTTATCGAACAAAACGGGCATTATATCATTGATTGATCTTTGTTCTTTCTATCAATAAATGGCCTTTGCAAAACATGGCTAAAATACGTCATGACTTTTCCGACAACCCAATATGTTTTGCATTTAAACATTTATATTATCGTTTGACATATCGAATGTCAAGGTTTTTAGAGTCAAAATCAAATTGCCCACATTTGTTTTCAACGAAGCAACGGTGACGTCATATAAGTGTTTTTTTTTTAGTCAAAATCAAATTATCAACATTCGTTTGCACCAAAGCAACGGCGACGTCATATAAGTGGTAAGGTGACTGCAATAAATATAAATATGCGGGTAGATTTTCATAATTGAAATTTGAAAAAAAAGTTTTCCCCTTGAGATATTAGCGATGGCAACGCAATTATGTTCACGCTTCCAAAAACATCTGACCTGCTAGCTTTTAAATGTACAGTTTCGAAAAAAATTGTTTACGAAATTGTTGTTTATAAGCAAGGTTCTTATTACATTTATGCTGAAAGTAACAACGTATTTTGTTCTGTTTTCTATTATTATTATGTTCTGTTGTCTAATAATATCTTAACGACGAAAGGGAAGAGTAACGACGTATTTTTATTTGTTTTGTGTAGGCTTGAAGTTATAAAGTTAGCAAACCGATCAAGTGTATTATTAGTATATTAATTTATGGTACAAATTACATTATGGTATGGTATACGAGTATTTAGCTAGTTTACTTATAATATTTTTTGCCAATTTCGGTATCTTTGGAGGTTAAAATTCGAATTGCTTCGTCAAAATGTGCAAGAAATGTAATTTGTTCACATTCAGAAATGAAGTGCGGTTGTTCGTACGTTGCAAGATATGGATGTTGTTCCCATTGCTGAGAATTCTTTGGGGGCAATTCGATCATTACTGTTCTACAACAAGCTGCATTCGACACATTTAATGTGATACCGAAGGTCCAAACTCCAAAGCAGCTGGGAATCTCATCACTTCTTTCACCTTTTGTATTTTGCAGCCCATTTTTTTTATTGGAGGTTTAACGACCACCGTGAGCAACTTAATGGGCTATAAGCAGTCGCCCGTCCGTAATTTAGGGTCACTGGTTCCAGGGAAGGGAGAAATCCAGTGCCGTAAGACAAACACAACATCCATGCCTGACCGGGATTCGAACCCGGACCACTTTCGGACGAATGGTCATAAAAGCCATCGCTTAGACCTCTGCACCACCAGGGCGGCCAAAAGGTGCTGTAAGTTAGGGAAAAGGAAATTGACGAAACCCTTCTGCTGAGTTCTACCCAAGGAGGTTAGAATAAGATATCTAGAGATGCTCTAGTTAACGGAACCGCACCCCTTTGTGCGAAGCCTATAACCGCATATAACCGCGAGAGACGGTCGTCAAAGTGTGGGAAAGCTGATGGTTTTCACGGCTATTGCAATGCATTTTGTGTTGGCCGAATCGCCTTCTTTTGTCGCAAATGTTTCCAATTTCGCATCGTAACTTGCTGTCAGTGCATGAGAAAATACTGAATTTATAAAATCCTTAATTATTTTGAGTCTTCTTCCCATTTTATTTTAAACCGAAATACACGAACGTTAGTGCGAATTTTAAACAAAACATGACGTTAAAATTGAAAACTTCACTCGTATAAGAAGTATAATCCCTTCCGGTTTTATACGTATTAACACGGTTTCTGCAGCCCCAAACCACACTATTTCAAAATACACATAGTTGAGTTTACATAAGTGTAATGCAAACAACGTCAAATTCCCACAGTTTGCGGTTGCGGGCATCTCCAGAAGTTCCCACAGTTTCCACAGTTTGCGGGCATCTCCAGAAGTATTATTCTAACCTCCTTGGTTCTACCCAGGGGCGGCCCTAAGGCGGTGCGAGCGGTGCGACCGAACCGGGCGCCATTTTAGAGGGGGCGCCAAAATCAACAAATATTTAAACATCCGCGCGCCGATTTTGAACAATCTGAGCAACTCATTTGCTCCTGAATGTTTGTTTTCCGACAGAGCACACTGCTCGCTGGGATCTTAGGACCGGTTTTACTTTTTTTTTTTTTTTTTTTTTGATTGGAGGTTTAACGACCACCGTGAGCAACTTAATGGGCTATAAGCAGTCGCCCGTCCCTAATTTAGGGTCACTGGTTCCAGGAAAGGGAGAGAGCCAGTGCCGTAAGACAAACACAACATCCATGCCTCACCGGGATTCGAACCCAGACCCCTTACGGACGAATGCTCAGAGGCCAGCGCCTTAGACCACTGCGCCACCGGGGCGGCGGACCGGTTTTACATTATCGCAACTGGAGTTCACCTTCACGCGAAGCTTATATATTCTTTGCCCGAGCACCTCACAAATAAATCCTCGTCACGTGCGCACGCCATCTCTCTGGCTCCAGCGCTCACAAGTTCAGAGCAAGTTGCGTAATCGACAAAGACATTTCGTCCTGCAGTTATAACCTTGAATCTTGATAGACGCTAGACTCTCCGGCCGACCCCGACGCCGCCCGCAACAATCGAGGTTTTTTTTTTTTTTTTTTGATTGGACTTTTAACGACCACCGTGAGCAACTAATGGGCTAGAAGCAGTCGCCCGTCCCTAATTTAGGGCCACTGGTTCCAGGGAAGGGAGAGAACCAGTGCCGTAAGACAAATACAACATCCATGCCTCACCGGGATTCGAGCCCGGACCCCTCTAGACAAATGATCAGAGGCCATCGCTTAGACCACTGCGCCACCGGGGCGGCCAATCGAGTTTGGAAGTGCAACGAGTGGGGATGTACGCGCGAGCTCTTCATACGTTTACTTCCTGTGATTGGAATTCTGAATTCTCGTACCTGTTTGTGTGAGTGTACCGTGGTTATTTACATTATGTGTTTGCTGAATTGTGTGTTAGGTTGATAGTACTTAAACTTCTTTTTTAATCAAAACAGATTTTATGTATTTGCTTGAGTGATACGAAATTAACAAATTAATAAACTTGTTTGCTGCTGCTAACAGTTTTTAGCGATTTCTGTGGTGCTTTTCCGCTATTTAGAACACTTTCGAAAACTCTGAAATATTCTGGAAAGTCGTAGAATATCATAGAACACAATAGAAAACTCTGGAAGGATCTGAACGTTGTTATTATTTTTAGAATAAAACGTTGAATGTAATTAAGTGATTTTTATCTTCCACAGAAAAATGCCGCAACCTCCAAAAAAAAAAAAAAAAAAAACTATCAGGCGCTCAAAACCTAAAAAGAAAACTAAAAAAACAAAGCGAAATCGAAAAGGGCGCTAACTTACTCACCAAATATTTCAGGGTTGAAAAATCCTCTAAATCATCATCCGAACTGGTTCAACATGAAACGGAAGAAGAAGACGATAACCAAATTTATAAAAGTTCTTCAGTCGACGTTCGTGAAAAAGGAGAGCACAATAAACAAGAAGAACTAGCTATTCCTGGACCATCATTTTAATCTCCAAATGCTACTGAAAAGGGCAAATCTACAGAGAAACAAATGTCAACGCAAAATGTACCATTGCCAGCATCTGTGCAAGATACATAGTATGACGATATTTCTAAATCGCCACTCATAGACTCTGCCACAAGAGATGAAATCATCATTCGAGGACCTATGAGTCACAAAATGAGCAACAAAAACTATTCAAGAAATAATGATGGACGGCACTTTTCCAATATACACTTTCAAAGAGTAATGCCAAATGGGGAAACTTTTGAAAGATGGCTTGTTTACTCCAAATCTGCGAATAAAGTGTATTGTTTTTGCTGTTATTTGTTCTGCGGGAGCCCCCACTCCAGTTATGGAAAAGAAGGATTTGACGACTGGAACCACTTATCAGCACGCTTCAAAAGTCACGAAATGTCTCCAGGTCATCGGCTTGCTATGAGCAGTTGGACAGAAGCGTCGAAACGACTGAAGCAATTCAGCGGAATAGATAAGAGGTTGCAAAAAAGATTGAAGATGAGAAGTCACGGTGGGCCGCTGTACTGGAACGGATGATGTCTGTAGTTTTCTTCTCAGCAAGAAATAATCTATCATTCAGAGGAATTTCTGGCTCTGAAATCTTGTATACCCTTAATAATGGCAACTTTCTAGATTTGGTTCAACTGTTAGGAAAATTTGACCCAGTAATGGTGGAACACCTTCGGCGCATTGTCAATAAGGAGACCAATTTCCACTAATTTAGCAAACGCATTCAAAACGAGTTAATCAGCTTACTTGGAGACGAGCTTCGAAATAAAATTTTATCTATGGTAAAGACAGCCAAATACTTCTCTATCATACTGGACTGTATTCCTGACGGGAGTCACATCGAGCAATTATCATTCACATTGCGTTTTGTTGACACTAAAAGAAGATGAAGTCAAAGTGCGAGAGTGTTTTATTGCTTACAAGATAGTAAGTGACTCCTCGAGCGAAGGACTTACTGGCCTTTTTCTTGATGAAATTGTGCAACAGTTTGATTTGGAGATGAACGATTGTCGAGGCCAAGGCTATGTAACGTACCAGGAGATGTGACGTACCTGCGCGAAGGACGCACACGACATAAAGGCAGATAGGAATCAGAATAAGCGTCCGCGTAGCTTAATTGGTAGAGCAACTTATTCCGGAATGAGTGGCCCCGGGTTCGAACCCCGGCGTAGATAAAAAATGACGGAGAAATTCACTTCGTTATAGCTACGATAATGGCGCAAATATGGTAGGAATAAACAAAGACATGCAAAGAAGAATTCTGGACCAATATTCTCGAGCATTTTTTAATCCGTGTGGTTGTCATAGCTTAAATTTGGTCATAGCAGATGCCGCTAAACATCAGTTAAATCGGTTTCGTTGTTTGGGGTCCTCCAAAGACTGTTTGTTTTATTCTCTGGATCACCGAAGCGATGGGTCATAATATCCAAGCACGTAGATGGACTGTCACTGAAAAAAGTTTGCGAAACCCGTTGGGAGGGTAGGGTTTCTAGCCTTTCTGCAGTTTGGTATCACTACTCTTCTGTTCGTGATGCCCTTCTGGAACTCCACGAAGAAACGAAAGACTCAGTCGCAGCATCAGAGGCCTGGTCACTAATTCAGCACATGGAGCAGTTTGAATTCTTACTTACGATGGTTTCTTGGTATGACATATTGTTTCAAGTTAACATTGTGAGTAAGGCTATGCAGTCTGAAACTATGGATCTACCAAATGCATCACAATTGCTAAAGAATTGCTCGGAATTTGTGAAACAGTTCAGGAGGAGTTACTCACTTGCTTTAATGACAGCCAAGGAAATAGCTGCAAATGCTGCAATAGAGCCAGTTTTTAAAGCAGTCCGATCCCGAAGAAAGATGAAGTTATTCGAGTACGAGGCAAGAAATGAGACACCAACAGATCGTGAGGAATTGTTTAAAACGAGCGTCTTTTATCCTATGATCGACACAATTGAAAATGCACTGGTCACTCGATTTGAACAACTATCAAAATTCAATGACACATGGTCATTTTTATACAACATCAAAACAATTCCTGAAAAATCCAAATTGGAAAAAGTGTGTGCGGATTTACAAATAAGTTTGACGGATCGTGAAAAATGTGACATTTCTGGTTCTGAATTAGTTGAGGAACTTTTAAGCCTTAACCCATTATTAAAAGAATCCGATTCAGCAGAACGGCCAGAACCGCTAAAAATTCTTCAACGTATTAAACGAAATAGTTGGGAGGATATTTTCCCGAACGTGTGGATTGCTCTCCGGGTTATCCTAACTATACCTGTCACTGTGGCTAAAGGTGAACGTAGTTTTAGTAAATTGAAACTCATTAAAACTTATCTACGCTCCACTATGTGTCAGGAAAGGCTATCGGATCTAGCAATTTTGTCCATCGAAAATGACATTGCCCAGGTAATAAATTATTCTGATTTAATTAATAAATTTGCCGGTGTTAAGGCGAGAAAGGTGCCTATGTAATAATTGAAAATAATCTTTTTTTTTTAATAAAACACTTACCTACCAAAAAAAATTTTTTTTTTCCTAAGCAAAATATTAGTCATCCTAATAGTCTATGCTGGGGGGAGGGGCGATCCGGAGATCTCGCACCACCTAGAAAAATTGCTAAGGCCGCCGCTGGTTCTACCATCCATTTCCTGCATTCAAGACGGTAAAATGCCGTTCCCGTCTGGGAAAAGAAGTGACACCTAGTTCGATAAAAGTATTTAAGCGTTAGGTTGTTGAACTACAATGAAAATGACAGTGAGGGCTGCGGTAACTTCGCAAAGCTCTTCCTCCGGTCCGCCGAAAAACTATCCTATTCTTAAGATCTATTGCACAACCGTTAATGATATTAGTTATCAATTAACTACAAGAGAATGTGATAAAAAAAAAAAGATAACATGCATTTTAGTATGAAGCGAAACGTCAGAAGTTACTTCCGGTGGACAGTGTTAGTTATTTTGAAAAATTGTAATTGCATATGCGTCTGCCCTTGTAGCACAGCTACGTAAATTCAATGTTGATATTGGGTAAAAAGGTTGAAACGAAAAAACGTTGAAATTTTCCATGTAAATTCGACGTCGAATTTACATGGACGCATTAAGGCTGAGAATTAATGCGTATATTCAATGTAGATTTTATGCTTCAAATTTTCAACTAAACGTATTGGGAAGCACTGAATCCACATCGAATTTATGTTCCAATTTCAACCATCATCGATCGCACTGCAAACCACGCGGCGCCGTTATCAGTGGTACATGAACGCCTGAGGCACCTGACCTTGAAGAGACAGCTGATCGAATTTTTCTGTTACAGAAGTTGTCTTACTGCGGCTCAGCTCAGGTATTTCACATGCTTGCTGGGGTAACTTAGATTTTGGGGGGGGGGATGCGTAGGAGAGTACCGGAAGGGCCAAGTCAGTATAGCGGAGAACAACAGTTGGGGCTCCGGTCGTCCAGGTTCGAGAGGGTCTAAGTTCGTACACCGGTTTGACGTAAAGGCTGCGGGTATCGCAGAAGTACAGCGTGGTGGACGGGAAGGAAGATTACTTTGTCCACCGGGTCTCGCGAAAAGCATTGTGGAAAGGCAGCACGTGGTCAGCACGAGGACATTGAACGGGAGGCTATCGGAAATCCGCGAAGCAAATGGTTAATGGAATAATAAAGTTCTGCTGTTTCAATTTTTATTTCCGTGTACTGGACTGAGTTTGGTCGAAGTGATAATTCTTCTAAGCAAGGACGCCTTCAGGGGCATCAATAGCCAGATGTCATAGCAAAGACGAGGCGGTAGCTCGCTATACGGCGGGAATCAAAAGGTATTATCTAAGATATAATCAAATATTTAAGAATCGATAATATGTTTGGCCCTACAGCTATATTTCTCATAAACTAAAGCGAACTTTAAGGGGAAAATTTTAATTAAATTGTGTAGCATATTATACACTGAGTGGCAACTTTATTATGACCACCCCCTCAGTACTTCGTTGGGCTACCTTTTGCCTTTAATACTGCGTCGATTCTTCGTGGCACGGACTCCACGAGATGTTGATAGGTGGTTTGTGGAATCTGAGACCATACTTGATGAATAGCACTTTCCAGGAGTGTGAGATTGCAGGTTGTGGATCCAGCTTGTCTGATGGCTCGTTCAACTTCATCCCATAAATTCTCAATGGGTTGAGATCTTGTGGGTGCCACCTAAGCAAAGTAAACTCACCGGCATGTTCCTGAAACCAATCCTGTACAATACGAGTACTATGGCAGGACGCATTATCTTGTTGAAAGTAGCCATCGCCATTGGGATAAACCATCCACATGACAGGATGCACTTGGTCCGCAACGATGTTTAGATATCATGTGCCAGTCAGACGTTGATCAACACGAATTAAAGGGCCCAAAGCATGCCAGAAAAACATTCCCTGAACCATAACGTTGCCTCGACTAGCTTGAAGGGTTGTAGCAATGCATTTGGGGTCCATGCTTTCGTGCTGTTTTCGCCAAATTCTCACTCGGCCATCGGCATGGTGCAACTGAAAACGTGATTCATCGGACCACATAATTTGTTTCCAATTATCGACTGTCCAATCCTTGTGCTCCTGTGCGAACTGCAGACGTTTTCTCTTGTTAACTGCAGAGAGCAAAGGTGTTCGAACAGGCCTTCGGCTGCCATATCCCATCTCATGCAATGTACGGCGAACAGTGCGTGCAGAGATCATTAGAAGGTATCCTTGATTAAGATGGTCTGTAATTTGCTGCAGTGTTGCCCTTTTGTTGTCTGTTACCAGTCTGGATACTCTCCGTTCCGTCCGAGCAGTCACTAGTCGACGACGACCACACGTTGCACGTAGAGACCCTGTTTTTTGGCTGACAATCCAGTCTTTAAACACTTTAACAACAGCTGCTCTGGAACATTTCACGAATGCGGCGGTTTCGGTGATACTTGCTCCATGGCTCCGAGCTCCTACAGTCATCCCATGTTGAAAGTCCGTCAAATCGCATTTTTTACCCATCTCGTCACCCAAAAATTACTTCTACTACTGTCACAAGCACTAAGCTTTCCCTTTTAATACTAGCCTCGCCCTCTGGCAGTAACAGCGTGCAGCCATAGTTCATTTGCTTAAAACTGTCAGGTGGTCATAATAAAGTCGCCACTCAGTGTATAATACACCCAAGCCTTAGTGCATAATCGAAAAACAGCTAAAATGTGGTGGAATTAACGTAGAACTAAAACACGCTGAAATAAGGCAGAATAGTGGTTGACATTTGGTAATTGAAGTCAGGTGGAAATGCAGTTGAAACCATCGAGTTGAATTTGCGTGGATGGTTTGGACATTTTCATCGTAAGTTTTACCACACTTTTCGCCGTGAATTCAGCCTTATACGGAATGTAACTTCAATGCAAATTGTACGTGGTTGTGCTACCAGGGTGGTTACTAAATAACGTAAGTCAATGCGTAATCAACACACAAGACTAATGTTACTGTCCCTAAAACTCATAAACTCATTCAACAAGCATGGTTCTGATATTGTAAGTACCAAGCACTAAGATTTTTTGGTCTTAACGACTTCGGTGTGTGTGTGTGTGTGTGGGGGGGGGCAATATTTGTAGCTTGCCTCGGGCGCAGAAATGCCCATACTCGGGGTAAGTCTAACTTGACGATGAAGTTAAATTTACGGAGAGTGTACTTCCACTGCATAATATAGTTCCAGCTGAAAAGCTCGTGTTAACTTGAACTGAGACCTAAAAAGCACGCCGCCCCAGTGGCGTAGTGGTCTAAGCGATGGCTTCGGATATTTCGTCTTAGTTTGGTCCGGGTTCGAATCCCGGTGAGGCATGGATGTTGTGTTTGCCTTACGGCAGTGGCTCTCTCCCTTCCCTGGAACCAGTGATCCTAAATTAGGGTCGGGCGACTGCTTATAGCCCATTGAGTTGCTCACGGTGGTCGTTAAACCCTGAATATAAAAAAAAAAAGTACATGGACATAACGATGTTGTAAATATTGTACGTACATACATTAAAAAAAATTAAGATCCTAGAATGTGGGTTGTGTCACCGGAAATTTATGTAAAGTGACTTGCAACTCTGAACGGACTTATTATGTAACATCCCGATCTATGATGTCACATCCTATTCCGTGACCAGCCTTTCTTGTCTATTGAAGTTTCTGTTTTTGCTCTTGAACTCTACTGTTCTGAAAGCTCAAAATGAAAGAAAATCCTCAATGTAAACGCAAACTGATATCTTTACAGAATAATAGATTTCAAGTGAGAAATCATAATAAGCAAAAACGCACGAGTTACATACAGCCTATTTTTCAAAGGCGCTTTCTCTGAAGGTCATCTTCTTCCTTCAGCGAAGGAAGAGGAAGTGCATAAGTTCTCAGGTATTCATATGTTGACAAACGTGCAACTGTCTACTGAGTTGAAGAACCTTCTGAATGGAATATCTCAATTTGAGATAAAACGTCCAATTTCTTTTTTTTTTTTTTTTTTTTTTTTTCGAAACTTTTGACTCCTATTTGTTCTTTCATTATTCCCGAAACACAACGGCCGTTCCGTAAAAACTGAGAGTAAAAACACACAAAATGAAGAAATATAGGTACAGCAAAATATATGTTATTCTTTCTCAACGTATCTTCCCTCGGATGACATGCAACGGTTTCATGGTTAACTCCACTTTTTAAAACATGTGGAAGCTGTTTTAGCGACCCCTGTATAGCTTCAATAACGTCAACATTTGTGTTGAATGTTGCGTCACGGAACTTCTTCATTATTGGAAACAACCGGAAATCACACGGGGCGAGATCAGAACTGTAGGCAGGCTGTGGCATGATTTCAATACTGCATCTCGTAAGAAACTGTTGAACACAAGAAGCCACATATGGGCGGGCGTTATCATGGTGTAGGGTCCCCTTGCCCACCAGTGTCGGTCGCTTAATCAATATGTGACGCTTCAAGACTGAAATGTAATATTCAGCATTGACAGTAATTTGTGGAGGAACGACGGCATGCTTATAGACTACGTCTTTATGGTCAAAGAAAATTATCATCATCATCATCATCATCAGCTTCTCAGCTGATTTGGTTTGGCGGACTTTTTCGGAAGAGGTGAACCTGTGCGAAAGAAGCCAACCACTCGTTGCGCGCTTCGTTAGGGGGACGAAATAGTGGACCCATGATTCATCAGCAGTTCCTACATTGTTTAGAAAGTTTGGATCCTTTGAAATCATTTGTTTCCACTCATGACACACCTGAACAATTGTTCTCTCGTCAGGTGAAGAGGTACCCATCTGGAACACACACAATGCAGCAGTAATTTGTCACATAGAACGCGTAATTCCGACGTTTTTGAAATATTAGTGGACGTAGTTATATCTTCACAAACCATTCGTCGATCTTCTTGCAGGATTGCCCAACCAGTGTTAAGGCTCCATAACAACACTTACCCAGGCCTAGGAGCTAGTTCTGACAACCAACGCTCGGAGCTAGTTCTGCCGACCAACGCTCGGAGCTAGTTCTGCCGACAAACAACACTTACCCAGGCCTTGACCAGGCCTAGGAGCTAGTTCTGCCGCCAAACAACACTTACCCAGGCCTTGACCAGGCCTAGGAGCCAGTTCTGCCGCCAAACAACACTTATCCAGGCCTTGACCAGGCCTAGGAGCTAGTTCTACCGACAAACAACACTCACCCAGACCTTGACCAGGCCTAGGAGCTGGTTCTGCCAACAAACAACACTTACCCAGGCCTTGACCAGGCCTAGAAGCTAGTTCTGCCGACAAACAACACTTATCCAGGCCTTGACCAGGCCTAGAAGCTAGTTCTGCCGACATACAACACTTACCCAGGCCTTGACCAGGCCTAGGAGCTAGTTCTGCCGACAAACAACACTTACCCAGGCCTTGACCAGGCCTAGGAGCTAGTTCTGCCGACAAACGCCTGAGCTAGATCTGCCGACATACAACACTTACCCAGGCCTTGACCAGGCCTAGGAGCTAGTTCTGCCGACAAACAACACTTATCCAGGCCTTGACCAGGCCTAGGAGCTAGTTCTGCCGACAAACAACACAGAACTAGCTCCTAGGTCTTGACCAGGCCTAGGAGCTAGTTCTGCCGACAAACAACACTTACCCAGGCCTTGACCAGGCCTAGGAGCTAGTTCTGCCGACAAACGCTCTTTTTGAAATCATGGTGCCTCCTAAAAATCGTTGACTCACCCAAACATTTATCTTCGTAAGCTTTTTTCATTAAATTAACTGTTTCTGGAGCCGATTTACACAAACGATAGCAAAATTTTATCGCACAACGCATTTCACTTCTTACCTCTGAATCACACACCTCCATAGCTGTATGACGAAATGCAGACGTACCTTAAACAACTGCGCAATAACAAAACCAGAATCGTCTGCCACGACTAATAACTGTTGCCATAGACACTTCCTTAATTCAGTTAATCGTCTGCGTGGTTATTTTCCTCCTTCGCACTGTCGTCAATTCAAAAAAAATTATTCTCAGTTTTTATGGAACGGCATTTGTATGTAATTCGGTTGTTTATTTTCAACCATGATATTCTTTTAATCAGTAAAACATAACTGGTTCAAAAGATTTTGCCTTATATTTTTGGAGGGGTGCGTTAATGACCTCCATGAGCATCTAGGATTTTAGGATGTCTCTCATTCCTAATCCAGGTTTGTTAGTTTCAGAAAAGTGACAAGTGCACCACTCATATCTCACTCGTGATTAGAACCGTGGCAATTTCACATAACCCAGCGCTTCTGACCAATCGGCTTTCGGAATGGCTCAATAGAAATTCCAAATGCTTCATGTTTGGCCTGTGGGAAGGGACAGTGGAAATAAATTGACTGAACAATAAGGACCACCAAAATTCTCTGGTAAATCGCCCCGTCTTGCGCACTTTTCTAACAAAGCAGTCTAATTTTACACCATTTAACTGCAGTATTTTGTATTAACTAATGTGCATGAAAAATTATGGTAGTGGTTACAGCTATCTGGAATTTTATAAACCATGTAAATACATTGTTACATTTTTCTTAGTGGGAAAATAGTGCATCTGGAAAGTCAGAATGCATACTGGAGAAACACTAATGGTGGTTAAGGTGGTTCCACTTAAAACCTCTGCCTTATGTTTCCAATGGTAAAATTTCTTTATATATTTTTTTCGCAATTAATGTATTCCCTTTAATGAAAATTTGCACATCGATAAAACTAAATTTAAGCTACAGAATGGGATACTTAATACTTGCTATAAAATAACCATAATTATATTAAAAATCAATCATTTTTCTTTGAGTAATGTTCAGACCTGTTAGTAGATGGCGTGACCTGTACATTGGTGACGTCAGTAGACAAACTAATGTTAGATTGCTTAATCATGGTTATGTTTTAGCATGTATTAACTATCCCATGCTATAACTGAAAGTTAGTTTTATCGATGTGCAAATTTTCATCTTTGGGAATATATTAATTGCGAAGAAAATCTGTAAATAAGTTTTTTTTTATTTAATTCGAAGTTTAACGACCACTCTGAGCAACTCAATGGGCTATAAGCAGTCGCCCGTCCCTAATTTACGGCCACTTGTTCCAGGGAAGGGAGAGAACCAGTGCCGTAAGACAAATACAACATCCATGCCTCATCGGGATTCGAACCCGGACCCATCTCGGACGAGTGATCAGAAGCCATCGCTTAGACCACTGTGCCGCCGGTGCAGCAAATAAGTTTTGGGAACATAAGGCACAACCACCTTTAACGACCATGACCCAAAAATCTTGTATCACTCTAAATACCATAGCGCCCGAAACTGTCTGTTATTTAACTTGTTTGTTTAAGGTGGACGTCAAGTAATTTTGCTTCCTGTACTTCCAATGGAAAAACTTCTGTACACATTTTCTTCCCAATTAAGGCGTTCCCAAGGATGAAAATTTGAACATCGATTAAAATAGCTTCATTTCATAACTTAGAATACTTAATATTTTCTAAAACATAACCACAATTATATTAAAAATCAATTACTTTTCCTTTGATGGTGTTGAAACCAGAAAAAAGAGGGCGCGACCTGTACTTTGATGACGTCAGTCGACAAACAAATGTTGGATTGCATAATTATAGTTATGTTTTAGAAAATATTAAGTATTCCAAGTTATTAAATAAAGCTAATTTAATCGATATTCAAATTTTCATCCTTGGGAACGCATTAATTGTGAAGAAAATGTGTACAGAAGTTTTTGCATTGGAAGTATAGGAAGCAAAATTACTTGACGTCCACCTTAATAACAACAATATTGACTGAGGGTGATCCCCTGCTGGTCCCTCATGGGTTAAAAAATTTGAAGAACAAACAAGGGTAGGAAATCTGACTCACGCTAATGTGGCTATGGCCATTTGTACGTACGTGCGTTCTGGGCGTTATGGTCGTTAAAGGGCTAAAACTAGCCAATATAAAAATCTACTCTATAATTCGACCTTAAGTAGCTAACGCTAGTCCGATCTTCCGTAGCTAAGGGTTGAGCGAAAAAATCTAAACAGCCATTCTGGCAGAAACATGTTGCATAAGATTCTAAACAGCCATTCTGGCAGAAAAATGTTGCATAAGATTTTAAAGAAATGGCATAAGTGAGAAACTGTGCATTATCTGATGCAACCGTGAGTTTGAAATGTAAGGGTCACCTCAATGGAGTTGTACAAACTTCACTTTCTCCCGCCTCAAGTTGTGAGCGTTGGCTTATTACATCATTACATCACGAGTGGCTTCTAATTGGGTGTGCTAATGGTTTACACCGCCCGCTTCAGCTCCACACGATTGAAGTCATATAGAGATAGGAGTAATCGTGCTACTTTTAGAATGGGTCGCGAGTAGTCTTGTGGTTAGAGCAACAGTCCACTGACCATATGGTCGCGGGCTCGATCCCAGGTAGGATGAGTTGCTCTGAACCACTGAATACTCGCTGTTAGTTAGGCAGGTACGTTAAACTGTCGACTCCAGAGTATTGGACTCCAGTTACAAATAAGGTAATCTCTCCCATCTTCAAGCTATGTCGACTCACACTTTCAATCTGTCACTCCTACTTCTCTGACCCTTCTACACGCAGTCGCATAAATTTATTAAAAAAAAATTCTCTGGTCTCTAGGTTCAGTCTAATGTAACTTCGTTTCTGACACGCATCACAAAAGTCTAATCGGACATAGGCAATTCTGTATCAAACTTCCCTCTGGGTGAAAACACTACGAGAAGTTGCTGAGTGTGTTGCCGCTACACAAGGAGAGTAGCGCCTTAACTGGAGAAATCTAAGTGGTTATTAAGCTTATGAAAGACTTCAGATGCTCGCGTACGGTGCTCCCTGCTCAAAAGAAGGCCGCGAAAGTCCTCGCTCGATTTGGGGCGAGAGAGAGAGAGTTCGGTTCCTTCCAAACATCCGCTGTGGTTCGGCAGTCATGTTTTTTGTATGGGGATTTAACGACCACCGTGAGCAACTAAATGAGCTATAAGCAGCTTTCCGTCCCTAATTTAGGACCACTGGTTTAAAGGAATGTAGATAATCAGCGCCGTAAGACAAACACAACATGCATACCTGACTGGGATTCGAACCCAGATCCATCTCGGACGAATTATCAGATGCCAGCGCTTATAACACTGCGCCGACGAAGTAATGTTAAGCCCTGTTAAGCCGTTGATCTCGTGGTAGAGACTCCTCGTTGTAAACATACACAGTCGTATCAGAAAAATATGAACACTTTCCTAATAATGGGAATAACCACCCTTGGCCCGGATGACAGTGGCAAGGGCTGCGTGGCATGGAACGCAATGAAGCGCTGGAAGGTGGCCTGAGGCACACGTGCCCATTCGGACTGCTATAGAGCACGGAGGTCCTGGAGATGAGGGTCGGCACGTCAAACCTGTCGATCCAAATAGTTCCACAAGTGATCTATGGGATTGAGGTCTGGCGATTTCGCCAGCCAAGGGAGAACGGAGACATCGCTGTCGCGTTCCTGGAGAGCCAGTCAAGCACGCTCTTAGCGACATGGCAGGACGCATTGTCCTGTTAGTATACACCATCACCACCTGGGTAAGTGTCCAACATGAAGTGGTACATATGGTCGGCGAGGATAGACAGGTAGCCATTGGCGTTCAGGGACTCATCCAGTGGTACCAGCAGTCCCAGGTCATACCAGGAAAACGTCCAACATAAAGGGATGCATGTGGTCAGCGAGGATGTACAGGTAGCCATTGGCGTTTAGGGACCCATCCAGTGGTACCAGCAAGTCCCAGGTCATACCAGGAAAACGTCCAACATGAAGGGATGCAAGTGGTCAGCGAGGATGAACAGGTAGCCATTGGCGTTCAGGGACCCATCAAGTGGTGCCAGCAGTCCCAAGTCATACCAGGAAAACGTCCAACATAAAGAGATGCATGTGGTCAGCGAGGAAGGACAGGTAGCCATTGGCGTTCAGGGACCCATCCTGTGGTTCCAGCAGTCCCAGGTCATACCAGGAAAACGTTCAACATAAAGGGATGCATGTGATCAGCGAGGATGGACAGGTAGTCATTGGCGTTCAGGGACCCATCCAGTGGTACCAGTAAGTCCCAGGTCATACCAGGAAAACGTCCAACATGAAGGGATGCATGTGGTCAGCGAGGAAGGACAGGTAGCCATTGGCGTTCAGGGACCCATCCAGTGGTACCAGCAGTCCCAGGTCATACCAGGAAAACGCCCAACGTGAAGGGATGCATGTGGTCAGCGGGGATGGACAGGTAGCCATTGGCGTCCAGGGACCCATCCAGTGGTACCAGCAGTCCCAGGTCATACCAGGAAAACGTCCAACGTGAAGGGATGCATGTGGTCAGCGGGGATGGACAGGTAGCCATTGGCGTTCAGGGACCCATCCTGTGGTACCTGCAGTCCCAGGTCATACCAGGAAAATGTCCAACACGAAGAGATGCATCTGGTCAGCGAGGATGGACAAGTAGCCATTGGCGTTCAGGGACCCATCCAGTGGTACCAGCAGTCCCAGGTCATACCAGGAAAACGTCCAGCATGAAGGGATGCATGTGGTCAGCGAGGAAGGACAGGTAGCCATTTTTGTTCAGGGACCCATCCAGTGATACCAGCGGTCCCGAATCATGCCAGCAAAACATCCCGCAGACATGCACACTGCCATCGCCGGTCTGTGCTTGACCGAGTAGTGTGTCTGGGTGCTGGTTCTCGTGTGTCTGATGCCATATCCGCCACCGCCCGTCACTTTTGAGGATTATAAACCTCGATTCGTCGGAAAAGACAACCTTTTCCTACTCTTCCAATGTCCAATGACGGTAGTCCCACGTGAACTGCAGGCGTCGTTGCCGATGGACATGGGTTAACATGGGCGCCTTGACGCAGCGTCAACACCGGAGACCCATGCGTAACAGGGTTCGCTCTACTGTTATAAAGGACACGTACCTGGGCGCCCCAGTGTTCATTTGCGTAGTCAATTCCTGCACTGTTGCGCGCCGATTGCCCTTTACCAGTCGACGGAGGTGACGTTCTCCTCTGGGGTCAATGACCTTTGGGACTCCACAGTTATGACGTCACGAGGTACTCAGTGTGTCAGCTGTCCATCCTTGGTACACCTTTACTACAGCACCTCTCGAACAGCCCACGAATTCTGCTGTTTCTGAGATGCTTCCACGCTTGGAGCGGTAGTCGAATATCTTTCCGTTTAGCACGTCCGTCAGATCACTACCTCTGGCTATTGTGCTCACGTAACGCGCTATGGCTCATCTGTCCTGGCCGGCCGCTTATATCTCCGTGTGGTCGACCTTGTCACGTGCATTCTGTTCCGAACCTGGGAGGGTACACTGTGATTCCAGGGGTGGTCATATTATTCTGATACGACCGTGTATATATCCTACCCCCTTTTCTTGGGATGTTGACCGGTGTCATTTAGCCCACTGAGAAGCGTAAGTGATATCCCGTCGGATCCAAAGCCGCAGGTTATCTTCTGGAAAGTGCAATTTCCAATGTTTTCTAAAAAGTTGCTACGCGAATCAGCGTCAGGCCTAGCAGTTGTATACCATAACAAGTTGGTAAAATCATGCAATGCATTGATTATGATGCGCTTTCCAACATACCAGAAATCATTACTCAAGTTATGAGAATAATGGCTATGGAGCAAATCTCGCTCCTGTGTCCTGACATTTGACCCCATTTCTATGATATTAAAGAGTATTGGTTCAGTATACCTCCAGAACAACATACTAAAGTTTTGTCGCAATAGAAGCATTTTTAGTCAAGTTATGAGAATAATGGCTGTGCAACAAATCTCGCCCCTATGCCCTGAGCTTTGACCCCATTTAAATGATATTCAACAAAACCGGTTCAGTGCATCTCCGGAACAACATGTTAAAGTTTTGTAGCAATCGAAGCATTTTTACATAAGCTATGACGCATAAGGGCAATGGAATGGATCCCACTCTTATGTCCTGACCTTTGACCCCATTTCGTCGATTTTCAAAAGGGTTGGTCCCCAGGTGGTCCCTTACCCCATACTAAGATTTCATCGAAATCGAACCGTTTTTAAGCGAGTTAACGTGCGGACGGGTGGACGGACAGACAGACGGACAGACAGACGGACAAAGCCGGAGTATATATACGCTTCTTCAACTTACGGTTGGAAAGCGTGAACAAAAGCGCCTTGTAAGAACTTTCCATGCAATTTGGATATTGTTTTTTTCAAGCCGATTGATCAGAGGAGGGGATTCCTGGCTGGTAGTTTGAGATGGTGCCTAATTCAGTTCCTGGATTAGGCATGGGCCGATTGATCAGAGGAGTGGATTTCTGGCTGGTAGTTTGAGTTGGTGCCTAATTCAGTTCCTGGATTGGACATGTGCCGATTGATCAGCGGAGCGTATTCCAGGTTGGTAGTTTGAGTTGGTGCCTAATTCAGTTTCCGGATTAGGCATGTGCCGATTGATCAGAGAAGCGTATTCCTGGCTGGTAATTTGAGTTGGTGCCTAATTCAGTTCCTGTATTAGACATGTGCCGATTGATCAGAGGAGCGTATTCCACTTTGGTAGTTTGAGTTGGTGCCTAATTCAGTTCCTGGATTAGACATGTGCCGATTGATCAGAGAAGCGTATTCCTGGCTGGTAGTTTGAGTTGGTGCCTAATTCAATTCCTGGATTAGACATGTGCCGATTGATCAGAGGAGCGTATTCCACTTTGGTAGTTTGAGTTGGTGCCTAATTCAGTTTCCGGATTAGGCATGTGCCGATTGATCAGAGGAGCGGATTTCTGGCTAGTAGTTTGAGTTGGTGCCTAATTCAGTTCCTGGATCAGTTATGTGCCGATTGATCAGAGGAGTGAATTCCTGGCTGGTAGTTTGAGTTGGTGCCTAATTCAGTTCCTGGATTAGGCATGTGCCGATTGATTAGAGGAGTGAATTCCTGGCTGGTAGTTTGAGTTGGTGCCTAATTCAGTTCCCGGATTAGGCATGTGCCGATTGATCAGGGGAGCGGATTCCTGGCTGGTAGTTTGAGTTGGTGCCTAATTCAGTTTCCGGATTAGGCATGTGCCGATTGATCAGAGGAGCGGATTTCTGGCTGGTAGTTTGAGTTGGTGCCTAATTCAGTTCCCGGATTAGGCATGTGACGATTGATCAGAGGAGCGGATTTCTGGCTGGTAGTTTGAGTTGGTGCCTAATTCAGTTCCTGGATCAGTTATGTGCCGATTGATCAGAGGAGTGAATTCCTGGCTGGTAGTTTGAGTTGGTGCCTAATTCAGTTCCTGGATTAGGCATGTGCCGATTGATTAGAGGAGTGAATTCCTGGCTGGTAGTTTGAGTTGGTGCCTAATTCAGTTCCCGGATTAGGCATGTGCCGATTGATCAGGGGAGCGGATTCCTGGCTGGTAGTTTGAGTTGGTGCCTAATTCAGTTTCCGGATTAGGCATGTGCCGATTGATCAGAGGAGCGGATTTCTGGCTGGTAGTTTGAGTTGGTGCCTAATTCAGTTCCCGGATTAGGCATGTGCCGATTGATCAGGGGAGCGGATTCCTGGCTGGTAGTTTGAGTTGGTGCCTAATTCAGTTCCTGGATTAGACATGTGCGTAGTTTTTGTACTACAGTGGAGTAGTTCAAAAAAATAAAGAAGTGCCTTAGGGGTGACCCGGTGAGGTAAAATCAACCCTGAAAGAAAGCTCTTAAAATTTCTAAACCAATTTAAAAGTTGATGTGCTTTTTTTTTATTCTTCAGCATTTTCATTCAATTTTTAGTGTTAATTTTGTTGTCAGTTTTCATCAGTGTTACTTAATTTGGGCAATGAAAGAATATTACGTGTTAGTCAGATTCGAAAAATATTGAGTCTGTCTTTTAAATATCGATCTGTTATTACACATGATTCCAAATATTCAGTGTGAATAATTTTAGTTCGTCACACTGAAGACAGGTTACATATGCGCCGCTTTTGCTAAGATTATGAGGTGAGAGTAGAAATTATCTTCTGCGATACTTTTTGTTTTTTTACGGGGTATTTTAACGACGATCGTGATCATAGTTTGAAGCCTATGGCTCTGGGAAGGACGACGATCATCTCCACCACTTCTGGGGCAAGGGCCCAATTCGAGACATTATCTAGAAGCCCGAGACTCTGACAACTCTGTCACAGGAGGGCACTTTTGAGTTACCCATAAAAAGTCAGAGAATGGATAAGGGAGTTACTTTTTGAGCCGGTGTAACTATACATATATAAACACCCAGATCTCTCTCTCTCTCTCTGGAACGCTCGACGTCACAGCAACGTCTGCGTTATTGCGCCACCACGTATCGATCAATTCGTGTGTGCTCTCGAGCTGTCAAAGTGATTGCTGGCTATATAATAGCAAGCGATCACTCTGAGATGTCAAGGTGATCGCGTGTTAATTTTAAAACATTGGATTATCGATTACTCGAGTTCTATTTTTCCAATCTACAAAATTCGAATTGAATTCTTAATATCACAGCAAGTTGAGCTTGCACGCGACCACGTTGTGACATCAAGGTGATTGCGTGCTAATTTAAAAACACTGGATTTTCAATGACTCGAGTTCTATTTATCCGATCTACAAAATTCGAAATGAATTCTTAGTATCACGGCAAGTTGCGTTTGTATATTAATTTAATTTAGCACAAGTCGAATATTAACTTGTGCGCTTTATTTATTTTTAATTTTTTTATTTAACTTACTTTCCGAATTAAGTGCTGAATACATTATACATTTTGCAAAATATCGATGTATCTAAACGCTGTAACCTACAATAATAACTGAAATCTTGAAATGTGAAAGTGAGCAAAATGGCATTTAAAAGCAGATGTCTCTCCAATAGCACAGTGTCGAGAATTTAGGTAGTTCCGATTTGTAAAGCCAGATGCCACATTATTTTGTGGAAAAGTTTCGGTATGAAGTTTCAAATTAACCATCGAACAGGACAGTCTAAAACAAGCCGTGAAGGGTGCCGGAGAAAAAGTAATTCAACGCGAAAAATCAAAGTAGAAGTTATAACAATTTAAAAATAAAATTCGCGATTTAAAAAAAAAAAAACGTACTGTGGGCGGAGGGGAGGGGAGTTTACATGAAAACAACTTTCCGAGTTAGTTTTCCTGTAAACTCCCCTCCCCTCCTCCCACAGTATGATATTGCAAAATATCAATTTATCTAAACCTACATTTGGTAAGCAACAAATATTTTACACAGAATGTTATTGATCGCGAGTGTGACGTGCCTTCCCCGCAAGACGCACACGACATAAAGGCAGATAGCAGCGAGAACGAACGTCTGCGTAGCTCAGTTGGTACAGCGACTTATTACGGAATAAGTGACATCGGGTTCGATCCCCGGCGTGGACCAAAATGACGGAGAAATTTACTTCGTTATACGAGGTCTATTGAAAAACGGAAATAAGCAGCACATAAGTTTTAGTTCTAACATGAATGAGTTCTATGTAAGTTTTTATTATATTTCCTTACAGAAATCCGGCGTCCATTAGATTTGTTTTCAATCTGCTTCAATTAAAAATTTCAGTCCGTCATAGAACGGGCAACATCCCCTTTATATTAATATTTATTTAAAGCTTAAAAACAACCGTCCAAGAGCGGGCTATACGCTAGTGTTTAGTAGAAATGTCCTTCTAAACCTCAAAGAGCTTAATTTCTGAATTGATTTCCATTCTAGCGGTGCTGTAAAGGAGAGACACTTCCTATAATGTTATTTTGAGGACTGCAGTCTTGACGAAGGAGTTCCCATTCTCTGTACACGTGAACATATGTGTTCGTCACAGGTCCAACTGCGTGATCCGACTGTTTAATTTCATCTTTGGAATTAGAACATTTGGTTAAGATCAGTGGCGTATCTAGGGTCCGAAACCTGAGCGAGCACCCCCCCTCCCTCCACAGTACTGTTTCTTTTAAAACTGCAAAGTTTAATTTTTAATTGTTAAGTAATAGAAGTAATTTTGAAAGAAATACGGGATTACGCCATATAATACAAATTTTGAAGATGACAATCCGATTTTTGGCGTAAATGTGACAAGGATGGTAAGTCAGATAATATCCGAAAACTTGAAAATTTTCATCGTCCTGGAGCGGGACTCGAACCCGCGTCTCCCAGAAAAACGCCTAGGTATGCTAATCACTACACCACCCAGAACGACCAAGTTTCAAGTTTCCGATCAATTTTGAATTTAACCATCACAGGATTCGCTAGTCGAAGCAACCGGCATTCATGTTTAGCGAATCTGGAGGTTAATAATCCTATCCCGTGATTGCCCGGAGAAGCAGATAAATCATGAAAGAAATACGGGATTACGCCATATAATACAAATTTTGAAGATGACAATCCGATTTTTGGCGTAAATGTGACAAGGATGGTAAGTCAGATAATATCCGAAAACTTGAAAATTTTCATCGTCCTGGAGCGGGACTCGAACCCGCGTCTCCCAGAAAACGCCTAGGTATGCTAACCACTACACCACCCAGAACGACCAAGTTTCAAGTTTCCGATCAATTTTGAATTTAACCATCACAGGATTCGCTAGTCGAAGCAACCGGCATTCATGTTTAGCGAATCTGGAGGTTAATAATCCTATCCCGTGATTGCCCGGAGAAGCAGATAAATCATGAAAGAAATACGGGATTACGCCATATAATACAAATTTTGAAGATGACAATCCGATTTTTGGCGTAAATGTGACAAGGATGGTAAGTCACAGGATTCGACTAGCGAATCCTGTGATGGTTAAATTCAAAATTGATCGGAAACTTGAAACTTGGTCGTTCTGGGTGGTGTAGTGGTTAGCATACCTAGGCGTTTTCTGGGAGACGCGGGTTCGAGTCCCGCTCCAGGACGATGAAAATTTTCAAGTTTTCGGATATTATCTGACTTACCATCCTTGTCACATTTACGCCAAAAATCGGATTGTCATCTTCAAAATTTGTATTATATATGGCGTAATCCCGTATTTCTTTCATGATTTATCTGCTTCTCCAGAAATCACGGGATAGGATTATTAACCTCCAGATTCGCTAAACATGAATGCCGGTTGCTTCGACTAGCGAATCTGTGATGGTTAAATTCAAAATTGATCGGAAACTTGAAACTTGGTCGTTCTGGGTGGTGTAGTGGTTAGCATACCTAGGCGTTTTCTGGGAGACGCGGGTTCGAGTCCCGCTCCAGGACGATGAAAATTTTCAAGTTTTCGGATATTATCTGACTTACCATCCTTGTCACATTTACGCCAAAAAAAATCGGATTGTCATCTTCAAAATTTGTATTATATGGCGTAATCCCGTATTTCTTTCATGATTTATCTGCTTCTCCGGGCAATCACGGGATAGGATTATTAACCTCCAGATTCGCTAAACATGAATGCCGGTTGCTTCGACTAGCGAATCCTGTGATGGTTAAATTCAAAATTGATCGGAAACTTGAAACTTGGTCGTTCTGGGTGGTGTAGTGGTTAGCATACCTAGGCGTTTTCTGGGAGACGCGGGTTCGAGTCCCGCTCCAGGACGATGAAAATTTTCAAGTTTTCGGATATTATCTGACTTACCATCCTTGTCACATTTACGCCAAAAATCGGATTGTCATCTTCAAAATTTGTATTATATGGCGTAATCCCGTATTTCTTTCATGATTTATCTGCTTCTCCGGGCAATCACGGGATAGGATTATTAACCTCCAGATTCGCTAAACATGAATGCCGGTTGCTTCGACTAGCGAATCCTGTGATGGTTAAATTCAAAATTGATCGGAAACTTGAAACTTGGTCGTTCTGGGTGGTGTAGTGATTAGCATACCTAGGCGTTTTCTGGGAGACGCGGGTTCGAGTCCCGCTCCAGGACGATGAAAATTTTCAAGGATTTTCGGATATTATCTGACTTACCATCCTTGTCACATTTACGCCAAAAATCGGATTGTCATCTTCAAAATTTGTATTATATGGCGTAATCCCGTATTTCTTTCATGATTTATCTGCTTCTCCGGGCAATCACGGGATAGGATTATTAACCTCCAGATTCGCTAAACATGAATGCCGGTTGCTTCGACTAGCGAATCCTGTGATGGTTAAATTCAAAATTGATCGGAAACTTGAAACTTGGTCGTTCTGGGTGGTGTAGTGGTTAGCATACCTAGGCGTTTTCTGGGAGACGCGGGTTCGAGTCCCGCTCCAGGACGATGAAAATTTTCAAGTTTTCGGATATTATCTGACTTACCATCCTTGTCACATTTACGCCAAAAATCGGATTGTCATCTTCAAAATTTGTATTATATGGCGTAATCCCGTATTTCTTTCATGATTTATCTGCTTCTCCGGGCAATCACGGGATAGGATTATTAACCTCCAGATTCGCTAAACATGAATGCCGGTTGCTTCGACTAGCGAATCCTGTGATGGTTAAATTCAAAATTGATCGGAAACTTGAAACTTGGTCGTTCTGGGTGGTGTAGTGGTTAGCATACCTAGGCGTTTTCTGGGAGACGCGGGTTCGAGTCCCGCTCCAGGACGATGAAAATTTTCAAGTTTTCGGATATTATCTGACTTACCATCCTTGTCACATTTACGCCAAAAATCGGATTGTCATCTTCAAAATTTGTAGAAGTAATTTTGTTTTTCTAAATTTTAGGTACATGCTGTTACTAACATGATACCAAATAATTATGAGGATTAGGATTTGAACACTTATTTGTACAGGAACTCCATTCTTCTTTTTTTTTGTGTGTGAACTTGAGTGTTACGTTTTCACGAAAATGTTTCGTCCAAGTACTTTTTCATATTTAAAAAGAATGTTTTTCTCTATTAACAAACGAGCCAAGTTGCTCGAATGTACATGCCCTTATGTCTCCCTGAGATATATATTCATTCTCTTTAATACGGAAAAACTTCTTTTGACAGTTGCAGTTGTTGATGGAAAGTTTAATATTAGATCTGCTAATTTGTACACCTCAATAAACACTATGTCGAGATATTCAACTTTATGCAACAAGTAATGTCTCTTACTGATTTGTTTTGTATTCATCGAGGGAGAAAAACACCTACAGTTCATTTTTTAATCGAGCTGTATCAAAATTTGAAGCACAGAGTTCTTTAAGCTCTGATAGTAAATGTTCAGGGAAGCTTTCACAAAATTTATCAAACCAGTTCGAATCCAACAGAGCCACAAATAAAGATATAATATCAGTGATTTTAATTCATTGACACTTCACACAAACTGAAACAACTCTCGCGAAACATGCGCTGCAAGCATGGAGGGACTGAGATAGTCCGAAGTCTTCTCTTTTCTGAGCCAACCGTTGCGCATAGCAATGGTCCAATCACCTCCATACGCTGATTCATGTTGTCATGGAAACGCTAGCAGGCGATCGTATCGAAGTTTTCCGCATCAGAACAGCGAAGACTCGAAGACCTGCTTGCGTTATGCTGTTGGTCATCGCTCGCCAGACTGATTCTCATGATCAAAACAAGCGAATCCGCTCGTGTTTTTTCGCACCGAAAGCATTGACATATCTTAATACCGTCGATAATTAACTTTTATTTGTTTATATTTAATTGACTTTTGTTTGTGCATCCTCTGAGCTTCGCAGCCTGCCTAGCTAGCCTTGAACATACGCCATTGGTTAAGATACATGTACACTGAAGTGCCAGAAAAACTGGTACAGACGAGCTTATGCAAAATACATAGCAACGTCACCTATACGTGTACTCGGTTGAGTCCGCCAGTGCGTATATAAAGCGATATACACCCTTGCCAGCTGTCAGAGCTGTTTTCGGTATGAGAATGACAAGTAATAACGATTTAAGCGATTTTCAACGCGGTATCATAGTTGGCGCTCGTGAGATAAGCCATAGTATTTTGGAGGTAGAAATGAAATTCGGATTTTCACGGACAACCATTGCTAGGTTGTACCGTGACTACAAGAATTCCGGCAAAACTTCCAACCTACGATACCAGTGTAGCCGTAAAAAGACTTTAGGTGAACGTGACCATCGTCGGTTGTCACGAATCGTTTCACGCGGTAGGCGTGCAACACTTTCGCAGGTATCATCGGAATTCAATGCTGGAGCCACAACAAGTATCAGCGCCTCTACTGTGCAACGTAACCTGCACAATATGGGCTTTGGGAGCCGACGCCCAACTCGAGTCACCTTGATGGGTGCACGACACAGAGCTATGCGCCTCGCTTGGGCACGGCAACGCTGCCACTGAACACTTGAAGACTGGAAACAAGTAGCCTGGTCTGACGAGTCGCGTTTCCAACTGTATCGGGCAGATGGAAGGATTCGTGTGTGGCGCCAACCCCATGAAGCCATGGATCCCGCCTGTCAACAGGGAACTGTACCGGCTGTTGGGGGGTCCGTAATGGTATGGCGTGTGTTTAGCTGTACTTCACTGGGACCCCTGGTACGTCAACAAACATCTGTGGGCGGCCAACGCTATGTGCACATCCTTTCTGACGAGGTACACCCGTTCATGTCCTGCATTCATGCTGATGGGTTGGGCCTGTTCCAACAGGACAATGCATTTCCACACAAGTGTCGCGACGCCACATTATGGTTAGAGGAGCATTAATCAGAGTTTGGGCTGTTGCCCTTTCCACCCAAGTCCCCAGATCTGAACGTGATAGAACACATTTGGGATGCCATGTAACGCACTATCGAACACAGGAATCCGAGACCTCGGAATACACCCGAATTGTGGAACGCTCTGCAGGAAATATGGTATGCATTGCCTGCAGCATATTTCCAGAAGGTAGTGGAGTCCATGCCCCATTGTATTTCTGCAGTCCTTCGCTCCCGTAGGGGACCTACCAAGTATTAGACTGGTGTACCAGTTTTTCTGGTACTTCAAGGTGTACTTGCATATAAAACACAGTATACCTTAACACTGCGTATATGAACATCAAAAAACTTCCCTTGCCCTGCTTTTCTTTCCAAGATTACCACGAAAAGTGCCTTAGTACCGCTAAGCCTTAAAAAAATTCCTTAGCGTCGCTAAGTCGCGTTAAGGCCTTTACGCACCACTAGTTGGTTCTATATTCCTTGTAACCGGCGTCATTAAATTAGGAATGGGCTACTCCTTATGCCTGTAGACGCTCACGGGTCGCCGAAGAATGAAACGAAAAAAATGATAATTTTTTCGTTGAGTTTGTATCTTTATTTCCCTTTAGGATTTCTGCCTATGTTTTTTAGTAACCATTTCGCGGGGAATGGGTCAGCCAATTTGGCAATATCGTTTTTAAAGAAAGATCTTGTCATATTTTCCATTTGATATCGGCATCTCAGACTAAAACAGGTCACCTAGTCAAGGTCAACATGAAGAGCGTTCTGATATAGTTTATGTTTGCATGGCCCCGTTGTTTTCAAAGTTGCTTCAATTTTTTTAATTTAAGGTTTAACGACCACCGTGAGCAACTCAATGAACTATAAGCAGTCGCCGACCCTAATTTAGAGCTACTGGTTCCAGGGAAAGGAGAGAGCCAGTGGCGTAAGACGAACACAACATCCATGTCTAACTGGGATTCGAACCCGGACCCTTCTCGGACGTATGGTCATAAGCCAGCGCTTATACCACTGCTCAACTGGTAAGAGCAAAATAGAGATACGAGTTATGTTTACAAGCTAGGTGGCATTCTAGCTGACTTTGGTCAGACGCTTTCTAGTTGATTTCCGTCAAAGTGATGTTTCTGGGATATTCAGGTGTTGGACAAAATAATGTGAACACCACGCTCAGAGACGTGATTTTTAATGCAGCTGCGTAAGTCACAATTCGCATAGGTATCCACCACTTTTTTGTTGTAATAACTCTGCTTATAACCTCAAAGTCCTGTTTAAGTGCATTTAAGGGCCGCGGGTAGCCTAGTGGTCAACGTTCGTGACTGTCACGGAGAAGACCTCGGGTTCGATCCCAGCCAGGCACGAACGCTCGAACCACTAAATATCCGCCGTGCGTCGGATGGGCACGTTAAGCCGTCGGACGCCGGGTACTGGCACCCCGGTAATAAATAACGGCGTCTTCCTCTCCCTTTCTACTTCGCTTCCGTGTCACTTTCATATCGGGTACTCTAGCCCAAATCTCCTATCTTCCTATTTCTAAGGGTTGTTTAAGACCTGGGGTTAGACACTCTCTTCCCCAAATCCTCTACATATGATCTGATCTGATCTCAAGGGCATTTAAAGTGCCTTGTTGCAAAATTTCTTTCAGGGTGACGACGAAATGAACGATCTAACGTACGTCAAAAGCGGGCTAATTGTTGGTGCCTCCGTCATAACAGTCACCAGGGTAGTACGGGTATCGAGAGCTACTATGTCTAGAGTCATTACAGCATACCGTGTTCGCCGCGAAACCTTGTCAGTGAAACACAAGAGCGACTGGAAAACGACCCTGACTGATAGAGACTGGAGAGCGTTAAAGAGGATTGATATCCGTAATAAGAACACCACGGCGCCGAAAATTAGTGTGGATCTCAATCTGCATCTCCAGACCCCACTGTCAACGAAAACAGTGCGCAATGAACTCCACAAACAAGGTATTCATGGCAGAGCTACTATTGCAAAACCGTTGGTGACCCGGGGGAACGCACAACGGCGAGGGCAGTGGTGTCAGGAGCATACAACGTGGACTGCCAATGCATGGAAACGTGTAATGTGGTCGGATGAGTCCACATTCACAATATTCCCCACCGCAGGGCGTGTTTACCTGTAGAGAACACCGTCAGAAGCGTACCACCCAGACTGTATGCTCCCAACAGTGCAGCATGGTGGTGGTTCTGTCATGCTCTGGAGGGTCATATCGTGGTTCTCAGCAGGTCCCCTGGTCACCTAGAAAGGACGGATGACTGGCAGGGCGTATGAAACCATTTTGGCAGACCAAATCCATCTAGTGGTTCAGGCATTCACAGAGTTCGGAATGCCCAATCCTGGTTTGAGGAACACGAGGACGAACTTTCACACCTTCCTTGACCTTCCCAATCACCAGACTTACACATCATCGAGCCACTGTGGTCTGTGTTGGAAAACAGAGTAAGATTCCGTTATCCTCCTCCTACATCTCTGGTGACAGTTCTGGATTAAAAAATGAAGAATGAAGAATCCTGGATGGTGGTTAGAGGGATGTTATACCATGAAGAATGATAACGCTCCAATTCACGGGATTTGTTCACAGGATTTAAACCAACTAACCATCATCCAGGATTTGTATGCGTGCATTCCAAGGATAATTCAGGTGGTTTTGAATGCTAAAAGTAGTCCCACACCCTACTAGGTAGATACATAAAACCTTCTTTTTCTAGGTGTTTACATTGTTCTGTCTAAAGTTAGGTGTTTTATATCTCGAGTTTGTTAGAAATTGATTGTTACATTGCATCGAGCTTCAGCATTAACCTATTACCAAGTTTGCTCTTCTTGAAGAGTGTAACACGGTACGTGCATTATGGTGAAATATGCTAATATTTAAAGTCACCTGTTTTGGATGAAATAAAGAAGCCCAAGTGTCAGTAAACTCGTTATTTACTAGCCATTCAAGCCAATCAGTGTCTAATTAAGAGATATCTGTGTGGGATATTTTGCTATCCGGGACACCACATAAAAGCTACGGAACGTTTAAGTGCTATTCTGACTCACGTAATATAATGCTCTGATGAGACTGGTGAAGGCCCAAAATATTTAAAATGCAAATAATCGTACATTGGCATTAACCTATACATGACAGTACAGAATAGCAGTACACGCAGCATTAACCTGTACATAAAAATATATAGTTATTTTTATAACGGAGGAGTTAGCGTGTATATACTTAACCAATAGTACAACAGTATGTAGAGTTATTGAATGTTTTTTTTTTTTGGAGACTACTCTGTTTTTTGGTATACATATTTAACCTTGTGACATTTTGCAGATTTAAACAAGGTTCTAATTTGAAGGAAGGGTGTAATACACAGAAAACACCGATTGATTAATATGAACACTAGCCGGTAATGCCTAAATTCAATGTGTTGAGCTGGATCTTCCCAGCTTGGGCCGTCTTAGCTGTCATTGGCTACTCCTCATGTGCATCTTTACCACCAGAAGGTAGGATGTGACTTGTTTTCTGTAATGTTTTTTTCTCTGTTTTTATATACATACAGTAATTTTAGTTTTATATTATATAATACGTATATGTATCTAAGGAAGTATTTCTTTTTATTCGAATTGCCTGTCTTCGGAAAGTTATATAAACGAAATCAGGGAAGCTGTCTATAGAAAACAGACGAAATGGGTTTACATAGAAGGAACACGTGCGCTTTAAGAACCTCTAAGGTCCCGGAGCTTTGTGGCTCGAGCCCCCTTCCTCCCCATACTTTCCGTACCGTGCACGCACGCTCATATATTATTCCATTTTATCATCTAAAATTTTAAAATATTGCCAGGTATATGATCTGAAATCTTAAAATATTGCTAAGAAATATGATAAAAATTTCTTGCAGTGTATTTTAAGCATTACATTTCCAACCCAGCTGAAACTGAGATGGGTCGGAAACATGGAGATTGTTTCTCCGGCTGTTCCTGTGTAAACCAATTCTGTACAAATAGGAATTTCTGCCTTTTGGAGAGAGAGAGAGAGAGAGAGAGAGAGAGAGAGAGAGAGAGAGAGAGAGAGAGAGAGAGAGAGAGAGAGAGAGAGAGATTGGGAGAGAGCGAGAGAGAGGGAGAGAGAGCGAGAAAGAGACAGGGAGAGAGAGGGAGAGATAGATAGATAGATAGATAGATATGGAGAGAGAGTGGGAAAGGGAGAGAGAGTGGGAAAGGGAGAGAGAGTGGGAAAGGGAGAGAGAGAGAACGATAGAGACCGAGAGAGAGGGGGATAGATAGATAGATAGATAGACGGAGAGAGAGGGGGAGAGAGAGGAAAGAGGGAGTAGAGGGGGTTATAGATAGATAGATAGATAGATGAAGCAAAAGGGAGAGAGAGGGAAAGAGGGAGATAGATAGATAGATAGATAGATAGATAGATAGATAGATAGATAGATAGATAGATAGATAGATGGAGAGAGAGAGAGAGAGAGAGAGAGAGAGAGAGAGAGAGAGAGACGATAGAGACCGAGAGAGAGGGGGATAGATACTTAGACGGAGAGAGAGGAAAAGAGGGAGTAGATAGATAGGTAGATGGGAGAGAGCGAGAGAGAGAGACAGAGGGAGAGGGAGAGAGATATAGTTAGGGAGAGGGGGACAGATAGATAGACGGAGAGAGGGGGAGGTAGAGGAAAAGAGATAGATAGATAGATAGATAGATAGATAGATAGGTGAAGCGAAAGGAAGAGAGAGGGATGGATAGATGGATAGATAGATAGATAGATAGATAGATAGAGAGAGAGAGAGAGAGAGAGAGAGAGAGAACGATAGAGACCGAGAGAGACGGGGATAGATAGTTAGACGGAGAAAGGGGGAGAGAGAGGAAAGAGGGAGTAGAGGGGGAGATAGATAGATAGATAAATGAAGCGAAAGGGAGAGAGAGGGAAAGAGGGAGATAGATAGATAGATAGATAGATAGATAGATAGATAGATAGATAGATAGATAGATAGATAGATAGATGAAGCGAAAGGAAGAGAGAGGGATGGATAGATGGATAGATAGATAGATAGAGAGAGAGAGAGAGAGAGAGAGAGAGAGAGAGAGAGAGAGAGAGAGAGAGGGAAAGGGAGAGAGAGAACGATAGAGACCGAGAGAGACGGGGATAGATAGTTAGACGGAGAAAGGGGGAGAGAGAGGAAAAGAGGGAGTAGAGGGGGAGATAGATAGATAGATAAATGAAGCGAAAGGGAGAGAGAGGGAAAGAGGGAGATAGATAGATAGATAGATAGATAGATAGATAGATAGATAGATAGATAGATAGATAGATAGATAGATAGGGAAAGAGAGAGAGAGAACGATAGAGACCGAGAGAGAGGGGGATAGATAGTTCGACGGAGAGAGGGGGAGAGAGAGGAAAAGAATGAGTAGATAGATAGATAGATAGATGAAGCGAAACGGAGAGAGAGGGAAAGAGGGAGATAGATAGATTGAGAGAGAGAGAGAGAGGTGAAAGAGAGAGAGAGAGAGAGAGAGAGAGAGAGAGAGAGAGAGAGAGAGAGAGAAAGAGAGAGGTGAAAGAGAGAGGTGAGAGAGAGAGAGTCCATCATCTACAACCACCCTTTTACAATCCACAATCAGCTTTGCCCTCCTTCTCCATTTACTTTGCCTGCTTGAAGATAGAATGTGATATCCTACCTCAGTCAAAATTTATTGCACTAAACGTCTTTGGACGATTTCCAGATGAGGAGTCAAAGCAAGAGTACCTTCAGGGGAAACAAAAGGCAGCAGGACGGACACATATGAAAACTTTTAACAGTCTGTCCGAATCACCCACTGACTCACACCTCCCCATCCCTTTGCGAACAAAGAGAACAGACTGGCTCTATGATTCGGAAAATCTTAAAAGGGAAATAGATAACACGCTCTCTGCAGTGTGAGTCAGAGTGGGAAAATGGCGTGACACAAATATCTTAGGCGACACAGACAAAACGGTGTTTGATGGAGCCCCCCCCCCCTTAAGCCTGAAGCCCTGTGGGAACTCATGCGATAAAACGTCTCTGAAAAGGAAATCATAAGTTCAGATTTAGTAAACTGAAGTACGGGGAGCTGGCATCACCAAATTATTGAAGGTAGGGGCAGAATGAAAGAGGTCAGACGTGCATAAAAGAAGGGGGTATCACCTGTCTCCCATTGTCCGGAAGAAAGCAAACAAGACGCTTTAAAAAGTAAACTACGAGATAGGTTTCAAAACTCAAAATCACAATTATGTAAGTGCTCCTTAAGTAAATAAATAGAGAAAAAACTTCCTGATAAATGATAGTTTTTTAAATATAAGATCATCTTATAATTTTGTGAAAATATCCAGAGAGATTTTATTTTCAAATATTTGAAGAAAACATGGAAAATTAAAGTGGTTACTCAAACAAACAATCAGTCATCAGATGACGAATAAATAAATCAATAGAAAATTAAAATAAAGGATTAAGAGATTATGTTTCTGTACTTTTATTTTTATGTTTGTTTTTGATCATTGTTTTAAACATGTGTGCATTTTTCTGAAGTCAAAGGTTTGCAACTTTGTTTTGAGACTGACAGGTAGAAATTGTTTTCAAGTCAAATAACAACAGCTCAGCTCATAGCGTAGCCAAGGGGGTCCTCGGGTCCGAGCCCCCCCCCCGTTGAGGGTAGATTTAGTATGAATTTAAAGCGATATATATGTACATATGGGGCTCTCACTAATGCACCAAACCCATGCCCTTCCCCCTCCCCTTAAAAAATTTCTGGCTACGCCACTGGCTCAGCTGCTTGTCAGCAATAAAAAGATGTTGGTTGAAATTGGTGAGGTTTTTTTCTTTCTTTTAATGGAAGAGGGGGAATTCCAAATGACTTCAATTTGGGCGGTCGAAAGTGTAACTGTAAATACTTTACTGGAAACGTGCCGTATATAATTTAAATTTGCTAATTTGCTTGTTAAAAGTGATCAATGAACTTCGTACCGTACTTTGTTGTACTGTACTTCGCCAAATTTGCAACTTTGCTTATTAAAAGAAAGTAGCCTGGGAAAATTGTCTTGAGAGATATTTAAGTTCACGCATTTCGAACTAACACACACACACACAAAACACTACTCGTTTAACTGAACAGGATGAGAAAATATTTGATGGACCCATACCCTCTTCCCGCAAAATTATTGGCTGCGCTTAACAGAGCTGAGTTCGGGCTCAATTTAAAGAGCCCGAGCCCGAAGAATGTCAGCCCGAGCCCGCCCGAGGCCGAATTTTATATTGCAAGATAGAGCCCGGTTCCGATCAAGGCAAAACTATGATTAACCTGTTTAGTTATTAAAAAATACTCTTCCAGACTTTTACTCTCTCCTCTCCGTGCAATTAACCGATATCTTTCTCAATTGCGCAGTGGGAAAGAGATGTCTATCTATTTCTATAGTTTGTTTGACCATGCATTTCTTCCTGAAATGTTTCAGGGGGTCAGGCATCAGGAAAAATCGGGGTGCATGGCAATCTATGCCGTACGTTGCTCAATAGAATTAGTAGGGTGCTGCCCCGTTGAGGTAGAAAGAAAAATTTAGTCAGCTTGTTATTTATTATCTATAGTTCTTAAAGAAACTTTTCCTTCGCAGAAATTCAGTAATTCATGGCCTATTGCATTTGTTACCCAAGCCTGGAATGAATAGCCCTGCCGAGTTTCCACTCCCTATTAACTATCTATAGTTCTTAAAGAAACTTTTCCTTTGCAGAAATTCAGTAATTCGTGGCCTATGGTATTTGTTACCCAAGACCGACATGAATAGCCCTGCCGAGTTCCCACTTCCCATCTACTATCTATAGTTCTTACAGACTCTTTTCCTTCGCAGAAATTCAGTAATTCATGGCCTATGGTATTTGTTACCCAACCCAGCAAGGAATAGCCCTGCCGAGTTCCCACTCCTCATCTAGAACCAGTTGCCGAAGAATTCTTTTTAACAACTAGAAAGTCTAGAAATGTCTCGTGTGCTAAATCATACAAAATGACATTAAAAGAAAAAGAAAGATAATTCTTTAACTCTCTCAGAGCACGATCTCGCCCGAGCCCGGTTCTGTCCCGGGCTTGACTTCGGGCTCGGGCTCGGCCCGTCTCAGCATTGGTGCCTAACTAGAGAAAAAAAATGGCGAAGTTCAGTACAACCCGATTTTAGCGAGTCTGTATTTACCGAGATCTCGGATTTTACGACCAAAACTTGCGCTTTTTGTTTGGTGTAATTTTAGTCCAAAGCTGATGTGATCGTTTTTAACAAACAAAATTTAATACAGTCCCGGATTTAACGAGGGAGAGAAAAGCTAAGATGATCACTTTTAACAAGCAAAGTTGCAAAAATTAACGAAATTCCATTTTAACGAGTGAGAAGACATTTACTGTGCACTGTCCTGTAATGGAGGAATAGAAATAGTGGCACACAGGAGGAAATTGCAAAACCGCACGGAAATCCTTGTGGAAGCATGTTGATAGAAAAGAAAAATGCTCAACAACTGAGTTGTGGAAGAGACTCGTTTTGCCACGCACTCCAAGGGGCTATGCCTTGGAAGTACAGGTTGGCAGAGTTAAAAACAGGCCACCAACTCATAGGCAAAATGACCAGTGAAGAACACTCGGCCACCATCGAGTGCCACAGCCAGTGGTTGTTCTGAAAATCCCCAACCAACGGTCAGATCACATGTGGAGGATTTTAGGAAGGGAGTACCTGACTCCAGGTCTTAAACAACCCTTAGAAAGGAAGCTAGGAGATTTGCGCTAGAGTGCCCGACAGGAAAGTGACACGGAAGCGAGGTAGAAAGGGGGAGGAGGACGCCCTTAATTATTGCCGGGGGGCTAGTACCCGGGCTCCGACGGGTAAACGTACCCATCCGACGCACATTTAGTGGTTCGAGCGTTCGTACCACCCTGGGATCAAACCCGAGGTTCCTCCGTGACAGTCACGAACGTTGGCCACTAGGCCACGCGCGGCCCTCCAACCCACGAGAGACCGCTCCCATTCTAAATAAGGTGAGGTCAGCAGTGATTCGCTGACGTCAACTTCTGGGACAGTCACTCAAGACGTAAAAGCCACGCCCAAAGAAGTGATTTTTTGCGCCATCTATCGCAGAAGGTGAGCCCTAACACTTCAAAGACAGCCTTAAAGTAACCGACTACGGCGATTACGAGTTATTTAATGCTGTAAGTGTTATTCGGCGAAAAAATTACGGGAACATAAATATGAAACAAAACGAACAACATTATATTCTTTTTAACGTATGTTTTCACATGATGTCTGCTGAAGTATTCGCTGCTACTATGTATTCATGTATGTACTTATTTTATTTTAATTTGCAGCATCTGTATATTAATTTGATAAGGTTTTTTAGGGTGAGTCCTATTTTGAGAGAACGGCTGAATGTAAAGATATGGTTGAGATATCAAAATAAAGGTCTTACCATGTAGATGTGCCAGTCGAAGAGAAAAATGAGATTGGGGCAACCGTTCGGGCGTTATGGAACGGCAAAGTTCCTATGCAAAGTCTATGGGAGAAGCGTGCGGTTGACATTCGATCGCCTGCTGTTGACTCACGCGCTGTTGAAGGCGGTGCATGGGGGGGGGACTGAGATAGTCTAAAGTCCGAAGTCTTTTCTGAGCAAACCGTTGCGCAAAGCAACGCTAGCAGGCATTGGTATCGAAGTTCTCATCGGAACAGCGAACACTCCCGAAGACCTGATTGCGTTATGCCGTTGGACTGCGTGATTTATATATACAATTTAATATTCATTCAATCCAGTTTATTCACATAGCTAAGACGTTTCCTATTATGTAAAGATGTAAATAAACATTCCGTTGACCATTATTAGTGAAAATATTACGGGCGACTGCTTATAGATCATTGAGTTGCTCACGGTGATAGTTAAACCTTCAGTAAGAAAAATAAAATCACGAACCTGGAATATATATAGTCTTTACTGAAGTGGTTGAATAAATTTGTCAATCAAATACAGTTTACATTTGTTGTTTCATATGAGTTTATTCTTTAAAAAAAAAATAACCGTCGGTTCCGGCCGGTGAAGTACTCTTCGCAACGTGAATCTCATTCCAACAACATTTACAAACACTGTTGTGACTGAAGATAAGAGTGAAAGAGTGCGCTATCCAGTTGAATTTTCGCACACGATCAAGATGAGTGGACTTCCAAAGAGTGCAGTCGTGATGCTGATCACGAACCTGACCGCCCCGGTGGCGCAGTGGTCTAAGCGCTATCTTATGATGGTTCGTTCGTGTAGGCTCCGAGTTCGAATCCCGGTGAGGCATGGATGTTGTGTTTGTCTTACGGCACTGGCTCTCTTACTTCCCTGGAACCAGTGGCCCTAAATTAGGGACGGGCGACTGCTTATAGCCCATTGAGTTGCTCACGGTGGTCATTAAACCTTCAGTCAAAAAAAAAAAAAAAAATGACGAACTTGGACTAGTGTCTTTACTGAAGTGGTTGAATGAATTTTTCAATCAAATAAAGTTCGCATCATTTGTTGTTTCATATGAGTTTATTCTTTCCAAAAAAAAAAAAAAAAAAAAAAAAACTAACCATCTATTCGACGGGTTTCGTCTAGTTGTATTTAATTTATCAAATCTGTCAAGTATATGCAATTTTTATGGAACTAAAATGTATAAGCCAAGCATATATGCATTTTTTTAAATAGTGGGATTTTTCACCTCAAAACGGATTTAGCGAGGATTTCTGTAGGTCCTGAGCTTCTGCATATAAGTGGATCTTACTGTAATTAAATTTAACGTTATCCTTCTCGGAATTGGTGCCAAAAGTTCAAGTGATAACAGCAAAATTACTTATGACTGATTCTCATTATACAGCACAGCCTGAATTTAGATCTTTGGCGATACTCTGAATTACAAGATATAGGCGCAACCAGGATAACGCTAAACTGCCCTCCAAAGCCCAGAATTTTTTTTTTTTTTTTTTTAAAGTTCGCATTAGCAGTGCTATTTTCTTATCTTCTATGTCTGTATCTTAATTTGAACGAATTCTCCTCTCCATTGAGAGCTCCTCAGACAAAACTATGAACGTTTGCTCTCCCACACTGTCAGGCTTTTTACACTGGCGGAAAGTGAAAAAAGAACACCAAGAAGGAGACGTCTGATACCAACGAAATTTATAAAGCATAATAACGGAATACAGAGGATAACGTGATCAAAACATTATTGCAAAATACAGCTATATTTGCGGGTAAACTGAAAAATAACATTTCCATGTAACATGGTTAGTACGAGGTTGAACCGCCACGAACTGCGTCACACTGTGCAATTCTGGCATGGAGTCTGTCGTACAGATGTTGGATGTAAGTTTGGGGTATTGAGTTCCAAGCATCCTCAACATGGACGCGTAAATCGGGGATGGTCGTGGCTGGCCGTGGAGACCGGATAAGTCGTTGTCTCATAAAATCCCACACGTGCTCAATGGGGGACAAATCCGGTGAACGTGCAGGCCATGGAAGTTGTCTCACACCCTGAAGTGCATGTTGCGTTGCACGTGCCGTGTGTGGACGAGCGTTATCTTGCTGGAAAACACTACGATGGACCGACCTTACAAATGGCACAACAACGGGCTGAATGATGTTGTTGATGTAGGAGGTGCTGTTTAACGTACCCGGTACAAACACTAGTTGTGTACGGGAGTGATAGCTGATCGCTCCTCACACCAGGAGACCAGGTGTAGGCCCTGTGCGTCGCTGGCGGATGCAAGAAGGGTGGAGAAGCTCCCCTGTGCTTCTGCGAACACGCATACGGGCATCGGAGGCTCCCAAGCAGAATCTACTTTCATCACTGAACACGACAGATCGCCTTTCCGTTCTCCAGTGCAGACGTTGGCGACACCACTGCAGCCGTTCCTGACGGTGGGCTAGAGTTAGAAGTACACATGCCAGAGGCACACGTGCACGTAGTCCTGCATCCAGTAGACGGTTGCGGATTGTTCGCACAGTCACCTCAGGTGCAACGGCAGCTCGGATTTGTGTCGCAGTGGATGTTCTGCTTGACAACGCCGCTCTTCTTATGCGTCGATCGGTCCGCTCATCAGTCCGTATGTGATTTCCGGCTCCACGTCTTCTCGTGTGGGAATGTTCCTCGGACCATCTACGCCACCATCGTACTACAACTGATACTTCCCGTCCAATTCGCTCCGCAATACGACGATACGACCACCTGGCCTCACGGAGGCCGACTAGACGACCTCGCTCAAAGTCCGATAACTACTGAAATCGTACACGTCTTCCATGTCCAGGCATTGCAGCTTCTTCAGGGTCTTCGCACGTGTCCATACGCCGACGACTGATTACATTCACTCTGCCGTACTCCTTAAATACCACCGACGATAATTTGTATATTATGCCGTGCTGTGGCGTAAGCGTTCACCGGTTAGTCTCGAAATTATTATCACACCTACGTAAACTCGACCCCATTAACATATGTAAATTTCATGATCATCCGCCAATTCCTTCTTGGTGTTCTTTTTTCACTTTCCGCCAGTGTATTTGTAACCTGACTCTAGTGCAGCGTTTCTCAAAGGGTGTGTTGTAAAATTGCGTGGCTGTGTCGCGATAAAAAAACAACAACAGAAAGTTAACACACCGGACAAAACATTAGTCACCCCTGTCAGAACTTACCCAAGAACGGGTGACGGCGCCTCTTACCTTGATAACAACATGAATCCGGTGTGGAAGAGACTCCATGAGGTTGTGGATGTATTGATCATCGATTGGTAGCTAATTAATACAGACACTTGACGTGGGCTAGGAACATCAAACAGAGGTCATAGCTCTTTCCACGTTTATAAGTGAGTCACGGAAGAATTATCATTGGCCGCCACCGGGAATCGAACCCAGGGTCTTCCAGTTACGCATCTTTAGTGAATCCCCAGCATTGTGCGGGGCTCCAAGAAGCAACCTGCCAAATTGGCTTGGCATTTGGCGTGCTTGAGTCTGGAGGAATTCGGGGCCGCTATGATGCAGTGGAAGCATATCCGGCGCGTAACTGGAAGACCCTGGGTTCGATTCCCGGTGGTGACTAATGATCATTTTTCCGTGACTCACTTATAAAGGTGGAAAGAGCGACGCCTTCTGTTTAATGATCGATTTGTAGCGCCACTCCTGCGTCAGTTGGTTCCGAAGTTCCGCCAGAGTACGTGGGTGTCTATTCCGGCGTTTCACCTTCTGTTCCAAATGATCCCACAGATTTTCAATAGGATTTAAATCTGGGGATTTGGTGGGCCAGTCGATGTCAGACAGTGTTCCTGATTGTTCGTCGTGCCACTCAGACACAGTTTTAGCCGTGGGCACACGGCAGTTGTCGTCTTTGAAAACAGGAGTGGCAATGTGATGCTGCTCTTGGAAATGTAGGGCAAAGAGCAACACTTTTTATTCAGAATGTGGAGGTACGCATGCTGGTTCAAATTCTTCGTCACTGCAACGAGAAGGCCCAATTTCGTGGTACGAAAAACATCCCCAAAACATCACAGAACCCTCTCCAGCTTGAACAACACCTTCGACACAATCAGGATTAAAGGCTTCATTGGGCCTGCAATGCACTCCTTGCCTCCCATCATTGGAATACAAACAAAAACGAGACTCACAAGACCAAATTACTCGTTTCCAATCCTTCACAGTAAAGTTTTTGTGTCTCTGAGCCTATTGGCAACGAGCGACTTTGTGATTTGTTGTTAAAAGATACCTCTTCCGTGGCACTCTGCTCCAGATGTCCATCGCACGCAGTTCTCGTCGCAATGTCCTTTCGGAAATTGGTTGGAGAGGACTTTGTGACGTGCCTGTCCCGCAGGATACCCACGATATAAAGGCAGATAGCAGCGGCAACGAACGCCTGCGTAGCTCAGTTGGTAGAGCGATTTGTTCCGGAATAAGTGGACTCGGGTTCGATCCCCGGCGTGGACCAAAAATGACGGAGAAATTTACTTCGTTATAATGGCGCCCGAACTTCCCGAATGACCTGGCCGTTCAAGATCTCGCAATGGTGTGATGTTCTTTCCACACCACGAGATAGGACAAATAAGAGAATCCCTTCTCCAGCGCTTCGAAAAATAAAAGTGTGTGATGTTGCATTCCACACACTAGATTGACTGGGAGCTCTCAAGTGCACGTTCTACAGCGGATGGCTGCCTGCAACGATTCATGGTCACGGCTGACCAGTGGGCCATGCCCCCGGCCCTCTTTTTTGGTGGGGAGGGGATGTGACGTGCCTGTCCCGCAGGACGCACACGATATAAAGGCAGATAGCAACGACAACGAACGTCTGCGTAGCTCAGTTGGCAGAGCGACTTGTTCCGGAATAAGTGGACTCGGGTTCGATTCCCTGCGTGGACCAAAAAGGACGGAGAAATTTACTTCGTTATAACTTTCATTGACCGTTTGGAGTAATTGCGGCTTGGTTTGAAACCAATTTGAAGTTACTAGGCGTGAAACATGGCGGCGGTCCTTGTTGGTGAGAATCGTTTTTCGGCCACAGTTACGTCGCCGATTTTTAGTTGACTGCGAACTACACCACTGTTTGTAGACCCGCTGGACAGTACACTTCGACACACCAACGAATTGGGAGACTTCATTCACTTTGTGTTGTGGGAACGGCCAAACACACTGGCTCCTTTTTTCCCACTCAGCTCAGTAACGTCTGTCTTACAACCCATATTGCAGACTAAATTCAACACACAGGTTGCTCTTCACCACTGCACGAGACAGAAATGATCCTGTAGAACTCGTCAGTGCTACTTATCTCCCAACAATGCTATCACGGCGTCTTTTGTGCAACCGGTTACTTCCTACTGACATTTTTGTTAAGGTTGACTAATTTTTTGTCCGGTGTACTTATTTTTATTAAAAGGTGAAACTAAAAGGAAATGTAAAATAAGTATTAAATATTTTCAACAATGTTATTTATAAATACAAGAAGAATTAGTAAATTGTAAATATACTAACTGAAATGGCTAAAATTAATGCATCAATAATTACATTTTTATAATTCAGTGAGAAATATGGGCTTGTTGTTTTTTGCACAGTTATTTAGTACGGGCTCTAATCGCAGAAAACACACCCGCAATTCTTGATCAAGAGGAAGAAGTCGCTCCCGTTTCTTATTTTTATTGTTGGTCAATGCGGAAAATCCCCGCATGCACAAGTAGGTTGTCGAAAACTGTAGTAATATAGATAGGGCATCTTATTATAACACTGAGAACCCTGTTCTTGCCAAATTGCAGAATTGAAGTAGTGTTATTTCCCTAAACTTGAGTTGAAAAGTTCGATCAGCCTGAAGTTCTGCCAAGTCTTCTGCCTCTCTCAATGATAGGTGTTTTGTGTCTGCCGTAGTAACGGCAAAGGGATTGCGGACCCAATCCTATTCATTCACACTGAGGGAAGGACAGCAGTGCTGAAGTTTATCCTCCAAAACCGAAAGATGCTCTAAAATCAAACAGCAAGTCATGTCCGGAAAGATAGATGTTCTAAAATCAAGCAGGAAGTAATTTGCCACCTACTGTGCGGATGTGCCGTAATATCCCATACGGCGAAACAATGTGTCGCGAGCTAAGAAAGTTTGAGAAACACTGCCCTAGAGCCTAAATGACACTATGACTTATTGAGATGGGTCGGAAATCACGTTACTGTTACTTCGTTACCGTTACTGAAAATTTTTCATTGTTACGACCAGTGACAAAAGCAACACTTTCAAAATCGTCACCGTTAACCGTGTCCGAGCAATGCTTATGATCCAAAACAACTATTACGTCATAGTTTCGGTTACCATGTCCGCATATCTGAACAATTTGTCTCTTTTTTTTGTTGAAACATCACAGAGGTATAGCTAGTGATATGAGCTTTCTTTCAGTCTCCCCTTTTTTCCATGCTTAAGAAAGTTTTTGTTTTTGGATTTCCCCTGCGTTTGCTACTAAACAAAGAAGTCAAAGCGAGCTGAGCCGCCCCGGTGGCTCAGTGGTCTAAGCGATGGCTTCTGATCATTCGTCCGAGAAGGGTTCCGGTTCCCATCCCAGTGAGGCACGGATATTGTGTTTGTCTTACGGCGCTGGCTCTCTCTTTTCCCTGGAACCAGTGGCCCTAAATTAGGGACGAGTGATGACTTATAGCCCACTGAGTTGCTCACGGTGGTCGTTAAACTTCCAATAAAAAAAACATGAAAAAAAAACCGAGCTGATTTTTACCGTGATTTTGTCGCTGCTACAAGTGAGATGGTGACTCACCATTCCGCCACTGATCTGTCACCTCTGTCGTAAACCCAAAGTTTTTTACTTTTACACGTAAGACGGTGACTCGCAGTTCTGTCTTCTTTACAGTTCCGTCACCACTGTCGTACGCGGTAATTTGTCACTATTACAAGTAGGACAGCGACACGCAGTTCTGGCTTCTTAGCAGCTTCGTCACCGCTGTCGTTAACGGTGATTTTGTCACTGTTACCAGGAAGACAGTGACTCGCAATTCCGGGTTTTTTTACAGCTCACCCCAGAGGCGTAACTAGTGTGGGGCAAGCGGGGCGACTGCCCCGGGCGCAGCTCAAGAGAGGGCGCAAAAATCATTGCTTACAATCTGGTTAAAACTGGAATCACAGTTCTGGCTTCTTAGCAGCTCCGTCACCGCTGTCGTAAACGGTGAGTTTGTTGGTTGGTTGGTTGGTGGTTGGATTTTATTGGCGCAAGGGCCAGGTTTGGCCAAAGAGCGCCAGACAAAGAACTATCAGCCACAGATTTTTAAAAACGTGGAAAATGATTAAGAGCAGACAGGCTTGGTAAAAGTTGAAAAAGAGTATGATGAAGACAGGTAGTTAACTGTGAAGACAAGGTAGTTAATTAGGTTTATATAAAAATTTATTAATTTACTATTATAATTATAATTTTTTTTTTTTAAACACAACTACACAAAGGATGAGTCACTCTCCTCCCCCCACACTCCTCTGCAATGCTGGCAGAGGGCGGGGACGAACTGTCACTCTCTTCCCCCCCATGTTCCTCTGCAATGTTGTTTGAGGCTGGGGACGAACTGTCACTCTCCTCCCCCTATGTTCCTCTATAATGTTGGTTGAGGGTGGGGACCTCGCTGAGGCCGAGACAGTTGGATGGACACTGCACACCTTTGCGGATTGAGGGCCGGGTCTTCCGCACGTGCAGGCTTTCGGCTGGAAACTGGAAGAGACGGTCGGCAGCAAAAGAGAAGGCCCAGAATCAGGTATTCGAAAAATCTCGAGCTCGGGGAAAAACACCTGTGTCGCTTGGTCAGCTGTAGATCGCTTGGCAAGGGCGGCGAGAGCTACAGGGCGCGGAACAAAGGGCTGCACGGGTTGTGGCAGAGACTGAACTACTGCGGCAAAAGTACGCTGTCGGGTGGTGGGTATACCCAACTTGGCCTTGGCAGCAGGGTACGAGAGGCCCTCCAGGGTCTTGAGGCGCTGGATCGCCATCTCGTCCTTCCATTTCATACAGTTGCGGGAGTAAGCTGCATGGGCCTCACCGCAGTTAACACAGCAGGCCGCAGAAGTGCAACCTTCCCCGTCATGTTCACTGGAGCCACAATTTGCGCAACGAGCGGAACTCTTACAGAAACGTTGTGAATGCCCGTACCTCTGGCACCTGAAACAGCGCAGAGGACTGGGAATGTACGGGCGAACTCCACAGACCAAGTAGCCAGCCTTGATTTCGGTCGGAACTTTCGGGGAGTTAAAAGTCAAGATGACATTTTTTGACTTAATCATGGAACCATCACGCCGGAACATCATACGACGTGCAGCAATAACACCTTGATCAGCAAGTTCAGTCACGAATTCGTCTTCACTGCATGGCAAGAGATCAAACTCCGAAATAACACCCCGAGAGGTGTTAAGAAACGGGTGAGGTGTCACTTTTACAGGAATGCCTTGAAGACTAGTGAGGTTCAGAAAAGTGTTACTCTGAGAAACACTGCAAGTTTAGACAAGCAGGTCCCCAGAGCGAAGCTTTCTCACAGACTTCAAGGGGCCAACCGCAGCGTCCAAAGCTTTAGAAATGAAAAAGGGAGATCTGGTGGACAGTCTCTCATGCGGATCGATGGATTCTACAAGCAAGTGAGTAGCATGCGTAGTCACAGCAATCGAGGGGAGACGACGCTTCGGAGCGACTGGTACAGCTGCCGAAGAAGAGGTTCCACATTCTTGGTCCAGGTCAAGGTCTAAAGACCGTTTAAGGGTATGAGACTTGGTAGGTTGAGAAGACGAAGGACAGTCGTTGTCAACTATCATTTTGTCAGGTGACTTAAATTTGGAGTTTTTGTTCTTTTTACCCATGGAAAAAAAGGAGGAAGATTCGTCTGCAGACTACTCCACCCACCACCGAGCCCTACAAGGGAGAACTGGAGGTCTGCAAGCCAAGAAAATGACGCTGGACACAGTTCTGGAGCTTATACGTTGCAGATATAGTCCGTTGGCTGTGATCACACGCACTCGGCGGACACTTCGGCCTCCGGGTACCGTTATGCCAACGCCTTTGGCATGATCCCACAGCCCCCGGGCTCACCCTGCCGTGCTATACGACAAAAAAGCCGCTAAAGCCGTGTACACAACTTGGTACAAGACTTCTGACTAGAGGTGGGTTAGTCTCTAGCCTCCCGTTTACAGCGAAGCCGGGGTCGAAGAGGAGTGTTGGTACACAGGAGGCACTTATCCGGTCTCCTGCGACCTCAGCCACCAGACATCCCATTTCCGCCTCACGGGTCTCCGCACGCGGCAAACATGCAGGTAGGTCTAGCACCCAAACCAGCTAAAAGGAAAAAAAGAAATCCAAAGAAGACAAATCCTGGCAGGGATCCTAAACGGAATCTCAGCAACCTACGAACTGAGCGGTTAATATAAATCAGTTAGTGGTGGAGGGTAACAAAACCACAAGACCGGGGTGTTAGTACATAACGTGGTAGCGATTAGGTAGAGAAAACAACACGGGCAACTAGCCAGTGGAGAAAATAAATACAAACAAAAAAAGCGAGACACAAGACCAGCTCGGGATCGTGGGGCCGCGACACCCCAACAGCTGGATGAACAGCCGTCCCTGCAAACACCAACAGCACCAAAATAAGAAAAAAACAAGCTGTGGCATGACATCAGATGTTGACCAGTCACAAGGTCAGCTCGGGCCGTGGGGGCGCCGCTCCCCAAATAACTGGCAAACCAGTTATCCCCGTGCGGGGCGGTGAGTTTGTCACTGTTACCAGTAAGACAGTGACTCGCAATTCCGGGTTTTTTACAGCTTCGTCACCCAGAGGCGTAACTAGGATGGGGCAAGCAGGGCGGCTGCCCCGGGCACAGCTCAAGAGAGGGCGCAAAAATCATTGCTTACAAACTGATTAAAACTGGAATCTAAATTTTTGCACCAGTTTCTGGTGAAATTTTTTCTTACCGTTCTTTATCAATTGTTCATTTACAGAATTTGCTCATTTGTTTCGCCAGTTTTCGTAGCCTTGATGGCTTAAAATTCACATTTCTTCCTCAAAATGCGCAGGCTGACATTCAGAAATGAAGGCTTGGTTGTACATACGTTGTAAGATAAGGATGGATGTAGTTCATGCTGTTGAAGATTCTCAGGGTGGCTTTTCGACCATCATTGAGACCACGAGGCACTACTGCCAGATGCATTTAGTCTGTTTGATGTGGTACCGTAAGTACGAAATGCGAAGCAGTTGGGAAAAACTGTACAAACAGTCATAGTTTGATTGTACTTCCCACATAGAGATAACAAGTAGCATTAGAGAGTGACATTAATTTTGTTTTGTATATTATCATCACCATCGTCAACCATTATCCATTCACTGATGAATGGAAGCTTCCCAGAGCCTCTTCCACAAATTTCTGCCTTGACCCAGTCTCCTCTACGTCACTCCGGCATGATTTCGAATTTCATCCGCTCATTTCTCACGTGGTCTTTCTTCTTCTGGGTGCTTTCTTCTCCCTTGGGGTCCATTCAAGTACGTATTTCAGTTGTCCAACTGTGATCAATAATTCTAGCAATATTTTAGGGTTTTTGTCTGGTTCATGACGTCATCGACATTTTTCCTGACTTGTGTATATACATATATGAGATAGAAAGACAGATATGGGCGCAATATTTTGTGGTTTGCCCTGGGCGCAATATTTTGTGGTTTGCCCTGGGCGCAATATTTTGTGGTTTGCCCTGGGCGCAGAGATGCCCAGTTACGCCTCTACGTCAAACCTGTCGCAAACAGTTATTTTGTCTCTGTTAAAAGTAAGACGGCAACTCGCAGTTCCGGTTTCTTTACAGCTGCGTCACAGCTGTCGTAAACGGTGAATTTGTCACCGTTAAATGTCGTCGTTACTTCCGTGGAATTGTCATAGGGAAATCATTGGTCAGTCCACTTCTGCCTACGTATCCCCATGAGACAAAAATTGGGATAAACTTGTCTTTCTGAAGTCGCGTAACTACGGTCTAGGCTGGTGTGACCCCCTAATCCTAGCTGTTAACCTCTTAGGGTATATAACCCCCCTATTCCTTGCTGTTCTAATCTACTACGGTCTAACTCCCTAAGATGAGGTAAAACGAAGGAATTTTAAGATATTCTGTTATAGGCCGCTCGGTACTGAAATTCATTCAGCAAACTGAATGTTTGTTGTCAAGCTTACAGTCCATGACCATCGTACCTCCGTTTTCTGAAAGTAATTGAGTATTCAGCGAAACATACCAGCAGGACAATAAAAAGAAAACGCAGTAGCTGTTGGTGATTTAAACAGGATATACCCCGCACAGAAGAGACATATTTCTTCACTGTGTTTATGGTTTTATATTATAGCTCTATTTATGATTAAGTGTGTTTACATAATTTTTATCTGATTATTCTTAATGGAATTTGTTATTTCATGTATCTATTATAAATTACTTTCTTAATTTCTGTGCCTTAATTCACTCAGTAGTGATACTTATTTTTATGATTTCACATAAATATCTAGTGATACTAATTGGTGCAAAGTAATATCCTTGCCGCTGCGGTGGCACAGTGGTCTATGATCATTCGTCCGAGTTAGTTGCGGGTTCGAATCCCGTGAGGTATGGATGTTGTGTTTCTCTTACTGCGCTGGCTCCCTCCCTTCTCTGGAACCATTGGCTCTAAATTAGGGACGGGCGACTGCTTATAGACCACTGAGTTGCTCACGGTGGTCGTTAAACCTTCAATAAAAAAAATAGTGATAATTTCCTTTCCCCAAAGATATAAATAATGAATGGATATTGCATGCAAATATTGGCATGCTCTCCATATACACTGAAGTGCCAGAAAAACTGGCACACCAGTCAAATACTTAGTAGGTCCCCCACGGGAGCGCAGGACTTCAGAAATACGACAGGGCATGGACTCAACTATCTTCTGGAAATATGCTGTAGGCAATGAACACCATACTTCCCGCAGAGGATTCCCCAATTCGGGTGTATTCCGAGGTCTCGGATTCCTGTGTTCGATAGCGCGTTGCAGGACATCCCAAATGTGTTCTATCACGTTCAGATCTGGTGACTTGGGTGGAAATGGCAACAGCCCAAACTCTGATGAATGCTCCTCTAACCATAATGGGGCGTCCCGACATTTGTGTGGTGGTGCATTGTCCTGTTGGAACAGGCCCAACCCATCAGCATGAATGCAGGACATGAACGGGTGTATCTCCTCAGAAAGGATGCGCACATAGCGTTGGTCGGTCACAGACGTTTGTTGATGTACCAGGGGTTCCAGTGAAGTCCAGCTAAGTACACCCCGTACCATTACGAACCCCCACCGGCCGGTACAGTTCCCTGTTGACAGGCGGGATACATGGCTTCATGGGGTTTGCACCACACACGAATCCTTCCATCTGCCCGATACAGTTGGAAACGCGACTCGTCAGACCAGGCTACTTGTTTCCAGTCATCAAGCGTCCAGTGGCGGTGTTGCCGTGCCCAAGCGAGGCGCATAGCTCTGTGTCGTGCACCCATCAAGGGGACTCGAGTTAAGCGTCGGCTACCAATGCCCATATCGTGCAGGATACGTTGCACAGTCCGGACGCTGATGCTTGTTGAGGCTCCAGCATTGAATTCCGATCATACCTACGAGAGTGTTGCGCGCCTATCACGTGAAACGAATCTTGACAGCCGACGATGGTCAATTTCACCCAATGTCTTTTTACGGCCACACTGGTGTCGTAGGTTGGAGGTTTTGCCGGAATTCTTGTAGTCACGGTACACCCTTGCAATGGTCGTCCGTGAAAATCCGAACTTCTTTTCTACCTCCGAAATACTATGGCCCATCTCACGAGCGCTAACTATGACACCGCTTTGGAAATAGCTTAAATCGTTATTACTTGTCATTCTCATGCCAAAAACAGCTCTGACAGCTGGCAAGGATGTGTATCGCTTTATATACACACTGGCGGATTCAACCGAGTACGCGCATAGGTGACGTTGCTATGTATTTTGCTAAAGCTCGTCTATACCAGTTTTTCTGGCACTTCAGTGTAGATTTCATCTGGATATCACACCCCTTCAAAAAAAAAAAAAAAAAAAAAAAGAAATCCTAGTTGCCAGCCTGTTACAAGCTAAGGGATTTTAAGAAAAAGAATGAATCAGTGAGAGAGAGAGACTTGCACGGGAAAGTGCGCTGTTTATCTTGAAATCTGCTCTGCGTCCTTGCGTCCAGTTCTTGCTCCTAAGTTCTGCATTGAAAAGCAGTAGCAGATTGTTTTTCTGGAACACAGAATGCAACGATCTTCATCAGGCAATGCATTTCCCAGATAAAGGGGATTTCCCTGATTCAAGAGCAAGTTTGGTCTTTCACTCACTATCTACTTCACTTTTTTAATTACACGATGCCATGTATAAGCCACGCTGGAGTTCGTTTGTTTTTTGATCTTTGTACACACTTAGGATTCCTGACCTTTGGGATATAAGATAATTATCATCCTTTTGCCACCCTGTCGTCACGATAAAAAATATCTTCAGTTCAATCTCAAAACAAAGCGAAAAGAGAATATTTTTTAGGTTCATGAACCGTATTGTTACAATTTACCAGTCCGTAACCAGTGACAGACACGGTTGAAAAAGCTGTTGCGACTGAAATTTTTTCTTGTCATATAACTCGAATCGTAATAAAATGCATAACTATAATAAACGGTTGAATTATTAATGGGCAGCGTATAAGATGTGTCACCAACAACAAAATTTTCGTAATATTCTCATTAGTTTTTAATTTTTTTAAATTTACTCGTATACGAATCTAACGATGACGTTCCTCATTATTGTGTAAACATGTGCTTACCCGTCATTGATGGGCTTGCATTGAGGAGTACTGAGACATTCTTTCAGTGACTCGAAATGATATCGTGTCTAGATAACTACACAATGGTTTAAAAATGTGTTTTATTTTGCCAGATTGGTTTTAGCAATTTTTGTTTATATCATTATATAATCTATACTAATATACACTGGCGGAAAGTGAAAAAAGAACACCACGAAGGAATTGGCGGACGATCATGAAATTTACATATGTTAATGGGGTCGAGTTTACGTACGTGTGATGTTAATTTCGGGACCAACCGGTGAGCGCTCACGCCACAGCACGGCATGATATGCAAATTATCGTCGGTGGTATTTAAGGCGTACGGCAAAGTGAATGTAATCAGTCGTCGGCTTACGGACACGTGCGAAGACCCTGAAGAAGCTGCAATGCCTGGACAGGGAAGACGTGTACGATTTCAGCAGTTATCGGACTTTGAGCGAGGTCATCTAGTCGGACTCCGGGAGGCCGGGTGGTCGTATCGTCGTATTGCGGAGCGAATTGGACGAGAAGTATCGGTGGTGGTACGATGGTGGCGTAGATGGTCCGAGGAACATTCCCACACGAGAAGATGTGGAACCGGGAGTCACAGACGGACTGATGAGCGGACCGATCGACGCATAAGAAGAGCGACGTTGTCAAGCAGAACATCCACTGCGACGCAAATCCGAGCTGCCGTTGCACCTGAGGTGACTGTGCGAACAATCCGCAACCGTCTACTGGATGCGGACTACGTGCACGTGTGCCTCTGGCATGTGTACCTCTGACTCCAGCTCACCGTCAGGAACGGCTGCAGTGGTGTCGCCAACGTCTGCACTGGAGAACGCAATGGCGATCTGTCGTGTTCAGCGATGAAGCAGATTCTGCTTGGGAGCCTCCGATGGCCGTATGCGTGTTCTCAGACTCACAGGGGAGCGTCTCCAACCTTCTTGCATCCGCCAGCGACACACAGAACCTTCACCTGGTCTTCTGGTGTGGGGTGCAATCAGCTATCACCCCCGTACACAACTAGTGTATATACCGGGTACGTTAAACAGCACCTTCTACATCAACAACATCATTCAGCCCGTTGTTGTGCCATTCGTAAGGTCGGTCCATCGTGGTGTTTTCCAGCAAGCTAACGCACGCCCACACACGGCACGTGCAACGCAACATGACTTCAGGGTGTGAGACAACTTCCATGGCCTGCACGTGCACCGGATTTGTTCCCCATTGAGCACGTATGGGATTTCATGGGACAACGACTTATCCGGTCCCGACGGCCAACCACGACCATCCCCGATTTACGCGTCCAGATTGAGGATGCTTGGAACTCAATACCCCTAACTTACATCCAACATCTGTACGACAGACTCCATGCCAGAATTGCACAGTGTGACGCAGTTCATGGCGCTTCAATCTCGTACTAACCATGTTACATGGAAATGTTATTTTTCAGTTTACCAGGAAATACAACTGTATTTTGCCATAATGTTTTGATCACGTTATCTTCTGTATTCCGTTATTATGCTGTATAAATTTCGTTGGTATCAGACGTCTCCTTCTTGGTGTTCTTTTTTCACTCCCCGCCAGTGTTTAAAGAGAGAAACTTTGTGCATGTGAGGTAATCTCGAAAACTACTGAGCCGATTTGGATAATTCTTTAACCGTAGAGAAACTTATTTCTTTCCGGTGGACATAGGCTATTTCGTTTATTTATTATTATTTTTTATTATTTCTCACTATTTTTGGCTGTACTACCGAATCAGATCGCTTTGAAGTAGTTCCCGATTTAACGCGTATCGTTCCGCTTTGTTTACATACAACCTGATCACGAAGAAACTAGTTCATGATAATACACGGAATTTTTTTTACTAATCTCGAAAACTACTGAACAGATTCGGATAATTCTTTCCCCGTTGAGAAGCTTACTTTTTTCTGGTGGACATAGGCTATTTCGTTTGTCTATACTAATACTAATAATATACACTATATTGACAAAAATAACCGGACGCCCCTTCAAAAGCAAATGAACGGATCCGCTGCGTTGTTAAGATGCGCGGTAAAGCTACAAACGGTATAAAACAAGCCTGCAGCTGACCGGGATCATATCGCACTGTGAGGTTGAGTGAACATGTCACTGAGGGAAAGAACTGACTTTGAGAAAGAAAATATTGTGTAGGTTGTCCATAAGAGAAACCGAGCGGCGTTTAAACCTACCCAAATCAACTGTTTTGGATGTACTGAATAAGTGGAAGACACATGGTGTGCCTGAAGCAGCAAAAACGTACCAGCAGACCACAAAAAAGCAGTGATAGAGGACGTCCATGCCTCAGGATAGTCGTTACAGCTAATCGACGGAGTACTGCACAAGACCTCAGTGCACAGGTGAGTAAAAATGCAGGGACCCCGGTATGTATACGTACCATTCGCAGAGAACTTCATTCCATGGGATACCGTGGTCGTGCGGCTGTTAATAAGCCTTTCATCTCCACTTGGAATGCTACTCGTCTTTTAGCATGGTGTAAAGAACATTGATCGTGGACCGTAGATCAATGGAAACGGGTATTATGGACTGATGATCCAGATACACGATTCTTCAGTCTGATGGCCATATGTGGGTATGGCGGCAGCCGGGGGAACGCTATTTACCACAGTGTACTATTCCTACGGTCAAGTTTGGAGCTGGCAGTGTACTCGTGTGGGTGGGGGTGTTTTTCGTGGTACGGTTCTGGCCCATTGGTTTTCGTGGACAAATCTGTTAACCAGCACGTCTGCCTCGAGCCTTGTTGGTACCAGCAGGATAATGCACCGAGCCATAAAGCAAGGACTGTTACGGCGTAGTTTGACGATAATTCCGTATCGTGTGTGGGCTGGCCAGCCCACAGCCCTGATCTTAATCCCGTAGAGCACCTATGGGATGAATTAAAGTGCCGCATAAGAAGTTTGGAACCAAGGCCTATTACTAAGCAACAGTTAGCAGCAGCATTATGTGCTGAATGGAAGTGCGTACCTATCGCGGTGTTCCAAAACCTTGTCAAAAGCATGTCTGGAAGGGTCAGTGCGTGCATTAAGGCTTAAAGGTGGACCGACACCGTACTAATGTATGTCAATAAATGCTGCATTCACAAACTAGTGCTTTATCACGTCTTTCCAACGTGGGATCTTACCACCCTATCTGGGACGATTCCTACGTATTATATAACGAAGTAAATTTCTCCGTGATTTTTATCCGCGCGAGGATTCGAACCCGGATCCCCTCATTCCGGAATAAGTTGCCCTACCAATTGAACTACGCGGACGTTTTACTCTGATTCCTATCTGCCTTTATGTCGTGTGCGTCCTTCTGGCAGGTACGTCACATCTGCTGGTACGTTACATCATCTCCCCCTTATTTTATTTTATTTTTTTTTTTTTTTTGAAGTGGTTGGAGAAGGGATTCTCAGATTTTTCCTATCTCGCGGTGTAGAAATAACATCACACCATTACGAGATTTTGAACGGTCGGGTCATCCGGATAGTTCGGGCGCCATTATAAATAACGAAGTAAATTTCTCCGTCATTTTTATCCGCGCCAGGATTCGAACCTGGGTCCCCTCATTCCGGAATAAGTTGCTCTACCAATTGAGCTATGTGGACGTTTTACTCTGATTCCTATCTGCCTTTATGTCGTATGCGTCCTTTTGGCAGGTACGTCACATCTCCTGGTACGTTACAATTAGTTTCTCCTCGTACAAAATTTGAGATACTGTTTACGGAAAGTTCATTTTTCTACAGCTTTGCGAACTCCTGCTGTAATGACGAAGTGCGGTTATTATTCCACAGACTTGGAAACATATACTAAAAAGAACTGAATCTGATGAACATGAATAACTAATCAAGTACTGTTTATAATGAGGTATTTAAACGAGTTGTAATTTGTTCCCTTTAGTTATTTATATATAAAAAAAAGGTTATTTTTGCCGTTGTACTTTGTTATGAAATAATGTGCTATACCTTTTTTTTTTTTTTTTTTTTTGATTGGAGGTTTAACGACCACCGTGAGCAACTCAATGGGCTATAAGCAGTCACCCGTCCCTAATTTAGGGTCACTGGTTCCAGGGAAGGGAGAGAGCCAGTGCCGTAAGACAAACACAATATCTATGCCTCACCGGGATTCGAACCCGGACCCCGTTCGGACGAATGATCAGAGGCCATCGCTTAGACCACTGCGCCACCGGGGCGGCCCATGTAGACTTGTGCTGAGGGCTCCCGGTTATCATGATAGGGCCCAGCGGAAGGTCTCATGTGTTTCAGTATAAACTGTATTTTAACTATGCTAAGTTTGTAATTAAAGGTTTTAATGCCGCCCCGGTGGCGCAGTGGTCTAAGCGATGGCCTCTGATCATTCGTCCGAACGGGGTCCGGGTTCGAATCCCGGTGAGGCATGGATGTTGTGTTTGTCTTACGGCACTGGCTCTCTCCCTTCCCTGGAACCAGTGACCCTAAATTAGGGACGGGCGACTGCTTATAGCCCATTGAGTTGCTCACGGTGGTCGTTAAACCTCCAATCAAAAAAAAAAAAAAAAAAAAAAGGTTTTAATTGACCGTAGCTTTTAGTGTTTTTACGACTTTAATATCGTGCATCGATGGGCTTCTTTTGAATTTTCTTCAGTATTTATACTTGAACGAAAATTAGACGACATGATAATGAGACTGATTTAAAAAACAAAATCTCAGTAAAACACTCGAGTAGAGATGACTTTTTGATAAGTTATTTACCAGCTATGGGATGGAAACAGCGTTTGAGTGAGACTTGCGCAGACAATTATTTACGCTGCGCATGACTGTTGTATATATTGTTTATAATTCTCAATGTCTTTTACGTATATTCATGCTTAATAGATGGCGCCAGATGCGCATCGCAATGCAGACACTCTGTGTATGAGAGGTCATGTAGAATTCAGAGGGAAGAGCTCATTGTGTTCCATCTTCTATTTTGATAAAAACGTTGTTATAATGGTGTTCTGTAAATCAAAAGGTAAAGTACTACTTAAGTGATGATATGACAAAATCAGTGCGAAACCAAAAAGGAATTCACAGCAGATGGTTATAGGGCCCGGAAGCGGAAACTATTTGGAACGTGAAGCCCGAAGTCCGTCATCTTTAGCTTGTTCGAATAAAAGCTCAAATTTACTGCATGTTTATATTCGATTCGCGTTGAGTACTGCTGGTTGTATCAGGCAACCGAGAATAACGTTCTAAAAAGGTAAAAACGTACAGTATGTTACAATTTTTTCGCTGAGTGGAAAGCACAAAAAAGCGTTCATTTACACTATTGATATACACAGTGCGTCGAAGAATTTTTAAGGCTGGCGCTAGATTTCAGCTTACGGTGGCGCCACCAGTGTAATCGCTAATGCGTTATAAGCCGTGACCATCTGCTTGCTTTCTGCCAAAAGTACTGCGCAGTTGTTAAAGTAACTCAAACGGAACGGCCGTTCATTAGAGAAGTAAAATTTTTCATGTTGAATTATTAAGATGGAACAAAGGGCTGTTATTAAATTTAACGCAAAACTTGGTAAAAGTGAGTCGAAAACGTACCAAATGATGAAACAGGTTTACGGTGAGTTTTGTTTAAGTAGATCAAATGTTTTCCTGTGGCACAAACGTTTTTTGGACGGAAGAGAGACGCTAGAAGATGATAAGCATACCGGAAGACCAAGTTCATCTAGGACACCTGAGATTATTGAAAACGTGCATGATTTCGTGGAAAACAATCGATGTGCGTCACCAAGAATGATGGAAGAGTCTTTAAACATCAACAAAGAAACGATTGGAACCATCCTGCATGAAGATTTGGGCAAAACAAAAGTCTGTGCTAAATTTGTTCCACACGCGTAAACCAATGAACAAAAATCAAGGAGAAGTGCACATTGCAGATACATCATTTCAGCCGCTGAAAATGATCCAAACTTCTTAAAATCGATTGTTACAGGTAATGAAACATGGTGTTTTCAATATGATCCTAAAACAAAGCGACAAAGTGCGAAATGGAAGTCAAAATACTCACCACAAGCCAAAAAAACAAGAAAAGTTCCATCGAAAATCAAAACAATGCTCATTACATTCTGCGATAGTAAGTGTATTATTCACAAAGAATGTGTTCCAAGTGGACAAACAATTACTGGTGAGTTTTATTTAAATGTTTTGAGGCGTTTGATGGGCAAAACTCGTCGCATTCGTCCCTAAAATATCGGGATGAAAACAGTTGGTGTTTGTTGCACGATAATTCACCCAGTCACACCTCACTTCTTGTTCGTAGATTTTTGGCGAAAAATATCGTCTGTGTGTTGAATCATCCACCGTATTCGCCTGATTTAGCACCCTGCTACTTTTCTTTATTCCCAAAACTTAAAATGACGTTACGAGGGTGTTATTTAGATGATATTTCGACCGTACAAACAGCTTCGACGCGTGCTTTGGAGGCAATTTCGCAAAGTGAACTGGAACAGGCATTCGAATCATTATTAAATCGCTGAAACAAGTGTATTGCAGCCGGAGGGACTTATTTTGAATAACAAACCAAAACAAATTATAATTTCTTGTTTCTATTTCATTTTGCAGACCCAGTCTTAAAAATTCTTTGCCACACTGTGTACACTGAAGAGCAATTGAATTAGAGATACCTGTCTAGTAACGTGTAGCACCACCTTTTGATCTGATGACGGCGGCGATTCGTCTCGGCATGGACATGACAAGACACCGGAAGCGTTGGGAAGCCATACGGATCCACGACCCCTGAACAAGCTCCCACAGTTCACGAAGATTTGATGGAGGGGCGTCAGAACCTCGAACATCTCTCTCGATGGCATCCCAGATGTGCTCGATGGGATTGAGGTCAGGTGACCTAGCTGGCCAAGTAAGCGAGGTCGCGTCGGTGGAGTGTTCATCCAACCATTCGGATACAATTCGGGAACGATGGCACGATGCATTGTCTTGTTGCAGGATGAGGTCCCCAGTCTGATGTTGAAGACGCACAAACGGGAGCAAATGGTCGTCCAGGATATCCCGGTAACGTTGACCTGTGAGGTACGATGTCACAGGTCAAGGGTCCCATTTCAGTCCACGTAAACAGTCCCCAGACGAGAATGCCACTCCCACCAGCTTGAAGAGTACCCTGCTGGCAAGAAGGATCCATCGCTTCATGTGGTTTGCGCCGTACTCGTATCCTGCCATCCGCATGTACCAACGTGAATCTCGACTCATCAGTCCAGGTAACATTTTCCCACATGTCTGAGGTCCAGTGGCGATGTTCCCGCGCCCATGATAATCTTTGCACCCTGTGATGTGCGGTCAGCAGCGGTACCCTCGTGGGAAGATGGATTCTGTACCCCATAGCGAGGAGATGGTTCTGGATGGTGTGGCTGCTTACACGTTTTTGTGCACCAGAGTTAAATTGCCGAGGGATTTCTTGCACTGTGGCCCGTCTCTCCGCTGTTACAATGCGAGCTAGCCGACGATGACCCCGCACATCCACACGCTGTTGTCCACGGCAGTTAGCCCTTGAAGGGATGGTTTTACCGGATTCGATGTACTCACGGTGCACCTGTGACACATTGGCTCGTGAAAATTCCAGTGCTTGCACGACTTCCGAGATGGAGTGACCCATTCGTCTGGCCCCGACAATTTGCCCACGATCAAATGCGCTTAGATCCTTCGTCTTACCCATACTTCGTCCGACTCTTACTGATTCCCGTCGCAACACTCCTTATATTGTCGGATCCCTGCATACGTCATGTCGTTTCCGTTTACAGAGCCGCCCACAGCGCCACATTTGCATCTCATGCACAAATATTCTTGTGGAATGCACGTTTCACGGATGGGTGGGAAGATCTGGAAAATGGCGAAAGACCCGTACTCCCAATTTTATCGCGCACGTCTGAACTCAATGAGAAATTTCGCGAAAGGATAAAAAGTTATCGTCGTGTGACCTTGAAGGTGCTAGAATGTGAGATCGGTGTTAATCTAGAGCAAGATTTGAAGGAGGTGGGAGTTTGTGCTCGTTTTGTTCCGCAAGGTGTTTTCAGACGACCAGAAGCATGCATGAGTGGAGTACGCAAAAATGCATCCTGGTGACTGCAGAAACAATGCAAAATTATCTCCAAAGCATTATGGCAGGTGACGAGACATGGTTGTTTCGTTATGATCCTGAAACGAAGCGTGAGAATGCTCAGTGGAAATCGCCACATTCATCCAAATGTGAAAAGATCAGGTTACAGAAGTCCAAAATCAAGACAATGCTTGTGTGCTTTTGCTTTAGCAAGGGAATCCTGCACCACGATTTCATTCCTGAAGATGCAACTGTCATTGGCAATTCTTACACATCCATTTCGCAACGATTGTGCAAGAAGATTATTCGCCTCGGGACTAAGTACAAATACAAGAAATGGTTACTTCTTAACGATAACGCACCCACACAGAGTAGTCACTGCACAGCAGTTTCTGTCACGAACACAAGTGTGTGTACTCAACCATCCTACCAGTTCTACAAATTTGTCACCGTGTGGCTGATTTTTATTCTCTAAACTAAAGCTGTCTTTAAAAGGAAACTTTTTTCGAGACATTGAAGGCATACAAAGAAATGTAACATCAGCTCTTCACTTCATACCAAAAGATGACCTCTTCAAGTCCTTCCTTTTGTTGGCTGATCGTGCCACTTCTTCTATTAACGCAGGAGTAACGTACTTCGAATAAATAGGAAGACATACAAAGAACTGTTACATCAACTTATCACTCCATACCAAAAGATGACCTCTGCATGTCCTTCCTTTCGTTGGCTGCTCGTGGCACTTCTTATATTAACACAGGAGGAATGTACTTCGAATAAATATGAAGACATACAAAGAACTGTTATAACGAATACCAAAAGATGACCTCTGCAAGTCCGTCCTTTCGTTGTCCATCGTGCCAGGATTCTTGTATTAACCCCAGGAGCCCTCATTCCGGAATAAGTTGCTCTACCAATTGAGCTACGCGGACATCAACTCTTCACACCATACCAAAAGATGATTCCTATCAAGTGCCTTCCTATGTCGTTGGGCGTAACACTTCTTGTATTAACGCAGGAGGAATGTACTTCGAATAAATCCTGAAGACATACAAAGTTACACTGTGACATCAACTCTTCACTCCATACCAAATGATGACCTCTGCAAGTCCTTCCTTTCGTTGGCTGATCGTGCCACCTTCTTTTATTAACGCAGGAGGAATGTACTTCGAACAAATAGGAAGGCATACAAAGAACTGTGACATCAACTCTTCACTCCATACCAAAAGATGACCTCTGCAAGTCCTTCCTTTCGTTGGCTGATCGTGCCACTTCTTGTATTAACGCAGGAGGAATGTACTTGAATATATTCACATATGTTTTATGCTTTTTCATTAAAAAAAAATCATTCTCATTACTTGATTGCTACACTCTGTATTTTTTAGTGTTTCCGAAAAAAAAAAAAAACCCCGAGAAAATCAAGTGTTTACAGACGCTTCTAAAGTAGATCACGTGATGGCCGAACTCCACCCCGGTGGTCGAGTGGTCACAGGCGTAGGTTTTTGGCTACTTTCCGGTTAGGCATAGCTGGTGTGTTTGTTTTCCGGCACTTGCTCTCGCCATCCCCACGATACCAGCGGCTACGAATTAGGGACGGACGACTGCTTACACCTTAGACTTTCCTATGGTGGTCATTAAACCCCCGAACGAACAAACAAACTAAAAAGAAACAATGTAACTAAAGACTAACAAGGTATTTCTTTTTTGACAACCATTTTTCTCAGAGTGGAATGACAGCAGTTATTCACGGGGCGGAAAACGAAACTGAAGCGCATGGGTTTTAGGACACAACCATTTATTACTACGGTGTAGGGCCTACTTTGAAGGCCAATACAGCTGCAATTCGTCGTATGAAGGACCGATACAAGTCCTGTACAGAGGGATTTGAAGCCCTTCGTCTTGCAGAAAAGTGGCTAGTTCACGACATGATGCTGGTGGCAGAAAACGTTTCCTGACTCTCTCTTTCAGAATACCCCACAGTGGCTCAATAACGTTCAAGTCGGGTGACTGTGCAAACTACGACAGATGTTCAACTTCACTTTCATGCTCAACAAACCACTATTCCACCAGTTTGGCACTGTATATCGGTGCGTTATCATCCTGATACACGACACCACCATCAGGGTACAACGTTTTAACCATCGAGTGCACCTGGTCCCCCAGAATTATCCCATAGCCCTTGGCAGTGATGTGCTCCTCAAGAACAATCAGTGGGCCGACAGACTACCACAATATTGAGGCCCAAATTATCACCGATCCGCCTCCGTGCTTCACCGTGGGCAATAAACAGTTCAGGTGGTAAGCCTGTGAGTGATGTCTCCATACGTAAACTCTCGTGGGTTTGGGAAAGACAGTGAAAAACGATTCATTGGAGAACAATACACATTTCACGTTGTCCAACGTCCACGATTTGCGATGCTGGCACCATTGCAACCGACGTTTGGTATTCATACTGGTGATCCAGGGTTTGGCAATAACAATGTTTACCTGGTGAAACTCTCGACGAACAGTTTTGCTGGAAACAGGTGAGTCGCGGTACGTATTCAACTCCGAGGCGAGTTCCGCAGCTGTGGTTTAATGTTTCTTGGCTACCATCCTTATGTTAGCACCCAGACGTCCCTGTCAGACAGCTTCCTCTTAGCTCGACAGTTACCCCTATTGGATGTTGTTCTTCCCTCTTGCTGGTAGGCCGACATGACCCTGGATACCGTGGCTCGCGATACACCACACAAAGACTTGCTGTGTTAGACACAGACGCACCGGCGAGACACGCACCGAAAATATGTCCTCTTTGAAACTCGGATATGTCTCCATAATGGGAGATGTGGGTTAACGTCCAGCTGTGCTACTGCTCTGCTAATGCAACCTTCACACTCGGAAATCGTTGATCGATTGCGAAATAGATGCAAGCTGGCCACAAGGTAGCGCGTACAGCGTCTTGACACGTGGGACTGCTATTTGCGCAGGTGTTTCTGTTTCGTTGTCCCCCCCCCCTGTATATTGACAGTCACTTTGCACAAGCTGCTATTTCCCACCAATTTCTTTTGGGTCTTCGATATCTTCTTCGAAATGATGGCTGAAGGTTGGCCTGTCGTTTCTATGATAACTACCCATGTCCTGTACCAATTGCGACAGAATCTGAACGGGTAAAATACCGATAACTCTCTTCTTCGCGACAGTAGTTATGTTATGGATGTAATGATACATATGATGGCAAAAACAGAGCTGCTGGACAATTACAGAGGGATCTGTGGCACGTAGTCCGGTCATCTTCAATAGCGCGTCTCACCGCTTCGTGCGGCAATAAATGCTGCAATACAGTCCGACATCGAGGCGAACAGACGCCTGATGTTTTCCTGCTGCAGACTGGCCCACTCGTGTTCGACGGTGGGCTCCAAATCCCCGATGGTGCGGCACGGCGGTAGCCGGCGTTTCAACTGGTCCCACACATGCTCCATAGGGGACATGTCCGGTGAGCGGGCAGGCCATTAAAGTGTCTGGAAGTGACGTAGGCAGTCCTGGAAAACCCGAGCCGTGTGCATTATCCTGATGGTATAGCGCACCTAGAATTCCGCCCAGGAATGGAAGCACATGGGGCCGTGGAATCTCATCCACATACCGCTGGCCCGTCAATGATTCATGTACCACTACTGGAGCTGATCGGCTATCGTAAGCATTGGCTCCCCAGACAATGATGCCTGCAGTGGGGAAGGTGTGGCGCTCGGTAGCGAGGTTGGGATTGCACCTTTGACTTGGGGAACTCCACACCCGGACACGATGATCATCTGTCCCCTAAAGGAAGTGGCACTCATCGCTAAACACCACACGTTGTCAGTCTGTGGCGTTCCACGTTGCTCCGGCCTGGCACCACTGCACACGGAGCCGGCGATGTTCCGGTGTTAATGGCAGCCCACGTAAGGGGCGCTTGAATCACAGATTCGCTTCTGTGAGGCGTCGGGAAATGGTTCGTTGGCTCACAGGAGCTGCTACATCTGCCTGTATAGTGGACTGGGTCGCCATGAGATCCTTTCATGCCGCTCGCACGATCCGTCGATCCTCTCTACCGGTGGTCCTTCTGGACAGTCCGGAGCCGCTCCGCCGTGTGGCAGTGCAGTCACGTGTCCACTGCTTCCAACACAGTCAGACGGTATGGTCAGAACAATCCACGTGGCGGGCTATACGGCGGGCCGACCACCCTACGGTTTTCAGCCCCATGATCTGGCCTTTCTCAAAGTCCGTAAGTTGCGTAAATCGACGTCTCTGGCGTCTACCCGGCATTCTTGTCACTCTGTACCCTTGCTTGCGTCGGCCAGTGTTTTTCGCTTTCATGGGGCATCGACTACACAACGGTTTATAAGGCTGCCGGTTCCTGCTTGCAGCGCCACCACAGGGTGTGCGGTCATGCACACTCGCACCAAACGTGGATCATTTGCATAACAGCTCGCACTCTAGCTATTTGCAACGTTTCGCGGTTGTAGTATGTTTTCTTCTAAGTGCGCAAATTTCATTGTCCGTGAGTGTATTTTGGAAAACAGTAAGGTAAGAAAAGTACGCCGAATAGCTGCAATTGTCAATATCAATGTTAGTAGTGTGAAAAAAGAAATCGTCCGTCAACGCCTTCTGTTCAGAAAACTGTGTGCTCGTTGGACACCAAATGCGTTGACATTTTATCAGAAATCATTTCGTGTCGACATCTGCACAGAACTTTTGTGTCATTTCAAATCTGAGTGGGGATGCATTACTCCAGTAGATCGTGAGCAGTGACGAGACTTGGGTTAATAATTTTAGCCCAGAAACTAAGCAGGTCAACTGTGAGTGGCGCCTCAAGAGTTCTCCCATCGCCGAAGAAATTTAAGGCAGTACCATTTGCTGCGAAACTAATGGCTACTCTATTCTGGAATGCAATGGTGTACTCTTGGTGAATTTTCTTGGACGGAGAGCAACAATGAATGCACAGGATTACGCTGTCCTCGTAAAAGACAAGTTTCGATCAGCCAACTGCAAGAAAAGGCCAGGAGAATTGTAAACAGTTCATCCTGTTGCGCGACAACGCCAGGCCACACGCGAATCACGTGACATCAACAGCTGTAGCATCAATGGAATGGGAAAAACTTAATCATCCCCCTATAGTCCTGATTTGGCTCCATCTGATTTTCACCTATTTGGCACACTTAAGATGCATTCATCACGAAAAAAATTCAGTACATATGAAAAACTGCAGGAGTGTGTCCTACGGTGGCTACGACAATGCTACAAATTCTACAGTTGTGACTTGGCTCCAAATTGGTTTCCACCCGTTCAGCCTACCTAAGAAGCATGTAGAAGGGAAGAAATTCAGTACGAATGAACAATTGCAACAGTGATGGACACGACAGTAACCCAAATCATTCTACATTTCCAAAATATAGAGTCTTGCACGGGGATTGGACAAGGGTATTAATGTTAAGAGAGAGCATCTGGAGGACCCATGCTATAGTAAGTGGGATGGGATTGAGGATTTAACTACCACCATGAGCAACTCGATGGGCTATAAGTAGTCTCTCGTTCCTATTTTAGGGCCACTGGTTATAGGGAAGGGAGAGAGTCAGTGTCATAAGACAAACACAATTTTCATGCTTCTCACTCTCACCTTGGCTCGATGGGCTATAAGCAGTCTCTCGTTCCTACTTTAGGGCCGCTGGTTATAGGGAAGGGAGAGAGTCAGTGCCATAAGACAAACGCAATTTCCATGCTTCTTACCTTGGTTCGATGGGCTATAAGCAGTCTCTCGTTCCTACTTTAGGGCCACTGGTTATAGGGAAGGGAGAGAGTCAGTGTCATAAGACAAACACAATTTTCATGCTTCTCACTCTCACCTTGGCTCGATGGGCTATAAGCAGTCCCTCGTTCCTACTTTAGGGCCGCTGGTTATAGGGAAGGGAGAGAGTCAGTGCCATAAGACGAACACAATTTCCATGCTTCTCACTCTCACCTTAGTTCGATGGGCTATAAGCAGTCTCTCGTTCCTACTTTAGGGCCGCTGGTTATAGGGAAGGGAGAGAGTCAGTGCCATAAGACAAACGCAATTTCCATGCTTCTTACCTTGGTTCGATGGGCTATAAGCAGTCTCTCGTTCCTACTTTAGGGCCGCTGGTTATAGGGAAGGAAGAGAGTCAGTGCCATAAGACAAACGCAATTTCCATGCTTCTCACCTAGGTTTGATGGGCTATAAGCAGTCTCTCGTTCCTACTTTAGGGCCACTGGTTATAGGGAAGGGATGCAGTCAATGTAATAAGACAAACGCAATTTCAATGCTACTCACTCTGACCTTGTTTCCAACCAAGACTGAGCTGGGACGATTGATCAGAAGTCAGCGCTTGAACCAGTGTTTCTCAAAGTGTGGTCCACGGACCACTGGTGATCCGTGGCTGCCTATTAAGTGGTCCGCGAGAAATTTCGGAAGAAAAGTTAATGAAGAATGTGAGAATTCCTTATTTTAAATTTTAAGTGCACGCTCGACACGAATATCCAGAGCTATCTATTAAACATTTTCCTTACAACTGTGAGTTTGGATTTTCGGATTTAGTTGGAATTAAGATTAACAAAAGGAATAGATCAGATGTGGAAGCTTCTCAACTACTCAAACTACCGGTCATCCAACCGGCTTGGGAAAAGATCGCAAGCAGCACATAGCTTGGGAAAAGATCGCAAGCAGCACATAGATTGGGAAAAGATTGCAAGCAGCACATAGCTTGGGAAAAAATCGCAAGAAGCACATAGCTTAGGAAAAGATCGCAAGCAGCACATAGCTTGGGAAAAGATCGCAAGCAGCACATAGCTTGGGAAAAGATCGCAAGCAACACAATCCCTCTTGCGGATGATATGATTCTTATTGTAGTTATCATTTTTGTTATTAATTACTGAATCTTTATAAGTGGACTTTCAGAAAAGTATTAAAATAAAAAGAGAAATCAAAGTATAATTGTCCATATCACATTTTTTTTTATTGGAGGTTTAACGACCATCGTGAGCAACTCAATGGGCTATAAGCAGTCGCCCGTCCCTAATTTAGGGTCACTGGTTCCAGGGAAGGGAGAGAGCCAGTGCCGTAAGACAAACACAACACCCATGCCTCACCGGGATTCGAACCCGGACCCCTTCGGACGAATGATCAGAGGCCAACGCCTTAGACCACTGCGCTACAGGGGCGGCTCACATTTTGTATATGATGTTACTTGAATTGTATGGATACATTTTTTGCCATGGTTCATGGGCAACATCAAGGATAAACCACGAACGGGAAGACCATCAACCAGAGTGCAACAGTGTCAGGCGGTCGAGTTTGGTGGTGGTGGTGGTGGTGGTGTGTGTGTGTGTGTGGGGGGGGGGGGGGGGGGCTTGAAATTTTCAGAGATTTAAGTAATTTTCCATAAATATCACCTGTTATAAATCTTACTTTCTGACGTTTCGAGGAGGGTTTGAACCACCGAAATCCCCTCCCCTGACTACGCCCATGCTGTGACTACATTGCCAACTATTTAATTAAGCGAATGATCTCTTTTTCGTTATAAAACTGACAAAATAAAATGATAACTCACCAAACTCTTTCTTCATCAAATATAGGTACTGTAAAAATTATTTTATTTCAGATAGAGTTGGCAACCGACCGGTAATATGAGTATCTGGTGGGAATTTTTGGCGATTTTCTGCCTAAGGCCGGTGGCAACTGCTTGCCTGCGCTGCTTGGGGATGGTATTATTTTCAAGTAAACAATAGCTAAAAATTTGCTGAAAAAAGCTTCAAATTTACCAAAAGAAGCTAAAATTAACTAAAAATTACATTTCAAGGGGAAGGGGGTAAATTGAGCAGAAGTTCATGCCCTCTTATAAATCACATAAATCGGGGAATACTTTGTTTTATGTCTTTCCTTGGAGCGGGGGAGGGAAGTGAGTCATCACTCACTAGGGTGGCCGTAGGTACTAATATTATTCACCAGGGTCGGCAACCTCAGTTTCCACAAACAATAAATTTTTCAATTTCAAATTTCTCCCAGGGGAGTTGGCCCCCCCCCCCCGCTTGGTGGTCCGCGATAAGTAAAGAAATGCTTAAAGAGATCCATGAGCGACCAAAGTTTGAGAAACACTAGCTTAGACCATTGCGCCACTGGGGCAGCCTACAGTAAGTGAAATACTACTCGTTTTTCTTTTGTACAATAAAAAGGTCCAGGTCAATCTTGAATCATTTAGGTAGAATTGCTTTTCTTAATAGAACTGTTACCACATTTTCTGTCAAGTACGAACAATGGTTTTGCTAGACCATTTTACGCAACGGAAGCGCGTTAGCTACCAATAATTTTACAGTACATTTCTAATAAGATTTTCGCTTGAATTAAAAAAAAATTCTAAACCTTTATTGAGTTCGGAATACAGTACAGGGTATCCACAATGTCTTGTTACCCCCCCCCCCCGTAATAAGAAATGTGAGCTATGTATCTGTTGTATGATGTATATGTTGAGTTATATGTTGAGGCATCCTTAAACATCCAGTGGATCCATTTGGGTTCCGTCATTCTCGTGGCAGAGAATAAATTTACGCCATGTTCTGTGGGACATTTTCCGAAGCAATTGCGGGGTGATACGAGAGAAGCAGAGAAGCACGTCTCACTGCTTGTTTAAGTTCATCAGTGGTTTGGTAGCGCTGCTGTGCAACAACCTCCTTTATGAAACCCCAAAGGACATTATCACACGTTGAGAGTTCTGGGCTTCGAGGTGGTCATTCAAGTGGAGTGGGCAGCACTGCCGAATCTCGGTCGATCCAACGATCCCGAAAGACCTCACCCAGGTATTCCCGAACATAGATTGCGTAATGGGTAGGTGCCTCTTCCTGTGGAAACCACACGTCATTCAGAATGCCAAGATTTCCAAGTTGTGGCACAAACCAGGTTTACAGCATGTCCAGATAAGTTGTCTGATTTACTGGACCATCAAAGAAATACGGTCCAAACAGATGTCGATCATTCATTGCAGCCCATATCATGACATGCGGAGGATGAAGTTCCAATTCTTCGACATAATGTGGGTTTTCCTTGGACCAGAACACAACGTTCCGTGATCGACAGCTGCGGTACATCGGACATTCATCACTGAAAATGACCTTCCCACGTTTTGAGATTGTGGAAAACATCTGAAGAATCATTGCACATGCATTCCGTCTGCGGTTTATATCGATGTCTGATAACTCCTGAACGAACATCGGGCGATATGCGTGCAAATTCAGGTCATTCTTCATGTGCTTATGCAGTGTCGATCGTGGTATTCCAAGCTCCGCTGATCGTTTGTAGAGCGACTTCGTCGGTGGCCTGATAACTGATTCCTCGACCGCTTGACACTGTTGCATTCTGGTTGATGGTCTTCCCGTTCGTGGTTTATCCTTGATGTTGCCTGCTTCGAAGAGTTTATGTTCCCACCGCTGAAGAGTCTGTTTTGGAGGGGCCTCTTTGTCGAATCGTTGTTGGGAATCGGCACGCACGTCACGCATTGTCTTCCCTGTGTGTGGACGTTCGTGTACCCAGACATTGACAACAATCCGCTGCTCCAGGGTGTATTCGCTGGTATCACACATGGTTCCGGTACCTAATTTGTAAATAGACATAATACAGACCATAACTCAACATACAACAGATACATAGCTCACTTACATTTCTTATTACAGGGGGTAAGGGTGGGGGAGATAACAAGACATTGTGGACACCCTGTAAATTCCGGTTAATTGGAACACATTTGGGCTAAAACACTTTGACGCGATTATGCGGCTGTCCCAATAATGCGAAGCTTTGTCCCAAAGAGTTATTTGGGATGTTTTTTAAAAACATTCCCAAATAAACGGCTGTCCCGATTAACCGATGGCTCAATTAACCGAAATCTACTGTATTACCATTATTTTAAATCAATGATAATCCTAATAAAATATAGAAAGACAGAAGACAATGGCAAATTTACGTTTGACCATTATATACTACCGAATGACTAATAAAGAACCGTCGCTTGCTTAAGGACACTTCCCGCGGAACGTCGGGTCTGCAATGCCGTTCGTATATATATTTTTTATATTATAGCCATTGGTTCTTTTCAAGAGTTGGCAACACTGTTTGTGCCTTGTGGACGTGGAGATCAATTGGATGCTCAGCGTTTTCGAGTCTCTCTCTCTCATTATTTTTTTTTAATTGACCTTAACTCCACCGCAACATTCCTCAGTACTCTTCACTGCAGCAAAGCAACTAGGGACCACCTCCATATCCTCCAAAACTCTCTGAAGATAGGAAAATGATCATCATATAAATAGTATTAATGCAGTGCTGAAATTAATCCTAAAATTGGAGATCTCGAGGTTACATTTGTGGGATCACCACAGATCATATTATATAGCCCAATAAAATTTTCGCTGATTTCATAAGGAATATCCAAAACAAAAGTTAAAATGAAAATTCACATCTTTTTCTTTCTATGTATAATACATATTTAAAATATTTTCCAGAGGTACGGGAATTATTTACGTTCATAAAATTGCGAAAAACCAACAAAAGTGATAAATTAATTAGCAGGATTGTTTCCGTACTATTTTATGATCAGTGTAAATATATCTGTGAAAAAAAAATATATTTTTAGGGAATTTCTCCAATCCAGAACCCTTGGGTCTGTGCGTAGAACTAAATACTAATCTGCATGTTAGTCTCTGCACACAAATAATCTTTTTAATATGAGAGCCGACAAAGCTTCAGGGATAGCTAGATTTTTGTTTATGGTGTAATTCCCATTCTTCTTAAATTGTGCGTCATTCTGCTGATGACTGAACTTCCGAAATGTTGCGATTTGGGGCATTTTCGTTTGCATTTGCTATCGTGATTGTCCATATGCCACGATGCGATATAAATAGTTCTACAACGGAATGCCAAACAGCGCGGTGGGTAGAATAATAAGATTTTCGTAAAGTCAAATAGTGTCCTTCGTTTTGTTTGGAAGGTCTGACAACTATGATTTACCAAAATTTTGCTGCTTTATATGTGTGTTTTTTCATTACCGAAGAAGAGAGATGGGGTTAGAACAAGACAATGAAAAAAAAAAAAAAAAAAGCCCTGCTCACTCCCCCCCCACCAACTGTTCTTAGTCTAGTGGTGCACCTGAGTGTGAAAACACACTTGACCTTTATTTATCGCTAATGGTAACTCCATCGTACGTATTTCACCGTTGTTACAGCTTGCACAAATCGAAGACTCCGGAAGCTTATTTGGCATCATGATATTTTGTGTCACCTCTTACTGCATGTTGTGTTTTTCCAGGGAGAATTGTCCCTCATTGCCCTATATAAACTGTGTCTTGATTAGTGCTTTATGTTTTTCTTCATGAATTCAGGTTTTATGTCGTTGTAAAAAAGATCAGTGTTGGTTTTTTTTTTCAATCCCTAATGCAGAAAAAAATGTCAGGGTCTTTAGTCCATTTTTTATCGATCCCCGATGAAGAAAAAAGAATCTCAGGAGTTTTAGTCCGTTTTTTATCAATCCCCGATTCAGAAAAAAATAAATCTCAGGGGATTTAGTCCATTTTTTATTACTCACCGATGCAGAAAAAAGAATTTGCGAGGGTTTAGTCCATTTATATTAATCTCAGATGCAGAAAAAAGAATGTCAGGAACTTCAGTCCATTCTTTATCAATCTCCGATGCAGAAAAAAGAATCTCAGGGGATTTAGTCCGTTTTTTATCAATCCCCGATTCAGAAAAAAGAATCTCAGTCGATTTAGTCCATTTTTATCAATCCCCGATCCAGAAAAAAGAATCTCGGGGGATTTAGTCCATTATTTATCAATCTCCGATGCAGAAAAGAGAATTTGCGGGGGTGTAGTCCATTTTTATCAATCTGAGATGCAGAAAAAAGAAACTCAGGTCCATTCTTTATCAATCCCCGATGTAGAAAAACAGAATATCAGGGGCTTTTGTCCATTTTTAACTCCCAATGCAGAAAAAAGAATCTCAGGGGCTTTAGTCCATTTTTTATCAATACCTGATGCAGAAAAAAGAATCTCAGGGGCTTTTTCCATTTTTTATAAATCCCCGATGCAGAAAAAAAAAAAGAATCTCAGGGGCTTTAGCCCATTTTTACCAATCACCGATGAAAAAAAAAGAGGAACCTCAGGGGCTTTAGTCCAGTTTTTAAAGTACAGCTTGACAACTATGAGAGTTGTTGCATGAAATTAACATAATAAAGTTTAACTTGCCTTGTAAGACTTGAAAAATATATTGCGATATTCGCTAGTAATGCAACAAGAGAGAGAAAAAAGGAGCACGCAGTGTTTAACAAAGGTATGTGTAAAAGGTAATTCGTATATATTTTTTTCATAATGTTACATTATATAACTTTTGCCTTTTACTACGCAAATTAAAACCAAGCCATAATACTTAAAGGAAAATGTAACTCTTCCTTTTACTAAGAGAGCATAAAAATGTTTGCCTAAAAATATTCTTTACTGTTCGATTTTCTTATGCATGCCTATAGGTTTCGAACTCTGCAGAGAAGATCAGTTTACATGCAATAACGGGCAATGCATTCCTATAAGCTACTTGTGTGATAAAGATTTCGACTGTGACGACGGAAGCGATGAAAAAATATGCGGTAAATGGTGCATTTTAGTTGTTAACATTTCGTAGTTTCTATTCAAATGCGCGAAAATATTTATAAACAGATAAATATCAACTTGTATTGAAGTAGGAGCATGCCGTTTAAATAAAAAACATCCTTCAGCATTTGCCCCGCGTTTAATTATCAGCTTAAATAACTGTTTCACAAAAAAAAAAAAAAAAAACTTTCTACGGAGGGCGAGTCGAAAGTTTTCCAATATTTGGATCACTTTATGTCTTCATACCTACCTTTACAACGAAAGCTGACTAGCATTCAAAGTATAGGCCATCGTGTTGCACCGTCTTTAGCCATCTGCCTGCCAGTACTTCGATTCTACAGAGGGTGAGTAGAAAGTTCTGCAATATTTGGATCACTTTATGTCTTCATACGTACCTTTACGACGATAGCTGACTAGCATTGAAAGTTAGGCCATCGTGTTGCACCGTTTTTAGCCATCTGTCTGCCAGTTCTTCGATTAATACAGAGGCTGGGTCGAAAGTTTTGCAGTATTTGGATCACTTTATGTTTTCATACGTACCTTTACGACGAAAGCAGACTAGCATTGAAAGTATAAGCCATCGTGTTGCACCGTCTTTAGCCATCTGTCTGCCAGTTCTTCGATTAATATAGAGGGTGAGTCGAAAGTTTTGCAATATTTCGATCACTTTATGTTTTAATACGTACCTTTACGACGAAAGCTGACTAGCATTTAAAGCATAGGCCATCGTGTTGCACCGTCTTTAGCCATCTGTCTGCCAGTTCTTCGATTCCACAGCGGTACCAGTTCTTGTCCTTCGAGGCGAAGAACTCCTTCACCCCAGCTGCCACTTCCTTCTGGTTGTTGAAGTGCCGCCCGCGAAGGAAGTGGGCCATGGACCGGAACAAGTAATAATCCGATGGGGCAAGGTCCGGACTATATGCTGGGTGTGGCATCAGTTCGATGCCCTCAAGTTCCTGGAGTTTTGCCCTGGTCGTTCGCGTGGTATGAGGCCGATCGTTGTCCTGCTGTAAGAGAGCGCGCTTTCTTTCCGCCAGTGCCGGGTACTTCTCCACCAAAACGTCATACATCTGCTCCAGCTGTTCAGAGTAGAGGTTGGCGTTGATGTTTCGACCGTCTGGAACACATTCGTAATGGATTATCCTCTCGAAATTCCACCAGACGCAGAGCATAACCTTATACTCGAAGCGCCCACGTTTGGCAACAGGTTCTCAAAGCTGGACCGGGCTCAACCACTGCCGTTGTGTTTTAGGATTACGGAAATAGACTCACTTTTCATTGCACGTAAAAATTCCTCTTGACGAAACATACATTGCGTGGGTTTTCTAGGAGTTTCTTGCAGACTTCCACTCGGGGGGTTTACTTTAGCTGGCGTCAGTTCGTGAGAGACAATGCGGCAACTCCTGTAGACCTTGTCGAGGTCCTGAAGGTGACGAACTACTGTGGTCTGTGATATGCCCAGCTCGCCTGATAATCTCCGAGAGCTGGTAGTCGGATTTACCTCTACGGCCTGGTGCACTGCCTCCGAATCCACGGCTCGCGGCCTACCTGACATTGGCTGATCATCGAGGTTTCTGTCACCTAAGCGAAATCTCTTGAACCATCTGGTTGCGAAATCTTCAGGAAATCTTCACCTTTCGCATGACAAATGTTTCGTGTTGCTTTTATGGCCGAATTCAAACTCGTAAAGCAAAAGTTCTCTAATTAGCCGGTTGTGGCTGTTCATCTTTTAGGCGTCCCAACCACAGACAGAACGGCGACATACAATGCTGTTCACAGCAACGACTACCACTTTATATCCCTTTCTACTGACTGCAGTGCGCGAATTGAATTAGTTTAAACACGTGACATACCCGCCGCAGCACGTGCGTTTATGCAAATATTACAACACTTTCGACTCATCCTCTATACTGTGAACAATAGAGAGAATCCGACTGCACAGTAAAAAACGTTTTTTAAGAATATTTTTCTCAATTTGTAACCAGCTGAGGTTTACGTGAGTATTCTTTAGGGAAGCGCCAAGCGGGAGTTCAACGAGGGGGGGGGGGGCAGCTTCCAGGGGCGACAGGACGCCTCAATCAAATGTTACGGTTGATAAATTAATATCAATGACGTGGGAGAAGTTAAGAAAACGCTTTCCTGTGAGAAAACGTAATGTTACGTGGCAAGTTTATTTTTCTAGTAAAAATATTCATTATATAATTCAATAGAAAACGACTGTAGATAAAAGAATGATTTTTATTGTTTTCTTCAGTAGCAAATACTGCGGCCAAAGGACTAAAAATTACTTTTTCTAATTTTGTTTTTAATTCTTGAAGATTTCAGTATCACGATGTGCGTGACCAGCGCTCTGACAATGGAGCCAATATGAAGGAAGTGGACTCCAAGAAACATAATTTTTCGATCTAAAACCCTGATGCATTTTATGTACTTTGAGATAATCATACTTTAAATCTGGTCGTAAATAACGACGAAAAAATTTCTCTAGAAATTTTCAGCATTATTCAAGAAATATGTGCTTTCTTCTCTGTATTACCTTACTTTCGGCAAATTTTAAAGAAAGATTTTCCATCGTTGAACAAGAAACCGTGCTCTGAAACAAGGTGGGAAATCGATGCAATAAGGGTATCGAGGTTTATGGGGAAAAAAAAGTTAATATAAAAACCAGTTATTTCAGATTCTGTTTTTAGTTTCATACAATTTATTTTCATAAGTAAGAAATATTTTTATTTAAATATGAAAACCAGTTATTTCGAATTATGTTTTTAGTTTTAAACAACTTATTTCTATACACTATATTGACAAAAGTCACCGGACACCTACAAGAGAAATACAACATAGCATTTATTGACATACATTAGTACGGTGTAGATCCACCTTTAGCCTTAATGCATGCACTGACCCTTCGAGACATGCTTTCCACAAGGTTTTGGAACACAGCGATATGCATGCGCTTCCGTTCAGTACATGCTGCCGCTAACTGTTGCTTAGTAGTAGGCCTTGGCTCCAAACTTCTTATGCGACGCTCTAACTCATCCCATAGGTGCTCTATGGGATTAGGGTCAGGACTCTGTGCTGCCCAGACCTCACACTATACGGAATTATCGTCAAACAACGCCGTAACAGTCCTTGATTTATGGCTTGGTGCATTATGCGGCTGGTATCAACAAGGCTCGGTTCCATAGTATTGCCACAGAGTTGGTAGGGCATAATTGTCCAGAATATCGAGGTAGACGTTCTGGTTAACAGGTTTGTCCACGGAAACAAATGGACCGGGACCCTACGACGAAAAACACCCCCACACGAGTACACTGCCAGCTCCAAACTTGACCGTAGGAACATTGTGGCAAATAGCGTTTCCCGGCTGCAGTCATACCCACAGACGACCATCAGACTAATGGATCGTGTACCTGGATTCATCAGTCCATAGGACCCATTTCCATTGATCTACAGTCCACGATAAATGTTCTTTACACCATGCTAAACGACGAGTAGCATTCCTAGTGGAGATGAAAGGCTTATGAGCAGCTGCACGACCTCGGTAACCCATGGAATGAAGTTCTCTGCGAATGGTAAGTGTACATACCGAGGTTCCAGCTTTTTACTCACCTGTACACTGAGGTCTTGTGCAATACTCCGTTGATTAGCTGTAACGACTATTTTGAAGCTTAGAAGTCCTTTATCACTGATTTCCTTTGTTCTGTCAGTTCGCTTTGCTGCTTCAAGTGTCTTCCACTTATTCAGTACATCCAAAACAGTTGACATGGGTATATTTAAACGCCTCTCGGGTTTTTTTACGGACAACCCACTAATATTCGGTGTGCAACTTAATTCTCGGCCACTGGCACGACACGTTGACAGCAAATTATAGCAAATCGAATTCGTACCTAATCAGGGAAATAATCCCCGTCGTGCTGTATACATTTGAGCCATCGATCAGGAGCTGCCGAATGCCACTGCGGAAAAAAGACGGCTGTTTCGAGTTGATAAAGTCATCAATACTTGTGTGGACCGCTTCGACAGAAGTGAAGTGCATATCACGCAGGTGATCTTGCAGGGCGCGAAAGAGGTGATAATCCGACAGAGCGAAGTCTGGAGAATACGCCAGGTGGGACAAAATCTCCCATCCCAGGTCAGTGATCGTGTTCAAAGTCGTTTCCACGGTGTCAGGACTCGCATTGTCATGAAGCAACAGGACCGACCTTCTGCCCTTGCCGGTGTATGACACTTTCGCCTCCATTGCGTCAGTCACACGAATGCGTTGCTGACATAAAAGCTCGGCATTGACCGTTTCACCAGGTTTGAGCAACTCATAGTGTACGATACCGCGCTGATCCCACCATATGCACAGCAACAACTTCTTGGCATGGATATTCGGTTTGGCGGTACTGGTGGTAGGCTGATCTGGATAAACCCGCGATTTGCCGCGCTTAAGATTATCGTAAGGGATCCACTTTTCATCACAGGTCAAAATCTTGTGGAAGACATCCTTCTTCTTGAATCTGGAGAGCAAGAACACAGCAAAATCGTAGCGCCTCGACTTGTTCGCAGCTGTGAGTTGGTGGGGCACCCAACAGCCCTCCTTGTGATTCCGTCCAAGCTTGTGCAGGCGCTTTGCAATGGCTTACCGCGTTACTCCGAGTTCATGGGCGAGCTCTAACTGTGTGCGACAGGGATCCGCGTCCAACAGTTGTTCCAGTTCCTCATCGTCAACTTTCTGTGGCTGTTCCGGACGTTTCGTATAACGGAGATCTAAATTTCCCTACTTAAACCGCTGGAATCACTTCTTGCACGTACTGTAGGACACAGCATCCTCACCCAAAGCAGCACATATCATTTGCTGGACTTCCGCGGCACTTTATTTCAGCTGAAACGAGAACAGGAGACGGTGCCTCAAATGTTGCTTCTCGAAAGACATTGCTTTCACCGTCAACTTTCGTCCTTTTCTGTCACTACAGATGTGATCGGTTACGGTTGTCTGGAAAGCTGCTGAATGACGCTGCAATCAGCCATTATCGCACATAGCTATTTGCATTTGCCGACGTTCTATCATCGCTTGCGTTTAGGGGCCGGGAATTAAGTTGCACACCTAATATAACACCCAACAATCTTTCCTTTCTCAAAGTCAGTTCTCTCCCGCAGCGACATTTTTTCACTCAACCTCACAGTGCGATATGATGGCAGTCAGCTACAGGCTTGTTGTTATACTGTTTGCAGCTGTACCGCGCATCTCAGCAACGCAGAGGATCCGTTGATTTGCTTTTGAAGGCAGAGCCGGTGTTTGCCCCGGGCGCAGAGATGTCTAGTTGAGCCCTTGGTGCTGCAGCTATCCTACAACGCTGGATCTCTTTCCTTCCTGGAAACAGTAGTACTAAATTAGGCACGGGCGGCTGCTCATATACCTTAGATTTGCTCACAATGATTGTTAACCCCCTCACCCCACCCCAAGTTTGTTTTGCGTTTTCGCCAACTTCCTGTGGATTAGTGTTTGTCAAATTTTCAGAAAACGCGTATCAGTAAGCGTTCCCATCTTGTTAAAAGTAAAACAACAGCAACCCTAATGCCGATAGATGGCGCTGCGACTGATTTTTTTCTTTGTAACAGTGTCCAATCATCTTCCTCGAAATAGTCCTCTGCTGATATGATTTCTTGTTCCTTTCTCACGATTTTTCTCATAGATTAACATTTTGTTTAAACACAGAATCAATGTGTTTTGAACTTGTCAACACTTTTTTTTTTTTTTTTTGATTGGAGGTTTAACGACCACCGTGAGCAACTCAATGGGCTATAAGCAGTCACCCGTCCCTAATTTAGGGTCACTGGTTCCAGGGAAGGGAGAGAGCCAGTGCCGTAAGACAAACACAACATCCATGCCTTGTCAACACTTCGGGGCCTTTGTTTCTTCAAAACAAAAAACGCTCTATCAATTCTTAGTAATTTTTAATTAGGCATTTTAGACCTTAAATAATTAGCTAATTACGAATTATTTAAGGTCTAGAATGCCTTAGGGACGTCTCGTGGATTAGATCAGGCTAAGTATTGAATCACACATTGCCCGAACAATCAATTTTCATTTTGTAATTCGCAATTTTTCACGTAAAAAGGTCAGGAAAGCTCTTTTTTTAAAGTAAATTTTAAGTTTATCTACCATTTTTTACTGATACTTATGTCTTCTTATGATCAAATATGCATCGAAATATAAAAGGATGTTTCAAAGTTAGTTCTTTCACCTTATTTGTATTATAGCATAAACAAATCAAATGTGCTTTCTTATCCTTGATTCCCTTTAATTTAATTTATATTTATCTTGGAAGGAGCACAAGTGCATAAGGCCTCAAATCCAGAAAATTAAAAGAGCGCTTCACTCCACCACTCTCCCATGCCCTTTTTGGCTTAACAATCTACAGTACATGGTATAGAACCGTACTGGATGAAAACAGAATGTCTAATTGAGTAAGGAAGAGGCCCAAAACAAACTTTGTGCCCCCTGATAAAATTCCTCTAAGAGCCCATGTTCCCAGCTACCATTTTTCCGAAATCTGGGAGCTCTGGGTGCTTGAGTGTGTGTGTGTGTGGGGGGGGGGGGTGTTTGGCTGTTTAACAAGGTAAGAAGAGGCCGTCTCCGAGCAACAGCGAAGGAAAATGCATGATAAAAGATAGAAAAAAATGGAACGAAAAAAGGGGAGTAGAAAGAGTGAAAAGACGTTATCAATAACTCCTTGATGCTGTTACGCGGATCCGCAGAAAAGGACCAGAATACTAAACTAAAAAATTAAATAGTTTATCCAACAATAAGGAATCAGTAATTATATAAATACACCGAAGAGCCATTACATTATGACCACCTACCTAATAAGCTACAGGTACCCCCTTTAGCCAGCGAAACAGTCACCACTCGGCGAGGCATCGATTCGATGAGGTGGAGATAGGTATCCTGGGGTTTCTGGAACCACAATGTCAACAGCAGGTCCTCCTGTTTCCGTACATTTCGGGGTGGTGATGATTTAGCGCGAACCAGCTTTTCCAAGTCGAACCACAAATGTTCGATTGGGTTCATGTCAGGTGAATTTGGAGGCCAGGGCATTAACAGAGCGTCACCAGTATGTTCCTCGAACCACTCCTTGACGTTTCAGGGAGTGTGGCATGCGCATTATCTTGTTGGTAATGGCCATCACCATCAGGGAACACAGTTGCCATGAATGGGTGAACTTGGTCCACAACGATGTTCAGATACCTAAAAGCTGTCAGGAATTCAACTATTGGGATAATAGGCCTAGTGTCTCAAGAAAACATTGCCCATAGCATAACACCGCCGCCGCCTGCCTTGCCTGTTTCCACCCAGCAGTGTATCCAAGTATCATAGCTTCCGTTGGTAATCGGCGTATCCGCGCTCGGCCGTCTACGTGATGCACCAGGAATCTTGATTCGTCAGACCAGGACACTTTCTTCCAATCATCCATGGTCCAACCTCAGTTATCTTGGGCCCATTCCATGCGTTGTTGGCGATGACGTCAGCATGGAGAGTCGGCTGGGTATTTGGCTACGCAGGCCATGCGGAGAAGGCTACGATCAACTGTGTGCTGTGTGTGACCCGTTGCCCTGATCGCCACTGTTGTAGCTGCGGGTGATTTGTCGCACTATGGCCCTGCAGTCGCTGTGAACAATGCGCAACAGTCTCCGCTTCCGTCTGGGATCAAGGAGCTGTGAACGACACACGGCTGAACCACAGTTCGGTTTGACCATCTGTGCAGCACTATTGATACGTCTCACTGCAGCGACACCTGAACAACCCACAAGCCGCACCGCTTCCGAGATCGTAGCTCCGAGGCGCAGTGGCATCACAATTGGTCCTTTATCAAACTCCAATAAATCGGCAGCTTTTGCCACTCTGACTGACTCCGAACACTCTACTAACCGAAAGCCGGTCCTCGAGTTGTATATACACTGAAGAGCAATTCAATTACAGACAGCTGGCGTTATGCAAATGTGGCGCTGTGGGCGGCCCTGTAAACGGAAACGACATGACGTATGCAGCGATCCGACAATGTGTGGAGTGATGCGATGGGAATCAGTAAGAGTCGGACGCAGTATGGGTAAGACGAAGGATCTAAGCGCATTTGATCGTGGGCAAATTGTCGGGGCCCGACGAATAGGTCACTCATCTCGGAAGTCGTGCAGGCACTGGGATTTCTACGAGCCACTGTGTCACGGGTGCACCGTGGATACATCAAATCCGGTAAAACCATCCCTTCAAGGGCCAACTGCCGTGGACAACAGCGTGTATGAGCGGGGTCATCACTGGCTATCTCACATTGTAACAGCGGATAGACGGACCACAGTGCAAGAAATCATTCGACAATTTAACGCTGGTGCACAAAAACGTGTAAGCAGCCACACCATCCAGAACCATCTCTTCGCTATGGGGTACAGAAGCTATCGTCCCACGAGGGTACCGCTGCTGACCGCACATCACAGGGTGCAAAGATTCGCATGGGCGCGGGAACATCGCCACTGGACCCTAGACATGTGCGAAAATGTTGCATGGACTGATGAGTCGAGATTCACGTTGGTACATGCGGATGGCAGGATTCGAGTACGGCGCAAACCACATGAAGCGATGGATCCTTCTTGCCAGTAGGGTACTCTTGAAGCTCTTGGGGTGGGATTCTCATTTGGGGACTGCTTACGTGGACTGAAATGGGACCCCTGGTACGTGTGACATCGTCCTTCACAGGTCAACATAACGGGGATATCCTGAACGATCATTTGCTCCTGTTTGTGCGTCTTCAACATCCCACTGGGGACCTCATCCTGCAACAAGACAATACACCGTGCCATTGCTCCCGAATTGTATCCGAATGATTGGATGAACACTCCACCGACGTGACCTCGCTTCCTTGGCCAGCTAGGTCACCTGACCTCAATCCCATCGAGCACATCTGGGATGCCATCAAGAGAGAGATGTTCGAGGCTGTGACGCCCCTCCATCAAATCTTCGTGAACTGTGGGAGCTTGTTCAGGGGTCGTGGATCCGTATGGCTTCCCAGCGCTTCCGCTGTCTTGTCGAGTCAATGCCGAGATGAATCGCCGCCGTCATCAGGGCGAAAGGTGGTGCTACACGTTACTAGACAGGTATCTCTAATTTAATTGCTCTTCAGTGTATACTGTTCTGTGAACTTCACCTGCGCCGCCGTTCGGTCTCCTCCAGGCGCGCTTATTTATCTAAACTGGTGGTTGTCATAATGGAATGGTTCATCGGTGTATATATATATATATAGTGTTTTATTTCATTGTTTCTATTTTTTTGACGTGGAGAAACTATACGCTGGTGGAGTACATTAACAATAGGAGCAAAAAAAAAAAAAAGTGCGCCAGTATCGTGGAAAAAGTTATTTTGTAGCTGAACACCAACCCCTCATTCCCAGATGATCCTTCAACCCCTCTCCTGGGTCTGGGACCTAGTTACAGCCATGTCCGAACGTGATTTGACTATTTTTATGGAGGTGTCTGAGCGGTTTGTTACTGCCGTAGCTCAAAACTTATAACAGTTATCAAGACGAAATTCAATGCTTCCTGGGTTGCGTGATTACCTGATGGGGAAGAAATAGAGGGAGTTACAAGTGGAAAAGCCTTTGGTAAGGAAGAAAAGGCCGAACTTTTATCAAAAGTACTACTGCAGCACATTTAACATGTTACACGTGATTAGTTCGTGCCACTACATTGGCATTTATGCTTACGCAATGTGGGATCTGCTGTCGCGTATCATAAGATTCCATCCCACTGAATGATCAACTAAAGATCCTGAACATGGATGAAAATTCAGTAGCGTATCTTGTAAATGCCGTTTGATGTTAAACGCGGGCTAAAAAGCAAAATGTTTGTTACATTGTAAGAAAATTGCCGAAAAATAACATCCCAATTTCTGAGCTCAGTTGTAGTGTAGTATTCAAGGCAAGACGGGACTTTTGCGGGGCCCGGAGCAAATCTTCATAGCGGGCCTGGGGCAAAATTTCATTGCGGGACCTCGAAAATAAATCTCATAATTTAAAAAAATCATTACGTGAAAAATGAAAACACACGAAATTTATAAAGAAAATCATTATCTCAAATTACTGTGACTTTAAGAGAAAAAGACCATAATATGTGTTGAAAGCTCACACACAGAGAGAAAGAGATAAACAGAGAAAAAGACACAGACAGAGAGAGATAAACAGAGAGACAGACAGAGACAGAGACAGAGCGAGACGCAGAGAGAGAAAGAGAGAGCCAGAGAGATCCAGAGAGAGCGAGACAGAGACAGAGAAAGCGAGATAAAGACACAGAGAGCGAGACAGACCGGAGCAAATCTTCATAGCGGAAAGTAAAAAAGTGCTAAACTATGGTTTTCTTTCCGGGTAGAAGGGGTTTAGGTTGCATTGTGATTTTTATAAAAACTTTCTCACAAAATAATAAAAAGCTAACTTTAACTAATCTGCGTAGCGAATATTTTTCATAGCAAACATTTTTGCGTAGCGAATAATAACGATCCCTCTTAAATAAGTTCGTTTATACACTGACGGAAAAAAAAATCCCAACACCAAGAAGGGGTTGTGTTAGATAAACGACAGTTGGTAGGCGGTGAGAGTACATCTGTAAGATGACGTCTATGCAAATTTCGCGCTCGGCGCGTACGTGTGGCGCTAGTAGCGCCCCTCGAAGCATGCAAAGCAGGTTTGCTGTAAATACGCGCTGTAACGTTCGTGAGCGTAAGTTATCGTTGAGATTCGACGTAAGGTGTTGATGTTAGTCAAGAATGCCTTTAAGAAGACGAAGAAGCCATTATCAACAGCTCACGGAGTTTGAACGAGGTCGTGTAATAGGGCTACGAGAAGGTGGATTTTCTTTCCGCAATATTGCAGAACGACTTGGCAGGAATGTAGCCACTGTGCATGATTGTTGGCAGCGGTGGTCAAGGGAAGGTACTGCCTCAAGAAGACCGGGTTCCGGCCGGCCACGTGGTACTACTGAGAGGGAAGACCGCCGTGTACGGCGTATGACCGTGGCGCATCGTACCGCGTCTGCGGCAGCAATTCGAGCTGCAGTTGCCACCGCAGTGACACAGCGAACTGTTACAAATCGGTTACTTGCAGGACAGCTCCGAGCCCGACGCCCTGTAGCGTGCATTCCACTTACTCCAAACCACTGCCGTTTGCGACGTCAGTGGTGTCAAGCTAGAGCTCATTGGAGGACGGAGTGGAGATCTGTTGTGTTTTCTGATGAAAGCCGGTTCTGCCTGGGTACCAATGATGGCCGTGTGTTGGTCAGAAGGAGGCCAGGTGAGCGCCTGCAACCAACCTGTCTGCGGCCGAGAAACACTGGACCCACACCGGGAGTTATGGTCTGGGGAGCAATTTCCTATGACAGCAGGAGCACTCTCGTGGTTATCCCACGCACCCTGACGGCACAGTTGTACGTCGGTCTGGTGATTCAACCTGTTGTGCTGCCATTCTATAACGAAGTAAATTTCTCCGTCATTTTTGGTCTACGCCGGGATTCGAACCCGAGGCCGCTTATTCCGGAACAAGTCGCTCTACCAACTGAGCTACGCAGACGATTATTCTGATTCCTATCTGCCTTTATGTCGTGTGCGTCCTGCTGGCAGGTACGTCACATCTCCCCCCCAGAAAGAGGGCCGGGGGCATGGCCCACGGGTCAGCCGTGACCATGAATCGTTGCAGGCAGCCATCCACTGTAGAACGTGCACTTGAGAACTCCCAGTCAATCTGCTGTGTGGAATGCAACATCACACATTTTTATTTTTCGAAGCGCTGGAGAAGGAATTCTCTGATTTTTCCTGTCTCGCGGTGTGGAAATAACATCACACCAATGCGAGATTTTGAACGGCCGGGTCATCCGGATAGTTCGGGCGCCATTATAACGAAGTAAATTTCTCCGTCATTTTTGGTCTACGCCGGGATTCAAACCCGAGGCCGCTTATTCCGGAACAAGTCGTTCTACCAACTGAGCTACGCAGACGATTATTCTGATTTCTATCTGCCTTTATGTCGTGTGCGTCCTGCTGGCAGGTACGTCACAATTCATAAACAGCATTCCAGGGGGTGTTTTCCAACAGGATAACGCTCGCCCGCATACCGCTGTTGTAACCCAACATGCTCTACAGAGTGTCGACATGTTGCCGTGGCCTGCTAGATCACCAGATCTTTCACCAATCGAGCACGTATGGGACATCATTGGACGACAACTCCAGCGTCACACCCAAACAGCATTAACCGTCCCTGTATTGACCGACCAAGTGCAACAGGCATGGAACTCCATCCCACAAACTGACATCCAGCACCTGTACGACACAATGCATGAACGTTTGCGTGCTTGCATTCAACATTCTGGCGGTTACACCGGTTATTAATGTACCAGCATTTCACATTTATAATGGATCTTCTCGCGCTTACAATAAGCTGTGATCTTGAAACCTTAATCGAAAAAATATGTTACCTATACAAATGTATTGCCGCCATTTCATTCCTCTACAACTATTTTTTCGTGGTGTTGGAATTTTTTTCCGTCAGTGTATATATGTATATTTCCTGGTACATGTTTTAGTGATTTGTTTTTTATGTAAAGCAGAACAACTGACAAAGTTGTGCCTTTTTGTGCCTTTTACAGGTGCTCATGTGTGAAATTGTTTTTTTTTTTTTTGTTTAAATGTCCAGTACTGTTTTTAAATTACATGAACAATCGGCTTCCATATATATATCCCCAAAACAACTTTGCTATTGTTATTTTTATGTTTTTAAATTTCAGTGTCTGGTTTACAAACAAATTGTTAGGCAATAGTAGGGAGTCACAAAATGTATTGAAATTTAATTTTCTATTTCATGAAAAGATGGAAAAATAGTTTAAGGTTTAAAAAAGCGAGGGGAGGAGAAATTGTAAACTAAAAAAAAAAAAACATTATGAAAATATAGTTTTGGCATCGCACCCGAAAACTTAAAAAAGTATCAATAAATATACAGAATTCTAGCAAAAATGATTTGTTTTAATTTTCTAAATTGCGGGGCCTCGTGGAGACCGCCCCGATTGCCCCAGTGGTCCAGTTGGCCCTGGTAGAATAAAATATTACTCCGAAAATGAATTTTAAAAACGAGCCGCTTAGTGGTTAGCGAGTCAGACTATCATTGCAAGGTCCTCAGGTTCGAGCCTGCTCTGATATTTCAGAGATGGTGTGATTTACTAACAATCGCTGAATATCCACCGTGTATCGGACGAGCACGTTAAGTGACGGCCCCCAGTTTGGGTCCACTGGTTAAATGGGTATCCTTTCCTATGCCCCCTCCCTGAAATTCTCTCACCCCTCTGTGTGCGACATCGTACTTGTACGGTGGCGCCATCTACTGTACTCTAATCTCACTACAAACTGTTCTGCCAAAGTCGCTGGACTTGCTCTCATTCATTCCGTTTCTGTGTAGAGAAACGAAGGAATGGAAGAGACTTGCTCTCATAGTGGAGTTTGGCTGGGATCTAAACTCTACTCACTGAGTTTGGCTGGGACCCAAACTCTACTCACTGTGGACGGAAGTCCTACAAATACATGACTTATAATGAATTTTAATCAGCCTGCATATAAGGTAGTAAATTAATACTCGTAGTTGATATACTCCGCATTCAGGTGAAATCATTCTCTCAAAACCCAGCACAGACAATTTTTTCCCCACTATTTTTTTTTTTTTTTTTTTTAAGAAAAATAATTAAAAGAAAGACAAAAATGTGAAGACTCGTTATTTGGAGGACCCTGCGCCTGGGGTTCGTTGGCTTTCCTGTAAATCCACCTCTGCGCCTGGAGCCTTAAGGTGGAAATAAAGACATATAGCGTTCTTCTCATAGATGACGCTGTTTTTTTTTTTTTTAGATCGCGCTGTTTTTTTTGCGGTCTTAGTTTTGTGAGTGAATTTTGTGAAGTCTTTTCCTTATCAGATGGTGATTTCTGAAAAAGTTTCTGCCAGCATCTTAGATTACGAGAATCTGATTTATGATTTAAATAAGTTTGTGGGGAGAAAAGCCAATAAACTGTAATATAAGTGATTTAAATAATTACTGACATCTTAAACAAAAGTCTATAACCACAGAGTTATTATTGTCTGTATGAAAACTTTTAATATTGAAGAAAAACGGAAGTTTCACGTTTCCAGTACTTGACGGACGTAGACCGCCACCTATTAACGACATGCAACACTACTTCAACACGGGGATATTTAATTTTAAAATATTCTCTATAACGTTTTTCTCAAATTTGCAAGCCACTGACTATAGTTTAGTGTCTCCTTCGTCCGTGTGACAATTTTCACGTTTCATGAAGCATTTCTTGTATGGGAACTTATGTAACTTACTTTTCACCATTTAAGTAAAGCGGCGCATTTTCACTTACAAACTTCTTTACATATTTTCTTCGCAATTAATGTATTCCCAAGAATAAAAATTTGCCCATCGATAAAACGAACTTTAAGTTATAACATGGGATACTTAATACTTGCTGAAACACAACCATAATTATATTAAAATCAATAATTTTTCTTTGGGTAATGTTCAGACCTATTAATAGATGGCGCGACCTGTACAATGATGACGCCATTAGACAAACAAATGTTGAATTGCTTAATTATGGTTATCTTTTAGCAGGTATTAAGTATCCCACACTATAACATAAACATAGTTTTATGGATGTGCAAATTTTCATTCTTGGGAATACATTAATTGCGAAGAAATTATGTACAGAAGTTTTAAAATTGGAAACATAAAGGCAGAGATCTTAAGTGGAACCATCTTTAATACGTATTAATATTAGAGGTCAGAAGACCACCCTACGAAGAAGTAGACACAGAGAAATAAAAACTGCAATTTCTATGCGATCCCGTAACATTCTGACTGTTGGTCTTCCGAACCCGCACTTAACTTCAGCAGATCTCGTAAAAAAAATTAAAAAAAAAATTCCAAAGTTTCTGATAAACTGACCCTTCGGCAAAAATGATGTTTCGATGAAATGAACTTTTAGGTGAAGAGAACCTTCGGCGAAATACTTATATCCTTCGGTCAAATGATATTTAGCGAATTAATTTTCGGTGATCTGATCGTAATAAAAGAAAACAACTTATCTAGTTGTCGTCCGCGTGGCCTAATGGATAAGGCGTCTGACTTCGGATCAGAAGATTGCAGGTTCGAGTCCTGTCGCGGACGTTTTGCGTTTTTTTTTTTTTTGCCGAAGTCTGGTTGGAACAGCGGGGGCGGAGGGAACCAGCTGCTTTCGTACTTCATTGTATGCAGAAGTGAAACATCGCATTCCCGCCCCACTCTTACATTTCTCTCTTTTTAATTGCGTCCATAAGCGGAAATAGGGTAAATATTAGGAATTTTTTTTTCATTTCCTGTCCTTCCTCCAAATAATAATTTTTGTTTTGGTTATTAACCATCTATATCCTTCGGTCAAATGATATACTATGAATTTTTAATGCCATTCCTAAGACCCAAAAACTATTCACGAAGTGATAATCTTTTAGTAATGAATGAGAGATTAAAAAAACAAAAAAGACAAAAAATTGACGAAGTACCAGCATTACTAAAAATTACTTAGCCTAAGATTCTTAAATATATTGTAATTTTATATATATTTTTTTCTATTTCATTTAAGTAAAATAAAATCAATCTTTCTTTAAAGATAGGGGAAAAAATAGTATTAGAGGCAGGAGAAAGGAATGAGATATATCTTTATATTTACGTTGTTTAATGTACGTATAACGTTAACACTACGGTTCTTGTGGATTTCATACTAACGTGGAAGTGGCCAAATGAAAACAGTTTAACATAATTTATAGTATGAGTAAACTATTTATGTCCATAAACCAATATATCTACTCGAATGATTAAAATACAATATATCTACTCGAATGATTGACACAGTGAGAATCCGAAAAAGGAGACCAACGCCCAGCTGCGAAATTGCAGCACACCAGAACATGTCTCAAAATAGACAAAAATATAGTATACACTAAAATAGCGTAAGCCTAAAACACGAAAAATTAACCAAACCATGCAAACTATGAGCACAGAAAGAAAGATTCAGACAGATCACCATAATAATAGACAGCCCATTCTACACGAAAAAAAAAAAAAAACCCCCACTTAAGAACACAGATTAAAACCAATTAATTAACTCCATACCAGCAGAACATACATGTAAAAACAACCTAAAAGCAGCATTAAAAATCATGAAAGACATATTCCTGAAACCCCATAAATGCGGAACATGAAACACAGAAAGAAAAATTCAAACAGATCACCATAATAGCGGACAGCCCAGTCTACACGAAAAAAAAACCCCAAAAAAACCTAAAATCCCAGATTAAAACACTTCAGGGCAACAGAACATACATGTCAAAACAACCCAAAGGCAGCATTAGAAGACATGTTCCCGAAACCCTGTAAATGCAAAACATGAAACACGGAAAAACAGAAAGTCAGAAAATCGTAGTGTGAAAGAAATACATAGCCCTAACCTGACAGAAGTAAAAGAGGACAACGTATCGAAATACCAACCCGAAAATTTATGAAGCCATTCGTTCTCATCAGGAGAACACCGACTGGCGTGTGGCCTTTCAATTCACGGCAAGAGCTGGAACAAACCAAAAGCCCGCAGGAGCGTTCCCTAGGCCACCACGAGCAATACGAAACAGTATATAAAATACAAGTTTTACATCATGTATAAAAAAAATGCAAGTTTACATCACATACCTGTATATAAAATACAAGTTTTACATCACATTTGGTTTTATTAATATAGCCGCTTTATCTGTAGCATTTTCTTATGACGTCATCACGCCCAGTTTTGCAACAGTGCAGTTAAGTTTTATGCTTTGACCCAAAAGTACATATCCTGAATAATATATTGCTCCCGTTGTCCAAAATTAGTTCTGGTGCCACGGGCGGAGGTTAACTCAGCCTCTTGTGACAATTTGCACATTGGTTATCATTTAAATTTGACAAAACATGAAAGTAGGGCTATTGCTGCTAAACTTTGTAGTCAAATGAGCGTTTGATTTTAGAATGATAACACAATTCCATATCAATCTATTAAACATGGATTGTCCTTTACGTTCTTTTTTTTAGCACGTCATTTATAAAAAAGTATCTTGCTTATTGTTTTTGGTTTGTCGTCGGTCTGTCTGTGTGGACACTATATCTATACAACTATTAGTCCGATTTAAAAAAATATTTTTGTATTGGGAAGCTTGAAATGTGTGAATGATGATCCTTCATTTTGTTTTGTTTTCTACGATGCACAATTTCGCTGCTAAAGGACGTAAATTCAGATGATATCGAATTCAAAATACAATTTATTCCATATATTTGCTCCTAAACATCCGATTAAAAAAACTCTTTTACCTTTCGATTCCATTTATGTCGAAGGCTATTTTAATTATAGTCACTTTTTCAAGTTACGCATTGATTCTCCGCTAGAAAGCGTTCAAGTAAATTGCGTTTCCCCCGATTTCTCTGCTTCTAAAATTCCGATTTGAAAAAAAAGTTTTCTGTAGCGGATACAGCTCCTGATGGGAAATCTTTTGCATGTGATTTCTAATTTTTGGTAAAGAACGGTTTGGCCACCAGGAGGCGTAAGCTTTAATTTCTGCATCTGATGTATTTGCCACAAAATCTGAGCTTCTAAAAACTCGATTGACAAAATTCGTTCGTGGACCGATGCCACTCGCGTCAATAAACCTTTTCGGAATATTTTCTTCTTAAAATATTGCATGGTTTCTCTGCCAGGGCGTAGGTGTATATCTTATTTTTTTGTCAATATCTCTGCTTCTAATGGTCGATTTAAAAAATTCCTTCTTTATTGGATAGTTTCCGGTGCAAAGTGTTTTTCGTATAATTTCAAAATTTTCAAGTAATTCGTAGACTTTCCGCTAGGGGGCGCAGAAGTAAATTGCATTTCCCCAGATATCTGCTTCTAAAACTCCGTTTTGAAATATTCTTTCTGTACCAGATATAGCTCCTGTTGGAAAATCTTTTAATCCTGTTGGAAAATCATGTAATTTCTAATTTTTGATTAAAAAAAAATGGTTTGGTCACCAGAAGTCGTATGTGTTAATTTCTGCTTCTGATGTATTTGCAGCAAAATCTTGAGTTCCTGAAAACTCGACTGGAAAATTATTTCCTGGACCGACACCGCTCACATCGAAAAACCTTTTGAGAATACTGTCTTTTTAAAATAATGCATGTTTTTCCCGCCAGGCGGCGTAGATGCACATCTTATATTTCTCAATATCTCTGGTTTTAAGAGTCCGATTTGAAATTTTGTTTGTTTGTTGGAGAGTGTTTCCACTGCGAAATGTTTCTCATATTATTTAAAATTTTCTTAACGCACAAGTCTGCAAACAGAGGGCGTCAAGTCTGCAAACAGTTCACGATTCAGTTTACAGAAACATGTGCGGGATCAAAAACCCGATTGAAAAACTTCTTTCTTCGGTTAGATACCACTGGTATCGGTTCCAGCGACTTTGAATAGCTTCGATAAATTTAATTCGCGTCAGAACGGATTCAAAAGGCGTGCTCATTACAGCCAAAAATTCGGTGTTATCTTCCTTGGGTATTTTTGTTTATTTACAAGAATAAATAGATTTAACATTTTGGAGTGAACAGGAATAGTTCTTCTTGAAAAATATTTAAATGGTAAAATATCCAGATAACTTTTTTTATGGACAAGAAGAAATAAAACTTTTAAATCATAACTCCAAAAGTTCGATGTTTTTTGAATTGATCAAAAAGTATGGAAAGTAATTTCAAAAACCCAGGATCCTACATTCTAAGCCATTTAACCACCGTTAGAAATATTGTGCATTTCACAAGTTCTATTATAGCAGCTGTTGACGAATAATTATTGTATTCAGAATTGTGCCAAAAATGTTGGAAATAGACAGGGAAAGATTTTGGGTTTGCAATATTTTGCTTAATCGGCGTCTCGCCTGTACTAAGAAGAAACATTATGAAAACCACATGTTAGTACATTTAGCGAGTTAGTATATATAAAAAAAGTATAATCTATCTATATATACAATGGTGTGCAAAAGTATTGGACTAATTGCATTCCATTGGTGGCAGAGACTAATTTAAGGCTCTTCCGCCCCTACTCTCTTTTAAAATAAAGAATTTGATAGCTGTATTTTCATGTAACTCATTCAGATCCGATCCAAGAGCAAAACGAAATATTGGGATGCGGGTTGTAGCAAACCTTGGTAAGAGGACAGCGTTTGGGACTGAACATTCGATGACCATCCAATATCCGATTACGTGTCCACTGCTGGCGGAGTTATCGATGATGGTCGACAAATTGCACGTGAACGGACATGCGACAATTTAGCGCTCATTCGATCGAGCGTTCTCTAGATCGTGTGCACGTAGGCGTTTCTTTCTGCTTGCCTCGTTGTAGTCAGTCCACCGTTATGTATGGAATTGAGAGACATTTGTTGTGTCCCACCTCGATTAGCAACCAGTGGTAGTCTGACCTTTCCGGTACGTTGAGTGTATATGTGTCCAGCTTCTGACCATTTCCGCCACACCTTCACTTTGTCCACCCTCCAACATCCAACAATGCCTGAGGTTACTGATATGTTGGTTCCCGACTTTGTCGCGCCGATATACACTGCCGGACAATTGCTAAGGACGGACAACAATAGCAACGATAGCAACCATAAAATGGAAGGCAGGAAAATGTGGAAATTAGCATAAGTGCGGGATGCAGTAAGACGTGCTGTACGTATGCAAATTTTGGATTGCCGAACTTGTTCGTGACGTCATAGCGCTGATAAGAGATATAAAGGATTTGACGCGTATAGACCGTTGTTGTTCAAACGCAAACTTGAAAGGGAAAGAATCAATTGACGAACTTGCAATTTTCAGTATGTCTTCCCGTCATCACCTAGATGATTTTACGCGTGGCCGTATTATTGGCAAGATTGAAGAAGGGCGAAAAATAACAGATGTTGCCAGGGAGTTCGACGTCAGCCACTGTGTTGTTTCAAGGCTTTGGAAATCATTTCAAACAAATGGAGAGTGTAGCAAACGTCACGGGGGAGGTCGTGTTCGCAGTAAGACACCTGCAGAAGATCGGTACATAGTGCTATCAACAAACAGACACCGGCGCAGCACAGATAGTGAGGTAGCAAATCAGTTTATGGCTGCTACTGGCAAGCAGATCTCCCGAAAAACTGTCGCCAGACGTTTGCATGAAGGAGGACTATACGCCCGCCGTCCTGTTGTGTGCATGCCATTGCCCAGACGTCACCGAACCGCCCGTTTGCAATGGTGCCATCAAGATCGCAATTGGACTGATAACGACTGGTCTGCTGTCCTCTTCTCAGATGAGAGTAGATACAGTCTATCGTCTGATTGTCGACGACAACTGATCTGGCGTGATAGTGGTTCTGCACACTGTCCAGCAAACATACAGGAAAGGGACCGATATTTGACATGTAGTGTCATGGTATGGGCTGGCATCATGATTAATGGCCGTACGTCCCTCTATGTGTATCCAACTGGGACTATATCTGGCCAACGATACATTAATGATGTTCTGCTACCTCATGTTCGCATGTTCCGTGGTGCTGCCGGTGATAAATTCATTTTCATGGACGACAACGCAACATGTCATCGAACAGTCGCGCTGTCCAGGAGTGTCTTGAGAGCGAGGATATTCAACGCCTCGTATGGCCAGCACGTTCTCCAGATCTGAATCCCATTGAAAATGTGTGAGATGCTTTGGGGAGGAGTCTTGCTGGACGCCAATGCCCTTCAATAAACAAGGACACCCTCATCCGTGCACTGACAGAGGAATGGGATAAATTACCCGAACAGCTGCTTGATAATGTTGTGCAAAGCATGACACGACGTGTGGAATCTTGCATCACCTTCCATGGTGGCCATATCCCGTATTGACATCTTACGCCAGAACGCCTGCAGACGGTAACTGAATTTTTTTCACGTTTACGTATTCTGCACAAAACGGCCTGTTTGTCCCTTGAACACGTTCCAAAGCCTTCTGGATTTGAGAGCACAATAAATTGTCTTTCTTGTAATGTCCTGGCATTCTGACATTATTTTATTTCACTTGGCATCCAACCACACTAACTTTTTTATGCGCTATATAGCCGTTTATGATCCGTCCTTAGCAATTGTCCAGCAGTGTATAATTATTTCTCGTTCAAAATGTTTTAAGTTCTTTCATTTTCCCATTACAGGGTATTCGTATTGATGAACTGACACGCCCTACCGGTAAGCTATACATACACTATATTGACAAAAGTCACCGGACACCTAGAAGACAAACACAACGTAGTATTTATTGACGTACATTAGTACGGTGTAGGTCCACCTTCGGCCTTAATGCATGCACTGACCCTTCGAGACACGCTTTCGACAAGGTTTTGGAACACAGAGATAGGTAGTGCGTCCATTCAGTACATAATGCTGCCGCTAACTGTTGCTTAATAGTAGGCATTGGTTCCAAACTTCTTATGCGGCGGTCTAATTCATCCCATAGGTGCTCTATGGGATTAAGATCAGTGCTCTGTGCTGGCTAGTCCACACACGATACAGAATTATCGTCAAACCACCTTACTTTATGGCTCGGTGTATTATCCTGCTGGTACCGACAAGGCTCGCTTCCGTAGTATTGCCACAGAGTTGGTAGGGCATAATTGTCCAGAATATCGAGGTAGATGTGCTGGTAAACAAGTTTGTCCACGATGACCAATGGGCCGGCACCATACCACGAAAAACACTCCCACACGAGTACACTGCCAGCTCCGAACTTGACCGTAAGAACAGTACACTGTAGTAAATAGCGTTCCCGCTGCTACCGCCATACCCACACACGGCCATCAGACTGATGGATCGTGTATCTGGATTGATCAGCCAATATGACCCGTTTTCATTGATCTACGGTCCACGACAAATGTTCTTTACACCATGATAAACGACGAGTAGTATTTCGAGTGGAGGTGAAAGGCTTATGAGCTGCCGCACAACCACGGTAACCCATGGAATGAAGTTTTCTGCGACTGATACGTGTACATACCAAGGTTCCAGCAATTTTACTCACCTGTACACTGAAGTCTTGTGCAGTACTCCGTCGATTAGCTGTAACCATTCCCCTGAGGCTTCGACGTTCTCTATCACTGATTTTCTTTGGTCTGCCGGTACGTTTTGGGGCTTCAGGCACGTCATGTGTTTTCCATTTATTCAGTACATCCAAAACAGTTGACTTGGGTATGTTTAAACGCCTTTTAGTTTCTCTTTTGGACAACCCACTAATATAACACACAACAATTCTTCGTTTCTCAAAGTCAGTCCACTCTTTCCGGGACATTTTCAATCAACCTCACAGTGCGATATGATCGCGGTCAGCTGCAGGCTTGTTTTTATATCTTTTGCAGCTGTACCGCGCATCTTAACAACCCAGCGGATCCGTTCATTTGCTTTTGAAGGGGTGTACTGTGACTTTTGTCAATATATGTATATATATAATATTCTCTCTCTTTCACATACACATTCCTTCCGGTTGGTCCCATCTCTTTCTACAGTATATATATACACTGCCTGACGGAGAAAATGCCACACCATGAAGGAATGCTTGAAAACAGACCTAACTGTGGATGATCAATAAGGAAGTGTGTTGCCCCCATTTTGGGCAATACAGTGTTGTATCCCACATGGCATCGAGGCAATGAGAGTACGAATAGAGTCCAAGGGTATCGTGGACCATGGATTGTTTATCTGAGTCCACAGTTTATCTTCGTTTTGTGGGGATGGTAGGGAACTCAACCTACGTCCAATCGTATCCCACAGATGCTCGATGGACGAGAGGTCGGGGAATCGTGCTGGCCATGGAAGCATCCGCACACCATGTAAAGCATTCAGGCTGATCCGAACGGTGTGTGACCGGGCGTTATCCTGTTGAAAAACGACGTTCAGGATGCCCTGCAGAAACGGTAGTGCGACGGGCAGCAGCGCATCGTCAACATAGCGGCGTGACGTCAATGTGCCCGTAATGCGTACCAGTGGTGAGCGGCTGTTGGGGCTGATAGCACCCCACATCTTGATTCCACGTTTCTGGGCCGCGTGGCGCTCCACAATGGCGGAGAAATCCGCCCGTTGGCCAAATCGCCTCCAGACTCTCACACTGCGATCATCCGTGGTGAGGCAGAACCGCGATTCGTCGCTGAACACCACACTGTTCCATTTGGCACCCACGCAATTCTTCAGCGACGCCACGCCAAGCGGTAACAACGATGGCTCGATGTTAAGGATAGCGTTCCTCAAGGGACGGCTGGGCAGGAAACCAGACGCAACCGATCGGCGCGACACTGTCCGCGTCCATATCGGAGCATCCAAACCTCCCCGCACACTCCACAAAATGTCGCCCGTTGTGGGTTGTCGGTCCGCTACGGCATGACGTCGGATGCGACGATCGGTGCGCTCGGACGTCCGTCTGCGTGCTCCGGTCCCCCCTACGACGTTGCAAAAGATCCATCCCTGGACCACTGTCTTCAAATACGAACAATGGTTGTGGTATCACGTTGCGTTTCTTCCGCAATACGACGAAAGGACCATCCGACGGTACGAAGGCCTACGATGACACCTCTTATGAACTCATCCGTTTGACGAAATCGCATACGACGGCGTCTTAACGACATTGGCACCCCTTATTCGTTCTACAGACACGTTTGCAGCAGAACCACTCACTTCTCGCGTCACGACGTCCTGATTGATATCTTCATGGGCTGGTTGTCCGCTTATATCCCGTACGCCGTTCGTGCGATCAGCCTGCAAATGCAATCATTTGCATAACTTATACGTGAGCACCCACCCTGCAATTTGTATGGCGCTCCGTTCACGTCTTCGTGGTGTGGCATTTTCTCTGTCAGATGGTGTATATTGTGACAAATGTATTCTATTTATATATAATATACATTCCGTCCCGTTGGTTACGTTATTTCCACATGGCATAAGAAGCGTCTCCTCGCTGAGACAGGAGTGGTCAAAATCATCCGGTCGATGAGTGTATATTAAAAATTAAGGTGTTTTATAAATGTTTAACAATTTGTAAGCATTCCACTTGCTTAACTGAGGTGAAGCAGTTTTGAAAGAATTGTGAAAAATAAATTTCACCCTGTTTACTCGTATGCATATTTTAAAAAAAAAAAAACGTTTCACTTACTTTTGCAAAATTAATGAATGCTAATACTTTTTCATTGCAGTGGTTGGTTGCCAATTGCCTCTAGAAATTCAGAACGGAAGAGTGAAGTACGAAAATCCTGAAGATCCCAAAGTACTGGATACAGCACCTGATAATTATGTCCTTCAGTTCCGATGCAAGAAGGGATATGATCTGTCGGGAGCCAAAACACTCTTTTGTATAAGGGGAGAATGGAGTGATAAATTCCCCCTGTGTCTGCGTAAGTTCAGTCGTAATTCTGTTTTGCTCTACTACTGTGAATGCTATTTTTCCGTGTTTGTTGCCTTTTTTGAGTTCTTGAACAAGGGTTGTCTTCGAGAGTAACAAGGCTTATTTATAGACTAATCAACATGGAAATCGAAACACCGAGAAGTGGATTATTCACAAGACCTATGTGGATTAATCACATGAGGTAATGGACTTCTTGAGGTATGGAAATGTTCAAAACTTCTCAGTGATTGTTCAAAATGCGGCTCGCCTTATAGTAAGGCTGACACTACGGAAAAGCGTTCCATATTCAATCGTGACCAAAACTCCTGCGCCAGTAGAGTGAAAGTCACATTTTTGATGTTTGAAGTCAACTTATGCAGCGTAATGGTAAAGTCAGGAATACTTATTATACATCATTTTAAAGGAAAGTTTATGCTGAATTCAAATATTTTTACAGAATGCTATTACCAGTAATAGAAGTTACAAGCAAAAGTACAGAGTCTACTCATAAAAATAACAAATAGTGGAATTTGCGAAATTAGTGTACAACGCATTTAACGTAAAATTACTGTACAGTACATTATTGAAACTTGCTGGACACTAGAAATAACTTACCAACAAGCAAAATACACTTTAATATTTAATTGGATAACCACGGTTTCTTAGTAACAAAGTGCACCTTCTTAGCATGGAACTAATGAGCTTCTCTAGTTGTCCATTGGTGATAAAACAATGCCATACGGCCCTGACAGACTCAATTAAAGTCTTTAATTGCACCGTGGCATACCGTGTTATCACTAATGGACAACTAGAGAAGCTCATTGGTTCCATGTCAAGAAGGTGTACTTTGTTACTAAGAAACGGTGGTTATCCAAACAAATATTAAAGCGTATTTTGCTTGTTGGTAAGTTATTTCTAGTGTCCAGCAAGTTGCAATAATGTACTGTTCAGTAATTTTAGGTTAAATGCATTGTACACTAATTAAACAAATTCCACTATTTTTTTATTTTTATGACTAGACTCTTGTAACTTTACTTCTATTACTAGTAATAACATTCTGTAAAAATATTTGAATTCAGCATAACATTTCCTTTAAAATGATGTATAATATGCATTCCTGACTTTACCATTACGCTGTATAAGTTGACTTCAAACATCAAAAATTTGACTTTCGGTCTACTGGTGTAGGACTTTTGGCCACGATTGTATATCGCGGATAGGCCGAAGGAACACCTATGTTCAACTGAGTGAGATTGAGCGGAAGAGAATCGTCGACGTGAGATGTCTAGGTATCTGCACACGGGCGATTTCCACGTAGGTGCGGATTTATGTGAGCACAGTGCAACGTTGTGTGTCAGGTTATGTCACAGAGTATCGAATGATGCAACGGAAGAGAAGCAGACTCCATAGAGGGGATTTTTTCTCCCCATTTACCTAGGCGAACGTGTCGCAAAGTGACTTGAGACCTACTACTGGTACAGAGGTGTTTACCCTAACGATATAATGACGCTTACACTATGTGAAATGTATTGAGGACAGGTCTAGGGATGTCCCCAATATCCCCGGATTGGGAACAATGAATTCAATTGAATTCACGGAACGGACTTTACAAAGTTAAGTTAATAAATTGAGTAACACTTAACACCAAAAAGGAACTGCAAAGCGCACCATACCCTCCCACACAAATGCAGTAAATAAACTTTACGGTAGCTGGTCAAGAACAGGCTAGTGCATGACTCTTTGCCCGAGCAAGGGAAAATTAGGGGTGAGCCCAGGATGTCGCAAATGTATAAAGGTTTAAAGCCCTACGAAAAACGTGATAAAAGTCTGCCTAAAAAAATTAGTTGGGTAGAGTTTAGAGAATAGGAAAAAAATAGCATAACCTAACAGGGTCCCCTTCCCCCTGGAAAGCTGTGCGTGCAGTTGGAAATGAGAGGCACTAGCGCCTCTTAACTTGAAGAATCTTTTTGAACTTCCTGATAGTCCCTGGGTCTCCCCCCCCCATCGGATTGGGGACTGATCTAGGGATATAAGAACGTTTACATGATGTGAAGCTCCAACGTATTGAGGACATATCAGATCTAGGGATGAAGTATTGGGGACAGATCTGGCCATTCCAGGACAATGAAATAGTGTTGACGTCTCGTGAAGACGTTTGCAGTATGTGGACGCGCATTATCTTTCTGAAGCATGCTGTTGGTTCCCCTTAAGAAAGAGATAGCAACGTGATCCGGGATATCTTAGACGCATCGCCAAATGAGAAAGTACTGATCTACTATTGCTTTTCAGGCAATAACCCTACCTTTCGTGCTATACGCCGTTGGACAATTGCTCTTGAAATGATGCCTTCTCCCTGTCGTCTATATACCTGAACCCGGAGATAATTGTTTCCCAAACAGTGAGACGCCTGGCCCGGAACCTCTCGTTGCTGCCTCTTCGCAGAGCTCCTCGTCAGGAGTAATGCAGAGAGAGAAGACACTGAGCATGATATTCACGGACGAGTCCAGGTTCTTTTTTCGACGTTCCAGATGGCCACATATCCATATCACTCCATCAACGAAATGTAGAGAAGTTAACGAATCATTTGTCATACAATCTACTGACGATACAGCAGCAGAACTATACAGCAGCAGAACTTCTTTTGTCCGTATTCCTGTCCTGTTGATGTTATCGCCATTCCCCGGTATACCACCTTTCCTTGCCTCCATGTCAGGAGGGAAAGGCCCTTTGATGAATTGACGACATGCTAGAATAACACTTCCAGTGCGTTTGATATCAATTTCATATAAAATGCGGGGGAGAATCAAAAAGTAAATTCAACATACCCTTTAATACCGATAACTCTGAACAAATGGACATAACGGTTATCTCGCTTCTCCATGTTGTCCTCCTGCAGGTTGATGCACTTCTTGTATCGTTCCACTACCTTCTTCATTCCTTGGAAGAAAAAGCTTTTCGGCTACTCCAGAATCCAGGGATGCACCACTCCCTTAACCTCATCATCAGAGGCAAACCTGCGACCGCGTAGAGCCCCTTTAAATGGACAGAAGACTTGATAGTCTCATGGCGCCTAATTAGGACTGTAAGGGAGATGTGGAAGACATTCAAACCACAGTTGTTTCATTGCCACAACCGTTTGTGCCGCTACATAGGGATGTGCATTGTCACAGTGCAGCTAGATTTTTTACAGCACTCTTCTTTACTGGGAATTGCTGGTTTCAGTTTCACTCTAAGCATAGCACAGTACGTCAGAGCTGAGACAGGCTGAGCCCGAGCCCGAAAGCCCAAAGGTCTCGGGCTGTAGAATATTTACTGCGGTTCGTGCTCAGGCGGGCTCGGGTTCTTAGAGAGAAGGAGAGCGAGAGAATTTCTTTATATATAAATGTGATTTTATATGATTTAGCAAATGAGACACTATGTAGTTGGTAAAGGGAATTCTTCGGCAACTGGTTCTTGTTGGAGGGGGCATTCGAGATGGCTTTTTATTCCGGGCTTGGGTAGAAAATGCCGTAAGCCGCGTATTAGTGTGTTTCTGCGGAGAGGAAAAAGGTTTTTCAAGAACTATAGATATTGGATAGTTGATAGCATGCCGACGATAATTTACTCCCTATCTCCACGCAGTAGTTCCCTGCTAATTATTAGCATTATTTATGCAAGATACAATTGTAGCACCGCCCGATTGTTTTGGATACCTGGCCGCTCGAAGCACTCAGGTGGAAACGAACGTTCAAAGAAAATTGTACAGTTACACTGTAAAAATAGATAGAGGTCTTGCAGTGTCAAACTCGGGCTCGGGTAGGCTCGGGCTGATATACCACGGGCTTAGACGGGCTCGGGCTCGTGTAGGCTCGGGCTGATATACCACGGGCTTAGACGGGCTCGGGCTCCCAAAATTGAGCCCGAACTCAGTTCTACAGTACGTTGCACTAGTCAATGCGCCAAAATAGGACCCCGCATGTCTCAAAAGAAGGTAAGCATAATTTTCTTGGCGGAGGGTTGCCTTTTGAATTTCTTCTTCTATGGAGAAGACTGGTGTTTCTACTGCATGCTTGTATTTTGCTTTCCGGTTCACAGTGATGAACCCATGTCTCCCGTAGCCGGTGAGAACCCGCTCCAAAACACTCTGATCTTCATAACGTTTTAGGAATGGGGTCGCAACCTCCACGCGCTTTTGCTTGTGCATATCTGTAAGCTGTATGGGTACCCATCCTACGCAAACTGTACGGTACCCCAAGTCATCATGCACTATGGCATGGGTGGATCCATAGTTGATATTCAAACGTGCAGCAACAGCAGACAACGTAATCTGTCGGTCTTCTCGAATCAAGCCATTCGCTCTGTCGATTTGCGCGACGATCAAGACATTCGCTCTGCCGTCTTGTGCGCGCAATGTTCATGGCCAACCAGATCGAATTTCGTCGGTTAAACTTGTTCTTCCCGCTTTAAACCTTTCTACCTATTCATAAACCTTTTTTTGTCATGCTGTAATCGCTTCTGTACTGAGCTAACATCCTTCGGCGAATTTCAGCAGATTTCGGTCACCCTGCTCAAAGAAATTTCACTACGGTGCGTTGTTCAACAACGCTGCAATCCGGCAGCTGGGGTTACCGCGTATTTTCAAATTACCTTTTCTTTTTGAATTACCTACCTATTGTTTTACAGTCGCCCACTCATCTGGGGCTCGGACTTCTGTATGATGTTCGCATTGTTTTGTCTAGGCTCGTATCATGGACGAAAACATGGATGTTGTTTGACCTTTCGACTCTGGTTCTGACCTTTCTTTAAAACCCGTTACAGATGGACGACTTATCATAGAATTAGATGCCTAGTCGTTTTAAACCCTGAAATAAAAAATGTACGGCGTGCTAAAATGAGTTCGATTTCAAACGGATCGCAAATGTTTTTTTTATTATTATCTATCACTCGTAACTTCTCAGATGGATACTTCTTCTCACCGACACTGTAATGAAACAATTCCGGTATGTATTCTGGATAGGAAAAAATATTGAGGCCACAGATGGATTCTAAGCAGAATTTTCAGTATAAAAATACACTGCTGGCCACCTAAAATGCAACACCAAGAAGGACACGAGATAGCAAAGCCAGATTTACTGGGCAAATAACAACAGATACAAAGATGAAACGATTGAGCTTACAGGCACGTGCGACTTGCGGAACATGCAGACATCAATAGTTCGTGTGACCTCCATGGCTGGCAATAACGGCCGCTACACGCCGCGGCATCGAACGAAAGAGGCTTTGGATGTGGGCTTGGGGCATGTCGGTCCAGACTGCTTCCACACGTTGCCACAGTTCATCAGACGTAGCCGCGGGTGGTTCTTGCCGGGCTACTCGGTTGCCGATCAGCGACCAGACGTGTTCGATGGGCGACATATCGGGAGAACAGGCGGGCCACGGCAGCAGTGACACCTGGTGGGCCGTGAAGAAATGTTGCACGATGCGTGCCACGTGCAAACGCGAATTGTCCTGTTGAAACGTGGCCGCCAGCAGGTCCTGCAGGTAAGGGAGGACTACAGGCTCCAAAACGTCAGAGATGTAGCGGTGGCTGTTGAGTGTACCGGCGATGCGTACCAGAGGGGTGCGGGTGTCATATCCGATTGCACCCCAAACCATAACGCCAGGCGACGAACCGGTATGGCGATGCATAATGCAGGCGTCATGCAGTCTCTCGCCGTGGTGCCGCCACACGCGGATCCGATAATCGTGGTGTTGCAGGCAGAAGCGGGATTCGTCGGAGAAGACAATGTCGTGCCATTCCGTAGTCCAGGTGCGGCGTTCAACGGCCCATTGCCGCCGCACTCGCCGGTGGTGTAACGTCAATGGTAACCGGTGCAATAGGCGCCGTGATACAAGACCCCGCTCCTGCAGACGACGTCGAACGGTACGTTCTGACAAAGGTTGCTGCTGCGCAACACACACTATTCTACACTATTCTTACGCTAACGTTTGTGATGTCGCGGTGCGAGCTGTCAATGCCCGCCGCACAACATGCCAGTCTTCTCGTTCGGTGGTGTGCCGCGGCTGCGGCAATCGCTCATGTCGGTCCGTCCGTCCCTCCTGCACCCACCGAATCCATGCTCGCCTCACTGTGCCTGGATGTCGTCCCACACGCGCGCCAATGTCTTGGTACGGTAAATCGCTGTCGCGATAAGCCACTAGTCGTCCTCTGTCGAACTCTGAAACATGCTGGAATGACGGCCGTATTCTGCGACGAGGCATCAGGAAGCTTCCCACGCACAAGTCCGGCAGCACAACACACTTCCACTACTTACACCCCATCTTCTGTGCACCCTTCTTATACTGCTTCTCGGTGGCGTGCCGGCCGCACATGATTTGCATATGCCCTGCAATGCTAATCGTTTGCATGTCCTCTCGCGGGCGATGCATGCTCCGAATTTCAGGCTAATCGGATGCTTCCTTCTTGGTGTTGCATTTTGGGAGGCCAACAATGTATCTCTAGTTCAGTATTTATTTCATAGGGATCATACTGTTTTGAACAGTAAATGTGATAAGTTAAGCTATAATTATACATTACCCATCAAAATGCCAACTTCCTGTATGAGTGGGTTAGCCTAGAATACTGATGCTGCATGTAAAACGTATATACCAATGCTGTAGCATAGAAATGGTAAGACCCGAAAGCGGTGGGAAAATTAAACTGATGTCCACAAAAGAGCAGTTGGGGAGATAAGAAAGGCATGCTTAATTTCTCAAAACTAATGTAGAATTTTATCTCTCTATTCTAAAAAAAAGTAACTGCCGCCCTTGCTGCCGGTGTTTTAGAAATTTCATGACACTCTTGCTTTCCTAGCTCGCAGTGCCAAACGTATTGAACACAAAAATATGAAATTTATATCGTTTGTAGAGAATTGTTTGCAGAACACGCTGAAATAAATCGTTTTTCGATTTTTGCGATACTTCAGAAGCTATTGTATTTCAAAGTTAAGGTAAGAAAAAAGTGCTGTCAGTTCGCGTTCCGGACACACTAACAGCAACAGAACCACGAAACTATGTATAGGCATGTAGTGCCATGACCGAATTTTTGCACCTCGTCGCCCTATTTTTGAATTTCGATTTCGATTACGAGAAATTAAAATTTTAAATTTCACAAAATTCTCTATTTCGCGATCGGATCCATTTAAAAAAACGGATATATGGCAAACTATAAATAATAATATATGCAATTTTTACAGCATAAACTTACAACTATCATCTCTTTTTCACAAAAAAAAAAAAAAAGAAAAACTTATTTTCTGATTTTTAAACATTTTTTAAAGACGCAAAGGAAAGAAACGAACGGCTTGTCTTTCTTCACTATAACCACAGATGAACGTTCTGGTCCCGTGACCTGCTGCCATAGTGACGCAGAGAATTTGTTATGCATATGTTTTGTTGGTAAAACTACCTAAGTTGTTTAACGGTTTAGCATAACGGTTTACGGAAGTGCTTTTTGGACCGCTTTTGATTTCCTTGGTGGTAAATTTAGTAAGTGCTATAAGTTCAAACGACAAAAGTCCGCCCTTCCAAAAAATAACGACAGTAAAAAACTCGGAAACTTCGGAATGGTGGCGGAGCAAAGTCCTTCAATAAAAATAGAAGGACATTGAAAAAAGTTCCGCAAAAATCCAACAGGGAGTTCACCAGGAGAGAAACAAAAACTGTAAACAAGCCGCCAATTTGGAATCGATACAGCTCAAAAAGTATTGAACAATTGGGTGAACATTTTCATTTCGTTGTGATATACTTGAAGATCGGGCTGTAGGGCCCGAGCGCTACTCTGGAAACGAGCTCAGCGAGCCTAGAGGCGCAGCCCCTAGTTACCTAAAAACTAACGCACTTCAGTAGAGGTACACTCACATCACCTCTTTTGGCAGTGTATTCAGTAATACATCGTGGCTTTAAGTGGTCGACCTATCTGGTGGTCTCCTCAGGAAATGATGTTCCTGGCTTCCTGCACCAGGTCTTGTAGGGCGGCAGTTGTGTGAGCTCGTTGCGGATGTGTAAGAGATGCTCTCCAACTATGTCTAATGAATGTTGTATTGGGGACAGGTCTGGAGATGTTCCTGGCTATTATAAGGCATTGAAAGCATGTCGATAATCGAGACATTTAAAAGTTATATCTTACAAAAGGGATAGCACTTGAATATAGGATATTCGCCATGCATCGCCAAGCGAGAGGGTATTGATCTACGGGTGCTCTTCAGGCCATGATCCTGCTGTTCGTGCTATATGCCGTTGGATAATTACTCTTGAAATGGTTCTTTCTCCCCGTCGTCTGCGTATGTGAACCCGGGGATCACCGTTTCCCAAACAACAACTGAGATTCGTCGCTGAAGATCACACGACGTCATTCTTTTTGCCAGTTCACTCGAGAACGACACCACTTTGGGCATACGCGACGATGATCATTGGATTGGGTGTAACGTTTAAGTTTAATCAGTGAAAATCATCTGTAAACAGCATATTAACTTAAATCACTAGCTTAACTATTGTTACTTCAACTACACGTTAGCTTCACTCAAGACTTTAAATTGTTACGTTACTTAAAGTCGGATACCGTGCGTTGGAGACAGCTAGCAACTTCGATATAGCATTTGGGAAAAGCACCGTTAGTGAACGCAAGACTCAACGTTGGTTCGCTAATTTCCAAGAAATGAACCACGTGGTAGACCAGAAGGAGCTATCGATGATACTAAATCGGGTATTTTAATTGAATTTGACCCACATCAAACGGTTCGAGCACTTAGCAAAACTCTCAAAGTATGTACACTATGCAATCCTTTCCCGTTACTTAACGGGCATAGGAAAAGCGAAAGAAGATGGATAAACGAGTCGCACAGGATGCGGAACAGGAAACAACACGACGATCGAATGTCTGCTCTTTTCAATTTATCCGCAACTAAACGAACGACAATTTGAGGCGACTCGTCACGTGTGATGACAAATGGATGCTGTATGTCAAGCGATCACAGCGGACAGGTATTGCCAAGAACTTGACATTATGCATGAAAAACTGCCAGCATTAGTCAATCGCCATGGGCTTACACTTCTCCATGAGCACTTGTATTGTCAAGAACTTGACATTTTGCATGGGACTCTGTACGCCAAAGAGCCGGAATCGGTCAATGGCCATGGGCCCATACTTCTTCATGAGGACAGGATTGTCAAAAACTTGACATCATGCATGGAAAACTGTCCACCAAACAGCCGGCATTACTAAATCCCTATAACAGCCGGCAACTGTTAATTGCCATGGGCCCATACTTCTCCATGAGGACAGGTATTGTCAGGAATTTGATATTATGCATGAAAAACTGTTCACCAAACAGCCGGCAAATGTCAATCGCCATGGACCCATACTACTCCATGAGGACATGTATTGTCAAGAACTTGACTTTATGCATGGGAAACTGTCCACCAAACAGTCGCCATTAGTCAAGTCCCACCTTGCATGGTAGGCGATCGAAAACCTGCACCAGTCGAGGTACGAAACCTTACTTCATCCGCCTTATTCACCTGACCTTCCCCCTACGGACTATAACTCCTTGAAGCGCCTGGATATCTTAGTACAGGGTAAATCGTTTCCCAACCAAACATCATTTGGCACCACATTCCACGAGTTCGTCGTATCCCGATGCTCCACATTTTTTTTACCACAGTATATGGAAGCTTGTAACTTGTTGACAAAAGTACGTCGCTGCTGCTGGTTATTAATTTGATTAATAAAGTTTATTATGCCCCAAATTTTGTGATACTACAAACGGCAAACCGTCTTCACCCGAAATATAAAAGAGTTTTAGATTGGAATAAAAACTTTAATGATAGTTAAAAATTTAAAAACGTGAGACCCTTCGGGTCCTGCCAACAGGCACCCATCCTCGGACGCAATGAACACATACAGTGGAAGATGCAGCTTATAAGTAGATACATGAATGAACAGATGAAGTACAATCAAGCGTCTGAGGATGGGTGCCTGTTGGCAGAACCTGAAAGGTCTCACGCTTTTAAAATTTTTAACTATCATTAAAGTTTTTATTCCATCATAAAACTCTTTTATATATCGTGTGAAGACTGTTTGCCGTTTGTAGTATGACTTTTTAGCACGAATCACCTCTGTTTTGTACCATATTTTGTGTTTTAAAGTTTCCTTCAATATTCCGACATTTCATCTATAACAACCTAATATTTTTCTAAATAAAAAGAAGTGACTGTGTAGAATGTATTTTCTTTATTAGAGTACGTATGAGTGTATTACTCCACCTTAGTATTTGAGTTTGCGTATTTCGACAATATTTTATTAAATAGTAGAGTGAACTTTAGAAACGAAGTCACTCTAATTACAGATATTCATATAAATGTCTTTACATGATTTACTTTGGATTATTTCATGTACATACAAATATCGTTACGTAACGTATCAATTTGTCCTATGTTCTGTAACGAACTGACAAATTTTTTGTTTCAGGTCTACATTGCGGATCACCCCCTGTCATCGGAAATGGAACATACCAAGTGATAAGGGGGGTAAGTCGAAGACCTATCATTGGATCGAAGACCACATACTCCTGCAAAAAGGGTTTTGAACTGGAGAATGTAGACGTCAATCAACTCACTTGCAAATTGAATGATACTTCCGCTATATGGATTGGAGAACTACCAGTATGCAAAGGTAGATGCAACACTTTCAATAGTTACTTCTGTTTCACTCCCCTCCCATTCCGGTGGCGCAGTGGTCTAAGCGATGGCTTCTGATCATTCTTTTGAAATGGATCCGGGCTCGCATCCCAGTGAGACATGGATTCTGTGTTTGTCTTACACCACTGACTGTGTCCCTTCCTGGGACCAGTGTACCTAAATTAGGGACGGACAACTGCTTTTAGCCCATCGAGCTGCTCACGGTAAGCGTTAAACCTCCAAATAAAAAAAGGACCTATATCACCTCATCGTCAAAAAAATACACTGGTCTGCAAAAATTAAGGACGAAGAGGAGAAATTAGCATAACAGCGGAACGAGCAGGCAGAACGGACCGAAAGGCCACTCAGGCGATGGACTAGGGTCCGGTACGGTAGGGCATGCGCATATATGCAGCATGACGTGGGGTAGGAGGGGGGAGTGTTGGAAGGGTATAAAGCACACTGACGGTGTACGCTGAGCAATTCGGTGAAAGCTATTGCATGGTGCACATCGGTTTGAACGACGTCTAGTTGCTACCACCGTGTGATATGGCCAACAGGCAATCCAGTGGACAACATCTGGATGACTTTACCCGAGGTCGCGTCATTGGGAAGTTGGAAGAAGGTCGAAGTGTCACTAGTGTGGCCGTGGAGTTTGGGATTGATCACAACATGGTTTCACCAGCTTGGAGAGCATTTCAAACGACAGGAACAGCTGTCCGAGAGTTCAGCAGTGGTTGTCCACGACCAACCACGGCAGCGGACGACCGGTATATTGTCCTACATGCGGCGAGAAGACACAGACGGCAGACAGCAGGAGAAATCGTAAGGCACATGCAACAGACAACTGGACGTTCGTTATCGCGTTTTATAGTCGCCAGGAGGCTGCACAAAGATAGTCTATTTGCACGACGACCAGTAAGGTAAGGGGTGTGCCCTTAACGCCTGCTCTTCCGATACGGTAGTTTCTCTGGTGCCAGGAAAACAAAAACTGGACACATCAGCAATGGGGTCGAGTTCTATTTCTGGATGAGAGCCGATTTAGTCTGACGAGCGATTCTGAACGTATATACATCTGGAGAGAGCAGGGAACACGCAATCACACCTCCAACATCATCGAAAGGGAACGGTTTGGAGTTGACGGAGTTCTCGTTTGGGGCGGTATCATGCTTGGTAGCCGTACTGACCTCCACATCTTCCAAGCAGGTTCAGTCACTGGTTTCCGCTATTGTACTGAGGTTCTCCTGCCTCACGTGCGTCTGTTTAGAGGTGCTGTGGGTCCTGAGTTGCTCTTCATGGACGACAACGCTACACCTCATCGTACAGTGGCTGTCCCAGAGCTGTTGGAGAGTGAAGATATTCAACGCATGGATTGGCCCGCAAGGTCCCCGTACCTAAAACCAATCGAACACGTGTGGGACCTTCTCGAGAGGCGCTTGGCAGCATGTCACCAGCCGACAGCAACGATTCCGCAGCTGCGATTGACGCTACAAGAGGAATGTGCCGCGATGCCTCAACAGCGTCTTGACAACCTCGTCCTCAGCATGGACAGATGTTATAAATCCTGCAACGAAGTCAGGGTGTTCATATCCCCTATTAAGGACTGTATTTTTCTTGGCAGCCGCCTGTCACATGGACGTTTCTGTCTTCTGTCCAGTTGTGCTCAAAGCTACCTTTTCAATAAAGTGCCTTTGTATCCTATGGATTCCCTGTTTGGACGATTTTGCTCACTTGTCCCATACTCTTACATCTTGGGGAACTTATGGTATGATTTGAGTCGATGTGGAGCACTTCTGCGTGACGTTACGTTCGAAAAACCGTCTCGTCCTTAATTTTTGCACGCCAGTGCAGGTGCGCCCAGAAGGAAGCAACCGACAGTAATGAAACTTAGTGGGTAGATTTGACATCGTGAGACATGCAAATGATGAAAATATCACACTCGGCCGCTCATGTGACGCAAACAAAGAGGGGTCGCAGCGTTGTGCCTGACTGGCTATATAAGATCGTCCCGTTGTGCGTACTTGCCATTCTGACTCGTGCTGTTGTGTTGGTTGCATCCTTTGCAAGTGAAGTATGCATCGGAGAAAAGTTTGGAAGCAATTTGAACAGTTGGAGGAGTGCGAGAGGGGCCGCGTCGTATGGCTCAGGGAAGAGGGATGGTCTTATCGCTGTATCGCGCGCCATACCGGTCGTGCGGATATCACCATAGCACGCTGATGGCGGCAGTGGATAGAACACGGCACACAGCAGCGACAGGAAGTGTCTGAGAGAACTAGACGAACCACGGAGACAGAGGACCGACGACATGTGCGGAGTGACCCAATAGCCACGATTGCAGATATTCAGCGAGCAGTGGTGCCCTCGATGCATCGTCCGATTAGTGCCAGCAACATTGGCAGACGGCTGTACGACGTAGGACTACACGAACGCAGACCGTTACGACGACTGCCCTTAACACGACTGCATCGTCACCAAATATTGTAGTGCTGTCGTGCCAGACTGTCATGGAGCCACGTCGAATGTAACGAGTCCCGCTTTTGTCTTGGAGGAGACAACCACCGAATCCGTGTGTGGAGGCAACAAGATGAACGGTTTTTTGTTGAGCGTCACACGCCCGGAAGGCCTGGTGTCATAGTGTGGGGTGGCAACTGCCTACGATGCCAGATCATGTTTGGTGTTTATTACAGGCACTTTGACAGCCCAACGTTACGTTAATGACGTCCTGCAACCAGTAGCCCTATCTTATCTGAACGTTCACTCCGGTGCGATTTTCTAACAGGACAACGCTTGTACACATACTGCTGCTGTCTCCAGAGCTTGCCTTCAAGGCACTGACACTCTGCCATGGCCGGCCACATCGCCAGACGTATTGTCGATTGAAAATGTGTGGAATGCTATTAGACGCGCGCGCTATCTACACTCCATTCCTACCACGCAATCTGCAAGAACTGTGTGAGAAGATTCAATTTGCATGGAATGGCTTATCGCAGGACACCATTAGGAACATGTACAACTCGATGCCGAGAGGTCTGGCATGCTGTGTGAGCAAACATGGTGGCCCGACGCCAGACACTAGTTATTGGCGTGTAGCTCAATAAATATTGCCCATATCAGTCTCAGTGTTTAATCATTTATTGTTCCTGGTTACCTTTACCTTCCTCCCGAATAGCATTGCAACCCGACACGTCCTTCTGGTAGCAACTATTATTTTGATGATGAGTGTATGTATCCCAGAATCGTGACGATGTAATTTGTCCAAGAGATTATAGAGTTTAGGTCAGGACTCTGGGTTGGCCAGTTAAACGGAACAACGCGAGCAGTATGTCACGGTGCGTTGTCCTTCTGATACAGGTATGAGTCTTCTCCAAAATACTGCTACAATATTGGTAGAGCATAACTGTTGGAGACGTTTAAGTAGAGCTCAAAATACGTTTTTGTCCGAAACAAATAATGGGCTGAAGCCGAACGACGAAACTCAGATCCATACCAACACTTTGACTCAACCAAACTTTATTGTCGGGACGATACATTACGACTGATTCTAGACGATCCAAAGTACAATTTTGCATGGTCTACAGTCCAAGACATAAATACCTTACACCACTTTAATCGGCTTGTAGCATTAGTCAAAGTGATTAGCGGCTTGTGGATCCTGCTAGATCGTGGTAACAAATGCAGTGCAACCTCCTGCGCACTGCACTGGTGATAACATCATTCACAATCGTTTGACCCAGGGTTTGCGCGATTTGAGACAATGTTGAATTGCGTTCGGTGCTGACAGTCTTTTTGTACAGCTCTCCTGTCTTGTTCTGTTAGCTTCGAAGTCTTACCAGGTTGTTTCTTGGAAGATTCAGCCCCAGTTGCTTCCGTAGCACCCTACATTTGTCGGCGCTGGAAAGCAATTAACTCTCTCGATCAAGGCACCTTGCATTCAGAGTTGTGTTATTGTTGCATCAGATCATATGTAGAGGATTTTAGGAAAAGAATGTCTGACCCCTGGTCTTAAACAACCGTTAGGAATAGGAAGCTAGGAGATTTGGTCTAGAGTGCTCGACAGGAAAGGGACACGGAAGCGAGGTAGAAAGGGAGAGGAAGACACCCTTATTTGTAACCGGGGGTGGGGTGGCAGTACCCGGGGTCCAATGGCTTAACTTGCCCATCCGACGCACTGCGGATATTTAGTGGTGGTTAGACCATTCGTACCTTGTAACGTACCAGGAGATGTGACGTACCTGCCAGAAGGACGCACACGACATAAAGGCAGATATGAATCAGAATAAAACGTCCGCGTAGCTCAATTGGTAGAGTGACTTATTCCGGAATGAGGGGATCTGGGTTCGAATCCTGGCGTGGACAGAAATGACGGAGAAATTTACTTCGTTATAACCTGCCTAGGACGAAACCTGAGATTCCTGCGTGGCAGTCACGAACGTTGACCATTAGGCCAGCTGCGGCCCTATTGTCGCATCTTAACCCTACGAGGATATTTATAGTTGGGTGTGTGACGCGGTACTTGTGTAGGACCGAATCCACTATCAATAGAGGGGTGTCCGGATATTAATTGTTGTGCAGTGTGCCTAGCGAAAGTTATGTTTGTTCCTCTGTTACTGCGTAAAAGTCATCACTTTCCTCTGTCTGCAACTACCCAATGGTCAGTTGGACAGCATTGATAGTTTCGTTTTAACATCGTTGAAGCTCGTTTGAACGTAGTAAATAGTTTGATTAGGACCCAAGAAATTACACTGGCGTGCAAAAATTAAGGACGAGACGGTTTTTCGAATGTAATGTCACGCAGAAATGATTCACATCGACTCAAATCATACCATAAGATCCCCAAGATGTAAGAATATGGGACAAGTGAGCAAAACCGTCCAAACAAGGAATCCAAAGGATACAAATGCACTTTATTGAAAAGGTAGCTTCGAGCACAACTGGACAGAAGACAGAAACGTCCATGTGACAGGCGGCTGCCAAGAAAAATACAGTCTTTAGTAGGGGATATGATCACCCCTGACTGCGTTGCAGGATTTACAACGTCTGTCAATACTGAGGATGAGGTTGTCAAGGAGCTGTTGAGGCATCACGGCACATTCCTCTTGTAGCGCCAATCGCAGCTGCGGAATCGTTGCTGGCGGCCGGTGAAGTGCTGCCAAGCATCTCCCGAAAAGGTCCCACACGTGTTTGATTGGATTTAAGTCCGGGGACCTTGCGGGCCAATCCATGCGTTGAATATCTTCACTCTCCAACAGCTCTGCGACAGCCACTGTACGATGAGGTGTAGCGTTGTCGTCCATGAAGAGGAACTCAGGACCCACAGCACCTCTAAACAGACGCACGTGAGGCAGGAGAACCTCGGTACAATAGCGGAAACCAGTGACTCAACCTCCTTGGAAGATGTGGAGGTCAGTACGGGTACCATGCAGGACACCTCCCCAAGCGAGAACTCCGCCACCTCCAAACCGTCCCTTTCGATGATGTGCGAGGTGTGATTGCGTGTTCCCTGCTCTCTCCAGATGTGTATACGACCAGAATCGCTCGTCAGACTAAATCGGCTCTCATCCGTAAAGAGAACTCGATCCCATTGCTGATGTGTCCAGTTCTTGTGTTCCTTTCACCACAAAAACCGCCGTCTCCGATGAGCAGGCGTTAATGGCACACACCGTACTGGTCGTCGTGCAAATAGACCATCTTTGTGAAGCCTCCTGGCCACTGTAAAACGCGATAACGGACGTCCAGTTGTCTGTTGCACGTGCCTTGCGATTCCGTCTGTCTCTTCTCGCCGCATGTAGGACAATATACCGATTGTCCACCGCCGTGGGTGCTCGTCGACGACCACTGCTAAACTCTCGCTGTTCCTGTCATTTGAAATGTTCTCCAAGCTCGTGAAACGGTGCTGTGAGCGATCCCGAACTGCTCGGCCACACTAGTCACACTTCGACCTTCTTTCAACTTCCAAATGACGCGACCTCGGGTAAAGTCATCCAGATGTCGTCTACTGGATTGCCTGTTGGCCATATCACACGGTGGCAGCAACTCGACTTCGTTCAAACCGATGCACACCGTGCAATAACTTTCACCGAATTGCTGAACGTACACTGCCTGTGTGCTTTATACCCTTCCGACACTCCCCCTACGTCATGCTGCATATATGCGCGTGCCCTACCGTAACGGACCCTAGTGTATCTCCTGAGTGGTCTTTCGGTCCGTTCTGCCTGCTCGTTCCGCTGTTATGCTAATTTCTCCTCTTTATCCTTAACTTTTGCACACCAGTGTATTTCTATTACTCAATAATGTTTGTTCTCTTCTTTGGGGCACTGTAAGAGCTGGGAATTTCTTATTTGTACAACAGTCTCTAATACGGAAATAGAAAGTTGATGTCTGGACTGGGTTTATTTTGTGAGCCCGGCCCGGCTGAAGACCGTGCGTTTAAGTCCCGGCCCGTCAATTGCAGCTATTATTTAGGTAGAATAGAAAGATAATTCAAAATGGGCCATGATGTGCCATTTTGAATTATCTTTCTATTGTATTTCATTTAATTGTAAAATTACACTCTGAAAATTAAACTGTGAAATGAGATTGAAAATATTTAGTTGAATGTAAGTCTAAAATACTAACTAAACTTTGGCAATTATCCAAGAATATAACCTTGAGAGAGAGAGAGAGAGAGAGAGAGAGAGACCAAGAGCATAAAAATCTCCCTTTCTCTGAACTAGCAAGCGGTAAGGCCCGTTTCACACACGCGGATTTTTCCCGCCGAAGCAATACTGTAAATCTCCCGCTGTCTTACCGCTTGTTTTAAAGCGGACTATACGTAGAGTTATACCGAGACTTTTAGACGCGCGGAAGCTGCAGATATTACGACTCGGTAGCCGCCTAACTTCCACGGGGTTCGCTACAAACCGGACGGCGAAATTCAGAGAAACGTAGATGTAATGCAAAATGAGCACACAGGCGGCCAGCCGATCGTCCTCTACTGCAATAAAACAATCACTCCTGTAAGTTGGGGGTGGGGAACAAAGTGCTGTTGCACATAGAACCACCGATTTTTTCCCCGGTCATCCTTCAGGCGTTTTGTTCTCCTTTCTTGGAATGAAACCGCTTGGGTAAACGCTAGCCAAAAGATGCACTGCGAGACGGTTGTATTGCTTCGGAGATTAAAATCCGCTTTTCTGAAACGGGCCTAACACTACAAAACTTAGTCCCTATAGAGATTAGGGGTAGGAAAAACAATCGATGTCATCCCACTCTCTTTCTCTCTCTCTCTCTCACATACACACCGCCGATCCACTGCAGACTCCTTCGGTGTCCCACTCCATAAAGCACAAAGTCATTCAGCGTCGAACAAGCCACCATCTGTAGCTATTAAGATGGTAGAAACACTTTGGGACTTGTTGTCAACAAGCTCAAAGGTGTTTTTACCATTTTAATGTATACCAAACAGAGCTCATCGCTCTTTCCACGTTTATAAGTGAGTCACGGAAAAATTCTCATTGGCCGCCTCCGGGAATCGAACCCAGGGTTTTCCAGTTCCTCGTAACAGATCTTCCAGTTACGCGTAACTGGAAGACCCTGGGTTCGATTCCCGGTGGCGGCCAATGAAAATTTTTCCGTGACTCACTTATAAACGTGGAAAGAGAGATGACCTCTGTTTGATGTTCCTAGTCCACGTCAAATGTCTGGATTAATATCTACCGATGGTAAAAATATTGTGAGTGCCTCTTCTCGCTTTTGTGATTACGCCCTTTGCCATGCCACGGAAGTAAGTAAGGCCAGCAATTTAAATAAACAGTTAAACGGACCAGGGAACCGGGAAACACGACATTTTTCCTTCTTTACCATTGCGATAAAAAAGAATGGCTCGGCCCGGTCCGTTGCTTTGTGCTCTAAACTAAAAATAAATGCTCAACCCGCCCGTGCAAACTTCTATTGGAAAGTGTCTTTATCTTTGATCTGTATTTCACTGCAGAGTCATTCGCTGCTTCTGGACATGCTTTTGGAAAACGATTTCTTGGTAAAGGAGTCCAACAAAACAACACCATCATGGCCACAAGGTAAAAAAATCAATAGGAATGTTACATGGGAAAGCCAAAGACAGGATCGCAGCGGGAGTTCACAATCAATAAAAAAAGATACTCGATCAGGAACAGATTGATATATTCGTCATGTTCTTCAGGAGGTTTAGTTGGCTGAGTTGAATGTTACACACACCAATAGCTAGTCAACATCTTGGGCCAACTGCACAAAAATTTAAAGAACAAAACGGTCTCATTTTTCTTTTTTTATTGGAGGTTTAACGACCACCGTGAGCAACTCAATGGGTTATAAGCAGTCGCCCGTCCCTAATTTAGGGTTACTGGTTCCAGGGAAGGGACAGAGCCTGTGCCGTAAGACAAACACAACATCCATGCCTGACCGGGATTCGAACCCGGACCCCTTACGGACGAACGATCAGAGGCCAACGCCTTAGACCACTGCGCCACCGGGGCGGCGGTCTCGTTTTATGTACACATAGGAACAAATTTAGCCTCTGGACTTAAAAATGGGAAAATCTTCAAAACTTTGCTCACACCTATGAGTGTATGGCGTATCTTATCTTTGCATGCCTTTAGATTTTAACCTTTGAAAAGCTTTCTGTTGTTAAAAAGCATTGTCTCGACCAAAAGCACGGTTTCACACCGATCTGAACGTAGCGGTGTTATAAATATGAATGTTTTGAATACAGAATTTTCGAGAAGTCGATGCCATTTCAACTATGGGAACTCGTTTTGAGAAACCGATAATAAATCAACCGCAAATTTCACGCGGAAAGGACAGACTGAAGATATCTGAAAGCTTCCGTGGAAACCATTCTTGAGAATTCCATGAGATTTTCGGCAGAAACTGAAGATGATGTGGAAATTCGTGTTAAGAAACCGATGTCTTAAAATCCTAAACTAACAAAATTTTTCGAAAGTAGTGACACTTATATTTCAGTGCTCGAATAGTACAAGGTTTGTCCAGAAAGTAATGAGACTACTTTTCCTGGGCCAATCAGAAGGGCTGGAGGGCGGAGTCTCCGGGCGTGACGAGTGACGGGGTATGTTAGGTAAACGATCGATGTCTCGTCAGTTGGCTCTGAGCTTTTACAGAGTGAGGATCGCTTGCGAAGTGGACAGCTGTGTGAGAGGTCACGTAACGGTCAAAATGCAGAAGAGTGTCGAACAGCGATACGCGGTAACGTTTTGTGTTAAACTTGAAAAAATTCGCGACCGGGACGCTTGCTATGATGCAGAAAGCCTACGGGAAGGATGCTTTATCCAAATCACAAGTGTTTCGCTGGAACAAAACGTTCACAGAGGGAAGAGATAGCGTCGAGGATGAGCCACGCCCAGGGCGCCTTTCAATGTCTCACACTTCGGACAATGTGGAAAAGGTAAAAGCGGTTTTGGACAATGACCAACGTCTGAGTGTTAGATTGGTAGAAGAGCACGTGGGATTCGCGAAATACATTGTGCATGAAATCATCACGCAAGAATTGCAGATGCGGAAAGTTTGCGCCAAATCGGTTCCTAAGGTTTTGACCGATGAACAGAGGAAAAACCCTGTGTCGATTTCTCGTGACCTTGTGACCGTGTGAGGAGAGAACCTGGTTTCTCGGAGAAAGTGATAACAGGTGATGAAACGTGGGTCTTTGAGTACGATCCGGAGATGAAACGACAGAGCTCAGAGTGGCACACTCTCGAGGCTCCTCGAACAAAGAAGGCTCGAATGTGCAAATCGAAGATGAAATCGATGCTCATTGTCTTCTTTGACACTAAAAGTGTTGTCCATAAGGAGTTCGTACCACCCGGACAAACGGTCAACGCTGCATTTTACGTGGAAGTGCTTCAACGGCTGAAGAACAGAGTTGCGCGCGTCCTCCCGGAGATCACCAACACTTGGGTTCTTCACCACGATAATGCGCCGAGCCATGCGTCGCTGAGAGTGAGAGAGTTTCTGGCGAAACACAACGTGGCAACTCTGCCCCAACCTCCCTACAGTCCGGACTTGGCCCTGGCTGACTTCGTTTTGTTTCCCAGGCTCAAATCCAGCCTGAAAGGACACCGTTTTGGGACTGTTACAAACGTGCAAACTGCTGCGACGAGTGCTTTGAAAGCGATCCCTGTTCCCGACTTCCAGGCAAGCTACGCGGCGTGGCAGAACCGCTGGCAGCGGTGTATTGATGCTCAAGGATGTTATTTCGAGGAATTTTAATGTTATGTAAGTAAAACTTTAACTAAACGTCTGTTATTGAATGAGCCTCATTACCTTCCGGGCAGACCTTGTAATCAGAGCGGATTTTAGATATGTTACAGTGCACTATACGAAGTTGGTCATGTTGCAAATCATTTCCACAAACACAAACAGAATGAAAAGAAAAGACGTGGTTAATGCATCTGTAAGTTGCTTGTATGGTTTCTGTTCATTTTAAAATGTTTTTCCTTAAGTAATCGCTTAGAAGGAAAACTCCGTGTTTTACGCATTTCCCATGCTTGCTCGTAAACATGGTAAGTGTATTCTGTATGAATGCCTTTGCTGTAAAATGTATAAACTATTACTGCGCATATCTGTAAGCAGGTGATTCTTTTTTCTATTTGGGAGGTTAACGACCACCTCGATGGGATATAAACAGTCTCTTGTTCCTAATTTAGGGGCAGGGAGAGATCCAGTGCGATAAGACAAACACAATATCTATGCCTCCTCGGGATTCGAACCCGGACTAATGCTCAGAAGCCAACGCTTTGACCACTACGTCACCAGCGCAGCACCAGTGATCTCATGCTCACTCGTGTTGAAAATAATGCTATACCGAGGTGTCATAATTCGTACAGTTTCGCGGTACAGATGGAGAAGCTCCGCCGAACAGGTGAAACATGCGCAGTAAGGTGGAATGTGTTCCACGCCTGATTGGGGACGTCACGCTAAGCGAGGGAGTTGTGTACCGAGAAGGCTACAGTACTATACGTTTCTGGGCATTCAGTCGTATTTAATGCTTGAAGGAAGAGCTTAATAAAGTCCATATTTTAGTTTTTTGTAAATTATATCATGCCATAGCAGTTACACCGAAATTGAAAGAAAAAAAAAAACAGAAAAGAAATTGCGTCTGTTTTACCTTTCTCGGGAATTACTCTTTCTAGCTATTTCTGTTCTGCACCAAAAAGCTGTCCTTCTGGTTACACCAAAAAGCTCTCTTAATGTATTTTTAAACAGACGCAGAAAATAACTGAAATCCAATCTGTTAGTATGTTGATGTACTGTTAGATTGCAATTTGCATCTGTAAAAGAAAAACCGGTGAAAAATTAATAAAACAGCATCCAAAATTGCGTTTTTAGACCCTAACTTTTTCTGATCAAATGACATTGCTTTCATCCAAAAAATAATGTATTTGAAGAGGCCGACTGTTCCAAAATTAATATACTGAGAATATGTTTGAAAAGGTAAGTCACAAAAAAGAAAAATTAGAATAATGATGCACCAGGTTAATGTTACAGTATACACAGAAATAAATGAAAAAATTGGGGGAGGCCAAATATATACTAAATTAATACTGAAAAGGTAGTTGAAAAAAAGTCACTAAAAAAGTTAGTCATGCTATTACAGTCTATATTTATGTGTGATTTTAACAACTTAGCCTCCCCCCTTCCCTAGTCTATTTTGAAATTGTAGGAATTAGAAATATAATCTTTTCTAATAATGTTCCAGGACATACAGACCACGACAGCCAGAGCTTTCATCCAGGAAGGAGAGGAGGTTCTTGCTTTAAATAAAAAAGTTTTGAGGCTGCTAACTAGACTACATTAATACTGAGAATGTATAACTCTCAGCACAATGTGCACACAGAAATAAATAAACGAAAATTAAACTTATCTTGTACTGATTGAGCCCTTTCATGGTTATGAACATGTGTTAAAAAATTCATGTTTGATAATTTTTTTCCCACACATGAAACGAAGATTGAAAATATGCAAAAATGAAGATTGAAATATATTTATTTGTATGGGGTGTAGGGTAGTTAGACTGGGGCTAGGCTTTAGTTCCCCTGTAACGATGATTATATGTCTTTGCCAAAATTTGGAGATATTCCGTTGTTAGTGAGGCACACAGGAAGACCAGATTCATTAAGTAGCTGCTGCAAAGTAATTTATTTTGTTTCCCCTGACTTGTTATTTAAGTAGTCATTTTTCAACTTTGAGTAGCTATTTAAAAATATATTTAAAAATACAGAAGCGCACTTGAGTTCCAATTCAAATATAGTTTGATTACATTTTGAACATTTTCCGTTTACTACATTCAACCTCCTTTGCCGCTAACTTTTTTAACACAAATTTCACATTTTGTACACTGAGTAACTGCTCACAATCATTAATCAAAAGAAATCTAAATAATTTGCAGAAAATAATGAACATTTTCACCTTAGTGTCTTCAGCTACCCGTGGACATGCCCGTCGCTTAGCGTGACGTCACAAGCTAGTTCTTACTCCGCTGGCCAGGCCCGTAAACACAGAGAGGAGGAGTCCCGGCGGTCCCGTCCCAGCACGTGTGTGTCACTCATACAAGACGAGAATGTCGGAGGAGAAACTTGTTGTTCGTGTACTCCTACGCCATTATTGGAAAAAAGGGTTGAATGCGACAGCTGCCGCGAAGGAAATTTGTAGTACAGAAGGTTTGGTGACAATACATCCTGCAACAGCAAGAAAATAGTTCCAACGCTTCCGGTCCGGTGACACAGAGCTCCTTAACAAATCGAGGTGTGGGAGACCAGTCACCACCCACAGCGAAAACCCTGCGTCTGGCTGTTAAACAGCACCCAGGAACCAGCACCTAACGATTAGCATTGGAGGTCCATGCTTCACAAAACACCATCGTTCGTCACCTATACCAGTTCGGTTTTCACTCCAGATGCCCGCGAATGGTTCCCCATGAGTTGAACCCAAAACAAGCTGAGGAGCGTATCACTCAGTGTCATGAATTGCTGTAAAATCCACGTGACCACCAATTATGGCGGAGAATCGTAACAAATGATCAGAAGTGTGTCTTTCTACGTTATCCTGATACTGGAAACCAATAGCTGCCACCAGGGGATGAGGCTGAAGCAGTGGTTCAAAGAGGTTGAAGCAGTTGTGTGAAGACAATGTTGTGTGTGTAGTGGAATTTCGAGGGTGCTGTCCACTGGGAGCATGTGCCACATGGTAGGGCCGCCGATAGGAAGTTGTATGGTGACCAGCTGCAACACGTATACCACGTTCTACACCAGCGCCATCCCGCAATGGTGAACCGAAAGAAGGTCCTCCTGCAATTCGACAACGGCCCATGTCATAGGTCACGGATTGTCTGCCAGAAAATTCAGGATTTAAAATACGACGTTCTAGGCCCGCTCCATCCCGCAACGCTGAACCGAGAGAAGGACCTCCTGTAATTCGACAACGCCCCATGTTATAGGTCAAGGATTGTCTGCCAGAAAATACAGGATTTAAAATACGACGTTCTACACCAGCGCCATCCCGCAATGGTGAACCGAAAGAAGGTCCTCCTGCAATTGGACAACGCCCCATGTCATAGGTCACAGATTGTCTGCCAGAAAATTCAGGATTTGGATGGCGTAGAAATCCTGCCATATGCAGCCTATAGTCCGGACCTTGTTCCCTACGGATTTTCATCTGTTTCTTTGAATGTCGCAGTTCTTGGCCGGAACGAAACTTCATTCCTTGGAAACTGTGAAAGATGGCATCACTGAGTTTTTTGCATCGAAGCCAACCGCCTGGCATCGCAACGGCATTGCATCTTTGGCTGAACGTTTGCGAAGGACTATAGGCTCTGATGGACTATATTTTGCCAAATAGCCATATGTGGTCAACATGTGGTACCGACTGAACATTGTCCCCCAAAACGCTACGAACTTATGATTCACACTAATAAACTGCATTATGGTTGTTAACACATAATTATTTGGCGTTTCATTAAACTGACACCCTTACGTATCCTTATTGTCTGATTTCAGAAAAGGACGTTTGTTCTGATCCGGGAGTATCACCTGATGGGAAAAGAGATGGAAACTGCTGCTACAAAGGAGATGTTTTGAAATTTTCTTGTAACAGAGGATACGAACTGGTCGGACAGCGGGAAATTGAATGCTTAGCAGGTGGATCATGGAGTGCACCCAGAGCCAGATGCAAGCGTAAGTGATCATACACGTTTACAATAATTATGTATATGTACATAATTGCTGGAAAATAAAAAAACAATGTATATATATATTCGAAAGTATGCGGAAGTGACATGGAGGAGACTGGCACAAGACAGATCGTTGTGGTGGAAACTTGGGTAGACCTTCGTCCAGCAGTGGATTGATAATGGTTGACAATGATGATGATGATGATGATTATTATATATATCATCATCATCATCATAATCATCATCATCATCATCATTCTCAACCATTATCAATCCACTGCTGGACGAAAGTCTCTCCAAGCCTCTTCCACAGCGGTCTGTCTTGTGCTAGTCTCCTCCATGTTACTCCCGCATACTTTCGAATTTCATCCACCCATCTTCCATGTGGCCTTCTTCTGGGTCTTTTCCTGTCCCTTGGAATCCAATCGAAAATTTCGACTTTCCATCGATGGTCTGTTCTTCTGGGAATACGTCCAGCTCATTGCCATTTCAGGGATTTTACTCTGATCATGATGTCTTCCACTCTTGTCCTTTTTCTGATCCACGAGTTCCTCTTCTTATCTCTCCTGGTTATACCAAGCATGCACCTCTTCATGCCTCTTTGAGTTGCCTGCAGCCTTTGTATGTCTCTTTTAGTTAAGGTCCACGTATCTGCACCATACGTAAGCACTGGAAGGATGCATTGATCAAGCACTTTTCTTTTAAGACATAATGGCATATTGCTCTCGAAAACTATGCTGTTTCTTCCAAAAGCTCTACAGGCAAGTTTTGTACGCCGATTAATTTCTTTATCAATGTGACCCTCACTTGTTATCTGCTGTCCAAGATAAACGTACGCATCTGCTATCTCCAGCTTTTCTCCATCAATCGATAAATCTTCATTTCGTGTAAAAGCCTTGTACATCACTTTTGTTTTCTGAAAGTTCATTTTTAATCCCACTTTACTCTTGTCAGAAAGTTCCTGGATCACACTCTGCAGCTCTGATGGGGTAGTTGCAAAAATGACAACGTCATCAGCAAAACAAAGGTAAGTTAGATAATCTCCATTAATCTTTATCCCTTTGTTTTCCCAGTTCAGTGATTGAAAGACATTTTCCAATGTGGCATTAAAGAGCTTGGGAGATATGGTGTCACCTTGTCTCACTCTCTTTCCAATTTTTATGTGTGCTATATTCTCAAACAGTCGAATCTTTGCACTTGCATTTTCATATATGTATATAATTAATTCCATGGCCGATGGCTGTTTCAATAAATAACCTGATGCTGCTTCTTTGATCACTGCGGAAATTATATACAAATAGGAAAACGCAAAATGCGTAAGATAAAATGAGTGTTCCCAAAAGGTGTAGTCAGACTTCGAGAGCGTTTTCTATTCCGCATAGTGATGCAAAAAGTTCCTTTGAATATATACTATGCCGGAAAGGCTTCCCTTTTGTACATACTAGGCCGGAAAGGCTTCCCTTTGTACATACTAGGCCGGAAAGGCTTCCCTTTTGTACATACTAGGCCGGAAACGCTGGCCTTACATACAAGGTTATTACAAATGAAATTGTTTCAGCATTTTATAAAACTAAAACTGTTTAACATAAATGATCAAATGATCATATGTAGAGGATTTTAGGAAGGGTGTGTCTGACCTTAGGTCTTAAACAACCCTTAGAAATAGGAAGCTAGGAGATTTGGGCTAGAGTGCCCGATAGGAAAGTGACAAGGAAGCTAAGTAGAAAGGGGTGATAGACGCCCTTATTTATTCCCGGGGGTTAGTACCCGGGGTCCGACGGCTCAACGTGCCCAAACACCCGAAACGTGCCTAAACACCCGCCGTGCGCCCATCCGACGCACGGCGGGTGTTTAGTGGATCGAGCGTTCGTACCTGCCTGGGATCGAACCCGAGGTTCTTTCCGTGGCAACGTACAGATTTTAGATGTGTGCACCCTTAGTTACGCGGCCTATATCAATGCAGTAGTTGAATTCTTGCCAAACATGTATTAACATATCTTCATCAATTCCAGCCATAGCTGTTGCGATACGTAGTTTGAGATCTTCTAAATTAACAGGAAGGGAAGGGAAGAAGACCTTGACTTTGATATAGCCCCGTAAAAAATCCCAGAGTGTTAGATCCGGATTTTATGGCGGTTAACATGTGAGTGACATGTTGTAGCCTGTTGCGCTGCCAATCCAACGCTGTGGAAGATTTTCATGGAGGTTATTTCAAACTTTTCGGTGTCAGAGCGGTGGTGCTGCATCCTGTTGGGAAATGAAGTTGCCAATGTCTTCGTACAGTTGAGGCATCAACCAAATAATTAGCATATCTAGATAAAAACTTCTCGTTAGAGTTTTTTTTAAAGAAGGGTCCATACACTTTTTTAATTGATATAGCACAGAAAACATAAGCCTTTCAGGAATCCCGCACATGCTGCACTCATACACATAAGCCTTTCAGGAATCACTCATATACATAAAGACTCATACACATGACACTAAACACTCATATAACTCCACATAAAAACTCATACACATGCTGCAAGTTATACTATGTTTCTGCAAGTTTCTGTTTCTGCAAGTCATATGTTTCTGCAAGTTTATTTATGTGGAGTTACATAACACTCATATAATTCCACATAACACTCATACACATAAACCTTTCAGGAATCCAGCACAGAACACATAAACCTTTCAAGAATCCAGCACAGAACACATAAACCTTTCAGGAATCCCGCACGTGCTGCACTCACACACATAAACCTTTCAGGAATCCAGCACAGAACACATAAACCTTTCAAGAATTCAGCACAGAACACATAAACCTTTCAGGAATCTCCCACATGCTGCACTCATACACATAAACCTTTCAGGAATTCAGCACAGAACACATAAACCTTTCAGGAATCCAGCACAGAACACGTAAACCTTTCAGGAATCCCGCACATGCTGCACTCTTGCTCTAAGATTTTCAGTCCCTCATATGCGAGTGTTATGTTTCCTAACTTTCGCACTTACGTGGTGAAATGTCGTTTCGTCGCTGAAAACCAGACGCCCGCTAAAACCATCTTCTTCAAAACGCTCCTGCATTCTTGTTCAGAAACTGCGACATGCGGTTCTGTTATTGTCACTTAGATTTTGTAATAATTCATGTTTGCAGGGAGTCATTTTCAGCCGTGACGGTGAAAACGTACAATCTTTTAATGATCTATATAATATTAATAAAATCGTTACAATTGGTGATAGAATAGCGCATCGTGAGTGTCAATTTCTCACGCAGTTTTAGTTTCATTAAACGTTGAAACTGTCTATTTCATTTGTAATAACACCGTACACTAGGCCTGAAAAGCTTTTACACTAGGCGGAAAAGGCTTTTTTACAAATTAGGCCTCAAAAGGCTTCCCTTATATACACTAAGCCGGAAAGGCTTCCTTTATATACTCTAGGCCAGAAAGTTGTTTTTTATGTACTAGGCCAAAAACGCATTTTTTATACACTAAGCCGGAAAGGCTTCCCTTATATACATTAGGCCGGAAAGGCTTCCTTTTTATACACTAGGCCGGAAAAGGTTTCCCTTATATATACACTTGATCAGAAAGGCTTCCTTTATATACTCTAGACCAGAAAGGGTTTTTTAATACACTAGGCCGGAAAGGCTTCTCTTATATACACCAGGCCAGGCTTTTTTATACACTAAGCCGGAAAGGCTTCCATTATATACGCTAGGCCAGAAAGGCTTTTTTATACACTAGGCCAGAAAGGCTTCCCTTATATCACTAGGCCAGAAAGGCTTTTTCATACCCTAGGCCAGAAATGCTCTTTTTATACACTAGTTCGGAAAGGTTTTCCAGATATACACTAGGCCAGAAAGGCTTTTTTATACACTAGGCTGGAAAGGCTTCCCTTATGTACATTAGCCCGGAAAGGCTTCCCTTACATACACTAGGTCAGAAAGGCTTTTTTATACACTAGGCCAGAAAGGCTCTTTTATACACTAGCCCGGAAAAGCTTTCCTGATACACACTAGGCCAGAAAGCCTTCACTTCTATACACTAGTCCGGAAAGGCTTCCCTTATATACACGAGGCCGGAAAAGACCTCCCCAGAAAGGCGTTTTATGCACTAGGTCGGAAAAGGCTTCCCTCATATACACAAGGCCAGAAAGGTTTTTTTATACACTTGGCGGGAAAAGGTTACCCTTATATACACTAAGCCGGAAAGACTTCCCTTCCAAGTTATACGAAATTTCGAGAATGCAAGTAAGTAAGCCTCTCAAAAGGCATGCTATACTCCAAGTCAACCTAGGATTGCACTACTGTGAAAGATACAGAACAGTTACCTCCGCTACGAAAAGTAGTCCTTAAGAGCTAAAAGCAACAGAATTATCTGCAGAAACCAATCTGTAATTCACAGAACTTGTCGATACATGCATGCCCATAGCTGCCTCTTTACTTCGTTGAGTGTCGTCAGCTGTTCATTGTGAAGACTTCTACGGCTGGTCGTCGAATGTGGCAGTCGAACGTCCGTTTACTTGCACCAGTCCCACTATGGCGACGCAGGTTACCTTCCACCAACTGCTGTCGCTACATTCGGCCCACAGATGTATCATCCCGATGCGACGCAGGAACAAACGAGCTGTACGTAACCCTGTGATGAAGCTTCTGGTAAAAGTCTCCATGCAATGGTAGGATTCCCTATGACGTCGCTCAAACATTCTCACTCCTTGCACCTGCTTTCGCCACCAAGAGAACTCTGATGAAGTGGTCCACGTGCCCAGGTGATGACGACCAAACTTAGCTTCGCTGAGCCGTTTTTCCCTTTCATCTCACTCACCTATCACATGATTCTCTCGCAACTGCGATCATTTACATAAACCAACTGTCGACAGATATCCACTAATTTGTATGAATCCGACAAATATTTCATCGTGCGGCATTTTCTATGTTCAGCACTGCATTTCCAGGTGCTTCCAGCCCGGGCGGTGTCCGAACTGGCTACACACACCACAGTCCAGCCCCAGGCCACTTTTATATCTTTTGTCTGATTTCCTTTACATTCTTCACCCAACCTCAACATAAGCCGTCGCTCATCACTTCTCTGTCTGTCAACGGGCCTGCCTCGAATGAGCTTTCTTCAAGGGGTGAATGATTGGTCGTGCTCCAAAGTGAAGTCCAAAAATGTTTACATATTGTTGAAAAGCTTTTCTATCGTCGGTGATATTTTTGTTATCAATTATGTTGCTTCTCTGTATTATACTGGCATAATATAATCATTGATAGTTTTACCAATTGAATCTTTATTTCTTGTGCAATTGTTTTGCCTGTTTCCATGTTATATCCTCTTTCTCGCTGAATAGTAGCTTTCATAAGAAATAGAAAATATGTGGTTATTGATGACAATTATTTTAGTACGTCTTTTGAAAAAAAGAGATCGTGCTTATGTTATTACTTTGTCCATCCGTCCCTCTGTGGAAACAATATATCTGCAACTATTAGCCCGATTTGAAAAATTCTTTTTCCATCGGGAAGTTTGAAATGTGAGAGGGATCATCCTTGCATTCCATTTTTTCCCGATGCACAAATTCCCCGCTAGAGGGCGTAAATGCTAACTATATCGAATTCAAACACATTTTATCCCAAAATATTTGCTCCTAAATATCCGACTGAAAAAAATCTTTTTCGGTTAGATTCTACCAACTGTGAAAACTCTTTGTGTGTATTTTCTTCCCAAAGTACGGAACAATTTCGCTTCTAGGGGGGGGACGAAAATGTCTAATATGTTTTTCTCAATATCTCTGCTTCTAAAATGTGCGGTTTAAAATATTCTTTCAACACCTGATACCATGTAGCTTTGTCGACCACTTTGGGTTGGTATCTGAGGAGTTTGGCAGTTCACAGTTCTGCCGCTAAGTGGTTTTTGTGTACTTCCATTTGTAGCTGTATCTCCGTTTCTAAAAACCATATTAAGAATTTTTTTTTTACTATATGTCATTCGGTACAGTAAATATAGGGAGCATTATCCTCTTTAAATAATGTACAGTTTTCCCGCTAGAAGGCGTAAAGGATAATACCTTTTTCTCGTTATCTCTGCTCCCGGAGACGTATTTGAAAAGTTGGTTTTCCTTAGCAATAGCTTTTGCCATGAAAAATACTTTTTGCCTGTTTTGAACTTTTGCATCACGCAAAATTCTTCCGTTATAAGGAGTAGAGTTATATCAGGTTTCCTTCTGTATTTCTTCTTTTAACTGTTAGATTTGAAAATCTCTTTGTTTCTTATATGATATGAGAAACTTTTTGTGCACCATTCGCTAATTTTCGTAACATACTTTTTAGCTGCCGATGGAAGTAACTGTTTCTATTTCTGGATGTTCTATCGACTGTAGAAATCCGGTTGATTTTGTTTTCTAACCGGTTCAATTGACTTTGAATAACCTTTATAAATTCATTCGTGTCGCAGAGCATTCGAAAGGCGTGCTCATTTCAACCGAAAATTCGGCGTAATCTTTCTTATTTCTTCATGTTCCGTCAAATAGTGTGAACGAATAAATTGTTGTAAATATTCTTTACAGCTCCAGGAATCACCTGCCCTGATCTGCCAGAGATATCTAATGGATTCATTCAATCGTACAGCTCAAGCGATTTTGTTCAACCTGAAGAGGACATAGTTATCAAATGCAATGACGGGTATTCTTTCCGAGGTGGACAGGACAATCTCTATTGTGACGATGATGGCCTTTGGGATGACGAATTTGGAAGATGTGAAGGTAAAATTTACATTTCTTACTTTCAGAGTGAAATATCTGTAAAGTTCCTTGAGTTAATTATTATTTTCACTAAGTGTCACAACATTAGAAAGCACAAAATTCTGGGGTTCATTTGTACTGCAGTGGTGTGCAAAAGTATTGCATTACCTGCAAAAACCGTGAATGTTTAAGTCTTACTCTTTTTTTTAAACTAACAAATTTTCATTGTTTTTATGTCATCCGATGCGAAATTTAACGGAGATTATTTCAAAAATGTCTTATTCTTTCTTGTAGCTACTTCTGTTCTTAAGATATGAGATAAAATATGAAGTTTGACAAACACATTGAAATTCACGTTAGCTGCGTATCAGTTGTGTCAGCCAATCATGGACATTTTTTTACCTGATTGGCTGCTTCCTAATGCTATCCTAATCCAACTTCAGCTTTTTCAGAGCTGCTAGAACATAGTAGTGGTCGCTTCTTGTTGTTATTAGGGTATGATTTGTATACATTTTCAATAATGGGTAAAACTGCGGAATTATCCACAGTTGAGAGTAAAAGTTCTTTCAGCTGACGGATTTTTCTTTTTTGATTGGAGGTTTAACGACTACCGTGAGCAACTCAATGGGCTATAAGCAATCGCCCGTCCCTAATTTAGGGCCATCGGTTCCAGGGAAAGGAGAGAGCTAGTGCCGTAAGACAAACACAACATCCACACCTCACCGGGATTCGAACCCATTCCCCAGTCGGACGAATGGTCAGAAGCCATCACGTAGACCGCTGCGCCACCGGGGCGGCTCGGAATTGTCCACTGCATAGAGAGTAAAAATAGTTGTTCTGCATGAAGAGGGATATTCTTCAAAACAAATAGCTGAAAGAGTGGGCTGTAATCAATCTACAGTTATTAGGCTACTGAAGAAAGTAAAAGACACTGCTGATAGTAACAATATGCGTCGCAGTGGAATCCACAACAACCAGGCAGCCCAGATCCACAACAACCAGGCAGGACAGAATGCTCAGAGAGCTAAGCTTGGAAGACAGAAGGCTCAATTCACCTGAATTGCTTCAAAGATAGTCTGAAGTGACTGATGTTACTGTTAGTACATCTACTGGTAGGAGGAGGCTGCTTCACTATGACTTACGTGGCTGCAAAACCTGGTGAAACCACTGTTAACTGCAAAACAAAGACAGCGTAGACTTCAATGGGCAAAACATTATGTCTCTTGGACAACCAAGCAAATGGGAAAATGTTCTTTTCAGTGATGAATCAGGATTTTGCCTTAATGGGAATCAGAGTAGTGCCTATGTAAGGAGATTCAAGCATGAAGAATTCCATCCAATTTGCTTAGTGACTACTGTTAAGCAACCAAGCAAATGGGAAAATGTTCTTTTCAGTGATGAATCAGGATTTTGCCTTAATGGGAATCAGAGTAGTGCCTATGTAAGGAGATTCAAGCATGAAGAATTCCATCCAAGTTGCTTAGTGACTACTGTTAAGCAACCAAGCAAATGGGAAAATGTTCTTTTCAGTGATGAATCAGGATTTTGCCTTAATGGGAATCAGAGTAGTGCCTATGTAAGGAGATTCAAGCATGAAGAATTCCATCCAAGTTGCTTAGTGACTACTGTTAAGCATCCGGTGAAGGTCATGGTTTCGAGCTACATACTGTATGTGCACAAGGCGTTGGAAACCTCCATATTGTCGATGGTACCGTAAATGCGCGAAATGTATCTGGGTATTAGAAAAAGAATATGCTGCAATCATTTAGAAAACTTTATGATGGCAGTTTCATTTTCAAGATGACAATGCTCCCTGTCATCTTGCTAAAGCAGCGAAAAAGTTGTTTCAAGATAAAAAATGTTCATTATCTGGATTGGCTTCCACGGTCACCGGACTTGAACCCGATCAAAAATTTGAGGTCCAAAGTGCCGTATGAATTACCGAAAAAGACTCCAACAGCCAAAATTCAACTCAATGAAGATGTAATTCAAATTTGGAATCGTATTGTTCAACCCAATCTTTTACAAAACCTTGTTCACAGTATGCCATCAAGATGCAAAGTTGTGATTAAAACTAAAGGCTCAGCAACAAAATATTAGGTACATTTTATAATTTTGCTTCCTTATATTTTTGTATTTAAATCTTATTTCATCCCTTATGAATTACAAAAACGATATATTGCTGTAAACCTAAGTGTTGGATAAATGATCCTTTTCATAATAATTTCGACTTGGTCATGATTTTTGTAATGTATCTTAAGAACAGAAGTAGCTACAGAAAACCAAGTCAAAGTCATTCGGGTATTCTGACATGTCCTATATATGAAATTTTGCATGCGCAACACAGGTCCGACATATCTTCGAAACTTAATTACGCTTTCAATACTTCTACAGGGTGATCCGTTCGGGTAGGGATAATTTAAATATGCTGTGGTATGGCTTGTAACAGATATAATAAGTCAATATTTGGGAAAAATTATCTCTATGGATGGGAGTTTGTCTAGGCGTTTGCATGACCCCTTTTGCGGACTCTGCAGAGTTCATACCGGGTGCTCAATTCTTGCCACCTGTTTTCTAACATCTGCAGAGTAATTTCTGCGAACGCTGCAAAAAGTTTCACCTTCAAGTCGCCCAGGCTTTGAGATCGTTGTGTGTAAACGGTGCTACATACAATTTACGACTGCAAAACTCCTGGTGTTGAAATCAAATAAAAATAACAACGTTTATTACAATTAAAGTTTTATTATATTAAATAATTATACATCGACTATAGTTTCGCAGAGCGTTTGTCTCGGCATCATCAGGATGAATGGAGCGTAAACATTCAAATCATTGTGACATCATCAGAATTCTGACGGTCACGGTTTTTAGTGAGTTGTTTCCACGCGCTTGAAAGAAATGGAGTCGACTTCATATCGTTGACAATCCTTGAAGAGTTCCGGTGTATGTGAAAAACTTCTAATACATTAAGCTTGATAATCGAATCAGGTTTATCAATGAGCGAAGCGTTTCCAAACGAAAATTTATGGTTATTTTCGTGACAATATTGGGCTACAGATGACCTCTTCAGTTCATAGTTACGTGTGTAGTTCATGTGTTCTTTCACACCGAAACTTAAAGCGGGTCTGTCCTATATATGAAAGTCAACATTCACAAGGTATATCATAAATTCCCCAGGAATTTATGTCTCCGACGTTGCCTTTTGATCCGCAAAAATTTATCTTGTTTATGGGTTTGAAAATAACTCTGAAATTAAAACTCTTGAGAATTTTTGAAATTCCATAGAAAATCTGAGAAGCAAATGGGATAACCGCCAAATTCTGTCGTATTGGGTGGTTTATAGGCGAAAGCGAGCAGACAGGCTTCGGCTTTCTAAATTTCTGGGCAGCTTTGTCTATAACGGAATGGGTATATCCTCTGTGTACTGCAACTCATTTAAGAAAATCAAGCTCTTTCTGCAAGGAATCCTCAGTTGAGCATACTGTATATGCATTGCGCGATATACATATGAGTAGAAGGCAGATATTTTTTGTTTCCATGGGTGATTTGATTTTGCATGTGGGGGTAAGGAAACAGCAAATGGTTTTCGATAAACTATTGTACTAAAGCATCCCCCAGAGCGTGACACATGGGCGTCAAGGGACGGTAAGCAGCCATTATTTTCAGTCTCGTATGTGAACTGTATATGAGGATCAATTGAATTGATCAGTTCAACTAATTTCGGTATTCCCGAATTCATGCCATTCCAGAGAACAAAAGTGTCATTTACATATCCAATCGATAAGTCGAATGTTACAAGCTGAAAGAGTTTGTTCTCAAAGTGACGCATATGGACTTCGCATAAAATAGGCGACAATGGGCTACCCATTACAAGGCCTTCCTTCTGTTGGAAAAAGTCTTCCACGAAAAAGGAAACTATTTTGTCTGGTAGAAATTGTAAGTTTTGCAGAGCCAAACGCACTGAGAAACTATAGTCGATGTATAATAAACCTTTGATTGTGGTAAACGTTATTTTTAGCACGTCTTTTGTAAAAGAAGATCGTGCTTATGTTACCGGTTTGTCCGTCCGTCCGTCCGTCTGTACCCACGATATCTCTGCAACTGTCAATCCGATTTGAAAAATTCTTTTTGCATTAGGAAGCTTGAAATATGCGAATGATGATCCTTCACTTCGGTTTTTTTACGATGTACAATTTTGCCGCTAGAGGGCGTAAATGCAGATGATGTCGAATTCAAAAATACGTTTCATTCCACATATTTGCTTCCAAACATCCAATTGAAAAAATTATTTTATCTTTCGATTCAATTTATATCGAAGAGTATTTTAGATATAGTTAGTTTTTCAAATTACGCATAGATTTTCCGCTAGGGAGCGTAAATATAAATTACATTTTTCCCGATACCTCTTCATCTAAAACTCTGATTTGAAATTTTTTTTTCTTCAGCGGATACACCTCCTGATGAAAAATATTTTGCATATAATTTCAAATTTTTGATAAATAATACTTTGGCCAACAGTTACAAGCTGAAACTGTTGGCCAAAGTAATATTTACGTGTTAATTTTTAAGTAAGTGTTAATTTTTTCTTCTGATGTATTTGCCATAAAATCTGAGCTTCTGAAATATCGATTGAAAAAATTCTTTCGTGGACTGATGCCACTCACATCGGTAAACCTTTTCGCAATAATTTCTTCTTAAAATATTCCACAGTTTCTCCGCCAGGGGGCGCAGATGTATATCTTATTTTTGTCAATATCTCTACTTCTAGGAGTCCGATTTGAAAAATTCCTTCTTTGTTGGATAGTGTTTTCAGTGTGACATGTTTTTCATATAATTTCAAAATTTTCAAGTAATTCACAGACTTTCCGCTAGGGGCCGTAGATGTAAATTGCGTTTCCCCTTATATCTCTGCTTCTAAATCACCGATTTGAAAAATTCTTTCTGCACCTAATACAGCTCCTGATGGGAAACCGTTTGCACATAATTTCTAATTTTTGTAAACAAATGGTTTGGCCACCAGGGGGCGTAAATCTTAATTTCCGCTTCTGATGTATTTGCAGCAAAATATGAGCTTCTAAATTCTCGTTATGAAAAAACGTCGTTTGTAGACCGATACTACTCATGTTGACAAAACTTTTAGGAACATTTTCCTCTTGAAATAATGCATGGTTTCTACATCAGGGGGCGTAGATGTACATCTTATTTTTGTCAATATCTCTACTTCTAGGAGTCCGATTTGAAAAATTCCTTCTTTGTTGGACACTGTTTGTAACGCGAAGTGATTTTCCTATAAATTCAAAATTTTCAAGTAAATCATAGACTTTCCACCAGGGTGCATGAAGGTAAATTGCGTTTTCTGCTTCTAAAACTCCGATTTGAAAAATTCTTCCTGTATCGCATACAACACCTGATGGAAAATATTTTTCATATAATTTCTAATGTTTGGTAAAGAATGATTTGACCATCAGAGGGCATAAGTGTTCATTTCTACTTCTGATGTATTTATAGCAAAATCTGGGCTCCTGAAAACTCGACTAAATTTATTTTTCTTGGCCCGATAGTGCTCATACGGAAAAACCTTTTGATAATACTTTCTTCCTAAAATAATGCATTGTTTTCCCACCAGGGGACGCAAAGTCACATCTTATTTCTGTCGATATCTCTGTTTCTAAGAGTCCGATTTTAAAAAAAATCTTTCTGTGTTGGAGAGAGTTTCCGGTGCGTAATGTTTCTCATGTAAATTCATGTTTTTCTTAACGCACAAGTCTGCAACCAGAGGGCGTAAGCTCACGATTCCGTTTACAGCAATATCTGAGGGATTAAAAACCCGATTGAAAAAACTTGTTTCTTCCGTCAGATACTATTGTTTTCCATACCGGTTCCATTGACTTTGAATTGCTTTGATAAATTTAATTTCCATCAGAACGGGTTCAAAAGACGTGCTTATTACACCCGAAAATTCGGTGTCATCTTTCTTGTTATTTCATGCAAGCGATGTTCTTCACAACCCCCTGCGTGAAGAAATCGGGGAGTGAGTTCCGGGGAGTTTCCAGGCCAAGGAATAGGGCCATCGTGACCACACCAGTTGCCACTGAATGCGTTGTTGCGGAAGTTCGCGACTGTCAAGGACCAGTGGGGTGGGGCCCCGTCTTGCTGTAAAATGACATCTTTATTCAGTTGTGGCACCAAGAAAATCTGCAGCATGCCCAGGTATGGTCCTGATCGTACAATGTCCTCAGAGAATAAAAAAAGAACCGTACTACGCACCTCACATTTACCTCGGGGATTGCTTCTTCCACTTCACATAGGGATTCTGGGTACACCAAAGTATAGAGTTGTGGGTATTCACTCTTCCGCTCTCATGAAATGTAGCCTCGTCTGTGAATAGCCATCAATCCAATAAAGTGGTTTCCGCTTCCATCCGGTAGCGCATGAGGCAGGCAAACTCGAAACGACTTACGTGGTCACGCTCACGTAGTGCTTGTACGCGCTGTAAGCGATACGGGTACATTTTCAGGTAACGCCGCTCAATGCGTTGACATGTTGTGTACGGCACTGTCAGCACCAAGGGTAAGTATCGTAGAATTTTCTACGGGCTGCGCTTCAAAGAGGTGGAAAAAAGTGTTTCTTTCTCTGGCTTATGCTTTGGGCCATCAGAGTTTGGCTTCATGATGGATCCCGTTCCTTCAAATGTGCAAAATCAACGAATCACGCTCTCGTATTTAGGCGCCTTTCTGACCCCATAAACACGACGAAACTCTCGTTGAAAGTTTGCATACCACAGGACACACTTTGCACAAGGGCCGCTGCCATTTTCATATTTGCCCCGATGCTGCGAAGGCGCGTGAGCATAGACTACAGAACATCAAACTCCCTTATTTCTTCTCGGCTCTGGCGCATGCTCACTGACTACAGCGCATGAAACTTTCATCTTTCCTCGCCCTTCGGATCGAATCACTCCGCAGATGTTAGAAAACACGCGGAACGGGCTGTGCACTCACTATGAACTCTTCCGAGTCCGCGAAGGGAAGGGAGGTCATGTAGAGTCCTAGACAAGCTCCCATCCATAAAGGTAAAATATGTCAAACATTGACTTATTATATCTGTTAAAAGCCATACCACAGCATTTTTAAATTATCCCTACCCAAACGGATCAATCACCCTGTAATTTTTGCTCTCTTTTATACAGCCCTGCGTTAGAAATGCAATACGGACAAAAAATCTTTCTGAGGCATTTGTTTCAAAATGCATTAAGTTTTGATACTTGCATTTTTAATAATCTTCCAGGTTTTCTTACCATAAAGCAAATCCGCATGGCCAGAGGATGCAAAAATTCCTAATTTCACCTTGTTGGTGTTTGATATCTGCCAAAATTTGATCACGCCACTAAAGCATGTCGGTTTCCATGCTTTGCAGACTCTTGTCGAATATCACTCTCAGCACTACAATCAATGGGGACGGTGACATGTCTCAATCGCAGGGGAGGGCTGTTATGTTAAACTAAATATTTCAAGTAATCTCTATTTGCGTATATACACCGAAGAGACGAAACATTATGACCACCTGCCTAATAAGATGTTGGTTCTCAACGTCCCGCAAAAACTGCTCTTACTCTGCGAAGAATGGACGCTACAAGATTTCAAAAGGTGTCTTGCGGTATCTGATACCAACACGGTACTAGCAGACCCTTTAACTTTAATAAGTTACGGGTTGAGCCCCCGCAGATGGGATTTGCTGTTCCAACACAAACAACAGATGCTCTGTTGGACTGATGTCTGGGAAATTCGGAGGCCAGAACAATACTTGGAAATCTTCTTCAAGTTCCGTGAACCATCTGGAACAATCCGAGTTGTGTACCATGGCGCATTATTCTGCTGAAAGCAGGAACAACTAAGGGGAATACTACTACCAATGAAGGATGTATTTGGTATGCAGTGGTGTTTAGGTAAGCGGTAGACGCCATAGTTTCCTACACATGAATGGCTGGACATAGGGTTTCCCAGCAAACCATTGCACAAAGCATTACACTTGCTCCATTGGCTTGTTTGCGTCCCCCGGTGTATCCTGGTGTCAACATTTCTCCGGGTAAACGGTACAACAGGAAACGAGATTCATCGGAACAGTTGACCTTTTTCATGTCATTCAGTTTCTAGTTTTGCGTGAACATTGTATTCGCTTTCGACGGTGAATCGAGGTTAACATGGGCACTTGGAGCAGCCTGCGGCTAAGCAGCTCCATTGTTAGCAGGGTTCGATGTCCTGTGTGTTGTGACAATACTCACGTCCCCAGCATGTAAATTACCGGCTAGTTGCGCCACAGTATTTCTTCTGTTGGCTCATACCATAAGAGATAACCGTCGCTCACTTCTAGCATCGATGAGCAGCGGTCGGTCAACATATTACCGGCAATTCTTGGGTTTTCAGTCCTCGGACCAATTTTTGAAGGTACTAACCACGGCCTGAGCACCTCAGAAGCCTTGCCGTCTCGTAAATGCTCTGACCCAGTCGTCTGACCATTGCAATTTGGCCTTTGTCAAACTAGCTGCCCTTCTCATCTGAAAAACGAGAATAATACTGATTTACATAGTATATGAGGTGTTCTTTATACCGTCTCATGACCTTCTTTCTTTCTTTCTTTTTCTTTTTGGAGGTTTAACGACCACCGTGAGCAACTCAACGGGCTATAAGCAGTCGCCCGTCCCTAATTTAGGGTCACTGGTTCCAGGGAAGGGAGAGAGCCAGTGCCGTAAGACAAACACAACACCCATGCCTGACCGGGATTCGAACCCGGACCCCTTACGGACGAATGATCATAGGCCAACGCCTTAGACCACTGCGCCACCGGGGCGGCCTCATGACCTTCACACGATCCGTCGTTTATCTCCAGTTGTTTCGATATGCATAAAGACACGCTGGTCATAATGTTTTGGCTCTTCTGTGTATGCAATTTTTCATTGGGTAATTTTCGTAATTAAAAGTATTTTAATAAGAAATCAGGGAAATATTTTGTTTCACTCAGACAAATAAAGAGAACAAATGCCTGAACTGCTAGGCTAAAGTAATCGTTTAAAACATCGACCTGCTGTCATGCTCACTGTGGTTAACAGGGAGATCATGGAACGGGGGGGAATAATTGAATGGCATGCCATAAAATAGGAGGCAACTCTGGGTCTGAAGATTGCATAAGACATCCGGAGCAAGAAAGTAGGTTTAAGAAGGGTGCAATACCGGAGGGAGAGGTTCACAGCTCCGACCATGCCCTGTGCGTCTTCCAGCAAATCCCTTCTCATGCGATTACATTACACACACTGGTAGGAAGACAAACAGAGCTTCACAATGATACATTTGGTGTTAGAAAAATGTGGTGCTCAATTATTCAGAATTCTAATTTTAATTCGCGAAATAACAATTTTTGGAAATTGAAAACTTCGGGAAACTATACTATGTTGGGTAACAAACCAAAGACAGAAGTTGAGAGGGACGGTCTCTATTTAAGAAAAAGTTGAGGAAGACGGGTCATCCCGTCTTCATGCTATTCTGCGTCCGTGACATCGTATGGCGCCGAGATAACTACAGTAAATCTTGGGTATCACCATCGTTCAAATGTATCTAACCGTTTTCTCATCGAGTCTGAGATTTTTTTCTTCTTCATTAATACAGATCGACAGATTCCGTTAAAAACATCGGGTTGTACTGAAGATCCACGAATCTGGATGATAATGATACATTCTTCTTCGACTTCTTCAATGACTCGACTACCCTATGTGGATCCAGGCTGTATCAAAGAACATTTCGTAAAATTTCGTAACGAGAGTTTTGACGAGGTGGGGTCGTTAGCCCTACGCCCAACCCCCAACCTGGAGAACCAAGGAGCAAAGTGCGTCCGGGGCCGACTTCACAGGGAACCATCCACGCATTTGCGTCCCCAAACACAGGGAGTATGCGGAAAACTTCTTAAAAAGCACAGACTGGGTGGGTGGCAGAACCGGGATTTGAACACCCAGAAACGTCCGACTCCCACACAGTGCATAGCTACGTAACCAACTGCGGTACGCCGGTGGTGATAATGATACGTTACTTTAATATTATGTAATCTGGATGATAATAACACATTATCATAATAATAGATAATCTCAATCATAATAAGACGTTATCGTAATTACATAAAATCTGGATGGTAATAATACGTTATCATATAATACATAATCTGGATTATTATAGTACATTATCATAACAATACATTATCTGGGTGATAATAATACAAAATCTGGGTGATAATAATACGTTATCATAATAATACAAAATCTGGGAATAAGAATACATTTCATAACAATGCATAATCTAGACGATAATAATAATTTATCATAATGATACGTAATCTAGACGATAATAATAATTTATCATAATGATACGTAATCTAGACGATAATAATAATTTATCATAATGATACGTAACATCTGGATGATAATAATACTTTATCATATAATACATAATCTGGATTATTATAATGCATTATCATAATAATACATTATCTGGATGATAATAATGCATTGCCATATTAGTACAAAATCTGGGTGATAATAATACATTATCATAACAATTCATAATCTGGATGATAATTATATTTTATCATAATGAAACATAATCTAGATGATAACAATGTATTAGCATCAACAAAGTCTGGATCTTCAAGTACTGTGGTAAAATTCCCTCTATAATACCCACTTTTTTTTATTTTTAATGGTGTTAGTAATTATCCAGTCAATGACAACAATGAATGAAAAATCTGATACAACGCATCTTTAACTCACTCTTGATGCATTGGGTGGCGCCCAAACGCGGAACGTCCGTCAGGCCGGGACTTCTACCACCTCAAGAATGTCCTTGTCCTTTTATCAGATGAAGAAAACAAATTATGTTCTTTTAAAATACCTTATTTCGACTAATTCTAAATTAATAATAATAATAAAAAAATTCTGCGAATTCTTAAAATTTTAATATTTTTCGAACAGGGAAATTTTTCTTTTCTCACGGAATCCTTGTTGTATTCCTACCCCAGGAGAGTATGTTTTTTCTCTCACGGACTTGTTGTTGTATCCCTCCCTCTTGAGGAAATCCTATGAGCGCCACTGTTCTAATGTAATATATGCATTTTGTTAGGGGGTTAACGACCACCTTGAGTAACTCGGTGTGCTATAAGCAGTTGTCCATCCCTAATTTAGGACCGCTTGTTCCAAGGAAGGGCGAGACTCAATGCCGTAAGACCAATACAACATTCATGCTTCACCGGGATTGGAAATTGGACCCATCTCGGACGAATAGTCAGAAGCCAGCGCTTAGACCAATGCGCCACTGGGGGCAACCGACCTAATGTAATAGGAAAATATTCAGTTACAGTCTTGCGTGAAAACTTCTGCACAGCATTTACTGCTGTTATTCATTTCTTTGTTTATACACTGAACTCCTGATTATCCATGTTTCGCAAAGTAAAAAAAAAAAAAAAAAAAAAATACAGACATCGTAAAACTGCCAAAACCTCGATTTATTCGACTCTCTTTTATCCGGATCTTTCGATTAACCGACGTAGCTGAGAAAATTCGAAATTCAGTTTCAATCATCAATTAAAAAAAACGTTCTTTTACGTTATGTATTTTTCCTCTTATCACTTTCGTGCCCAAATTGCTTGTCTGTTTTTCATCTTTACATATTCTTTAAGAAGCCGAGGCTGCTGTAATCTCTTCAAAGGAACATAATTTAATGCAACGTACACTATGTATGTGTGTGCGTGCGCGCGCGAGCGTGTGTGTATCTGGGGTAGAGTGAACTGCGACGAACGCAGTTTCGCTGCTGTCAACAGATAACCCACTAGATTTATGACTTCTGCCTCCTCCTGTGCCCAACATTGATAGAAGACATCAAATAGAGGTCATCGCCCTTTCCACGTTTATAAGTGAGTTACGGGAAAATTCTCATTGGTCGCCACCGGGAAACCGAACCCAGGGTCTTCCAGTTACGCGCCGGATATGCTTCCACTGTACAACAGCTGCCTCGAATTCATCCAGACTCACATACACGAGGCCGCTGTGGTGCAGTGGAAGCATATCCAGCGCGTAACTGGAAGACCCTGGGTTCGGTTCCCGGTGGCGGCCAATGAGAATTTTCCGGACTCACTTATAAACGAGGAAAGAGCGATGACCTCTATTTGATGTTCCTAGTCCACGTCAAATGTCTGCATTACTGATTGATAGAAGACTTCATGGCGGGAAAAACTGATCCCTGATATCGTAAAGGAAGAAGATTCTACCGACGAAGAGGTAACAGCATCGGGCCTTGTTGAAATCATTTCTGGTATCATCAAGGATTTGGTTTTTTGATTGAAGGTTTAACGACCACTGTGAGCAACTCAATGGGCTATAAGCAGTCACCCGTCCCTAATTTAGCATCACTGGCTCCAGGGAAGGGAGCGAGCCAGCTTCGTAAGACAAACAACATCCATGCCTCACCGGGATTCGGACCCAGACCCTTCACGGACGAATGATCATAAGCAAGAGCTTAGACCACTGCGCCACCGGGGCGGCATCATCAAGGATTTGAAAATGTAACGAAAGAAAACGTGGAAGAGTGGCTGAAAAAAAAAAAAACGATGAAGACCATAGGATTTATTAGAATAAGGAATTCTAGATTCAGTGAATCATAGGGAGCCGGGCTGGTGAATGACAAAAACGACAAAGACCATAAGATTTTTTTTTGGATGGTGGTTTAACGACCACCGTGAGCAATTCAATGGGCTATAAGCAGTCACCAGTCTCTAATTTAGGGCCACTGGTTCCATGGAAGGGAGAGAGTCAGTGTCGCAAGACAAACACAACATCCATGCCTCTCCGGGGTTCAAACCCGGAGCCGTACGAATGATCAAAAACCATCGCTTAAACCACTGCGCCACCGGGTCGGTGACCATAGGATTTTATCAGACCAAGAGATTTTGGATTCAGTGACTCAAGGGGAGCCAGGCTGGAGAATGACAGAAACGATGAAGACCATAGGATTTCATCAGGCCAAGAGATTCTGGATTCAGTGACTCAAGGGGAGCCAGGCTGGAGAATGACAGAAACGATGAAGATCATAGGGCCGCTCCGGTGGCGCAGTGGTCTAAGCAATGGCCTCTGATCATTCGTCCGAACGGGGTCCGGGTTCGAATCCCGGTGAGGCATGGATGTTGTGTTTGTCTTACGGCACTGGTTCTTTCCCTTCCCTGGAACCAGTGACCCTAAATTAGGGACGGGCGACTGCTTATAGCCCATTTAGTTGCTCACGGTGGTCGTTAAACCTCTAACCAAAAAAAAAAAAAATGAAAAAAAAGAAGATCATAGGATTTCATCAGGCCAAGGTATTCTGGATTCAGTGACTCAAGGGGAGCCAGGCTGGAGGATGACAGAAACGATGAAGACCATAGGATTTCATCAGGCCAAGAGATTCTGGATTCAGTGACTCAAGGGGAGCCAGGCTGGAGAATGACAGAAACGATGAAGACCATAGGATTTCATCAGGCCAAGAGATTCTGGATTCAGTGACTCAAAAGGAGCCAGGCTGGAGAATGACAGAAACGATGAAGACCATAGGATTTCATCAGGTCAAGGTATTCTGGATTCAGTGACTAAAGGGGTGCCCGGCTGGAGAATGACAGAAACGATGAAGACTATAAGATTTTATTAGACTAAGAGATTCTGGATTCAGTGACTCAAGAGGAGCCAGGCTGTTGAAGGACAAAAACGATGAAGACCATATACTTTTATCAGACGAAGAGATTATGGATTCAGTGACTCAAATGAAGCTAGGCTTTAGAATGACAAAAACGTTGAAGACCATAGGATGTCGTCAGACCAAGAAATTCTGGAAAGGGAGCCTGGCTGGAGAATGACAAAAACGATGAAGACCATAGGATTTCATCAGGCCAAGAGATTCTGGATTCAGTGACTCAAGGGGAGCCAAGCTGGAGAATGACAGAAACGATGAAGACCGTAGGATTTTATCAGACCAAGAGATTCTAGATTCAGTGAATCTAGGGTAGCCAGGAAACGTGTGGGAAGAAGAAAGTGAAGTTGAAGGTGAAACAGCAAGGGTGATGAGCCACAGTGGAGCACTGGAATGTGTAGACAAGCTATCAGACTATATGTCAACAAACTGAGTTCAAGTTTAATGACGTCATAACATTGCGCATCATTCGCCAAACTGTCAGAAATAATATTAACCTACCTTGCAAACAAAGAAATGTAACAGATTTTTCTCCAGAAGAAAAACTGGAACTATATTGTATGTATTATTATTTCTTTAATTACATACAATAATTTCTGCTTAAACTAGTATGTATACGTACTATGTAATATAAAGTTCACTTAAAACCTCTGAATATCTATATACATAGTTCACTTTTATGGTACACAGTGCCATTTTCAGGTTATGCGTGTTTTCCCGTTTTCTGTGCATTGATTAACAAGAATAATCAGGAGTTCAGTGTATTTACAAACTTCTGTGAGACATTGTAATTTGCAAGTATCTGTAAATAACAGTTATATTTTGATTTCTAGTGGTACCATGCAAGTTTCCTTAGATCCCGTTGAACGGCACCATTGCTCAGTTTTTTTCTGTAATATGCTTGTATAAACGCCATGAATTTACGAAGATTTAGTGTTCATTAATTCTTATAAAGCAAAAGAATTTATGATTTCTTAAGACTGAAAAAAATGTCAAAAAATCATCTAAAGTATGTAAATAACAGTTATATTTTGATTTCTAGTGGTACCATGCAAGTTTCCTGAGATCCCGTTGAACGGCACCATTGCTCAGTTAAAAGACACGGAAGCAACTGAGTTCCCGGATGGATTTTATTTGTCATACGCATGTGATAGTGGATTTAGATTAATAGGTTTTAGTTGGAACACTTGTCACAAAAGCCGATGGAGATTTGAAATCCCAAAATGCGAAGGTAATTATTTCATTTTTGCGCTCACTAAAAAATGATTGGTGTGCACTTAGTATCAAGTCAATACGCTCTTGTTATTCCTCGAACAGGTAACAACGTCATGCATATTCTCATCGATGATCATGAGGTGTACTCATTCACTATCAATTTATCCAATCGACAAAGAAAATATGGCGAAGACATCGGATAACCATCAGGAAAATACCAAATAGGACGTTTATGAGCGCAGATATGCTGCCAACCTAAAATCTGTGTTTATTGCTTCTGCTGGGAAAATTACAATACACAAAGCGAAGAAAGTTTTTGTCATATCCCTAGCCATCTAATGAAAAAAAGTACAAATTCGACTTTTTAGGCACAAGGAATTACACAAAATTCAGAAATATACTTACTGATTTAAAGGCACTCCGTGAGTAACTCGATAAGCAGTCACCCGTCCCTAATTTAGGGTCACTGGTTCCACGGAAGGGAAAGAGCCAGTGCCGTAAGACAAACACAATATCCATACCTTCCCGGACGAATGGTCAGAAGCCATGTCAGCCACCAATTCCAAAGCGCTGTCCCCGGCAGTTACCAATTCCAAAGCGCGGTCCCTGGCAGTTACCAATTCCAAAGAGCCGTCTCCGGCAGTTACCAATTATAAAGCGCGGTCCCCGGCAGTTACTAATGTGACGTGTTTGCCCCGCAGGACTCACACGACATAAAGGCAGATAGCAGCAAGAACGAACGTCTGCGTATCTCAGTTGGGGTAGAGCGACTTGTTCCGGAATAAGGGGACTAGGGTTCGAGCCCCGGCGTGGACCAAAAATGACGGATAAATTTATTTCGTTGTAATGGCAGCCGAACTTCCCGGATGACCCGGCCGTTAAAGATCTCGCAATGGTGTGATGTTCTTTCCACACCGCGAGATAAGAAAAATAAGAGAATCCCTTCTCCAGCGCTTCGAAAAATACATGTGTGTGACGCTGCATTCCACACACCAGATTGACTGGGAGTTCTCAAGTGCACGTTCTACAGCGGATGGCTGCCTGCGACGATTCATGGTCACGTTTGATCTGTGGGTCATGCCCCCGGCCCTCTTTCGGGGGGGGGGGGAGATGTCACGTACTTGCCTCGCAGGACTCACACGACATAAAGGCAGATAGCAGCAAGAACGAACGTCTGCGCAGCTCAGTTGGTAGAGCGACTTGTTGCGGAATAAGTAGACTCGGGTTCGATCCCCGGCATGGACCAAAAATGACGGAGGAATTTATTTCGTTATACCAATTCCAAAGCGCCGTCCCCTGCAGTTACCAATTCCAAAGCGCCGTCAGTTACCAATTCCAAAGCGCCGGCAGTTACTAATTCCAAAGCGCCGTCCCCGGCAGTTACCAATTCCAAAGCGCGGTCCCCGGCAGTACCGATCCCAAAACGCGGTCACCGGCAGTTACCAATTCCAAAGCGCGGTCCCCGGCAGTAACCAATTCCAAAGCGCGGTCCCCGGCAGTTACCAATTCCTAAGCGCCGTCCCCGGTGGCACAGCCACCACTGTGCTACAGGGGACAGCGCGTTGCAATTGGTCGATGCCGGGGACGGCGCTTTGGAATTGGTAACTTGTTATCGATGCTATCACAGACACAGAGGTGTACTTCGGCATAATGAATAGCGTCGTGCTTACGAAATTCTTTCCTGAAGTGACGTTCTTGTTCTAGTAAACCAGGAGTGGGGAACCTGCAGCATTTTGAGTGAATCCAAAATTTTCAGAACAAATCCTTATTTTTTATTAATATGTTTTTGTTTGTATTTCATTATTTTTATTTTAATCTTAAAATGACCGTATTTAAAATACCAAAGAGTAAAAATTCGACAAATTATAACTTACTAAAACATTTAGTAAGTCATAAGGGCTATTTTGACAGCTGCTACGCTGATGATTCCGTCCTAGGGCTCCTAAAGAACTACAGATGGAATTGATTAAGTTCTCAGAAGATGACATTTTAAAGTCCTTATTTGACGCTAAGAAAGATCCAGTTGAAATATGGAAAAATGCAATAGAATACCCACGCCTTCGGCAACATGCACGGAAAATGCTTTCTTGCTTTTCAACCACTGTGGAAACAAGTTTGTCCGAGACGGACATCGAAACAGCGCTCCCTCACTCCGGAGTACGTCGCTCTCCCAACTAAGCTACGCGGATAGAATGTCTCGCTGCAGATTTGTCGTCTTGATACATCATTCACCTCTGTAGTACGTCACATCACTTATTACTGCGAATCAACATTCTCCTACCTAACCCAAATCAAGACTACCTTAAGGTCACAAGTGACGGATACCCATCTAGAGGATCAGCTAAAAGTGCGGATCTTCATATTACAACCAAATATTCAAATGCTTAAAAAAATAAAAAACCCACAACAAAGTCATTAAAAGGTTAGTTAACTTTAGAACTAGCAATTTTCTTTTTCATTTTCTGAAGTTAGTACACAGTAACATTTTTACAAAAAAATGTACATTTCGAAGTATAACCAATTGAAGTTTCTGAGGTCCGCTGGTGGCCTAGTAGGCAACGTTCGTGACTGCCCCGGAAATGGCCTCAGGTTCAATCCCAGGCAGGTACGAACGCTCGATCCACTTAATATCCGCCGTGCGTCGGATGGGCACGTTGAGCCGTCGGACACCGGGCACTGGCTCCCTGATAATAAATAAGGGCATCTTCCTCCCCCTTTCTACCTCGCTTCCGTGTCACTTTCCCATCGGGCACTCTAGCCCAAATCTCCTAGCTTCCTATTTCTAAGGATTGTTTAAGACCTGGGGTCAGACACTCCCTTCCTAAATATCTTCTAAATATGATTTATTTATGAAGTTTCTGAATGATTACAGCTAACTTAATGCGGCCTTCCAACATGAAAAGGTTCCCTACCTCGGTAGTAAACCAATTATATCGGTCATACAGTAAAAGTTACTGTTTCTTAGATTAGAATAACAACATGCCTCTAACGGACTAGCCTCAGTGTATCGTTCTAATCACGATTGAACACTTGTGAGATAAATTAGATCGGCTTGTGAAGATCACGGTAGAATCTTCACAAGCCATTTTTTGGAATTCAAAACACTCCTGTCGGGAAAATCGAAGCTGGTTTACCTTAAAACAGGCCTAACAGGCGAAACGTTTACCCCTAGACGAAATGTGGTAAATTTGTAGTCCATTTTATAATATCCGTTATGAGGTTCACCCATCTTATCTCACTAAATGTGAGATATGATACAGGTAGGCCTTTTAAGACTGTGATATTTCGATCTTTGCCGGTATTTCTTGGGTGACCTGATGGTTTTGACAATCTACGAGGGGATGCTGATAAGTTCTCGGCCTCACCAGGAAGGAAATGGGCTATAGCCATGAAACTTGTAGACTATTCCAAATATTCACCCCGAAGTTCAACACCCTTGGCACAGCGTTTCTGGAAACACTTCCAAAAAACATTTCTGAAGACTTATCACTCAAGTACTTATCTGCTGCTGATATCACCTCCGAATCATTCGAAAAATGCTTCCCTTTCAAACCTTTTTTAAGGTTTGGGAACAGGAAATAGTCTGATGAAGCAAGGTCTGGTGAGTATGATGAATGCTCTATGCACTTGAACACCAGATCTCTCAAACATCTATTGTCTTGCCAGCTTTGTGAGCCAGCGCATTGTCTTGCAAAAAGAGAACACCTTTTCGCAGTTTTCCTCTCCTTATTTCTTTCAGTGCCTCCTTTAATCGGCACACCAAGTTGGAATCGTATTCAGCATTTAGCCCTTCGGGAAATAGTCAGTCGGTAAAACGCCTTACGAATTTTACCATGACCTTTCCTGCAATCTTTGAGTCTTATTTCTTTGGCAGTGGACAACCCGAGTGTCGGCACACTGCAAGTTGGAATCGTATTCAGCATTTATTGTTTAGTCCTGAATTTCTTTTTCTTCGGGAAATAGTCAGTCGGTAAAACGCCTTACGAATCCCAATAAACCGTTACCATGACCTTTCCTGCAGACCTTTGAGTCTTGAATTTCTTTGGCCGTGGGGAACCCGAGTGCCGCCACTGCAGGGACTGTTGTTCCGTCTCTGGATCGTAGTGATTCATGATTTGTACTCTCTTGCCATGACCTTTCCTGCAGACCTTTGAGTCTTGAATTTCTTTGTCCGTGGAGAACCCGAGTGCCGCCACTGCAGGGACTGTTGTTTCGTCTCTGGATCGTAGTGATTCATGATTTGTACTCTCTTGCCATGACCTTTCCTGCAGACCTTTGAGTCTTGAATTTCTTTGTCCGTGGAGAACCCGAGTGCCGCCACTGCAGGGACTGTTGTTTCGTCTCTGGATCGTAGTGATTCATGATTTGTACTCTCTTGCCATGACCTTTCCTGCAGACCTTTGAGTCTTGAATTTCTTTCGCCGTGGAGAACCCGAGTGCCGCCACTGCAGGGACTGTTGTTCCGTCTCTGGATCGTAGTGATTCATGATTTGTACTCTCTTGCCATGACCTTTCCTGCAGACCTTTGAGTCTTGAATTTCTTTGGCCGTGGGGAACCCGAGTGCCGCCACTGCAGGGACTGTTGTTTCGTCTCTGGATCGTAGTGATTCATGATTTGTACTCTCTTGCCATGACCTTTCCTGCAGACCTTTGAGTCTTGAATTTCTTTGGCCGTGGGGAACCCGAGTGCCGCCACTGCAGGGACTGTTGTTTCGTCTCTGAATCGTAGTGATTCATGAATTGTACTATCTTGCCATGACCTTTCCTGCAGACCTTTTAGTCTTGAATGTCTTTGGCCGTGGAGCACCCGAGTGCCGCCACTGCAGGGACTGTTGTTTCGTCTCTGGATCGTAGTGATGTAACCAGATTTCATCAACAGTGACAAGTCGCAGCAAAAAACGATCCCTAGATCGCTCAAAATGCTACGAAACCGATTTGGAAGTGTACACTCGTTTTCGTTTCTCATCCGCGTTCAAACATTTGGACACCCACTTTGCTGACATCTTCTGTATATCCAAGTTCTCATGGATTATGAACCCAACACGTTCCCTGCATATCTCCAGTGTCTCCGCTATTGTTTTAGCCGAGATTCGCCGATCTGACAAAATCAAGCCATGAACATGATCAACAATTTTGGGTGTTGTCACTGTTGAAGGCTTCTCAGATCTTGCTGCATCTTCGGTCTCAGAGTCTCCACGCTGAAAGTTGCCACACCATTTCTTCACAGTAGAATATGAAGGGCGCTTGTCATTTAATGTTTGCCTCATACATTCATAAATTTCCTTTGCAGTTTTATTCTTCAGGAACAGAAATTTCATGATAGTCCGGAGTTCCACATTCGAAAATTCATCACTTTGCATTAACGTGATTCGATTCAGAACGACAAACATCTGCAAAAAACAAAAAAAAGTCTATTACACTTTACAATACAAAAGAACACTCTTTTAAACTGCAGTGACAAAATAATGCTACAAATACAGGATGTGGGTGGTTAGGCGAAGAACTTTTCAGCATCCCCTCGTAGTGTACATACGCATGTCAAAGCATGTGACAAAACTTAAAATCAGTGGAGGTGCGTGAGAATAATGTAGTTACTTACAGACCCAGTTTCCGTTTCACTCTGCTCCTACTAAACATACGTTACAAAAAATTACGGAATGTAAACTTTATTCCTCAATATGGAGTTATATCATCACCTGCTTTAATTACAGATTTAATTTTGTTTGGCATGCTATCAGTATGACTAAGTATTACATGCATACCAAGTTTATTCCACTCCATGCTCGAGAGATCCCTTAATTCGGCTAAATTTGCAGGTTGCTGCTTTTTTCTTCTTCACAGATCTTTCTAACATGTCCCAGATTTTTTCAATCACATTTACATCGGGTGACTTTGCAGGCCAATTGAGATGTGGAACGTTTCTCTCATGTTCTTCAAACCAGTCCAGCACAATTAAGGCTTTACGGACACGAAAGTTATAATCTTGAAACATAGGATCCATTATGCGTGCCCTTCTTTTTCCAAAAACAGGGCCAATGGCAATAATGCATCATTTAAAAGCGGCATATAATCCATAGATTTCATGTGACTGGTCATCTCAACGAATGGTCCGACTCCAGTTCTTGAAATACATCCCTAAAACATGACACTTTTGCCTCCCTTTTGCACAACTCTTTGGACCACTGTGAGCAACTCAATGAGCTATAAACAATCGCGCGTCCTTAATTTAGGGTCACTGGTTCCAGGGAAGGGAAAGAGTCAGTGCCATAAGACAAGCACAACATCCATGCCTCACCAGGATTCGAATCCAGACTCTCCTTTGACGAATGGTCATAAGCCAGAGCTTAGACCACTGCACCACAGGGGCGGTTTCAATCTTTTTACTACCGAATACAAAAGAATTCGTGCAATTACGATCAATTCCACCTGGACACACATACATACATGGACCTGACTAGTTACGCCACGGGTGTAAGATAGGCTACAAGTGTTGGTGGAATGTCGCCTTCAACGTTTTTGCTTGCTCTGGATGCATTGTCTTAAATTTCTTTTCAAAATCTTCCATTTTTCCTTACGAAAGTAGTACTGTACTTGAACAATTTACTTAAAAGAAAATGTCGTTTTTGTTTTTCTAAATCAAATTTGAACGTTGTGCCCCTCAGACACAATACCTCACCCACGTTAACTTACTTCCTTCTAGCCAGAGACTTGGCCTTGCACTCCTCTCTTATAAAACAGTAGTCAGCCAGTTTCTGCGCTTTCACTGGCAGTCTTAAGGATGATCGTGTAGCTTTAGACTCCACTTTTCTTGTTGGAATCTCCTATTTCGTAAAGAAAACAAACAGAACAATTAGTAGTGACCTCCTCAGTGAATTTCTGTCTACCCTCCTCATTAGCCCCCTGTCCATACAAACATGAAAAAGAGGCTTGAACTAAAGAATTGGAAGAGCGGAGAACTAAATTTTCTTGGCCCTGCGGTGCTATTTTGATAACTTTTTTGGAAACGTAAACAACGCACTTCCTAGGGAGAAATACATAGGGTTACATGAAATAAAACACAAAACTTATTACTGGACAAAGTGCAGATTACACAGGGTGTCCGAGAATTATTGGACACATTACAAAATTTTGTACAAAAAAACTATGAGCATTTTCGGTTTTTCTAGGTCACGTATTACTAACACGGTTTCTATATTTTTGTTTTGCAGAATTGCTATTCCCAGAATAATCCGATTGATGGCGCTAGGTGTGGCCTGATGAGGAATGTATGAGAAATGCGTAATCAGTAGTCATGCCTTCCGTACAGAAGAAGGCGATGTGTGTTATGGCTTGCGGAATTAAAATCTGTCATTAAAGTTAAAAGACGGTACCGTATAGAATATGGTTGTAATCCTCCGTCAACAAATTCAGTTAAGCGGTGGATGAAACAGTTTAAAAAAACTGGAAATGTGGAAAATCGTGCAGGAGCCGGTAGTCCTAGCGTCAGCGGTGAGACGGTTGACCAATTTAATGAAAGTTTCCGACGAAGCCCCAGGAAATCCGTTCGTAAAGCAAGCAGAGAACTGTACATTCAAAAATCGACAGTACACGATAACTTGCACAAGAAATTAACGTTTCATGCTTTAAAATTCAAATAGTGCGAAAGATGCATGTAAATTATCACACTCTGCGATACGAATTCGCTGTGGATATGCTGAATCGAGTGGAAAACGACGAAAACTTTCTCAGTACTGTAATTTTTAGTGATGAATCCACATTTCATGTATCAGGTATTGTGAATCGTCACAACTGTAGGATATGGGGCAGTGAACCACCTCATGCTGCTATTGAACTGGAAGGTGATTCTCTAAAGGTTAATGCGTGGTGCTCCCTATCAAAAAGAGAAGTGATTTGGCCCTTTCTTCTTCTGCGAAAAAAACATAAATGGTGACATATGCAAGAATTCAGCTGTCTACCTGTGCGATAAAACACCATACTATAAGTTGCAAATTAAAATCACTTTATTTACAATTTAAAAGTAGGTTAAAAAACAGACTAGCGCTTTCGGGGATCACGTTGTCCCCATCTACGGGTCCAAAGCCCCACAGTGACACGATAGAGGCAGTCATTATATACAGATTAAAATCCCCCCCCCGTACACAACGTCACCAACATTTTAGTGATGCCAACATTTACACAGAAAAAGGGGTACATGTTAATAACAGTTGATATTACAATAAGTATAAAAAAAATTACAAATGACACTAGGCAAGAAATGCAGATTAGCCATTGGACAAAGTCTCTGTCGGGGCAACCAATCCACGCTAAGGTCCCGGTAAATATGCGGGCAAGTCCAAATTACAACATCTGTTACCATAAGCAAGAATATACAGGCTTTCGGAAAGGAAAACAGTACTTTTATTGAGATTTGTTTCCAGAATTTTCACATTTTCCCAATCCGGTGAGTAACCGCCCTGTGTGACAGCTAACGTAAAGGCAGTATGAGTAGTGCCAACTCGAAGCATGTACTGGTGTTCTCTCAGGCGGGTGTTTAAGCACCTGAGAGTAGAACCTATATAACAATTCTCAGTAACATTCGGGTCTCCATGGGTAAGAGGAATACAGTATACCCCATGTTTTCTGAGGGTAGGAGTTCTGTCCCGGTCATTCCTGACCATATCAAAGATATTTCTGGTGCATAATCCAAAAGAGATGTCATGTCGCTGACAGATTTTTCTGAGTGTGGAGACTATATAGAGGGAGGTAATCTACTTTACCTACAAATCTAGTTGTCCGAATTTCCCTAGACAAAGTGGTGAAGTTCAGTCTAGTAGATCTTCTCAACAACTTCTGAAAAAGTGTTCCGGCTAGCCGAATCTTCGAGCTAAAGACAAGGTTCTGGAAAGTTCTTCACGTCTTGCTTTGCCTGATGTAGAATGTGTATAAGCACGTTTAATCAAGAAGCGAAAAGCTGCAGATTTATGTTCTGGGGGTGAGATGAGTTGAACGGTATGATACAGGGGGTGAAAGTGGGTTTTCTGTAAACAGAGTATTTGATCTGTTGAGTATTTAGGTTTCTACATAACAAGAAATCAAGGAAGGGTAACTTCCCATTTTGTTCAACTGCTTTGGTGAATTTTATTGTAGGAAACTGTGATGATAAGCAAGAGATGAGATCATCAAGTTGGTGAATTGAATGTGGCCAGAAGATCAGCATATCGTCAACATACCTAAGGATTAATGAGGGTTAAAACGGATAATCACGCAAGACCTTGTCTTCCAGAAACTGCAAAAGTATTTCTGCCAGCACCGGAGAGAGTGGGGAACCCATGGGTGCACCCTTTCTCTGTTGATAGATTATGTCCTCATATTTGAAATATGATCTTTTGGCTACTAATTTCAGAGCTGTGAGAATAGCTTGTACTTCTAAATATGGGATAGAGTCTTCTTGCAGTCTGTCAGCAATGATGGAATGTACCGTGTCTAGTGGTACATTCGGGGGAAGCGACACCACATCCAGAGAGGCCATAAGAAGTTCAGTTTGTGGTGGGTCAAAGCCTTTAATACGTTCCAAAGCCTGTATGGAACTTTTTATTGATACTTTAGAGTCCAAAGTGAGGGGTCTCAAATAAGTAGCTAGCGCAGACTCAAGAGGCCTTGTAGGGCTAGCACGGCCCGAGACTGATAATCTTAGGGGATGATCTGGTTTATGTAATTTTAGCTTTCCAAAACGTTCTGGTACTCTGGGTCCAGTAGGAGGTTTCATTTTAGAGGATATTGAAACGGGAAGGAAACCCTGATTTCTGAGTTTACTCAGTTCCACCACCGTAGCTGCAGTAGGGTCCGACTTAAGAATTTGGTGTGGCATTAGATTAACAGCCTGAGCCATTTTAGGGACAACGTGATGCCCGAAAGCGCTAGTCTGTTTTTTAACCTACTTTTAAATTGTAAATAAAGTTATTTTAATTTGCAACTTATAGTATGGTGTTTTATCGCACAGGTAGACAGCTGAATTCTTGCATATATAACTTCTCGTGCGAAATTGTTTTTCTGGTTATATATAAATGGTGACATTTACTTGGACATGCTAGAAAATTTCACTATACCCCAGATCAAAAGATATGACAACGTCGTTTTCCAAAAAGACCTCCGCATTGGTCAATGTGTATGTAAGTGCCTAAATGAGCATTTCCCCGACAGATGGATTGGGCGTGGTGGTCCCATTCCGTGGCCTCCTCGCTCTCCAGATCTAACTCCATTGGATTATTTCATGTAGGGTTATGTGAAGCATCGTGTCTATCAGACGCCTTGTACTGATTTGCAGGAACTGAAGCAGCGTATCACAGCTGCTATTAATTCCATAACTCCTCAGATGCTTGCCAAATACATGGCATGAAATCGAGTATCGCTTGGATGTACCAAAGGAATCTTCCATCGAAATTTATTAACTTGTGTAGTTACATTGTAAGTTAGTACAGTCAGTTTCTTTCCATCTGTTTAATGTTTTGCTCCATATAATTTTGTAATGTGTCCAATAATTCTCGGACACCCTGTATTTTGAAGTTAAATATATTTAAAAATTGCACATTTTGAACTGAGTGGGAGGCAGGTTGGGCAAGACAAAATTCAGGGTGCGCTCAAGCCCACCCTCGCAGCACCTTGGCGACGTCCCAGGCATGATCATGGAGAGGCCGTCATTGGAGTACAAAAGAATCTGGAATCGTTTGACTATATTATTCGTCGCCACTGTTCAATGGTCCTGTGACGATGCTGTTGTTCAAGCAAAGCGATTTGTTTTCTGGACAGTGTTAATTTCGGACGTATCCGGACAACATGACTTAGAACCATACTTTGTATCAGGACATTTTGCTTTAATCATTAATCTTCCTTTATCTAGCACCATATTAAGTTGCTTTGGTTATGACAAACACTCTGCAAAGTTCTTCAACTTTCCGAACAGGAACATAAAAATTTCTGTGATATTTTTAGAATTCATGGAAATTCTAAACATCACAAAAATGATGATGTTCCTGTTCTATTTTTACATCGCTGGTGAAACCTTCCAGTGACTGACATACATATACTACTGTTTGTGAAAATTGCAACACCATGGACTGCTGCTATTATCTTGAAACTTACAGGATATGTACAACATGCTAGGACATGCAAATAATTAAAATGTCAGTAAAAATGAGCATGCGGTTTCGGAGCTGCGCCCTCTGAACTGTTCCGTCTTGATTATAAAGAGCTGGCTCAAGCGAGATGTTGGAATCAGTGAAGAGCCGACATTGAGTTGTGTTTCTTGTGTCTCACTTTGCTCCTTCGCCGAGGAAGGTCGCATTATGAACACCTGACAGACTTCCGGTGAGAAAGAATTGTTGGGATAAGACAAAGAATATCTAACGAGAAGAAGTTAAGGCTCGGCGAGACGTAACTAGCGCCGCTATATCTTAAGAATTAAAGTGCAGTGCACAGAAGCCAACATACAGGCTGATGCCGGAGCAGACAGAGCAGACTGCGCATGCGCATTTCTGTTGACTTCAATTCTTTGGGTAAAGAACAGTCAGCCGAGCTACTCACAGCACGTGATTGTTACCTTCTCGGTAGCATAATCACTTCGCAAGTCGGATATGTTAGTTTTGTTACGCCAATCGGGTTAGTTAAAGCGTTTGTTTGTTCTTCAGTTCTTCAGAAACATTTTCAGTAATGCCAAATACTAAGGAATGTCTGCATTTTGTACGGGTCCTTAGGCCTAACTGTAATATTTGCTGAAATTTAATTTAAATAGTAATACTAATGTTACTGCATATTTTTCTTACCAAAATCAGGAATGGGCGGGATATCAGAAAACAGCAACAACAACAACAACAAACAAGAAAGATGACATCGGATTTTCGGGTGTAATACGCACATCTTTTGAATCCGTTCTGACGCAAATTAAATTTATCAAAGCTATTCAAAGTCAATGGAACCGGTATGGAAAACAATAGATCTGACCAAAGAAAGAAGATTTTCAATAGGGTTTTTAATCCCTCAGATATTGCTGTAAGTGGAATCGTGAGCTTACGCCCTCTGGTTGCAGACTTGTGCGTTAAGAAAAACATGAATTTATATAAGAAACATTTCGCACCGGAAACGTTCTCCAACATAGAAAAATTTTTTCAAATCGGACTCTTAGAAACAGAGATATCGACAAGAATAAGATGTGACTTTGCTTCCCCTGGAGGAAAAACCATGCATTATTTTAGGAAGAAAGTATTCTCAAAAGGTTTTTCCATTTGAGCGGTATCGGTCCAAGAAAAAAAAATTTTAGTCGAGTTTTCAGGAGCCCAGATTTTGCTACAAATACATCAGAAGCTGAAATGAACACTTATGTCCCCTGGTGGCCAAACCATTCTTTACCAAACATTAGAAATTATGTGAAAAATATTTTCCATCAGGCCTTGTATGCGATACAGGAATTATTTTGCAAATCGGGGTTTTAGAAGCAGAAATAACGCAGAAAAAGCACTTTACCTTTGTGCCCCCTGGCGGAAAGTCTATGATTTACTTGAAAATTTTGAATTTATAGGAAAAACATTTCGCATCGGAAACACTATCCAACAAAGAAGGAATTTTTGAAATCGGACTCCTGGAAGTAGAGATATTGACAAAAATAAAATATACATCTACGCCCCCTGGCGTAGAAGCCACGCATTATTTAAAAAAGAAAATGTTCCTAAAAGGTTTGTCGATATGAGTAGTATTGGTGAAGAAACCACTTTTTTTTCGATCGAAATTTTAGAAGCTCATATTTTGCTGCAAATATATCAGAAGCGGAAATTGAGACTTACGCCTCCTGGTGGCCAAATCATTTTTTTCAAAAATTAGAAATTATATGCAAAGGCTTTCCCATCAGGAGCTGTTTTCTTTTTATTGGAGGTTTAACGACCACCGCGAGCAACTCAATGGGCTATAAGCCGTCGCCCGTCCCTAATTTAGGGTCACTGGTTCCAGGGAAGGGAAAGAGCCAGTGCCGTAAGACAAACACAACATCAATGCCTCACCGAGATTCGAACCCAGACCCCTTTCGGACGAATGGTCAGAGGCCATCGCTTAGACCACTGCGCCACCGGGGCGGCCATCTGGAGCTGTATACGGTGCAGAAAGAATTTTTAAATCAGAGATTTAGAAGCAGGGATATAGGGGGGTCAATTTACTTTTACACCCTCTAGCGGAAAGCATATGAATTAATTGAAAATTTTGAAATTCTACAAATACATCAAAAGCGGAAATTAAGATTTACGCCCCCTGGTGGCCAAACCAGTTTTTTTTACAAAAATTAGAAATAATGTGCAAACTATTTCCCATCGGGAGCTTTATCTGGTGCAGAAAGAATTTTTCAAATCGGAGATCTGGAAGCAGAGATATAGGAGAAACACCATTTACCTCTGCGTCCCTAGCGGAAAATCCATGAATTACTAGAAAATTTTGAACTTATATGAAAGACGTGTCACACTGGAAGCACTATCCAACAAAGAAAGATTTTTTCAAAATCGTACTCCTAGAAGTAGAGATATTGACAAAAATAGGATATACATCTACGTCCCCTGGCGGAGAAACTGTGGAATATTTTAAGAAGAAAATATTCCGAGAATATTTATCGATGTGAGCGGCATCAGTCCACGAAAGAATTTTTTCAATCGATATTTTAGAATCTCAGATTTTATGGCAAATACATCAGAAGCAAAATTTAACACTTACGCCCCCTGGTGGGTAAAGTATTCTTTACCAAAAATTTTAAATTATATGCAAAAGATTTGTCATCAGGAGATGTATCCGCTGAAGAAATTTTTTTTCAAATCGGAGTTTTAGAAGAAGAGTTATCGGGGAAAATGCAGTATCCTTTTACGCCCCCTAGCGGAAAATCTATGCGTAATTTGAAAAAGTAACTATATCTAAAATACTTTTCGACATAAATGGAATCGAAAGATAAAAGAATTTTTTTTTAATCGGATGTTTAGAAGCAAATATGTGGAATAAAACGTGTTTTTGAATTCGACATCATCTGCATCTACGCCCCCTAGCGGCGAAATTGTACATCGTAAAAAAGAAAACGAAATAAAGGATCAGCATTCGAATATATTTCAAGCTTCCCAATGCAAAAAGTATTTTTCAAATCGGACTAATAGTTGCAGAGATATCGTGGGTACAGACGGACGGACAAACCGGTAGCATAAGCACAATCTTTTTTTTACAAAAGACGTGCTAAAAACTAAGGGAGCTGACCCACTCAAATTGTTTTGTAGGAGAGGAGGATGTCGTAAAACTTCTATTTTTTTTCCAACAGCGGAAGTTATTCAATCTTTTCCTACTGCTGTAAGTGGTGAGATTTCCAAACGAGAAAGAGTGCAGCGATTGTTTTGCCCATTAAAAAAAAAAAAAACCCTGCTCGGCCCGTGTCTGTTTTACATTAAATATCGCAGGCCCGGGCTAGACCCGTTTTCCCAACTTAGACATGAGCAAAGACCCGACACCACTGCCGGGCCGGGCCCGTGCAGTCCTCTAGTGTGCATATTCTCCGGATAAGTCCCCGAATCTGGGACATGGTAGCTGAGCACTGGCCCATCAAGCGCCTCCGCCAGTCACCACAAATTAACTCTGTTCTCTCATAGAAGCGGTCTGGCAGGCTGTTCCGCAGGAAGATATCAAAAACCACTTCCATTCAATGCCAGTCGTGTAGAAGCTGTTGCTCAAGGTGGCCTCGCACGATATTGAGGTTTGGAACGAAAAAAACTTGTATAGCTCTACAAATGTAATCAATTATCTCCCGTAACACGAGAAATCTGTGATATAAATTTTGTTGGCATAGCTATAACGTAATCTGTCTTTCCTCTGTAATTTAGTCCTTACGTCAGTAATTACGTTATGTGTGCTAAAGTCAATGTAATATTAGAAGGTACTCATACGCATTACAAGAAAGAGGTCAATTATAGTACGTACAAATACGTTTATTTTGCTTGCATGGTTCGTACTCCATACTCACATCCAGTTTATTGGCGTACTAAATACAGTATCAGTGATTTAACATTCAATCTAAACTACCGCTGCATTGCCTTTTTATCTGTCGTTCTTATCCGGTCACACATACGTCACTTGTTTCGACCGCAGTGTGTTGCCAACATCATTCTCGTTTAAGGGAAAAGACATAACGTTAAGGATTGAAAATGTATGAGAGAACGAACTCAAATTTACATAGAAAAAGAAACTAAGAAGGAAAGTTAAAATACAATATACGTTACATGGAGTTGCAATTTTCCCAAACAGTAGTATTTTTTTTCAGAATAAACAATAAAGATTTGCGGCGATGAAATTCAGCTTGAACTCTCTCCTTCCAATTTTTTATCACTCTGTATTCCATTTACACTTTGTTTCGTTTTATACCAAGATGTTTCGCTTTGTTTAAAATAAATTTTGAAATGCGAGAAAAATTTTTGGACCACTGTCTTCATATCAAATAAGTAAAGAACTGTTCAGGTTGTTACCAGAGCAGTTTTCAGTTGTTGTTTTTAAACAGTCGTGGTTTCTTCACGTCAGAAAATAATAATAAAAAAAAAAAAAAAAAAAGAAAAAGAAGGCAGAAGAAGAAACTGTCTAATGGTCATTTATATTATCTGCAAAGAATTTTGAAGTAGGTGTGCTGCGCAACGTTTTTCAGCCTTTTGTTGTATATTGCACTGAAATTAATGTGTACCGTGCTTTTAAAAGTGTGTGAAAATGCATTTCTTTGCATGTGACATGTTTCTATAAGATCCTATGTATTCCTTATAGTTATAAGGTGCTCTGATCCTGGAACTCCGGAAAATGGTGTGAGAGAAGGAAACAACTTCGATGTAGGATCTAAGGTAACCTATACCTGTTTCTCTGGATACGCAATACTTGGATCAGTGGAACGGTACTGCTTAAGCAACGGTCAATGGAGCGGAGAAATAACTAGGTGCAATTCAGAAAGTAAGTTTCACCGCAAATTGGCTTGTAATGTTAGGTAGTCAATAGCTTTTGTGACTTATACTGCCTTTTTAAACATTCGGTGGTTTTACAATACAAATTTCGAAGATGTGAATCCGTTTATTGGCGTAAATATGACATGGATGTTAAGTCAGATAACATCTGAAAACTTAAATTTCGTCATCCTGGAGCGGGAATCGAAACCGCGTCTCCCGGATAGCGCCTGACCATGCTAGCCACTACAGCACCTAGAATGACCAAGTTTGTGATGGTTATCTTCAAATTAATCTTAAACTTGAAACTTGGACGTTCTGGGTGGTGTAGTGGTTAGCATACTCGGGCGCTAGTCGGGAGACGCTGGTTCGATTCCCGCTCCAGGACGACGCAATTTTCAAATTTTCAGATGTTATCTGACTTAACATCCATATCATATTTACACCAATATACGGATTCACGTCTTCCAAATTTGTATTATACAATGGTGTAATCCCCTACTTCATTCATTAACATTCTGTGGTTTTGTTGACTTATAAATGTTGGTAACTTCTCGTTATGGTTTTCATCCTAAACGTAATTTCTCTCCTTTTGGACTATCACTGGCAATGATTCAAGTTATGCTAACTGATATAAATACAGCAACTACTCAGGGTGCAGCAAGTTTTTCAAATAGGGGGGATTTGAAATCGAGCCTCTTTTTGTTTGGAAGGGCTCCATCTCTACTAAAAGTACACACTTGTGTCATACGGTTTATGTCATATGGATATCTTACGCGCATTATACTTCCGTGCTTATCTTATAAGGAATAATACAGTACAATCATTCAGTGGCCCACCACCATGGGGGGTTCAAAGGCTCCCGACACCCGCCCTTTAAAATAGTAATTGTGACAGTAAGGTTGAAGGTTTGTGCTATGAAGTGTTGTGTGAAATGAGTAAAACGCGAAAGAGCCTCAATTTTGTACTTTTAAAAAAGATCATTTTTTGACATAGAACTACGTTTTTCTCCGCGCTAGGTAGGGAGTAACATCGGGAGTACGGATACAACGAAACATGCCACAATTTGAACGTTTAAATCTTCGAAAGTAAAAATCACAGAGTAATACATGATGCATCATTAGATAATTTATAAAGTCCCATTTATAACAAAACAAGTTTCAACCATCCACCCCTTAACCCTTCGATACAGTAGCTTTAGAAATGTACGCTAAATTTTGCGTGATTTTGTTTCACCGCACGCCGTTTTAAGGTTGATAACTAGTGAATAGATCATGATAGAGATGACCTTAGCCTTACATTTCGTAGCTGACGGTCAGAGCTAACGAACGTATGTGATAAACAAATAAAGTGGATTTAAAATTTATTTATTTTTTAGATAAAAAAAAATTTGATGACGAAAATTTAGAAATGCCGCGAAAATCCAGGGAAGAATTACTGTAAGAACCGACGAAAGTTGAAGAAACAGCTAGAGGAGAATATGAGGAATCAGAAAAGGCCCGCTAAGTCATCAACCGAAAGGTCACGGGAATGTCGGCAGCATCAAAAGGCTGCGCGCCAGGATGCGTTTCACCAAAGTTAATTCGACTCTTAGAGTCACAACCTTCCACTTGAACTGCACAAATTGAGCCTGAACAGCAAAGATAGATGGAGATTGATGTCGTCGATCCAAACTTTCAAATTTGTTTTATAATAATAATAATAATTTGTTCTTCCGACTTAAAACTTCTTCCGTATTCTTGTTGGAAGAACAAATATTTCTTCCGTTTTGTTCTCGGAAGAACTTAAAATTTCTTCCGTATTCTTGTTGGAAAAATGTATTCCGTATTCTTGTTGGAAGAACAAATTACAAGCATCAACGATCGAGAAATAATACACTGGAGAAACTCTTCTTAAAATTTAAATATTGTCGTTCTTACGCGATGGAACACTTCCTTAATTAAACCTTTACGGCCAGACGAAACATAAGACAGAAGTCAATTTACTGAAAGCGATTCTTTATTCCACCATTACATCAAAAGCATAGATATCGCACTTCCAGGTATAACGTAATTCACATACCACATCATCATCATCATCATTGTCAACCATTATCAATCCACTGCTGGACGAAGGTCTCCCCAAGTTTCCTCCACAACGGTCTGTCTTGTGCCAGTCTCCTCCATGTCACCCCTGCATACTTTCGAATTTCATCCACCCATCTCCCATGTGGTCTTCTTCTGGGTCTTTTCCTGTCCCTTGGAATCCAATCTAAAATTTCGGCTGTCCATCGATGATCTGTCCTTCTGGCAGTATGTCCAGCCCATTGCCATTTCAGGGATTTAACTCTGATCATGATGTCTTCCACTCTTGTCATTTTTCGGATCCACGAGTTCCTCTTCTTATCTCTCCTGGTTACACCAAGTATGCACCTCTCTATGCTTCTTTGAGTTGTCTGCAGCCTTTGTATGTCTCTTTTAGTTAAGGTCCACGTCTCTGCACCATACGTAAGCACTGGAAGGATGCATTGATCAAACACTTTTCTTTTAAGACATAATGGCATATTGCTCTTGAAAATTATGCTGTTTCTTCCAAAAGCTCTCCAGGCAAGTTTTGTACGCCGATTAATTTCTTCATCAATGTGACCCTCACTTGATATCTGCTGTCCAAGATAAACGTACGTGTCTGTTATCTCCAGCTTTTCTCCATCAATCGATAAATCTTCATTTCTTGTAAAAGCATTGAACATCACTTTTGTCTTCTGAAAGTTCATTTTTAATCCCACTTCTTTACTCTTGTCAGCAAGTTCCTGGATCATACTCTGCAGCTCTGATGGGCTAGTTGCAAAAATGACTACGTCATCAGCAAAACGAAGGTGGGTTAGATAATCTCCATTAATCTTTATCCCCTTGTTTTCCCAGCTCAGCGACTGAAAAATACCCTCCAATGTGGCATTAAAGAGCTTCGGAGATATGGTGTCACCTTGTCTCACTCCCTTTCCAATTTTTATGTGTGTTGTATTTTCAAACAGCCTAATCTTTGCACTTGCATTTTCATAGATGTTATAAATAATATTAATGTATGCATCTTCAATACCGCAGGTTTTCAGAGCCATTGTAACTGCTGATGGTTTCACCGAATCAAAGGCTTTTTCATAATCGATAAAAGCCATGCACAATGGAAGTTCATATTCTTTTGCTCTTTCAATTAGTTCTCTCAGCACATGGATATGATCTATTGTGCTGTAGCCACTCCTGAATCCAGCTTGTTCTCTCGGTTGAGCCATGTCCAGTGTTACCTTCAAGCGGTGTGAAAGAACTTTAGTGAAGATTTTATAAACTACTGATAGGAGGCTGATAGGTCTGTAGTTTCCGAGATCCTCAATATCACCTTTCTTATGTAGCAGGATCATTGTAGCGGTGTTCCAATCTTCAGGAATCTTTCCTTCATTAAGGCATCGAGTGAAAATTTGGGCGAGTACTGTTTCGATTTCTCCACTTGCTTCTTGTATGATGTCTACAGTAATTCCATCTTCTCCTGGAGCTTTCCCCCGCTTCATGTTCTTGATTGCATGTGCAACTTCTGCTGGAAGGATTGGAGGAACTCTGGTACTGGTATCTTTCATGATGTCTGGAGTGCATGTATCATCCCTTTCATATAATTTGGAGTAGAAATCTTTCACTCTTGTCAAAATTTCGCCTCTATTTCTTGTTACAGAACCATCTTCTTTTCTCAGTGCCATAATCTGTTTTCTTCCCTTACTGAGATATCCCTTTGCTATCTTTAGGCTTTGGTTGTTTTCAATTGCTTTCCTCACTAGTTCACAGTTGAATTTTCTTACGTCTTCAGTGATACTTTTTCGTACTGTCTTGCATAGCTCTATATATTCCACTTTGGAAGTCACATCTTCTTTAGTTGTCCTCATCTCTCTTCTTTTTTGCATCAACATTTTCGTTTTTCCTGATAATTTATTTACATGCAACTTGTTCTTAGACCCAGCTAATTTTGTTGCTGTTTCCATAAGAGCTTTGGTTACTTTTCTGTTAACTTCAGAGATGTCCACTTCTTCCAATGTTAGGCCTTCTAAAGCAGAGAATCTGTTCTTCAGTTCCAACTTGAAGGTATTATGGTGTTTTTTAAGGTTGGTTATGTCAATAGATTTTGTTTGTCTTATGAGCTTGCCACGTTCAAGTTTAGTGTTGAGGTGCATCTTACATCTCACCAATCTATGGTCACTACCTGTGTTGAACTTGTTTAGCACACTGCAGTCTTCTATGACGAATTTTTTGTTACACATAATAAAATCAATTTCACTTGTCATCCCATTTGGATGTCTCCATGTCCATTTCCTGTGTGGCTTTTTCTTGAAGAAGTAGTTCAAGATGAAAAACCCTTCTGCCTCTGCAAACTCAACGAGAGTATTTCCACGCTGGTTTCTGTTGCCGTGACCGAATTTACCTACTGAAGTTTCATTCTGTTGCCGTTGCCCTATTTTTGCATTGAAATCTCCCATAATTATTTTGAAGTGCTGCTTACCTTTATTATTTAGATGACAAATTTCCTCATAAAATTCTTCAATTTCTTCTTCAGGATGACTTGTGGTGGGTGCATAAGTTTGAATAATCTGAGCCTGGTATCTTCTCGATAGTTGGATAACGAGTCGTGCAGCTCTGTCAGAGGAACTTTCAACTTCTACCACTTTATCCTTCAGTTTCTTGTTTATTATAAATCCAACACCACTAGTTCTGCCAGTATCTGTCCCACGATAGTAGAAGAGATGTCCACTTTTCAGTTCGATGAGATCTTCTCCTTTTCTCCTTACCTCACTTAGCCCCACAATGTCCCACTTGATCCTTTGTAGTTCCTCTTCCAATTCAAGAAGCCTTGAATCAGAAGATAGGGAGCGTCCATTGTACGTTGCCAAGGTCAGCATCAGATGGCAGCCTAGTCCGGTCCTCCGGGGATTCTTAGCACCCTCTGCCTTCATGTCGCACTGGCCGCTGCCTTGGCCAGGTACATTCCAGCTGCCGGAGACTGAGGGCCAAGATTTAAGTTGTGGAGTCATTTTGGAGGGGTTTGGCCATAACTCACCACGCTGGCCAAGCGGGTTGGTGAGTGTGGGATAGCATTTCCTCTGATCCCGATGGTATAGTTATACCGCTATTGGCGGTCGTCAGAGCCCCTTTAGTGATATCCGTCACTATATCAATATCATAGATTGCACTTCGAAAAATAACGTAATTCACATCACTATCAACTCACCCAGCAACTGTTATCTCGTTGTTTTTATCTATCGTTCTTATCTCATACAGTCATACGTCACGTTCACTCTGACCTCCAATGCGTTGCCAACAGTATTCGTTTGAGGGAAAAGATTTCACGTTAAGTTCGGAAGTATAAGCAGAACAAATTCAAATTTACATAGGGAAAGAAATTAAAAAGAAAATTTAATTTTGAATATATACGTCACAGTGCGTCGCCAGTCTTCACAACTTTGCTGGATAATGAATGTATTTCGTCTCAAACCTTTACACCGCCGATGCATTTTTTTTTTTTTTTTTTGATTGGATGTTTAACGACCACCGTGAGCAACTCAATGGGCTATAAGCAGTCGCCCGTCCCTAATTTAGGGTCACTGGTTCCAGGGAAGGGAAAGAGCCAGTGCCGTAACACAAACACAACATCCATGCCTCGCCGGGATTCGAACTCGGACCCCTTCCGGACGAATGATCAGAGGCCATCGCTTAGACCACTGCGCCACCGGGGCGGCCCGATGCATTTTGAATCCATACAAGAACAAGAGCAACAAGAAGAAGAGTACATTAGGCCCGAGACGTATCGCCAAATTTATAACAAGGCAACTAAGGAGTCTTAAAAATTGTTTCTGAAGAACGATTTCTTGAGAAACAGTTTTAGCAATAACTTTCTCTCTCTCTCTCTCTCTCTCTCTCTCTCTCTCTCTCTCTCTACTGACAACGATGATACTACGCTTTTTACAAACATTAATTTATAATCAGCATATGTTACTATAAATTGTATATAGTATCAGTTGCTTTTAAGTAAATAAAGTAAAACATTTCTTTCTTAAAAATGTTGTATCTGAAAAAAATCAAAAGGGCACAGTACCAACTGTGCCGCAATCTACAACGTAGGACTACGTCAACTGTCCCTCGCTGAATACTTTAAGGACGTTGAAAGACAGTTCACGTAGTTCTACGTTGTAGGTTGTGGCATAGTTGCTAATGTGCCGCTTTGATTCAAGAGAGTTTGGTGGAATGGGGTTATCTCAATCATGCCGTGATTTTAAACTTTTTATTAGATTTTAATAGTGAAATATTTTAAATTTCAAATCTAACTGTTGGTGCAACAGGTACAGTGAACTTTGATGGAATGGGATTTTTTAATGATGAATGTTTAAAGTTCAAATTAAACTACTAGTACAGTGAACATCGATGTAATAGGATATTGTATCAACATGTGTACAGTGATTTTAACATTTAAAGAGCTGGAACCAGAATGCAATAATGTGTGTGCAATAGTGTTCATAAAAAAAAAAAGATTAAAACCGAATGTTTCATCTCCCAAGGAATTATCATTCGAATATCGCGACAGAATCGTCAATGAACTCACAAACAAAGAAAAATGACACACCAACAATGTGAACTAAGGATTAGAGGTACGTAATAGTATTTGATCTATTAGTGGATATACAGTATAATTGTTGCTATGAACTGTCGGTGTGAGTTATCAACGAGGACCCGAAACAAAACTTTTGTGGTTCTACTGAGATATTTTATCAGGTCACTATATATTTATGTAGTTACCTGCTGATTGGGATTTCGGTTTTCCATTCTGTGCTTAGATTCTTGTTCAGAATTTTCCATTAATGGTGTGCTTCATGATTTGTTGTTCTAGTTATCTAGTCCCGACAGTTGATAATACTGATCACAAAAGTAATTATCGGTGTTATGGTGGTTAAAGGGCTGACGTTATATCTCTGTTTTTATTTTCGATCAGCTGCAATACTTTTTACGTATCTCTTTTGTATTAATTCCATGTTCTGTTTTTTTTCCAGATAACTACTGCCCTGATCCCGGAATTCCTGTAAACGGAATGAAAACTGGCAGTGCATATGATGAAGGTTCCATTATTGAATTTCGTTGCAATCCAGGATTTAGTTTACTAGGAAACGATACTCGTATATGTCAATCAAACCATGTTTGGAGTGCAGAGGAACCAAAATGTTTAGGTAAAAAAAGAAATATATTCAAATGTGGGTAATATTATTATTTTTAGAATATCAAGATCAGCAAAATTCTTATTCCAGTGACACGTAACAAGAGAAAAGTCTTATCGAGCCTAAAGGCTGCATATCAAAAACTTTCAGCAAAATAGAAAAAAAATCAATAATCAACTATTCCTTGTGACTGTTCCATAAAACTCCTTGGCAACCCTGTCATATAAATGAAGTTCAAAGAGACTAACCAAACTGGCAAAAAAGAGATGCGACAAATATGCCTGAGCATTGCTGGTTTTATCAAGGGAATGTGAGGCCAGTTCCACACTTATGGCCAGTATTTTCTGTCATGGTCTCTGCGTTGGGTCGGGAATATTAATAACTGTATAGTTTTTACCACCCGTTAAAAAGTTTTAGCATGCGTAATTCGGACTTCATTTTGTTTTGAAAAAAATGGTCAAAAATAATAAAATATATGATTACTTTGTTGAGCACTTACAGCTATTGTCGAACCCTTTTTTCGGTTTTGCCGTAAATATGGAGCAGTTCTGACTGAGATTCCCTTGATAAGACCAGCAACGCTAAGCCATATTCATGTCACCTCTTTTTTTTTTTTTTTTTTTTTTTTTTTGCCAGTTTGGGCAGTCTCTTTTCACTGCATTTACATGATACTTTTTACAAGGTTTTTATGGAATCGCTACGAGGAATAGTGGTTTTTTTGTTTTATATATATATGTTATAGTTAAAGTATGAAATCCGTTATTTCATAGAATGCCTAGTTATTTCATGAAATAACTGATCAAGTCAGTTAAAGCGTAAAACTCATTTGTATTCTATGGTTTAACAAGTTATTTCATAGAATAACGATCTACACCCCGTTAAAGTGTAAAATAACCGAGTAAATAAATCCCAAATTCAAAAGGCTGTAAAGTGAGAACCACTGGTCAGAAATTGCACACCATTTTCAACCCACTATAAAGTGTTATATAGTAATAATGATATTAACTTTTATGTTTCGTTTAAGAATACGGAAAGTATTACTTTCATTTACACGCAATATTTCTGTAATTAATGATAATTTGCTGAACTTAATATATATAGATTACTGTAGTCGAATATTTTTTCGTGCCAGACTCTCAGAACATCAACGAGAAACACATTTACCTTCCACCCCTACTGAATTTATGAACTCTTTCAGACCGTAGGTGTGGACTGGTTTGGTAGACCGTCCAGTGTGTTGTGCAACTGTTGGCGTGTTGGCGTCATTTCATTCAAGTTATTTGATTGCTTCCATGTGCCGTCTGCTGTGCGTCTTACGCTGCTTCGATGTGTCAGGTATTGAGTTAAAGTTATTTTCTCAAGTCATCTTCAGGTACTGGATATGGACTGTAAGCCTCTGTGGATGTTACAGTCCGTATCCCAGTACCTGAAGTTGACAGAGGAAGGAGTGACGCCAGATCTATTTTAGCTGTTATCAAGAAAATAACCGAAGAAGGATTTTTTCAATTGGGAACAAGAAACGCCGCATAAAACAGCTATATTCCGGATCCCAGTTCAGCAAGACAAACTAATTCAGATCGAAGAAGTTCCGGATATAGAGAAATCGCTCCGGTCGGTTGCTACAGCTCAAAGTTTAGGTACCGGTCAGGGATTTAAAAAATGTTCATGTAAAACGCAGTGTGTCAACAAAAAATGTATTTGTTTTGGAAATAATGTTCTATGTAATTCCAAATGCCATTTTAGTAGTCCCTGTTGTAACAAATGATTTTATTGTGTCTTTATATAAATAACATTTTGTATGCTGTATAATTAAGTCAAATTGTTTATTTTACACTTTAACTGTCTATCATTAGTTAATTTATAGAATACCTAGTTACTTCATAGAATACCTAGTTATTTCATAGAATAACTAGTTAAGGTGTGGAATTATTAATTTATTACACGCTTTAACTAACTTGATAAGTTATTTCATGAAATAACTATGAAATAACTGAATTACACACTTTAACGGTAACATATACACGGTCGAGTCACATTATTGTGACCACCAGCTAATATCCAGAGTAACCGCCGTGTGTAGCGCGCACAGCAGGTACACGGGCTGGGAGTGACACAATAAGGTGCTGGAAAGTGTTCACAGGTATGTGGAACCATGGTGACTGCAGTGCATCTGACAGCTGCTGGAGGATGCGTGGTGGAGGATCCATAGAGCGAACAATACGATCGACGTGGTCACGCAGATGCTCAATGGGGTTTAAGTCTGGGGAATTAGGGGCCAGAGAAGTACTTTGAAGTCTACATCGTGCTCTTCCAACCGCTCTCGGACATTTCTAGCTGTGCGACACGTCGCATTGTCGTGCTGGAAAATCCCGTCCGCCCCAGGGAAGACAAGCAGCATGCATGGATGTACGTGGTGTACAAGGATGGATTCATAACGAATTCTGTCCATAGTGCCTTCCACAGGTACGAGTGAACCCAGATAATGCCACGAAAACATTCCCCAGACCATAACGCTGCCCTCACCGGCTTGTGTTCTTCCAGCAATGGTTGAAGAGTGTTTGTTGTCCGATGTTTCGCGCCTTATACGCCAACGTCCATCCGTTCGATGAAGCAGAAAACTTGACCCATCGGAGAAGGCAATCTTTGCCGATCAGCGGAGGTTCAATTCCGATACTGCCGTGCAAATGTAAGCCTCTTCTGCCGATGCACCTTCGTTAACATAGGTGCAGTGACCATCTGTCTACATCGGAGTTCCATACGCAGCAGTGTTCGCTGGACTGTCGTTTTTGACACACTTCCGTTAGCCCCCTGGTTCATTCAACCAATGAGTTGCTCCACTGTAGCGTGTCGATCGACCCTTACGCAGTTTCGCAGCCGACGTTCACCTCTCACATCAATGGCACGTGGTTCTCCACAGTTTCCACGTCGCTTATTCGCAATGGTGCCATTTCTCCTATCACGATACACTTTAACCAGAGCAGCAAGCGAACAGTTCACAAACTCGCTGTTTCAGAAATCGTGCAATCCTTTGCCCGAAAGCCTATAATCATCCCTTTTTGCAAATCTGATAACTCGCTCCTTTTGTCTATGACAGCAACGAGGGATATGTGCCAGCTCACGACACGTGACTTCTTTCATTGGCTACAAGCTGTTGACGTCAAAAGTAGGAGGTGATCACAATAATGTGACTCGACTGCGCATGTATGACTGCGCACCTAACGTTACTGTATACGCACGTATTATATACATGGTTTACCACCGAAGATCCAAAACATTATGATCAGCAAATCTTTATACAAATCAAAGCAATTGCAGGTAAACAATGGCACGTGTGAAGATCATGAAAAGATATAAGTAACACTTGTACTGATCTCTGATAGTCAGTGTTATTCTTGTTCTTCAGATGGGAAAGGCAGCGTCCTTAACGAGTTTGACAGAGTCCAAATTGTAATCATAGCATTTACGAAAAAGCAAGGTTTGTGAAGGGCTCATGGTCGACCGTGGTTAGTACTTTCAAAAAGTGGTCCGAGGGAGGAGAGACCACGATGAACAACCGAAATTCCAGACTGGATTCCAAGGGACAGAAAAAGACCGAGAAGAAGACCACGTGGGAAGTGGATGGATGGAGGAGACTGGCTCAAGATAGTCCGTTGTTGAAGGAAGTTGAGAGACTTTCACCCAGCAGTGAATTGATAATAATTCACAATGATATTGATGGCAGCATTCGAATTTATACTTCAAAGCAGATGTTTTCGGGTCCGGGTCGGGTTGAATTGTGTGATGGCCGGGTCTAAAATGTTTGACCCGTTTCTTTTTTTTTTTTTTTTTTTTTGATTGGAGGTTTAACGACCACCGTGAGCAACTCAATGGGCTATAAGCAGTCTCCCGTCCCTAATTTAGGGTCACTGGTTCCAGAGAAGGGAGAGAGCCAGTGCCGTAAGACAAACACAACATCCATGCCTCACCGGGATTCGAACCCGGACCCCTTTCGGACGAATGATCAGAGGCCATCGCTTAGACCACTGCGCCACCGGGGCAGCTGACCCGTTTCCAACTCTGGAATGAAGTTGACATAGTTAGCTGAGGATTTATCGTATTCATTGTACCACTGGCTCGTGTTTACTATCTTTCTATCTTCTGATTGGTTAGCATACGCGAAGTTGAAGTGGGAGATAGGAAAATAAGATTGACATGAAATTTAACCACACGGGATGCGCTGGCGGAAAATCAAATAAATAACAAGATAACACCCAAAGTGGGAGACGTCGATTACCAAAGAGTTCCGGATGAACGAACTTCGGTCAGTGGTGAAGCCAGAAATTTCTTAAGGTGGGGGGGGGTGGTCATGGGTTTGGTTCATTGGCGAAAGCCCTATATATATATATAGATATTGTTTTAAATTCATATTAAATCTCCCCTCGAGGGAGTGTCCGGACCCGAGGACCACCCCTTGGCTACGCCTATGGCTTCGGTTAAAAGAGGTTTTACTGCATTTAATTTTCCTCCGTCGTATAGACGAGCCTGTGGCATGTCGTAATTGCAGTGTCGCCTCATACGAGAAAGAGTTACAAATAATTAAATGTCATGTGACGTACTACATAGGTGAAGCACGTGTCAGGAAAACAAATATGCAGCGGTACATTCCTTCGGTGTAGTTTAGTCGATTAGAACAATGGCTCCGGAGCGAGGAGGTGTGATTCGATCTCCACCACCGGCAAATTTGTGAATTCGACAGTTGCTCTTCGTAACGATACAAAACGAAGAAAGTTTTTCATTGTGCTGGAAATTTTGCGTAGTTTTTACTGAAAATTTTGTGAATTCGAACGTTCTTTGTTTTCAACAAAAAGATTTTATCCCTTTCTCCTAATTTGTAACTTTTTTTTTCCAGGTGCTTACGACTTTGACAACAATGCGGAAGTTTCGATAGCCCTTCAAGCTATTGTAGAAACTCAAGTTGAAGCTCAGGAAGAAGAACTAATAAAGTATGAAGAAACATTGAGGGCATTACTTAATATCAGAGGCTTGAATTTCAGCAGCATTGGAGAAATGGAACTCGCAGTAATGAGGTCCAGAACTCTAGATCTCAATTATCCTGGGAGAATTGTACTGTACTTCATATTTGATGCCTCTGGCAGCGTCGGAAGTGAGCATTTCAAGACAAGCGTAGAATTCGCAAAAGCACTCGTCAAAAAGGTTATTATTGTTTTACATGTACAGCGCTTTTCAGCACGTTTTTTGTAAAAAAATATCGTGCTTATGTTACCGATTTGTTCGTCCGTCCCTCCGTCCGTCCGTCTCTACCCACAATATCTCTGCAACTATTAGTCCGACTTGAAAAATTCTTTTTGCATTGGGAAGTTTGAAATATGAGAATGATGATCCTTTATTTCATTTTTTTGTTTACGATGTACAATTTCGCCGCTAGAGAGCGTAAATGCAGATGATGTCGAATTCAAAAATACGTTTTATTCCACATATTTGCTTCTAAACATCCGGTTGAAAAAATTCTTTTATCTTTTGATTCCACTTATGTCGAAAAGTATTTTAGATTTAGTTACTTTTTCAAATTACGTATAGATTTTCCGCTAGGGGGCGTAAAAGGATATTGCAGTTTTCCCGATAACTCTTCTTCTAAAACTCCGATTTGAAAAAAAATTCTTCAGCGGATACACCTCCTGATGAAAAATCTTTTGCATATAATTTAAAATTTTTGGTAAAGAATACTTTACCCACAAGTAAAGAATACTTTATTTTTGCTTCTGATGTACTTGCTATAAAATCTGAGATTCTAAAATATCGATTGAAAAAATTCTTTCGTGGACTGATGCCGCTCACATCGATAAATATTTTCGGAATATTTTCTTCTTAAAATATTCCACAGTTTCTCCGCCAGAGCGCGTAGATGTATATCCTATTTTTGTCAATATCTCCACTTCTAGGAGTACGATTTTGAAAAATTCTTTCTTTGTTGGATAGTGCTTCCAGTGTGACATGTTTTCATATAAGTTCAAAATTTTCAAGTAATTCATAGATTTTCCGTTAGGGGGCGTAGAGCTAAATGGTGTTTCCCCTATATCTCTGCTTCCAGATCTCCGGTTTGAAAAATTCTTTTGCACCGGATAAAGCTCCTGATGGGAAATAGTTTGCACATTATTTCTAATTTTTGTAAAAAAAATGGTTTGGCCACCAGGGGGTGTAAATCTTAATTTCCGCTTCTGATGTATTTGCAGCAAATATGAGCTAAATTCACGATTGAAAAAAATGTCGTTTGTGTACCGATACTACTCATGTCGACAAACCTCTTCGAAACATTTTCTTCTTGAAATAATGCATGGTTTCTACGCCAGGGGGTGTAGATGTATATCTTATTTTTGTCAATATATCTACTTCTAGGAGTCCGATTTGAAAAATTCCTTCTTTGTTGGATAGTATTTCCGATGCGAAATGTTTTTCCTATAAATTCAAACTTTTCAAATAAATCATAAACTTTCCGCTAGGGGTCACGAAGGTAAATTGCGTTTTCTGCATTATTTCTGCTTCTGAAACTCCTATTTGAAAAATTCTTCCTGTATCGCATACCAGGCCTGATGGAAAATATTTTTTACACAATTTCTAATGTTTGGTAAAGAATGGTTTGGCCACCAGGGGGCATAAGTGTTAATTTCTGCTTCTGATGTATTTGTAGCAAAATATGGACTCCTGAAAACTCGACCAAATGTTTTTTTTCTTGGACCGATACCGCTCATATGGAAAAACCTTTTGAGAATTCTTTCTTCCTAAAATAATGCATGGTTTTTCCAATAGGGGACGTAATGTCACATCTTATTTTTATCGATATCTCTGTTTCTAAGAGACCGATTTGAAAAATTATTTCTGTATTGGAGGGCGTTTCCGGTGCGAAATGTCTCTCATACAAATTCATGTTTTTCTTAACGCACAAGTCTGCAACCAGAAGGCGTAAGCTCACGATTCCGTTTACAGCAATATCTGAGAGATTAAAAATCCAATTGAAAAACTTCTTTCTTCCGTCAGATACCATTGTTTTCCATACTGATTCCGTTGTCTTTGAACAGCTTTGATAAATTTAATTTGCGTCAGAGCGGATTAAAAAGACGTGCTTTTATACCCGAAAATTCGGTGTCATCTTCCTTGTTTTTAATGTGGTGAAAAAAGTGCCGGAACTCTTAAACCCCAGATTTTGAAAAGAGGAGGGGAGGGGGTGACTTAATAAATGGCAACAGCATTTTTTCCGACAGTGTTCTTTAAATCTTGTAGTTGCTGCGTCGTACGAAATGCAGAAAAATTATTTACATGATTATGTAACACGAGGGTTGTACTGAAAGTAATACAAAAGTGGGCATAATTTCTTTATTAACTGACAGAGGTCGTTCAACTTACACATGTTGGTAGCGTAACTCTTCCTCTATACAAAGGTACTACTCAACTTAGTCTCCATCACAACCGATGCACTTGCGCCATCGTTGAACTCAACTCTCGAATCCTCTTTGAAAAAACTCAGGTGTGGACTTTCATCTCGTCTGTGTCATCAAATCGTTGTCTCTTGTCTCCGGAGACAGTCTTTCATTGGACCGAACAGGTAGAAGTTCGAGGGCGCCAGATCTGGGATGTACGGTGGATTGGGTTCCACCGACCAGCCTAATTTGCTGATCGTTTGATTTGTTGGCAAGGATGTGTGTGGTCTCGCATTGCCATGGTGAATGTGGATCCTTTTCGGATTCTTTTTCGGTCTTTTTCTCCTTAGGGCTTCTCTAAACTTCCTGAGTGTCTCAATGTACCGCTCGCTGGTCACAGTACGGCCACGTTCCAGAAAAACAAAGACCCCTGCTATCCCAAAAAACAGTCACCTTGAATTTCTGTGCTGATCGCTGACTCTTGAACTTCTTAGGCCTTGGTGAAGAGGTGTGACACCATTCCATGGATTGATTCTTCTTTTCCCGATCGTAAAGGAGCGCACACGTTTCATCACCTATCACCAGAACGAAAAAAGAACATGTCTTCATTGGCTTCAAAAGCTTCCAGCAGATCAGAGCAGGCTTCCATCTTTCTCTCCTTCAATTCTTCCATCCTTCAAATCTCATTCAACTGCCGAGGTACCCACTTTGCACACACTTTCCGATACCCTACGTTTTTCACCATCTTCTGAATGGCATTGTGACCGCAGTCCAGTTGTGCAACAACCTCACGGATTGACTCGTCTCTCCGCGCGAATCAATTCATCCACTCGAAGATGATTCGTTTCAGTGGTCGCAGATGATGATCTCCCACTGCGTGGTTTGTCTTCAATGCTGGCTTCCCCTTCTTTAAACTTCTTCATGCATCTGTGCCCATCGCTCTTGTCAATAGGGTCATCTCCGTAAACATTCTGTAGTCTTCTGTGGATGTCGGACAGCCTGCACCCTTCCTTCGTTAAGAACGTTACTTCTGTTTGGAATTCATTATTTACCTGCAACGAAGTAGAAGGGTTACTGTAAAGAAAGAGTTACTCTACCAACATGTGCAATGTTAATGACCTCTGTCAGTTAATAACAAAATTATGCCTAGTTTTGCAATATTTTCGGTACAGCCACCGTATTAATTATAATTAAAAAAAGGGCATTCCGTAAGTTTTGTAAAACACAGCAAATAGTGAAATTAAATATTCTATCAAACTTTCCATCAAATGACACTTTAATTTCCGCTAAGGATTATTATAAGACATAGAGGGACAGAAGGCATTTTGATTTTACAATACAGTTCAAATTTTGTTCAACTCTTCAAACATTTCTACCGTTCTTATTCACTCTGCTTTTTGTAACCACTGCCGAATTGTGGCCTCTAAGGAGCCACGGTCACACACTTTTTGAAGTTGCTGACCCCCAACAATTTTTATGAATGTTATTTTAATTTTTTTTTAATTTTTTTAACAATTTTTATCATTTAATTTTTTATTAAATGATAAAATTTGTTATCTTTTAATTTTTATCTTTTATTTATTTTTAAATTTATATCTTTTAATTTTTTTAAACAATTTTTATCTTTTAATTTTCTTTAACAATTTTTATCTTTTTGAAGTTTCAGACTGGGTTAGCAGAGCCCAAACAATTTTTATGAATGTTATTGCTGTGATCTAAAGAAAAGACTGGGATGATCATTAGATTTGTCTGAGAAAATTCTGCTTTGCGTTTACTAAATGATATTTGCGAAGTTCACTTCAGCTCAAAAAGTTTCTTAGTTTTTTATTTTCTTGAAATTTTAGGTGTTCTTTAAAACCACCAATCAAGGTTTTTGATTAAGTTGAAACATGTAAGATATCTTTCGGAATTTTTTCAAAAACGTTTTTCACAGCTGTTTTTGAAGTTTCAGACTGGGGTAGCAGAGCCCGAACAATTTTTATGAATGTTATTTTAATTTTTTTTAATTTTTTTAACAATTTTTATCATTTAATTTTTTATTAAATGATAAAATTTTTTACCTTTTAATTTTTTTTAATTTATATCTTTTAATTTTTTTTTAATTTATATCTTTTAATTTTTTAAAACAATTTTTATCTTTTAATTTTTTTAACAATTTGTATCTTTTTGACTGGGTTAGCAGAGCCCCAACAATTTTTATGAATGTTATTGCTGTGATCTAAAGAAAAGATTGGGATGATCGTTAAATTCGTCTGAGAAAATCCTGTTTCACGTTCACTAAATGATTTTTGCGAAGTTCACTTCAGCTCAAAAAGTTTCTTAGTTTTTTATTTTCTTGAAATTTTAGGAGTTCTCTAAGACCACCAATCATGTTTCTTTGATTAAGTTGAAACATGTAAGATATCTTCCAGAACTCGTTCACCATACAGCATATTTCCGTCTATGTACAATGCATCGCTGTTCAAAGGCTGTACAGCGATGCATGATGTAAAGGAAAGAAAATTTTTCGTGTGCAACTTGGAAAAAGTCAAACGTAAACGGCCGACTCCTGCCGTCTCTCTCTCTCTCTCTCTCTCTCTCTCTCTCTCGCATGTTACAGTTATTGCATTACTTAAATTAAACAATTACATGTTGTTACATGTCGCAATTATTTTTTATCTTAATTAAACAATTCCAGAATTATGTATTAAAAACGCGAAACGCGGTTCAGCCAGACGAAATAAGCCCTATATACACTGAGTGGCCACTTTATAATGACCACCTGACAGTTTTAAGCAAATTAGCTATGGCTGCACGCTGTTGCCGCAAGAGGGCGAGGCTAGTATAAAAAGGGAAAGCTTAGTGCTTGCGACAGTAGTAGAAGTGATTTTTAGGGGACGAGATGGGTAAAAAATGCGATTTGACGGACTTTCAACGTGGGATGATTGCAGGAGCTCGGAGCCATGGAGCGAGTATCACCGAAACCGCCGCATTCGTGAAATGTTCCAGATCAGCTGTTGTTAAAGTGTTTAAAGACTGGACTGTCAGCCAAAAAACTAGGTCTCTACGTGCAACGCGTGGTCGTCATAGATTAGTGACTGCTCGGGAAGCTCCTCGGCCACACTAGTCACACTTCGACCTTCTTCCAACTTCCCAATGACGCGACCTCGGGTAAAGTCATCCAGATGTCGTCTACTCGTTACTTAAGATGTCGTCTACTCGTGATGTCGTCTACTCGCAAAGTCACCCAGATGTCGTTTCCCTCCTTACTTTTTCCGGTAGGCCAAAGTTCACAAACTTCAAAATTTTGCGCTTTACAAATAGATATTCTAAAAATTATCTTGCGAATGAATATATCGCAGAGATTGCTGCTGGGAAGTCATGTTTACTCACGTAAAAACGAGGTACAAACACGTAGCAAAAATACTCTGATTCTTCCTCATTTTTTTAAGAAACGGTACAATCTTCTTCCTGTGGTGATTACACTACGTGATCACTGAATTATGACCACCTATGTAATACTTTGTAGGTCCTCCTTTCGTCCCCAGTACAACAGCTTTGAATCGATTCAATAAGATGCCAGAAACAGTTGGGAGGTACGGCTATAACCAAGCTGTGTGAAATGCGGCCTTCAGTGCGTGTACACAGAGCTTGGTTGGCAGATGCCTCATATGCCGTTCCATAGTGTCCCACAAGTGCTCTACGGGATCGATATTGGGGGAGTTCGGAGGCTAATTGATATGCTGGAAGTCTGAACTGTGTTCCTCAAACCTTTCCTGCACAACATTGGACCTGTGGCCAATATTCCTTCTAAGCGACCGTGGGCAATGCACGCCTAACCCAATAAGTTGGGCAAGCATCAAAACCACTTGGGTAAAACATTTTATTTTCTCAGCTTCTCTTACTATGCAGTATTTCCTCTAAGCGGCCATGGGCAATGTGCGCCTAAACCAATGAGCTGGGCATGCATCAAAACCACTTGGGCAAAACATTTTATTTTCTCAGCTTCTTTTACTAATGCAGAAGTTAGAACTTGGATTGGAACCCTTATGCTTTCTAATCCAATGAGTTGGGCAGGCATCAAAACCACTTGGGCAAAACATTTTATTTTCTCAGCTTCTTTTACTAATGCAGAAGTTAGAACTTGGATTTTAACCCTTATGTTTTCTAATCCAATGAGTTGGGCAGGCATCAAAACCACTTGGGCAAAACATTTTATTTTCTTAGCTTCTCTTACTAATGCAGTAGAAGTTAGAACTTGGATTGGAACCCTTATGTTTTCTAATGCAATCAGCTGGACAGGCATCAAAACCACGTGGGCAAATAATTTTATTTTCTCAGCTTCTCTTACTAATGCAGTAGAAGTTAGAACTTGGATTGGAACCCTTATGTTTTCTAACCCAATGAGCTGGGCAGGCATCAAAACCACTTAGGCAAAACATTTTATTTTCTCAGCTTCTCTTACTAATGCAGTAGAAGTTAGAACTTGGATTGGAACCCTTATGTTTTCTAACCCAATGAGCTGGGCAGGTATCAAAACCACTTGGGCAAAACATTTTATTTTCTCAGCTTCTCTTACTAATGCAGTAGAAGTTAGAACTTCGATTCGAACCCTTATGTTTTCTAATCCAATGAGCTGGGCAGGCATCAAAACCACTTGGACAAAATATTTTATTTTTTATTTTCTAATCCAATGAGCTGGGCAGGCATCAAAACCACTTGGGCAAAATATTTTATTTTCTCAGCTTCTCTTACTAATGCAGTAGAAGTTAGAACTTGGATTGAAGCCCTTATGTTTTCTAACCCAATGAGCTGGGCAGGCATCAAAACCACTTGGGCAAAACATTTTATTTTCTCAGCTTCTCTTACTAATGCAGTAGAAGTTAGAACTTGGATTGGAACCCTTATGTTTTCTAACCCAATGAGCTGGGCAGGTATCAAAACCACTTGGGCAAAACATTTTATTTTCTCAGCTTCTCTTACTAATGCAGTAGAAGTTAGAACTTCGATTCGAACCCTTATGTTTTCTAATCCAATGAGCTGGGCAGGCATCAAAACCACTTGGACAAAATATTTTATTTTTTATTTTCTAATCCAATGAGCTGGGCAGGCATCAAAACCACTTGGGCAAAATATTTTATTTTCTCAGCTTCTCTTACTAATGCAGTAGAAGTTAGAACTTGGATTGGAGCCCTTATGTTTTCTAACCCAATGAGCTGGGCAGGCATCAAAACCACTTGGGCAAAACATTTTATTTTCTCAGCTTCTCTTACTAATGCAGTAGAAGTTAGAACTTGGATTGGAACCCTTATGTTTTCTAACCCAATGAGCTGGGCAGGTATCAAAACCACTTGGGCAAAACATTTTATTTTCTCAGCTTCTCTTACTAATGCAGTAGAAGTTAGAACTTCGATTCGAACCCTTATGTTTTCTAATCCAATGAGCTGGGCAGGCATCAAAACCACTTGGACAAAATATTTTATTTTTTATTTTCTAATCCAATGAGCTGGGCAGGCATCAAAACCACTTGGGCAAAATATTTTATTTTCTCAGCTTCTCTTACTAATGCAGTAGAAGTTAGAACTTGGATTGGAGCCCTTATGTTTTCTAACCCAATGAGCTGGGCAGGCATCAAAACCACTTGGGCAAAACATTTTATTTTCTCAGCTTCTCTTACTAATGCAGTAGAAGTTAGAACTTGGATTGGAACCCTTATGTTTTCTAACCCAATGAGCTGGGCAGGTATCAAAACCACTTGGGCAAAACATTTTATTTTCTCAGCTTCTCTTACTAATGCAGTAGAAGTTAGAACTTCGATTCGAACCCTTATGTTTTCTAATCCAATGAGCTGGGCAGGCATCAAAACCACTTGGACAAAATATTTTATTTTTTATTTTCTAATCCAATGAGCTGGGCAGGCATCAAAACCACTTGGGCAAAATATTTTATTTTCTCAGCTTCTCTTACTAATGCAGTAGAAGTTAGAACTTGGATTGGAGCCCTTATGTTTTCTAACCCAATGAGCTGGGCAGGCATCAAAACCACTTGGGCAAAACATTTTATTTTCTCAGCTTCTCTTACTAATGCAGTAGAAGTTAGAACTTGGATTGGAACCCTTATGTTTTCTAACCCAATGAGCTGGGCAGGTATCAAAACCACTTGGGCAAAACATTTTATTTTCTCAGCTTCTCTTACTAATGCAGTAGAAGTTAGAACTTCGATTCGAACCCTTATGTTTTCTAATCCAATGAGCTGGGCAGGCATCAAAACCACTTGGACAAAATATTTTATTTTTTATTTTCTAATCCAATGAGCTGGGCAGGCATCAAAACCACTTGGGCAAAATATTTTATTTTCTCAGCTTCTCTTACTAATGCAGTAGAAGTTAGAACTTGGATTGGAGCCCTTATGTTTTCTAACCCAATGAGCTGGGCAGGCATCAAAACCACTTGGGCAAAACATTTTATTTTCTCAGCTTCTCTTACTAATGCAGTAGAAGTTAGAACTTGGATTGGAACCCTTATGTTTTCTAACCCAATGAGCTGGGCAGGCATCAAAACCACTTGGGCAAAACATTTTATTTTCTCAGCTTCTCTTACTAATGCAGTAGAAGTTAGCACTTGGATTGGAACCCTTATGTTTTCTAATGCAATCAGCTGGGCAGGCATCAAAACCACTTGGGCAAATCATTTTATTTTCTCAGCTTCTCTTACTAATGTAGTAGAAGTAGGAACTTGGATTAAAACTCTTATTTTTTCTAATCCTCCTATTTTTATCACCGTTCTTTCCGGAACTGATTTTAAATAAAAAAATAACATTCAAAACATTTCATTAATTAAAATTTTTATTAAAATTGGAAGAAATCTGCCTTACTATCTGGCAAAGTTTTGAGCAAAACCCTTTCATCAGCAGCTTACAATTTAACTGAACGGAATGCCTTTTCCCCACCAGCTAGCATGGGTGCATTAGTTAGTACAATGAACTTGGTTACGGTTTGCTGTGATTGGCTGGTGCTGATGTGTTGTTTTGAGAAAAGACTCAATATCTGCCTCTTTCTCGGCGTGGATCCGCATTCTCGCGTTCACTATCTGCTTTCACGAGGCTACTTTGCAAGAAGCCTTTGAGAATGAAGAGGACAATGAGACGAACTTAGAAGGAGGTGAACAGTATTTTGGAAAAGTGTTGTTTTGACTTTTGAGAGCCCGAATTTTATTTATTTATTATTATTTTTGTAGGTAATCGATTTTCAATTTACGAAAATTAATTAGAGATTTGGGAATTTTAATCTAAAATGCCTACTGCGTGGACGAAGTTAGGTCGCTGCGCGGCTTAGAGGGAACATTGCCTGTGGCTCGGCGACATTGCCTGTGGCTCGGCGACATTGTCTGTGTCTCGGCGACATTGCCTGTGTCTTGGCGACATTGCTTGTGTTTCGGCGACATTGCCTGTGGATCGGGAACATTGCCTGTGGCTCGGCGACATTGCTTGTGGCTCGGGAATATTACCTGTGGCTGGGGAACATTGCCTGTGGCTCGGGAACATTGCCTGTGGCTCGGCGCATTGTCGTCTTGGAAGACATTGTCGTCATTCGGGAAAAAGTGCAACGTTGTACAGAGTCAGCAAGCGATTCCTGATAGTAGGCACCAGTCATACGTTGCACCAGGAATCCAAATTTCCGGCAGGTAAACATGCCCCACATCATGCAACCACCTGCACCGGCTTGCACTGTGGATACCATGCAGGATGGATCGAGTTCCTCATGTTGTTTGCGTCAAATACGTTCACAACTATCCACGGAGTGGAGTAAGAAACGCAACTCACCAGACCAGCTCACTTCTTTCCAGTCATTCGTCGTCCGACTTGCACTATCTTTGTATCAGGTGAGTCTTTTGCGCCTATGAACCATGGTTAGCAGACGATGTCGTCTGGGTCGTCTGCTGTTATAGCCCATACATGCGAAAGTGCGACGCATGTTTATGACAGATATTTTTCCGGGTTGACCTCTGTTGTATTGGGTAGTCGACTATTGAACAGTGCTGCGTCTGTTGGACTGCACGAATCGTCGGACCCGGCGCTCACCTCTCACATCAACCTTTTCCTATCCTGTGCAGTTTTGCCTCTGCGTCGCTGTTTGGCCATTTTCAAGCCAGTTCTGATATACTTTTAACTACGGTGGCCGGCGAACAACCTACCAGCTCAGCCCGTTTGAGAAATCGAAGCACCCGCTCTCAGTGCTCGCACAACCTCTCAATAAATCCTTTCCGTTTGCCCATCACGCTCCGATTTTCTTACTTACTTCTCCACTCACACTTAATGTATGCTACGTTGGTAGACTAATCGCGCCCTCTTGGAAATCACGTGGTCAACGAGCCGCATCTACTTTTGATAGGGGTGGTCATAATTCAGTGATCATTCAGTGTATTTGTTAAGCTGAGAAAATATTCGTTACAGAATGAAGAAGGAAATGCGGTTGAATGAATGTTTCTTTTTATCTATTCTTTCCCTTTCAGGCCAGTTTTTCGTAGAAGTGACGAAGCTTTTGTCATGCCCGAATTAGAGTTAGCATCCAGTATTTTATCATATATATCACTAAAGAGCAATTGAATTAGAGATACCTATCTAGTAACATGTAGCAAAACCTTTCGCCCTGATGACGGCGGCGATTCGTCTTGGCATGGACACGACGAGACACTGGAAGCGTTGGGAAGCGATACGGATCCACGACCCCTGAACAAGCTCCCACAGTTCACGAAGATTTGATGGAGGGCGGTCATCTTTCTCGATGGCATCACAGATGTGCTCGATGGGATTGAGGTCAGGTGACCTAGCTGGCCAAGGAAGCGAGGTCACGTCGGTGGAGTGTTCATCCAACCATTCGGATACAATTCGGGAGCTGCATTGTCTTGTTGCAGGATGAGGGGGATATTGAAGACGCACAAACGGGAGCAAATGGTCTTCCAGGATATTCCGGTAACGCTGACCTGTCAGTGACGATGTCACACGTACCAGGGGTTCATTTCAGTCCACGTAAACAGTCCCCAGACGAGAATGCCGCCCGCACCAGCTTGAAGAGTACCCTGCTGGGAAGAAGGATCCATCGCTTCATGTGGTTTATCCGCATGTACCAACGTGAATCTCGACTCATCAGTCCAGGCAACATTTTCCCACATGTCTAGGGTCCAGTGGCGATGTTCCCGCGCCCATGCTAATCTTTGCACCCTGTGATGTGCGGTTAGCACCGGTACCCTCGTGGGACGATAGCTTCTGTACCCCATAGCGAGGAGATGGTTCTGGATGGTGTGGCTGCTTACACGTTTTTGTGCACCAGCGTTAAATAGTAGAGTGATTTCTTTCGCTGTGGGCCGTCTATCCGCTGTTACAATGCGAGATAGCCGACGATGTCCCCGCTCATCCACACGCTGTTGTCCACGGCAGCTGACCCTTGCAGGGATGGTTTTACCGGATTCGATGTACTCACGATGCACCCGAGACACAGTGACTCGTGAAAATCCCAGTGCCTGCACGACTTCGGAGATGGAGTGACCTATTCGTCGGGCACTGACAATTTTCCCACGATAAAATGCGCTCAGATCCTTCGTCTTACCCATACTGCGTCCGACTCTTACTGATTCCCGTCGCATCACTCCTTATATTGTAGGATCGCTGCATACGTCATGTCGTTTCCGTTTACAGGGCCGCTGACAGCGCCGCAGCTGTCTCTAATTCAATTGCTCTTCAGTGTATATACATAAAATTTGTACAGTAACATTTTTATTCTGTATATGTTTATAAACGAAAAGAGGTACTTGATAAAGATAATGCTATTTCATTTTTCTTTTGTGACAACAGGTCGGAATATCTGAGGCAGGAGCCAGAGCTGGTGCCTTAAGCTTTAGTTCGACAGCTTCTGTTCATTTTATGCCATTTGAACTAAGTACAACTGACGCTGTTCTCGCAGCCTTAGATGAAATTGAATACACAAGTAAGTAACTTTGATTCGCAAAACCTGTGTTTCCCCATTAAGCACCTCATGTGGTGGATCATCATCATTCCAAAATCTGCGATCGTGCGGGAAATATAGTGTAAGATAGCACTGAAAAGTTAACAACTTCTGAAGCACTTTTCGTCATACATATACATATACATATCACTAAGCTGTTCTCTGAGATTCAGAGGTTAGCTCCAAAAAGAAATACAAACTACCAGATATTTTTACTTATTGCTGTTATATCAAACTTCTCCATTTACAGCGATTTTGACATACAACTCGTGCTTCACTAATATCCATTACACGCCGTACACAAGATCTTTTATACTTCATACTCATAATCTTTTTCTCATGCAGACACTCCTGAATCTGATCCACCCATGTCTTCCTTGGCCTTCCTCTGCCTTTCCTTCCTGCCACTTGGGCTGAAAAGATTTTCTTAGGAAGCATTTCATCACTCATTCTTTCAACATGGCCAAACCACCGAAGCATATTGGTCTCCACCTTGCTAACAACATTTTGCTTCACATCACACAACTGCAATACATCTTCATTTCTCACACAATCATATCGAGTCTTGCCACAAACCCCACGTAAGTAACGCATTTCTCCAGCACACAAACGACTCCTATGTTTCTTCTGCAGTACCCAGTTTCACTACCATACATCAGAGTAGGAACAATTTCACTTTCAAACACAGCCATGCGGGACTCTCTAGAGAACCCATCATTCCTGTGAAAACCTACCAGAGCAGCTATGACTTTCAAAGAAGAATTCACTCGCCTACTGATTTCACCATCCAACTTTTCGTCATAAATAGTTATAAAAGGAAGTAATCCTCAAAATTCATCGAAAGTACTCCTACTATTATTCTTATAACACAAATATGAAATTTGATTATACTAAAAACTGACGGAAGACTAAGTATAGCTCAATTAGTAGCTGAGCTTTACTCGGAGTTGTTTTTTATCAGCACCTTTCTTATCAGAGGTTGCGTCTTCCACAAAGCAGCACTAGCGACACACAGCGGTCACGCACAAAATCCCCTCAAGTTGTCTTTCTGGGCCTAAACCATCCCAAAAAATGTCATTCTGACCACAGCAAAAGGTGCATGACGGCTCAGCTCATATATTCAGAACTGTCACAGAGTACAAGTTCTGAAAATACTAGGACAAGCCGCCAACGGTAATCGATAACTCGGGTACAGTTGGCATATTTTGAGCGAAGCTATTGCAAAATCTAAGCTCATTAAGGTGTCTATTATAACAAATTCTAAAAAACGAACACGTAAAATTTATGACTTCCAGAACAAAAGTAGGAGAAATTCTAAAAAAGAAATGCCTAAAATTTATCATGAACTACTATCATTCACGCCCTCGCGTTGATTGTGATCAGATTGCATATAAACAAAGCGGAAAACACACTCAGATCGGGAACCACATGTTTTTCATTTTGTATTGCGAAACGCACACACACACACACAAAATTATTTTTATTATTATACATTAATCAACTGTTGAGCTAACAGACGGAGTCTTTCCATTCTTCGATTTTTAATTCAAACATTTTTTTAAAATTAATATTAGTGAGCCGACTTTCCTGAAACGGTTCAAGTAAAAGGCCATCTAATTTTAATTGAAATTCCTCAATGACACGGAATTTCGGGAAACGGAAGGCGTCAAAACCTGACCATGGACGATGTCCAATCGTATGTCAAAAATCACGGTGGTCGGATTTGTCATGTCTTAGCTATGCCGGAACAAATAATTGTCCCGAGTCTCGTATAGAGAGTGGGTGTTTTCAATTATTATTAAAATTGGTCAGTTTTGTAGTAGTCATTATTTTTATACGAAACAACCAATTACCATGATACCAACCCCATGTCACTCACCATGTCCTTCTTTCTCTGTGGCAAGTTTCACCGCGATCAACTGAAGAACTTTAGAGGAGATAGGTAACAAACGACCCCTTCCCAGAAAACCCCCTAAAAATGCAAGTTTTTGGACGATTATTCCTAATGACACGGAATTTGGGGAATCGGAAGGCGTCAAAAATTGACCATGGACAATGTCCCATCTCATGCCAAAAATCACGGTGATCGGATGTGCCATGTCGTACCTATGCCCGAACAACTAATTAATTGTCTCGAGTCTCGTAAAGTGAGTTCCGCTCAATCAGGTTGCGGAATCAGATTAATGTCCTCTTATTACAAAAACGAAACATTATAAGGACTCTTGCATTGATATAGTGTGAAATCTAATTGTAACGTATAATACAGCTTTTTCTGCTTTGGTACTTCAACAGGGAGCTCTCACATCCATGTTCTACATCTTGTATCGTTGACAAAATCGTCAATTCATAAAAGCTTTCTTGCTTATATACTTCTTTAAGAATTTAAAATATCTGTCGCAGTTTTGTCAAGGGTGAACGAAACCGAATGCCATTTAGTTTCAAGCTAGCGGTGTCAACTGCTATTTAGACGGAGTTGATACTTAATGAGTCTAGAAATTGCAAATGTTTTCCAACTTACTACTCTTAGAGATTTTCCACTTTTGTGAAATTATCACAAGCAGTATTTCCATCTACTGCGCGCAAAACGAAAAACCATTTCATTGGTCCAGTAAATAATTCATATTCAGTTATTGTGGGGCAACTGCATGATTTGTGTAGGCATGATAAATATAATTTTTGAAGTTCGTATGGTTTTTATTATATTTAAGAAATAAGTATGTATTCCTATGGATTTTATGTAATTGTTTTCTATTTAGTGAAAGCTGACATTTTCATGGCTTTCATATTTTGCATCTACATCAAATATAATGAAAAAAAACCTGAAGTTTATCTTTTCTGGTTGTTTAATATAGGTGGAGGAACAGCTATAAGTGTTGCTTTTGAAAAAGTTCAGACTGATATGATTCCTACATCCAAAGCTATATTGGGGCCAAACCAGAAATCTGTAATTTTTATTCTTACGGACGGTAAGTACTCCAAACTAATTCCCTATCAGAAATTAACTAAACGTTTTTGCCTTTAATGTTATGAATCCTTTTGGTTTTTGTCAGTTTTCTTAACAGTTTTATCTGTCGTTCATTCCTGTGATATATGTTCTGAACACTACTGTTGACTATTGTGAAGCTGATCACCAATAGATTTTCAACTTACTTGTTTCATTGAAAGAAATCCATATATGTCTATAGATAGATAGGTTATAGATATTCAAATAAAACAAAAAATATTTTTTCCTACTTTTTGCTTTGGCAAAGTCTCTAATTAAATCTTTGATATTCAATTTATCTGCATTTTGAGTTTCAGTGTGGCAGTTAATGAAATATATTTCAGCCGTTCCTGAAACATTTTATCTCGCACATGATTTTTGACTATTTTCAGCTTACTGAATAATTAAACTTTTAGAAGTAGGTATTGTAACAGGTAGTGTTAGATATGCATGTATAGACGTCCGGGTAACTACTACATATATGACAAATTGTTAAACTTTATGATTAACAATCCTGCGAGTTATTTTATTGATTTTGTTGATTTAATTTCTTCTTTTCAATTAAAGTTGTTTGAAACTATTTGTAAAAGTTGGAGAAATTTTTTTGTAGACCTGTATCATATATTGTTTTGAAAAAAATATCATTTTACGTTAGTGTAAGTAAGTTCTAAGGCTCCAAAAATGCTCAATTATTGATATTCTTTTGCATACTGATAAGTCGTCTTCTGTGTTATACATATGTCTAAACTTCTGTAAAACGCATTTACCCTGAATGCGTCTTCAGCGTTTTTTCAAACTATAAAGTATATATTCTAATTTAACTTTCATTTTTAGTTTTTTTCCCTGTGTAAATTTTGAGTTCCTTCTCTTTAAGGGTTTCAACCTTAACGTTATATGTATTTTCTCACTCACTCAGTGTCTTGAGGTTATATCAAAATGACATTTGTATGTTTCGACAAGATAAGAACGATGTACAAATGTGTAGATGTATATATGTGTAGAGCGAGCAGTGTTAGCGTAGGGAGAGTAGAACAGCCTTGCGTTGTACGCTATACGTTTTTCAAGACAAGTTACATATCAAGTAATCACAAAAGTATTTGCCGTTTTTCCAGGGAGGAAAAAAACACCTTGTAATGATTGAATTTACGGAGAGATAGCGTTTCTCGTCAGCTGAAATCCCAAGATGCCCTGCGCATATGAATCAGATGAGTAAGCAGTTTGGTAGTGGAAAAACGTGCGATTACAGTGGTGTTATCAGTAGAGATTATTCGTAGGTGTTTGTTGTACAAATGTAAACTGAGTTTGTCTGCTGCAGAAACAATTAATCGCATTTCCTTAGCATTCGGTTCAGATTGCACATGTGGATGAGACATTACATTACGATCACCTACCTAATAAGCTGTAGGACTCTCTTTAGCCCGCAAAACAGCAGACACTGGGCGAGGCATCGATTCGATGAGGTGGCGATAGGTATCCTGGGGTATCTGGTACCATAATGTCAACAGCAGATCCTCCAATTCCAGTATATTTCGGGGTGGTGGTGATTTAGCGCGAACCCGCTTTTCCAAGTCGCACCACAACTGTTCGATTGAGTTCATGTCAGGTGAATTTGGAGGCCAGGGCATTAACAGAAAGTCACCAGCATTTTCCTCGAACCATTCCTTGACGATTCTGGCAGTGTGGCATGGCACATTATCCTGTTGGGAATGGCTATCACCAGCAAGATACACAGTTACCATGAATGGGTGAACTTGGTCCGCAACGATGTTCAGATACCTGACAGCAGTCAGGGATTGTGTTACTGGAATAATGGGGCCTAAAGTGACCCAAGAAAACATCGCCCACAGCATAGCACTGCCACCGCCGGCATGTTTTCGCCTAAAAGTGGATCCAAGTGCCATAGCCTCCGTTGATAATCGGTATATCCGAGCTCGGCGGTCCTACGTGAAGCACCAGGAATCTTGATTCGTCAGATCAGGGCACTTTCTTCCAATCATCCTAGATCCAATCTCGTTGATCTTTGGCCCATTTCAGGCGTTGTTGGCGATGACGTGCAGGGAGCATGAAAACCCGGCTGGATCTTCGGCTATGCAGGCCCATGCGCAGAAGGCTGCGATGAACTGTGACACCTTGCCCTGATCACCAGTGTTGTAGCTACGGATGATTTGTCGCACTGTGGCCCTGCGGTCTCTGTAAGCAATGTGCGACAATCTCCGCTCCCCTCTGGCATCAATGAGTTGCGGACGACACACGGCTAGATGACGATTCGTCGTTTGGCCATCTGTGCCCCACTTTTGATACGGGCTCACTACCGTGGCACGTGAACAACCCACGAGCCGCGTCGTTTCCGAGATCGTAGTTCCGAGGCGCCGTGCTATCACAGTTTGTCCTTTATCAAACTCTCATAAATAGACAGCTTTTCTCAATCTGACTCCGAACACTGTACTAACCGAAAGTCGGTCCACGGGTGGTATATGTACTGCTCTGTGAACCTCACCTGCGCCACCGTTCGGTCTCCAGGCGCGCTCGTTTCTCTAGGCTGGGGGGGATAATGTAATGGCTCATTAGTGTATATCACTATCTTGCTCCATCTACACTGATTTACAAATGCTGTTGCATCACTCCTTCCCTATAGGACAATTTTTTGATTAGCAGGGTATTTTTGTAATTTGATTTTATCTTTTTATCTTCTATTTAATATGTAAATAATAATCACCACTTCTTTTTTTGAAGACATCCAGTACGAAGCAAATGAATTCATGATTATGCTGTTAATATATATCACTTGTTTTAATACCGTAATTATTGTTAAAATAAATGTATGTGAGCTTCTATTGGACCATCTCTGAGCAAGTACTCTTCCGCATTTTCTAAAGGGAAAGCTAACATGGGTGGCGATCCAGAAGTCTTGGCAGACGCTCTCAAGACAGAAGCTGGAGTTGAAATATACTGCATTGGTATCACTGGAAGTACAGCAGTACAGTCCCTGTACAGAATTGCATCGAAACCGAAGACACCAGAAGATGAGCATGTTTTCATTCTAGACAATTATGGTACGCTGTCGTGGCTGATACAGAAGATAACTAATGGGTCAATTGGTAAGTATATTCCTGTTGTTACTTAAAGGTATGGTTTTATGGTGTTACTCAAGACGTTTTCTCCCTTTAATTTTCCTCACCTCAACAGTGGCGTATTGCAAACAACTGGAACGCATATTTGTAGATTCATACACCCTGTTTATATGAACTATATAATTGCACACTGTTTTTTACAGCTTCACGCTACACAGGAGCAAGAAATGTTTTTTTAATCAGTAATGTGAGGAGTTTGCAAAGTGTTTTAGCTCTAGTATTGTTTAAATCTTTTTACTAGTACTATCTATCGGCCACCACTGTAACTATTCACTATCAAATCTTAACTGACTCGGTAGCAAATTTCAACTGTGTGCACAAAGCGGTTCTACTTGAAAGTCGTCTTAAAGTTGATGCAGTAAAAATCAACTCGCAATGGATTCAAGTGCTTAGTAAAGAGTGGCAGTCAGATTTTGTTTTAAAGCCGGAAAGAGTGCAATTTAAAGAAGTTGCAATGGTGCGTATGAAAGTGAAGCACTGTTAAGCTACAACAATTTTGGCTGTTATGGTATGGGAGAATTTGTTAAGGGTGGAAATATGTGCAAGACGAGGTACGGAGCGCTCGGCCCTCCAAGTCTCATACGGACTCCAACAACGTCAAAAGTTCGGTAGCTGTTAATGGGAGATCGTCACCTGTCCCCCGAATGGTAGGAAACAAGTTTCACATCAGCAAGGCTAACATGCGTTTGATTGTTTTGGAAGATTTGAAAAAACGAAAAGTGTGCCACGCTTCGTATCACGTGCATACATAGAGGAAAGATCAGTCTGCTGCGTTTCGGAAATTGTTTGAAACAGCGGAGAGTTATTCAGCCTAAAAATCAGAACTGAATCCTGATGCTTTGCATACGATCTCGAAACAAAAAGACAATCTGCTACATGAGTTGGAGAAAATACGTCGAAACAGAGGAAAATCCTGTTTTAAAGGCCTTGAGCCAAAACGATGTTAGTGACTTCTTTTCGGTTGGTAAGAGGTTGTGCACAAAGATTTTGTACAGGGAGGAGAGACAGTTAACTTTGAATTTTACTGGAATGATGAACAGATTGTTGAAAAAAATTCGATGTGTCTGGAAAGACGCGGCCGCTAGACGAGGTACACTATTGTTTGTGAAAAGTACAACACAAAGGAAGAATCGCGCTATTGAAATGAAATGTGTATCACAGATTCCTCATATTGCAGGAGATTACATTTGTAGAGCTATTCAAGATGTTTTCGTTCCAAGCTCAGTATCGCGTGAAGTAAAAATAACAGCCTCAACACGGCGTGGTATTGAATGGAAGAGGTTTTTGATATCGTCCTGGGGAATAACCTGCCAGGATGCTTCTATGCGAAACCAGAGTTAATCTGTGGGAACTTGCGGAGGCGCTTGACACGCCAGTCGCTTAACTACCGTGTCCCAGACATGTCCGATCTGAGACATATCTGGCGAACCTGCTGGGCCAGGGAAGAAGTGGTTTCCGCAGTGCATGGAAGACATCTTTGACATTCCGTGCCACATGTAGCCGAGCGTTGTCCTGCTGGAAAACAGAGCCAGGACAACTCTGAAGAAAGGATTCATCACCTCTACCTCTGAAACATCCCTGATGTATCGCTGGCTGTTGATGGTTACCTCGATTCGTATCAGGCAAGATCGCGAATTGAACCCAATGGCGCCAGAAATCATGACGCTTGGCGTTGGGCCGGTATGACGCTGCACGGTGCCGTTCATCACGATGTCTTCGAACATGTATGCGACCATAATGGTGCATCAAGCTGAATCATAACTCGTCGGAAAACACGACCTGTTGCTAATCAGGGCGCCAATGTCTGTGTTCGAGACTCTATTACAGCCAGAGGCGTCTGTGCTTCAGGATCAAAGGAATGCGTAGCAATGGGCTGCTAGCTACCAGTCTTCTGTTCAGCAAACGACGTCAAAAGCCTGACTTGTGACAGTGAGCCACTATTGCGCTAACTCCGTCGACGTCGCTGTGCAATCGGTCACTGTGATGCGGTAAAAGTATCTGTCATCCCATGCATTCGTGCGTCTTTGCTGTCTGTTTGCCGGTTTGTTGTGCGTCCGAGCTTCACCTGTCCACTGACGCTACGTTCGCGTCACTGTTGGGGCGTTCCGTCACATACGAGTTGTAATTTCGTCACATACGAGTGGTAATTTCGTCACATACGAATGGTAATTTCGTCACATACGAGTGGTAATTTCGTCACATACGAGTGGTAATTTTGTCACATACGAGTGGTAATTTCGGCACATACGAGTGGTAATTTTGTCACATAGGAATGGTAATTTCGTCACATACGAGTGATAATTTCGTCACATACGAGTGGTAATTTCGTCACATACGAATGGTAATTTCGTCACATATGAGTGGTAATTTCGTCACATACGAATGGTAGTTTCGTCACATACGAGTGGTAATTTCGTCACATACGAGTGGTAATTTCGTCAAATACGAGTGGTAATTTCGTCACATACGAGTGGTAATTTCGGCACATACGAGTGGTAATTTCGTCACATACGAATGGTAATTTCGTCTCATACGAATGGTAATTTCGTCACATACGAGTGGTAATTTCGTGACATACGAGTGGTAATTTCGTCACATACGAGTGGTAATTTCGTCACATACGAATGGTAGTTTCGTCACATACGAGTGGTAATTTCGTCACATACGAGTCGTAATTTCGTCACATACGAGTGGTAATTTCGTCACATACGAGTGGTAATTTTGTCACATAGGAATGGTAATTTCGTCACATACGAGTGGTAATTTCGTCACATACGAGTGGTAATTTCGTCACATACGAATGGTAATTTCGTCTCATACGAATGGTAATTTCGTGACATACGAGTGGTAATTTCGTGACATACGAGTGGTAATTTCGTCACATACGAGTGGTAATTTCGTCACATACGAGTGGTAATTTCGTCACATACGAGTGGTAATTTCGTCACATGCGAGTGGTAATTTCGTCACATACGAATGGTAATTTCGTCGCCTACTAGTGGTAATTTTGTCACATACGAGTGGTAATTTCGTCACATACGAGTGGCAACTTCGTCACATACGAGTGGTAATTTCACGGTAGGGAAATCCTGCTTCTCTCATTCCAACAATCCTTCCTCGCTCAAAGTCCGTCAATGCGACCTTCTTCGGCGACGGGGCATAGTGAGACACAAGAAACACCCTTTTAACTCAATGTCGGCTCTTCACTGATTCCGACATCTCATTTGAGCCAGCTCTCTATATCCATGATCGGACAGTTCACAGGGCGCGGCTCTGAAACCGCATGAACACTTTCACTTACATTTCAATCATTTACAAGTCCTAACCTGTTGTACATATTACATTCTTCAGCAGTTTTCTTTGTACCAGAATGGATATCTCTCCCAAGTGCCATAAGGCTGAGATGCATGGCACTGGATCATCAGTCGATTCATTCTTTCCACCACTGGATCATCAGACCGTTCATTCTCTGTGGTTAGCTTGCAAGCAAACGAATTACGGTAAGCGAAAAGGCACCATTGAAATTTGTTGGAGCTATTCCTTACATACCCAGAATTTCATATTTCATCAAGAACCTTTTTCGAAGGAGAGGTTTGGGTGTAGGTTTGAAATCACCTAAATCAATAGCGGCCATACTCAGCACCGAAAGAAGTGACTCCACAAGAGTTACGGACGCTGGTATCTATAGCCTTCCACTACAGTACCCGGACGCGCCCACGAAACATTATGTGGGACTCACTAAAAGGTCCTTTAGTGCGAGAATGGCAAAACACAAAAGGGACGTGAAGCAAAATAACCTTACCACAGCGCTTGCAAGGGAAGTAGCTATTCAGGGAGCGCAACCGCAATGGCAGAACATCCGCAAGATTGCTCCATACAGAGATGCCAGGACGGCAGCACTTAGAGAAACTACTGAGATTATAACGTAAAGTCTTTTCGTACTGATTATTTGTCGCTCTTCTTACGTTATTTTAAAAACATCACCATACGATGAAAGAGTTCCTAAATTAAACCTTAACGGCCAGACGAAACATTTAAACAGAATTCAAACTTACGGAAATTGGCTTTATTTCTCCACCACAAATTATAGCATTTCAGGATAGTATAGAAATCACATAACACATCTCTAACACAAATCAATACTTCACACCCCACGCTCCACGCTCCACACGATCAACTGTTGTCTCGTAGTTTATATCTCTGGTTCTTATCTCATAACAGGCATACGTCACGTTCATTCTACTTCAATTGTGTTGCCAACAGTATTCGTTTGAGAGAGAAGATATCACGTTAAGTGTGAAGTATAACTGAGAACAAACTCAAGATTTACATAGGGAAAGAAACTAAAAAGGAAAGTTAATTTAGAATATACGTCACAAGCTATTAACACGTCATGATGTGTACAACGCAGAAGTCTCAATTGAGCTCCCTATGGCCTGGAGCCATCTGCTTAGCATAATAAATAGGATGCAATGATCCTGTATACATTAACGATTTATTACGTCTAGATCATATATGATATACTGTAGCACTTCTGTTGTTACCCGCGTGTTTCGCATGCGCGAGCTGGATGTTCTACATATCATATTTATTTATTTATGTGTATGCGTATTAATCTAATACAAATTTTAAAATTACAATCCGATTTTTGGTGTAAATGTGACAAGGAGGGTAAGTCAGATAATATCCGAAAACATGAAAATTTTCATCGTCCTGGAGCGGGACTCGAAACCGCGTCTCCCAGATAGCGCCCTGGTATGCTAACCACTACACCACCCAGAACGACCAAGTCTCAAGTTTCCGATTAATTTGAATATAATATTTATAGACTTGGTCGTTCTGGGTGGTGTAGTGGTTAGCATACCAGGGCGCTATCTGGGAGACGCGGTTTCGAGTCCCGCTCCAGGACCATGAAAATTTTCAAGTTTTCGGATATTATCTGACTTACCATCCTTAGTATTAGTATTAACGACTTCCGTCTAGTTGCACGATAAAATAAGTTGAAACTACATTTTAGTTAAAACTTTATTAAAAGCATTGACACATGTTAGGCCTTTCGGGCATTACTGTACGCCCATCTTCAGATGGGCTTTCAGACCGTGACAAAGTAAACAAGGACAAACAACATGGTGTTTATAAGATACCTCTACGTACCCTGGACCCGTCATTGCCTCCTTCCTGCTACATAGGCTCCACCCGGAGGAACCTTGGGTTACGTTTGAAAGAACATAAAAATGATTTGAAACAGGGGAACTTGTCTACGGCTCTAGCAAGAACTGTAAGCATGGGTAATTACGTTCCACAATGGGACGAAGCAATTATTATCTCTTCAGCCTCTACTCAAACCAAATTGTTATTCTTGGAGAGCCTGCACATTTGCGATTTGGGCGACTCCTGTTGTAATCACGGCTCCCCTGTCAAATTCCAGGGCCCTGGCAACATCTCTTTCGCCTAGTCACTTAATTGGGACTTTTTAACAGTGACCATTATGTCAAGGCTGATATGTAAATTTTCTTTTAATTTTGGCCTCTTACCTGTTACCTACATATACTTGCATGGACGGTCTAATTTTACCATCTGAAGATGGGCGTACAGTAATGCCCGAAAGGCCTAATGTGTGTCAATGCTTTTAATAAAGTTTTAACTTCAATGTAGTTTTAACTTATTTTATCGTGCTACTAGACGGAAGTCGTTAATACTAATACATGCAGCACGAGTTTTATTGATAGAGTTTATACCATCCTTGTCACATTTACACCAAAAAAATCGGATCGTCATCTTCAAATTTTGTATTATATGGTGTAATCCCGTATTTCTTTCATGATGCGTATTAATCTATTAGTTTGATTCTGTTTTCTTTTGTAACCGCCTGAAGAAGCCGTCCTTTGACGGGGAAAGCTTGCGGGCAGATTATATTTTTTCTACACCAATAAATACGGATTGTTCTGTATTTGTTATGGACAATCCTGTTCAGACGCCGCTGGTCACGTTGATTCAGCACCTGTGGTCGTCCAGTACGCTGTCCGCGGTGGATGGCAATGCTTTCCACGATGTATTCTCGGTGCAAACGTGACACAGTGGATCCAGGAATGTTGAATGTTCGCACAACTTCGGAAATTGAATGTCCCATCCGTCTAGCTCTCACTACCATGCCTCGTTCAAACTCCGATAGCCGCCCCGGTGGCCCAGTGGTCTAAGCGATGGCCTCTGATCATTCGTCCGAACAGGGTCCGGGTTCGAATCCCGGTGAGGCATGGATGTTGTGTTTGTCTTACGGAACTGGTTCTGTCCCTTCCCTGGAACCAGTGACCCTAAATTAAGGACGGGCGACTGCTTATAGCCCATTGAGTTGCTAACGGTGGTCGTTAAACCTCCAATCAAAAAAAAAAAAAAAAAAAAACCCTCCGATAATTCACGTCGGCTTGCCATAATCCTACTGGCGATTTTTCAACCTATCTCCCAAGATTACACCTCGCAACTGATAAAAATCGTGGAGTACGTCGAAGCCTTTATACGACGTCAGCGCTAGTTAGAGATTTGCATACAGCTACCCCGTGACGTCTGGAACTTCTATTATAATATGTGCAGTCCAAATCAGTTTGATCTTACCTGTTGTTCATTTAAGAGTTCTATGAGATGCTATCTGCGTGTTTATCTTTTCGCTACTATGTATGACTCTATAAATTGTAATCTTCCATTTTTACTTACAGATTACTCCGAGTGTGGAGTTGGGTTGGAACAAGTTGCTAAACGACATGTAAGAGAAAAAAGGTCAGACCGGGGTCGAATAATTGGAGGAATGAAGGCCGTAGAACCTTGGCCGTGGATGGCAGCCTTGTATTTCACAAGCAAGGACAGACCTAATCAGCAATTGGTAAATATGGTTGGATCTCTTAGATCAAGTTTTTGTGAGAAATCTTCTGAAGTGTAAAATATCCAGCTTCTTTTTTTAATGGGGTGCATGGGAGATTATTATACGTAGTAAACAATTTTTGTTTTAATAAGTGTATTTCTATTTTGCGTAACGATTTCTTTATAACAAAAAATTAGTTTGAAAATAATGGCTGCTTTACTATTTATAAGAAATTAATTACTACAACATAATAATTTCATACAAACTATTACAAATAACGGATAATTTCTTTGAATAACTGATAGCGTTTTACGTTATTATTATAAAATGGGTAAACGCCCGTGAATAATGACGGGTAGAAACAAGATATGTGGATTAATTTTTTAATAACCAGGTTCTTTTTTTTTTTTTGTGATGCCTAAATGTATGTTGCATGAATATTACAACAATAAAAAGAAGAAAGACGACACCGAATTTTCGTTTGTAATTAGCACGTCTTTTGGATCCACTCCCTTTCGAGAAAAGTTTATCAAAGTTATTGAAAGTCAATGGAACAGGGTAGAAAAAATCAACCGGATTTCTTCAATTGATAGAACATCCAGAAATAGAAACCGCTACTTACTTTCACCAGCGGCGAAAAATTATGTTACGAAAATTAGCAAATGGTTCACCAAACGTTTCTTGCAGCAGAAGTATCAGAGACGAGGTTATTTTTAAATCAAACAGTTAAAACAAGAAATATAAAAGGAAACATGATATAACTCTACGCTCCTAGCGGGAAAATTTTGCGTAATGGAAAATTTGAAAATAGGCGAAAAGTATTCATAAGCTGTAGTATGCGAAGGAAAAAGAAATTTTCAAATACATCTCCTGGAAGAAGAGGTAGCGAGAAAAATGTTATGACCTTTACGCACCATAGCGGGAAATCTTTGCATGATTTAAAGACGATAATGCTCCCCATATTCACTGTATCGGATGCCGTAGAGTAAAAAAAGTAATTTCTCAATAGAGTTTTTGGAAGCAGTGATACAATAGCAAACAGAAATACCACCAAGAGACAGAACTGTAAACTACAAAACTCCTCAAATACAAATCTAAAGTGTTCCACAAGGTAAATGGTTTTGAAAGAATTATTTAAATCGCACATGTAGAAGCAGAGATATTGAGAAAAAAAGTTGGTACCCCTGCCGGCAAAATTGTACATAATTTTGGGAAGGAAATGCACACAATCAGTTTTCGTCGTTAGCAGCATCTGACTGAAAAAGAATTTTTTTTAATCGGGGATTTTAGTCCCGCAGTTGAGCTTACGCCCTCTAGTGGCACACTTCCACTTTAAGAAAAACTTTAAATTAAAGGAAAAACGTTTCATGCCAGAACCGCTCTTCAGAAAATAATTTTTTAAAGCGGACTCTTTGAAGAATAGATATCGACACAAATGAGATATACATCTACGCCCCCTGGCGGAAAAGCTATAAATTATTTTAAGAAGAAAATATTCTGAAAAGGTCTTTCGAGGTGAGTGGTATTGGTCCACGAAAGATTTTTTTCAGTCGAGTTTTCAGAAGCGCAGACGCTGCTGCAAATACACTATCTACCAACAAGTAATTGGACACCCCTGCAATCGACGATATCTGCGGTCCTGATACACGTCACGGCCGCCGCCATTAAATATCGTGTGGGAAACAACAACGCAACCAGTCGCATGCAATATGCCACGCAGTTCGGAGCTCTCTGATTTCGAGAAAGGTGTAACCGTCGGGTATAATAGAAATGGCCGATCCATACGTGACATATCCAGCAAGTTGAAGTACCCAAAATCGACAGTGGCCTACGTGATTGGCAAGTGGAAGATGAGAGGTGACTGTCGGAATGTGCCCCGACCCGGCAGACCCACAAAACTGGGAGTTAGAGACCGACGAGTGCTGGCCAGAGAAATTCGGAAGAACCGCACCAAATCGATGGGCCACATCCGCTAGGAGTTTCAACAGACATCCGGGAGTGTTCTTTCGATGAATACCATCCGTAAGGAAGCCCATCTGCTCGGTTATTATGGACGTGCTGCCGCCCACAAGCCTTTGGTCACCAAGTCCAATAGCTCTGCTCGGCTAACGTGGTGCAAAGAACGTCGACAGTGGACAGTTAAACAGTGGAAACAGGTTCTCTGGAGCGACGAATCAAGGTTCACCCTCTACCGTTTGGATGGCAGTGTCTGGGTTTGGCGTCTGCATGGAGAACGCCTCCTGCCGGAATGTATTGTGCCAATTGTGAAGTTCGGCGGCGGTGGAATTATGCTATGGGGGTGTTTCTCCTGGTATGGCACGGGATCCTTGGTCGTAATTCTTGGTAGACTCAACGCCGAGACCTACTCCACCGTTTTGGATGACCAAGCGATTCCTACGTTGTGGCAGTTTCACGGGGTGTACCCATGTTACTTTCAGGATGACAATGCCACCTCTCATGTTGCGAGGTCCACCATGGCTTGGTATGGTGACAATGGCGTTAATCGAATGGACTGGCCTGCGCAGTGCCCGGACCTTAACCCTATCGAGCACCTCTGGGACGAGTTGGAGCGTTGACTTAAGGGGTGCCCCCACTATCCAAAATCGGTGAAGCAACTGACCTGTCTTCTCCAAGCCGAGTGGAAGAAAATACCGCTAGCAGTCGTATAACGCCTGGTTGAGAGTATGCCCCGGAGGGTCGCAGCTGTAATCGCTGCTCGTGGAGGCTCCACGAACTATTGAAGGTGAATAAACTTCGTTTTCCTTTGCTATCACAGGTGTCCAATTACTTGTTGGTAGATAGTGTGCATCAGAAGCAGAAATAAAGACTTCGCACAGTGGTGGCTAAGCCATGCTTTATCAAAAAGAAAAAAATATATGCGAAACGTTTCCCATCAGGAGCTTGTGATGTACGGCGGATGTGAAAACATGTGTCCAGACGATAAATCTGCAGCGAGACATTCTGTCCGCGTAGCTCAGTTGGGAAAGCGACTTACACCGGTGTGATGGTACACGGATTCGATGCCGTTCGCGGACAAGTTTGTGCTTTCACATTGGCGCCCCAATTTAAGTTTCATTTTTAGTTACTTTTTCTATGTAAATTTGAGTTCGTTCTGTTTAGCACGTTTCAATCTAAACGTGATATCTTCTCTCTCACATGAATACGGTTGGAAACACTTGAGATCTGTGAGAGTGGCGTATGCTTGTGGTGATAAGAACAAGACGAGATATATACACTGCAGGACAATTGCTAAGGACGGATCATAAACGGCTATATAGCGCATAAAAAAGTAAGTGTGGTTGGACGCCAAGTGAAATAAAATAATGTCAGAATGCCAGGACATTACAAGAAAGACAATTTATTGTGCTCTGAAATCCAGAAATCTTTGGAACGTGTTCAAGGGACAAACAGGCCATTTTGTGCAGAATACGTAAACGTGAAAAAAATGCAATTACCGTCCACAGGCGTTCCGGCGTAAGATGTCAATACGGGATATGGCCACCATGGAGGGCGATGCAAGATTCCACACGTCGTGTCATGCTTTGCACAACATTATCAAGCAGCTGTTGGGGTAATTTATCCCATTCCTCTGTCAGTGCACGGATGAGGGTGTCCTTGTTTATTGGAGGGCATTGGCGACCAGCAAGACTCTTCCCCAAACCATCCCACACATTTTCAATGGGATTCAGATCTGGAGAACGTGCTGGCCATACGAGGCGTTAAATATCCTCGCTCTCAAGACACTCCTGGACAGCGACTGTTCGATGGCATGTTGCGTTGTCGTCCATGAAAATGAATCTATCACTGACAGCACCACGGAACATGCGAACATGAAGTAGCAGAACATCATTAATGTATCATTGGCCAGTCATAGTCCCAGTTGGAAGCACATATAGGGACGTACGGCCATTGATCATGATGCCAGCCCATACCATGACACTACATGTCGGATATCGGTCCCTTTCCTGTATGTTTGCTGGACAATATGCAGTACCACTATCACGCCAGATCAGATGTCGTCGACAATCAAACGATAGACTGTATCTACTCTCATCTGAGAAGAGGACAGCAGACCAGTCGTTATCAGTCCAATTGCAATGTTGATGGCACCATTGCAAACGGGCGGTACGGTGACGTCTGGACAATAGGATGCACACAACAGGACGGCGGGCGTATAGTCCTCCTTCGTGCAAACGTTTGGCGACAGTTTTTCGGGAGATCCGCTTGCCAGTAGCAGCCATAAACTGATTTGCTACCTCACTAGCTGTGCTGCGCCGGTGTCTTTTTGTTGATAGCACTATGTACTGATCTTCTGCAGGTGTCGTACTGCAAACACGACCTCCCCCGTGACTTTTGCTACACTCTCTATTTGTTTGAAATGATTTCCAAAGCCTTGAAACAACACTGTGGCTGACTTCGAACTCCCTGGCAACATCTGTTATTTTTCGCCCTTCTTCAATCTTGCCAATAATACGGCCACGCGTATAATCATCTAGGTGATGTCGGGAAGACATACTGAAAATTGCAAGTTCGTCAATTGATTCTTTCCCTTTCAACTTTGCGTTTAAACAACAACGGTCAATACGCGTCAAATTCTTTATATCTCTTATCAGCGCTATGACGTCACGAACAAGTTCGGCAATCCAAAATTTGCATACGCACAACACGTCTTACTGTATCCCGCACTTATGCTAATTTCCACATTTTCCTGCCTTCTATTTTATGGTTGCTATCGTTGCTATTGTCATCCGTCCTTAGCAATTGTCCGGCAGTGTATAATGACTAAGCAGCAGCAGCAGCTGTGTGCGGGTGAAACTTGCTGTGATATATGTATGATGTGCAAGTATCACGCTGTATAAAGTCATGTGATTTCGTAAATAGACGACGTAGTGGTATTGTCTCAGATTTCTTAAAGTGAAAGTGCTGTGCTGGACCAGTAAAAGAAAAGTTTACGTAAGTGATTCTGTTTTTTCATCTATGTTTCGTCTGTCCCTAAAAAGCCTATGTGACGTTAATTTAAAGTGAGCTATCCGGTGCAATCACATTTACACTTAGTTCAACGTTTCTTCAGCTAGACATTTGGAACTTAGCATAACACCAAATTAAAGTAAAGGGTTATGTTATAAGCTGTATCCAATGCCGAAAGTATATTTCAAATCGGTGTTTTAGAAGCACAGCTATAGGGGTAAACACAGAGTCCTTCTACGCCCCCTATAGCGGAAAATCTATTTATCACTAGAAAAATGTGAAACTGTACGAGAAACATTTCGCACTGGAATCGCTTTTCAAGAAAAAAGAATTCTCAAATTGGACTCTTAGAAGCAGAGTTAATGACAAAAATAAGATATATGTCTACGCCCCCTGGCGGAAAAACTATTCATTATTTCAAGAAGAAAGTATTCTGAAAAGGTTTACCGAGGTGAGAGTTATAAGTTCACGAAATAATTTTTTCAATCGAATTTTTAAATGCTTAGATTTTGCTGCAAATGACCCAGAAGCAGAAAAAAACCTCTTAAGCTCCCTGGTGGCCAAACCATTCTTTACCCGAAATTAGAAATTATATGCAAAACATTTTCCATCAGAAGCTGTATCCAACGTCAGAAGAATTTTTCAAACTGGAGTTTTAGAATATGCAAAACATTTCCCGAGAAAGATCTGGGGTACGATCTCAGCAGTGACGGGATAACAATTTTTCGTTTGCTATGTGTTGATAAACGTGGAAACAGCGATGTCTTTGTTTATTCACTGACGCCACGTATTTAGAGGATTTTCGCTATTGTTCTCGCCCTTTGGATTTATTTGCTTTAATTAATATATAGCTTGTGCCGTTAATGCCCACCAGATGGATACGTCTAAGATGCTGAGCCCATCCTACGGGTTTGTGATGTCAGACACTGACAGATAACACACATAGCGCCGTTGATTGTTGGCCTTCGTAGCGTAAGGCGAACGCACTAGGCTAGATATTGAGAGATCTGGGATACGATCCTAGCAGTGGCCGCATAACAATTTTTCGGTTGCTACGAGTTGATAAACGTGGAAAGAGCGATGTCTTTGTTTATTCACTGACGCTTAGTTACTTTAGAGGATTTTCACTATAGAGTTTTAGAAGAAGAGATACCGTGGCAAACGCAATTCACCTTTACGCTCCCTAGCGGGAGATCTAAGCATTACTTGAAAAAGGGAAGTGTACCTAAAACAGTCATTGATATAAATGACATCGAAGAGAAAAATGACTTTCTTTTTAATTGGGTATTTAGAAGCAAATATACGGAATAAGGGATGTAAGGTCAGGTGATGCGTAACATTACAGCCTCTCCTTGACAAATGTCAACCCCGCCTTCTCGTGGTGCATCCTGTTCCCACAAAAGAGGCTCTGACGACCGCCAATAGCGGTATAACTATACCATTGGGATTAGAGGAAATGCTATCCCGCACTCACCAAGCCGCTTGGCCAGCGTGGTGAGTTATGGCCAAACCCCTCCAAAATGACTCCACAACTTAAATCTTGGCCCTCAGTCTCCGGTAGCTGGAAAGTACCTGGCCAAGGCAGCGGCCAGTGCGACATGAAGGCAGAGGGTGCTAAGAATCCCCGGAGGACCGGACTAGGCTGCCATCTGATGCTGACCTTGGCTACGTATAATGGACGCTCCCTATCTTCTGATTCAAGGCTTATTGAATTGGAAGAGGAACTACAAAGGATCAAGTGGGACATCGTCGGGCTAAGTGAGGTAAGGAGAAAAGAAGATCACATTGAACTGAAAAGTGGACATCTCTTCTACTATCGTGGGACAGATACTGGCAGAACTAGTGGTGTTGGATTTATAATAAACAAGAAACTAAAGGATAAAGTGGTAGAAGTTGAAAGTTCCTCTGACAGAGCTGCACGACTCGTTATTCAACTCTCGAGAAGATACCAGGCTCAGATTATTCAAACTTATGCACCCACCACAAGTCATCCTGAAGAAGAAATTGAAGAATTTTATGAGGAAATTCGTCATCTACATAATAAAGGTAAGCAGCACTTAAAGATAATTATGGGACATTTCAATGCAAAAATAGGGCAACGGCAACAGAATGAAACTTCAGTAGGTAAATTCGGTCACGGCAACAGAAAGCAGCGTGGAAATACTCTCGTTGAGTTTGCAGAGGCAGAAGGGTTTTTCATCTTGAACTCCTTTTTCAAGAAAAAGCCACACAGGAAATGGACATGGAGACATCCAAATGGGATGACAAGTGAAATTGATTTTATTATGTGTAACAAAAAATTCCTCATAGAAGACTGCAGTGTGCTAAACAAGTTCAACACAGGTAGTGACCATAGATTGGTGAGATGTAAGATGCACCTCAACACTAAACTCGAACGTGGCAAGCTCATAAGACAAACAAAATGTATTGACATAACCAACCTTAAAAAACACCATAATACCTTCAAGTTGGAACTGAAGAACAGATTCTCTGCTTTAGAAAGCCTAACATCGGAAGAAGTGGATATTTCTGAAGTTAACAGAAAAGTAACCAAAGCTCTTATGGAAACAGCAACAAAATTAGCTGGGTCTAAGAACAAGTTGCATGCGAACAAATTATCAGGAAAAACCAAAATGTTGATGCAAAAAAGAAGAGAGATGAGGACAACTAAAGAAGATATGACTTCCAAAGTGGAATATATAGAGCTATGCAAGACAGTAAGAAAAAGTATCACTGAAGACGTAAGAAAATTCAACTGTGAACTAGTGGGGAAAGCAATTGAAAACAACCAAAGCCCAAAGATAGCAAAGGGACATCTCAGTAAGGGAAGAAAACAGATTATGGCACTAAGAAAAGCACATGGTTCTGTAACAAGAAATAGAGGCGAAATTTTGACAAGAGTGAAAGATTTCTACTCCAAATTATATGAAAGGGATGAGACATGTACTCCAGACATCATGAGAGGTACCAGTACCAGAGTTCCTCCAGTCCTCCCAGCAGAAGTTGCACATGCAATCAAGAACATGAAGCGGGGAAAAGCTCCAGGAGAAGATGGAATTACTGTAGACATCATAGAAGAAGCAAATGGAGAAATCGAAACAGTACTCGCCCAATTTTTCACTCGATGCCTTAATGAAGGGAAGATTCCTGAGGATTGAAACACCGCTACAATGATCCTGCTACATAAAAAGGTGACATTGAGGATCTCGGGAACTACAGACCTATCAGCCTCCTATCAGTGGTTTATAAAATCTTCACTAAAGTTCTTTCACACCGCTTGAAGGTAACACTGGACACGGCTCAACCGAGAGAACAAGCTGCATTCAGGAGTGGCTACAGCACAATAGATCATATCCACGTACAGAGAGAACTGATTGAGAGAGCGAAGGAATATGAACTTCCATTGTGCATGGCTTTCGTCGATTATGAAAAGGCCTTTGATTCGGTGAAGCCATCATCAGTTACAATGGCTCTGAAATTCTGCGGTATTGAAGATGCATACATTAATATTATTAATAACATCTATGAAAATGCAAGTGCAAAGATTAGGCTGTTTGAAAATACAACACACATAAAAATTGGAAAGGGAGTCAGACAAGGTGACACAATATCTCCGAAGCGCTTTAATGCCACATTAGAGGGTGTCTTTCAGTCGCTGAGCTGGGAAAACAAAGGGATAAAGATTAATGGAGATTATCTAACCCACCTTCGTTTTGCTGATGACGTAGTCATTTTTGCAACTACCCCATCAGAGCTGCAGAGTATGATCCAGGAACTTGCTGACAAGAGTAAAGAAGTGGGATTAAAAATGAACTTTCAGAAGACAAAAGTGATGTTCAATGCTTTTACAAGAAATGAAGATTTATCGATTGATGGAGAAAAGCTGGAGATAACAGGCACATACGTTTATCTTGGACAGCAGATATCAAGTGAGGGTTACATTGATGAAGAAATTAATCGGCGCACAAAACTTGCTTGGGGAGCTTTTGGAAGAAACAGCACAATTTTCAAGAGCAATATGCTATTATGTCTTAAAAGAAATGTGTTTGATCAATGCATCCTTCCAGTGCTTACGTATAGTGCAGAGACGTGAACCTTAACTAAAAGAGACATACAAAGGCTGCAGACAACTCAAAAAATCATGGAGAGGTGCATGCTTGGTGTAACCAGGAGAGATCAGAAGAGGAACTCGTGGATCCGAAAAATGACAAGAGTGGAAGACATCATGATCAGAGTTAAATCCCTGAAATGGCAATGGGCTGGACATACTGCCGGAAGGACAGATCATCGATGGACAGCCGAAATTTTAGATTGGAGTCTAAGGGGCGGGAAAAGACCCAGAAGAAGACCACATGGGAGATGGTTGGATGAAATTCGAAAGTATGCAGGAGTGACATGGAGGAGACTGGCACAAGACAGACCGTTGTGGAGGAAACTTGGGGAGACCTTCGTCCAGCAGTGGATTGATAGTGGTTGACAATAATGATGATGATGATGTTACGGAATAAAATGTATTTTGAATTCTATACCATCCGAATTTGTGCTCTGTAGCGACGAAGTTGGGAAAAACGCGAAATGCAAGGATCATCTTCTCGCATTTTAAAATTCCTAATGCAAAAATAATTTTTAAATCGAACTAATAGTTGTAAAGATATGGTGTCCGCAAACGGACGGACAAAATGATAACATGAGCACGGTCTTTTTTTACAAAAGACGTGCTAAAAAGTATATTATTGGTTGAGGCAGGGATTCGACATTTAAAACAGGCAAGCGCTTGTTCCACTGACTTTCAAAAGTGGAACAAACGTTTAAATGTTCAGACAAAGGAAATTATATTGTAAATATGATTTCCTTTGTCTGAACGGAAATGTATAAATTCTGTCACTTCTGCTGTCACTACTCATTACACAGATCCATACTTCTTTTTGTACTCTGTTTAAAGGGCCGGTCAGACGCTTCTTTTTCTTACAGGACTGATTGGTAACTTCTACTGTCATGTACGTATAGTTACATATTTATTTATAACTACAATTTAATTTTACTTCCCCTAGCGAAAATATTTGCAGTATTTGTACTATATTATTTAACTAGCTTGAAATTAAAACTTATGCTTCATTGTACTCCGCCTTAAAGTAGGTCGATGAAAGTAACAATAATACAGAGTGCAAATTAAATGTAGTAATATTTGTGTCATTTAAGGACCAGTAAAAATGGGTGCGGACCACCAACTTCTGGGAATCAGTGAAGATTTTTTCAAAATACAGTGAAACCTTTGAAAAACAGTCACTGCTTGCACCTTGTTTAGAGGTTAGACCTAAGTTAGCACTGCTAGTCCGTTGCGTTTGTACAAAAGTGGAACAAGTGCAGGAAGCTTATGCGCACGAGAAAAAGGTTGCAGTGCTTTCTTCAAATGCTAAAAGCTGAATGAAACTCAATATAATAATTAAATAAATGAATCATGATATAAAGGATTTTAGAAAAAGCGAGTCTGACGTCTGGTCTTAAACAACTCTTCAAAATAACAAGCAAAGTTACGCTATAGAAAAGAAAGAAAAATATTTTCAGTGAAGTGGAACTGTACAGTTAGATGCTTGCACACCGGAAAACAAGAACATAACCCACAGGGACCAAACCAGGAGATGCCGCCGCCTAGGGACATTCCCCCACCTACAGTAAAACTAAACTGGGCTCCTTTCTTTTCATTTAAATAGGCCATTTTATCCGCCGTTATCCAACTCATCCTGCCCAAGGTATTGTTTCCTTAGCAATATTCTTTGTCCCTGTTTTCCCTTTTACTGAGTACCGAAGGAATTACAAATCCTAAGAAAATTTGTCCGTTAGATATATTTCTGGACTGACTGAGGTCTGTTGTCCGCTGTTAAGAGGTACCGTTGTACGGAGGTTGTCGCTAATGATAATCTTGTTCTGTACAAACCTATATTTGCCCCTCCTCAGAGGTTGCCGTTGCCGAAGGTGTTCGTCGATGGAGATTTTACTGTACTACAAGTAGTATTGGTAGTACAGTAAAACCTCATTGACAAACACCTTTTATGTACTTCATCTAGCATTTTACACACTTAAAAACTAAAATATCGAAACTGCCTAATTTTTCAGTTAACAGATTATCTATTTCGGAGTAAACTGCTCAAAATTGTGTTTCAAAACCGCAATTTGAAATTGTGGTCACTCACGATTAATTATTGTATTTCGTAGCGGAACAAATTTCTTTAGGTTTCTGATAGTTCAGCTCTACCAATTCATCTGCAAGAATCTAATATACTGCTTAGAATGGTTGGAGTTCTCGGGTGAGCAGATATGCATAGATATGTTTTCGAATTTCTCTCAATTCTCATCCAACTGACACTTCACGCCGTATACAGGAACTGTCTGCCGGTAAAAGTCAGTTGATAAGGCATTTTTAAATTAAAAAAATGTGCAACTGCTAAGTGCAGTACTGCTGATTACTAGGGAAATGATTAAGAAATATATTCAAGCCTTTTTTTTTTTACGCTTTCCAACCGTAGGTTGAAGAAGCGTATATGCTCCAGCTTTGTCCGTCCGTCCACAAGATAACTCGCGTGAAATTGGTTCGATTTCGATGAAATTTTAGTATGTGGTAGGGGACGTGACGAATCCTATTGAAATGGCCGAAATGGGGCCAAAGGTCAGGCCATAGGAGCGGGATTCATTCCATCGCCCTTATGTGCAATAATAACTTACGTAAAAATTCTTCGATTGCGACAAAATTTGATCATGTTGTTCCGGAGGTGTACTAAACCGGTTCTGTTGAATATCATGGAAATGGGAGTCAAAGGTCTGGGCACAGGAGCGAGATTTATTCCACAGCCATTATCCTCATAACTTGACTAAAATTGCTTCTATTGCAACAAAACTTTAGTATGTTGTTCCAGAGGTACACTGAACCAAATCTTTTAATATCATTGAAATGGGGTCAAAGGCCAGGGCACAGGAACGAGATTTATTCCACAGCCAATTATCCTTATAACTTGAGTAATGATTTCTGGCATGTTGGACAATGCATTGCATGATTTTACTAACTTGGTATTTTCTGTGTATTCTAAAACTTTGACAAAGGGCAGTAATGATGACAAAGAATATTTGATTAACCAACGTAACGGAAGACTCTTAGATCCGATGAGTTTTACATTTTGACGTGGTCAAAACTATTAAAGCTTAATAAGAGAAAATCGAATGTCTTTTTTTTTTTTTCGGTCGAGAGAGTACTCTGGTACTCTTTGTAGAAAATTTATGACATGCATCATTCGCATGCCAGATCTTTCTTTGTGGGTGTGAAATAAAACAAATGACTCGAGAGTGTTTATTTATTTGCGTACACACATTGCATTTATTCCCATCGCGACCACACCGAGCCACAGTCCATTGCGTACTAAGTGGAATTTAATCATTACAAAAAACAATAAGGTTTACTAATTCCTGACATTGAGCGGTACTTAGGTGAGTGGATTAATGAATGTTATTGTCGTAAATCCAATGAGAATAGATACGTGAGTCATAAAAGTTTATATGTACCAAACTATGGTGGCGGTAATAGTAAGTATTTCGACTGTTCAGTTTTTCAAAATCAATATTTGTTATTGTTATACTGTATATTATCCAGATTTAGACGAACGTAAGAAACTACCTTGACACCAATGAAATGTGATGTAGTTACGAAAGTCCATCTGCGCATGCTCAAATCTGACCTTGAGATAGCGGAATCGCAAGTCTGGTAGTGAGAGAGATATGTAAGTTTTGGTTTAGGACATCTACAGGTTACACACCATCGTGTTATACACTGAGTGGCCACTATATTATGACCACCCCCTCAGTACTTCGTTGGGCCACCTTTTGCCTTTAATACTACTTTTTTTGAAGATGACAATCCGATTTTTGGCGTAAATGTGACAAGGATGGTAAGTCAGATAATATCCGAAAACTTGAAAATTTTCATCGTCCTGGAGCGGGACTCGAACCCGCGTCTCCCAGACAGAAAACGCCCGGGTATGCTAACCACTAAACCACCCAGAACGACCAAGTTTCAAGTTTCCGATCAATTTGAATATAACCATCACACGATTCGCTAGTCGAAGCAACCGGCATTCATGTTTAGCGAATCTGGAGGTTAAGAATCTTATCCCGTGTTTGCCCGGAGAAGCAGATAAATCTCCGGGATCCAGCTGTCTGATGGCTCGTTCAACTTCATCCCACAAATACTCAATGGGGTTGAAATCTGGAGATTGTGGGGGCCACCTAAGCAAAGTAAACTCACCGGCATGTGCCTGAAACCAATCCTGTACAATACGAGCGCTATGGCAGGACGCATTATCTTGTTGAAAGTAGCCATCGTCATTGGGATAAACCATCCACATGACAGGATGCGCTTGGTCCGCAACGATGTTTAGATATGATGTGCCTTTCAGACGTTGATCAACACGAATTAAAGGGCCCAAAGCATGCCAGGAAAACATTCCCCAAACCATAACGTTGCCTCCACCAGCTTGAAGGGTTGTAGCAATGCATTTGGCGTCCATGCTTTCGTGATTCCGCCAAATTCTCACTCGGCCATCGGCATAGTGCAACTGAAAACGTGATTCATCGGGCCACATAATTTGTTTCCAATTATTGACTGTCCAATCCTTGTACTCTTTTGCGAACTGGAGATGTTTTCTCTTGTTAACTGCAGACAGCAAAGGCGTTCAAATAGGCCTTCGCCTGCCATATCCCATCCAATGCAGTGTGCGGCGAACAGTGCGTGCAGAGATCATTTGAGGGGGTCCTTGATTAAGAGGGTCTGTAATTTGCTGCACTGTTGCCCTTCTCTTGTCTGTTACCAGTCTTGACACTCTCCGTTCCGCCCGAGCAGTCACTAGTCGATGACGACCACACGTTGCACGTAGAGACCCAGTTTTTTTGGCTGACAGTCCAGTCTTTAAACACTTTAACAACAGCTGCTCTGGACCATTTCACGAATGCGGCGGTTTCGGTGATACTCGCTCCTTGGCTCTGAGCTCCTACAATCCTCCTACGTTGAAAGTCCGTCAAATCGCATTTTTTACACATCTCGTCACCCAAAAATCACTTCTACTACTGACGCAAGACAAGGCAGCCACAGTATTTGTCATTTTCTTGTAGGACTTCCGTCCACAGTGAGTAGAGTTTAGGTCCCAGCCACCTACAGCGAGATCGCTTTTTGGGCAGGACACAGAAACGGAAGGAATGAGAGAAGGTCTAGCGACTTTGACAGAACGGTTTCTAGTGAGATTAGAGTGCAGTAGATGGCGCCACCGTATAAGTACGATGTTGCACATAGTGGGGTGTGAGAATTTCGGGTGGGGGGGGCGTAAGAAAGGATACCCATTTAACCTGTGGGTCCAGCCTGGGGGCCGTCACTTAACGTGCTCGTCCTCTTTCCCTTTTTATACTAACCTTGTCCTATGGCGGCAACAGCGTGCAGCCATAGCTCATTTGCTTAAAACTGTCAGGTGGTCATAATAAAATGGATACTCAGTGTACAACATTTTAAAGCTGTCGTCAAAAGCAGGTAACCCAAATTTCGCTACGACGCACCGTTTCCATAGCATCAAAAAAGCGTTATTGTAATGCCTTTTATTACATTTAGCATGCCCTCGTAATTTATGCAGATTGCAATGAAATGGTGTTACGTTTATGTAAAACGTGATGAACTGAGATGGTATTACGTTTATGATCAATGACATGGTGTTACGTTTATGATCAATGACATGGTGTTACGTTTATGATCAATGAGATGGTGTTACGTTTAGGATCAATGACATGGTGTTACGTTTATGATCAATGAGATAGTGTTACGTTTATGTAAAACGTGATGAATTGAAATGGTGTTACGTTTATGATCAAGGAGATGGTGTTACGTTTATGATCAATGAGATGGTGTTACGTTTATGCAAAACGCGATGAATTGAAATGGTGTTAAGTTTGTGATAAATGAGATAGTGTTGCGTTTATGTAAAACGTGACGAATTGATATGGTGTTACGTTTATGATAAATGAGATGGTGTTACGTTTATGCAAAACGTGATGAATTGAGATGGTGTTACGTTTATGATCAATGAGATGGTGTTACGTTTATGCAAAACGTGATGAATTGAGATGGTGTTACGTTTATGCAAAACGTGATGAATTGAGATGGTGTTACGTTTATGATCAATGAGATGGTGTTACGTTTATGATCAATGAGATGGTGTTACGTTTATGTAAAACGTGATGAATTGAGATGGTGTTACGTTTATGATCAATGAGATGGTGTTCCGTTTATGATCAATGAGATGGTGTTACGTTTATGATCAATGAGATAGTGTTACGTTTATGATCAATGACATGGTGTTACGTTTATGATAAATGAGATGGTGTTGCGTTTATGTAAAGCGTGATGAATTGAGATTGTGTTACGTTTATGTAAAATGTGATGAATTGAGATGGTGCTACGTTTATGTAAAACGTGATGAATTGAGATGGTGTTACGTTTATGTAAAACGTGATGAATTGAGATGGTTCTACGTTTATGTAAAACGTGATGCTCGGCGATAGCTTAGTAAAATATATTGATGAGATTAACAAAATTAACTATTGTTGTGTCACTTCATGGGGCAGCACTCAAAAAACAGATTTTAACAATGTTCTTCACTTCTCCCGTTACCCATTTTTGTTGTATCGAAACTTTTTTACTTGAGATTTACTTTAATACTTTTGGGAAATGTACATAACAAACACACACACAAAAAAACAAGATTATGGAAAAATTCTTCTTTGAAATAATGATGAATTTGATTTTTTCCAGCTTCTGTGTGGTGGCTCGATAATAGCGAAACAATGGATTTTGACGGCAGCACATTGTTTAGTGGATAAGAACAATAACAACCAGGTGAGAGAACGAGACCAAGTTATTATTAGGCTAGGTAAGTTTAAATTTATGCAGTGCTCATACCTTTTCTTTCTTTCTTTCTTTTTTTTTCCTTACCAAACTTGACTGGCCATACCATAGTAGAATATCGGTTATATGCTAGTCCCGATATTTTACCGTATGTTTTTGTTTTTGTTTTTTTGATTGGAGATTTAACGACCACCGTGAGTACAGAAATTCAGATTCAACGATTACAGGATTATGCTTTTATTACTAACAAAATGGTTAACTGTTAATAGGCTTGTAAGCAATTATAATAAAACTAAAATCATATTTTTCTCTATTAATACCAATTTTGCGCATCCACATAATACGATGTCTCTTAATGGTACACCGTTTGATATTGTTAAGAGTGAGACTTATGTGGGAACCATTTTTCAACATGATCTTAAGTCAAATACACACATTGATTATCTCTGTAATAAGATTCTAGGACTATAGAGGTTATTAGTTCTGTAACGACAAAGCTTTCTTCTAAAATTATGGTGCTGCTTTATTATTCTTTAATTCAAACAAACTTTAATTATTGCATTTCAATCTGGGGAAACACAACCAACTTTAATTTGAATAAGCTACAAAGATTACAAAACAAATTCATTAGACTTCTTGAGCTTAAATTATTACACAGTCGATATTCTGGCCCTGATTTTCGAACTTCTCTTACCCTCAGGGATTTTAACATTCTATCAATTAAACAACTTTATTACTATAATATTGGTAAATTGAAGTTTAAAAGAATTAAAAAGAATTTATATCATGATTCAATACATCTTCATACGCATAATAATAATTATGACACCAGAAATAAAGATTTACTACTTCCTATGTTTCCTTTGCGTGAACGTTCGAGAACCTTCCTCAATTATTCGTGTCCCTCCTTTTGGAACTCACTCGCTAGTAACCTTACATCTCTTAACCTTTTAACGACCATGGCCCAAAAATCTGTTATCACTCCGAATACCATAACGCCCGAAACTGTCTGTTGATTCATTTCTTTGCTTAATAACAACAATAGTGACTGAGGGTGACTCCTGCTGATCCCTCATAGGTAGAACAGGTATGTGTAGGAAATCTCACTCACTAAAGATTGGCGTTTTGGGCGGCTATGGCCGTTTGTATGTACGGGCGTTTTGGGCGTTATGGTCGTTAAAGTGTTAATGATACTAATCTTTTTAAATATAAATTAAACCACTTACTAAATGTATACTAAGTACCTTACCTCTCTTTGTGGTGATTCATGTTTACTTTCATTATTATAAAATTTGTGATATGCCAACTTGATCCTCTCTTCGTGAATGGAATACGGGATTAAACCATACGATACACATTTTGAAGATGTGAATTCGTTTTTTGGTGTAAATTTGACAACGGTGGTAAATCAGATAATATCCGAAAACTTGAAAATTTCGTCGTCCTGAAGCGGGAATCGAAGCCGCGTCTCCCGGATAGCGCCCGAGTGTGCTAACCACTACACCACCCAGAACGCAACCACGGGATAGAATTCTTAACCTTCAGATTCGCTAAACATGAACGCCGGTTGCTTCGACTAGCGAATCCTGTGCTGGTTATATGCAAATGAATCGGAAACTTGAAACTTGGTCATTCTCGGTGGTGTAGTGGTTAGCATACTCGGGTGCTATCCGGGAGACGCGGATTGGTTTCCCACTCCAGGACGACTAATTTCTAAAATTTTCGGATATTATTTGACTTACCATTCTTGTCATATTTACACCAAAAAGCAGATTCATATCTTCAAAATTTGATCCTCTCTATTGCATATGCATTTTTTTCCTTTTTGGGAAAAGAGGGCTTTATAGGCCTTTTCCCTCTCCATCCCAGTTGCTTACACTACAGTTTATTTTGTATTTTTTTTTTTACGCTTTCCAACCGTAGTTGAAGAAGCGTATGTGCTCCAGCTTTGTCCGTCCGCCTGTCCGCACGATAACTCGCGTAAAAATGGTTCGATTTCGATAAAATTTTCGTATGCGGTAGGGGACCACCTGGGGAAGAATCATATTGAAAATGGGCAAAATGGGGACAAAGGTCACGACGTAGGCGCGGGATCCATTCCATTGCCCTTATGCGTCATAACTTGCGTAAATATGGTTCGATTTCAATTAAATTTTAGTATGGGGTAGAGGACTACCTGGGAACGAACACTATTGAAAATGGGTGAAGTGGGGCAAAGGTCATGACGTATTAGCGGGATGCATTCCATTGTCCTTATGCGTCATAACTTGCGTAAATATGGTTTGATTTCCATGAAATTTTAGTTTGTCGTAGAAGACCACCTGCGTATGAACCCTATTAAAAATGGGGGAGTGGGGTCAAACGTTACGACATAGGAGCGGGATGCATTCCATTGCCCTTATGCGTCATATCTTGCGTACAAATGGTTCGATTTCGATGACATTTTAGTACGTGGTAGAGGACCACCTGAGGACAAACCCTATTGAAAATGGACGAAATGGGGTCAAAGGTCAGGATATAGGATCGGGATCCATTCCATCGCCCTTATTCGTTATAACACGTAAAATGTTTCGATTGAGACAAAACTTTATCATGTTGTTTCGGAAGTATACTTTGCCGGTTCTGTTGAATATCACCGAAATGGGGTCAAAGGTCAGGTCACATGAGCAAGATTTATTCTACAGCCATTACCCTCATAACTTGAGCAATGATTTCTGGTATGTTGGAAAGCGTATCATAATCAATGCACTGCATGATTTTACTAAGTTGTTTGATTTTGTATTAATACTGTGGCAACTAAAATACTAAGAATAGAAATTTAAATAAAATAAAATCCTGTCGGATTTACTATCTAGTATTTCAAAGGTAAGGTGTTTTTCTCATATACTGAAAATATGAAATCATACAGAAATCCTTAAATATTTGTAATTAGAATAAAAAATTTAATGCAAAAGTCAAACCAGACAATGAGCGAAAGTAGCAAAGGAAAAAGTAGTCATGTAGTGTATGCATGCATATCGTACATTATAAATAAGCATAATCTAAAATGACGTGTCCTCTCCTTTTTCTTTTTAGTTTCGCATGCATTCAAAATTTACAATAATATTTATCGATCTGAAATTTCTTTTATACAGTATAACGTAATGTCTTTTTCGTGAGCACGATTGGTGTTACACTATGTCTAAAATCATTGAATTAGAATGCGGTGCTATAGTTTACGGCCAAACGAAACATAAACAGAAATTAACTTACGACAACTTTCTTTTGGTCCAGCACTACTTCGGTAGATCCCACATATAACACAGCAGGTAAACTTTACATTTATCGTAGCGAGAGAACGTCTACACACACACACACACACACACACACACACATCCACCAAGTAGCTGTTGTATCGTCCTTTTTATTTATCGTTCTTATCACATTCATACGTCACTTTCTCGCTGACCTCAATTGTGTTGCCAACTTCATTCTTGCGAGAGAGAAGATATCACGTTAAGTTTGGAAGTATAAAGGAGAACAAACTCAAATTTACATAGGAAAAGAAACTAAAAATGAAAGTTATTTTGGAATATACGTCACAGCCGTTTTTATATTTATACGTTTTTTAAGGCCATCTCCTAGAAAAACATAAAACCGAGGTTACACTGTATCTTGAAGCTGATCCTTAATACACTCTTTGACAAAGAAATGAAGCACTCAGAAGAGATCAAATTGGCATGCGCAATGCACATGTATAGGAAAGGAAATTTTGGCATTTCCAGAGCAGTTGGGTCATTTATTCGGATAAAACACAAACACGAGTGGAACAAGTCAGTACGTTGTATCGCCACCTCTGGCTCGGATACAAGCGGATACCCGGTGTGGCATAGGCGCATTCAGTTCACGGATACTGTTCTGAAGTATAGCATGCGAGGTCGTTGTGACGTGCCTGCACCGCAGGACGCACATGAGATAAAGGCAGATAGCACTGAGAGCACATGTCCGTGTAGCTCAGTTGGGAGAGCGACTTACTCCGGAGTGAGGGGACCCGACTTCCATGCCCGGCGCGGACAAACTTGTACGTTATATGGTGTCCAAATTGCAGATCAGTTCGCCGACATTACGGAATGGGCATCCTAGCATGTCCCAAACATGTTCGATCAGTGAGCGAGCAGGTTATCGGGCTGGCCATGGGAGTGAGTCGATTTTCCGGAGGCCGACCTGGGAGCGCCGTGCCGTATGTGGCTGGGCATTATCGTGTTGAAAAGTTGCGCGCCGATGCTGCGAAAGGAATGGCAACACAGCAGGTCGAAGAATGTCATCGACGTATCGTTGAGCCGTGAGTGTGGTCTGAAGGACTACCAAGGTGTCCGGCTATCGTAGGAAATGGTTCTCCAGACGGTTACTCCCGGTCTGTGAGCCGTGCCGTTACACGGTGAAGGCAGGATCCGTCCGCTGGCCGGCTCGTCTCCAGACATGTATCCACTGGTCATCGGTGCCAAGTGAAAACCGTGACACATCACCGAAGACAACACAACCCCCACTGGACACTATCTCACGTTGATCAGGCCCGGCACAACTGCAGCCGGTGTGCGCGATGCCCACTGGTCAGCGGTAGGCGGCAGAGTGGCCTCCTGCAATGAAGCCCACGTGCCGCAAGTCGTCTGGCGATGGTCCAGATGGCAACTGCCGTACCTGTAGACGACGCAACATGGCCACTCATGGTTGAAGGCGATGAACTTGTTTCAGTTCCTGCGGCTCTCACAATTGCTCAATCTTCGCGTTCTATCGTTGCCTTCGGCCGTCCGCTGCCCGTGTGCCCTCCTAGACCCACTGGTCCAACATCATCTGATTACCGCGTTGCTCCGACCCAAATGACTGGCGATACAGCGACTGGACCAACCGGCCTCTCTCAGCCCACCTATACGTCTTCTCTCAAACTCGTTCAACTGCTCATATTGTGCACGAATCCAACGTCGAGGCGTCCTCACAGTCCGTGGAGGTTAATGGAACCGCAGTGCACTGTCACAATTGTCCCTTCTTGCGAGCTTTTGCCCCTGATACCCCCGTTTCGATGTCAGTGGTTGTTATTGTTTTTAAATAATTTGCATATTCGGCCCTGAGGTACTTGCATGCAGAGTTTCATGAGAATCGAACGCTTTTCTCGGAGTGCTTCATTTCTTCGGCAAAGAGTGTAATAAAAATTGACAGATTACCTGATAAGTTTTCTTAAAATTTTGAGGTTCAAGAGATAAAAACCGAAATGAAAACCTTCAAAAGTTTGCTTTTGAGGTTCAAGAGATAAAAACCGAAATGAAAACCTTCAAAAGTTTGCTTTTGAGTTTTCATCTCTTTATACACAGTCGAGTCACACATTATTGTGACCACCTCCTACTTTTGATATTAACAGCGCGTAGCACATGAAAAAAGACTCGTGTCGCGAGCTGGCTTTGAAGGTATATATGGTGTGCTGTAGGCATTTTGAAAAGATAACCCTCTTTGCTGTCGTAAATAAAAGAAGTGATCCATCAGATTGGCAAAAAGGGATGACTATCGGCTTTCCGGTCAACAATGGCAGTATTTCTGAAACAGCGCTGTTTGTAAAATGTTCGCGTGCTGCTGTGGTTAAAGTGTATCGTGGTAAGAGAAATGGGACCATTGCGAATAAGCGATGTGGAAACTGCGGAGCACCACGTGTCATTGATGTGTGAAAGGTGAACATCGGCTGCGAAGGTGCGTGGGGGCCAATCGACACGCTACAGTGGATCAACTCACTGGCCAAATGAACCAGGGGACAACCGGAAGTGTGTCTAAAACGACAGTTCAGTGAACACTGCTGCGTGTGAGGCTCCGATGCAGACGGATGGCCACTGCACCTATCTTAACGAAGGTACATCGACAGAAAATGCTTACATATGCACGGTAGTATCGGAGTTGGACCTCCGCTGATAAGTAAAGGATTGCCTTCTCCGATGAATCATGTTTTCTGCTTCATCGAATGGATAGACGTTGGCGTATAAGGAAAGAAACATCGGAGAACAAACACTCCTCATCCATTGCCGGAAGAACACAAGCTGGTGGGGAAAGCGTTATGGTCTGGGGAGTGTTTTTGTGGCATTCCCTGAGTCCACTCATACCTGTGGAAGCCACTATGGACCGAATTCGTTATGAATCCATCCTTGCCTACTGCGTACACCAATGCATGCTGATTGTCTTCCCTGGGGCGGAAGGGATCTTCCAGCACGACAATGCGACGTGTCCCACAGTTAGAAATGTCCGGAAGAGCACGATGAAGACTTAACCAGTTACCCATCCCCTTTAGCGACGTGTCACGGCCCATTGTTCTGTTGGTAGACACCATCACCACCAAGGTCAACGTCCAACATGGAGGAATGCATGTAGTCAGCGAGGATGGACAGGTAACCACTGGCGTCCTGTTCGTTCTCATTGCCATCCAAGTAGCCAGCGGTCCCAGGTCGTACCAGGAAAACATCCCCCCAGACATGCACACTGTCATCGCCGGCCTATACTTGTCCGACAAGCGTGTCCAGGTGTTGGTTCTCATGTGTATGACGCCGTCCACCTTCTGTCCCTTGTATGGAGTAGAATCCTGGATTCGTTGGAGAAGACAATCTTTTTCCTCTTTTCCATTGTCCAACGAAGGTAGTCCTATGCAAACTGCAGGCGTCGTTGCCAGTGGACCTGGGCTAACATGAGCCCCTTGACGCAGCGTCGACTCCGGAGATCCATGCGTAACAGGGTTCGTTCTACTGTTATCGGGGACACGTACCTGGGTGCCCCAGCATTCATTTGCGTGGTCAATTGCTGCACTGTAGCGCGTCGATTTGCCTTTACCACTTGACGGGGCCGACGTTCTTCACTTGGGTTGTTAGCCTTTTGGGCTCCACAGTTATGACGTCAGGAGATACTCGGTGTGCCAGTGGTCCAATCTTGGTACACCCTTATTACAGTACCTCGCGAACAGCCCACGAAGCCTGCTGTTTCTGAGATGCTTCCGCCCTTGGCGAGGTAGCCGATGATCATTCCTTTTTGAACGTCCGTCAAATCACTACCTCTGCCCATTGTGCTCATGTAATACACTATGGTTCATCTGTCCTGGCCGGCCGCTTATATCTCCGTGTGGCCGACCTTGTCATGTGTATTCTGTGACGTTCCTGGGCGGTTACACAGTGATTCAGGGGGTGGTGATATTATTCTGATACGACCGTGTACGTTTCAAATAGTCAAGAACACCATATCATTTAATATTATTTCAAAACGCGAACAAAAGGAAGCTAAAAAAACATTGAAAGCATTGTAGTGCTTTTTTTTCATTTTCCATCTACTCACTGTCAATCGTTGCCAAAGGTGTACGCAAAATCGAAGAAATAGCGTGCCGTTCAAGAAGAAAATCTGTCGGAGAAGTAACGTATTTTATATAAGGACAGAAACTTAAAAAGGAAGGTTAAAAAGAGATATAACTTGCGTATATTACAGTCCCTTGCATTGATTCTACTCAATTCGAATCACAAAAAAGATCAGGAAATGTCTTTCATACAAAGTATACTTTTGAATACAATATCCTACATAAGTACCACGGAGAGTCAAAAGTTCGTTCTTCGAGTTTGCAACTAAAAGGTTTAAGGTATTCCACCACGTTGAAAAAGTCGTTTTGGGCCAATTTATAACATTTTGTAAAACATACGTTCATTTTAAAGCCCCATTTTTTAGGATTCCAAAACTGCCTTTGTTTCTTGTCTACGATGAATATAGATACAGAGTTATAGCAATCGGAATATCTAAACCTAGGTGTCAAACGAACGGGAAGTGACACTTGAAACGCTTTTTTTTGCAGGATGACATTTTCGTTCCGAACTCTTTACGAAAAACCTGATAACTGCAAAACGTATGTAAATAAATTGATGAAATTTGGCATACATCTTTCTTACAATATTGTACATGTAATGAACTAAAAGTTTTGCTGTTTGTCAGTTCAAAGTTAGGTTATAGCTATTTACATTCAACATAGTGAAGAAATTTGTCGAAAATTCACACTAATGCATGTAGGAATGAATGTATCTCAGCAGTGTTCAGGAACATCACTTACCTTTTAGTTCACTGCATAGATAATAGTCAACCGCTTATCATCATCATCCTTGTCAACCATTATCAATCCACTGCTGGACGAAGGTCTCCCCAAGTTTCTTCCACAATCGTCTGTCTTGTGTCAGTCCCCTCCATGTTACTCCCGCATACTTTCGAATTTCATCCGTCCATTTCCCATGTGGCCTTCTTCTGGGTCTTTTCCTGTCCCTCGGAATCCGGTCTAAAATTTCAGCTGTCCATCGACGGTCTTTCCTTCTGGCAATATGTCCAGCTCATTGTCATTTCAGGGATTTTACTCTAATCATGATGTCTTCCACTCTTGTCATTTTTCTGATCTACCAGCTCCTCTTCTTATCTCTCCTGGTTACACCAAGCATGCACCTCTCCATGCTTTTTTGAGTTGTCTGCCGCCTTTGTATGTCTCTTTTAGTTAAGGTCCACGTCTCTGCACCATACGTAAGCACTGGAAGGATGCATTGATCAAACACTTTTCTTTTAAGACATAATGGCATATTGCTGTTGAAAATTCTGCTGTTTCTTCCAAAAGCTCTCCAGGCAAGTTCTATACGCCCATTAATTTCTTCATCAATGTGACCCTCACTTGAAATCCACTGTCCAAGATAAATTTAGGTATTGTTTATCTCCATCTTTTCCCCATCAATCGATAAATCTTCATTTCTTGTAAAAGCATTGTATATCTATCTCTTTTGTCTTTTGAAAGTTCATTTTAAATTCCACTTCCTTACTCTTGTCAGCACGTTCCTGAATCATGCTCTGCAGCTCTGATGGGGCAGTGGCAAAAATGACAATGTCATCAGCAGAACGAAGGTGAGTTAGATAAGCTCCATTTATCTTTATCTGCAGTCTTTGTATGTCTTTTTTAGTTAAGGTCCATGTCTCTGCTCCATACGTAAGCACTGGAAGGATGCATTGATCAAACACTTTTCTTTTAAGACATAATGACATATTGCTCTTAAAAATTATACTGTTTCTTCCAAATGCTCTCCAGGCAAGTTTTATACGCCGATTATTTTCTTCATCAATGTGACCCTCACTTGATATCTGCTGTCCAAGATATATGTAGGTATTGTTTATCTCCAGCTTTTCCCTATTAATCGATAAATCTTCATTTCTTGTAAAAGCATTGTATATCACTTTTGTCTTTTGAAAGTTCATTTTTAATCCCACTTCTTTACTCTTGTCGGCAAGTTCCTGGATCATATTCTGCAGCTCTGATGGGGTAGTTGCAAAAATGAGTACGTCATCAGCAAAACGAAGGTGAGTTAGATAATCTCCATTAGTCTTTATCCCTTTGTTTTCATAGTTCAATGATTGAAAGACATTTTCCAATGTGGCATTAAAGAGTTTGGGAGATATAGTGTCACCTTGTCTCACCCCCTTTCCAATTTTTATGGGTGCTGTATTTTCAAATAGCCGAATCTTTTCACTTGCATTTTCATAGATGTTATTAATAATATTAATGTATGCATCTTCAGTACCGCAGGATTTCAAAGCCATTGCAATTGATGATGCTTTTACCGAATCAAAGGCTTTTTCATAATCGATAAAAGCCATGCATAATGGAAGTTCACATTCCCTCGCTGTTTCAATTAGTTCTCTCAGTACGTGGATATGATCTATAGTGCTGTAGTTCAAAACGCCGACATGTCGAAACACCGACAATCAAAACACCGACAAATCATAACACCGACAATCATAACACCGACAGTTCAAAACACCGACAAATCATAACACCAACAATCATAACACCGACAATTCAAAACACAGACAATCAAAACACCGACAATCATAACACCGACAGTTCAAAACACCGACAATCAAAACACCTACAAATTATAACACCGACAGTTCAAAACACCAACAATCATAACACCGACACTTCAAAACATCGACAATCATAACACCGACATTTCAAAACACCGACAGTTATATGGACTCTAAGCCGGCGAGTAGAGAAACTTTATTCCGAGCGATTGCAAAATCACAGTGGGTAGTATGGGGGATGACAACACCCAACGAATAGATGTGCTTTCCCCTAGCGGTGAACGATTCAACTTTATTCATTTCTATTCCGACCAACGGCAACATATTTTTATTCCGAGATATGGCAGCATCTGAGTGGATGGGTGGGAATTGGAATGCATAGGAGTTGGATATGTCGGTGCTTATGTGCTGCCCCTAGCGGTGAACAATAGAACTGCATACATTTTTATTCCGACATCTGGCAACATATTTTAATTCCGAGCAATGGCAACATCTGAGTTGATGGGTGTGAAGGGGATGCAAAGGTGTTGGATATGTGGATGCTTATGTGCTGCCCCAAGCGGTGGACGATGGAATTCCCCCCCCCCGCTGCTGCCCCAAGCGGTGGACGATGGAACTTTAGGTGTTGGATATGTGGATGCTTATGTGCTGCCCCAAGCGGTGGACGATGAACTTTTACCAATGGCAACATATTTTTATTCCGAGCAATGGTGGGAAGGGGAATGCATAGGTGTTGAATATGTCGATGATTATGTGCAGCCCCTAGCGGTTTGCAATAGAACTGCATAATTTTTTATTTGGTCAGATGGCAACATATTTTAATTCCAAGCAATGGCAACATCGTCGTAGATCGGTAGGAAGGGGGATGTATAGGTGTTGGATATGTGAATGTTTGTGTGCTGCCCCTACCGGTCAACGATGGAACTTTATTGATTTCTATGCCGACCGACGGCACCATTTTTTTATTCTGAGCAATAGCAACATCTGAGTGGACGGGAGGGAAGGGGGATGCATATGGGTTGGATATGTCGATTCTTATGTGCTGCCTCTAGCGGTCAACGATGGAACTGCATAATTTTTTCCGACCGATGGCAACATATATTAATTCTGAGCGGTGGCAACATCTGAGTAGATGGGTGGAAAGTGGGATGTATAGGTGTTGGATATGTGGATGTTCATGTGCTGCACCTAGCGGTGAACGATGGATCGTTCACCTCCAGGGGCAGCACATAAGAATCGACATGTCCAACACCTATGCATCCCCCTTCCTACCCATGCACTCAGATGTTGCTATCACTCGGAATAACAATTTATAAAGTTCCGTCGTTCACCGCTAGGGGCAGAACATAAGCCTCGTTTGGTTGTTGTCATCCCTTTCTATCACCCACTTATTTGTGCATCCACTCCGATGTTGCCATCTCTCGGAATAAAAATAATAAAGTTCCATCGTTTACCGCTAGGGCCAGCTCATCGGCATCGACATATCCAACACCGCATCCTCCTTCCCAATCATCCACTCAGATGTTGCCTTCGCTCAGAATTAAAATATGTTTCCATCGGTCGGAATAAAAATTTATGCAGTTGCATCGTTCACCACTAGGGGCAGCACATAAGCATCGTTTCGTTGTTGTTTTCCCCTTCAATCACCCAGCCATTTGTGCATCCACTCCCATGTTGACATCTCTCCTAATAAAAATAATAAAGTTCCATCGTTCACCGCTAGAGGCAGCACATAAGCATCGACATATCCAACACCTATGCACCCCCTTCCCACTCATCCACTCCGATGTTGCCAACGCTCGGAATAAAAATATGTTGCCATCGGTCAGAATAAAAATGTATGAAGTTCCGTTGTTTACCGCTAGGGCTAACCACATCCATCGATTGGGTGTTGCCATCCCCTTTCCCACCTACTCTGTTGTTGCATCGCTCGGAATAAAGTTCTTCTACTCGCCGGACAATTATATTAATAAATATAATTGCCGGTGTTATGGTTGTCTCGGTTAGGATTTGTCGGTGTTCTGATTTTCGGTGTTATGATTGCCGGTGTTTTGAACTGTCGGTGTTATGATTTGTCGGTGTTTCGGCCTATCGGCGTTTTGAACTGTCGGTGTTTTGAACTGTCGGTAATTTGATTGTCGGTGTTTTGTACTAGAACCGATAGGTCTGTAGTTCCTGAGATCCTCAATGTTACCGTTTTTACGTAGCAGGAACATTGCAGCACTGTTCCAATCCTCAGGAAGTTTTCCTTTATTAAGGCATCGAGTGAAAACTTGGGCGAGTATTGTTTCAATTTCTCCGCTTGCTTCTTGTATAATGTCTACGGTAGTTCCATCTTTTCTTGGAGCTTTTCCAGGAGAAGATGGAATTATGTGCGTATACTGATGCAAAAAATGCCATCATATGTCTGTAACGTTTTTATTTAGAGCGTTTACCGTAAACGACATATTTCCTTAAATTATTTCACAAATTTCCAAATTTCTAGAAAATTTATATTGATGTCATCTTTTTTCAACATTTATGTGTTTTTGTGTGCTAGTCTCCCTTAAAAAAAATTACCCATTCTTGCATTCTTTCAAAAAGTGCCTCCAACGTAGCGGGATACCTTAATGATGCAAAAACGCTGTTCTCGCTCACCTGATTCTGATGAGGTCAGAGGCCGTTGTTTTCTATACGGCTCGTTATCCTTAGTAGTCCTAATGTCGTAGTCCTAATCTGCAATCAGTTTGCCAATGTTTCACCAGAGCCACGATTCCACTGCGGTGCTACTGAGCAGATTTCGAGGACAGCAACTCTCTGATGCCAGATTCCGTATCCACAACTAAAGCTAAGTGCCGTCTTTGTAGGATAAAGGCCATGGAGCAAAGCAGATGGTAATGATATGGAGCAAGGTCTGGACTGTATGAGGATGGAATAGGATCTCAGTTCCTTCCAATTCCTGCAGTACTTGGCGGACCACTCTGGAGGCGTGACTTGGAGAGTTATCCATTTGCAGTAACGCCTGCTTCCTATTGATGAGCGCTGGGTAGCGTTGGCGAAGAGCATCATGGATCAGTTGCAAATCTTTGGCATAGAGGCTTTCGTCCACAGCCTGACCATCTGACCCGAGTTTCTAGTGCAAAGGACCCTCACAGTTCCACCAAATGCACAGCATGGCTTTTCTCTCGAACTGTCCTTTTGGTATCACAGGCTGGGCCTTTTCTCAATCACTGGTACCCACAGGTAGGAAAACATTGAAGTATCCACTTTTTACCACCTGTGAAGATATGACGACAAATCCTATCGTCCTGTGGATTTGACAGCAATCTGCGACATGTTTTTCCGCCTACTGGAGTGTCAAATGATGGGAAACCACTCAAAGTAAGGGTAAAAAACGCAGGTGAAGAACGGTAATGGACTGGGAAGATTCTACCTCAGCTATCATGTGTCGTGTACAGCTACGGAACTCGCTGTCACAGCTTCGACCACAATGCCTTTAGTGGCGGTGGTCTTTGGAAGATCTGACCTCGGTTTGTCTTCCGGATTGCTGTACTCAGCATTGAAACTTTCATGCCGAGTTAAACACTGCAGCACCAAGTGTTTAAACCATTTTTCATGCAGTGCTGCTGTCCAATGTTTTCTGTTCCTCAACTGCACAGATTTCTCTTGCTACTGCCGCGTTTAACCCTTTGTTTCCAATAATGGCGTTAGAGCCCCAGAACAGCGCAATTTTCGATCTTCATCATTTGCTCAGGCGATAACGCAATTGTGACTGTGTGCCAAATGCACGTCACCAGCCTCGTGCATTGCACATCTTCGTGGCACCCAATCGACGCTGGCGCGCGTTTTTCGCAGGAATGAAGTCCCAAAATTACTATTAGCTCAAACTAGGACGAACTTATAGCTCACCCTGGTATTTCGGAACAAACAGATTTGCTATTTCAGAAATAGCATATAAAATAACTAGTCAAAGTCTGTGACATTAAAATTGCTACGTGTGGCAACCCAATAGAAACTTGGAACAAATGAAGTGCTGCAAACAGATTGCTATATGAAGCTACCTAAAACCTCATTATTATATATACTATATTGTCACAGGACACCTTTTCAAAAACAAATGAACGGATCCGCTGCGTTGTTAAGATGCGCGATACACCTGCAAACGATATAAGAACAAGCGTGCAGCTGACAGCGATCATACCGCAATGTGAGGTTGGGGGAAAATGTCGAGGCGGGAGAGAACTAACTGTGAAAAAGGAAAGATGTTTGGGTGTTATATTAGTGGATTGTCCGTAAGAGAAACCGACACGCGTTTAAATATACCCAAGTCAACTGTTTTGGATGTACTGAATAGGGGGAAGACACATGGCGTGCCCGAAGCAGCAAAACGTACTGGCAGACCAAAGAAAATCAGTGATAGAAGGCGTCAAAGCCTCAGGAGAGTCGTTTCAGCTAATCGACGGAGTACTGCACAAGACCTCAGTGTACAAATGAGTAAAAATGCTGGAACCTTGGTACGTATACGTACCATTCGCAGAGAACTTCATTCCATGGGTTACCGTGGTCCTGCGGCTGCTCGTAAGCCTTTCATCTCCACTCTGAATGCTACTCTTCTTTTAGCATGGTGTAAAGAGCATTTATAGTGGGCCCCAGATCAATGGAAACGGGTCCTATGCACTGATGAACCCAGATACACAATCCATCAGTATTCGGCGCTACTGATGGATCGTACGTGGCTATGGCGGCAGCCAGGGGAACGCTATTTACTGTAATGTACTGTTCCTACTGTCAAGTTTGACACTGGAAGTGTACTCGTGTGGGGGTATTTTTCGTGGTATGGTCCCGGCCCATTGGTTATCGTCGATAAACCTCGTAACCAGCACGTCTACCTCAATATTTTCTACAATTATGCCTTACCAACTCTGCGGCAATACTATGGAACCGAGCCTTGTTGGTACCAGCAGGAAAATGCACCGAGCCAGAAAGCAAGGACTGTTATGGCGTGGTTTGACGATAATTCCGTATCGTGTGTGGACTGGCCAGCACAGAGCTCTGATCTTAATCCCATAGAGCACATATGGAATGAATTAGAGCGCCACATAAGAAGTTTGAAACCAAGGGCTACTAATAAGCAACAGTTTGCCGCAGCATTATGTACTGAATGGAAGCGCTACCTATCGCTGTGTTTCAAAACCTTGTCGAAAGCATGTCTCGAAGGGTCAGTGCATGTATTAAGACCAAAAGTGGACCAACGCCGTACTAATGTAGGACAATAAATGCTATATTGTGTTTCTCTTCTAGGTGTCCGGTGAATTTTGTCAATATAGTGTATATATTCAGCTCCGTGTCGAACAGCCGTCGGAAATTTACCTGTGACAGTGCACACTACTATACCATCAGTGCACACTACTATACCATCCCTGCACACTAATATACCATCAGTGCACACTACTATACCATCAGTGTACACTACTATACCATCATACCATCAGCTGGTCTTGCAGGACGGCTGTTTCCTGCGCTTACTACGGGTGAGCCTGGAGATGGTGTCCAAACATGTGCTCTGCAGGCCAGCAATGCGAGGACCTCCCTGGCCACGGAAGCATGCATGTGCTGCCTAGATAAAAGAAGCAGGTGGCCTGGCGAACACCACAGACAAGCATGAATAGTAGATTGAGTCGCCTGGGAGAGTTCAATGACTTTCAGTGCGGCCGTTTCATAAGATACGATGTTACCAACAAGTCAGTTCGAAAAAGATTTCTTCCCCCTGCCTCGTTCAACTGTAACTGATGTTATTGTAAAGGGGAAACACCTAGGACCAACAACAATGCAATCGCAATCTGGTCCGCCCGGTAAAGTCACAGAGTGCGATCACCGAGTGCTTAAGATGGCGGTACGACAAAATCGGCTGTCCTCGGTTGCAGCGCTCACCATCAAGTTCCATATTGCCTTTGGATGCAACGCCAGCACCATAGTGGTTCGTCAAGAACTGCAGCGAATAAGTATCCATGGTCAAGCATCCGCACACAACAAAATCAACGCCATTTTTTGGTTGCAGTGGTGTAAAGCTCAGCGCTAGTGGACTCTGGAACAGTGGAAACGTTTCTTCTAGAAAAATCAACGGCATCTGTCTGTTGTAATGGTGTAAAGCTCAGCGCTAGTGGACTCTGGAACAGTGGAAACGTGTTCTCTGCAAAAATCAACGGCATTTGCCGGTTGCAGTGGTGCAAAGCTCAGCGCTAGTGAACTATGGAACAGTGGAAACGTGTTCTCTGAAAAAATCAACGCCATTTGTCGGTTGCAGTGGTATAAAGTTCAGCGCTAGTGGACTCTGGAACAGTGGAAACGTGTTCTCTGGAAAAATCAACGCCATTTGTCAGTTGCAGTGGTGTAAAGCTCAGCGCTAGTGGATTCTGGAACAGTGCAAAACGTGTTCTCTGGAAAAATCAACGCCATTTGTCAGTTGCATTGGTTTAAAGCTCAGCGCTAGTGGACTGTGGAGCAGTGGAAACGTGTTCTCTGGAATGATGAGTCAAGCGTTGCCATCTGGCAGTCTGACGGTTGATTCAAGGGGTGGAGAACGCCAGGTGAACGTTGCCTGCACGACTATGTTGTGCCAACTGTGAAGTTTGGGGGAGGAGACTTCATGCTCGGGGCTGTTTTCATGATTTAGGCTGCGCCTCCTAGTACCAGTGCTCACGAATCTTAACGCTGCTGCTTGTGATTACCTTCTTGGGTTTTGCGCTCCCAATATCATGGCAACAGTTCAGTGAAGGCCCTTTCCTTTACCAGAGCACAATGCCCCGTCCACATAGCGAAGAGCTTTCTCATTTTGGCATCACTGACAGTGAGTCAAGATATAATGTAAGCATTGAACACATAGAGCAGAGAGACCGTTGAGAGAGGCTGAGTTACATACGCAGAGAGTTGAGAGAGATATCTGAAGTGGTTGTCACTATCTGGTCAAAGGTATCCTGACACTTGTCTATCCACTAACGAGGTCCATGAGGGTCCTTCACGGAGTTTGTGGATAGGCAAGTGTCAGGATAATCACATAGTGTTTCTCTCGGCAAACTTGTCAAATATATATCTCAGCTGTCTGCGCATACAACTCTGCCTCTGCCAACGGCCGCCTTGCTCTGTTCAGTGTTTACATTATATGCTTCCTCGACTCACTGTGATGCCAAAATACAAAAAGGTCTTCCTGAAAGTAATGCGTTGTTTAGTTTGCATAAGGGAATAGTTAAATAGGGAAAGTTAAATAGAAGTATCCGTCACACGGTCTTGTTTCACGTCTGACTCGCTACCACAAAGAGAGAAACTTTTTAGAAGTGCAGATATGACGTTAAGAGCAGTAAATGTAATCCAAAGATAAACATAACTTACATAAGGTACCCTGCTGGCCATTAAAAGTGCAACACCGGAAAGATCGCATCGCAGTGGCTCGAAAGTAAGCAGACGGGCAAAACGTGGGCGCTCATGTAAAAGATTAACCGGGCAGCAACATAGAAATCACGTACAACAGTAACGCTCCCTGGACGTCGTATATGACGGGTGAACAAAGAGCCTGTTTTAAGCTCTCGAAGTGTGTTTGCTCGCCGTTTCTGGCCACGGACAGCTGCAGCAAGCCACGTCGAAGACAACGGTAGCCTTACTAGCAGGTTTACGGGAGAATTGTGGCATATCGGTATTGCGGATTAGCACGCCGGGACATCGGTGCTCGTATGGGTCGGCATGCTGCCACGGTGGGAAGAATACGGCGTCAGTGGGTAGCGGAGGAGCGAACACACGGACGTGATCACAACGGCCTCGTCACTCTATCGAATGAGAGGACCGACATCTGGTGCGCATGGCTGTGACGGCTGCAGGCACGGCACCTATTGCTGCGGATACCTTTCACTGCACGAAACCGCCATTTGCGACTACAATGGTGCCAAGAACGTTGCGCATGGAGGAGCGAATGGCGAGGAATCTTGTTTTTCGACGAATCTCGGTTCAGTTTGAAGAGCCATGATGGACGAATTTGTGTCTGACGGTATCGCGGGGACCAGTTGAGTGAGTCCTGCATTATGCTGCGCCATACCATCCCGGCACCTTGCGTTATGGTATGGGGTGCCATTGGATTCCACTCCCGCTCTCTCCTCTTTCGCACTACCGGTACGTTGAACTGTCTTCGTTATATCATTGAGGTGCTGGGCCTAATGTTGGATCATATCTTCAGGGACTGTTTGGTGCCCTTACCAACACCAAAATGCGCGACCGCACGTACCACGTACAACGTCCAAGATTTCCTAGATCGCCACCATGTGCCATGTCTTCCTAGGCCCGCGCGGTCCCCGGATATGTCTCAAATTGAACACGTGCAATCCATGATCATCGGACGACGGGTACGCCAGCTACCACCCCCTGCTACATGGAGGAACTGTAGCATCGTATCGAAGCTGCGTGGTCGGACATTTTCCAAACACACATACAACGTCTCTTCCTATCCATGCCGACCCGTGAAGCAGCTTGAATTGCTGTCCATGGTGGCTACACCAGATATCGAATGTTACGTGTTCTGCTCGTCTCATCGTGCTGTATTTGCAATCGATTCACAATGGTGAATCGATTGCAAATACACTATTGAAAGTAAAAAATATATCATTTTCTCCATTGTATCATCTGCTTTCTGTACAATAAATATGGCGTTGATATCTCTTGCCTTTAGTGGTGTTAAACTTTTAATGACCAGCAGTGTATATCAACAAAAATAACAACACAACGTTAAAATAAATGTTAAAAAAAAAAAAAAAAAAAACAGATTCGTTTCACGTTCTGAAACGAAGACGAAACCTGAAATTTTGTTTCTGAAGTGTTGGCTACTTGGAGAACAGCGAGTTATTACATTTTTATTTGAAATATAATGATGAACCTGCCTCGTATGTGTGGAGAACATATGTCGATTGATTTCTGTCATAAATTTTCTAGGTCTGACCAGTTTGAAAAACGAAACCAATCTTGTTGAATTTGAACCAATGGAAATGATAATACATGAGCAATATGAACCAAATACATTGGACTACGATATGGCTCTGGTTAAGCTGGACAGAATAATAGAATTTAATGCATATGTTCGGCCCATATGTCTTCCACCTAAAGGTAAGATATAATACTGTTTAATACAAAATTGTCTGTAATTTTCAGTGAAGGAAGAAGGTTTAGTTTCCAGTTTTCCAAAGCTGGAATTTACACCTGAGATTAACACCCTCATTTCATGTTGCCTTTCACGTTACTCGTGACTGGAAATTACGATAAACTGCAAATATGTTCAGCACTAAATAAATAGTAATTTGTTAACTAACTGCTCATCTGTAGCTTTTCTTTTAACATCCTTCTAATTTGAAAAAAAATAACTAAAAAACTTCGCAATAAAAACGAAAATGAATGTTAACACCAAAGACTGAAGAACTTATCATTCACTGTCTGTTCATAAACGAACTCGACACCACTCTAAAGGCAACAAATGTGAGATTACATGAACATGTCAAGGAATACGCTATCCGATGGAGAGGGTGCAGTGAGTACAGAGATAAGCGACAACTAAAATGATAAATGCGTGAGACTACAACTACTGAAACTAACGCTGTAGTATTTGTTCATAGAAATTCCATTCGTGAATTATTAATATGCACAATGTAAAACGTTGGCAGAACCATATGTGCAAGCGCTGGGCGGTTTGGTTGATGCATATCAAGAAGAGCATTGGGACAACTGTTACACCGCATTGAAAGCCACTCTGCCACGCCAACCTGCACTGACGGGCTTTGAAAGGAGCATGACTGTTGAATGCCATCTTTGTAAGCAATCAGTACGTAGTACGCAGCATACCACTCTTCTGGGATTTCCCAAATCCTCACCGCAATCGCTTATACTCTTCATCGATGGAAAGCAGATGAGTCCATTGTTGCTGTTGTTCTTCATCAACGGAAAGCAGATGAATCCACTGTTGCTGATATTCTTTATCAATGAAAAGCGATGAATCCACTGTTGCTGATGCTCTTCATCAATGGAAAGCAGATGAATGCACTGTTGCTGTTGTTCTTCATCAATGGAAAGCAGATGAATCCACTGTCGTTGATGTTCTTCATCGATGGAAAGCAGATGAATCCATTGTCGCTGATACTCTTCATCGATGGAAAGCAGATGCATCCGCTGTTGCTGATGCTCTTCATCGATGGAAAGCAGATGAATCCACTTGATGTTCTTCATCGATGGAAAGCAGATGAATCCATTGTCGCTGATACTCTTCATCGATGGAAAGCAGATGCATCCGCTGTTGCTGATGCTCTTCATCGATGGAAAGCAGATGAATCCACTTGATGTTCTTCATCGATGGAAAGCAGATGAATCCATTGTCGCTGATGCTCTTCATCGATGGAAAGCAGATGAATCCATTGTCTTTGATGCTCTTCATCGATGGAAAGCAGATGCATCCACTGTTGCTGATGCTCTTCATCGGTGGAAAGCAGATGAATCCACTGTCGTTGATGTTCTTCATTGATGGAAAGCAGATGAATTCATTGTCGCTGATGCACTTCATCGATGGAAAGCAGATGCATCCACTGTTGCTGATGCTTTTTACCGATGGAAAGCAGATGCATCCATTGTCACTGATGTTCTTCATCGATAGAAAGCAGATGCATCCACTGTTGCTGATGTTCTTCATCGACGGAAAGCAGATGAATCCACTGTCGCTGATGTTCTTCATCGATGTAAAGCAGATGAATCCACTGTCATTGATGTTCTTCGTCTGAGATAGGTCATACTTCGAATCCCGGTGAGGCGTGGATGGCGTTCTTGTATTTCGGCATTGGATCTCTCCCTTCCTTGCAACCAGTTGCCCTAAATTAGGGACGAGCGTATGCTTATAGCCCATCGAGTAGCTCACGGTGGTCGTTAAACCCATAATTACCCTGTCTCACTCTGCAACTTTTACAATGGTCGTCCACGAACAGTCGATTATTTCGCGATTGAATTTTCATATGTGCTAGTTATAATGTTGATGCATGCATCTTCAATACCACAGGATTTTAAAAACATTGAAACTGCTGATGGTTTCACGAAATCAAGAGCCTTTTCATAAACAATAGGAGCCATGTAGTGTTGAAGTTGGCATTCATTTGTTCTTTCAATTAGTTTTCTCAGTCATGTGTGGTGCTGTATCAACTCCTGAATCCAGCTTGTTCTCTTGGTTGAGCATGTTGAGTGTTGCTTCAACACTATTAAACATTTTGTGATAGGTTGCCAAAAAATAGGACCAACACTAGCTGCACCACTTTCTGAAAAAGGATACAGCATTGTGTGGTACAAACAAAACCAACAACATGGTGCAACCTTGCACCATAACGTGGTGCAACTGTGCACCATAATGTGGTGCAAAGTTGTACCGAATATTGCGCCTCCAACCGCTAGTTGGTGCACTTTTTTTATTTTGTTTTGGGGATTTAACGACCGCGGTGAGCAACTCCATGGGCTATAAAGCAGTCGCTCGCCCCTAATTTAGGGCCACTGATTCCAGGCAAGGGAGAAAACGAGGGCTGTTAGACAAAACACAAATCAATGCTTCATCGCGATTCAAACCCGGACCCATCTTGAGGCGAGTGGTCAGAAGTCAGCGCTTAGAGCAAGCACTGCGCTACTTGGGAGGTTTGGGTATATTGTGTTACCCTAAGAAACCGGGTACTTGAAGTGACTTACCGATAATTGCATGATGTCTATCTATCAGAGTGTAGAGTCCTTAAGGCAAAACCTATTATGACTATCAAGAGTAAATTTTATATTTAGGTGTTCGAGAAATAAAACTATAAAGTAGTATATTTCACTTTTTCTTGTTTTCAGTTTTAAAATATCTCAAGTTCCAAAACTTTCTGTTTTTTTGTTTTTTTTTAAATTGTGATGAAATATAATTTTATGATTTGTAACAAGTCGTCCGACAGAAAAAAATAAAAATATCGTAAACCTATTCAGAAAAACAATAAGCTCCTACAGAAAACAAAATAACTGATTAATCCACATTCATAGCGAAACACATTTCATCATCGCGCGACTCCAGTCCTCTTTGTTTCTGGTTAAACATGTTGTGGTTGTAAGTGTTTTGCAAGCTCAGTCCATAGTGCTCCTTACTCGCGTGGAAACCATTGCGGGTTGGAGTCATACCACGAGCAAGGGATTCGTTCACCTCGTAAGTTAGAAGAAAGTAGGAGAACCGGAAAACTGAACCAGATATTTCCGTAAAGAAACGGATTGGTAACAACAGAAAATCTATTAAAACACAAAATTCCCCATTATTAGGAACGAAAATTTCGTTAAAAGTCGGGGTCCTTTGGGCAACTTTGCTGCAATTTATTTTCAGGAATTTTCGCGCATTCGCACCATCTTTTTTGCACGTTTTTTGTAAAAAAGCAGCGTGCTTAAGTTACCGGTTTGTCCGTCCGTCTGTGGACACCATATCTCCGAACTATTAGCCCGATTTGAAAAATTCTCTTTTGCATTGAGGAGTTTGAAACGTGCGATGGATGACCCTTCATTTCGCTTTTTTTTTACCATGCACAATTTTGACGCTACAGGGCGTAAACGTAGATGATGTCGAATTCAAAATACATTTTATTCCATATATTTGCTTCTAAACATCCGATTGAATAATTTTTTTCTACTTTTCGATTCCATTTATGTCGAAAACTATTTTAGGAATGGTCACTTTTTCAGGTTACGCATAGATTTTCCGCTATGGGGCGTAAAAGTAAATTGCGTTTCCCCAGAGATCTCTGCTTCTAAAACTCCAATTTTAAAAATATTTTCTGCATCGGATACAGCTCCTGATGGGAAATCTTTTGCATCTGATTTCTAATTTTTGGGGGAAAATGGTTTGGCCACCAGGGGTCGTAAATGCTAATCTCTGCTTCTGATGTATTTGCAGCAAAATCTGAGCTTCTAAAATCTCGATTGAAAATATTCGTTCGTGGACCAATGTCACTCACGTCGGTAAACGTTTCGGAATATTTTTTCTTAAAATATTGAATTGTTTCTCCGCCAGGAGGCGTAGATATGTATTATATTTTTGTCAATATCTCTGCTTCTGATGATCCGATTTGAATTTTTTTTTCTTTTTTTGGATAGAGTTTCCGATGCGAAATGTTTTTCATATAATCTCAAGATTTTCAAATTACTCATAGACTTTCCGCTAGGGGACGATTTGGTGAATTGCGTTTTCCCTTATATCTTTGTTTCCGAAACTCCGTTTTAAAAAAATTCTTCCAGTATCGCATACAGCTCCTTATGGAAAATGTTTTGCATATAATTTCTAATATTTTGTAAATAATGATTTGGTCACCATGGGGTGTAAGCGTTAATTTCTGCTTCTGATGTATTTGCAGAAAAGTCTGAGCTCCTATAAACCCGATTGAAGAAATTCTTTCGTGGACCGATACCGCGCACATGGAGAAAGCTACCTTTTGAGAATACTTTCTTCTTAAAATAATGCATGTTTTTCCCGTAGGGGCGTACATGCATATCTTAGATTTGTCGATATCTCTGCTTCTAGGAGTCCGATCTGAAAAAATCTTTCTTTGTTGGACAGCGTTTCAGCTGCGAAATGTTTCTCATATAATTTCAAATTTTTCTTAACGCAGATGTGTGCCATCAAAGGGCGTAAGTTCACACGATTCCGTTTGCAGCAACATCTGCGGGATTAAAAACCTGATTGAAAATTTTATTTGAACCACAAATTTTGGCAATCTACTGAGCTTCGATAGACATGAGGTGAGAGGCATTTTTAGTTTAATAATTCGTTTAGTGCTGTATTTTTTATATTTTATTAAGAGTTGAAGTTACGGTGTGATATAATAAAAGCAAATGACTTTCACTGGTTACCAACAACAGAAAGGTTGAGGTCTAAGAGATCTGCTTTACCCAGACGCAGTGTAATCAGATCCGTGGGGTATAAACGAAATATAGTTTAGACAGCAATATTTATGGAATATACAAGGAAATGTATGAACTGCACTGCTGGCAACCCAAAATGCAGCACCAAGAAGGACACGAGATAGCAAAGCCAGATTTACTGGACACATAACAACAGATACAAAAATGAAACTATTGGGCTTACAGGCCCGTGCGACTTACGGAACACGCAGACATCAAAAGTTCGTGTGGCGCCCATGGCTGGTAATAACGACCACTACACGCTGCGGCATCGAACGAAAGAAGCTTTGGATGTGGGCTTGGGGTATGTCGGTCCAAGCTGCTTCCACACGTTGTCACAGTTCATCAGGCGAAGCGGCGGGTGGTGCTTGCCGGGCCACTCGGTTGTCGATCAGTGACCAGACGTGTTCGATGGGCGACATATCGGGAGAACAGGCGGGTCACGGCAGTAGTGACACCTGGTGGGCCGTGAAGAGTTGTTGCACGATGCGTGCCACGTGTGGGCGCGCATTGTCCTGTTGAAACGTGGCCGCTGGCAGCTCCTGCAGGTAAGGGAGGACTACAGGCTCCAAAATGTCGGAGATGTAGCGGTGGCTGTTGAGTGTACCGGCGATGCGTATCAGAGCGGTGCGGGTGTCATATCCAATTGCGCCCCAAACCATAACGCCAGGCGACGGACCTGTATGGCGATGCATAATGCAGGCGTCATACAGTCTCTTGCCGCGGTGCCGCCACACACGGATCCGACCATCGTGGTGTTGCAGACGAAAGCGGGATTCGTCGGAGAAGACAATGTCGTGCCATTCCGTTGTCCAGGTGCGGCGTTCAACGGCTCCCTGCCACCGCACTCGCCGGTGGTATAACGTCAATGGTAATCAGAGCAATGGGCGCCGTGCGACAAGTCCCCACTCCTACAGACGACGTCGAACGGTACGTGCTGACACAGGTTGTTGCGCAACACACCATAATTCCTGCGCTAACGTTCGTGATGTGGCGGTGCGACCCGTAAATGCCCGCCGCACAACATGCCGGTTCTCTCATTCGGTGGTGTGCTGCTGCAATCGCTCACGTCGGTCCGTCCGTCCCTCCTGCACCCACCGAATCCATACTCACCTCACTGTGGCTGGATGTCGTCCCACACGGGCGCTGATGTTTCGGTACGATGAACCGCTGTCGCGATAAGCCACTATTCGTCCTCTGTCGAACTCCGAAACGCGCTGGAATGACTGCCGTATTCTGCGACGAAGCATCCACGCACAGGTCCGGCAGCACAACACAGTTCCACTACTTAAACCCCGCCTTCTGTGCACCCTTCTTATAGTGAATCTCGGTGGCGTGCCGGGCGCACATGATTTGCATATGCCTTGCAATGCTAATCGTTTGCATGTCCTCTCGCGGGCGACGCATGCTGCGAATTTCAGGCCAATCGGATGCTTCCTTCTTGGTGTTGCATTTTGGGTGGCCAGCAGTGTATTATTTGGTGTTGAAACCATATTTTCACAGTTTCATTTTGCTTTGTTTCTTTTTTTTTTTTTTTTATTGGAGGTTTAACGACCACCGTGAGCAACTCAATGGCTTTAAGCAATCGCCCGTCCCTAATTTAGGGTCACTAGTTCTTGGAAAGGGAGATAGCCAGTGCTGTAAGACAAACACAACATCCATGCCTCACCGGGATTCGATCCCAGACCCCTTTCGGAGAAATGATCAGAAGCCATCGCTTAGACCACTGCGCCACCTTGTTTCAACTACAATAATATGATTTCCATTTAACATGGCATTTGCTCAAAACTTGGTAGTAATAAGAACAGTTTTTTTACTACTGTTTTTTAAATTTAATATTGAATATAATTTTACACACACAAAAATGGAAAAGATCTTCTCGTAACAAATGTGCGAAGATCGCGGAGATTATGCCATCAGCTGGTTACACCTCAGTTTCGATGATAAATGTTTCGAAACAGTTATGAAGTTCTTCTGTGACACAAGTTTTATGAAGAAACTTCGAATTTTGTCATGAACTGAAAAAAATACATCGTCTCCTTCCATTCCATGTTAGTACAAATCCAGTTCATTTAATTCCGAAGATATGTCTGCCATGTACGTGAACTTCTGAAGAAACCACTATTCGCACATAGATTCCACGTAATCACTTTTCTTATCTAGAAATATCACGATTTCATCCCGGAATTTTACAAGTATTTTCAGAACTCAGTGTGTAGAAGAAATAATTATGGATACTTCTCAGAACTCAGTGTGTAGAAGAAATGATTTATGGATACTTCTAATCTCCTTTCTTAGCTTTTCAAATAAGCGCGGTTGCAACAGCCTCAACTTGATGCAATTCACGATTTTCACGGCAGTGTTCAAAATATTTTTCAAGACATCCGATAGATTTTGATACTAAGACTTTCCAGTGAAGGTTTCTGCGAGTCCATGACGCATTCTGACAAACTTCACAAATTCGCGTCACAGCTCTGTTTTTTTTTACCGCATATAGCCCGGGCTTTGTCGGTACACGCAGTATATCCCATCGCATTTTCATCGAGCCTTTTGGTTTTACTTCTAAGCAGTAGCTGAAACGAAACTTGTACGTCCGGTTAGTTGCAAGACGTAAAAGATTTACTCGCACCAACTCTTTGGGTTAGCTTTATTGTCTACTAGGACATTTCCTCAATTCGACGTGCAACCGTCTAATAGGAAAACAGAATCGCTTCGACTTCTTGCGAGCTCTTACACGAAACATAACTCCAACAGCGTCTTTTATCGCTGGAAAAACTAAAGTTTCTTCGATTGTATACGGCTGACCATCTTGTGGGTTTCGGAAACTAATCAGATACACAGCATTTTCATTGATCTTGGTGCTATGCGAAAGATTCCTTTTCGACGATTTCAACTGTTCCAGTTGCATTTTGAAACAAGTTAGTAAAATCATGCAATGCATTTATTATGACACGCTTTCCAACGTACCAGAAATCATTACTCAAGTTATGAGGATAATGGCTGGAGAATAAATCTCGCTCCCGTGACCTGACCTTTGACCCCATTTCGATGATATTCAACAGAACCGGTAAAGTATACTTCCGGAACAACATGATAAAGTTTTGTTTCAATCGAAGTATTTTTACGTAAGTTATAACGCATAATTGCGATGGAATGGATCCCGATCCTATGTCCTGACCTTTGACCCCATTTCACCCATTTTCAAAAAGGTTCGTCCCCAGGTGGTCTCCTACCACATACTAAAATTTCATTGAAATCGAACCATTTTGCGCGAGTTATCGTGCGGACGGACGGACAGACAGACAGACGGACAAAGCGGGAGCATATACGTTTCTTCAAATTATGGTTGGAAAGTGTAAAAAATAGACCAGCCTGTTTTTCAAATTCAGGTGCTTCGTTCTAGCATACCAAAACAATTTATTCGGTCACACCTCTCGTTCCAGATGCTCCTTCGTCTCCATTCCAGCTAAATGCGATTTTTAAGTAGTCGGAATCATACTTTCTCAGTATGTTTCTTCATTTACGCTTTCCAACCGTAGGTTGAAGAAGCGTATATGCTCCAGCTTTGTCCGTCTGTCCGCATGATAACTCGCGTAAAAATTGTTCGATTTCGATGAAATTTTAGTATGTGTTAGGGGACCAGCTGGGGACGAACTCTAATGAAAATGGGCGAAATGAGGTCAAAGGTTAGGAGATAGGAGCGGGATCCATTTCATTACCCTTATGCATCGTAACTTATGTAAAAATGCTTCGATTGCGACATAACTTTATCATGTTGTTCCGGAGGTATAGTGAACCAGTTCTGTTGAATATCAATGAAATGGGGTAAAATGACAGGACACAGAAGCGAGATTTATTCCACAGCCATTATCCTCATAACTTGAGTAATGATTCCTGGTATGTTAGGAATCGTATCATAATCAATACATTGCATGATTTTACTAACTTGTTTTGATTGCTTGGAACTCGTTGTAGAGGTCCCTTCATCATCTTCGATTTTTTTTTTTTTGATTTACCGTTTTGTCCACAGCGGTGATTTTTGTTTTATTCTTTAATTCCAACATTCTGCGTCGTCGGTTTCTTTGTCAACCATTTATTCATGCATCGTACGTGTCCATAAAGAAGATAAACTTTGGTTTTGATCGCTTCAAAGTTACAGCACACACTGTTTTATCTGGAGTAATCTCTACAGAAAGTCCTGCTTGAGTATAATGATGAAAAGTTCTGCAAATTTTAGCAATGAAAACTTCTAGAAGTATCCAGTAGTTTCTGGAGTTAAACGCGCACTATGATCGTTAGATGGCAGCACTGATCTCTCGCTGGTTGTCTATCGTTGTTGTTATTGAATCGCAGCATTAGTGGTCTGCGGCAGATTGCCTATCTTGCTTCAGAAAGCGACGTGAATATTAAACCTGTTTCCCATATCAGTAAATTATGCACCTTGTTTTGTCCCCCCGTACCCCCTTCTTTCAATTATTTTTTTAATTTTGTTTGCGCATTTTGCACTTTGTCATATTTTTTTTTTCATGATTTTCTGTTTTCAAATAATTACGAAATTTTCAATTTCCGAAATCTTTTCGCGGCCCACCAATAAACGAATCGCGATCCAAAGTTTGGGGAATGCTGTTCTAGAAGAGTGATTGCTAAGTGTCGGCACATCTAGACGGAGAAGATCCTTTGAAGAAGATTTATGTGTACTTTCTTGGAACCAGAGCTATGAAAACCCTGGTACGCAAGATAAATTTTGCAAGTCTTTTAAATGGCGACTGTTATTTCAGATTAGCTCTTCTTTTTTACGCTTTCCAACCGTAGGTTGAAGAAGCTAACATGTTCTAGCTTTGCCCGTTAGCACGATAACTCACGTAAAAATGGTTCGATTTCAACGAAACTTTAGTATGTGGTAGAGGACCACCTGGGGATGAACCCTATTGAAAATGGACGAAATGGGGTCAAAGGTCAGGACATAGGAGCGGGATCCATTCCATTGCCCTTATGCCTCATGACTTGCGTAAAAATGGTTCGATTTCGATGAAATTTAGTATGTTGTAGGAAACCACATGGGAATGAAAACTTTTGAAAATTAACGAAATGGGGTCAAAGGTCATGACATAAGAGAGGGATCCATTCCATTGCCCTTATGCGACATAACTTGCGTAAAAATGGTTCGATTTCGATGAAAGTTTAGTATGTGGTAGGGGATCACATGGATAGGGACGCTATGGAAAATGGAAGAAATGGGATCAAATGTTAGGTCATAGGAGTGGGATCCATTCCATTGCCTTTATGCATCATAACTTGCATAAAAATGGTTCGATTTCGATGAAATTTTAGTATGCGGTAGGGGATCACATGGAAAAAGACGCTATGGAAAATGGAAGAAATGGGATCAAAGGTCAGGTCAAAGGAGTGAGATTCATTCCATTGCCTTTATGCATCATAACTTGCGTAAAAATGCTTCGATTGCGACAAAACTTTATCATGTTGTTCCGGAGGTAAACCGAATCCGTTTTGTGGAATGTAACTGAAATGGGGTTAAAGGTCAGGACACAGGACCGAGATTTATTCCACAGCCATTATCCTTATAACTTGAGTAATAACTTGAATAAAGATTTCTGGTATGTTGGAAAGCGTATCATAATCAATGCATTGCATGATTTTACTAACTTGTTTCAGTGGAACACGGATTATTTATCGTAAAGTGTGAATTTCTTGTTGTGTGGTGTACTTATTATTTCGGTATAGTTCTTCCCTATCTGATATGTAGTATACTTTCAGAGTTACCTCCTGGCACGACTCTCTACAAACCCAACGAAAAAGCTTTCGTTGCCGGCTGGGGTCATGACAAAAAAAGGGGAGAAAAGGAAAAGGCGATATTCAAAAATGTAGATCACCTAAAAGAATTAGTATTGCCTATCAAATCCGAAGAGGCATGTAGAAACAGTTTAATCGGCAGGCCAAAGATATACGTTTTCACAGAGAGAATGTTCTGCGCTGGATCTGGATTAGGTGAGTAACCTAAGGATTACCTGTGTATTTCTATATGATTTCTCGCGTAAGATGAGTATCTTGGTGTGACGCAATGAAATAACCAGTTGATTTCCTTTAATCCAATAAGAAAATATGTCATTTCGGGCAAACTGTATCTGGGTACAATGCTTACTCAACATCCAGTTTTCACCTTAACAGATTAAACCACTAGATTAAAGAATTGATGTATTCCGCATGCAAATTTTCCAGGTTCTCTCTGTGATCGTTTCTTTTGTGGTGCTTGAACAAATGCAACTATAAGTGAAAAAATTTCAGGTTCTTCCTTTGAGCGTTTCCCTTGTATTTGAACAAATGCAACTATAAGTGAAAATTTGTCAGGTTCTCCTTTTGAGAGTTTCCCTTATGGTATTTGAACAAACGCAGCTATAAGTAAAAATCTTCCTTTGAGCGTTTCTTTTGTGGTATTTAGACAAATTTAACGATAAATGGTCGTCGTTATTTGATAACATCACCACCACACTGTTCCAATTACATATGAATAATATAAGTACGTTTGTGCAATTTAATCTCCGTTATACCTCTTAAATAAATTACAGTTGCCTGAATTTTTGGAAAAAAGTTTCTAATATTTCGAACATTACACTTACTTTAATTTTTTTTATATTGACGTTAAAAATTGTGTTCGTTTTAAAGAATTTTCAACAAAAAAAATTGAAATGAAAAAAATTTATTTGGTATTATTATTCGAATTTCTCATAATTCAAAATGAAGATATACAATTTAATTCCCATGGATATTCTACAATTCAAATTCTGAAGTGAAACTCAAAAATAGTGAATAATGCAATTTGCCATGCATCCTGCCGCATTGAGATTGTATCATTATCAAAAAGTGATACGATTTTTATGCATAGTGCCTGATTTGGGATGAAGACGAGACATTACCATAGCTTTGTACATAGCCGTTCGGTAGGTTACAGAGTTTGAAATACACTGGTGTGCAAAAATTAAGGACGAAGAGGAGAAATTAGCATAACAGTGGAAGAAGCAGGCAGAACGGACCGAACGACCACTCAGGAGATACACTAGGGTTCGGTACGGTAGGGCATGTGCATATATGCAGCATGACGTGGGGGGGGTGTCGGAAGGGTATAAAACACACGGACGGTGTACGCTCAGCAATTCGCGGCCGCGGGTGGCCTAGTGGGCAACGTTCGTGACTGCCACGAAAAGGACCTCAGGTTTGATCCCAGGCAGGTACGAACGCTCGATCCACTAAATATCCGCCGTGCGTCGGATGGGCACGTTAAGCTGTCGGAGCCTGGGTACTGACCACCCGGTAATAAATAAGGGCGTCTTCCTCCCCTTTGTACTTCGCTTCCGTGTCACTTTCCTATCGGACACTCTAGCTCAAATCTCCGAGCTTTCTCTTTCTAAGGGTTGTTTAAGACCTGGGGTCAGACACTCCCTTCCTAAAATCTTCTATATATGATCATGATCATGCTCAGCAATTCGGTGAAAGCTATTGCACGGTGTACATCCGTTTGAACGACGTCTAGTTGTTGCCACCGTATGATATGGCCAACAGGCAATCCAGTAGACCACATCTGGATGACTTTACCCGAGGTCGCGTCATTGGGAAGTTGGAAGAAGGTCGAAGTGTGACTAGTGTGGCCGAGGAGTTCGGGATCGCTCACAGCATCGTTTCACGAGCTTGGAGAGCATTTCAAACGACAGGAACAGCTGTCCGAGAGTTTAGCAGTGGTCGTCCACGAGCAACCACGGCGGCGGACGCAACAATTTAGGAAATGCTTTTCAAATGCTCATGCTCTATTAGTTTTCTCTCAAGGTTCTTTTTTTTTTTTTATTTCTTCCTGTTCTTTTGAACAAGCATTGTATTTTTACTATTTTACTCCCATACTAAAATTAATACCACGTAACAAGGTTTCTTAACCTATGAAAACAGTATTATTTCTCATTGCTAAATGTAGTCACACTGAACAAAAATTTTCTTTACTGCGCGTCCAAGAATGTGTAGCCCACCATTTATTTTTGTTTTTCTCTTTTGTTTTCCATGTACAATTGTAACGATCAAATGTAAAGCCCGTTTTCATGTTAGCAACGCATTTCTCCTTAAGCATTTGAAATGTGTATATACTTAGTCACATCAGAATAATATAACCACCTACCTAATAATAGGAACAACCACTCTTGGCCCAGATGACAGCAGCGAGACCGTATGGCATAGACAAAATGAGACCCTGGTAGGTTGCCCGAGGTACACGTGCACATTCGCACTGCAGCACAGCACAGAGGACCCGGAGATGACGTGGTTGTGGGTCTGCACGTCGAACCTGTCAATCCAAATAGTCCCATAAGTGCTCTATGGGATTGAGGTCGGGCGATTTCGCCGGAAAAAGGAGAACGGAGACATAGATGTCTTGTTCTTGGAACCAGTCACGCACCCTCCTTAGAGACGTGCGCATTGTCCTGTTGGTAGACATCATCATCACCATGGTAAACGTCCAGCATGGAGGGATGCATGTGGTCAGCGAGGATGGGCTGGTAGCTATTGGCATTCAGGGACCCATGCAGTGGTACCAGCGGTCCTAGGTCATACCAGGAAAACATCCCCAGGCATGCACACTGCTACCGCAGGCCTATACTTGACCGAGAAGTGTGTCCAGATGTTGGTTCTCGTGTGTCTGACGTCATATCCGCCACCACCCGTCACTTCTGTGGAGTAGAAACCTCGATTCGTCTAGGAAGGCAGCCTTTTCCCACTCTTCCACTGTGCAATGACGGTAATCCCATGCGAACTGCAGCGATGCCAATGGATCTGGGTCAACATGGGCGCCTTGAGGCAGCGTCGACTCTAGGGATCAATGCGTAACAGGGTTCACTCTGCTGTTACCGGGGAAACGTACCTGAGTGCCCAAGCGTTCATTAACATGAACAGTGTCTGCAGTGTTGCATGTAGATTACCCTTTACCAGTCGACGGAGGCGTCGTTCTCCTCTGGGGTCGATGGCCTTTGGGGCTCCACAATTATGACGTCACGAGGTATTCGGTGTGTCAGCTGACCATCCTTGGTACACCCTTACTACAGCACCTCGCGAACAGCCCACGAAGTGTGCTGTTTCTGAGATGCTTCCACACTTGGCGCGGCAGCCGATGATCATTCCTTTTTGAGCGTTCGTCAAACCATTACCTCTGCCCATTGTACCCACGTAACGCACTATGGCTCATCTGTCCTGTCCGGCCGCGTATATCTCACGTGGTCGACCTTGTCACGTGCACTCTGTGACGCGCCTTGTCGGGCACACTGTAATTTCGGGGTGGTCATATTATTCTGATACGAGCGTGTATGTCTTACTGAACTCTACATACAGTCAGTTCTTCTAATACACTCACTTTAAGTGAAACAGAAGTCACTCAAATAAAGTCTGTCAATATCTCATAAGCACTACTCATGCAGAACTTGATTCATAACAGCACTAGTATTTTGAAGCTAATTTTAATAAGCAGAAAACTCGATTAATAAACTCCAACACTGAATATATAACAACACAACTTCTTCAAGTCCGTGTGGACTTCATGGCCTTCGGCGTTATGCAGCATATACCAGGACATAGGAGCGGGATGCATTCCATTGCCATTATGCGTCATAACTTGTGTAAATATGGTTCGATTTCGATGAAATTTTAGTATGTCATAGAGAACCACCTGGAGATGAACTCTGTAGAAAATGAGTGAAGTGGGGTCAAAGGCCAGGACATAAGAGCGGGATACATTCCATCCCATCTTGTTAAAGGAGCAATTCTAGTATATATGTAAATTTTATTTTGAAAACGGCTCTAAGGATTTTGATGAAAGTGGTTAACCTATCGTTTTCTGGTACTAGAAAGCGTTTTAGCTTGATCTCGACTTTGGAAAAATTCGGTTAGTGGGCTAAATAACCACCCCGAGTTACCAGGGTTTTAGTGTCATGGCGTCGTCCTATTAATGTTTCCCATTCTTAGAAATCTTATAACGTCACACTCTCGCGATCGACTCGCGTTTGAGATGTTGACGCGCGGTCACGGCATCTGCCTCATTACGTCACGCGTTGTTTGTGGATCCTATTAAAGTTTTATGACGTCACACTCTTGCGACCATCTGCCCCATTACGTGATGCGTTGTGTGCGTATTACGCATTACTTCTATTTTCTTCTAGAACAAAAAGTGAGTTGTGCCAGTTGCTTGGAGTTGATGCCTAGTACAGTATAAGCAGCGGAACGCTGATTTCGTATGTTTTTCCCTTCAAAATTTAAACTTAATACAGCATTATTTTTATACATTTTTGAATAGTCACTTGATGACGAGCGTATCAGCTGTGCTAAAATATGATTAGTTCATTTATATTAGTTACTATTAACAGAGTGTCACGTGGATGGTAAAACAATATAAAAAATATGGCTGGTCGACCCCCAACGAAACGTGCACGTTTCAACTTTAATAAGAAGAATAAGAAGAAAACAGCACTGTTGGAACAAGAACAAGCGAAAGAAGTAAATATGGAACAGCTTGGACATTCAAGAGCCGATGGTTTCCGATCACTTTCCAGTCTCGAAACACATGACCTTTCATTAAAAGAAGATCAGCCTGCAAAAAGACCATTCCGAGCAGCTAAGTCGAGGAGCATGGAAATAATGTCCGACGTTATTATAAACCTCAACAAATCTATATCGAAAGAAAACGTCGATCAAATGCGGAGAATAAATAGACAGCGATGAAGAACCATTGTTTCCATGGGGTTCGATGAAGAATAAACGTTAACATGGGTTTTTCATCAAACCCATGTTAACATTTATTGTTTTGAGTTTCATGTTCGCAAAAAATAAAATCAATTTAAAAAAAAAATTCTTACTCTAACGCAAATAAAAAAATTATCATTCATCTTCGTTTTGATGTTTATTCTAAATTAATTTGTCTCTAATTTGTCTATCATTATTTATCTTGATGGTTTAGACTTAGCATTACAATACTTGGAAATAACATATCAAAATATAAATGTTTTTGTGCCCTCATCATCCCTTTACCCGAGCGATCCTCGGTGTTCCTGATATTTGTCCTTATACGTCATAACTTGCGTAATTTAATGGTTCGATTTCGATGAACTTTCAGTATGTGGTAGGGGACCCTTTGGGGACGAAACCTATTGAGAATGGGTGATATCGGGTGAAAGGTCAGGACATAGGATCATGATCCATTCCATTGCCCCTATGAGCTATAACTTACGTAAAAATGCTTCCATTGAGGCAAAACTTTTCATGTTGTTCCGGAAGTATACTTTACCGGTTCTGCTGAATATCATCGAAATAGGGTCAGAGGTAGGGTCAGAAGAGCGAGATTTATTCTACAGCCATTATCCTCATAGCTAACTTGAGTAATGATTTCTGCTATGTTGGAAAGCGTATCATAATAAATGCATTGCATGATTTTACTAACTTGTTTACGCTTTCCAACCATATGTGGAAGAAACGTATGTGCTGTAGCTTTGTCCGTCATTCTGTCTGTCCGCAAGATAATGGTTCGATTTCGATGAAATTTTAGTATGTGCTAGGGCACAACCTAGGGACGAACCCTGCTGAAAATGGGTGAAATGGGGTCAAAGGTCAGGACGTAGGAGTGGTATCTATTCCATTGCCCTCATGGTCATCACTTACGTAAAAATGCTTCGATTGTGACAATACTTTATCATGTTTTTCCGGAGATATACTGAACCGGTTCTGTTAAATATCATTGAAATGGGGTCAAAGGTTAGGACACAGGAGCGAGATTTATTCCACAACCATTATCCTCATAACTTGACTAACAAGTTAGTAAAATCATGCAATGCATTGATTATGATACGCTTTCCAACATACCAGAAATCATTACTCAAGTTAGGAGGATAATGGCTGTAGAATAATTCTCGCTACTATAACCTGACCTTTGACCCCATTTCGATGATATTCAACAGAACCAGTAAAGTATACTTCCGGAACAACATAATAAAGGTCTCAATCGAAACATTTTTACGTGTTATAACGCATAAGGGCGATGGAATGGATCCCGATCCAATATCCTGACCTTTGACCCCATTTCGCCTATTTTCAATAGGGTTCGCACCCAGGTGGTCCCCGACCACATACTAAAGTTTCATTGAAATCGGACCTTTTTTACGTTAGTTATGACGAATAAGAACAGTTGATTGGATCCCGCTTCTATGTCCTGACCTTTGACCTCATTTCGTTCACTTTCAATAGGGTTCCTTCCCAGGTGTTCCCCTAAAACATACTAAAATTTCATCGAAATCGAATTATTTTTACGCGAGTTATCGTGCTCACGGACATACACACACATCGCGTGACGTAATAAAACTTTAATAGGATCCAGATGGGAATCTGGATCCTATTAAAGTTTTATTACGTCATTGAAATGGCGACCATCTGCTCGTAAGAGTGTGGCGTCATAAAACTTTAATAGGATCCACACACAACGCGTGACGTAAGGAGACAGATGGCGTGACCGTGCGCCAACATCTCTATCGCTAGAGTTTGGCGTCATAAGACTTCTAAGCATGAGTAACATATAAGGGACGACGCCATGACACTCAAAACATGGTAATTCGGGGTGGTTATTTAACCCACTAAACGAATTTTCCTAAAGTCGAGATCAAGCTAAATCGATTTGTAGTGCCAGAAAACTGTAGGTTAACGACTTTCATAAAAATCCTTAAAGCCGTTTTCAAAAAAAAAATTTGCATACATAAAAAATTGCACCTTTAATACACTGGCATGCAAAAATTAAGGACGAGACGGTTTTTCAAATGTAACGTCATGCAGAAGTGCTCCTCATCGACACAAATCATACCATAAGATCCCCAAGATGTAAGAATATGGGACAAGTGAGAAAAACCGTCCAAACAAGGATTCCAAAGGATACAAAGGCACTTTATTGAAAAGGTAGCTTCGAGCACAACTGGACAGAAGACAGAAAAGTCCATGTGACAGGCGGCTGCCAAGAAAAATCCAGTCTTTAGTAAATGATGTGATCACCCCTGACTGCGTTGCAGGATTTACAACGTCTGTACATGCTGAGGACGAGGTTGTCAAGGAGCTGTTGAGGCATCGCGGCCCATTCCTCTTTCAGCGCCAATCGCAGCTGCAGAATCGTTGCTGGCGGCTGGTGACGTGCTGCCAAGCGTCTCCCGAGAAGGTCCCACACGTGTTAGATTGGATTTAGGTCCAAGGACCTTACGTGTCAATCCATGCGTTGAATATCTTCACTCTCCAACAGCTCTGTGACAGCCACTGTACGATGAGGTGTAGCGTTGTCGTCCATGAAAAGGAACTCAGGACCCACAGCACTTCTAAACAGACGCACGTGAGGCAGAAGAACCTCGGTACAATAGCTGACACCAGTGACTGAACCTCCTTGGAAGATGTGGAGGTCAGTACGGCTACCAAGCATGATACCGCCCCAAACGAGAACTCTGCCACCTCCAAACCGGTCCCTTTCGATGATGTTGGAGGTGTGATTGCATGTTCCCTGCTCTCTCCAGATGTGTATACGTCTATAATCGCTCGTCAGACTAAATCGGCTCTCATCCGTAAAGAGAACTCGACCCCATTGCTGATGTGTCCAGTACTTGTGTTCCTGGCTCCACAGAAACGCCGTCTCCGGTGATCAGGCCTTAATGGCACACACCGTACTGGTCGTCGTGCAAATAGAACACCTTTGTGCAGCCTCCTCGCCACGGTAAACGCGATAACGGACGTCCAGTTGTCTGTTGCATGTGCCTTGCGATTTCTCCCGCTGTCTTCCGTCTGTCTCTTCTCGCCTGTAGGACAATATACCGGTAGTCCGCCGCCGTGGTTGCTCGTGGACGACCACTGTTAAACTCTCGGACAGCTGTTCCTGTCGTTTGAAATGCTCTCCAAGTTCGTGAAACGATGCTGTGAGCGATCCCGAACTCCTCGTCCACACTGGTCACACTTCGACCTTCTTCCAACTTCCCAATGACGCGACCTCGGGTAAAGTCACCCAGATGTCGTCTACTGGATTGCCGGTTGGCCAAATCACACGGTGGCAGCAACTCGACTTCGTTCAAACTGATGTACACCGTGCAATAGCTTTCACCGAAATGCTGAGCGTACACCGCTCGTGTGCTTTATACCCTTCCGACACCCCCCTACGTTATGCTGCATATATGGGCATGCCCTACCGTACCGGACCCTAGTCTATCTCCTGAGTGGTCTTTGGGTTAGTTCTGCCTGCTCGTTTAGCTGTTCTGCAAATTTCTCCTCTTCGTCCTTAATTTTTGCACACCAGTGTAGTATTGGATAAGGGCGATGGAATGGATCCCGATCCTATGTCCTAACCTATGACCCCATTTCGTCCTTTTTCAACAGGGTTCGTCCCCAGGTGGTCCTCTGCCACATACTAAACTTCATTCGAAATCAAACCATATTTACACAAGTTATGACGCATAAGGGCAATGGAATGGATCCCGCTCCTGTATCGTGACCTTTGACCCCACTTCACCCTTTTTTCAATAGGGTTCGTCCCCAGGTGGTCCCCTACTACATACTAAAATTTCATCGAAATCGAACCATTTTTACGCGAGTTATCGTGCGGACTGACAGACGGACGGACGGACGGACAACGCTGTTGCATATACGCTTCTTCAACCTACGGTTGGAAAGCGTAAAAAATGCTTCTATTGCGACAAAACTTTAGTATGTTGTTCCGGAGGTACACTGAACCAAGTGTATTTAATATCACCGAAATGAGGTCAAAGGTCAGAGCACAGGAGCGAGATTTATCCCACAACCATTATCCTCATATCTTGACTAAATGTGCTTCTATTGCTACAAAACATTAGTATTGTTCCGGAGGTATACTGAAAAATTCTGTTTAATATAATCGAAATGGGGTCAAAGGTCGGGGCACAGGAGTGAGATTTACTGCACAGCCATTATCCTCATAACTTGTGTAATGATTTCTGGTATATTGGAAAGCGTATCATAATCAATGCATTGCATGATTTTACTGACTTGTTCTTTGTTTCTTTAATATAGGAGAAGTCGACACATGTCAAGGAGACAGTGGTGGGCCAATGATGCAGTCTCAAGCAAGTGCCGAAAAAAATGTCTACTGGGTGCAAATGGGCGTTGTGAGCTGGGGTATAGGATGCGGCCAAATGAACACCTATGGATATTACACTCACGTGCAGCGTTTGCGAGACTGGATCGACGACAAAATTAACCGTAGGTAAAGGTTTGGAACTCAACAAAAAAACATGCGATATTGTAGTCGTCAGCATGTCTCTCAAACTGAAATAAAAAAATCTGTGCCAAAGTCTTCGTGTAATACCTTTTCTTTAGCTTCCATAATCATATTGAATTTTCTCGTGAAAGCTTATAATTTGAACATATCTATAAGATAAAGAAAGTAAGTATCGTTTTGATCAAACACGACTCGGTATAACTTCAAACTTAAAGTAGATACCACCGCCCCTGTGGCGAAGTGGTCTGAGTCAGAGTTGGAAACGGGTCAAACATTTTGTACCTGGACCCGACCCGGATCTGAAACTGACCCGCACCAATTCCGGATCTGTAACTGACACGGACCAACTCGGACAAATGTGTTTTGAGCATAGATATATACAAGTGAATTATATTATACACGTTTTCACACACGTCTACGAGAGTCGAAAACTCTCTCCGCAGTAATGATAAGGCTGGTCCACCTAATTTTGATGGAGCTACAGTCAAACTTTTTGAATTAAGGCTGTCTTTGAAGGAGTGTTAGGGTTCATCTTCTGCGATAGATGGCGCAAAAAATCACTCCTTGGGCATGGCTTTTAGTTCTTGAGGGACTGTCCCAGAAGCTGGCGTCAGCGAATCCCTGTAGACCTCGCCATATTCAGAATGGAAGCGGTCTTTCGTTGGCTCGACAATAAAAAGACAAAATAAGCGCTGTTACGTTTTAACCAATGACGTTATTTGGGGGTTGAGCTTAGTAGGTAGGCGAAGTTTCTATAGCTCAAATTCAGGGGTTCTCTGCTAATGTACACAGTTTCTCTTCAAAAATGAACCTTCAGTAGGATTTAAGATGATTTATGAGAGATAAGATTCCAGTCACACTATTGACCTCATTAATTATGTCTTTTTGGCCAAGATAATTAAAAAAATCTGACAGAAATGAGAGATTTCGTTTCACCCAGACAGAAACACTGCTAAGCTACCTTTGCCGCCCCGGTGGCGCAGTGGTCTAAGCGTTGGCCTCTGATCATTCGTCCGAAAGGGGTACGGGTTCGAATCCCGGTGAGGCATGGATGTTGTGTTTGTCTTACGGCACTGGCTCTCTCCCTTCCCTGGAACCAGTGACCCTAAATTAGGGACGGGCGACTGCTTATAGCCCATTGAGTTGCTCACGGTGGTCGTTAAACCTCCAATCAAAAAAAAAAAAAAAATCCAAAAAAATAAAATAAAAAAAAAAGCTACCTTATCGCGCCATCTAGCGCCGAAACTGGAATACTTTCGAGTGAGATAAATTGAATTTAAAGAAATATTCTAACAAGTTTTTCGGAATAATAACTATGGCACATATTAGCTATAGGTCGTTTTTATTTGTGCTCAAAATTTCAAACTCTACAAGTAACAGTCTGCGAGAAAATGTGTACAAAAGAATTTACATTGCAGATATAGGATAGAATTTCTCTTACTCATTCAAAGACAGACTTAATTAACTTGTTGAAAGTTTAATTTCAGTATAAAGCTTCTAAATGTTTCACAGCAACACCAATTTTTGCAAGCTTATAATGAGTTGTAAGTTTCCAAACTGTGGATGTTGTCTTCATCATTGCCCTTCAGAAGGAAGGGACACGCTTCCTTCATACTGCATGACAAACAATTTTTCAGTGCGCGAGCACCAGTATTGAGCACAAAATTCCGCAGTGCTCATTTTTCTTTGAAATATATATATATGTTTTTTTGTTTTTTGTATTTCAATACTGAAACGGAAATAAAACGGAGTGGAAATTGGGTCAGGAACATCTTGGCCTGACCCGTTGTCCCGTTTCCATCTGTGGACTAATCGCTGGCTTCTGACATTTCATCCGAGATGTCCGAGTCCCAGATGGGTACGGGTTCAAATCCCGGTAAGCCGCCCCGGTGGCGTAGTGGTCTAAGGCGCTGGCCTGTTATCATTCCTCCGTAAGAGGTCTGGGTTCGAATCCCGGTCAGGCATGGCTGTTGTGTTTGTCTTACGGCACCGGCTCTCTCCCTTCTCTGGAACCAGTGATCCTAAATTAGGGACGGGCGACTGCTTATAGCCCATTGAGTTGCTCACGGTGGTCGTTAAACCTCAAAAAAAAGAAAAAAAATCCCGGTAAAGCATGGATGTTGTGTTTGTCTTACGGCACTGGATTCCTTCCCTGGAACCAGTGACCCCAAATTACGGACGGACGACTTATCATAGCCCAGCGAGTTGCTCACGGTGGTCGTTAAACCGACAAGTCCCGCCAAAATTAGATACCGTAATTTCAGGGCTAAGAGCCGCAGCTGCGTAAGCGCTGTAGCCGAAAATTTTGCTGCCTTTAGCCACTGACGTAAAAGCTTCGACAAAAAATGTCGTAATAGGTTTGGATAACTATTTGCATATTGATGCTAAGCATTTTTCTCGACAGCAGTAAAGTAATTGCCAAGTAAAAAATTTGATGTAACGAAAATAGAAAACGGAAGTTATAAAACCATTGCTAAAATGTGATTTTTGAATACTATCCTATGAAGTGACGTAACAATAGTTAATTTAGTTGTTACTCAACAACATATTTTACTAAATAATTGCCAAACATTATTTCATCACATTTTACATAATAATAATATCTCATTGCAATATACATACAATCATGGCCAAAAGTCCTGCACCGGTAGACCGAAAGTCAATTTGTGATGTTTGAAGTTAACTTATACAGCGTAATGGTAAAGACAGGAATATGTATTATACATCATTTAAAATGAAATTGTACGCTGAATTCAAATATTTTTGCAGAATGTTATTACTGGTAACAGAAGTGAAGTTACAAGCAAAAGTATAGTGTCTAGTCATAAAAAGCAAAAATTAGTGTACAATGCATTTTACGTAAAATTACTGTACAGTACATTATTGAAACTTGCAGGACACTTGAAATAACTTACCAACAAGCAAAATAGGCTTTAATATTTAATTGGATAACACGGTTTCTTAGTAAAAAAGTGCACCTTCTTGGCATGGAGCTAATGAGATTCTCTAGTTGCCCGTTGGTGATAACACAGTACTATACGGCCCTTACAGACTCAATTAATGCTGTTTTAGAAATGGGACCTTGCTGACGGGTCTTTTGCTTCAATCTCACTCACAGATTCTCTATGGGATTAAGATCCGGTGACAGTGCCAGCCACGGAAGATTTTTTATAACTTTTCGATTAAACCACTCGTCAACCAACTTTGATCGATGACATGGCGCGTTATCGTCCTGAAAGATAAAATTCAGCAAACCCATGTCTTGCGCCGATGATAGTAGTTTGGACTCCAAAATATCCACATATTTCGATCCATTCAATGTGCCATCTGTAGAATGACGCAAAGGAACAGTTAGTGACTCAGGTTAACACTCACACTTAAAAGGACTGTAGAAATTTATTATAATTACACTGATGATGGACGAACACTCTAGTCGCCATGAACACTCTAGTCTCCATGAGGATGAACACTCTGGTCACCATGAGATACACACAACACACTCACATATCTTGATATCTCAACACACACGCATAAGCACAGCACTGACACACTAGTACAAAATGAACGCTCGCAGCGCCCTCTTGAGGGTCGTTTTAAAATCCACCGTAGGGCTTTAACATCATCAATGTGCAGACGAACAACACAGCTGGCTGAAATACAGGACCACAACATCACTGAATGTGAGTGCTTTATTGTTGGCTATGTGCAGCATGCCTTATATCTTTCACCAGCCCGACGACGTACATAATTATTTCCATTATTAGCGGAAATAGTAAGAGTTGTTTCATCACTGAAAATAACATTTTCCCATTCATCAACAGTCCAATTCTTGTGTGCTTTGGCCCAAGCAATTCTTTTGAATCGTTGTTGTTCAGTAAAGAAAGGTTTTCGTGCAGTCCGTCCATTTTCTTGTAGCCTACGACGAACTGTACGTGCAGATGTACTAATGCCTACTTCATTATCCCACTCATTTCTTAAATCGGTGGCTGTTTTAAACCTTGATTTTTAGGAACGAGGAACCAACATGAGATCATCACATTCAGTACACAGCCTTGGTCGAACTGTTCTTTTTCTGTTTCCCACACAACCAGTTAATGCAACTCTTTTAATGGTGCGCAAAACAGTGGAAAATTACAACCACATTTAACAGCAATTTTACGACTACTGAATCCAAATAATTACGAAACGCATATAGCGTATGAAATCCGTTTATTTTCGTGGTGTAGTTAGCACAAATATTTGCCAAGCTTTCACACTCCACTGGGAGGCTTTTTCAAGGCAATGATAGACACAAAAATGCAGAGAATTGGAACATGTAAAGAACGAAGATTATTTTTGAAAATAACGCGGGGGACATCACGAGCATATTACATGAATTTTTGTCACGTAATTATACAAAGCGCCGTGATGTGTTTCCATCTTTTAATAATGTATGCCAAACCATTGGTAGTTCCGTAGAGACTATATCATTGCATGCCACTTTGTTGGATAGGATTTCCACTGTTTCTTAATAATGTATGCCAAACCATTGGTAGTTCCGTAGAGACTATATCATTGCATGCCACTTTGTTGGATAGGATTTCCACTATTTCTTAATAATGTATGCAAAACCATTGGTAGTTCCGTAGAGACTATATAATTGCATGCCACTTTGTTGGATAGGATTTCCACTGTTTCTTAATAATGTATGCCAAACCATTGGTAGTTCCGTAGAGACTATATCATTGCATGCCATTTTGTTGGATAGGATTTCCACTGTTTCTTAATAATGTATGCCAAACCATTGGTAGTTCCGTAGAGACTATATCATTGCATGCCACTTTGTTGAATAGGATTTCCACTGTTTCTCAATAATGTATGCAAAACCATTGGTAGTTCCGTAGAGACTATATCATTGCATGACACTTTGTTGGATAGGATTTCCACTGTTTCTTAATAATGTATGCCAAACCATTGGTAGTTCCGTAGAGACTATATTATTGCATGCCACTTTGTTGGATAGGATTTCCACTGTTTCTTAATAATGTATGCCAAACCATTGGTAGTTCCGTAGAGACTATATTATTGCATGCCACTTTGTTGGATAGGATTTCCACTGTTTCTTAATAATGTATGCCAAACCATTGGTAGTTCCATAGAGACTATATCATTGCATGCCACTTTGTTGGATAGGATTTCCACTGTTTCTTAATAATGTATACAAAACCATTGGTAGTTCCGTAGAGACTATATCATTGCATGCCACTTTGTTGGATAGGATTTCCACTGCTTCTTAATAATGTATGCCAAACCATTGGTAGTTCCGTAGAGACTATATCATTGCATGCCAATTTGTTGGATAGGATTTTCACTGTTTCTTAATAATTTATGCAAAACTATTGGTAGTTCCGTAGAGACTATATCATTGCATGCCACTTTGTTGGATAGGATTTCCAATGTTTCTTAATAATGTATGCAAAACTATTGGTAGTTCCGTAGAGACTATATCATTACATGCCACTTTGTTGGATAGGATTTCCACTGTTTCTTAATAATGTGTGCCAAACCATTGGCAGTTCCGTAGAGACTATATGATTGCATGCCACTTTGTTGGATAGGATTTCCACTGTTTCTTAATAATGTATGCCAAACCATTGGTAAGTGCGTAGAGACTATATCATTGCATGCCACTTTGTTGGATAGGATTTCCACTGTTTCTTAATAATGTATGCCAAACCATTGGCAGTTCCGTAGAGACTATATCATTGCATGCCACTTTGTTGGATAGGATTTCCACTGTTTCTTAATAATGTATGCCAAACCATTGGTAGTTCCGTAGAGACTATATCATTGCACGCCACTTTGTTTTATAGGATTTCCACTGTTTCTTAATAATGCATGCCAAATCATTGGTAGTTCCGTAGAGACTATATCATTGCATGCCACTTTGTTGAATAGGATTTCCACTGTTTCTTAATAATGTATGCCAAACCATTGGTAATTCCGTAGAGACTATATCATTGCATGCCACTTTGTTGGATAGGATTTCCACTGTTTCTTAATAATGTATGCCAAACCATTGGTAGTTCCGTAGAGACTATATCATTGCATGCCACTTTGTTGGATAGGATTTCCACTGTTTCTTAATAATGTATACAAAACCATTGGTAGTTCCGTAGAGACTATATCATTGCATGCCACTCTGTCGGATAGGATTTTCACTGTTTCTTAATAATGTATGCCAAACCATTGGTAGTTCTGTAGAGACTATATCATTGCATGCCACTTTGTTGGATAGGATTTCCACTATTTCTTAATAATGTATGCCAAACCATTGGCAGTTCCGTAGAGACTATATCATTGCATGCCACTTTGTTGGATAGGATTTCCACTCGTTTCTTAATAATGTATGCCAAACCATTGGCAGTTCCGTAGAGACTATATCATTGCATGCCACTTTGTTGGATAGGATTTCCACTGTTTCTTAATAATGTATGCCAAACCATTGGTAGTTCCGTAGAGACTATATCATTGCATGCCACTTTGTTGGATAGGATTTCCACTGTTTCTTAATAATGTATGCCAAACCATTGGTAGTTCCGTAGAGACTATATCATTGCATGCCACTTTGTTGGATAGGATTTCCACTGTTTCTTAATAATGTATGCCAAACCATTGGTAGTTCCGTAGAGACTATATCATTGCATGCCACTTTGTTGGATAGGATTTCCACTGTTTCTTAATAATGTATGCCAAACCATTGGTAGTTCCGTAGAGACTATATCATTGCATGCCACTTTGTTGGATAGGATTTCCACTGTTTCTTAATAATGTATGCCAAACCATTGGTAGTTCCGTAGAGACTATATCATTGCATGCCACTTTGTTGGATAGGATTTCCACTGTTTGTTAATAATGAATGCCAAACCATTGGTAGTTCCGTAGAGACTATATCATTGCATGCCACTTTGTTGGATAGGATTTCCACTGTTTCTTAATAATGTATGCCAAACCATTGGTAGTTCCGTAGAGACTATATCATTGCATGCCACTTTGTTGGATAGGATTTCCACTGTTTCTTAATAATGTATACAAACCATTGGTAGTTCCGTAGAGACTATATCATTGCATGCCACTTTGTTGGATAGGATTTTCACTGTTTCTTAATAATGTATGCCAAACCATTGGTAGTTCCGTAGAGACTATATCATTGCATGCCACTTTGTTGGATAGGATTTTCACTGTTTCTTAATAATGTATGCCAAACCATTGGTAGTTCCGTAGAGACTATATCATTGCATGCCACTTTGTTGGATAGGATTTCCACTGTTTCTTAATAATGTATGCCAAACCATTGGTAGTTCCGTAGAGACTATATCATTGCATGCCACTTTGTTGGATAGGATTTCCACTGTTTCTTAATAATGTATGCCAAACCATTGGTAGTTCCGTAGAGACTATATCATTGCATGCCACTTTGTTGGATAGGATTTCCACTGTTTCTTAATAATGTATGCAAAACCATTGGTAGTTCCGTAGAGACTATATCATTGCATGCCACTTTGTTGGATAGGATTTCCACTGTTTCTTAATAATGTATGCCAAACCATTGGTAGTTCCGTAGAGACTATATCATTGCATGCCACTTTGTTGGATAGGATTTCCACTGTTTCTTAATAATGTATGCCAAACCATTGGTAGTTCCGTAGAGACTATATCATTGCATGCCACTTTGTTGGATAGGATTTCCACTGTTTCTTAATAATGTATGCCAAACCATTGGTAGTTCCGTAGAGACTATATCATTGCATGCCACTTTGTTGGATAGGATTTCCACTGTTTCTTAATAATGTATGCCAAACCATTGGTAGTTCCGTAGAGACTATATCATTGCATGCCACTTTGTTGGATAGGATTTCCACTGTTTCTTAATAATGTATGCCAAACCATTGGTAGTTCCGTAGAGACTATATCATTGCATGCCACTTTGTTGGATAGGATTTCCACTGTTTCTTAATAATGTATGCCAAACCATTGGTAGTTCCGTAGAGACTATATCATTGCATGCCACTTTGTTGGATAGGATTTCCACTGTTTCTTAATAATGTATGCCAAACCATTGGTAGTTCCGTAGAGACTATATCATTGCATGCCACTTTGTTGGATAGGATTTCCACTGTTTCTTAATAATGTATGCCAAACCATTGGTAGTTCCGTAGAGACTATATCATTGCATGCCACTTTGTTGGATAGGATTTCCACTGTTTCTTAATAATGTATGCCAAACCATTGGTAGTTCCGTAGAGACTATATCATTGCATGCCACTTTGTTGGATAGGATTTCCACTGTTTCTTAATAATGTATGCCAAACCATTGGTAGTTCCGTAGAGACTATATCATTGCATGCCACTTTGTTGGATAGGATTTCCACTGTTTCTTAATAATGTATGCCAAACCATTGGTAGTTCCGTAGAGACTATATCATTGCATGCCACTTTGTTGGATAGGATTTCCACTGTTTCTTAATAATGTATGCCAAACCATTGGTAGTTCCGTAGAGACTATATCATTGCATGCCACTTTGTTGGATAGGATTTCCACTGTTTCTTAATAATGTATGCCAAACCATTGGTAGTTCCGTAGAGACTATATCATTGCATGCCACTTTGTTGGATAGGATTTCCACTGTTTCTTAATAATGTATGCCAAACCATTGGTAGTTCCGTAGAGACTATATCATTGCATGCCACTTTGTTGGATAGGATTTCCACTGTTTCTTAATAATGTATGCCAAACCATTGGTAGTTCCGTAGAGACTATATCATTGCATGCCACTTTGTTGGATAGGATTTCCACTGTTTCTTAATAATGTATGCCAAACCATTGGTAGTTCCGTAGAGACTATATCATTGCATGCCACTTTGTTGGATAGGATTTCCACTGTTTCTTAATAATGTATGCCAAACCATTGGTAGTTCCGTAGAGACTATATCATTGCATGCCACTTTGTTGGATAGGATTTCCACTGTTTCTTAATAATGTATGCCAAACCATTGGTAGTTCCGTAGAGACTATATCATTGCATGCCACTTTGTTGGATAGGATTTCCACTGTTTCTTAATAATGTATGCCAAACCATTGGTAGTTCCGTAGAGACTATATCATTGCATGCCACTTTGTTGGATAGGATTTCCACTGTTTCTTAATAATGTATGCCAAACCATTGGTAGTTCCGTAGAGACTATATCATTGCATGCCACTTTGTTGGATAGGATTTCCACTGTTTCTTAATAATGTATGCCAAACCATTGGTAGTTCCGTAGAGACTATATCATTGCATGCCACTTTGTTGGATAGGATTTCCACTGTTTCTTAATAATGTATGCCAAACCATTGGTAGTTCCGTAGAGACTATATCATTGCATGCCACTTTGTTGGATAGGATTTCCACTGTTTCTTAATAATGTATGCCAAACCATTGGTAGTTCCGTAGAGACTATATCATTGCATGCCACTTTGTTGGATAGGATTTCCACTGTTTCTTAATAATGTATGCCAAACCATTGGTAGTTCCGTAGAGACTATATCATTGCATGCCACTTTGTTGGATAGGATTTCCACTGTTTCTTAATAATGTATGCCAAACCATTGGTAGTTCCGTAGAGACTATATCATTGCATGCCACTTTGTTGGATAGGATTTCCACTGTTTCTTAATAATGTATGCCAAACCATTGGTAGTTCCGTAGAGACTATATCATTGCATGCCACTTTGTTGGATAGGATTTCCACTGTTTCTTAATAATGTATGCCAAACCATTGGTAGTTCCGTAGAGACTATATCATTGCATGCCACTTTGTTGGATAGGATTTCCACTGTTTCTTAATAATGTATGCCAAACCATTGGTAGTTCCGTAGAGACTATATCATTGCATGCCACTTTGTTGGATAGGATTTCCACTGTTTCTTAATAATGTATGCCAAACCATTGGTAGTTCCGTAGAGACTATATCATTGCATGCCACTTTGTTGGATAGGATTTCCACTGTTTCTTAATAATGTATGCCAAACCATTGGTAGTTCCGTAGAGACTATATCATTGCATGCCACTTTGTTGGATAGGATTTCCACTGTTTCTTAATAATGTATGCCAAACCATTGGTAGTTCCGTAGAGACTATATCATTGCATGCCACTTTGTTGGATAGGATTTCCACTGTTTCTTAATAATGTATGCCAAACCATTGGTAGTTCCGTAGAGACTATATCATTGCATGCCACTTTGTTGGATAGGATTTCCACTGTTTCTTAATAATGTATGCCAAACCATTGGTAGTTCCGTAGAGACTATATCATTGCATGCCACTTTGTTGGATAGGATTTCCACTGTTTCTTAATAATGTATGCCAAACCATTGGTAGTTCCGTAGAGACTATATCATTGCATGCCACTTTGTTGGATAGGATTTCCACTGTTTCTTAATAATGTATGCCAAACCATTGGTAGTTCCGTAGAGACTATATCATTGCATGCCACTTTGTTGGATAGGATTTCCACTGTTTCTTAATAATGTATGCCAAACCATTGGTAGTTCCGTAGAGACTATATCATTGCATGCCACTTTGTTGGATAGGATTTCCACTGTTTCTTAATAATGTATGCCAAACCATTGGTAGTTCCGTAGAGACTATATCATTGCATGCCACTTTGTTGGATAGGATTTCCACTGTTTCTTAATAATGTATGCCAAACCATTGGTAGTTCCGTAGAGACTATATCATTGCATGCCACTTTGTTGGATAGGATTTCCACTGTTTCTTAATAATGTATGCCAAACCATTGGTAGTTCCGTAGAGACTATATCATTGCATGCCACTTTGTTGGATAGGATTTCCACTGTTTCTTAATAATGTATGCCAAACCATTGGTAGTTCCGTAGAGACTATATCATTGCATGCCACTTTGTTGGATAGGATTTCCACTGTTTCTTAATAATGTATGCCAAACCATTGGTAGTTCCGTAGAGACTATATCATTGCATGCCACTTTGTTGGATAGGATTTCCACTGTTTCTTAATAATGTATGCCAAACCATTGGTAGTTCCGTAGAGACTATATCATTGCATGCCACTTTGTTGGATAGGATTTCCACTGTTTCTTAATAATGTATGCCAAACCATTGGTAGTTCCGTAGAGACTATATCATTGCATGCCACTTTGTTGGATAGGATTTCCACTGTTTCTTAATAATGTATGCCAAACCATTGGTAGTTCCGTAGAGACTATATCATTGCATGCCACTTTGTTGGATAGGATTTCCACTGTTTCTTAATAATGTATGCCAAACCATTGGTAGTTCCGTAGAGACTATATCATTGCATGCCACTTTGTTGGATAGGATTTCCACTGTTTCTTAATAATGTATGCCAAACCATTGGTAGTTCCGTAGAGACTATATCATTGCATGCCACTTTGTTGGATAGGATTTCCACTGTTTCTTAATAATGTATGCCAAACCATTGGTAGTTCCGTAGAGACTATATCATTGCATGCCACTTTGTTGGATAGGATTTCCACTGTTTCTTAATAATGTATGCCAAACCATTGGTAGTTCCGTAGAGACTATATCATTGCATGCCACTTTGTTGGATAGGATTTCCACTGTTTCTTAATAATGTATGCCAAACCATTGGTAGTTCCGTAGAGACTATATCATTGCATGCCACTTTGTTGGATAGGATTTCCACTGTTTCTTAATAATGTATGCCAAACCATTGGTAGTTCCGTAGAGACTATATCATTGCATGCCACTTTGTTGGATAGGATTTCCACTGTTTCTTAATAATGTATGCCAAACCATTGGTAGTTCCGTAGAGACTATATCATTGCATGCCACTTTGTTGGATAGGATTTCCACTGTTTCTTAATAATGTATGCCAAACCATTGGTAGTTCCGTAGAGACTATATCATTGCATGCCACTTTGTTGGATAGGATTTCCACTGTTTCTTAATAATGTATGCCAAACCATTGGTAGTTCCGTAGAGACTATATCATTGCATGCCACTTTGTTGGATAGGATTTCCACTGTTTCTTAATAATGTATGCCAAACCATTGGTAGTTCCGTAGAGACTATATCATTGCATGCCACTTTGTTGGATAGGATTTCCACTGTTTCTTAATAATGTATGCCAAACCATTGGTAGTTCCGTAGAGACTATATCATTGCATGCCACTTTGTTGGATAGGATTTCCACTGTTTCTTAATAATGTATGCCAAACCATTGGTAGTTCCGTAGAGACTATATCATTGCATGCCACTTTGTTGGATAGGATTTCCACTGTTTCTTAATAATGTATGCCAAACCATTGGTAGTTCCGTAGAGACTATATCATTGCATGCCACTTTGTTGGATAGGATTTCCACTGTTTCTTAATAATGTATGCCAAACCATTGGTAGTTCCGTAGAGACTATATCATTGCATGCCACTTTGTTGGATAGGATTTCCACTGTTTCTTAATAATGTATGCCAAACCATTGGTAGTTCCGTAGAGACTATATCATTGCATGCCACTTTGTTGGATAGGATTTCCACTGTTTCTTAATAATGTATGCCAAACCATTGGTAGTTCCGTAGAGACTATATCATTGCATGCCACTTTGTTGGATAGGATTTCCACTGTTTCTTAATAATGTATGCCAAACCATTGGTAGTTCCGTAGAGACTATATCATTGCATGCCACTTTGTTGGATAGGATTTCCACTGTTTCTTAATAATGTATGCCAAACCATTGGTAGTTCCGTAGAGACTATATCATTGCATGCCACTTTGTTGGATAGGATTTCCACTGTTTCTTAATAATGTATGCCAAACCATTGGTAGTTCCGTAGAGACTATATCATTGCATGCCACTTTGTTGGATAGGATTTCCACTGTTTCTTAATAATGTATGCCAAACCATTGGTAGTTCCGTAGAGACTATATCATTGCATGCCACTTTGTTGGATAGGATTTCCACTGTTTCTTAATAATGTATGCCAAACCATTGGTAGTTCCGTAGAGACTATATCATTGCATGCCACTTTGTTGGATAGGATTTCCACTGTTTCTTAATAATGTATGCCAAACCATTGGTAGTTCCGTAGAGACTATATCATTGCATGCCACTTTGTTGGATAGGATTTCCACTGTTTCTTAATAATGTATGCCAAACCATTGGTAGTTCCGTAGAGACTATATCATTGCATGCCACTTTGTTGGATAGGATTTCCACTGTTTCTTAATAATGTATGCCAAACCATTGGTAGTTCCGTAGAGACTATATCATTGCATGCCACTTTGTTGGATAGGATTTCCACTGTTTCTTAATAATGTATGCCAAACCATTGGTAGTTCCGTAGAGACTATATCATTGCATGCCACTTTGTTGGATAGGATTTCCACTGTTTCTTAATAATGTATGCCAAACCATTGGTAGTTCCGTAGAGACTATATCATTGCATGCCACTTTGTTGGATAGGATTTCCACTGTTTCTTAATAATGTATGCCAAACCATTGGTAGTTCCGTAGAGACTATATCATTGCATGCCACTTTGTTGGATAGGATTTCCACTGTTTCTTAATAATGTATGCCAAACCATTGGTAGTTCCGTAGAGACTATATCATTGCATGCCACTTTGTTGGATAGGATTTCCACTGTTTCTTAATAATGTATGCCAAACCATTGGTAGTTCCGTAGAGACTATATCATTGCATGCCACTTTGTTGGATAGGATTTCCACTGTTTCTTAATAATGTATGCCAAACCATTGGTAGTTCCGTAGAGACTATATCATTGCATGCCACTTTGTTGGATAGGATTTCCACTGTTTCTTAATAATGTATGCCAAACCATTGGTAGTTCCGTAGAGACTATATCATTGCATGCCACTTTGTTGGATAGGATTTCCACTGTTTCTTAATAATGTATGCCAAACCATTGGTAGTTCCGTAGAGACTATATCATTGCATGCCACTTTGTTGGATAGGATTTCCACTGTTTCTTAATAATGTATGCCAAACCATTGGTAGTTCCGTAGAGACTATATCATTGCATGCCACTTTGTTGGATAGGATTTCCACTGTTTCTTAATAATGTATGCCAAACCATTGGTAGTTCCGTAGAGACTATATCATTGCATGCCACTTTGTTGGATAGGATTTCCACTGTTTCTTAATAATGTATGCCAAACCATTGGTAGTTCCGTAGAGACTATATCATTGCATGCCACTTTGTTGGATAGGATTTCCACTGTTTCTTAATAATGTATGCCAAACCATTGGTAGTTCCGTAGAGACTATATCATTGCATGCCACTTTGTTGGATAGGATTTCCACTGTTTCTTAATAATGTATGCCAAACCATTGGTAGTTCCGTAGAGACTATATCATTGCATGCCACTTTGTTGGATAGGATTTCCACTGTTTATTAATAATGTATGCCAAACCATTGGTAGTTCCGTAGAGACTATATCATTGCATGCCACTTTGTTGGATAGGATTTTCACTGTTTCTTAATAATGTATGCCAAACCATTGGTAGTTCCGTAGAGACTATATCATTGCATGCCACTTTGTTGGATAGGATTTCCACTGTTTCTTAATAATGTATGCCAAACCATTGGTAGTTCCGTAGAGACTATATCATTGCATGCCACTTTGTTGGATAGGATTTCCACTGTTTCTTAATAATGTATGCCAAACCATTGGTAGTTCCGTAGAGACTATATCATTGCATGCCACTTTGTTTTATAGTATTTCCACTGTTTCTTAATAATGTATGCCAAACCATTGGTAGTTCCGTAGAGACTATATCATTGCATGCCACTTTGTTGGATAGGATTTCCACTGTTTCTTAATAATGTATGCCAAACCATTGGTAGTTCCGTAGAGACTATATCATTGCATGCCACTTTGTTGGATAGGATTTCCAATGTTTCTTAATAATGTATGCCAAACCATTGGTAGTTCCGTAGAGACTATATCATTGCATGCCACTTTGTTGGATAGGATTTCCACTGTTTCTTAATAATGTATGCCAAACCATTGGTAGTTCCGTAGAGACTATATCATTGCATGCCACTTTGTTGGATAGGATTTCCAATGTTTCTTAATAATGTATGCCAAACCATTGGTAGTTCCGTAGAGACTATATCATTGCATGCCACTTTGTTGGATAGGATTTCCACTGTTTCTTAATAATGTATGCCAAACCATTGGTAGTTCCGTAGAGACTATATCATTGCATGCCACTTTGTTGGATAGGATTTCCACTGTTTCTTAATAATGAATGCCAAACCATTGGTAGTTCCGTAGAGACTATATCATTGCATGCCACTTTGTTGGATAGGATTTCCACTGTTTCTTAATAATGTATGCCAAACCATTGGTGCCACTTTGTTGGAGTTCCACTGTTTCTTAGAGAAACTATATCATTGCATGCCACTTTGTTGGATAAGATTTCCACTGTTTCTTAATAATGTATGCCAAACTATTGGTAGTTCCGTAGAGACTATATCATTGCATGCCACTTTGTTGGATTGGATTTCCACCGCGATGTGTTTCCAGATGGAAACACATCACGGCGCTCTGTATAATTACGTGACAAATATTCTTGTAATATGCTCGTGATGTCCCCCGCGTTATTTTCAAAAATCATCTTTCGTTCTTTACATATTCCAATTCTCTGCATATGTGTGTCTATAATTGCCTTGAAAAAGCCTCCCAGTGGAGTGCGAAAGTTTGGCGAATATTTGTGCTGACTACACCACGAAAATAAACGGATTTCATACGCTATATGCCTTTCGTAATTACTCAACTCTGGTGTATTTAAAAAATAAAGTTACTGAATCCAAATTCATGCAAAGTAATAATTTTTGCCCTGGTTTGAAGAGGCAGGACCAATTATCGGGTCTTTGACATTCAGAAATTTAAATATCACCAGGAATTATGCATACACTTCCGTTAATTGACTACAAGCAGCTGCGTTTTAAGGCGGCAGACGATTCCACATCCTTTTATATCTCACTAGCGGGCGTTGGAGAAAGCTATAGTGGATTAAGGGGGTGGGGCGTGAACGCTTTTTCAGAACTGGATTTGTGTTTTCTTACGTGCACAATTTTGCTTGCAACTTCACTTCTATTAATGGTAATAACTTTCTGTAAACATATTTGAATTCAGCATGACATTTCCTTTAAAATGACGTATAATATGTATTCCTGACTTTACCATTACGGTGCACAAGTTGACTTCAAACATAAAAAAAATGACTTTGGATGTACTGGTGCAGGGTTTTTGGCCACGACTGTAAATTACGAGAACCTGATGCTAAATGTGATAAAAGCCATCACGAAAATGTTTGATGCGATGAAAACGATGCACCGTAACGAAGTTTGGCTTCCTCTCCACCTCCCCAAGGTTGCACGAGTACGTTAAAATGACGTATAACACGATGGGGTGTAACCTGTAGATGTCCTAGACCAGAAGATACCAACAGAGGCGGATTGGGGCGAAGAAACCAGGCGGGGAATTTTAGTCTTGTGGTCCACTACAGAAACATACGAACCCACAGGGGAAGACCTCACAATTTCCCTCTTGAAAAAAAAAATTCTGTTAACTGCTGGATGAAAGAGAACGGTTTAAATATGCATTTCAGTCGTGAACAAATTTCAACAGCACTTTAAGGGTGACATAATGAAATAATTTTAAAAATCCACCCATGATTGAACGTAACATATCAAACTATGCTCAAAACGGGGCGTCGTACCAGATAATGACATTTATTCGGTCAATGATAGTCTACTGCGCAAGGGTATTCATACAACCTCCTTGAATGGAATAATTTTTTTAGCTTTCCAACCGTAGGTTTAAGAAGCGTATATGCTTTAGCTTTGTCTGTCTATCTGCCTGTCCGCACGATTAATCGCGTAAAAATGGTTCGATTTCGATGAAACTTTAGTATGTGGTAGGAGACAACTGGGGATGAACCCTATTGAAAATGGACGAAATGAATTCAAAGGTCAGAACATAGGCGCGGGATTCATTCCATCGCCTTTATGCGTCATAACTTGCGTAAAAATGCTTCGATTGCAACAAAACTTTTTCATGTTGTTCCGGAGGTATACTGAACCGGTTCTGTTGAACATCAACGAAATGACGTCAAAGGTCAGGGTACGGAAGCGAGATTTATTCCACAGCCATTATCCTCGTACCTTGACTAAAAATGTTCCTATTGCGACAAAACGTTAGTATGTTGTTATACTGAACCAATTCTGTTTAATATCATCAAAATGGGTTCAAATGTCAGGGCACAGGAGCGAGATTTATTCCACAGCCATTATCCTCATAACTTGAGTAATAACTTGAGTAACGATTTCTGGTATGTTGGAAAGTGTATCATAATCAATGCATTGCACGATTTTACTAACTTGTTTAAGTTTATCCATGACTTTCACTCATGAACTACCATTTTCATCCATGAACCAGTACCGGCAAATCATTGTTTTTTTTTAAGATAAATGTATGTAGATCACGGATTTCGGTATATCTCTACCGGAAAATTGCTTTGTGTTCTATTTCTGTACGTGGATAAGGGTGTAAGGAGATGGACCATCAAAACAGTTACCAGTGCCTCCTTCGAGATTACAAAAGAAGAGTAGGACGTACTAATGACATTCCTGCTCCAAGTTCAAAGACCTACACTTAACCATAGTCCACTTAATTTATTTATAACAGCAAGCTTTGTCCGGTGACAAATTTTTCACAGACGTAGAGAGAATTGGATTTTGTCATTTTAGAGCAAACGCTCAAGATGTATATACACTGCTGGCCACCCAAAATGCAACACCGAGAAGGAATCATCCGATTGGCCTGAAATTCGCAGCATGCGTCGCCCGCGAAAGGACATGCAAACGATTTGCATTGCAGGGTATATGCAAATCATGTGCGCCCGGCACGCCACCGTGAAGCACTATAAGAGGGTACACAGAAGGCGGGGTGTAAGTAGTGGAAGTGTGTTCTGCTGCCGGACCTGTGCGTGGGAAGCTTCCTGATGCCTCGTCGTAGAATACGGCAGTCATTCCAGCAGGTTTCAGGGTTCGACATAGGACGAATAGTGGCCTATCACGACAGCGGTTTACCGTACCGAGACATCGGCGCCCGTGTGGGAGAACATCCAGCCCCAGTGAGGCGAGTATGGATTCGGTGGGTGCAGGAGGGACGGACGGACCAACGTGGGGGATTGCCGTAGCCGCGGCACACCACCGAACGAGAGGACCGGCATGTTGTGCAGCGGGCATTAATTGCTCGCACCGCCACATCACGAACGCTATCGCAGGAATTAGGGTGTGTGCGCAACAACCTGTGTCAGCACGTACCGTTAGATGTCGTCTGCAGAAGCGAAGACTTGTCGCACAGCGCCCATTGCTCCGATTACCACTGACGTTGCACCACCGGCAAGTGCGGCGGCAGTGGGCCGTTGAACACCGCACATGGACTACGCAATGGCACGACATTGTCTTCTCCGACGAATTCCGCTTCTGCCTGCAACACCCCGATGGGCGAATCCGCGTGTGGCGGCACCGCGGCTAGAGACTGTATGACGCCTGCATTATGCATCGCCATACCGGTCCGTCGCCTGGCATCATGGTTTGGGGCGCAATTGGATATGACACCCGCACCCCTCTGGTACGCATCGCCGGTACACTCAACAGCCACCGCTACATCTACGACGTTTTGGAGCCTGTAGTCCTCCCTTACCAGCAGGACCTGCCAGCGGCCACGTTTCAACAGGACAATGCGCGCCCGCACGTGGCAGGCATCGTGCAACAATTCTTTATGGCCCACTAGGTGTCACTGCTGCCGTGGCCAGCCTGTTCTCCTGATATGTCGCCCATCGGACACGTCTGGCCGCTGATCGGTAACCGAGTGGCCCGGCAAGCACCACCCGCGGCTACGCCTGATGAACTGTGGCAACGTGTGGCAGCAGCCTGGATCGACATACCCCAAGCCCACATCGACATACCCCAAGCCCACATCCGAAGCCTCTTTCGTTCGATGCCGCGGCGCGTAGCGGCCGTTTTTGCCAGCCATGGAGGCCACACGAACTATTGATGTCTGCGTGTTCCGCAAGTCGCACAGGCCTGTAAGCTCAATCGTTTCATCTTTGTATCTGTTGTTATGTGTCCAGTAAATCTGGCTTTGCTATCTCGTGTCCTTCTTGGTGTTGCATTTTGGGTGGCCAGCAGTGTAGATAGAAGGAAGCGCCAATTTCTTTTAAGACAATTAACGTTTTAGGGAGATAACAACATCAAGCTCAAAGAAGTTAACCATTCTCATGCATAAATATCCAAATAATTATTCGTTCTATCCACAAAATCAGACCAAAAGGATACGAGAAATGTCCCGGTGTCCCGGTGGGAGATTCCGCCCCTGGTTACCAATCTCCCTCACTAACACACTTGCGATTCAGCTTTTCTTTCTATTTCTATCTTGAGATGAGATTTTAGCTTGCGCATGCGCAGATGGACTTTCGTAGCTACACCACATTTCATCGGGGTCAAGATAGTTTCTTACGTTCGGCTCAATCTGAATAATGTGTGAAGATAATAGTAATAATAAATATCGTTTATGAACAATTAAACAATCGAAACACCAAATACCTTTAAGATACATAGACTGAAAGTTCTTGTGTAAATAAGTGGCAGCAGTTGGCGACATTTTGATCACAGGCGACATTTTGATCAAGTCACACGCCACTGGCTACTCGTGGTGAGGCGAAAGCCTAGCCCATAACATATATGTTATGAAAAATAACTAAAACCAAATTTTGTAGAGAAGCAATCTGATATATATATATTTACATCTATTGCATATATATACACTGCTGGCCACCCAAAATGCAACACCAAGGAGGACACGAGATAGCAAAGCCAGATTTACTGGACACATAACAACAGATACAACGATGAAACGATTGAGCTTACAGGCCCGTGCGACTTGCGGAACACGCAGACATCAATAGTTCGTGTGGCCCCCATGGCTGGCAATAACGGCCGCTACACGTCGCGGCATAGAACAAAAGAGGCTTTGGTTGTGGGCTTGGGGTATGTCGGTCCAGGCTGCTTCCACACGTTGCCACAGTTCATCAGGCGTAGCAGCGGCTGGTGCTTGCCGGGCCACTCGGTTGCCGTTCAGCGACCAGACGTGTTCGATGGGCGACATATCGGGAGAACAGGCGGGCCACGGCAGCAGTGACACCTGGTGGGCCGTGAAGAATTGTTGCACGATGCGTGACACGTGCGGGCGCACATTGTCCTGTTGAAACGTGGCCGCTGGCAGGTCTTGCAGGTAAGGGAGGACTACAGGCTCCAAAACGTCGTAGATGTAGCGATGGCTGTTGAGTGTACCAGCGATGCGTACCAGAGAGGTGCGGGTGTCATATATAATTGCGCCGCAAACCATAACGCTAGGCGACGGACCGGTATGGCATATGCATAATGCAGGCATCATACGGTCTCTCGCCGCGATGCCGCCACACGTGGATTCGCCCATCGGGGTGTTGCAGGCAGAAGCGGGATTCGTCGAAGAAGACAATGTCGTGTCATTCCGCAGTTCAGGTGCGGCGTTCAACGCCCCCCTGCCGCCGCACTCGCCGGTGGTGTAACGTTAATGGTAATCGGAGCAATGGGCGTTGTGGAACAAGTTCCCCTCCTGCAGACGACGTCGAACGGTACGTGCAACCACAGGTTGTTGCGCAACACACCCTAATTCCTGAGCTAACGTTCGTGATGTGGTGGTGCGAGCCGTCAATGTGCGGCGCACAACATGCTGGTCCTCTGGGACCGTGCTGTGCCGCGGCAGCGGCAATCGCCCACGTCGGTCCGTCCGTCTCTCCTGCACCCACCGAATCCATACTCGCCTCACTGTGGCTGGATGTCGTCGCACACAGGCGCCGATGTCTCGGTACGATAAACCGCTGTCGGGATAAACCACTATTCGTCCTCTGTCCAACTCCGAAACGTGCTGGAATGACTGCCGTATTCTCCGACGAGGCATCAGGAAGCTTCCCACGCACAGGTCCGGCAGCAGAACACACTTCCACTACTTACACGCCGCCTTCTGTGCACCTTTCTTATAGTGCTTCTCGGTGGCGTGTCGGGCGCACATGATTTGCATATGCCCTGCAATGCTGATCGTTTGCATGTCCTCTCGCGGGCGACGCATGCTGCGAATTTCAGGCCAATCGGATGCTTCCTTCTTGGTGTTGCATTTTGGGTGGCCAGCAGTGTATTATTCGACGGCAGTTCAACAGAATCATAGGAAGACATGAAGCACGGCTGAGGAGAGAGAGGTAGACTTAAAGCATTTTTCTTTTATTTACGCTTTTCAACCTTAGGTTGAAGAAGCGTATATGCTCCAGCTTTGTCCGTCTGTTTGTCTGTCTGTCCGCACCATAACTCGCGTAAAAGTGGTTCGATTTCGATGAAATTTTAATATGTGGTAGGGGACCTCCTGGGGACGAACCGTTTTGAAATTGGGCGAAATGGTGTCAAAGGTCAGGACATAGAAGCGGGATCCATTCCATTGCCCTCATGCGTCATAACTTATGTAAAAATGCTTCGATTGCAGCTAAACATTTTCATGTTGTTCCGGATGTATACAGAACCTGTTCTGTTGAATATCAACGAAATGGGGTCAAAGGTCAGGACACAGGAGCGAGATTTATTCCACAGCCATTACCTCATAACTTGGCTAAAAAATGCTTCTGTTGCGACAAAACTTTAGTATGCTCCGGAGGTATACTGAACCAATTCCGTTGAATATCATCGAAATGGGATCAAAGGTCAGGTTTCAAGTGCGCGATTTATTCCACAGTCATTATCCTTATAACTTGAGTAATGATTTCTGGTATGCTGGAGAGCGTATCATAATCAATGCATTGCATGGTTTACTGACTTGTTGGAAATTTTTTTTTTTTGATTGGAGGTTTAACGATCACCGTGAACAACTCAATGGGCAATAAGCAGTCTCCCGTCCCTAAATTAGGGCCTTTGACTCGAGGGAAGGGAGAGAGCCAGTGCCGTAAGACAGACACAACATCCATGCCTCATCGGGATTTGAACCCGGACCACTATCGAACGAATAGTCTAAAGCCAGCGCTTAGACCAATGCGCCACCGGGGGCGGCTAAAACATTGGAAACCGTTTCTGAGGGGAAAATAAGTATTTTATGGAAAAAAAAAGAAAAAGAGAAAGAATGGCTAAGCCGTTTTACTTTACATCATCCATGTATAACGAAGTGAATTTCTCCGTCATTTCTGTCCACGCCAAGATTCGAACCCGGATCCCCTCATTCCGGAATAAGTTGCTCTACCAATTGAGCTACGCGGACGTTTTATTCTCATTCCTATCTGCCTTTATGTCGTGTGCGTCCTTCGGGCAGGTACGTCACATCTCCTGGTACGTTACATCATCTCCCTTATTTTTTTTTTTTTCGAAGTGCTGGAGAAGGGATTCTCTTATTTTTCCTATCTCGCGGTGTGGAAATAACATCACACCAATGCGAGAGTTTGAACGGTCGGGTCATCCGGATAGTTCGGGCGCCATTATAACGAAGTAAATTTCTGCGTCATTTTTATCCGCGCCAGGATTCGAACCCGGGTCCCCTCATTCCGGAATAAGTTGCTCTACCAATTGAGCTACGCGGACGTTTTATTCTGATTCCTATCTGCCTTTACGTCGTGCGCATCCTTCTGGCAGGTACGTCACATCTCCTGGTACGTTACACATGCTGAGCACAAACGTACATTTTGCGCCAAATTTCTTTATCTAGCGATAGTTAATGAGTGGTTATTGCATCACTCACAACACCAATCGAACGTTCTCTCCTCTAAAAATTGGAAGGATATTATTGTAATAGAAGAAATACTTTTTTCAAAACATGTTTCTGATTCCAAAATAAAGGCAACATGTCTGCGAAGGTGCATCCTTCATGTATATCACAATTAAAGCCCGCGGGCCACAAATTAACGCCCTCACCCGTAGGAATGGTGGTGTCTAGGCGAAATCTAGATGGCAGCACTTTTCTGTATAAATGTATCTTGTCGAAACAGGTCATGTAAGTTAAACATTGCAGATATCAGATCAGGTGACTAACTACTTGTAAAATTTGTTTTTCTCTAAACAGAATACATTCAATTTACTTTTTATTAATCAATTCAATTCTAAAATAACAATTTTTATTTTTACTAATAAGTCAACATTTATGAGTAATACTAGTATGAAAGAAAAAGTCAGCACTTTTCTCGTTTAACCAAAAACTGTAGAAGAAACACATTCCAAAAAGTCAGTACTGAAATATAGAATACTGTGCTTACTTTGACGAAAAATCTGTGTGAATAATACGCTATAAAAACAGAGGTGCTGTCACTGACTGAGGCGAGAGCCACGGATGGCCTATTGATCAGCGTTCGGGACTGCCACGGAGAAACCTCAGGTTTGATCCCAGGCAGGTACGAACGCTCGAACCACTAAATATCCGCCGTGGCCCGCTAAGCAGTCGGACCCTGGGTACTGGCCCTCCTGTAATAAACAAGGGCATCTTCCTCCCCCTTTCTACCTCGCTTCCGTGTCACTTTCCTATCGGGCATTCTATCCCAAATCTCCTAGCTTCCTATTTCTAAGGGTTGTTTAAGACCTGGGGTCTGACACTTCCTTCCTAAAATCCTCTACATATGACCTGATCTGATGATCTGACTGAGGCGAACTGTGTTGCCGCCTCAGTACTGCTTTGCCAAGCTCTCATCTGCCCGTTCCCATTGGAAAAAATCCCTGCCTACCTCCAATAGAAACACAGGCACCAATCGATTTTTCTTCCATCTCCGGGAAACCGGTTTTTCTTCCATCTCCGCGTCGTCTGCTGTATGTTGTCACAGAGACGACTCAGATGATCCCCTCTCAAGGTGCTTAGCATATGATCGTTGCAACCTCTTTGCAAAATTAGTATTTTAATTTAATATAAATTCGAGGCTCATAAATTCAGGATTTATTTTCTGGTTGAAGCCTTTTTTAACAAAATTTACAAATTGCAATGAGACTTTCAGAGCTTTATTTAGCATGCACAATCAAAGGCGTATTATATCTTATGTAAAGACTTTCTTCATGGGTAAAAAATTTCTGGTGAGGCGGCGCCTCATTTGTCTCCTCTGGCGAGCCGCCCATGACACACGCCGACCAAACACGCTGTTTCTCGATTCCAATCGTAGCGGATTTGATTTGTTATGACCCGGTTGCTGACGTCACAAACGAAAAAATCGCTTAGGCTTAGGCCTCTAGTACTCGAGACGGCTTTGCTCTGGTCCGGATACAAGAGGTTACCCGGTGCAGTGGCGGATCCGCCGGGGGGCGAATGGAGCGGTCGCCCCCTCCCCTAAACCCTAACGAAGTTTTTACGTTTAAAGTAGCGACGATCGTAAATGATTAACTTTGCATATTTTGTTTACAGTTTTTCTAAAAAATTTAACAATTAAACTTACACTGGAATCGGATTTAAAATACGTATTACATTGATTTAGCTTATATATATTTCTCAGTACGAACTAAAATACTTACTGTAAATACGGAAGTATAATTTTTTATCAGTCTCCCAACGTATATAGTGGTAAGATCGTTGTTTTTTTTTTAGTTCTTTCTCAACATCTGTTATTTTCATTTAGTACATGAAATATTTTTTTGAATGAAACCAACGTTAGTCATCATGATGAATAAAAAATTAAGAACAGAATGCAAAGATAACCATTTTGTCAGTTCCCATAATGTTCGCATTCGAATGTAAACAACAACAGATGCGTTGCCAGATCGAAAACAGTAGATTGCTCGCGCAATTGTTCTAGCGCTCCGCTGCCTTAGCTGTGAAAAATGAGAAGTGCGCCCGTTTGTGGAAGAATAGCCTATCTTTGCACCGACGATACAGTTTTAGTTAGAATATTTAAAAACTAAATTTTCGCGCACGAAATGCTGGAATTTGGCAATTTTAAAAAAATATTTATTAGTCCAGAGATGGCAGCTCTATTGAACATATCTGATCTCAAAGTTTTTCGGCATTCCAAGTTACCTTGTCGATCACTGTATAGTAATTTCTAAACATTTGAATAAAATAATTGCTTTTGTTTTACCTTCTCAGTCCATTATCCTTGTTTTTCTGGTAAGAATGTTGAGAAACTTAGATCATAATTCTTTAATTGCGTATTGTCAAGAGTGGAATTTAAAAATTGTTCTTTAAATTTGTATCATCAGTGCTTACATTATTCGAAGCCTGTTTAAGAGGCTGTTTCCCCTCTATTTTTAAAAATAACTATTTCTTCTTGCCCGTTGAAAAGGAAACATTCCGGATACGGAATGTTTAGTGCATTACGGAATGTCTAAAATACAGAGAATTTGATTTTCCTAAGTTTACCGGGCAATAAAATATATATGTACTTTGAAATTGCCCCCTTACAGTGTATTCCCAAGTTAATAATAACTGATGTTTAGATAGCCTTCACTTTAAAACAAACGAAGAACAAAAATCTCTTTAAGAAAAAGCTTCAGTTAGTGAAGAAAATACACAATTTGTCGGTTGTTATTGCCTGAGTTCTAAGGCGTTGAAATCAAAAGCTATTTATTCACCAATCCTTGACAAGAAATAGAAAAATCTCGTTAATGTTCGTTGCATTCTTTTTATTACTTTGAATTTGCTGGGTAAAGCGTTTACTGTAATACGATGATCGATGAACTAAAACTATTTATGAAAGAAATACGGGATTACGCCATATAATACAAAATTTGAAGATGACAAATTTTGAATAGCGAATCCTGTGATGGTTAAATTCAAATTGATCGGAAACTTGAGATTTGGTCGTTCTGGGTGGTGTAGTGGTTAGCATACCCGGGCCTTTTCTGGGAGACGCGGGATCGAGTCCCGCTCCAGGACGATGAAAATTTTCAAGTTTTCGGATATTATCTGACTTACCATCCTTGTCACATTTACGCCAAAAATCGGATTGTCATCTTCAAAATTTGTAAAACTATTTATTCACCACGTGAAGAGTGCGTTGCATTATTATTATGGAACTATCATGGGCTGGACTTCCGAATCAGAACGTTTCAAGTAGTTCCCAATTTCGTGTGTATCGTTCCGCTTTGTTTACATAGAACCTGATCACACCCAACGTGAAGGAAAGTAGTTCAGCATAAATTTTATGCGGATATTTTTTAAATTTTCACTGTAATGAACGTTTCAATGATATTTTTATTTGTAAATATATTTTATTAAATAGGCCTATATCGAATAATAGTACTGCGGTTTTATTATGTTTTTTTTGTTGTTCTTTTTATCCAGAGATAGCGTGTTTTTTATCTACTCACATCAACGGAAAGGATATAAGCCTTTGTTAGAACCAAGGAGGTTAGAATAATATTTTTGGAGAGGCCCTGAGACTCTTAACCGTGAAGCCGCAAAGTGTGGGAATTTGACGTTGTTTACATAAAACCTGTGTTATTTTAACTGTGTGTATTTTGGAACTGCGTGGTTTGGGGTTGCAGAAATCGTGTTGATATCAAACCGGAATGAATTATACTTCTTACACGAGTGAAGTTTCTAATTTTAACGTTATGTTTTGTTTAGAATTCGCACTAACGTACGTGGATTTCAATTTAAAATAAAGATGGGAAGGAGCCTCAAAATAATTAAAAAAAATTTTAATTCCGCATTTTGTCACACATCGGCAACAAATTACGATGCGAAATTGGAAACATTTGCGACGAAAGAATGCGATTCGGCCAACACAAAATGCATTGCAATAGGTGAAAACCATCAGCTTTCCCCACACTTTGACGGCTATCGCTCGCTATTATAGGCTTCACAGAAAGTGGTACTGTTCCATTTACAAGGGCATCTACAGACATCTTATTCTAACCTCCTTGGTTAGAACATGGTTTCACTCATTTAACAGTCCACCATACGTAAAGTTTTGTAGATATGACAGTGGACCTCACCCTTAAAACATCGAATCCCATTTGGATATCTCTGAAGCAAAATTCAAACCGAAGAACTATTGTCTGATAACCTAATGTAATATTTATTCCGGCGATTTTGTGGAAACGAAAGTTTAGATCTATTTGAACAGTACATTGCAGTACTTCGTTTTACCGAGTGCAAAAAATGAATGTTAGACACATTAAAATCCCGGTCCTGCCGGCCATCTAGTCTGCGGTTTTCCGGAGCTTTTCCGCAGTCTTCCTGTGTTTGGGGACGCGAATGTGTAGATGGTTCCCTGTGAAGTCAACCCCAGACACACTTTTTTCCTTACCCACATGCAACAGAGGAATGGCAAGCATGCTGCATTAACTTGGCAGTAATCCTCAAGGGCGCATTATCGTCTTTAAGAAATTTGACCCACCATGGGAGGACGAGACACAGAGAGAGACACACTCATTAATTTCTTGATATTGCATAGCATGAAAAGTGCGTTGGATTATGATTCTTTATGGAACTATGATGTATAAATCTGTAATATGAAACAAATATAACATTGTTTTCCATAATAAGATAAATGCTTAAAATTATTTTCATTACGATAAGATTTATTTCGATGAAAATAGTAAGAAAAATTCCGTACTGTATCGCGAACTACTTTCTTCCACGCTGGGTAGGATAAGGTTCTATGTAAACAAGGCGGAACGATGCACTCTTAGTCGGGAACTACTTGGAAGCTTTCTGATTCGGAAGTTTAAACGGGAAACCGTGTGTACTCCTTAAAACTTTAACGTTTCATTACTTTTTCATTCTGATCTATCCTATCAAGGCATTCTGTTTGTTTTAGTTTGTTTGTTTTTTATCGGAGGTTTAACGACCACTGTGAGCAACTCAATGGGCTATAAGCAGTGTCGCCCGTCCGTAATTTCGGGCCACTGGTTCCTGAGAAGGGATAGAGCCATTGCCGTAAGACAAACACAACATCCATGCCTCACCGAGATTCGAACCGGGACCCATTTTGGACGAATGATCAGTGGCCATCGCTTAGACCACTGAGCCACCGGGGTGGCGGCATTCTGTTCCAGCATCTGTTCCTTCTACGCATGTTTTTTTCAAGCTTTTCAAAACACAGCAAGTGTGGCAAGTCGAAGGGCTCTGAAACTTTTTTTTTTTTGATTCTTATTGCCAGATGTTCGATTAATCGAAATCGAACATTTTTTACGGTAGTTATGACGCATAAAAGCAGTGGAATGCATCCCTCTCCTATGTACTGACCTTTGACCCCATTTCGTTCACTTTAAATAGGGTTCCTTCCCAGGTGATCCCCTACCAGATACTAAAATTTCATCGAAATCGAACGGTTGCTACGCGAGTTATCGTGCTGACGGACATACACACACAACGCGTGACGTAATGTGGCAGATGGGAATCGCGACCATCTGCCCGCCGCAAGAGGGTGACGTCATAAATCTTTAATAGGATCCACACACAGCGCGTGACGTAATGAGACAGATGGCGTGATAGCGCGCCAACATTCTCAAACGCGAGTTGTGACATCATAAGATTTCTAAGCATTGGTAACATTAATGGAACAACACCATCACTAAAAACGTTTTAATTCGGGGTGGTTATTTAACCCACTAAACGAATTCTTCTAAAGTCGGGATCAAGCTAAATCCATTTCTAGTACTAGAAAACGGTAGGTTAACGACTTTCATCAAAATTCTTAGAGCCGTTTTCAAAATAAAATGTACATACATACATACAAGAATTGCTACTTTAAGGTGGACGTCAAGTAACTTTGCTTCCTATACTTCCAATGGAAAAACTTTTGTACACATTTTCCTCACAATTAATGCGTTCCCAAGAATGAAAATTTGAACATCGATTAAAATATCTTCATTTTATAACTTGCAATACTTAATATTTTCTAAAACATAACCATAATTATGCAATTCAACATTTGTTTGTCTACTGATGTCATGAAAATACAGGTCGCGCCATCTTTTTCCTGGACAATTAATGGGTTCACCAGTATGAAAATTTGAACATCGATTAAAATAGCTTCATTTCATAACTTGGAATACTTAATATTTGCTAAACTATAACCGTAATTATGCAATCCAACATTTTTTTGTCCACTGACGTCATCAAAGTACAGGTCGCGCCATCTTTTCTCTGGTTTCAACACCACCAAAGGAAAAGTTATTGATTTTTAATATAATTATGGTTATGTTTTAGAAAATATTAGGTTTTCCAAGTTATAATATGAAGTTATTTTAATCGATGTTAAAATTTTCATCCTTGGAAACACATTAATTGTGACGGAAATGTGTACAAAAGTTTTTCCATTGGAAGTATTGGAAGCAAAATTACTTGACGTCCACCTTAACAATATGGAATAAGGACAATGGAATGGATCGCAATCCTATGTCCTGAGCCTTGACCACATTTTGTGCATTTTCAATAGGGTTCGTCCCCAGGTGGTCCCCTACTACATACTGAAATTTCATCATAATGGATCCATTTTTACGCACGTTATGACGCATAAGGGCAATGGAATGCATCCCGATCTTATGTCCTGACCTTGGATCCCACTTCACCCATTTTGAATAGGGTTCGTCCCCAGCGGTCTGCTACCACATAGTAAACTTTAATTGAAATCGAACCATATTGACGCAAGTTATGACGCATAAGGGCAATGGAATGATCCCGCTCCTACGTCGTGACCTTTGACCCCATTTGTCCCATTTTCAATAGGGTTCGTCCCCGGGTGGTCCCCTATCACATACTAAAATTTCATCAAAATCGACCCATTTTTACGCCAGTTATCGTGCGGACGGACAAAGCTGGAGCATATGCGCTTCTTCAACATACGGTTGGAAAGCGTAAAAAATGATGACCTTTGAAAAGTCGCATTTTTTCTGTGGATCAATGAAACCGCCTGTTTTAATATTCCATGCATAATAAGTCCCGGAAATGTTTCACGCAAATATGTGAATGCAGGACCATTCATATCAAAAAGCCTTAACGAAGTTCTTCATTAGCCCCAGTTTTATGCGTAGTGTGGGGTGTAAAACTTTATATGATTCTATCAAGTGTTCAGGTGTTACATTTTTTAATTCTAGGCGCTAATGATTTTCGCTTAGACCAGTTTCTCTTTTTGTAATGGGTATCTTTTGCATAGCTATCCCACTCACAGGGAAAGCAACAATACTTGGTGCAACCGTTTTATAATACTAACGGAATTGCGGTCACCTTTAAATCACCACATATTTGCCACTCATACTTCTAATAGTGTACACCTAAAAGGATGCTTTTCAGGTTTGTATATGTTTCTTTTGTGTGGACTGCTTATGCAATAGGGATTGAAGGAAACTTGTTTCCATTGTGTAATAATACAGCTTTAAGGCCCACATTAGAGGCATCTATAAATAATCCCCATTCCACAAGAACGTGTTTCAAGTTAACTGTTGCCAGAAGTACATCACCATCATTTCAAAAAAAGAAGTCACCCTTTGTTTGATAGAATTTTTCCACATCTTTATTTCTGGTACAAAATGTTGTTACTCTCACAGAATGCTCCAGAATGTTCCGCTGTTGTAACCTTGATGCCAAAAGCTCAGCCTTATTCTTTGGCAGTTTAAGATCTCTGATGAGGTCGTTAAATTCAAACTGTGTGATAAACTACTGGCGGAAAGTGAAAAAAGAACACCAAGAAGGAGACGTCTGATACCAACGAAATTTATACAGCATAATAACGGAATACAGAGGATAACGTGATCAAAACATTATGGCAAAATACAGCTGTATTTGCTGGTAAACTGAAAAATAACATTTCCATGTAACATGGTTAGTACGAGGTTGAACCGCCATGAACTGCGTCACACTGTGCAATTCTGGCATGGAGTCTGTGGTACAGATGTTGGATGTAAGTTTGGGGTCTTGAGTTCCAAGCATCCTCAACCTGGACGCGTAAATCTGGGATGGTTGTGGCTGGCCGTGGAGACCGGATAAGTTGTTTCCCATAAAATATCACACGTGCTCAATAGGGGAAAAATCCGGTGAACGTGCAAGTCATGGAAGTTGTCTCACACCCTGAAGTGCATGATGCGTTGCACGTGTCGTGTGTGGGCGTACGCTATCTTGCTGGAAAACACCACGATGGACCTACCTTACAAATGGCACAACAACGGGCTGAATGATGTTATTGATGTAGGAGGTGCTGTTAAACGTACCCGGTACAAACACTAGTTCTGTACGGGAGTGATAGCTGATCGCTCCCCACACCAGGGGACCAGTTGTAGGCCCTGTGTGTCGCTGGCGGATGCAAGAAGGTTGGAGACACTCCCTTGTGCGTCTGCGAACACGCATACGGCCATCGGAGGCTCCCAATCAGAATCTGCTTTCATCGCTGAACACGACAGATCGCCATTGCGTTCTCCAGTGCGGACGTTGGCGACACCACTGCAGCCATTCCTGACGGTGGGCTGGAGTCAGAGGTACACATGCCAGAAGCACATGTGCACGTAGTCCTGCATCCAGTAGACGGTTGCGTATTGTTCGCACAGTCACCTCAGGTGCAACGGCAGCTCGGATTTGCGTCGCAGTGGATGTTCTGCTTGACAACGCCGCTCTTCTTATGCGTCGATCGGTCCGCTCATCAGTCCGTCTGTGACTCCAGGTTCCACGTCTTCTCGTGTGGGAATGTTCCTCGGACCATCTACGCCACCATCGTACCACCACCGATACTTCCCGTCCAATTCGCTCCGCAATACGACGATACGACCACCCGGCCTCGCGGAGTCCGACTAGACGACCTCGCCCAAAGTTCGATAACTGCTGAAATCGTACACGTCTTCCATGTCCAGGCATTGCAGCTTCTTCAGGGTCTTCGCACGTGTCCGTACGCCGACGACTGATAACATTCACTTCGCCGTATTCCTTACATACCACCGACGATAATTTGCATATTATGCCGTGCTGTGGCGAAAGCGCTCACCGGTTGGTCCCGAAATCAACATCACCCCTACGTAAACTCGACTCCATTAACATATGTAAATTTCGTGATCGTCCGCCAATTCCTTCTTGGTGTTCTTTTTTCACTTTCCGCCAGTGTATACCGATGAGCCATTACATTATGACCACCTACCTAATAAGCTGTAGGACCCCCCTTTAGCCCCGAAAACAGCAGCCACTCGGTAAGGCATCGATTTGATGAGGTTTTTAATAGGTATCCTGGAGTATTTGGTGTCATAATGTCAACAGCAGGTCCTCCAGTTTCCGTATGTTTCGGGGTGGTGGTCATTTACCGTGAACCTGCTTTTCCAAGTCGAACCACAAATATTCGATTGGGTTCATGCCAGGTGAATTTGTAGGCCAGGGCATTAACAGAGAGTCATCAGCATGTTTCTCGAACCACTCATTGACGATTCTGGCTGTGTGGCATGGCGCATTATCCTGTTGGTAATGGCCATCACCAGCAGGCAACACAGTTGCCATGAATGGGTGAATTTGGTCCGCAATGATGTTTAGATATCTGACAGCTGTCAGGGATTGTGCTATTGATAAAATGGGCCTAAAGCTTCCCAAGAAAACATCTCTCAAAGCACAACACCGCCATCCTGTTTCAATCCAACAGTGACTCCGTCGGTAATCGGCGTATCTGTTCTCGGCCGTCTACGTGATGCACCAGGAATCTTGATTCGTCTGACTACGCCACTTTCTTCTAATCATCCACGGTCCAATCTCGATGACCTTGGGCCCACTTCACGCATTGTTGGCGATGACGTGCAGTGAGCATGGAGACCTGGCTGGGTCTTCGGCTACGCAGGCCCATGCGCGGAAAGCTGCGAGGAACTGTGTGCTGTGACAAATTGCCCTGATCACCACTGTTGTAGCTGCGGGTGATTTGTCGCACTGTGGCCCTGCGGTCGCTGTGAACAATGAGTGACAGTCTCCGCTCCCCTTTGATATCAGTGAGCTGCGGACGACGGTTCATCTTTTGGACAACTGCGCGACACTTTTGATGCGTGCTTACTACAGCGGCCCGTAAACAATCCACAAGTCGCCCCGTTTCCGAGATCGTAGTTTCGAGGCACCGTGTCATCACAATTTGTCGGCAGCTTTTCCCATTGTGACTCTGAACACTCTAGTAACCGAAAGCCGGTCCTTGGGTTGTGTATATGCTCTGTGAATTTCATCTGCGCCCCCGTTCGGTCTCCAGGCGCGCTCATTTCTCTAGGTTGGGGGTGGTCATAATATAATGGCTCATTGGTGTATCTGGCTCTAAGGAATCTAGGTTTGGACAAATTTCTGGCTCTCTCGAAATTGATGGCGCCTGGGATTCGCTATATAAACCATGTTCATCAATGCCGTTTTAATAAAAGCCAACCGGTAATTTTAAATGCTGTTTTACGCATTCAGCATCCTAAATTTATCTAAGAATGGGTAGTTTTGAGTTCATAACTTTTTACAAATATTATAATGTCAGTGTTATATTGTCCCCTAAACTCCACTGTTTGATAACATTCACTTATATTTTAGGTTCGAAACTTTCGGTGATGGAACCTGAAGACGTTTATGTATTCCAAGGACCTGGCAAAGTAGCCTGTTATTCCTCCAAGTTAGCGGACATGAGAGAACATGGCATTCTTTGTGACGTCACAATCCATGTTGAAGACAAGTCCTTTTCAGCACATCGCAACATCTTATCCGCTGCAGTTCCCTACTTTGCGGCCATGTTCAGGTGCAACATGGAGGAAAGCACTAAAAACGACATTCTTATGAAAGATATTGATCCCGCCGCACTCGAGCTCCTGATAAACTTTGTGTACACTAACCATCTGCCAGTCGAGAAACTGAACTTTTTCTCTCTACTCGATGCGTCTCTGTACTTGCAGTTTGATGTGGTCGTGGATGGGCTGTTGAGGTTTTTATGCGACAGAATCAAAGTCGACAATGTATTCCAACTGCGCTCATACGCTTCTGCCGCTCCTAACAAGATGGATTTAGTGGAAGTTGCTGATTGCTACATCCGAGAAAATTTCGAGGAAGCTTCTAGGTCAAAGGATTTTAACAACTTGCCCTTTGACACCATAAAGGATTTCATCAGGAGGGATGACTTGTATGTGGTCAAGGAAGAAATCGTTTATGAAGCCGCAATCAAATGGGTGAGAGAAGCGGAGAGTGAAAGAAGCGTCTATCTGCCAGAGCTGCTAAGCCACGTCCGCATGTCCCTCTTGTCTAAAGAATACCTTAAAGAACGCGTTTGCAAAGAGGACCTTATTCGCTCGTTCCCTGCCTGCGAGTCCATAGTGAAAGAGGCAAAGGAGCACCCCAAGCTGTTGAAAAGGGGTTTAATCTCCCTAGCTGCGTGACCCAGGAACGTGTCTGTATGGTTAAACATCACTTAAAGTGTGCTAAAATAATGGGTTCTGGCATTTACGTGGTGTGTAAGAGCAAGGCAAGAAAAATTCGTATTCATTACTATGACTATCTCACTCGGAATTATTTGCTGTTTTATAAATGTGCGGATATAACTGCAACCGATGTTAAGTACGTTGCCTGCACTGAAAAATATATGTATTTTATTGGACGTAGGAAATTTCATATTCTGGACCTGGAAACACTAAAGATTAATCAGATTAAGGAGGCAGGTATACAACTTTTTGGTGCTAGCGTCGTATTTCATCAAGGGAAAGTTTATTTTTTTGGTGGTAGTCTTACATCAAACGAAGTGCATACTTTCGATCTTCAGAGGGGCAAGTGTTTAAAGTTTGCAGAAATGTTAGAAAATAGAGTTTTTCCAGGAGTTGCCTCTTTAGGAGATTATATTTATATCTTTGGTGGGCAGTTTCGGGGTGATGTCCATGACACTGCGGAGCGGTTCGATCCTACCACGAAACATACCATCGCTATCAGAAAAATGTTTATGCAAAAACTTGCACTCAGCTGCTGCACTCTGAATGGCAAGATATGTGTGTATGGTGTATATTATGATTTATTTTCTCGCGCGCAAAGCACTTACGAGATTTATGATCCCCAGAAGGACGAGTGGAGTAGTGCTTACAGCAGAACAGAGGTGCTGGAACATTTCGACCGCTTCATAAGCATATTTTCGAAAACCAACAAACTGAGCATCATTTATAACAGTACAGACTTCATTGCTATGGACTTTTATGATCCCATTAAAAACAAGTGGAGACGTGGTGTGTCAACATCTCATAGTGCTACATGTGACAGCTTGATCGCTGCTTTAGTGACAAATTCAGCTGCATGTGTACGAGGTAAGTAACAAAAAAAAGTTAAAATGTCAGTTCAGTAGCTAGATGTTCGCCTGAGTAGCTAGATGTTCACCTCAGTAGCTAGATGTTCATCTCAGTAGCTCCCTGATGAATATACAGTTGTGTGGGTAAAATAAGGTGACCAGACGTCCTCATTTTCTGGGGACAGTGCTCCATTTTCATGCTTTGTCCTCAATTCCATAAAAACTGATTGAGGTCGTCAAATGTCCTCAATTTCTTATTTTTTGTCCTTAATTTTTGAAATTTCCTAAAATAATTGAAACAGGAAAAAATGTGTCGAACATAGGTCGTAGAACTCAATTGAATGTACCAAATACAACCAAATTTAGCATCAATTATTCATGGGTCATTCCGTGTCAAATCAACCAGCGACTGACTGTTGCTTGACCTTTTAATTTTTTTTTTGTATTTTGCATACAATATTCCCAATCAGGCCTTGATTTCTTTTTTTTTAGCAGTAGCAACACTTGCTAGTGGCCTTATTTTTTTTACTAGCAAATTGCGTTATCTACTAGCGAAAGTTTATTAACATTATACAAAAGAAACTTTGACATGTCCCCCTTTATTAATCAATCATGACAAATTTTGATTTCACCCTTGTAACTGTCGCAACGTAATGCTGAAAAGATTACAAATATTTAGATATAACTCACCTTTTCATAACCTGACAGATTGATTCTAACAATTTAATTCCAATGCAAATATTTAAAAACCTTTATTTTACTTAACTTTATTCACAAAATTCAAGAACACTATTCAAAATCTTAAGTTATTTGACATATGGTTTACAATCAGGGTTTCGGGTCTCTTCATCAAACCACTTTAAAACAGCAGGCCTGGTGTCAAACTTGTCTTGGACAGACCTTCAAGCTCAATACTCATGAGAGCATTCAATGTTTGTAAGTTTAAACTGCCCCTCCAATCACCCTGGGTTCTCTTCGTAAAACTGAACCCAATCACACATGTAGAAGTAAATAAGGGAAATATACTAGATATTTCTACTTGCGCTAAAATGTTTTTATAATATTTGTATTTTTCAAGAAACATTCGTTTTCAGAAAGCAGTTATTCCTTTTTGTATGTGTCTAAAATATTCCACACGCACAATGCAGTGGCGATAAATTCATTTTGCTGGTTATCTTATTGTGTTTTTTCAATATTTCGATGTTTCAATGAATAATAAAGTGTTGCTGTATTATTCATAATTTTTCTTGTATATATTGAAGATGATTTAAAAGCAACCCTGGTTCACAAGTTCGCAAATAAAAATGGTCATATTTTTCTGTTATTTTGATGTAGCACAGCCTTAAAACTACTTACGTCTGCAAGTTTAGATTTTTACTGAGTTTAGCCCTAAGGCCACATTGCTATGTAAAAATATTAGAATTTTAGGAGCTGTCGCTTTTGAGATTTTAAGCCTAAAAGAAGGTGACCATTTTAAGGTTCGGGCTATAGGGTTTGGAGGTCTATAAAAAAAAAGGACGAGAGTTTCAGGTTTCACACTTTGTGAATTAATAGTCCAAGTAGATACACGTAAACATACAAAGTCTGAAGTATGAGACTTTTGCCATTCTTAAAAAATGTGTGCTTGAAATAAGAAATTTGAGCGAAATTGTTAAACATCTTGTAAGGGCCATTTCATGTATTGGGTGTGTGCATAAGTTCTACCCCTTTTTGTAGGCTACATACAAAGGAGGAAGAGACAACAAATAATGTACCTAGGATTTCACATAATTGCCATCAATCTGTGTGACCTCTTACCATCTGTATATGAGTAGATGAATCCCACGCCAAAAATACTCCTGTGTTTTAGAGTCAAAAAAGTCATGTAATGCCGTTTTCACATCGTCCATATAAATGATGGTTTGGAGTGCGAAGGCGTTCTGTAATGATCGAAAAAGGTGGTAGTCCGTAGGTTCCAGGCCAGGGGAATGCGTCGGATGAGGTAAGACTTCCCAACCAAAGTCCAGTAATTTTTGCCGAGTGATAAAAGCAGCTTGAGGTCTAGCGTTATCATGATGAAGGATCACGCCTTTGCGATTGACGAGTGCTGGCCACTTGGATGTCAGTTGTTCTCGCAATCTGTCGAACTGTTGGCAGTAGAGGTCAGCGTTTATCATTTGATTAGGTGCCAACACCTCCCAGTGGATTATTCCCTGGACATCCCACCAAACACTCAACAAAACCTTTTGGGGATGCAATCCTCCTTTTGAGGTCGATGGAGCAGGCTCCCCGCGTTGATACACAGTCCATCGTTACTTTACATTACGGTATAGTACCCACTTCTTATCACCCATTAAAATTCGTCCTCAAAACGGTTCATTTCTGTGACGAGAAAGCAAAGAAACACGGGTACGGATTCTCTCATCTCGTTGCTTTGCAGAAAGCTGGTGCGGAGCCCAGTTATAGAACTTGGTGTTGAACCCAAGCGCACGCATCCGTCTTTCGACTGTTGTTTTGTCTACCGACAACGTTTCCGCTAATTCCTGAACTGTTGGATATGGGTAATTTGTTATGGCTTGGTCCACATTCTTGTCAAAAGCCACGGATGGACGTCCAGGATGTGGTTTACCTTTACAGCTTCTGTCTCCATCCCAGAATTTCCGAAACTATAAGAACGAAATGTACTATCATCAACTACATCCTTCCCATACACTTGACAGATGTTGCGGCAAACTGCGGCTGCATTACTGCTCTTATCGAACTCCTTCAGTAAACAATGTTTAATGTGTTCCTTATCGCATGCCATGTTACACCGTCCGTGATTTCCGTTGCGAATGACTTTCTCCGGCAAACCTAGTGCCTCTATATGCACTACCGCTCCATGCTTTATTGGCCAAAAATTCGGCATCGCAACGTCATCTGTGACGTAACTTTTCAGATCACAATTAGCATCTATTTAAAAAATGGGTAGAACTTTTGCACACTTCCAATATTTGCACAACAGGTAGCTAAAATATTGTTAGTAACAAATGTAGAACATTTCATGCAGAAAAGAATGATCTTTAGTTTAACATGATAGCTCTAGTAGTAAAGCAGTTATTAAGTTTTACGTAAACGGCTATTTTGGTCAAAAACGCCATGCTGAGCAGAACAAATATGGCCGCCAGAAAAAAAACTATGACTTGTAAACAAATCTTTTTGACTATTTTTGAAGTGTCAATATATTGAGAATATTGTATGCAAAATATAAAAAAATGTCAAGCAACAATTTAATTTTGTATTGGGTGATTTCACGCGGAATGACCCTTATTTAATTGCAGGGAAATGAACTCATGAAGGTATGGAACTGTTTTCTGAGGCGGATGAATTTTTCCTTACGTTAGAAATTATGCTATATTAATGGAAGACATGCAGAAACATCGAACATCTCGATAATTGTGGTGTTATTTCGTTGCAGTTTTAAGAGAATTTAACTGAACTATTTTTAGAGTGGGGAGTAAATCTCATCTTTTTCAGCATCCATTTTCTTACAATTAAATAAATAATTGATGCCAAATTTGGTTGCATTTGGTAGATTCCATTGAGAGTTCTACAACTTTTGTTCAGTACATTTTTTTCATTAAACTGTTTCTTCAAGAAAAATTATTGTACTTGGAATATTTCTTCTCATGCATAGTAATTTTATTACATTTTATAAAATTATTATACGCAGAGCGGGCAGAATATTTCTGTCCGCTCTGTGTATAGACATTTTCTGGTTTCAGATATTTATTGTTGTACAGAATCACAATGACATTTCAGTACAAAATCACAATGTAGCTTTGTTTTCACGTGCTGCCCCCTATGAGCAACATTTTAAATTTATCAGAAGTAATATTCTTCATGATAGTACTTGATTGCTATTTTATACTTGTCTCACATGAAAATTATGTTTCAGATTCATCATATGTTCTACTATGAAACTGGAAAATTATGGTACAGTTCATAACATTTTTTGCTAATCTTCGGCTTTACCATAATGTGTCAGACGTCTTGAATTATGTTCTCATTTTGAAACAAAATTGCCCTCAGTTTCAATATGAAATGGAGGACATGTGATTTTGTCCTCAATTTTGCTCTCAAAATTCTAATCATCATAGGGTAAAGAGAGCTGTTTCATTTATGAGACTTTGAACTTTAGACAAAACATATTTTCAACCCTTAAGAATTGTTTTATCTCTTTCCCAATCCCTGTATGTTAAGTACATTTTGCCTTCCTTGGTCAGAAGTAAAGGTTTCAGGCTAGTCGTTTGAGATGAATTTGAGTCCCGAATAAGGCATGGCTGATATGCTAAATCGAGTGACTCCAAGTCTTTCCTTCGAATTTACTGCGAGAATCTATTCAGAGCCATGATATTGACCCTGGGCGTATCTACTCCAGATATCTGTGGGGAAAATTTTCTGTTCTCACCACCTCCTCGCTGTGTAACCAAAGATTTTAGGCTACTTCACCAACGCCTGTCGCTTGGGCTTACTCCTCTTCGAAGCCACTCTCGAGTCTACACGCAAATTGCTCTCTCATCGGAAAAAGAAAGCCCTGGATTCGTCGTATCTGGCACCCACGTGAGAGTTTAGGGCTTTTCGGAAGTCCTTTTGCCGCAACATGAAAAGGTCAACCGGCCAGGAGTCAACCGCACACTCCATCTAGCATTTGATGGATGTGCTGTCATTAACTCCTCTCTTACCGATATACCGTACCTGTTGAAAAGTCAACCGGCCAGGAGTCAACTGCACACTCCATCTGACATTTGATAGATGTGCTGCCGTTAACTGCTCTCTTACCGATATACAGTACCTGTTGAAAGGTCAACCGGCCAGGAGTCAACCGCACACTCTATCTGACATTTGATGGATGAGCTGCCATTAACTGCTCTCTTACCGATATACAGTATCTGTCGAAAGTTGTCCAACATTGTTGCTATTGTTAGGTTCCATCGAATCATGTTCTGCCCTTCGTGATTGTATGAACAGTAGCTCGCTATCTGGACCTGTAATAAGAAAGATCTCGCAACTCTTCTATAGTTATTCTCCTCCTCCTCTCACAAACACACAAGCGTCTTTGACTCTCTCCAACCATCTTGTTCTCTGTCTTCCCCTTCATCTGCTTCCTCCAACCTTACCAAGCATGATCATTTTTTCAAACTCATTATTGGCACACATCACATGTCGAAAATCGGTCCCGGACGATTCCTCCAACGACGATTGGTCCAATGCCGATTGGTCCAAAGGGACGATTGGTCCAATGCCGATTGGTCCAATGTCCGTTTCGTCCAATGCCCGATTCGTCCAATGCCGATTCGTCCAATGGTACGATTGATCCAACGCCGATTCGTCCAATGCTATCATCTTACCAACGGTAAACTTTTTTATTTTCCAGAAAGGAATAAAAATGTAAATTATTCTCCTTTTTATATCCTTTTGAAAGATAATTTTCGTATATTAAGTAATTGCTAAGATTTTACATAAACCTGGTAAAAGGCACTCAATTAGGCATTTCTCAGCTGTTTGCAAAGCACCTAGGCCGCGGGCGTTTTTTGAAGATTTTAATTTACAATCTAGATATTTGGTATTTGTGAATATGTTATAAAACCTAATAAAAGGCACTCATCATATCATTTCTCAGGTCTTTACAAGGCACCGAGGCCGCGGGCCATTTTAGATGATTTTAAGTTACAACCTAGATATTTGGTATTTGTAAACATTTTATAAAACTTTATAAATTATAAGCACTCATCGTATCATTTCTGAGGTCTTTGCTAGGCACCTAGGCCGCGGGCCTATGAATTAATATTTCGTGCTTAAGTGAAAGCGCAATATTATTAACTTGATTTAATATGTAAACGTTATGAATATGACATCGCTGAAATAAAAACTGTTGAATAGGCCTCTGTCCAAACCCCGATCAGTTGTTTCCTTTGGGCAGTTGGCGGAAAACCCCACTGCATTCTACAAACAGAAACGGAACACTAGTATTTTATATTATTTCATGAAAAAGAGAAACATTGAAGTTGATAGAACGGCTCGTACATCAGTAACTTCATACAGCAGCAAGGACAGTATAACAAGAAAACGCGATTCCAAAAAAAAAAAAAAAAGAGAAAAGAAAAGAAATCTGTAACTGCAATATTACGCATGAAATGTGTAACATTATTTTACATTCTTTGGACTGCCGGTACCTTCGTATAACAACGGAGATAGAATCAGAACAGATGAGACTTTATAGCACGAGTAGCACTTCGGACAGATAGGACAGAATTGGACCAATCGTCCATTGGACGAATCGGCATTGGACCAATCGTACCTTTGGACCAATTGTTCATTGGACGAATCGGCATTGGACCAATCGTCGTTGGACGAATCGTACCACAGCCTTCCAAAATATGCGAGTTTTTGCTTACAGATCATTGCCTCAAGGGAGCAGCTAGGTTTGATTCGGTTAAATACTGACTCATTGGTTCTTGCTGTCCATAGAATTGTAAGTAGCCGTCTCCATAACTATAATTCAAAAGCATCTCTCTTCTGACACTCACTCTTTCTCAATGTCCAGCTTTCACAACCTTACATTATCACAGCAAAGACAAAGATTATCATTGTTATTGCTTTAACAATTCGTATCTTTGTTTCATTGAGATGTTTTTATCCTTCATAATTTTCTCTGATTTTGTCATTGCCTTTCTCCCTAGGGATAATCTTATTTCTTCACCACACCCCCCTCGTTATCTATTCTGGATCGCAAGAGAATAAACTTGTCTACGACCTCCAATAACTCCCCGTCAATTATAAAATCTGCAAGATTGAAAGTAGACATGACCTTTGCCTTCTTAATGTTTAACATTAATCCTGATTTTGCACTCTCCACTTTTGCTTTTTTGATGAGTTCCTTTAAATCTTTACTTTCTGCCAAAAGAGTGGTGTCACTTGCATATCTCAAATTGTTGATGGTTTGACATCCAATAGGAACACAAGCTGTCACTTCATCAAAGCGTGCCATTCTAAAAATATATTTGCTGTACGAGTTAAACAGATATGGAGACAGAGCATAGCCTGGTCAAACTCCCTTTCTCAATCTAAATCATTCAGTCTCGTCATGTTTTGTTGTCGCAGTGGCTTCTTGCTCATAATCAAGATTTCTCAAAAGAATGATTAGGTGTTCTGGCACCCTCAGGAATCTCAAAATATTCCACAATCTTGCATGATCCACAGGGTCAAAAACTTTGCTATAGTCAATGAAACAAATGTATGTATTTTTCTGGAATTCTCTTGCTCTCTCTATTATCCATCTGATGTTGGCAATTTGATCCCATGTTTTTCTACCTCTTCTAAAGCCAGCTTCTTGAACTTGCACTTCTTTCTTTATAGGAATGTGATTCTAATCTTTGTATGATCTTTAGCAAAACCTTGCTAGCATGAACAATAAATGCAAGAGCTCTATAATCTGCATATTCTTAGGCATCTTCTTTCGTATGCACTGGAATAAACACTGATCTATTCCGATCAGAAGGCCACATAGTCTTATTCTAAATTTGTTGGCAAAGGGCAGTTTTAACTTCAACAGCTTCCTTTCCTGCTGCCTTAAACAATTCGATGGGAACGGCATGTTCTCTTAGGGCTTTTTTAAAGCTGCTCAATTTCCCATTCTATGTATCTCGTTTTCCAATGGAGCCTGTTCTGAAGTATACACATTCTCTAAAAATGCATCCATTATTTGACATATAAGAGAGTTATTATTTCTGTCTTGACGTCATTAATGCCTTTAGTGTAAAACACATATCGTGCAATGAGAATATATGAAAGACCATATCAGTCTTTTTTGACAATGTGAAATATCTTATCAGTGTCTTTTGGCAATATGGAATATGCTATCAGTCTCTCTCGGCAACATGAAAGATTCTGTCAGTCTCTTTTGGCAATATAAAAGATCCTATCAGTCTTCTTTGGCAATATGAAAGATGTTATCAGTCTCTCGTTTTTAAAACACATATCGTGCAATGGGAATATATGAAAGACCCTACCAGTATCTTTTGGCAATATGAAAGATCCTATCAGTCTTTTGGCAATATGAAAGATGCTATCAGTCTCTTTTGGCAATATAAAAAATCCTGTCAGTCTATTATTGCAATATTAAAGATAATATCAGTCTTTTTTGGTACTGTAAAAGATCTTATCAGTCCCTTTCGGTACTGTGAAAGATCCTATCAGTCTCTTTTGGCAGTATAAAGGATTCTGTCAGTCTCTTTTGGCAATATAAAAGATCCTATCAGTCTTCTTTGGCAATATGAAAGATGCTATCAGTCTCTCGTTTTTTAAAACACATATCGTGCAATGGGAATATATGAAAGACCCTACCAGTATCTTTTGGCAATATGAAAGATCCTATCAGTCTTTTGGCAATGTGAAAGGTGCTATCAGTCTCTTTTGGCAATATAAAAAATCCTGTCAGTCTATTTTGGCAATATTAAAGATAATATTAGTCTCTTTTGGTACTGTAAAAGATCTTATCAGTCCCTTTCGGTACTGTGAAAGATCCTATCAGTCTCTTTTGGCAGTATAAAAGATTCTGTCAGTCTCTTTTGGCAATATGAAAGATACTATGACTCTTTTGGCACGTGCGTCTCCATGTTTAATACACCAAGGTGGTTTCTAAGCAAACAAAATAGCCTCTTTCCAGGCTCAAAACATGAAGGGACTTGAATGGAAAAATATGATATGACATGTGTTCTTAAAATATACATATTCACATGTGCTAGGCAAGCAAAGTTGCTGTACTTACTCATCTTATCTATTTTCAATGGTTAATGTGGAGCTCTGCCAATGAAACAGGTGAAAACAGGAAATTTAATGCACCGTGCCTGAGAAATGGTTCATTAAAAATTTCACCATGACTAATGGCGATGTTGTACTGCATTATTTGAAATAAACATCGATCACAAAATTGTCTTGGTACATTTTTGCAACCTTAAGCTGCTTTTCTAAGAAAGTAATTTCATCTTCTTCGCCCGTAGCTCTATTAAGTCGTTAGCATACTACAAGACTGAAAATTTAAAAACTGGCCAACAGTAAGCGGAATTCTAACAGAGATAAAATTGAATTAACAGCCATGCTGGTCCGCACAAATCCACTTCTAATATCACATGAATAAGGTCCATTCTGACGACATTAATTTATTATTGTAAAAAACAACAACAGATGAAATGTTAGTATGCCGAATAAGTGAATGGTAAAGGTTTCCATCAAAATTTGTTCAATTTAAATAAATTAAGAAAAAAACGTTTTCGGAATTATGTTAATTGGAGGGACGAGAAATTAATTAACAAAATATTACAACCGAAAGACAGTAATTAAACACTTCAAAGAATTTTATTTCTAAGATCAACGTGATAGTTACGGAATCAATGCTAGAGTTGAAACATGCGACTGAAAAAACATATGTTTTCTAAGTTGCTAAGATACAGAAAGATCATGTCTTCCAGTCAAGGCAGATCTGAGTTTAATTGATTTTTCAGACTAGAGGTTACTGCTTAAAACTGCTGATGATTCAGATTTAAACTTATAAGATGAGAAGAGAGACGACGAATGTAAAATGTGCTCGGAAGAATGATTCGTTTTTCAGCAGCTCTAGAAATTTGATAGCCTATCAGAAATATATTGTCCTAAAGAAGGATCTTGTACTTAGAATTATTCAGATAAGAATAATTTGTGCATAAGACGTTTAATTTAATAAATTTAATCTAGAAAAAGCAATTTGGTAAAAGAATTGTAACAGTTATGTAAAAAGAGTATACAACTTTACCTCAGCTGACTTAATTTTACCCAAAGGTTTATTTCCTTATTCTTTTCACTTCCTGAAGAATTCAAAAGCAGTGCACCACAGACAGAGACCTCATCAAAGGGGTGCGAGGGTAGGCTTAAGCCCAACCTGAAATTTGTCTTGCCCACCCTGTCGTTCACCCAGTTCAAAAAGTGCCATTTTTAGTATATTTAACTTTAAAATATAATCTGGACTTTACCAAGTTATAAATAAGCCTTATGTTTTATTTCATGCAGCCCTACGTATTTCCCCCTAGGAAGTGCGTTGTTTACATCTCCAAGAAAAGTTATCAAAATAGCATCAGCTGGGCCATGAAAGTTTGTTCTCCACTCTTCCAATACCTTCGTTGAAGCCTCTTTTCTATGTTTGTATGGTCTGGAGGGCTAATGAGGAGGGGGATAGGAATTCACTGAGGTAGGGGGGAGGGGTCACTACGAATGGCTCTGTTTGTTTTCTTTACAAAATATGGGATTCCAACACGGAAAGCGGAGTCTAAAGCTACACCAGCGCACTTTAGACTGCCCCGGGACAGGGAAAGTGCAGAAAGTGGCTGGCGACTGCTTTGCAGGAGAGGAGTGCAAGACAAAGTCTCTGGCTTGAAGGAAAGTACTTAAGGAGGAGGGGGAGGCGTATTTTGTCTACGTTGCAGGACGTTAAAATTTGATTTAATTAAACAAAAACATTTTCTTTTTAAATAAATTGTTGAAATACAGTACTATTTTTCGTAAGCAAAATTTTTAAAAGCATTTTAAAACAATGCATTCAGAGCAAGCAAAAATGTGAAGGCGACATTCTACAAACGCTTCTGTATTACACCAGTTGCGTAAATAGTAAGATGCGTGTATGTATGTGTGTCCAGGTTGAGGGGATTGTGATTGCACTAATTTCTTTGTAGCCTGCAGTGAAGCCAAAAAGCCATTCCGGCGGCTCACTGGTGTAAGCGCTGGCCAATGATTATTCGTCCATGAAGGGTCCAGGTTCGAATTCTGGTGTGATATGGATGTTGCGGTTTGTCTTATGGCACGCATTTTGCCTTAAAAAATAGAAGAGATGTTGTTCGCGAGGGGAACAAACTCCCAGTTGTTGTTCAAAATTTTCCCGATTTCACTCCACCTGCCCGGGTGTTTTGCCTGTGGTTCCGGTGGACGGGGTTATTGTCGTAGCATCCTTTCAGACGCGCTCAGTGAGTTCCATGAATCCCTGCTATGCTTTCTTGGTGGTGCGGGTTATGCTAATCAGTCTTACCGGTCTTTTTTTTTTTTATTGAACGTTTAATGACCCCCATGAGGAACTCAATGGGCTATAAACAGTTTCCCGACCCTAATTTAGGTCCACTGGTTCCAGGGAAGAGAGAGAGAGAGCAAGTACCGTAAGACAAACACAACATCCATGTCTCACCGGGATTCGAACCCGGATCCTTCATGGACGAATGATCACAAGCCAGCGCTTAGACCACTGCGCCACCGGGGCGGCATTTTACTTTTTCCAGTCTTACGGCACGGGCATTCTCCCTACCCTGGAACCAGTGACCTTAAATGATGGGCGTCTGCTTATTGCAAATTGAAGTTTTTTTTTTTTTTGATTGGTAGTTAAACCTTCAATCAAAAAAAAAATAAAATAAAGAAAATCAAAATTCGTTCTTTCAGTGTTTCGCAAGAAAAACGTTGCTATCAAACTTGTCCCACGAAAAATAATGCTTGCCCACCCATCGCCCATCTTGATTTTGAAGCCTAGCGACGTCATTGACCACATAATTTCTTGGTATTACAGACTTATCTAAACCTAAGTATGTTTAAACACTTCAGTTGACGTGAATTTTTAAGTTGAAGGGTGTGCTTTGTATTTTTATATGGCATCAGTTTAGTACCGATAGCACATAGAATTATTATTGCTTTCTTATTATTATTAAAACTAATTTCATTATTTTCAGGATAACTACAAAGACAAATGCAGTTCAAGATCTCCGAAATTACGGGAACCGTTATTCATTGATGGAATTGCAATGGTTGATAAATTTATACATATAATTGATGAAAATGCACAGCATTTATTTTTACATTTTCATGATACTGGCACTAAATTTGCTCCCAGGAATTGCACTGTGTCCTTAAATGCACGCAGCAAACATCGTTTCCGCAACTGTATACGAGCGCTATCTGTCGAAAATAAATATTTACTGCATGTTCACCAATGAGAATAAATAAAAAGTATATGTTATTATTCTGTTGTACTGAAACTGAATGGCGTTATTTAGCATACTAAAGAATGAAGAGAGCCTATTTTACCAATCTACATAATTTCCGTTTCTAATCTTACCTTTTCTTATTCGTCCTTCTGTCATCTGCTGAAAATAGGAAATTAAGGTGTGTGAAGCAAAGTTTTGAGCTGTGTGTTCGTGGGCTAGTGATATAGAGAGGAAGAGTTTATTTGGAGGTTTAACGACTACCGTGAGCAACTGAAAGGGCAACTGAGCAACTGAAATGAGCTCGTCTCTAATTTGGAACCACTTGTTCCAGGTAAGGGAGAAAGCCAGAGTCGAAAGACAAACACGCCATCCATGCCTCACCTGAGATTCTAGCCCAACCCATCTCTTACTGGACGAATGGGTAGAGCACAGAGCTTAGACCACTACGCCACCCGGGCGGCGGCGGAGAGAGAGAGAGAGAGAGAGAGAGAAACGACAAAAAGACAGAAAGCAAGATGCAGGGAGAGAGAGAGAGAGAGAACGACAAATAGGCAGAAAGCAAGATGCAGGGAGAGAGAGAGAGAACGACGGAAAGCCAGAAAGCGAGAGACCGAGGGAGTGAGACAGAAAAAGAGAAAATAACGAAGGGAAAAGATATGTAAAAATGAGACGCAGAAAGTTGTTAAAAGGGGAGAGAGAAAGACAGTGTCCGAAGAAATGTCCTACATGACTCTTACTACGACCAAAAAGGGAGTCAACTGCTCTGGTATGTGATTTTCTCCCTACGCCAATTCTGTGACACCGAAGATTTTGCTACCCTTTTTCCGTTGTTTTGGATTCTCCAGCATACCTTACTCCCTCTCTATATTATTTTGTTTATATATATCTCTCTTTCTGTCTCTTGATTGTCTTTTCCCTTTCATTCCCTTCCCTTTTTCTTTGTCTCACTCCTTTTTTCCTTTTTTAACGATTTCATAGTCATTATCTTCCATTAATTTTTCTCTGTAACACTCCATTTCTTCCTTTTCTTATGGTTTCTTTCCATCTCCATTTCTCTGTCTGTCTTCTTTCTGAAGCTCGCCCCCTTCTGTCTCTTTTTTCGTCTATCTTGTTCACAATATATTGTTGTCTTGCTTCTTCATTCTTATCTCACCTAACTCTCTTATGTGTCTGGTATCGCGTACATTCCTTTCTCTGTTCTTTGTCTAGCAACTTTACCTTTACTTGTCTCTCTCTTCTCTGTATAGCCTCAATTTCATTTTCGCTTTCTCTTTCTTCTCTGCATAGCTTCACATTTAAACACTTTTTCTGCCTCTCTTCTATGTAGCTCACTTCACTCCCTTTCTCTCTCTCTCTTTTCTGTATAATTTCACCTTCATTCACTTTCTCTCTATCTCTTCTCTGCATTGCTTCACCCTGTCTCTCTCTGTATAGGTTCATCTTCGTTTCCTCTTCTCTGTGTCTATTTTTTTGTATAGTTTCACCTTCATTCACTGTCTCTTTGTTCACTCATTTTTTCTATATAGCTTCTTCTACACCCACTTTACCTCTCTTCTCTGTGTAGCCTCTCCATCACTTTAATTTTCTCTCATTTCTCTCTACAGCTTTACCTTCACTCACTTTCTCTTTCTTCACTTTGTATGGCTTCACTCACTTTTTTCTGCTCTTGTATATCTTCACCCATCAAAAAAAATATTGCTGGTCTAGCAGTGGCCCAGCACTATGTTACCGCTGCCCAACTGTCGATTAAAAATGTCCCGGCGGCCACCACATGGGCCAGCAGTTCAGACCAGCAGCTGCCCAACAGTTGGCACCACAATCAGTTGTCATATGCCAAAATAGAGCCATCATTTATCCATCACAGGCAGTGGCTGCCACAAACGGCCCTTAAGCGATCCTGCAAGCACGTGCCATAAATGATGGCTAGCCTAATGTGATCCGCCAGTGGCTGACGGCAATCACGCGACGTAACTGATGGATTGCCGAATCTTGTCCGCCAATTTCCTAGTAGTAGTCATAAAAAAAAAGCAAACCACAGTTTCTCAAAAGGCATAACTTCTCTTTTTTTCCCGACGAAAGTTATCTGCAGTGACGTCACAGAGCTAGGGAAATTTCCTCAAAACCGTTCGGTGGATCAAGATAGCATCGAACCAACGACGGCTTGTTCGCGAAACGGATGCTTTAGCCACTACACTAGTTTGCCACATGAGTACTGTTGCTTGAAGGTGAGCTTCTTTCCTGCGCGATGTGAAACGAAAGGTTCTCCTTTTAATTTTAATTTTTCATAAATGTCCGTTTCATATAATTCATAAATTTATTTTTTCAACGTAATGATTGTTTTTATTTGCAGTAAGGGAACTGCACCCATTTTCAATGAGTGCACCAACTTAAAGACGTTTTCCAAAGTTTTGTGCTGTTCTTGTGATCTTGAAAGACGATTGTTTAATTAATATACTTATCCGTTCGTGTCACATTATGTTACATTTTTTAAGTTGTATCTTTTTTCCTGAGTCCAAAGCTGCATTTGTTCTAACGAGGGAAGATATTTTACTTTACTTGTTATTTTTAGCAGCGAATTTTTCCAATATAATGTATTCAACCCATAGATGAGTACATTATATCCATATAGCGTTGCTTCCTTTTTATTTTATTTTTTAAAATGACAAAGTTTTTACGTGTATATTTCTTATTTTTTCCCAACATAACGAATTTTTTAATGTCTTTCCTGTACTTCTGTTTGAAGCGGTTTAGTGTATGTAAATAGTAAAAACGAAAAATTATACATAAATTATTTCTTGGTATTCATGGGAATGTGTTTTATGGCTGTCTGTATTCACGGTTCTTTGTGCGTTAGTGGAGAAATTTTGGTACGAAATGAGTTTCTATAAATACATAAGAGTAATTGACTATTTCTTACTGTTCATGAATTATATATATTTTTACTCCGATGGTAATCTTCGTCGACGCGGCATTTCATTAGGAAATTAATTCGTCTCTCTACATATGCCTTTTTTGTCTCGTAGCATCCACTAAAATAACACCACGGTGATGGCGTCGTCTTCAACTAACTGGTACCACGAGCACGTATTGCTTCTGCTCATGCGCAGTCCCGCTGCTTCCACCTCGTGTTGGGTTGCCAGCTACGGGCCACTCGTGGCGCTTGCTTGGCGGCCCGTAATTCACGGCGATGCTGCAGGGCCATCCATGGCTGCCACCAACGGACCGCTACGTACCGTGAGCGGCATATTTCAGCCAGCAGTGACCCACCGCTGCCAGCTGGTGGCCAGAAGTTCCCAACGCTTGTGTTTTTGCTGGGCGCCTGCTTTCTCTCTGTGTATCTTTCGATGCTGTATAGTTTCATCGTCACTCACTTTTTCTCTTCCTTGTCGGTTTCGCACTTCATTGCATTCTTTCTCCGTCATCCACTTTGGACGATCTGGAAGCAGAACGCGCGTCAGACACATGTTTCGATGAATTCACATATTTCCGGTAACGGTCGGCTTTACTCTCCTGCTGGTACTTCAGTAATTTCATTACAATATGCATATCAGGAGGAGAAATCTTACTTGGGACGTAACTTTTGCAGTTATTACACTGTAAATACTAAGTGGTGTGAATTCACAGAAAGCCGCAGTGGTCTAAGCGATGGCCCCTGATCATTCGTCTGAAAGGAGTCTGGGTTCGAATCCCGGTGAGGCATGTATGCTGTGTTTGTCTTACGACACTGGCTTTCTCCATTCCCTGGAACCAGTGACCCTTAATTAGTGACGGGCGACTGCCTATAGACCATTTGAGTTGCTCACGGTGGTCGTTAAACCTCGAATCAAACAAAAACAAAAAAAAAAAAAAAAAACTCACGGAAAATTTTGCGAAAATAACATGCAACGAAGTTGCCGATAAGTGCCCGTCTTTTAACGAAATTTTCGCTTGGAAAAGTGCCCGTTTTCTTTTTAACTACCGTATATTTACAGATTTTCCGTAGTCAGTAATTTCGTTTATTTCAGAAAAGTCAGTTTCGAGTTTTTCCGTATTTATACAGAAATTTCGCGAAGACGCTGAATATTCAACCTTTACGTCATGGAATTCTTTCACGCCGGTGGCGGGGATCGAACCGAGGTCGATTGGGTTAGGTCTACACAATTCGAGCGCCTTAACTACTGAGCCAGAAAGTCTTAGGAACTGTCTTCATGTTTAAGGTAAAACTAATCTCTCGGTGATTATTTCTTTTTTATTAATGTTAGTGATTTAGTCGTTTTATTTTCTATTGGAGCTTATTATATTTTGAATATCAATTTTATATTTTTTGTAGGAATATTGATCACAAATTAAGTATTTTTTTTTCAACTTGATTTTTCGAAGATACAGAATGCTTTGGAACTCAAGATCTTTTTTTTAAACTGACAATAACTTTGAATTATCTTTAAGGAATTGTGAAATGTGCTATTTTATAGTATTACTGCACAAAACTTCTAAATATACAATTTACTCTTAATAGCTATAATAACTTTTGTATTAAACACTCATGGGCTGATGAATAGACATCGCACAATCACCTGTACAATATTTTAAATACCCAGTTCCTTACGGTTAACCTATACATAATAGCTGGTGCACAAAATGGGGAAGAGGAGAAGAAATATCCTGTGCAACAATAACCAAAATTTATACATACATACATACATATCACTAAGCTGTTCTCTGATATTCAGAGATTAGCTCCACAGAGAAAAGAACTCATTGTTGCTCTATCACGTCTCTATTTTACGCGATCTCGACACACCGCTCGAGCTTAATTAACATCCATCACACGCCGCACACAAGACCTTTTGTACTTCATACTCATTATCTTTTTCTCATTCAAACATATACCCAAACCTGGTCATCCCATGATTTCCTTGGCATTCCTTTACCTTTCTTCCCTGCCGCTTGGACTGAATAAATTACCTTAGTAAGCGTCTCGGCACTCATTCTTTCAACATGTCCAAATCACCTAAGGGTATTTGTCTGCACCTTACTAACAACATTTTGCTTCACATTACACAACTGCAACACATCACATGATCAGAGCGTGTCTACTACAAACCCCCGATAAGTATCGCATCTCCCCAGCACACAAACGACTCCTATAGCTTTTCTGCAGAACCCAGGTTTTACTGCCATACATCAGAGTAGGAACAATTTCACTTTCCTGTACAGCCGTTCGGGACTTTCTTGAAAAATCATCATTCCTGTGAAATCCTCCTAAAGCGGCTATGACTCTCAATGAAGAGTTCACTCTCCTACTAATTTCGCCATCTAATTTATTCTTTCTGTCACAAACATGCTTCCCAAATATACAAACTGGTTTACCTGATCAGCAACGATGCCATTTAAACTAATCCTGCATACAGTACTAACAGTTCCCCGCTTAAAAACCATAACTTTGGTTTTACCCTTATTTATTCTCAGTTTGAAATTCATTGGAACTTCGTACATCCGGGTGAGCATACTCTGCAGCTCACTTTCATTCTCTGCCAATAGGAATGTGTCATCAGCATATAGTAATCTACACTTATGGACATTACCAAGACATAAACCAGTATTGTCTATTTTGGCATCAGGCAAGCATGCATCGACAAATACAGTCATGGGGACGTTATACAACCCTGTCTGACTCCTGCTCCGATGGACCTTATTCACCTCGCATTGCATCATGGAAAAGCCTTTCCGTGGCCGAGGACCAACAAGAGTTTGTTTACATGCGTTTTCCCATTGTTTAACATGGCGTTACGTTGCAAGGGTTCAGGAAAAACGCGATTTTCGTAAATTTATTAACGACATGTATAACTTTTGTTCATCATATGGTTGTGTTAATAAATCCTGCAACCTAAATTGTGTAGACGAAAGAAAAACAATCTTTAATTTTCCGCTGAAAAAGAAGACATTATTAAGGGAATGTCTGTGTAAAATGAAACGGCCGCCCCGGTGGCGCAGTGGTCTAAGGCGTTGGCCTCTGATCATTCGTCCGTAAGGGGTCCGGGTTCGAATCCCGGTCAGGCATGGATGTTGTGTTTGTCTTACGGCACTGGCTCTCTCCCTTCCCTGGAACCAGTGACCCTAAATTAGGGACGGGCGACTGCTTATAACCCATTGAGTTGCTCACGGTGGTCGTTAAACCTTCAATCGAAAAAAAAAATTAAAAAAAAAAATGAAACGCGGTGATTTCCATTCCGATGTGCACTCTCCAATATGTTCTGTCCACTTTAACGAAAAAGCTTTTGGATATTAAGACACTACGAATCAAAGGCAGTTGAAACCTCGTAGTATTCCTTCAAATTTCAAATTCAAAAAAGAAAAAGAGGTAGGCAAAAATTGATGGAATATTTGGATCGGTAAATTACGAATTAAGTTCTACTTTCCTCAAAGAATAAAACAGACATATCTATAATTTCTCTTTTATTTAATGTTACGCATTCATTTAATTTTTAAGCAGATTGCCTAGCGTGCGAACCCTAGTTTGTTTCCTTATTGCGTATGTCTGAGCTTTTAAATGTTTTTGTTTTATAAAACAAGGCACTAAATTTTATGTTTCAGATATTTCGCCAAAGTCTGGCAATAAGAACATGAAAATTTAATATAGCATGTACCAGAAATGCTACTTTAAAAACTTCTATATGACTAACGGCGATGCTTTCCTGTGTCATGCGATCATCGAACACAAAATTGTCTTTGTATATTTTTGCAACTTTGATTTGTTTTTCTAAGAAATTCATTTCTTCTTCTTCGCCCTGTAGCTCTATTAATTCCTCAGCAGAATCCATGACGTTAGGATTGTAAAAATTATAGGCAACAGTAAGGGATAATCAAATAGCGAAAAACATTGAATCAGCAGCCATGTTGGTACGCAGAAATCCACTTTTGACGTCACATGAATAAGATCCATAGAAAAATCTTTCGATACAACACCATTTATTCTTCTGTCAGCACACATGGCTTTCACACGATTGAGTAGATTTTCAGTGATACCATATTTATTCAGTACCTTCCACAGAAGAGTTCTGTTTACTCGTTCATAAGCTTTCTCTAAATCTCTAAATCTTTCTCTAAATCCACAATATCCGATCTCGCTACAGAACTTTAAAATTAGTTCCTTTGACAGACGATCGAGATTTAACAGTTAATCAAACCTCAAGTATTCCCACGATTTTCTCCTGTTACCGGAATGTTTTCGCCATATGGATACGGAAAAGTGAGAACGGAGTTTTTGCGTTAATATACGAAAGGAACTGCGGAAAGGTTTCTGAAAATTCAGAATTTTCCTTTAACACATCCTAGAAACGGAAATTCACCTTCAATATAAGAAAGGAATTGCAGAAAGGTTTCTGAAAATTCAGAATTTTCCTTTAACACATCCTACAAACGGAAATTCACCTTTAATATAAGAAAGGAATTGCAGAAAGGTTTCTGAAAATTCAGAATTTTCATTTAGCACATCCTAGAAACGGAAATTCACCTTCAATATAAGAAAGGAATTGTAGAAAGGTTTCTGAAAATTCGGAATTTACCCGTGGTACAAAAATCCGAAAAAACTCAGGTTTCTTTCCGTCGTTTCGCGGAAAAGGTTGTATCAAAAATATACTTGTTTAATTCACGAACGGAATCACGGAAAGTGGCTCGTGAATTTCAGGAATTTTTTTACAGTGTAGTGGCGTCTGTTCACTTGTTTCTATTGTATTTTGTTTCATCGCAGTACACTTTGAGCTGCAGCTAAGTTTCTTTTACTTCTACCTGGAAAAGATATTTTCTACAATGAAACGGAACGTGTTTATATTCTGTAAGATGTCAAACATGCTTCAAAGCACACGCCTTAATGAAAATTTCAATAAAAGGCCCAAAAATTCTCAATCATAGGAATCCAACACATGAAAAAGTACAATCAGTGCATTGGCCAAGTTTAGTACAATGGCTTTAACATGGGAACAACGCAGTAATTAAAAGAGAAAAATTGTTCAAAATACTGCATATTAAAGTGGGATTGAACTGAAGTATGCCGCGCAGGAAGCCCAGTGGTCTTAGCGTGGACTTCTGACCAGTCGTCCGAGTGGTCTGGGTTCGAGCCTCTGATAAGTTATCCTTGGTGTGCTTACCTAACAGAATCTCTCGAATCAACTCATTTTAGGAACGCCCGGCGGCTTATAGCCCTTAGAGTTGCTCACGGTGGTCGTTAATCAGAGAAGGCGTTCAAGACAACTTCCATGCCCCTCTGACCCCGATGATAAGCATATCTGTATCTTCCGTAGAACTGCTCGCATCATTTTCCTGTCGGAAGAGCATCTTATAAAGTTTCCACGGTTCCTCGATGTTCGTTGCGGTAATGAGCGCCGCCGGATTGAGCTCCTCAATCCGGCGGCGCTCATTAGGTTTACGGCCATCAGCAGACTCATTGCCCAAATACCGAGCCACTGACTCCTGCAGCTCCAAGGCAGCATTCTACCTCTTCCTCCGTTTCTGCTGCCATGCGTTCTCCTGCGTCTGCACCTACTGGACCCAGTTCTGCCGAAAATCAGATTAAAGCCTTCTATCAACACGCGTCTTCCGATGTTGCTTTCTCCACTCTGTCGGATTTTCCTCCGCTTGACTCCTCCTTGCCTTCCCGTGTTCTGTCTCTCCATCAGAGGACATCATGGCTGATCCTCAAGCTTCATTCACCTTCGGCACTTTTGCTTCCGGCGATGAGGTGGACCTTTCCTCTGATTCCACATCTCGTGTGTCATCGATCCACGGCAAACGTCACTCTACTAACAGTACCGAGGCCCGGAGGAAAAAGAAGAAATCACCTCCTCCGACTGGCCGCGCACATCGTTCCACCCGTCTAGCAGGCTCCAAGTCTCTCCTGTCACGTTCCAGCCCTTCCTCTTCAAAGTCCAAGGGTCCTCTGCCGACGTTTGAAGATTTCTTGACTCTGCTTACCAATGCTTATCTTCCTTCAGAACCTGTCTCCTTTGAAGATCTTTACGAGTTTATCATTCATAAAACAAATCCGGAAGCTTCTCTAATCTTTTTACAGCAGTTTGAAGCAGTTCTTCCCTAGATCTTCGACCAAGCAACCTCCATCCTCAAATTCCTCCGGTGTAATGCCAAGCAAGCCAACTACGTCTTGTGATGTCGTGGTATCATGAATTTTCTCGATACATTCCAGAAAGCTGCCATAGCTGCCCTTCATTCGACGTCAGACTTACCCATTCAAGGTTGCCACTCTGAATTGTAGGGGGTGGGCTAACCCCATCGCTAATGCTCTCGTTCTGGAAAATCTACCCCCCCCCATTTGGGCCGACTTACTCCTTCTACAAGAGACGAACTGCCACTCCTTGACACTTTTTCATGGATAGCGCACTTGGGACTTCACCTTTCACCATGCTTTCCGTTACTCTGTGTAAGGTGGTACAGCAGGAGTATCAATCTGCCATCTCCGCATGCCGTGAAAGCTCCTTCTATGCTACGTGGTCGCCAGTGACCCCGTTGTTCGCTGTTACATCAAGTCCGCGACATCTCACGGTGAGTTAAGACTCTGCTTTAACTTTTTGATGTTCTTTCGCACTGCGGGGCCCCGCCTGTGATCATTTTGTTCTTCCTCAAGCATTGCTCTGTTTGCATCACGTTGTAAATTTGTCATTACTCATTCAATGTACATATCATCGCTTTTATTAGTTTGTATCATTCCTGTTTTGTTTTTTTCTTTGAGTCGATTCCATGTTGCTCGTCTCCTCTGTTTTGTTACATTAAAGCGATTCTGAAACCACCTTTGTCCTTAATGCATGCACTGGCCCTTCGAAACATCTTTCTACAAGGTTTTGGAACACAGGGATAGGTATGCGCTCCATTCAGTACATAATGTTGTCGCTACCTGTTGTTTAGTGGTAGGCCTTGGTTCCAAATTTCTTATGCGGCGCTTTAATTCACCCCATAGATGTTCTATGGTGTTAAGATCAGGGCTCTGTGCTGGCCAGTCCACACACGATACTGAATTATCGCCAAACACGCCGTAACAGTCTTTGCTTTATGGTTTAGTGCTTTATCCTGCTGGTACCGACAAGTCTCGGTTCCGTAGTATTGCCACAGAGTTGGTATGGCATAATTGTCCAGAATATCGAGGAAGACGTACTGGTTAGCAGGTTTGTCCACGATCGCCAATGTCGTTTCATCCACCGCATCTTGTTGTGTAGCGACACTGCACCGATGTGTGAGACGTGCAATTGACGACTCTTTGTCACTCATATTCGCTGTAGTGGTGTTCGTTTTCGTGACGTTCGTTTTCCCTTCTTTCATCTCATTTGTTAAATAAGGACGTCGCTACGCTGCAGAGGCTTCTAGATGACCGTTGCGTTACATTTGCTGTCTTTCCATTTTTAAAACACATTGGCTGTTTTAGACCTATCTAGTGTTTACAGTTTTCATCATTCTCATTTTTCACTTTTACGGAATCAGCCTGATTTTAAGCATTATACCACATTTTTAGAACTGTTTGTTTGACGTCTTGTGTCTGGCGCTTTTTGGCCAGACATGGCCCTTTGCGTCATAAAAATCCACCAACCAACCATGATAACCAATGGGATGGGACATACCACGAAAAACCCTCCCACACGAGTACACTGCTAGCTCCAAACTTGACCGTAGTAACATTGCACTGTGGTAAATAGCGTTGCGCCGGCTGCCGCCATACCCACACACGGCCATCAGGCTGATGGATCTTGTGTCTGGATTCATCAGTCCATAGGACCCGTTTGCTTTGATCAACGGTCCACGATAAATGTTCTTTACACCATGCTAAACGACGAGTAGCATTCCGAGTGGAGATGAAAGGCTTATGAGCAGCCGCACGACCACGGTAACCTATGGAAGGCAGTTCTCTGCGAATGGTACGTGTACATACCGAGGTTCCAGCACTTTTACTCACCTGTACACGGTGGTCTTGTGCAGCACTCTGTCAATTAGCTGTAACGACTTTTCTGAGGCTTCGAAGTCCTCTATCACTGATTTTCTTTGGTCTGCTGGTACGTTTTGCTGCTTCAAGCACGCCATGTGTCTTCCACTTATTCAGTACATCCAAAACAGTTGACTTGGTTATGTTTAAACACCCCTTGGTTTCTCTTACGGACAACCCACTAATATGACACCTGACAAACTTTCTTTTCTCAAAGTGAGTTTTCTCTCGCCGGGAGATTTTCACTCAACCTCGCAGTGCGATATGATCGCGGTCAACTGCAGGCTTGTTTTTATACTGTTTGCAGCTGTACTGCGCATCTTAACAACTCAGAGGATCTGTTCATTTGCTTTTGAAGGGATGTCCGGTGACTTTTGTAAATATAGTGTATACGCATGGAGGTTACAGACGGAATTGAATTTACGGCACTGCTTTACCTTTTATTTACCGGACCTGTAACCACTACTGCATTCAGGTACGAAACTCGTTCTCAACGTTACACACTTATTACTACTACTTTTCGTGGCCGATCTAATAAATACATAAATAAATCACTTTTTCGGTCGCTTGCTATCCACCAAACACGCCATAGAAAGGCATGCTAATGCTTAAAAATTATGACGTCGAAACTCGCAGGAGCACCGTCACGTCGTGTCAATAAGATCGGGAACTAAAATTTCAACAGTGAGGTATTAAAGCACAACACACTCTCTCTTGCAGCTATTATAATCCAAGGTAAGTACAGTACAGAAGATACACCAATGGTTGTAATTCGCCCCGATGGCGCAGTGGTATAAGGCACTGGCTTATGCCCATTCGCCCTACTTGGGTCCGGGTTCGAATCCCGGTGAAGCATGGATGTTTGTGTTTGTCTTTCGGCACTGACTCTCAATGTGTTACTTGTCCAACGCTGGCTCTCTGTGTACATTGATCATTTAGCATATACTATCAAATACATGTTTGATGTATACTTGTTCACAATGTGTTACATGATCAACACTGGCTGTATCTGTATCATTTGGCATGCTGTAAACTATATATGATTTGTACTTGTTGCTGGGAAATATATGTATCGTATTTACGTTTGCCTGTGTGTCATTGTACCACGAGATCCAATGAATCATTTAAAAAAACCCAATAAAAAATAAATAAATAACGTTCTAACATCTCCACACAGAAGCAACCTCTGCATTGTACTTAAAAAAAAATGTAGGCCAGTGGCGCAACGGATAACGCGTCTGACTACGAATCAGAAGATTCCAGGTTCGAATCCAGGCTGGCTCGCATTTTGCCGCCCCGGTGGCGCAGTGGTCTAAGCGATAGCTTTTGATCCTTCGCCCAACGGAGGGGTCTGGGTTCGAATCCCGATAAGGCATGGATGTATGTGCTTGTCTTTCGGCACTCTCTCTCTCTCTGATATTTGCAAATCTGGCGTACTGTATCACATGTTCGATCTGTACTTTGATGATTTCATTGTATTGTATAATATTTGTACCCTGTGACGCACAATACTGTATTGGTATGAATTCGAGATGTATGTGTTAACCACCACCAATGTATGAATTCAAGTTTTATGTGTTACCTGGGACCAATCAACACTTAAAAAAAAAAAACCTTAAAAAAAAAAATGGTTGTAAACAAACCTGCTGCTGCCTCCCGCTCCGCCGAGCCAGTGACGTCATTTGGTGAAGCAGCCGCTATGAGTAATTCAGTACTTATGCATTAGCCGGGCGACAGTAGAAATGTATCAGTAAATGTCACAATTTTCCATAGATGGCTCCACATCAATGGTTATTTCTTTTTTTTTTTTTTTTTTGATTGGAGGTTTAACGACCACCGTGAGCAACTCAATGGGCTATAAGCAGTCGCCCGTCCCTAATTTAGGGTCACTGGTTCCAGGGAAGGGAGAGAGCCAGTGCCGTAAGACAAACACAACATCCATGCCTGACCGGGATTCGAACCCGGACCCCTTTCGGACGAATGATCACAGGCCAACGCCTTAGACCACTGCGCCACCGGGGCGGCTATTTCTTTTTAGAGTGTAGTTGTAATGAACGACTTGATGAGTTTATTTTTCTTTAATATAATTTATGAAGGAAATATATCGCAAAAATGGCAGTAACATTGCCTTTTTTAATCTAGAGGTAGCGTATTTGTGTGCGTGGATGTACATGGCGCTACATCAATACCGCAGACAACGTCATGAGTTATTTTGGATTATTGACCACGTGATTCTAATGTCACTCGGTTATCTGTTTCTGTGGTGTTTACAATATGAAAATTCGGGATTTACCTCAGAGATGGAGGAAGTGCAGTGTCATTCATTCAAAATCAAGGAATTCTGCCGACTGAAAAAATCTGTAAATTGGGCCATAATATAAAACTGTACTTTGGAAGTGAAAGTATTCACTGGCGGTGCGACATTAGAACATGCAGATCTACGGTAGGCTTATGCGTTGGAAATTGGTTTCAGAGCAGTCGGCTTCCTTTTTAACTGCTGTTCGATGTATTTATAGCTGGAGTGAGAATTTAACTTCTATTAAATGCTGTGAACAACAGTTGGATATGGCAAATCACATAACTGTTGATTGGAATCACTATTTACGAGAAATTTGCGCAGATGTTCTCGCACATCAGTTGGACAAAAAAATTGGTGGCCCAGGATTAATTGTGGAGATAGACGAAACATTGTTTTCGACAAAAAAGTCTAATACAGGTCGTGTGTTTCCAGAGCAGTGGATTTTCGGAGGAATTTGTCGTTCAACTAATGACAGTTTTTTAGTGAAAGTGCCAGACAGAAGTGTGAAAACCCTGTTGAAAGAAATTAAGAATCGTGTTGCGGAACATTCTGCAATCTATTCGGATTCCTGGAAGGCATATAAGACTGAGGAGCTAGAAGAGGCAGGTTTTGAACATTCCAAGTCAATCATAAGTACAACTTCGTTGACTCGGAGAGTGCAACCCATACTCAAACAGAAAGATTGTGGGGATCAGCTAAATGGAGAGACAAATGTCATCGCGGAACTGCTAGACAGTATATTGATTCGTAGTTAGCTGAGTTAATGACGAGACATCATTTAGCTTCGTCAGACTCATTTCATTATATTTTAAATTGTATTAAAACTTCTTGGCCCCCAAAAATTAATGTGTAGGTTTCAGGCCAGTAATAATGATTGTATGTCGCAATATATTTCCTTCATAAATTGTGTTTATCAGAAATAAAATTCATCACGCCGTTCATTACAGCTAAATTCTAAAAAGAAATAACCATTCGTGTGGCGCCATCTATCGACATGTGACATTTACTGATACATTTCTACTGGCGCCCGACTATGACTAAGTACCAGTAATTCTTTATTATATGACAATAATATGTCCTGCTGTGCGCTTTCCCTTCTAAATTTATATAAAAACGGCAAAAATTCCTCTTGTAACTAAATTAACATTTAAAAGTATAACAGTTTTCCCGCTCATTACGTAATAAAAACGTGCAGGACGTATTTTATCTCCTTTGCTAAAGTATTCACATGACTGTGAATTTCTTCTGTATTTAATGTAAATGTGCTTTTGCATGAACTTTTGTTTTGAGTTAAAAAAATTGTTGACCTCCTCTTCTATAGCTACAGTTCGGATCAACGATTCACACGTTAGGACGATGACGTCATTCAGTGACGTCAGGATTATTCGTTTGAGAGGAAGGCGTGCTGAGCCAACCTTACCGTCTATTTACATTGAATGCAACGCGGCAAATATAGCCTCCTTCTTATCTGTCCGGTTATAACGAAGTTTGCATAGATGGAATGTTTTCGACGCTCTCTTCAACTTCATTACGTACGGCTTCGATTGTACCACGTTTTCCACTATATATCTTCTTGTAATTGTTCGATGTTGAAAAATTCCTTTTGCTTCAGATATCAGCCATCACTGCACAGCTTGGGTTTTTTTCATAGCGCGAATTTCTTGCGCTTGAATAGTAGAGTAGGTAACTACCTGTGGTTACCGAAGCTTAGAAAACCGATTCCGAAATGTTTTCATATGACTGTTTCCAATGTAGAACATTGTGCATTTTAAATAGTGCGCTGTATTTTGTTACTTTTTTTTCTAGTCGAAAAGAATCCAAATGAGGTAATTACGGAGTTGGATCCGAACGTTCTGGGACAGCCCCTACCCGTGATAACGCGAGCATGTAGTTAAAGTTAGGCGTCTGAAATTCATCCCGCCATCCCTCCCTTCAGTAGTCAGAATGGTTTGTCTCATGAAAAGTGATTGGAATGCAAGCGGAGATGTTTATTGCTGTGGTTAGTCGTCTGTCTTCTGCGATGTGAGAAACATGGCTTTCGAAGAGTAACGTTATAACATTACATTTTGTTAACGTTGGGTAAAACAGCTGCAGAGATCTTAGAAATGCTTTCGAAGGTGTACGGTCACTCTACTATGGCGAGATCTAAGGCGTACGAGTAGTATCGGCGTTTCAAAGAGTGCCGAGAATCCATCGCAGATAATCAGCGCTGTGGTCGACATGTGACTGCACGGAGTGCGGGAAACAATACGATGGTGGCGCAATGTGTTCGTCAGGATCGCCGCCGAACCATTGAGGAAATCGTTAACGCAACTAACCTATCGGAGACCACATGCCAGAGCATTTTGACGGAGGATCTTAACATGCACCGCGTGTGTCAGCACATCGTCTCTCGCCTTTTGACCTTCGAACAAAAGGATGAGCGGATATCGAACGAATTAATCGACAAAGCCTATATAGAAATCCTACGTTTTTGGATAACATCATCACAGGTGTTGAAACGTGGTGCTACTTATTTGATATTCAGCCAAAGCGTGCTTCTTCAACACGAAAATCACCGTCTTCATCGCGATCAAAGAAATTAAGGCAGGATCGCAGCATAAAGGAAAGTCATGCTGGAGGTGTTTTCTGATTCTCACGCCATTTTCCATTCCGAATTTATTCCTGAGGGCACAACTGTTAACAAGGAATGTTATCTGGACATTTTACGTCCCTTATGGGAGTCAAATCATCATAAACGGCCGGAGATGTGGCGAAGTGGACAGTGGTACTTTCTCCGTGACAACACGCCTGCACATCGGTCCCTGCTGGTCATGGAGTTTCTCGCAAGAAATCGTACTACTGTGCTTCCACATCACGCCAATTCACTCGACTTAGCCCTCTGCGATTTTTAATTCTTTCCACTGATGAAACAAAATCTGCAGTGACGTCGTTTTGTGTCAACAAATGAGGTAAAAACAGCAACGCAGGAGGCATTACGAGGGGTTGCAAAACATGGCTTTCAGCAATGTTTCCAGAAGCTTTACAAGCGCTGGCAAAAGTGCATCATCACCCAAGGGGATTATTTTGATGGTGATTGTGCATCGATGTCTTAAAGTATTCAAGGTAAGGAACTACACTGAAGAGCAATTGAAATAGAGACAGCTGGCGTTACGCAAATGTGGCGCTGTGGGCGGCCCTGTAAACAAGAACGACATGACGTATGCAGCGATCCGACAATATAAGGAGTGATGCGACGGGAATTTTTTTTTGATTGGAGGTTTAACTACCACCGTGAGCAACTCAATGGGCTATAAGCAGTCGCCCGTCCCTAATTTAGGGTCACTGGTTCCAGGGAAGGGAGAGAGCCAGTGCCGTAAGACAAACACAACATCCATGCCGGACCGGGATTCGAACCCGGACCCCTTACGGACGAATGATCAGAGGCCAGCGCCTTAGACCACTGCGCCACCGGTGCGGCCGACGGAATCAGTAAGAGTCGGACGCAGTATGGGTAAGACGAAGGATCTAAGCGCATTTGATCGTGGGCAAATTGTCGGGGCCCGACGAATGGGTCACTTCATATCGGAAGTCGTGCAGACACTCAGATTTTCCCGAGCCACTGTGTCACGTGTGCACCGTGAATCCATCGAATCCGGTAAACTCGTCCCTGGAAGGGCCAACTGCCGTAGACAACAGCGTGTGGATGAGCGGGGTAATCGTCGGCCAGCTGGTATTGTAACAGCGGATTGACGGGCCACAGAGCAAGAAATCAATCGGCAGTTTAACGCTGGTGCACAAAAACGTGCAAGCAGCCACACTATCTAGAACCATCTCCTCGCTATGGGGTACAGAAGCCATCGTCCCACGAGGGTACCGCTGCTGACCGCACATCACAGGGTGCAAAGATTAGCATGGGCACGGGAACATCGCCAATGGACCTTTGACATGTGGAAAAATGTTGCCTGGACTGATGAGTCGAGATTCACGTTGGTACATGCGGATGGCAGGATACGAGTACGGCGCAAACCACATGAAGCGATGGATCCTTCTTGCCAGCAGGCTACTCTTCAAACTGGTGGAAGTGGCATTCTCGTCTGGGTACATTGGACCCCTAGTACGTGTGACATCGTCCCTCACAGGTCAACGTTACCGGGATATCCAGGACGACCATTTGCTCCCGTTTGTGCGTCTTCAACATCCCACTGTGGACCTCATCCTGCAACAAGACAATGCACCCTGCCATCGCTCCCGAATTGTATCCGAATGGTTGGATGAACACTTCCACCGACGTGACCTCGCTTCCTTGGCCAGCTAGGTCACCTGACCTCAATCGGGGACATCTGTGATGCCATCGAGAGAGATGACCCCGCTCCATGAAATCTTCGCGAACTGTGGGAGCTTGTTCAAGGGTCGTGGATCCGTATGGCTTCTCAACGCTTCCGGTGTCTTGTCGAGTCCAATCCGAGACGAATCGCCGCCGTCATCAGGGCGTTAGGTGGTGCTACACGTTACTATACAGGTATCTCTAATTCAATTGCTCTTCAGTGTATATGCCAAGTCCCTGAACTTTTGTATCCTACCTCGTGTGACATTCGATAGTATTTATTTCATTTGCATCACGAATCAAGAACTGCGCGTGCTGTGAAAAGAAGCCTCACGCGCTAAACATTTCTGAAATAATGGAAGTTCAAGTCACCGACCAGGTCTTTCATATATTAGCGGAACTTTTCAGTTTTATAAAACTTGTCTCATCACTGTAGTCTACATCAACGTGATAGTTTTGGAAACATTTTGGGCAAAATTATTGCCGTTAGTTAATTTTGTAGCTAATTTTCTCGTTCCTGGTGAGAATTTTTAAAATCTCACATTATAGTTCCCGTTTCCGTTACGTAATCCTAAGGTAAGTGCCAACCCGAATTTCGACATTTGACGAACACTGATTGGCTACACATTAATTCAAATCCCTATAGTGAGTGTTTACATAAGTTGTCGATAGTTTAAAAGGTAATTCCTTCCTTATGATAACTGATAGCGTTGAGTATATGTTTCTAAATATACGATAAGGTAAACTTGCGTCTCAATGGTCTAGACAACACAGAAATTCAGAAGAATACTTAAATTTAACATTTAGCTGTACTTCCGAATCAGGAAGCTTTTAAATAGTTCGCGAATTTGAGTGTATAGTTCCGCTTTGTTTACATGAAACTTGATCACACCCTACGTGAAATAAAGTAGTTAACGGCACGATAGGTAAATTTTAAATTAAGTATCTCACACACCTGACGTTAATTTGCACAATACTGAAGTTAAAAAATGTTTACAGCTAATTTCTTATAAAACTTCTCCTAAAAACGCAACAAAATGTACATTATTCATTGTTTTGTATGTTATTCCCAAAGCTTCACACAACTGCTTCCTTTGTTCACCACTAAAAAGTTTTCCTAACAGAAAATACGTATACAATCGTGGCCAAAAGTCTTGCACCAGTAGACTGAAAGTCAAATTTTTTATGTTTGAAGTCAACTGAAAGTCAAATTTTGAGTGGACACTTTATTATGACCACCTGACAGTTTTAAGCAAATGAGCTATGGCTGCACGCTGTTGCCGCCAGAGGGCGCGGCTAGTATAAAGAGAAAGCTTAGTGCTTGCGACAGTAGTAGAAGTGATTTTTGGGTGACGAGATAGGTAAAAATGCGATTTAACGGACTTTCAACGTGGGATGATTGAAGAAGCTTGGAGCCATGGAAATTGAAGGAGCTTGGAGTCATGGAGCGAGTATCACCGAAACCGCCGCATTCGTGAAATTTTCCAGATCAGCTGTTGTTAAACTGTTTAAAGACTGACCTGTCAGTCAAAAAACTGGGTCTCTGCGGGCAACGTGTGGTCGTCATCGACTAGTGAATGCTCGGGAGGAACGGAGAGTATCCAGACTGGTAACAGATAACAGAAGGGCAACAGTGCAGCAAATTACAGACCATCTTAATCAAGGATCCCCCCCCCAAATGATCTCTGCACGCACTGTTCGCCGTACACTGCATCGGATGGGATATGGCAGCCGAAGGCCTGTTCGAACACCTTTGCTGTCTGCAGTTAACAAGAGAAAACGTCTCCAGTTCGCAGAGGAGCTCAAGGATTGGACAGTCGATAATTGGAAACAAATTATGTAGTCCGATGAATTACGTTTTCAGTTGCACCATGCCGATGGCCGGGTGAGAATTTGGTTTGGCGGAAACAGCACGAAAGCATGGACCCCAAATGCATTGCTGCAACCCTTCAAGCTGGTGGAGGCATCGTTATGGTTTGAGGTATGTTTTCCTGGCATGCTTTGAGTACTTTAATTCGTGTTGATCAACGTCTGACTGACACATCATATCTAAACATCGTTGCGGACCAAGTGCATTCTGTCATGTGGATGGTTTATCCCAATGGCGATGACTACTTTCAACAAGATAATACGCCCTGTCATAGTGCTCGTATTGTACAGGATTGGTTTCAGGAACATGCCGGTGAGTTTACTTTGCGTTGGTGGCCCCCACAGTCTCCAGGTCTCAACCGCATTGAGAATTTGTGGGATGAAGTTGAACAAGCCATCAGACTGCTGGATCCACAACCCTGCAATCTCACACTCCTGGAAAGTGCTATTCATCAAGCATGGTCTCAGATTCCATAAACCACCTATCAATATCTCGCGGAGTCCGTGCAAGTGAGGGTCACATTGATGAAGAAATTAATCGGCGTACAAAACTTGCCTGGAGAGCTTTTGGAAGAAACAGCATAATTTTCAAGAGCAATATGCCATTATGTCTTAAAAGAAAAGTGTTTGATCAATGCATCCTTCCAGTGCTTACGTATGGTGCAGAGACGTGGACCTTAACTAAAAGAGACATACAAAGGCTGCAGACAACTCAAAGAAGCATGGAGAGGTGCATGCTTGGTATAACCAGGAGAGATAAGAAGAGGAACTCGTGGATCCGAAAAATGACAAGAGTGGAAGACATCATGATCAGAGTTAAATCCCTGAAATGGCAATGGGCTGGACATACTGCCAGAAGGACAGACCATAGATGGACAGCTGAAATTTTAGATTGGATTCCAAGGGACAGGAAAAGACCCAGAAAAAGACCACATGGGAGATGGGTGGATGAAATTCGTAAATATGCGGGAGTGACATGGAGGAGACTGGCACAAGACAGACCGTTGTGGAGGAAACTTGGGGAGACCTTCGTCCAGCAGTGGATTGATAATGGTTGACAATGATGATGATGATGACTTTGCTTGTTGGTCAGTTATTTCAAGTGCTTTGTAACTTTCAATAATGTATTTACAGTACTTTTACGTTTAATGCATTGTACACTAATTTCACTATTTTGTGCTTTTTATGACCAGAGGCTGTACTTTTGCTTGTAACTTCACTTCTATTACTGGTAATAAGATTCTGTAAAAGTATTTGACTTCAGCATAAAATTTTCCTTTAAAATGATGCATAATATGAATTCCTGACTTTACCATTACGCTGTATAGGTTCACTTCAAACATCAAAAATTTGACTTTCGGTCTACTGGTGCAGAACTTTTGATCGCGATTGTACATAAACATACACGTGTCAGGGAGACGGATCACTTTGTCCGTGTTCATTTCGTCCACGTTCATTTGGTCCAGTTCATTTCGTCCAAAGCTCACTTTGTCCACTGTTCACTTAGTCCTATGTTCACTTCGTCCACTGTTCATTTCGTCCACCGTTCACTTTGTCCACATTCATTTCGTCCTCAGAATGAATGGAATACCGTGGTAATTTTCTGTTTTCATGGAATTTTTGTTAAAAGGCAGAAGAAAAGGTCAGCGGATATTGCTTGCATGCGATTCTTCTTCCTGTCGAAGTTTCTCGATTAAAACGTAACGATTTTAAATGCTATTTAAAGTAAAACGAGAAACTGAACTTTGAAGATCTTCTCAACTCTTTTGTGTGGTACGATGTCAATCACTACAGCATGACTCACGCTATGTTCGGAAAACGACTGTAAGGTGGGATTTTTTAATAACTCTGCACTTTTACTTAGGCACTAAATATTTACATAATATATCAAGTTATTAATATTTCTCTTTTACTTACTTAGACACTGAGTATTAATTACTATGCCTCATGCGTAGGCCCTTTTGACAGTTTTTATTCTGCCGATGTCATATTCATAATGTTTACGTATCAAGTCAAGGTAATATTATTGTGCGTTTACTGAGGCACGAAATATTAATTTACAATCCCTAGGCTTAAGCCTTTTTTACAGTTTTTATTCTACCGATGCCATATTCACAACGTTTACGTATCAAGACTATGTAGTTATATTGCACTTTTTCTCAAGCACTAAATATTGTTTCATAGGCGCATTAGGCCTAGGCCTTTTTTCAGTTTTTATTCTATCGATGTCATATTCGTACGTTTACATATCACGTCAAGTTAATAAATTGCGCTTTAGCTTAGGCACTCAAAATTAATTCATAGGCCCCAGGCCTAAGCCTTTTGAACAGTTTGATTCTACCGATGTCATATTCCTAACGTTTATAAAAAAGGTCAGGTCAATATTATTGCGCCTTTACTTTGGGACCAAATATTAATTAATAGTCCCTAGGCATAGGCGCAAAGCCTATGAATAAATACTTAATGCCTAAGTGAAAGCGCATTATCAATCAGAACACTTATTATGTAAACGTTATGAATTATTATGTGTGGTGGATTTAAAACTGGTAAAAAAGGCCTGGACTTAAGCCTATTATTTAATGTTTTGCGCCCAAGTAAACCTCAAAATAATTAATTTGATTTGATATGAAAAAGATATGAATATGCCATCGGTAGAATAAAAGCTGTAAAAAAGGCCTAGACCTAGGGATTGTGGATTAATATTTCGTGCCTCAGTAAAAGCACAATAATATTACCTTGACTTGATACGTAAACATTATGAATATGACATCGGCAGAATAAAAACTGTCAAAAGGGCCTACGCATGAGGCATAGTAATTAATACTCAGTGTCTAAGTAAGTAAAAGAGAAATATTAATAACTTGACTTATTATGTAAATATTTAGTGCCTAAGTAAAAGTGCAGAATTATTAAAAAATCCCACTTTATGTCGTTTTCCGAACATAGCGTGAGTCATGCTGTAGTGATTGACATCGTACCACACAAAAGAGTTAAAAAGCTCTTCAAAGTTCAGTTTCTCGTTTTACTTTAAATAACATTTAAAATCGTTACGTTTTAATCGAGAAACTTCGACAGGAAGAAGAATCGCATGCAAGCAATGTCCGCTAATCTTTTTTCTGCCTATAACAAAAATTCCATGAAAACAAAAAAATTACCACGGTATTCCATTCATTCTGAGGACGAAATGAATGTGGACAAAGTGAACGGTGGACGAAATGAACAGTGGACGAAGTGAACATTGGACTAAGTGAACAGGGGACGAAGTGAACAGTGGGCAAAGTGAACGTTGGACGAAATGAACTGGACCAAGCGAACGTGGACGAAATGAACACGGACAAAGTGATAGGGAACCCGTGTCAGTCAGCTTTTTGGTTTACTACCATCTCTTTACGAACACACCCCCGAGCGGTTGCGCGGATTTCGATATCCATAAAAAGAAAATGTTCTGCTTATTGTTCGCCAGACTCCTTCACAACTGCTAATGGGCTCCCCCATAGCGGCAAGGGGGTCGTGTGTGTGTGTGTGTGTGTGTGTGTGGAATTTTCGTCCTCTCTTTCTGCAGCTGAGCTGTAGCACATTATTGTGTAATCTCAGCGAGGCGTTGAAAAAACAAAGGACACTGAGAATTACATGCCCTTTACCAAATAAAAAAAATAAACAAGAAAGATGACACCGAATTTTCGGGTGTAATAAGCACGTCTTTTGAATCCGTTCTGACGCAAATAAAATTTTTCAAAGATATTCAAAGTCAATGGAATCGGTATGGAAAACAATAGTATCTGACGGAAGAAAGAAGTTTTTCAATCGGGTTTTCAATCCCTCAGATATTGCTGTAAACGGAATCGTGAGCATACGCCCTCTGGTTGCAGACGTGTGCGTTAAGAAAAACATGAATTTATATGAGAAACATTTCGCATCGAAAAATAAGATGTGACTTGACGTCCAAACCATGCATTATTTTAGGAAGAAAGTATTCTCAAAAGGTTTATCCATATGAGCGGTATCGGTCCAAGAAAAATAAAATTTAATCGAGTTTTCAGGAGCCCAGATTTTGTTACAAATACATCAGAATCAGTTATTAACACTTATGTCCCCTGCTGGCCAAACCATTCTTTACCAAACATTAGAAATTATGTGCAAAATATTTTCCATCAGGTCTTGTATGCGATACAGGAAGAATTTTTCAAATCGGAGTTTTATGAGCAGAAATAACGTAGAAAATGCAATTTACCTTTGTGGCCCCTAGCGAAAAGTCTACGATTTACTTGAAAATTTTGAATTTATAGGAAAACATTTCGCATCGGAAACACTATCCAACAAAGGAGGAATTTTTCAAATCGGACTCTTAGAAGTAGACATATTTACAAAATTACATCTACGCCACCTGGCGTAGAACCCATGCATTATTTCAAGACGAAAATATTCCTAAAAGGTTTGTCGACATGAGTAGTATCGGTCAACAAACGACTTTTTTTCAATCGAGATTTTAGAAGCTCATATTTTGCTGCAAATACATCAGAAGCGGAAATTGAGACTTACGCCACCTGGTGGCCAAACCATTTTTAACAAAAATTAGAAATTATGTGCAAAGGATTTCCCATCAGGAGCTGTATCCTGTGCAGAAAGAATATTTCAAATCGGATATTTAGAAGAAGAGATATAGGGGGAAACGCAATTTACCTCTACGCCACATAGCGGAAAGTCTATGAGTTACTTGACAATTTTTAAATTCTATGAAAGACGTGTCACACTGTAAACACTATCCAACAAAGAAGAAATTTTTCAAATCGGAGTCCTAGAAGTAGAGATATTGACAAACATATGATATACATCTACTCCCCCTGGCGGAAAAACTGTGGAATATTTTAAAAGAAAATATTCCGAAAAGGTTTTCCGATGTGAGTGGCATCAGTCCAAGAAATAATTTTTTCAATCGATATTTTAGAAACTCAGATTTTATGGCAAATACATCAGAAGCAAAAATTAACACTTACGCCCCCTGGTGGCCAAAGTATTTTTTACCAAAAATATGAAATTATATGCAAAAGATTTTCTATCAGGAGAAGTATCCGCTGAAGAAAAAAAAATTAAATCGGAGTTTTAGAAGAAGAGTTATCTTGAAAAATGTAATTTATTTTACGACCCCTAGCGGAAAATCTATGCGTAATTTGAAAAAGTAACTATATCTAAAATACTCTTCGACATAAATGGAATGGAAAGATAAAAGATTTTTTTCCAATCGGATGTTTAGAAGCAAATATGTGGAATAAAAAGTATTTTTGAATTCGACATCATCTGCATTTACGCCCTCTAGCGGCAAAATTGCACATCGTAAAAAAAAACAAAAACGTAATAAAGGATCATCATTCACATATTTCAAGCTTCCCAATGCAAAACGAATTTTTCAAATCGGACTAATAGTTGCAAAGATATCGTGGGTACAGACGCGTTTTCCCCGACATTTCTGCTTCAAAAACTCCGATTTGAAAACTTCTTCCTGTATAGCATATAGCACATGATGGTAAATGTTTTCATATAATTCATAGTATTTGGTAAAGAATGCTTTGGCCACCAGGGGGCATAAGTGTTAATTTCTGCTCCTGCTGTATTTGCAGCAAAATCTGAGCTCCTGAAAACTCGACTAAATTTTTTTTCTTGGACCGATACCTCTGACATCGAAAAACGTTTTGAGAATACTTTCTTCTTAAAGTAATGCATGGTTGGTTTTCCCGCTAGGGGGCGTAGATTCATGTTTTATATTTGTTCATATCTCTGCCTCTACGAGTCCGATTTGAAAAATTCTCTCTTTGTTGGACAGCGTTTACGCTGCGAAATATTTCTCATGTAAATTCAAATATTTCTTAATTCATAAGTCTGAAACCAGAGGGCTTAAGTTCACAATTCCGCTTGCAGCAATATCTGCGGGATTAAAAACCCGATTGAAAAACTTCTTTCTTCGGTCCGATACTATTGTTTTCAATGCCGGTTACATTGACTTTGAATAGCTTTGATAAATTTAACTCTCGTCAGAACGCACTCAAAAGACGTGCCCATTACACCAGAAAATTCGGTGACATCTTTCTTGTTTTTTTTTTTGTTGTTGTTGTTAAGCTATCCAGAGCACGACTTAAAAATATACGGATTTTTCTTTCTTGTTTTTTCTCATTTGACTTGTTTATTAGTACGTAGTTTGCCTTATTCAGTACACCACAATTACGAACCAAACAGAACCTTTCAATACCACGTCTGTGATAACCTCCCAGCTAAAAAAAGGATTCCCTGATACCGTGCAGTTATGTGAGGTATGTCTGCAAATCTCATTTTATAAACGGCATTTCCTTACATACTGCACCGGTAGCTCATCATGCAATCGTATGTATGCATTGCAGAATATAAGGATGTCTACTCACTGCGCCATATGGGGCGGCAGACCACTGCCGCCCCATTGGCGCAGTGGTCTGAGCGATGGCCTGTGATCATTCGTCGCCGCCCCGGTGGCGCAGTGGTCTAAGGCGTTGGCCTCTGATCATTCATCCGTAAGGGGTCCGGGTTCGAATCCCGGTCAGGCATGGATGTTGTGTTTGTCTTACGGCACTGGCTGTCTCCCTTCCCTAGAACCAGTGACCCTAAATTAGGGACGGGCGACTGCTTATAGCCCATTGAGTTGCTCACGGTGGTCGTTAAACCTCCAATCAAAAAAAAAAAAAAAATCATTCGTCCGAAAGGGGTCCGGGTTCGAATCCCGTGAGGCATGGATGTTGTGTTTGTCTTACAGCACTGGCTCTCTCCCTTCCCTGGAACCAGTGGCTCTAAAGTAGAGACGGGCTACTGCTTATAGCCCATTGAGTTGCTCACAGTGGTTGTTAAATCTTCAATCAAAGAAAAGAAAATGACAAAGGAAAGGTCTCCTCTTTGTTTTCTCAACACTCACCTATATACAGATAACTTTTATCAGTACGACAGCCAATTGATCACTATGTACCAGCCAAAATGTGTGGCGGTATGTGAATGGTCGACGGACAAGGGTGAGACCAAGTATCGTCTTTGACATTCGGTAAGATTAAAGAAAAACGTGCATCGCACATAAGAAGCTGATTATTGTGGAATACACACTGAAGAGCAATTGAATTAGAGACAGCTGGCGTTATGCAAATGTGGCGCTGTGGGCGGCCCTGTAAACGGAAAGGACATGACGCATGTAGCGATCCGACAATATAAGGAGTAATGGGACGGGAAACAGTAAACGTCAGACACAGTATGGGTAAGACGAAGGATCTAAGCGCATTTAATCTTGGGAAAATTGTCGGGGCCTGACGAATGGGTCACTCCATCTCGAACGTCGTGCAGGCACTGGGATTTTCACGAGCCACTGTGTCACGAGTGCACCGTGAGTACATCGAATCCGGTAAAACTATCCCTGCAAGGGCCATCTGCCGTGGACAACAGCGTGTGGATGAGCGGGGTCATCGTCGGCTAGCTCACATTGTAACAGCAAATAGACGGGCCACAGTGCAAGAAATCACTCGGCAATTTAACGCTGGTGCACAAAAACGTGTAAGCAGCCACACCATCCAAAACCATCTCCTCGCTATGGTGCACAGAAGCCATCGTCCCACGAGGGTACCGCTGCTGACCGCACATCACAGGGTGCAAAGATTAGCAATGGCGCGGGAACATCGCCACTGGACCCTAGACACGTGGGAAAATGTTTCCTGGACTTATGAGTCGAGATTCACTTTGGTACATGCGGATGGCAGGATACGAGGACGGCGCAAACCACATGAAGCGATGGATCCCTCTTGCCAGCAGGGTACTCTTCAAGCTGGTGGGGGTGGCATTCTTGTCTGGGGACTTTTGACGTAGACTGAAATGGGACCCCTGGTACGTGTAACATCGTCCCTCACAGGTCAACGTTACCGGGATATCCTGGACGACCGTTTGCTCCCGTTTGTGTGTCTTCAACATCCCACTGGGGACCACATCCTGCAACAAGACAAAGCAGCTCCCGAATTGTATCCAAATGGTTGGATGAACACTCCACTGACGTGACCTCGCTTCCTTGGCTAGCTAGGTCACCTGACATTAATCCCATCAAACACATCTGGGATGCCACCGAGAGAGATGTTCGTGGCTGTTACCCCCTCCATCAAATCTTCGTGAACTGTGGGAGCTTGTTCACGGGTCGTGGATCCGTGTGGTTTCCCAACGCTTCACGTGTCTTGTCGAGTCCATGCCGAGACGAATCGCAGCCGTCATTAGGTCGAAAGGTGGTGCTACACGTTACTAGACAGGTATCTCTAATTCAATTGCTTTTCAGTGTAGAAATAACTGGTTCAGTCTGCCAATCGGCGAATGCTCATTAAATAAGCACAATAATGGTGCGTAATTACTCTCGATGGACAAAAATATTAGGGACACCTACCTAATAACTTGTTGGACCTCCTCTAGTGCGAATAACAGCCTGTGCATCCCGAAGCACCGACTCCAGCAGACGCATGGGGGTTTCCCGAGGTAATGCCTGTTGCAGTGTTGTCCACAACTCCGCCTGACACGTCAGTACAAGATCCGTGGATCTGATGTTCAGCTCCACGAAATCACAGAACTCTTCCACAATATAAATCCTGTGACCTTGACCTTGGGGGACACGGGATGTTTCGAAACCTAGACGAGTGTTCCTTCAGCCATGCTTGGGTGGTTGCGGCCTAGTGGGGCGGCGCATTGTGCTGTTGGCACAGACCATCGGCCGCAGGATACACATAAGCCATGAAAGCGTGTTGGCGATTGGCCAGCACATGCTGGTAGCACGCAGAGGTAAAGTACCTCTCCAGTCACACTAAAAGACTTAATGTATTCCGTGAGAAGAATCAGGAAACCATTACACAGTCGCCACCGCCTTGAACAGAGCAGACACGGCACGACTGTGCCATGGCCTCATGCGGTCGACGTCACACCTGCACCTTTCTCGTCTGTAGGGTACAGCTGTCAACAGGATTCACCTGGTACACGACGCGGCACCACTCTCTAGAGATCCAGTTTTGATGTTCCTGGCACCAGGCAAGTCGTAATGTCTGATGACGTGCAGTTAACAGGGGCACACGAGTAGGGCGTTGGCTCCCGTAACCCATGGTATGCTAAGTGCGTCATACTGTTCAGTTGCTGACTCTGCTTGGGTTTCCAACCTTTAAAATTGCCAAGCGTTCTATCTATAGCAGCCTAGATAGTCTACGCCTACGGCTATCATCATTAGCGTGCGGTCGGCCACCGCTTCCTCTCTGCACGCTGGCACGTCAGTCGATGTACGTATACTCGCTGTACCCCTTGATACAGTTGCCCTCGGGAACCTTAGGGTTGTTACCTCTTTGGCGATAGAAGGATCGATCCGTCTTGCGGCCACAATGCGTCCACGATCAAAGTCACTCAGATCACCCCGTTTATCCACATTCCTCGATTGCGAAACACCATTGGGAAGCCCAGATGTCCGCCTGTTTATCGCCTGCGTCTGGCTTGGGTCTGTTCCACTCTGCGCTTGGGATGCTTCCCATGTCAACTGCCCATCACCCCTGTCTCTAATGTTTCGTCTACTGAGTGTATATAATACCATTGTCTTCCATTGGATTACCGTGGGAAAAATTTTGTCTCACCTTTGAGAATGTCACGCAAAACACTTTCTGCAATCAAACAAAGATTGTAAGGTTATTATCATCAATTTTTCATTGCTACCTTTTGTCCTTTCCGTAGTTTGTCGTTAACCGGTAATAGGGCCCACCATCGTTGGGCCCTAGTGCAACTGCACCACCTTTCCCTAAGCGACTTGTTCGCCGCAGTTGATTTCGAAAAAAAAGCTCAGAAATTTAAGTTACTGTGCAGTCGTAGTGTTCACTTGACCTATTAAGTGCTTGAATTAATTCCCGCTGTTGTCCAATAAAGAGCAGCAGTGGTGCGCTGTGACCGGTGCCACACGTGACCTTCCTTGCGCACGCACGTACCGTCCGTAGTCTGGGCGAAGCAGTGTGTGACACGCAATCGGAGGGCACAGAACACGAGTTTGTATCGCATTCACGATGTCGAGTTTCGTACCAAAAAAGGAGCATTTGCGGGAAGCATTACTCTTCTACTTTCATCTCAAGAAATCTGCAGCGGAAAGTCATCGTTTGCTAGTGCAGGCCTATGGGGAAGGTAATTCTTCTCCGCTACAACGCTAGATCTCATGTCGCCAAATCCATGAAGGAACTCTTGGAGGCACTTGGATGGGACTTCTTACCCCACCCGCCTTATTCCTCGGATATTGTTCCCTCGGACTTCCATTTGTTCCGGTCGCAACAACATGGACTGTTAGAGCAGCACTTCCTTTCTGTCGCGGATATCCAAAAATGGCTCGATAAATGGTTCGCCTTGAAAGAACCTGCATTTTTCTACCGCGGAATCAATTTGTTACCCCAACGGTGGGAAAGGGTCGTAGCTGCCAAGGGACACTACTTTGAATAGACTATTATGTACCGTTCTGTGGCAACACACAGGTGTTTGTGTGGCAAAAAGCAGCGTGCATGAATTCAAGCACCTAATATAACAACACTGTAAGCAAGTGAGTAAAACCTTCTTTCCTACTTATATCTGGTGGCTGTCTATACCATTTCTAAGAGATGTCAGCCTTATTAGAAACTGTAGTCTCTGGTAGGTCTCCAGAAAAGGAGATCCTATTTTATATTCAGGCTTCACACAAGAAAGAAATTACCGATGAACTCCTGAATTAAGAACTCTAAGAAATTAGTTCATTGATGAGATCCTATTTTTCAGTGAGATTAAAAAATAGGATGTCATCAATAAACCATTAATAACCCTAAGAATTTTCATACATATTGTTCTGCTGTTCTTCATAAACAAAATATGTTGTGATCAATTAACATACAGAGAGATTATTTTGTTCCTGCCCTGTTCATTAGATGGTGATATTCATTTCATTTCCTTTCAGGTGCGGTGTTCTTAAACATGGAGTCAAAGGAAATTTTCGTGTTCCAAGGACCTGGTGAAACTGTGTGCTTTTCTTCCAAGCTGGCAGACATGAGAGAGTGTGGAAACATGTGTGACGTCACAATCCATGCCGAAAATGTATCTTTCCAAGCGCATCGCGTCGTCTTAGCTGCCGCAATCCCTTATTTCGAGGCTATGTTTAGAAGTAACATGTCGGAAAGTACCAAAGGAGATATTCCCGTTAAAGGCATCGAAGCAAGTGCACTGAATCTCCTGCTGAACTTTGTGTACACAAACAGGTTGCCCATCACGAAATTGAATGTTGCCGCTCTCCTCGAAGCTTCTCGTTTTCTGCAATTCGATATTGGGATGAGTGCATGCCTTCAGTTCTTCTGTGATAGAATCAGCGTCGACAATGTCTTTACTCTGCGTTCATATGCTTCCACCATTCCTGACAAAGATCACATAGTGTGTATAGCTGACCGCTTCATTCGACAGAATTTTGAGGATGTTTCCAAGAGAGACGATTTCAACAGTTTGTCCTTTGACATGTTAAAGGCGCTCATTTCCAGAGATGATTTGTATGTTCTCCGAGAGGAAGTTGTTTTCGAAAGCGTGATTAGATGGGTTAGAGAAGCCCAGGCAGAAAGAAGGGTCCATCTACCAGATCTCTTAGCTCACGTTCGGTTGAATCTCCTGCAATGTAAGTACTTCGAACAGCGTGTCTGCACAGAACAGCTTATTCTCGCCTCTGCTTCTTGCCAATCCATCGTAAACGAAGCAAAGGAAAACCTCAAGCTTCTGAAAAAGAGCTCGTTATTTTCTATTTGCATGGCGCAGGAACGAGTCTGTAAGGAAAAACACCATCTGAAATGCACTAGAATGCTAGGTTCCGCTGTTTACGTTGTTTGCGAAACTGCTCAAAAATGTGCTCTTGTTTACTTCTACGACATCAGTTCTGAGGAATTTGTGCTTTTACACGAAATCGAAGATCCAGTTCTCACCGATGTTAATCACGTTGTCTGCACGGAAAAAGAAATTTATTTCCTTCAACGAAATTGCTTTCAAATACTGAATCTTGAGAATTTTCAGCTTAGTCAGAAGGATCATGGCGAAATACAACTTGACGGCTCCGGCATCGGATTATATCACGAAACAGTGTATCTGTTTGGCGGTTTTTCTACTCTGGACACCGTGCGTACATTCAATCTCCACAGTGGAGAATGCGAAGAGGCTGCTATAATGTCAGAAAAACGAGTGTTTCCAGGAGTTACAACATTAGGAGCGTACATTTATATCATTGGCGGAAACCGCAACCTTTCTGTACCATGCTCTGCAGAAAGATTTGATCCTCTGACGGGAACTAGTGCCAACATCAAGGGTATGCTCACCAGAAAACTTAGGCCCAGTTGCTGTGCTCTGAACGGGAAAATATACGTGTACTGTGGGAGAGTTCATCCCTGTTCCCAAACTGAAATCACTTTTGAAACTTACGATCCCTCTGAGGATGAGTGGAATACAGTCTGGAGTAAAAAACAGTTCTCAATGCACTTCACCTGCTTCATGGGATCATTTTCACATAACAATAAGATATACTTCATTTATGACAGACCACATTCTTTTATTGATATGTGCACGTATGACCCGGAAGATGACGTCTGGAGAAATGAAACGTCAACGTATCATTCTTCGCTTGATGACATGATTCTCACTGCGGTGTCAACAAATTCAGCTACAGCCTTGAACGGTAAGAAGCAAAACACAAAAAATAAATAATGCTGGTCTAGTAAGGAATGGTTCATTACCCCCCTTTTTGCAGACATATTAAAATATTAAATAAGTTAATGCTTCAAATAGTGTGACTACACTAATAATCCGAATTTCTTGGCGTATAATAGAAATAAATCTTTCCAAACTTTCGCACATTAACCAGATGGCTTTCTCGAGGAAGGTAGACAGCTGTCTGCAATTGTCTATCTTCCTCGAGAAAGCTACACTGGTGTGCAAGAATTAAGGACGAAGAGGAGAAATTAGCATAAAAGCGGAACGAGCAGGCATAACGGACCGAAAAACCACTCAGGAGATAGACTAGGGTCCGGCACGGCAGGGCATGCGCATACATGCAGCATGACGTACGGGGGGGGGGAGTGTCGGAAGGGTATAAAGCACACGGGCGGTGTACGCTCAGCAATTCGGTGGCAGCTATTGCACGGTGTACATCGGTTTGAACGAAGTCGAGTTGCTGCCACCGAGTGATATGGCCAACCGGCAATCCAGTAGACGACATCTGGATGACTTTACCCGAGGTCGCGTCATTGGGAAGTTGGAAGAAGGTCGAAGTGTGACTAGTGTGGCCGAGGAGTTCGGGATCGCACACAGCATCGTTTCACGAGCTTGGAGAGCATTTCAAACGACAGGAACAACTGTCAGAGAGTTTAGTAGTGGTCGTCCACGAGCAACCACGGCGGCGGACGCCCGGTATATTGTCCTACAGGCGAGAAGAGACAGACGGCAGACAGCGGGAGAAATCGCAAGGCACATGAAACAGACAACTAGACGTTCGTTATCGCGTTTTACTGTGGCCATGTGGCCGCACAAAGGTGGTCTATTTACACGACGACCAGTACGGTGTGAGACATTAACGCCTGCTCATCTGAGACGCCAGTTTCTGTGGTGCCAGGAACACAAGAACTGGACACATCGGCAATGGGGTCGAGTTCTCTTTATGGATGAGAGCCGGTTTAGTCTCACTAGCGATTATGGACGTATACATATCTGGAGAGAGCAGGGAACACGCAATCACACCTCCAACATCATCGAAAGGGACCGGCTTGTTGGTGGCGTAGTTCTCTTTCGGGCAGGTATCATGCTTGGTAGCCGTACTGACCTCCACATCTTCCAAGGAGGTTCAGTCAGTGGTGTCCGTTATTGTACCGAGATTCTCCTGCCTCACGTGCGTCTGTTTAGAGGTGCTGTGGGTCCTGAGTTCTTCTTCATGGACGAAACCCTATACCTCATCGTACAGTGGTTGTCACAGAGCTGTTGGAGAGTGAAGATATTCAACGCATGGATTGGCCCGCAAGGTCCCCGGACCTACATCCAATCGAAAACGTGTGGGACCTTCTCAGGAGACGCTTGGCAGCACGTCACCAGCCGCCAGCAACGATTCCGTAGCTGCGATTGGTGCTACAAGAGGAATGTGCCGCGAAGCCTCAACAGCTCCTTAACAATCTCGTCCTTAGCATGGACAGACGTTGTAAATCCTGCAACGCAGTCAGGGGTGATCATATCCCCTACTAAAGACTGGAATTTTCTTGGCAGCCGCCTGTCACATGGACTTTTCTGTCTTCTGTCCAGTTGTGATCGAAGCTATCTTTTCAATAAAGTGTCTTTGTATCCTTTGGATTCCTTGTTTGGACGGTTTTGCTCACTTGTCCCGTATTATTACATCTTGGGGATCTTATGGTATGATTTGAGTCGATGTGGAGCACTTCTGCAAGACGTTACATTCGAATGACCGTCTCGCCCTTAATTTTTGCACGCCAGTGTATCTCATTAATGTGTGAAAGCTTGGAAAGTTTTATTTCTATTATACGCCAAGAAATTCGGATTATTAGTATAATCATACTATTTGGAGTATAATTGGTGTACAGTTCCTACTTATTAATTACTTGTCGCACTCTCCGAGCAATGTGGAACACCTTTAAGTTATTTCGAGTGCTGAGACTCAAACTGGAAAAGGAACAGTCCCATCTCGAATTCCTTACCGCTTGCAAGTTAGCTGTCTGCCTTCCTTGAGAAAGCCATCTGGTTGATGTGCGAAAGGTTGTAAAGTTGTATTTCTATTCTATGCCAAGAAATTCTGATTATTAGTATAATCATACTATTTGGAGCATATTTGGTGTACAGTTCCTACTTATTAATTAAGTTAATGATTATTATGTTGTCTTCTTTGCTAGTACAGTAAAACCCGCTTATAAAGGATTTACAGAAACTCACTTCAAATCCGGGCTAAATCCGTCTTTGGTTGAAAATTTCCACCATGTGAAAATATTTTTACGTAATATGCATATACATCGATGAGCCATTACATTATGACCACTCTCAGCCTAGAGAAATGAGCCCGCCTGGAGACCGAACGGTGGCGCAGGTGAAGTTCACAGAGCAGTTTATATACAACTCGAGGACCGGTTTTGGGTTGGTACAGTGTTCGGAGTCAGAATGGGAAAACTTGCCGATTTATCTGAGTTTGATAAATTACAAATTGCGACGGCACGGCGCTTTGGAATTGCGATCTCGTAAACGGCGCGGCTTGTGGGTTGTTCGCGTGCCGCTGTAGTGAGTATGTATCAAAAGTGGTGCACCGATGGCCAAACAACGAACTGTCGTCTAGCTGTGTATCGTCCGCAGCTCACTGGTGCCAGAGGGGAGTGGAGACTGTCGCGCATTGTTCACAGCGACCGACAAATCGCCCGCAACTGCAACACTGGCGATCACGCCAATGTGCCACAGCACACTTTTCATCGCAGCTATCTGCGCATGAGGGCCCAGGCAGTTCCTCATGCTCTCTGCACATTATCGCCAACAACGCATGAAATGGGCCCAAGATCAACGAGATCGGACAGTGGATGATTGAAAGAAAGTGGCCTGGTCTGACGAATCAAGATTCCTGGTGCGTCACGTAGACGTCCGAGCGCGGATACGCAGATTACCAACGGATGCTATGGCATCTGGATGCATTGTTAGGCGGAAATAGGTTGGTGGCGGCGTGTTATGCTGTGGGCGATGTTTTCTTGGTACACCTTAGGCCCCAACGATGTTTCAGATCCCTGACAGCTGTCAGGTATCTGAACAGCATCGTTTGCAGACAAAGTTCACCCACTAATGGCAACTGAGTTCCCTGCGGGTGATAGCCATTACCAACAGGATAATGCCAGAATCGTCAAGGAGTGGCTCGAGGAATATGCTGGTGACTTTCGGTTAATACCCTGCCCTCGAAATTCACCTGACATGAACCCAATCGAACATTTGTGGTTCGATTTGGAAAAGCGGGTACGAGCTAAATCACCACCACTCTGAAATGTACGGAAGTCGGAGGACCTGCTGTTGGCATTATGGTACCAGATACCCCAAAATACCATCGCCACCTCATAGAATCGATATCTTGCCGAGTGGCCGCTGTTTTACCGGCAAAAGAGGGTCATACAGCTTATTGGGAAGGTGGTCACAATGTAATGGCTTATCGGTGTACGTTTGTGTTATTTAGCCATGCCAATAAAATATGCTTCAAAGAGTTAATTAATTAACTACGTTAGTATAATAGTTAATTAATTAAATCTTTCAAGTGCATTGTACTTGACGGTTACGTGAGACTGACCGCTTTTTAACTAGAAAACACAGGTGAAGCTAAAGTATCACCGATCCTACCAATGCAACGCTCGCTTGGAAGATGAAAGAGCCAATGGACACAGTTCCAGGAATTGATGTCTCCTGTTTCCTCTCCAGCAACATTTCCAAACCGGTACCGGTTAAAAGCTAGTAGATAATAAAGCAGCGAAAAATCTTGTCAGCATAGTTCAATTAAGAGAATAGCAGGACCGGGGTAGGAAGATTTGTGTTCGAAACTCACTGTCGACAAAAAAAAAAAAGTTATACTGGCGCTCAAACGGAAAAGGATTTTCTGGATGTAAGGATTGAAAAAAAAAAAAAAAAAACAAAAAAAAAACGGCGGTTTGTTCTTCCGCACAACGTACTCAAATAATAAATAAATACTTCTGCGTAAAATGGTCGCCGAGTGTGGCTGTCGGTTGACCTGAGCGATTTCGGGTCCCCGCCTTTCTCCATTGTCGGTGTTGTAGCGTATGACACAAATGAGCAATGAACCAGCGGAAAGCCTGCCGGCGAAGTTCAAATGGGAGAACAGGCACTCCGGAGTAGAAAGATGTGATGTCGAATCTCGCTCTCGGCAAAAGAAAGGTTGTACGCCTTCAGACTGCGTTCATTCGCATTTTTGACGAAGACTTAAGGTATCGAAATTTGAAAGAACTTGTATATTAGAAGCATTTTCCTATCTTAGCACTACATTTTCTTTTTCTCGCTGAATACTTTTTTGCCAACCTGACTTGAGGGCAAAAGTCGAATGTTGTATATTAACGAAACTGATAAGAGTGATGCTTACGAATGTATGTGGGCTCTCGTTAGTTGTCGGCTTGATTGTGAGATCGTTGTAATTGCGCAGGAGAGAGATCTTTGCCGACCTGTTAATGATTAATACTTTCGCGTTTAATATTGCGCTTCGTTGATATTGAAGCCTTCAATTGTTGTTGAGCCCATAAAAGACGAGAAGTATTCTGTATATTGAGACTCTGTTTCATTTGCTGCAGAAGTAATAGATGATTACGAACGAAGTGAATTTTGATGTGTTCACAGGTATACATATCGAGATCAACAAAAGTTTAAAAGTGTAAGGAGACTTGAATTTTCTGGCCGTTTTGCCTCAGCTTGCTTTAAGTGGTTATTTAGCACGTCTTTTGTAAAAGAAGATAATGCTTATGTTACCGGTTTGTCCGTCCGTTCGTCCGATCGTCCGTCTGTACCCACGATATCTCTGCAACTATTAGTCCGATTTGAAAATTTCTTTTTGCATTGGGAAGCTTGAAATATTCGAATGATGATCATTTATTTCGTTTTTTTTTACGAAGTACGATTTCGCCGCTAGGCGGCGTAAATGCAGATGATGTCGAATTCAAAAATACGTTTTATTCCACATATTTTCTTCTAAACATCCGATTGAAAGAATTATTTTATCTTTCGATTCCATATATGTCGAAGAGTAGTTTAGATATAGTTACTTGTTCAAATTACCCATAGATTTTCCGCTAGGGGGCGTAAAAGTAAATTATTTTTTCCCAGTAACTCTTCTTCTAAAACTCCGATTTGAAAATTTTTTCTTCAGCAGATACTTCTCCTGATGGAAAATATTTTGCATATAATGACAAATTTTTGGTAAAGAATACTTTAGCCACCAGGCGACGTAAGTGTTAATTTTTGCTTCTGATGTATTTGCCATAAGATCTGAGCTTCTAAAATATCGATTGAAAAAATTCTTTCGTGGACTGATGCCACTCACATAGATAAACATTTTCGGAATATTTTCTTCTTAAAATATTTCACAGTTTCTCCGCCGGGGGGCGTACATGTATATCTTATTTTTGTCAATATCTCTACTTCTAGGAGTCCGATTTGAAAAATTCCTTCTTTGTTGGATAGAGTTTCCAGTGTGACATGTTTTTCATATAATTTCAAAATTTCCAAGTAATTCATAGACTTTCCGCTAGGGGGCGTACAGGTAAATTGTGTTTCCCCTTTTATATCTCTGCTTCTAAATCTCCGATTTGAAAAATTCTTTCTGCACCGGATACAGCTCCTGATGGAAAATCGTTTGCACATAATTTCCAATTTTTGTAAAAAAAAAAATGGTTTGGCCACCAGGGGGCATGAATCCTAATTTCCGCTTCCGATGTATTGGCAGCAAAATATGAGCTGCTAAATTCTTGATTGAAAAAATTCGTCGTTTGTAGACAGATAGTACTCATGTCGACAAACCTTTTAGAAACATTTTCTTTTTAAAATAATGCATTGTTTCTACATCAGGGGGCGTAGATGTATATCTTATTTTTGCCAATATCTATATAGGAGTCCGATTTGAAAAATTCCGTCTTTGTTGGATAGTGTTTCAGTTGTGACATGTTTTCCATATAATTTCAAAATTTTCAATTAATTCATTGACTTTCCGCTAGGGAGCGTAATGGTAAATTACTTTTCCCCCTATATCTCTGCTTCTAAATCTACGATTTGGAAAATTCTTTCCGCACGGGATACTGCTCCGGATGGGAAATCCTTTGCACATAATTTCTAATTTTTTAAAAATTGGTTTGGCCACCAGGTGGTTGTAAGTCTCAATTTCCGCTTCTGATGTAATTGCAGCAAAATATGAGCTTCTAAAATCTCGATTAAAAAAAAGTGGTTTGTTCACCGATACTACTCATGTCGACAAACCTCTTAGGAACATTTTCTTCTTGAAATAAAGCATGGCTTCTACGCCAGGGGGCGTAGATGTATATCTTCTTTTTGTCAGTATCTCTATTTCTAAGAGTCTGATTTGAAAAATTCCGTCTCTGTTGGATAGTTTCTCCGATGCGAAATGTTTTTCCTATAAATTCAAAATTTTCAAGTAAATCATAGACTTTCCGCTAAGGGACGCAAAGGAAAATTGCGTTTTCTGCGTTATTTCTGCTTCTAAAACTCCGATTTGAAAAATTTTCCCAGTATCGCATACAAGACCTGATGGAAAATATTTTTCACATAATTTCTAATGCTTGGTAAAGAATGGTTTGGCCACTAGGAGGTATAAGTGTTAATTTCTGCTTCTGATGTATTTGTAGCAAAATTTGGGCTCCTGAAAACTCTACTAATTTTCTTTTTCTTGGACCGATAGTGCTCATACGGAAAAACCTTTTGAGAATACTTTCTTCCTAAAATAATGCATGGTTTTCCCACTAGGGGACGCAAAGTCACATCTTATTTCTGTTGATATCTCTGTTTCTAAGAGTCCGATTTGAAAAATTCTTTCTATGTTGGAGAACGTTTCCGGTGCAAAATGTTTCTCATATAAATTCATGTTTTTCTTAACGCACAAGTCTACAACAAAAGGGCGTAAGCTCACAATTCCGTTTGCAGCAATATCTGAGGAATTAAAAGCCCGATCGAAAAACTTCTTTCTTCCGTCAGATACTATTGTTTTCCATACCGGTTCCATTGACTTTAAATAGCTTTGATAAATTTAATTTGCGTCAGAACGGATTCAAAAGACGTGCTTATTACACCCGAAAATTCGGTGTCATCGTTCTTGTTTTTTCTTGTTGTTGTTGTTGTTGTTAAGCTATCCAGAGCACGACTTAAAAATGTACAGAACATTTTAGTAAGATAAGTGTTTACATTGAAGTAGTGCTAATGTTTTAGTGCAACATAGAAATTTAACTAATGTATGCGATCAAATATATAAAAAATATTACATGGTGTTTATTAAAGTAAAATGATTCTTGCTTTTTCAGGAAGAACAGATTATTTTAAGCATGATAATGGTAATCAGTCTAATCCTGGCGACGACTGGTATGAATTCACACCTAGTAAAAGTGATGAAACAAGCGAGTCTTCCGATGAAGGTGATAACGATAAAGGTTTTGTCATCGATATGAGGTAATAGGTGAATGAAGAAGATGAAACACTTCGAAGTCCTTTTTACATCTATGTATTAATCTTCAGCCTACGATGTCATCGGATCCTGATTATAAGACATAGACCTTAGCATTTTCTTATTCTTTTAATGACATTCAATGAAAAAATGTTTTATAACTGCTTAAAATATTGCAGTATTTAATTACCTGAAAATAAAACTGATTTGTGTTCAGTTATCTGAAAGATAAATTATTATACTATTACTATTATTTTTTAAAACTATTTTAACACTTACGGTAATTCACATTCACTGGTAATTGATCAAATAAAAACGAGGTTCAGTAAGTAGGAACTGTACACCAATTATACTCAAAATAGTATAACTATACTTAAAATCCAAAATTTCTTGGCCTAGAATACAAATAAAGCTTTCCAAGCTTTCGCACATCAACCAAATGGCTTTTTCAAGGAAGTAAGCTGTCTATCTTCTTTGAAAAAGCCATCTGGTTCATGTGCGAAAGCTTGAAAAGTTTTATTTGTAATCTACGCCAAGAAATTTCGGATTTTTTAGTATAGTTATACAATTTTGAATAAAAAGAAGGTACTCGGCGAAGCTTTCTCATGCCACCTCGATATCCACGTGGTCTGACCACGTGGACATCTCAGCTTCTGACCAATTATTTGAGATGGACTCAATGGTGGAGCCCCTATTGACGCATGGGTTGAGAGTTTGTCTGATGACGCTGGCTTTGCACCCTCTTCCGAAACCTACAGCCGAAAATTAGGGACAGAGCACTACTTATAACTCTAGGAGACGGACGTTAAACCCCGAGAAAAAAGAAAGAAAAGCAAAAGAGCTTCCTCAGGGTCCAACATCTTTTACCAAGTACATTGGCGACCCTTGAGAAGTACTACAAGCTCATTGGATTCATTTTTGTGACCTCATCTTATCCAATCTCCCACTCTGTACACTGTCTTCTACACAACGAGATAGAAGTACGTAGAGCGCTTACGTCGGGAAACGGGTGAAGCCACCGGAAACAAGTGGCAGCCATGTTTGATGAGGTACAGAACGATTTCCGTTCCGTGTTAAGAAAGGGAGTTTTCGTAATATATGGTTTGATGTTAAATAAGGATATAACTCAGAAATGTTGTTATAAACACCTAGGGGGTGAGACTAAAACTTTAACTTATCAAATAACGCTTTTCATTGTTAGTTGGCGGCAATAGTGTTTTAAAAAGAAAATGATATTTTAATGGATGCAGCTTGCTCTCGTTGAATAAAATCTCATGCCGTAATTTTTTGACATTTCACAAATTTTTTGGAACCAATTTTCAGTGAAATATAAGTCAGCGGTAATAGAGTAAATGAAAAAAAAAAATAAATAAAAAAATAAAAAATACAGTTGCAGTCAATCCGCAATTTCGGTAAAAATCTTAGATATTCGTGGGTCATCACCATGAGAATGCTGAATCATCCCACAGCTTATCACTCCAAATACATAGACGCCAAATATTTTATGAGAGTTTTAAATGAAAAAAAAAGTTCGAAGAAAAACGGAAAACAAACAATGAGTTTACACAGCCAAGAGGTACCAATATTAAAATACTTTTACCAACTGCCCCTATCTTATATAATCAGAAGAAAACTACTACTTACATGGTTTTATTTAATAACAATTAAAAGTCCATAGCACTGGGCATGTTTCTAATCTGTTTGTTAGCCTTAACATTCGACAACACAGATCTGTAAGCCTTATTCGTGGGTAGGCAAGGCAATTGTGGTAACTTGACCATAATAAAGGTATCTTCCAGCACATACACTAAATACTTCACACAATATAATTCTCTCTCTCTCTATGTATATATAAGACCCAGAAGATGACCCCATGGGAGATGAATGGATGAAATTCGAAATCATGCAGGAGTGACACGGAGGAGACAGGCTCAAGACAGACAACTGTGGAAGAAACTTGGGGAGGCCTTCATCCAGCAGTGGATTGATAATGGTTGATGTTATACATATATCAGTAAAAAGAAGTAAAGCACACTCATGTAGTAATTAGACCACATCAACACTGCACCTTGCTGCATTAATTAGACGTAGTAGAAATAAACATAGAATTAACCAGAAGTAACCCACTTTCATGGTTCTAGACAAAAATGACATAGAATAAAACAACTCAGGAACCCCAAACCACTCTCTAGGGAAAGACATCTGGAGCCCCAAAGTTAAATCATAGCTTAAGTGTTACCGAAAAAAACCCAGAAGACTCCATGGGCGATGGGTGGCTGAAATTCGAAAGCATGTCGGAGTAACATGGAGGAGATAGGCTCAAGACATACAGTTGCGGAAGAAACTTGTGGAGACCCTCATCCAGTAGTGGATTGATAATGGTTGACAATGATGATAATGATATATATATATATATATATTTTGATTATATACAGTATACATATATTGTAAGGATAATAGGTGTCAATGATGATGATATATATACCATTATCAATCCACTGCTGAATGAAGGTCTCCCCAAGTTTTTTCCCACAATTGTGTGTCTTGAGCCTGTCTCCTCCATATTACTCCGGCATGGTTTCGAATTTCATCCGCCCATCTCCCATGAGTCTTCTGTCCCTCGAAATCCAGTTCAAAATTTCAGTCGTCCATCGGTGGTCTGTTTTTCTGGCAACATGTCCAGCCCATTGCCATTTCAGTGATTTCACTCTCTCTCTCTCTCTCTCTCTGTATATATATATTCTTTGAGTTGTCTGCATTCTTTGCATGTCTTTTTTTTTTTTGATATCAAAAGAAAAATCTTTCTACACATCCTGCTTTTCTTTTTTAGTTGAGGCCATACATACAGTATATATATATATATATATATATATACACCTGGTTATGATGTCGCCCACCCTCTCTTTCTCTCTCTCTCTATATATATATAAAACATTACGTATAAACATTACTTACCTTTTTCCTGTATTTTTTATTCTGTCAGTTTACTTTTTGATGTATTTTAACAGCAGGAATAGGCTAACCCTTTTTTTGATGAAAATTATTTTATTTATGTATCTACATATGTTTATTTGCTATGTATTATTTAACTATCTTCCAAGGTTTATCCGTAAGAAAAAGAATTTCAAATAATTATTCTTAAGTGCAGTTTAAATAAACTTGGTGACCTAATATATGTTGTAGTTACAGATATATATATATATATATATATATATATATATATCACTTCTGTAACTCCCCTGTGACCTAGGTATAGACAGACATTGGGGCAATATGATGCTCCAAATGCTATTTACAGTTAGCAACACCAGTACCGAGTAGCTAAAAATAGTTTTATGTACTTTTTCAACCTAAAAAGACTTATAATTTTTGGTATCAAAAGAAAAATCTTTCTACACATCCTGCTTTTAATATCTGGGCAGGTAAATTTGCATGTATTATTTTAGATATTTTTCAAGCTCTGGGCTGAGTGACCAAAAAATTCAGATTATGGACTTTAATTTTTTTATGGGACAAAAAATTGTATTTTTTGTTTCAGTATTAAGTATTTAATATTTTTTATTTGCACTTTCATATTTTACTTTTTTGTTAAGAAGCCTAGTTTTTTGTTGTCCCAAAGCTGAAATTTTGTAGTTTTCACCTGATATTTGTACACATTTTGGCAATTGTTAAGATATACTGCACATAGTTTTTTTTTTTTGCTTGTTTCAATTTTAAGGGCACAGCCTCTTATTAATATGAAGTGACAAATTAACAACCACTGATTTGCATTCATGATGTGCAAAAAAGTTTGGCGAGCAAATGTTTATGTTTTGTGTTGTTATTTTGTGGGTTCCTTCAACAGTCTTGCTGGAAATACAAGTGCGTCTGATTTGTATTTTAGAGAAATACAGGCACAACTTGTTCAATTCAAAGAAAGATTGATTTACGTGAGTGATATTTGTTCAATACTAACCTCTCATATATATGGTTGATGCAATAGGAATAACTGGCAATTTATACATGGACATACTGACTGTACATTCATCATGAATCAGAGGTCACATTCTTCAAAAAAAAAACAAAAAAAAACACACCACCTATCACGCAAAAATCAAATGCAAGTAGTTATTACAAAATGTTGCTAGTCCCTTTCTTTTGTATTATTCCATAATTTTTTTCAATTGTCATTTCATAATCGTTTGTGCCAGTTTTCATAAATATTTTATGTTATTTGCATTTTTGAGGTACCATTGTACTCCTGTTTCCTATTTTCAGTTTTAAATCAATATTGCCTGTATTTTTGCTACCCAAAAACCACACACATTGTACTAACAAATTCACAAATAAAGAGTATTCTGTCAAGAAATTTTCAAGCTCCCCACTCTCACTTTGTTGCAGTAATACTACAGATTAATCACTAATCAGAGACAAATGCCTAGAACACAAGCTGGGTGACCCTGTGCTTTCAGATAAAATACTAGATTGTTTCCTGACAGGTGTCAGCAAGCAATACATTTATATTACCAATCACAATTATTACTTCTGCAATTTAAGTAACCATAAATTGATTGCTTTACCAGTATTTGCTATCTAATGGGCATTAGCCATGGGTACATGATCTTTATCACATAAAAAGAAATTGCTGCTTCCTAAGATTTTGAAATATTTGTTGTCTTGTCAGACAAGTTGCAAGTACACTGTACAGATTATAGAATATATATATACAAATGCCATTTGCAAAACATCCTCAAGTATATGTAAAAAAAAAACAAAAAAAAACACTAGCATAAGTAAAAATTGTTCCCAATTAACCTCATCTTCCCATAAACATGATTCAGTGTTCACATTGAGTATGACTGTTTACAAAATATAAGGAATAAAAAGTCTTAAGATAACACAGATATTGAAATGGTTCATCTGTTGGTTTAATCACCAGCTACACGGATTAGATGTCCTATTTTCTGCGTTTGATTAACTGAGCATTTACAGCTCAACCTTATTTAAAAATGCTTACTTGTGAAATGTAGGGCTAACCTTCCAAAAGTGGATTAAATGGCATTTTATTGTTGAAATAATTATCCAAAATGTGCTGATAATTGTGAATATTCACAAATCATAATACGATCGCCGAGCAGCTGAAAGAACCGAGGTGACTCCTTCACAGTTCACACACGCAGAATTTGTACCTCATCAAAGATGGCGGGCTCTCCCCTCGTTGGCTTCAGCTGCCACAGCAGAGAACTAATCACAGAAGCACTCTATGTATTTCTATCTCGTTGCTTCTACAAAACCACTAACGGTTAAAGTAAAATGTTTTAATTTAACCTGATATTTCTTTTTTATCCTACTGTTTGTTTGTTCCGGATTTTGACGACCACCATGAGCAACTCTAAGAATTACACCGAAGAGCCGAAACATTGTGACCAGCGCGTTTTTATCACAGATATCATATACAAGAAGCTAGATCGGACACCCAGCTCTTGAGGCGTGACGATGTAGGCGCCATTTTCAGCGGGTCGTCGCTCTCTATTTAAGCAAGACTGCTTTGTGTTAAGTAAAGGGAATACGAGTTTGGTATTGTGATTTGCTATTTATATTCAGATTCTAACAAGTTAGTACACATTTAGCGAAGGAAGTCATAATATTTAAGTGGAAAAAGAATATTCCATAGTGCAAACTACAATGTCAAGGCTCTTGCAAAATATTACGAAATTTCCGATTCAGCCAGGGCTTAAATTAAAGAGAAGAGTCATTCCGTTATCTGCGGTATAAGAAAAAAAAATCACACTGTTTTTAATTTGTTACCACATAATATAATTTTGAGGTTTCTTGTTAATGAACTTCTTACACTTAATGCGTCCTTTGGTTGCATGTTTGCTCTAATAAATAAATTAAAATGTTAAAAACTGAAATTTCCTTAGTGAATAACGAAGTATCGAAATCTTTAATAAAATTTATATTTTTGAGCAAAATCATAAACAAATCATAATGGCACAGGTAACAGCTATCACGGAAAAAGATTCACATTATTTCAACTTTCCTATGTAAAGTATTTGGAAGCCATTATTTTTCGGGTTTAAATCAATAGTTTTCTGGATTTAATAGCAACTTATTGATTTCAGATATATCGTTTGCTTTCTCATTATTTTAAATCTTTGCCTCATTACAGTCATAAAAATGCTTTCCAGTTATTTTCAGTGTTTGCATACAGCACCAGTTTTAAATTTATCTTGCTAACTAATGTCTTCCCAGATATTTTTTCACGACATTGGGTAAAAGGCAAATAAGTAAGCGCAATAGTATTTTCTTCTCTTTGCGTATGATTTATATCCAAGTAAGCTTTCAGCACGATTTACGTAATAACCAAGTCCAAATTATGCTTTGTAATTCGCCCCACTTAAACATCTCGACTCGCTCAATATGGCTTTACGGTTGTCACAGCAAAAGCGTATACTCCACAGAGCAGACAGCCAATCTAGTCCTTTATATGATATTTGTGGTTTTTAAAGAAACCGAACCAACTGCAGGTAAACGAGGGCGTGTGTGAAGGTCATGAAACGGTATAAATAACACCTGATACTGAGCTCTGTTAATCAGAGTTATTCTTCCTCTTCAGATCGTCAAGGCAACGGACTTCAGCGAGTTTGAAAAAGGCCAAATTGTAATGGCCAGACGACTAGGTCAGAGCATTTCGGAGACTTGTAGGGCGTGTGGGTTGCTCACACTCAGCCTTGGTTAGTACCTACAAAAAGTGGTCAGAGGACTTAAACGAGTTTGACAAAGGCCAAATTGTAATGGCCAGACGACTGGGTCAGAGCATTTCCGAGACTGTAAGGCTTGTGGGGTGCTCACGGTCAGCCGTGGTTAGTACCTTCAAAAAGTGGTCCGAGGACTTAAGCGAGTTTGACAAAGGCCAAATTGTAATGGCAAGAAGACTAGGTCAGAGCATTTTCGAGACTTAAAGGCTTGTGGGGTGCTCACGGTCAGCCGTTGTTATTACCTTCAAAAAGTGGCCAGAGGACTTAAACAAGTTTTACAAATCCCAAATTGTAATGGCCAGATGACAGGGTCAGAGCATTTCCGAGCCTTCAAGGCTCGTGTGGAGTTCACGGCCAGCAGTGGTTAGTACCTTCAAAAAGTGGTCCGAGGAGGGATACTAAGAACGGCCGGCAAAGTGTGGGCTGACCACGGCTTATCGGTGTTAGAGGTGAGAAAAGACTATCCCTTATGGTACGAGCCAACAGAAGGGATACTGTGGCACAACTCGCCTGTAACTGATGGTAAGTCAGAGATGGTAAGTCAGAGTGCCCATGTTAAATCCAGTTCTTTATCGAAAGCGCCCACAATGGGAATGCGACCATCGAAACTGGATTCGAAGTGATTTGAAGAAGGTTATCTGGTCCGATGAATTTCGTTTTCTGTTGCTCCGTGTGGATGCCCGGGAATGTGTGTGTGTCGTTTACCTGGGGAAGTGTTGGCCCCAGGATGCACTGTGGGACGAAAACAAGCCGGTGGACAAAGTGTAATGCTTTGGACAAAGTTCTGCTGGAAAACTCTGCGCCCAGTCATTTATGTCCAGGAAACAATGTTTTCTACGACTTTCCTAAACATTACAAATTTTGAAGATGGCAATCCGTTTTTTGGTGTAAATATGGCAAGGATGATAAGTCAGATAATATCTGAAAACTTGAAAATTTCATCGTCCTGGAGCTGGACCCGGACCCGCGTCTCCCAGATAGCGCCCGGTTATGCTAACCACTACACCACCCAAAACGACCAAGTCTCCAGTTTCCGTTTAATTTGAATATAACCATCACAGGATTCGCTAGTCGAAGCAACCGGCATTTATGTTTAGCGAATCTGGAGGTTAAGAATCCTATCCCGTGATTGCCCGGATAAGCAGATAAATCATGAATGGAATACGGGATTACACCATACAATACAAATTTTGAAGATGACAATCCGTTTCTTTTTTTTTTTTTTTTTTTTTTTTTTTTGGGTGTAAATATGACAAGGATGGTTAGTCAGATGATATCCGAAAACTTGAAAATTTCGTCGTTCTGGAGCGGGAATCGAAACCGCGTCTCCCAGATAGCACCCGCCCGAGTATGCTAACCACTACACCACCCAGAAATTCAAATTAATCTGAAACTTGAGACTTGGTCGTTCTGGGTGGTGTAGTGGTTAGCATACCCGGGCGCTATCTGGGAGACGCGGACTCGATTGCCGCTCCAGAACGACGAAATATTTAAGTTTTCGGATATTATTTGACTTACCATCCTTGTCATATTTACACCAAAAAACGGATTGTCATCTTCGAAATTTGTGTTGTATATTGTAATCCCGTGTTCCATCCATGATTTCCTGAACATTACTGCAGACCAGGTACATCACTTCATGGCAACGGTCTTCTCCCTCTAGTTGTGCCTTCTTTCAGAAGGCCAAACTGCCCGGATTCTGCGGCGACTCAACTATGTGACGTAACACGTTGATGCCAGATACCACAAGACATATTTAGAAATCTTGTTGCGTCCATATCTCCCCGGATAACAGTTGTTTTCGCGGCACATGGAGGACCATCATCACATAAGACACGGAAAGGAGAGAACCAGCATTTCACAGAACAAGCACACCCCCTCTGGGTCTCTTAACCGTGAAGCCACAAAGTGTGGGAATTTCGATGTTGTTTACATTATACCCATGCGCTTTCAGCTGAGTGTATTTTTTAATTGCGGGGTCTTTGGTTGCAAGAATCGTGTTAATATCAAACCGGAATGAATTACACTTCATACACGAGTGATGTTCTCAATTCTAACGTTATGTTTTGTTTTGAATTTGCACTAACATTTCATCAATTTCAATTTAAAATAGAAATGGAAGGTGCCACAAAATAATTAATTTTATAAATCCAGCTTTTTCTCACGCATCGGCAGCAACTTTTGGTGCAAAATTCGAAACATCTGTGACGAAAGAATGCGATTTTGCCAACACAAAGTGTATTGAAAAAGCCTTGGAAACAACCAGCTATTCCACACTTTAATGGCCGTCGCTCGCGGCTGTAGTCGTCACGCAAAGTTGTACTGCTCCATTTACAAGAGCATTTTCAGACATCTTATTCTAACCTCCTTGATTGCACCGAACTACCAGATACTAGCCGTGAGTAGGATGCGCACGCCAAGACGTCGGTACCGGGGTGTTGTACCCCTATCTCCTTATAACATGCAATTGAGGTCATTTGCTCCATCCTGCGCCGTTTCTCTCTCTCTCTTCCTGGAAGTGTTCGTTGTGGCGTCTTAGTATGGCACCACGAACTACACCGATGAGTTATTACATTATGGCCACCTACCTAATAAGCTGTAGGACCCCTTTAGTACGCATAATAGCGGCCACACGGCGAGGCAACGATTCGATGACATAGCGATAGGTATCCCGCGGTATCTGGTAACATAATGTCACCAGCAAGTCCTCCGACTCTCGTACATTTCGAAGTGGTGATGATTTAGCTCGAACCCGCTTTTTCAAGTACCACAACAGATGTTCTATTGGGCTCATGTTAGGTGACTTTTAAGGCAGGGCGTTAACCGAAAGTCACCAGCATGTTTCTCGAAACACTCCTTGACGATTCTGGCAGTGCGCCATGACGCATTATCCTGTTGGTAATAGCTATCAACAGCAGGGAACACGGTTGCCAGGAATGGGTGAACTTGGTCCGCAACGATGTCCAGATACCTGACAGCTGTCAGGGATTGTGCTATTGGGATAATGGGGCCTAAAGTGTCCCAAGAAAACATCACCGCTGCCGGCCTTGTTCTGCCTAACAGTGCATCCAGGTGCCATAGCCTCCATTGGTAATCAGGCTATCCGCGCTCAGCTGTCTACGTGATGCACCAGTAATCTTGATCCGTCGGACCAGGCCATTTTCTTCCAATCATCAACGGTCCAATCTCGATGATCTTGGGCCACTTTCATGCATTGTTGGCGATGACGTTCAGTGAGCATGGCGACCCAGTTGGCTCTTCCACTACGCAGACCCATGTGAAGAAGGCTGCGATGAACTGTGTGTTGTGACACATTGCTCTGATCACCACGGTCGTAGCTCCGGGTAATTTGTCGCATTGTGTCTCCGCGGTCGCTCTGAACAATGCTAGGCAGTCTCCTCTCCTCTCTGCCATAATGAGCTGCGAACGACACACGACTGGACGACTCTGAATGTACTCACTTCCCCCTTGATCCATCCTTTTCTTTTCTTCTTTTCCTCAGGTTGGACTCCTCCACTTTTTCCTCATCCCACTTCCCTGCTCTCCTTTCTGAGTCATTGGTGCTTTTTCGTTCTCTCCCCATTATCCGAGGCTTACCTACTACAACACTTGATCTCCTGGCCGAACCCCTCTTCTATTCCACCCTCATCTATCCACCTGATCAATCATTCCTTCTTTTCCTTTCGTGGGTGCGCTGCGGCATCCTTACGGTTCAATCTCTCTTTAACACTGACCTCTCTTGGAAACCTCTCACATCTCTTTTCCCCAGCTCCACTATTTCTCTTGAGGCTGACTACGCTCTTTTTCGTTCCTCACTTCACTCTCTGTTTCCTTCATTAGTCTCTGCTCGTGGCCTTCTCTCCGTTTCTGGACCGAGTCTTTTGGTTCCTTTTTTCCTCCCTTCTAGGGACTCAGTCGCTCTCGCTACCGCTTTTTCTACAGCTGCCCTCTATCGCTTTCTTCGAGCCCCCTTGACTTTTCCCCATCCTATTCCTAGCGCACCTCCCTATCTTTCCTTTCCCATCTGGTCAGCCTCCCTCACCCCCCCTTTCCTCCCCGTCAGAACGTGATACACACTGGCGCTTTCTACACCAACGGTTACCAGTCCCTCTTTCCCTTTCTAGGATGTGTTTACTTTCCTCCCCTCTCTGTTCTTTCTGCGGGCAGGAAGGAGATGTTCAGCATGTATATTGTTATTGCCCCACAATTATGCCGTTGTTGTGCTATGTTTTCCGCTTAGCTAACCATATCAGTGGACACGATCTTCCGTTTCTTGCCTATGCGTGGATCTTGTTGACGAAACACCCACCCACATTTTTATCTCCCCTATGTTCTTATATTTTTGTTTTGGCTAAGGACGTGATTTACGTTTTTCATAATTCACAGCGACTTCCCACAGCTCCGCCCTGCATTCTTGCTGCAGGAGGGGCAATGTGTTCAATCTTCTGTAATCGCATTCGTGCTCGTCTGCATCTTGAGTACACCTCGGCGCGCACTACACGTACTCTCCGTCTTTTCCATTGGACGTGGGCCAGTAACAAACACTGGTTCCACGTCGATGGCACCTCTGTTATTCTTAACATTTAGTTACAGTACTTAAACTGCTTGCACCATTTTGTCTTGTTCTATGCACTTTTCTACAGTTCTTACTAGACCCGATACAGGTCTCTAGCTTTTTCTCTTTTTGGTGAAACTAATCCTCTGTCGTGAGACAGTCTTACTAAATCTGCCTATACATTGGAAGTTCTTCTTTTTGAGTTTGTTCGCACAGGCCGCTTTTACTACTTGCACACTACTTGCATATGTAACATTCTTTCACATGTTTTGTTTGTGCTTACCTTGCGAAGAATTTTCTTTACACACTCGTCGGTTGACTGTACAATCTCTGTTTTTAGTGGATCTTTTTCCACGCTGTGTAATGTTGTATTTTGATAAATTCATAGAGCATATCACTTGAACTTCATGTTAACCGCTATTTTCACTATTATACTATTCTAGATTAAGTACTGTTGTAATTATATTTTGTATATAAAGAGCACAATGTTTATATCACGTGTAAATGGACTCTTTTAAATTAAGTGCCACATTCTCGTACCCGCATTTTAATTATTGTTTTTTTGCAATTCTTATCCCCACATTTTGTGCTTTTTTGATCCATATCCGACATACTGTCCGTTCACTATTTATGTTTTTTGTATACCACTGACAATCTATCATACCCAATTCGATGTCGCACTTTTTTTTTCATCTTTAGTACGCCTGAAAAGTTTAATATGTGCGTATGTACGTTTCCGCAACTTTCTCATGTTATATCTGTTATTTTCACACCTAGTTAGTATATTGTGCCTCATGATATTGTCCTGTACCATACAACTCTCTTGTATAGATATCCCTGTGCAACCTTACGTTTTTTATTATTTATTGTGTTTTTGTTTTAGAGGAACGTTATTCCCCTCATTGTACATTTTCATCGTCATTTCACCTTTATTCATTGTTATATTTTTTCGCCTGTCGAGCTGGCAGATCGTCACACAATTTTTCATTCCAAGAATCTAATTCTTGAAAAACACTGTGCTGTACTCATACCTTTTCTCGATGAAATGTTTTCTTTAGTATCTGTTGTTTGATTGTTCTATATGACACATGTTCTCTTTGTTGCATTTATTTAAGCATAATGTTTGACCTGCATCATGTGATTGTACTCTATGTCAAAAATTTATGACTTTTTTACGTATATATTCTGTCCACGCTACTGAGAGTTCAGTGTTTACTTCGACATAAAGCATTTGTTATCATCAGCATACCTGCAAAACTTCGCCATACTGCAGTCTTCGTTTCCTGCTGTTTCTTATCATGTTGTTTTTGTTTCTCTGTATTTACACAGCATGTATCCCTGCATATCTTTGTCTTATGCCAAGATTCTGTTCTATGCATTTTCTCCATGTATCACCACGTTGATCTCATCATTTTGTGTTTCGATAAATGGAATGGTGTTTCCTTTCATTGTATATAATACATCGTCATGTTCACCGTTGATGTTTATGCTTTCGAATGTCAAGTCGACAGACTGCCATGTATTTTATTCCACGAATAAATTTGTTGAACACGTGAACTCCATTCTTCTTCCGAATACTTTATTTGTACATGAACTCCATTCTTCTTAGGAATACTTTATTTGTACATGAACTCAATTTTCTTCTGAGGACTTTATTTGTATTATTAAAAAAAATCATCATAGAAGACTGCAGTGTGCTGTTCAACACAGGTACTGACCATAGATTGGTGAGATGTAAGATGCACCTCAACACTAAACTCGAACGTGGCAAGCTCATAAGACAAACAAAATCTATTGACATAACCAACCTTAAAAAACACCATAATACCTTCAAGTTGGAACTGAAGAACAGATTCTCCAATTTAGAAGGCCTAACATCGGAAGAAGTGGATATTTCTGAAGTTAACAGAAAAGTAACCAAAGCCCTCATGGAAACAGCAACAAAATTAGCTGGGTCTAAGAACAAGTTGCATGTGAACAAATTATCAGGAAAAACCAAAATGTTGATGCAAAAAGAAGAGAGATGAGGACAACTAAAGAAGATGTAACTTCCAAAATGGAATATATAGAGCTATGCAAGACAGTACGAAAAAGTATCACTGAAGACGTAAGGAAATTCAACTGTGAACTAGTGAGGAAGGCAATTGAAAACAACCAAAGCCTAAAGATAGCAAAGGGACATCTCAGTAAGGGAAGAAAACAAATTATGGCACTGAGAAAAGCAGATGGTTCTGTAACAAGAAATAGAGGCGAAATTTTGACAAGAGTGAAAGATTTCTACTCCAAATTACATTAAAGGGATGATACATGTACTCCAGACATCATGAAAGGTACCAGTACCAGAGTTCTTCCAGTCCTCAAAGCACAAGTAGCACATGCAATCAAGAACATGAAGCGGAGAAAAGCTCCAGAAGAAGATGGAATTACTGTAGACATCATACAAGAAGCAAGTGGAGAAATCGAAACAGTACTCGCCCAAATTTTCACTCGATGCGTTAATGAAGGGAGGATTCCTGGGGATTGGAACAACGCTACAATGATCCTGCTACATAAAAAAGGTGACATTGAGGATCTCAGGAACTACAGACCTATCAGCCTCCTATCAGTGGTTTATAAAATCTTCACTAAAGTTCTTTCACACAGCTTGAAGGTAACACTGGACATGGCTCAACCGAGAGACCAAGCTGGATTCAGGAGTGGCTACAGCACAATAGATCATATCCACGTACTGAGAGAACTAATTGAAAGAGCGAAGGGAATATGAACTTCCATTTTGCATGGCTTTTATCGATTATGAAAAAGCCTTTGATTCGGTGTTTCTGAAATCCTGCGGTATTGAAGATGCATACATTAATATTATTAATAACATCTATGAAAATGCAAGTGCAAAGATTCGGCTGTTTGAAAATGCAACACACATAAAAATTGGAAAGGGAGTGAGACGAGGTGACACCATATCTCCGAAGCTCTTTAATACCACATTGGAAAATGTCTTTCAATCACTGAACTGGGTAAACAAAGGGATAAAGATTAATGGAGATTATCTAACCCACCTTCGTTTTGCTGATGACATAGTCATTTTTGCAACTACCCCATCAGAGCTGCAGGGTATGATCCAGGAACTTGCTGACAAGAGTAAAGAAGTGGGATTAAAAATGAACTTTCAGAAGACAAAAGTGATGTTCAATGCTTTTACAAGAAATGAAGATTTGTCGATTGATGGAGAAAAGCTGGAGATAACAGACACGTACGTTTTTCTTGGACACCAGATATCAAGTGAGGGTCACATTGATGAAGAAATTAATCGGCGTACAAAACTTGCCTTTAGAGCTTTTGGAAGAAACAGCATAATTTTCAAGAGCAATATGCCATTATGTCTTAAAAGAAAAGTGTTTGATCAATGCATCCTTCCAGTGTTTACGTATGGTGCAGAGACGTGGACCTTAACTAAAAGAGACATACAAGGGCTGCAGACAACTCAAAGCTGCATGGAGAGGTGCATGCTTGGTGTAACCAGGAGAGATAAGAAGGGGAACTTGTGGATCAGAAAAATGACAAGAGTGGAAGACATCATGGTCAGAGTTAAATCCCTGAAATGGCAATTGGCTAGTCATAGTGCCAGAAGGACAGACCATCGATGGACAGCAGAAATTTTAGATTGGATTCCAAGGGATAGGAAAAGACCCAGACGAAGACCACATGGGCGATGGGTGGATGAAATTCGAAAGTATGCGGGAGTGACATGGAGGGGACTGGCACAAGACAGACCGTTTCGGAGAAAACTTGGGGAGACCTTCGTCCAGCAGTGGATCGATAATGGTTGACAATGATGATGATGATGATACATGAACTCCATTCTTCTTCTGAATACTTTATTTGCACATGAACTCCATTATTCTTTCCTTTTGTGTGAACTTGAGTGTTACATTTTCATGGAAAGTTTCTACCGAGTTCTTTATCACAGGTGCCGTGCTGCCGACCACCATCTTTGCAATTTGCGAAAAAAAAAATCGTTTTGGCGTTGGAAAAGAGCTTTGGTGATTACCTTTTTGTACTATTATAACACTTTGATGATAAAGAATAGAATGTGGCGAATACATTGTCGATAACTTTAAAAGACCTAGCGCGACCCCTGCTTTTTCATATTAAAAAAATGCTTTTCTCTAATGACTAAACAGCCAAATTGCTCGAATGTGCATGTCCTTGTGTGGCTCTAAGATATATCTTGATTCTTTTTAATACGGAAAAACTTCTTTCGGCAGTTGCAGTTGTTGATGGAAACTTTAATATTAGATCTGCTAATTTGTACACCACACTAAACACTATGTCCAATTTATTCAATTTTATGTAACAACGTCTTTTTGACTTGTTTTTGTATTCATCAAGGGAATAAAACACTTTCAGTTAATTTTCAGTCGAGCTGTTTCAAAATTTGAAGCACTGGGTTATTTAAGCTCTGATAGTAGATGTTCAGGTAAGCTTTCATAAAATTTATCAAAACAGTTCGAATCCAACAAAACCACGAATTTAAGATATAATATCACTGATTTTAATTTGTTGACACTTCACACAAACTGAAACAACTCTCGTGAAACATGTGCTGTTACCGGCGGGAGTATGCGAGTGACTAACGTACAGTAGCTAAGTCTTCTCTTTTCGGAGCGAACCGTTGCCCAAAGCAATGGGCTATTTCTCCCTTCACCGGTTCATTCACGTTGTCATGGAAACGCTGGCAGGCGACCGTACCGTAGGTCATCGAATTAGAACAGCTAAGAAAGCCAAGACTCTGTTAGAGCTGGTTGCGTTACGATGAATTCTCTTTAGTCAAAAGAAGCGAATCCACAGGTGTTTTTTTCGCAGCGAAAGCATCGAGACATCTTAATACGGTGATAATTGACTTTTATTTGTGCATCCTTTGGGCTTCGCAGCTAGCCTCGAATATACGTCACTGGTACTAACATTTCCTCGCTCAAAAACCATAACTTTGGTTTCTGCACACCACAGGTTAGATCTGATATGGATAAAAGACATTTATTTTTCATGTATATGCATACCAATTAGATTATTTACTTGCTTTGAGTTTCTGACTAATACGATTTCATAAGTGGCAATGGGGGGGGGGGGGGGATAAGACACGATTACTGTCTCTTAATTAAAATTAAAAAAGTAGCAATGTTACCGCTGAAGCATTTTGAAACTTTTAGGAAATGTTAACGCTGACTTAAGAAACGCTCTCATTGGAAAATTCAATTCCTCTAAAACAAACAGTTTTGATTCAGAAATGTTCAGTAATTTGCAAACAGTAACAAATGTCTCTCATTTACGCTTTTCAACCGTAGGTTGAAGTAGCGTATATGCTCCAGCTTTTTCCGTCCGTCTGTCTGTCGGCACGATAACTCCCGTAAAAATGGTTCGATTTCGACGAAATTTTAGTATGTGGTAGGGGACCACCAGTTGACGAGCCCTATTGAAAATGGGTGAAGTGGGGTCAAAGGTCACGCCATAAGAGCAGGATCCAGTCAATTACCCTTATGCGTCATAACTTGCGTAAATATGGTTCGATTTCAATGAAATTTTAGTATGTGGAAGGGAACCACCAGGGGACGAACTCTATTGAAAATGGATGAAGTGGGGTCAAAGGGCACGCCATAAGAGCGGGATCCATTTCATTACCTTTATGCGTCATAACATGCGTAAATATAGTTCGATTTCAATGGAATTTCAGTATGTGGTTGGAAACTACCTAGGCACGAACCCAATTGAAAATTGGCAAATTGCGGTCAAGGGTCAGGCAGGGCATAGGAGCGACATTTATTCCATTGCCCTTATGCTTCATAACTTGCGTAAAAATGGTTCGATTTCGATGAAATTTTGGTATGTGGTACGGAACCACCTGGGAACGAAACCTATTGAAAATGGGTGGAATGGGGTCAAAGGTCAGGACATAAAAGCGGGATACATTTCTTTGCCTTTTTGCGTCATAACATGCGTAAATATATTTCTATTTCGGTGAAATTTTAGTATTTGGTAAAGAACCACCTGGGGACAAACCCTATTGAAAATGGGCGAAATGGGGTCAAAGGTCAGGGCATAAAGGTGGAATCCATTCCATTGCCTTTATGCGTCACAACATGCGTAAATATGGTTCGATTTCGATGAAATTTTAGTTTGTGGTAGGGAACCCCTGGGCACGAACCCTATTGAAAATGGGCGAAATGCGGTCAAAGGTCAGGCAGGACATAAGAGCGGGATTTGTTCCATTGCCCTTATGCGTCATAACTTGCGTAAAAATGGCTCGATTTCGATGAAATTTTAGTATGTGGTAGGGAGCTACTGGGGACGAACCCTATTGAAAATAGGCGAAATGGGGTCAAAGGTCAGGACACTGGAGTGGGATCCATTCCATTGCCCTAGTGCATCATAACTTACCAAAAAATGTTTCGATTGCGATAAAACGCTTTCATGTTGTTCCGGAGGTATAGTGAACCGGTTCTGTTGAATAGTGGCGAAATAGGGTCAAAGGTCATTGCACAAAAGCAAGATTTATTCCACAGCCATTATTCTCATAACTTGCGTAAAACTGCTTCTATTTCGACAAAACTTTAGTATGTTATTCTTAAAGTGTACTGAACCGGTTCTGTTGAATATCATGGAAATGGGGTCAAAGGTCAGGACACAGGAGCTAGATTTATTCCACAGCCATTATCCTCATAACTTGAGTAATAATTTCTGGTATGTTGGAAAGCGTATCATAATCAATGCATTGCATGATTTTACTAACTTGTTTTAGTAGTGTAGTTGAAGATAAATGAAGTTTACATCTGAGCAAGGTTAAGACTGACTATCTCTTACTGCTCGAGCAGGGGGTGACATGTTTACTCCAAAAATGAATGTAAAGATGTGTTTTGACTTACAAAACAGAGATAAGAGCTGTTAAAACGAGTTAGCTGGAAAAAACGGGGGAAACGATGCATCAATGCTGGAGGATATACGACAATTGATAACGGTAGTAGTTCAAAGAATGATTTCGACTCAGCCATCTGGCGGAAGCTTTATGAGATCTCGTAAACTTGAAAGAAGCCTCCGGAAATTTGATACCGCAGTTGTATTATTTATAGATCGACAGTAGCACGCAAGATGATTAATGATTTTGATGAATAACAAATAAGTGATGAAAACACCCTTAATGTTGTAGTTTCAAGTTCTTTACCTTTCTTTTTCACTTGTCTGGGGATTTAATGATCTTCATAATAAGTAATACAGAAAAATTCTAAATAAATTTAAGAATACAATTATATAATAGCGAAAAAAAAAATACAATGGTGTCCACAAAATTGCATCACAAGCAAAAACCATGAATTTTTAAATTTAACTAATTTCTAACTGACAAATTTTCATAGTTATTTCATCTTTTATGTATCGTTAGATGCGAAATTTAATGGAGATTTCAAAAATGTTTTAGTTTTTTCCTTTAACTACTTCTGTTCTGAAGATACATTACAAAACTCATGACCAAGTCGAAATTATTATGCAAAGAATCATTTATCCGATGCTTAGGTTTACAGCAATAAATCGTTTTGTAGTTCATAAGGAATGAAGTAACATTTAAATACAGAAATATAATGAAGCAAAATTATAAAATGTACCTAATATTTTGTTGCCCAGCCTTTAGATTTGACCACAGCTTTACATCTTTATGGCATACTGAGAACTAGGTTTTGTAAAAGATTGGGTTGAACAATACGATTCCGAATTTCAATTGCATCTTCAATGAGTTGAATTTCGGTTGTTGGCTTCTTCTTTTGATCGTTTACATGAAACTTTGAACCACAAATGCTTGATCGAGTTTAAGTCCTGTGACTGTGGTGGTCAATTAAGGTTCTAAACCATTTTTTTCTGAAAGCACTTTTTCACTACTTTAGCACAATGACAGGGAGCATCGTCATCTTGAAAAATAAAATTGCAATTATAAAGTCTTCTAGATGATGGCTGCATCTTGTTTTCTAATATCCAGATGTATTTCTAGACATTTACCGTGACGTCGACAATATGGAGGTTCCAAACGCTATGTGCAACAACTCCAAACCATGACCTTCACCGAATGCTTAACAGTAGTCAGTAAACAACTTGGATGGAATTCTTCGTGCTTGAATCTCCTTACATAGGCACTACTCTGATTCTCATTAAGGCAAAATTCTGATTCATCACTGAAAAGAACATTTTCCCATTGCTGGGTTGTCCATGAGACATGCTGTTTTGCCCACTGAAGTCTATGCTGTCTTTGATTTGCAGTTAATAGTGGTTTACGCCAGCCTTTGCAGCCACGTAAGTCATAGTGAAGCAGCCTCCTCCTAACAGTAGATGTACTAACAGAAACATCAGTCACTTCAGACCATCTTTGATGCTTATCAGTTGTCACTAAGCTACTTGGATGGAATTCTTCATGCTTGAATCTCCTTACATAGGCACTTCTCTGATTCCCATTAAGGCAAAATCCTGATTCATCACTGAAAAAAACATTTTCCCCATTGCTTGGTTGCCCATAAGACATGCTGTTTTGCCCACTGAAGTCTCCGCTGTCTTTCAGTGGTTTCACCAGCCTTTGCAGCCACGTAAGTCATAGTGAAGCAGCCATCTCCTAACAGTAGATGCACTAACAGTAACGTCAGTCACTTCAGACCATCTTTGATGCTTATCAGTAGTCACTAAGCAACAGCAACTTTGATGGAATTCTTCATGCTTGAATCTCATTACATAGGCACTACTCTGATACCCATTAAGGTAAAATTCTGATTCATCACTGAAAAGAACATTTTCCCATTGCTTGGTTGTCCATGAGACATGCTGTTTTGCCCACTGAAGTCTCCGCTGTCTTTCAATGGTTTACGCCAGCCTTTGCAGCCACGTAAGTCACAGTGAAGTAGCCTCCTTCTAACAGTAGATGTACTAACAGTAACATCAGTCACTTCAGACCATCTTTGAAGCAATTCAGGTAAACTGAGCCTTCTGTCTGTCAAGCTTAGCTTTCTGAGCACTCTGTCCTTGTAGTGGATCTGGGCCTTCCCCTGCGACGCATATTTTTTATATCAACAGTGTCTTTTACTTTCTTCAGTAGCCTAATAATTGTAGATTGATTACAGCCCACTCTTTCAGCGATTTGCCTTGAAGAATAACCCTCTTCATGCAGAACAACCATTTTTACTTTCTAAGCTGTGGACAATTCCGCAGTTTTAACCATGATTAAGAATATTCACAAACTATACCCTAATAACAACAAGAAGCGACCACTACAGTACTTTATGGTAGATCACATCATTCAGATCATTTTGTAGAGGATTTTAGGAAGGAAGTGTCTGACCCCATGGTTTTGCACCCTGTGATGTGCGATCAGCAGCAGTACCTTCATGGGACGAAGGCTTCTGTACCCCACAGCGATTAGATGGTTCTGGATGGTGTGGCTACTTACACGTTTTTGTGCACCAGCGTTAAATTGCCGAGTGATTTCTTGCACTGTGGCCCGTCTATCCGATGTTACAAAGTGAGCTAGCCGATGATGACCCCGCTCATCCACACGCTCTTGTCCACGGCAGTTGGCCCTTGCAGGGATGGTTTTACCGGATTCGATGTACTCACGGTGCACGCGTGACACAGTGGCTCATGAAAATCCCAGTGCCTGTACGACTTTCGAGATGGAGTGACCCATTCGTCTGGCCACGACAATTTGCCCACGATCAAATGCGCTTAGATCCTTCGTCTTACCCATACTGCGTCCGACTTTTACTGATTCCCGTCGCATCACTCCTTATATTGTTGGATCTCTGCATACGTCATGTCGTTTCCGTTTCAGGGCCTCCCACAGCGCCACATTTTCATAACACCAGCTGTTTCTAATTCAATTGCTCTTCAGTGTATATGCTAATTGGTAAAGGTAGTTTAGAGTGATGTAGTAGAATATAAAAAAAGCATATAGGTAAATTTCCTAAATAAAAAAAATAGAACGTGAAAAAGCATTCCAGACCAGATTATTCTGCATTTTGCAACATTAACAAAGCTTTGCGCTCAATAGCATAGTAATCACAATATTATCATATGTGTATGCAATTTCCAGATCAAGTTCAACATGAAAAGAGAGAGAGAGAGAGAATTGCATCTAATGCCTCAGCGCTTCAACTTGATCTTCTTTTCTCTAAAACTCGACCTGCTGCACTAAAAACCAACGCCACGCAATAATAGCGGGAGTGAGGAAATTTTAAAAAATAAATAACAATACTTCTAACTGCACAATTTTGGAAATTAATACATCGTTTTAAAGACAAGATTCTTGATTTTTAAAAAAATAAAAAAAATGGGAACGTGATTTGATCATTGCATGTTGCTCGAAAATGTTTACTGTATTGTATATATCTGATATTTGAAATTGCATTATACACTCACGGACAATGAAATTTGTGCATCTAAAAGAAAACATGCTACAACCACGAAACTTTGCAAATAGTTAGAGTTCATGATGGTATGCAAATGTTCCACGTTTGGTGCGAGTGCGTATGACCGCAAACCCTGTGGTTATGCTACAAGCACGAACCGGCAGCATTATAAACCGGCGTGTAGTCGATGCCCCATGAAAGCGAAAAGCACCGGTCGACAGAAGCAAGAGTACAGAGTGACAAGAATGCCGGGTAGACGCCAGAAACGTCGATTTACGCAACGTACGGACTTTGAGAAAGGTCGAACCATCGGGCTGAAAACCGCAGGGTTTTCATCCACATGGCGCGCCGTATAGTCCGCCATGTGGATCGTTCTGGCCACACCTTCCGATTGTGTTGGGAGCATTGGGCACGTGGCGGCACTGCCACACGGCGGAACGGCTCCGGACGGACCAGGAGGACCATCGGTAGAGAGGATCGACGGATCGTGCGCCAAGCACGAACGGATCCCACGGGGACCCGGAACACTACACAGGCAGATGTACCGGCTTCTGTGTGCCCACCAACCATTTCCCGATGCCTCGCGGAAACGAATATGTGATCCCAGCGCTCCCTTACCTGTGCTGCCATTAACACCGGAACATCGCCGGCTCCGTGTGCAGTGTGCAGTGATGTCAGGCAGGAGCGACCTGGAACGCCACAGACTGGCGACATGTGGTGTTTAGCGATGAGTGCCGCTTCGTTTTGGGGACAGATGATCATCGTGTCCGGGTTTGGAGGTCCTGTGGTCAACGGCACAATCCCTATCTCGCTATCGTGCACCACACCTCCTCCACTGCAAGCATTATGGTCTGAGGAGCCATTGCCTACGTTAGCCGAGCAGCTCCAGTAGTGGTACGTAGATCATTGATTAACCAACGGTATGTGGGTGAGATCCTACGGTCCCATGTACTCCCATTCTTGGCCGGGATTCCAGGTGCGCTATACCAGCAGGATAATGCCCGCCCGCACACGGCTCGGATTGCCCAGGACTGCCTACGTTATGTCCAGACACTTCCATGGCCTGCACGCCCCACTAAATGTTCCCTATCGAAAGTGTGTGAGACCAGTTGAAACGCCAGCTGCCGCCGTGCCGCACTATCCGTGATCACGTGTCGGCCAGTCTGCCGCAGGACAATATCAGGCGTGTCTGTTCGCCTTCGTGCCGGACCGTATTGCAGGATGTATCGCCGCACGAGGCGATGCATGACCGGACTGCGTGCCACAGATCCCTCTGTAATTGTCCTGCAGCTCTGTTTGTTCCATCATATGTATAATTCATCTGCATCGTCACATCCATAAAATTTCAGTTCAATCCGATGCTTAATTCTTGGTGCGCAAATTTCATTATCCGTGAGTGCATATCATGAAAATATAAACCAACTTTTTTTTATATATAGTTTTAACGAGTCATTCATATTTGGTGTCAATAACTTGAGTAACAGTAATTATAAGCAAAATACATACTGTGATTTATATAATATTTCATATACAACGTAGTATTACAATTGTTTGTACAATTGTATATGTAAGAGCTAGTCCGCCTGACACGAACGTTACGGCGTCTTCTCTCACCTTTCTTAGGTTGTCGACATTGGTGTGGACTTTTAGAAAAGGAGGTAAAGTCTTTCAGCATGATGGATGAAATTATAGACACCAGTCAGAAAAGGTTAGTGTCAATCGCCCACAAATGACTGCTTTTAATAGCAAGAAAAATGCCACAGAATTTTCGGTTGTTATAAGCACGTCTTTTGAATCCTTTCCGACGCGAATAAAATTTATCACATTTATTCAAACCGGTTAGAAAAATCTACCGGATTTCAACAATCGATAAGACATCCAGAACCCAGGCAGAGACGAAGATATTTTCAAATCGAACTGTTAAAAGAAGAATTATAGAAGGAAGCATGATACAACTCTACTCCTTCTAGAGGAATAATTTTACAAAATTGAAATACTTAAAATAAGTGAAAATCATTCTTTATGGAAAAAGCTATGCTAAGGAAAAAGAACTTTTCAAATACGCCTCTCGGAAGCAGAGATCCTGAGAAAAAGGTTTTGTCCTTTACGCCCTCTAGGAAGAAAAGCTCCGCACTATTTAAAGAGGGTAATGCTCCCTTTCCGACGCATTGGGCCGCGCATGGCCTAGTGGTCAACGTTTGTGTCTGCCACGGAGAAGCCTGAGGTTCGATCCCAGGAATGTACGAACGCTCGAACTACTAAATAACTGCCGTGTGTGGGATAGGCACGTTAAGCCGTCGAAACCTGGGTACTGGACACCCGGCAATAAATAAGGGAGTCTTCCTCCCCATTTCTACCTCGCTTCCGTGTCACTTTCCTATTGAGCACTCAAGCTCAAATCTTCTAGCTTCCTATTTCTAAGGGTTGTTTAAAACCTGGAGTCAGACATTCCCTTCCTAAAATCCTCTACATATGATCTGATCTGATATGATCTTTCCGAAGCATTATTTAAGAGGATAATGCTTTTGAATCCTTTTCGACGCGAATGATATTTATCAGAATTATTCAAAGTCAATAGAACCGGTTAGAAAAAATCAACCGGATTTCTACAATCGACAAAACATCCAGAAATAGAAATAGATACTTACTCCGAGGCAGAGACAGAGAGATTTTCAAATCTAACTGTTAAAAGACGAAATATAGAAGGAAATACTATATAACTCTACGCCTTCTAGCGGAAGAATTTTACAAAATGAAAACGCTGAAAATAGGTGAAAAGTATTCTCTGTCGCAAAAGCTATGCTAAGGAAAAAGCACTTTTCAAATACGCTTCTCGGAAGCAGAGATCGTGAGAAAAAGGTTTTGACCTTTACGCCCTCTAGGAGGAAAAGCTCCGCACTATTTAAAGAGGGTAATGCTCCCTTTCCGACGCATTGGGCAGCGGATGGCCTAGTGGTCAGCGTTCGTGACTGTCACAGAGAAATCTCAGGTTCGATCCCAGGAAAGTACAAACGCTGGAACTGCTAAATATCCGCCGTGCGTCGGATGGGCACGTTAAGCCGTCGGACCCCGGGTACTGGCCACTCGGTTATAAATAAGGGCGTCTTCCTCCCCCTTTCTACCTCACTTCTGTGTCACTTTCCTATCGGGCACTCTAGTCCAAATCTCGTAACTTCCTATTTCTAAGGGTTGTTTAAGACTGGGGTCAGACACTCCCTTCCTTAAATCCTCTACATATGATCTGATCTGATCCATCTTTATTGTAGCGAATGGCCTACAATAAAAGGAGAAAATTTTCAATAGGGTTTCTGGAGGCGGAGATACAGCAGCAAAGAGAAGTACATATACACCATCCAGCGATAGAACTGTGAACTACAAAACTCCTCCAGCACAAACCTGAAATTTTCCACAAGGCAAATGATATCCGGTCTTAAAATAATTTTTTAAGCGCATATTTATGGGCAAAGATTTTGAGAAAAACAGATTAAATCTTTGTTCCCTTAGCGGCGAAATTCTGCATTATGTTGGCAAGAAAATACACAAGAAGCGTTTCCATAGTTAGTAATATCTGACTGAAAAATAATTTGCTCAAAATGGTTTTTCAGTCCCGCAGATATTGCTGCAAACGGAAACTTGTACTTACGGCATATGGTGGCACACTCGTGCGTTAAGAACATTTTTAAATTATATGAGATACATGTCACCGAGAAAGGTTTCCGACAAAGAAAGAATTTTTCAAATCGTACTCTCAGAAGCAGAGGTAACGACAGAATAAGATATAAATCTACATCCACTGGTGGAAAAATTATGTAGTATTTTAAGCAGGACGTATTCTCAAAAGGTTTTCCGAAGTGAACCGTATCGGTCCACGAGAGAATTTTTTCAATCGAAATGACACCGAATTTTCGAATTCAGAATCTCAGATTTTGCAGCAAATACCGCAGAAGCAAAAATAAACGCTTACGTCCCCGTGGTAGCCAAACCACTCTTCACCAAAAATTAGAAATTATATGCAAAACATTTCTCATCAGGAGCTGTATTCGATGCAGGAAGAATTTTTCAAATCGGTCTTTTAGAAACAGAAATATCGGCGGGCACGCAATTTACCTTGGCTCCCTATCACTTCTTCCGTGTTCATTTCGTCCACCCTCACTTCGTCCAGTTCATTTCGTCCAACGTTCACTTTGTCCACTGTTCATTTCGTCCACATTCATTTCGTCCTCCGAATGAATGGGATACTGTGAAAATTATCTGTTTTCATGGAGTTTTTGTGATAGGTAGAAGAAAAGGTCAAAGGACATTGCTTGCATGCGATTTTTTTCCTGTCTGAGTTTCTCGATTAAAATATAATGATTTTAAATGTTATTTAAAGTAAAACAAGGAACTTCATTTTGAAGAACTTTTTAACTCTTTTGTATGATACGACGTCAATCACTATAGCATGATTCACGCTATGTTCATAAAAGGAGTGTAAAGTGGGATTTTTTATTAACGCTGCACTTTTACTTAGGCACTAAATATTTACCTAAGATGCCAAGTTATTAATATTTCTTTTTACTTACTTAAGCACTAAATATTAATTACTATGCCTCATGCGTAGGCCCTTTTGATATATTTTATTCTGCCGATGTCATATTCAAAACGTTTACGTATACACTCAAGGTAATCATATTGTGCTTTTACTGAGACACGGAATTTTAATTCATAAGCCCTACCTAAGCTTAGGCTGTTTCAACAGTTTTTATTCTACGGATGTCATATTCATTGCGTTTACATATCAACTCAAGGTAACATTATTGCGCTTTTACTTAGGCACTAAATATTATTTCATATGCCTTAGGCCTTTTTCACAGTTTGTATTCTAATCACGTCATATTCATAACATTCACATATCAAATCAAGGTAATAATACTGCGCATTTGCTCAGGCACTAAATATTATTTCATAATCCTTAGGCCAAGGTCTTTTTTACAGTATTTATTCTACGGATGTCATATTCATAATGTTTATGTATCAAGTCAGGGTAATAATATTGCGCTTTTCCTCAGGCACTAAATATTATTTCATAGGCCCTAGGCCTAGGCCTTTTTCACTGTTTTTATTTTAGTACGTCATATTCGTTACATTTTTTATCAAATTAAGGAAATAATATTGCGCTTTTGCTCATGCACTAAATATTATTTCATAGGCCCTAGGCCTAGGCCTTTTTCACAGTTTATATTCTAACTATATTGTATTCATAAATCATAACTCTTACATATCAAGTCAAGTTATTAATGTTGCACCTTTACTTCGGCTCTAAACATTGATTAGTAAGTCCTAGGCCTTTTTAGCAGTTTTTAAGGCATTGCACTAAATATTCACAGTATTTGCATAATATGTCAAGTTATTAATATTACTATTTTACTTAGCCATAAAATATTAATTACTAGGGCCTAGGACATCGGTATACTAAATATTATTTCTAGACCTAATGACCTATGAATTAATATTTAGTGTCTAAGTAAAAAGCGCAATATTACTAAATTTTTATGTCATGTAAACTTTATGAATATGAGATCAGTGGATTAAAAACTGTTAAACCGTGTAAGCCTGAGGCCAGTTAATTAATATTTAGTGCCTAAGTAAAAGCGTTCTATTATTACCATGGCTTGATATGTAAACATTATGAATATGACATCCGTAGAATAAGCAATGTAAAAAAGTCTTAGGTATCAGGCCGATGAAATAATATTTAATGACTGCGCAAAAGCGCATTATTATTACTTTAATTTGATATGTAAACGTTATGAATAGGACATCAGTAGAATAAATACTGTAAAAAAGGCATTGGCTTGGGGCCTATAAAATAATATTTAGTGTCAAAGTAAATATTATTTTGATGCTGATGCTGACCTTGGCTACTTACAATGGACGCTCCCTATCTTCTGATTCAAGGCTTCTTGAATTGGAAGAGGAACTACAAAGGATCAAGTGGGACATCGTGGGGCTAAGTGAGGTAAGGAGAAAAGGAGAAGATCTCATCGAACTGAAAAGTGGACATCTCTTCTACTATCGTGGGACAGATACTGGCAGAACTAGTGGTGTTGGATTTATAATAAACAAGAAACTGAAGGATAAAGTTGTAGAAGTTGAAAGTTCCTCTGACAGAGCTGCACGACTTGTTATCCAACTCTCGAAAAGATACCAGGCTCAGATTATTCAAACTTATGCACCCACCACAAGTCATCCTGAAGAAGAAATTGAAGAATTTTATGAGGAAATTTGTCATCTAAATAATAAAGGTAAGCAGCACTTGAAAATAATTATGGGAGATTTCAATGCAAAAATAGGGCAACAACAACAGAATGAAACTTCAGTAGGTAAATTCGGTCATGGCAACAGAAACCAGCGTGGAAATACTCTCGTTGAGTTTGCAGAGGCAGAAGGGTTTTTCATCTTGAACTCCTTCTTCAAGAAAAAGCCACACAGGAAATGGACATGGAGACATCCAAATGGGACGACAAGTGAAATTGATTTTATTATGTGTAACAAAAAATTCGTCATAGAAGACTGCAGTGTGCTAAACAAGTTCAACACAGGTAGTGACCATAGATTGGTGAGATGTAAGATGCACCTCAACACTAAACTTGAACGTGGCAAGCTCATAAGACAAACAAAATCTATTGACATAACCAACCTTAAAAAACACCATAATACCTTCAAGTTAGAACTGAAGAACAGGTTCTCTGCTTTAGAAGGCCTAACATCGGAAGAAGTGGACATCTCTGAAGTTAACAGAAAAGTAACCAAAGCTCTTATGGAAACAGCAACAAAATTAGCTGGGTCTAAGAACAAGTTGCATGTGAACAAATTATCAGGAAAAACCAAAATGTTGATGCAAAAAAGAAGAGAGATGAGGACAACTAAAGATGTGACTTCCAAAGTGGAATATATAGAGCTATGCAAGACAGTAAGAAAAAGTATCACTGAAGACGTAAGGAAATTCAACTGTGAACTAGTGAGGAAAGCAATTGAAAACAACCAAAGCCTAAAGATAGCAAAGGGACATCTCAGTAAGGGAAGAAAACAGATTATGGCACTGAGAAAAGAAGATGGTTCTGTAACAAGAAATAGAGGAGAAATTTTGACAAGAGTGAAAGATTTCTACTCCAAATTATATGAAAGGGATGATATATGCACTCAGACATCATGAAAGATACCAGTACCAGAGTTCCTCCAGTCCTTCCAGCAGAAGTTGCACATGCAATCAAGAACATGAAGAGAGGAAAAGCTCCAGGAGAAGATGGAATTACTGTAGACATCATACAAGAAGCAAGTGGAGAAATCGAAACAGTACTCGCCCAAATTTTCACTCGATGCCTTAATGAAGGAAAGATTCCTGAGGATTGGAACACCGCTACAATGATCCTGCTACATAAGAAAGGTGACATTGAGGATCTCGGAAACTACAGACCTATCAGCCTCCTATCAGTAGTTTATAAAATCTTCACTAAAGTTCTTTCACACCGCTTGAAGGTAACACTGGACATGGCTCAACCGAGAGAGAACAAGCTGGATTCAGGAGTGGCTACAGCACAATAGATCATATCCACGTGCTGAGAGAACTAATTGAAAGAGCGAGGAATATGAACTTCCATTGTGCATGGCTTTTATCGATTATGAAAAAGCCTTTGATTCGGTGAAACCATCAGCAGTTACAATGGCTCTGAAAACCTGCGGTATTGAAGATGCATACATTAATATTATTAATAACATCTATGAAAATGCAAGTGCAAAGATTAGGCTGTTTGAAAATACAACACACGTAAAAATTGGAAAGGGAGTGAGACAAGGTGACACCATATCTCCGAAGCTCTTCAATGCCACATTGGAGGGTGTTTTTCAGTCGCTGAGCTGGGAAAACAAGGGGATAAAGATTAATGGAGATTATCTAACCCACCTTCGTTTTGCAGATGACGTAGTCATTTTTGCAACTACCCCATCAGAGCTGCAGAGTATGATCCAGGAACTTGCGGACAAGAGTAAAGAAGTGGGATTAAAAATGAACTTTCAGAAGACAAAAGTGATGTTCAATGCTTTTACAAGAAATGAAGATTTATCGATTGATGGAAAAAAGCTGGAGATAACAGACACGTTCGTTTATCTTGGACAGCAGATATCAAGTGAGGGTCACATTGATGAAGAAATTAATCGGCGTACAAAACTTGCCTGGAGAGCTTTTGGAAGAAACAGCATAATTTTCAAGAGCAATATGCCATTATGTCTTAAAAGAAAAGTGTTTGATCAATGCATCCTTCCAGTGCTTACGTATGGTGCAGAGACGTGGACCTTAACTAAAAGAGACATACAAAGGCTCCAGACAACTCAAAGAAGCATGGAGAGGTGCATGCTTGGGGTAACCAGGAGAGATAAGAAGAGGAACTCGTGGATCCGAAAAATGACAAGAGTGGAAGACATCATGATCAGAGTTAAATCCCTGAAATGGCAATGGGCTGGACATACTGCCAGAAGGACAGATCATCGATGGACAGCCGAAATTTTAGATTGGATTCCAAGGGACAAGAAAAGACCCAGAAGAAGACCACATGGGAGATGGGTGGATGAAATTCGAAAGTATGCAGGGGTGACATGGAGGAGACTGGCACAAGACAGACCGTTGTGGAGGAAACTTGGGAGACCTTCGTCCAGCAGTGGATTGATAATGGTTGACAATGATGATGATGATGATGTCAAAGTAAAAGCGCAGTATAATTAAATTGAGTTGATACGTGAACGTTACAAATATCACATGGTCAGAATAAAATCTGTGAAAAAATGCTAGTCCTAGGGCCTATTAAATTAAATTTACTGCCTGAGCGAAGCGCAATGTTATTACCCTGACTTGACACGTAAGGAATATGAATATGACATCCGTAGAATAAAAACTGTTGAAACGGCCTAAGCCTAGGACTTATAAATTAATATTTCGTGCCTCAGTAACAGCACAATATGATTACCTTGAGTGGATACGTAAACGTTTTGAATATGACATCGGCAGAATAAAAAATGTCAAAAGGGCCTACGCATGCGGCATAGTAATTATTATTTAGTGCCTAAGTAAGTAAAAGATAAATATTAATAACTTGGCATCTTATGTAAATATTTAGTGCGTAAGTAAAAGTGCAGCGTTATTAAAAAATCCCACTTTACACACCTTTTATGAACATAGCGTTAATCATGCTATATAATGATTGACGTCGTACCATACAAAAGAGTTAAAAAGTTCTTCAAAATTAAGTTCCTTGTTTTACTTTAAATAATATTTAAAATCGTAATATTTTAATCGAGAAACTCAGACAGGAAAAAAAAACACGCATGCAAGCAATGTCCACTGACCTTTTCTTCTACCTATCACAAAAACTCCATGAAAACAGATCATTTTCACAGTATTCCATTCATTCGGAGGACGAAAGGAATGTGGACGAAATGAACGGTGGACGAAATGAACAGTGGACGAAGTAAACATTGGACTAAGTGAACAGCGGACGAAGTGAGCAGTGGACAAAGTGAACGTTGGACGAAATGAACTGGATGAAGTGAGTGTGGACGAAATGAACACGGACAAAGTGATATGTCACCATTTACCTTTACGCACTCTAGAAGAATATCTATGCATTACTTGAAAAAGACTCTTCCTAAAATTGTCTTCGATGTAAATGACATCGAAAGGAAAAATAATTTTTTCAGTCAAATATTTGTTAGCAAATATATGGAATTAAATGTATTTTGAATTCTATATCATTTTCATTTACGCCATCTAGCGGCGAATTGCATCGAAAAAATAATGCAAAGGTCATCATTTTCCCACTTTAGTCTTTCCAATGCAAAAATAATTTTTCAAGTCGGATTTAAAGTTGCGGAAATACGGTGTCCACAGACATACTGGCGGACATACAAACAAAGCGATAACATAAGCGCGATCTCTTTGTTTCTCACAAAAAAACGTGTAAAAAAAAGGGGTAAAAGTAACGCTTTCTGATTTTGTAGTCATGCAGGCCATTCGCTGGAGCTGCATAGGGACCACTAATTAATTGTCCCCAGAAGGAATTTGTTTCGGCCACGCTCGGCCCACTTCTTAGACAGCGAATCCATTTGTTAAAGCTGGTTTTATCCGGTTTTGCTAACACCGAGTTGTTTCGTTTCAGCCCGTTAAAAGATTTAACAATCCCTTAGAAGAAACTTTATTGAAAAGGAGAATTTCTGAATTTAACAAAATCTTCGACTTCAATCTGCTGCAAATGGACTGTATTCAGTTACTTGAGTTGGATAAATCTCATGGATCAGATAATGGCGAATACTTTTTATCATTAACCTACATTTTTTTTTTCATTTCTTATTTCTGCTCAGCGTTAGTTGCCCTTGGCGCCATTTGAGGTGGGAGACAGAAGGAAGGTTGAAAGGTCACAAAGTTATCTCCGAATGTGATTGGTCAACGGGCGTTTGTGTATTTATTTAATACGCATACGCAAGAGGATGATTGGGTAGTAATCCTTTGGGTTCAAGCTCTGGAACTTTTTCATTTTATTTCCGAAAACTACCGTCTCTTCTCAGAGAACGAATTGCAACTAACTTCCTACTAATTGGCCTCGAAATTGCTTTCCAAGAGGACACGATGTGACACTTATATATCAGTCAAGAACAAAGTGAAGATACAACAGTAAGGCACCAACTAGCAACAGTAACTCAGCTTTTCGAAACGCAGCTATCATAGTAAGTGCTATATTAATTGTTTTTTGTTAACTTTCTAAATAATTTTATTCCTATGTCCCGACAATGACAAAGCTTCCTGAGTAATGTGACGTACTACAGAGGTAAAGCACGAGTCAAGACGACACATCTGCAGCGGTGCATCCCGTACGTGTAGTTTAGTTGGGAAAGCAATTTACTCCGGAGTGCAGGGGAGCGAGTTCGATCCCCGTCACGAACAAATTTGGGTTTCCACATTGGCGCCCGAACGTAAAAATGGATGAACTGGACGTTGGGTTCTTCGAAAAATGGGTGATGTTTGTTCCACACATCGTCTGGAATTCATGAATAGTTCCTAATTGACTTGAAATTAAAAAAAAAATTAAGAGGGAGATGCTGTGACGTACTACAGAGGCAAAGCACGTGTGTAGATGACAAATCGGCAGCGATACATTCCGTCCGTGTAGCGTAGTTGGGAGAGCAACTTACTCCGGAGTGAGGAGGCGCAGGTTCGATCTGCGACACTGACAAACGTGTTTTCATAGAATGCTTTACGAGATTCTTTGCTTCTCAAAGTTAAACGTTTTTTTTCACCTTCTCGAAATATTTTACTCTTCGGGTAGTGAATGACGAATACCGTTTAATGCATACACTCTGGCCAAAATAAAGAAGACCGAATCTTTATTTAGTACCTAGTACCACCATCTTTGTTGCGAGTGATAGCAAGTATGAGCCGCGGCATGGGTTATATGAACCGCCTGGGTTTGTTTTTATCCCAAACTAGCAGGGGTACCCGGTATCTCCCGGTTAAACATTACTGTTCGTGGAATCACCAAGTTCAACGGGTGAAAGTTAATGAATGAAAAAGATATTCCTCTAATTTTCCAGTAGATTTATTTCATTTCATTTAGGTTATTGCTTTTTGGTAAACAATATTTTTGGTTTTTCTACTGGGAGCAAAAATGTAGAAATTTTTAGGATTCCCAACACTTGAGCAGGCGACGTAGAGTTGTACGTGTGAAAAGCAGGGTTCCTCCAAATTAATGCCAGCCACTGCCAATGACTAGCTGATGTAGTAATATTTCTGCCAAAAACAAAAGAGCCACGATGGCTGCAAAATGTGAAAAAAATTGATTTTGCTAATTTACTTTTACGAACCAAAAAATAAAGGAAGAGGAAAGGAAATATCTTCGAGGAGACATACTTAGAACTGGCGTAGTTTGGGCTTGCGCTTCTGAGAATCCAGCGACACCGAAATGCAATGTACCTATGTCATATCGTATGCATGAGACTTGACATTGGCACTGATCATCGGTTTTGTTTACCGTTTTGAATTTTGAATATCTGGAACTCTATTTACATAACATTGTATTTCTGCTTGATGAAGCTGCCCGTTGGTGGTGAAAACTAACGTTTATTCATTCGTGTTTTTAATACACCATTAAACGGATATTTTTGCACTTAATTGTCATCTACACACATCGGGTTAGACAGTAGATCGGGTATTGGAGTGCTGAATTGTGTTGCAGATCTTAAAAGAAAGAAATAGAACTTTTTGCGAAAATTTTATATTTAACACCTTGACCCCAGGCTTCGACCCCATCCGAAAACCATCTACTGTCTAAGTTACGGCACCATGAGATGGTAAACGAAATTTGGTGGTTCTAAATTGAAAACTGTAGATTTCAGGTAAGTTTTGTGTGGAGCCCCCTCGATACCGGGCCCCGACCCCTTCCAAAAACTGTCTGCGGTCTAACGTAGAGTACCATGAGATAGTATACCAAATTTGGTGGCTCTAAACTGAAAACTGTAGATTTGTATAGCGGACAAACGAACAAACAAACAAACAAACAATATTATATACACTATATTGACAAAAGTCACCGGACACCACTTCAAAAGCAAACGAACGTATCCGCCGCGTTGTTAAGGTGCGCGATACAGCTGCAAATGGTATAAAAACAAGCCTGCAGCTGACCGCGATCATATCGCACTGCGAGGTTTAGTTTAAATGTCGCGGCGGGAGAGAACTGACTTTGAGAAAGGAAAGATTGTTGGGTGTTATATTAGTGGGTTGTCCATAAGAGAAACCGAGAGGCGTTTAAACATACCCAAGTGAACTGCTTTGGATGTACTGAATAAGTGGAAGACACTTATTTAGCCTTAGAAGAGTCGTTACAGCTAATCGACAGAGTACTGCACAATACCTCAGTGTACCGGTGAGTATCGATGCTGGAACCTCGGTATGTACACGTACCATTTGCAAAGAACTTCATTCCATGGGTTACCGTGGTCGTGCGACTGCTCATAAACCTTTCATCTCCGCTTGGAATGCTACTCGTCGTTTAGCATAGTGTAAAGAACATTTTTCGTGGACCGTAGATCAATGGAAACGGGTCCTACGGAATGATTAATCCAGATACACGATCCATCAGTCTGATGGCCATGTGTGTGTATGGTGGCAGTTGGGGGAACGCTATTTACCACAGTGTACTGTTCGTACGGTCAAGTTTGGAGCTGGCAGTGTACTCGTGTAGGTGTTTTTCATGGCATGGTCCCGGCCCATTGGTTATCGTGGACAAACCTGTTAAGCAGCATGTCTACCTTGATATTCTGGACAATTATGCCCTACGAACTGTGTGGCAATACTATGGAACCGAGCCTTGTCGTTACCAGCAGGATAATGCACCGAGCCATAAAGCAAGGACTGTTATGGCGTAGTTTGATGATAATTCCGTATCGTGTGCGGACTGGCCAGCACAGAGCTCTAATCTTAATCCCATAGCGAAGCAACGGAATGAATTAGAGCGCCGCATAAGAAGTTTGGAACCAAGGCCTACTACTAATAAATCCTTAGCGGTAGCATTATGTACTGAATGGAAACGCATACCTATCGCTGGGTCCCAAAGCTTTGTCGAAAGTATGTCTCTAATTGGTCAGTGCATGCATTAAGGCCAAAGGTGGACCGACACGGTACAAATGTATGCCAATAAGTGCTATGTTGTGTCTCTCTTCTAGGTGTCCGGTAACTTTTGTCAATATAGTGTATATAGATTGACATTTCTTGTAGCAAATTATCGCAATACTCTGTTAGTGGTGACGAAAGGGGACATTAACGCCGAACATCTCTTTAGATCATTTCACCACACATTTCGTTTTCAATAGAATTGAGATTGGAGGAATGTGAAGGCAAAAGGCGATGATGAAAAACCCCCTCATGCGTATCAAACCATCTTGTAGCGACTCTGGTACAGTGTGTGGTCATCTATAAAGATGGCGTCACATGCAGAGAAGAAATGTATAACACTGTAGGGTAAACGTGGTTCGCAGAAACGCTTAGGTAATCCTTGGATGCAATGTTACCTTCAACTGGTATCAGCAGACCTAGTTAGACGCCTGCCCGGTCCTGAAATGTTTTACCCCACCCGATCCAGGTCCGGATTAAGGCCCTGCTGGACCCTTAGGCTAAGACATCTGAGTGGGCCCCCAAAGAATTTATGACACAGAAACATTATGAAGTATTCCACGATACTGTAGCAATATGCTTGTGAGAATAAATACTTTTAGCGCATTCTTCACAATAATAAATTACTTGCAGAGTTTCAATAAAAATGCACAGTATTTTCCACTGTTCTCACAAGAACATGAATTAAAATATTAAGATTCCTAGATTTTGTCTTGGTATTTTTAATACTTTAGGAATGTATATTTTTCTTGGTGCATCTTTCTTGTTATGCAATGTGAAGTCATAGTGGACTTCGACCATTAACGGTTCTAAGTGCAAACAGAGTGGCGTCAGTGGATTGTAATGAAAAAGCTGAAATATCTCACCGACTCCGCTGTACACAACGACATGTAACTTTACTCTTAGTGAGTCATTGCTTTGAAATCTGTTCCTTTTCTAGCCTCTGTTTGTGATCGGGTGGAAACCGTACGAGACAAAACTGAAACTGTTTTATAAACTTCTCTCTATATATATGTTAACGCTAAAGTGCAGAAATCAGTTATTCTACAGATTATCTAGGTAATGAGCAGATTAACTAGGGTGATCCGTTAAAGTGCCGAAAATTGTTTCATTGCTCAAATTACCTAGGCAATCTGCAAATTACCTAGATAATCTATACATTACCTACTAGGTACTCGTTAAAGTGAAAATAAGATCTTTGCTGGAACAACAGCAACGTTTCTGTACGCTTAAATTAACATAATGTTATTTATTTATTTTTCGATATATAAAGAATCAAGTTAATACAATCAAACAATCAACAAATTAGTTGATAGAATCAATCATCAATCAATTAAAAAACTATAATAGAAAGAATCAAACGGTTTAAAATATTATTATAATTAAGGAAATGAATTTGCAAAACATATGATAAAATTATGCTTACTTATTAGTGCAATCTAAAGATTGGTGACACTTTGAATTACATAGCAATTGGTTTTTGAGACAAGCACACCTATTTGTGGTACATTTAGATTTGCTGTCACATTTTCTGAAACATTGCTTAGTACCAAGGGATTGTTTTATTGCTGTTTGACGTAAAGATATTTCTACAGCAGGGACATCTTCTTTCGTTAAAAATCTTTCTCTTTGCAAACACTGAATTCAGATTTTGCATACAATTGTTTTAAAATACCCGTTTTAGTACCAAGTTTATAAAAGCCATCCTCTGTTTTACTAAGAACCACAGCTAAAATCGAGCGGGCATCAGTTTTTGCTCTGTCTACTTCGGGTACTTTAATTCTCACAGTGACACCTTCATCGACATTTGGGTGCTTTGCATTAGAAACTGCTAACATTTTCTTTGCTTGCTTTTCTAAACCTTTCTTGGATTCATCACGCTGTATTTTCTGATCCATATTCTTTTTACAGATGTTGCACAATACATTTTTACCATGCCCTTTCTCTTTAACAGGCGAAACCAAACTAAAAGTGGAGGGAGAGGGGGAAGGTGTAGGGAAAGGAAATGAGAGAAACAAACTTTTGAACTTTAACGATACGGAAGCCGTTAATGTGCACATTACCTAGGTAAAATGCGGAAAAATCTTGATTTCGCACGTTAAAGGAGCAAATCAGTTAATCTGCAGATTAGCTAAGTAATGTGCACCTTAACGGCTTTCGAGCTTTAGCGGTAACATATATACAATCTTGACCAAACATCCTGCACCGGTAGACCAAAAGTCAATTTTTGATGTTTGAAGTCAATTTACAAAGCATAATGGTAAAGTCAGAAATGCATATTATATATAATTTTAAAGGAAATTGCATGTTATTCAAATATGTTTACAGAATGTTATTACCAGTAATAGAAGTGAAGTTACAAGCAAAAATGTACAAGTGAGGAAACACAAATCCAGTTCTGAAAAAGCGTTCACGCCCCTCTAATCCACTATAGCTTTCTTCGACGTCCGTTAGTGAGATATAAAAGGATGTAGAATCGTCTGCTGACTCAGAAGGGGCCGCGGATGGAATAGTGGCAACGTTCGTGACTGCCACGGAAAGTACCTCAGGTTCGATCCACTAAATAGTCGCCGTGCGTCGGATGGGCACGTTAGGCCGTCGGATCCCAGGTACTGCCCCCTCCCCCGGTAATAGATAAGGAAGTCTTCCTCCCCCTTTCTACTTCGCTTCCGTGCCACTTTCCTATCGGACACTCTAGCCCAAATCTCCTAGCTTCCTATTTCTAAGGGTTGTTTAAGACCTGGGGTAAGACACTCCCTTCCTTAAATCCTCTACATATGATCATTTTGCCGACTTAGAACGCAGCTGCTTGTAGTCAGTTGTCGGAAGTTTATGCAAAATTCTTGGTGATATTTGAATTTCGGAATGTCAAAGACCCGAAAATTGGTCCTGCCTCTTCAAACCAGGGCAACGATTATTACTTTGCATGAACTTGAATTCAGTAGCCATAAAATTGCTGTTAAATGTGGTTGTGATCATTCTACTGTCTTGCGCACCATTAAAACAGTTGCAGAAAATGGATGTGTGAGAAACAGAAAAAGAACAGGTCGACCAAGGCTGTGTACTAAACGTGATGATCGTATGTTGATTCGTCGTTCCTTCAAATCAAGGTTTAAAACAGCCACTGATTTAAAAAATGAGTGGGGGGATGAAGTAGGCATTATTGCGTCTGCACGTGCAGTTCGTCGTAGGCTGCCAGAAAATGGGCTGACTGAACGAAAAGCTGCACGAAAACCTTTACTTACTGAACAACAATGGCACAAAAGAATTGCTTGGGCCAAGATACATAAGAATTGGACTGTTGATGAATGGAAAAATGTTATTTTCAGTGATGAAACAACTGTTACTATTTCCGCTAATAATGGAAATGATTATGTACGTCACTGTCGTCGGGCTGCTGAAAGATATAAGGCATGCTGTCGCCATACTGGTCCGTCGCCTAGCGTTATGGTTTGAGACAAAATTGGATATGACACCCGCACCCCTCTGGTACGCATCGCCGGTACACTCAACAGACACCGCTACATTTCCGACGTTTTGTAGCCTGTAGTCCTCCCTTACCTGCAGGACCTGCCAGCGTCCACGTTTCAACAGGACAATGCGCGCCAGCACGTGGCACGCATCGTGTAACAATTCTTCACGTTCCACCAGGTATCACTGCTCTCGTGGCCCGCCTGTTCTCCCGATATGTCGCCCATCGAACACGTCTGGTCGCTGATCGGCAACCAAGTGGCCCGGCAAGCACCACCCGCTGCTACGCCTGATGAACTGTGGCAACGTGTGGAAACAGCCTGGACCGACATACCCCAAGCCCACATCCAAAGCCTCTTTCGTTCGATGCTGCGGCGTGTAGCGGCCGTTATTGCCAGCCATGGGGGCCACACGAACTATTGATGTCTGCGTGTTCCGCAAGTCGCACGGGCCTGTAAGGTCAATCGTTTCATCTTTGTATCTGCTGTTATGTGCCCAGTAAATCTGGCTTTGCTATATCGTGTCCTTCGTGGTGTTGCATTTTGAGTGGCCATCAGTCTAGTTAAACGGCGCATTCAGTATTGCGTGGTTGTAACATTTGTTGGGATCTCTGTGTCCCGAACGTCTACATATCGAGCTTAGAAACGTGGCGTAAAAATGCATTAAAATAACCCTTTATCCGGTTGGAGACAAGTTAACTCGTGTTGAGCAAAATGGGTGAAAATCAACTTGAACGAATATATTCCCTGCCTAAGGAGCGAGCCAAATGGCGGCTTCAACGAGTGAATCGGTACAGTAGAAGGCAGCACTCTGCGTCCCTTTGAGACCCTTGCATTCATAGATATGCAAATCAATCAACTAACCAACCACATTAGAAAGTGCTGCTTTTACTTAGTTTTGTTATTCAAGGTGATCATTTAGAGGGGACATTGGCACCAATAATTTTTGACTGATTATATGCTCAGAAGGCGGCAACAATATCGTCTCAACTAATAAAGGAGAGATGTTTTGAGTGACTTGTTGCTACCCAGTGGCATGATGTCTATGTCAGAGGGACTAGCTTTCTCCCCATCGTGCGTTGGGCCATGAAGCAGATAATAAAGGCCAGTAGAGAGCGCTTATCACCCGTGACAGGATTATTGGTCGATACTGCTGAGATGGAGGGTGAAAGACGTTGTTTCTCCTTAGCTTTCTTAAGACCCGGCCTCTATATGGACATTTCTGTTCTGGGAACGTGAGAAAATTCGGGAAACAATTTGGTTTAGTTATATAGTCCGCTTTAAGCGTTAAAGAAACGTTACCACTTAATTTAGATCCGCTTATTAATTTTTAATATTTGCTAGTTTTAATATACGGTATGTTTAATAATCTGTACATATAAAATTGAAAGCCCTCACTGACTCACTGACTCATCACCGAATCTCAGTTACTACTGAAGTTAGAACTTTCATATTTGGCAGGAATGTTCCTTTTACAACATACAGGCGCACTAAGAAAGGATTTTTTTCCTGCGATAACTTTGAGTGTGTCGAAATGGGTTTTTTAAATAACACAGCTTTGATAACACTTGGACGTTTTGCAATGATCGAGCCATTGTTGCCCAGCAACTGAAGTACCGACCTAATTTTTGAATGACTTGGTTGATTTGCTCAGTATATGATCATATGTAGAGGATCTTAGGAAGGGAGTGTCTTACCCCAGGTCTTAAACAACCCTTAGAAATAGGAAGCTCTAGGAGATTTGGACTAGAGTGCCCGATAGGAAAGTGACACGGAAGCGAAGTAGAAAGGGGGAGGAAGACGCCCTTATTTATTACCGGGGGGGCAGTACCCCTGGTCCGACGGCTTAACGTGCCCATCCGACGCACGGCAGATATATTTAGTGGATCGAGCGTTCGTACCTGGCTGGGAATCGAACCTGAGGTCCTTTCCGTGGCAGTCACGAACGTTGCCCACTAGGCCACCCGCGGCCCCATTGCTCAGTATATAGTTTTAAAGAAGTATTCAGGAAAACTGCCAATGTACAAATATATATGTTGGTGTAGTTCTTTGTGCTCAGTATATATTTGGTTCTAAATTTATTTGTTCTGAATTTATTTAACAAAAAACTTTAAAAATCACGTAAAAAGCGCTTTATCGTAAAATGCTTTGCATTTAAACATTTATATTATGGTTTGACATATCGAATGTCAAAGTTCTTTGAGTCAAAATTAAATTACCAACATTCGTTTTCACCGAAGCAACGGTGACGTCCTATAAGTGTTTTTCATTTTTTGAGTCAAAGTCAAATTACTAACATTCGTTTTCATCGAAGCAACGGTGACGCCATATCAGTGTTTTTTTTTTTTTAGTCTAAGTCAAATGACCAACATTCGTTTTCACCGAAGCAACGGTAACGTCATGTAAGTGGTAAGGTGACTGCAATAAATATAAATATGAGGATAGATTTTCATATTAATTGAAATTTGAAAAAAAAGTTTCCCCCTTGAGATATTAGCGATGGCAACACAATTTTTGCTCACGCTTCCAAAAACATCTGACTTGCTAGCTTTTAAATGTACAGTTTCGAATGAAATTGTTTAGAAGCAAGACTCTTTTTACATTTATGCTGAAAGTAACAACGTATTTTGTTCTGTTTTCTATTATTATTTTGTTCTGTTGTCTATTTACATTTTAACGATGACAGTGAAGAGTAACGACGTGTTTTGATTTGTTTCGTGTTGGCTTGAAGTTTCAAATTTACAGTTATGAACGAAATTGCTTATGTGTCGTCTGGCAGAATAAGTCAGACAGACGTGTTTCCCAAAAGAGCGAAGAAATATGCAGTGTATGGCCATTTCAACTGTATTTTAATATCATCACGTTCGAAGAACGGCTGTTTAGCTAGTTTATAAAATTAAGCATCCGTAAATTAAATTATCATTGTGTTGACATATGCGTTCATTCACGTAATCAAATATTCATTAAATCAGCTAAATATGCATCTCGCTCTGATGGCTGAGTGATTTAAGGGGCTGGCATTGGGTTGTTCAAGATGGGCCTGGGTTAGAGGGCCATATTCCGTCCCTGGAGTCAGTAGACCCAAATTAGAGACAGTCTACTGCTAATGGGCCGGTCTTTGCTCACTCAGGGCGATCGTTGCCTCTCATCCGTTCCAAAAACACGACTTTCCCGTTCTAAAGCCAGTTTTATGAGAAATTTCATCAGATATTTTTTCCTCGAGGAGGTGGGTTGACAATCACCGTGATTAACTCAATGGACTGTATGCAGTCGCCCATCCCTAATTTAGGGCCACTGACTCCAGGGAAAGAACAGAGCCTGTGCTGTAAAACAAACACAACATCCATGCCTCACAGGGATCCATCTCGAACGAATGGTCAGAAGCTATCATTTAGACCATTGCGCTACCGGGGTATATTTTATTATGCATACTACGCGATGTGTGCGTGTGTGTTTCTATCTGTTTATCCAGTTCTATTTAAATAATTAGTGAAGAACTCAATCAGTTCGACACAGTGATAATTTAATTTTATTTAAATAATTATTGCCTCCCTGGTGGCGCAGTGGTCTAAACTCTGGCTTCTGAACATTCGTCCGAGAGGGGTCCGGGTTCGAGTCCCGGACAGGCATGGGTGTTGTACTTTCTTTGCGGCACTGGCTCTCTCCCTTCCCAGGGACCAGCAGTCCTAAATTATGGACGGCGACTGCTTATAGCCAATTGAGTTGCTCACGGTGGTCGTTAAACTACCAATAAAAAAATATATACACAGTACGTCAAATAATTTTTAAGACTGGCGCTAGATTTCAGCCTACGTTGGCGCCACCAGTGTAATCGCGAATGCGTTATAAACCGTGACCATCTGCTTGCTTTCTGCCAAAAGTACTGCGCAGTTGTTAAAGTAACTCAAACGAAACGGCCGTTCATTAGAGAAGTAAATTTTTTTCATGTTGAATTATTAAGATGGAACAAAGGGCTGTTATTAAATCTAACGCAAAACTTGGTAAAAGTGCCTCGGAAACGTACCAAATGATGAAACAAGTTTACGGTGAGTTTTGTTTAAGTAGATCAAATGTTTTCTTGTGGCACAAACGTTTTTTGGACGGAAGAGAGACGCTAGAAGATGATAAACATACCGGAAGACCAAGTTCATCTAGGACACCTGAGATAATTGAAAAAGTGCGTGATTTCGTGGCAAACAATCGATGTGCGTCACTAAGAATGATGGAAGAGTCTTTAAACATCAACAAACAAACGATTCGAACCATCCTGCATGAAGATTTGGGCAAAACAAAAGTCTGTGCTAAATATGTTCCACACACGTTAACCAACGAAACAAAAGTCAATTAGAAGTGCACATTGCAGAGACCTCATTTCAGCCGCTGAAAATGATCCACACTTCTTAAAATCGATTGTTACAGGTGATGAAACATGGTGTTTTAAATATGATCCTAAAACAAAGCGACAAAGTGCGAAATGGAAGTCACAAAACTCACCACAAGCCAAAAAAACAAGAAAAGTTCCATTGAAAATCAAAACAATGCTCATTACATTCTTCGATAGTAAGGGTATTATCCACAAAGAATTTGTTCCAAGTGAACAAACAATTATTGGTGAGTTTTATTAAAATGTTTTGAGGCGTTTGATGGACAGAATTCGTAACATTCGTCCGGAATATCTGGATGAAAACAGTTGGTGTTTGTTGCACGATAATGCACCCAGTCACACCTCACTTCTTGTTCGTAGATTTTTGGCGAAAAATAACGTCTGTGTGTTGAGTCATCCACCGTATTCGCCTGATTTAGCACCCTGTGACTTTTCTTTACTCCCAAAACTTAAAATGACGTTAAAAGGGTGTTATTTTGATGATATTTCAACCATACAAACAGTTTCGACGCGTGCTTTGGAGGCAATTCCGAAAAGTGAACTGGAATAGGCATTCGAATCATTATTAAATCGCTGTAACAAGTGTATTAAAGCCAGAGGGACTTATTTTAAATAACAAACCAAAACAAATTATAATTTCTTGTTTCTATTTCATTTTACAGAGCCAGTCTTAAAAATTCTTTGCCACACTGTGTATATACACTGACGGAAAAAAACCCCAACACCAAGAAGGAGTTGTGTTAGATAAACGGCAGTTGGTAGGCGGTGAGAGTACATCTGTAAGATGACGTCTATGCAAATTTCGCGCTCGGCGCATACGTGTGGCGCTAGTAGCGCCCCTCGGAACATGCCAAAGCAGGTTTGCTGTAAATACGCGCTGTAACGTTCGTGAGCGTTAGTTATCGTTGAGATTTGACGTAGTGGTGTTGATGTTAGTCAAGAATGCCTTTAAGAAGACGAAGAAGCCATTATCAACAGCTCACGGAGTTTGAACGAGGTCGTGTAATAGGGCTACGAGAAGGTGGATTTTCGTTCCGCAATATTGCAGAACGACTTGGCAGGAATGTAGCCACTGTGCATGATTGTTGGCAGCGGTGGTCAAGAGAAGGTACTGCCTCAAGAAGAACGGGTTGCGGCCGGTAACGTGGCACTACTGAGAGGGAAGACCGCCGTGAACGGCGTATGGCCGTGGCGCATCGTACCGCGTCTGCGGCAGCAATTCAAGCTGCAGTTGCCACTACAGTGACACAACGAACTGTTACAAATCGGTTACTTGAAGGACAGCTCCGAGCCAGACGCCCTGTAGCGTGCATTCCACTTACTCCAAACCACTGCCGTTTGCGACGTCAGTGGTGTCAAGCTAGAGCTCATTGGAGGACGGAGTGATGATCTGTTGTGTTTTCTGATGAAAGCCGGTTCTGCCTGGGTGCCAGTGATTGCCGTGTGTTGGTTAGAAGGAGGCCAGGTGAGCGCCTGCAACCAACCTGTCTGCGGCCGAGACACACTGGACCTGCACCTGGAGTTATGGTCTGGGGAGCAATTTCCTATGACAGCAGGAGCACTCTCGTGGTTATCCCATGCACCCTGACGGCACAGTTGTACGTCGATCTGGTGATTCAACCTGTTGTGCTGCCATTCATGAACAGCATTCCTGGGGGTGTTTTCCAACAGGATAACGCTCGCCCGCATACCGCTGTTGTAACCCAACATGCTCTACACAGTGTCGACATGTTGCCGTGGCCTGCTAGATCACCAGATCTTTCACCAATCGAGCACGTATGGGAACATCATTGGACGACAACTCCAGCGTCACCCCCAACCAGCATTAACCGTCCCTGTATTGACCGAGGCCAAGTGCAACAGACATGGAACTCCATCTCACAAACTGACATCCAGCACCTGTACGACACAATGCATGAACGTTTGAGTGCTTGCATTCAACATTCTGGCGGTTACACCGGCTATTAATGTACCAGCATTTCACATTTAAAATGGCTCTTCTCGCGCTTACAATAAGCTGTGATCTTGAAACCTTAATCGATTAAATATGTTACCTATACGAATGTATTGCCGCCATTTCATTCCTCTAGAACTATTTTTTCGTGGTGTTGGGATTTTTTTTCCGTCAGTGTATATTGTTAAGGACTTGGCCTTCAATCGGCTCTCAGTCAGCACAGGAAAACCGGACCTCAGTCAGTACAGTTTTTCTCTGTGCTAAAGACTGGAGCTACAGAGTTCAATCTTGGAAAAATTTCTGATATCTGTCTCTGAAACGGAAATCAGATAGGTTTGTTCTTTTTTTGTTGTTTCTTTTTCTCTTAAGAAGGGTTGTTCTTTTTTTATCATTTATTTTTCTTTTAAGAAGGTTTATTCTTTTATTATCATTTCTTTTTCTCTTTAAAACATTATTTTTTATCATTTCTTTTTCTCTAATGAAGGTTTGTTTCTTTTTTAACAATTTCTTGTGTCTCTTAAGAACGTTGTCCTTTTTTTATCATTTCTTTACCCCTTAATGTTGAACTGCAAACCGATTCGAAATTTATAATGATAAACTGTAGGCTACTGGTATTGTAAAATCAATAAGTTTTACAATGCAAACAGAGTCAAAGTTTATCATGATAAACCATAGACCACACGCAATGTAAAATTTAATAAATTTAATTAATTTTACAATGCAAACCGATTCATAATTGATCATGAATAAACGCAAGTTACATGCATTGTAAAATTTAATAAATTTTATAATGCAAACCGATTCAAAAATTTATCATGATACACCATAGGCTACATGCTATGTAAAATTTAATAGGAATTAACAAGTCAAGGTTTAGACGCAATGAACACCTGATATTCTTGTCGATTTTCACCTTCATTAGGAAGAATGGTATATGCATGGTTGAGTCACATTATTGTGACCACCAGCTAATATCCAGAGTTACCGCCGTGTGCAGCGCGGACAGCAGCTAGACGGGCTGGGAGTGACTCAATAAGGTGCTGGAAGGTGTTCACAGGTATGTGGATCCATGCTGACTGCAGTGCATTTGACAGCTGCTGGAGGGTGCGCGGTGGAGGATCCACAGAGCGAACAACACGATCGAGGTGGTCTCACAGATGCTCAATTTAGTCGTCTAGGCCTGGGGAATTAGGGGGCCAGGGAAGTACTTTGAAGTCCTCATCGTTATCTTCCAACCACTCTCGGACATTTCTAGCTGTGTGACACTTCGCATTGTCGTGCTGCAAGATCCCATCCGCCCCAGGGAAGACAATCAGCCTGTATGGGTGTACGTAGTCTGCAAGGATGGATTCATAACGAATTCGGTCCATCCACAAGTATTAAAGGACCCAGAGAATGCCACGAAAACATTCCCCAGACCATAACGCTGCCCCCATCAGTTTGTGTTCATTCAGCAATGGTTGAAGACTGTTCTCCGATGTTTCTCACCTTACACGCCAACGTCTATCCGCTCGATGAAGCAGAAAACGTGACTCATCGGGGAAGGCAATCCTTTGCCAAACAGCGAAGGTCCAATTCCGATACGGCCGTGCAAATGTAAGCCTTTTCTGCCGATGCACGTTTCGTTAGCATAGGTACAGTGACCATCTGTTTCCATCGGATCCCCATACGTAGCAGGGTTCGCTGAACTATCGTTTTAGACACACTTCCGGTAGCCACCTAGTTCATTCGGCCAGTGAGTTGCTCCACTGTAGCAAGTCGGTCGACCCTCACGCACCTTCGCAGCCGACGTTCACCTCTCACATCAATGGCATGTGGTGCTCCGCAGTTTCCACGTCGCTTATTGGCAATGGTGCAGTTCCTCCAATCACGATACACTTTAACCACAGCAGCACGCGAACAGTTCACAGACTGCGCCGTTTCAGAAATACTGCTATCCTTTGCCCGAAAGCCGATGATCATCCGTTTTTGCAAATCTGATAAATAGCTCCTTTTATCCATGACAGCAACGAGTGATATGTTTTCAGAATGCGTACAGCACACCTTACACAGAATCTGTATACCCTCCAAGCCAGCTCCCGACACGTGCTTTCTTTCACTGGTTTACGCGCTGTTGACATCAAAAGTAGGAGGTGGTCACAATAATGTGACTCGACTGTGTATGTATATAGATAGATATAATATAGAGTATTAATAATATAGGGTTATTCATAAAGAAATATACAGTTTCAACGCACTAGAAAACAAGAACAATGTAAGATACTTTATGTTACCTGTAACAGAATTGTAGGGGAATTCTCTGCTCCCTCGTCAAAACCATGCCTCTGTGCAAATGACGACGCTAAAGTGGACAAACTGCGTAGCACACATGGAACCGGTTATTCATTTCTGGCACACTGCCAATTTCCTTCAGGCATTCAACAAGCACTGTATGTGATCTCGACGATTTGCTGACAGGAGTTGCCACATCAATTGGTTGAAATTTTGCTGACAGCATACGCAATATTTTTTTTAATTCAGGGTTCGGGAACTTTACGATCACTCTGTAGTATTGTTTTATGTCGCGGAGTGCATAACGAGAGATAACCAAACATTTGCGAGAGTCTCAACTAAAATCTAACGGGCTAATAGTAACATACTTTCGCAAGGATCAGTGGGTAAATGAAAAACTTTTTCACAGTCATTCTGAATTTCTTTTGAATCTGCATTCATCTTTTCAATACCTCATTTTTGGTGATATATGTGTAAAACAAAACAGTAACTTTTCAAATAGCACTTCTATTGGGGAAAAATATGAATGGAATTTTAAAAACATATTTGCATGTGTAAGTAGACAAACCTGTTGGACCGAGCCCGTTCTCAAATTTCATGATTGTACTGGACTTCAAAACTCCATTACTATTGAGTGAAAGAACTGGTTTTGTGTTAGATCATGAATTCGTTTACAAGAGAACCACGCCATTACGAAAATTCAGTTACAGTTGTTTAGAACTTCTTTTACATGAAGTGACAAGCATTTTTTGCTCATTTCTTGTGCCTTCGTCGTAATTGAAATGTTATTTGACGCATGAAAGTTCAAAGCTGTTCTTAAAACTGTTTAATACGTTTTGCATTAACATTGAAATAAACGCTGCATGTTATCAAATGTCCAATAGAAACAGTTGATTTTCAAAACTGATTTCATCTTTTTTCTTTTTCTTTTTTGTTTTTTCTCACAGCTTTGATTACATCGTTTTTGCTGCGTAATATATGCTGTTCGATATTCGACAGATTCGAGTAAGGTGAAAAGCCGAAGTAAATGTAGAACGAAAGGGAGTTACAGATTCATGTGCCATTCACAAGCTAATGATGTCTAAGTTCGATTTATTGAAACGTATCTTTGCCGTTTGGATCGTTCTAGCAATCATCAAATCCTCGTTAGCAGCGTTGCTGCCGAATGAAAGTAAGTTGTGAAATCATATTTTGTAAAATAACTCTATATTTTCCTGTATCATATAGTGGAGTGCAGAAAATTTTTTAGAAATTGTAAGTTGTTAAAGGCGCGAATTCGATGCAGCAAAATGATTTATAATTACTAATATTATTAAATATTAACTTATAATTATTATTTTATTAAATATCAATTTAAATTAATTAATATTATAAATATTGCTTGTCAACATTGCCATTATTGTTTACTAGTTTATCGTAATTATTATTTATCAAAGTTATATTTATTAATGATTACTCTATAAACTTTAATATTATAATTATTAGTGATTAATTTATAACTGTTAATATCACGAACAGCGGTGCAGCAAGCATAGGTGGAGATACTTGCAGAACACTTTCGTGACTAGCGGACTGACTGTCTTGTCATGTGACTGCCCTTTTCCGGGACAAAGTTGGAATGCTGTAGAAAGGTCCGTACGAACTTTGGATCCTCCACCCCAGGAATGCGACAGAATTATGAACAGCGGTGCAGCAAGCATGGGCGGAGATACCTATGGAACACTTTCGTGACTAGCGGACTGACTGTCTTGTCAGGTGACTGTCCTTTTCCGGGCCAAAGTTGGAATGCTGTAGAAAGGTTCGCTCGAACTTAGGTTCCTTCACCTCAGGAATGCGACAGAACTATGAACAGCGGTACAGCAAGCATGGGCGGAGATACGTGTGGAAGACTTTCGTGACTAGCGGACTGAATGTCTTGTCATGTGACTGTCCTTTTCTGGGCCAAAGTTGGAATGCTGTAGAAAGGTTCGCTCGAACTTTGGATTCCTTCACCTCAGAAATGCGACAGAATTATGAACAGCGGTGCAGCAAGCATGGGCGGAGATACGTATGGAACACTTTCGTGACTAGCGGACTGAATGTCTTGTCATGTGACTGTCCTTTTCCGGGCCAAAGTTGGAATGCTGTAGAAAGGTTCGCTCGAACTTTGGATCCTTCACCCCAGGAATGCGACAGAACTATGAACAGCGGTGCAGCAAGCATGGGCGGAGATACGTATGGAACACTTTCGTGACTAGCGGACTGACTGTCTTGTCATGTGACTGCCCTTTTCCGGGACAAAGTTGGAATGCTGTAGAAAGGTTCGCTCGAACTTTGGATCCTTCACCCCAGGAATGCGACAGAACTATGAACAGCGGTGCAGCAAGCATGGGCGGAGATACGTATGGAAAACTTTCGTGACTAGCGGACTGAATGTCTTGTCATGTGACTGTCCTTTTCCGGGCCAAAGTTGGAATGCTGTAGAAAGGTTCGCTCGAACTTTGGATCCTTCACCCCAGGAATGCGACAGAATTATGAACAGCGGTGTAGCAAGCATGGGCGGAGATACGTGTGGAACACTTTCGTGACTAGCGGACTGAATGTCTTGTCATGTGACTGCCCTTTTCCGAGCCAAAGGTGGACCTACCCGTTACCAGGCAGCTATCCCATTATTTCTGGGCACTTAGTGTAGTGCTCAATTTGGGTTTGACGCCGGCCTGATGTCAATCCAGGCCGCCACGTTAAAATGTTTGGAACTTACTTAATTTTGCAGCACTAATTTTGAAATTCGGGCGTTAATTAGCACTAATTGCTTATGCAAAGAAATTCTGGAAACTGTAAATTTTTGCGCATGTGGCGTGCCAGGTTGACGACAAGTCAGTCCGGTGTAGTAAAATGTTAATAACTTGCTTAATTTTACAGCAGTAATTCCGCGGTTCGGGCAGTAATTAGCACCAGTTAAGCACTAAACTCTAAAAGCAGAGATTTAAAATTTTTGATATGTGACATTGTCAGCTTGACATGCGCGAGATCAGCATTCCATCTCACTCGCATGGAATCAATCGGACTTACTCTGGTTGCAGTATTTACCCATCGTCTCTGTTGTTGTTACTCTATAATTCACGTGGGTATCTTTCAGTGGCGTATATTCTAGGCTAGCTGCGAAGCCCAGGTAATGCACAAATAAAAGTCAATTAAATATACACAAGTAAAAGAGAACAAGCTGGATTCAGGAGTGGCTACAGCACAGCAGATCATATCCACGCACTGAGAGAACTAATTGAAAGGGCGAAGGAATATAAACTTCCGTTATGCAGGGCTTTTAACGATTATGAAAATGCCTTTGATTCGGTGAAACCATCAGCAGTTACAATGACTTTAAAATCCTGCGGTATTGAAGAGGCATACATTAGTATTATTAATAACATCTATGAAAATGCAAATGCGAAAGATGCGGCTATTTGAGAATACAGCACCCATAAAAATTGGAAAGGGAGTGAGACAAGGCGACACGATATCTCCCAAACTCTTTAATGCCACTTTGGAAAAGGTCTTTCAATCACTGAACTGGGAAAACAAAGGGATAAAGATTAATGGAGATTATCTAACTCACCTTCGTTTTGCTGATGACGTAGTCATTTTTGCAACTACCCCATCAGAGCTGCAGAGTATGATCCAGGAACTTGCTGACAAGAGTAAAGAAGTGGGATTGAAAAACGAACTTTCAGAAAACAAATGTCATGTATAATGCGTTTACAAGAAATGAAGATTTATCGATTGATAGGGGAAAGATGGAGATAACAAATACCAACATTTATCTTGGACAGCAGATATCAAGTGAAGGTCACATTGATGAAGAAATTAATCGGCGTGTAAAACTTGCCTGGAGAACTTTTGGAAGAAACAGTATTATTTTTAAGAGCAATATGCCATTATGTCTTAAAAGAAAAGTGCTTGACCAATGCATCCTTCCAGTGCTTACGTATGGTGCAGAGACGTAGACCTTAACTAAAAGAGACATACAAAGACTGCAGACAACTCAAAGAGCAATGAAAGGTGCATGCTTGGTGTAACCAGGAGAGATAAGAAGAGGAACTCGTGGATCAGAAATATGACAAGAGTGGAAGACATCATGATCAGAGTTAAATCCCTGAAATGGCAATGAACTGGACATATTGCCAGAAGGACAGATCATCGTTGGACAACCAAAATTTTAGACTGAATTCCAAGGGACAGGGAAAAAACCCAGAAGAAGACCACATGGGATATGGGTGGAGGAAATTCGAAAGTATGCTGGAGTAACATGGAGGAGACTAGCACAAGACAGACCGTTGTGAAAAAAACTTCGAGAGACCTTCGTCCAGCAGTGGATTGATAATGGTTGACAATGATGATGATGATGAAAAGCCAATTATCAACGGTAGTAAGATATGCCGATGCTTTTGGGGCGAAAGAAACACACGTGCGGATTAGCTTCTTTGAGTTGGTCTGGCGATCGAAGTCCAACGGCATAACGCAAGCAGCTATTCCAGAGACTTCGCTGTTCTGATTTCAAGACTTTCCATACGATCGCCTGCTAGCGTTTCCATGACAACATGAATGGACCATTTCTTTGCGCAATGGTTCGCTCAGAAAAGAGAAGACTTTGGCTACCTCAGTCACTCGCATGCTTCCGCGTGTAACAGCACATGTTTCATGAGAGTTGTTTCAGTTTGTATGAAGTGTCAATGAATTAACATCAGTGATATTATATCTTAAATTCGTGGCTTTGTTGGATTCAAACTGTTTTGATAAATTTTGTGAAAGCTTCCCTGAACATCTACTGTCAGAACTTAAAGAACTCTGTGCTTCAAATTTTGATACAACTCGACTAAAAAATGAACTGAGGATATTTTATTCCCTTGATGAATACAAAAACAAATCAGTAAGAGATATTATCTGTTGCATAAAGTTGAATAAATTGGACATAGTGTTTAGTGAGGTGTACAAATTAGCAGACCTAATGTTAAAGTTTTCATCAACAACTGCAACTGACAAAAGAAGTTTTTCTGCGTTAAAAAAATCAAGATATATCTTAGAGCCTCATAATGTACATTCGAGCTTGGCTGATTTGTCACTAGTGAAAAACATTCTTTTTAAATACGAAGAACTACTCGGAAGAAACTTTATATGAAAACGTAACACCCAAGTTCACACAAAAGGAAAGAAGAACGGAGTTCATGTACAAATAAAGTATTCAGAAGAAGAGTGGAATTCAGGTACAAATAAGTATTAAAATCCTAATCTTCAAAATTATTTGGTATCATGCTAGCTATAGCATGTACCTGAAATAAGTTACTTCTATTACTTAACAATTAAAAATTAAACTTCGCAATCTAAAAAAAAAACAGTAGATCGCGGTGCAGCTGGCCGCATTTTTGTGAGGGCGGGGAAGGGGGAAGTTTGCGGATAGATGCTGTGTCATGATAAAATGCGCTCTTAGTGTATTTCTCTATATCACTCATTATTTCATTTCTTTAGGGTCAAAAACTTGCCAACCGGACGATTTTATATGCGGTGATCGTAGTTGCATTCCCATGCAGTGGAAGTGCGACCACGACTTCGACTGTAATGACAAAAGCGATGAGGAAAAATGCCGTAAGTTACATATCTTGCTTGCTAAATTATTTCTTACTCCCAGCTCTTCCTAAAATATTAATAAATTATTCCCATGGATCTTTAATTGCACAAACATAAGCTATCTGTCACACTCAATTTCTTCGCCTTATTCAGACAAGAGACATACACAGTGCGTCAAAGAATTTTTAAGACTGGCCCTAGATTTCAGCCTACGGTGACGCCACCAGTGTAATCGCGAATGCGTTATAAACCGTGACCACCTGCTTGCTTTCTGCCAAAAGTACTGCGCAGTTGTTAAAGGAACTCAAACGAAACGGCCGTTCATTAGAGAAGTAAAATTTTTTTGATGTTGAATTATTAAGATGGAACAAAGGGCTGTTATTAAATTTAACGCAAAACTAGGTAAAAGGGCCTCGGAAACGTACCAAATGATGAAACAAGTTTACGGTGGGTTTTGTTTAAGTAGATCAAATGTTTTCCTGGGGCACAAACGTTTTTTGGACGAAGAGATACGCTAGAAGATGATAAGCATACCGGAAGACCAAGTTCATCTAGGACACCTGAGATTATTGAAAAAGTGCGTGATTTCGTAGCAAATAATCGATGTACGTCACTAAGAATGATGGAAGAGTCTTTAAACATCTACAAAGAAACGAGTCGAACCATCCTGCATGAAGACTTGGGCAAAACAAAAGTCTGTGCTAAATTTGTTCCACACACGTTAACCAATGAACAAAAATTTAGGAGAAGTGCACATTGCAGAGACATCGTTTCAGCCGCTGAAAATGATCCAAACTTCTTGAAATCGATTGTTACAGATGATGAAACATGGTGTTTTCAATATGATCCTAAAACAAAGCGACAAAGTGCGGAATGGAAGTCAAAAAACTCACCACAAGCCAAAAAAACAAGAAAAGTTCCATCGAAAATCAAAACAATGCTCATTACATTCGTCGATAGTAAGATTATTTGTTATCCACAAAGAATTTATTCCAAGTGGACAAACCATTACTGGTGAGTTTTATTTAAATGTTTTGAGGCGCTTGATGGGCAGAATTCGTCGCATTCGTCCAGAATATCGGGATGAAAAACAATTGGTTTTTGTTGCACGATAATGCACCCAGTCGCACCTCACTTCCTGTTCGTATATTTTTGGCGAAAGATAATGTCTGTGTGTTGAATCATCCACCGTATTCGCCTGATTTAGCACCCTGCAACTTTTCTTTATTCCCAAAACTTAAAATGACGTTAAAAGGATGTTATTTTGATGATATTTCGACCATACAAACAGCTTCGACGCATGCTTTGGAGGCAATTACGCAAAGTGAACTGGAACAGGCATTCGAATCATTATTAAATCGCTGTAACAAGTGTAGTGAAGCCGGAGGGACTTATTTTGAATAACAAACCAAAACAAATTATAATTTCTTGTTTCTATTTCATGTTACAGACCCAGTCTTAAAATTTCTTTGCCACATTGTGTAAGTCTAAATGACGTTGCATTACTGGTAAGTAAAAATTTGAACAATTGCGAGAGATTTAACGCGTTACAAGGCATTTGGGTGCCAGAAAGAAGCTTCGATTTTCCTGCGACTGCTGTCGGGGAAAAAAGTTTCAGATTCCAGATTAAGTGGCTGGAAAGATGTAAACGGTTATCCTACTCCCAATTGGAAGACAGAACTTATTGCAAATATTGTGTTATTTTTTCTTTTAGTGGAGCAGGAACTGCATCTCAGCCACTAGGACAAGAAACTGTTTAAAAATTGGAGACATGCTGTGCAGAAATGTAACTATCATCAAATCACGAATTACCATAAGCAATGTTTGAAGGCTGCCCAAGATCTAGAAGATGTTGTTTTGAAAAGAAGTGAACCCATTGATCATAGGCTAAATGCTGCTGAAAAAGCAGAAGTGGAACGAAATCGTAAGCTCATTGCTCCTGTTATTGAAACAGTACTTTTGTGCGGCAAACAAGGGCTGGCTTTGCACGGCTACTGTGAGTTGGGAACTTTCAAATTAGATCAAGAACCTACTGAGAATGAAGGAAATCTTAGGTCAATTCTCCGTTTCGGACTTAAGATGGCTGCGAAAGAGACTGGCACGAGTGGTTTTGTGACTATTCGTGAACACACGGGGAAAAATTCTCAGTATATAAGTCCTACAGTTCAGAACGAGATAATTGAAAGTTGCAATAAATTGCTTACAAAAAAAGTTGTCAACATGGTAAATGCATCAAAATGCTTCTCAGCTTTAGCGGGTGAAACTGTTGACATTGGGGGAACTGAACAATTTTCTTTAAGCCTTCGCTACGTTAACGACGAAACAGCAAAAATAAACGAAAATTTTTTGCAGTTTGTGCCAGTGAGTGGTAATACCACAGGAAAAGAATTAGCTCAAACAATAATAACTACATTGGGTAAATTTGGTGTGGAAACCAAGTACCTCCGGGGTCAGGGCTATGATGGAGCATCAGCAATGGAAGGAAAATTTAATGGTGCTCGAGCAGTCATGAAAGAAAAATTCCCGTCTGCTATGCTAGTTCATTGTAGCTCACACAGCTTAAATGTAGCCATTTCTGGGGCATGTAAGGTTCAAGGCATCGCAATGCCATGGGCACAGTAGAAAACGTTTATGAATTTTTCAGTACCTCTAAACGTCAGTCATTCTTACAAACAAAGGTAAAAAATATTCTTCCAGATTCCAGAAAGGAGAAACTGAAGCGTTAATGCCCGACAAGATGAGTAGATAGACATGATTCCGTTAGCACGTTTTTGGAGCTTCAGCCGGCAGCCTCAAATTAGAAGTAATGAATTCCTGAAATGACAGGGGAAACATCATCAAAATCCATGCTGATTTCATTGGTGATAAAAGATGTAGAATTCAACATTAGCGTTCTTGTCATTGATGTGGTTTTTCGGTTCTCAGTTTTACTGTACAAAGCATTACAAAAAGAAAGCATAGATTTATTTAAAGCTATAAATCTTGCAGAGGATTTAAACATGAAATGCAATCAATGAGAAAAAATCCTGTTACAAATTTAAAAACAATATTTCAAGAATTAATTACAAAATCGAAATTACTGGATTTCGACATCAAAGTACCACGTTTATGTAACAGACAAATGAATCGTTTCAACGTAGATTACTACAAAATCTCGGTATTCTTGCCGTTTTCAGATTTGTTCGTACAAAATATCGATCGAAGATTTCTAATGCATAAAACGGCTATTAAAGGTTTTCAGTGTTTACTGCCGTTTTACAATTTTTTATCTATCAACGAGAACGACATAGAAGAAACACTGCATTCTTTTAAGTGAGCTGGATGACAGCAAAACTGTGAAAGCCGAAATGCAACTATGGAGAAGATGTCTATGTATCCTAATAGAAAATGCGGAGTTACACAATGCAACTGACGTTTTGAAACAATGCAATATATCCTAATGTACATAAACTGTTGAAGATTTTATGTGTTTTATCAGTATCAACAAGCTCTGTGGAACGGTCTTTCTCAACCCTCCGGAGAATAAAATCGTACTTGCGTAGCACTACCTCTGAAGACAGATTAAATAGTTTAGCAATGTTATATGTGCACAGAGATATATTCCTTAGTGCAGATGAAGTTATCGCTGACTTATCAGAGAAAAGCAGGAGACAGATTCAAATTGTAGTCATAGGAACCAGGTATGATTAAAAAAGCAATTATCCTTAATTTTACAGTTCTTAAGATCCATTTTTACATTACTGCGTATTAATGTTATATTAGAAGTCATACTTTTGGCTTTTTTTTTTTTTTTTTTTTATTGGAGGTTTAACGACCACCGTGAGCAACTCAATGGGCTATAAACAGTCGCCCGTCCCTAATTTAGGGTCACTGGTTCCAGGGAAGGGAGAGATCCAGTGCCGTAAGACAAACACAACATCCATGCCTGACCGGGATTCGAACCCGGACCCCTTACGGACGAATGATCAGAGGCCAACGCCTTAGACCACTGCGCCACCGGGGCGGCACTTGTGGCTTAACAGCTCTATCCAGGATTTCAAATTCTGGCAGCATCAAAATATTCTAATCTAGCGAATGTTTCTTTTCATATTATGATTTGTGTAGATGTAAGAATCCAACCCAAAACATATAGGTATAACTGTTCCTTTCTAATACTGTCAATACGAAAACGTTTAAGCAACGACCTGCCACAGGTTGTTGCTTAAATATCATCATCATCATCTTTGTCAACCATTATCAATCCACTGCTGGACGAAGGTCTCTCCTAGCCTCTTCCACAACGGTCTGTCTTGTGCCAGTCACCTCCATGTTACTCCCGCATACCTTCGAATTTCATCCACCCACCTTCCATGTGGTCTTCTTCTGGGTCTTTTCCTGTCCCTTGGAACGCCGTCTAAAATTTTGACGGTCCATCGATGGTCTGTCCTTCTGGCAATATGTCCAGCCCATTGCCATCTCAGGGATTTTACTCTGATCATGATGTCTTCCACTCTTGTCATTTTTCTGATCCACAAGTTCCTCTTCTTATCTCTCCTGGTTACACCAAGTATGCACCTTTCCATGCTCTTTGAGTTGTCTGCAGTCTTTGTATGTCTCTTTTAGTTAAGGTCCACGTCTCTGCACCATACGTAAGCACTGGAAGGATGCATTGATCAAACACCTTTTCTTTTAAGACATAATGGCATATTGCTCTTGAAAATTATGCTGTTTCTTCCAAAAGCTCTCCAGGCAAGTTTTATTAGCCGATTAATTTCTTCATCAATCTGACCCTCACTTGATATCTTCTGTCCAAGATAAGCGTACGCATCTGTTATCTCCAGCTTTTCTCCATCAATCGATAAATCTTCATTTCTTGTAAAAGCATTGTAAGAATATATAAATATACATATAATTTCCGGTTCTGCTTTTGAACTAGTAAATATTGGGCTCCTCCCACCCCAAGACAAAATGCTGCCTACGCCCCTGACAGAACCAGTCATGTTTTTGATAGAGTTCCTCTTAGATGGAGCTAAGTGAACAAAAATCTCAATCAAGTATTTACTAGAGCTGGAAATTTTCCAGAAAACTGCAACCGATACACTATCAGGCCTTGTGTCTGTGCTTGTTAATACATGAGAGAGGTAATGCAGATCACGTTCTGTTTCACTGTCCTGCTACAGCTGACATCGACAGAGACTTGACCTTGGAGATGGCTCCCAACATCTCAAGGAACTAATTAGCCGCCCTGGTGTCGCAGCGGTCTAAGCGATGGCTTCTGATCATTCGTCCTAAATGGGTGCGGGTTCGAATCCCGGTGGAACATGCACTGGTTCTCTCCTTTCTCTGGAACCAGTGGCGCCAAATTAGGAACAGGTGACTGCTTATAGTCCACTGAGTTGCTCACGGTGGTCGTTAAACCTCCAATAAAAAAAATAATAATTAAATCCGAATCTAATACAAGAAATCTAATTGAATTTATGAAAGTACTGGAAACAAGAATCACCGAACTTTGTTCACCCCAACATGAACGTTCTATGGACCTTAGTTCTTCTTCAGACTCAGATAGTTGAATAATGCAATTCATGGATTTGATACAAGAAATTAAGATTAATTGAGAGCAGTTTCTGTGTTGAGATTGCTTTAATGAAGTACTGATATGATTTGGAAATCTTTTCTGTTCATGATACAATTAATACATTGTTTGATTTAAGGTGGACGTCAAGTAATTTTGCTTCCTATACTCAATAGGCAAACTTCTGTACATTTTCTTCACAATTATTGCGTTCCGAATGATGAAAATTTGAGCATAGATTAAAATAATTTCATATTATAACTTGTATTACTTAATATGCTTCTAAACATAACCATAATTATATTAAAAATCATTAACTTTTCGTTTGGTGGTGTTCAGACCAGAAAAAAGATGGCGCGACCTGTACATTAATGACGTCAGTAGACAAACAAATGTTGGATTGCTTAATTATGGTTATGTTTTAGAAAATATTAAGTATTGCAAGTTATAATATGAAGTTATTATAATCGATGTTCAAATTTTTACCCTTGGGAACGCATTAATTGTAGAGACAATGTGTACGAAGTTTGCCCAATGGAACTATAGGAAGAAAAATCACTAGACGTCCAGCTAAGGTGTTTATAACTTGTTTGTTTGAATATTTCATGAAATGCATAACCATAATTATATTAAAAATCATTTAACTTTTGTTTGGTGGTGTTCAGACCAGAAGATGGCGCGACCTGTACATTAATGACGTACATTGTAGACACAAATGTTGGATTGCCGAACTTGTTCGTGACGTCATAGCGCTGATAAGAGATATAAAGGATTTGACACGTATGGACCGTTGTTTTGTTCAAACGCAAAGTTGAAAGGGAAAGAATCAATTGATGAACTTGCAATTTTCAGTATGTCTATTGGAATGAAATAAAGGCATTTGCCCTAAAAGAAGAAGGGATATTATTCGCGCGGGGACCAAACTCCCAGTCAGTATTCAAAATTATCTCCAGTTGTCCAGGTGTCTTTACCTGCGGCTCCGGTGGACAGGATTATTATCGTAGCGTCCTTCCAAACGCACCTAAGTGAGTTCTATGAATCCCTGCCATGCCTTCTTGGCCGTGCGAGTTATGGTAATCAGTCTTACTAGACAGATCATGTTTACATAGCCAATAAACGGATTCACAACTTTGTATTGTACAATGGTGTAATCCCGTATTTCATTCATTGGCTTCGACATGTTTCTGTTTTTTATGCTTTCCAACCGTAGGTTGAAGAAGCGTATATACTCCAGTTTTGTCTGTCCGTCTGTCTGTCCGTCCGTTTGCCTGTCCGCACGATAACTCGCGTAAAAAATGGTTCTGATTCCGATGAAATTTCAGTATATGATAGGGGATCACCTGCTGGGGAAGAACCCTATTGAAAATGGGTGAAATGGGGTCAAAGATCAGGACATAGAGAGCTGGATCCACGTTCCATTGCCCTTATGCGTCATCCACAACATATCGAACTCGTTTATTCGGTAACCGGCCTTCGTGCATTCCAGCTTCGGTCTTCGTATGGCGGCCGTAGCCCGTGATGTAGAGGCTTGACTTGTCACTTGTTGGAGAGACCAGGGGCCTTGGGGATCCTCCATGACACCCGCTTGGTGTCATGGTTGCGGTACCACAACTTTACATCTTTCGATAAATCCTCAACCCCTGCGTCAGTGTACCAGCAGCTCTTCGCTGAGCACCGTGACCTCATCCCCGAGCTACACTACTATTTTTACTGATGGCTCCAAGACCGTAGGTCGTTGGATCCGCGACTTGTCTGTGTAGATGACGTTTCGGTAGCACGGATCCCAGCTGAGGCCGCAGTGTTTTCGACGGAGATGCATGCTGTGTATCTCGCCCTTCCTCCATGTTCAGTCGAGTTCTCATCTATCGTGCATATGGTCTGCTCTACCGGATTCCTTAAGTGTCTTGCGCAGCCTTTTGTCATCTGCAGATTGCCGTGATCATCCCTTTTCTCGTGAATACTGAGACAGTTACTTCGTCGTTTTTTGCTCGGCGCCGGTCTTCATGTTCAGGTTTTGCTGGATTCCTGGGCATGTTGGAATCTCAGGGTAGCTGCGGGTAATGTGCTGATGCGGCTGCTAGATCTGCTTTCCCTCTTTGGTCGTCAATCACCCTTGTCACTGTATCACCGGGATTTCCGCTTTATCGTTCGCATGAACATATCAAGCAAACGTGGCGGGGTCTGTGGGACCAACAGGGTGGAAAATAAACTGCATCGTATTAAACCTAATCTTTTAAGAGTCTGGAAATCCTCATATCGTTGGAACCGTAGGGAGGAAGTGGTGCTTACGCGTCTCCGCATTGGGCATTGTCGTTTCACTCCACCGCTTTTTGCTGTGTAGCGACACTTCGCCGATGTGTGAGGCTTGCAATTGCCGACTCACAGCACTCATCTTCTGTGTACCTGCTGTTCGTTTTCGTGATGTACGTTTTCATTTCTTTCATTCTCATTTGTTGAACGACGACGCCGCTACACTGCGGCGGCTTCTAAATGACCACTGCAATACTGTTGCTGTTTTTCATTTTTAAAAGGTGACTATTTTAAACATGTATCTAGATTTTAGCCCTATCACCATCCTCATTTCTCAGTTTTACTGAATCAGCTAGATTTTAATCATTGTATCATGTTTTTTAATACTGTTTGTTTCATTATCTTTTTAGCCCTTCCATCGTTTCTCATTTTTCAGTTTTACATGATCAGTCAGATTTTAAGCTTTTTACCACATTTTTAATACTGTTTGTTTGTCTTGTGTCTGGCGCTCTTTGGCCAAACATGGCCCTTGCGCCATAAAAATCAACCAACCAACCAACCAACCAAAGTGCGTAAATATGGTTCGATTTCAATGAAATTTTAGTATGTGGTAGGGGACCAGCTGGGGACGAACCCCTATTACAAATGGGTGACTTGGGGTCGAAGGTCAGGACATAGGAACAGATCCATTCCATTGCCCTTGTAAATACTAACTTGCGTAAAAATGGTTCGATTTTGATAGAAAATTTAGTATGTGGTAGGGGATACCACCTGAGTTAAAGCCTGTTGAAAATGGGCGAAATGGGGTTAAAGATCAGGACATAGGATCGGGATCCATTCCATCGCCCTTATGCGTTATAACTTACGTAAAAATGCTTCGATTGAGACAAAACTTTATCATGTTGTTCCGGAAGTATACTTGCAGTTCGGTTGAATATAATCGGGAAATAGGGTCAAAGGTCAGCTCACAGGAGCGAGGATTTGTTCTACAGACATTATCCTCATAACGCTTGAGTAATGATTTCTGGTATGTTGGAAAGCCTATCATAATCAATGCATTGCATGATTTTTACTAACTTGTTTATTATTCCGGGTCTAGCGACCGGCAGGAGCAACTATAAATGCTCTGAGCATTCGCTCGTCCTTAATTTGGGAACATTGGTTCCTAGGGAAGCACATCAGACCTAGCACTGCATTGCTGAAAACTTCAATCTGTTCTCCATCCCAGGAAACTCGAGCGGGCCCAAGACAGGCCAGAAGCTAGCCGCCTCATACTTGGTCATCGGGACTGCCTTCCAATAAATTAGTCAGTCGTATGCCACAAAGAAAAAATGAGACGGAACCAATGGAGGTGTTCAATATTGAAAAAAAAATCATCCCTTTCTTCACAAAACGGCGACTTTTCTGGTACTTCCCTCCACGTGTGGGATGCAGATTATGCGGAATGTTAATTATTATCCGTAATGAGTTTTACTTAAAAAGCGTGTGAGATCTCTTCTAATTTTGCAAAGAAACACTGATTTTACTGAGTAGAATATAGATGAATACTCAAACTCTTACGATTAAAGGAACATTATTCGTTGCACAATATGCACACCGTACACTGAAGAGCAATTGAATTAGAGATACACCTGTCTAATAACGTGCAGCACGACCTTTCGTCTGATGACGGCGGCGATTAGTCTCGGCATGGACTCGACAAGTTACACCGGAAGCGTTAGGAAGCCATACGGATCCACGACCCCTGAACAAGCTCCCACAGTTCACGAAGATTTGATGGAGGGGGTCAGAGCCTCGAACATCTCTCTCGATCAGCATCCCAGATGTGCTCGATGGGATTGAGGTCAGGTATTTCTTGGCCAAGGAAGTGAGGTTACGTCGGTGGAGTGTTTCATCCCAGCCATTCAGATACAATTCGGGAGCGATGGCGCGGTGCCATTGTCTTGTTGCAGGATAGAGGTCCCCAGTGGAATGTTGAAGACGCACAAACGGGAGGCAAATGGTCGTCCAGGATATCCCGGTAACGTTGACCTGTGAGGGACGATGTCGCACGAACCCAGGGCTTCCCATTTCTGCCCACGTAAACGGTCCCCAGACGAGAATGCGGCCCACTGGCTCTGGAAGTACCCTGCTGTAAAGAAGGATCCATCGCTTCATGTGGTTTGCGCCGTACTCGTGTCCTGCCTTCCGCAGCAACCGCCAACGTGAATCTCGACTCATCAGTCTAGGGCAACATTTCTCCAAATGTCTAGGGTCCAGAGGCGGTGTTCCCGCGCCCATGCTAATCTTTGCACCCTGTGATGTGCGGTCAGCAGCGGTACCGCTCGTGGGACGATGGCTTCTGTGCCCCATCGCGAGGAGATGGTTCTGGATGGTTTGGCTGCTTTTACACGTTTTTGTGCACCAGCGTTAAATTTCAAAACGATTTCTTACACACTGTGGCCCGTCTATTTGCTGTTACAATGTGAGCTAGCCGATGATGACTTCCCGCTCATCCACACGCTGTTGTCCACGGCGGTTGGCCCTTGAAGGGATGGTTTTTCCGGATTCCATGTACTCACGGTTGCGCCTGGCGTGCACACGGTGGCTCGTGAAAATCTGGTACCTGCAGGACTTCCGAGATAGCCGCCCCGGTGGCGCAGTGGTCTAAGCGATGGCCTTTGATCATTCGTCCGAGCAGGGGTCCGGGTTCGAATCCCGGTGAGGCATGGATGTTGTGTTTGTCTTACGGTACTGGCCCTCTCCCTTCCCTGGAACCAGTGACCCTAAATCACGACGATGAGCAACTGCTTATAGCCCATTGAATTGCTCACGGTGGTCGCTTCGACCTCCAATCAAAAAAAAAAAACTTCCGAGATAAGTGACCCATTCATCGAGCCCCGACAATTGCACCCACGATCAAATGCGCTTAGATCCTTCGTATTACCCCATACTACGTCCGACTCTTACTGATTCAAGTCGCATCACTCCTTATACTATCGGATCGCTGCATACGTCATGTCGTTTCCGTTTACAGGTCAGCCAACAGCGCCACATTTGCATAACGCCAGCTCTCTCTAATTCAATTTATCTTCAGTGTGCAGCGCGTAAGAAAGTAATAAGACAAACAACGTTGATGCTGCGAACAGAGCTAGAAAACACAAGACGAATTGCTCGAAGGGTACATAGCAAATTCGCCACTCTTATACACTAGTGTTCAAAACCTAAGTATGGACTACATTTTTACCTGCACTAGGCACAATACATGACCTCAGCCAAATGGTAGAAGTAATTATATTGCCAACATACGAACACATGGAAGAACACAAATTGTTTTAAAAATGACACTGGGTACAAATTACATTCTAGTCAGTGTTTACGAAAAAGTTACAAATTTCCGAAGGCGAGAATGGATGTGCATTGCTTACAATCTCCGCGTGGAGAGACATTTTCAGGATGCCAATATGTAAGCCCGAACTGCAACGTATCTCTATTGCATGCTGAGCTCCAAGTAAATGAATCAGGAGCTCCTGAGGTAGTTAAACCACTCCTCCCTCAGAGAACAAGATGAAGGTGTGTCTTGTTTTCTTCGAGAGGGGGCTTCCAACAATAATGCCGTCTTGCACACTGCGTTCCATACGTTGTTCGATGGGGTTGAGGTCTGGCCAGTCGATGTGAATTGAATATTCTTTGTCTCCAGAAGTGTCCGCATCGTTCTCGAACGATGAGGTGCCATTGTTTTCATCCATAAACAGAAGAGTCGCTTCTCCTACAACACAGCGGAATAATGGAACTTTGACGGCCATGGAATATGCTTCGTTGCAATATCGTTCCTTGCACAACGTGAATTACACATTCGTTACCTTTATGCTTTCACGTCCAGATTTTCCCTCAAACACATGCCGCGTACCTTGCCCTTTTCTCTTTCGTCCGTTTAGGTAATACTGCACGTGACCCTTGTGCGCACGATTCGACATTTTGCATCTGCACCAGCTTTCGATAATTGAATGCCCCCAGTTATGGAAGTTGCCACAAGCCGTTGCGTCTGATCTTGTGGATGTAACCTTTCGAAAAAACGTTCGTCCTTAGGGTTTTGGACGCTGGTGTATATAAAGAAATTATAAGCGGAAAACTATTGGTGCTAGATAACTCCAACTTCAATATTAAGAAGGTCAGCATGGTGGCCGAGCGGTAACCATTACCCAGAGAAGGGACCGAGTTCAAGGTCCTAGATAAAGCATGGGTGATGTGCTTGTCCAATGCCGCTAGCTCTGTCCTTTTCCTAGAGCTGGTGGCCCTAAGTCAGGGACGGGCAACGATTGCTTATGGCAGCCTTCAGATTTCCTCAGTGGTCAGAAGAAACGAAACAACAAAACAATATAAATATATAGAGAAAAAAATAGAGAATGTTTTTTTTTCGCGTAGAAAATCGTGTCTTTTCACGGACAAAAATACTAAAAAACTCTGGAGAATACAGAACTCAGAGTAAGCGCTTACAATGGTTGACCGAATCAACAAGAAAGAAAAGGAGAAAAGCGGAGTAGGAAACTCACGGCTAAATCCTCCATATGACTGGAGGATTATTCCACGAAGTTTGGCATCATGGCTTGGCCTCCACGTTCGTTGAATTTAAACACCATCGAACTCCACATTTAGGTTACTGTTCGAGTTCCCTCGATGCCAGGAGATCCTCCGCAACGAACATTACAGACGTGTAGGACGCTCTACAGGAAGTACGGTGTGCGCTCTCTCAACAGAATTGCAGGGAGCTCAAGGAGTCCATGCCCCATTTGCGTTGATTCCCAGTTATCCGATCGCTTGGAGGACTAATGTGGGTATAACAGAGTTATACCAGTTTTTTCTGACACTTCAGTGCATGGTGGAGATTTCCATACATATAAACACCGATGAGCTATTACATTGCATGACCCTCCTGTCCGTAATAGGCTGTAAGACACTATTTAGCCCTCAAAACAGCGGCCACTCGGCGAGACATCGATTCGATGAGGTGGCGATAGGTATTCTGGGGTATCTGGTACCATAATGTCAACAGCAGGTCCTCCCGTGCTCGGCATCAGCTCCGATATTTTTCAAGTCTAAAGTTCAGTTTATAGTGCCCTCCCAGTTCTAATTTTGTGTTTTTTGTGTATCTAAAAGGTCTAGTGCATCGTTTTGTTCTGCTTTCCGATTCGTAAATACGATATTTTCTTCATTCCCAAGCTTTATTTACCTTCTTCTCGAGCTGGCCAGAAGAACTGCTGGGCGCCGCCATTAGTAATGACGGCCTCCGGTGGAAGTGTCATGTTCGGTAGCCCTGCTTCCCACTCTTGCTGTAACCGGCGACGCTGCTGCTGGCGCCGCTACGCATGATTTCTTCTCATGGCGCTGTTCAACTGCCCTCTTCCGGTGCGTCATTCGGCACCTCTTCTTTTGCTGCTGCCCAGTCAGACAGCTCCTCTGATTCCAGCTTCTACTGTGACTTTTACTGATGCACTGATACTCACGATAAACGTCACTCCTCCCACCTTCCACAGCAGCTCGGTTGCCGCTGCATCGTCTTATTCTGCTGCAGCGACCTCTACATCTGATCGCCAATCCTCGATTGTGTTACAGCAAGTCGATGCTTTGAAACCTCATGTTCGTCGCACCAGCAACTCTATTCATCTTCATATTCCGGCGTCATCTGTTCAAAGCTCAAAAGTTCTCTTTGCATATGGCTTTAGGAGGTTTTCTGAAGCTCTTCCCGATACCAAGTTGAAAGTTTATGCTACGGAAGTTAAGAAGCTTTTGCATCACGTCTGCTTATTACTCATCTCTATCATCGGGCTCGGACTATTGTTGTTTATCTTTCTCCAACCTGACTATGTGACCTCTCTTTTGCAGAAAGGTATTACTATTAATAATAACCTCTTGATGCCCAAACCTATGATACAGCGCCCGGTTAACGTGTCGTTTTTGCAGTTGCCACCTGAAGTAACAAATGTCATGCTCCCCTTTCAGTTATCTCATCTCTTGGTCGCGTTGCCGGGGACGCCGTAACCTACTCCGGCAGCGCCCAACGACTTTTGAGGATCGCCATATTTCTGGAGTGCTCGTCGCATGGTGCCTGTCATTTTTTCTTCTCAGGACAATATTACCAACTTTACCTACACAACTTACTGTCCATTGTCACGGTCGGCGGAGACACATCGATCTCTTAACTGAGTTCCACTGCAGTAAGTGTAAAGGCCAAAGGCATTTTTATAAAGAGTGTCCTGGACCTTCCTCTTCTTCTGGACCCTCTTCTGGATTGTTGTCTACATCAGTGCCTGTTGATACGCCCCCGTCTGGTTCTCGTGCAGAGCCTGACATGCGTGCTCCTGATTTTACTGAAGCTCTCTTTCCTCCTCTCCTTGGTTCTTCAACTTCACCTTCACCGTGTTCACCCCCTTGCTTGATTTCTGAGCAGGTCGCTTCTGCTCAGGTGGTGCTTTCTACTTCTCCTGTTGAGGCTCCTTCTGAGGAGGTACCCATGATTACCACTGATTCATCGGCAACTGATCTTGATAATTACCCTAATTCTTTAACAACTGCTCCGGACACTCCTGGACTGTTTCATCTTCCTATTACTCATACTGCAGATCCCACCAGTGTGGATGACTTGGCCATTCCTGATGAGACTGTTGTTGCTTCCAGTGGCCGATACGCAAAACGCACCGTCTTCAAAGCTCCTAGCGCTCCAGCTAAACGTGGACGTCCACGAGTGTATCGCTCTCGCTCATCTTCTAGCACTCGTTCTCCTCCAGCGTCCCCCAGGGGTGTAGCCTTACGGAAAATCCAGAGGAACTCGCAGAGGTTGCGCTACAAGCGCAATTAGAACGGTTTTGTCAAGATACCGTTGTGCTCACTCGACCCTTTACCCATAGACAACTGTTTCGCCTATTTTCGCTCTTCCGGGGTACATCGTTTGATATGGCCTCTTACCTTTCTCACTCCACTTTTCCTCCGGATGATGTTTCTCGTCGGCTGACGTGTATAAGAGCTGACCTTGAGGCTCTTTGTAAGACTGACTGTACGTTCCTTTCTTGTTATCGACGGCTCTGTGAAATGGAGGACACCGCTCAACTTTCTGCTTCATTTCTTCGTCATTCCCCTGCTGATGAGTAGGACTTTTCCTGACTTATTACTTGCTCCTGGACTAGTCCTGTGTTTTTATAGCTTCTCTGGACTTTCCTTTCCTTCCTTATCGGACTTTATAGTATGTCATTGTATGTTATTTATCCCGGATTGTCTCCGGGCCATTTTTGTACGTATGTCATTTTCTGTTCTATATCTGCATCAGTGATTTTATCTTGTTACATGCATTCATCTGTAGATATTGTCATTTATTGTTCTTTTTTATGTTTTCATCGCCCGAGGTGCGCTTGTATCATCTTTTTTCTGATTAAATTTGTTGAACTCCTCCACTTTCCGCATATTTTGGCGTGTTGGCGATTTAGCGCGAACCCGTTTTATCCATGAATCGCTTGGATTCATGTCACGTAAATTTGGAGGACAGGACATTAACAAAAAAGCCACCTGCATGTTCCTCGAACCACTCCTTGACGATTCTGGCAGTGTGGCATGGCGTATTATCCTGTTGGTAAGGACCATCACCAGCAGGGAACACAGTTGCCATGAATGGGTGAAATTGGTCCACAACGATGTTTTTTTTTTTTTTTTTTTTTTTTTGATTGGAGGTTTAACGACCACCGTGAGCAACTCAATGGACTATAAGCAGTCGCCCGTCCCTAATTTAGGGTCACTGATTCCAGGGAAGGGAGAGAGCCAGTGCCGTAAGACAAACACAACATCCATGCCCTGACCGGGATTCGAACCCGAACCCCTTACGGACGAATGATCAGAGGCCAGCGCCTTAGACCACTGCGCCACCGGGGCGGCACAACACAACGATGTTCACATACTTGACAGCTATCAGGGATTGTGCTATTGGAATAATGGGGCGTAGAGAGTCCCAAGAAAATATTGCCCACAGCATAAAACCGCAGCCCCGCGGCCTATTTCCTCCCAACAATGCAACCCCAGGTGCCACAGCATCCGTTGGTAATCTGCTTGTCCCCGCTCGGCCGTCTACGTGATGCACCAGAAATCTTGATTCGTCAGACCAGGCCACTTTCTTCCAATCATTCACGGTCCAATATCGATTATCTTGAGCCCATTTAATGCGTTGTTGACGATGACGCGCAGTGGGCATGAGAACCCGGCTGGGTTCTTCGGCTGCGCATGCCCATGTGTTGAAGGCTGTGATAACCTGTGGGCTCCGAAATATTCCCCTGATCACCACTGTTGTAGCTGCGGGTAATTTGTAGCACTGTGGCCCCGCGGTCGCTGTGAACAATGGACGACAATCTCTGCTGCCACCCCTGTGGCGCAGTGGTCTAAGCGATGGCCTCTGATCATTCATCCGAAAGGGGTCCGGGTTCAAATCCCAGTGAGGCATGGATGTTGTGTTTGTCTTACGGCACTGGCTCTCTCTCCCTTTCCAGATCCAGTGACCCTAAATTAGGGACGGGCGACTGCTTATAGCCCATTGAGTTGCTCACGATGGTCGTTAAACCTCCAATGAAAAATAAAAAAAATAAAAAAATATATCCGCTCCCGTCTGGCATCAGTGAGCTGCGGACGACACACGGCTGGACAACAGTTCGTCGTTTGGCCATCTGTGCACCACTTTTGATACGTACTCACTACAGCAGCACGTAAGTCGCGGCGTTTCCGAGATCCTAGTTCCGAGGCGTCGTGCCATCACAATTTGTCCTTATCAAACCCCGATAAATCGGCATCAGTTATTAAAGGAGAATCACACCATCCATAACCGACCCAGGTTTCAAACTGAAGCCGAACTCGGACTGTTACCCAGAAGCCCACGTCCTGTTTCTAATGTAGGTTGTAGAATCGTTGGTTCTGTATCAAAGAAATAAAGCAGAGTCGCTGGACATGTACACCATCCAGGCCTTGTCCGGGACTCGAACTTCTGCCTATCTAAGATGATTAAAGGGAAGACGGTGGGCTTAGTTTACGTTTTGTAGCCTACTACCTTTTGTAATACTCTTTTTGCAGATAAGCATTCATATTTCAGTGTACACTGCCTGACAGAGAAAATGCCACAGCACGAACACGTGAACGCAGCGCTATGCAAATTGCAGAGTGGGTGCACACGTACAAGTTATGTAAATAATTTCATTTGCAGGCTAATTGCGCGAACGGAGTGCAGGATACAAGCGGACAACTAGCCCGTGAGGCAATCAGTCATAGCGTCGTTACGGCCGCGAGAAGTGAGTGGTTCCGCTGTGACCGTGTCTGAGGAACGAACAAAGGGTGCCAATGCTGTTAAGACGCCGTCGTACGCAATTTTGTCAAATGGATGAGTTCGCGAGAGGTGTCGTCGTAGGCCTTTGTACCACCGGATGTGTCCTTGCGCCGTATTGTGGAAGAAACGCAACGTGATGCCACAACCGTCAGTCGCATTTGGAGAGAGTGGTCCCAGGAAGGATCTGTGCAACGTCGTATGGGGGGGCGGAGCACAGAGATGGACGTTCAAGCGCACCAAACGTCACATCCGACGTCATGCCGTAGCAGACGCGCAGGCCACAACAAGCGTCATTTTGAGGAGTGTACGTGGAGGCGTAGATGCTTCTATATCGCCAGGACAGTATCGCGCTGGTTGGCTGCGTATGGTTTGCTGTCCAGCCGTCCGTTGCGAAGGCTACCCTTAACAGTGAGCCATCGTCGTCACAGTTTGGCGTGCTTCTCGCTCCACAGCTGGGTAGGGTGCCGAATGGAATTGTGTGGTGTTCAGCGACGAATCGCGGTTCTGTCTCCCCACAGATGATCTCCGCGTGAGAGTCTCGAGGCGACGTGGCCAACGCGCGGATTTCTCCACAATTGTGGAGCGCCACGCGGCGCAGGAACGTGGAATCATGGTGTGGGGTGCTTTCAGCGCCAATGGCTCATCGCCACTAGTACGCATTATGGGCACGTTGACGGAACGCCGCTATGTTGACGAGGTGCTGCGTCCCGTGGCACAACCGTATCTGCAGGGCATCCCAAACGTCGTTTTTAACAGAATAACGACCGGACGCATACCGCTCGGATCAAGCTGAATGCTTTACACGGTGTGCTGATGTTTCCGTGGCCAGCACGATCCCCAACCTCTCGCACATCGAACATCTGTGAGACACGATTGGACGTCGGTTGAGTACCCTCCCACCCCCGCAAAATGAAGATGAACTGCGGACTCGGATCAACACCACATGGTCCACGATACCCCAGGACTCTATTCGCACTCTCATTTCCTCGATGTATAGTCGGATTCAACACTGTATCGCCTAAAATGGAGGACACACTCCTTATTGTGAGTTCAGTTTGATCTGTTTTCGAGCATTCCTTCATGGTATGGCATTTTCTCTGTCAGGAAGTGTATTTAAGCTCTTGTGAAGCAATTTTAACTGTCATGTAAACCTATCTTATATATTTAGTTCCAGAAATAAACAAGTGCCGTCCTCCGAAAGCCCCTCTTAATGGGAAAAAAGAGGGGCGATGTTGCTCTGTGAATGACGTAGTGAAATTTTCTTGTGACGACGGCTATGAGCTTACAGGAGAAGCGGAAATTAGATGCTTAGAAGATGGTTCATTTAATGCATCCATACCAAAATGTAAGTAATCACCCTTAGTTTCTTTTTCACTAATTTTCATAGAAAATTAAAAATCGAACGAAAATTGTATTTTGTAAGTCGATTCACCATTTTGGAGGACTTTTGATGAATATCTTTTCTTTCCAATAATCGAAAAATGTACGAAATTGAAATATAAAAGCATATAATAATTCGGAGCTAATATGTAAGGATATGCAACACAAACCACACAACACGAGTATTTTGAAGGGAAGGCATTTAAAATTAATTATTTTTTTGAAATATGAACACGAGGAAACTCTTTCTTGAGAAATCACAAGGAATGATTCGCTAAATGCAGTGCACGGAATGATCGCATAAAGCACCCTGCATGAATTTAAAATAACTTTCTAGACCATTCAGTGCTGTGTACTTAAGACCTAATATTAGCACATTACGATTCTCGTAGTTAGCAGTTCAATGTAACTACAAAAATAAAGTAGTAGTTTTTCTGATGAACTGCCACAAAAGTTGCTTATCCGGAAATAAAGCTTCGAGCTCCTTTTTTATCGACTTAGGACTTTTAATTTCAAAGCAGAAAGTGAAAATTTTGTATTTTTCATCTAGCATCGATAATATATCAATGATGTCTCATCTCACGCAGCAAAGATGTAGGCTGCTACGTCGATTGAATGATTAAAAGCTGGTCCGATACACATTTGCTTAATTTAAAATCACTGGATGTAATACAACGAACAATCTGTTGGAATGTAAACGTCGCCCCGCATGAAGTGGGAAATGCGAATGACATCTCTGGAACCAGTGACCCTAAATTAGGGACGAGCAACTGACTGCTTATAGCCCATTGAGTTGCGATCAACTCAATGGGGATCAACTGAAGTTGCGATCAATTAACACTACTTAACTTTAATTGTAGAGGGCTTGCGTCTTCTGCGGCGAATGCTTTGGCTTTCGAGGACGTTCGTTACCTGGGGCTAATATCCTCCTTCTCCAGGAGACGAACTGTTCCTTGGATGCCGGGTGTTCCCGCTGGAGACGTTGGCCGTACATTTGTTATCATAATTACAGGACCCATCTCAGGTCTGGTACCGCTATAGCATTCCATGTGCGTTTTCATTGTTCCCTTTCTGATCTTGTTGAGTCACAGAGTCTGCTGGGTTCTTTTCAACATATTTCTTTTTGTTTTTGTTTTAAACGCATTCATGTTTTCAATATCCATATTCCGCAATCTGCTACGGATGCAGAAACTCTCCTCCAACATCTTTCTTCTCTCCTTTCGACCCTCCATCTAAATGATACAGTCATTGTTGCAGGCGATTTCAATTGCACTTTGCAACCCGGTTTTGACCGAGATGGTTCAACCGAAAGCCGTTCCGACCTTGTTTCCAATCTCACTCAACTCGTTGTTAATTTTGATTTGATTGATGCATTCCGTTCCCTCCATCCCCGGTCCAAGGAATTTTCCTGGTTCCTCCCGGCTGCTTCACGCTGTGTCGCAGCACGCCTAGATAGATTCTATGTTTCCAGTTTTCTCCATTCCTCTCTAGTTGAAGTTTCTCATTATCCTTCCGTTTCGTCAGATCATCGCCCCGTTCTTTTAAAACTTTTTTTGCATTCTTCCTCTGTTCCCCCTTCCCCAGTCTGCTCGCTCGACGATTCAGTTTTAACTGATCCTGTTTTCTGTGCTGAAATTCGCTCTATGATCTCGTCTTCTGTGCAGCAACTTTCTTCGTCTGACGACCCAGTGGCTCTGTGGCTTTTCACGAAAATTTCGATTATTTCTTTCGCACGTCAGTTTTCTTTCTCTTCCCGTACTTCTCGCTTTCAAGATATTGATGTTCTCCGTCGTAAATTGCAGACTATTTCTCCTTCTGATTCTTCTTTTCCCGTGTTTCAAGCTCAACTTCGTCATATTCTGTTTACTTTTGCTTCAACAGCCCTTACTCGTCTGAAATTCACTCACTTGCGGTTTCACGACGACCCCTTTTCTAGTATGAAGTCCCTTGAGGAGTATCATGTTAAAAGCAACACACTTTCCTTTCTTTCACTACCTGACGGATCTACAGTTACCGACCCTTATCGTATCTGTGAACTTACTTTTTCCCATTATTCTGATCGTTTTCAACACCGACTCCTTTCTCCTGCAGATACCTCCCCTCTTCTTCATGTCCTCCCTCAGGTTCCACATTGTTATTTTGATTCTCTTGTTTCTCCTATCTCTCCTTCTGAAGTCCGCTCTGCAATTTCCAGTCTGAATGACCGTTCTTCCCCTGGCGCGGACGGTCTTCCGCTCTCATTTTATAAGAAGTTTCTTCCTTCTCTCCTCCCGCTTCTGGTTGCTTGTTTTAATGCCGTTTTTACTTCTTCAAACTTTCAGTCTTCTGATTTCACTTTTGCTATTCTCCGTCTCATCCCCAAAACAGGAAACCTTGGTCTTTTTTCTAACTGGCGTCCTATCTCTATTCTTAATACTGACTACAAAGCCTTTGCTAAAATTCTCGCTTTTCGCCTCAATCCCGTCTTGCAGCATTTAATCCACCCCGATCAAACTTACACTATTCCCTCCCGTTCGATTACTACCAACATTTCCACAATTCGCAACTTATATTTTCTTGCTTCCCATCTTTCCGAACCTCTCGCAATTTTTAATATTGATCAGAAACAAGCTTTTTGATCCATTAATCACTCTTATCTCTTTGCTGTTCTTCGTCATTTTGGCTTTCTTACTCTTTTCTGTCAAGCTCTTATTAATCTTTACTCTCACTCTTCTTTCCGTATTCGCACTTCCACATTCATGACAGCTACCATCCCCTTTGACAACGGGATCCGGCAGGGTTGTCCCCTTTCGGGTCAACTTTTTACGCTTGCATTTGAACCTCTCTTAATTTGTCTGCGTTCTCGTTTGTTTTCTGTGATTCCTCGCAGTATTGCTCCTACTCGTCACCACCGCATAGTGTTGTCTTCATATGCTGATGACCTCACACTCTTTCTTCGCACTGAACGTTCTTTCGGTGTTGTCCTTTCTGCTTATCGTGAGTATGCTTCAATTTCCGGTTCCGAACTTAATCTGTCTAAATCTGTCGGTCTGTGGGCCGGATCGTGGGTGGCACACGGTGATCGCCCTTGGGGTGCCCGTTGGTCATCCTCGGTCATTACACTTCTTGGTGTGTTCGTTGGAAATCCCGTGGCGGTTGCTGATGCCACATGGATTCCTTTGGTTCAGCAGCTCAATCGCCGTCTTGCTCCTTTTTGCCGGTTCACACCTTTTTTGTCCTTTTTTAGCAGAGCACATCTGGTTTCTTCCTTTCTTCTTCCCATTCTGACACATTCGTGGTTCGCTTATTTTCCCTCACCCATTTTTCTGCAATCCGCTCAACGTTTGATTGCTGATTTCATCTGGAATAAAGTTCACTGGGTTCATCGTTCTACTCTCGTCCTTCCTCTGTTCTTTGGAGGTCTTGCCCTCCCAGATCTTTTTCAAAAATCTAATGCTATTCATCTTCAGACCTTTCTCCGTTCTTTTTCTCACCCTCAGATTTCATCGATTACTATTGTTGATACTTTACTTTTCCCTCGCAGTCCGTTTCTCACTCTCGCTACTTTCCTCCGAATGGATCTGTTCCCCCTCATTCCAGACCCCGCACGGGGATAACTGGTTTACCAGTTATTTGGGGAGCGGCGCCCCCACGGCCCGAGCTGACCTTGTGACTGGTCAACATCTGATGTCATGCCACCGCCTGTTTTTTGTTTTGGTGCTGTTGGTGTTTGCAGGGACGGCTGTTCATCCAGCTGTTGGGGAGTCGCGGCCCCACGATCCCGAGCTGGTCTTGTGTCTCGCTTTTTCGTTTTTATTTATTTTCTCCACTGGCTAGTTGCCCGTGTTGTATACTTTACCTAATCGCTACCACGTTATGCACTAACACCCCGGTCTTGTGGTTTTGTTACCCTCCACCACTAACTGTATTATATTAACCGCTCAGTTCGTAGGTTGCTGAGATTCCGTTTAGGTTCCCTTCCAGGATTTGTCTTCTTTGGATTTCTTTTTTTCCTTTTAGCTGGTTTGGGTGCTAGACCTACCTGCATGTTTGCCGCGTGCGGAGACCCGTGAGACGGAAATGGGATGTCTGGCGGCTGAGGTCGCAGGAGACCGGATAAGTGCCTCCTGTGTACCAACACTCCTCTTCGACCCCGGCTTTGCTGTAAACGGGAGGCTAGAGACTAACCCACCTCTAGTCAGAAGTCTTGTACCAAGTTGTGTACACGGCTTTAGCGGCTTTTTTGTCGTATAGCACGGCAGGGTGAGCCCGGGGGCTGTGGGATCATGCCAAAGGCGTTGGCACGACGGTACCCGGAGGCCGAAGTGTCCGCCGAGTGCGTGTGATCACAGCCAACGGACTATATCTGCAACGTATAAGCTCCAGAACTGTGTCCAGCGTCATTTTCTTGGCTTGCAGACCTCCAGTTCTCCCTTGTAGGGCTCGGTGGTGGGTGGAGTAGTCTGCAGACGAATCTTCCTCCTTTTTTCCATGGGTAAAAAGAACAAAAACTCCAAATTTAAGTCACCTGACAAAATGATAGTTGACAACGACTGTCCTTCGTCTTCTCAACCTACCAAGTCTCATACCCTTAAACGGTCTTTAGACCTTGACCTGGACCAAGAATGTGGAACCTCTTCTTCGGCAGCTGTACCAGTCGCTCCGAAGCGTCGTCTCCCCTCGATTGCTGTGACTACGCATGCTACTCACTTGCTTGTAGAATCCATCGATCCGCATGAGAGACTGTCCACCAGATCTCCCTTTTTCATTTCTAAAGCTTTGGACGCTGCGGTTGGCCCCTTGAAGTCTGTGAGGAAGCTTCGCTCTGGGGACCTGCTTGTCCAAACTTGCAGTGTTTCTCAGAGTAACACTTTTCTGAACCTCACTAGTCTTCAAGGCATTCCTGTAAAAGTGACACCTCACCCGTTTCTTAACACCTCTCGGGGTGTTATTTCGGAGTCTGATCTCTTGCCATGCAGTGAAGACGAATTCGTGACTGAACTTGCTGATCAAGGTGTTATTGCTGCACGTCGTATGATGTTCCGGCGTGATGGTTCCATGATTAAGTCAAAAAATGTCATCTTGACTTTTAACTCCCCGAAAGTTCCGACCGAAATCAAGGCTGGCTACTTGGTCTGTGGAGTTCGCCCGTACATTCCCAGTCCTTGCGCTGTTTCAGGTGCCAGAGGTACGGGCATTCACAACGTTTCTGTAAGAGTTCCGCTTGTTGCGCAAATTGTGGCTCCAGTGAACATGACGGGGAAGGTTGCACTTCTGCGGCCTGCTGTGTTAACTGCGGTGAGGCCCATGCAGCTTACTCCCGCAACTGTATGAAATGGAAGGACGAGATGGCGATCCAGCGCCTCAAGACCCTGGAGGGCCTCTCGTACCCTGCTGCCAAGGCCAAGTTGGGTATACCCACCACCCGACAGCGTACTTTTGCCGCAGTAGTTCAGTCTCTGCCACAACCCGTGCAGCCCTTTGTTCCGCGCCCTGTAGCTCTCGCCGCCCTTGCCAAGCGATCTACAGCTGACCAAGCGACACAGGTGTTTTTCCCCGAGCTCGAGATTTTTCGAATACCTGATTCTGGGCCTTCTCTTTTGCTGCCAACCGTCTCTTCCAGTTTCCAGCCGAAAGCCTGCACGTGCGGAAGACCCGGCCCTCAATCCGCAAAGGTGTGCAGTGTCCATCCAACTGTCTCGGCCTCAGCGAGGTCCCCACCCTCAACCAACATTATAGAGGAACATAGGGGGGAGGAGAGTGACAGTTCGTCCCCAGCCTCAAACAACATTGCAGAGGAACATGGGGGGAAGAGAGTGACAGTTCGTCCCCGCCCTCTGCCAGCATTGCAGAGGAGTGTGGGGGGAGGAGAGTGACTCATCCTTTGTGTAGTTGTGTTTAAAAAAAAAAAAAAATTATAATTATAATAGTAAATTAATAAATTTTTATATAAACCTAATTAACTACCTTGTCTTCACAGTTAACTACCTGTCTTCATCATACTCTTTTTCAACTTTTACCAAGCCTGTCTGCTCTTAATCATTTTCCACGTTTTTAAAAATCTGTGGCTGATAGTTCTTTGTCTGGCGCTCTTTGGCCAAACCTGGCCCTTGCGCCAATAAAATCCAACAACCAACCAACCAACCTCATTCCAGATCACTTTCCCGATACTTATCGCACCGTCTTTTCCCTCTGGCATTCCTTATGTCCCGTCCGTCTCCCACCTACCTCAACTGATGATCTGCTTGTGGAACCTCTCTTTTACTCTTCTGCACTCCGTTCTCCCTCTTCACCGTACTTGTGCTTCTCCACCTGGTTCGCCAGTGGCGTGGTACAGGTATCCCAACTTGTAGATGCTTCTCTCTGCTGGAAGTTTCTTTCTCAAATCGACCCCTCTCTTGCTGACACTCCCTTACATCGCGCCCAGCTCCAGTTGCTTCATATTCAGCTTCAACGCCTTTACCCGTCCCTCGTGAATTCTTATGGGTTAATTGTTTCTTCTTCGGCGTCCCCTTGCCTTCCTTTTCTGGTTTATTTGAATGATGTTCCCTTTCTGGTGCATCAAGTTACTGCAAAACTCTTGTACCGCCACTTTCTTACTTATTTTAAAACACCTCTCGCTATTCCTTTTGTGCCACCTGATGAAACCTCTCAGACATGGATCGATTCACACACTTCTCTGGCTTCCCCAAAAGCTACTGATATTCATTGGCTACATCTTCATCGTCGCTTGCTCACACCACGAGCTCTTCATCGTTTTGGTCGCCTGTCTTCTCCCTTGTGTTTTTTCTGTTCAACGCTCGGTGATGTTCATTACGCATATGACTCCTGTTTAGTTTTACAGCCTCTTTTTTCATTGATTTTTGCTCTTCTCTCCAAGGTCTGTCCTTCCTTTCACTCTGTTTCACATTACTATTTTCTTCGCCGTCATCATCCTTCCGCTGCTGTTCACAATCCAGTTTGCGCGTTTTTAATTTTGCAGGCCAAACTGACTATTTATTTATACTATCATACCAGTGTTGATCAGCCTGCTCTTCGTCGATATCATCCTGCGAGAGTTTTTCTGTGCCTTAGGTTTCGTTCCTCGATCAAGTCCGTCATCCAACTTGAGTACGAGGTAGCTCTGGCCCGGCAGGCAGTTCCTGCTTTCTTCTCGATCTGGTCCCCATATCACCCATGGTTTCGGGTTGAGCATGGGTTGATTCAATTCGTTTGATCAGTTTTTTTTTCTTGTTTTTGTTTTGGTATACTGTTTTCTTCACTTTGTTTGTTTTTGCTTTTCCGGGTTGTTGTCTTCTTCTGTTTTTGATTGAGCTGCAGGTTTTTTTCCCTTGTATTCATTCTTTTCCTCTGATCCTGTTGTTTTTCCTTTTAAATTTTTTACCGTTTTCCTTTTCTTGTTTTTGATGGCCCTTTGGTAATGTTGTACTGTTTTGCTTCCTTGAGATTCCCGTCTTTTTGTTGTTTTTTCCCCTGTGCTTTGTTAGCTCATTCTACTGGTCGGTATATTCTTTCTTGGATAGTGCTTTTCTATACTTTTCCTCTTACTAGCGGCCTCAGCCTCTTTGTCTGAATTTTCTTGCCGTTTTGCGCTGTGATTGGATGTTTTACAGCTAGTTGCTTTGACTTTTTTCTGTTCGGAGTCCGTAGGAATTTGTGTTCCTGTGTTCTGTGTGTATTTTTTTCTGGTTCTTGGTGGTGCTGTGCAATCGGTTACTGTTTTTTGTGTCGGTATTTTTGTTGAGTTGTTTGTCTATGTATTATTGTGTGCTTGCTTTCTATGTTTTCGTCGGCCACAGTTGTTGGTCGACGCACTTCTTGTTTTTGTTGTGGTGTTTTGTTGTACTGGTTGGCCACCAATTGTTCGTGATCACTGTTATTGTTTGGTATAGTGTGATGCTTGTTGGGTGTTGTTGTTTTCCGTTGGGCTAGTCTGTGTTGTCTAGTTTTGCAAAATTTTTTTGGCGTGTTGTGTTTCCTTTGTGCTTGTTTGTCTGTTGTTGTTCCTGATCTTCTTTTTTGTACTGTGTTTCCTGTATGTGGTATTCCCGTGTTTTTGTAATTGCTCTTGATTTTTGCACGTGTTTTGTTTAGTTGTTCAGATGGTGGCTGTCCTACTCGCTCTGCTCCTGTGTGAGTTTTTTAATACTGTGATTGTATTTTACCTATACTGCTAATGTGATAATCTTGTTTTTTACTTGTTTGTGTATGTTCTACTTTCGTGTTTCAGTTGGCTCCGCAGTTTAGGGAGCCTTTTTTTTTTCTCATGCCCTGTGTTTCATGTTCACTTGTTATGCTTTTTTTTTATGAACTTTGAATTACTTAGTGTGGCCCTGCTGGTCTCGTTGTGTTTTTTCATTGAGTACTCAGCCTTATCTCTCGTTTTCTATACAGTGTGCTTCTCGTGTGTATCTTGTCTATTGGGTTACGTCGACCCAAGGAGTTGATCAACGCACTATTTGCCTTGTGCTCATTTTTTTTACTGTGCCTCTTGTGTTTTTTTTCTTGACTGTATGCGACTACATGTGTAGTGAAGTTGTCGTTTGGGGCAGTTTTGTCTTTGATTATGTTTTAAGTGCACTTTTTGTGTTTTCGTTTTTGTGTTTCTTTGCACTCAAGCTAGGGTTCTACGTATTGCTTCGTGTTTCTCCTGTCCGGGGTTTTTCCTGTAATATTTAATTTTTTCTCGGCCCAGCCTTCTGTTGCCGTGCACGACTGGACGTACTTTGTGTTGTTTTCAATGTATTATGGTGCTATGCGATCTTGTTTCCGCGTGATTCTCTCTATAGCGCCACGTCGGCTTTCGGGATTTGTCGATGCGCGACTTCTTGTTTTGAGTATGAAATTTGAATTGAGTGCGATTTTTTTGTGAACCTCGTGTGCCTTTTTGGCTACATTTATTTTGTGTGATGCAGCGGTTTTTCCCCTTATTATCATGTATTCTTCTGTACAGTGTTTCTTCTGACATACATGCGTCACTTCGTATTTCGTTTTTAGTTATAGCGGTTGGTTAACACCCCTCTTTATGTGCACGGTTTTTTGTTTTTTATGTTGTTTTTGTACTAATGTTTTGGCCGCTGCTGCATGTTTTCAGAAGTACAGTTTTGTTTCTCCTGTCACTGTCTTGCAGTGTCAGTCAATTTGTGTTGTGTTGTATTGTTGTTGTGTTTTTTACCTGTCACTTTTGTGTTCGCTCTGCTATGTACTAGTCTTTGGAATGTGTTTTCTTCCCTCACTCTGGGGTTTCGGTTTTGTGATGTGTGTGTTTTTTGTTTTTGTTTTCTGTGTTCCTTTTTTATCTGTATATATTTTAATCTTGTTCTGATGTTACCAGTTTTCTTTCCTCCTTTCTTTTGTGTTGAGACTTCTTGGCCTCGTCTCTTTTAATACAGTCTCATGTGACTGAAGCGTATCACACGTACCTTGCTTTTAGACTAATAAAGGTTTATTTTGAAGGCAGTGGTCTAAGGCGTTGGCCTCTGATCATTCATCCGTAAGGGGTCCGGGTTCGAATCCCGGTCATGTTGTGTTTGTCTTACGGCCCTGGCTCCCTCCCTTCCCTGGAATCAGTGACCCTAAATTAGGGACGGGCGACTGCTTATAGCCCATTGAGTTGCTCACGGTGGTCGTTAAACCTCCAAAGAAAAAAAAAGAAAAAAAATTCGGTTATTAGAAACTTCGGTTATAAGAACTTGATTTTTAATATCCTTTAAATTTCTTATAACGAGAGTTGACTGCACTATTTTTATAAGTTTGAACATTGTTGATGTTTTGAACATAACATATAAAACACATTTCGCTATGTTTTTTACCAGACAGACACACACCACCACCACCACGGCACTCGAAAACTTCCTTCACCTTCCTGAGCTCGGCTATTGAAAAAGAAGCCCTTGGCCCTCTCAGCTGACCAATGACTGTGCTCTTTCGTCGCATGGCAGCCATGTCGTTCTTGGAGCACGTAGAGGCATATTAGCATTGAATCCCGTCAGCTAGGGCATATCAGCTTGAATGAAGTGCCAACTTTTCATTTACTTTCCGCTCAGCAATCGACGAATTTTCTTTCCTGTGATATGCATTATGTGACGTACTACAGTCTACAGAGGTGGGGTATGTGTCAAGAAGACAACAGCGATACATTCCGTCAGCGTAGCTCATTTGGTTAGAGCAACTCACTCCGGAGCGAGGAGACGCAGGTTCGATCTTCGTCATCAACAAAGTCCTGTTTTCGTATAGGTGTCCGAATGTAAAAATGGATCTTCTGGCCAGTCGGGTTCTTCGAAAGACGTGTGATGTTCGTTTCGCACATCATCGGCTGTGACTAATGAAAGGAAAAACACAAGAAAAATGACACCGATCTTTCGGCTGAAATGAGCATGTGTTTTGAATCCATTCTGAAGCGAATTAAATTTATCAAAGTTATTCAAAGTCAATGCAACCGCTCAGAGAAAAATTAAGCGGATTTCCGCAATCGATAAAACATCCAGAAATAGAAACATCTACTTACTTACACAAGCGGCTAAAAGGTATGTTAGATAAATAACAAATGGCGCACAGAAAGCTTCTCATAGAAGAAGGAAGCTATCAGAGACGGTCACGGATCACTTTGTCCATGTTCATTTCGTCCACGCTCACTTCGTCCAGTTCATTTCGTCCAACGTTCACTTTGTCCACTGTTCAGTTCTTCCGCTGTTCACTTAGTCCAATGTCCACTTCGTCCACTGTTCATTTCGTCCACCATACACTTTGTCCACGTTCATTTCGTCCTCAGAATGAAAGAAATACCATGGAATGTTTTTGTTTTCATGGGGTTTTTGTTACAGGCAGAAGAAAAGGTCAATGGATATTGCTTGCAAGCGACTTTTTTTCCTGTCTGAGTTTCTCAAATTAAAATATAACGATTTTAAATGTTATATAAAGTAAAACAAGGAACTTAACTTTGAAGAGTTTTTTAACTGTTTTGTGAGGTGCGATGTCAATCACTACAGCATGGCATCCGCTATGTTCGGAAAAGGACTATAAGGTGGGATTTTTTAATAACGCTGCATTTTTACTTAGGCATTAAATATTTACATAAGATGCCAAGTTATTAATATTTCTCTTTTACTTACTTAGGCACTAAATACTAATTACCATGCTTCATGTGTAGGCCTTTTGACAGTTTTTACTCTGCCGATGTCATATTCAAAACGTTTACGTATCCACTCAAGGTAATGATATTGTGCATTTACTGATGCACGAAACATTAATTCATAATCCCCAGGCTTAGCCCGTTTCAACTGTTTTTATTCTACGGATCTCATATTCATAACGTTTACCTCTTAACTCAAGGTAATAATATTGCGCTTTTACTTAGGCACTAAGTATTATTTCATATGCCCTAGGCCGTGGTCTTTTTCACATTTTTTATTCTAATCATGCCATGTTCATAACATTTACATATCAATTCAAGGTAATAAATAATACAGCGCATTTACTCAGGCACTAAATATTATTTCATGGGCCCTAGGCTTAGACCTTTTTTACAATATTTATTCTACTGATGTCGATTCATAATGTTTACGTATCAAGTCAATATTACGCTTTTGCTCAAGCACAAAATATTATTTGGCCTAGGCCTTTTTCACTGTTTTTATTCTAAGTACGTCATATTCATAACATTTTCATATCAAATTAAGGTAATACTATTTCGTTTTTGCTCATGCACTAAATATTATTTTATAGGCCCTAGGCCTAGGCCTTTTTCACAGTTTTTATTCTAACCATGTTGTATTCATAACGCTTACATATCAAGTCAAGTTATTAATGTTGCACCTTTACTTTGGCTCCAAATATTAATTAGTAAATTCTAGGCTTTTTAACAGTTTTTAATCCATTACACTAAATATTCATAGCATTTGCATAACATGTCAAGTTATAAATATTGATCTTTTACTTAGGCATAAAATATTAATTACTAGGCCTAAGACATCGGTATAATAACACACAGTTAAAAGGTCCTAAGCCTAAGGCCCATGAAATAATATTTAGTGCCTGAGCAAAAGCGCAATATTATTACCTTAATTTGATGTGAAAATGTTAGGAATATGACGTACTTAGAATAAAAAGAGTGAAAAAGGCCTAGGCCTAAGCGAAATAATATTTAGTGCTTAAGCAAAAACGTAATATTATTACCATGACTTGATACGTAAACATTATGAATACGACATCCGTAGAATAAATATTGTAAAAAAGGCCTAGGCCTAGGGCCCATGAAATAACATTTAGTGCTTGAGCACATGCGCAGTATTGTTACCTTGATTTGATATGTAACTATTATGAATATGACGTGATAAGAATAAAAACTATGAAAAAGGCCACGGCCTATGAAATAATATTTAGTGCCTAAGTAAAAGCGCAATATTATTACCTTGATTTGATAGGTAAACATTATGGATATGAGATCCGTAGAATAAAAACTGTTGAAACGGGCTAAGCCTGGGGATTATAAATTAATGTTTCGTGCATCAGTAAATGCACAATATCATTACCTTGAGTGGATACGTAAACGTTTTGAATATGACATCGGCAGAATAAAAACTGTCAAAAGGCCTAGACACGAGGCATAGTAATTAGTATTTAGTGCCTAAGTAAGTAAAAGAGAAATATTATTAACTTGGCATCTTACGTTATAACGAAGTAAATTTCTCTGTCATTTCTGTCCACGCCAGGATTCGAACCCGGATCCCCTCATTCCGGAATAAGTCACTCTACCAATTGAGCTACGCGGATGTTTTATTCTGATTCCTATCTCCCTTTATGTCGTGTGCGTCCTTCTGGCAGGTACGTCACATCTCCTGGTACGTTACAACGTAAATATTTAGTGCCTAAGTAAAAGTGTAGCGTTATTAAAAAATCCCACCTTATAGTCCTTTTCCGAACATAGCGGATGTCATGCTGTAGTGATTGACATCGCACCTCACAAAAGAGTTAAAAAACTCTTCAAAGTTAAGTTCCTTGTTTTACTTTATATATCATTTAAAATCGTTATATTTTAATCGAGAAACTCAGACAGGAAAAAATCGCTTGCAAGCAATGTCCACTGACCTTTTCTTGTGCCTATAAGAAAAACTCCATGAAAACAAAAATATTCCACGGTATTCCATTCATTCTGAGGAAGAAATGAACGTCGACAAAGTGAACTGTGGACGAAATGAACAGTGGACGAAGTGAACATTGGACTAAGTGAACAGCGGGCGAAATGAACGTGGACAAAGTGAACTGTGGACGAAATGAACAGTGGACGAAGTGAACATTGGACTAAGTGAACAGCGGACGAAGTGTACAGTGGACAAAGTGAACGTTGGACGAAATGAACTGGACGAAGTGAGCGTGGACGAAATGAGCACGGACGAAGTGATAGGAAACCATCAGAGACAAAGAGATTTTCAATTCAAACAGTTAAAAGAAGCGATATAAAAGGATTCATATAATTCTACGCTTTCTAGCAGAAGAATTTTGCATAATGGGAGAATTGAAAATAGGCGAAAAATATTCTTCTTGCGAAAAGCTATGCTAAGGAAAAATAATTTTTCAAATACGCCTCCCGGAAGCAGAGATCGTAAGAAAAAGGTTTTGACTTTACGTCTCCCCAGGAGAAAAGCTGGGCATTATTTAAAGAGGTTAATGCTCCCCATCTTTGTTGTAGCGAATGGCATACAGTAAAAAGAAAAATAATATATATATGGGTATATAAATAAGTCTTAAGGGATTTGAGGTGAACAAAACACGTTGTTGGAGAACAGAAACAATATTTTAATATTAATTGAAGTATGCTACCTCTGAAGCTACTACTTTACCCAATTTTTCGGGCAGTGAACGTTTGCCCGAAGGATGAATTCCGGTTCCATGGAAGAGATCCAGTTCTCCAGCCAATTTTTGATTTCTTCATAAGAGCTAAACCGTTCTCCAGAAAGTGCTAACTGCATCGACCGGAACAAATGGTAATCTGATGGCGCAATATCTGGCGAATATGGCGGGTGGGGTAGAACTTCCCAGTCGGATCCTTCTAAGTACTTTTTCACAGGTAGAGAAACATGTGGTCTTGCGTTGTCATGCTGTAAGATGGCTTTGTTTTGTCTATTCTCCCATTCCGGCCGTTTTGCGTGAGAACTCGTTTTAAACGCATTGATTGGGTTCGATACCGATCACCAGTAATAGTTTCTAACTGTTTCAGCAGTTCATAGTGGATCATACCCTTCTGGGCCTACCAGATACACAGCATTACCTTTGAACCATGGGTATTGCGTTTTGGCGTTGAAGGACCTGGTTCACCTGGCATCACCCATGCTTTCTGCCGTTTAGGGTTATCGTACCGTATCCATTTCTCGTCGGCAGTAATAATACGATGCAAAAACCCTTTGTGTTTTGCCTTTGAAGCAGCAATTCGCAAATGGTTTTTCGACGCTTAAGGTCTCTTTCCCGCAAAGCATGTGGAACCCAATTCCGATCTTTTTGCACCATTCCCATGGCAGCTAAACGCTGTAAAATGCATGTTTGACTAACATTTAATGCTGCTGCTAGTTCTTTTTCGGTCTGTCACGGATCCTCGTCGAGTAAAGCTTCCAATTCGGCATCAGCAATTTTCTTGGGTGGTCCAGAACGTTCTTTATCACTGACATCGAAATCGTTCCTTTTGAATCGTCTAAACCAATACTCATATGTTTTTATGGATGGGGAATGTTCACCATAGATTTCTGACACTAAGCGATAGCTGTCGGCAGCACTTTTCTTGACAATAAAGTAATGCACTAACACTTCCCGCAAATGCTGTTTTGTCGGGACGAAAGTTGCCATTTTCCATCGAGTAAAACAAATACGTCTTCGCACCTCAATCGAACGTTGTATACTGACTCTGACAGCTGGCGTCTCGTACTGCAATATCGCAGTGTTGCCACCTAAAAATACATGCGAGCAGTAATAAGTACGACACCGAACGGAAATCCCTCAAAACTTATTCATATACCCCAAAAAACTGTATATATTCAATAGTGTTCTTTAGGCGGAGCTACAGCTGCAAACAGAAGTACATAAACATCACCTATTGGCAGAACTGTGAATTATAAAACTCCTCAAATACTAACCTAAAGTGTTCCACAAAGTAAACGCCATCCGGTGTTGAAAGAAATTCTTAAAGGACACATGTAGTAGAAAAACAGATTCAACACTGGCTACCCCTAGCGGTGAAATTGTGCATTATTTTAGCAAGAAAATATACACAAAGAGTTTTCATAGTTAGTAGTACGTGAATGGAAAAGAATTTTTCAATCGGGTTTATAGTCCCGCAGATATTGCAGTAAGCAGAAAAGTGAACGCTGCCCCGGTGGCGCAGTGGTCTAAGCGATGGCTTCTGATCATTTTTCCGAGATGGGTCCGGGTTCGAATCCCGGTGAGGCATGGATCTTGTGTTTGTATTAAGGCACTGGTTCTCTCCCTTCCCTGGAACCAGTGGCCCTAAATTAGGGATGAGCGACCGCTTATAGCCCATTGAGTTGTTTACGGTGGTCGTTGAACCCCCAACCAAAAAAAAAAAAAGTGAACTTAAGCCCTCTAGTGGCAAACTTGTACGCTAAGAAAAATATTAAATTATATGAGAAACATTTCTCAGCAGAAACGCTCTCCAACAGAAATAGAATGTTTCAAATCGGACTCTTTGAAGCAGATATATCGACAAAAATATCTACGGTCCCTGGCGGAAAAAACTATGCATTGTTTTAAGAAGAAAGTATTCTGAAATGGTTTTCGAGATGAAAGGTAACAGTTCAAACAGTCCACGAAATAATTTTTTCAGTCGAGTTTTCAGGAGCCCATATTTTGCTGCAAATATTGATCAGAAGCAGAAATAAACAGTTGCGCCCCGTGGTGGCCGAACCGTTGTCTATCAAAAATTAGAAATATATGCAAATATTTTCCTATCAGGAGCTATATCTATAATGAATAAACTCTTTTACCAGCTAAGCTAAGTATAATGCTTCTGCTACTGAATTATATGCTTATACTAAGCTTCAAATAGTGAATTCAAATGGTTGTTGTTACTAGTTAATTAAGATCATGAATAAAGTCACCTGCTAGTAGTGTAGTAATAGTAATGAACAAACTTATAACTGGTAGTAATGTTGTAGCAGTAATTAAGATGAATAAAGTCTTATGCTGGTTGTTACTAGTAATATTAATTGAAATAAACCTAACAGCCAGACAGAGGTCTGACAGTACTATGAACTGAGAAAGACGTACTTACGTAAAACCTTTTATTATGAACTTCTACTGGTATCATCACACACAGCTACTCAAATAACACGTAGCTCCTTGCACATGAACGGAGCTCTATACTCATAAACAAACGCTCTCTTTCACATAAACCAACATTCTCCGTACAACAACAAACGCTCTCCGTACAACAACAAACGCTCTCCTTAGGTATCGCTGAACGCGCCTATTTATACTGGCTACCACACGTCATGACTTACACTCATTGCCAGATCTCATTCAGCGGGTGAAATAACATCTCGTTCAGTAAGAAGATAATTTACATAGAAAAATAAAATAACCAGAGATAGTAAAATCAAAAGGAAAGTGAATATAGAGTATACGTTACATATCCGATGCAGGAAGGTGCTTGTGTGCTTCTGTGTGCAGCTACATCTCCGCTTCTAAAAACCCTATTAAGAAATTGTATTGTTGCGCTGTCTAAAATTGCTGTGGCAAATTACGGTAGATACACCAGCAGCTGAGTAGCCAGTCAATAAACCGCAATTTTACAGTACTATACCGTAATGTTCATTAACATGTCTAATGACCGGGAAATAAAATCGCCTAATGACCATAATGTTCATTAACATGTCTAACGACAAATAAATAATCATACATGTTATGTTCATTAACATGTCTAATGGGAAATAAAAATACCTAATGCCGTATTGTTCTTTAACGTGTCTAATGACCGGGAATAAATAATATGTCTATTGACCGGGAAATAAAAATGGCGATAGAGGTGTTGCCAGTCAGCTGATTGTACATGAAAAAACAGGTATACAACCATTAAAAGAAGAACATTGCCAGATTGTCAAGGTTAAAGTACAGTAACAGTTCAAACAGTTTAAGGTGGTTCCACCTAAAATATCTTCCTTTTGTTTCCAATGGTAAAACTTCTTTACATATTTTCTTCGCAATTAATGTATTCCCAAGGATCAAAATTTGCACATCGATAAAACTAATTTTAAGCTATAGCCTGGGATACCTAATACATGCTAAAACATAATTACAATTAAGAAATTCAACATTTGTTTGTCTACTGATGTCATCAAGGTACAGGTCGCGCCATCTATTACATTATTCAAAGAAAAATGATTGATTTTTAATATAATTATGGTTATGAATTAACAAGTATTAAGAACACCATGCTATAATTTAAAATCAGTTTTATCCATGTGCAAATTTTTCATCCTTGTGAATTCATTTATTGCGAAGAAAATATATAAAGAAGTTTTTCCATTGGAAACATAAGGCAGAGATTTTTGGTGGAACCACCTTAAACACCGTCAACATGTAGTTTATCTACCGAAAATTTATGGTTGACCGGCAGGTGGCGTGCTTACGATCTGTAAACAGTCTTAATCCGGGTGAAACACTGACTATTCATGGCAATGTTTTACAGTGTACTGTGTGTCATTCGCTACAGTAAAGATGGGGACCATTATCTTCTAGAAATAATGCATACCTTTTCCGTAAGAGAACGTAAAGGTCATGGAATGTAAAGGTATTTCCTGCTATCGGGAGACGTATTTGAAAAGTTATTTTTCCTTAGCATAGCTTTCGCCATGAAGAATACTTTTCGCCTATTTTCAACTGTTTCATTATGCAAAATTGTTCCTCTCGAAGGCGCAGAGTTATATCATGTTTCCTCCTGTATTTCTTCTTAACATCTTCTATGAGAAACTTATATATTCTGTGAGAAACTTTTATATCTTCAATAAGAAACTTTTATATCTTCTATGAGAAACTTTTATATCTTCTATGAGAAACTTTTATATCTCTATAAGAAACTTTTATATCTTCTATGAGAAACTTTTATATCTTCTATGAGATATTTTTATATCTTCTATAAGAAACTTTTATATCTTCTATGAGAAACTTTTATATCTTCTATGAGGAACTTTTATATCTTCTATGAAAAAACTTTATATCTTCTATGAGAAACTTTTATATTTCTATGAGAAACTTTTATATTTCTATGAGAAACTTTTATATCTTCTATAAAAACTTTTATATCTACTATGAGAAACTTTTATATCTTCTGCGAAAAACTTTTATATATTCTATGATAAACTTTTATATTTCTACGATAAATTTTATATCTTCTATGATAAACCTTTATATTTCTATGATAAGCTTTTATATCTTCTATGAAAAACTTTTATAAGATACTTTTATATCTTCTATAAGATACTTTTATAATTCTATGAGAAGCTTTTATATCTTCTATGAGAAACTTTTATATCTTCTATAAGAAACTTTTATATCTTCTATAAGAAACTTTTATAACTTCTATGAGAAACTTTTATATCTCCTACGAAAAACTTATATATCTTCTATGATAAACTTTTATATTTCTATGATAAATTTTATATCTTCTATGAGAAACATTTATATCTCCTATGAGAAACTTTTATATTTCTATGAGAAATTTTATATCTTCTATGAGAAACTTTTATATCTCCTATGAGAAACTTTTATATCTCCATGAGAAACTTTTATATCTTCTATGAGAAACTTTTTGGCTATGGGAGCGTTGTTTTAAATACACCAAACTGTGAATACTCAAGAAACGCATAAAGCATATTAAATCCGTTTATACTGTATTTGTGGTGTAATAATCATAAAGATTCGCCAAGTTTTCGCACTCCACTGGGAGTCTTTTTCAAGGCAATGGTAGACATTTTTATGTGTCTTTTCAGCAGACATTTTTATGTGTCTTTTCAGTAGACATTTTTATAGTCTTTTTCAAGGCAATGGTAGACATTTATTTCAGGAAACATTTTTATGTGTCTACCATTGCCTTGAAAAAGACTCCCAGTGGAGTGCGAAAGCTTGACGAATCTTTGTGATTATTACATCACAAAATTAAACGGATTTAATACGCTATATGCGTTTCTTGAGAATTCTTTTGTGCGTCATTTGTTAATTTCGTAACATACTTTTTAGCCGCTAGTGGAAGTAGGTAGCTATTTCTATTTCTACATGTTTTATCGATTGTAGAAATTCGATTGATTTTTTCTAACGGATTCTATTGTCTATGAATAATTTTTGATAAATTTTATTCACTTCGGAAAGGATTCAAAAGACGTGCTCATTACAACCGAAAATTTGGTGGCACATTTCTTGTTATTTAATGATTTTGCTTTTATCTTTAGGGAAATCTGCGGGATTTTTCGTAGAAAGAAAGTTCTGATTCTCAAACTTACGATTTATTAACTGGAAGTAAGCGTGTAATTCAGTTGCTGTTCCAGTTCCAGTAATATCAGCGGTTTATCTGCAAACATAAATAGATTTTTGAATCCAAAGCAGGTACTCACAAAATGCACTTCAAATATGGCTTCTTGCATTTCAAACAATTCTGAATTTTTAATTACTAAGAGCTATCGGAAACCCCAAATGATTCAATAATCTGTTTAAATCCTTAAAGCGAATTTATCCGCGATTTTTTGCGATGATACGTAGTTAATAAACAGGCACAAAATTAGGAATGTAAAAAGTTAGATTTGAAATATGTTGTTGAGATTTTGAATTTCGATTTAAAATTTAACCCTACTCTCAGATGAACTATACTGGTATTACTGGAACTAGTAATACCAGTAGCGGTTAAAACGTTTTAGTGACTCAAACAAACAAATGAACTTTCTAGAAGGGGATATCTGACAGATCTTAGTGACCCAAACAAACAAGGAAACCTTCTTGGAAGCCCTGTCTGAAAGCTTTTTCTGCCCTAAAGAAACAGATGAGCCTTTTAGAAGTTGCTGTCTGACATCTGTTAGTGATCCAAATACACAAACCTTCCAGAAGACACTATCCGGTAGATGTTAGTGGCGCAAACAAACAAATGAATATTTTAGAAGACGCTGTCTGACAGTTGTTGGTGTCAGAAACAAATGGATGCACGGTTTAGAAGACGCCACCCGATAGTTGCTAGTGACTCAAAGAAACAAGCAAATGCAGTGGTCTAAGCGATGGTTTCTGATCATTCGTCCGAGATGGGTCCGGGTTCGAATCCCGGTGAGGCATGGATGTTGTGTTTGTCTTACGGCACTGTCTCTCTCCCTTCCCTGGAACCAGTAGCTCTAAATTAGAGACGGGCGACTGCTTATATCCCACTGAGTTGCTCACGGTGGTCGTTAAACCTCCAATCAAAAGGAAAAAAAATGCACTATCTGAATGTTTTTGTAACCCAAACAAACGAATGAGTATTTTAGAAGGTACTGTCTGGCAGGTTTTAGTTACCCAAACGCACGAAACGTCTAGAAAGCACTGTTCGTAGCTGCTAGTGGCCCAAGCAAACAAACGAACCTTTTAGAAGGCGCTGTTTGTCAGTTGTTAGAGACAGAAACAAACAAATTCACGTTCTAGAAGACGCAGTCCGATAGTTGCTAGTGACCCAAACAAACAAATGAACCGTATAGAAGACACTGTCTGGCAATTGTTGAACGTCTTCATGATTTGCAGATTGAAGTCCGCTTTGGTTTACAATAAAGTATCACCACCACATCATTTACACAACTTGCTAGTGTGCAATGATGTAAAGAGAGAGGAATCTAGTGATGAGAAGCTCAAACCATGTTTCAGTATCATACGAATGGAGTTTCACACTAGCTGTGAAAATCTTTTTCAAGACTCGGGTGATGTCACTGGAATTCTAGTACCAGATTTTCCAAGTCTCACAAAAGTTCTAGGCAACACATATCTCGACTCTACTGCTAGAGCCAAAGAACTCTCAAAGTAAGATCTCCTTACTTTGAGATCCTCTTTATTCATACAAAGAAGACTTCAATGTGGAAAGATCTACAAAACGCGACAGGAGATTGGACTCGTTCATGTCGATCAGGATGTGGTTGTCCCATTAAATACCAGTCACATATCAGCTCACTCGAAATGATCTCAGCAACACATGCATGATACCCAAGAACAGAACGCAAACGTTATTTTCATGAACGAATGCCCATTCAATTTAACTGAATTGAATGCCATCAACAAATGATGTGCTGTCCCGGCCAGGTGGTGGTATGTTCTGAATTACTGAATTCTGACCAATAGTTCGATGTGGGCCCAGGAAAGAGATCTGGTTGAGGTAAAGGGAGTGAGCCTGCCGGATGGTACTGGCGTTTTTTTCGTTCCGTTGAACCGGTGTCCCTAAATTAGAGACGAGCGACTGGCTATAACTTCCCATGGTGGTCGCTAAATCTCGAGAAAAAAAAACAAGTTAGTAGGTGAAAGTATATTGGAAAGCGTATCATTGATTATGATACGCTTTCCAATATACTAGAAATCATTACTCAAGCTATTACTCAAGTTATAAAGCAAATGGCTGTGGAATAAATCTCACCCCTGTGCCCTGACCTTTGATCCATTTGGATGATATTCAACAGAACTGGTTCAGTATATCTCCGAAATAACATGATAAAGTTTTGTCGCAATCGAAGCAATTTTACGTAAGTTATGATGCACAAGCGCAATGGAATAGATCCCGCTCCTGTGTCCTAACCTTTCACCCCATTTCGCCCATTTTCAATAGAATTCGTCCCCAAGAAGTTCCCTACAACATACCGGCATTTCATCCAAATCGAAACATTTTTACGTACGTTATGACTCATAATGGCGATGGAAGTGATTCCTCTCCTATGTCCTGGCCTTTGACCCCCATTTCGCCAATTTTCAATAGGGTTTGTCCCCAGGTGGTCTCCTACCACATACTAAAATTTAATCGAAATCGAACCTTTTTTACGCTAGTTATGACGCATAAGAGCAGTGGAATGGATCTCGCTCTTATGTCCTCACTTTTGTCCCCATTTCGTTCACTTTCAATAGGGTTCCTTCCCAGGTGTTCCCCTACCACATACTAAAATTTCATCGAAATCGAACGATTTTTACGCAAGTTATCATGTGGACGAACATACGCACACAACGCGTGACGTAATGAGGCAGATGGGAATCGCGACCATCTGCTACCAAGGTGGGACGTCATAAAACTTTAATAGGATCCACAAACAACGCGTGACGTAAGGAGATAGATGGCATGACCGCGCGCCAACATCTAATGGGGCGACGCCATGACACCACACTGCAAACTTGGTACTTCGAGGTGGTTATTTAACCCACTAAACAAATTTTCTGAAAGTCGAGATCAAGCTAAATCGATTTCTAGTACCAGAAAACGGTAGGTTAACGACTTTCATCAAAATCCTCAGAGCCGTTTTCAAAATAAAATTTACATACATACAAGAATTACTCCTTTAAGGGGAACGTCAAGTAATTTTGCTTCCTGTACTTCGAATGGAAAAATTTCTGTACACATTTTCTTCCCAATTAATGCGTTTCCAAGGATGAAATTTTGAACATCGATTAACGTATCTTCATTTTATAACTTGGAATACTTAATATTTTCTAAAACATAACCATAATTATGCAATCCAACATTTTTTTGTTTGCTGACGTCATGAAAATACAGGTCGCGCCATCTTTTTTCTGGACAATTAATGCGTTCACAAGGATGAGAATTTGAACATCGATTAAAATAGCTTCATTTTATAACTTGCAATACTTAATATTTTTTAAACCATAACCATAATTATGCAATCCAACATTTGTTTGTCTACTGACGTCATCAAAGTACTGGTCGCGCCATCCTTTTTCTGGGTTCAACACCACCAAAGGAAAAGTTATTGATTTTTAATGTAATTATGGTTATGTTTTAGAAAATATTAAGTATTCCAAGTTGTAATAAAGTTATTTTAATCGATGTTCAAATTTTCATCCTTGAGGACACATTAATTGTGAAGGAAATGTGTACAAAAGTTTTTCCATTCTAAGTATAGGAAGCAAAATTACTTGACGTCCACCTTAATAATATGGGATAAGAGCGATGGAATGGATCGCATTCCGATGTCCTGACCTTTGACCCTATTTTGTCCACATTCAATAGGGTTCGTCCCCAGGTGGTCCCCTACCACATACTGAAATTTCATCAAAATCAAACCATTTTTACGCACGTTATGACGCATAAGGGCAATGGAATGCATCCCTCTCTTATGTCCTAACCTTTGATCCCACTTCACCCATTTTGAATAAGATTTGTCCCCAGGTGGTGCCCCACCACATACTAAAATTTCATTGAAATCGAACCATATTTACGCAAGTTATGACGCATAATGGCAATGGAATGATCCCGCTCCTACGTCGTGACCTTTGACCCCATTTGTCCCATTTTCAATAGGGTTCGTTCCCAGGTAGTCCCCTACCACATACTAAAATTTCATCGAAATCGAACCATTTTTACGCCACAAAGCTGGAGCATATACGCTTCTTCAACCTACGGTTGGAAAGCGTAAACAAAGAGTAAAACATATGGAGGATTCTGAAAACGAATGCGATGCTTTTGCATATTTTTCGAAGTTCAGATTACAGGCTGATTTTCCAGGAATATTAATGTGTGACACAACATCATCCTTTAAAACTTCAAAGACTGGTCGATGTGGAGAAGTCACGACCAACTTAAGTGTTTGATGGTGAATCCTTGATTACTCTGAGCCTTGAACAGTTTTCACATTTTTTAAATTGTGATAAGCTTTTATTTATTTCAAGAAATAGTAATTACCACGTTTGTGCAGTCATCATGTATTGAATATAAGAACTGTAAAGCTTTATTTGGAATTTCTTGTTCCAAATAGTACGATAGTTTTGCTTAAAATGTTCTTTAACGAAGCTTTTCCCATTTGTTCTTGTTTAGGTTCAACAATCTGCCATGATGAACAGTTTAAGTGCAGAAATGGATCATGTATTTCTAGAAGCTGGGTGTGCGATAAAGTTGCTGATTGTGCCGACGAAAGCGATGAGGAAGACTGTGGTAATTCATGAATTATATTTATCAAAATACGCCCTTCCTCTGCAAAGAGCGACTAATTTTAATAGCAGACCTTATTTTTAATAACAAATTGACCTGTAATATCAGCGATGCTTTTATTATTAAAACAAACTGCTATTCCAAAACTTAAGCGAGAACATGAAATCTGACGTTTACAGAACGTCAGGGAGCTGAAAGAGCTTTTTAACATATGCACACGAGTGGGGTGTTATATATAAAGAAATCCCATGTGGCGCAGCTCGTATGAAAATTTGCTGTAGGCACGTGACAGCTGCCGAGGGTGTATATAGACAGGAGGTCAAGCCGTGTCTCATGCGAGTTTATTCTGCTTCTCATATGTTTCAGCGACAGAGTGAGAAACTGTGTGTCTAAGGTAACAAATATATGGTCTCGCAGACATTGTATAGATAATTTTACCCGAAGCAAAATCATGAGAAAGCTAGAAGAAGACCGGACAGTGACCGATGCCACCGGAGTTTGGACTTCCGCATAGCATAGTGTCGCGGCTTTGGTCAGCGTTCAACAGAAATAGAACCGCTGCCAGATATTATGCTCGAAGTTGTCAATACTGTAAAATCCATAGAGATGACAGTTACCTGGCCATAATCACAAAATGGAATTGCAAACGTACTGCGGATCAGTTGGCTGATGTTCTTCAAGCAGGAAGAGTTCGGACTTGCACATAACATAGTGTCATAGCTTTGGTCAGCGTTCAAGAAACATAGAACCGGAGCCAGCTTTTGTACTTGAGTTTGTCATTACTGTAAAATCCAGAGAGATGACAGTTACCTGGCCATAATGACAAAATGCAATTGCCGCCCCGGTGGCGCAGTGGTCTAAGCGATGGCCTCTGATCATTCGTCCGAAAGAGGTCCTGGTTTGAATCCCGGTGAGGCATGGATGTTGTGTTTGTCTTATGGCACTGGCTCTCTCCCTTCCCTGGAACCAGTGACCCTAAATTAGGGACGGGCGACTGCTATAGCCCATTGAGTTGCTCACGGTGGTTGTTAAACCTCCAATCAAAATGGAATTGAAAACGTACTGCGGATCAGTTGGCTGATGGTCTTCAAGCAAGAAGAGTTCGGACTTGCACATAGCATAGTGTCGTAGCTTTGGTCAGCGTTCCATAAACATAGAACCGGAGCCAGCGTTTGTACTTCAGGTTGTCATTGCTGTAAAATCCAGAGAGATGACAGTTACCTGGCCATAATGACAAAATGGAATTGGAAACGTACTGCGGATCAGTTGGCTGATGGTCTTCAAGCAAGAAGAGTTCGGACTTGCCCATAGCATAGTGTCGTAGCTTTGGTCAGCGTTCAACAGAAATAAAACCGCTGCCAGATATTATGTACTCGAAGTTGTCATTGCTGTAAAATCCAGAGAGATGACAGTTACCTGGCCATAATCACAAAATGGAATTGCAAACGTACTGCGGATCAGTTGGCTGATGGTCTTCAAGCAAGAAGAGTTCGGACTTGCACATAGCATAGTGTCGTAGCTTTGGTCAGCGTTCAGGAAACATAAAACCGGAGCCAGCTTTTGTACTTGAGGTTGTCATTGCTGTAAAATCCAGAGAGATGACAGTTACCTGGCCATAATGACAAAATGGAATTGGAAACGTACTGCGGATAAGTTGGCTGATTGTCTTTAAGCAAGAGGAGTTCGGACTTGCACATAGCATAGTGTCGTAGCTTTGGTCAGCGTTCAAGAAACATAGAACCGAAACCAGCTTTTGTACTTGAGGTTGTCATTGCTGTGAGATCTACAGAGGTGACAGTTATCTGGCCCAAACGATGCACTTCTTCGACGTATCATTGAGCTGTCATTGTACGCATTCTGCATAGGAGTGGTGAGTGTCTACTGAAATAGCTCCCCAAACCATGACATTCGCCTGAGGAGCCGTATGACACTCTTGGATGCCAAAACGGCTTTCCCGTTGACTACGTCGTCTCCAGACTCTCAATATGGATTCGACAATCTACTGAGACAGAAGTCAGACTTGGGGCTCCACGTTATTTCCGTGGTATCGCTGAACCCCAGGTGCAACCAGAGTTAGAAACGGGTCAACAATTTCAGACCCAGGCGTCCCATAACTGGAACCGACCTGACCCGATCCGGACACGTAACTGACCCGTAGAAATCTCCATTAAACTATAAATTCGAATCTCAATTTATATATATGTACGTTAGATTTTTGGTTCCATAATCTTTTATTACACCGTCGATATCTTTCTTTGTAATTATAAACTTTCCACATTTTGAACAAGCAACACCAAACAGCACAGAATTATTCACCGTTTCCTTAATGAGACGAAACAATTTCCAGTATTCATTCTTCTCCTTGTGGTTTTCAACAGGCACGTATTTGTTGGCCTCGACGCTTTTCTCAACCTCCTTAATATTAAATCCATCAATATTAACAAATAAGGAGGTTATTTCGACATGACATGTCACGGGAATGCGATGTTGTCACATCAATCGAAAACCTCTGAATGCTCAAAGTAAAAGACGTAATGTGAAAAGTAACTCTTAGTCATGCAGTGAACTTCGCACGGAGAGAGTGAATCAGCTGAGAAGCAGGCGAATGGCGTTTGCCTGTACCTTGCCCTGGACAATTTCACTGTAAAAGAACGTAAATGAAGGATATTTTTACGATATGGAGTCAGTGTGTTGTCTGACCTCGTTCGGTGGAAATCGTCGCTGCTTTAAGAAAGAGACGACAACATTTTTGCATGGCCAATCATTATTCATTCCGTGGGCACCAGTATCGACTACAGAATTCCACAACGCCCATTTTTCTTTGGAATATAGTTTTTCTCTTTTCAAAAATGAAACGGGAATAAAACCGGATCAAAATCGTGTCAGGAGCACCTTGACCCGACCCGTTCGACCCTCAAGCAATTGTCGACCCGTTTTCATCTCTGGTTTGCAAAAAGACAACGCCCTCTGCACGCTCCGAACGTCAGCAGACTGTTCCTACAAGATATCAATTGCTGCCTTGGCCATCGCGATCCGCACTCCAATAGAAACCGTATGGGGCAGATGACTTAAAGCCTGTGCTCGAACCCTCGCAGTGTCGAGGAAATGTGGACAGAGGTCAGTGTCGCATGGTCAGAGAAATGCAAAGAAACTACATTTTAAAAATAGTCTTTTTTTAACTGCGGAAGAAATATTTTTCTCATATTACATGGAGACAGGTCAGAATCGTTATCACAGCAATCAGACGTCTCTGAATTGCCTGTATTTTCTATTCTTCGCGTAACATTAATCACATTAGAAAACTCGAAAATTACGTCGTCCTGGATCCAAGGTCGTCGCCAAGGGGGTTGCACCTGAAAATTGTCTTGTCCACCCTGCTGCCCACCCAGTTCAAAATGTGCCATATTTTTTTTTATCTTTAAAAAATAATCTGAAATTTGTCAAGGAATAATGATTCCGTTTTTCGTCGTGTAGCCAGCCGTACGTATTTCACCCTAGAAAATGCGTTTTTCCTTCTCCGTAGAAATGTTATCAACATAGTATCCGTAGGGCCATGAAAATTCAGTTGTTCTCCACTCGTCCACTCCATTCAAGCCTTTCTTTCAAGTTAGTATGACCAGAAGCAAATGAAGAGGGTGAATAGGAATTCACTGAGGTCATTAGTGATCGCTGTGATGTTTGTTTGTGCTACTAAGTAGGGGATTCCAACATCAAAAGTGGATATTAAAGCTATACCAGCGCTGTTAGGCTTTTCCTAGGGTAAAGGAGGGAGCAGGCCGTAGCTGACGACTACTTTGGAAGAGAGGAGTGCAAGACAAGGTTGATGGCTTGCAGGAAAGGAGGAGTTAAGGAGGGAAACGGTATTGTTTGTGTGCTGCAATCATACTAACCTGAACTGTTGAGATGAAATGTTCGAGTTAATCATATTAACTTGAACATTTCCTTCTCAACCCCAATCCACGAAAACATTTGCTTTAAGATCTTTCTCCTAGGCATGAAATTTTCTTTTAATCAGGGCGTATTACTGGTGCTGGTTGCAGAGTGTCATGTTCATTAAACGGGTATGTGACTCGTTAGGTTTTACTAATTTTATTAAAAATGGATGGACGGAACATTAGCATAAAAAATGACTCCAAACTTTAATTTTTTTTGTATTCCAAAAAGCGCAAAAATTTCAAGACAGTTTTCTTTTATTGGAGGTTTAACGACCACCGTGAGCAACTCAATGAGCTATAAGCAGTCGCCCGTCCCTAATTTAGGGCCACTGGTTCCAGGGAAGGGAGAAAGCCAGCGTCGTAAGACAAACACTCATACCAAACCGGGGCGGCAAAGACAGTTCCAAAATTAATGAGTATGTATCAATGGAAGCGGGGGGGGGAGGAGCGGTCTTGCGGATACTTTTGCAGTCCGTCGAAAAAGCAAAACAAGTTCTTTCTTTCAGTGTTTTGTAAATAAAGTTACTATCAGACTTGTCTCAGCAAAACTAATACTCGCCCACCCGTCGCCCATTTTAATTTCGAAGTTTAGCGACGCCCTTGCCCGGATCTGGAATCGAACACGCATCTCACGATTTCTTTCACAGAATTTACCTGACAGACTGGTGATTTACTTAACGCTGAGAGGAAGCAGAATTGGTTTCGACTTCCGAAACTCACAGAACGTTCTGTTACTTAACACTCAGATACTAAGGGCTTGATAGTCCTGGGTGGTGTAACAGATAGCATGCTCGAACGGAAATCGAGAGATGCGAGTTCGATTCCCGCCCCAAGACGATGCAATTTTCAAGTTTTCTGATGTGACTAATGTTACGCGAAGAACAGTAAATACAGGCGATTCAAGATGTCTGATTACTGTATTGATAATTCTGAATCTGAATTGCTTTTTCAAAGGAATGTTTCACTGGCGTATATTCTAGGCTGGCTAGACTAGCTGCGAAGCACCAGAGAATGCACAAATAAAAGTCAATTATCAACGGTATAAAGATATGTCGATGCTTTCTCTGCGACAAAAACACGCGATGATTCGCTTCTTTGACTCAGTCAGGCGAGCGAAAACCAACGGCATAACGCAAGCAGCTCTTCCTGAGTTTCCGCAGTTCTGATGCGAAAACCTTCCGTACAGTCGCCTGCTAGCGTTTCCATGACAATATGACTCAGCTGGTAGAGAGGAATGGGCCATTGCTTTGGGAAACGGTTCGCTCTGGAAAAAGATGACAAACTATTTCAGTCACTCGCATACTCCCGCACATAAGAGTGTTTTGCGAGAGTTGTTTCAGTTTTTGTGAAGTTTAAATGAATTAACATCGGAGGCATTATATCTTAAATTCGTGGCTTTGTTGGATTCGAACTATTTTGATAAATTTTGGGAAAACTTTCCTGAACATCTACTGTCAAAACTTAAAGAACTCTATGCTTCAAATTTCAATACAGCTCGACTAAAAAACGAACTCAACGTGTTATATTTATTTTCTTGATGAATACAAAGACAAATCAGTAAGAGACATTACGTGTGTGACGTGCCTGCCAGCAGGACGCACACGACATAAAGGCAGATAGTAGTCAGAACAAACGTCCGCGTAGCTCACTTGGTAGAGTGACTTGTTCCGGAATGAGGGGATCCGGGTTCGAATCCTGGCATGGACAGAAATGACTGAGAAATTTACTTCGTTATACGTGTTACCTAAAGTTGAATAAATTGGACATAGTGCTTAGTGAGGTGTACACATTAGCAGGCCTCATATTAAGCTTTCCATCAACAACTGCAGTAGTTTTTCTGCATTAAAAAGAATCAAGATATATCTTAGAGCCACACAAGGACATGCACATTCGAAAAACCTTGGCTGTTTTGTCAATAGAGAAAAACATTATTTTTAAATATAAAAAAGTACTCGGAAGAAACATTTTATGAAAACGTAACACTCAAGTTCACACTAAAGGAAAGAAGAATGGAGTTTATGTACAGATAAGTGCTCAAATCCTAATCCTCATAATTATTTAATATCATGCATGTACCTAAAAGTTCGAAAAAAAGTTACTTCTATTACTTAACAATTAAAAATTAAACTTCGCTATGTAAAAACAAAGGCAGTATTGGGAGGAAGGGATGGGGGGGGGGTAGATAACCCAGGTCTCTTACCCAAGATACGCCATTGGAATGTTTATTCACTTATCTGGAAATCTTGAAGCTGTTGTGCAGCTCTTTGATGTGTGGTGCTAAAAAATAAAACGCAGGCCGAGATAATTCAAATTACAAAAACGAAAGATGGCATGGCTGCATAACGACGCGATTGAATTTAATGTAATTCAGGTGAGACGTACATCTCACCATAAAAAATATGCAAACATTAGATGCATACGGGTCCAGCAATAATAGATGCATACGGGTCCAGGAATAATAGATGCACACGGGTCCAGGAATAATATATCAATACGGGTCCAAGAATAATAGATGCATACGGGTCCAGGAATAATAGATGCATACGGGTCTAGGAATAATAGATGAATACGGGTCCAGGAATAATTGATGCATACGGGTCCAGGAATAATAGATGATCCCGAGTCCAGGAATAATAGATGCATACGGGTCCAGAAATAATAGATGAATACGGGTCTAAGAATAATAGATGCATACGGGTCCAGAAATAATAGATGAATACGAGTCCAAGAATAATAGATGCATACGGGTCCAGGAATAATTGATGAATACGGGTCCAGGAATAATAGATGCATACGGGTCCAGGAATAATAGAAGAATACGGGTACAGGAATAATAGATGCATACGGGTCCAGGAATAATAGAAGAATACGGGTCCAGCAATAATAGATGAATACGGGTCCAGGAATAATAGATGCATACGGGTCCAGGAATAATAGATGCATACGGGTCCAGAAATAATAGATGAATACGGGTCCAGGAATAATAGATGCATACGAGTCCAGGAATAATAGATGAATACGAGTCCAGGAATAATTGATGCATACGGGTCAGGGAATAATAGATGAAAACGGGTCCAGGAATAATAGATGTATACGGGTCCAGGAATAATAGAAGAATACGGGTCCAGGAATAATAGATGAATACGGGTCCAGGAATAATAGATGCATACGGGTACAGGAATAATAGATGAATACGGGTCCAGGAATAATATATGCATACGGGTGTAGGAATAATTCTGGTGCATGGAGGCAGAAATGCGTCGTTTCGATGATCAAAGGGAGTGCGATAACTCTAACCATCAAGTACGTTGCGTGTATGCATGCTTATGACAAAGTGACGAATGAGGTCAAATCGCAATATACCTCGTTATTCCATTATCGCAGATCGCAGCTATAGGAGGTTTCTAGGAGATGAATGACGAGCAACACTGCGTCTCGCCAGAGCACCCTAGATATGCTCAATAAGGTAACGATCGAGAGATCTCGATGGCCAGTTCATCCTGTGGATGTCCGCAATCTCGCGGGGAATCGTCTGTCAGTTAAGCCTTGTGAGGACGGGCATTGTTGGCCATAAAAAATAAACACGGGTCTTATAGCACCCCTAAAAACCTTACTTAGGGCTTAACGATCCTCTCTATATACTGTCTTACAATAAAGTTCCAGGGCAGTGGGTATTACTAGTGGTAAAAATATGTTCTATGGGTCAAATTGTAACTGTGTTTTCCCTCCCTTGCAGGACGCATGAAGACCTAAGAAAGTGCAGACCTGTCCGATTCTGAATACTGTTAATAGAAGGTATCCCAAAGACCATTGTCATGGATTTCAATAGAGAGCAGATAGTAAACATGAAGTTTTGCTGGAAATCCGGAAATTCAGCAACGGAGACCTTTGAAATGATCAAAACTGTTTACGGGGAAAATGCCCTATTCACTTGGTTGCGTTTTTGAATGGTATGCTCGCTTTTGTAAGGGAAGCGCAGACGTTGGGGATGACCGAAGGATTGAAAGACCGTCAACCAGCCATTCTGAGGAAATGGTGGTGAAAGTTCGCACTCTGGTGCAGCCATACCGTCGAATGACGGTACATATGATGGAGGACGAACTCAATATCAACCGTGAAACAGTCCGGCTAATTCTAAAGGAAGACCTCGGGAAAAGGAAGATTTGCGCAAGGTTTGTGCCGCACAGTTTGATTGAAGAACAGAAACTGAAAAGAGTCGAAAGCTGCAAAGCGTTCATTTCAGCCGTGGAATCGGACCCTTCGATGCTGGACCGCATTGTACCAGGTAATGAGACGTGGTGCTTTCAACACGATCCAGCACTAAAGAGGCAAAGTATAGAGTGGAAGGCACCAAGTTCACTGAGACCCAAGAAGGTTCGCCTGCAGAAGTCGAAAATCAAGGGAATTCTGATCACGTTTTTTGACACAGCGGCATAATTCACAGGGAATGGCTTCCGGGGGGCGCAACTATCACCAGTACCTTCTACTTGCAAGTTCCTGATCGCCTACGGAAGAGAATTCATCGTGTAAGGCCGGACCTGCGAGCACGTGGAAGTGGGTTCCTTCTGGATGACAACGGACTTGCTCACTCGGCACTGTAGGTGACACAATTATTCGCCAAGTCCGGAGTACCCAGGATCAACCACACGCCCTACTACCCGGACTTAGCTCACGCCGCGCCGACTACTTCCTGTTCCCCAAAGTGAAATTGGCGTTTAAAGGACGACGTTTCATGACTGTTCAGGACATCGAGAAAACCGTTATCGCGAAAATGAACAACGTTCCGGTAAATGAATTCAAAACGTATTTCACACATCTAGTGGAGCGATAAAGATGGTGCATCGATAAGAAAGGAGACTACTTTGTAGAATCATAAACACAGTTGGACTCAGTGCATTAAATTTTGCTCGTAACAGTAGCTGTCCTGAAACTTTATTGTCAGAAGGTGTATACCTTTGAGCATGGACGGTACTACATCCTTCGCAGGGGTACAATTCGCTGATCTTACAGTGCTGGAAGCACTTTCCGCGTCCTCTCCAGATGAGACCACTTCGGGAATTCGTCTCACTGAAGCGCTCATCCACGAAAAGCACATGCGCCTATTGCTGTTCGGACATTCTGCGCCAAATATTTCGAAGTCTTGTTTCAGAGGGAGTAAGAGGGTGGTAAATTATATGTCTTCTAGAACATAGACTCCTCTCACGAAGTGATATGAATCTCTTTGAAATCATCGTTCCTGAAGCACAAGAGAGCACGACAGCGCTTTCCCTCTGACTTTTACCTTACTATGTCTCCTCGGAGTTAAAGTCAGATATCTGTCCTCCGGGCATGTTGTGGATCTTGTAAGACGTTTAACTAGTCGACGAGATACATATTAGGATTCCCGATACAGTCGCTATAATCTGGAAATAACCGTTTGAACCATATTACGAGCAATGGTTACCTTAGCTTGGTCTGTCGTGTCAACATTCAGTGCGTGGTTACCCACTCCCTCTGAATCCTCTGAAAGACTCCGGATGTTCATCCACAAATTCATCAACGCTTCTTCTCAACATCACGGGCTTTGGAGCGCGCCAGGTGCAATATGATAAATATATATCCAAGCGGTTCCGAGTACTAGTGCTCTTTTGCTCCAATGCCTCTATTCAAGATTGCAGCATGTGAGGTACGATATGATGAATCCTACAAGTGACTCCGGATGCTCGACAGTAAGTACTTCAACGCGTTTTGCCAAGATGACGGGCTTGAGCAATTCGAGGTAAGACATGGCGAATACGCCAAGCGACTTTGGGTGTTCCTTCGCATATTTTCGAACATCTCTTGCAAGTTGACGTGCAATGGAGCGCGGGAGCTACGATATGACGAATCCTCGAAGCCACTCCCGGGATGCTATTCAGCATGTTCTTCAAAATCTCTTGCAAGCTGACGAGCTTCGGAGCTTGCTATTTAAGATATGACAAGCAGCGTATCAGCGTTCTATTTTATAGCGCTGTTTACGTGCGTGGCCGTTCGCATGCGCACGCGCAAAGACTATTCACGTTGCGTCTGTTCTCTGCCATTGACTGATGTACCCAAAGAAATTAGAGTAGCATAGACTGGGAAATATAATGCTTGCTGCTCTGAAGAGACGAAGACCAATTGAACGTGCAGCGCCATTTATCAATTGGGGAAGGGGGTTTGACAGTGAACAAATGTCTATTAGAAAGCAAGAATGATTTTTCAATTCATAATGTACTGCAGAAATTACTTATAAAGAATGTTCGATTACTACTCGAGAACTTTCTAGATCACATTGTAAATAGAAAGTGCACATATCTGAGAAAAAACAAACAAGATTAGTAACCAGGAAAATACAAGGCTATATCGCAGCTGGCCATGTACACAGAGCAGAGAAATAAAAAAAGAGAGAAAACTACTGAACAGGAACATCTGGCGTCACATACACTTAAATGTTAAAGATGTATCTAAACCTTAAAGATTTAGAGCCGAAATACTCGCGAAAACACATCAACACGCTAGTTACCTCCTACAATGGCGGCCTTCTATGTATGCCGGAAGTAGCATGCTCTTTGCCAGTCTGTTCTCCTCCAATGTCTTTCGATGCACTTCTCTATCGAATTTCATTAAATCCTAGCCAGTGGTTATGTTGATATCATCGTAATCATAAACCATTATCAACTAGCTCATGCCAGTGCCATGCACGGGTGCAAAAGCTGTAACAGAAATGTTTATAACACGAATCGTAAAATACAAAGGGCATTCTGAAAGTAATACCTCCTCCTTAATAACTTTTGAAATTTTAAAGTGATTTTAATGAAACTGCACTGACATGCACTACGATATGCTACCAATGTGGGAACAAACTTTTTCAGAATCGGGAATGAGCATCATAAATGACAGAGAAAAGCAGCGAACCGTAATTGAATTTCTGGAAAAAGAAGGATGTGAAGCTCCAGAAATCCACAGAAGACTCCTGGCGGTGTATGGAGCTGCCACAATCGATATCAGCAATGTCCGAAGATGGATGAAGATTTTTCGAGAGGGACAAAGTTCAGTGTTGGACAAACAACGGAGTGGAAGACCCGCAACTGCAATGACAGATGCCAACAGGCAGCGAGTGAAAGACCTCATCACAGCTGATCGTCGTGTCACCATCCAGGAGTTGCAACAATAAACAGTACTCACTATGTGCAGACATTGAAGGAGCTAAGGGAAGCTATCAGAAGGAAAATACGTGATATTCCACTGCATAGTGTTGTTTTACACCATGATAACGCACCTCCCACACCTCAATGGAGACTTCACAGGATATTCCCAAAATGGGGTGGGTGGTGATGCCCGATCAAATTCTACAGTCCTGCTTTGGCTCCCTCAGGCTTTTCCCTGTTTGCCCCTTTGAGAAACACCATTCGTAGGGAACGTTTCGACGATGTGACAGATGTTAAACTGGCTCTGAACTCATGGGTGAAACGAAAGCCTCAGGAATTTTTCCAAAATGGATTTTACCAATGGGTTCAAAGACGGCGAAAATGTATAAAAAGTGATGGACAACACTTTGAATAGGCTAGCATTATTAACAATATGTCTTAAGTATTTTACAACCAAGTTTCACAATTTTCAAACAGAAGCTCTTTCCACGTTTATAAGCGAGTCACGGGAAAATTCTCATCGGCTGTCACCGGGAATCGAACCCCGGGTCTTCCAGTTACGCGCCGGAGATGCTACCACTGCACCACAATGGCCTCGAATTCACCAGACTCACATACGACTAACTGTCAAACCACTTGGCAGGTTACTTCTTGGAGCCCCGCACAATGCTGGGGATTCACCATCTTTGGTAAATCCACAGCATTGTGCTCATCGGCCGCCACGGGGAATCGAACCCAGAGTCTTCCAGTTACGCGCCGATCATGCTACAACTGCACCACAGCGGCCTCGAATTTTTCAGACATACATACAACTACCTGCTAAACAACGTAGCAGGTTGCTTGGAGCCCCGCACAATGTTGGGCATATCGCATTGTGCGGGGCTCCAAGAATCAACCTGGCTTTGCAGTTAGTCGTATGTGAGTCTGAAGGAATTCGAGGCCGCTCTGGTGCAGTGTTAGCATGTCCGGCGCGTAACTGGAAGACCTGGGTTCGATTCCCGGTATGGGCCTTTGATAATTTTTCCGTGACTCGCTTATAAACGTGGAAAGAGCGATGCCTTTTGTTTGATGTTCCTAATCCACGTCAATTGTGTGTATTAATTTCACATTTTTGCTGCTAAAAATAAAAATATGAGGGACGAGTCATTACATTTAGAATGCCCTTTGTGCATATACATAACTGTAATAAAGGGTTGAATTATGAATGGGCAGTCTATAAGATAGGTCTGAGATTAGCTCTTTCTTTGTTCAAGTTTTTCTTTTAGTTGGAGGTTTAACGACCACCGTGAGCAACTCAATGGGCTATAAGCAGTCGCCCGTCCCTAATTTAGGGTCACTGGTTCCAGGGAAGGGAGAGAGCCAGTGCCGTAAGACAAACACAACATCCATGCCTGACCGGGATTCGAACCCGGACCCCTTACGGACGAATGATCAGAGGCCAGCGCCTTAGACCACTGCGCCACCGGGGCGGCCTTTGTTTAAGTTATGCAAAGTATTAGAAGACTGGTTTCCACACCATCGCCGTTGTCGTTCTCTATTTAAGCGACGTTATCTTACAGCTTTATCTTCTTTCACTTTGTACTACAAAGAAAAATTCAACGGAACCAATAATTTCTTAAATTTCCATCAGAGTGAATCAAAACTACGTCTGCAGTTACTTTCTTACAATTTTACTTTTTCCTTTTTATGAAATAAAACAACGCTGATTCCTTTTTATGAAATTACTCTGCAATGCGAAGAATATGAAACAAAACACGACATAACACCTACGTAACAGAACAAAAGTCGCAGACAGTTGTTTGAGTACGTGCGCGTTGCCACAGATGAAGTCGTTTGTCTTACTAACTTTATTTTATTTTCAGATATTTCTCCTTGATTTTACGTATCGTGCGATAGCGGTGAGCTCAGTTCAGATTTCGGCCACTGGGTAAAAGCAAATGGCGCTGCAAGTACTGAATGACATCAGAGCATTAGGGACAGACCTAGCCTATTATATAGGTTTTATTCACTTTTTAAATTCTATTACCATTATCCAAGCTTCGTCTACAACCTTCCGTCCCGAGCCACTCTCTTCCATGTCGCTCCGACATGTTTTCTAATTTATCCAACCATCTCCTACACGTCTTTCCCCTGTCTCTTGGAATTCAATCTATTATTTCAGTTGTACAACGGTGATCAGTGCTCTTAGCAACGTGTCCAGCCCATTTCCACTACAGGAATTTGCCTTGATCGTCATTTCCTTGGCCAGGTACATTCCAGCTGCAGGGAAATGAGAACCAGTGTTTCAGATGTGCAGCCATGGAGGAGGCTGGCCTTTAAATAAAAGATGATATATCAACTTTTATATTTGTAGCTTAGTTTTTGCTCACAAATTTACTTAGAGAACTATATAATTGGACTTTTAGGATGCAGTTATCGCGAGTTCCATAACAAGTTGATTGTCAATAAAAATGCGAAATCACAATGTATTATTTATTGTTCATTGCAGGTGCCGGTTGTACGTTTCCGTCACGCTTTGAGAATCTGATAATGGAATTTGAGAAGCCTGAAGATGAGAGAAATTTAACCGTTGCATCTGACGGCTATATTCTCCATTTCCAGTGCAAGTCGGGATACGAAATTTCCGGGCCGAAAACTGTTGTTTGCTTCAATAGTGAATGGAGCGAAACGTTTCCTCATTGCATAAGTAAGTTGAAAATATTTTTTATTTGTACACCTGAAAATTCATACACCGATCAGCCAAAACATAAAATCCACATCTGCATCATGGAAAATAAGCGCGCTTGCAGCCAAGCAGCGTCACGGTCCACGGTCGCGAATGATATACACTATATTGACAAAAGTCACCGGACACCCCTTCAAAAGCAAATGAAAAGGATCCACTGCGTTCTTAAGATGCGCGGTACAGCTGCAAATGGTACAAAATCACGCGATCATATCGCACAGAGAGGTTGAGTAAAAATGTCGCGGCGGGAGAGAACTGACTTTACGAAAGGAAAAATTGTTGGGTGTTATATTAGTGGATTGTCCATAAGAGAAACCGAGAGGCGTTTAAACATACCCAAGTCAACTGTTTTGGATGTACTGAATAAGTGGAAGACACAAGGCATGCTTGAAGCAGCAAAATGTGCCGGCAGACGAAAGAAAATCATTGATAGAGGACGCCGAAGCATCTGGAGAGTCGTTACAGCTAATCGACGGAGTATTGCACAAGACCGCAGTGTACAGGTGAGTTAAAATGCTGGAACTACGGTATGTACACGTACCATTCGCAGATAATTTCATTCCATGGTCTACCGTGGTTCGGTGCTCATAAGTTTTTTATTTCCACATCGAATGCTACTCGTCGTTTAGCATGATGTAAAGAACATTTATCGTGAACCGTAGATCACTGGAAACGGGTCCTATGGACTGATGAATTCAGATACACGATCCATCAGTCTGATGGCCGTGTTTGGGTATGGCGGCAGCCGGGGAACGCTATTTACCACAGTGTACTGTTCCTACGGTCAAGTTTGGAGCTGGTAGTGTACTCGTGTGGGGATGTTTTCCGTGGTATAGTTCCGGCCCATTGGTTATCACGGACAAACCTGTTAACCAACATGTCTACCTCGATATTCTGGTCAATTATGCCCTAACAACTCTGTGACAATACTATGGAACCGAGCGTTGTTGGTACCAGCAGGGTAATGCACCGAGCCATAAAGCAAGGACTGTTGCGGCGTGGTTTAACGATACTTGCGCATCGTGTGTGGACTGCCCAGCAAAGAGACCTGATCTTAATCCCATACAGCACCTATGGGATGAATTAGAGCGCCTTGTAAGAAGTTTGGAACCAAGGCCGACTACTAAGCAACAGTTAGCGGCAGCATTATGTGCTGAATAGAAGCGCATGCCTATCGCTGTGTACCAAACCTTGTCGAAAGCATGTCTCGAAGGGCCACTGCATGCATTGAGGCCAAAGGTGGTTTGTCAATATAGTGTATATATTACTATATATATTGAGCTCTCCCAATATTCATTTCATTTCCTCTCAACATGGGAGTAACAACGGATTTATCTGATTTCGACAAAGGCCAGATTGTTATGGCAAGACGCCTTGGTAAGAGCATTTCTGGAACAGCGACGCTGGTGGGCTGCTCACGCTATGCAGTAGTTACTACCTATCAAAGATGGCCGGAAATACACTTTGAGCCATCGACAAGGAGTTCACGTCTCATTGACGTTAGAGGCCAGCGCAGGCTATTTCGTCTTGTCCGCAGAAACAGGTGGGCTACTGTAGCCGCCGTTACCCATAGTTTCAATTGTGCTGAAGGGCCCAATGTGTCCGAAGACACACAGTTCATCGCACGCTTTTTGAATGGGTCTGCGCAGCCGCGGACCCATTCATGTGCCTATGCTCACAGCCATTCGCCGCCGTCTACGCTTGCAGTGGGCACATAATAATCGATATTGGACCACAAAACACTGGAAGAGAGTCTCATGGTCAGACAAATTCCGTTTGTTGTTACACCATGTTGATGGACGAGCTTGTGTGCGACGTTTACCCAAGGAAGCCTTCTCACCTGCATTGGGTCCAAATGTTACCCAAGAAATTATTGCCTAGACCATCACACTCCCTCAAGCCGCATGGATCCGCCCCACAGTGCATCCATGGATGGATTCATGGATGCACTGTGGGACGGTTCCATGCGGCTGGAGGGATTATAATAGTCTGGGTAATATTTTCTTGGTAAACATTTGGACCCAATATTCCTGTAGAGCGAAGTCTGATAACTTTCACGTACCAGAACATCGTGGCTGACCAAGTAAATATCTTCATGACGACTGTATGCCGTGGCGGAGACGGCAACTTTCAACAAGAAAATGCCTTGAAGAAGGTTCAGGATTGTTTCCAAGACCACGAAGAAGAATTCCATTTATTGCCATGTCCCTCAACTTCGCCGGACATGACGTTTGCTTCAACTCAAACCACAAATGCTCATGCTATTGTGCATTTGTGGCTTCAGTTGAAGAAACGGTTGCCAGGAATATCAAACCAACGACGTAATTAACGGGAACTGCGAGATCTCCTTTTGCAGTCATGGAGCCCAAATATCAAGAGACACCTACTAACAGCTCATTGAATTTATGCCACATCGGCTGAGAGCTCTTTTGGCGGCGAGAGGAGGGCCTACATGATATTAAGTAGGTGATTTTAATTTTTTGGCTGAAGGGTGTATATCTTCCCCATTTTCTTTTTCTGTTTCCAGATCAAGGGATCTCAGCTCTCCCACAACACTAAAGAGTTTTTTTTCTCCATAAATGGATGTTTTTCCAAATTTATGATCTTTTGTTTTCTATGCTAAGTAACTTTATATGTCATTATAAGCATTAATAATTCGTCATATTTTCTGACGTATTTGAGGAAACAATGTTGAGATAAAACAGCATATACACGGAAGTGCCAGAAAAACTGGTACACCAGTCTAATACTTTGTAGGTCCCCCACGGGAGCGCAGGACTGCAGAAATACGACGAGGCGTAGACTCCACTAACTTCTGGAAAGATGCTGTAGGCAATGCACACCATACTTCCTGCAGAGCGTTCCACAATTCGGGTGTATTCCGAGGTCTCGGATTCCTGTGTTCGATAGCGCGTTCCCAGATGTGTTCTATCACGTTCAGATCTGGGGACATTGGTGGGAATGGCAACACGCCAAACTCAGATGTGTGCTCCTCTAACCATAATGTGGCGTCCGGACACTTGTGTGGGGGTGGATTGTCCTGTTGGAATAGGCCCAACCCATCAGCACGAATACAGAACATGAACGGGTGTACCTCGTTAGAAAGGAAGCGCACATAGCGGTGGCCGGTCACAGATGTTTGTAGACGTGCCAGGGGTCCCAGTGAAGTCCAGCTAAACACACCCCATAACATTATGGACCCCGCCCCTCCATCACCAGCAGCCGGTACAGTACCCTGTTCACAGGCGGAATCTATGGCTTCATGGGGTTTGCGCCACACACGAATCCTTCCATCTGCCCGATACAGTTGGAAACGCGACTCGTCAGACCAGGCTACTTATTTCTAGTCATCAGGTGTCCAGTGGCGGTGTTGCCGTGCCCAAGCGAGGAGCATAGCTCCGAGTCGCGCACATATCAAGGGGACTCGAGTTGAGCGTGGGCTCCTAAATCCAATATCATGCAGAGTACGTTGCACAATCCGGACGCTGATGCTTGTTATGGCTCCAGCATTGAATTCCGATGGTACCTGCGGGAGTGTTGCACGCCTATCGCGTGAAACGATTCTTGACAGCCTACGTTGGTCACGTTCACCCAATGTCTTTTTGCGGTCACACTGGTATCGTAGGTTGGAGGTTTTGCCGGAATTCGTGTAGTCACGGTACACCCTTGCAATGGTTGTCCGTGAAAATCCGAACTTGGTTTCTACCTCCGAAATACTATGGCCCATCTCACGAGCGCCAACATGACACCGCGTTGGAAAATCACTTATATCGTTATTACTTGTCATTCTCATGCCGAAAACAGCTCTGACAGTTGGCAAGGATGTCTATCGCTTTATATACACACTGGCGGACGCAACCGAGTACGCACATAGGTGACGTTGCTATGTATTTTGCATAAGCTTGTCTGTACCAGTTTTTCTGGCACTTCAGTGCATATTAGAGACCCGAAGCTCTTCGAGATAAATCAGTAGGAACGGTTGTATCAGTAATTCTGTATCACATGTCTACAGGGCTTAGTGTTGCTAAGCGCTAGGAAGGAAAACACGAGTATGTTTTTCTGGGAATACGAGGATTAGGAATAATGTAAAACAAGAAAAGGAATAATGTAAAACAAGAAAAGGAAGATGACAACTCTTAGATGCAATGAGTATGTCCTTTGAACTCTCCGAATCAAAAGAAATTACCAAAGCATATTCTTCCAAATAAAAATATGCTTTGGAAATTTTTCCACTAAGCCCCAAAGTGGAAACATTTCGTGTTGTTTAAAATGCACAATGTGTGCATTGTTCTTCAGAATAATTGGCACGAGGTAAATGAAATTTTTTCCAACGGATATTTACCATCCATGAAACTTTTCAAGCAAATACAGCTACTCACACTTCCTAGAAGCAAAAATGTGCGCTACAAAAATGGCAAATTGTATTCAAAACTATTTTCCATAACGGCAGATATCCGAAGCCATTTTCTTTTCTAATCAAATATTTACAAAGGAAATATTGTAACGATTGGGGGTGCGGATTTATTTCAGTTTGGGTTGTTTTGATATGGCAAGTGCGGTAAATTGATTCTGAAGACGTGGTCCGCCTGATATCAAATTGACAGAAGGTCAAATGGAAACTAGTAGCACAAATTTACAATTCAAAAGCACACACAGTTAGTTTAGACATTTAACATAATAAACAGACAAGTGTTTATGGTATAAAATTAACTAAATATGGGCGGAATTTTGTGCTGTTTTCATACACTATATTGACAAAGGTCACCTGATACCTAGAAGAGAAACACAATATATCATTTATTGACATACATTAGTACCTAGCCGGTCCACCTTTGGCCTTAGTGTATGCACTGACACTTCGAGACATGCTTTCGACAAGGTTTTGGAACACAGCGATAGGTATGCGCTTCGATACAGTACATAATGCCCCCGCTAACTGTTGCTTAGTAGTCGGCCTTGGTTCCAAACTTCTTATGCAGCGCTCTAATGCATTCCATAGCTGCTCTATGGGATTAAGATGAAGGCTCTGTACTGGCCAGTCCACGAACGATACGGAATTATCGGTAAACCACGCCGTAACAGTCCTTGCTTTATGGCTCGGTGCATTACCCTGCTGGTACCAACAAGACTCTGTTCCATAGTAGTGCAACAGAGTTGGTAGGGCATAATCGTCCAGAATATCGAGGTAGACGTGCTGGTTATCAGTTTGCTTACGATAACCAATGGACCGGGGCCATACCACGAAAACCACCCCCACACAAGTACACTGCCAGCTCCAAACTTGACCGTAGGAACAGTATACTGTGGTAAATAGCGTTCCCCCAGCTGCCGCCCTACCCGCACAGGACAATCAGACAGATGGATCGTGTATCTGGATTCATCAGTCCATATGACCCGTTTTCATTGATCTACGGTCCCGGATAAATGTTCTTTCCACCATACTAAACGACAAGTAGCATTCCGAGTGGAGATGAAAGGCTTATGAGCACCGAACCACGGTAGCTCATGGAATAAAGTTCTTTGCGAATGGTACGTGCACGTACTGAGGTTACAGCATTTGTACTCACCTGTACACTGAGGTCTTGTGTAGTACTCCGTCGATTAGCTGTAACGATTCTCCTGAGTCTTCGAATTTCTCTATCACTGATTTTCTTTTGTCTGCCGGTACGTTTTGCTGCTTCAGGCGCGCCATGTGTCTTCCACTAGTTCAGTACAGTACATCCAAAACAGTTGACTTGGGTATGTTTAAACGCTTCTCGGTTTCTCTTATGGACAGCCCACTAATACAACACCCAACAATCTTTCCTTTCTCAAAGTGAGTTCTCTCCCGCCGCGACATTTTTACTTAACCTCACAATGCGATATGATCGCGGTCAGCTGCAGGCTTGTTGTCATATGGTTTGCAGCTGTACCGCGCATCTTAAGAACGCAGCGGATTCGTTTATTTGCTTTTAAATGGGTGTCCGGTGACTCTTGTCAATATAGTGTACGTTCGTAATTCACCAGCCAATAACAATTTAATGGCAGTTGAAGTTCCTTTTTAGGGTAGTCCTATTCTCATCAGAGTCCTATTGTATGGCAAGTCCTAAAGAATTTGCTCGGCGCTTGCTCCATATGTTCAAGAAAAGGATGATATTTACATACAGTCTTTTGAAAGACAGGTAATTCACAATTTTTTTTATTTTATCATTCAATTTCGTTCATTTAGCGACACTAGTAAGAATCACTTATTTTTGCATAGCTCTAGTAGCCACGGACTTGGTGATGGGCACTAGTCCGTATATTACACATCTCAGGCATTTCGCCAAGGAAAGGTGATCTCCCGCTGTTCTGAAGTTTCAACCACGCAACTCGTATGAACAGACGAGCGGTCTTTCTCTCGCAGGCTCATGAACCACTGGTTTGCTCTGGTAGGTTGAAAAGGGAGTTTAATCCAGTCCCTTTTTTGGGTTGAAAATATACTGAATCCAGTCATGCTTGATTCTCCTTAAAGGTAAGTGTCCAGCTCGCTCGCACCTGGCGTGCTCACGAAGAAACTTGAACTCTCCAGTAATCGCTCTCAGAATCCTCCAGAAGACATCCAATATTCGTGTACGTTTCCGTCTATCCTACGATACACAACCAACAAAAATGCCCTTTCCACTGTCTTTTGAAACTCTCTTGTGCTGTCAAAACTATCCTCTTGAGTTTTAGAAATATGACCGTCTGGCTACCAAATGCCTCTCTGGGACGCTGCTACTGCTTACTTATGAAACCATCCCCAGACGCATTCCTTGTGAGGTCGTAGGGTCCCTTTTGGGGCCTCCCCTTCCCTGGGTGCATTTTAGCGTTAAACTTCTCGCTGTTATAGATCAACCCCAAAATATCTTCTCACTTCAGTTTCCCAAATCAAATTCGTTACAATATTGAGAAACGTTATTTAAAGAAACAAGTTAGTAAAATCATTCAATGCATTGATTATGATACGCTTTCCAACATAATAGAAATCAGTACTCAAGTTATGAGGATAATAACTGTGGAATAAATCTTGCTCCTGCGCGCTGACCTTTGATCCCATTTCGATGATAATAAACAGAATTGGTTCAGTATACCTCTGGAAGAACATGATAAAGGTTTGTCGCAATCGAAGCATTTTTACGTAAGTTATGACGCATAAGGGCAATGGAATGGATCCCGCTCCTATGTCCTGACTTTGGACCCCGTTTCACCCATTTTCAATAGGGTTTGTCCCCAGTTGGTGCCCAACCGTATACTAAAATTTTATCGAAATCGAACTATTTTACGCAAGTTATGACGCATAAGGGCAGTGGAATGGATCCCTTTCCTATGTCCTTACCTTTGACAACATTTCTTCCCATTTTAAATAGGGTTCGTCCCCATGTCGTCCCCTACCACATACTAATATTTCATTTACATCGAACCATTTTTACGCAAGTTATGACGCATAAGGGCAATGGAATGGATCCCGCTCCTATGTCTTGACCTTTGGTCCCATTTCGTCCATTTTAAATAGGCTTCGTCCCCATGTGGTTCCCTATCACATACTAAACTTTCATTGAAATCAAACCATTTTTACACGAGTTATCGTGCGGACGGACAGACGGACAAAGCTGAAGCATATACGCTTCTTCAACGTACGGTTGGAAAGAGTAAAAAAATGAATGCAAATATTTTTCATAATGAAAGGAAAAAAAGGATTCCTTTACTAGAATTTTTTGGTCAATGCTCTTGCAAACAGAAGAATACACCTCACCCCCTAGCATTGGCACTGTGCATCACGAAATCTTCAGAGCAGGATCTATGCTAGGGAAGAACTTTTCAAGTATAAACTTTAGAACTCGTGATAGCAAGAAAAGGGTTCATACATGTAAACTCCTAAGGGGAAAGTTGTGCATTATGTAATATTCGCAATTTTCACCATAGCGAATGGCATACAGTGCAAAAGAATTTTTTTTCAATCGAATTTTAGGAGCGCAAGTACAATTACGCCACATAGAGGAAGTAGTGCACTTTATAAAAAAATCAGAAAAATATCGAAAGGTTTACCAACGGGGATTTCTATCTGACGCAAAAAGAATTTTTAAAATTTTACTTTTAGAAACAAAAAATATGGAAAATAATGCAATAAATAATACCCTCTAAACGGTAAAACTATGAATTACTGGAAGCAGAAACTTACACATATTTATCTTCGTGGTAAAGAGCATCGCAAGGAATTTTTTTATCCAATCAGATTACTTAAGATACAAGACATGAACAATGAGAAAGACGGTGGTGTTAGTGTAAAAGAAGTCACAATATTTGTGATTTGACGAACCCGAACAAGAAGTGTTGATGGCGTGTACGCGGCTTTGCATTGAACTGAAGAGGTCCTGAATGTCTGTTGTAAAATGTCCTGCCATGCCACTGTACTAATGAAGGTGCTGGCTTTCCTAGTGGTGCAGCCACCAAGCAACCATATCATAGACATGTTCAATGAGCAATAAATCTGGAGAACATCCAGTCCAAGAAAGAAATAGCACATGTCGGACATCCAGGAGATGTAACGTATTCCGCTCCTCATGTGACCGGGCGTTTGCCATTTTGACAGATGGAGCCAGGGACCGTCTCAAGATAGGGCAGGGCTTCAATCTCCAAAACATCCTTGATGGACCTTTGGCTGTTCAGGGTACCGGCAAAGCGTATTAGGCAGGAACATGTTTGAACGAAACCCAATACAACCCCACACCATTACGCTCTGTCTCGGGGCCCTATGGTGTGACGAAATGCACGCTTCCAGCAGCCGTTCGCGAAAACGTCTCCATACTACTGTCCTTCCCTCATGGGGCATCCAATTGAACCGTAAAGCGTCTGTAAACACTACGCTGTGCAATCTCTCATACCAGTGTCTACTTTCTTGAAAACATTGTAATCTCTGACGTCGGAGGCGAAGAGCCAATGAAAGTTCGAGCAACGGATGGCGAGCAGCGAGTCCTCTCTGTAGCAAACCTGAGTCGTACAGAATTTGCTGGCATCTGATATGTGGCAGACCTCCAGTACTGCGTAGATGTTTGGGACGAATTTTCCCGATTTAATTTCGTGCGACCACACATACACAGGATAAGCCCGGAATAGTTGTGGTCGTAACCTGAATCAGACAGAGCTACATAGATGTTCGCTAGAGAGCTCTAAATCTGAATAAGTGGATAATTTAGCCAAGGTAATGCATCTTATAGAGAAACGAACACAACATAAGTCCGCGAAACAAATGGAAATTTCAATATACACCGAACCCAGTAACTTACACCGAACGCTTCAGAGATCTGAAGAGATAAAGTTTCTTTCGCCGAGAACATCTGTGTCAAAAACGTAGGCTTCAGCGCTAATACAAGGTGATAGCTTCCACCATAAACTGTCGTCTTACCGTTTTACAGATCTTGTATCCTTATTGTTTTTATTTTTATTTTTCATTACAAGCGCGCAGTAAATCCGTTTACACACCTCGAATCTAACCTTAGGAAACACCATTATTCTTTATGAGTATCACAAAACCAATCAATCAGACGAATGTCCCTTAACTTAGGTGAAGATCCTATCCATCGACGCCTAAGGTGGGGCCAATGCAAAGGAAAACGTTGTAGTCCTCAAGAGTTTGCTGACGTTTGACTGCACGCCGCATGCTTCTCGAACCACACTGTGATAGGAAGGTTTAGGAAGGATGCCTTGATAGGGCAGGAGACAGAAAGTGGGATGAAAAGCGAAAGAAAACAACGGGCAGGATGCCTCGACAGGACAGGAGACAGAAAGGGGGGATGAAAATAAAAGGAAGGAACGCGCATGATAACTTGACCGGGCAGGAGACAGAAATTGGGATGAAATGAAAGGAAGGAACAGCCAAGATGCTTTGACAGGACAGGAGACAGAAACGGAGATGAAAAACGAAAGAAAGGAACGGGCAGGATGCCTCGACAGGACAGGAGACAGAAAGGGGGGATGAAAATGAAAGGAAGGAACACGCATGGTGCCTTGACAGGGCAGGAAACAGAAAAGGGGATGAAATGAAAGGAAGGAACAGGCAGAATGCCTTAACAGGGCGGGAGACACAAAGGGGGATGAAAAATGAAAGAAAATGAAAGGAAGGAACAGCCAAGATGTTTTGACAGGACAGGAGACAGAAAAGGAGATGAAAAATGAAAGAAAGGAACGTGCAGGATGCCTCGACCGGACAAGAGACAGAAAGGGGGGATGAAAATGAAAGGAAGGAACACGCATGGTGCCTTGACAGGGCAGGAGACATAAAAGGGATGAAATGAAAGGAAGGAACAGGCAGAATGCCTTGACCGGGCGGGAGACAGAAAGGGGGATGAAAAATGAAAGATAATGAAAGGAAGGAACAGCCAAGATGCTTTGACAGGACAGGAGACAGAAACGGAGATGAAAAACGAAAGAAAGGAACGGGCAGGATGCCTCGACAGGACAGGAGACAGAAAGGGGGGATGAAAATGAAAGGAAGGAACGATGCCTTGACAGGGCAGGAGACATAAAAGGGATGAAATGAAAGGAAGGAACAGGCAGAATGTCTTGACCCGGCGGGAGACATAAAGGGAGATGAAAAATGAAAGAAAGTGAAAGGAAGGAATAGGCAGGATGCCTTGACAGGGTAGGAGACAGAAAAGGGGATGAACAATGGAAGGAACTTGACAGGGAAAGAGACAGAAAGAGTGATGAAAAATGAAAGAACAGACATTTTTCATTTTCATTTTCCATCCCCTTTCTGTCTCCTGTCCTTGACAGGACAGGAGACAGAAAGAGGATGAAAAATGAAAGGGAGGAACAGCCAAAACGCCTTGACAGGACAGGAGACTGAAAAGGTGATGAAAAACTAAAGTTGAAGGAGTACATACACGCCGAGGCGTCAAACAATGAAATTAGAAGCTCCTACAGGGAGGCAGAGACAAGTGATCATGGCGTTATGCAGTAGCACACCAGGGTGCGTTGCTGTCAGACAGTGCGGCTTAAGGTGCGGGGAAGTATGTGTGCATTGTCAGGTGCTGCGAGTTTTTTTAACGGTCAATGATATAAGTATTTTTCTAAAAATGACTAATCAAACTTGTATGATACTATAAACATAGTTAAATTAAATTATAGTAACACAACGCTTCTCTCATAATCAACATGCTGCTTGGCTTTCGAATCTCAAAGAAGCATTTACGATCAGTCGTTGATCACTTGGCAGATTCTATCTAGTGGACTTCAGTGTAAACAAAAATAACGGTGTAGAAAACTTCATTCTTAGGCTACGCTTAGTATAGTGCGTCGCATAAATATAGAGACAGAACAAATTCTCGAATAAAAAAGAAACAACGAGCTGAAATGTACACCTCATATTTATAGCAAAAATAGCATAGGACGCGCAGCTGCACAATAGTTTGACGGAAACATAACAATTCCAACACCAAGTACAAGAAAAAAACAGAAATACGCTGCCTCAAAAATATAAAGACTTACTAGTTATGAGCACCTCCTATACGAAAAGTGGAGCCGTTGTCCCGAATAACACTGAAAACCCAATTAGGCATGCTGTCCACCAAGTGATGTAAGTATTCTGGACGGAGTGCGTACCAGCTTCTGTTCAATCTGCTCTTTCAATGCCACCACACTTGACAACTGCTGTCAATTCGCATACACATCACGAGCGAGGATACCCCACAGGTTCTTGATAGGGTTCAGATCTGGACTGAGTGTTGGCCAATCCATTACGGTCACATGATGAGTGTTAAACTAGCTTTTCGTTGATGCAGACGGATGGATAGAGGCATTGTCGTGCTGGAACAGATAATCAACACCCGCTAGAATTTCGGCAAACGGTAAAAGGTGGCTGCTGAGTATGTCCTGATATGTTTCGGAGTTTTTCCTGCCTTGCAGGAAAGCGATATCCGTTGTCCCATTGAACGCAAAAGCTCCCCAGACCATCACAGATCCCCTCCTTTATGTCTTCTGAAGAAGGTGCGCGGCACGCGTCGTAAATCTTGCCAATAGCAGTTCCAACAGTCAGGGCCGTCCAGGTTGAACATTTTCTCATCGGAGAAAATAGTTGTGATCCACTCGTCTGTCTAGTGCATGTGGCTGCTTGCCCATAACAATCTAGCTTCCTTGTGGCGCCGCGTAAGGTGTGGCAGAGGGCGCATTTTACGGAGCACAATGTTGCGACTTTCCTTGATTCGTCGATGAACTGTGTCCTTTGCGACGGTGACACCAACTGTCCGAGAAGCCTCACGTGGTGATAACCTTTGGGATGAAACTAAACGCATGATGGCACGATCATCTGGTTTGGTTGTTATTCGAGGCCTTCCAGGCCGTTTTCTGGCAGTTAACGCACCGCGCTTCGATAGTCTTATAAATGGCTGCCCTACTCCTCCCCATGGCTTTACAAATTTACGCTACAGGCAATATATTTGCAATCAGTATTCAAATCTTCTGCACCTCCTCACCAGAAAGTTGACTGTTGCGTGGCATTCCGGCAAATGAATGTCTGACGGTAGGTCCGCTGTCTTTTGTAGGTTTGACCGAATTACGTCCTATGCGCGTGCGTACAACTTGCTAATTTGTACATTCCATTTGCATGTGATTACTTTACATTAGTTGTCTTTACACTGAAGATCAATTGAAATAGAGACAGCTGGCGTTAAGGAAATGTGGCGCTGTGGGAGGCCCTGTAAACGGAAACGACATGACGCATGCAGCGATCCGACAATACAAGGTCTGATGCGACGGGAATCAGTAAGAGTCGGACTCAGTATGGGTAAGACGAAGGACCTAAGCGCATTTTATCTGGGCAAATTGTCCGCGCCCGACGAATGGGTCACTCCATCTCGGAAGTTGTGCAGGCACTGGGATTTTCACGAGCCACTGTGTCACGGGTGCACCGTGAGTACATCGAATTAGGTAAAACCATCCCTGCAAGGGTAAACTGCCGTGGACAACAGCGTGTGAATGAGCTGGGGTCATCGTTAGCTAGCTGGCATTGTAACAGTGGATAGACAGGGCCAATGTTAAAGATATCACTCGGCAATTTAACGCTGTTGCACAAAAACGTGAAAGCAGCCACACCATCCAGAACCATCTCCTCGCTGTGGGTTACAGAAGCCATCGTCCCACGAGGGTACCGCTGCTGACAGCACATCACAGGGTGCAAAGATTAGCATGGGCGCGGGAACATCGCCACTGGACCCTAGATATGTGGGAAAATATTGCCTGGACTGATGAGTCGAGATTCACATTGGCACATGCAGATGGCAGGGTACGAGTACGGCGCAAACCACATGAAGCGATGAATCCTTCTTGCCAGCAGGGTATTCTTCAAGCTGGTGGGAGTGGCATTATCGTCTGGGGGCTGTTTACGTGGACTGAAATGGGACCCCTGGTAGTGTGACATCGTCCCTCACATGTCAACGTCACCGGGATATCCTGGACGACCATTTGTTCCCGTTTGTGCGTCTTTAATATCCCACTGGGGACCTCATCCTGCAACAAGATAATGCACCGTGCCATCGCTCCTGAATTGTATCCGAATGGTTGGATGAACACTCCACCGACGTAATCTCGCTTCCTTGGCCAGCTACGTCACCTAACCTCAGTCCTATCGAGCACATCTGGGATGCCATCGAGAGAGAGAGAGATATGTTCAAGGCTCTGACCGCCCCCCCCTCCTCCATCAAACCTTCGTGAACTGTGTTGAGCTTGTTCAGGGGTCGTGGATCCATATGGCTTCCCAACGTTTCCGGTGCCTTGTCGAGTTCATGCCGAGATGAATCACCGCGGACATCAGGACGAAAGGTGGTGCTACGCGTTACTAGGACAGGTATCTCTAATTCAATTGCTTTTCAGGGTATATTTATGAGACACCTAAAATTACACTATTTCACTTTGTGGTGTTCTTTTCTCACAATCCGCTACTGGACCCTAGAAATGTGTTAAAATGTTGCCTGGACTGATGAGTCGAGATTCACGGTGGTACATGCAGATGGCAGGATACGAGTACGGCGCAAACCCCGTGAAGCGATGGATCCTTCTGGCCAGCAGGGTACTCTTCAAGCTAGTGGGGGTGGCATTCTCGTGTGGGGACTGTTTACGTGAACTGAAATGGGACCCCTGGTACGTGTGACATCGTCTCTCACAGGTCAACGTTACCGGGATATCCTGGACGACCATTTGCTCCCATTTGTGCGTCTTTAACATCCCACTGGGGACCTCATCTTGCAACAAGACAATGCACCGTGCCATCGCTTCCGAATTGTATCCGAATGGTTGGATGAACACTCCACCGACGTTACCTCGCTTCCTTGGCCAGCTAGGTCACCTGACCTCAATCCCATCGAGCATATCTGGGATGCCATCAAGAGAGATGTTCAAATCTCTGACCCCCTCCATCAAATCTTCGTGAACTGCGGGAGCTTGTTCAGGGGTCGTGGATCGGTATGGCTTCCCAACGCTTCCGGTGTCTTGTCGAGTCCATGCCGAGACGAATCGCCGCCGTCATCAGGACGAAAGGTGGTGCTACACGGTACTAGACAGGTATCTCTAATTAAATTGCTCTTCAGTGTATATTTATGAGATACCTAAAATTACACTATTTCACTTTGTGGTGTTCTTTTCACACAATCCGGTCATCTTGACGGATCGAAACGTTTGTTGTAGGGTTATGTCTAATTAATTACCACTTCAGCTTCCTACCTATATTCACATTGCGTTCACGGCGCAAAGTAGACTGTCTCTATATTTATGAGACGCACCTTTGGAATGACAGAAAAGAAAAGGTTCGTTTGCCATGACGGCAGAAATTGCGACTTTCGTCAAACATTGTTTACTCAAAAAATTAGGCACCACTTAATTGACTTCTGAATCGTCATGTTTGTCTTCGCGTTTAAAAAAAACGAATTATCACATTCGCAATACTATGGAAACTTACGCACACATGGATTCTTCGCCACAGGAACGATGTGTTTAAATTTGATGAAAAAGTTTCATATTTATTAGAAACTGTATTTTTTTTGGTAGGGGGGGGGGCGAAGTTTTGCCGTAATTTTTTTTTGAATGAGTCCGTACGTCGCCAAGTGACATTTATTGAAACAGGTAAGATCAGAATTGTTCACACTTTTGACTTAGAGACCAGAGAAAAAAAAAGCAGGAATGTTGCCAAAAACGTTCGTATTAACTTCTGATCTTCGGAGTATGCACATTGCACATTGGTGACCAGTAGTTTAACATATCAAAAATGAATCAAAATGCAAATCCTATAAAGGATTTCAATGAAATTTACAAGTGAAGTCCATTATCTATGTATATCTCAATAATATCTAGGAGAGAAAATGAATTCTCAGGAATTTTTAATGAAACATTAGGGTTAGGAAATTAATACCGAAATGCTGTGACACATAAAACTTCAATGGCAACACATATTCAATATGTTGCGGTATCACCTTGGACAGCAATACAATACAGGATCTACAGTAGCGAACAAAAGTATTTGGCGAAACACTTTTTCGACCATAGTATTTCTTCTGCAGGACCAAATCGAGTCATTTTGGGATATGATATGTGTTATTCAGTTGTAAACATGACCCATATGCAGATGGATCGGAAACCTTAACACACATCAGGTACGGAGCTTAATCGCAAAGGTCATACAAATTGACCAACAAAGTAGGTGTTCATCACATTCATTTAATGCAACGATAACAGAAAACAAGTACGAGAAAACGACAAAACAATAACTAATACTTAGTGGGATAACCACGAGACTTAATAACAGCTGCACAACGGGCCGGCATCGAGTCCACTAACTTCTCGACGGTAACCTGCGGAATTCGCGCCCATTGTGCAGACAGCTGGTCGAACTTCTGGGCCCTATTCCGGCAGGTTTTCTTCTCACATCGTCTCTCCAGCTCCTCCCACGTGTGCTCGATGGGGTTGATGTCTGGAGATTGGCTTGGCCAGTCTAGAAGTATGACCTGTTGCTGCTGGAAAGCTGCCTTCGCTACTCTGGAGGTGTGCTTCGGGTCGTTGGTTGCATGATACATCCGGGTGGCATGTTCTGGTTTGCCCATGGGAAGACATCGTTGATGAGCATGTTCGTGTAACTCTGGCCGGTCATTGTTCCATCAATCTTGATGACGGAGCCCATTCCATTCCGAGAGAAGGCGCCGTAAACCATGAACGATCCTCCTCCGTGCTTGACAGTCGGTGAATGAACTGGGGGTTGAATCTCTGGCCACACGGACGTCTTACGTATCGGATGCCACCACTTCCGAGCAAGTTGAACTTGCTCTCGTCGGTGAAAAGAACCTTACTCCAGTCTGCTGCGGTCCATTGTCGATGAAGGCGCACGAACGCGACTCTGGCTCGTCGATTTTTGACTCCAATGAGTGGTTTCTTGGAGGGATCATCTTCCATTCAATCCACCAGCAATGAGACGACGGAAGATGGTCATTCGGCTGACGTTCATGTCGTCGCTGTTGCGGAATTTGGTGGCGATGTCCACAGCAGTCAAGGTGGGACCAGCACGAGATCGACGGAGGATACGTCTAACCTGACGCAACGTAGTGGAACGAGGCCTATCACATCGCGGACTGTTCTCGACGGTCCCAGTATTCTTATAACGTTGCGAGATAGCTGAACAGGACTGGTGTCGGATCTTCAGGTCCCCCTCGCAATGTCGGTGACGCGCATTCCGGATTCCATCATGTTCACGGCCACCTGGCGAGCTCCAACAGGGATCTCCGCCTTTTTACCCATTTCTGAAAACCTAAGATTGACTTATTATCACACTACACATCACAATACCCACAAAAATTACAAGAAAAACATTAATACATGCAGCAACCAAATGGGTAATAATTGGCGACTCTTGAATATGGCCCATTTCAAACGACAAATTCGCTCTCAGTGGAATACAAACTACACGACATTGTAATCCACGAATCAACATAATATCATATCCCAAAATGACCCGATTTGGTCCAGCAAAGAAACAAATTATGGTCGAAAAAGTGTTTCGCCAAATACTTTTGTTCGCTACTGTACAAAAAATCTTCTTGCTGCAAATTAGTGTCAAACAGTGTTTGAGAGAACGGGCTTAATCCAAGAGTACCTTGCTATACAATATAATACACGCCAAAATATCCAAAAAGTGAATACGAGAAACCGTTGAGGCACGTCAATTGTTTATTCATTAAAACACCACTAGTCTCAAATGGTCCTATCATCAGGTGGATGAAAGTAAAACGATAAAAGCTACACTACATCTAGAAGATAAATGATACGACTACATCATGAACTCTGAAAGAGACGTCACGACAACGTACAGTTGGTGGTTCGATAAAGTCAGTTACAGTAACGGGTTAATGTGGCACCACAATGTCATGAATGATTCAGATGTTGCATAGTGACGTCAAATTGTGTTTGACGGTGTGAAGCGGAGTTGAGTTGAATTGAAGCCAAGGACTGGGTAAGCTGAAAGTATGATCATCATTACAGCAGGAAGTCGATATTTCATGGATAACAACTTTTATGGAACGATTGCGATTTTTGCAAAAGTTCAGATCAAAGCTCCTGGAGGTTCCTGTGAGGTGCATTGTAACCGGCGATCCGTCCTCGAAGAGCATCCTAATATGTGCGTTTTGATTTAGGACATTCGATCTGAATGGCCTTTCAGCTTATGATGTAGCTCCCCAGGTTTGATCTACCAAACGAGGTCTATTTGTGAATGCATTATCGTTCCTGGAAACGGAATTACGAAAATCGTTGCGAGAAAAATTGCACACGACAGTTGTCGTCTTGTTACACAGGAGCGGCAGTGTGAGGGTGCTCCTGGGGATGTATGGCAAAGGGCAACACTTCGTATTTCAGAATGCAGAGGTGCGCATGCTGGTTCAACTTCATCGTCACTTCAACGAGAGGGCCCATTTCGTGGTACGAAAAACATCCCCAAAACATCACAGAACCCCCCTCCAGCTTGAACAGCACAATCAGGATTAAAGGCTTCATTGGGCCTGCGATGCACTCGTCGCCTCCAATCACTAGAGTACAAACAAAAACAAGACTCATCGGACCAAATTACTCGTTTCCAATCTTCCACAGTAAGGTTTTGGTGCCTCTGAGCCCATTGGTAACGTCCGACTTTGTGACTTGCTGTTAAAAGAGACCTCTTCCGTGGTACTCTGCTACAGATGTCTATCGCATGCAGTTCTTGTCGCAATGTCCTTTCGGACATTGATTGAAGTGGACTTTGTGACTGCTGTTAAAAGAGGCCTCTTCCGTGGTACTCTGCTCCAGATGTCCATCGCATGCAGTTGTCGTCGCAATGTCCTTTCGGAAATTGATTGGAGTGGACTTTGTGACTTGCTGTTAAAAGTGGCCTCTTCCGTGGTACTCTGCTCCAGATGTCCATCGCCTGCAGTTCTCGTCGCAATGTCCTTTCGGAAATTGATTGGAGTGGACTTTGTGACTTGCTGTTAAAAGAGGCCTCTTCCGTGGTACTCTGCTCCAGATGTCCATCGCATGCAGTTCTCGTCGCAATGTCCTTTCGGAAATTCGTTGGAATGGACTTCCATTGCTTGTTTGGAGCAATGGTTGCCTGGTTTGAAACCGATTTGCAGTTACTAGGTGTGAAATATGGCAGCTGTCCCTGTTGGTAAGAATTGTTTTCCGGCCACAGTTACGTCGCCGATTTTCAGTTGACTGCAAACCACACCATTGTTTGCAGACCCGCTGGACACTATGCTTCGACACACCAACAAATTGGACGACTTCATTCTCTTTGTGTCCGTGGGCACGGACAAACATGATGACTCTTTTTGCCACTCGGTAACGTCTGTCTTACGACCCATATTGCAGACTAAATTTAACACACACGTTGCTCTTCACCACTGCACGAGACAGAAATGATCCTGTAGACCACATCAATCCTATTTATCTCCCAACAATGCTATTACGGCGCCCTCTGTGCAACCGGTAACTTCCTACTGTCATTTCTGTTAGGAGTGACTAATTTTTTGTACGGTGTGCTTAGCTGGGAATCAGTTTTGAGGACCAAACCTGGACTCATTGGTGAAGACGGCATTTTCTTCTTTGATGTTAAGTAAAGATTACCTCCACGAAGCCTTTTCGACACAGTTTGGCATGATGCAGCGTATCCTTCGTTGCTTTCCTATTTCCCAAGATGCAGTTTGGTCTAAAGCCAGCGAACTGCAATAGTGTATAGACTCTATACCACCTTCAAATAAGGAGCATGTAACGGCCCTACCTTATCTTTGTTGTCTCTGCTCTTATCTTGGATGCGGAGTGGTATGCATCCAGTGAACTGCGGTGGTGTATAAGTTTATGGTTTCGTGCATTTAGGAGCATGTAAAGGTATTTTCTAGTCGTCTTGTGGCCCCGGAACTTTCAGAGACGTGCCGTCGAGAAGTGTTTTGATTTGTTTCTAATCTACTCCAAAGGCGTTGGAGAACCCTGCTATTCGCATATAAACATTTGGCTACTTTAGGCTGACTATGCCCTGACTGCAGCCTACCTATTACTCTCCACCTTACTTCTTCCCTCAAATGATTTCTTCGAATCATTAATTATCTAACGGTTGTACATCTCGGATTTCGTGCGACAAGGTTCTATCACGAAAAGAAGCGTGCTTACAGATGGTGTTTTGCTACTAAGTTGTTTCGCATGGGTCCTGTTTCTTTGTGTTTTTTTTTCTTGTTTTTTTTTTTTTTGACGTAGGACTACGTCTTATTCCTTGGATAACATGGGGCGACTTCCGGCCGCCCGCCTGTGACAAAATTAGATCCCAATTGAAATCATTATACCGTTAAAAATACATGCCGCACACTAATCGTGTTAGCATATTCGCAAACAGCATGAAGTCCAATTCGCGTATTGCGCAATGCATCGTGCGCGCGACGCTCCCCTCGCTCCCTATTTCTGGGTGTACTCCAGCTTTTGACTCAGTCTATTTCCGCAACCATGAGCGTAAGCCTACGGTGCGTGGTATCGTTTTAAAACTTCCGACGACATCTATTCAAATATGCGAAGAACATCTCTTAGTGCTTTGAACTGAACATTTAAAAATTTGTTTTCTTGTGAACCAGTGAACACTTTTGAAAATATCGCGGTTGATCTGGACAACCATGAGTGCAACACGACTGTGCGTTGTATCGTTTTATAGCTCTCGACGAGATCTATTCAAATATATAAATAATATATCGCAGTGGTTTAAACTAATTTTTTTTAAAATTGTTTTCGTGTGAGTTGGTTAACATTTTCAACAATGCCGCGGAATTCGCAGAATGAACGCAAGCAAAAGTGGAGAAAATCAAAACGAGAGGCAAGAGAAAGTGATGAGGAATGTAAGAAGCCCAAGAAGAATGAAACCCAACGAACTAGAAAGTATTGAGAACTCCTGAAAGCATCCGCCGCCCAACAAAAATCCAACACACCAGTAATGGTCCTACGCTCTAAACTGACAGCTTCATCAGAACTGAGCCTACCTGTTTTTTTACGCTTTCCAACCGTAGGTTGAAGAAGCGTATATGCTCCAGCTATGTCGGTCTGTCCGTCTGCACGATAACTCGCGTACAAATGGTTCGATTTCGATGAAATTTTAGTATGTGGTAGGGGACGACCTGAGAACGAACCCTATTGAAAATGGGCGAAATGGGGTCAAAGGTCAGCCAGGACATAAGAGCGGGATTTTTTCCATTGTCTTTATGCGTCATAACTTGCGTAAAAATGGTTCGATTTCAATGGAATTTTAGTATGTGGTAGGGAACCACCTGGAAACGAACAATATTGAAAATGGGCGAAATGGGATCAAAGGTCAGGACGTATGAGAGGGATCCATTTCATTGCCTTTATGCTTCATAACTTGCGTAAAAATGCTTCGATTGCGACAAAACGTTATCCTGTTGTTTCGGAGGTATAGTAAACCGATTCTGTTGAATATTGATGAAATAGGGTCAAAGGTCATGGCACAGAAGCAAGATTTATTCCACAGCCATTATTCTCATAACTTGAGTAATGATTTCTGGTATGTTGTAAAGCGTATCATAATCAATGCATCGCATGATTTTACTAACTTGTTCATTATTCTCGTAACTTACGTAAAAATGCTTCTTTTGCAACAAAACTTTAGTAAGTTATTCCTGAGGCATGCTGAACCGGTTCTGTTGAATATCATCAAAATGGGGTCAAAGGTCAGAACACAGGAGCGAAATTTATTCCACAGCCATTATTCTCATAACTTGAGTAATGATTTCTGGTATGTTGTAAAACGTATCATAATCAATGCATCGCATGATTTTACTAACTTGTTCATTATTCTCGTAACTTACGTAAGAATGCTTCTTTTGCAACAAAACTTTAGTAAGTTATTCCTGAGGCATGCTGAACCGGTTCTGTTGAATATCATCGAAATGGGGTCAAAGGTCAGAACACAGGAGCGAAATTTATTCCACAGCCATTATTCTCATAACTTGAGTAATGATTTCTGGTATGTTGTAAAGCGTATCATAATCATTGCATTGCATGATTTTACTAACTTGTTCATTATTATTAAAGGTTTAACGACCACTGTGAGCAACGCAGTGAGCTATATATAAGCAGTCGCCCTTCCGTAAATTTAGGGTCACTGGTTCCAGGGAAGGGAGAGAGCCAATACTGTAAAACAAACATAATATCCATGCCTCACCGGGATTAGAACACGGCTACTTCTTGAACGAATGGTCATAAGCCAATGCTTAGACCACTGCGCTTCCTGGGGACGAGCCTGTGTATTATGCAAATATTAATTGCATGATTGAAATCAGTATATTTGTTTAAGTAAAATATCTAATTTTTCCTAATTCTCAATTACCTCTAAAGACATGCAAATTTCTGCATTTACTTCTTAATTTCTGATTACCAGTGCATTAGTGTCAGAGATCTTCTTCTCAAGAATGTCTTCTCGAGTAGATTTAATAAACGCATGCAGTGGGACATTTGTATTTGTATGCTAAATCTGACAAATAGAGAAATGTTTATTTTTTCTCTTTCTCTTTTAGGACTGTATTGTAAAAAGCCACCTGCCCTACAAAATGGAAGCTACCAACTGATAAAAGGAATTAATCCATCCCCGATAATTGGATCTAGAACTCTTTATTCTTGCTCAAAGGGATTTGAACTGGAGAACAGAAATGTGAGCGAACTGAATTGCAGACTTAATGGTACTTCTGCTGTATGGAATGGTGAGATCCCTAGGTGCCGAGGTAAAGTTAATTACAGACATTTTTCTACTTTCAGAGATAATGCGTTTCTGAAAACATGTCCAAAAGTCATACAAGGCTTCCATGCCACAATGTGTTTTCCGTTCCTAGTACTTCCACGTACAACGCAATCCTTATTTTGTGAGCAAAAAGCAAAATATTTGCACTTGTTACAGAATTTAGAGAACTGTTCTGATACTTCAGATCGCATCAAAATTTATCACCAAAACTCTAGCTGACCTGGGAGAGTATCAGAACAATCAAGGGCAAAAAAGGCGCAAGCAAATCAAGAACACCCGAATTTATCCATTTTAGGTAAAATAGGGCATATTAATCCTTTAACCGTCTGGAATGAATTAAATCGGGGTTAAAAAATGAACTGAAATCACCTCTGAACGAATATATTCCCTGTTTAAGAAGTTGGTACGAAACCGGCTTGAACGAGTAAACCTGGGGATCAGAATTCCGTTTACCCATATTGTTCAAAGTGGTCATTTAGAAGGTCTGACAAAAAGCACAGCAAAAACTAAATATATAAACAATACAGAAAAGGATACAGAAAAGATTTTGATAGACGGCAAAGAAATAGAAAAAGTAGATGAATACCTTTAATTAGGTCAAGTAATAAGTTTTAAAGAAAGACAAGAAAGAGAAATCAATAGAAGAATTGTCCAAGGTAATAGAGCCTTTTGGAGACTTAAAGACTATTTAACGGGCGATCTTCCATTTTGTTTAAAAAGAAAAATCTTCAATGAATGTATTAACCCCGTATTTACTTATGGAAATGAAAAGTGGAGTATCATAAGACGACAATGTGAAAAACTAAGAGTATTGGTAAGAAAGTTAGAGAGAAGAATGTTGGGAATAACAAGAAGAGACAGAGTTAGAAATGAACTTATAAGGGAAAGGACAGGAATAATAGATATTATAAAAATAATAAAAGAATCGAAGTGAAGATGGGCTGGACGTGTTGGAAGACTGAAAGATGAAAGATGAGCACAGAATGGCAAGCGAGAGATGGAAAGAGACGAAGGAGGCGCCAGAGAACAAGATGGAGAGATGACCTTCAGAAATTTAGTGTTGCTAAATGGTATACTGAGGCTAAGGACCGAGGAATCTGGGAAAGACTGCGAGAGGCCTATACCCTGCAGTGGATGCCAATAGGATAAGAAGAATAAGAATAAGATTAACACATTAATCCTTTCTGTTATCTCCTAAAAGAGCTACAACGATGGAGACGAACCTAAGAAAGGGATAAGAAGATATCTGAGTCATTTGTCTCTACCAAGCGGCATAATATCAGTGTCATGGGGCTATCCCTTCTCCATCGCGCCTTGAGTCGCGGAGCAGAAAATAGAAGACCAAAAACAATCGTTTATGGTCAGTACTTCTTACAGGTTTATAGTTCGAACTGCTGAGATCAGGGTGCGAAAGGAATTATTTTGCCGTAGCTTCTGTAAAACTCGGCCGCCATGTGAACATTTCTGTTTGGGGAGTGTAGTAATTTTTGGACACTATTCGATTCAGGTACGTCGGCCACTAAAATGGTTAGTTGTTCCATGCACAGCATACAAAAGGGACCACATGAGTAATTTTTTACTACTGTTCGATTTAGGTACCTCTGGCGCTTAAAAGGGTTAATTGTTCCATGCACAGCATACAAAAGTAACCACATGATTAATTTTGAATGCTGTTCGATTCAGGAACGTCGGCCGTTGAAAGGGTTAATTGTTCCATGTACAGCATACAAAAGTAACCACGTGTGTAATTTTTGAATGCTATTCGATTCAGATACAGGAGTGACCGCATGAGTAATTTTTGAATACTGTTCGATTCAGGTACGTCGGCCGCTGAAAGGGTTAATTGTTTCATGCACACCATACAAAAGTGACCACATGAGCAATTTTTGAATACTATTCGATTCAGGTACGTTGGCCGCTGAAAGGGCTAGTTATTTCATGCACAGAAGTGACCACACGAGAAATTCTTGAATACCGTTCGATTCAGGTACGTCGGTCGCTGAAAGCAATAATTTTTCCATGCACAGCATACAAAAGTGACCGCATGAGTAATTTTTGAATACTGTTCGATTTAGGTACGTCGGCCGCTGAAAGGGTTAATTTTTCCATGCACAGCATACAAAAGTGACCACATGAGCAATTTTTTAATACTATTCGATTCAGGTACGTAGGCAGATGAAAGAGTTAACTGTCCCATGCACAGCATACAGAAGTGACCGCATGAGTAATTTTTGAATACTGTTCGATTCAGGTACGTAGGCCGCTGAAAGGGTAAATTGTTCCATGTACAGCATATACAAGTGACCACATGAGTAGTTTTTTTAATACTAATCGATTCAGGAACCTCGGCCGTGGAAAGCTTTAATAGTTCCATGCACAGCATACAAAAGTGACCACATGGGTAATTTTTGAATACTAATCGATTCAGGTACGTCGGCCGATGAAAGGAATAATGTTTCCATGCACAGCATACAAAAGAGACCGCATGAGTAATTTTTTTAATACTGTTCGATTCAGGTACGTCGGACACTGAAATTATTAATTGTTCCATGCACAGCTTACAAAAGTGACCACATGAGTAATTTTTGAACACTGTTCGATTTAGGTACGTCGGCCGCTGAAAGGGTTAATTTTTCCATGCACAGCATACAAAAGTGACCACATGGGTAATTTTTTAATACTATTCGATTAAGGTACGTCGGCCGAAAATGTGACTCCTGGTACGTGTGACATCGTTCCTCACAGGTCAACGTTACCGGGATATCCTGCACGACCATTTGCTCCCGTTTGTGCGCCTTCAACATCCCACTGGGGACCTCATCCTGCAACAAGACAATGCACCGTGCCATCGCTCCCGAATTGTATCCGAATGGTTGGATGAATACTCCACTGACGTGACCTCGCTTTCTTGGACAGCTAAGTCACTTGACCTCAATCCCATCGAGCACATCTGGGATGCCATCGAGAGAGATGTTTGAGGCTCTCACCCCCTCCATCAAATCTTCGTGAACTGTGGGAGCTTGTTCAGGGGTCGTGGATCCGTATGGCTTCCCAACACTTCCGGTATCTTGTCGAGTCCATGCCGAGACGAATCGCCGCCGTCATCAGGGCGAAAGGTGGTGCTACACGTTACAAGACAGGTATCTCTAATTCAATTGCTCTTCAGTGTAGGCAAGTGTGATTGTAGATTCACAATCAACCAGCTTCGATTTTATGTTGTGCTTTAGTTTTCATTTTATACTGGAAATGGTTTTCGCGTTTATGATGTACGTACAGAGGTGTGTCAAAATAATGGAAATACCGACTGCTATTGGAGTACACACACAGTCGAGTCACATTATTGTGACCACCTCCTAGTTTTGACGTCAACAGCGCGTAGCCAATGTAAGAAGGCACGTGCCGTGAGCTGGCTTGGAGAGTATATAAGGGGTGCTGTAGGCATTCTGAAAACATATCACTCGTTGCTGCCATGGATAGAAGGAACGATTTATCAGATTTACAAGAAGAGATGATTATCGGCTTTCAGGTCATGGGTGGCAGTATTTCTGAAACAACGCAGTTTGTGAACTGTCCGTGTGCTGTTGTGATTAAAATGTATTGTGATTGGAGAAATGGCACTATTGCGAATACGCGAAGTGGAAACTGCGGTGCACCACGTGCCATTGATGTGAGAGGTGAACGTCGGCTTCGAAGGTGCCTCAGGGCCGATCGACATTCTACAGTGGAGCAACTCACTGAGCCTAATGAACCAGTGGGATAGCGGAATTGTGTCTAAAACGACAATTCATGGAACACTGCTGCGTATGGAGCTCCGATGCAGACGGATGGTCACTGCATCTATGCTAACGAAGGTGCATCAGCAGAAAAGGCTTTCATTTACACGGAAATTTCTGAATTGGACCTTCGCTGATTGGCAAAAGGATTGCCTTGTCCGATGAGTCACGTTTTCTGCTTCATCGAACGGACGGATGCATGTTGGCGTATAAGGCGAGAAACATCGGAGAACAAGCACCCTTAAACCATTGCTAGAAGAACACAAGCTGGTGGAGGCAGCGTTATGGTCTGGGGAATGTTTTCGTTGCATTCTCTGAATCCACTCATAAATGTGGAAGCCACTATGGACCGAATTCGTTATGAATCCATCCTTGCAGACCACGTACACCCATACATGCTGATTGTCTTCTCTGGAGTGGACGGGATATTTCAGCACGACAATGCGACGTGTCACACAGTTAGAAATGTCCGAGAGTTGTTTGAAGAGCACGATTAAGACTTCAAGGTACTTCCCTGGCCCCCTAATTCCCTAGAGTTAAACCCAATTAAGCATCTGTGGGACCACATCGATCGTGTTGTTCGCTCTATGGATCCTCCACCACGCAACCTCCAGCAGCTGTCAGATGCACTGCAGTCAGTCAGCATGGCTCCACATACCTGTGAACACCTTCCAGCACCTTATTGAGTCACTCCCAGCCCGTCTAGCTGCTGTCAGCGCTGCACACGTCGGTTACTCTGGATTAGCTGGTGGCCACAATAATGTGATTCTACGGTGTATAATGCGCCATATGCAAATCACAGGAACTACATCACCCACGAAGTGAGGTACATAAAGTGGTGAAATGCGATGTCGGCTCTCACGTAACAGTGTCCCAGTTGCAGATGAAACAGCTGTTGTGGAGCAATATCAAATCTCAGTTGCCTGCAAAAAGGCATAATCATTGGAGCACGTTTTTTAAAAGTTTCAGCAAGTAACTAGAATGGCATAAATAGCCGGTGTAACAATAGGAACTGTATCGAAGATTAGGACCACCTACCAAAACGGGCACGGCGTTACCTCCAAAAGTGTAAATTGTGATCTCCATATAATGATGTCAGATAGGGAGGGGTAAACGTTGGTACGGATTATACAACGGAAGCACAGTACTACGGTACCACAAATAGCAGTACCGTTGAACACCTGTTGGAATGATCCAGTTTCAGTTATGACAGTTCGTCGGGAACTCTATAGTGCCGTCATTTATGGTCGTGCTGCGATCCACAGACCTCTGATTACCAACACCAAAGCACATAAAAACTGGGATTCTGAAGTCTGTAAACTTGTCATCTGGTCTGACGAACTGGGCTTCACATTCTTTTTCACCACTGGTAGAGTATACGTCTCACGAAAACCCACAGAAGCGTACCAGGCCTACTGTTTGGTTCCGATTGTGAAGCATGGAGGTGGATCCCAGATGTTGTGTGGTAACATACCATGGCATTGCTTTGGGATGTTGGTAATTCTCCAGGGTCGTGTCATATCTGCAATGTACGAATTTATCCTTGGGGACCACCCTGCACCCAATGTTGCAGGCATTGTTCCTGAACGAACGTCCCAGGTTTCGAGCAGATAATGCACCTTTGTATTGTGAGAGACTGTCAAGTTGTGGTTTGCAGAGCATGAGAATGAGCTACAGCATCTACCCTGGCGATTTCGATATCATTGAACATTTGTAGGAAAAGGACAGATCATACTTTCCACCACCACCATTACTAGCAAAATCGGGAAATATTTCACAAGAAAAATGGTCTCAAATTCCATTATCTTATGTGTTGGAGATACAGACTCTCAATGATATAACGCCGGTCGTCAAAAAGTCGTTTGCCTCCCCGGTGGCGCAGTTGTCTAAGCGATGGCCTCTGATCATTCGTCCAAAAGGGGTCCGGGTTCGAATCCCGGTGACTCATCGATGTTGTGTTTGTCTAACGGTACTGGTTCTCTCCTTCCCTGGAACCAGTCAACCTAAATTAGGGGCGTGCGACTGCTTATAGTCCATTGAGTTACTCACGGTGGTCGATAAACCTCCCATCCAAAATAAAAAAACCGTCTTTCAGGCGCTCCTCGTGGATTACCTCTTCACTCAGTGGTAAGCATGACTGCCATTCACCCATCGAAAGGCGAAATGAACCTTGGACCGCCATATCCCGAACCAGGGTGACCTGACGACATTTTGGAATGGGAAAACATTTTCATTAAAAATGGAGGACATAATACATTTCTACAAAAATAAATATGAATGCAGTTACTCTGTAATTAAATTTTTCAGTTTGAGACTTTATACGTGAAAAAACTTTAAAAAAGAAAGATTTTAGTCTGCTGGACATTTTTACTTATATTACTCACTGGAAGAGATTTTCTTCACTAGATTGGGTTTCTTTAACACATACACCATACTCACAAAAGTCACCTGACACCTAGAAGAGAAACACAACATTTCATTTATTGACATACATTAGTATGGTGTTGGTCCACCTTTGGCCTTAATGCATGCACTGACCCTTCGAGACAGGTTTTCGACAAGGATTTGTAACACAGCGATAGGTATGCGCTTCCATTCAGTACATATTGCTGCCGCTAACTGTTGCTTAGTAATAGGCCTTGTTTCTAAACTTCTTATGCGGCGCTCTAATTCATTCCGTAGCTTCGCTATGGGATTAAGATTAGAGCTCTGTGCTGGCCAGTCCGCACAAGATACGGAATTATCATCAAACTACGCCATAACAGTCCTTGCTTTATGGCTCGGTGCATTATCCTGCTGGTACCGACAAGGCTCGGTTCCATAGTATTGCCACACAGTTGGTAGGGCATAATTGTCCAGAATATCAAGGTAGACATGCTGCTTAACAGGTTTGTCCACGATAACCAATGGGCCGGGACCATACCACGAAAAGAAAAACACCCCCACACGAGTACACTGCCAGCTCCAAACTTGACCGTAGGAACAGTACACTGTGGTAAACAGCGGTCCCCCTGCTGCCGCCATATCCACACACGGCCATCAGTCTGATTTATCGTGTATGTGGATTCATCAGACCACAGCACCCGTTTCCATTGATCTACGGTCCTTGATAAATGTTCTTTACACCATGCTAAACGACGAGTAGCATTCCGAGTGGAGATCAAAGGCTTATTAACAACAGCACGACCACGGTAACCCATGGAATAAAGTTCTATGCGAATGGTACGTGTACATTCCGAGGTTCCATCATTTTTACTCACCTGTACACTGAGGGTTTTGTGCAGTACTCCGTTGATCAGCTGTAACGACTCTCCTGAGTCTTCGATGTCCTCTATCACTGATTTTCTTTGGCCTGTCGGTACGCTTTGCTGCTTCATGCACGCCATGTGTCTTCCACTTATTCAGTACACATCCTAAACAGTTGACTTGGGTATGTTTAAACGCCTCTCGGTTTCTCTTATGGACAACCCACTAATATAACACCCAACAATATTTCCTTTCTCAAAGTCAGTTCTCTCCCGCCGCTACATTTTCACTCAATCTCACAGTGCGATATGACCGCGGTCAGCTGCAGTTTGTTTTTATACCGTTTGCACCTGTACCGCGCATCGTAACAACGCAGCGGATCCGTTCATCTGCTTTTGAAGGGGTGTCCGGTGACTTTTGTCAGTATAGTGTATTTGTGAAATTCAGAGCATCACATGTCTTTCAAATTGTATTCAACTAGCGGTTTACCCCTCACTGATAGATTAAGGAACTTGAATTATAAAAAGAAAATACTCACAGCAGCGACTAACAACACACAAAACAAGCAGTATGAGCGGACTGTTTACATGACTACACCGCACGATACTGTCCACGTGCGATGAACGACTGACAGGCAAACGCGCACTGGTGGGCTTTCTCTCACTGTTCAACTACAAGTGACGCACTGCAGTAGGCAGCTGTAGGATTGCAGGAATAAACTGACCGGGGGCAGGACAGAGGGCGAGAGCAAGAATCCAGAAATTAATGAATGCATTAATTTCTGGATTCTCGCTCGCGGTGGAATCCAGAAATGAATGAATACATTTTAGAGGTGCAATCCAGAAATGAATGAATACATTTGAGAGGTGGAAGCCAGAAATGAATGAATACATTTGAGAGGTGGAAGCCAGAAATGAATGAATACATTTGAGAGGTGGAATCCAGAATTGAATGAATACATTTTATAGGTGGAATCCAAAAATGAATGAATACCTTTTAGAGGTGGATTCCAGAAATGAAAGAATACATTTTAGAGGTGGAATCCAAAAATGAATAAATACATTTTAGAGGTGGAATCCAGAAATGAATGAATACATTTTGGAGGTGGAATCCAGAAATGAAAGAATACATTTTAGAGGTGGAATCCAGAAATGAAAGAATACATTTTAGAGGTGGAATCCAGAAATGAATGAATACATTTCATAGGTGGAATCCAGAAATGAATAAATACATTTTAGAGTCGGAATCCAGAAATGAATGAATACATTTTAGAGGTGGAATCCAAAAATGAATGAATACAATTTAGTGGCGGCTTGATATGATTGCAATAAAAGAATTTGATCAAAATCTATATCAATTATTCCTTATTGAAAAAGCTGGACGGTGGAATCCAGAAATGAATGAATACATTTTAGAGGTGCAATCCAGAAATGAATGAATACATTTGAGAGGTGGAAGCCAGAAATGAATGAATACATTTGAGAGGTGGAAGCCAGAAATGAATGAATACATTTGAGAGGTGGAATCCAGAATTGAATGAATACATTTTATAGGTGGAATCCAAAAATGAATGAATACCTTTTTGAGGTGGATTCCAGAAATGAAAGAATACATTTTAGAGGTGGAATCCAAAAATGAATAAATACATTTTAGAGGTGAAATCCAGAAATGAATGAATACATTTTGGAGGTGGAATCCAGAAATGAAAGAATACATTTTAGAGGTGGAATCCAGAAATGAAAGAATACATTTTAGAGGTGGAATCCAGAAATGAATGAATACATTTGAGAGGTGGAATCCAGAATTGAATGAATACATTTTATAGGTGGAATCCAAAAATGAATGAATACCTTTTAGAGGTGGATTCCAGAGATGAAAGAATACATTTTAGAGGTGGAATCCAAAAATGAATAAATACATTTTAGAGGTGGAATCCAGAAATGAATGAATACATTTTGGAGGTGGAATCCAGAAATGAAAGAATACATTTTAGAGGTGGAATCCAGAAATGAAAGAATACATTTTAGAGGTGGAATCCAGAAATGAATGAATACATTTCATAGGTGGAATCCAGAAATGAATAAATACATTTTAGAGTCGGAATCCAGAAATGAATGAATACATTTTAGAGGTGGAATCCAAAAATGAATGAATACAATTTAGTGGCGGCTTGATATGATTGCAATAAAAGAATTTGATCAAAATCTATATCAATTATTCCTTATTGAAAAAGCTGGACGGTGGAATCCAGAAATGAATGAATACATTTTAGAGGTGCAATCCAGAAATGAATGAATACATTTGAGAGGTGGAAGCCAGAAATGAATGAATACATTTGAGAGGTGGAAGCCAGAAATGAATGAATACATTTGAGAGGTGGAATCCAGAATTGAATGAATACATTTTATAGGTGGAATCCAAAAATGAATGAATACCTTTTAGAGGTGGATTCCAGAAATGAAAGAATACATTTTAGAGGTGGAATCCAAAAATGAATGAATACATTTTGGAGGTGGAATCCAGAAATGAAAGAATACATTTTAGAGGTGGAATCCAGAAATGAAAGAATACATTTTAGAGGTGGAATCCAGAAATGAATGAATACATTTCATAGGTGGAATCCAGAAATGAATAAATACATTTTAGAGTCGGAATCCAGAAATGAATGAATACATTTTAGAGGTGGAATCCAGAAATGAATGAATACATTTAAGAGGTGGAATCCAGAAATGAATGAATACATTTTAGAGGTGGAATCCAAAAAATGAATGAATACAATTTAGTGGCGGCTTGATATGATTGCAATAAAATAATTTGATCAAAATCTATATCAATTATTCCTTATTGAAAAAGCTGGACATTTGGGTTGTTTCCCTTAATGCCTAGAGGACAGGAGGACATGTCCTCCAAACGCCGGACGTCTGCTCATTAGGGTGGAGCGAAAAACACTTGTTTTTAATTTGAAACGTCACCATGTGCAATAGTTGCGATTTTATTACTGAAATGACGCCGAAATATAGATGACATTATTTGATATCTTAGACTTCCCCAAGAACCTCGGAGTTCGAAAGTTATGGGGATAAATGGTTTAAAAATACCCGCTTTCTCCATTTTGTAAACATAAAAAAAATACTGTATGACAATGTTATTTAATATCCCCTTTGAGTGTATATCATCATCATCATCATTGTCAACCATTATCAATCCACTGCTGGACGAAGGTCTCCCCAAGTTTACTCCACAACGGTCTGTCTTGTGCCAGTCTCCTCCATGTCACCCCTGCATACTTTCGAATTTCATCCATCCATCTCCGATGGGATCTTCTTCTGGGTCTTTTTCTGTCCCTCGGAATCCAATCTAAAATTTCGGCTGTCCATCGATGATCTGTCCTTCTGGCAGTATGTCCAGATCATTGCTCGTTCGTGATTGACGTAGTGTTGGTGGCTCCAATATTTTATGCGTTTTAGTGTGGAATACCTTGTCCCTCACTCACCTGTTGCGTGGCCCGGCTGTCTAAAGGTACTGTGTACGTTTTGAGCTACTTTTCTAGCGTTCTCATCCTCATATTAGTTCATATTCATCCGTTTTCTTATCGTTTGCTCGTTTGTTTACGTTTGGAAGCTGCCAACATGGCTGCTTCCGGTATTTCGTTATCGTCTATGGGCGTGGCGGATGCACGTCACGTCACACTTATCACGTCAGTGGAAGTTAACGTACTCGTCCTCAGATGTGTCTGTTCAGATGCCTTCCCAGCTTTCTAGTACTCCTGCACCGGTGCCTTCACTGGACTTGGCTGCGCTTTTTTCAGCTCTTGCATCTGTCTCGGTGCCCTCCCTGGGTACTACTGATTCTACTGCCTTGCCTTCGGCCTGTGCTTCTCTTCCCTCACAGCCTTCTGTGCCTGCCGGATCCGAACAGACTTCTCTTCCGAGGATGTCATTTGCCTCTAAAGTGCAACGAGGCGCTACTTCTGCGTCCGATTCCTCTCAACCAGATGGTCTTTTGCAAGCAACACCTATTATTCAGGTATCCAACCACAAGGTGAAGGTAACGATTAAAGACAATTCGCAGATTGGCCGTGAGTTCCATAACCTCCTGGATAGAGGTGTGCTCTTTCATGCTTTACCAAATACTCCATTGCCACGCTACATGGAAGCCCTCTCTCTACACGTGTCGTCTGCATCCATTGCAGGAATTTCCCGTATTCCTCGGGGTATTTCGGTACAGTTCAATCACAAGGATGATGCTGACTTTTTTCTAGCTAACGGACTTTCGATTGGGACAAACCATCTCATCCCGTCGCCTCTTTCCAAGAGACCGGTGAACATCACGTTCTATCCTGTTCCACAGGAAGTGCCGGATACTGCGCTTCCTCTCCTTGTCAGTCATGTTTGTAAAATTGTTGGCAAGGTCCGTCGCCTTTCTGACGCTCCCCGCGGAACTCGATTTGCACATGCTACAGGACCTCGCCGTCAGTTATTGGTCGTCTTTCCCACCGAGAAGGCCTTGGCGGAATGCCCTACAGAAGCTACTGTTGAAATTGGCGCACGAACGTACAGTTTCAAGATTTTCACTGCTCACTATTGTACACACTGTTTAACACAAAATCACACCACTGCCTCCTGTGACCGCGTTCGACGTGGACGTTCATCAAGTTCGCATCCCACTGCTGACCACATTGGTCTTTCTACTAACCCCACTACCGGTAGTTTGCCTGACGCGAATTCTTCGTTTCTCCGTCAGACGAACATTTCCGTCACGGACAATGCTGCCTTTCCTCCTCTCCCGACCCGTACGATTGTGCATCCACCTTCAAGATTGACAGAGTTGTCTTCGACTACAGATGTGTCTACAGCGGAGTGTTCCGATCCGGGTGTGTTGAGTGGTGGTTCGGCGGATCGGCAGTCTGGCTCTTCTCCTAGCCTCTCGGATATCGGATCCCCATTTACAACCTTGTCTACCGTACTCTTGTTGCAACATCTTATTGAAGCCTCGGCTGTTGTACCAGTCTCCACTAAGGCAGCTCAGCTACGTACTACTTCTTCGGCGACGTTCGTTTCCTCGTCTCCTGACTTCGGAGGTGAGCCTGAACCACTAATGGATACATCCGCCTCAGCTTCTTCTTCGAAGCGGATTGGAACGTCCAAAGGCGCTGCAAAACAGAAAAAGTTAAAACAACTTTCTGTGCCACATTCTGAGGATTCATCTAGTATTCGCGAGGTTTCCGGTTCCGGTGTTTCTCGACCTGATGTTTCTTCAAACAGTATGCTTCTCCGCTCAGGTCCTGTCAATCCTCACTCTGATGCTGAAGTTCTACAGGCAGTTGATACGTTTCCTCCAGTTCCTGGCCCACTGTCTAGACAGCAACTTTTACGTCTTTTTCAACCTGCACGTACGACTGTTGGTTCTGAAGAATTCCTTCACTCACCTGATCTGGACCTGTATGCAGCGGTAACGCAATTCGAAGCTTATGTGTCACTTTTTAAATATCTGTGTGCCACCGATCCTCGGTATCAGCCTTTTCTGAGACGTTACACGCGCCGTCTCGCCTCCTTGAAGGAGCTCGTTGAGAAGCATATATGTGATACCTTCTATCCTTTTACCGATGACCTTTAGCTCTCTTCCTCACACCGATTACTTTTTGTTCTCTCAATGCTAGAAGATTTGCGAATCCGTTTGCAGATTCCCTGGTTTTGCAGACTTAGTGCATGTTGATTCTGATGTTTTCGATGTGTGTTTTTACTGTGATTCACAAGTCATGTATTGTAAATTTGCTTTATTTGTGTGTTTGGCTGTGTTTCACAGGTAATGTATTTTAAATTTGCGATAATTGCGTGTTTTTGCTGTGTTTTCACAACTAATCGGTCTCGTTACTTGTGTGATCTCCTCATTATCTCATCATTATCTTATCTGTTGTTTCCTGAATTTGTGCCTGTTTTTAAATTACCTATAATTGTGAGTGTTTGCTGTGTTAGTGCTTTCCTCTATCGCGGATTATTATAGTGGTACGTTTGTTACCTTTGTTATTTTTATATAGTTGCTGAGGTCCTCAATGTTGTTTTGCGCTCTAACCACATTTCAGTTCCGTTCGGTTTATTTATGATAGCATGGTACATTTCCTGCATTTGTGCACATGTGTTATAGTGTTTGACATGCCGTTAGGTCTTTCATTGTTCGTGTGCATATTCATTTCCTTTCTGTGTAACGTTGTGCTGCATCGTGGATATACTTACTTTCCGCACTGTTGTTTTCTGTACTGCAGCTTTTAATGAATATCCTATGTCTGTATTTTGTTATAGCAATAAACTGGGTACCACTATGGTACCCACAGTTACCAATACCAATACCATTGCCATTTCAGGGATTTAACTCTGATCATGATGTCTTCCACTCTTGTCATTTTTCGGATCCACGAGTTCCTCTTCTTATCTCTCCTGGTTACACCAAGTATGCACCTCTCCATGCTTCTTTGAGTTGTCTGCAGCCTTTGTATGTCTCTTTTAGTTAAGGTCCACGTCTCTGCACCACGTAAGCACTGGAAGGATGCATTGATCAAACACTTTTCTTTTAAGACATAATGGCATATTGCTCTTGAAAATTATGCTGTTTCTTCCAAAAGCTCTCCAGGCAAGTTTTGTACGCCGATTAATTTCTTCATCAATGTGACCCTCACTTGATATCTGCTGTCCAAGATAAACGTACGTGTCTGTTATCTCCAGCTTTTCTCCATCAATCGATAAATCTTCATTTCTTGTAAAAGCATTGAACATCACTTTTGTCTTCTGAAAGTTCATTTTTAATCCCACTTCTTTACTCTTGTCAGCAAGTTCCTGGATCATACTCTGCAGCTCTGATGGGGTAGTTGCAAAAATGACTACGTCATCAGCAAAACGAAGGTGGGTTAGATAATCTCCATTAATCTTTATCCCCTTGTTTTCCCAGCTCAGTGACTGAAAAACACCCTCCAATGTAGCATTAAAGAGCTTCGGAGATATGGTGTCACCTTGTCTCACTCCCTTTCCAATTTTTATGTGTGTTGTATTTTCAAACAGCCTAATCTTTGCACTTGCATTTTCATAGATGTTATTAATAATATTAATGTATGCATCTTCAATACCGCAGGTTTTCAGAGCCATTGTAACTGCTGATGGTTTCACCGAATCAAAGGCTTTTTCATAATCGATAAAAGCCATGCACAATGGAAGTTCATATTCCCTCGCTCTTTCAATTAGTTCTCTCAGCACATGGATATGATCTATTGTGCTGTAGCCACTCCTGAATCCAGCTTGTTCTCTCGGTTGAGCCATGTCCAGTGTTACCTTCAAGCGGTGTGAAAGAACTTTAGTGAAGATTTTATAAACTACTGATAGGAGGCTGATAGGTCTGTAGTTTCCGAGATCCTCAATGTCACCTTCTTATGTAGCAGGATCATTGTAGCGGTGTTCCAATCCTCAGGAATCTTTCCTTCATTAAGGCATCGAGTGAAAATTTGGGCGAGTACTGTTTCGATTTCTCCACTTGCTTCTTGTATGATGTCTACAGTAATTCCATTTTCTCCTGGAGCTTTTCCCCGCTTCATGTTCTTGACTGCATGTGCAACTTCTGCTAGAAGGACTGGAGGAACTCTGGTACTGGTATCTTTCATGATGTCTGGAGTGCATGTATCATCCCTTTCATATAATTTGGAGTAGAAATCTTTCACTCTTGTCAAAATTTCGCCTCTATTTCTTGTTACAGAACCATCTTCTTTTCTCAGTGCCATAATCTGTTTTCTTCCCTTACTGAGATGTCCCTTTGCTATCTTTAGGCTTTGGTTGTTTTCAATTGCTTTCCTCACTAGTTCACAGTTGAATTTTCTTACGTCTTCAGTGATACTTTTTCGTACTGTCTTGCATAGCTCTATATATTCCACTTTGGAAGTCACATCTTCTTTAGTTGTCCTCATCTCTCTTCTTTTTTGCATCAACATTTTCGTTTTTCCTAATAATAATTTTTTTACATGCAACTTGTTCTTAGACCCAGCTAATTTTGTTGCTGTTTCCATAAGAGCTTTGGTTACTTTTCTGTTAACTTCAGAGATGTCCACTTCTTCCGATGTTAGGCCTCCTAAAGCCGAGATCCTGTTCTTCAGTTCCAACTTGAAGGTATTATGGTGTTTTTTAAGGTTGGTTATGTCAATACATTTTGTTTGTCTTATGAGCTTGCCACGTTCAAGTTTAGTGTTGAGGTGCATCTTACATCTCACCAATCTATGGTCACTACCTGTGTTGACCTTGTTTAGCACACTGCAGTCTTCTATGACGAATTTTTTGTTACACATAATAAAATCAATTTCACTTGTCGTCCCCTTTGGATGTCTCCATGTCCATTTCCTGTGTGGCTTTTTCTTGAAGAAGGAGTTCAAGATGAAAAACCCTTCTGCCTCTGCAAACTCAACGAGAGTATTTCCACGCTGGTGTCTGTTGCCGTGACCGAATTTACCTACTGAAGTTTCATTCTGTTGCCGTGACCGAATTTACCTACTGAAGTTTCATTCTGTTGCCGTTGCCCTATTTTTGCATTGAAATCACCCATAATTATTTTCAAGTGCTGCTTACCTTTATTATTTAGATGACAAATTTCCTCATAAAATTCTTCAATTTCTTCTTTAGGATGACTTGTGGTGGGTGTATAAGTTTGAATAATCTGAGCCTGGTATCTTCTCGATAGTTGGATAACGAGTCGTGCAGCTCTGTCAGAGGAACTTTCAACTTCTACCACTTTATCCTTCAGTTTCTTGTTTATTATAAATCCAACACCACTAGTTCTGCCAGTATCTGTCCCACGATAGTAGAAGAGATGTCCACTTTTCAGTTCGATGAGATCTTCTCCTTTTCTCCTTACCTCACTTAGCCCCACGATGTCCCACTTGATCCTTTGTAGTTCCTCTTCCAATTGAAGAAGCCTTGAATCAGAAGATAGGGAGCGTCCATTGTACGTTGCCAAGGTCAGCATCAGATGGCAGCCTAGTCCGGTCCTCCGGGGATTCTTAGCACCCTCTGCCTTCATGTCGCACTGGCCGCTGCCTTGGCCAGGTACATTCCAGCTGCCGGAGACTGAGGGCCAAGATTTAAGTTGTGGAGTCATTTTGGAGGGGTTTGGCCATAACTCACCACGCTGGCCAAGCGGGTTTTTGAGTGTGGGATAGAATTTCCTCTAATCCCGATGGTATAGTTATACCGCTATTGGCGGTCATCAGAGACCCTTTTAGTGGGAACAGGATGCACCACGAGAAGGCGGGGTTGACATTTGTCAAGGAGAGGCTATGATGTTACGTATCAATTGACCTTACATCCCTGAGTGTATATACACAGGTAAAAATTCAGCAGACGTTAGTTAATTTCTTAGGCTTCCCCAAAGAGTTCAAAATTTGTCATATTTCTCTGAAAATGGCATAAGGTATGTAAATATGATAGACACCAGCCTTATCTAGTAGCATAACTTGAGGAGTGAGTTTATTTCACTTGGTAGTCAGACTTTTTTTTTAAACTTTGCATCAGCTTCCTAGCCAAAATTTTTGCTCTGATGAATCCACCTCTTGCAAGAAGGCCACACTTGAGCAGAAGAATCTGTTGCAATCTTAACCATCCTCTCTACTGCCTGAAAATGGCAGGGTATTTTGGTAAATTCGTGGCAAGAACTTGGATATTTATCCGACTGTAGTAATTCCAGAAGCTCATGGTGTTTCCACTTCTGTGTGATGAGAGGCTCAGTAACAATACACTCTTGCTAGTTGATTAGATCGATGTAACCAGTGCTCTGGAAATTCAGCTTTGGAATTCGAAACTTCCTAATGGTAGTTGTTTGTTTGAAAGATTTCCTGGTCTTCATGAAGCGTCGAACAGCAAGCTCACGGACATACCTTCTGTCGTCAAACAACATTACAGCGAGCACGTTTTCTACATAAGCAAAACACGCGTTGTCTTGGACGACTCTTTACAATATCCTTTAAATTATCTGGAAAATACTGAAACCGAGATATAAAAAGCTGCAAATTTCTTGGTCCGTCTTTACAGGTACCCTTACAGTTGATGAAAAACACGGACACCTACCATGAACTTTGTTGCACGTTATTTTCAGAAATTTTCCGTGAACTCACACCACATGTTTTTTACAGTGGATACTTTCGTGGAACATCTATATGTTGTAAATACTTTTACCAAAGTTCGGATTAAAGTACTAACCTACATATCACCATTCGTTGTCATTCAAAGGTTCCACAAATTATATATATCGAGTGGCTACAGCACTATATATCATATCCACGTATTGAGAGAACTAATTGAAAGAGCAAGGTAATATGAACTTCCATTGTGCATGGCTTTTATCGATTATGTAAAGGCCTTTGATTCAGTGAAACCATCAGCAGTTAAAATGGCTTTGAAATCCTGCGGTGTTGAAGATGCATACATTAATATTATTAATAACATCTATGAAAATGCAAGTGCATAGATTTGGCTGTTTGAGAATACAGCACACATAAAAATTGGAAATGGAGTAAGACAAGTTGACACCATATCTCCGAAGCTCTTTAGTGCCACACTGGAGGGTGTCTTTCGGTCTCTGACCTGGGAAAACAAAGGGATAAAGATTAATGGGGATTATCTAACCCACCTTCGTTTTGCTGATGATGTAGTCATTTTTGCAACTACTCCATCAGAGCTGCAGAGTATGATACAAGAACTTGCTGACAAGAGCAAAGGAGTGGGATTAAAAATGAACTTTCAGAAGACAAAAGTAGTGTTCAATGCTTTTACAAGAAATGAAGATTTATCGATTGATGGAGAAAAGCTGGAGATAACAGATGCGTACGTTTATCTTGGACAGCAGATATCAAGTGAGGGTAACATTGATGAAGAAATTAATCGGCGTATAAAACTTTCCTGGAGAGCTTTTGGAAGAAACAGCATAATTTTCAAGAGCAATATGCCATTATGTCTTAAAAGAAAAGTGTTTGATCAATGCATACTTCCAGTGCTTACGTATGGTGCCGAGACGTGGACCTTAACTAAAAGAGACATACAAAGGCTGCAGACAACTCAAAGCAGCATGGATAGGTGCATGCTTGGTGTAAACAAGAGAGATAAGAAGTGGAACTTGTGGATCAGAAAAATGACAAGAGTGGAAAACATCACTATCAGAGTAAAATCCCTGAAATAGCAATAGGCTGGACATACTGTCAGAAGGACAGACCATCGATGCACAGTCGAAATTTTAGATTGGATTCCAAGGGACAGGAAAAGACCCAGAAGAAGACCACATGGAAGATGGTTGGATGAAATTCAAAAGTATGCGGGAGTAACATGGAGGAGAGTGGCAGAAGTCAGACCGTTGTGGAAGAGGCTTGGAGAGACCTTCGTCCAGCAGTGGATATATATATATATAAATTAATTTGCAAAATTAAAAAATTAAAAGAAAAACAAATCACAAAAATAAATAAAAAACATAGCTAGTACCATGAGAGTGTGAAGGCAGCTATATTCATCTAGTAGCATGAGTATAGCTGCCTTGTATTTGGTGTCCAAAGCTTCAACAATTTTTTTTATTTGGAGCAAACATGGACAGGAAGATACAGATGGCCTGTGCTTAACAGTTACCAAAAGATAAACAAGTGGATGACCTATTTACAATGACAATGAGATATTTACATTATGTGGATGAACTATATACAATGTAAGCAAATTCATAACACTGACAATACTGGACTGATGGGTTGACTTACTCTATGTACAACATATGTTCGCAATGTGCATCAGCAGAGTGCCATCTCTAATAGGTGAACACCAGTACAAGGTATAACTATAAATTTTACAGTGCAAAAACAAACATGTATATTTTGAGCAATCTTGAAAAAAAGAAGAAAAGAGAAGAAAAGAGCAGAAGGTTTATACTTTTCAGTATCTGAAAGATAAGCGAATAAATGATCTATCCACAAAGATGGTGTGAACTCTATACAAATTGAATGCAATATCTCTCTTGTGAAACGCTGTCAATTTACAAAAAGAACTATTACTTAGGCTTAAACAAGTGCCTCAATCACAGTGCTATAGATTAACTTGTAATGAACAACAACATATGTACACAAGATGCAACGGCATAGGGAAGACACTAATAAGGAATTACAATTCCATGGTACAACTGTAAATTTCACAGTGCAAAGAGTAAAGTATATTAGTACAAACAGAACTTGCGTTTTACAGAAAGTTTATACTTCGGGTACAATACAAATAATGAAAATATGAAACTGACTCTTTGTACAGCAAATATGCAATACAGCGCAGAACATTATCTAATAGACTGATTATTTCCTATTAGGCACATGTGACATGAGAAAAACCACACTGTGTAACATTAACATATAATCGAAATACTATCAAAGCGTTTGCTCCGCACCTTGAGCATAAAACTTAAGACATGTAATCGTGACCCAACATGCGAAATGTGCCAAACATAAATTTTACAGTGCAATTAGGAAAGTACATTAGTATATACAAAACTGAGCTTTTGGCATAGCAACTATACTTCAGGTACAGTACAAAAACCGAATGACGAACAATTACTCCCTGCACTACAAAAGTGCTAAACCTTGCAGAACATGGTGTAATCGACTGATCATATCCCTTTATGCACATGTAACATGATCAGAAACCACACTGTGCAAAATCAATAAGACAATTTAAACACTATCAAAAAGACATAAGAGAACGAGAGCTATCTTTTTGGGCGCCAAATACAGGTTTACACCTGGTTTCAATATAAAGAAGTGTGTCTCCATTTTGCGTAGTTATTTTTTGCAATGTGCACTCAAACTTTCCTATGAGTTCAGTCTGCCTCTCGAATCCTTCAACGAGTAGTTGGATTGTGTGCTTTGTGACATTCGTCCCGAGCTTGGTAAATTAAAGGGTTCTAGGGTTTGCACCCAGCAACCACATAACCTTTCCTTGCTTACTTCACAAATTCGTGAACTTCAAAATCTATTCACTGTTTCCCCAGTTGATAAAACTACTAATAATTTTGCCATTATCTGTAAACAGGTTTATCAGAGTCTCCTATTACAGGAGATGAACACTACGGATACATACAGTCCGGCGTCTCAAAACCGTAAGGATGTTGTTAAAAAAATCATTGCTCTGCATAAAAAGATTAAGCTTACAGTATCTAACTTAAAATTTCTTTTCGTTTATGCTATTCCAAGCTTCCATAAGAAACATGTTTCTTTTTGTTTCATAACCAGTGGATGCAATTGTTACAATAGTAAAGCGGTTGGGTTGCATCAGAGACACTTGTCTGCAGTGCTTCGCAAATTAGATTCGACCTAGATTATCGGGAACAATGACAGAGTTTTAGAGGCGTTGAACTCAACAACTGTCTTATCTGTTGATACCTACGATTTTAAAAACCTTTTCACTTCAGTTTCATTGAAGGGTTTATGGCATGTGGCCGTAAATTTGCACACAAAGTTTGAGTCCGGGGTTACAAAAGAGTTTTCGCACTTTTTTTAGTGGACTTCTGTATTAATAATAATTTTGTTACCGTGAGCGATGGGCTATACCTCCAAAGTCGTGGTATTCCGATGGGCAATCACTTCTCAAGTAGCTTAGCCAATCTCTATCTGCGCTTTTTTGAGGACAGATATACAGCTACTTGCCCTTTGCCTGGTATCGTTCTGAGGTACGTTGATGGCATTATTGTCATTAACGTGCCGGACGTTTTGCGACGCGCTGTTGACTTGTATCCTGAGGATCTCACCTAAGAAAAACTAACAGCTCGTCTACTTACGTTTGTTACCTCGATTTAGAGGTACAGGTGAACGAGGGAGGTAAGGGTGTGGTAAATCTTTATGATAAAAGAAATGCTTTTGATTTCGATATCATTTACTACACTCACTGGTCATCCATTATTTCTAAAGAAGTACAGCGTAATCTACTCCTTTCTCAATTTCGCAGAACAGCAAAAATATGTTCCACACAGTTCTAGCTTGCAATAAACCTTAAAACACTTCTATGTGAAGTAAATTCCTGGTGATTTTTAAAGAATTATTAAAAACACTTAATTTTGAATTTTAATTCGGTTTCAAAGAGTTTTAAATTGCACATTGACACGCTTTACTAATCTAGGACCTAACAATATTAAGTCAGTCAGGCAATACAAAGTACCACTTGGTGGGTTCCTAGTGGTTGAAGATTTCTATTTACATACACAGTTTTGCATCTCGTCATTTTACATATTCTTTTGGCTTGTTAGGATGTTATCTAACCGCTACCACTTTAACGTTAGCATTTATATTTCGGTTCTTGTGGGTCTGTAACGTACCAGGAGATGTGACGTACCTGCCAGAAGGACGCACACGACATAAAGGCAGATAGGAATCAGAATAAAACGTCCGAGTAGCTCAATTGGTAGAGCAACTTATTCCGGAATGAGGGGACCCGGGTTCGAATCCTGGCGCGGATAAAAATGACGGAGAAATTTACTTCGTTATAGGTCGTTGGTCCTGTTCAGTTTGATCTTCGCCTTTTTTATTGTTTTTCCAGTGTTTATATTCTTGTTTTTTGAATTTCACTGTCTGTTTTGACGTTTGGTCTGGTGTCTAGGGAGCATGACCAACCGACATTTTTGGTTCTCCTTTCCTTGTCATTTGTTCGTACTATATATCATCATCATCATCATTGACAACCATTATCAATCCACTGCTGGACGAAGGTCTCCCAAGTTTCCTCCACAACGGTCTGTCTTGTGCCAGTCTCCTCCATGTCACTCCCGCATATTTACGAATTTCATCCACCCATCTCCCATGTGGTCTTTTTCTGGGTCTTTTCCTGTCCCTTGGAATCCAATCTGAAATTTCGGCTGTCCATCTATGGTCTGTCCTTCTGGCAGTATGTCCAGCCCATTGCCATTTCAGGGATTTAACTCTGATCATGATGTCTTCCACTCTCGTCATTTTTCGGATCCACGAGTTCCTCTTCTTATCTCTCCTGGTTATACCAAGCATGCACCTCTCCATGCTTCTTTGAGTTGTCTGCAGCCTTTGTATGTCTCTTTTAGTTAAGGTCCACGTCTCTGCACCATACGTAAGCACTGGAAGGATGCATTGATCAAACACTTTTCTTTTAAGACATAATGGCATATTGCTCTTGAAAATTATGCTGTTTCTTCCAAAAGCTCTCCAGGTAAGTTTTGTACGCCGATTAATTTCTTCATCAATGTGACCCTCACTTGATATCTGCTGTCCAAGATAAACATACGTATCTGTTATCTCCAGTTTTTCTCCATCAATCGATAAATCTTCATTTCTTGTAAAAGCATTGAACATCACTTTTGTCTTCTGAAAGTTCATTTTTAATCCCACTTCTTTACTCTTGTCAGCAAGTTCCTGGATCATACTCTGCAGCTCTGATGGGGTAGTTGCAAAAATGACTACGTCATCAGCAAAACGAAGGTGGGTTAGATAATCTCCATTAATCTTTATCCCTTTGTTTTCCCAGTTCAGTGATTGAAAGACATTTTCCAATGTGGCATTAAAGAGCTTCGGAGATATGGTGTCACCTTGTCTCACTCCCTTTCCAATTTTTATGTGTGTTGTATTTTCAAACAGCCGAATCTTTGCACTTGCATTTTCATAGATGTTATTAATAATATTAATGTATGCATCTTCAATACCGCAGGATTTCAGAGCCGTGGTAACTGCTGATGGTTTCACCGAATCAAAGGCTTTTTCATAATCGATAAAAGCCATGCACAATGGAAGTTCATATTCCCTCGCTCTTTCAATTAGTTCTCTCAGTACGTGGATATGATCTATTGTGCTGTAGCCACTCCTGAATCCAGTTTGTTCTCTCGGTTGAGCCATGTCCAGTGTTACCTTCAAGCGGTGTGAAAGAACTTTAGTGAAGATTTTATAAACCACTGATAGGAGGCTGATAGGTCTGTAGTTCCTGAGATCCTCAATGTCACCTTTTTATGTAGCAGGATCATTGTAGCATTGTTCCAATCCTCAGGAATCTTCCCTTCATTAAGGCATCGAGTGAAAATTTGGGCGAGTACTGTTTCAATTTCTCCACTTGCTTCTTGTATGTTGCCTATAGTAATTCCATCTTCTCCTGGAGCTTTCCGCTTCATGTTCTTGATTGCATGAGCAACTTCTGCTGGGAGGACTGGAAGAACTCTGGTACCTTTCATGATGTCTGGAGTACATGTATCATCCCTTTCATATAGTTTGGAGTAGAAATCTTTCACTCTTGTCAAAATTTCGCCTCTATTTCTTGTTATAGAACCATCTTCTTTTCTCAGAGCCATAATCTGTTTTCTTCCCTTACTGAGATGTCCCTTTGCTATCTTTAGGCTTTGGTTGTTTTCAATTGCTTTCCTCACTAGCTCACAGTTGAATTTCCTTACGTCTTCAGTGATACTTTTTCGTGCTGTCTTGCATAGCTCTATATATTCCACTTTGGAAGTCACATCTTCTTTAGTTGTCCTCATCTCTCTTCTTTTTTGCATCAACATTTTGGTTTTTCCTGATAATTTGTTTACATGCAACTTGTTCTTAGACCCAGCTAATTTTGTTGCTGTTTCCATAAGAGCTTTGGTTACTTTTCTGTTAACTTCAGAAATATCCACTTCTTCCGATGTTAGGCCTAAAGCAGAGAATCTGTTCTTCAGTTCCAACTTGAAAGTATTATGGTGTTTTTTAAGGTTGGTTATGTCAATACATTTTGTTTGTCTTATGAGCTTGCCACGTTCCAGTTTAGTGTTGAGGTGCATCTTACATCTCACCAATCTATGGTCACTACCTGTGTTGAACTTGTTTAGCACACTGCAGTCTTCGATGACGAATTTTTTGTTACACATAATAAAATCAATTTCACTTGTCGTCCCAATTGGATGTCTCCATGTCCATTTCCTGTGTGGCTTTTTCTTGAAAAAGGAATTCAAGATGAAAAATCCTTCTGCCACTGCAAACTCAACGAGAGTATTTTCACGCTGGTTTCTGTTGCCGTGACCGAATTTACCTACTGAAGTTTCATTCTGTTGCCGGTGCCCTATTTTTGCATTGAAATCTCCCATAATTATCTTCAAATGCTGCTTACCTTTATTATTTAGATGACGAATTTCCTCATAAAATTCTTCAATTTCTTCTTCAGGATGACTTGTGGTGGGTGCATAAGTTTGAATAATCTGAGCCTGGTATCTTCTCGATAGTTGGATAACGAGTCGTGCAGCTCTGTCAGAGGAACTTTCAACTTCTACCACTTTATCCTTCAGTTTCTTGTTTATTATAAATCCAACACCACTAGTTCTGCCAGTACCTGTCCCACGATAATAGAAGAGATGTCCACTTTTCAGTTTAATGAGATCTTCTCCTTTTCTCCTTACCTCACTCAGCCCGACGATGTCCCACTTGATCCTTTGTAGTTCCTCTTCCAATTCAAGAAGCCTTGAATCAGAAGATAGGGAGCGTCCGTTGTAGGTAGCCAAGGTCAGCATCAAATGGCAGCCTAGTCCGGTCCTCCGGGGATTCTTAGCACCCTCTGCCTTCATGTCGCACTGGCGGCTGCCTTGGCCAGGTACATTCCAGCTGCCGGAGACTGAGGGCCAAGATTTAAGTTGTAGAGTCATTTTGGAGGTGTTTGGCCATAACTCACCACGCTGGCCAAGCGGGTTGGTGAGTGTGGGATAGCATTTCCTCTGATCCCGATGGTATAGTTATACCGCTATTTGCGGTCGTCAGAGCCCCTTTAGTGGGAACAGGATGCACCACGAGAAGGCGGGGTTGACATTTGTCAAGGAGAGGCTGTGATGTTACGCATCACCTGACCTTACATCCCGTACTATATATATATATATATATATATATATATATATATATATATATATATATATATATATATAGTACCAACATAGCTAGTACCATGAGAAGAATATATATATATATATATATATATATATATGGGGCTCTGACGATCGCCAGTAGTGGTATAACTATACCATCGGGATTAGAGAAAATGCTATCCCACACTCACGAACCCGCTTGGCAGCGTGGTGAGTTATGGCCAAACCCCTCAAAGATGCTTGCACAATTTCAGACTTGGCCCTCAGTCTCCTGCAGCTGGAATATACCCGGCCAAGGCAGCGGCCAGTGTGACATGAAGGCAGAGGGTGCTAAGAATCACCGACCGGAGGCCTGGACTAGGCTGCCATTTGATGCTGACCTTGGCTACTTACAACGGACGCTCCCTATCTTCTGATTCAAGGCTTCTTTAATTAAAAGAGGAACTACAAAGGATCAAGTGGAACATCGGCGGGCTAAGTGAGGTAAGGAGAAATGGAGAAGATCTCATTGAACTGAAAAGTGGATATCTCTTCTACCATCGTGGGACACATACTGGCAGAACTAATGGATGTTAGATTTATAATAAACAAGAAACTGAAGGATAAAGTTGTAGAAATTGAAAGTTCCTCTGACAGAGCTGCACGACTCGTTATCCAACTCTCGAAAAGATACCAGGCCGAGATTATTAAAGCTTATGCACCCACCACATGTCACCCTGAAGGAGAAATTGAAGAATTTTACGAGAAAATTCGAAATTTAAATAACAAAGGCTAGCAGCACTTGAAGATTGTTATGGGTGATTTCAATGCAAAAGTAGGGCAATCAGCAACAGAATGAAACTTCGGTTGGTAAATTCGGTTACCGGAACAGAAATCAACGTAGCAATAGTCTCCTAGAATTTGCAGAAACAGAAAGGTTTTTCATCATGAACTCCTTTTTCAAGAAAAAGCCACACAGGAAATGGGCATGGAGACATCCAAATAGGAAGACAAATGAAACTGATTTTACTATGTGTAACAAAAAAAATCGTCATCTAAGACTGCAGTGTGCTAAACAAGTTCAACACAGGTAGTGACCATAGATTGGCAAGATGTAAGATGCACATCCACACTAAATTCGAACGTGGCAAGCTCATAAGACAAATAAAATGTATTGACATAACCAACTTTAAAAAACACCATAATACCTACAAGTTGGAACTAAGAAACAGATTCTCTGCTTTAGAAGGCCTAACATAGGAAGAAGTGGATATTTCTGTAGTTCACAGAGAATTCACTAAAGCTCTTATGGAAACAGCAACACGAATAAGTGCCACTAAGAACAAGTAACATATGAAGAAAATTTCAGGAAAAACAAAAATGTTGATGCAAAAGAGAAGGGAGATGAGGGAAAATAAAAACGTAACTTCCAACGTGGAATATATAGAGCTATGCAAGACAGTGCGAAAATGTATCACTGAAGACATAAGGAAATTCAATTGTGAACTAGTGACGAAAGCAATTGAAAACAACCAGAGCCTGAAGAGAGCAAGAGAACATCTCAGTAAGGGAAGAAAACAGATTTTAGCTCTGAGAAAAAAGATGGTACTGTAACAAGAAATAGAAGCGAAATTTTGACAAGGGTGAAAGATTTCTATTCAAAACTATATAAAAGGAATGATACATCTATTCCAGACATTACGATAGGTACCAATAGCAAAGTCCCTCCAATTCTCCCTGCAGAAGTTACATATGCAATTAAGAACATGAAATGGGGACGAGCTCCAGGAGAAGATGGAATTACCGTGGACATTATACAAGAAGCACGTGGAGAAATTGAAGCTACACTCGTCCAAGTTATCACCAGATGTCTAAATGAAGGGAAGATTCCTGAGAACTGGAACAATGCTACAATGATCCTGCTCCATAAAAAGGGGACATTGAGGATCTCAGGAACTACAGGCCCATCAGCCTCCTATCAGTGGTTTCTAAAATCTTCACTAAGGTTCTTTCACATCGCTTGAAGGTAACACTAGACATGGCTCAACCAAGAGAACCAGCTGGATTCAGGAGTGGCTACAGAACTATAGATCATATCCACGTACTGAGAGGACTAATTGAAAGAACAAGAGAATATGAACTCCTATTATGCATGGCTTTTATAGATTATGAAAAGACCTTCGATTCCGTGAAACCATCAGCAGTTACAATGGCTTTGAAATCATGTGGTATTGAAAATGCATGTATTAATATTATTAATAACATCTATGAAAATGCAAGTGCAAAAGTGCGGATATTTGAGGATACAGCAAAAATAAGAATTGAAAAAGGAGAGAGACAAGGTGACACCATATCTCCCAAGCTCTTTAATGCCACATTGAAAACTGCCTTTCAATCATTGAACTGGGAAAACAAAGGGATAAAGATTAATCCAGATTACTTAACTCACCTTCGTTTTGCTGATGACGTAGTCATTTTTGCAACTACCCCTTCAGAGCTGCAGAGTATGATCCAAAAACTTGCTGACAAGAGTAAAGGAGTTGGATTAAAAATGAACTTTCAGAAGACAAAAGGTACAATGCTTTTAGAAGAAACGAAGATTTATCGATTGATGGAGAAAAAGTTGAGAAAACCGATTCCTACATTTATCTTGGGCATCAGATATCAAGTGAGGGTCACATTGATGAAGAAATTAATTGGCGTATAAAACTTGGATGGAGAGCTTTTGGAAGAAACAGTACAATTTTTAAGAGCAGTATGCCATTATGTCTCAAAAGAAAAATGTTTAATCAATGCATCCTGCCTGTGCTTACATATTTAGTAGAGACATGGAGCTTAACTAAAAAAGACATACAAAGGCTGCAGACAACTCAAAGGAGCATGGAGATATGCATGCTTGGTGTAACCAGATAAGAAGAGGAAAGTGTAGGATAAGAACAATGGCAAGAGTGGACGTCATCATGACCTGAGTGAAATCGCTGAAATCGCAATGGGCTGGACATGGTGCCAGAAGAACGGATCACCGATGGACAACCGAAATTTTAGACTGTATTCCGAGGGACAGAAAAAGACCCAGAAGAAGATCCCATCGGAGATGGATGGATGAAATTCGAAAGCATGTCGGAGTGACATGGAGGAGGCAGGCCCAAGGCAGACAATTGTGGAAGATATTTGAGGAGGCCTTCATCCAGTAGTGGATTGATAATGGTTGATGATGGCGATGATGATGACATATTATCATCATCATCATCATTGTCAACCATTATCAATCCACTGCTGGACGAAGGTCTCCCCAAGTTTCCTCCACAACGGTCTGTCTTGTGCCAGTCTCCTCCATGTCACTCCTGCATACTTTCGAATTTCATCCAACCATCTTCCATGTGGTCTTCCTCTGGGTCTTTTCCTGTCCCTTGGAATCCAATCTAAAATTTCGGCGGTACATCGATGGTCTGTCCTTCTGGCAGTATGTCCAGCCCATTGCTCGTTCGTGATAGACGTAGTGTTGGTGGCTCCAATATTTTATTCGTTTTAGTGTGGAATACCTTGTCCCTCACTCACCTGTTGCGTGGCCCGGCTGTCTAAAGGTACTGTGTACGTTTTGAGCTACTTTTCTAGCGTTCTCATCCTCATATTAGTTCATATTCATCCGTTTTCTTATCGTTTGCTCGTTTGTTTACGTTAGGAAGCTGCCAACATGGCTGCTTCCGGTATTTCGTTATCGTCTATGGGCGTGGCGGATGCACGTCACGTCACACTTCCCACGTCCATGGAAGTTAACATACTCTCGTCCTCAGATGTGTCTGCTCAGATGCCTTCCCAGCTTTCTAGTACTCCTGCACCGGTGCCTTCACTGGACTTGGCTGCGCTTTCTTCTTCAGCTCCTGCATCTGTCTCGGTGCCCTCCTGGGATCTACTGATTCTACTGCCTTGCCTTCGGCCTGTGCTTCTCTTCCCTCACAGCATTCTGTGCCTGCCGGATCCGAACAGACTTCTCTTCCGAGGATGTCATTTGCCTCTAAAGTGCAACGAGGCGCTACTTCTACGTCCGATTCCTCTCAACCAGATGGTCTTTTGCAAGCAACACCTATTATTCAGGTATCCAACCACAAGGTGAAGGTAACGATTGATGACAATTCGCAGATTGGCCGTGAGTTCCATAACCTCCTGGATAGAGGTGTGCTCTTTCATGCTTTACCAATTACTCCATTGCCACGCTACATGGAAGCCCTCTCTGTACATGTGTCGTCTGCGTCCATGGCAGGAATTCCCCGTACTCCTCGGGGTATTTCGGTACAGTTCAATCACAAGGAGGATGCTGACTTTTTTCTACCTAACGGACTTTCGATTGGGACAAACCATCTCATCCCGTCGCCTCTTTCCAAGAGACCGGTGAACATCACGTTCTATCCTGTTCTACAGGAAGTGCCGGATACTGCGCTTCCTCTCCTTGTCAGTCATGTTTGTAAAATTGTTGGCAAGGTCCACCGCCTTTCTGACGCTCCCCGCGGAACTCGATTTGCACATGCTACAGGACCTCGCCGTCAGTTATTGGGCGTCTTTCCCACCGAGAAAGCCTTGGCGAATTGCCCTACAAAAGCTACTGTTGAAATTGGCGCACGAACGTACAGTTTCAAGATTTTCACTGCTCACTATTGTACACACTGTTTAACACAAAATCACACCACTGCCTCCTGTGACCGCGTTCGACGTGGACGTTCATCAAGTTCGCATCCCACTGCTGACCACATTGGTCTTTCTACTATCCCCACTACCGGTAGTTTGCCTAACGCGAATTCTTCGTTTCTCCGTCAGACGAACATTTCCGTCACGGACAATGCTGCCTTTCCTCCTCTCCCGACCCGTACGATTGTGCATCCACCTTCAAGATTGACAGAGTTGTCTTCGAGTAGAGATGTGTCTACAGCGGAGTGTTCCGATCCGGGTGTGTTGAGTGGTGGTTTGGCGGATCGGCCGTCTGGCTCTTCTCCTAGCCTCTCGGATATCGGATCTCCATTTACAACCTTTGTCTACCATACCCTTGTTGCAACATCTTCCTGAAGCCTCGGCTGTTGTACCAGTCTCCACTAAGGCAGATCAGCTACGTACTGCTTCTTCGGCGACGTTCGTTTCCTCGTCTCCTGACTTCGGAGGTGAGCCTGATCCACTAATGGATACATCCGCCTCAGCTACTTCTTCGAAGCGGATTGGAACTTCCAAAGGCGCTGTAAAACAGAAAAAGTTAAAACAACTTTCTGTGCCACATTCTGAGGATTCATCTAGTATTCCCGAGGTTTCCGGTTCCGGTGTTTCTCCACCGAATGTTTCTTCAAACAGTATGCTTCTCCGCTCAGGTCCTGTCAATCCTCTCTCTGATGCTGAGGTTCTACAGGCAGTTGATACGTTTCCTCCAGTTCCTGGCCCTCTTACCAGACAGCAACTTTTACGTCTTTTTCAACCTGCACGTACGATTGTTGGTTCTGAAGAATTCCTTCACTCACCTGATCTGGACCTGTATGCCGCGGTAACGCAATTCGAAGCATATGTGTCACTTTTTAAATCTCTGTGTGCCACCGATCCTCGGTATCAGCCTTTTTTGAGACGTTACACGCACCGTCTCGCCTCCTTGAAGGAGCTCGTTCAGAAGCATATATGTGATACCTTCTATCCTTTTACCGATGATCTTTAGCTCTCTTCCTCACACCGATTACTTTTTGTTCTCTCAATGCTAGAGGATTTGCGAACCCGTTTGCAGATTCCCTGGTTTTGCAGACTTAGTGCATGTTGATTCTTATGTTTTCCATGTGTGTTTTTACTGTGATTCACAAGTCATGTATTGTAAAATTGCTTTATTTGAGTGTTTGGCTGTGTTTCACAAGTGATGTATTTTAAATTTGCGATAATTGCGTGTTTTTGCTGTGTTTTCACAACTAATCGGTCTTGTTACTTGTGTGATCTCCTCATTATCTCATCATTATCTTATCTGTTGTTTCCTGAATTTGTGCCTGTTTTTAAATTACCTATAATTGTGATTGTTTGCTGTGTTAGTGCTTTCCACTATCGCGGATTATTATAGTGGTACGTTTGTTACCTTTGTTATTTTTGTATAGTTGCTGAGGTACTCCATGTTGTTTTGCTCTCTAACCACATTTCAGTTCCGTTCGGTTTATTTATGATAGCATAGTACATTTCATGCATTTGTGCATATGTGTTATAGTGTTTGACATGCCGTTAGGTCTTTCATTGTTCGTGTGCATATTCATTTCCTTTCTGTGTAACCTTGTGCTGCATCGTGAATATACTTACTTTCCGCACTGTTGTTTTCTGTACTGCAGCCTTTAATGAATCTCCTATGTCTGTATTTCGTTATAGCAATAAACTGGGTACAGAAAACAACACATCCCACTTCTTTATGGTACCCACAGTTACCAATACCAAAAAATACCATTGCCATTTCAGGGATTTAACTCTGATCATGATGTCTTCCACTCTTGTCATTTTTCGGATCCACGAGTTCCTTTTCTTATCTCGCCTGGTTATACCAAGCATGCACCTCTCCATGTTTTTTTGAGTTGTCTGCAGCTTTTGTATGTCTCTTTTTGTTAAGGTCCACGTCTCTGCACCATACGTAAGCACTGAAAGGATGCATTGATCAAACACTTTTCTTTTAAGACATAATGGCATATTGCTCTTGAAAATTATGCTGTTTCTTCCAAAAGCTCTCCAGGCAAGTTTTATACGCCGATTAATTTCTTCATAAATGTTACCCTCACTTGATATCTGCTGTCCAAGATAAACGTATGTGTCTGTTATCTCCAGCTTTTTCTCCATCGATCGATAAATCTTCATTTTGTGTAAAAGCATTGAACATCACTTTTGTCTTCTGAAAGTTCATTTTCAATCCCACTTCTTTATTCTTGTCAGCAAGTTCCTGGATCATAGTGTGCAGCTTTGATGGGGTAATTGCAAAAATGACTATGTCATCAGCAAAACGAAGGTTGGTTAGATAATCTCCATTAATCTTTATCCCTTTGTTTTCCCAGTTCAGTGATTGAAAGACATTTTCCAATGTGGCATTAAAGAGCTTCGGAGATATGGTGTCACCTTGTCTCACCCCTTTTCCAATTTTTATGTGTGTTGTATTTTCAAACAGCCGAATCTTTGCACTTGCATTTTCATAGATGTTATTAATAATATTAATGTACGCATCTTCAATACCGCAGGATTTCAGAGCCATTGTAACTGCTGATGGTTTCACCGAATCAAAGGCTTTTTCATACTCGATAAAAGTCATGCACAATGGAAGTTCATATTCCCTTGCTCTTTCAATTAGTTCTCTCAGTACGTGGATATGATCTATTGTGCTGTAGCCACTCCTGAATCCAGCTTGTTCTTTCGGTTGAGCCATGTCCAGTGTCACCTTAAAGCGGTGTGAAAGAACTTTAGTGAAGATTTTATAAACCACTGATAGGAGGCTGATAGGTCTGTAGTTCCTGAGATCCTCAATGTCACCTTTCTTATGTAGCAAGATCATTGTAGCATTGTTCCAATCCTCAGGAATCTTCCCTTCATTAAGTCATCAAGTGAAAATTTGGGCGAGTACTGTTTCGATTTCTCTACTTGCTTCTTGTATGATGTCTACAGTAATTCCATCTTCTCCTGGAGCTTTTCCCCGCTTCATGTTCTTGATTGCATGCGCAACTTCTGCTGGGAGGACTGAAAGAACTCTGGTACTGGTACCTTTCATGATGTCTGGAGTACATGTATCATCCCTTTCATATAATTTGGAGTAGAAATCTTTCACTCTTGTCAAAATTTCGCCTCTATTTCTTGTTACAGAACCATCTTCTTTTCTCAGTGCCATAATCTGTTTTCTTCATTTACTGAGATGTCCCTTTACTATCTTCAGGCTTTGGCTGTTTTCAATTGCTTTCCTTACGAGTTCACAGTTGAATTTCCATACGTCTTCGGTGATACTTTTTCGTACAGTCTTGCATAGCTCTATATATTCCACTTTGGAAGTCACATCTTCTTTAGTTGTCCTCATCTCTCTTCCTTTTTACATCAACATTTTGGTTTTTCCTGATAATTTGTTCACATGCAACTTGTTCTTAGACCCAGCTAATTTTGTTGCTGTTTCCATAAAGGCTTTGGTTACTTTTCTGTTAACTTCAGAGATGTCCACTTCTTCCGATGTTAGGTCTTCTAAAGCAGAGAATCTGTTCTTCAGTTCCAACTTGAAGGCATTATGGTGTTTTTTAAGGTTGTTTATGTCAATACATTTTGCTTGTCTTGTGAGCTTGCCACGTTCGAGTTTAGTGTTGAGGTGCATCTTTCATCTCACCAATCTATGGTCACTACCTATGTTGAACTTGTTTAGCATACTGCAGTCTTCTATGACGAATGTTTTGTTAGACATAATAAAATCAATTTCACTTGTCGTCCCATTTGGATGTCTCCATGTCCATTTCCTGTGTGGCTTTTTTCTTGAAAAAGGAGTTCAAGATGAAAAACCCTTCAGCCTCTGCAAACTCAACGAGAGTATTTCCACGCTGGTTTCTGTTGCCGTGACCGAATTTACCTCAGAAGTTTCATTCTGTTGCCGTTGCCCTATGTTTGCATTGAAATCTCCCATAATTATCTTTAAGTGCTGCTTACCTTTATTATTTAGATGACGAATTTCCTCATAAAATTCTTCAATTTCTTCTTCAGGATGACTTGTGGGGGGCGCGTAAGTTTGAGTAATCTGAGCCTGGTTTCTTCTCGAGAGTTGGATAACGAGTCGTATATCATCATCATCATCATCAACCATTATCAATCCACTGCTGGACGAAGGTCTCCCCAAGTTTCCTCCACAACGGTCTGTCTTGTGCCAGTCTCCTCCATGTCACCCCTGCATACTTTCGAATTTCATCCACCCATCTCCCATGTGGTCTTCTTCTGCGTCTTTTCCTGTCCCTTCGAATCCAATCTAAAATTTCGGCTGTCCATCGATGATCTGTCCTTCTGGCAGTATGTCCTGCCCATTGCCATTTCAGGGATTTAACTCTGATCATGATGTCTTCCACTCTTGTCATTTTTCGGATCCACGAGTTCCTCTTCTTATCTCTCCTGGTTACACCAAGTATGCACCTCTCCATGCTTCTTTGAGTTGTCTGCAGCCTTTGTATGTCTCTTTTAGTTAAGGTCCACGTCTCTGCACCATACGTAAGCACTGGAAGGATGCATTGATCAAACACTTTTCTTTTAAGACATAATGGCATATATATACATATATATATATATATATAGTTCCTCTTCCAATTCAAGAAGCCTTGAATCAGAAGATAGGGAGCGTCCGTTATAGGTAGCCAAGGTCAGCATCAAATGGCAGCCTAGTCCGGTCCTCCGGGGATTCTTAGCACCCTCTGCTTTCATGTCGCACTGGCCGCTGCCTTGGCGAGGTACATTCCAGCTGCCGGAGACTGAGGGCCAAGATTTAAGTTGTAGAGTCATTTTGGAGGTGTTTGGCCATAACTCACCACGCTGGCCAAGCGGGTTGGTGAGTGTGGGATAGCATTTCCTCTGATCCCGATGGTATAGTTATACCGCTATTGGCGGTCGTCAGAGCCCCTTTAGTGGGAACAGGATGCACCACGAGAAGGCGGGGTTGACATTTGTCAAGGAGAGGCTGTGATGGTACGCATCACCTGACCTTACATCCCATGACCTTACATCAAGTGGGACATCGTCGGGCTAAGTGAGGTAAGGAGAAAAGGAGAAGATCTCATTGAACTGAAAAGTGGACATCTCTTTTGTTATCGTGGGACAGATACTGGCAGAACTAGTGGTGTTGGATTTATAATAAACAAGAAACTGAAGGATAAAGTGGTAGAAGTTGAAAGTTCCTCTGACAGAGCTGCACGACTCGTTATCCAACTATCGAGAAGATACCAGGCTCAGATTATTCAAACTTATGCACCCACCACAAGTCATCCTGAAGAAGAAATTGAAGAATTTTATGAGGAAATTCGTCATCTAAATAATAAAGGTAAGCAGCACTTGAAGATAATTATGGGAGATTTCAATGCAAAAATAGGGCAACGGCAACAGAATGAAACTTCAGTAGGTAAATTCGGTCACGGCAACAGAAACCAGCGTGGAAATACTCTCGTTGAGTTTGCAGAGGCAGAAGGATTTTTCATCTTGAACTCCTTTTTCAAGAAAAAGCCACACAGGAAATGGACATGGAGACATCCAATTGGGACGACAAGTGAAATTGATTTCATTATGTGTAACAAAAAATTCGTCATCGAAGACTGCAGTGTGCTGAACAAGTTCAACACAGGTAGTGACCATAGATTGGTGAGATGTAAGATGCACCTCAACACTAAACTGGAACGTGGCAAGCTCATAAGACAAACAAAATGTATTGACATAACCAACCTTAAAAAACACCATAATACTTTCAAGTTGGAACTGAAGAACAGATTCTCTGCTTTAGAAGGCCTAACATCGGAAGAAGTGGATATTTCGGAAGTTAACAGAAAAGTAACCAAAGCTCTAATGGAAACGGCAACAAAATTAGCTGGGTCTAAGAACAAGTTGCATGTGAACAAATTATCAGGAAAAACCAAAATGTTGATGCAAAAAAGAAGAGAGATGAGGACAACTAAAGAAGATGTGACTTCCAAAGTGGAATATATAGAGCTATGCAAGACAACACGAAAAAGTATCACTGAAGATGTAAGGAAATTCAACTGTGAGCTAGTGAGGAAAGCAATTGAAAACAACCAAAGCCTAAAGATAGCAAAGGGACATCTCAGTAAGGGAAGAAAACAGATTATTTCTCTGAGAAAAGAAGATGGTTCTATAACAAGAAATAGAGGCGAAATTTTGACAAGAGTGAAAGATTTCTACTCCAAATTATATGAAAGGGATGATACATGTACTCCAGACATCATGAAAGGTACCAGAGTTCTCCGAGTCCTCCCAGCAGAAGTTGCTCATGCAATCAAGAACATGAAGCGGGGGAAAGCTCCAGGAGAAGATGGAATTACTATAGACATCATACAAGAAGCAAGTGGAGAAATTGAAACAGTACTCGCCCAAATTTTCACTCGATGCCTTAATGAAGGGAAGATTCCTGAGGATTGGAACAATGCTACAATGATCCTGCTACATAAAAAAGGTGACATTGAGGATCTTAGGAACTACAGACCTATCAGCCTCCTATCAGTGGTTTATAAAATCTTCACTAAAGTTCTTTCACACCGCTTGAAGGTAACACTGGACATGGCTCAACCGAGAGAACAAGCTGGATTCAGGAGTGGCTACAGCACAATAGATCATATCCACGTACTGAAAGAACTAATTGAAAGAGCGAGGGAATATGAACTTCCATTGTGCATGGCTTTTATCGATTATGAAAAAAGCCTTTGATTCGGTGAAACCATCAGCAGTTACCACGGCTCTGAAATCCTGCGGTATTGAAGATGCATACATTAATATTATTAATAACATCTATGAAAATGCAAGTGCAAAGATTCGGCTGTTTGAAAATACAACACACATAAAGATTGGAAAGGGAGTGAGACAAGGTGACACCATATCTCCGAAGCTCTTTAATGCCACATTGGAAAATGTCTTTCAATCACTGAACTGGGAAAACAAGGGGATAAAGATTAATGGAGATTATCTAACCCACCTTCGTTTTGCTGATGACGTAGTCATTTTTGCAACTACCCCATCAGAGCTGCAGAGTATGATCCAGGAACTTGCTGACAAGAGTAAAGAAGTGGGATTAAAAATGAACTTTCAGAAGACAAAAAGTGATGTTCAATGCTTTTACAAGAAATGAAGATTTATCGATTGATGGAGAAAAACTGGAGATAACAGATACGTATGTTTATCTTGGACAGCAGATATCAAGTGAGGGTCACATTGATGAAGAAATTAATCGGCGTACAAAACTTGCCTGGAGAGCTTTTGGAAGAAACAGCATAATTTTCAAGAGCAATATGCCATTATGTCTTAAAAGAAAAGTGTTTGATCAATGCATCCTTCCAGTGCTTACGTATGGTGCAGAGACGTGGACCTTAACTAAAAGAGACATACAAAGGCTGCAGACAACTCAAAGAAGTATGGAGAGGTGCATGCTTGGTATAACCAGGAGAGATAAGAAGAGGAACTCGTGGATCCGAAAAATGACGAGAGTGGAAGACATCATGATCAGAGTTAAATCCCTGAAATGGCAATGGGCTGGACATACTGCCAGAAGGACAGACCATAGATGGACAGCTGAAATTTTAGATTGGATTCCAAGGGACAGGAAAAGACCCAGAAAAAGACCACATGGGAGATGGGTGGATGAAATTCGTAAATATGCGGGAGTGACATGGAGGAGACTGGCACAAGACAGACCGTTGTGGAGGAAACTTGGGGAGACCTTCGTCCAGCAGTGGATTGATAATGGTTGACAATGATGATGATGATGATGATATATATATATGGGATGTAAGGTCAGGTGATACGTAACATCACAGCCTCTCCTTGATAAATGTCAACCCCGCCTTCTCGTGGTACATCCTGTTCCCACTAAAGGGGCTCTGACGACCGCCAATAGCGGTATAACTATACCATCGGGATTAGAGGAAATGCTATCCCACACTCACCAACCCGCTTGGTGAGTTATAGCCAAACCCCTCCAAAATGACTCCACAACTTAAATCTTGGCCCTCAGTCTCCGGTAGCTGGAATGTACCTGGCCAAGGCAGCGGCCAGTGCAACATGAAGGCAGAGGGTGCTAAGAATCCCCGGAGGACCGGACTAGGCTGCCATCTGATGCTGACCTTGGCTACGTACAACGGACGCTCCCTATCTTCTGATTCAAAGCTTCTTGAATTGGAAGAGGAACTACAAAGGATCAAGTGGGACATCGTCGGACTAAGTGAGGTAAGGAGAAAAGGAGAAGATCTCATTGAACTGAAAAGTGGACATCTCTTCTACTATCGTGGGACAGATACTGGCAGAACTAGTGGTGTTGGATTTATAATAAACAAGAAACTGAAGGATAAAGTTGTAGAAGTTGAAAGTTCCTCTGACAGAGCTGCACGACTCGTTATCCAACTCTCGAGAAGATACCAGGCTCAGATTATTCAAACTTATGCACCCACCACAAGTCATGCTGAAGAAGAAATTGAAGAATTTTATGAGGAAATTTGTCATCTAAATAATAAAGGTAAGCAGCAGTTGAAGATAATTATGGGAGATTTTAATGCAAAAATAGGGCAACGGCAACAGAATGAAACTTCAGTAGGTAAATTCGGTCACGGCAACAGAAACCAGCGTGGAAATACTCTCGTAGAGTTTGCAGAGGCAGAAGGGTTTTTCATCTTGAACTCCTTTTTCAAGAAAAAGCCACACAGGAAATGGACATGGAGACATCCAAATGGGACGACAAGTGAAATTGATTTTATTATGTGTAACAAAAAATTCGTCATAGAAGACTGCAGTGTGCTAAACAAGTTCAACACAGGCAGTGACCATAGATTGGTGAGATGTAAGATGCACCTCAACACTAAACTCGAACGTAGCAAGCTCATAAGACAAACAAAATGTATTGACATAACCAACCTTAAAAAACACCATAATACCTTCAAATTGGAACTGAAGAACAGATTCTCTGCTTTAGAAGGCCTAACATCGGAAGAAGTGGATATTTCTGACGTTAACAGAAAAGTAACCAAAGCTCTTATGGAAACAGCAACAAAATTAGCTGGGTCTAAGAACAAATTGCATGTGAACAAATTATCAGGAAAAACCAAAATGTTGATGCAAAAAAGAAGAATGATGAGGACAACTAAAGAAGATGTGACTTCCAAAGTGGAATATATAGAACTATGCAAGACAGTACGAAAAAGTATCACTGAAGACGTAAGGAAATTCAACTGTGAACTAGTAAGGAAAGCAATTGAAAACAACCAAAGCCTAAAGATAGCAAAGGGACATCTCAGTAAGGGAAGAAAACAGATTATGGCACTGAGAAAAGAAGATGGTTCTGTAACACTAAATAGAGGCGAAATTTTAACAAGAGTGAAAGATTTCTACTCCAAATTATATGAAAGGGATGATGCATGTACTCCAGACATCATGAAAGGTACCAGTACCAGAGTTCTTCCAGTCCTTCCAGCAGAAGTTGCACATGCAATCAAGAACATGAAGCGGGGAAAAGCTCCAGGAGAAGATGGAATTACTGTAGACATCATACAAGAAGCAAGTGGAGAAATCGAAACAGTACTCGCCCAAATTTTCACTCGATGCCTTAATGAAGGGAAAATTCCTGAGGATTGGAACAACGCTACAATGATCTTGCTACATAAGAAAGGTGACATTGAGGATCTCAGGAACTACAGACCTATCAGCCTTCTATCAGTGGTTTATAAAATCTTCACTAAAGTTCTTTCACACCGCTTTAAGGTGACACTGGACATGGCTCAACCGAGAGAACAAGCTGGATTCAGGAGTGGCTACAGCACAATAGATCATATCCACGTACTGAGAGGACTAATTGAAAGAGCGAGGGAATATGAACTTCCATTGTGCGTGGCTTTTATCGATTATGAAAAAGCCTTTGATTCGGTGAAACCATCAGCAGTTGCAATGGCTCTGAAATCCTGCGGTATTGAAGATGCATACATTAATATTATTACTAACATCTATGAAAATGCAAGTGCAAAGATTCGGCTGTTTGAAAATACAACACACATAAAAATTGGAAAGGGAGTGAGACAAGGTGACACCATATCTCCGAAGCTCTTTAATGCCACATTGGAAAATGTCTTTCAATCACTGAACTGGCAAAACAAAGGGATAAAGATTAATGGAGATTATCTAACCCACCTTCGTTTTGCTGATGACATAGTCATTTTTGCACCCACCACATCAGAGCTACAGAGTATGATCCAGGAACTTGCTGACAAGAGTAAAGAAGTGGGATTAAAAATGAACTTTCAGAAGACAAAAGTGATGTACAATGCTTTTACAAGAAATGAAGATTTATCGATTGAGGGAGAAAAAGCTGGAGATAACAGACACGTACATTTATCTTGGACAGCAGATATCAAGTGAGGGTCACTTTGGTGAAGAAATTAATCGGCGTACAAAACTTGCCTGGAGAGCTTTTGGAAGAAACAGCATAATTTTCAAGAGCAATATGCCATTATGTCTTAAAAGAAAAGTGTTTGATCAATGCATCCTTCCAGTGCTTACGTATGGTGCAGAGACGTGGACCTTAGCTAAAAGAGACATACAAAGGCTGCAAACAACTCAAAGAAGCATGGAGAGGTGCATGCTTGGTGCAACCAGGAGAGATAAGAAGAGGAACACGTGGATCCGAAAAATGACAAGAGTGGAAGACGTCATGATCAGAGTTAAATCCCTGAAATGGCAATGGGCTGGACATACTGCCAGAAGAACAGACCATCGATGGACAGCCGAAATTTTAGATTGGATTCCAAGGGACAGGAAAAGACCCAGAAGAAGACTACATGGAAGATGGGTGGATGAAATTCGAAAGTATGAGGGAGTGACATCGAGGAGACTGGCACAAGACAGACCGTTGTGGAGGAAACTTGGGGAGGCCTTCGTCCAGCAGTGGATTGATAATGGTTGATGATGATGATGATGATGATATATATATATATATATATGTAATTATCCACGTACAATAAGTGTTTAAGTATTTTGGCAAACCCTGTATATATATATTGTTTTATTTCTACTAAGCAAACATGTTCCACTCCCCTGTCTTGGATGAAGATATAGTCCAATCGCAAGTAGCACAGCCTTGCAATTTAACGTGGGCCCACCAGTGAACCACCGTCTTTTAGGAATAGAAGACGGTGGCTCAGTGTTGGGCTTACGTTAGATAGCAAGACTGTGCTACCGGGGATATTTCTACTGCGCTCTAAGCCCTATTTGGAGTGCTGGTGATACATGTTTAATTATTCTAATTATTTCATTAAATTAACTGAGATTGATCTGCGTACGTATCGTTTTAATTAATTTATTAATTTAACTACAACTCCAATTTAAAATATCTAACAGCATGTGAAAATCTATTCCAAGTTGAACTGTTTCTTTTTTTTTTTTTTGAAAGCCCGAGGTAGGCCCACAGCTTATTAATAAAAGTTATCCACAAACAATAAGTGTTTCCATTATTTTGATAGACCCCTGTATGATTTTTCATATGCTTAAGTTGCAGAAATAAACTATTTTACTTTTCATCAAGCTGTTGTAGCGTTTTTAACTATTTGAAACGTGTGTAGCCTTGAAAACAACACTAACTAAGATTTTAAGAATACTACCTCTTCTTTTTTATACACAGACACACACACTCTCTCTCTCGAAGTGAAACAAGGTCACTCAAAGTGTTAGAAAGACTTACTTATTGTTTATTTTTTATTTCATCAATATCGTATGAGCACTTTACTCGCCTGTTACAAAATTCATGATGAACTAATCACAATAGTACTAATATTTCAGAACTGATTAACGTAAGTTAGTAAGCAGAAAAGTTGATTAACTCCAAGCATTAAATACATAACAACACAACTCAAATACGCAGGCTTCAAGTAAACACACTTTCATTCTAGTACAGCTTCCACCACAACACATTTTTTGGCTGCTGTTTCAACGTTATACAATATATCTCTCGTTCTTATCTGTCAACATGCATACATCACGCTTTCTGACCTCAAGATTGTTGCCAACTTCATTCCGCGAGCGAGAAGATATAAGGGTAAGGTTGAAAACGCCAAAAGGGAATCAACTCAAATTTACATAGAGAAAGCAACTAAAAATGAAAGTTAATTTAGAGTAATACGTCATACTGTACAGACATATCCTTCATGGTTTATTTCAGAAAAGGACGTGTGTTCTGATCCAGGATTATCGCCTGATGGAGAAAGGAGCGGGAGCTGCTGCCACAAAGGAGACAAAGTGAGGTTTTCTTGTAAACTAGGTTTCGAACTGATCGGGAAAGAAGAGATTGAATGCTTACCAGGAGGATTTTGGAATGTACCCAGGGCTCGATGCAAGCGTAAGTAGTTTATTTTAGAAAACATGCAAATGTTACAGGTTTTACAAAAATTAGTATACTGTAATCCTAATTCCCTATATCTGATGATTAGCTTAACCTTGATACTTATTTGCAAATCTGAAAATACACAGTGTACGACTTAAGTAATGAGATAAAATTATTATATCAAAACAGCAAACTATATTTTGAATTGTCACTTACACAAATTCCAAAATAATCTCCTTCCAACTCCACACAACAGTGAGAACTTTCGTGCAGGTGTTCGAAATCACGGTGAGTGTCCTGAACCTTAACCTCCTTCAGTCTGTTGATCACACCACGTTGGATGTTTTCAATGTCGCTGAAGCGCTCCCCTTTCAAGTCACACTTCACCTTTTGAAAGAGGAAAAATTCTGAGGGAGCCAAATCTGGTGAGTAGGGTGGATGTTCGATCACACAGATTGACTTCGAAGCCAGAAACTGCTTCACAGGCTGCGCACAGTGTGCGGGCGAGTTGTCGTGCAACAGAAACCAGTTATTTTGTGGAACAGTTCTTTTTTGACACATCGCATGCGGGCATAAACACGTTGCATTGCTCTTAAATAATACTGATCGTTTACTGTGGTGCCCTAATGAACGATTTCGCTAGCCTTCATCATATATTTAGTTTACTGTGCAGAAACTGAACATCTTGTGCGTTGTTCATCCTAGAGGGACCCCCGCCCAACTTAAAGCGTTGAAACCCAGAGAAACACCTGTGCACTGCTCAAATATGCATCGCTGTAAACATTTTTTAGGTCTTGATTCACTTTCGTGGCAGTTTTCCTTAATTTACAGTTTATAGTTTTGACCGCTAGAGTGTTATTACTGCTCTTTGCTCCATTACGCAACTTCTGACACGCTCCACTCACAGAGTCTTACTTCAACGGTGGCAACACGAAAACTGCTGCTTCGCCCGACTCAGAAGCTGCTTATGCGATTACAGCACACTCTAGCGGTCAAAACTATAAACACCTTTGTTACTTTTATTCAGAGAACTGCCCTGTAAAAATTGTATGCTAAAGTCGCAAGAAGTGACATCAAAACTCTTCGTGCAAGGGGAATCCAGAAAGCAATAAACATAAAGAATTTTATTTGTAAAACAAATATTTGAGTGTCACTTATAGAGGGTATACCTTTTGTATTTATTCATTCTCTATTTAAAAAAAAAAAAAGTTTGAAATATATATTTAGTTAACCGTTTGGAACAAATGCTTACTTTACCATATTTACTTAACAGGAAACAGTGTTTCGTCTGTAAAATACCTACATCGCAATCTCATGGAAATTAGAGTAAGAAATAAAGATTTCTTCCAATCAATTTGAGATACACTATCTACCAACAAGTATTTGGACACCCCTGTAATCGACGATATCTGCGGTCCTGATACAAGTCACGGCCGCTGCCGTTAAATATCGTGTGGGAAACAACAACGCAACCAGTCGCATGCAAGATGCCACGCAGTTCGGAGCTCTCTGATTTCGAGAAAGGTGTAATCGTCGGGTATAACAGAAATGGTCGATCGATACGTTACATATCCAGCAAGTTGAAGTACCCAAAATCGACAGTGGCCTACGTGATTGGCAAGTGGAAGATGAGAGGTGACCGTCGGAATGTGCCCCGACCCGGCAGACCCACAAAACTGGGAGTTAGAGACCGACGGATGCTGGCCAGAGAAATTCAGAATAACCACACCAAAGCGATGGGCCACATCCGCGAGGAGTTTCAACAGGCATCCGGGAGTGTTCTTTCGAAGAATACCATCCGTAAGGAAGCCCATCTGCTTGGTTATCATGGACGTGCTGCCGCCCACAAGCCTTTGATCACCAAGTCCAATAGCGCTGCTCGGCTAACGTGGTGCAAAGAACTTCGACAGTGGACCGTTGAACATTGGAAAAAGGTTCTCTGGTGCGACGAATCAAGGTTCACCCTCTACCGTTCAGATGGCAGAGTCTGGGTTTGGCGTCTGCCTGGAGAACGCCTCCTGCCGAAATGTATTGTGCCAACTGTGAAGTTCGGCGGCGGTGGAATTATGCTATAGGGGTGTTGCTCCTGGTATGGCACGGGACCCTTGGTCGCAATTCCTGATAGACTCAACGCCGAAACCTACTGCACGCTGTGAGCTTCTTACGTTGTGGCAGTTTTACGGAGTGGACCTATGTTACTTTCAGGATGACAATGCCACCTGTCATGCTGCGAGGTGCACCATGGCTTGGTATGGTGACAATGGGGTTAATCAAATGGACTGGCCTGCGCAGAGCTTGGACCTTAACCTTATGGAGCACCTCTGGGACGAGTTGGAGCGTTGACTTAAGGGGTGCCCTCACCGTCCGAAATCAGTGAAGGAACTGACCTGTCTCCTCCACGCCGAGTGGCAGAAAATACCGCTAGCCGTCGTACAACGCCTGGTTGAGAGTATACCCCGGAGGGTCACAGCTGTAATCGCCGCTCGTGGAGGCTCCACCAACTATTAAAGGTGAATAAACTTCGTTTTCCTTTTCTATCACAGGTGTCCAATTACTTGTTGGTAGATAGTGCAGTTATTCTGTGACGAATCGCGTTTCCAAAAATATTTTTGCTTTTTTGCTAGGTACACACTGTGTAGCATTCAAAAATTGATTTCCAGGGTACACAGCTCTGCAGAACACCATGCAGAAAGCTACGTTATTTAATAGATATATTATTCTTTCATTGAATAAAAATGTAAAATATGTATCGGGTCATTTAGGGCATTTGTACTCCTACTAAGAAAAAACAAATCCGGCCTTTTTTTAGGGCATAAGCAGAACAACCAAGAAAGAAAATGGCCCTTTTCAGGGCAAGTGTTTACAGTAACGGAAGGAAAAGGATTTTCAGGGCATATGCATTAAAACTGATGATCAAAAAAAGTCAATCCAATCATATACTTATGTAACTTCAAACTTAATAGAATTTATTTAACACAATTGCTTAGCCCTGAAAATTAAACTAAATAAGAAAGCCTCCAAAACCAACTCTTTCCAACGTAAAAAATTGTGACTCCTCACAAACATTTAATAAAATTGAAGAAAAAAAGGCTATAAGAGCAAGGCGTTTCATAAAATTATAAAAATAATTACACTGGCGGAAAGTGAAAAATAACACCAAGGAGGAGACGTCTGATACCAACGAAATTTATACAGCATAATAACGGAATACAGAGGATAACGTGATCAAAACATTATGGCAAAATACAGCTGTATTTGCTGGTAAACTTAAAAATAACATTTCCATGTAACATGGTTAGTACGAGGTTGAACCGCCATGAACTGCGTCACACTGTGCAATTCTGGCATGGAGTCTGTCGTACAGATGTTGGATGTAAGTTTAGGGTATTGAGTTCCAAGCATCCTCAACCTGGACGCATAAATCGGGGATGGTCGTGGCTAGCCGTGGAGACCGGATAAGTCGTTTTCCCATAAAATCCCACACGTGCTCACTGGGGGACAAATCCGGTGAACGTGCAGGCCATAGAAGTTGTCTCACACCCTGAAGTGCATGTTGCGTTGCACGTGCCGTGTGTGGGCGTGCGTTATCTTGCTGGAAAACACCATGATGTACCGGAGAGATGTTAGTGCATCTTTTTTAGCCTGTTGAAAATGGAGAGATGTTAGTGCATCATTTTTAGCCTGTTGTATATAAGCTTGGACTTGTGAAAGTCTAGAATCCAGGGAAGAAAGGAAGGCTCCTTTTGATTGTTGATCAGCAATAATTTTTGCAAGTGTCACTTTTAAGGAGCCCTCTTTGTGCATCAAATTGCTTGCGGGGAAGCCCTATCTTTACATCGGGAAGCAGCTGTAAGACGGAACAGGTGTTGCTATGTGTATGCGTTTACTTATCACTGGATACACTGGCGGAAAGTGAAAAAAGAACACCAAGAAGGAATTGGCGAACGATCATGAAATTTACATATGTTAATGGGGTCGAGTTTACGTAGGCGTGATGTTAATTTCCGGACCAACCGGTGAGCGCTTATGCCACAGTACAGCATAATATGCAAATTATCGTCGGTGGTATTTAAGGAGTACGGCGAAGTGAATGTAATCAGTCGTCGGCGTACGGACACGTCCGAAGACCCTGAAGAAGCTGCAATACCTGGCCATGGAAGACGTGCACGATTTCAGCAGTTATCGGACTTTGAGCGAAGTCGTCTAGTCGGACTCCGCGAGGCCGAGTGGTCGTATCGTCGTATTGCGGAGCGAATTGGACGGGAAGTATCGGTGGTGGTACGATGGTGGCGTAGATGGTCCGAGGATCATTCCCACACGAGAAGACGTGGAACTGGGAGTCACAGACGGACTGATGACCTGACCGATCGACACATAAGAAAAGCTGCGTTGTCAAGTAGAACATCCACTGCGACGCAAATCCGAGCTGCCGTTGCACCTGAGGTGACTGTGCGAACAATCCGCAACCGTCTACTGGATGCAGGACTACGTGCACGTGTGCCTCTGGCATGTGTACCTCTGACTCCAGCCCACCGTCAGGAACGGCTGCAGTGGTGTGGCCAACGTCTGCACTTGAGAACGCAATGGCGATCTGTCGTGTTCAGCGATGAAAGCAGATTCTGCTTGGGAGCCTCCGATGGCCGTATGCGTGTTCGCAGACACACAGGGGAGCGTCTTCACCCTTCTTGCATCCGCCAGCGACACACATTGCCTACACCTGGTCTCCTGGTGTGGGGAGCGATCAGCTATCACTCCCGTACACAACTAGTGTTTGTACCGGGTACGTTAAACAGCACCATCAACAACATCATTCAGCCCGTTGTTGTGCCATTTGTAAGGTCGGTCCATCGTGGTGTTTTCCAGCAAGATAACGCACGCCCACACACGGCACGTGCAACGCAACATGCACTTCAGGGCGTGAGACAACTTCTATGGCCTGCACGTTCACCGGATTTGTCCCCCATTGAGCACGTGTGGGATTTTATGGGACAACAACTTATCCGGTCTCCACGGCAAGGCCCGACCATCCCCGATTTACGCGTCCAGGTTGAGGATGTTTGGAACTCAATACCCCAAACTTACATCCAACATCTGTACGACAGACTCCATGCCAGAATTACACAGTGTGACGCAGTTCCTGGCGGTTCAACCTCGTACTAACCTTGTTACATAGAAATGTTATTTTTCAGTTTACCAGCAAATACAGCTGTATTTTGCCATAATGTTTTGATCAGGTTATCCTCTGTATTACGTTATTATGCTGTATAAATTTCGTTGGTATCAGACGTCTGCTGCTTGGTGTTCTTTTTTCACCTTCCGCCAGTGTATATAAAATTATCGTAAAACCGTCATAATCCGCGAATTATCTGTTAAAATGTTGCAAATTTATGCTCTGCACATAATATAATGCTTTAAAACAAAAAAAGAAAAAAAAATTTACCGGCATTGATTTTTAAAAACTTCTCACTCTGATTATATGGAGAGGTCGTATATTTGTTTGGAAAATTACCAAATAAGCGTTAACAACAGAAAAACGTAACGCGATTCGAAGACGGTTAGAAAGAAGTCTCTCCCTTTCTTTTTTTTTTTTTTTTACTCACGAACATTTTGACAGAAAAGAAAATACGATGCTACACAAAGGCTGTATTACTTGCTCTGGTTGCAGATAACGTGCTTCGGGCACCTAAGCGTCACACACGTTCGAACGGGGCCGCAGATGTAATCACTTAACTGCACAAAACAACCCTATCAGGCCTAACTACAGAATTGTCGAAACGCTGAATAAATTTAATTTTTGTTCATTAATCCCTTTAAATAACACAAAATAACAAAAAAAAATGAGGTTTTTTTTCATAAGAAGAACGTTTTTCGAATTCCGTTGGGCTACACGCTCATCACGTGAATAGCGAATTTTCTGTATGTATAGTCTCATCTCGGGATCAACATCGAAAGTGCGGATGTTGCGGCGATTTGTTTTTTCGGAATATCACGGTCTGCGATTATACGAAGGAAACTTGTTTTTTTTGTTTTTTTTTTTTTGCTGAATTTCAAGGTCTGCGGATTACTTAAACAAAAAATGCGGAACTTCACATCAATAATATCTCGTGATGAGTAATTCAAGTAAAAATTTTAGGAGCAATAGCTGTCGGAAGCACGATTCACAAACACTTTAGCCGAGTTAAACTGCAGAAATACAAATTTTTTATTTACAATTAAAATCAGCTAAAAGACACAGGTAAGATCTTTCATAGCCGCGACGGCTGCATCTTCAGGCCTAATTAGCAACACTGGTGTGCTTGTACAGCATTATATAGTAATCTCCCCAAAATTACCACAATGCATAGCGTGGCAAGTTCAGGTCGCCAAGTAACAGTATGATTAATAGAGATTTTTACAAAGGTAGTACATAATCATTAAAAGATTATGATTACAAAGGCAGTACATAATCATTAAAAGATTATGATTACGCATTTAAATGTATATGGCTGTGGATTTTAATGCTAAATGTTCCGTTTGGGGTCAGCAAGATGAGGACCACAGGGGGAAGAAATTATTGAATTTTGCATTCTCTCAAAGTTTTGCAATTTGTAATGATGAATGCAATCAACCCACATGTCAGAGTGTTTTGGGTATATCGTCGATTGACATCACGATGATTAAGTGTCCCGGATCTTCTCCATTATAAAATTGGAGGGTTTCTGATAATTACACAGCGAGTGACCATCAATTCATTTGTTTTGAGCTTCATATTGATCATATGGTTAATAGGAGAGATGTGCCACGTTACTCGTTGGGGTCGTTGAATTGGATTCAATTTACGGACCAGATTGCGAAATTACTGGACTCTGTGAAAGACGAAGAGATGAGTTCGCCTGCGTCTTTGGATAACTACATCAGCTATTTGAATACCTCCATTCAGATGATTTGTGAGAAAATGATGGTTAATAGGCCATCTTGTCGTAAAAAGGGAATAACTTGGTGAAATGATTGTCTTACAAAAGGATCTCGGCTTCTTATAAGAAAGAAATTATTTTATCGAAAAAGCGATTTTGGAATGATTTGTGTGGGAACATTGGACTTTATAATGCTTTTGGTAAAACCTATGCCACAGTACGAGATAGAGTTCTATGGAATGTTGAAATATCTTTAATATTGAGACAAAATGGCACATATACTGAAACAATGGATAGGCTTTGAACGAATTACTGGAGTATCATTTTCCGTTGGATTCTGCTTCTGAGGATTCGTTGGATCAAGATCACATTCGTGAGATTTGCAGGGTTGCTCCAGACAGTGAGAATGACCAATTGTTTACCGTTGAAGAGACTGAATATGCCTTGGAATGTTGTAATCAGGATACTGTGCCGAGCTTCGATGGTATTGAGATTAATATTATTACTGAGGTTTTCCGTACAAATCCTGAGAAATTTCTTTGTATTATGAACATCTGTTTGAAGATGGGTATTTTTCCTGAAATTTGGAAACGGGCAAACGTGATATATGTATTTCAATAAGCCTGGTAGAGATAAAATGAATCCTGCTTCATTCGTCCCATTTGTTTATTGCTTGTTTGGGGACAGTTACTGGACAAGATTATAACGAATCTTCTGCTTCATTTCCTGGAGGAGAGAAAGTGGTTTAGTGAAGTTCAATATGGATTTCTGTCGGGACGTGATTCCACACAGCCCATATCTAATATTAAAAGAATGGTTGAGACTAACAGAATAGCTGGAATGCATACTGTTTTAATATCATTGGATGTAGCAAATGCATTTAATAATGTGTGGTGGCCACGTGTTTTGTATATATTGCAAGAGTGAAAATGTCCGAGAAATATCTTTTGTGTTATCATGGACTTCTTATCATTCCAGGTGGTGGAATATGATTCCCCCGGAGGGAGTTCTTATTCGATAATATGATAAAGGTTGCCCACAGGGCTCAGTGTCTGGACCAGTTTATTAGAATACAATTGCGAATTATGCATTGACTCATACATTTGAAGATGAAGTGCATGTTCAAGCATATGCCGATGACTTCGTAATTCTCGTTTCGGCTCCGGGACGCCTAGCTATTGAAGAAAACAATATGTGCTTTCTATCATGGGCTCAAAATATGAAATTGAGTTTTTCCATTGAAAACACTAGAATGTAGGTATTTCCTAAAAGAGGTTTAATGAAAAAAAAACACATGAGTCATTTTGGAGGTGTTTCTATTAGAAAAGTTGTGACGTACCTGCCAGCAGGACGCACAAGACATAAAGACAGATAGGAATCAGAATAAAACGTCCGCGTAGCTCAATTGATAGAGCGACTTATTCCGGAATGAGGGGATCCGGGTTCGAATCCTGGCGTGGACAGAAATGACGGAGAAATTTACTTCGTTATAATGGCGCCCGAACTATCCGGATGACCCGGCCTTTCAAAATCTCGCAATGGTGTGATGTTCTTTCCACACCGCGAGAAAGGAAAAATCAGAGAATCCCTTCTCCAGCGTTTCGAAAAATAAAAATGTGTGATGTTGCATTCCACACACCAGATTGACTGGGAGTTCCCAAGTGCACGTTCTACAGCGGATGGACGATTCATGGTCACGGCTGACCCGTGGGCCATGCCCCCGGCCCTCTTTCGGGGTGAGATGTGACGTACCTTCCAGCAGGACGCACACGACATAAAGGCAGATAGCAATCAGAATAAAACGTCCGCGTAGCTCAATTGGTAGAGCGACTTATTCCGGAATGAGGGGATCCGGGTTCGAATCCTGGCGTGGACAGAAATGACGGAGAAATTTACTTCGTTATAAAGTGTGAACCCTTAATTACCTCGGAGTAATTTTAGATCGAAAATTTTCTGGACTGGCACATGTTAAATTTCTAAGAAGTAAGGTGATGGGTTTGGTAAATCGAATCACTTCCATGCGATTAACTGGAATTACTCAGAAAATGATCTATAAAAGAGCAGTTGAAATGATTATTGTTTATGCTGCAGGTGTCTGGTGGGGGATACTGTTCGACTTCGTCAGAAGCTGATTCAAATACAACGAATGACCTTATTGGCTATTTCAAATACAACGAATGGCCTTATTGGCTATTTCAAATACAACGAACGGCCGCATGCCTTATTGGCGGACTGTTTCCAGCGTTGCTCTTCAAGTAAGAACTGGGTGTGAGCCCCTGGATCTGGTGGTGTAGAGCGAGGCTGGATTGTTTCATGTCTGAGAGAATGTTCAGCCGGTGAGAATTTTTGGAGTGACTTTTGAGATGAGTTCTTATGAGAATCAGTTGTGACGAACTAAGTCATCCGGCTTTGGAATTTTGTTTAAAATGGGATTGTGTGACCCCGACCGGATATGGATATGGAATTTTTACTGACGGTTCCAAGTTTAATGATTTTGTGCCTTTTTAGCTGGAAGTTACATCGATGTGCTTTCGTTTAACAGATATGTGCATAGTTTTTCAAGTAGAATTATTGGCAATTTTAAGGGCTCTGGAATGGATCAATGCAAAGGTGAATGGTCAGCTAGTAGACATTTATGTGGAAAGCCAAGCAGCCCTGAAGTCTTTGGCTAAATTCAATAATTGTGATAACATAGTTCTGAGGACGAAACAGTTGATCCGTGATACTAATTTCATTTAAAACAAAATTCCAAAGCCGGATGACTCTGGTGAATGTGTTTTTTCATTGGATTAAGAGTCATGCTGAAAATTGTGGCAATGAGCTTTCTGATGATCTTGCATTAGAACATGTGCTTATGATATGATGATATTGAAATGGCAGGAGCGTTGGACACATGGTGACACTGGTCGAGTGACTTATGGGTATCTTCCGGTGGTAAAAACCAAACGTTGCCTTTCTGATAGACTCATAAATCAGTTTTTGACTGAGCAGGGCATAACTGCAGCCTATTATAATCGTTTTAACATTAAGCACGGCACCTCTTTTAGTGGATATGCTAACGCATTTTTATGTTCTATCTCTTGGTGCAGTGCGAAGGATTAAGTGTCCATCGTGCTGCGGTGCAGTTACCATGTGTAAATCAGCATTTTCATACTTGGACGAACAGACACCTTGCTGCAGTTTCCTACATGATCGGAAGACTTGTGGATTAAGAGGGGAGGGAAACTCTGTTGAATATTTTCCGCAGGGATTCGTCTATTAGTCTTGATGCTGCAGAGGAATCGGAGGAGGACTAGGAACCTTCATTTTGAGTTGTTTGTTTGTGTTATTTGAAATTATGTTGTAATTTTTAATGAATTATGTTATAATTTTTTGTGAGTTATGTTGTAATTTTAGTGAATTATGTTGTACTTTTTAATGAATTATGTTGTAATTTTTACTGAAATGGATTACTTAATACGATTTAGTAATTCAATGGTTTACATAAGCTTGGATTCAGTGGTGTACATAATTGATGACCGTGTAAATCCAAATTTAGTGGTAATTTCCGAGATGGAGTGACTCATATCACGTTCGAATCGCTTAAATCCTGAAAAGCTGACATCTGAACTGCGAATGCTATTACTTGAGTTTGCGGAGATATCTGCCTCTTCTTTTTTGGACGATACTATTTATCACATGGGTGTGGGGGCATGTAAGGGAAAGTAACGCCTTTTCCAGTTTTTTTTTTTTTTTTTGGCATCTCAGTGTAATTAAACCGTTTTTTAAAGGTAACAACAATATATTGTAACTAATATAAGAATTCACGAGAAAGTTCCTATATTTTCCGTGCTGGTTCCAACAATTTTTGGACCGTCTTTTCAAGTACTTGTCAATGAATCCACCCATGAAAAAAATTAAGAACATTAAAAATAACTCTGTACCTGCACCGTATAAATCAGGAAGAATAAACATTTAGGAAGGGGCATCAGTTTTGCCAAAAATTAATCTTATCCACCTATTTTTTTCATCTTCCACAGTAAATTATTGAAAAATATGGACCATTGTTTGAAATATCGCTACATCAATAAAAAAAAATATTCATAATCGGTACGTTCTCGACACATCCCAAATATTAACCACACTTTTATCATCATATCTGAAAAGAAGCAATACACAGTTCAGTCAAAACAGTTCAGTGTAAGAAGGAACCGTAACCAGAAACCAGAAGGCGTGTGTAGCAACATGTGAAATAATGTAAGTCATTTAAAAGGGCACGAACTCGCGGACGGTATGCAGTTTCGCGTGAAAATGGGAAAAAGACGTGATCTAACAGACGTTGAAGAAGGAATGATTGTTGGCTACCAACTGAAGGGTGGTAGCATTACAGAAACGGCCGATATTGTGGGCTGTTTACGTGGTATTGTTGTTAAAGTGTTCCAGAAACGGAAAGAAACCGGCAACACCTGCAGTAATCGGGGTAATAGTGGGCGCCCAAGCAAGATTGGAGACTGTGGGTAGCGACGGCTATCTCGACTAGTACGATCTAACAGACGGGCCACAGTGGAACAACTGGACGGAGCATTTAATGCAGGCACATCGAGGAGCATATCGAAGACCACAGCCCAACGAACTCTGCATTCTGTGGGTCCCCGGAGCCGCCGTCTACTCAAGGTGCCCATCGAAGTGACATCCCGAAAGACACATACATTTAAATAATGCTGCCCATGTACCATAATGGTAACACCACTTAGTTCCAAATGCAATTAGAAAATTAATTCTTATTTACAGTTAAAAACACACTGGCGAGAACTTTCGGGATCACTGTCATCCCATCATCAGGCGAGTGCCAGACGAAAAGGGTTCGCCAAATGCCAAATATACATTATATTGACAAATGTCACCGGACACCACTTCAAAAGCAAACGAATGGATCCGCTGCGTTCTTAAGATGCGCGGTGGAGCTGCAGACGGTATAAAAAACAGAACAAGCCTGCAACTGATTGCGATCATATCGCACTGTGAGGTTGAGTAAAAATCTCGCGGCGGGAAAAAACTGACTTTGAGAAAGGAAAGATTATTTGATCTTATATTAGTGGGTTGTCCATAAGAGAAGCCGAAAGGCGTTTAAACATACCCCGGGCAACTGTTTGGATGTACTGAATAAGTAGAAGACACATAGTGTGCCTGAAGCAGCAAAACGTACCGGCAGATCAAAGAAAATCAGGGATACAGGACGTCGAAAATTCAGGAGAGTCGTTACAGCTAATCGACGGAGTACTGCACAAGACCTCAGTGTACAGGTGAGTAAACATGCTGGAACCTCGGTATGTACACGTACCATTCGCAGAGAACTTCATTCCATGAGTTACCGTGGTCGTGCGGCTACACATAAGCCTTTCATCTCCACTCGAAATGCTACTCGTCGTTTAGCATGGTGTAAAGAACATTTATCGTGGACCGTAGATCAATGGAAATGGGTCTTAAGGACTGATGAATCCAGATACACGATCCATCAGTCTGATGGCCGTGTGTGAGTATGACAGCAGGCGAGTGAACGCTATTTAACACAGTGTACTGTTCCTACGGTCAAGTTTGGAGCTGGCAGTGTACTCGTTGGTAGAGGTGTTTTTCGCGATATGGTCCCGGTTCATTGGTTATCGTCGACAAACCTGTTAACCAGCACGTTTACCACGATATTCTGGGCAATTATGCACTCTCGATTCTGTGGCAATTTTATGGAACCCAGCCTTGTTAGTACCAGCAGTATAATGCACCGAGCCATAAAGCAAGGACTGTTACGGCGTGGTTTGACGATAATTCCGTATCGTGTGTGGACTGGCCAGCACAGAACCCTGATCTTAATCCCATAGAGCGCCTATGGTATAAATTAGAGCACCACATAAGAAGTTTGAAACCAGGATCTACTACTAAGCAGAAGTTAGCTGCAGCATTATGTACTGAATGGAAGCACATACCAATCGCTGTGTTCCAAAACTTTGTCGAAAGCTTGTCTTAGTGATTGCCTTAAGGCCAAAGGTGGACCGACACCGTACAAATGTATGTCAATAAATGCTATGTTGTGTTTCTCTTCTAGGTGTTCGGTGACTTTTGTCAATATAGTGTATTTGTGTTGCGTAACAGGAAAAAAACATCTTTTTTGAAGTGCACAAAGCTTTATAAATCACTACACGTAATTATTTCGAAAAAAAAAAAAGTGAATTCATACGTTCAGGCGCAATGTGTTGCAGGTTCGTTTGCTGTATATGTTGTCATTGAACGTATTGTACCGACAAAAAAGTGAGGGAATTAATCGCACATTCATTTTTAGCTCCAGGAATCGTATGCCCTGATCCCCCCGATATACCAAACGGAAACCTGTCAATCTACAATGCTGGCGACTTCATGACCCCAGGAGCTATGATAATTGTTTCTTGTGATGACGGCTATTCCATACAAGGTGGATCTGATCAACTTGATTGTCTAATAACTGGACGATGGGATAACACATTTGGGACGTGCAAAGGTAAAGATCAAGTTAAGTTTATTTCACTCACATTACCTTGTGTTTTTTATTATTCTTACCAAAACTAGATTAGCACATGCAAAAGTCGTATTTCACAAAATTTATATTCTGATGCAGCACAGCAGCACGGCCGGCGTAACATCCATTTTAATACGTGATCGTGAATGTATTGTATCCATTAATTGCAGTTGTTCTTTGTTCAATAATGTTCACATGATAAGTATTACGCGCAGTAGCGATTTTGGCAATATTCAAAGTACCAGATAATCTGTAATGTTTCAGTCAATGGGCAGTAAAATTTAAAAAAAAATGAGGAATTTTCTTTTAAAGTGGTCCTTTTAACCTATTTCGAGATTTCGTGCATTATTTCATACAGTTTCTCGATTTGTACCTTTTTCGTCCATCGAACAATCATTATGTCCTACAAGTTCCTAGCGGAAAGACGCTTGTCAAAATCATGCTTTAGGTCATTTCACCCATCACTGTGAAATTTAATTTTCCTGTCACCGCTCTTAAATTATATTCTCTGGATACCTTGTTAACTCTTTGGTTTCATTCGATATAGATGATCAGTTTATGTTTGTTTATTGGTTTTTGTCTTCGATGTAGACCAGGGGTCGTAAACCTTTTAATACCTACCTCCCGCTTTTCTATCTTTGTTGATGGTAAAATTTCCTCGCCGCCCACCGGTGCCGCAGTAACTCAGTTTAGTGCAAGTGCGAAGTAATTTTTAGAGGGGGTGTTTGTTTCCTTACCGCCCACCGGTGCATTCCTTACTGCACAAATTTTCCACCGGTGCCGCAGTAACTCAGTTTAGCGCAAGTGCGAAGTAATTTTTAGAGGGGAGGGTTTGTTTCCTTACCGCCCACCGGTGCATTCCTTACCGCCCAAATTTGATACCGGTGCCGCAGTAACTCAGTTTAGCGCAAGTACGAAGTAATTTTTAGAGGGGAGGGTTTGTTTCCTTACCGCCAACGGGTGCATACATTACCTCCCTTACTGCCCAAATTTCCTTACCGCCCACCGGTGCCGCAATAACTCAATTTAGCGCAAGTACGAAGTAATTTTTAGAGGAGGGTTTGTTTCCTTACCGCCCACCGGTGCATTCCATACCGCCCAAATTTCCTACCGCTGCCGCAGTAACTCAGTTTAGTGTAAGTGCGAAGTAATTTTTAGAGGGGAGGGTTTGCTTCTTTACCGCCTACCGGTGCATTCCTTACCGCCCAAATTTCCCACCGGTGCCGTAGTAACTCAGTTTAGCGCAAGTGTGAAGTAATTTTTAGAGGGGAGGGTTTGTTTCCTTACCGCCTACCGGTGCATACATTACCACCCTTACTGCCCAAATTTCCTTACCGCCCACCGGTGCCGCAATAACTCAATTTAGCGCAAGTACGAAGTAATTTTAGAGGGGAGGGTTTGTTTCTTTACCGCCCACAGGTGCATTCCTTACCGCCCAAATTTCCCACCGTTGCCGCAGGAACTCAGTTTAGCGCAAGTACGAAGTAATTTTTAGAGGGGAGGGTTTGTTTCCTTACCGCCTACCGGTGCATTCCTTACCGCCCAAATTTCCCACCGGTGCCGTAGTAACTCAGTTTAGCGCAAGTGTGAAGCAATTTTTAGAGGGGAGGGTTTGTTTCCTTACCGCCTACCGGTGCATTCTTTACCGCCCAAATTTCCTACCGGTGCCTCAGTAACTCAGTTTAGCGCAGGTGCGAAGTAATTTTTTAGAGCAAAGGGTTTGTTTCCTTACCGCCAACGGGTGCATACATTACCGCCTTTACTGCCCAAATTTCCTTACCGCCCACCGGTGCCGCAATAACTCAATTTAGCGCAAGTACGAAGTAATTTTTAGAGGGAGGGTTTGTTTCCTTACCGCCCACCGGTGCATTCCATACCGCCCAAATTTCCCACCTCTGCCGCAGTAACTCAGTTTAGTGCAAGGGCGAAGTAATTTTTAGAGGGGAGGGTTTGTTTCTTTACCGCCCACAGGTGCATTCCTTACCGCCCAAATTTCCCACCGGTGCTGCAGTAACTCACTTTAGCGCAAGTGCGAAATAATTTTTAGAAGGGAGGGTTTGTTTCCTTACCGACCACCGGTGCATTCCTTACCGCCCTTACCGCCCAAATTTCCCACCGGTGCCGCAGTAACTCAATTTAGCGCAAGTGCGAAATAATTTTTAGAGCGGAGGGTTTGGTAAAAACTATGTTCAGTAAAATCCCTGAATAGCGGACACCTTCGGACCGGATGATCTGTCCGCTATTGGGAGGTGCATTCCTATCTGCACAAGCCATCGAGGAATATGAACTTCATTGCCGCTTTTAATTTTTTTTTTGTTAAAAATAAAATTGCGTGTATAAATACACGTATTTTATATGTACATATTTATGTAGTAATGAATTCCGAAACCGCATTAGTAATAGTGTGCACGAAATTGAATATGTGTACGTATTTATTGAAATTTAAATATTTTTGATCTTTTCAAACATGAGGAAAAATGCAATTTATGTATGTACGCAATTCAATGTATGTTTCTGATTAATAAATGTTTTAAAACTTTCAAAGGTACTTGCAGTTAATTTATCAATTTATTAGTATTCTTGCCTGCAAACAAATCTGATAGAAGCGTTTTTTTTTTTTTTTTCGTTTTTTCTTTTGCCGTTTACAGCCTCTGTTTCAATATGACTTTTCAAATTCATCAAAAGTGCCAGTCCCTCAGAATCATCTTTGCTAATAAAAAAATCATGATGTTTTATCACTATATTTCGCCGCGGCTGTGAAGTTCTTAAAGTCGCACACCTCTTCTGCAACTCCGTCCACCGCCTCTTCTGCAACTCCGTCCACCGCCTCTTCTTCAGTTCCTTCCGCTGTCTTTTCGACCACGGCATTCTTGATCGGTGCCGGTGAAGAAATGTAATCTTTCAAATCATCCGTTCTCTGTTCAAAACACAGTTCATCATCAATTGCAATAAAATCTTTTGGATTTCTCTCACCGTTCAAACATGTTATGAGTTCAGAAATCGAGCGCAGATCCTATTCTGTGTTGAAAGTGCATACTCCATCTTCTATGTCTGCCGAAACAGACCCTGTCTTATGGGAAAAACCGACTAACACACTGCTGTTTAACGTTTTTGACTGCGGAGGTTACCCAAGGGACGGCATGGAGAACATTAACGCGAAAGAGATGGCAAAGAATAGCTAGGAATGTTTTCAGTGCAGTGGGGGAATGTTTATCACTGCAGTAGCAATCCGATAAAATTTTGCATATCTTTTTCTCCTGCTTCTCTTCAGTAGACGCATTTTAAGTTTTTTTCGACCGAAATCACTGTCCGCTATTCGGAGTGTCCGTTATTGAGAGTTAAAAACACGGAACTGCCTATACTTCGGGACTGGGGATTACAACACTGTCCGTTAAATGGGGGTGTCCGCTATTCGGTAGTGTCCGTTAAAGAGGTTTTACTGTACTTAAATTTATCTTTTTATTTATACTTTATGTATGTTATTATCTTTTATTTACACTTTATGTGCGTGATCTGCATCATATATAAAACGTGTTTTTTTCTGTGTTATCCTCAACACTCTGTATTTACGGATTAGCTTGTTTAATTTATTGTCTATATTCAAAATTTACAGATGGAATTCAAAAGTAAATTGCAAAAGCATATTTTAAAAAGTCAAACTCGCGAAGTTGTTAGCAATGTATTCGATATATGTCGGAAGAACAAAATTTGTAACAACGGAGAAAAAAACCCCACCGCCTACCATGAAAGCTTGAATCGCTCTCTAGTGGGCGGTAGGGACCAGGATGACGACCACTGATGTAGACGATCATCAGTTTATTTTATTGGTTTTACTGGAACGCCAGTTTTGTACCCCGTGACGTATATCTTCAATTTATTCATCATTTTGAATTTTCATACTTATGTAAATTTTGTTACTTGTTGTTTTGAATTTATTTCTGAATGGCTCATCACTTCCACAATTTGTTCTGGCGAAATGAATACTGAGTCAGAGTAAACGAAACGTCGTCGAGAGCAAGATGTTTCATGGGGAGAGTGCAAATTGTAATATTGGGTTGATACTGTGGTCAGAGGATTAACTGATTATTTATTATCTGCATGCTACGAAAGGGTAAAGCGTACATATGGTTGCTGCTGCATACAATTGATGTCATATAAAGTATAACGTAGTAAATTTCTCCGTCATTTTTGGTCCACGGCGGGGATCGAACCCGAGTCCTCTTATTCCTGAACAATTCGCTCTACCAACTGAGCTACGCAGACGTTCGTTCTCGCTGCTATCTGCCTTTATATCGTGTGCGTCCTGCGAGGCAGGCACGTCACATCGCCCCCAACCCCAAAAGGGGGCCGGGGGCATGGCCCACGGGTCAGCCGCGAACATGAATCGTTGCAGGCAGCCATCCGCTGCAGAACGTGCATTTGGGAACTCCCAGTCAATCTGGTGTGGGGAATGCAACATCACACACATTTATTTTTCGAAGCCCTGGAGAAGAAATTCTCTTATTTTTCCTATCTCCCGGTGTGGAAAGAACATCCCACCATTGCGAGTTCTTTAACGGCCGGGTCACAAGGAAGTTCGGGCGCCATTATAACGAAGTAAATTTCTCCGTTATTTTTGGTCCACGCCGGGGATCGAACCCGAGTCCACTTATTCCGGAACAAGTCGCTCTACCAACTGACGTTCGTTGTCACTGCTGTCTGCCTTTATGTCGTGTGCGTCCTGCGAGGCAGGCACGTCACAAAAGTTCTTCAATCGTATGATTTCTACCTTTGAATAGAATAAGTTATTGGATTTTAACGTAAGTTGTTCTTATTTATGCAAAACCCTTAGCTATTCTTTATGATATTAAGCCAAAGATTCAACATGTAATTTGTTAAAAACATAAAGCAACCTTCAAAAACCGAAACGCTACGACCTCATAAAGACATTGTTTTAGTTTTCGTGCGTTGTCTGTTATTTTCTTTGTGCTGCCATTTGTTGTTTTCATTTGTTTTAAAATAAAAATATCAAATATTAATTGCTTTAGGATTTTCATAAATTTTTTGGATGTCTTCGAACATATCAGGAGAACATATTTGAACAGGAACTACGAGATCATCCGCTTGAACGGAAACTCGGTAACATACATCTTCGATGAAAACAAAAAAAAGTGTATTAGATAGCTGAAGAACACACAGAAAGACAAAAACGGTCACATCTAACCGGAAAAAAAACCTATGATCTGTATGCTGCATTGCTTCTTATACATACATCACATCGAAAAACAAGGAATATCAGTGTTCCACTGAGTTTTTAATTGGACTTACCTCAGAAATGTTTCTTTAACCAATTTCTATTATTCTAATCCTACTCTTTTAAATAATATGTTCCTTTTTGTTAGAAGTTAATTTTATGCTGTGTATTAATATCCCAGATTACAAAGGGCATTTCGGCGAATATTTATTAAAACAAAATTCGGTTCCTCTCATCAATTACTTTTCCTCTTAAAATCAGCGTTGCTATGACAGATATTAATAGTAATGTGGGAAATTTATCACTCTTTTTGAATGTACGCATATGGTGAAAACTTCTATTAAAAATTTGTTTTCATTCGAGAAACGGTAAACATGAGTAAGATTTTACTGCTGGGTTTATTCGTCTGCATCTTCGCCGCCAGAAAGTATCTTATTCAGTGTGTGGACATGATATCTTCTTTGGATTGAAAACACTTGCTTTTCACATAAAATTCAAGCAAACGTGATTGACATTTTACCACTTCCTCTATATGTTTTTGAACTGAAGATTTTCACATTTGTTTGATTATGGGCTTAAAGACCACCGTGAACAAAACAATGAGCTTTAAGCAATCGCCAGATCATAGGAACACTGGTACCAGGGACGGGAGAAAGCCAGTGCCGTTAGACAAAGTCACCGTCCATGTCTCAGCGGTATTTGAGACAGGACCCATCTTCGAAGAATGATCAGAAAAAAAAACCCCTACGGTGGCGCCGGGGCCTAAGCGTTGGCCTATGACAATTCGTCCGAGAAGTGTCCGGGTTCGAGTCCCGGTGAAGCATGAATGTTGTGTTTATCTTACGGCACTGGCTCTCTCCCTTCCCTGGAGTCAGTGGCCCTAAATTAGGGACGAGCGATTGCTTATAGCCCATTGACCTCCAAACAAAAAAAAGATTAGAAGAAATGCACCTGTTTTTTGTTTCATAGAAAACTGTAAACTCACTTTTAAATCAATGAACTTGTGGTTAAACTTTAACTGTTTGATAAAAATTTAGAATCAACTGTCTTTGCGAACATGTCATTAAGCTCTAATCACTTGAAGACTCTGTGAACATGTTGTCATTAAGCTCTAACTACATGATAAAAACTGAGAATAAAGCGCTTTGGGAACATGTTATTAAGTTCTAATTACCTGATAAAATCTATGAATTAAGGGCCTTTGTGAAAATGTGATTAAGCTCTAACTACCTGATAAAACTAAGAATAAAGCGCCACTGCAGACGTGTTGTTATTAAGCTCTAACTACATGAAAAAAATAAAAATAAAGGGCCTTTGGGAGCATGTCATTAAGCTCTAACTACATGAAAAAAATAAAAATAAAGGGCCTTTGGGAGCATGTCATTAAGCTCTAACTACCTAATAAAAACTAAGAATAAGTCACCTTTGCGAACATGTCACTAAGCTCTAACTACTTGATGAAATCTAAGAATAAAACGCCTCTGCGAACATGTTGTCATTAGGCTCTAACTACGTGATAAAAACTAATAATAAGAGGCCTTTGCAAACATGTCATTAAGCTCTAATTACTTGATGAAAACTAAGAATAAAGCGCCTCTGCAAACATGTCATTAAGCTCTAACAACGTGATAAAAACTAAGAATAAAGAGTATTTTCGAACACCTCATTAAGCTCTAACTACCTAATAAAAACTAAGAATAAAGAGCCTTTTCGAACATCTTATTAACCTCTAACTATCTAATAAAAACTAAGAATAAATCACCTTTGCAAACATGTCACTAAGCTATAACTTCTTGATGAAAACTAAAAATAAAGCGCCTCTACGAAAATGTCATTAAACTCTAACTGCCTTATAAAAACTAAGAATAAAGAGCCCCTGAGAACATGTTGTCATTAAGCCCTAACTACCTAATAAAAACTAAGAATAAAGGGCCATTATCGAATAATCCTGGCAGTGTGGTATGGTGCATTGTCTGCCGAAAGAAAGCTTTACTAAAGGAGACTATAGTTGCCATCAAAGGATGTACGTAGTATGCAATGATGTTCACGTAGGTGGTAGACGCCACTGTTTCCTGCACATAAATGACTGGACCCAGGGTTTCCCAGCCGCTCATTGCCAAAAGCTTTAGACTTCCTCCATCAGCTTGTTTTCGTCCCGCGGGGCCAGAAGTCCATATGGTGCAACAGGAAACGAGATTCATCGGACCAGATGACCTACTGTGACGTATATTCTAAATTAACTTTCCTTTTTAGTTTCTTTCCCTATGTAAATCTTGAGTTTATTCTCAGTTATACTTCACTCTTAACGTAATGTCTTTTTTCTCAAACGAATACTGTTGGCAACATAATTGAAGTCGAATGAACGTGACGTATGCCTGATATAAGATAAGAACGAGAGATAAAAACGATGACGAAATTGTTGCTTGGCGAGCGTTGTTAAAGAGAGCGTTGCTGGAGAGCGTTATGTTGTAGAGCGTTGTGTTAAGAGCTGTGTGGTGAGTTTAATGCGAAGTATTATGTGATGTTATGATTTGTTGTGGAAGTGCTACATCCTGAATAAAGCATATTTCCCGTAAGTTTGACTTTTGTTGTTTACATGTTTCGTCTGGTTGTTAAGGTTTAAATTAGGAACTATTTCATCTTATGGTTATATTTTTAAAATAACGTAGAAGTACGAAAAGACTTCTACGTCATACTACTTCCAATCATTCAAGGTTCAGTTCTGGCGCTCACGTTTACTTTGTAGGCTCTTTCGACGGTGAGCCGATGCAAGCGTGGGCACTCGGAGTGGCCTGAGGCCACGCAGCCCCATTTTCAGCAAAGTCAGATTTATTGTGTCTTGTGACACATTACTCTTGTCACCAGCATTCGAATTACCGCAGAATTACTCGACAGTATCTCTTTTGTTGATTCGCACCATACGGGATGCCTTTCACTCATTTCTAGCATAGGTGAGTCGTGGTTGGACCATACCTTTCCATCGGTTTGTTGTTTTTCCCTCCTCCAAACACTTTTGGAGAATGCTAACCACTGCTAGTACCGTACGTATCCATCAAGCCTTCCCGCCTTGGAAATGCTGTGACGTAGTCGTCTGGCCATCACAATTTGCCCTTTGCCAAACTCGCTGCCTTCCTCATCTGAAGAACAAGAATAAGATTGATTAACAGAGCTCAGTATCACGTGTTATCCATACTGTTTCATGACTTTCACACGTACCACCGTTTACTTTGCAGTTCCTTCGATTTCCATGATGACGCACTGTTCATAATACACGGTCGAGTAACATTATTGTGACCATCAGCTAATATCCAGCGTAATCGTGTGCAGCGTCTACAGCAGACGGGCTGGTTGTGACTCCATAAGGTGCTGGAAGGTGTTCACAGGTATGTGGAGCCATGCTGACTGCAGTGCATCTGACAATTGCTGGAGGGTGCGTGGTGGAGGATCCATAGAGCGAACAACACGATCAAGGTGGTCCCACAGATGCTCAATTCGGTTTAAGTCTCGAAAATTAGGGGTCCATTGAAGTACTTTGAAGTCTTCACCGAGCTCTTCCAACCACTCTCGGACATTTCTAGCTGTGTGACAAGTCGCTCTGTCGTGCTTTAAGATCCCATACGTCCCACGGAAGACAATCAGCATGTATGAGTGCACGTGGTTTGCGAAGATGGATTCATAACGAATTCGGTCCATAATGCCTTCCACAAATATGAGTGGACCCCGGGAATGCCACGAAAATATTTCTCAGACGATAACGCTGACCCCCACCATATTGTGTTCTTTCAGCAATGGTTGAAGAGTGTTTTTTCTCCGATGTTTCTCGCCTTATACGCCAAAGTCAATGCGTTCGAGGAAGCAGAAAACGTGACTTATCGGAGAAGGTAATCCTTTGCCAATCAGCAAATGAAAGCCTTTTCTGCTGATGCGCCTTCGTCAGCATAGGTGCAGTGACCATCCATCTGCAGCCCAATACGCAGCAAGGTTCGCTAAACTGTTGTTTTAGACACTCTTCCGGTAGCCCCCTGGTTCATTCGGTCAGTGAGTTGATCCACTGTAGAATGTCGATAGAGCCTCAGGCACCTTCGAAGCCGACGTTCACCTCTCACATCAGTGGCGCATTGTGCTCCACCCTTTCTACGTCGCTTATTCGTAATGGAGCAATTTCTCCAATCACGATACACTTTAAACACAGCAGCACGCCAACAGTTCACAAACTGAGCTATTTCATAAATACTGCCACCCTTGTCCCGAAAGCCGGTAATCATCCCTTTTTGTAAATCTGATAAATCGCTTCTTTTATCCATGACAGCAACGAGTGATTCGTTTTCAGAATGCCTACAGCACACCTTATATACCCTCCAAGCCAGCTCGGGACACGTGCCTTCTTTCATTGGCTACGCGCTGTTGACGTCAAAAGTAAGAGGTGGTCACAATAATGTGACTCGAATGTGTATTTTGGTTCTTCGGTGTATATCGTATACAGTTCTGTTGTTTGCTTATGAAATATCTCATTATTCATATTTATTTAAAATATGTAGATACTGAAATTTTCAAAATTTTATGTTTGAAATTTAATGGAAGCAGATTTTGAAAGAGTTTCCTTTAACTCTTTCATTCGAAGAGTATGACTAAAAATTATTTCTGAATTATTAGTGGTACCTTGCGAAACCCCGGAAATTCCAGAACATGGAGACATTGTTCAATTGAAATATACGAATGCAACTACGTTTCCGCATGGATTTCACTTACGTTATACGTGTGATGATGGATACAAAATAAGTGGTACTTCCTGGAATATATGTCACGGAGCTAAATGGAAGTTCAAAACGCCAAAATGCGAACGTAAGTATTTTATTTTGCTTTCACGCCTTTAGAGTCCCAATTTTCCGCAAGCTTGTGTCACTAAATTGTCAAAATTCAAATTATCACACATAGCTTTGCCTGTAGGAATTATCTTGTCGTTTAATCAAGAATGATTAGCGCAATCGGAAGTGTGAAATCCAATAAGCTGTATTGTTTTTTATTAACTCCTGTTTTCACCTTGGACGACTCACTCCCATTACTTTTAGTTCTCCGTGTACGAAGATTACCAAAAGAAAGAAACTACAGGGTGATTCACTCCGGACTGAACCCTTATTTTTTTTATTAACTCACGATTGCAAAGGCACATTTGAATGAAATTAATGTAAAATATACCTTGATCCATGACAAAAACTCACCGTGTCTTTAAACCAGATTGGTCCAGTGATACGGCGTCGAGACATCGCACACCAGACATCGATTTTCACTGGATGCAATGGCTATTCATGGATGGCGACGGGACTATCACTGACCCACACCCGCGCATTTTGTGAGTTTACATAGGGTAAATGGAACCATTCTTCGTCAGTAAACCATGTTATGTCCAGCAAAGCGGGGTTTTCGGCAAAATATATGGCAAACCATTGGCAATGTGACAATCGCTTTGCAAAATCCGGTAGCTGCACTGGTTCACAGTTGTGATACGGTACGGCTTAATCTTCTTCAGTAGTAGAAAAAGGACAGTTCAATGACAAAGGAAGCTGCCCACGTGCTCCCCTCGGCTTCCCTGTGCTGCCCACGCACGTGGTCCTCTCCTGTCCTACCGATGTGTGTGTGCTCGATTTCTGGTGAATCATGACGTCAGTCACCGCCCAGGAGCGGACCATGTGCGTGGGCCGCAGTGGGCAGCCGAGGGGAGCACGTGGGCAGCTTCCTTTGTCACTGAACTGTCCTTTTTCTACTACTTTAGTCTGTTTGGCTGTTCCTTGACATGCCAAATACGATCGTCCAGTCTCTTGGGATAGCAGCCAAATAGATTTCCATGGAGATGCCAATAACCGCTACTTCATATCTATTGTGTCCTCTGCCATCTAGGGTCGTCCTGCCGCATCCGGATCCACCAAGCTTCCCGTTCTCTCCAGCTTCTTCGCCAATTTTGAAATGGTGGCTCTGGTGGGTGGTTTACGGCCACCAAACTTCTTCGAAATTCCTGACATTGTTTAAAGGAACCCGATACCCAGCACTGACGCACAATGAACACACGCTTTTCAGTTGAGTGCACCATGTTCATTCGACCTGCTTGCTTAAACTGTCTGTGGAGATACTCTATTCCACCACCCCTACTAGACAGATGGCGCGTCACTACGGCATCAGCCAGCTTCCGAGGAGACATTTTATTCGCAGGTAATGCATGTCGACTGCTTCTTCAGGGAACAAAGAACCGCTCCGTTCGGGTTTCACTCTCATCGTATATTCCCGATCTCATACATTCCATATAATCAGTGTTCAGTCCCGAGTGAATCATCCTGTACATCTTTCCGCCTTCATACGCTGCAAAGCCGAACTTCCTTCTGTAATTCACGTGGGCCTTTAGCTCTTCTATTTCGTGCAGAAAATAAACTTTAACTTGGTTAACCAGCGTTCTGAACAAGTGGATGCAATTGCGATACGCTTCTCATCGACGGTTGAAGCACTATCTTTGTCTTTTAAACTCAAATAGATAGAAAACAAATTATTTGCGAAAATAGTAAAAGTATATTACACTGCTGGCCACCCAAAATGCAACACCAAGAAGGAAACATCCGATTCGCCTGAAATTCGAAGCATGCGTCGCCCGCGAGAGGACGTGAGAACGATTAGCATTGCAGGGCATATGCAAATCCTGTGCGCCCGGCACGCCACCTAGAAACACTATGAGAAGGGTGCACAGAAAGCGGGGTGTAAGTAGTGGAAGTGTGTTGTGCTGCCGGACCTGTGCGTGGGAAGCTTCCTGATGCCTCGTCGTAGAATACGGCAGTCATTCCAGCACGTTTCGGAGTTCGACAGAGGACGAATAGTGGCTTATCGCGACAGCGGTTTATCATACCGAGACATCAGCGCCCGTGTGGGACGACATCCAGCCACAGTAAGGCGAGTATGGATTCGGTGGGTGCAGGAGGGACGGACGGTCCGACATGAACGAGTGCTGGAACCGCGGAATTCCACCGAACGAGAGGATCGGCATGTTGTGCGGCGGGCATTGACGGCTCGCACCGCCACATCACGAACGGTAGCGCAGGAATTAGGGTGTGTTGCGCAACAACCTGTGTCAGCACGTACCGTTCAACATCGTCTGCAGGAGCGGGGACTTGTCGCACGGTGCCCATTGCTCCGACTACCATTGACGTCACACCACCGGCGAGTGCGGCGGTAGTGGGACGTTGAACGCCGCACCTGGACTACGGAATGGCACGACATTGTCTTCTCCGACGAAACTCGCTTCTGCCTTCAACACCACGATGGTCGGATCAGCGTGTGGCGGCACCGCGGCCAGAGACTGTATGACGCCTGCATTATGCATCGCCATACCGGTCCGTCGCCTGGCGTTATGGTTTGGGGCGCAATTGGATATCTAACCCGCAACCCTCTGGTACGCATCGCTGGTACACTCAACAGCCACCTCTACATCTCCGACGTTTTGGAGCCTGTAGTCCTCCCTTACCTGCAGGACGTGCCAGCAGCCACGTTTCAACAGGACAATGCGCGCCCGCACGTTGCACGCATCGTGCAACAATTCTTCACGGCCAACCAGGTGTGACTGCAGCCGTGGCCCGCCTGTTCTTCCGATATGTCGCCCATCGAACACGTCTGGTCGCTGATTGGCAACCGAGTGACCCGGAAAGCACCGATCGCGGCTACGTGTGGAAGCAGCCTGGACCGAAATACCCCAAGCCCACATCCAAAGCCTCTTTCGTTCGATGACGCGGCGTGTAGCGGCCGTTATTGCCAGCCATGAGGGCCACACGAACTATTGATGTCTGCGTGTTCCGCAAGTCGCACGGGCCTGTAAGCTCAATCGTTTCATCTTTGTATCTGTTGTTATGTGTCCAGTAAATCTGGCTTTGCTATCTCGTGTCCTTCTTGGTGTTGCATTTTGGGTGGCCAGCAGTGTATTTGAGGAACACTGTAAGTGAAAAGAGAATACCGTGGTTCTCCCTGTTGAGCAAAAGTAGCGTTATAGAGACTAGACAGAAGGAGTGCATGAAAAAAAAATCATCTCTACCCTGTGTGGGAGGGAGTAAGTTACACCTCCTTGAATGAGGATGACACCTCTTCGCAGTTTTGCACGCCTCCTTTCGTTCGCGGCTGCTCAAAGTTCACTTATGAAAGTGGCGTTGCATGCTGTACTGATAGTCAGACTCTTTTCTAGGTAGTCAATAGTGATAATGTTTTCTGCACCCCCAATTCCTGATGCCATCATCTTGCTGGCTGACGTAGCATCACGCAACTTCTTGAAAGACGTAGAAAATGTACTCAACTTATACACAATCGGCATAAAAGTTTCTTAGATGCGCTCGAAGCAAGTTCAAGTTAGGGAGTGTGGCACATTAGCTTACACCACACCATTTGCTCATCTGTCAATATTTATGTAACGCATCATTCAATTACTTTCACCATCTCCAAAGAATTCGGCTGGATTTAGTATTTATTAGATACTGCTGAGTGAAACTTCCACAGGCTCAGCTGTGCAGTTATGACTCATGCACGCTGTTATTGTATTCTACAGGGATGGATATGTAAGATCGTCCAGAACGATCCACCCGATCAAACGACTTTCTCCTACTACGAAGTTCTCCGAACCACGTGGAAATTGTAGAATACACAGGAGCCCAATGACATCACGAACAGCCTATAGAAACATGCCTTTTAAAGACAGTCATTTTACCACCATCCATATTTAGTTTACTCCGTTTGGCAAAGTCTTTACTGTTTAGTTCTTAAATCACTTGAAAGCAAAAGAATAAATTGATCTATTATGAGGCACAGTCAAAACGTTAGTTGCACTCCTCCGTAAAACATTTGTTGACACTTTGTAGCAAAACTGCTGCTGGCATTTATCTGCAGCACGTGCCGCAGTTGCTTCTACGCAGTAGTTTTTGTTCGCTCGCTAACGAGTCATGAACATGCCTCGGCAGCTGCTGGTGGCGTCCAAATTGGAACTGCGTGCAGTGATTCGTTTTCTGTGGGCAAAAGAGTGTAACTTCACTGAAGTTTTTCGGCATTTGAACCAAGTGTATTGTGAGAACGCAATATCACGTCAAGCTACCGGAAAGTGGTGCATCTTGTTCGAGAACGGACGTACTGATATCGAAAACGATTACCGCAAGGGAAGACTGTCAACTTCGACAGCGGCTGAGAACGTTGCGCGCCTGAATGAACTCATTCTTGCAAACAGACGAGTAACAGAAGACGAAATCGCAAAATAACTGGATATTTCACATGAAAGTGTGCATACGATTATGACGAGGTGAAAGCTGCAACCAGCAATGGTTACCGGACGTTGGACGGAATTTCTTCGCAGAAGGCATAGAAAAACGTGTGCCACGCCTCGACAAATGTTTCAATAAACTAGATGATTACGTCGAGAATTAACTTTTGTATGGAACTTTCAGGTACATATAACATTTTTCTGTAATTTCGATCCTGTGTTCTTTTATCAAGCAGTGCAACTGACTTTTTGACTCACCTACGTATATTGAAAATTGTTGCATGACATACAAGAACATGCACTACGTGCAGAAATAATATTTCATATTCACTTAAAGTAGGTTAGAATACGAAATTTTGAACGATCTTATAATACATATATTGCTTTCTCATAGCTGGATAAAGAGAGATTTTCAATCTATAACTTGTTTGCTCATAATCATACAGGCACTGATTACCAATCCAGATACTGTTTTGCTATAGCTGGATAAAGAACAATTCTCAATCTACTGTATAACTGGTTTGTTTACAACCAAACAGACACTGATTAAAAATCTACATACTGTTTTTTCATAGCTGGATAAAGAGAAATACCCAATCTACGGTATAACTTATTTGTTCATATACAGACAAGCACTGATTACCAATCCACTTTCTGTTTTTCCATACCTGGATAAAGAAAAATTCTCAGTCTACTTATAACGAAGTAAATTTCTCCGTCATTTCTGGTCTACGCCGGGATTCGAACCCGAGTCCGCTTATTCCGGAACAAGTCACTCTACCAATTGAGCTACGCGGACGTTTTATTCTGATTCCTATCTGCCTTTATGTCGTGTGCGTCCTTCTGGCAGGTACGTCACATCTCCTGGTACGTTACATACTGTATAACTTATGTCCTCATAGTCAGAAAAGCACTGGTTTGCAATTCACTTCCTGTTTTTTATAGCTGAATGAAGAAAATTTCTCAAGCTACTGTATAACTTATTTGTTCGCATTCAAACAGGTACTGATTACCAATCCGCTTTCTGTTTTTGCATAGCTGAATAAAGAACTCTTAATCTACTGTTTATCTTGTTTGTTCATAGTCAGATAGGCACTGATTACCAATCCACTTATTGTTTATCCATAGCTGGATAAAGAGAAATTCTCGATCTACTGTATAACTCATTTGTTCATAGTCAGACAGGCACTGGTTTGTTCATAGGAGAGCAGTGCCTCTCTGACTATGAGCAAACTTAGTTCTAGATTGATACTTGACAGCTGTCAGGGATTGTGCTATTGGGATAATGCGGCCTAAAGTGTCCCAAGAAAACATCGCCTACAACATAACACCGACGTCCCCGGCCTGTTTCCGAACAACAGTGCTTCCAGGTGCCATAGCTTCCGTTCGTAATTGGCGTATCCACGCTCGGCCGTCTACGTGGTTCATCAGAAATCTTGATTCGTCAGACCATGCCACTTTCTTCCACTCATCTACGATCCAATCTCGATGATCTTGGGCCTATTCATGCTTTGTTGGCAATGCTGTGCAAAGATCATGGGTACCCGACTGAACCTTCGGCTACGCAGGCCCATGCGCAGAAGGCTGCGATGAACTGTGTGCTGTGACACATTGCCCTGGTCACCACTGTTGTAGCTGCGGGAGATTAGTCGCACTGTGGCCCTGCGGTTGATGTCACATCAATGAGCTGCAGGTGATTTGTCTCAGTGTAGACATTGTCACATCAATGCGTGATAATCTCTGCTCCCCCTCTGGCATCAATGAGCTGCGAACGATACACAGCTGGACGACGGTTCGTCATCTGATCATCGGTGACCCACTTTTGATACGTACTCACTACAGCGACACGTGAACAACTCACAAACCGCGTCGTTTTCGAGATCGTAGTTCCGAGGCATCATGCCATCACAATTTGTCCTTTATCAAACTCCGATAAATCGGCAGCTTTTCCCATTCTGACTTCGAACACTCTACTAACCGAAAGCCGATACTCAGGTTGTATATATACTGACTGCTCTGTGAACTTCACCTGCGCCCCCGTTCGGTGTCCAGGCGGTCTTTTTCTCTAAATGTAATGGGTTATCGGTGTATCAGCAACTCTGAAAACCCCTTTAGGAATTGGAACTCCTCTTCGTACATTATATAAGCTGACTGCTGATCACTCCATATTTAAAGGAAACCAAAACTGATCACGCTACTGTGGTTCTATATTCCACGATCGAGTCGCCATTAAAAAATGTTCAACTTGATGTTCCTCCTTTCGCGACTGCGTCTGCGTAGAAAATTAGAACAGTGTACGTTTTATTATATTTTTTACCTTTCATGATGGATTACACCAGTCTGCAAATTTAAATTTTTTGTCAGATGATTTCTTAAAAATAGCTGTTCTTGAATCAATTTTTGACGCCGATTCTAGAATTGACTTCCATTTTTTTCTATCACGTCAGGTTTTAAAATAAAATAAGAGTTATGTTTTCAAGACTTTAATTAATGTATGCACAAAAATGCAAACACAATGTCCCACAAAGACTTTTTTTTTACAATTTTTTTAATTACTGTAAAGAACTGACCTGTGACTAGTCTTTAACAAAACGACAAGAAAACAGTGTTCCATTAGTCGGCCGTCATATTTTAATTCCATCTCCCCTGGTACCTCTTCCCCATCTCCTTAATATCCGGGTGAAAGCGTTCACCGTGCTCTTCATTGTAATGTCCCAGATTTTCCGAAAAGTAGTCGATATGGTATAATGAATTAGCTTTGTTTATCTTTTTGCTAAGCTAATTATTATGAATGAATAATGCTCTAAGCTTCAAAATGATGAATTCCCAAAAGGGTGTAGTTACTCGTTAATTATGAACTTAAACAAAGTCTCAACGCTGGTTATTTATATTAAGTAATCAAAGTCATAAACCTAACAGCCAGACAGAGATCTGACAAAACTAAGAATTGAAAAAGACTGAACTTACAGAACAACTTGTTTATTATGATGACTCCTGGTCAACTAAGGCACTCATATATCACTACTACATAACAACACACTGCAACGTAACGCAACACCAACTACACCAACCACTACAACGCAACAACACAACTACAACGCAACAACACACCACTCACTTCTCGATGAACGCGCCTATATACGAGCTACCACCACGTCATGACTTACACTCATTGCCAGATCTCATTCAGCGGGTGAAATAATATTCCGTTCAGTAGGAAGATAATTTACATAGTAAAATAAAATAACCAGAGATAGTAAAATCAAAAGGAAAGTGAATACAGAGTATACGTTACATCATCTCCCCCTTAATTTTTCTTCTTTTTTTTTTTTTTTTTTTTCCGAAAAACCTATCAATTTTGGAGTGTAAGTCTTACATTTCGATGATTGACGTTTCTCGATCTTTTTTTTTTTTTTTTTTTTTGATTTGTTGTTTGGTGGTAGCCGTATTTACATTATCAACTTGGCATAACAATTTACGAATCTGTATTCGACTGTGAAATTTGTAGTGTAGAACAAACCAAACCTGCATCGGCATACTTTCCTTTTATTCTGCCTAGCAGGAATCACTTTTTTAATTTCAAATTACGTGCCTCATTCGTTGTAATACAGAACAACTGTATCAGCAGCGAAGATTGCCTGAAGCTGCCTAACAGTAACAATTTTGTTATTTTCATTTCAAATTACGTTTGCCTCATGCGTGGAAATACAGAACAACTGTATCAGCAGCGAAATTTACCTGGAGCTGCCTAACAGTAACAATTTTATTATTTTACCCCTAAGCACATAGATATATACAAAAAAAGTGGATTAGTAGATGGACATAGAAGAAATATAAAAAAAACACACATATATACACAAAAAGAATGCATAGGCCCACACGAAAAAAAGAAATTCTGACACGCCAACTGGTCGAGCAGGAAAAACAATAAACTGAGAAAAGAACCTGTCCACGAGAACTTACTTATCTCGAGGACGCATAAAAAATTCTAGTGCGAAAACGTTTTCCAGGCCTAATGGGACTGGGGAAATCAGGTGGCTTGGATCTCTTCCGGGACGGTAATGGAACATCGGTCTGTTGTCGGTCAGGAATCTGGCGGTCTGGAAATCCCTGCGGCTGAGAAGAACGGTCAGGAACGTCAGAAGTCTGGCGGTCCGGAAATCCCTGCTGCGGCTGATAGGAACGGTCAGGAGTCTGGCGGTCTGGAAATCCCTGCTGCGGCTGATAGGAACGGTCAGGAGTCTGGCGGTCTGGAAATCCCTGCGGCTGAGAAGAACGGTCAGGAACGTCAGAAGTCTGGCGGTCCGGAAATCCCTGCTGCGGCTGATAGGAACGGGCTCCCCCAGGCTTTGAATATGAAGTCCCTTGATGCTGGGGCCCGTTTTGTCCTTCCAGTATCTTTTTGGAGGGACGTGTCTCCGGCCACATCGCTTGTTTTCGTTTACGCCCACGGGGCATGATAGTAGTAGCAGGCATCGGCCCTGTTTGCCCTGAACGGAGGTTCCAGGGGCGAAACCCGGGCGGATGCAAAGATTTCTGCCTTCGTCGCTGTTGCGGCGAAGCAGATTGGGGAGACAAGTGACGTTTGCGCCCAGCTTTTGGTGGTGCTGGACGGTGTGGAATATTAAATGTTGGATTCATAACTGACAAATCCGAAATGTCCGACGCCTCTGAGTCGCTGCTGTAATTCAGCGGTCGTGCAGGGCGATGTTTGGATTTGCCTATAGGAATACTTTCCGATGAGGTATTCAAAGAAGAAGTATCCCGCGTTGGTGCAGAGTTAGCCGGAAACGGCGCAGCAATAGTCTTGGCAATGGTTGGAGGGAAAGGAACGATACTAGTATTCGACGAACGCGAATCGAGCCTTGGTCTCACGGAAGAATCAGGTTGCGGTTGTAGAAACTCGTCTGGAGGGGGAGGGTGAAGGAAAAATCACTGGTGATTCGTCAAAAATGTTCGGTGGGTCGTCCACAATTTCTGGCGGTTGAACATGAGATATAGATTCTTGAGTCTGTGGAACAGAAGGTTGAGTAGGATTGATAATGAACTCGATATCCCGTTCGTGATACTTGCGACATTGATCAACATGTACATAATGAAAATTGTTGTTCGGTTTCTCCAGAACAATATTATTTTCAAAGACATTTGCCACCCGATATGGACCTTCGTAGCTGGGTGCAAATTTCTTCACTAAAGTATGCGAAACAGAAGACTGGAAGTGCGTTTCCACGAGAGTGAGATCTCCAACGACAAGATCTGGTTCCCTACGCCTAGAATTATAATATCGTGCTTGAGCCGCTTGTGCTCCTAGCATTGCAACACGAGCTTTTTCTGCCATAATGTGTACTGATTGCGGAGTTGGTCGCTGGTTTAATTCGTCGATAATCCCCGTTAAATTTTCAAAAGGGGTTTTAATTTTGCGACCCAGAAAAAGTTCTGCAGGAGTAATTTTAGTAGACTCGTGGACAGACGAGCGGAGGGCGAACGCAAAAGTTCTAAATGTTCATCCCATCTTTCATGGTGGTCCATTACGAAAGTCGCAATCATTTTCACTAGCGTTCGGTTAACGCGTTCTGCAGGATTACTCTGGGGATGATATGGGGAAATGAATTTATGTTTAATGTGTAATCTCGCACACATTCTTTCAAAAATGTCAGAAATAAATTGAGGACCATTATCCGAAACTACTTTATTAGGTGCACCATATCTAGAAAATACTTCATTAACTAAGACATTACAAATAACCTCAGCCGCGGCTTTAATGGGAAAAACTTCAACCCATTTAGAAAAATTATCAGTTAGTACTAAAACATAACGAGCTTTATTTTTAACAGATAATGGATAAGGTCCCAATAAATCTATGGAAATAATATCAAATACATGAGAACTTGAACTAGATTTCAAGTGACCGGCCGGTTTTACATTACGATAATTATTAATCTGACACAAGTGACATGATTGAACGTATGCGAGCACACTTTGGTACATGCCAGGCCAATAGGCAACATCCCGCAATTTACAACGGGTCTTGCGAATACCTAAATGGCCTGCAAGAGGTTTGTCATGAAATTCATTTAAAAGAGCCATTCTAAGGGTTCGCGGAATACATGGGCGAAACTCTGCCCTAGTAGTCCGAGACTTTGTATAATAAAGAAGACCCTCTATTACTTCAAAATGTTGTGACCTTCCAGCCAGAGAAGGATCACTTTGTGGGGGCGAACCCGCAAGCAAAAAATTGTAAATATCCCCAAAATCTGGATCATTTATTAATTCTGCCATTATCTGCTCTCTGGATGTGATATCAGCTATCAGAAGTAAAGGCTGACATCCAGGAGTAGTTTCGGTGGGGACCCCACTAATCGGAACGCGAGATAATGCGTCCGGTAATTGATTCTTATTACCTGGCTGATACGAAATTTTGATATTGCTCTCTTGTAACTTCAGAGCCCACTTCATAAGTCTTTGAGATAGGTGCTTAGCAGAATTCAAATACTGAAGGGCAGAATGATCCGTAATTATGTTAACTGTCAATTCGTTAAGATAACATTGAAATTTATTCAGTGCATACACAACAGCCAGACATTCACGTTCTGTAGCTGAATAATTGCGTTCAGCTTTGGCTAAAGTACGAGACGCAAAAGCTATTGGATGCCCAGCTTGTGACAAAACGCAACCAAGACCAACTCCGGATGCATCAGTATAAATATCAAATTCTTTAGAATGATCCGGGAAAGCCAACACCGGAGGCTGAGTCAATGCAGACTTCAGTGTTTCGAATGCAGCGTTAGCTTCAGGTGTCCAAATAAACTTCTTGTATTTACGCTTTAAGGCATACAATGGCTCACATATTGTAGCATAAGCGGGGACGAACTGCTGATACCATCCGGTCATTCCCAGAAAGCGGGATAGTTCTTTTGCTGTTTTAGGCCGAGGAAAGTCAGCAATAGGCCTAATTTTTTCATTATCAGTGAATAAGCCGTGGGGAGTGATTTTCAACCCCAGATATACAATCTCGTCCCGCGCTATCTGGCATTTACTAGGTTTTAACGTCAAGCCAGCATTGTATATAAGTTGGAACACCTGTTTGAGCAGAGAAAGGTGCTCGTCAAAAGTCTCTGATGTTATAATAATATCATCCAAATAGACATGCACATGGGGACCCAGGACAGGTCTGAGAACCGTGTCCATAAGCTTTTGGAAAGTAGCAGGTGCAGAAGCTAAACCAAAAGGCATACGTAAATATTCATAGGCCCCAAAAGGAGTCACAAAGCCTGTTTTATCGACCGAGTCCGGATGTACTGCCACCTGCCAATATCCACTCGCCAAATCCAAAGTTGACATCCATTTGGTTGACGACAAGTCATTTAGAATATGTGACATGACAGGTAGGGGATAATTGATTGTTTTTGTGACTTGGTTGAGTTTGCGAAAATCTGTCACGAAACGAAATTCATTTGGTTGTTTCTTTGGAACCAAGAAGGCAGGAGCCGCCCAGGCGCTTGTTGATTCCTGATTATGCCCTGCTTAATCATTTCCGCAATTTGACGTTGCATTTCCTGTTTTTTATGTGGAGCACAAGGGTAAGGTTTCGTCGCAATGGGTTTCGAACCATCAGTGTCAATAACATGATAAACCACCTGTGTGAAACCAGGTTGATCCGAAAACAAACCAGGGCTTTCCTGCAAAAGGAGAGAAAGCTGGTCTCGTTGCCCCTCATTCAATTGGTCACTCAACAATAAACTCGTAATATCTACAGGAACCGTCGGAATCATTTCGACAGGTTCCGGAAAGGAAATCACATGTTGTACAAAATTCAAAGTTATTTGAAACTTGTTAATAAAGTCCATACCCATGAGACATTTCACGGGTAGCTCGTCTATAAGCAGGAAAGAATGTGTAAAACGAGCTTTTCCCAGCCCTAAAGATAATGTGACAGTTCCTGCGATACTGAAGATTTCGTTATTTGCACCTCGCAAATACTGCGTTGCAGGCTGAACATGTATTGCAGAAAAAACATCATTGCAAAACTTTGTATTTAGGGCTGATATCTCAGACCCAGTGTCGAACTTTGTCTCGACAATAATGTCTTCAAGTGTCAAGAATACATCAGGCAACTGAGGAGTTTGAACAGTCACTAATACTGTTTTAGGGTCAGGATGTTTGGTATCAGGAAGCAGGACCGACCCTTCGTCTACTTCCTGTGGAAGTTTAAAGGAATTCTGGTGGTGTTATCATGTGGTCGGAAACCTCGACCCTGCCGGGTATCGGGAAAATTTTCACGATAAGGAAAATTGCGTGCACCCTGCGTCGGGAACTCCGCGTGTCTGTTGAGATTTTCATTTTCGTTACGTCTGCCCTCAGCACGGGCAGAAAAATTATTATTGCCCTGAGCATGATAACGTTCCGAATGCTGCTGAGTGGAACGGGGTCGAGCATACTGTGAATTATGACGATACCCCGTAGCTTGCTCCGAAACTCGTTGCTGGTTCGCCACTCTTCTGTGTGGTGGAACGTATGAAGCTTGGGTGGGCACGTGTGTATGCTCGCGCTGAAAGTTTTGTCTATTATGCCGCTGAGGGTTTTCGTAATAAGCCTCGGGGGTGCCCGAGCATGGTGAGTTGAAGCATGTTTGCCATGTCGCTCTTCATACGTGCGTATGAGGCGAAGGCATTCATGAATAGTGGCAGGGTGTCGAACCTCAAGAAAATCTTGCAAGAATGGGTCGAGCTGCTGTACGAGGGTATCCAACATGTCAACATGACTGGCATGTGGATCCCATAGATTATATAGGCGTGTAGTTTCCAACGCAAATGCAACAGGGCTATCATTGGGACCCTGCTGACGAGAAAACAGCTGTTGAGCAAGACTAGCTCGACTGAGGCCGAAAGGAAAGACCTCCAAGAATTCTGCACGGAAATTCTCATAATGAGAATCCGGGTTCGACCCTCGCCACTGCCGATACCAGGTCTTGGCGGTATCTCTCAAGCAAGTTCCGGCAATTTGGACCTTGCAGTCTTCCGGAATATTATATAAATCAAAATGGTCTTCCAGATCTTCGAGGAACTTTAAAGACCCCTCCAAACCATTGAAATAAATTGTTCCTGCATGCGGCACGAAATGGGCAAGCATTCTGCTTCGCTGAGAGGATGGAATTCCCTCAGCTACGACCCGCGACTCAGAGTGATAAGAAGCTGGTGCATTCCGAAATGGTGAAGAATGCTTGGGTATGTGTAGATTATTCATATCCAAGTCAGAGCCACAGGCTTCGTACAAATTGTCCAAACAAACACCATTACCCTCGAGACTTGCCGGAAGGTGGAAATTTGCAGTTGTCTCAGGTAAGGAAGCCATGGGTAATAATAGTCAGGATCTCGTGTTCGAGAAAAGTTCGGGCGCCAATTATAATGAATTAGCTTTGTTTATCTTTTTGCTAAGCTAATTATTATGAATGAATAATGCTCTAAGCTTCAAAATGATGAATTCCCAAAAGGGTGTAGTTACTCGTTAATTATGAACTTAAACAAAGTCTCAACGCTGGTTATTTATATTAAGTAATCAAAGTCATAAACCTAACAGCCAGACAGAGGTCGGACAAAACTAAGAATTGAAAAAGACTGAACTTACAGAACAACTTGTTTATTATGATGACTCCTGGTCAACTAAGGCACTCATATATCACTACTACATAACAACACACTGCAACGTAACGCAACACCAACTACACCAACCACTACAACGCAACAACACAACTACAACGCAACAACACACCACTCACTTCTCGATGAACGCGCCTATATACGAGCTACCACCACGTCATGACTTACACTCATTGCCAGATCTCATTCAGCGGGTGAAATAATATTCCGTTCAGTAGGAAGATAATTTACATAGTAAAATAAAATAACCAGAGATAGTAAAATCAAAAGGAAAGTGAATACAGAGTATACGTTACAATGGGAGTGTAGAAAGTGAACTTTTACGCTCATGTTACAACCCATCTGCTTGAAGTTTTCTAACATTGTTTCAACAATTTTTCTGTATTTAGGATCTTTGTGATTCCCTAGAAAGTTTTCGGTTGCAGATCGGAATGCTGTCCATGCGTCTTTTTCTCTCTCATTCATCGTTTTCTCAAAATCTTTGTCCTTCATCAGTTTTTTTTTATTTGAGGGCCGACAAAAATTCCAGCTTTCAATTTTTCTAGTGTGATGAAGGGAAATTTCACAGAAAGGTACTTGAAGCATGGCCCGTCTTGTGGCAGAACCCCTACAAACTGCATCACCAACCCCAATTTGATGTGTAGTGGTGGAAGCAATACCTTTTGGGGGTCTACAAGTGGGTCATACAGGATGTTTTTAGTCCCAGGAACAAAATTTCTCCGCTCTAGCCAAACTCTCATTGTCCAATGCTTTTGCTTTGCCCTACTGTCCCATTCACATAGAAAGCAAGGCATTTTCGTGTACACAGCTTGTTGTCCTAATAGCATTCCTATTACTTTGAAGTCACCAGAGATAAGCCATTTGTGTTCCTCATACTGTATATTTGTTAATAGCGCCTTCATGTTCTCGAATGTCTCTTTCATTTTAATTGAGTGGGTCACAGGAATGGACCCATACACATTCCCATTATGCAGTAACACGCTTTTGAGGCTCCTTTTGGACGAATCAATAAAAAGTCTCCACTGAGTTGGATCATGTTCAATGCCATAGAAGTGCATTAACTCGTTGATGTTATTACAGTAAACCAAGGAATCGTTCTGCGAGAAAAAAGGAAGAACTTCCTTTTCTCGGTACCATGAAACATGTGTTTCTGGAGCCAGAATATTCTTACTTTTCAACCGGGAGCCAAGTAGTTCTGCAGATTCCTTAGGCAAGTTCAGATCACGTACTAGATCATTAAGTTCATTCTGGGAGAACAGTTGTGGATTAGAGTCGTTTTCCGGCATGTAGACATAATCACTATCGTCTTCAAAGATTGCATCACATTCACATTCATCATCTTCCGCCACGTTCTCTAACAGAGCTGGAGGAAGAGGTGCAGGCAGTTCTTTTCCATGTGGAATTGACCTAATGGCCGAAGGACTGCTTGGATACACAATTTTGTTCTTATTTTTCGAATTGCAACCCTTAACATTAACTAAGCAGAAGCAACAGTTGTTCAGGTGGTCTTTAGTCTCCCTCCACACCATAGGTATTGCAAACGGCATGCACGTTTGCTTCCCTTTTGTCCATGACCTTAACCTCTCAACACAATAGCTTTATGTGGTGCCCATGCCTTATCCTGATCACCAAGATGCACTTTGAAATAAGCATAGCAAGCTTTCTTCACAAAGTCTGTGATATCCGTTCTTTGCTTAAGCACTACATAATTTCCAAAAATGTAACATAACACATTAGGACAATTTACACACTTGCGTTTCGACATTGTAAGACTACGCACTCACAGTAGAGACAGCAACTTAGAACAGCTGTGTAAATTTAAACAGAAAGAGCAATAAACTGGAAATGTGATCATCTGACTGGGGGGAATGCTATTTTTGGATTCTTGCCAATTCTCTTTCAGTCTTTCTTCTACAGGTGGCTAGTTGGCAATACTCCAATTCCGTTGCTTTGACGACGATTGGCAAAATAGATAGCTGAAGTGCCTCCCGCCAAAACGCCCCTGACTGGCAGATGTAATGCTATCAGCGATAAATCTTTGAAATCAACTTGGGTCGATTGTGCAAAAACTGTATGTGATAGAAGAAAACTAAGACCAGTCTCGCAATCAGCATGAAAAGTTGAGCTAAGCACACATATTAGTTTTCAATCATCTGATCTCATGCAGACTAGTGTTATCTATTAAAAATAACTACTCATATAGTTATGCACTACTGTATATCGGCACAGAAAATTCGACCTTACAACGCTTTATAGGTTCTGCTTTTCATTATCGAGTCCCGATTGAGTGGTGCTGTGCAGTATATGTTCTACCTTTCACGATCTACTTTCCAGGAAAATATTTTATCATGGTGATGTACGTACCCTGCATGTTTTGACGTTCATGGTATTCTCCATTTAAAAAAGCAACAGTCGTCATGTGTCTGAGCGTTTTGGGATCTGTATGCATTTAACGATTGAGACAATAAAAAAACTGCTCGTGATGCTATGCTCTACAAGTACTTCTTCTCGGAATATAACATGGCGCTATGCATTACAGCTTACCCTCTCATGATCGACCCTGCATAAAGTAACTGTTCATGGTATTTTATCCTGCAGATTCCGTTTTTTATGACTGAATCATCAAAACAAGTCTGTTCATGATGTAACATACTACAACAGGTTCTTCTTTTCGCGAGTGAGTCTCCATAAAAGCCATGTTCAGGATGTTATATCCTATAGATTCCGTCTTTCACGATCTAATGATCAAAACAGGACTGTTCGTGGTATTGGGTACTACCTTTTAACTACAGGTAGCGATCGAGTCTCAAAAAATAAAAAAGAAAAAGAAAAAGAATTTTCCGTGAAATGATCGATATCTTACACATGCCACCTTACAAATATCGAATCACCATGAAAGATTGTTCATGATGTTATATACTACAGGTTCTTCCTTTCGCGATTGAGTCTCCATAAAGGACGTATTCACGATGTTATGTCCAACAGATGCCGTCTTTTACCATCGAATCATCAAAACAGGACTATTTATGATGTTACGGTCTACAAGTACTACCTTTTGCGATCGAGTCTCCACAAAAGATTTCGGGAACTTATATCCTACAGATTTCACCTCTTACGATAGAATCACGAGAAAGGGACTGTTCGTGATGTTATATCCCACAGATTTCGCTTTTTACGATCGAGGCAACTTGAAAGGGTCGTTCTTAATGTCCTGTTCTGCGGAATCTTTTTTTAGTGATAGTCTGCTGTCATAGTGCTATATCCCACAGTTCATACATGGAGTACAATGGACTACATGTATGAACCGTTCGTGTTTCTACGCCCTACAGAATTTGCCTTACACGATCGTTGCTCCGTAAAGAACGTGTTCATGGTGCTTTGTCGTACTGATTCTGACTCTCATGGAAAGGTTGAACCACTTTTATTTTAAATTACATTCCCCATTTACTGTCGTTAACTGTTCGACAGCTAATGCACATGATTATTACGTTTGCAAGACTTTCAAAATGCCTTTCTTTTTATCGAATTTGATTTTTTAAGTTTTAAAATAATCTTTGGAGATATCATGTGCTATGATACTGGAACAACTGTAAATGGTAACCGAGAAGGTAGACTTTTTGGGGTTAACGCCACTTCTGAGAACAGTCACAAAATAGGAAACAGATTTGCGGTTAACACAAGAATTATCTATTCATGTTTCGATGGATACGCACTTCTTGGATCAAACGAAAGATTCTGTTTGAGCAACGGGCAGTGGAGTGGAGAAACAGCAAGATGCAATTTAAGAAGTAAGCTCACTGTTAAATAATTTTGTTCATCAGGATCTTTGTAATCAAGGTCTGTTTGATCCCTTAAACAAAAGAAATAGCTCTTGGATTATGCGTGATATCTCTGTTCAAAGAACTATTTTATCAGCTTTCTGGTGTAATTTTGTTTTGGCTAATTCAAAGATAACAGACAAAGCGTCATAGCAGGATTATTTAATGCGTTAACAAATGATATATATATATATATATGTATATACAAGTTAAAAAACTCCATTAGTAATTTCGGAGTAACGATCACTCCATCCTCAGATGTAAATAACAATACAAATATTGCACATATTGTGTATATGTATATTAGGATCATGTTGCATTATGGATGAGAGACCGACAATGCCGTTGCCACTGAACCATTGCCAATTGTAACACAAATTGTGGCGTAGGGAAATTCACAAATAGCACACATGGTTTTGATCTTATCCACAAATAATTAACTGTCAATGCTATAGATTCAAAATTAATTTAGTTATTAAAGTTCAAAGTGGCTAAGTGATTTTTTCCGATATTCGGTAACTCACTTGGGTTATGATCGTTGCAGCATTGGTTACCATACGCTGCGATGTACATGCTTTCAGTCACAAGTAGAGTGTATACAGAAGCGAGGGTTAGAAGAAGCCTAATATGAGCCCAATCTGGTTTTAGGTTGCCACTGCTAACATTTCTTGCGATTGCAGTGTTCGTATGCTCAACTCGAATGTCATACTTGTGTGCAACGTATATTCTATTTTAACTTTCCTTTTGGGTTCCTTTTTCTAGGGAAATTTGAGTTCGTTCTCTTAGACATTTTCAAACCTTAACGTTATGTCTTTTCCCTCAAACGAGAATGATGTAGGCAACACACTGAGGTCGGAAAAAGAGTGACGTATGTGTGGCCGGATAAGAACGATAGATTAAAAGGCAATGCAGCGGTTGTTTAAGGGGTTTGATGTTATTGATGATAGAAGTGCTGTTATACTGCGATTGAATGTTAAATCACTGATACTGTATTGAGTACGCCAATAACCCGGATGTGAGTATGGAGTACAAACCATGCAAGCAAATAAAATCTTGTAAAATGGATTGTAAAATCCATTTTTATACGATTTTCTGGAGATTCGTAAACCCAGGACAATTCAGGAAGGCCTTAGGATGATACGAATTTATGAGGAACGCCATGGTTTTGCTGCTCAACCTTCTGCTGCAAGACAGAATCCAAATAGATCTTCTGAGCACAAGCTGGTACCACAGTACAGGAGTCAACCACAACCGCTTCAGCAAAGGTATATTCTTCCTCACCGTCGTGAACCAGCTCAACAACAAACCTATTATATGGAATCAGCTCCTATGCATTGGCAATATCCTCGGCAGAATAATTACCGAGGTATCAGCAATTCCAAAGTCATTATGCTTCTCGTGACCATTCAGGCAACCGTAAGCGCACATTCATTGTCGGAAATCAGCAGTATCACTCCAATGTTGCAAATTCAAGATTTCAACAACTCTTGTCACGCTGTTGCAAATTCCAGAAACCAACCTCCTTTAAACTACCGACGGAGGTAGGAGCCAGGTCTTCGCTACATACCATGCCTGCTAAAAATGACCTACAGTCGATTTTCTTAACCATTCGAGCTCCTCTTTTACCTGATGTGTTACTTACTTTGGGTCACTTCATTGTGCAAACAAAGATTAATTCTGAATCGAACATTTTGTGCGTTGAATACACATTTTTGCTGCTTCTTTTCTTGATATTTCTGTTGAACCCGCCTTGTAAAGCCTGCGGGGGCCAAAAATGCTGTTTTTTCCGTAACAGGTTCTGTGACCCTACCTATCTAGTTAGGATCAGCTAAGCTCCCACATACATTTTTATTGTTAAATGATTTACCTCTTGACTGTCTGTTGGGCTTATACACTATCTACCAACGAGTAATTGGACACCCCTGCAATGGACGATATCTGCGGTGCTGATACACGTCACGACCGCCGCCGTTAAATATCGTGTGGCAAACAACAACGCAAAGAGCCGCATGCAAGGTGCCACGCAGTTCGGAGCTCTCTGATTTCGAGAAAGGTGTAATCGTCGGGTATCACAGAAATGGCCGATCCATACGTGACTTATCCAGCGAGTTGAAGTACCCAAAATCGACAGTGGCCTTCGTGATTGGCAAGTGGAAGATGAGAGGTGACTGTCGGAATGTGCCCCGACCCGGCAGATCCACAAAACTGGGAGTTAGAGACCGACGGGTGCTGGCCAGAGAAATTCGGAAAAACCTCGCCAAATCGATGGACCACATCAGCGAGGAGTTTCAACAGGCATCTGGGAGTGTTCTTTCGATAAATCCCATCCGTAAGGAAGCCCATCTGCTTGGTTATCGTGGACGGGTTGCCACCTACAAGAATTTGATTACCATGTCCAATAGCGCTGCTCGGTTATCATGGACGTACTGCCGCCTACAAGCCTTTGATCACCAAGTCCAATAGCGCTGCTCGGTTATCATGGACGTGCTGCTGCCTACAAGCCTTTGATCACCAAGTCCAATATAACTGCTCGGCTAACGTGGTGCAAAGAACGTCGACAGTGGACCGTTTAACTGTGGAAACAGGTTCTCTGGAGCGACGAATCAACGTTCACCCTCTACCGTTCGGATGGCAGGGTCTGGGTTTGGCGTCTGCCTGGAGAACGCCTCCTGCCGGAATGTATTGTGCCAACTGTGAAGTTCGGCGGCGGTGGAATTATGCTATAGGCGTGTTTCTCCTGGTATGGTACGGGACTCTTGGTCGCAATTCCTGGCAGACTCAACGCCGAGACCTACTGCACCATTTTGGATGGCCATGCGCTTCCTACGTTGTGGCAGTTTTACGGGGTGGACCCATGTTACTTTCAGGATAACAATGCCACCTGTCATGTTGAGAGGTCCACCATGGCTTGGTATGGTGACAATGGGGTTAATCGAATAGACTGGCCTGCGCAGAGCCCGAACCTTAACCTTATCGAGCACCTCTGGGACGAGTTGGAGCGTCGACTTAAGGGGTGCCCCCACCGTCCCAGATCGGTTAAGGAACTGACCTGTCTTCTCCAAGCCGAGTGGAAGAAAATACTGCTAGCCGTCGTACAACGCTTGGTTGAATAGCTTCATTTTATAACTTGGAATACTCAATATTTTCTAATCCATAACTATAATTATATTAAAAAGCAATAACGTTTCCTTTGGTGGTGTTGAAACAAGAAAAAAGATGGCGCGACCTGTACTTTGATGAGGTCAGTACACAAACAAATGTTGGATTGCATAATTATGGTTATGTTTTAGAACATATTAAGTATTCCAAGTTATAAAGTTAAGCTATTTTAATCGATGTTAAAATTTTCATCCTTGGGAACACATTAATTGTGAAGAAAATGTGTACAGAAGTTTTCCGTTGGAAGTATAGAAAGCAAAATTACTTGACGTCCACCTTAACACTTAACTTTGAGCATAAAGTTATTTTTATGCCGGAACCAGTTGTTAAGATTCCTCAGGATCCTGATCTCACAACCACTCTCCTCATTGAAAGACTTTCGTCAGAGCAGAAATGATTATTTGTTCTCAGAACAACCAGGATTCACTCAGGTATTCTATCATACCATTGAAACCGGTGGAGCTCAACCTATAGCTACAAAGCCTTACCCATGTGCTTCCCATCGCAATGCGGAGATGCACAGGCAAATTAGCCGGATTTAACATCTGGAATTACTAAAGAGTCTACTAGTGGCTGGTCGGCTCCTGTTTTCTTAGTTTCTAAACAAAATGAGGAATTTCGTTTTGATTATCGCAAATTGAATAATGTCACGACAAGCATAAATTACCCTCTTCCGGTAATTAGTGACATTTTGCAAAATTTCTCTTCAACTAAATGGCTTTCTACTTTGGATCTCACCAGCGGCTATTGGCAGGTAGCTAGCTATACATCCGGACTCTGTTGATAAAACCGGGTTTGTCAACCTTTTACAGCCTATGAATTCCTTCGAATGCCATTTGGTCTTGCCTATCCACCAGCAACCTTTCAGCGTCTTATGGTTACTGTTTTAAAATCCTTTGCTTGGGCCTTATTTCATGTTTGTGTCTATCTAGTCTAGATGATATCATTATTTCCTTTGCTACTTTTGAGGAACATTTACATCCTCTCGATACTTATTTTGAATTGTTGCATTCTGCTGGGCTTACCTTGAAATACACTGACGGAAAAACAAATCCCAACACCAAGAAGGGATTGTGTTAGATAAACGACAGTTGGTAGGCGGTGAGAGTATATCTGTAAGATGGGTCTGGTACGATTCGTCCAACAACGATTGGTCCAATGCCGATTCGTCCAATGGACAATTGGTCCAAAGGTACGATTCGTCCAATGGTACGATTGGTCCAATGCCGATTCGTCCAATGGGACGATTGGTCCAATGGTACGATTCGTCCAATGGGACGATTGGTCCAATGCCGATTCGTCCACTGGACGATTGGTCCAATTCCGTCCTATCTGTCCGAAGTACTACTTGTGCTATAAAAGTGTCATCTGTTCTGATTCTATGTCCGATGTTATACGAAAGTACCAGTAGTCCAAAGAATGTAAAATAATGTTACATTTCATGCGTAATATTGTGGTTAGAGATTTCTTTTTTTTTTTTTTTTTTTTTTGGAATCGCGTTTTCTTGTTATACTGTCCTTGCTGCCGTATGAAGTTACTGATGTACGAGCCGTTCTATCAACTTCAATGTTTCTCTTCTGCACGAAATAATATAAAATACTAGTGTTCCGTTTCTGTTTGTAGAATGCAGTGGAGTTTTCCGCCAACTGCCCAATGGAAACAACTGGTCGGGGTTTGGACAGTGGCCTTTTCAACAGTTTTTATTCCAGCGATGTCATATTCATAACGTTTACATATTAAATCAAGTTAATAATATTGCGCTTTTACTTAAACACGAAATATTAATTCATAGGCCTAGGCTTTTTTAATAGTTTTAATTCTACCGATGTCAGATTCATAACGTTTACATATCAAATCAAGTTAATAATATTGAGCTTTTACTTAGGCACGAAATATTAATTCATAGGCTCTAGGCCTAGGCCTTTTTAGGACTTTTTATTCTACCGATGTCATATTCATAAAGTTTACATATTAAATCAAGTTAATAATATTGCGCTTTCATTTAAGCACGAAATATTAATTCATAGGCCCGCGGCCTAGGTGCCTAGCAAATACCTCAGAAATGATACGATGAGTGCCTTTATAAAGTTTTATAAAATGTTTACAAATACCAAATATCTAGGTTTTAACTTAAAATCTTCTAAAATGGCCCGCTGCCTAGGTGCCTTGCAAAGACCTCAGAAATGGTACGATGAATGCCTTTTATAAAGTTTTATAAAATTTTTACAAATATCTAGGTTGTAACTTAAAATCTTCTAAAAAGCCCGCGACCTAGGTGTCTGGTAGATAGATGAGAAATGATTCGTTGAGTGCCTTTTATAAGGTTTTATAAAATGTTTACAAATACCAAATATCTAGGTTGTGACTTAAAATCTTCTAAAAAGGCCCGGGGCCTAGGTGCCTCGTATTATAATCTTCAAAAAATGCCCTCGGCCTAGGTGCTTTGATAAATGCTCCAGTGAGTGCCTTTTACCAGATTTATGTAGAATGTTTACAATTACTAAATATACGGAAATTATTTTTCAAAAGGATATAAAGAGGAGAATAAATTTAAATTATTATTCCTTTCTGGAAAATAAAAAAATTTACCGTTGGTAAGATGATACCATTGGATGAATCGACGTTGGACCAATCGTACCATTGGACGAATCGGCATTGGACAAATCGTACCATTGACGAATCGGCATTGGACGAATCGGACATTGGACCAATCGGCATTAGACCAATCGTTCCCTTTAGACGAATCGGCATTGGACCAATCGTCGTTGGACGAATCGTCCGTGACCGCTGTAAGATGACGTCTATGCAAATTTGGCGCTCGGCGCATACGTGTGGCGCTAGTAGCGCCCCTCGAAACATGCAAAGCAGGTTTACTGTAAATACGCGCTGTAACGTTCGTGAGCGTTAGTTATCGTTGAGATTCGACGTAGGGTGTTGATGTTTGTCAAGAATGCCTTTAAGAAGACGAAGAAGCCATTATCAACAGCTCACGGAGTTTGAACGCGGTCGTGTAATAGGGCTACGAGAAGGTGGATTTTCTTTCCGCAATATTGCAGAACGACTTGGCAGGATTGTAGCCACTGTGCATGATTGTTGGCAGCGCTAGGTCAAAGGAAAGTACTGCCTCAAGAAGACCGGGTTCCAGCCGGCCACGTGGCACTACTAAGAGGGAAGACCACCGTGTACGGCGTATGGCCGTGGCGCATAGTACCGCGTCTGCGGCAGCAATTCGAGCTGCAGTTGCCACCACAGTGACACAACGAACTCTTACAAATCGGTTACTTGAAGGACAGCTCCGAACCAGACGCCCTGTAGCGTTCATTCCACTTACTCCAAACCACTGCCGTTTGCGACGTCAGTGGTGTCAAGCTAGAGCTCATTGGAGGACGGAGTGGAGATCTGTTGTGTTTTCTGATGAAAGCCGGTTCTGCCTGGGTGCCAGTGATGGCCGTGTGTTGGTTAGAAGGAGGCCAGGTGAGCGCCTGCAACCAACCTGTCTGCGGCCGAGACACACTGGACCTACACCTGGAGTTATGGTCTGGGGAGCAATTTCCTATGACAGCAGGAGCACTCTCGTGGTTATCCCTCGCACCCTGACGGCACAGTTGTACGTCGGTCTGTTGATTCAACCTGTTGTGCTGCCATTCATGAACAGCATTCCAGGGGGTGTTTTCCAACAGGATAACGCTCGCCCGCATACCGCTGTTGTAACCCAACATGTTCTACAGAGTGTCGACATGTTGCCGTGGCCTGCTATATCACCAGATCTTTCACCAATCGAGCACGTATGGGACACCATTGGACGACAACTCCAGCGTCTCCCCCAACCAGCATTAACCGTCCCTGTATTGACCGACCAAGTGCAACAGGCATGGAACTCCATCCCACAAACTGACATCCAGCACCTGTACGACACAATGCATGAACGTTTGCGTGCTTGCATTCAACATTCTGGCGATTACACCGGTTATTAATGTACCAGCATTTCACATTTAAAATGACTCTTCTCGCGCTTACAATAAGCTGTGATCTTGAAACCTTAATCGATTAAATATGTTACCTATACGAATGTATTGCCGCCATTTCATTCCTCTACAACTATTTTTTCGTGGTGTTGGGATTTTTTTCCGTCAGTGTATGTCAAATATCAATTGGCCAGGGAGCTATTAATTTATCTTGGTCTCAAATCTCTACTGATGGTCTCCTAACTGATGACAGCAAGATTATGTCCATAGCAGAGTTTCAAAGGCCTACAACGGCAAGAGAGTTGTCTCGCTTTCTTTTTATGACTGGTTGGTATCAACAATTTGTTCCAGGGTATACAATCTTATGTGAACCTTTGTATGCCTTGAAACCTAAATATAAGAAATTTATTTGAACGCCAGAGGCTGAAAGTGCATTTGTTACATTGAAAGCTGCTTTAATGTCACCTCCAGTTTTAGCTTTCCTGATCACGCTAAATCTTTTGATATTTTCACAGACGCTTCAGGAGTTGGTCTTGGGGCAGTTTTATCCCAGAATGGCCATCCAATAGCGTATACTTCTCGTATATTATCACGGCAGAATGCAACTACTCTGCCACCGAAAGAGAGTGTCCTGCGATATCATTTGCCTTAAAGAAATTTCGCTGTTACCTAAATCAAATTCAGGTAAATGTGATTATATATCATTCTGCCTTACAGTATTTACATACTGCTAAAAATCTTTCTCACAGGCTCCTCAAATTGTCTCTCCAACTCCAGGAGTACAACATCAATATTGTAGGGGGAAAATGACTCCTTCCACACTAACGTGATCAATGGTCTGACGCTACGTATCTAACCGTTACGCACGCCAGGCAAAGGCTCGCGGAATTGATCTTCCATCCTGTCTTCTTCGTAACAGCACGAAGCTATCCGCTTACGGTAAGATCACTTACCTTGGCATCTGTTTGAGGAACAGGTAATCCAGCTTGTAATCCTGCTGCAGTGGTGCACAACAGGAAACACAAACACCATTTCTTGTTGCTAACTATTTAATCGCAAACACGACCACAAACACATAATGATATCTAAGACATCTTTTCAACGACGACATCATTCGTGTTTCATCTTTCTACCTGTCTCTTTTCCACTCTCTCCGCCGCGCTGCTGCCATCTACCGAGAGATTCGAGAAACGTTCAGTCTGAAACTCCACATCCTCCTACCTTTGATTTGGTAGGGACAAATCAAACAAATAAAGTGGATCAGCAGGTAAAGTGCAGTTATAGATTTAGCCGTTCCGGCTGTTTACGTCTTCGACCAGTTCTTGAACTCCCTGTCAGAGATTCACGTACTGTCGGATCATCTTCAGAGCACACTTCTAATGGATAGAGTTTCGGAAGTGGCCGGAGCAAAGTACCTTCTTGCGTCTCAACTTGGGCCACTCTAGGGTGGCCGTCTCTTCCAGGATTTTCAATCCTAGCCATAGGCCAGTGTATCCGTTTCTGATTATCCAATCCGACCAAAACTACATCCCCGACCTTGAGATCCGACTTCTTCTCAGTCGTTTTCAAAATCAATTGTCCCAGATGTTCTTTACGGAACCGACCATGCAGGTGATCACGAAGCTTTTGGCAGTAAGCCACTCTTCCCCGCAGTCTATTCCAACTGATATAGTCCAAGTCTAGCACACCAATCTCTCTAACTTCTTGTAGGAACATGGAAGGTGTTACAGGTGCCAAACCTTCGAATTCGGTAGAAATACAAGTAAGGGGCCGACTATTAGTGACAGCCTCCACATCACAGATAACTGTGACTAGCTCTTCATAATTCACGGATTCTCGTTCTAAAACTCATACTAGTAGAGCCTTGATGGAGCGGATCAAACGCTCCCACCATCTACCCCACCAGGGAGCCGCAAGAGAATTAAATCTCCACTGAATGGGTTTTAACTTATCACATGCCATGATCTTCTCCCAGTTCAGGGCTTTGAGGGCGTTGTCCGTTCCTGTAAAATTCGTTCCGTTATCACAGTAGACGATCGTTGTTCTTTCTATTCTTGCTATAAATCTTCGGAGAGCTTGAATGAATGCTTCTGTGCTAAGCGAAGTAGTGACTTCCAAGTGGACTGCTCTGTAAACGGCACATGTATACAGCACGACCCAAACTTTTAATCTTCCGCGGAGTAGAAGAGGACCACAAAGATCGACTCCGCAGACTTCAAAAACTGCCGCGTCTCTTACACGGTCTAATGGTAGGTGAACTGGTACTGTGGTAGGTGCTTTAGCCGAAAACCTCTTGCACTTTACACACTTGGAAATGGCGCTTTTGACGGAGATGATAAATTTGAGAATCCAGAACCTCTGTCTGAGGTTTGTAACGAGCGTCTGAACGCCTGCATGACAATTGGACAGATGAAAGTTTTTAATTAAACAAATAACTACATGATGTTTACTTGGGAGCAAAATGGGGTATATAAATGAGAACTCGTCCTCTCTGGCAATAATTTTACTCTTGACTCGTATTAACTCGTTGTCGTCTTTGATCACTGCGAGACCTGTTTTCATCAAGTCATTTGCGAGCATGGATTCTCGTTGCACAATACGCCATAAGTGAATTTCGGCGTCTTCAATTTCGGCTGCACTCAATGTCATTGACTTTTCAAATAACTCACACCGACTTCTCTTAACGAATCTTCTGATCCAGGCTAAAATTCTAACAATGTGGCAGAACCTTGAAATTTCTCAAAAATCGTCGAATTCTCTGGTTGAATAACCAAGGTCGTTGTTTTTCGCTTTCGCTGCTCAGAGCTAATCAATGCTTCTTCAACAGTATCATCACCGCTTAGCCAATTTTGGGGTGAGCTCTTCAACCATTTGGGACCCTCCCACCATCTGAACCTTATGAGTTGATCAGAACTGCAACCCCTCGACGGGAGGTCCGCAGGATTCCTGCTTCCAGGAACGTGTGTTCAGTCATCAGAGTTGGTGAGCTTCCGAATTTCTTGAACTCGATTATGTACGAACGTGCCCCACTGATCCGTTCTCTTAATCCAAGCAAGGACAGTCATAGAGTCCGTCCAGTATCTCACCAGAACTATATTGGCGTTTAGTGCTTCTAACACAAATCTTGCAAGACGCGAGTCCCAGCGTGCAGGCAAGTAGTTCGAACCTCGGGATAGTCATTTTCTTTAGGGGGAGAAAGGCGCGATTTAGCTCCCAACAAGTTGAATTCCACTCCCATGGGCGTCTCACAACGTAGGAAGATTGCAGTCGCATAGGCATTCTGACTGGCGTCGCAAAATACATGAAGAGACCAACTTTCGGGATCCCCAAAACCTCCTCTTCGAGAAAATGTTAGTTCATTTAGTGGGTTCAATTCCTCAACCCATTTGAGAAATTTAAGTTGCAGTTCGTTCGGCAAGGGGGTATCCCAGTCTTTCTTGTCGGCCCATGCCTGCTGCACCAACAATTTGACAGGTAACATCACTGGAGCTAAAATTCCAATTGGATCAAAAATTTGTTGTGTCATAGATAAGATTTCTCTCTTAGAGACAGCAAGAGATCGTGACTCAATTTTGCATCGGATACCGAGAGTATCTTCGTTTCGATTCCACAAGAGTCCCAATAAAGGTACTGTCTCTTTAAAATAAATATCAATATGAGGTTGCTCAGCTAGGAAGTTTTCTGCAACTTCATTAAGGGGACTATACATCCACATTTGCATATCCATTCTGGCTTCTGTAAATAATTTTGTAGACTTCAAGATGAATTCTCTTAATTCTCTCGGATCATTCACCGAGGTGACGCAGTTGTCAATATAGAAGGTTTTGCTAAGAGTTTCCGCAAATGATGCAACTTCCTCTGATGCATTAGAGAGAAGATGTCGTATCATGGCTGCCAAGAGAAAAGGGTTGCATGTGAGTCCAAAAACCACTGTTCTGTGTCGAAACACCTGGATCCTATTGCTGTCATCCCACCATAGGAAAAATCCCGATCCTCCTTCTTAACTTCAATCTGCAAAGAGGCAAGTTTGATATCGGCGGCGACTCCAATGGCATCTTTCCTAAACCTCAGTAAAATAGACGGTATCTGTTCCATTAAATTGGGTCCTTGTACCAGACAATCATTAAGTGAAGGAGACTCCTGCTCCTGACAGGAAGCATCAAATACTGGTCTTATTCGAGTCGTATAACTATCAAGTTTCACTACGGGATGGTGCGGAAGGTAGTGGCTCTTCTCCTCCAGTTCTTGCAAGGATACCCTCTCTATCACCTGTTCATCGAACCACTCCTTGAATACTTGATCGTACTCCCAATACTGATTCTTAGCTTTAAGCTTCTTCGTCGTATTGAAGAGTCTTTTTTCGGCAAGATGTCGATTGGAAACAAGGTATTGTCGATTATTCAACCAAGGCAGTCTTACACAGTAGCGTCCATCTTCCCTTCTGTCAACGGTGCTCAAAAACTGTTCTTGGACTTCTTCCACCAAAGCAGTTTTGTTGACACAGGTGTCTGGCTCTCTTATACCTATAGTCTCCATATCCTAGAGTTCCTGAACGTTCATGTTCTTAACAATCATGCAGGTCACTGACCCGACAGCAGCCTTAGGTTCTTCATCATAGCAGGTTGATCCACAAATCGTCCAACTCAATTTCGTTTCGATCGCCGTCAGACCTCCTGGAAGCTGATTGATTCGACCTGTCAAAATTTGACCATAAATGTCACTGCCAATCAAAAGTTCGATCTTCGGATAGCCAGGTCCCCAATCAGAGATGCAGATCCCCCCCTCTATTTTAATTCGTTCAATATCCGACCGTTAGGTGGGGCGGGGAATCTCTCCGAAAATCAGTTTCTGATTTAAAAATTCTAATTCCAAGACAGATTTCGAACAAAAATCGGTACCCTGCAATTTGACACAATAAATCTTGTGTTCCTTTGGCGCAGTGCAAACTCCTCCAAAAAGTGAATGTGCCAGATGCATTTTCCTTGAAACTTCCAGGCCCAATTCTTCAGCCGTGGCCTCTAATATGTAAGATTTCTGGGAGCCACAATCTAACAGCGCACGTACTCGTTTAGTTTTGCGTTCCCCAACGATCTCCACCAACAAAGTCGCTAAGGCCGCTTCTCTAGTGCACTCCTGCTGAGAGAATGCATTTTGAACCACTGGTTCCTCCACTTCACTTTTACGTTTATCGTTCATTGGCTTAGAGGGAAGTTCTGGACACATTATAACTGGGTGCTCTTTGGAACAAACATGGCATCGCACAAAACTCTTGCATGAATTTGCGAAGTAACTGGGCTTTAAACATTTAAAACAGCACCTCTTTTCACGTACTTTTGACATTTTTTTAAGGACAGTTACTGTACATTCATGCAGTCTTTACTAGCATGAGACTTTCCCAAAAAATTGCAAATCGGTTCTCCTTTCAATAATAAACCCGCAGCAGTAGGTGCATTAAATTCTCTCTTCTTAAACTTGTCCCTTGAGGCCTCTTTAGTCGTGGCTCCCCCAAAACCTTTTTCGCGTCACGCTAAGGCAAGTCTTTCTTCACCCTCAACTTCTCCTTTCAAACATTCTAATAATCTGGAAAGACGGGATTTGGTGGAGGGTTCTGGAGCCATATCCGCACTCAAAGAATATCGTTGCCACGCCTTCAAGACCTCCTCGGACAGACAGGATATCATCTGATCTATTAGAGCATTAACGTTCCTGACTGCCACGGAAAGGACCTCAGGTTCTATTCCAGGCAGGTACGAACGCTCGATCCACTAAATATCCTCCGTTCGTCGGATGGGCACGTTAAGGTGGACGTCAAGTAATTTTGCTTCTTATACTTCCAATGGGAAAACTTCTGTACACATTTTCTTCACAATTTATGCGTTCCCAAGGATGAAAATTTGAACATCGATTAAAATAGCTTCATTTCATAACTTGGAATACTTAATATTTTCTAAAACATAACTATAATTATATTAAAAAGCAATAACGTTTCCTTTGGTGGTGTTGAAACAAGAAAAAAAGATGGCGCGACCTGTACTTTGATGACATCAGTAGACAAATAAATGTTGGATTGTATAATTATGGTTATGTTTTAGAAAATATTAAGTATTCCAAGTTATAAAATGAAGCTATTTTAATCGATGTTCAAATTTTCATCCTTGGGAACGCATAAATTGTGAAGAAAATGTGTACAAAAGTTTTTCCATTGGAAGTATAGAAAGCAAAATTACATTCTTGACGTCCACCTTAACGTGCCCATCCGACGAACGGAGGATATTTAGTGGATCGAGCGTTCGTACCTGCCTGGAATCGAACCTGGGGTCCTTTCCGTGGCAGTCACGAACGTTAATGCTCTAATAGATCAGATCATATGTAGAGGATTTTAGGAAGGGAGTGTCTGACCCCAGGTCTTAACAACCCTTAGAAATAGGAAGTTCGGAGATTTGGGCTAGAGTGCCCGATAGGAAAGTGACATGGAAGCGAAGTAGAAAAGGGGAGGAAGACGGCCTTATTTATTACCGGGGGCCAGTACCCGGCGTCCGATAGCTTAACGTGCCCATCCAACGCACGGCGGATATTTAATGGATCGAACCTGAGGTCCTTCCCGTGGCAGTCACGAACGTTGCCCACTAGGCTACCCGCGGCCGCAATGCTCTCATAGTTCTGCGTCAACAGGATTAGGATAGAATTAGGAAGCAGCCAATCAGGTAAAAGCATGTGTGTGATTGTCTGTAACAACTGATGCGCAGCTAACGTGAATTTCAATGTGTTTGTCAAGCCCTATATTTTATGTCATATCTTAAGAACAGAAGTATCTACAGGAAAAACTAAGACATTTTTCAAATCTCCATTAAATTTTTGCGTCTAATGACATAGAAGTATAAACGAAGAAATAACTATGAAAATTAGTTAGTTAAAGTAAGAGTTAAATTTGAGGTTCACGGTTTTTGCATGACATGCAATATTTTCCCACACCAATGTAGTAGACTGCTGAGAGCAGAAGCGGGTGGTGTGACGAAATCGGTGTACTGTGTTGCAGTACTCGCCACCTGTAATGCTTATTACTCAATTAGTTCACTCCACTTAAACACTACTTATCGTACTATCGCTCGGTTGTTCTCGTAGCACTCGGCATACAACAGCTTTATTTTTTTTTTTTTTTTGATTGGAGGTTTAACGACCACCGTGAGCAACTCAATGGGCTATAAGCAGTCGCCCGTCACTAATTTAGGGCCACTGGTTCCAGGGAAGGGAGAGAGCCAGTGCCGTAAGACAAACACAACATCCATGCCTCACCATACAATAGCTTTAAAACCGACACTACAGAAGTAACTATTTCTGTACTATTGCAGAAAAACGATACTGATACTTTCGAATTAAATATTATTTTTTTTTGCTTTCGGATTAAATATTGAGTAAATTTCATATTTGTGATTTTCTTTTAGGCAATTACTGTCCTGATCCAGGAGTTCCAATAAACGGAAAAAAATTGGAGAGAATTATGAAGACGGTTCCATTGTCAAATTTGAGTGTTCCTTCGGGTTCTTTCTTGTAGGAAGTGAAACTCGCACTTGCCAACACAACCATGAATGGAGTGGGAAAGAGGCAAGATGTAAAGGTAAAATAGATGATTTTTAAGATTCTTTTTTAGTCCTTTAGTTTTTTGTTAAATGCCATTTGTAAAGGGTAAAAGCGAAATATAAAGACCAAAATATATCCACAAATATCTGACATGTAGGTTCAAAAGGCCGAACGCATAAATTTACACTCATTTCCAGTATCCCGAAGCAATTTTTGGAGACACAAGAATTTGTCTAGAAGAAAACTTTTCAAACATTTGCAGCAACTAATAATGTAATCTTGTTAGTCTGTACAAATCTTGCGTAAGTTGTTGAGCGCAAGATATTCAAATTAATGCATAGTACGGACAGGTGGTCCAAAGGTTAGAGGCAGGAAGTTTCTGGTTATGATTAAAGTTGGGCCTGGGTTCTTAGCCCGGATGAGACAACAGATGGTGTACTTTGCTTGTAGCGCTCGCTTTATCACTTTCCTGGGGCTAGTGGCTCTAAGTTAGAGACAAATTTTGGATTGAAGGTTTAACGACCACCATGGGCAACGCAATGGGCTATAATCAGTCACCCGTTCCTAATTTAGGCCACTGCGTCCACGGAAGGGAAAGAACCAGTGCCGTAAGGGAAGCACAACAGCCATGCTCCACCGGGATTCGAACCATGATTGTTCTCGGACAAATCGTCATAAGCCAGCACTTAGACCACTGCGCCACCGGGCCGGCTACGGACAAATTACTCCTTACAGCTCTGAAAGCCCACCAGAATCGTTCAGCTTTTAGTTCATACCCAGATTATGGGTGTAACAGTTCTTCATGTAAAGCTAGGTAACCGGTTTTTATGTCACAGTCCTAGAATAATCAGATTTTGTTAGTTTGTTTGTTTAGGGGTTTAACGACCACCGTGGGCATCTCGATGGGATATAAGCAGTTGCTGATTTAGGTCCATTGATTCCATTAAAGAGACAGAGCCAGTGCCATAAGACAAACACAACGTCATTTTCTCACGGAGATTCGAACCAGGACCCATCTCCAAAGAATGATCAGAAGCCAAAGCTTACACCGCTGCGCTACCGCGACGGCGTAAAAATTCAGTAAGATAACTGGTTTAAATAACGGTCTAATGAAAATGAGTGAGGTGACAAAGAAAACAATCCAGAAAACCTACTGATTCTACTTAGCTGACGCGAAATCCACAAGTCTAAATTCCTGTGACCATATACACCGATGAGACATAACATTATGACCACCTACCTAATAAACTGTAGGAACCCCTTTAGCCCGCAAAACAGCAGCCATTCGGCGAAGCATCAACTCGATGAGGTGACAATAGGTATCCAGGAGTATCTGGTACCATAATGTCAACAGCAGGTCCTCCAGTTCCCTTACATTTCGGGGTGGTAGTGATTTAGCGCGAAACCGCTTTTCCAAGTTGTTCGATTGGGTGCATGTCAGGTGACTTTGGAGGCCAGAGCATTAACAGAAAGTCACCAGCATGTTCCTCGAACCAATCCTTGACAATTCTGTCAGTGTGGCATGGCGCATTATCCTGTTGGTAATGGCCATCACCAGCAGGGAACACAGTTGCCATGAATGGGTGAAGTTGGCTCACAACGATGTTCAGATACCTGCCAGCTGTCAGGGATTGTGCTATTGGGATAATGGGGCCTAAAGTGTCCCAAGAAAGCATCGCCCACAGCGACAGTGTTGTGTGAAATTGTTGGTCTTTCTGGGTGTCGGTTGTTGAAGCCTGCGGCTATGATACGGCAGCTGTGTTCCCCAGACATTAAGATTCCCTCAATCCTGTTCTGTTTTGTCAATGTCATCTTCAGTTACCTGCAACAAACATTGGTTATTTCAAATTTCTGCTTCGATAATTGTGAACCTCAACACATATGCCAAATCTGACCAGGACAATAAATTTCTGAGATAATTCTGGTCTTGTTTGATATGAAACATAACCCCCTTACGATTTGAAAAATTTGACCTTGATCCAATACTGCGGATTTCAAGATGGCGGCCATGTTCCGGGAATAGCCTAAAAGTTAGGCACCCTCACAGATTCTTTGCTGGAGTATTCAAATATTTCATTTTCCCTCCCGTTTCTGAAATACAAGGGTGTCCGGCGACTTTTGACTCACTCTGTGTGACATCTTTGGAATTGGAGGGGGGAGATGATCATGCTGCCTTACGTCCGGTGAAGACTCTCAGATGACCGCCCACCGGTATCTTATTTTCTCACTTTTCTGGTGCCTTTCTGGTGGAATTGCGCAAGACATCACAGTCTCAGAATCGCCGCGTGCTACAAGTTTTACTCGATGCTAATTGTAGTACTATAAATGTACTGCACCTTCACTTTTCAGGATATCCCATGTTATTTACTTCTAGGAAGGGATACATAGCGACATTAGCAGCTTCCTCATTTCTGCCCAACAGTGCCATCCAGGTGCCATAGCCTCCGTTGGTAATCGGCGTATCCGCGCTCCGCCGTTTACGTGATGCACCAGGAATCTTGATTCGTCAGACCAGTTCACTTTCTTCCAATCGTTCGCGGTCCAATCTCGATGATCTTGGGCCCATTTCATGCGTTGTTGGCGATGACGTGCGTGAGCATGAGGACCCGGCTGGATCTTCGGCTACACAGACCCATGCGCAGAAGGTTGCGATTAACTGTCTGCTCTGACACATTGCCCTGATCACCAATGTTGTAGCTGGGAGTAATTTGTCGTACTGTGGCCCTGCGGTCGCTGGGAACAATGCGTGACATTTTTCGCTGCCATCTGGCATCAATGAGCTGCGGACGACAAGCGGCTAGACGACGGTTAGTCGTTTGGCCATCTTTACAGAACGATTGATACGTACTCACTACAGCGGCACGTGAAAAGACCGCAAGCTGCGCTGTTTCCGAGATCGTGGTTCCGACGCACCATGACATCACAATTTGTCCTTTATCAAACTCCGATAAATCGGCAGCTTTTCCCATTCTGACTCCGAGCACTCTACTAACCGAAAGCCGGTCCTCGGACTGTAGATATACTGCTCTGTGAATTTCACCTGAACCACCGTTCCGTATCCAGGCGCGCTCATTTCGTTAGGCTGGGGGTGGTTGTAATGGAATAGCTCATCGGTGCATATGAATGCCAGTAAACCGTTATTATGCATAGACTCCAATGTGGCCGATCTCCGCTATCAGACAAACACCCTGCTAATCAAATTGTTAGCCAAGAATCTCATGAAAATCAAAACCTTATGGTCACTCGAGGCAGAACATTGTTTTGAACCTCAAATTCCATGAGCAGATATCCTAACAGATGGCACTAAAGATCAGATTCCACCGTTTACTATTATGCGGCATTTGTGTGAGGTCATCGGACGAAATTCTGCAATGAATGTTTGTGCATTTGAATTCCCGAAACGCACTGTTAGGAAGCGTTAGTTATCGTTTACGAGTGGATTATAGACAGCTTATAAAGAGGAAAGTGATCCCTCGGGTATACGACAGTGCTTCACCGAAAGTTATTACTATGAAAGGCACACTGGAGGAGAGTTGTGGCAAAAGAGAGACACAAAAACGAGCAGGATCAGCGATGGCGCAAAGATATGAGCTAGTCTTCTGATCTCATTAACAGTATTCAAATTCCTTAAGGGTCGGCTGCTGCAGCCACTAAAAGTCAAGTCGGACCAGCAAAATCAAAATGACGGCGGTTTCGTGGACTGGTAACTTTTTACAGGTAATGACACTGAACCCGATGGCTACATATTTGGATAAAGCGTTTAATAATTTTTGGGTCATTTTTGGTGTCGAAAAATGTTCAACTGGAAAACTGCCGCTTGTTGTCCAAAAATCAATATGTATTTGCGGCTTAATGGACTACTAAAGTCCATGATATTAGGGATATTTCTCTGCCGTACAACAGAATTACCAGATGTGGTGTGCTTGTGGCGCAGCAGTGGGGTAATGCAAGAGTCTAAACAGCAAGTTGCAGCGGAGCTGGGAGGCTTGGGTTCTAACCCCGCTACCGGCAAAAAAAGGCTTTGTTTTCACATTGGCGCCCGAACTTAAAAATTAATCTTGTGGCCGTGAGGTTCAAAAAGAAAACGAGTGGTAATTCTTCCACAAACACTGTCTGAAATCAATAAAAAATCCTTCTGCTACAGTGTGCTCCGTCAAGCATGGTTTGGCGAACCCAAAACCTTCGATTGCATGGCCCATCCTTTCTCAAGGGGAACATAAGTGGCGTACCACTAAGGTGATATAAGAGTCAAAACGGTAAAAAAGGGAGAAGGTCCGGCTCCGGAGCAGGGTGAAGAGGTTCAAATGCCACCACCGGCAAATATGGATATTTTCACATGTTTTCTACAGAAAGTTAACGAACACTACAACACACCGAAATACCACACTTCTCATGTATAAACTTCGGTATGTGCTGTTATGGAAGCTCTCAATGACCTGAATAAATAAACTGTAGAATTTAGAAAATAGATGGGCCAAAATTAAAACGTGATACAAAACGGAAAGTGCAGGACAGTAAACATTTCTATCAATTTGTGGAGCAAATAAATCAGCAACCGAAAGCTAGAAATCATGACATCAATATAAGTTTAACGGCATTGAGTGGAATCTTATATATATCTGAGTGTCCATGGAAATCATGTCCATCAGATTTATAGCACTGTCATTTGCACAGTGACATAAGAATGGTAACTTAACTGTCAGAAAAATTTCTGTCAACAGCCTCAGGGAACGGACCTACCTGGAAATTCTTAACATCCTGTGGACAAAGACTAGAAGAAGCAGGGAACGTGTGGTTAGGTTGGGGATTCTCTTCTGGCTGTTACAAGTATGATTGTTGTGAGTTACATACAGGCCACCTACTATCCGTTAATATGCCCAGCCTTGGACTTGCAGTGCTCCTATGAGCTCCCGGTGCATGAAACTACATTTGCAATTCAATGAGCAACCAGATGAAAAGATATTCAAAGATCTTAGGTCCGTTGCAGTGGAAATACCTCCTATTTCGGGCCATATTGTTTTGTCACTTTATTAGTTACAGGTACGAGGGGTAACTTATTTTATTTTATTTAAATTAATGTTTCCGTTCTTGTTTTCTTTCCTTTCTCATTCACCCTCCCCGTCGGAATATGCTAGCGGTTGCTCTATTAGACTCATGTGGTCAAGTCAGCATATTTCGTTCTCCGGGACACCCGTGGGAATGGCCAAGGTATCTTCTTCTCTTCTTTACTCTCGTGGGAAGAAGTAAAGAGTACTCCTAATTTATTTAACAGATGTCCAGATGTTCCCAGCGTTACATGGCAGTGGTGGACAGGCGCTCTACCAAATCCGTGTTAAATGAATAGCCAGTTTAACATTTTACTACCATCTCTTTTGGAAGTTGGCTCTCGTAAACATCATAAAATACACCAGTGTCATAAGAAAGTCATAATTCTGTCACAGGTAAGCTGTCATAATATTTTGCTATACACCAGACCCAGGGGAAACATGTCGGATTTAAAGTGCGTAAATCACCTGTCTGTAAGACCAGCTTGTGTAATCTAGTTGCTCAATGGACAGCTGGGTCACGCACTTGTCAGCTCTTTTGCCCAATTAGGCTCCAGGCGAAAAATTGCTGACATTCTGAGAGCCTGCCCAGACTACTTGAAAAGTTAAACATACGTTGTATATATACGCTTTTTGTAAAAGATCAAAAAAGATATGCAGTCATACGGAGTTAGATAGCATGCAAGCCTGCGTAACTGCCTAGAATATTGAGGAAGCGGCTGATGTTGCTATGTATCCCTTCCTAGAAGTAAATAACATGGGATATCCTGAAAAGTGAAGGTGCAGTACATTTATAGTAGTACAATTAGCATCGAGTAAAACTTGTAGCACGCGGCGATTCTAAGACGGTGATGTCTTGCGCAATTCCACCAGAAAGGCACCAGGAAAGTGAGAAAATAAGATACAGGCGGGAGGTCATCTGAGAGTCTTCACCGGACGTAAGGCAGCATGATCATCTCCACCCCCCCCCCCCCCCCCCCCCCCAATTCCAAAGAGGTCACACAGAGTGAGTCAAAAATCACTGGACACCCTTGTATTTCAGAAACGGGAGGGAAAATGAAATATTTGAATACTCCAACAAAGAATCTGTGAGGGTGCCTAACTTTTAGGCTATTCCCGGAACATGGCCGCCATCTTGAAATGCGCAGTATTGGATCAAGGTCAAATTTTTCAAATCGTAAGGGGGTTATGTTTCATATCAAACAAGACCAGAATTATCTCAGAACTTGATTGTCCTGATCAGATTTGACATATGTGTTGTGGTTCACAATTATCGAAGCAGAAATTTGAAATAACCAATGTTTGTTGCAGGTAACTGAAGATGACATTGACAAAAGAGGACAGGATTGAGGGAATCTTAATGTCTGGTCTTAATGTCTGGGGAACACAGCTGCCGTATCATAGCCGCAGGCTTCAACAACCGACACCCAGAAAGACAAACAATTTCACACAACACTGTCGCATACCTTATATCCTAAATTCCAAGAAACTGGGACTATGGACGACAAGCCGAGTAGTGGTCTGCCGAAAACTGGTATTGACGATGAAATCTTAACAATTCTCTTGGCATTCTTTGCAAAGAATCTACAACGTAGCACACGACGTCTCGCAACAGACTATTCACTCCTGGCCACCCAAAATGCAACACCAAGAATAACACGAGATAGCAAAGCCAGATTTACTGGACACATAACAACAGATACAAAGATGAAACAATTGAGCTTAAAGGCCCGTGCGACTTGCGGAACACGTAGACATCAATAGTTCGTGTGGCTCATATGGCTGGCAATAACGGCCCCTACACGCCGCGGCATCAAACGAAAGAGGCTTTGGATGTGGGCTTGGATATGTCTGCCCAGGCTGCTTCCACACGTTGCCACAGTTCATCAGACGTAGCAGGGGGTGGTGCTTGCCGGGCCACTCGGTTGCCGATCAGCGATCAGACGTGTTCGATGGGCAACATATCGGGAGAACAAGTGGGCCACGGCAGCAGTCACACCTGGTGGGCCGTGAAGATTTGTTGCACGATCCGTGCCACGTCAGGGCGCGCGTTGTCCTGTTGAAACGTGGCCGCTGGCAGGTCCTGCAGCTAACGGAGGACTACAGGTTCCAAAACGTTGGAGATGTAGCGGCGGCTGTTGAGTGTACCGGCGATGCGTACCAGAGAGGTGCGGGTGTCATATCCAATTGCGTCCCAAACCCTAACGCCAGGCGACGGACCGGTATGGCGATGCATAATACAGGCGTCATACAGTCTCTCGCCGTGGTGCAGCCACACGCGGATCCGACCATCGTGGTGTTGCAGGCAGAAGCGGGATCCATCGGAGCAGACAATGTCGTGCCATTCCGTAGTCCAAGTGCAGCGTTCAATGGCCCACTGCCACCGCACTCGCCGGTGGTGTAACGTCAATGGTAATCGGAGCAATGGGCGCTGTGCGACAAGTCCCCGCTCCCGCAGACGACGTCGAACGGTACGTGCTTACACAGGTTGTTGCGCAACGCACCATAATTCCTGCGCTAACGTTCGTGATGTGGCGGTGCGAGCCGTCAATGCCCGCCGCACAACATGCCGGTCCTCTCGTTCGGTGGTGTGCTGCGGCAGCGGCAATCGCTCACGTCGGTCCGCCCGTCCCTCCTGCACCCACCGAGTCCATACTCGCCTCACTGTGGCTGGATGTCGTCCCACACGGGCGCCGATGTCTCGGTACGATAAACTGCTGTCGCGATAAGCCACTATTCGTCCTCCGTCGCACTCCGAAACGTGCTGGAATATCTGCGTATTATGCTACGAGGCATCAGGAATCTTCCCACGCACAGGTCCGGCAGCACAATACAGTTCCACTACTTACACCCCGCCTTCTGCGCACCTTTCTTATAGTGCTTCTAAGCGGCGTGCCGGGCGCACATGATTTGCATGTGCCCTGCAATGCTAATCGTTTTCATGTCCTCTCGCGGGCGACGCATGCTGTGGATTTCAGGCCCATCGGATGCTTCCTTCTTGGTGTTGCATTTTGGGTGGCCAGCAGTGTAGTATCAGCCAGTCAGCCATTGTACGGATTCTTCACACCGCTCACTGGCATCCGTTTAAGATCCAGAAGCAGCAGAATGTGGTATCAGCCAGTCAGGCATTGTACGGATTCTTGACACCGCTTACTGGCATCCGTTTGAGATCCACATGCAGCAGAATGTGGTATCAGCCAGTCAGCCATTGTACGGATTCTTCACGCTGCTTACTGGCATCCGTTTAAGATCCAGATGCAGCAGAATGTGGTATCAGCCTGTCAGCCATTGTACGGATTCTTCACACCGCTCACTGGCATCCGTTTAAGATCCAGATGCAGCAGAATGTGGTATCAGCCAGTCAGCCATTGTACGGATTCCTCACACCGCTCACTGGCATCCGTTTAAGATCCAGATGCAGCAGAATGTGGTATCAGCCAGTCAGACGTTATGGATTCTTCACACCGCTTACTGGCATCCATTTAAGATCCAGATGCAGCAGAATGTGGTATCATCCAGTCAGACGTTATGGATTCTTCACATCACTTACTGGCATCCGTTTAAGATCCAGATGCAGCAGAATGTGGTATCAGCCATTGTACGGATTCTTCACACCGCTCACTGGCATCCGTTCAAGATCCAGATGCAGTAGCAAATATCAGAGGATGACTCTGAGAGAAGTGCCGAGTTTTGCAACTATGCTTTAGACCGACATCAATGGAATCCCTCATTCGCACAGGGCATTTTGTTCAAGGACGAGGTCAATATTTATGTAAGTGGTGAGATTAGCCATCAGAATTACAGGTACTAGAGTGACAGAAACCCTCACTGGACGGAACCATCCAACGTCATTGGTAATGTAAAGGTTATGGTGTGGTGCGAAATATAAGGCACCCGTGAAATTGGAACCATTTTTATCGACAATAACCTAAATGCTCAGCGCTGCCTGGAAATGTTACAGAAAACAGTGTTCCCTTTCTTTCTGAATGAAGATGGCAGTCTCTCTCTGTTATTTCCAACACGATCGGGCTCCACTACAGTACGGAGCAACTGTTTGTCAATGGCTAGAAATTCAATTTCCTGTAGTGTGGTCCCATGGAATGGTCACCCAAAATCCCCCGATCTCATATCAGTCGACTTTTATCTGTGGGGTTATCAGAAACATCTGATGTATGCTAAGGAAATCCGCCACGAACACCACATTCAGTAAACGTATCCTGGAGCCTGTAACCGCATTTCTCCCGATATTCTCGTGCGGGTGCATAACGACTGTATCAAGCGTCTTCAGCTCTGTGTTCAGCAACAGGGACAACACACTGAATACATCAAATTGCTGCGCATCACAGGGTACATTAGAGGTTGTTATTTCAACTTTTTGTGTTGATAACTTGCGAACCACAACACATATGTCAAATCTGATTACGGCAATCAGTTTCTGAGAAAATTCTGGCTTTGTTTCATATGCAACATGAACCCCTTACCATTTGAAAAATTTGATCTTGATCCAGTATGGCGTATTTCAAGATGGCGGCCATGTTGCGGAAATATCCGAAAAGATAGGTTCCCTCACCGATTCTTTGCAGGGTTGTTCAGATATTTCATCGCCCGCACCCAGTTTCTGAAATACGTGGGTGTCCTGCGACTATATGTAGGGTGTAACAAAAAGTCCGGAAACATCCACATAACTGGTGAAATAATGGTCGTACAAGAACGAAACTTTCGGCTAGGTACAGATAAAGGGCCATGGCCGATCGAATTGGACCAACAACGGCGCCCTCTGGTGGATATTTGCCGTACTTATGAAAACTTGCTTCGAAACAAAACGAAATAGGTCAAAAAAGTCAATTGCAAAGTTGTAGAGCATCCGGTGGTTAGTATGAAGCGACACGCAGTTTGCCGGGCAGCAGCAAGGAAATGCTTGTAAACGCAACGAATGCGAACGTTCTCCGGACGGTGTCAGTCGGAAAACCGTTTGCTGCCGCGTCACGGTTTGCAGGCGTAATTGCATTTTGTATTATTACATAAAAATGCTTACTCTGTTTCAATAGCGTCATATTCATATTCTTTTGTCTCTTAATCTGAGCCGTGCGTGCTGTATGTCAGTTTCAAAGCACGGTGTTCCGACTGACTCCGTCCGGCGAACGTTCGCATTCGTTGCGTTTACAAGCGTTTCCTTCCTGGTTTCCGGCGAACCATGTGTCGCTTGCTACTAATCACCGGTTGCTCTACAACTTTGCAATTGACTTTTTTGCCATATCTTGCTTTGTTTCGAAGCTAGTTTTCATAAGTACCGCAAATATCCTTCAGAGGGCGTCGCTGTTGGTCCCATTCGCTCGGAAATCGCCCTTTACCTATATCTAGCCATCAGTTTCTTTCCTGTACGACCATTATTTCACCAGTTATGTGGCTGTTTCGGGACATATAGTCTGTTTCGGGAATACACACTATATTGACAAAAGTCACCGGACACCTAGAATAGAAACACAAAATAGCATTTATTGACATACATTAGTACGGTGTCACCTTTGGCCTTAATGCATTAGTACACCTTTGGCCTTAATGCATTCACTGACCCTTCAAGACATGCTTTAGATCCTAGTTATATTTATTTTACCGTCTATACACGATGAAGATTTTGAATCTAAATATTCAAATTCGAAAAAGATCTTAAAACCACCTAAGAATGCTGAGAATGCTGGTGGCAGAGAAAATAGACTCAAAAGCTTATGACACAACGACGGTGAAAACCACAAATGATGATTTACCTTTCGTCAATTATAGTAATGTAATATTAAATGATACACAACAGAAAGCGCTAAAACGTGGACCGAAATTTGCTTACCCAACCCAATCCATCAATAAATTCAGAAACATTCCACAAATTGAAAATATCATCGTCCAGCTCCCAGAGGATGAACGTAACTACGTTCGGCATAATATAGCTAGGGCCATCAAAGATCTTGACACGCAGCATCTTTCTTCAGAGCAACAACATTACAGGAATGAAATTCGTGAACTGAAATTACTACATGATAATAAAGCCTTAGCTATTACTACAGCAGACAAAGCTCAAAAAATAGTCATCATGAACAAAAACGATTACGTAGCAAAAATGCTTGAAGCGATCCATAAAATCCCGCACACTATTCTACATTCAGATCCAACAGCAGCTACCTTATCTGCAGTAGCTCAATTAAAGAATCATAGCTCTCTACCAAGTTCAATAAAGAATGCCATGTATACAGTCACTGGACCAAGAATACCTGAGTTATTTGGCAAGCTTAAAATACATAAAGATGGACACAATCTCCGACCACTCGTTTCTGCGCACTCCAACCCAACGAGACATCTAGAGAAGGCGTTAACGCAATTCCTATCCCCTCTAATCAGAGGTTCACAGTACTCAATCTCCAATACTAACCAAGCCTTGGCCTACATCAAATCATACAGATCTGGCAACATACCGTTTCTAATGGTGTCATTAGACGTCATCTCCTTATACCCGAACGTTCCAGTCACAGTGGTGCACTCTATTATTGAATCACGACTCAAAAATATGACAAACATTTCGGCACAAGAAACCCAATCAGTGCTCAATGCCCTTAGACTGATCCAAAAGCGCATGTATTTCCGATACGAAGGCATCACATATCGCCAAACAGAAGGAGCCCCAATGGGTTCCTCTTTATCATGTATCCTAGCCGAAATACTGATGCAAGAGCTGGAAAATGTTGTCTTGCTATCGGCACCACACAAACCAAGCTTATATATTAGGTACATCGATGATATTTTAATTTTCTGGACACATGGACGAGACCTGTTAACACAGTTTGTTGATGCTTTTTCTTCACAATATCCATCCATCAGTTTCACTACTGAGTATGAACAGGACCATAAGCTGCCGTATCTAGATTTTATGTTACAAAGTAATCAAGATACTCATAACATAACGTGCTCTGTGTACCGAAAACCAACCTCCCAAACGATTATCATCCCAAGTAATTCAGCTCACCCCATGAGCCATAAGCTATCCAGTTTTCAATTTTTGGTTAAAAAGGGCGTTCTCACATTCATCAAGCATAGATGCATGCAATAAAGAATTGGATCACATATTAAATATAGCCGTAAAAATGGATACTCTAAAGAAACCATCTACCGTATAGTCAACAAACTACAACACTCCTCCAGCACAACCTTAATCCGAACCACATTATCAAACAGGTTTGTCGGTACAATGGACTATATACCCGGCATAACAACAAGGCTTCTCAATGCTTGTAAAAGGAACCACATAAAATTTGGTGAACGCACCAAAAACATCTTTTCAATAGTCAAAAATGATAGAGACCCCATTGCAATACAACATCGACATGGCGTTTACCTTATACCAATGAAGCCGAATGATGAGCATGAAGAAACAGCATATATAGGATCTACACTGCGAACCTTGCACACAAGACTCTCTGAACATAAGTATGCCGTTAAAATTCACTCTGAAGAATCTGCGTTATCTAGAACAGTAAACAAAGGAACGCACACCCCGGTATGGAATGAATCTAAAATATTGGCAACAACTAACACTAGAAGATCCCTGCTGCTTATGGAAAGTCTTTTTTATTTACGAATATGATAAAAAGTGTTGCAACGAGGACCAACCCATCACGATCCCGACTCCATGGACAACATTATTTCGGCGAAGTCAAACCCAATAAAAATACTCGCTAAGACTTTCTTTTGACTTGTTAATGTACGAGCCAATAACACTTGCAGTTATATGATACTCAGTAACAACTCACGCGCTATTGACATCACGCGAATGATTATAAAATACGTTACCCATTTTTTGAACTGCTGTAATATAAACGTAAAGTTTCTAGTTTTTGTTGATCAGTTAATACCTGAAGATGAAACGCTTGGCGTTTTGAAATATCTAGTAGTGTGTGAATGACCAAATAAAGATATTTATCTGGTTGCAGCTGGTTTTAAGATCTTTTTGGGATTTGAATATTTAGATTCAAAATCTTCATCGTGTATAGACTGTAAAATAAATATAACTAGGATCTCTGATGCACGAAATTAATTACTGTTGACATGCTTTAGACATGGTTATGGAGTACAGCGATAGGTATGTAATTCCATTCAGTACATAATGCAGTCGTGAATTGTTGTTTAGTATTAGGCATTGGTTCCAAACTTCTTATGCGGTGCTCTAATTCATCCCACAGGTTCTGTATGGGATTAAGATCAGGACTCTGTGCTGGTCAGTCCAAACACGATACGGAATTACTGTCAAACCAAGCTGTGACAGTCCTTGCTTTATGGCTCGGTGCATTACCCTGCTGGTACCAACAAGACTCGGTTCCATAGTATTGCCACAGATTGGTAGGGCATGATTGTCCAGAATATCGAGGTAGACGTGCTGGCTACCAGGTTTGTCCACGATAACCAATGGGCCGAGACCATACCACGAAAAACACCACCACATAAGTACACTGCCAGTTCCAAACTTGACCGTAGGAACAGTACACTGATACACTGGGGTAAATAGCGTTCCCACGGCTGCGGCCATGCCCACACATGGCCATCATAATTATGGATCGTGTATCTGGATTCATCAGTACATAGTACCCGTTTCCATTGATATACGGCCTACGATAAAAAGTTCTTTACACCATGCTAAACGACGAGTAGCATTCCGAGTGTAGATGAAAGACTTATGAGCAGCCGCATGACCACGGTAACGCATGGAATGAAGTTCTCTGCGAATGGTACGTGTAAATACCGAAGTTCCACATTGATACTCACCTGTACACTGAGGTCTTGTGCAGTACTCCGTCGATAAGCTGCAACGATTCTCCTGAGGCTTGGACATCTTGTATAACTGATTTTCTTTGGTCTGCCGGTACGTTTTGCTACTTCAGGCACGCCATGTGTCTTCCACTTATTCAGTACATCCAAAACAGTTGATTTGGGTATGTTTACACGCCTCTCGATTTCTCTTATGGACAATCCACTAATATAACACCCAGCAATATATCCTTTCTCAAAGTCCGTTCTATCCCGCCGCGACATTTTCACTCAACCTCACAGTGCCATATGATCGCGGTAAGCTGCAGCCTTGTTTTTATACCGTTTGCAGCTGTACCACGCATCTTAACAACGCAGCAGATTCGTTCATTTGCTTTTGAAGGGGTGTCCAGTGGCTTTTGTCAATATATTGTATATATATATATATATATATATTCCTACTAACCACCGGATGCTCTGCAACTTTGCAATTGACTTGTTTGCCCTATCTCACTGATCATATGTAGAGGATTTTAGGAAGGCAGTGTCTGAACCCAGGTCTTAAACAACCCTTAGAAATAGGAATCTAGGAAATTTGGCCTAGGGTGCCCAATAGAATAGTGACACGGAAGCGAAGTAGAAAGGGGGAGGAAGACGCCCTTATTTATTACCGAGGGGTCAGTACCGGTGGTCCGACGGCTTAACGTGCCCATCCGATGCATGGTGGATATTTAGTGGATCGAGCGTTCGTACCTGCTGGGATCGAACCTGAGATCATTTTCACGGCAGTCACGACGTTGCTCACTAGGCCACCCGCGGCCCACCTATCTCACTTTGTTTCAAAGCTAGTTTTATAAGTACCGCAGTTATCCACCAAAGGGCGCTGCTGTTGGTCCCATTCTCTCGGCTATGACCCTTTAGCTGTATCTAGATCAGTTTCGTTCCTGTAAGATCATTATTTCATCAGCTATGTGGCTGTTTCGGAACATTTGGTTGCACATTGTATATGTATGGATGTATGTGTGTACGTATGTATTCCGGGGTCCAAAATTACACTCGCCCATGACGAGTTAAGAGTTATAGCTGACGAATGACATTACAAGGCACGCCTGTTGTTTTTTTTTAAATTCCCAGCAAGTTAAACTCACTCCTTTTAATCGTTATCATAAATTTACAAAAAAATTTCCTCCTTTCCTTCCGTAACATGCGTCAGAAGAAGAACGTAATTAGTCTATATACACTGCTGGCCACCCAAAATGCAACACCAAGAAGGAAGCATCTGATTTGCCTGAAATTCGCAGCATGCGTCGCCCGCAAGTGAACATGCAAACGATTAGCATTGCAGTGCATATGCAAATCATGTGCACCCGGCACGCCACCGAGAAGCACTATAAGAAGGGAGCACAGAAGGCGGGGTGTAAGTAGTGGAAGTGCGTTGTACTGCCGGACCTGTGCGTGGGAAGCTTTCTGATTCCTTGTCTCAGAATACGACAGTCATTCCAGCACGTTCCGGAGTGCGACGGAGGACGAATAGGGGCTTATCGCGACAGCGGTTTATCGTACCCGAATATCGGCACCCGCGTGGGACGACATCCAGCCACAGTGAGTCGAGTATGGATTCGGTTGGTGCAGGAGGGACAGACGGACCGACGTGAGTGATTGCTGCAGCCGCGGCACACCACCTATCGAGAGGACTGGCATGTTGTGCATCGGGCATTGACGGCTCGCACCGCCACATCACGAACGCTAGCGCAGGAATTAGGATGTGTTGCGCAACAACCTGTGCCAGCACGTACCGTTCGACGTTGTCTGCAGGAGTGGGCACTTGTCGCACGGCGTCCGTTGCTCTGATTACCATTGACGTTAGACCACCGGCGAGTGCGGCGGCAGGGGGCCGTTGAACGCCGCACCTGCACTACGGATTGGGACGACATTGTCTTCTCCGACGAATCCCGCTTTTGCCTGCAACACCACGATGGTCGGATCCGCGTGTGGCAGCACCGCGGCGAGAGACTGTATGACGCCTGCATTATTCATCGCCATACCAGTCCATCACCTGGCGTTATGGTTTGGGGCGCAATTGGATATGACACCCGCACCCCTCTGGTACACATCGCCGGTACACTCAACAGCCACCGCTGCATCTCCGACGTTTTGGAGCCTGTAGTCCTCCTTTACCTGCAGGACCTGCCAGCGGCCACGTTTCAACAGGACAATGCGCGCCCGCACGTAGCACGCATCGTGCAACAATCCCTCACGGCAACTAGGTGTCACTGCTGCCGTGGCCTGCCTGTTCTCCCGATATGTCGCCCATCGAACACGGTTGGTCGCTGATCGGCAACCAAGTGGCCCTGCAAGCACCACCTGCGGTTACGCCTGATGATGTCTGCGAGTTCCGCAAGTCGCACGGGCCTGTAAGCTCAATCGTTTCATCTTTATATTTTCGAAGCAGAGATATGGACAAATATAAGATATGAATCAACGCCCCCTGCCGGGAAAACCATGCATTATTTTAGGCAAAAAATATTCTCAAAAGGTTTTTCGATATGAGTGGTATCGGTCCAAGAAAAAATATAATTAGGTTAGTTTTGGGGAGCTCAGAGTTTGCTGCAAATTCATCAGAAGCAGAAATTAACACTGGTGGCCAAACCATTATTTGACAAGTATTAGAAATTATATGAAAAACATTTTCCATCATGAGCTGTATGCGATACAGGAAGAATTTTTCAAATCAGAATTTTAGAAGCAGAAATAACGAAGAAAACGCAATTTACCTGTGCGCCCCCTAGTGGAAAGTGTATGATTTTCTTGAAATTTTTTAATTTATGTGAAAAACATTTCGCATCGGAAACACTATCCAACAAAGAAGAAAAATGTTCAAATCGGACTCCTAGAAGTAGAGATATTGCCAAAAATAAGATACATCTACGCCTCTTGGCATAGAAACCATGCATTATTTTAAGAAGAAAATCAAGGTTTATTGACGTGTGTATCATCGGCCCACAAGCGAATGTTTTTCAATTGAAATTTTAGAAGCTTAGATTTTGCTGCAAATACATCAGAAGCGGTAATTAAGGCTTACGCCTCCTGGTGGCCAAACCATTTTTTACCAAAATTAGAAATTATATGCAAAGCATTTTCCATCAGGAGCTGTATCCGGTGCAGTAAGATTTTTTCAAATCGGAGTTTTAGAAGCAGAGATATCGATGGAAACGCTATTTATCTTTACGCCTCCTAGCGGAAAGTCTATGAATTACTCGAAAATTTTGAAATTATATGAAAAACATGTCACACTAGAAACTCTATACAATAAAGAAAGAATGTTTTAAATCGGATCATTAGAAGCAGAGGTAATGACAAAAATAAGATATACATCAAAGCCTCCTGGCGGAGAAACCATGCAATATTTTAAGAAGAAAATATTCCGAAAAGGCTCATGGACGTTAGTGGCATTGGTCCACGAAATAATTTTTTCAATCGAGATTTTAGAAGCTCAGATTTTATTACAAATACACCGGAAGCAAAAATTAACGCTTACGCCCCCTGGTGGCCCTAAGTACTTTTTACCAAAAATTAGAAATTGCATTGAAAAGGTTTCCCATCAGAAGCTGTATCAGCTGAAGAAAAAGTTTTACAAATCGGAGTTTTAGGAGAAGAGATATCAGGGAAAACGTGATTTACTTTTACGCCCCCTAGCGGAACATCTTTGCGTGACTTGAAAAAGAAACTATACCTAAAATACTTTTTGACATAAATGGAATCAAAAGATAAAATAATTTTCTCAATCGGATGTTTAGAAGCAAATAAATGGAATTAAAATATATTTTGAATTCGACATCATCTGCATTTACACATTCAAGCGGCGAAATTGTTCATCATAAAAACAAAAACGAAATATCGGATCATCATTCGCACATTTCAAGCTTCCCAATGCAAAAAGAATTTTTCAAATCGGACTAATTTTTGCAGATATATGGTGTCTACAGACGGACTGACGGTGGACAAACCAATAACATAAGCACGATCTTTTTTTACAAAAGACATGCTAAAGAGCTCGCGTACGTGAAGTGTTATACCGCCGCGATGACGCAGTGGTTTAAGCGATGGCTTGTGACCATTCGTCCGAGATGGGTCAGGGTTCGAATCCCGGTGAGGCATGGATGTTGTGTTTGTCTTACGGCACTGGCTCTCTCCCTTCCCTGGAACCAGTGACCCTAAATTAGGGACGGGCGACTGCTTATAGCCCATTGAGTTGCTCACGGTGGTCGTTAAACCTCCAATCAAAAAAAAAAAAAAAAAAAAAAAAATCCCGGTGAGGCATGGCTGTTATGTTTGTCTTACGGCACTGGCTCTCTATCCATTCCCTGGAACCAGTGACCCTAAATTAGGGACGGGTGACTGCTTATAGCCCACTGAGTTGCTCACGGTGGTCATTAAACTTGCAATAATAAAAAAAACAAAAAACCACATTAGGATGGGGAAGCGGGACGTCACGGGAAGGAAAGGGAATGTAAGACTTGATTAGGAAAGCAGTTTTGTTACTTAGCAGTCAAATGCCGAAATCTCTGGTTTACGACACTCCACCAGGACAAGTATCATATTTTTTACCTCTGCATATATACAGGAGTTCTGCATAAAAAAATGGAAACACCTCGCTGAAAACAGTGATAATGGTATGTGCTGCTTTTTGAGTAAGACCAACATGTAGCTACAACGTTTTTTGTAAAAAAAGTGTTGCTTATAGTCTCAAGGGTCTGTGTGATTGCATTGTAAATCGGTGTTTGGATAATTTCGTTCCAGTTGAAGGCACAATGGGTGACCTGTTGGAGTTCCAAAGAGGGCAGATTGTAAGAGCCCGTCTGGTTGGTGCGTCGGTAACCACAGTGGTACAGGTATTGGGGGTATCGAGAGGTACCGTGTCAAAGGTCATGACAACATAGAATGTTTACGGCACAAGATCATCTGCGAGATACAACTGTGGAAGGAAAACCAAAACTCACTGCGAGAGACAGGAGGACGTTAAAGAGGATTGTGACAATAAGAATACTAGCTGATGACTTTACCTACACCGTCAAAGTGTTGACTTCGCAGGGAAATGTTGAACTCTCTCGAAAATTTTGGGTTTCATAGGATCCTTGACGGCGCTGCGATAGCTAGCCCGTCAGTCACCGGAAACCACAGTCTTTCACTCGGACAGATTCGGTCTACAGACCTGTGGGGATCTGCCTCCCCCACGGGACCGGTACTTTACACCCTTCTATCATAACCCGTGTGTGCGACGTGCTATGGGCAGTTGGGGCAAGCAACTTTTCGAAAAATTTCCCATCTCGTGGCAGGGAGATCGCCCGCCAACGCGAGTTTTTGGGACAAAAGTCCTTTATTCGGTATCAATGGTGACAAAATACATGCACATTACACTGAGGGTCTCATGCACCCCTCTCACAAATATTCAGACATTGAATCACATTAGGCACACATAGCAATTATTTACATGGTCCACAGCGCTAGGGCCAGTGCTGCGGGGATAACCCCGGGCCAGAGTCATCAAAAATACCTTGGTCAGCAGACCCAAAAGCTCAATATCGAGAGCAACGTACCTCCGAGGGTACAACCATCTGTCAACCATAGTTGACCCGGCTTTTCCTTTGCTCAAGTTCCCTAATAAGACTAGGACACGTCTTACTGAAGCTGGAGTGAGAGACGTCCAGCTTCAGGCGGAACTTGGCATTCGCAGCAGTGCAATTGCTGCACTTCGGTGCGGCTGCACACTAATGGTGCTGGTGCCCAACTTCACCGCAATTGCTGCACTTCGGTGCGGCTGCACACTAATGGTGCTGGTGCCCAACTTCACCGCAATTGCCGCACCTTGCTTCTGACTCGGGGCTGTTGCCTCGGAAATGACCGAAGCCATTACACCGAAATCACCTGACCTCCCTCAAAAATTCCTTTAGGCGGAGCACTGACCAACCCAAGTTCAGTATCTTCCACCTCACCAAGTGCTTGAAGGCCTTGGGCTCCACGTCTGCCACCCAGTGGACCCTACCTCCCTTGCCCTTGATGGGAAAACAGGCTTTAAACCCGTTCTCGAGTTCTGGGTTCTGCACGCAAACCGTCTCCTCGAACTCTTTCCCGGAGAGATCCCCGTCGACCCCATAGGCTATCAACCCGGGGTGTCTCTTTCGTGGGGCCATGGGAAGTGTGCAATCCTTGGTCAACGGATTGCTGCTCAATTCCTGGGCAAGGTGGTCGAGCTCCCCGGGACGGGAACATTCCACCGCGACCCCACCTTTCCTTATGCTCAGAATGCTCTTGACCCCTATCTACAGTTTAGTTGGGTTGACTGCAGTTTTCAGGGTCTTCTTTGTGTCCTCTGAGGACGCACTCTCGACTTTCGGGTAGACCAAAAGCACGTGTCTCCTGTCTCCCGACTTTTTCTTCTTTTTATTCTCTATCGGGGCGGGCGAAGACCCTTTCGCCGTGCTAGCCCCTTTCCTAGCCACTTCGGCGTAGGAAACCACTTTGGCGTCGGCTTTGCAGCTGGACTCCTGCCGAACGGACAGCCTGCCCTCAATATAAGCCACCCGATCGGCTTGCTCGTAACCAGCTATATTAATTCTATTCAGGGCCGCTTTCACCTTTTCTCTCCCTGAGGAAGTGACCCGCGAGTCCTTGAGAACGGACTCTACTTCCCCAATGAGGGTGAAAATGCAGCTCATGAAAGCCTCAGGTGTTAGCACCGGGGGTGTCCTGGGATGCTGGTAGCCCTCCAAAGGTATCTCTGGAGGACCAGCGGACGACCCCTCAAGAGCCCGAACAGGTTCGGGCTGGGGTGGTGACTGAGAAGGCTCAGTCGAGGCTCCCTTCGTGGGTGTAGCGGCTTTATAGCCCTTCGCTGGGGGAAGCGTCTTTGACGGTTTCCTCCTGGCATTAGACTCCACCTTCCGGCTGTTCTAGGAGGTGGAGCTAAGCCTTTAGCACTGCCGACAGGGCTTGGTAGTGCTTCGGCCGCTACCTTCTGCGTCCGGGTTGACCCGGACGATTTGGGGGCTGACCCCTTAGGTTTCACTTTACCCTTCTGGGTAGTTGGCATCTCTGTGAGAGAGATGAAAAAACACAAATTTCTTCTAAGTACTGAGTGGGCACCCTGGGGTTCTCCCACTCAAGTCAAACCTTAGAATCCGGGCGCTCGGGCTTTGGGCTGACAAGGGATCAAAGAGTCCCTTCGTCAGCGGGACCGGAACGACGTCGACGTACCCGAATCTGATGCCAGAGTCTCTATGTGGGCTGAACGGAACTTTGCCCTTACAAGTGCGTTTTGTCACTGCTCTGATTAAATGGTATTGTATATTAGAATTTTTCTAGAAAAGAAAAATCGCGAGATCGGGATGAAGCCCCGTCTCGCGCTTGAAATCGTCAGTTCTGCTAAGCAGTGCAGTATAGCTCAACCAAGTCACGCAAAGAACTCTCACCCGGTCGGCATCAGAACGACCGGTCGTGACCGTAAGAAGGAAGACCACGGCGACGAAAGTGACTGTTGAGCTTAATACATATCTCCAAACCCCAGTGTCGACCTACACCGTGCGAAGGGAACTGCATAAGCACAATATTTACGGCAGAGCTGCGATTACAAAACCCCTGGTGTCATAGGTGTACGTGAAACGAAGACTACAGTGGTGCCGGAAACATAAAACATGGACTGCGGATCAATGGAAACATGTATTGTTTTCCGATGAATCAAGTTTCTCACTATTCCCCACCATAGGACGGGTTTACGTGCAGAGAACCCCCAAAGAAGCCTAAAATTTAGACTGTTTCCTTTCTATAGTGAAGCATGGGGGCAGTTCCGTAACGGTTTGGGCCATGATCTTGTGGTTGGCAGCAGGTCCCATTCTCACCTTACACGGACGGATCACTAGCGGTGACTATGTCACCCTTTTGGCCAACCATGAGCATTCAATGACGTAGACATAGTTTCCGTCAGGGTATTGCACTTTTCAAGATGATGATTCACAGAAGTCGAACTGTTCGATCATGGTTCGAAGAACATGAGGATGAAGTTGCACACCTTCCCTGACCTGCACAATCACCGGACTAAAACATCATTTAGTCCCTGTCGTCCGTGTTGTAAAACAGAGTGCGACCCCGTTATCCTCCTCCGGCGTCTCTCAAGGAATTGGAGCAGTTTCTGCCGGAAGTATGGCACAAGATACCACTTACCACCATCCAGGACTTGTATGTGCCCATTCCAAGGAGGATTCAAGCAGTTTTAAATGCCAAAGGTGCTCCCACACCATATTAGGTGCGTAACACCTATTGTTTCAAGGTGTTCCATTGTCTTGGACAACCCCTGTATATACACAGTCGTATCGGAATAATATCATCACCCCCAGAATCACAGTGTGCCCTTTCAGGCACGTCACAGAGTCCACGTGACAAGGTCGACCAATCGGAGATGTTATCTACTGGACAGGACAGATACAGTGTGACGTCCATGACACACCGTATCGCCGCTCTCATCCAGTCCAAGGGTGGTTATTCCCGGTACTATTCTGATACTCCCATGTTTTCATATTATTCTCATACCCCCGTGCATATGCTGTATATTATATATATATATACACCCACGAGCCATTCCACTTTGAACAGCACCAGCGTACAAAAATGAGAGCACCAGAAGACCGAACGGTGGCACAGGTGATGTTCACAAAGCACTATACTTACAACGGATGACAGGCTTTCGGTTAGTAGAGTGTTCGGTGTCAGAATGGGAAAAGCTGTCGATTTATCGTTGCTTGATAAAAGACAAATTGTGGTATCACGGCTCCCCGGAACTACGATTAGGGAAACGGCGTAGCTTGTGGGTTGTTCAGTGACGCTGTAGTGAGTACTGTGACGTGCCTGCACCGCAGGACGCACATGAGATAAAGGCAGATATCAGCGAGAGCATACGTCCGCGTAGCTCAGTTGGGAGAGCGACTTATTCCGAAATGAGGGAACCCGGGTCCGATGCCCGGCGTGGACCAAAATGACGGAGATATTTCGTTATATTGGCTCCCGAACTTCAAGAATGACCTGGCCGTTAAAGTTCTCGCAATGGTGTGATGTTCTTTGCGCACCACGAGACAGGAAATATAAGAGAATCCCTTCTTCAGCGCTTCGGAAAATAAATGTGTGTGATGTTGCGTTCCACACACCAAATTGACTGGGATTTCTCCAATGTACGTTCTTCAGCGGATGACTGCCTACAGCGACACATGGTCCCGGCTGACAGGTGGGCCATGCCTCCGGCCCTCTTCCGGGGGGGGGAGGTGAGGTGCCTGCACCACAGGACGTACATGAGATAAAGGCAGATAGTCGCGAGAACCTACGTCCGCGAAGCTCAATTGGGAGAGCGACTTATTCCGGAATGAGGGGACCCAGGTTCGATGCCCGGCGTGGACAAAAATGACGGAGAAATTTACTTCTTCATAGTACGTATCAGAAGCAGTGCATAGATGGTCAAACGACGAACCGTCGTTGAGCCGTGTGTCGTCCGCAGTTTACTGATGCCAGAGGGAAACCAAGACTATCGCGAATCGTTCACAGCGACCGCAGGTCTACTGCAGTGCGACAAATGAACTGCAACTACAACAGTGGTTATCAGGGTAATGTGTCACAGTACACAGTTCAGATGAGCCTGCGTAGCCGAAGATTAAGCTGGGTAATCATGCGTACTGCACGTCATCATCAACAACGCATGAAATGGGCCCAAGATCATCGAGATTCGACGTGGTTAATTGGAAGAAAGTGGCCTGTTCTGACGAATTAAGATTGCTGGTGCAACACGTAGACAGCCGAACGCGGATATGCCGATTACCAACGGAGGCTATGGCACTTAGGTACACTATTCGGTGGAAACAGGCCAGCGGCGGTGTTATTCTGTGGGCGATATTTTCTTGGGAAACTTAGGCCCCGTTATCCCAATAGCACAATCCCTGACAGCTGTCAGGTATCTGAGCATCGTTGCACACCAAATTTTCCCATTCATGGCAACTATGTTTCCTGCTGGTGATGACCATTAACAACAGGATAATGCGCCATGCCATACAGCCAGAATCGTCAAGGAATGGCTCGAGGAACATGCTGGTGACTTTCTGTTAATGCCCTGGCCTTCAAATTCACCTTACATTAACTCAATGGAACATTTGTTTTTCGATTTCGAAAACGGTTTCGCGCTAAATCCCAACCACCCAGAAATGTACGGGAACTGGAGGACCTGCTGTTGACAGCATGGTCGCAGATACCCCAGGATAACTATCGCAACCTCGTCGAATAGATGCCCCGTTGTTCCTAAAGGAGGTCCTGCAACTTATTAGGTTGACTGTAAAGGCTCATCGGCGTATGCATGCATATATGTGAGTTTATAATGTATAATTTCAGTTTTGCCTCGTGTAATATCTACTTGGCATTTATATAAGTAAGCTGCTGCGCATTGTTTGTGGTGTAAGGCATGCATTATGGACCCTTGGTAATGGTGGGCCAGCGCTATAGCACGTTTAGACTCCACCCCATTAATCTGGCCCTGGCTATCATATTCGTACATATCATTAACAAAGTTATTCAAAAACAACACTTTTCAAACTTTGTGAGTTGTTTCTCCCCCTTTTTAAGCTTTCCACCCGTAAGTTGAAGAAACGTATATGCTCCAGCTTTGGCCGTCTGCCCGTCCGCCCCATAACTGGCGTAAAAGTGGTTCGATTTCGATGACATTTTAGTATGTGGTATGTGACCACCTGGTGGACGAACCTGATTGAAAATGCGCGAAATGGCGTCAAAGCTCAGGACATAGGTGCGGAATTCATGCCATTCATTGCCCTTATGCGTCATAACTTGAGTAAAAATCATTCGATTTCGATGAAAGTTTAGTATGTGGTAGGGGACCACTTGGGGACAAATCCTGTTGCAAATGGGAGAAATGGGATCAAAGGCCAGGACATAGGAGCGGGATGCATTGCATTGCCCTTATGAGTCATAACATGCGTAAAAATGGTTCGATTTCGATGAAAGTTTCGTATATGGTAAAGAACCCCTAGGAACGAACCGTGTTGAAACTGGGAGAAATGGGGTGAAAGGTTAGGACATAGGAGCGGAGTCCATTCCATTGCCCTTATGCGTCATAACTTACGTAAAAAAAGATCTATTTCCATGAAATATTACTATGTGGTAGGGAACCACTGGGGATGAACCCTATTGAAAATGGGCAAATGTGGTCAAATCTCAAGACGTAGGAGTGAGATTTATTCTACAGCCATTATCTTCCTAACTTGAGTAATAACTTAAGTAATGATTTCTGGTATGCTGGAAAGCGTATCATAATCAATGCATTGCATGATTTTACTTACTTGTTTATGCTTTCCAACCGTAGGTTGAAAAAGTTTATAGGCTCCAGCTAGCTTTTTCCGTCTGTCTGTCTGTCTGTCCGCACAGTAACTCGCGTAAAAATGGTTCAATTTCCATGAAATTTTAGTATGTGGTTGGGGACAACCTGGGAAGGAACGCTATTGAGAATGTACGAAATGGGGTCAAAGGTCAGGTCAAAAGAGCAGGATCCATTCCATCGCCCTTATGCGTCACAAGGTTTGCTCATCCTGCCTCCCTCGCAGCGGAAGTGCCGGTCCCTCACTTGCCCCTTACGTAGTGACGTCAGTGTACCGCACGACGCAGCCAGCAGGACGGATAGACAGTTAATACAATTGAAGCACTCGCGGGAGAAATGTCAACAACTTTTTACTCAAATACGCTCTGAATCTGAAAGCTTGCAACCAAGATGTAATGCAAAAGCACATCTGTAATATAATCAGGAAAAACGGACATCCATGTGAATATTTTATTTAGAGAAAACCGAGAATGTGAAGAAACTTATTATGCATTTCTTTCATTTTTTTTTCAAATCTGTTTAATCTAAATATCTAAATAGGATATTGACATGACACTAAGGAAAAGTGCAGGGACAGTGATTATACCTTCTAATTTATTTATATGCAACTGTAATTCTGTCTTTAAATAAATTCCAAAGAAGGAAAAAAAAAACTTATAAGATTATGCTGTCAGAACCTCATGAAGAAATCCTTTTATGCGGAACAAATAAAAACTTGAGTAGCATTCCACTAACTTGCTTAATTAAAAAGTTGGAAATTAATTTCACTAAATGCTCTGTTATTATTTGTAACTAATCGCTGAACAGAAAAGTTAAAATCATGGATCTTTGCAATTTTTGTTTGTTTGTTTCTTTAGTCATATTTTATTCGCTAAATTTTGAGAACTTTAAGAATCGGGACATTATTTAACGTAAAAAAATTCTTTCTTCACTTACCTTTGTCATGTTCCTTAGGTAACTGTTTTAACCAGTTTTCTCTTCTTGGGTTGGCAATATATTTTTTGCTGAGCGTTAATATGGCGCATACGGATCATAATTCGGGTTTTCATGAATAGTTTGATGGCAGGGTGCACATTTGGAGGGAACTGATGGGCAGAAGCTTCCACTGCGGTATGAACAATTCTTTTAACTTTCCTTAAATTATTTTTCCCATGTAGTTTTAAAAATATTTCTTCTAGTTGGATAACCATGCTCATCCACTCATTTGTTGGATGTTGCAAGCAGCCTCTGCTTATGACGCTAATCCAGTGGCAAAGAATTCCTTTTTCTTGCACTAGGTCCAGAGGTGCATTTTTGTCTCCCAGCCCAGGACACGTTGTTTGGCATTTAAATGCAACATATCCAGCAAGGTATCGTAAAGCTTGGTACGATATGCTGTCACTAGAAAACGTAATTGCAGTTGTGGGTTCTTCGCGAAGTGCAGCCGTAATTTCATTTTCAATTGTGTGGGCTGTTTCATCATTGCAGGATGCATTATTGTGTAAGACACAGGAAGACGAGAGCATGGAGACAGTTAAATAATGTTGTTCTGACTCAGGCAAAACGTTAAATTTCTGACAGTTCCAGACTACTTTCCCAAGTACCAGCAGTCTGAGACGATTTTGAAATTCCAGTGGTGAAGGGTGATCATAGGTATTCCCTGCTGCACGTATCTGTGAGAGAAAAAATTCTAGGACATCTTGATTAAATCTGTGAGTTAAAAAATATTTTAGCTCATATTTTTCGCTTAGAATCTTGTGGACAGCCATTACGGATGTAATACTGACCAGAAGACCTTGCTGAAATGAAAAAGTGTTGTAAGCCTCATTCAGAAGTTGAAATTGCTGTTGATTGTTACCTAAAGCACATCGGAATGGTTTGTCTGAGAATGGTTGCCTCGAATTCATTGTATCAAAAAATCTGTCAACTATGGTTTGAAGAGCTCAAAGATAATATTTGTTTTTTCAGCTTTTCATTTTCCTTCATCAAAATATAATTTTCCTTCAATAGAATTTCATTTTCTGTTTTCAGGTCTTTCATACATTCAATTTCGGTATTTTCATCATCGGCACTCCACATGTCTTCCAAAATTTCCTCTGCATTATCAGAGTTTATCAAATTGCCAACAAGATCAGTTCGTTTCCTTTTCTCCTGTCTGTTCTTTCTCTCTGAATTAGAATTTACATTAAAGTTTCCCGGGAGGTTTAAACTTGGTACAGTTGTGTCCTTTAGCATTTTGCGGATAGGCAAACCTATAAGTTCATTCCTTAAATCGCGTTCGTAGTCTTCCTCAGGAAAATGTTCCGAACAAATAGCTGAATTCAATTCGTTGAAACTGTCAGCTCGTTTGCATCTCAATTTCCATGTTTTACGCAAAACTTCATTTTTCGGAAACCTATGGTAATAAATGCCATTCCTTCTGGTTTTCGAATAATAATTTTGACACGTTGCTATTGCGCACGAACCAGCCATGTTCAGTGTTTAACGTATAACCAAGGAAAAGAACATTTGTTTGCTCCAAATACCTAGCTTCAAATTCTCGGAAATGAGACAATGTAGCTTTCAGACCCTGAACCAGAAAAACGGTTCTACGTCAATTCGTCGCGTGCGTCAATTCGTCGACTGCGACGATTCGTCGCCTACGTCAATTCGTCGCGCGTCAATTCGTCGACTGCGTCAATTCGTCGCGCGTTAATTCGTCACGCGTCAATTCGTCGACTGCGTCAATTCGTCGCGGACAAATTCGTCGACTACGTCAATTCGTCGACTACGTCAATTCGTCGCGTTTACAGATTTTGGTTACATACAAAACGAATTCAGGAAAACGTACGATTTCGAACGTCTTGCTCCCTGATCAAATTTATAAAGTTTGGACACGCAGACAGGATAGGAATATTACGTTTTTCTTTGGCACTAAAAATATTAGACGGTAAACGGTTTTTGGAACGGGTCAGGGGCCCGGTTGGTCAAAGCCCCCCATATACAAAATTTTCGTAAAATCTACAGTTTTCAATTCAGAACCACCAAATCTGGTATAATATCTCGTGGTATTCTAACTTAGACTGTAGACGGTTTTGGGAAGCGGTTGCAGAGAGGAAGGGGGGGGGGTACAGCCCCCCCCCCCTACAGAATTGCCGTAAGATATAGTTTTCAATTTAGAACTACCAAATTTGGTATATTATCTCAGGGTACTCTAACTTAGACGGTTTTTGGAAAGGGTCAGGGGCCCGGTTGGTCAGTGCCCCCCACACTACAGTTTTCAATTCAGAACCACCAAATCAGGTATCCTGTGTTCCAAAAACCGACAACTTAGACGGTTGTCGGTTTTTGGAACGGTCAAACCCGGGGAGTCAGAGCCCCCCCCCCCCCCCTCCCCCCATACACACAAAATTTTCGTAAAATCTAGTTTTCATTTCAGAACCATCAAATTTGGTATCATGAAACTCTAACTTAGACGCTAGACGGTTTTTGGAAGGGGTTGGAGCCCGCGGGGTCGGACCCCCCCCCCTCATAAAAAATGTCGTAAAATCTACAGTTTTCATCTTAGAACCACCAAATTTGGTATACTATCTTATGGTACTCTAACTTAGTCGCTAGACCGTTTTCGGAACGGGTCAAGGCCCGGGGGTCAGAGCCCCCACATACAAATTTTCTTAAAAACTACAGTTTTCAATTCAGAACCACCTAATCTGGTATACTATCTCATGGTACTCTAACTTAGACGCTAGACGGTTTTTGGAAGGGTTGGAGCCCGGGGGTCAGACCCCCGAATAAAAACTTTTTCCTAAAATCTACAGTTTTCAATTTAGAACCACCAAATTTGGTATACTATCTCATGGTACTCTAACTTAGACGCTAGACGGTTTTTGGAAGGGGTTGGAGCCCGGGGGTCAGACCCCCCGAAAAAAAACTTTTTCCTAAAATCTACAGTTTTCAATTTAGAACCACCAAATTTGGTATACTATCTTATGGTACTCTAACTTACTCGGCAGACCGTTTTTGGAACGGGTCAAGGCCCGGGGGGTCAGAGCCCCCCACATACAAAATTTTCTTAAAAACTACAGTTTTCAATTCAGAACCACCTAATCTGGTATACTATCTCATGGTACTCTAACTTAGACGCTAGACGGTTTTTGGAAGGGGTTGGAGCCCGGGGGTCAGACCCCCCCGAATAAAAACTTTTCCTAAAATCTACAGTTTTCAATTTAGAACCACCAAATTTGGTATACTATCTCATGGTACTCTAACTTAGACGCTAGACGGTTTTTGAAAGGGGTTGGAGCCCGGGGGTCAGACCCCCGAAAAAAAACTTTTTCGTAAAATCTACAGTTTTCAATTTAGAACCACCAAATTTGGTATACTATCTCATGGTATTCTAACTTAGACGCTAGACGGTTTTTGAAAGGGGTTGGAGCCCGGGGGTCAGACCCCCCCCGAAAAAAACTTTTTCGTAAAATCTACAGTTTTCAATTTAGAACCACCAAATTTGGTATACTATTTCATGGTACTCTAACTTAGACGCTAGACGGTTTTGAAAGGGGTTGGAACCCGCGGGGTCGCCCCCCCCCTCATAAAAATTTCGTAAAATCTACAGTTTTCATCTTAGAACCACCAAATTTGGTATACTATCTTATGGTACTCTAACTTAGACTGCAGACCGTTTTTGGAACGGGTCAAGGCCCGGGGGTCAGAGCCCCCACATACAAAATTTTCTTAAAAACTACAGTTTTCAATTCAGAACCACCTAATCTGGTATACTATCTCATGGTACTCTAACTTAGACGCTAGACGGTTTTTGGAAGGGGTTGGAGCCGGGGGGGTCAGACTCCCCCCGAATAAAAACTTTTCGTAAAATCTACAGTTTTCAGTTTATAACCACCAAATTTATTATGCTATCTCATGGTACTCTAACTTAGACGCTAGACGGGTTTTGGAAGGGGTTGGAGCCCGGGGGGTCAGACACCCCCCCGAATAATTTTTTTTGTAAAATCTACAGTTTTCAATTTAGAACCACCAACTTTGGTATACTATCTCATGGTACTCTAACTTAGACAGTAGACCGTTTTTGGAACGGATCAAGGCCCGGGGGGTCAGAGCCCCCACATACAAAATTTTCTTAAAAACTGCAGTTTTCAATTCAGAACCACCAAATCTGGCATACTATCGCATGGTACTCTAACTTAGACGCTCGACGATTTTTTGAAGGGGTTGCAGCCCGGGGGTAAGGGCCCCCCTCATAAAAATTCGCAAAATCTACAGTTTTCAATTTAGAACCACCAAGTTTGGTATACTATCTCATGGTACTCTAACTTAGACGCTAGACTGTTTTTGGAAGGGGTTGGAGCCCGCGGGGTCGGAGCCCCCCCCCCTCATAAAAAATTTCGTAAAATCGACAGTTTTCATCTTAGAACCACCAAATTTGGTATACTATCTTGTGGTACTCTAACTTAGACAGCAGACCGTTTTTGGAACGGGTCAAAGCCCGGGGGGTGAGAGCCCCCCACATACAAAATTTTCTTAAAAACTACAGTTTTCAATTCAGAACCACCTAATCTGGTATACTATCACATGGTACTCTAACTTAGACGCTAGACGGTTTTTGGAAGGGGTTGAAGCCCAGGGGTCAGACCCCCCCCGAATAAACAGTTTTTCGTAAAATCTACAGTTTTCAATTTAGAACCACCAAATTTGGCATACTATCTCATGGTACTCTAACTTAGACGCTAGACGGTTTTGGGAAGGGGCTGGAACCCCGGGGTGAGAGCCCCTCCCCCTCCTCATAAAAATTTCGTAAAATCTACAGTTTTCAATTTAGGACAACCAGATTTGGCCTACTACTTATGGTTATCTAACTTAGACGGTAGACGGTTTTTGGAAGGGGTTGGGGCCCGGGTCAAGGTAGCCCCATGCAAAATTTTCGTAAAAAGTTCCGTTTTTACTCTTAAGAATACCCTATTTACGTTCTAAGGCGCTCTTTGGCCCTTTGAGGGCCTTGCACCATAAACCATCAACCAACCAACCAACTAACCAACCTACGGTCTAAGTTAGGGACTGTAGATAACAATAAAGTGCAAAAATATGCGTTTAATGGTGTATTAAAAACACAAATCTATATAGTTTAGCTTTCACTACCAACGAACGGCTTATCAGAAAGAAATATAATGTAATGTAAACAGAGAGTTCCAGATATTTAAAATTCAAAACGGTAAGAAAAAGATGATCAATGCCAATGTGAAGTCGTATGCATGCGACATCACATAGGTACATTGCATTTCTGTGTCGCGGGATTCACAGAAGCACACGCCAGATGTACGGCAGTTCTATAGATGTCTCCTAGAAGGTAAGTATTCCCATTCCTTTTTCTTTCTTTTTTGTTTCGCAAAATTAAATTAACTAAATCAAAAAATTTAAAATAAGTTTACTGGAAAATTGCAGGAATATCTTTTACATTCATTAACTTTCACCCGCTGAACTTGGTGATTCCACAAATAGTAATATTTACCTGGCAAATAACTGGTATCCCTGCTAGTACAAATTATATTAATGATTTATTTGCGTCCAGTTCAATCTAGTATGTCCATAAGAGCGTTTGGGGCCGTATGAAAAATACATTTCAACGTGTGCCGCTACGGCGGCGGAGTGATCTAGGCGCTGGCTTCTGACCACTTGTCGAGAAGGATCCTGGTTCAAATCCCGGTGAATCATGGACGTTGTGCTTGACTTCTGGCACTGGCTGTCCCCCTTCCCAGGAACCAGTGGCCCAAAATTGGGAATGTCCGACTGCTTATAGCCCACTGAATTGATCACGGTGGTCGTTAACCCCCCCCCCCCAAAGATTGCGACGTGTCCATTGCTATTTGTTGTGGACCATACAAAAAGTATGTTTTTGATATCAAGGTGTCCACTTCCATGTAGGCTGGCCATAAAATGTTAGGGGACCGTACAAAATTGCACTTTTGTTTTCACCTTGTCAGCGCTTCGGTATATGGTTGAAGTATACGTATATATAGTTGGGCCATTTCAGCACGTAGTTTGGTTTATATAGAAAATCAAGATAATGTTACATTTTTACTCAGCTACAACACATTAATCCCGAAGGCTATTTGTTGAAATCTTTAATCCGCCGTGCTCATATTCACAACGTTAACATAACATGTCAAGTTATTAATGTTGCAGTTTTACCCTGTCACAAAACTTTAGTTACAAGACCTTAGGCGTAAACTTTTTTTAGGAATTTTTAGTCCGACGTATTCATAAGGTTTCGATAACATGCCAAGGTTATGGTACTGCGTTTTGACTGAGGCACAAAAATTAATAAACAGGCCTTAAGCCTTTTTATCAGTTTTCAATCAACCGTGCTCATATACATAAAATTTTCAGAGAAAGTCAAGTTTACTGTGTTGCGCATTTACTCGAGTACAAAACTATAAACAGCCATTAACTTTCACCCGCTGAACTTGGTGATTCCTCAATTCATCCATTAACAAGTCTTTTAAGTGATTGTATGCTATGGTCATATTGATAATGTTTGATGACAAGTCAGGTTAATGATGTTGCACTTATTAAAGACTTAAAAAGGTGTAGAGGCTAGTAATTATTATTTGAAGTCTAAATAAAAGTTCATTTTTAACATGACTCGTCATGAAATCCTTGTGAATATGGCATTTATTTTATTTTGTACATTTTACAAAGCGTATGCATTTTTTTTTGGCATTTGTTTTAATTTTGTGTTGTACTTGTTACATAGCGTTTCGCATTTTTGTAATGCTTGTGACTTGTGATTGCATTTTGAATTTTTATTTGTTTCACATTTTGGATTGCATTTTGAATTTTTATATGTTTCACATTTTGGATTACTTTTTGACATTTTATGTTTTTGACATGCTATTTTGAAAATTTTGTCTTTTTTAATTTTTGCGTTGGTTTTACATTCTTGCATCTTCGGCAGAATTACATTCTTGAAAAATTCAAATACAAGTTAGTAAAAGGTATAATTCAATTAGTGAGAAATACCAGCACATTTTAGTAAAGGGTAGAATTATATGAAATTCCTCTTAAAATGTCCAGCATGTTAACATTGTCTCTGTGCACCAAAGAAGTTCGAATTCCTTTTTATCTTGCCAGCGTTTCTCTTCTGGGTGGATTTGTTGGAATCTGTGCTATCACTCTTTCGATTTTAGCCATAGTTGTTCTCTGCTCTCTCGCAATTTCACTGATTATTTCGTACAGTCACAGTTTTTTCTCTCCCAGAATTGTATTCCAGCGTCTGTCTAATCTTTCAAGTTCGTTTTGTGTTCTGGGAAAGCCAAATAAATTGTTTTCACTAACTGACCAAATTGTTGGCGGGAACAGCGGAGGGCTTCTGCTTGGATTGTTTCTTCTGCTTCCACAAAATTTTCCAAGAACATAATTTTCCTCAAACCACTGAACTACAGAATCTGCATATTCTAGTAAAATTGATTTCACAAAATGAAATGCCCAAAACATTAAAAAAACTGCAACCACACGAAACAAAATACCCAAAACATGGTAAGAAATTCTGTTGAAAGCACAATGAAGGTATACGATAGGAGAAATATATGTTTTTAAAACTTAATACAAGTGTCAAAACTGAAATAAAAAGAAAGAAAAAAGAAATATTCCAAATTTCATTGTTACTTTAGATATTCTGACCTGTTGACATTTCGTAAATTGTACTTGCACTCGGTCAAAAAATATTACTTACAAGGACTCTTTATTAACTTTTAATCGCTGTGGTCGTATTTATAAGGTTTGCATAACAAATCAAGTTAATAATGTTGCGCTTTCACTTAGGCACCAAATGCTAATTATTGGCCGCTAGGCCTAGGCCTTTTAAATAATTTTTGATAAGCGTAACACTCTTAAATTGATTTGTCATGCAAACCTCATATAATCACAGCATTATAAAAATTACTGTAAATGCATATGCCTAGGTCTCGGGCGTATCTATTAATGCTTTGTGCTCGAGTAACATTTAAACAGAATTCATTTTATTTTCTATGAAAACTACATAAATATCAGCTCGGAGGACTGAAAACTATCAAAAATCTCTAGGCCTAATGTCTGCTTAATAGTTCCAACCTCAGAAAAGCGCATTGCAAAAATCTTGGACTTCTATGAAAACATTATGAAAATTAGCACGGCACACTGAAAATTGCTAAACAGGCCCAGTCCTAGGGTTTTCTAATTATTGTTTTGTACCTGACTAAAAGTGTAACATTATCTTTAGTTCTTACTAGCAGAGGTACCCGGTATTTCCCAGGTAAATATTACTATTTCTAAAATCACCAAGTTCAGCGGGTGAAAGTTAATGAATGAAAAAGCTATTTCCGTAAATTTCCAGGAAACTTATTTTAAATATTTTGATTTAGTTAATTTAATTATACGAAGCAAAAAAGAATTTACATTATTTACAGTACATTGTATTTCTGCCTGATAAGGCAACCGTTGGTGGTGAAAGCTAACGTTTATTAATTTGTGTTTTTAAAACATCATGAACCGGATATTTTTTCACTTTATTGTTATCTACGGCCTCTAACCTAGACCGTAGGTGGGGTAATGGAATGCTGTATTGGGATGCAGTTCTTAAGAGTAAAAATTGTAATTTTTACGAAAATTTTGAATGGGCCCCCTTCACACCGGGCACCGACCCTTTCCGTCTGCGGTCTAAGTTACAATACAATGAGGTAGTGTACTAAATTTGGTCATTCTAAATTCGAAACTGTAGGTTTTACAAATATTGGCATGGGGGGGCTCTGAACCCCCCCCCCCCTGGCTCCAACCGTTTCCAAAAACCGCCTGCATTCTCAGTTAGAGTACCATGACATAGTATACCAAATTTGGTGGTTTTAAATTGAAAACTGTAGATTTTACGAAAAAATTTTATGGGGAGGGCTCTGACCCCGTTCTGACCCGTTCCCAAAACCGTCTACCATCTAAGTTAGAGTACCATGAGATAGTATACCAAATTTGGTTGTTCCAAATTGAAAACTGTAGATTTTACGAAAATTTTGTATGGGGGAACGATCTAACCCCTTCGGGCCCCGACCCGTTCCGAAAATGGTCTACGGTCTAAGTTAGAGTACCATGATATGGTATACCAAATTTGGTGGTTCTAAATTGAAAACTATAGATTTTACGAAAGTTTGTGTGTAGGGGGGTAACCACCCTTGCCCCGACCCGTTCTGAAAAACCGTCTACCGTTTAATTTACAACACCATTATATAGTATACCCAATTTGGTAGCTCTAAATTGAAAACTTTAGTTTTTACGAAAAAAAATTTATGGGCGGGGGACTCTGACCCCGTGCCCGACCCGTTCCAAAAACCGTCTACCGTCTAAGTTAGAGTACCATGAGAGAGTATGCCAAATTTGATGGTTCTAAATTGAAAACTGTAGATTTTACGCGGCATTTTATGGGGGGGGGGGGCTCTTACTCCCGGGCTCCAAATCCTTCCAAAAACCGTCTAGCGTCTAATTTAGAGTTTCATGATACCAAATTTGATGGTTCTGAAATGAAAACTAAATTTTACGAAAATTTTGTGTGTGGGGGCTCTGACCCCCCGGGCCTTGACCCGTTCCAAAAACGGTCTGCCGTCTAAGTTAGAGTACCATAAGATAGTATACCAAATTTGGTGGTTCTAAGATGAAAACTGTAGATTTTACGAAATTTTTATGAGGGGGGGGGGGCTGACCCGCGGGCTCCAACCCCTTTCAAAAACCGTCTAGCGTCTAAGTTAGAGTACCATGAGATAGTATACCAAATTTGGTGGTTCTAAATTGAAAACTGTAGATTTTACGAAAAACTTTTTTTTCGGGGGTCTGACCCCCGGGCTCCAACCCCTTCCAAAAACCGTCTAGCGTCTAAGTTAGAGTACCATGAGATAGTATACCAGATTAGGTGGTTCTGAATTGAAAACTGTAGTTTTTAAGAAAATTTTGTATGTGGGGGGCTCTGACCCCCGGGCCTTGACCCGTTCCAAAAACGGTCTGCAGTCTAAGTTAGAGTACCATAAGATAGTATACCAAATTTGGTGGTTATAAGATGAAAACTGTAGATTTTACGAAATTTTTATGAGGGGGGGGGGCTGACCCCGCGGGCTCCAACCCCTTTCAAAAACCGTCTAGCGTCTAAGTTAGAGTACCATGAGATAGTATACCAAATTTGGTGGTTCTAAATTGAAAACTGTAGATTTTAGGAAAAAGTTTTTATTCGGGGGGGTCTGACCCCCCGGGCTCCAACCCCTTCCAAAAACCGTCTAGCGTGTAAGTTAGAGTACCATGAGATAGTATACCAAATTTGGTGGTTCTAAATTGAAAACTGTAGATTTTAGGAAAAAAGTTTTTATTCGGGGGTCTGACCCCGGGGCTCCAACCCCTTCCAAAAACCGTCTAGCGTCTAAGTTAGAGTACCATGAGATAGTATACCAGATTAGGTGGTTCTGAATTGAAAACTGTAGTTTTTAAGAAAATTTGTATGTGGGTGGCTCTGACCCCCCGGGCCTTGACCCGTTCCGAAAACGGTCTACCGACTAAGTTAGAGTACCATAAGATAGTATACCAAATTTGGTGGTTCTAAGATGAAAACTGTAGATTTTACGAAATTTTTTATGAGAGGGGGGTCCGACCCCACGGGCTCCAACCCCTTCCAAAAACCGTCTAGCGTCTAAGTTAGAGTTTCATGATACCAAATTTGATGGTTCTGAAATGAAAACTAGATTTTACGAAAATTTTGTATGTATGGGGGGGGGGGCTCTGACTCCCCGGGCCTTGACCCGTTCCAAAAACCGACAACCGTCTAAATTAGAGTACTATGAGATAGGATACCTGATTTGGTGGTTCTGAATTGAAAACTGTAGATACTTAATTGGAATTTGTGAATAGTATAGCATCATGTCTTTTCTTGTCTACAATACTGTAGTATACATTTTCATTTGCATCGCTCGTGCTTTATTGTCTGCCTCTCCATCGCCCTTCGGGGAGAAATAATTTTATGATTTTAACAATATTTTGTTTTACGTTTCACTGGAACTTTCCAGTTGTTGTATATACCACTGTATTTATTGGCAGAATTCTACTGTCATGTACATAGAAATGCTATTTTTATTTGAAGAATAAAGACAATTTTGAAATGTAGATCTTACGAATATTTTGTGTATGGGGGCTCTGACCAACCGGGCCCCTGACCCGTTCCAAAAACCGTCTACCGTCTAAGTTAGAGCGCTATGAGATAATATACCAAATTTGGTAGTTCTAAATTGAAAACTATATTTTACGGCAATTCTGTAGGGAGGGGGGAACCCCCCTCTCCAACCGCTTCCCAAAACCGTCTACAGTCTAAGTTAGAATTCCACGAGATAGTATACCAGATTTGGTGGTTTTGAATTGTAAACTGTAGATTTTACGAACATTTTGTATATGGGGGGCTCTGACCAACCGGGCCCTGCCCCGTTCCAAAAACCGTTTACCGTCTGATATTTTTAGTGCCAAAGAAAAACGTAATATTCCTATCCTGTCTGCGTGTCCAAATTTTATAAATTTGATCAGGGAGCAAGACGTTCGAAATCGTACGTTTTCCTGAATTCGTTTTGTATGTAACCAAAATCTGTAAACGCGACGAATTGACGTAGTCGACGAATTGACGTAGTCGACGAATTTGTCCGCGACGAATTGACGCGCGACGAATCGTCGTGGTCGACGAATTGACGCGCGACGAATTGACGCATGCGACGAATTGACGCGCGACGAATTGACGCGCGACGAATTGTCGTAGTCGACGAATTGACGCGCGACGAATTGACGCAGGCGACGAATTGACGTAGTCGACGAATTGACGCACGCGACGAATTGTCGTGACACCCAGAAAAACGGGAGCAAGCAGCTTTAGGCGGTTGGGGTGTGGAGATCTCCGGGACTGTGACGTCACGAAGGCGACCCCTGAGACAGTGCTCAGCGGAAGTGTCGGATAAGCATAACCTTGGAGTCTACTAACCTTGATGCGTCACAACTGGCGTAGAAATGATTCGATTGCGATAAAACATCATCATGTTGTTCCGGACATGTACTGAACCGGTTCTGTGTAATATCATCGAAATGGGGTCAAAGGTTAGGGCCCAGGTGCGAGATTTATTTCACAGCCATTATCCTCATAACTTGACTAAAAATGCTTCTATTGCGACAAAACTTTAATATGTTGTTCCGGAGGTACACTGAACCGGGTCAGCTGAATATCATCGAAGTAGGGCCAAAGGTCATCATGGCCCAGGAGTGAGATTTATTCCACAGCTATTTTCCTCATAACTTGAGTAATGATTTCTGGTATGTTGGAAAGCGTATCATAATCAATGCAGTGCATGATTTTACTAACTTGTTTTCTTGGAATTTAGTGACTTTTATGTCAATAATACATTTTTACATAAAACTCTAGCTCAAAATTTACGTATTTCAATGTGTAAATTCAATGTGGTGGAACAGAAATGTGTTTAAATTTTCGTTCACGACGAGAATAGTCTAAAATATCATAGTCGAGATTTAACCTCCTTCGTACATTTGCCGAAGAACAAAATGCGCACTAAAATTGTTTCGACAAATGCTAGCAATATTTTATGAAATACGTATGTAGCGGAGCTTGATGATTCAATTTCCTATCTTCTTTAATTATATGCCACATTTTTTTTCAGGTCCGGGGGAGTTTGATAACAATGCAGAAGTATTGGATCGCCTACGTCATTTTGCCGAAGATAAAGCTCAGACGCAGAGACAGGAACTGGAAAAATATGAACTGTCCTTAAGAAAAGTGCTTCCGTTCATGCCTTCGAACGCTACACTTATAGAGCTAGAAGAAGCAGCAACGAGGCAAAGAAGTCCTCTACGCCTGGATTTAGCAAAGAGAATTGTGCTGTACTTCCTGTTTGATGCCTCTGGAAGCATTAACGAGGAAAATTTCAATACAAGCATCGAGTTCGCGAAGGCTCTTGTTAAAAAGGTTATCTTCCGTTTTTAAAACTGATTAACACACATAACACAGTGGTGGATCTTCATTACGTTTTAAGACTGAAGTACGATATGATGCAATAACTCACGGTTGTTGACATTTTAAAATCGCTCTACCACGTGCATGTTTACAAATAACCTTTATTTTCAAAAATTTGTATTGTTCTGTGCTGAAATCTTTGGCCTTTACGACGGCTTCTAGTCTTCGTAGAATATTCTCCAACAGTTTAATATTTATTAATATCATTATTTGTAAATATCCCCCGATATGTTTTCCATTAGGTATTGAAAGCTGTGATCAGTTCAGCATTGTTTGTTTGGGGATCTACGTATTCTTCCACGCATCCGACGATCCAGTTTGTCCCACAGATTTTCTATAGAAAATGCCTTGTAAAAATTTCAGAAACTTCAGAACTCTCGGAAGGCCAGTCCAACCTTTCGATTCCCACAAAGCAATTCATAACAACGCAAGAAGTACAACATAGTACGTTATCTTACTCAAAGACTGTAAGCATTACCAACGACGTGGCAGTACTTTCGGAAGCTACACTGCTGGCCACCCAAAACATCAACACCAAGAAGGACACGAGATAGCAAAGCCAGATTTACTGGACACATAACAACAGATACAAAGATGAAACGATTGAGCTATAATGAATAGAGTTCTCCGGCTGGACGTGTCATGCAGGAAAGCTTACGTTAAGTTACGTTAGGGTTATTGAAAGGTTACTTGACGTAGCTAAAGTGTGCTTAATCATCAAAGTGCTAGAGTTTGTTCAGGTAAGACACTCACGTGCAATAAATTCCAAGAATATGGAATTATTCTTACTCAGCGTTCCTCATTATCTTGAATATCAGTAATATAACTTCGGTTTTAGTACATTAGTACCTTGAAGGCTCCTTATTAGAGCGGTAAACACACTATACCCTGAACTTAACGCAAACACTCAATGAAATAGACTTAACGGCCAGACAGAGGTCTGACAATAAAATGAACTAAGAAAACGTACTCACTTTTAACCTTTTATTGGGAAACTCCTGGTATTACTCAATACACACTCCAAAATAACACAACTGCTGTTAGACCGAACTTTCGTAGAATCGCATAACAATAATTAGAAAGAACCTATCATATATAAAAACGAAGCTCTCTGGTATAGTTGAGCGCGCCTATATATACTGCATACCACCACGTCATGACTTACACTCGTTGCCACATATAATTCAGCGGGAGAAACAATATCTCGTTAAGTGAGAAGATAATTTGCATAGGAAAATAAAATAACAAGAGATAGTAAAATCAAAAAGAAACTGAATCTAGAGTATACGTTACAGAGCTTACAGGCCCGTGCGACTTGCGGAACACGCAAACATCAATAGTTCGTGTGGCCCCCATGGCTGGCAATAACGGCCGCTACACGCCGCGGCATCGAACAAAAGAGGCTTTGGATGTGGGCTTGGGGTATGTCAGTCCAGGCTGCTTCTAGACCTTGCCACACTTCATTAGGTGTAGCCGCGGGTGCTGCTTTCCGGGTCACTCGGTTGCCGATCAGCGACCAGACATGTTTGATGTGCGACATATCAAGAGAACAGGCGGGCCACGGCAACAGTGACACCTGGTGGGCCGTGAAGAATTGTTGCACGAAGCGCGCCACGTGCGGGCGCGCATTGTCCTGTTGAAACGTGGCCTCTGGCAGGTCCTGCAGGTAAGGGAGGACTGCAGGCTCCAAAACGTCGGAGATGTAGCGGTGGCTGTTGAGTGTACAGGCGATGCATACCAGAGGTGTGCGGGTGTCATATCCGATTGCGCTCCAAAACAAAACGCCAGGCAACGGACCGGTATGGCGATGCATAATGCAGGCGTCATGCAGTCTCTCGCCGCGGTGCAGCTACACGCGAATCCGACCATCGTGGTGTTGCAGGCAGAAGCGCGATTCGTAGGAGAACACAATGCCGTGTCATTCCGCAGTCCAGGTGCGGCGTTCAACGGCCCATGTCGAGCGGTACGTGCTGACACAGCTTGTTGCGCAACACATCCTAATTCCTGCGCTAACGTTCGTGATGCGGCGGTGCGAGCCGTCAATGCCCGCCGCACAACATGCCGGTCCTCTCGTTCGGTGGTGTGCCGCGGCTGCGGCAATCGCTCACGTCGGTCCGTCCGCCCCTCCTGCACTCATCGATTCCATACTCGCCACACTGTGGCTGGATGTCGTCCCACACGAGCGCCGATGTCTCGGTACGATAAACCGCTGTCGCGATAAGCCAATATTCGTCCTCTGCCAAACTCCGAAACGTGCTGGAATGACTGCCGTATTCTGTGACGAGACATCAGGAAGCTTCCCACGCACAGGTCCGGCAGCACAACACACCTCCACTACTTAAACCCCGCCTTCTGTGCACCCTTCTTATAGTGCTTCTTGGTGGCGTGCCGGGCGCACATGATTTGCATATGCCCTGCAATGCTAATCGTTTGCATGTCCGCTTGCTGGCGCCGCATGCTGCGAATTTCAGGCCAATCGGATGCTTCCTTCTTGGTGTTGCATTTTGGGTGGCCAGCAGTGTATATCCTGCTTTCTTAAAGAACTTCCACAACGTTGGTAATCCATAATTGTACAGGACATCTAGGTAAAGCTCACAATTCATGTTCTGTGTATCCGTTGTCCTGATATACATTCACGGACAATGAAATTTGCGCACCGAGAAAGAAGCACCGGATTGAACTAAAATTTTATGGACGTAATGATACAGATAAATGATACACATGTTGGCAAAAACAGAGCTTCGGGACAGTTACAGAAGGATCTATGGCATATAGTCCGGTCATCTCCGTATTGCAGCATGTATCGCTTCGTGCGGCAATACATGCTGCAATACTGTCCGGCATAGAGGCGAATAGACGCCTGATGTTGTCCTGTGGCAGACTGGCCACACACGTGTTGAACGGAGTGCTACAAATCCCGGATAGTGCTGCACGGCTGCAGCTGTCGTTTCAACTGGTCCCACACATGCTTGATAGGGGACATGATCGGGGAGCGGGCAGGCCATGGAAGTGTCTAGACATGATGTGGGCTGTCCTGGGCAACACAAGCCGTGTGCGGGCGGGCATTATCCTGCTGCTAAAGCACACCTGAAATCCCGGCCAGAAGTAGGAGCATGTGGGGCCATAGGATCTCATCCACATATTGCTGGCCTGTCAATGATCCACGTACCACTACTACAGCTGATCTGCTATGGTAATCAATGGCTCCCCAGACCATAATGACTGTAGTGGGGCAGAAGTTTTTTTTTTTTAATTTTCTTTGCCACACTATGTAACGTACCAGGAGATGTGACGTACCTGCCAGAAGGACGCACACGACATAAAGGCAGATAGGAATCAGAATAAAGCGTCCGCGTAGCTCAATTGGTAGAGCAACTTATTCCGGAATGAGGGGACCCGGGTTCGAATCGTGGCGTGGACAGAAATGACGGAGAAATTTACTTCGTTATAATGGCGCCCGAACTATCCGGATGACCCTTCCGTTCAGAATCTCGCAATGGTGTGGTGTTATTTCCACACCGCGAGATAGGAAAAATAAGAGAATCCCTTCTCCAGCACTTCGAAAAAAAAAAAACAATAAGGGGGAGATGATGTAACGTACCAGGAGATGTGACGTACCTGCCAGAAGGACGCACACGACATAAAGGCAGATAGGAATCAGAATAAAACGTCCGCGTAGCTCAATTGGTAGAGTGACTTATTCCGGAATGAGGGGATCCGGGTTCTATTCCCGGCGCGGATAGAAATGACGGAGAAATTTACTTCGTTATAACTACACCATTTACCACACAATCAAATCACAGATACAATTTCTGTACAAAAAAATATGCAAATACGAATATTATACAATAATATTATACATATATTGAAAAGTATAAATTAAGTAATAGGAAATACAAAAACACGTATGATAACATGAATAATTTTGTTTTTAGTGTGAGTAAATTTAAGCACCACTACAGGTTCTTAAACAAATCAGTGAGGTGCACTGTGATTGTGGCAAGGGAACCAGGGTAAAAGGCTAACATTAGCCTTTTACCCTGGGCCCCTATTCCCCCCCAAAAGAATCCAAACAGTCAGACCAAAGAACAATTTAACCATTATGCAGTAAATTAAAGTTATAATACGTAATATACAACAAATTGTTAATTAACCACTAATTTTGAAGGTCTTTAGTTGTTTTTTGAATACCGAAAAGTGTGTAATCGTCTTGATTTGAAGCGGCAACCCATTCCAGGACCAAGGGCTGGTCAAGTTAATATTATTAAATAATAAATTAGTACGCGCTCTAGGTATTAAAAAACAAGTATTTCCACGAGTGTCATGATAATGGGAACGAGGTAGGGATTGTGCCGTTGACCCGGAACTTCCACACCAGGACGCGATAATCATCTGTTCCCAAAACGAAGCGGCACTCATCGCTAAACACCAGTCTGTGGAGTTTCACGTCGTTCTGGCCTGGTACCACTGCACGCGGAGCCAGCGATGTTCCGATGCTAGTGATAGCACACATAAGTGGCCCTAGGATCGCAGACTCGCTTCCGCGAGGCGTCGGGAAATAGCTCGTGGGGGACACAGCAGCCGTTACATCTGCCTGTATAGTGAATCGGGCCCCCGTGGGATGCGTTCGTGTCTGGTGCACTATCCGTAGATCCTCTGTACAGGTGGTCCTCCCTGTCCGTCTGCAGCCGCTCCGCCGTGTTGCAGTGCCGTCACGTGTCCACTGTTCATAACAGAGTCGGACGGTAGGGTCAGAACAATCAACGTGAGAGGCTATATGGCGCGCCGTCCACCCTGCGGTTTTCAGCCCGATGATCAAGTCTGTCTCAAAGTCCGTAGGTTGAGTAAATCGACGTCTCTCGTGCTAAACCGGCATTCTTATCACTCTGTACTCTTGCTTGCTGCGGCCGTTGCCTTCCGCTTTCATGGGGCATCCGCTACACGCCAGTTTATAAGCCTGTCGATTCGTGCCTGCAGCGCCACCACAGGGTGTGCGGCCATGCTCACTCGCACCAAACGTGTATCATGTGCATACCAGCACGCACTCTAGCGTTTTTCAAAGTTTCGCGGTTGTAGCATGATTTCTTCTAGGTGCGCAAATTTCATTGTCCGCGAGTGTACACTGCTTTCCTGAAGTACTGCCACGATGCTGGTAGTGCGTAATTGTGCGGGACATCTAGGCAATGCTCGGAATTTATGGTTATGTTTGAAACGAAAAACGAGCCAAACCGAACTACGAAAAACAACTGAGTTCCATAACACCGTCTGCACGAAACTTCAATGTCGGGATGATGCAGTCGAGAAAGTACCTTTCTGCCTGCATTTGCCGCAAGCAGGAACACCTTCAAACTGGTAGACTTTATACCGTGACTTGTCAAAACAAAGCCCAGTTAGTTTTCCAGTGGTGTACAATCTGAGATTGACGTTCTTTGCATCACGCTAATCGACATGTGGCATTACTCGAAGTTATCAACGGCTTGTAGATAACTCCTCAACCATGAAAACTCAAAACGTGCAACGTACTTACACTCTACCGGTCCAAACATAACTCCCGATAGTCTCACGTAAGGTTTGCGTGATTTGAGAGAGTATTGATTTGCGTTCTCAGAGGACAGTCATTTGCAGAGCTTTCCTGCCACGTTCTTTGTTAGCTTCGCAAATTTACCGGATGGCATCTTGGCAGATTCAGATCCAGTCAGCTTCCATTTGCCTTCAACATCACCAACCGTCGACCTAGAGGTCTTCAGCGAAGATAAAAAGATACATACGGATGATTGCGTATAAGGAATCGTATTATCAATCCTCTCTGGAAATCAATTAATACTTTCATCGAAACATTTTGCATTCCCAGTCGTGCAATTGTCCAATCAGAGCTCTACAACCCTAGGTATACACTCAATGGATAAAACATCAGAGAGACCTACTTAATAGCTTGTTGATCCTCCTCTAGCGCGAATAACATCCTGTACACACCGAGACATTGGTTCCACTAGATGCCAGAAGGTATCTGGAGGTAATGCCAACCATGCCTGTTGCAGAATTGTCCACAACTCCGGCAGAGACGTCTGCCCAGGATCAATGGATCTGAAGTTACGCTCCACGGCATCCCAGAGAGCTTCAACAGGGTTCAAACCTGTGGACCTTGGGGGCTGATTTACCTGGATGTGGCCTGGATAGTCTACGACCACAACGGTCAGCAGTGGCGTATGGTCGGACCACCGCTTGCTCTCTGGATGCTGGTACGTAATCTAAGGTATACTCATGGCGCACACCTTTGATACGTTTGCTCTCGTTCGGAAATCCTAGGTTTCTTACCACATGAGCACTAGATTGACACATCTGTCTTGCGCTGACAATGCGTCGAGGTACAAAGTCTCTCAGATCACCACTTTTACCCGTGTTTGCCGATTGCAACACAGTGTTGGGAAGCCCTGCTGTCCGACTATTTATCGCCTGTGTTCGGTTTGGGTCTGTTTTTGCGCGGGTGTTGCTCATTTTAACTCACCGTCACCCCCTACCTCCAATGTTTTTTCTACTGTGTGTGTGTGCGTGCGCGTGCGTGTCGTTCAAAGTTGACCTGCACTGGTTTTTGTGCGAAAGGGACGAATAGGTAAACACTCACCCAATTGTGGGTCCTTCTCTATGTACCCTCCGTTTACATTGAAACACCTCTCCTTTCTCTGTGTAAAACTCTGTGTTCCAGCCATGTAGAAGGATTTTGGCTGTACCACATACTCCTGTAGTTGTTCATCTGTAGTGAATTTCTTCCCTTCTAAAAACTGCTTAAATGGGTAGAGCAGATAGAAATCACTTGAATCCGAATCAGGGCTGTAGGGGGATGGTTGATTATTTCCCAGCTCATTGACACCACAGCTGTCTGTGTCACCTGAGCAGTGTGTGAACTAGTATTGATATGCAAAGGAATGACGTGTTTTGACAATCGTTCTGGACACTTCTCGTGGTGGTTGGTTAAAGCTAGTCTTTGACGACGGTGCAGGAATAATTTACATTCATTGTTGCTCCCTATCCATCAGGAAACACCCCGTCTGCATCTTAGAATACTGTAGCCATTAGCTTGGATGCAGAGGCTACTGCCTTAAATTCACAGCTAGCTCGCTCGGTTTCTGAAGTAAAATAATTTATCCAAGTCTTTTCAGTGCTCACGATGTGCTGAAGAAAAGTATTTCCCGCAGACTTAACGTGATACAAAAATTCTGTGCAGATAGCGACAAGAAACGACTTCTGATCATATGGCAACACTCTTGGTACCGTATGTGAACACGCTTTTCTGAGTAGCAGGTATTAATCGGTGATTCTTTCCACACTACCAGTACTGATGTTGACTCTTTCAGCTATATTACGTAACCTTATTATTCTCCTGTCTTCCAAAGTAACCTGCTGCACACGATCGATATTCCCTTAAGACACATCAGCAGCCAGCACATGCCCATGCAGATAATTTTCTACTCCTTTTCGACTTTCAGAAAGTTTGATACACCAGTCATATGTACTTACCTTTGACAGCCTTTTATTTTCCTTTCGAAATCGCAATATCTTTAACTTTTTGATAAGTGTACATGTGAGGTACCCCTCCACACTAGTGGTGGTATCGTCCACGCAACGCGTGTGAGATGCACAACGGGAAGCACAGAGTCTGTAGTTATATCTGTAAGCGTGGAACAACGTTGTATTATTATACACAGTCGAGTCAAATTATTGTGATCACCTCCTACTTTTGACGTCAACAGCGTGTAGCCAATGAAAGAAGGCACCTGCACTGAGCTGGCTTGGAGGGTATATAAGGTGAGCTGTAGGCATTTTGAAAACATATCCTTCGTTGCTGTCATGGATAAAACGAGCGATTTATCAGATTTGCAAAAAAGGATGATTATTAGCTTTCGGGTATTTCTGAAACAGCGCAGTTTGTGAACCATTCGCTTGCTGCTGTTACTGAAGAGTATCGTGTTTGGAGAAATGGCGCCATTGCAAATACCGATATGGAAACTGCGGACCACCAAGTGCTATTGATGTGAGAGGTGAACGTTGGCTTCGAAGATGCGTGAGGGCCGATCGACACGCTACAGTGGAGCAAATCATTGGCCGAATGAACCAAGGTGCTACCGGAAGTGTGTCTAAAACGACAGTTCAGAGAACTCTGCTGTGTATGGGGCTTCGATGTATACGGATGGTCACTGCACCTAAGCTAACGAAAGTGCATCGGCAGAAAAGGCTTACATTTGCACGGCAGTCTTGGAATTGGACCACCGCTGATTGGCAAAGGATTGCCTTCTCCGGTGAATCACGTTTTCTGCTTCATCGAACAGATGGACGTTGGCGTATAAGGCGAGAAACATCGGAGAACAAACACTCTTCAACCATTTCTGGAAAAGTACAAACTGGTGGGGGCAGCATTGTGGTCTGGGGAATGTTTTCGTGGCTTTCTATGGTTCCACTCATACCTGTGGAAAACACTATGGACCTTCGCGAAATTTTAGCGTGTTCCACCTTCTTATTCAGAAGAAATACACGGACGAGTTACATTATTGTGATCACCAGCTAATATCTAGAGTAACCATAGTGTGCAGCACGACAGCAGCTAGAAGGTGTTCACAGGTATGTGGAGCCATGCTAACTGCAGTGCATCTGACAGCTGCTTGAGGGTGCGTGGTGGAGGATCCATAGAGCGGACAACACAATCTTAGTGGTCCCAATTAGGAAATGAACAACACAATCGAGATGGTCCCAATTTGGAATCTTTATTACTTCCCTGCCCCATAATTCCCCAGATTGGACCACCAATATGGGGAATTAGGGGGCAGGAAAATGCTTTTAAGCTGTGCGACACGTCGCATTGTCGTTCTGGAAGATCCCATCCGCCCCAGGGAAGACAGACAATCAGAATGTATAAGTGTTCGTGGTCTGAAAAGACGGATTCATAGCGCATTCGGTCCATAGTGTTTTCCACAGGTATGAGTGGAACCATAGAATGTCACGAAAACATTCCCCAGACCACAACGCTGCCCCCACCAGTTTGTGCTTTTCCAGAAATGGTTGAAGAGTGTTTGTTCTCCGATGTTTCTCGCCTTATACGCCAACGTCCATCTGTTCGATGAAGCAGAAAACGTGATTCACCGGAGAAGGCAATCCTTTGCCAATCAGCGGTGGTCCAATTCCAAGACTGCCGTGCAAATGTAAGCCTTTTCTACCGATGCACTTTCGTTAGCTTAGGTGCAGTGACCATCCGTATACATCGAAGCCCCATACACAGCAGAGTTCTCTGAACTGTCGTTTTAGACACACTTCCGGTAGCACCTTGGTTCATTCGGCCAATGATTTGCTCCACTGTAGCGTGTCGATCGGCCCTCACGCATCTTCGAAGCCGACGTTCACCTCTCACATCAATAGCACTTGGTGGTCCGCAGTTTCCATATCGGTATTTGCAATGGCGCCATTTCTCCAAACACGATACTCTTCAGTAACAGCAGCAAGCGAATGGTTCACAAACTGCGCTCTTTCAGAAATACCCGAAAGCTAATAATCATCCTTTTTTGCAAATCTGATAAATCGCTCGTTTTATCCATGACAGCAACGAAGGATATGTTTTCAAAATGCCTACAGCTCACCTTATATACCCTCCAAGCCAGCTCAGTGCAGGTGCCTTCTTTCATTGGCTACACGCTGTTGACGTCAAAAGTAGGAGGTGATCACAATAATTTGACTCGACTGTGTATAATAATACAACGTTGTTCCACGCTTACAGATATAACTACAGACTCTGTGCTTCCCGTTGTGCATCTCACACGCGTTGCGTGGACGATACCACTACTAGTGTGGAGGGGTACCTCACATGTACACTTATCAAAAAAAGTTAAAGATATTGCGATTTCGAAAGGAAAACGTGGTAATATGCAATTTTATCGACTACTGTAGGTCGGATATTAGCGAAGGTAGTTATGTCACATGTACATTAGACCATTGATAACACAGCACGTAACTGGTAACACAGCACGTCACACCGCCATACGTCACAGCACGTCACGTGTCACATGCAATTTCGTCTCTGTCACATGTAATTAGACCATTGATAACACAGTTCGTCACATCGCCCCACGTCACAGCACGTCACATTGATAACACAGCACGTCACATGTCCCATGCAATTACGTCTCTATCACATGTAATTAGGCCATTGATAACACAGCTCTGTCACATGTAATTAGACCATTGATAACACAGCTCTGTCACATGTAATTAGACCATTGATAAAACAGCTCTGTCGCATGTAATTAGACCATTGATAACACAGCTCTGTCGCATGTAATTAGACCATTGATAACACAGCTCTGTCCCATGTAATTAGACCATTGATAACACAGCTCTGTCAAGTGTAATTAGAACATCAAACGAAGATCTTCGCTCTTTGCACGTTTATAAGTGAGTCACGGAAAAATTATCATTGGCCGCCACCGGGAGTCGAACCCAGGGTCTTCCAGTTACGCGCCGGATATGCTTCCGCTACACCAAGCGGCCTCGAATTCCTCCAGACTCACACACACTAACTGCCAAGCCAAGTTGGCAGGCTGCTTCTTGGAGCCCCGCACAATGCTGGGGATTCACCAAAGATGGTAAGCAGCAACTGAAGAAATAATTAGAAAGCGAATGAATAATTAATACAGACATTTAACGTGGACCAGGAACATCAAACAAAGATCTTCGCTCTTTCCACGTTTATAAGTAAGTCCCGGAAAAATTCTCATTGGCCGCCACCGTTAGTCGAACGAATGAGAATTTTTCCGTTACACAAGATCCTTGTTTGATGTTCCTGGTCCACGTTAAATGTCTGTATTAATTAAGGTAATTAGACCACTGACAACACAGCTCTATCACATTTAATCAGACCATTGATAACACAGCTCTGATGAGACCATTGATAACACAGCTCATATATAACACATATTAGACCATTGATAACACAGCTCTGATGAGCTGTGTCACATGTAATTAGACCATTGATAACACAGCCCTGTCACATGTAATTAGACCATTGATAACACAGTTCTGTGACATGTAATTAGACCATGATAACACAGCTCGTGGCGTACGAGCCCAGATAAAAGAATCCTACGAGAAGTGGAAAACGGGTCGTTTCACCGCTTGTCTAGAAGTTTGTTATATGTATTGCCTTCAGTGTGCAATTAACCTAAAATGATGTAGAGTCGATGTTTAAGCACTGACGACAGAAATAGTGCTGTTGGCATGTTACAAGCAAGTGAACGGTAGATCGATGTGGCTGCTGCTTTAGTAGTTTCGCAAAGTTCAATTAGTCGTCTACACAGAAGATTTCTATGGCATGGAAATATTGCAGATCGACCCAGAAGTAGTGGCCCTAGGATAACCACCAGGAGGTAATATCGCTACCTGACAGTAAGTGCTCGCAGAGGGCCTAGTAACACCAGTGACCAACTCCGGGAATCAGTTCGAGCTGCTTTTGGTGTCACATTATGTACGCATGCGGTACGATACAGTCTTCACGAGTACGTACCCAGAGCAAGGAAGCCGCTGAGATGTATAGCATTGAGATCAGCACACCGTCGTCAAAGAGGAACCTGGGTCCAACAATACATGTCATGGAACACAGAGTGGCACCATGTACTTCTCAGAGACGACTCCTGTTTCGCGCTTTATCCTCATACTCGACGAGGATATCACTGGATTAGATCCTTCACAGGAATGCAATAACAGTATGTGCAGCCCGTCCACTTTTACCAGTGGCAATCAGTTCTGGTCTTGGCAGGAGTGTGTTTTAATGGACGTACTTCCTTGTATGTTTGTCAAGGCAACATGAATGTCTCAGTGTACCGAAACGGAATCCTTGTGAAACTGTTTCACGCTGCTATTGGACATGCATTCCATTTGCTCGATGACAATGTAACTGGTCACCGAGCCTGGAGTGTGATTCAGGAGCACGAAAATCGTGGCATTGAATCGTTACAGCTGGCAACATCACCTCTGTAACAACACCTCTATGCCGAAGAACGTCTTGAACCTACGAAGCCTACTTGCAAGACCTTAGTCCTATTGAGAACATTTGGGACTCTATACAGTGATGTCTGGATAACCACTTTCCATATCTCAGTACACTAGCAGACCTCCGTAACGTTTTGCCTGTTTTGTAGGGCTAGCTGCCCGAGACAAGCATCAATAACATCATTGCAAGTATATCTCGCAGGTTCAAGACTTTCTTCGGCACAGAGGTGGTGTTACAGGGTACTGAGATCCAGAGGATGGACAATCTCCGAATTTACCATTTTGTCTATATCACAGTGTTACTTTCTTGTGTGCAGAAACTGCACAATAAATTGTTTTTCTGAAACCTAATCTTTTATCGTTTTTGTTACGTAGCCTTACTGATGTTATTTAGGTGCGTGTTGCTTCGATACATACACCCTTCATTTCATGCAATATCCCTAACTTTTTGTGACCAGTATATTTACCATACAGTTTCTCCAGCGATCGTTACAGAACATAGAGAATTACGATAAAAAGTCCACGTCAGCCTTAAACCACACTCGTATGTGATGTTTAATAAATATAACTGAGATTGAGTTCTTTTTGCTTTACTGATAGGTTGGTGTATCCCAAAGTGGAATAAGAGTTGGTGCTTTGAGCTTCAGTTCAGATGCTACTGTTCATTTTATGCCCGTTCACTTCACTGAGACCGAAAGCGTTCTAGAAGCTTTGGATCAAATTCCGTACCAAAGTAAGTAGTTTTGTAATTTCTTTGCTTTGACGGAATTAGTTGAGTTTTTGCTAACCTTCTGCATCTTACGCAGGTGCGAACGAAAGGATAATGTGTTTTTTTTTCCGAGATCCAAAAATTGAAGCCTGAACTTTAGTTAAGAGTCCTATACATCTTATTTCCTTAATTATGTGGTCTTTACGTGGTGGCACACGTAATTAAGTCTCAAAATGCAAGTCTCAAAATGCAGGTTGATGGTTGCTGAGGCTAGATATTGAGTGCTCAAAAGCCCGAATATTAAGCTAAATACAAGTCTCGTGGATTTTGTCATCACGTAACGAGAAGTTTGTGGCTGCCATGTAACGAATTACACTGCACACGGTCATGTCCTTCATTGAAAACAACGCCCATGTTATTTTCCGGATTCAGATCCGTATCCAGCAGCACGAGGAACAAGAATCTCCTCGGGGCGCTCCGTGGTAACAATGGCACACACAACAGCAACTAGGGCCTCTGTGAATCTTGGAGAGGTGCAAGCTAGTTCTGTGTGACATTGGCGAAAAGACCCCAGCTCACTGGGTTTTGTTCCAGAATGCTTAGGTTGAATGACCAACTGGAAACCTCAGCTGTGGGCTAATCACCCACACTGATGTACTTACCTGGTTAAAAAGACAAAAGGAAATATTAAGAATGACTCAAGTGTGGGATATGGTGGACCTACCACACTTGAGAAGGACGGTCCACCACGGAATCGTCCTGGACTTTCTAAACGGCGTATGAGAAAGAGATCTCGGCTGAGTGAATGTAAGATTGGTGTATGGAATACTAGAGGTATAAATGGCAAGATGAGTGAGGTGATTGAGGAGATGAATAAGTATAGACTGTATGAGCTGTGTGTAAGTGAAACCAAAAAACAGGAAATTGGAGTAGAAGAAATGAATGGCACGGTGAGTGTGTGGTCTAGAGTATTGGATAATATGAGAGGACAGGCTGGTGTAGGTGTGATTTTAAGTGAAAAGATGAAGAACAACTTGATTCACTATAGTTGCATAAGTGAGAGAATTCTCTGGATTCGTTTGAAAGTGAAAATTCAGAGAATTGTAATTGTTGTATGCTCCTTGTGACTCGGAACCTTCTGATAAGAAGGACGATTTCTGGAATGAGCTAAAAGCTGTTTTGAGCCAGTTTGGTACTAAAGAAAAGGTTATAATAGCAGCGGATTTCAATGCTAGAGTAGGTGTGCAGAATGCAATTTCTGACAATGTTCTGGGTAAGTTTAATGATCCTTGTGTGAATGATAATGGTGAAAGATTAATTGAACTCTGCATTGAGAATGGTTTGTGTGTATCTAATACATCTTTCAAACACAAGTATATCCACACATATACTTGGTAAAATCGTACTCATGGTCAAAAGAGTGTGATAGATTTCGTTGTCTACGATCAGCATTTCAAACACTTAGTTGTTGACACCCGTGTGATGAGAGGTGCGGATGTTGGTTCTGATCATTACTTGGTAGTGTCACGAGTGAAACTTAATGTTGGTTGGAGGAAAAGGAATAGGAAGAGACCCAGGATAGAAAGAATAAAGGTTGATAGGCTCCTTGAAGATCATCAGCGGTATTCTGACTTACTCAGAGAACGACTGAAGGATCTGAAGTCTGGTGAGAGGGATGTAGAAAAGAAGTTATAATGTTTTAAGAACTGTGTTGTCACTGCTGCTAAAGAGGTCTGTGGCACCACAATTGTGGGTAACAATAGAGGTAATGCTTGGTGGAATAGTGAGATTGAAGAGGCAGTAAACAGAAAGAAGGAAGCCTATTTGGGGATGTTGCAAGGTAGGGTCTCTGTGGATGAATATCGCTGTAAGAAGCGTGACGCTGCTAAGCTGGTTCGCCACAATAAGGCAAAAGACAGGAAGGAGAAAGTGGAAATGCATGAACTGGCTTTTTGGAAAGATAGAAAGTCCTTCTGGAAGTACATGAGACTCAGGAAAACTAGGGGAAACAAATTTGTAAGTTGTGTGAAGAATGAGATAGGGGAAATTATATGGGAGACCAATGAGTTAAGTGACAGATGGGGTGAATACTTCTGTGAGTTATTAGATCAGGAAAGCAAGGATGATTCTGAGACAGATGCAGACGATGTCACAATGAGGGATGAAAGCACAGGAGGGATCTCAAGAGAAGAAGTGTGTAAAGCTCTAAAATCTCTTCAGAATGGTAAGGCTCCAGGAGTTGATGGCATAACTGCAGAGATGGTGAAATATGGTGGTGACTCTATAATTGACTGCTTAACTGAAATTTGCCAGTTGTGCTGGGAGTTAGGAATGGTCCCTCGGGATTGGAAGGATGCTATCATTGTTCCCTTGTATAAGGAAAAAGGTGATCAGACTGAATGCAAGGACTATCGTGGTATTAGCCTACTGAGTGTGCCAGGGAAAGTGTTTGGTAAGGTTGTTATTGAAAAAGTACAGGGTTTTACATCATTGAAAGTGTGGGATGTTCAGAGTGGTTTAATGCCTGGTAAAGGATGCACTAACCAAATTTTTGCATTACGCACGATGATTGAAAAGTATCTGGCTGTTGGGAAGAAAGTTTTTACTGCCTTCATAGATTAGAGAAAGCTTACGACCGAGTGAATAGGACACTTTTGTGGAAGGTATTGAATGAATACGGTGTTACTAGGAATCTAATTAATAGTGTAAAAGCCATGTATGCTGGTAGTAGAGCTTGTGTACGAGTGAATGGTGTTTTATCAAAATGGTTTTCCATTGGTGCAGGAGTTAGACAAGGTTGTGTAATGTCGCCATGGCTGTTTAATATATTTATGGATGCATGCATGCGTGATGCCAAAATAGATAATAGTGGTTAGTGTCTTGGTGATATCCGTGTGTGCAGATTGCTGTATGCTGATGACACTGTCCTGTTGGCAGAGAGCAAAAGTGAGTTGCAGAGTATGTTGACCCAGATGCACGAAGTTTGCAAGAAATTCAAACTGAGTATAAATAAGGGAAAAACCAAAGTTATGGTGTTTGAGAGAGGAACGGGTAGCACAGAATGTAATGTTAGTATAAATGGCACTGTGATTGACAAGGTGAGTGAGTTTGTGTATTTAGGAAGCATGTTTGACAGAGAGAACAAGTTGGATGGTGAAATCAGTAGGCGAGTGAATTCTTCTTTGAAAGTCATAGCTGATCTGGGAGGTTTTCACAGGAATGATAGGTTCTCTAGAGTCCCGCATGGCTGTGTATGAAACTGTAATTGTTCCTACCCTGCTGTATGGCAGTGAAACCTGGGTACTGCAGAAGAAACATAGGAGTCGTTTGTGTGCTGGAGAAATGCGTTACTTACGTGGGGTTTGTGGCAAGACACGATGTGATTATGTGAGAAATGAAGATGTATTGCAGTTCTGTGGTGTGAAGCAAAATGTTGAAATGTTGTTAACAAGGTGGAGACCAATACTTCGGTGATTTGGCCATGTTGATAGAATGAGTGATGAAATGCATACTAAGAAAATCTTTTCAGCCCAAGTGGCAGGAAGGAAAGGCAGAGGAAGGCCAAGGAAGACATGGGTGGATCAGATTCAGGAGTGTCTGCATGAGAAAAAGATTATGAGTATGAAGTATAAAAAATCTTGTGTACGGCGTGCAATGGATATCAGTGAAGTACGAGTTGTATGTCACGATCGCTGTAAATGGAGAAGTTTGATACAACAACAATAAGTAAAAATATCTAGAAGTTTGTATTTCTTTTTGGAGCTAACCTCTGAATCTCAGAGAACAGCTTAGTGATATGTATGTATGTATGTATGCATATCCGTTTAGAGACATTTATACCTTAACGCATTGTCTCCCAAAGTGTATTCCTCAGGATATGAATAGGTGTTCTTCAAGGAAATTACGATAAAACAAATTAGTAAAATCATGCAATGCATTGATTATGATACGCTTTCCAACATACCAGAAATCATTACTCAAGTTATGAGGATAATGGCTGTGGAATAAATCTCGGTCCTGTGCCCTGCCCTTCGACCCCATTTCGATTATATTCAACAGAACCGGTTTGGTATACCTCCGGAACATCATGATAAAGATGAAACTAAAGTTCGGGTAGATTACGTCAAATGATCAGTATGCAAAAGAAATATGATATCCGTTTATTGACGTACAAACGTTATGAATAAAGCGTAAGCTTTTAACACCAACGGGTGCCTTCTTCAGACTTGTTCGTGGTTAGGTAAGGCAAAAGTAACAAAGAATAGAAAATTTTAAATAAAATAAACATGAACAGAATTTGAGAACGTGATATGTTGCGTCGAGAGCATGCGACAACGAGAGATGTCAACAGGAACGTGCTAAGCGTGAAGAAATGTGCGCCATATTTAGGGAAGCTCAAATGAGACGTCATCGTTGTAAACTACAGGGTTACTCAAAATCTCCATGGTTTCCCTGACGGCAGTGCCCCTGGCGGTAGTATAAGGAGCGATTCGCTTTATCTGGTCCCATTTCGGGATGGCGGAATGGGTAACCACTTCTCTGGATAAGGCGGTTGTCAATCTTCCGTGCGAGACGTCCCGTTTGTGTTCGATAAGTCGAAGAGCAAAAGAGCGTTTTGTCATTCTGATGTAGTACCTGGTGGTACCATCCATGTATTCCAATGATATGGAGTACACTCCCGCATCAGTCAGAGAGGTATGGGTGTTCCGGGATGAAAGCAGGTGGCGTGATATCGATCTCGGTGAGCAAATTCCAAAACTAAGCTCGAGTTTCTTTAAGGTGTTCTGCAAGAAGTAGGTCAGGCCGGGTACATACGGGCAAGCCCCAATGTATTGCAGAGAAGGCTTGGTATGGCGGCTACCCGGGTTGGAGAAAACAGCATCGGCGTTCTTGATAATGTCCTCGATCACTTGCACACTGGAAACGGAGGAAAAGGCCAGATCTCTTAGGTTGCCGACTTCTTCAGTTCTGGATGCAGTGTCCGATGAGAGAATAAAGGCACGTTTAGCCCTATGTCTGAAAATGGCTAATTTGTGCGAAACTGGTCCCATAGAGGTGGGTAGTATTACATTCGGGACATATGTTGGCTTGTAATAAACCTTGGTATTTAGGGATCTAGAACGAGATTTCTTCACTAGGACGTCCAAAAACGGGGGACTGCCGTTGTCCTCACACTCCATGGTGAAACATATGTTCCGGTGGAGGGAATTAATAAAAGCGAAAAAAGCGTTCAATTCATCAGCTCCATGGTGCCAGACAAAGAATACATCGTCGGCGTGTCTCAGCCATATAAGAGGAGCGAGTTTAGCTTCATTTAGAATTTTTGACTACCTCAAGCCTATTAAATAGGTGGTTTGCAAAAGTTAAGAGAGTGGCGAAAATGCCCGCTATCCCGGATACTCTCAGATCAGCCGCATGGCTTCCACCGGGGCCGAAGATACCCTTGCTCTTTGCGAGAATTAAACATCACAAGCAAGAACTCCCGCTTAGGTCTATTGTTTCACGGAGGACAGCCCCATCAATAAATCTCGAGCGTCAACTTGCAACATTTCTAACAGCTTTCCTGCCTGTCTCCACAACAGTCCTGTTGTCGTCGGGTGATTTCGTCACAATGCTGAAGAACTTCACTGTGGCTCCGCACCACATCATCGGGACTTTTGACGTGGTGTCGCTTTATCCGTCAGTACCTGTCGACGAGGCAGTGAACACTTTGAAGCGAGCACTTGCTGACTCTTCAATGTTCTCACGGGACTCACTACTGGGTATATCCTATGCGATTGATGTGGTGACGGAATCAAATTTTTTCTGTTTTAATAACATAATTTACAAGCAGTCCAAAGGGGTTGCCATGGGCTCACCGCTATCGGCTGTACTAGCTAAGGCCATCCTCAGACCGCTGGAATCAAAAATTCTAAATGAAGCTAAACTCGCTCCTCTTATATGGCTGAGATACGCCGACGATGTATTTTTTGTCTGGCACCACGGAGCTGATGAATTGAACGCTTTTTTCGCTTTTATTAATTCCCTCCACCGGAACATATGTTTCACCATGGAGTGTGAGGACAACGGCAGTCTCCCGTTTTTGGACGTCCTAGTGAAGAAATCTCATTCTGGATACCTCCATACCAAGGTTTATTACAAGCCAACATATGTCCCGAATGAAATACTACCCACCTCTATGGGACCAGTTTCGCCCAAATTAGCCATTTTCAGACATAGGGCTAAACGTGCCTTTATTCTCTCATCGGACACTGCATCCAGAATTGAAGAAGTCGACAACCTAAGAGATCTGGCATTTTCCTCCGGTTACAGTGTGCAAGTGATCGAGGACATTATCAAGAACGCCGATGCTGTTTTCTCCAACCCGGGTAGCCGCCATACCAAGCCTTCTCTGCAATACATTGGGGCTTGCCCGTATGTACCCGGCCTGACCTACTTCTTGCAAAACACCTTAAAGAAACTCGGGCTTAGTTTTGGAATACGCTCACCGAGATCGATATCACGCCACCTGCTTTCATCCCGGAACACCCATACCTCTCTGACTGATGCGGGAGTGTACTCCATATCATTGGAATACATGGATGGTACCACCAGATACTACATCGGAATGACAAAACGCTCTTTTGCTCTTCGACTTATCGAACACAAACGGGACGTCTCGCACGGAAGATTGACAACCGCCTTATCCAGAGAAGTGGTTACCCATTCCGCCATCCCGAAATGGGACAAGATAAAGCGAATCGCTCCTTATACTACCGCTAGGGGCACTGCCGTCAGGGAAACCATGGAGATTTTGAGTAACCCTGTAGTTTGCAACGATGACGTCTCATTTGAGCTTCCCCAAATATGGCGCACATTCCTTCACGCTTAGCACGTTCCTGTTGACATCTCTCGTTGTCGCATGCTCTCGACGCAACATATCACGTTCTCAAATTCTGTTCATGTTTATTTCATTTAAAATTTTCTATTCTTTGTTACTTTTGCCTTACCTAACCACGAACAAGTCTGAAGAAGGCACCCGTTGGTGTTGAAAACTTACGCTTCATTCATAACTTTTGTACGTCAATAAACGGATATCATATTTTTTTGCATACTGATCATGGTGAAGTTTTGCCGCAATTGAAGCAGCATTTTTACGGAAGTTATGACGCGTAAGGGTGATGGAATGGATATCGCTCCTATGCCCTGACCTTTGACCCTATTTCGCCCATTTTCAATAATGTTTGTTCCCAGGTTGTTCACTACCACATACTAAAATTTCATCGAAATGAAACCATTTTTACGCGAGTAATCGTGCGGACAGACAAACAGACAGACGGACAAAGCTGGAGCATATACGCTTCTTCAACCTACGGTTGGAAAGCGTAATTAAAAAAGTCTCTGTTTTTTACGCTTTCCAACCGTAGGTTGAAGAAGCGTATATGCTCCAGCTTTGTCCGCACGACAACGCGTAAAAATTGTTCCATTTCGATAAAATTTTAGCATGTGGTACGGGACAACCTGGGGACGAACATTATTGAAAATGGGCGAAATGGGGTCAAAGTTCAGGACATAGGAGAGGGATTCATTCCATCGCCCTTATGCGTTACAACTGGCGTAAAAATGATTCGATTGCGGCAAAACTTTGTCATGTCATGTTGTTCTGGAGATATACTGAACCGGTTCTGCTGAATATCATCGAAATGGGGTCAAAGGACAAGGAAGGCACAGGAACGAGATTTATTCCACAGCCATTATCTTCATAACTTGACTAAAAATGCTTCCATCGCGATAAAACTTTAGTATGTTGTTCCGGAGGAATAATAAACCAATTATGTGTAATATCATTGAAATGGGGTCAAAGGTCAGGGCACAGGAGGAAGATTTATCCCACAGCCATTATTTTCATAACTTGACTAAAAAGGCTTCCATTGCGATAAAACTTTAGTATGTTGTTCCGGAGGTATACTAAACCAATTATGTGTAATATAATTGAAATGGGGTCAAAGGTCAGGGCACATGAGCGAGATTTATTCCACACTCATTATCCTCATAACTTGAGTAATTATTTCTGGTACGTTGGAAAGCATATCATAATCAATGCATTGCGTGATTTTACTAACTTGTTTATTTAAAAATTAGCTTACGTGAAATTAACAACTATTTAGCACGTCTTTTATAAAAACATATCCTGCTTATGTTTTCACTTTGTCCTTCCGTCTGTCCATGTGTCTGTCCGTCTGTGGACATCATATCTCTGTGACAATTAGATCAATTTGAAAAAAATATTTTCGTATTGAGAAGCTTGAAGTGTGAGAATGACGATACTTGCTTTCCTGTTTTCGACGATGAATAACTTCGCCAACTGAGGCCGTAAATGCAGATGCTATCGACTTTAAATTACATTTTATTCAATATATTTGCTTCTGAACATCTTGTTGTAAACATGCTTGCTTCCATTCGATGCCATTTACAACGAAGACTATTTTGATGACCGCTTATTTTTTTTAAGTAACGTATATTATTTTCGTTAGAGGGCGTACAGTTAAATTCCATTACTCCAATATCTCTGCTTCTAAAAGTCCGATATGAAACATTCATTTTCATCTGACAGAGCTCCTGGTGGGAAATATTCTACATGTATTTTTGAATTTTTGTGAAGAGAGGTTTGGCCACTAGGGGCGTAAGTGTAAGTATACATTATTTGAAGAAATAGCTGTACTTCTGAAAGATTAATTAAAAAAACTTTTCACGGTCAGACACCATTCATAACAACAAGCTTTTTGAGAATTTTTGCGCTGAAAATAATGCATAATTTTTCAGCCAGGGGGCGTAGATGTGTATCTTATTTCTGTCAATATCTCTGTTTCTAACAACCAGAATTAATTTTTGTTTCTTTGTTGGAAGGCGTGTCCAGTGCGAAATGTTTTGCATATAATTTCGAATTTTTCTTAACGCACACGTATGCTACTTAGAGCGCGTAAGTACACGTTTCTGTTTGCAGCATATTAGCAACATCTGCGTGCCCGAAAACCCAATTGAAAACATAATTTTTCGGTCAAATTTTATTAATTGGCAAAAAAGTTTTTTATAACTGGCAAACACTTTGCGTTCATCTACTGCCAAAGATAGTGCACAATTTTTCCACTAAGAACGCAAATACCTTATCGGTTTTTGTAAATATCTATGTGACAATTCTATAAGGTTTTTTACTGTGAGTCCTGTTTTGAGAGAACGGCGTAACGTAAAGATATGGTTGAGGTATCAAAATAAAGGTCTTACCATGTAGATGTGGGAATCGAAAAGAATGATTGAAGCAACGGTTCGGGCGTAGTGGGGCGGCGAAGTTTAGATGTAAAGTCTACGGGAGAAGCGTGCGGTTGACTAACGCGCTGTTGAAGGCGGAAGCATGGAGGAACTGAGATAGTCCAAAGTCCGAAGTCTCTTTTCTGAACGAACCGTTGCGCAAAACTACGCTAGCAGGCATTGGTATCAAAGTTCTTCTCATCGGAACAGTGAACACTCTCGAACACTTGATTGCGTTATGCCGTTGTACTGTGTGATGTATATATACAATTTAATATTCATTCGATCCAGTTTATTCACGTAAGTAAGACGTTTCCCATTATGTAAAAATGTAAATAAACATTCCGTTGACCATTGTTAGTGAAAATATTACGGGCGACTGCTTATAGCCCATTGAGTTGCTCACGGTGGTTGTTACGTCTTCAGTCAAAAAAAATCACGAATCTGGACTATTGTCTTCACTGAAGTGGTTGGATGAATTTGCCAATCAAATAAAGTTTGCATTTGTTGTTTCATATGAGTTTATTAAAAAAAAAAAAAAAAAAAACTAACCGTTGATTCTGACGGTTGAAGAGCATTCGCAACTCGTATCTTATTCCAACAAGAATTACAACACAGTTGTGACAGGAGATGAGAGCGAAAGAGTGTCCTATCCAGTTGAATTTTTGCACACGATCGAGATCAGTGGACTTCCACCTCACATTTTACGACTGAAAAAGTCGTGATGCTCATCACGAACCTGGCCAGTGGTCTAAGCGCTGACTTATGATGATTCGTTCGTGAAGGGTCCGGGTTCGAATCCCGGTGAGGCATGGATGTTGTGCTTGTCTTACAGCACTGGCTCTCTCTCCCTTCCCTGGAACCAGTGACCCTAAAATAGGGACGGGAGACTGCTTATAGCTCATTGAGTTGCTCACGGGGGTCGTTAAACCTTCAGTCAAAAAAAAAATTCAAGAACCTGGACTATGGTCTTCACTGAAGTGGTTGAATGAATTTGTCAGTCAAATAAAGTTTACATTTGTTGTTTCATATGAGTTTATTTTTTCAAGAAAAAAAAGCCCGTCGATTCCGACCAGTTTCGTCTAGTATTTGCTTTTAAAAGTCCGAGTTAAAAAAATTCTTTCAACGCCGTATACTATTTACTTTGTGAAACACTTTGGCTCTGCTCTTGGGTTTCGTAGTTCACAGTTATAGCGATAGGTGGAGTAAGTGTTACCTCCGTTTGCTGCTGTATCTCATCTTTTAAAAATTCTTTCAAAAATTTCCTTTCCGACTGTATTCCGTTCGTTACAGAAAAGATGGGGAACATTTTCTTTCTAAAATAGTTCGTAGTTTATCCACTAGGGAACAGAAATGCCAAAACCTTTTTCTAGCTATTCCTGCTTCCAAGTGACGTATTTGAATTAATATAGCTTCTGCTGTGAATAATAATGAATCAATGTAGGAATGTCAACGTGCCTTCTTCAGCGACGAGTCCCGGTTGCTGGCGACGACAAGGGCACAAGAAGCACACCGTTTTGCCAACCAGGAATTCACGTATAGAGTGCCATTAGTTGCGGCAGTCCGTCATGCCTGACGTGCGTAATGGGCACGATTATAGTTCAACGGTACGTGGATGACGTTTAACAGCCAGTGCTTTTCGTCATTTCTAAGTGGTATCCGGGATAACGTTTTCCAGTAAGATAGCGCGCAGTCACACATTGCAAACATCTCCCGAGCGTGCTCTCTTTTGGGTCGGACAATTTCAATGTCAGGTAGTTCATATTGATCAGACATCAGACACGTAGAACCTCACATTTTCCACTGAAGGAACATAATGCATTTATAAAGAATTACAGACAGAAGAAATCATCCATAGCTCAGCACTGCCGTAGATTTCTATTTGAAGAAGCTTAACCAGCTGATGTACCTGACTCTAGCTGATATACCTGAAGTCATATTCCACCGAAGCCATCCACATTTTTAAAACTACAAACTCCTTGTAAACGAATGATTGTAAACAAATGAACCTGCAGTTCATTCTTCTTATGTGCGTGAAAACGACTAGCAAACTTTGTCGGCTAATATCCCCAGTGTAATCTTTTAACGGACAACATACAGCCACTTGCCTCTGAGCCTCATCTCAGGCAAACTGAAGTAGACAGTCTATTAACCCTTTAACGGCAATGCCGCCCAAAATACCCGTACGTGCAAACGTCCACGACTGGCCGTAACGCTTATCTAGAATGAGTAGGATTTCTTACCCCTACCTGGTCTTTGAATTTGCATGGCCTCTGCGGGATCAGCAGAAGTCACCCTCAATCACCATTATTTTATTTTATCAAACTAGCAATCATGCCCGTTCTCCGAACGGTGAATCGATAAAATAATTTTTTGAACATGAAGTTAAAGAAAGGGAAAAGTAATTAAGGGAACAACAAATAGTTGTGTGGATGTGTGTAGAGGGGGCAGGGACAGTCCACTCCATTTTTCCTTTTGCATTCAAGTGATTTTGAAATCCGTTCTATGCGTATATTCCCAATAGGGTATGGGGGTTCGTGTTTATCTAGTTCTTGAACAATTATTTTATTTCATTGAATACTTTGTAATAGTATTTATGGTAAGTCTAGGTAGTTATGTATATGCAATTTACGATTCGTGTTGTAAACATTTCAGTTGCAGCTTTTTCACCGGGGGCACGGCACGGGCTATGAGCTAGTGATGAAATGCTATTAAGGGAAAAAAAAGTAATTTAAAATCTGTAACTGTTTTACGATTTAGAACAGCGTCGTGACGTCAGCATACGGTTTGACGTAAAACAGAGCAGGCTTTGGCGCCCCCTTAATTTTAAATCAAAATTTGAAATTTTCAAAGCATTTCAGTGATTCTGACCAAATTATCTTTAAACCTATCAGCAATTTGAAACATTAAAGATCAGCCGCCCTTCTGAATTATGAAGAAAGGTTTTCAAACTTTTTTCTAGGTGTAGAATGTAGTAGAAAAATTCAAGCAAAAAATGTTCCAAATCGCCGGGTTTTTTTTCGGATTTCGTGCATTTGCAGGCATTCGGACCTTAAGACCTCTATGCAGGCCAATTTTCAGATCTCTAGGTCATTTAGAAGTGGTCAAACAATTTACGAAAAATTCAAGCAATGTTCCAAAGCCGCCATTTTGATTATTTTTGGTTTCGTACTTTTCTAGATATACGGACCTTTAGACCTACCAGCATGCCAATTTTCATATCTCTGGGTCATTTAGAAGTGCTCGAACAATTCGCGGACGAACACACTCGCATTTTCCCTCTTTGCTTTTTATATACGAGGCGAAAGCCGATATTTACATAGGTATTCGTGTATGCAGACGGAAAACGCCAAACTTTAATAAAAGCGTCGCTACGTCATTAAGAATTGCGTCATTACTAGTTTGGTATTGTTGCCTGTCCTTTCATTCAATGAGAAGAGAGTGCTAAAAATAGCTGCGTTACCGTCGCAGCAGGTCATGGGACCAGAACGTTCCTCTGTGGTTATCGTGAAGACAGACAAGCAGTTCGTTTCTTTCCTTTGCATCTTTAAAAAATGCTTAAAAATCAGAAAATGACTTTTTCTTTATTTATTTTTTTGTAAAAAAGGGATGATTGTTGTAGGTTTATGCTGTAAAAATTCCAATGCGTTGTGATTTATAGTTTGCCATATATCCGGTTTTTTTTAATGGATCCCATCGTTAATTAGATAATTTCGTGAAATTTAAAAATTTAATTTCTCGTAAACTAAATCGAAATTCAAAATGAGGGCGACGAGGTGCAACATTTCGGTCATGGCTCTACATGACTACAAAGTTTCGTGGTTCTGTTGCTGCTAGCGTGTCCGTCCGGAACGCGACCTGATAGCACTTTTTTGCTTACCTTAACTTTGAAATGCAATAGCTCTTGAAGTATCGCCACAATCGAAAAACGGTTTATTTCAGTGTGTTTTCCAAATAATTCTCTACAAACGATGTAAATTTCATACTTTTGTGTTCAATACGTTTTGCACTGCGAGCTAGGAAAGCAAGAGTGTCGCGAAATTTCTAAATCAGCGGCAGCAACAGCGTCAGTTACTTTTTTTTTTTTTTTTTAGAATTGAGAGATATGTAAAGCAGGAGTTCGTTCTTCCCAGGGAAATATTATTCAATCTCATGACATCAGATCTCTTCTTCATTGACAAATGCAGTGATAGCCCCTGGTTAAGTCTGAAGGTAAATGCATATGAACCCTACTGATCATAAGTTCTTATGGTGATCCAGCGGTAATCCTTCTTTGTTAAATTGTGAAAGGGAGAACAGAAATTCGGAAAGTAGCAACAGACAATTTTGGGCGTTATGCTATTCTAATTGACACAAGATTTTGAAGTCCTGATGGTTAAAGAGTTAATACGTAATGCTACAAGAAACCGTTGTCAGTATTGCTTCTTGATTCAGACGCACACAGCAGTTCTCAACTAACTATATCAACATATTTTATGCTATTTGTAAATATATCCTTATAAAATACGAGTAAAGAGAAGTGTTACATTACAATTACTGTACTTGATTTCTTTTGTAAAATAGCCGGCGGAACTCATATAAGCGTTGCGTTTGAAAAAGTTAAAGTGGATATGATTCCTCTCACTGATCAGTTATTGGGGAATGTCACGAATTCCGTCATCTTCATTCTTACGGATGGTAAGTACATATATATTTCCTCTGAAACATGTTACATTTATGATTTACTTGTTGATTATTGTTACAGTAATTTGATTTTAAAATGTTCGTGCATCAGAAGAAAATTTATTCAGTGAAATTTAAACCGCGAATCCTGTATGGAATAATTTTGTTAAAATCAATTCCTCACTTTTGCGTAATACATATTTTTCCCCTTTTTTTTAATAATTTCGAAGAATTTCCCCTTTATGTCGTTTCGGCAGCCCCGGTGGCTCAGTGGGCTAAGCTTCTGGCTATTCGTCCGAGATGGGTCCGGGTTCAAATCCCGGTGAGGTATGGATGTTGTGTTTGACTTTAGACTGGGCTCTCTCCCGACGCTGGAACGATGGGCGATTGCTTATAGCCCAGTGAGCTTGCAACGTAATACAAAAGCGAAGCACATGTCAAGACGACAAATCTGCAGCGATAAATTCCGTCGGTGTAGACTAACTGGTAAAGCATGCCGCTCCGGAGCAGAGGGATGCAGGATCGATCGTCATCACCGGCAAATTTGTGTTTTCACATTGTAGCCCGATTGTGAAAAATGGATTTACTAGCCGTTGTGTTCTTTCAAAAATGTGTGAACCTGCCACACATTGTGTGGAATTAACGAAATAATTCCTTATTCGCTTCTTAAGAAAAAAAAAAAAAAAAAAAAAAAAGAAAAGGAAAAGAAAACTAAGAAGAAGAAGAAAACGTGACGTATCACGGAGGTGAGGCACATGTCAAGACGACAAATCTGCAGCTGCAAATTCCGTCGGTGCATTTAGTAAGTAAAACAACTGGCTCCGGAGCGAGGAGGCGTGTCTTCGAATCGCACCACCGGTAAATTTGTGAATCTCACAAGTTCCACACGGTGGTCGCTTGGCCATTAACTCAAACAAACAAACAGACTATTATTTCGTTTGTGGTAAAAAAAGAAGAGAAACAATACTGCAAAATGCCATTAGATTTAGCTTTTCATTATGAAAAAATTGCACTAAAAATTACCAAAGAATATGTTACTTTAAAGCATATTTTATGCCAAATTTCCACATTAATTTTCGTCGATACCCATTGCCTTTCACATTCTTCTCTGTCTGTCTCTCAAGACGTATGTTAAAAATGCTAGAAGAGTTTTCATATCGCAAAAGTAAAAAGTCGCGAATGCAAGTGAGAATGAAAAAGCAACACTTTGGAAATAAAAACGTGATTTGTCTGGGCCTCCTAAGAATAAGCCTGTAAATCAAAAGAATCATTAACTTCTCGAAGCAGCAGGCATTGGCAATGTGGTAATGACTCTCCTCATTCAGAATCACTCACAGATTCATTCACTACATGGGCGCCTTCTGTCATGCGGTTTTTCATTTGTACGCCTTTTGTTTCTTGCTAATGGAAATTACAAAATCTTCTCAAACCTTTCGAACGCAATCCGAAGAAATCATCACAAGTTTCAGTCCAGTCTGTTTGTGAAATCAAGTTCCACAGCTTTCATTGCTGAGAAAGACGTTTCCACCTTACCTCTGGAGTCAGAAGTATTCTAAGATTAGTGACGAGTAAGCACAAGTTTGCATAAGTCGCATTGTAGTCTTTCATAACGCTTGGCTGCAAAGGTACTGTGTTTGAGGCATAACTACATTTTTTTTCGGCTCTTAAGCGAAATTATAAAAAAAATCGACTTGCCTTTGTGCTATTTTCAAAACTAACGAAGCAAATCAAAACCTTTTCACTTATAAAAACATTTATTTCATTAAAAGAAATTCTAATGTTTTTATAAATAGATCACAGATATTAAAATAAAACGACCTTTCTGCCTACCTTTACAGACATTCAAGTTAAGAAAAACTTCTGCTTTTTGCATTGACAAAATCTTTAATTAAATCTTTGATATTTAATTCATCTGCCGTTTGAGCTTCAGTGCTAATTAGTGAAGGATATTTCAGTCGTTCCGGATATGTTGTAGTTTGCAAATAATTTTTGACTATTTTCAACTTGCTAAATGATCTTTCATAAGTCGCTACTCTAAGGAGTAGCTTCTAAAACCTACTGTAATGGGTAGTGTTAGGTATAGAAGGTACTGTAACCTTTTGAAAGCTACTGTAACAGTTAGAGTTAGGTATAGAACCCACTGTAACCTTTTAAAAGCTACTGTAACACGTATTATTAGGTATAGAAGCTTCTGCAACCTTTTAAAAGCTACTGTAACACGTATTATTAGGTATAGAAGCTTCTGCAACCTTTTAAAAGCTACTGTAACCTTTCAAAAGCTACTAAACTAAAATAAGGCGGTATTCGAAATATGTGTTAGGTATCGTATCAAAGCTACTCTAACCTTATTAAATCTACTGTAGCAGGTAATATTAGGTATCGAAACTACTGTAACCTTTTAAAATATCCTGTAACAGGTAGTGTTTGGTATAGAATAAGTGCTGTACGACGTTCAGGTAACTATTAATACTTATCAAGTAGTTAAGCTTTATTTTTAACAATACTGTGAGTTCTTTCATTGAATTTATTGATTTAATTCGCTCTTTTGTAAAGCTGTTTGAAACAATTTGCGAAACCTGAATAGAAAAACTTTTATTTAGATCTTTACAGCACATTTATGAAAATTATCTGCATATTTCGAAATACCGCCTTACTTTAGTTTAAGCAAGGTCCGAGGATCCAAATTGCGAAATTATTGACAACTGTTTGCATACCGATAAATCTTTCTGAAATTGTATAGTACATATTTCTAAAATTCTGAATAACACATTTACCCTGAATGCATCTTCAGCTCTTTTAAATTTATAATCCAGTATTTGGCACCATGCCTTCGATGTCACTGTGTCCGTAACATATAAGCGAATTGAAAAGATCTGTTCTTTCCTTCTCTCTATCTTATTGTTTGTAGTAATTTTTATCCCCCTCCTCCATCTTTCATCTTTCTATTTTTGTCGGTGGATCTGAGTTAAAAATTTTACTTTGTTCATCTCCCTTTGAGCCCTCTAACATCTGTAAAGTACTACGTGAGGTCACGTACGAGGTGTGTTCAATAGCTAATGCCTCCGCGCAAGTTTCTTGAGCATGATTTGTTGACTAGCAACCAATCAGAAAGTTTCTTGAGCATGATTTGTTGACTAGCAACCAATCAGACCTCAAACGATTCTTTTTGCCAGTAGCTTCATGTTACTGCGTAATAGAACTCCGTACGGGTTTGCTTGTGTAACTGTGTTTAAAATGGATGATTTTTTTTTCAACTGCGTCGGGTGTCAAACAACTATCAGTTGTAGAGCCTTCAACTCATGAAATGTACCTCCCAAAGAAACTCACGCCAGATTAGTAGCAGCTAATGGTTCTGGAACTTTGGACATAAACCCTGTCCTTTGATTTTTACAACCATCGACGAACAGTGCTTGTTCGTCGTTAGGCAAGAGAATCAAAGGGCAGTGGGGTAATGTTGGCTGCAAAGTATCAGCCGCAGAGTGGAAAGGCCCGTAACCGCAACTTGCGATTTGAACAGGCTAAAAGTCGATGAGCTCATCAAGGAAACTCGAAGAATAACTGACGGAACCATAGCACGTAAGCTGATTATTAGTTTAGGTAGTGGCAACGACTTTGTTAACGCTTTAGGATATAACAAAGTGTGTGCTCGTTAGGAACGGCGTCACCTAAAGACTGAAGTGAAGAAATCAAGACTCAAAACGTGGCAAAGATTGCTTGCTCGCTATGAAGAATGAGAAAGTGATATTTTCTCCAAAGCACTGTGACTGGTGATGAGAATCGGGTTCATCATTGTGATCCAGAGGTGAAAAATCAATCGCTGGATTATCGATTGATTTTTCATCTCTATCTTCTCCTGGAGCGAAAAGATTCAAAATTCAAATTTCTGCCAGTAAGTCTATGCTCGCTGTGTTCTGGGACTACAGAGGCATTATTCATCAGGTGCACATGGTCAAAGGTACGACTGTCAACTCTGAGAGCATACCTTTAAAAAGCTAAAGCAAAGAATAAACGGCATGCGTGTGAATGTGTGTGTGGGGGGATGTATTCAATGATTCTGCAACACGACAACGTCAAACCCTAAGCCAGTGCTTTCACTTCAGAGGCCATACAGAAAATCGGGTTTGAAGTTCTTGAACACCTTACCTACAGCCCGAATTTGGCGCCGTCCAACTTCTGGTTGTTTACTGCTCTCAAGAGACATCTGAAAGGAATTAAGTTCACTTGTGACGAAGAGTATGAAGTTCTTGAACACCCTATCTACAGCCCAGATTTGGCACCGTCCGACGTTTGGTTGTTTACTGCTCTCAAGAGACATCTGAAAGGCATTCAGTTCACCTGTGACGAAGAGTATGACGTTTTTGAACACCCTACCTACAGTCCAGATTTGGCGCCCTCCGACTACTGGTTGTTTTCTGCTCTCAAGAGACGTCTGAAAGGAATTCAGTTCAACTGTGACGAAGAGTATTCAGTCTTGAACACCCTACTAACAGCCCAGATTTGGCGCCGTCCGACGTTTGGTTGTTTACTGCTCTCAAGAAACATCTGAAAGGAATTCAGTTCACCTGTGACGAAGAGTATGAAGTTTTTGAACGCCCTACCTACAGCCCAGATTTGGCGCCGTCCGACTTCTAGTTGTTTTTTGCTCTCAAGAGATATCTGAAAGGAATTCAGTTCATCTGTGACGAAAAGTATGAAGTTTTTGAACACCCTACCTACAGTCCAGATTTGGCGCCGTCCGACTTCTGGTTGTTTTCTGCTCTCAAGAGACATGTGAAAGGAATTCAGTTCACCTGTGACGAAGAGTATTCAGTTCTTGAACACCCTACCAATAGCTCAGATTTGACGCCGTCTGACGACTGGTTGTTTTCCGCTCTCAAGAGACATCTGAAAGGAATTCAGTTCACTTGTGACGAAGGTCTTCAAGGCGCTACGAGACAATGGTTCCGAGAACAACCTGAAGATCATTACAGAGATAAGTTTTAAAAAATGCATTCTTGTCATTATGTTTTTCGTTAATCGCAGGTTGCTGATTGAATAGGTTGATCTTAAAATTGATGCGAAGTGATTTTAACGCTGATTTTTAAAGTGGCGCTACAGTGTTTTTACACTTTAAACACATGGGATATGCGATACCGGAGTTTTTGTTATTATCCTTATCTCACAATTTGTAGCTTTGAAATTAATCTGGACATTCCTCAAGAAATACAGATACGGTTGAATAGGAAAAGACATCAACACTGGCGTGCTCAACAAGGCTCATGAACTCCGTGCTGATAGAGAGAAGAGGGTTAAACATTGGAATGTGAAAGGTAAAGCATATGAAGATTCGGATATGGTTGCACCTCAATATACAAATTTCAAAATGAATTAGACTTCAGAACAAAAGAAATATGCGATCGAATAGGATAAACCGGAAGCGTTGGAGTGCTCAACATACTAAAGAAATCTCGTCCATGCTGAGAAAATATTTGAAATTAACTTTGCCATATTACACCATCCACCACACAATCAAATCGCACATACAATTTCTGTACTAAAAAAAGAGTGACCAAATACAAATCACATCATATGCAAACACAAAATAAATATAGTACATATATGTAAGAAAAGCATTAATACAACACATAAATGCAAAAATATGAATATTAATACAACTAATACAAACACATAAACGATCAATCATGCAAATACAAATATTATACAATAATAATATGCATATTATGCAAAGTACGAATTAATTAATAGTAATGCAAAAACATGTGTGATAATATGAATAGTTTAGTTTTTTGTTTTAGTTTAAATAATTTGAAGCACTGCGACAGATTCATTAAAACAAATCGTTTCGATGCAATGTGGTAAGGGAACCAGGGGGAAAGGTTAACAGATAGCCTAACGAGCCCTTAGTCCCCCCTTCCCCCCAAAAAAGAATCTAAATCGTCAAGTGAAGGAACAATTTAACCGTAATACAGTAAATTGAAGTAATAACATATGACCAACCGTTAATCAACCATTAATTAAGAAAATCTTAAGCTCTCTTTTAAATACAGAATAGTGCTGACGTCACCGTCTTGATTCGAAGCGGCAACCCATTCCAGGACCTAGGGCAGGTCACTTTATTAAATAATAAACTAGTACACGCTCTGGGTATTAAAAAACTAGCATTACTACGAGTGTCATGATAATGGGAACGCAAATGTAAGGTAATTAGATCTGAATATTTATTAGCATATATACGTTCATGCATAAACAGTAATAATCGAAAACTGTATAATTTATCAAATGGCATTATCTGATAACTAAGGAAAAGAGATGTACCTGTAAAGACGGATTCACCAAACGTACATTTTTTTTTTTTTTTTTTTTGCAAAACATAAATTCTATTAACATTCCCAATAGTTGTGCGACCCTAAGCCAAGAGACAATAAGACAGAAATGGATAAATAAATGAAAAATGCGATAGCAACTTAACCCTGGCATGCAACAAACTTAAAATCCTATAAATGACCCCAATGCGGGATCTGAGCCCAAACCGCAATTTCACTAACATGTGCATCCCATCTCAAATTGTCTTCTAAATATACACCCAAGAACTTTACAACAGCCTGAAAGTCAAGGGGCACTCCATTAAATAATATCCCATTTGCAATATCCACTCGTCGCCTACATCGCGAAAAAGGTACACCAGTAGTTTTGGAAAAATTTATGATTAAGAAATCACAGCAAAACCAACGAGAGTAATCCTGAAGTTCCAAATTTACGCGTGGGATTAACTTAGATAGAGTGCCCCCAGAAAAATAGGCTTGTGTCATCAGCATACAAAATAGGAATAGCACTTGAAGTAATATAAATAAATCATTAACATCAATTAAAAATAATAACCGGCCCAAAACCGATCCCTAAGGAACACCATGACGAAGCAAAAGAGCAGAAGATCGAACACCCTGTATTTGTACAAATTGCTTCCGGCCTGTTAAATAATTTGGGAATAAAGTCTTAACAACTCCCCTGATGCCAATAGTTTCTAATTTAGATAACAATGTGTCATGACAAATGGTATCAACAGCGTGGGAAAAATCACAAAAAAACCCCACCACACTACAGCCATTATCAAGACTAAAATGTAAATAGTTTAATACATCCAATATACCAGTTTCAGTCGAAAACCCCTTACGAAACCCATGTTGGCTTTTATTTAAAATGTTTTTATGAATATGAGATAATAACTGTATCAGTATTAATCTTTCCATAATTTTAGCAAACACATGAATTACAGATACTGATCGATAATTTGCAACATCTGTTACTGAACCCTTTTTATGTATAAAAGTAACACGACTTAATTTCAATGCCATTATAGAACATTCGAGCATGTATAACGTAAATGTATTTTCGTACTGATACGTTATTTTAAAAACATAACCATACGATGAAATAGTTCCTAAATTAAACCTTAACGGCCAGACGAAACATTTAAAACAGAAGTCACTTCAGGATAGTAAAGAAATCACATAACACAAATCAACATTCCACCACACACGAGCAACTGTTATATCGTAATTTATATCTCTCGTTCTTATCTCATAACAGGCATACGTCACGTTCACTCAACCTCAATTGTGTTGTCAACAGTATTCGTTTGAGAGAAAAGATATCACGTTAAGTGTGAAGTATAACTGAGAACAAAATCAAGATTTACATAGGGAAAGAAACAAAAAAGGAAAGTTAATTTAGAATATACGTCACACATGAAGAGTTAAACAATTCTTATTTCGCCGTATCTTGGATTTTTAATGCAAGCTCATTTTAATAAATTGAAAACTAGAAAACATGCGTTCGGTAATCCGGGCTTTTTTCTAATTCTGACTGCATCTTTGATATATATGAATTGCTGTTATTTTGCAGTATTTGTGTAAATGTTTCTCGGACATACTTTAACGAGGTAATTTACATTGTTTTGTAAAGGAAAAGCTAACATGGGTGGTGACCCCCAGTCATTAACAAAGCAGCTAAAAAAACAGGGAGTTGAAATATACTGTGTTGGCATTACTGGAGAGGATGAGATTGAAGCTCTTTACAAAATTGCGTCAGAGGATGACAATGTTTTCATACTACGCGAATATGGCACGATGTCGTGGCTGCTACAGAAAATCACATCTGGAACAATCGGTAAGTAAATTTCCGTTGCTGTTTTTCCTTGTGAATCATTGTTACGAATATAAAAATTAAAATGAATCATTGTTATGAATATCATTGTTATGAATATAAAAATAGCGAGCAAAGTAATACTAACAATTTTGCAAAACTTCTCACATGTTGTTCTGTTTGCTCCGAACTCAGACATCCGAGAGTTGTAATTTTCTGATACAGAAAATCTCTTCTGGAACAATCTCTTAGTATATTTCCGTTGCTGTTTCCCTTGTGAAACGTGGTTAGTAAAGCAAAACTTATAGTGAGTAGCAGTACTAAACTTTTTGTTCTACTCTGCTGAGATATATGGGGACACCGGAAAGTAATGTCGTTTTTGGAAAAGAAGAGAAACACTGTTTGTGACAGAAGAAATTTATTTTTGGAACCAAACTCTCAATGCCGTCTTTATAAAAACAAGTTAGTAAAATCATACAATGCATTGATTACGATAAGCTTTCCAGCATACCAGAAATCATTACTCCAGTTATGAGGATAATGGCTGTGGAATAAACCTCGCTCCTGTGCCCTGACCTTTGACCCCATTTCGATTATATGAAACAGAATTGGTTCGGAGTACCTCCGGAACAACATACTAAAGTTTTGTTGCAATAGAAGCACTTTTAGCAAAGTTATGAGGATAATAGCTGTTTAATAAATCTCGCTTCTGTGTCCTGACCTTTGAACCCATTTCGAGGATATTTAACAGAACCTGTTTAGCATACTTTCGGAACAACGTGATAATGTTTTGTTGCAATCGAAGCATTTTTACGAAAGTTATGATGCGTAAGGGCAATGGAATGGATCCCGCTCATATGACCTGACCTTTGACCCCTATTTCGCACATTTTCAAGAGGGTTCGTCCCCAGGTGTCCCTTACCACATACTAAAGTTTCATCGAAATCGAACCATTTTTACTCAAGTTATGACGCATAAGAGCAATGGAATAGATCCCCTTTCTATGTCCTGACCTTTAACCCCATTTCGCCCATTTTCAATCGGGTTCGTGCCCAGTTGGTCCTCTACCACATACTAAAATTTCATCGATATCGAACCATTTTTACGCGAGTTATCATGTCAGCGGGCAAAGCTAGAGCATATAAGCTTCTTCAACCCACGGTTGGAGAGTATTAAAAAACGTTGGCTGTGATGCAAAGACGTCCGAGAGCCCCGTTTTGATATCATCAATATTGTGGAATCTTTTTCCATTAAGAAAGTGCTGCATAGGTTTGAACAAATGGTAGTCATATGGTGCAATGTCAGGAGAATAAGGGGGATGGGGCTGAACTTCCCATCGAAAATCTCTGATCGTCTGCTGGGGCCGTCTCGCTCTGTGAACCAGGAATGTCACTAGACTTCGAAATCTGGATGGGCGATGGGTAGGCGAGCATTTTTTTTTTTTTTTTTTTTTTTACGAAATACTGGAAGAACTAATTTTTAATGCTTTTTACTACCCGCTACAAAAGAATTGGTGCAATCCTCACCACTTCCCACCTGGACACATACACGGATCTGACCAGTTACGCCACTGGTGTAAGGTACAGGTGTAACTAGAATGTCGCCTTCAACTTTTTGCTTGCTCTGAATGCATTATCTTAAATTGCTTTTCAAAATTTTGGCATTTTTGCTTACGAAAATTGTACTGTACTTGAACAATTTAAAGGAAAACGTCGCTTTTGTTTATCTAAATCAAATTTAACGTCGTGCCACGCAGACACAATACCTCCCTTCTAGTGGTACCTCACTGGAAGGGAGGTATTGATACCTCCGTGTTGATATCCCCTGTATTTTAAAGAAAACAAACAGCACAGCAATTAGTAGTCACGCCCTCAGTGAATTCCTATCCACCCACCTCATTAGCCTCACTGGCCATACAAACTTGAAAAAGAGGCCTAAACTAAGGCATTAAAAGAGTGGAGAACACTTGAATTTTCATGGCTCTTCGGATGCTGTTTTGAAAAGCTTTCTACGAAGACGTAAACGACCCCCTTCCTAGGGTAAAATACGTAGGGCTACATGGAAATAAAACACAAGACTTATTACATGGAAAAGCCCAGATTATATTTTTTTTAAAGTTAAACATATTGAAAAATGGCACATTTTAAACTGGGTGGGCGGCAGGGTGGGAAAACCGAACTTCAGGGGGGGGCTCAAGCCCAGCCTCGCATCCCCTTGGCGACGTTCCTGCTGTGACGTCTCGCGTTGTCATGTTGGATGATGACACCTTTTCTGTTGACCGGTGCTGGATGTTTTACAGTAAGAGCTTGCTTCAAACGGTCCAGTTGTTGACAATAGAGGTCTGCCATTTCAATATGTCCGGGTTTCAAGAGCTCAAAGTAAGCTATGCCAGCGGGAGTCCACCAAACACAAAGAAAAACATTTTTGGGGTTTAGGTCTGGGTTTCGGTGTAGAAACTTGTGTCTGACCTAAAGAAAGCCAATGGTTTTTGCGCTTCTTGTTCACGTAAAGAACCAACTTTTCATCTCCAGTGACAATTCGATGAAGAAATGAATCCTTTTCCTGTCGGCTGAGAAAAAAGTTGCAGATGGTGGAACGCTGGGCTTTTTTGTCAAGTGAGAGTTGGTGTGGGACCCAAACTCCTTGTCTATAGACCTTCCCTCTATCTGTTGAAGGTACTCTTGAACAGTAGGCCATGATACATTAAGCTGTTGGGATAATACATCAATGGTTTGACGAGGATCTGCCTCAACGGCTGCACGCAGCAGGTCATTGTCCAGCACCATGGGCCTTTCTGCATGAGGGGCATCACAGAGGTCAAAATTGTTCGACCGGATTTGGGCAAACCAATGCTGGCACTTGCGGACATTTAACGCATTCGGATAAACAGAGCAGATGTTATTCGTGGCCACGGTTGCATTGTTCTCCCTGTGAAATTCATACAGCACACAATGACGAACATGGCTCTCCTTGGGTTTTATGTCATTCATTTTGTTCTGCAAATCTGGAAGACAGAAACACCTACGTAAGTTGAAGGCGAATAGTTCATTCACTTTTATTTACACCTGCTTTACGTTGAACATACATAAACACCTCACAAGTGCTCCCGAAACTTGCTCCCACCCCCACCCCCAAAAAACGACTTTACTTTCCGGTATCCCCCATATATAGAATTTCTCAAGTGTTGTCTAACTTAAATATCAGAGAGCTGTAATTTTCGGAAGAGATGTGAGCGAAGAATTGTAAAGTTTCGATTTTAATGAAGGAATGAATCGACAAAGTAATCACTGTAGTACCAGGCCCGCTACTACCACGCACCTTGCTCCTGCCAGCCGCTAAGAACAACCTGCATGATTATGAATGAAGTTCCGCTGCATTTTGGTAATAGTACAAACGAGGTTCCATGGTATTATGCAGAACAGACCACCGCAATTTGATAGATCAAAAGGGAAAACGCAGCGAAGTGATGCAGTTATGAAAGTTCGATGTTTGGTACTGAATACGAGAGGATGCTGATAAGTTCTCAGCACTTTACAATAAAAAAGAACACTCTTTCGAGCTGCAGTGACAAAATTGTGCTACAATTACAGGAAATGGGCCAGGCCGAGAAAGCTTAGTGCTTGCAACAGTAATAGCTGTTAAGTTTGGGTGACGTGATGGGTCAAAATTTCGATTTGACGGACTTTCAACGTGGGATGATTCTAGGAGCTCGTAGTCATGGAGCGAGTATCACCGAAACCACCGCATTCGTGAAATGTTCCACAGCAGCCGTTGTTAAAGTGTTTAAAGACTGGACTGTCAGCCAAAAAACTGGGTCTCTACGTGCAACGTGTGGTCGTCATCGACTAGTGACTGCTCGGGCGGAACGGAGAGTGTCCAGACTGGTAACAGACAAGAGAAGGACAACAGTGCAGCAAATTACAGACCATCTTAATCAAGGATCCCTCAAATGATCTCTGCACGCACTGTTCGCCGTACACTGCATCGGATGGGATATGGCAGCCGAAGGCCTGTTCGAACGCCTTTGCTGTCTGCAGTTAACAAGAGAAAGGGTCTTCAGTTCGCACAGAAGCACAAGGATTGGACAGTCGATAATTGGAAACAAATTATGTGGTCCGATGAATCACGTTCTCAGTTCCACCATGCCGATCACCGGATGATAATTTGGCAGAAACAGCACGAAAGCATGGACCTCAAATGCATTGCTACAACCCTTCAAGCTGGTGATGGCAACGTTATGGTTTGGGGAATGCTTTCCTGGCATGCTTTGGGCCCTTTAATTTATGTTGATCAACGTCTGACTGGCACATCATATCTAAACATTGTTGCGGACCAAGTGCTTCCTGTCATGTAGATGGTTTATCCCAATGGCGATGGCTACTTTCAACAAGATAATGCGCCCTGTCATAGTGCTCGTGTTGTACAGGATTGGTTTCAGGAACATGCCGGTGAGTTTACTTTGCTTAGGTGGCCCCCACAATCTCCAGATCTCAACCCCATCGAGAATTTGTGGGATGAAGTTGAACGAGCCATCAGACAGCTGGATCCACAATCCTGCAATCTCACACTCCTGGAAAGTGCTATTCATCAAGCACGGTCTCAGATTCCCCAAACCACCTATCAACATCTCGTGGAGTCCATGCTACAAAGAATCGACGCAGTATTAAAGGCAAAAGGTAGCCCAACGGAGTACTGAGGGGGTGGTCATAATAAAGTGGCCACTCAGGGTATATACTCGACATAATTACCCACCCTGAAAATATAGTCGCCCACCCACCTCTAGAATCCTGACTACGGGCCTCTCTATATGTATATTGTTGCCCTTGCATAGTCGAGAAAGTTCCGAGATACTTACACCTACCCGCCAATCGCTCGCTATCATGTTTCTTTCAAAGACGCATAACCTTTTAACCCTCTATAACGAATTAACTCGGGTTCAGAAAAATGGGCTGAAATCAGCTCGAAGAAATGTATTCGCTGTCTAAGAAGTGGGCTGAACACGGCTGGAACGAGTGAACCTGTTCCCTCTGGCTTTGCTGTTCAAAGTTGTGTTTTCGTTTTCATTAACTGGTGAGAGGAATATAACAATGATGACAAACTAAGAATAGGGAGAGATGTTTGAGTCGCGTGTTTTTACCCTTTGGCATGAAGTCCGTTCCAGGGGAACTGTCCCTTAATCATCATGCCCTGTGTCATGCAAGAAAGAATACAGGACTAGAAAAGAGCGCTTTTCACATGCAACAGGTTTATACTCGGTACTGCTGAGATGCATGGGGGAAAGGGGTTCTTTTGTTGTAGCTTGTTTCACACTGCCCACTTGTGGCACTCACACTAAGGGATGTAAGAACTGTATGCAAGCGCCAGCAGCCATATTCTCCAGTTGAGAGTTATAACATCAGTATCTTCTTTATATAGCATTTCTTTATAGACCACTAAAATCCATTGCCGCCAAATCCATTGCCGCCAAATCTACCCGCAGTACCATTTAGGTTCTCAGCGGAGAATACGCCACACTGGATGACTAGCTCAACGCTGAAGATAGTACAAATAGCTGGGCAAACACCTGAAAAGGCTTTGCTGTTCAGAGCCGATTTTTCCAGATTTATCCATGTTAAGATAGGGGAAGTCGCTTAAATTGGATGGACAGCAACGGGGTATAGAACCTACAACAGCGCCTACTACACGAAAACAAGGCTGGCAATTGCCCAAATTCGTTACGCCAATGGAACCTCACTGCAAATAAGTGCATTTGGTTTTATGTGCCTTTTATTGTTTTCAAGAACGACACCGTAATATTTGTGACAATGAATATTTTAAATTTATTTTAAGCAGTACGTTTACGGTATTCCAAATAAGTGCCTGATACAAGGTGATTGAAGTAAAATGCATTTTACACTCATCGTCAAAGAAATAGTTGCGCTTAGAAGGACGTGTCGGATTGCAATGCTATTCGGGGGGAAGGCAAACCAGGAACAATAAATAAATAAACACTGAGACTGATATGGGCAATATTTATTGAGCTATACGCCAATAAATAGTGTCTCTCAGTATGGCGTCGGGCCACCATGTTTGCTCCCACAACATGCCAGACGTCTCGCCATGGAGTTGTACAGGTTCCTAATGGTGTCCTGCGATAAGCCATTCCACGCAGCTTGAACTTTCTCGCGTAGTTCCAAGAGATTGTACGGTTAGGGTGGAGTGTGGATAGCGCGTTCAATAGCACCCCACATATTTTCAATCGGCCGATAGGTCAGGCGATACGGCTGACCAAGGCAGAGTGTCAGTGCCTTGAAGGCAAGCTCATGAGACAGCAGCAGTATGCGGACGAGCGTTGTCCTGTTGGCAAAATCACACAGGAGTGAGCTTTCAGAAAAGGTAATGCCAATGGTTGCAAGACCTCATTAACGTAATGCTGGGCTGTGAAAGTGCCTGTAATGAACACCAAAGGTGATCTGGCATCGTAGGCAACTGCACTCCACACCATGGCACCAGGCCTTCTGGACGTGTGACGCTCGACAATAAAATGTTCATCATGGCGCTGACCACGGTGCCTGCATACACGGATTCGTTGATCGTCTCCTCCAATACAAAAGCGAGACTCGTCACTGAAGATCACCCGCTGCCATTCTGAGTGGCTACATGACTGTCTGGCACGACACAATTGGGGGTCTTTGGCGACGATGCAATGGTGTTAAGGGCAGTCGTCGTAACGGTCTGCGTGCGTGTAGCCCTACGTCGTACAGCCGTCTGCCAATGGTGCTGGCACTAATCGGACGATGCATGGAGGGCACCACTGCTCACTGAATATCCGCAATCGTGGCTATGGGGTCTCTCCGCGCATTTCAGACAACCCGTCGGTCCTCTCTCTCCGTGGTTCGTCTAGGTCTTCCAGACCCTTCCTGTGGCCACTGCGTGCCAACAGCGTGCTATGGTGATATCCGCACGACCGGTATGGCGCGTAATACGGCGAGAAGACCATCCCGCTTCCCGAGCCGAACGATGCGGCCGGCCCTTCTCGATCTCCTCCGACTGCCCGAATTGCTTCCGAACTTTTCTCCGAGGCATACTTCACTTGCTAAGGGTGCAACCAACACAACAGCACAAGTCAGAATGGCAAGCACGATCCTATGTATCCGGTCAGGCACAGCGCTATGACCCCTCCTTGCTTGCGCCACTTGTACAGCTTAGCTTTATACTTGAATCATTCCATGTCAAACCTACCCACCAAGTTTCATTCCTGTCGGTTGCTTCCTTGTGGTGCAAGTGTTTCTTTGATTTAGAGTGTACATTGTTTTTTGAGCACTTCCTTGAGAGAGAGAGAGAGTGTGTTTTGTGTTGTTATCTTGGTTAAACAAGTAAACTCTCTTTAACAGATTACTCAGAGTGTGGTATTTCATCAACGCGACGACATGAGAGGGATAAGACACCAGGCCGGGGTCGTATCTTAGGAGGAACACAAGCTACACGGTCGTGGCCATGGATGGCTGCTTTGTATTTTGTGGCGGACCCTAGAACTAAAAAAACAGAGGTAAATAGAATTCTTAAATTAAAGCACCAATTGAAATTTTAATATTATTAAAGATGCAGCTCGTACGACAGAGTGCTCAGAAAAGAGAGCTTCATGGTTAATCGCCCCGAGATGAGCCCTAGTTCGACTCGTGGATGGGTGTTGTACAGAGGATATTCACATAATTTTAGAACGTTTTTGATAAAAAATTACAGAAAATAAAAGAAGTTCAGAGAATTCAAATTGGCAACCGCGTGTTCGATAAACACGAAACAAACATCTACTACAGTTAAATAGCATCTTATAAGAAAATTGCCCACGTAAACAAGCTGTGGATAGAAGGTTATGTTTTTTGTCTTTTATGAAGAGAAATGTTCGTATTCAGTAATCAAACAAGTTAGTAAAATCATGCAATGCATTGATTATGATGCCCTTTCCAACATACAAGTTATGAGGATAATGGCTGTGGAATAAATCTCGCTCCTGGGCCCTGACGTTTGACCCCATTTCGATTATATTAAACAGAATTGGTTCCGTATACCTCCGGAACAGCATACTAAAGTTTTGTCGCAGTAGGCGCATTTTTAGTCAGGTTATGAGAATAATGGCTGTGGAATAAATCTCGCTCCTGTGCCCTGACCTTTGACCCCATTTCAATGATATTCGAAAGAATTGGTTTAGTGTACCTCCGGAACAGCATACTAAAGTTTTGTCGTAATAGAAGCATGTTTAGTGAAGTTATGAAGATAATGGCCGTGGAATAAATCTCACTTCTGTGCTCTGACTTTTGACCCCATTTCTATGATATTGAAGAGAGCCGGTTCAGTACATCTCCGAAACACCATGATAAAATTTTATCGCAATCAAAGCATTTTTACATAAGTTATGACGCATAAGGGCGATTAAATGGATACCGCTCCTATGTTCTGACCTCTGACCCCATGTCGCCCATTTTCAATAAGGTTCCTTTCCAGGTTATCCCCTACCACATACTGAAATTTCATCGAAACGGACGAACGGACAGACAGAAGGACAAAGCTGGAGCATATACGCTTCTTCAATTTACTGTGGGAAAGCGTAAAAACACTGGGAAAGTCATGGAATTAGCAATCCTAAATGCAAAATAAGCAATATTATTAGTAATAGAGGACAAAATCGTCAAGCATTGCTTACAATAGGAAAAAGAACACCAAGTGGATATCCATAGATGGTACGTACCTTTACGACTATTTCAAAAGTAAAAGTTTCTGGTGTTAAAAGAAAATTCACCGACACAAAGAGCAATCGCTAAATCGCTGAACATATCTGTATCAAGTGTAAACAGGTTATAAACAAAGATTTGAATCTGAAAAAAACTACAACATAATGTTCACCTCCTGTTGCCTAGACACGCTGCTGAGCGCAGAACACGATGTAGACTTCTTCATAAGCCGGAGACAGATGGATATTTCATGTGTTTATTAATAGAGCATGTATTTACCTAAACGACTGTAGCGAAAAAGGTCGATTTACTATAGTAAGAGAGCAAAAAAAGATTTGCAAATTTTTGTTTTAAGAGTCCAGAAAAAGTTTCTATAAAGGATTAATGAGACTATTGCTGGTTCCTCTTAGAATGAGAAATTAGAGTTAAGAAAAACTAAAAGAAAGTTAAAATGTGAATATTCAAGGAAACAAACAGAATTTGCTCTTATCACTTACTGGTCATCCATGTAACACTTCTCAGAAAGCTTTAAAATTTCATCGTCCTGGTGCGGGAATCGAATCCCGAATCTCCCGATTATCGGTCGAGTATGCTAACCGTTACACCACCCAGGACAGTGAAGTTTGTTTTGCTTGAATATTTTGTCGATTTTCCATGTATTATGAAGAATATTTCTTCCTTCATTAATTTAAGGAAAAATATATTTTACATATTACCAAAATAATGTTTTAACACCTATGTTTAAAGAGGAAATAGCATTCCTTCATCTACAAAGCCTTCGAAGAATAGAACTACACTGGCGTGCAAAAATTAAGGACCAGACGGTTTTCCGAATGTAACGTCGTGCAGAAGTGCTCCACATCGACTCAAATCATACCATGAAATCCCCAAGATGTAAGAATATGGGACAAGTGAGTAAAACCGTCCAAACAAGGAATCCAGAGGATACAAAGGCACTTTATTGAAAAGGAAGCTTCGAGCACAACTGGACAGAAAACAGAAACGTCCATGTGACAGGCGGCTGCCAAGAAAAATCCAGTCTTTAGTAAGGGATATGGTCACCCCTGTCTGCGTTGCAGGATTTACAATGTCTGTCCATGCTGAGGACGAGGTTGTCAAGGAGCCGTTAAGGCATTGCGGCCCGTTCCTCTTGTAGCGCCAATCGCAGCTGCGGAATCGTTGCCGGCGGCTGGTGACGTACGGCCAAGCGTCTCCCAAGAAGGTCCCACACGTGTTCGATTGGGTTTAGGTCCAGGAACCTTGCGGGCCAATCCATGCAATGAATATCTTCACTCTCCAACAGCTCTGCGACAGCCACTGTACGATGAGGTGTAGCGTTATCGTCCATGAAGAGGATCTCAGGACACACAGCACCTCTAAACAGACGCACGTGAGGCAGGAGAACCTTGGTACAATAGCGGACACCAGTGACTGCACCTCCTTGGAAGATGTGGAGGTCAGTACCGCTACCAAGCATAATACCGCCCCAAACGAGAACTCCGCCACCTCCAAACCGATCCCTATCCATGATGTTGGAGGTGTGATTACGTGTTCCCTGCTCTCTCCAGATGTGTATAGGTCCAGAATCGCTCGTCAGACTAAATCGGATGTCATCCGTAAAGAGAACTCGACCCCATTGCTGATGTGTCCAGTTCATGTGTTCCTGGCACCACAGAAACCACCGTTTCCGATGAGCAGGCGTTAATGGCACACACCGTACTGGTCGTCGTGCAAATAGACCACCTTTGTGCAGCCTCCTGGCCACGGTAAAACGCGATAACGGACGTCCAGTTGTATGTTGCATGTGCCTTGTGATTTCTCCCGCTGTCTGCCGCCTGTCTCTTCTCGCCTGTAGGTCATCCGCCGCCTTGGTTGCTCGTGGACGACGACTGCTAAACTCTCGGACAGCTGTTCCTGTCGTTTGAAATGCTCTCCAAGCTCGTGAAACGATGCTGTGAGCGATACCGAACTCCTCGGCCACTCTAGTCACACTTCGACCTTCTTCCAACTTCCCAATGTCGCGACCTCGGGCAAAGTCATCCAGATGTCGTCTACTGGATTGCCTGTTGGCCATATCACACGGTGGAAGCAACTCGACGTCGTTCAAACCGGCGTACACCGTGCAATAGCTTTCACCGAATTGCTGAGCGTACACCGCCCGTATGCTTTGTACCATTCCGACATTCCCCCTTCCCCTACGTCATGCTGCATATATGCGCATGCCCTACCGTACCGGACCCTAGTCTATCTCCTGAGTGGTCTTTCGGTCCGTTCTGCCTGCTCGTTTCGCTGTTATGCTAATTTCTCCTCTTCGTCCTTAATTTTTTGCACACCAGTGTATATCGGCATAAGGCTACCAGTCATGCACCTAAATCTACTAATTTATTTCTTGAAGAAATGAAAAATGAAACTGGTATATGAGACGTCTATGCCTTTCAAAAAAGAGAAGTCTGTACCTGTGGCTCGTATTCCTTTAAACTCCTCTGATGTATCACCAATGGACTATTGTGCTTTCGGACAAAAAGAGCGCTTAATTAACGCAGACCTAAAGCAATGATTAGACTATGGAAAGCAGTGGAAGAGGAGTTGAATAAAATACTACTACGAATTTTAAGAAATACCCTGTTATCTTGGAAATCTAGATGTAGGTTCATAGTCCAGAGAAAGGGCTATCAGATAGGACATTTAAGAAAGGAATAATTTTATCTTACACATTATTATATTGCTGGAAAGCCGTTCTAAAAATATGCGAACATCCTCCGTTTTGTAATTGCCTTTAGCCTTTGGTTCTGTCCCTTCTCTGGAGCCAGTGGCCCAAACTGTGAGACAAGCAAGACCTTAGAACTTACAGGGTGGCCCAGAACATACCTACCAAAATAAAATCCAATTTGCTCTACAGTTAATATAATTTGAAGAAACTTTACGGACACATCATAGCCATCAATCCATTTGTGTATGTGTTTTCTTTTCATTTTGCAGGATACAAAAAATGGCAGCCTACACTATGGAGCAACGAATATTCATTACCGAAGCGTACATTCGATCATCAGAAACCCTAGAAAGTTAAGAAGAGCGTACCAGGTAAAGTTTGGTGTCAAAGTTGGACCGGACAGACACATAATATCAAACCTCGTCAAGAAATTTCGCAAGACAGGGTCAGTATTGGATGATCACTCTCATGGCGGCAGACCCTCCACAGCAAGAACTGAACGAAACAGTGAAAAAGTTCGAGAAACATTTGAAAGAAGCCCGAAAAAGTCTACCAGGAGAGCATCTCAGGAGATAGGGATTTAACGAAGCGGTTTTGATTGATTTGTCAAAGATCTTCATTTGTTTCCCTATAACATCCAGTACCAACAGCCACTTACAGAGGCGAACATGTCAGCAAGATTGGACTTCGCTCATGCAATGATCGCAAGACTCGAGAACCAAGACATTGACCCTGATCTCATCTGGTTTTCACATCAGGCACATTGTTTGCTTGATGGGTTTGTGAATAGGCAGAACAGGCCAATATGGGGCACAGAACAGCATCATGTTTCGATTGCTTCAATTCTTCATCCAAAATGTGTGACTGTGTTGTGTGCTATGTCGAAAGTTGTCATTTAGGAACCTGTTTTATTGAGAGAATTGTATCCGCAGTAAGCTATCGAAACTTGCTTGAAAACAATTTCATTCCTATCCTTCAGGGCTTCCATGGGTTTGATATCACAAGTCACTTTTTCATGCAAGGCTTTGCTCGTCCCTATCGCACAGAAACCATTTTTCGCCTTCTTAATGAAAGTTTCCGTGATAATGTCACTGCTTTGGATCATCCAAATCACTAAGGACGTGGACTGTTTCCGTATTCACCAGACCTCAATCCTTTAAATTCTTTTTATGGGGACATCTCAAAGACAAAGTGTATCAATGCAACTCAAAGACTTTGGAGGAGCTGTAAAACCATCTATCGAGCGAGAAATCTTGGTCATTCCAACAGACGTCCTCCACAAGGTGGTGTCCAATTTTGAAATCACATTGTGTAAGATCGGTCGAGGTTGAGGGCAAACATATTGGACATTCTGTAATACAAACGGCAGAAGATGTAGATTTTAATACACTTTAGATGACTTTTGTATGCCTTTTCGTTCAGGGTAAACATATTGAACATTTTGTAATACAAACGGCAGAAGATGCAGATTTTAATACACGTTAGATGACTTTTGTATGCCTTTTCGTTCCGGGCAAACATATTGAACATTTTGTAATACAAACGGCAGAAGATGTAGATTTTAATACACACGTTATATGACTTTTGTATGCATTTTCGTTCAGGATAAACATATTGAACATTCTGTAATACAAACGGCAGAAGATGCAGATTTCAATACACGTTAGATGACTTTTGTATGCCTTTTCGTTCAGGGTAAACATATTGAACATTTTGTAATACAAACGGCAGAAGATGTAGATTTTAATACACGTTAGATGACTTTTGTATACTGCCTTTTCGTTCAGGGTAAACATATTGAACATTTTGTAATACAAACGGCAGAAGATGCAGATTTTAATACACGTTAGATGACTTTTGTATGACTTTTCGTTCCGGGCAAACATATTAAACATTCTTAATACAAACGGCAGAAGATGCAGATTTTAATACACGTTAGATGACTTTTGTATGCCTTTTCGTTCAGGATAAACATATTGAACATTCTGTAATACAAACGGCAGAAGATGCAGATTTTAATACACGTTAGATGACTTTTGTATGCCTTTTCGTTCAGGGTAAACATATTGAACATTTTGCAATATAAACGGCAGAAGATGTAGATTTTAATACACGTTATATGACTTTTGTATGCCTTTTCGTACAGGATAAACATATTGAACATTCTGTAATACAAACGGCAGAAGATGCAGATTTCAATACACGTTAGATGACTTTTGTATGCCTTTTCGTTCCGGGTAAACATATTGAACATTTTGTAATACAAACGGCAGAAGATGCAGATTTTAATACACCTTAGATGACTTTTGTATGCCTTTTCGTTCAGGAATAATACAGCATTATACTTAGTAGGTACGTTTTACGCCACCCTGTAGATGCTTCAAGTGACCGTTCATCCTCCCAAAATATTTTTTAAGATAAGCTATGAAAGAACAGGAATAGTAAAAATTATTAGCAATTCTGATCTCGAAGTAAGTATTACACTTCGTTCATTGCATATTGAATTAATGAATTATTTCATGGCCAAAACTGTTGCAACACTCAAATTACATTTATGGGTGTAGTTTGAGGGAACTTACGATAGCTGTTCAATACGGACTAAACCCAATATCATTAAAGCAGTGACGCTGAGAGATGTTTTTAACACTGAGTCATACTTTTACACTATGTAAGCCACCAGAAAATCACTAAGTCGAAATCTAATTAATTAAGACTAGCGACTTAGCACTAAAATCCTTTAATATTACATAAAACTACAGATCGAAACCCTGTTTATAACGATAAGTCAAATGGCATTCAAGTCTTTAAAAAGTACGTAAACCACCAGGGTATAATAATTAAGGAAACACAACAATAAAACAAAACGCAGAACGTATTCTTTTCTCTAAAATATTGGATTGGTGCGAATAAAATTTCCCTGCGAGAACTTTCAGTGGTAACAGGCACCCACCACAGCGGAATGGAACCATCTACAGGTGTTGCGGGTATTACGTCACAGAGTTACTAAAAATAGCTAGCACATGTGTAAAGAACAAGGTTCAGAAGTGTTTTGTTTGGACGTAACCTGGCTTGGAAAGGAAACATGCAGATGCCGGACTTGAGAGTCATCTTCCTGTATGAATGTAAACTGGGCCATTCTGCAAGAATTGCCGCTCAGAAACGTTAACAAAGCGTTTGGGGAAAATGCAGCCAACAAACATTCGGCGATGGTTTGCGAAGTCTCGAAGCTGAGATACGGACCTGCAAAACGAAGCACGTGTGTTACCGACCTGTTGCTGTTTCTGACGATGCTCTGTTACGTATGGTTGAAGCGGACACCCGAAAAATCAGTTGTGAGATACTGGCAGAGGTAGGTGTCCAATACACGACAGTTGTTCGGCGTCTGGCTGCGCTGGGTAAGGTCAAAAAGCTGGACATGTGACTGCCGCATGAGTTGACAACTGCCAACAAGACTAGGCGCTTGGAAGTTTGCACGTCGCTGCTTGCCAGGAATAAACAGGAATCTCTACTGCATCGAATCGCCACCTGCGACGAGAAGTGAAACCTTTACGATAATCGGAAACGATCTGCACAGCGGTTAAGCAAGGAACAGCGTGCTGAACGGAATCCTAAGCCACACCTACACACCAAGAAGGTGATGCTCCCTGTGTGATGGTCCACAGCAGGGATGATTCATCAGAGTTTCTTGGCAACCGGCCAACCCGTCACTGCAGAACGTTATTGTGCTGAATTACACCAGATGCACCGGACATTGCTGCAGAAACAACCGGCTTTGGTCAACAGACATGGTGACTTCTGCTCCAGGACAACTCTCGCCCTCATGTCGCACAACGAATGATGCTAACACTAAGTGCCTTGGGCTATGCAGCACTTCCTTATGCTGCCTATTTATTTCCCGGACTTGTCTCCGACAGACTATCATCTGTTTCGTCGCCTGGATCACTTCCTGTCCGAAAAATAGTTCACGACAGACAACGATGTTCAACGAGCAGTTGATGATTTCCTCGGGATCCAGCCACAAGACGTTTTTCGTTCCGGGATCATGACCTTGCCGGACAGATGGCAACTATGTGCCGATACCGAGGGGGATTATTTTGCCTAGGTAAGTTGTCCTACTTTTCCGTTCTCGCCGTCACGTGTGCTGGTCCTTTGCCGGAGATTTTATTCGCACCAACACAATACTTTTACTCGATGTCTACTTCAGGATTCACTGCTAACTAGGACAAGGTAACCAATAACTCTGGTACAGTTGGCAAATTTTGAGCGAAGCTTTTGCAAAATCTGAGCTCATTAAGGTGTCTATTATAACAAATTCTGAAAAACGAACTCGTAAAATTTATGACTTCCAAAAGAAGCGTACGAAACATTCTAAAAAAGAAAAGCCTAAAAGTTATCATGAACTACTTTCCTTCACGCCTTCATGTTGGTTGTGATCAGGTTGCATGTAAACAAAGCCGGAAGACAGACTCAGTTCTGGAACCACGCATTCCATTTTGTATCGCGAAAGACATAGACCCAAACTTCCTTTTATTTTTTACGCTTTCCAACCGTAGGTTGAAGAAGCGTATATGCTCCAGCTTTGTCCGTCCGTCCGTCCGTCCGCACGATCACTAGCGTAAAAATGGTTCGATTTCGATGACATTTTAGTATGTGGTAGGGGACCACTTGGGGACGAACGCTATTGAAAATGGGACAAATGGGGTCAAAGGTCTTGACGTAGGAGCGGGATCCTTCCATTACCCTTATGCGTCATAACTTGCGTAAATATGGTTCGATTTCAATGAAATTTTAGTATGTGGTAGGGGACCACCTGGGGACGAACCCTATTGAATGTGGACGAAATGGGGTCAAAGGTCAGGGCATAAGAATGCGATCTATTCCATCGCTCTTATCCCATATTATTAAGGTGGACGTCAAGTAATTTTGCTTCCTACACTTCCAATGGAAAAACTTTTGTACACATTCCCTTCACAATAAATGTGTTCCCAAGGATAAAAATTTGAACATCGATTAAAATAACTTTATTACAACTTGGAATACTTAATATTTCCTAAAACATAACCATAATTACATTAAAAATCAATAACGTTTCCTTTGGTGGTGTTAAAACAAAAAAAAGATGGCGCGACCTGTACTTTGATGACGTCAGTAGACAAACAAATGTTGGATTGCATAAATATGGTTGTGTTTTGAAAAAAAAATAAGTATTCCAAGTTATAAAATGAAGCTATTTTAATCGATGTTCAAATTTTCATCCATGTGAACGCATTAATTGTCCAGAAAAAAGATGGCGCGACCTGTATTTTCATGACGTCAGTAGACAAACGAATGTTGGATTGCATAATTATGGTTATGTTTTAGAAAATGTTAAGTATTGCAAGTTTTAAAATGAAGCTATTTTAATCGATGTTCAAATTTTCATCCTTGTGAACGCATTAATTGTTCAGAAAAAAGTGGGCGCGACCTGTATTTTCATGACGTCAGTAGACAAACAAATGTTGTATTGCATAATTATGGTTATGTTTTAGAAAATATTAAGTATTCAAGTTATAAAATGAAGATATGTTAATCGATGTTCAAATTTTCATCCTTGGGAACGCATTAATTGGGAAGAAAATGTGTACAGAAATTTTTCCATTCGAAGTATAGGAAGCAAAATTACTTGACGCTCACCTTAAAGCATGTAAATTTTATTTTGAAAACGGCTCTGAGAATTTTGATGAAAGTCGTTAACCTACCGTTTTCTGGTACTAGAAATCGATTTAGCTTGATCTCGACTTTAAGAAAATTTGTTTAGTGGGTTAAGTAACCACCCCGAATTATCAAGTGTGTAGTGTGGTGTCATGGCGTCACCCCATTAGATGTTGACGTGCGGTCATGCCATCGATCTCATTACGTCACGCGTCGTTTATGGATCCTATTAAAGTTTTATGACGTCACACCTTGGTAGCAGATGGTCGCGATTCCCATCTGCCTCATTACGTCACGCGTTGTGTGCGTACGTTTTTTTTTTTTTTTTTTTGAGGTTTAACGACCACCGTGAGCAACTCAATGGGCTATAAGCAGTCGCCCGTCCCTAATTTAGGGTCACTGGTTCCAGGGAAGGGAGAGAGCCAGTGCCGTAAGACAAACACAACATCCATGCCTGACCGGGATTCGAACCCAGACCCCTTACGGACGAATGATCAGAGGCCAGCGCCTTAGACCACTGCGCCACCGGGGCCGGCTTTTTTTTTTTGATTGGAGGTTTAACGACCACCGTGAGCAACTCAATGGGCTATAAGCAGTCGCCCGTCCCTAATTTAGGGCCACTGGTTCCAGGAAAGGGAAAAAGCCAGTGCCGTAAGGCAAACACAACATCCATGCCTCACCGGGATTCGAACCCGGACCCTGTTCGGACGAATGATCAGAGGCCATCGCTTAGACCACTGTGCCACCGGGGCGGCTGCGTACGTTCGTCCGCACGATAACTTGCGTAAAATCGTTCGATTTCGATGAAATTTTAGTATGTGGTAGGGGAACACATGGGAAGGAACCCTATTGAAAGTGAACGAAATGGGGTCAAAGGTCAGGACATAAGAGCGGGATCCATTCCACTGCAGTTATGCGTCATAACTAACGCAAACAAGGTTCGATTTCGATTAAATTTTAGTATGTGGTAGGAGACCACCTGGGGACAAACCCTATTAAAAATTGGCGAAATGGGGGTCAAAGGTCAGGACATAGGAGCGAAATCACTCTATCGCCATTATGAGTCATAACTTACGTAAAAATGTTTCGATTTGGATGAAATGTTGGTATGTTGTAGGGACCTTCCTGGGGACGAATCCTATTGAAAATGGGCGAAATAGGGTGAAAGGTTAGGACACAGGAGCGGGATCTATTCCATAGCGCTTATGCATCATAACTTACGAAATAATTGCTTCGATTGCGACAAAACTTTATCATGTTATTTCGGAGATATACTGAACCAGTTCTGTTGAATATCATCCAAATGGATCAAAGGTCAGGGCACAGGGGTGAGATTTATTCCACAGCCATTTCCCTCACAACTTGAGTAATAGCTTGAGTAATGATTTCTAGTATATTGGAAAGCGTATCATAATCAATGCATTGCATGATTTTACTAACTTCTTATTACAGATTTAGCAAGTCTTGAGCTAACAGACGGGGTCTTTTCATTTCTTCTTTTGTCAGTTCAAACAATTTTTAGCACGTCTTTTGTAAAAAAAGATCGTGCTTCTGTTATCGGTTTGTCCGTCCCTCCGTCCGTCTGTACCCTCGCTATCTCTGCAACTATTAGTCCGATTTGAAAATTCTTTTTGCATTGGGAAGCTTGAAATATGCAAATGATGATCCTTTATTTCGTTTTTTTTATGATGTACAATTTCGCCGGTAGAGGGCGTAAATGCAGATGATGTCAAATTCAAAATTACGTTTTATTCCACATATTTGCTTCTAAACATCCGATTGAAAAAAATCTTTTATCTTTCGATTCCATTTATGTCGAAGAGTATTTTAGATATAGTTATTTTTTCAAATTACGCATAGATTTTCCGCTAGGGGCGTAAAAGTAAATTACATTTTATCCGATAACTCTTCTTCTAAAACTCCGATTTAATTTTTTTTTTCAGCGGATACATCTCCTGATGGAAAATCTTTTGCACATAATTTCTAATTTTTGATAAAGAATACTTTGGCCACCAGGGGGCGTAAGTGTTAATTTTTGCTTCTGATGTATTTGCCATAAAATCGGAGCTTATAAAATATCGATTGAAAAAATTCTTTCGTGGACTGATGACACTCACATTGCTAAACCTTTTCGGAATATATTCTTTTTAAAATATTCCACAGTTTCTATGCTAGGGGCGTAGATGTACATCATATTTTTGTCAATATCTCTACTTCTAGGAGTCCGATTTGAAAAATTCCTTCTTTGTTGGATAGTGTTCTCCGTGTGAAATGTTTTTCATGTAATTTCAAAATTTGCAAGTAATTCATAGACTTCCCGCTAGGGGACGTAGCAGTAAATTGCGTTTCCCCCTATATCTCTGCTTCAAAATCTCCGATTTTAAAAATTCTTTCTGCACCGCATACAGCTCCTGATGGGAAATTGTTTGCACATATTTTATAATTTTTGTAAGAAATGGTTGGCCACCAGGTGGCGTAAGTCTTAATTTCCGCTTCTGTTGTATATGCAGCAAAATATGAGCTCCTAAATTCTCGATTGAAAAAAAAGTCGTTTGTTGACCGATGCTACTCATGTCGACAAACCTTTTAGGAAAATTTTCTTCTTGAAAAAATGCATGGTTTCTACGCCAGGGGGCGTATATGTGTATCTTATTTTTGTCAATATCTCTACTTCTAAGAGTACGATTTGAAAAATTCCCTCTTTGTTGGAAAGTGTTTCCGATGCGAAATGTTTCCCTATAAATTCAACATTTTCAAGTAAATCGTAGACTTTCCGCTAGGGGACACAAAGTACATTGCGTTTTCTGCTCCTAAAGCTCCGATTTGAAAAATTCTTCCTGTATCGCATACAAGACCTGATAGAAAATATTTTTCACGTAATTTCTAATATTTGGTAAAGAACGGTTTAGCCAGCAGGGGTCATAAGTGTTAATTTCTGCTTCTGAAGTATTTGTTGCAAAATCTGGGCTCCTGAAAACTCGACTAATTTTTTTTTTTTCTTCGACCGATACCGCTTATATGAATAAACCTTTTGAGAATACTTTCTTCCTAAAATAATGCATCGTTTTCCCACCAGGGGACGTAAAGTCACATCTTATTTTTGTCGATATCTCTGTTTCTAAGATTCGTAAGCTCACGATTCCGTTTACAGCAATATCTGAGGGATTAAAAACCCGATTGAAAATCTTTTTTCTTTCGTCAGATCTATTGTTTTCCATACCGGTTCCATTGACTTTGAATAGCTATGATAAATACAATTTGCGTCAACACGGATTTAAAAGATGTGCTTATTGCACCCGGAAATTCAGTGTCATCTTTCTTGTTTTAAATTAATGTTAGTGAACCGACTTTCGTCAAACGGTTCAAGTAAAGGGCCATCTAGTTTTAATTGAAATTCCTCAATGACACAGAAGTTTGGGAATCGGAAGGCGTCGACATCGTCCATCGTCAGGTATGGACAATGCCCAATCGCACGCCAAAAATCACGCTGATCTGATGCGTCATGTAGCTATGCCCGAACAACTAATTGTCCCGAGTCTCGTACAAAGATCGGATTTTTTCATTTATTACTAAAATTGGTCAGTTTTTAATGGTCATTTCTTTTAAACGACACGACTAATCGCCGTGATACCAACCCCATGTCACTCACTATGTCCTTCCCTTTCTCTGTGGCAAGTGTCACTGCGATCGGCTGAAGATTTTTGGAGGAGATGGGTAACAAACGACCCCTTCTCGAAACCCGGAAAAACTCCTAAAAATGCAAGTTTTTGGACGATTATTCCTCAATGACACGGAATTTCGGGAATCGGTAGGCGTGAAAAGCTGACCATGGATGATGTCCAATTGCATGCAAAAAAATCACGGTGATCCGATGTGTCATCTCGTACCTATGCCCGAACAACTAATTGTCTCGTGTTTTGTAAAGAGAGCTCAGCTCGGACTTCGGCCTCGGTCCGCTCAATAAGCTCCCCCTCAATAATCATTGTGAAAACACCAGTTTGGCCGCCACGGACATCGAAACCGTGTCCTCTCACTCCGGTGTAAGTCACTCTCCCAATTGAGCTACGCGGACAGAATGTCTTGCTGCAGATTTGTCGTCTTGACACATGTTCTCACCTTTGTAGTATGTCACATCGTGCAATAACCCGTAAATAATTTTGCTTGAGGTAAAAAACAAATGTCTAAACCTTTACTAGTTCGTAATAAATCCATGATCACTCTTAAAAAAAATGAAGAAAGAAAGAAGACAAATCCTTTCGATGATATTAAACAGATTTGGTTTAGTATACCTCCGGAACAACAAAGTTTGTTGCAAGGAAGCATGTTTACGTAAGTTATGATGCATAAGGGCGATGGAATGAATCCCGCTCCTAAGTCCTGACCTTTGACCGCATTGCGTCCATTTTTAATAGGGTTCCTTCCCAGGTTGTCCCCTACAACATATTAAAATTTCATGGAAATCGAACCATTTTCACGCATGTTATCGTGTGTGCGGACGGACGGACGGACAGACAGACAAACGGACGGACAAAGCTGGAGCATATACGCTTTTTCAACTTACGGTTGGAAAGCGTAAAAAGTGAATGTCCAATTTATATTGGACCATTACATGCGGCCGAAAATCACCTCTCGGAATCCGCAGCTCACTTGTACCGTTGGATTACTTATCAGATGCGAGACTTCGAGTTCGACATATACTTGACCCTAAGGAATTAACTATTAGAACAACCATCACCCCCTAATAGCTTAGCAGGCCGGCGCACCGATTTGTGACGTCACTAGAATAGTCCGTAGTCGCGGAGAGGAGCATTACGGCGATGTGCGAACGAACGCGTCTTTACGTACACCAACTAACCAGGTCGTGCGTTCTTTTACAGTTTCACTGCATTTAAATAAGAACTTGTGTGTTAGTTTTCAAATAACTGCAGAGTTAACAAGTTTGTTTAAATTTTTTTTGTGTTTTTTAATTATTACCAAAGGCTCAATAAAACACGTTTTAACATACATACAGTGAATTGCTGCTTGATCCACTGATTGCATCAAATAAATTAAGATTTCAAGAAAATTATGCCATTGCTACATTATTAAACGTACAATAATGACATAACAAGTTTTCCTAATTTTAGTACCATCTAGTTACGGGTTTGGACAACTTCATTTTGATAAGCAAATATAAAGTTTATAATTTTTATCTTCCAGAGCACTATTTCAAAAAAGTTACCTTGTCAAAGTTCAACACATCTGTATTAAGTATATTAGTAGCATTAAGCAAAACTATTTGGATCCACAATATAAGCATTTCTTTTTATCTGGAAAAATACAAGTAACTTATTGGCAGAAATTTCCTGAAATTTGATTTTCAAGAAGTATTTAGGAAAACTGCCAATGTACATATAATTATGGTTGTGTAGTTCTTTGTGTATCACAAGCACAATTTAATTATGTGTCCGTTAGCTGTTCCTTGAAGAATTTCAAAGACACATTTCTAAGAAAATCTGAAATTTGTTCCAATAATTTCTTAAAGTATTTTTTCAGATAATTATTATATTTTTTGAGAACCTGACAAATGCACATGCAGTTATTGTACTGAATAAATCTAAGCGATTGTTTTGGTACTATAGGATGTATTTTAAAAGATGTACATGTTTCATTATAAATTGACTAACTTGATGTACCATTTTCTCAGAAACTATAAAAAGCAATGGTATAAAATTTTGCACAAATGTTTTGTCATTGCTAAAGCTTTTGAAAAAGATTGTTTTTTCCTTTTTTTATGATTTTGGTTTCAAAATAAATTCTATGAAGGATTGAAGAAGTTTTTCCCCATACAAAAATTGACACCCACCCTCACGTTTGGAAGCACACTTTCCAGTAGTTATCGGATAATATGAGATATATTAGTTCCAGTTATTATTGCTGTAGCTTGTGAAGACACAGTGCAGGAAGTCTGGAAACAGATAAGTCTAGATAAATGAATAAAAAGTTGATCTCTCATTTTAAGCAAATGTTTAAAAAAAAAAAAAAAAAAGAAGCGAGTATATATTTCTACTTGTATTTTAAAAATCTTGTTTGTTTAGAACATAGTTTCCACAATATGTGGATTCATGTCGATCCACGTACTTTTCTTTCTCTTAAAAATAACAATATCCAAGGCTTAAAAATACCATGCCCGAGATGCCCAGAGCATGTAAATCATTCGTCTGGGCAGGTAAATAAAACATCTAATTGCCTGTGCATATATTTTAAAATAAAAAAGTTTGTAATAAAATTTCCTACTACACAAGAAAAAAAGACAGTCATCACATGTCGTGTTTCATGTCATTGTTAATTAATGGAAGTTGTATTATTGTTACGAAGTACCAAGGAAACAGTAATATCACATCTTTAATTATGTTATGCTCTACGCCCAGAAATCGGAAACCTAGTTTTGCTCCAAATTTTGTTTATAATCAACAACAGTATGCATGCCTCTGATGTAACTGACCTCTCATGTTTAGTGACAAAGGGAGAAAACCTTTAACAAAAGGAACATGGCAGAATCACTAAATTTCCGAAACACCAGTTTCATCATCGTACCATTTCATACCAATTTTAGCATCAGCATCTTAAAAATTGATATACACACGTTTGTGCATTGAACATTTGTAATACAGACCCTTAAAATGGAAGTGCAAACATGTTAAAACAGTTCATATTTTTAACTTAAAAAAAATAGGGTTCTGGTTTGTTATCTTAAAAGATACATTTTCCTGCGCATCCAGCTTTTATTATCTGGGCAAGTAAATAATTTCTTGCCCAGGTAGTACTGATATATTTCACCTAATTTTTAAGAAATTGAATGGTTTTGATAAATTCCCATCCTACCACAGATAGAGCATACACACTGCTCACACGAGAGTTCTTCAATGTGTTGGTTTGTAGAAAAATGCTTCAAAATCTTTAAACGGACATTTTAAAGGCAAACTTACTCTTGAACTATGTGTGAACTTCTGTTTTTGTGCATTCATATCTAATTTTTGCTGTCTATACTTGATTCAGTGTTTGTGTTCCTTTAGTAATAAATATTAAAAATGATAATTCAATGCAATTCTCTATGTCTGCAAACACAAAAGATGTATTTCACATGGCAACAAGGCCTTAGCATTTATATAAAGGACATAAGCATGTTAGATGTGTACATGACATACATATATTTCGTATAGGATATAAGTATTTTACAAGCATTTGTGCCCAGAAATAGGGACCCCAAAAAAGTTAATCTGGCGCTGCCTAAACACTTAAATAACTAAGTACGAATGTATCAACATATTACTCTTGGGATCAAAAACATGCAACCCTTATTATTCTGTGTCCATAATAAAGTTTAAATTCCCTTCCTAAATATACATATTTTACTTTGAACTTATTTGATACATTGGCAAAAACATGTTATGGGTTACTATAACAACACAAGTAATCTATTCTTTCCATTACAAACATAAATTTCATTTTTAAAAAATCTTTTCAGTGCTTTGACTTCCCGCTGTGAGATGCATTAGATTATAAAATTAGCCAAATTTAAATTTTTTAGTTCAAATTTTTTATTTTACGAGTAGTTTAAAATAAAGTTAACAAAAGGTTTCCACGTACCTTAGAGTTGAAATTTTTCACGCTTTATTGCTGTATGCCATTTTCTGAGAACCTCCCCATTAGTAGGGAATTTGAATACTTTTAATATTCCCTTTATGAAAATAAATTTAGTTGACAATTTGACAACAACAACCACGCACATCCGCAGTCACGCTTACACAGAGTGAGCAAGCTCATGCATGCTCGACCACCCACCACGGACATCAGCCTACTCTCCCCTACGTCACGCAGCTTCCGGCGTTCGGTGCGCGGGCCTTCTAAGCTATTAGGGGGTGATGGAACAACTCACCATTTGGTATTCCGGAAATGATGATTCTTCCTCCTGAAAATAATTTGTTTTGTTCCGCTCACGAAATTTAGGGAAACCTTTGCCCTCTTCATTCAAGAGCAATTTTCCTCAATGTTCTATTTATTTATTTCAGATGGGCTTTAACACGGAAATAAAACAGATAATATCGGAAATAAAATTCCGGACTTTATATCTTTTAAGATTACACTTACGTTTTTTATGCTTTAACGTAGGTTGAAGAAGCGTATAGGTTCCAGCTTTGTCCGTCTGTCTGTCCGTCCGCATGATAATTCGCGTAAAAATGGTGCGATTTCCTTGAAATTTGAGTATGTGGTAGGAGACAACCTGGGGACGAACCCTATTGAAAATGGGTGAAATGGGGTCAAAGCGCAGGACATAGAAGCGGGATCCATTCCATTGCCCTTATGCGTCATAACTTACGTACAAATGCTTCGATTGAGACAAAACTTTATCATGTTGTTCCGGAGATATACTGAACCGGTTCTGTTGAATATCATCGAAATGGGGTCAAAGGTCAGGGCACAGGAGAGAGATTTATTACACATTCATTATCTTCATAACTTGAGAAATGATTTCTGGTATGTTGGAAAGCGTATCATAAATCAATGCATTGCATGATTTTACTAAAGTGTTACAGAAATAATTTTGTGAATGTTTTATTTACAGCTTAGATGTGGCGGCTCCATAATAGCGAACGAATGGATTTTGACAGCAGCGCATTGTTTAATTGATAAAAACAACAACAACACCATATACAGTTTAGAATCCGTCATTGTTAAACTGGGTAAGTTTGAATTCAAAATAATTCTTATATATTTCTTCGTTTGTTGTGGCCTTTCACTTGCGATGTGTCCATGAGGTCTGTCGCAAAAAGAATGAGAATGCATTTTTTAAATCGTGGTGGCAGCAAAGTGGCGTCAAAGCCACAATGCAGTGTTAACCTTGCAGCCTTGTAAACCAGTGCTGAGAAGCGCTGAACCCAAACCCGAAAGCCCGAAGCCCAGCCCGGGCGGGCTCGGGCTGAGCTCGGGCTCTGAGAGAAAAAGAGAACTGCCTTCTTTGCTTTCTGAAACGTGATTTTGCACGATTTAGCACACGAGACTTTTCTTACACTTTCTAGTTGGTAAAAAGAATTTTTCGGGAATTGGGTCTGGGAGGGAAGTTGGGACTCCGGAGGGCAATTCATTCCAGGCTTGGGCAGCAAATGCCATATATTCCACACATTAGTGGATTTATACCGAGAACGAAAAGGTTTTTCAAGAACTATAGATAGCAGGTAGCGTGCCAACGAAATTTTGCTACCTACACCCATGCGGTAGCTCCCTGCTGATTCTATTGAGCACCGTACGTAGATTGTTCCGCCGCCCGATCTTGCTGGACACCCGGATGCTCAAATCATTTCAGAATAAAACGAATGGACAAAGAAAATTTTGCGGTAATACTACAGAAACACATAGAGTTTTCTTCTCCACTCTGCAGTTGAGAAGCACGTCAGTTAATTGCAGGGGATGGAGAGACTGGAAGTCTGTGATAGTTATTTTCTTTTAATGCCTAAATTGGTTAATCTTAGTTTTCGGGCTCAGAAGGGCTGGGTTCTGGCATACATCGGACTGGGACGGGCTCATCACTGTTGCAAGCACAACAAGATTCAGCGCAACTCTATCCATTATGTGGATTCCGAGACTTCCTTAAACAAGTTAGTAAAATCATGCAATACATTGATTATGATACGCTTTCCAACATACCAGAAATCATTACTCAAGTTATGAGGATAATGGCGGAAGAATAAATCTCGCGCCTATGACCTGACCTTTGACCCCATTTCGATTATATTAAACAGAACCGGTAAAGTATACTTCCGGAAAAACATGATAAAGTTTTGTCTCAATCGAAGCATTTCTACGTAAGTTATAACGCATAAGTGTGATGGAGTGGATCCCGCTCCTATGTCCTGACCTTTGACCCCATTTCGCCCATCTTCAATAGGATTTGTCCTCAGGTGGTCCCCTACCACATACTAAAATGTCATTGAAATCGAACCATATTTACGCAAGTTATGACGCAAAACGGCAGTGGAATGCATCCCGCTCCCATGTCCTGATCTTTGACCCCATTTCGTCCATTTTCAATAGGGTTTGTCCCCAGGTGATCCCCTATCATATACTAAAATTTCATCGAAATTGAACCATTTTTACGCGAGTTATCGTGCTCACGGATAGACGGACAAAGCTGGAGCATATTCGCTTCTTCAACCTACGGTTGGAAAGCGTAAAGAAAAGCGGTGTGCTTTCTGACTGCGTCACGAAAATAAACCACAGAAACATCGAGAGGCATAGTGACACCACAGTGGCAGATCATGACCAGAGAAACAGCCGAAGTGTTACAAAATAAGAATCCATGAAAAAATGTATCTCTTTCTTATAAAGGACGTCAATTCTTCTATCTTTCAAGGAAGCATAGAGGTCAATGATGTCATCGTAAAACGGCCGTTTAAACAGAATTTCGGAAAGATGATTTTGTATCGTGATATAAAGCAGCGATGATATACTTTGCTGTGAAATACACCAATGGGAGCATTGCATTATGACAAACCTCACCGTAGAGAAATGAGCGCGCCTGGAAACCGAACGGTCGCGCAAGTGAAGATCACAGAACAGTATACTGTATATGCAATCTGAAGACTGGCTTTCGGTTAATTGAGTTTACGGAGTCAGAATGGAAAAACCTGCCGATTTTTCGGAGTTTGATAAAGGACAAATTGTGATGGCACCCTCAGAACTACGATCTCGGAAACGGCTCGGCTTGTGGATTGTTCACGTACCGCTGTTGTGAGTACGTATCAAAAGTGGTGCACAGATGGCCAAACGACGAACCGACGTCCAGCCGTGTGTCGTCCGCAGCTCGTTGATGTCACAGGAGAGCGGAGACTGTCGCGCATCGTTCACAGCGACCGCAGGGCCACAGTGCAACGAATCACCCGCAGCTACAACAGTGGTGATCAGGGCAATATGCCACAACACATACACTGGTGTGCAAAAATTAAGGACGAAGAGGAGAAATTAGCATAACAGCGGAACGAGCAGGCTGAACGGACCGAAAGACCACTCAGGAGATAGACTAGGGTCCGGTACGGTAGGGTATGCGCATATATGCAGCATTACGAAGGGGGGAAGGGGAGAGTGTCGGAAGGGTATAAAGTACACGGGCAGTGTACGCTCAGCAATTCAGTGAAAGCTATTGCACGGCGTACATCGGTTTGAACGACGTCGAGTTGCTGCTACCGTGTGATACGGCCAACAGGCAATCCAGTAGACGACAACTGAATGACTTTACCCGAGGTCACGTCATTGGGAAGTTGGAAGAAGGTCGAAGTGTGACTAGTGTGGCCGAGGAGTTCGGGATCGCACACAGCATCGTTTCACGAGCTTGAAGAGCATTTCAAACGACAAGAACAGCTGTCCGAGAGTTCAGCAGTGGTCGTCTACGAGCAACCACGGCGGCGGACGACCGGTACATTGTCCTACAGGCGAGAAAAGACAGACGGCAGACAGCGGGAGAAATCGCAAGGCACATGCAACAGACAACTGGACGTCCGTTATCACGTTTTACGGTGGCCAGGAGGCTGCACAAAGGTGGTCTATTTGCACGACGACCAGTACGGTGTGTGCCATTAACGCCTGCTCATTGGCGGTTTCTGTGGCGCCAGGAACACAAGAACTGGACACAACAGCAATGGGGTCAAGTTCTCTTTACGAATGAGAGCCGATTTAGTCTGACGAGCAATTCTGGACGCATAGACACATCTGGAGAAAGCAGGGAACACGCAATCACACCTCCAACATCATCGAAAGGGACCGGTTTGGAGGTGGCGGAGTTCTCGTTTCGGGCGGTATCATGCTTGGTAGCCGTACTGACCTCCACATCTTCCAAGGAGGTTCAGTCACTGATGTCCGCTATTGTACCGAGGTTCTCCTGCCTCACGTGCGTCTATTTAGAGGTGCTGTGGGTCCTGAGTTCCTCTTCATGGACGACAACGCTACACCTCATCGTACATTGGTTGTCGCAGAGCTGTTAGAGATTGAAGATATTCAACGCATGGATTGGCCCGCAAGGTCCCCGGACCTAAATCCAATCGAACACGTGTGGGACCTTCACGGGAGATGCTTGGCAGCACGTCACCAGCCGCCAGCAACGATTCCGCAGCTGCGATTGGCGCTACAAGTGGAATGTGCCGCGATGCCTCAACAGTTCCTTTACAACCTTGTCTTCAACCTGGACAGACGTTGTAAATCCTGCAACGCAGTCAGGGGTGATCATATCCCCTACTAAAGACTGGAGTTTTCTTGACAGCCGTCTGTCACATAGACGTTTCTGTTTTCTGTCCAGTTGTGTTCGAAGCTAACTTTTCAATAAAGTGCCTTTGTATCCTTTGGATTCCTTGTTTGGACGTTTTTGCTCCTTGTCCCATATTCTTACATCTTGGGGATCTTATGGTATGATTTGAGTCGATCTGGAGCACTTCTGCACGATATTTCTTTCGAAAAACCGTCTGGTCCTTAATTTTTGCACGCCAGTGTAGTTCATCGCAGGCTTCTGCGCATGGGCTTGCGTAGTCGAAGACGCAGTCGGGCCCCCATGCTCGTTGCACATCATCACCAACAGCGCATGAAATGGGCCCATGATCATCGAGATTGGAGCGTGGATTATTGGAAGAAAGTGACCTGGTCTGACGAATCAAAACTGCTGGTGCATCACGTAGACGGCCGAACGCGGATTCACCGATTACCAAAGGAGGCTATGACACCTGGATGCACTGTTGGGAGGAAATAAGACGCCGGTGGCGATATTATGGTGAAGGCGATGTTTTTGTGGAATACTTTAGATGCTATTATCCCAAAAGCACCATCCCTGACAGCTGTCAGGTATATGAACATCGTTTCGGACCAAGTTCACCCATTCATGACAACTGTGTTCCCTGCTGGTGATGGCCATTGCCAATTGGATAATGCGCCATGCTACACTGCCAGAATCGTCAAGGAGTGGTTCGGAGAACATGCTGGTGACTTTCTGTTAATGCCCTGGCCTCCAAACTCACCTGACATGAACCCAATCGACAACTCGTGGTTCGACTTGGAAAAGTGAGTTCGCGCTTAATCACCACCACCCCGAAATGTACGGGAACTGGAGGACCTGCTGTTGACATTATCGTACCAGATATCATAGAATACCTATCGCCACCTCATCGAAGCGATTCCTGGCCTAGTGGTCGCTGTTTAGCGGCTAAAGGGGGTCCTACAGTTCATTAGGTACGTGGTCATAATGTAACGGCTCGTCGGTGTAGTGTTCCCTAAGTAATTTTCTATTCGTTTCGAACAGGAAAAACCTTATTTCTGCCGGCACAGTGGTTAAGGGTAAAGTAAAAACTAAAGAAAGCAATTTATACACTTATTGGAATACATCCCTATTCACATTACAATCCTGCAACAACGTGCTCACTGTAGTATCATTTTTTCGTGCTGGTTTTTAAAACAAAATCATGAATCAGAAGCACGCGGAGAATAAAGAAAACACTAAAACCGAAGTTCAGTCTTGCAGTTACAGTGTAAATACAACAGACGATACCAGTCTAAACACTTCACTCGATCGAGGTGAAGTGACCACCAGTAGAGTGGGTTGATGCAGGTGAAGTGACAACCTGGTCGGCCCCTCCAAATACCGCACCATACGTTAATGGACCAACGCACTTGATGTCTGGTGGATCGTCCTCACGAGGGATTTTCCATCACCCAGTTGTGGGCGTTGTGTCGGTTTAGTTATCCGGTATGGTGGAACACTGCCTTGTCCGACCAAAGAATATTGGATAAAAAGTCTGAGTCACCTTCAATTGCACCGATCAAATCGACGCTCATTGTCCCGTGGTAACAGTTCTTGCTGCAGAGTGACACGATAGGGATGTGCACCTTAAGCATGAAGTATTTGCCATATACGGCTCCGTGTTAGACTCGCCCTTCTGATATATCTTGTACTGCTTTGTGGATGGGTTAGTGCACGTGCCAAAATATCCTCTGCCATTATACGCATACCTTCACCCACTGGTCTTCCAGAACGATAACGATTTTTAGTGCTTCCTGTCTCCCTCAGCCGTCTCACTACATTTGCGATGGTAGCCGCACTTGGTTGTGGCCCAGCTGGAAAACGAACGGCATATTCCCGTGCGGCTAGTGCCGCGTTTCGTTGGCATTCGCCGTAAATAAGCACCATCTCGCAATATTGGGAGTGAGTGAAGCCCGCCATTCTCACACAGCGTACGTAGACCTAAACTTCTGATCAAGGTACGCCCTGCAACTGGTTTTTATATCGTAGGTAGGGTACAACGTCACAATCTGCAATTGCATACGGCTACATTTGCGAAATGTGAATATGCAGATTTGAATCGTCGCGCATCGATTTCGGTCATTTTAGGGTATTCAGGCGACAAATTATCTTATCCATGTAAAACAAATGTCATTTTGTACTAATTAATTGATACTCTACAATTTTGTAATTGGAAATTTTGCCCTATTTATTTTCGTTTTCGATTTCCAATGGCTAACTTCCGCATTTCGCCACTAGGGGCGCTGCTATTGGTTGCACTCGATCGGGCGTAGTCTCTTTACTATACCGTTATCTCACTTGCATAACTGTACCTCCCTCCGTTCGCAAGTTATTTCAGGCTAAAAGGACTTTCCTATGCACCCTGTATATAAATATATATATATACAGTATATATACATTATGTTTTGGCTCTTCAGTGTGTGTGTGTATATATATATATGCACACGGCGGACTCACATTATTGTGACCACCAGCTAATATTCAGAGTAACCGCCGTCTACAGTGCGGACGGCACATACACAGGCTGGGAGTGACTCCAAAAGGTGCTGCAAGGTGTCCACTTCTTGTATGTGGAGCCATGCTGACTGCAGTGTATCTGACAGCTGCTGGAGAGTGCGTAGTGGAGGATCCATAGAGCGTGCAACTCGATCGAGGTAGTCCCACAGATGCTCAATTCGGTTTAAGTCTGGGGAATCAGGGCGCCAGGGAAGTACTTTGAAGTCTTCATCGAGCGCTTCCAACTACTCTCGGGCATTTCTAGCTGTGTGACAGGTCGCATTGTCGTGCTGGAAGATCCTTTCCGACCCGGGGAAGACAATCAGCATGTATGGGTGTACGTGGTCTGCAAGGATGGATTCACAACGAATTCGGTCCACAGTGCCTTCCACAGGTATGAGTGGACCCAGAGAATGTCATGAAAACATTACCCAGACCATAACTCTGCCCCTAGCAGCTTGTGTTCTGCCAGCAGTGATGGAAGAGTGTTTGTTCTCCGATATTTTTCGCCTTATACACGAAAGTCCATTAGTTCGATGAAGCAGAAAACGTGACTTATAGGAGAAGGCAATCCTTTGCCAATCAGCGGTGGTCCAATCCGATACCGCCGTGCAATTGTAAGCCTTTTTTGCCGATGCATATTCGTCAGCATATGAGCATGGACCATCCGTCTGCATCGGAGCTTCATACGCAGCATTGTTCGCTGAACTGTCGTTTTAGACACTTCCGGTAGCCCCCTGATTCATTCGGCCAGTGAGTTGCTCCACTACAGCGTGACGATCGGCCCTCACACACCTTCGAAGCCGACGTTCACCTCTCACATAGTGGCACGTGGTGTTCCGCAGTGTCCACGTCGCTTTTTTGCAATGGTGCTATTTCTCCAATCACGATACACTTTAACCACAGCAGCACGCGAACAGTTCACAAACTGAGTTTCAGAAATACTGCCATCCTTGACCCTAAACCCAATAATCATCCCTTCTTGCAAATCTGATAAATAACTTTTTTTATCCATGACAGCAACAAAGCATATGTTTTCAGGTTGCCTACAGCACACCTTATATACCCTTCAAGCCAGCTCACGACACGCACCTTCTTTCATTGGCTACGCGCTGTTGACGTCAAAAGTAGGAAGTCGAGTCACAATAATGTGACTCGACTGTGTATGTGTGTGTGTGTGTGTGTGGAGGAGTCAACACACAAAGAAGGCCATTTAATTTTAATAGTGAAACATTTTTTGTTCTTCATATGAATGTAAATATTTTATATCTGTGAAAAATGTTTACCTTTCTTTTACCCAATTTTGTGTATGTTAGTATACAGATGGATCTTATATTTTTTAAATAAAGAGAAATAATTAGTGAAAATAACTTTCTATTGCTATTTAATGAAAGTCCAAATTTAGCTAATGCTATACAAAATTGAATCTCATAGGTTTGGTCGATTTGAAAAATGTCTCTAATGCGCAAAAGTTTCAACCAAAGGAATTCGTAATCCACGAACTCTATGACATATTCACAATTGACTATGATATAGCTCTTATTAAAGTAGACCGAATGATCGAATTTAGTGAATATATTCATCCAATATGTCTCCCACCTGCAGGTAAGATGAATTGATTTTTCTTCTTTATATTTCAAATGTCAAAATAGTACAAATACTGTTCATTTCCTTGTTTTCAGATTAAAACTAATCCGACGAAAAATGCGGTGAGTCTCTGGGCTGCATTCCAAAGACATTACCTTACATTGCGATGGAGCCAATTTCCATTCAGCTGTGTATTGAAAATGTAACTTTACACTGCAACAAGACATTCAATGGACAAAGCATTAAAGATACCTAGCTAATAGCGTGTTGGTCCTTCTCTAGTGCGAATGACAGCTTGTACCGTACATGCTGAGGCATCGATTCCAACATATGCTGGAGGGTTTCAGGAGGCAATGCCAGATATGCCTGTTGCAGCACTGTCCACAACGTCGACCCAGACATCGGTCCAGGATCCTTGGATCAGATGTTCCGCTCCATGACATCATAAAGTGAGCTTCCACAGAGTTTAAACCCAGGAACCTTGGATGGTTCTAAACCCTGATGATTGAATAAACGAAGACATCGCTCTTTCCACATTTAGCAGCACACAGCAACCGAAAAATTGTTATTCGGTCACCGCAGGGGAATTGAATCCCAGATCTCTCGATATCTAGCCGAGCGCGTTAGCCTTACACCAAGGTGACCAACAATCCACGGCGCTGTGTGTGTTTTTCTGTCAGCTTCTGACATCATAAATCCGTAAGATGGGCTCAGCTACCGAGACGTCTCCATCTGGTGGGCGTTAACGGCACTGGCTATATATTAATTATATCAGTTAAGTCCAAAGGGTAAGATCGAAAGTGAAAATCCTCCAAATATATGGTGTCAGTGAATAAACAAAGGCGTCGTTCTTTCCACGTTTAGCAACACACAGCAACCGAAAAATTGTTATTTGGTCACCGCTGGGGAATTGAATCCCAGATCACGACGTAATGCTGGTGGAGAAAAACCTTTCCTGACTCGCTCCTCCAGAACACTCCAGAGTGGCACAACAATATTCAAATCGGGTACCATGCAGGCCGTAACAGATGTTCAACTTCACTTTCATACTCAGTTAGCCACTCTTCCATCAGTTTGGCTCTGTGCGTTATCATCCTGATATGCGTAAGGGTACAATGTAATGAGCCAATGGTTGCACCTGGTCCTCCAGAACTATCCGCTAGTCCTTGGTAGTGATGTTCCCCTCAAAAACCATCAGCGGGCCGACAGACTGCCACGATATTGCGGTCCATACCATCACCGACCCACCTCCGTGCTTCACTCTGGGCAATAAACAGACCGGGTGGTAAACCTGTGAGGGATATATCCACACAAAAACTCTCCAGGTTGTGGGAAAAACAGGGAAAGAAGATTCATCGGAGAACAATACACATTCCACGTTGTCCAACGTCCACGATTTGCACCATTGCAACGATCATTTGGCATTAACACTTGTGATCCAGGGTTCGGCGATAGCAACACGACCGTAAATGTTGACCCTGTGAAGCTCCCGACAAACAGTTTTGCTAGAAACAGGTGAATCGCGGTGCGTATTCAACTCTGCGGTGAGTTGGGCAGCTGTCGTTTAACGTTTCTTGGCTACCATTCATCTGTTAGCACCCGGACGTCCCTGTTAGACAGCTTCCTCTTATCTGGACAGTTACCCCTATTGGATGTGGTTCTTCCTCTTGCTGGTATGGCGACATGACCCTGGATACGGTGGCTCGCGATACACCTCAAAGACTTGCTGTCTTGGACACAGATGCACCGTCGAGACGCGCACCAACAATCTGTCCTCTTTGAAACTCGGATATGTCTCCCATTATGTTGAGTGGATTGCACTTTTTGATGTCCAGCTGTGCTACTGCTCTGGTAATGCAACCTTCATACTCGGCTCTCGTTGATCGACTACAAAATAGGTACAGGCTGGCCACCAGGTAGCGCGTACAGCGGCGTGACACGTGGGGTGCTGTTTGCGCAGGTGTTTCAGTTTTGTTGTCCACGCCCTGTAGTTCGTACTAGAGATGAGTTCGGGCTATATTTTAGGAGCCCGGGCCCAGATTCTTGGAAAATTTTGCTTATCAAGGCTTGCATTTATGCATTATACACTGGCCAACGATATGGCCCAAGCAAGGATTAGTTTAAAAATCATTAGTTTAAAAAGTTTAGTTCAGTTAATCTATTTCACAATATTAATAAATTTTTAGAAATACTACGCATAAAGCCAAATGTTCTAAAATGTGGATTTGAAAATAAATGAATAATCAACGTGCCTTTCGACCGTATCAGGGGAATCAGTAATTTTGGTAAAAACTGAACAAAAGAAAATCGTTTAGGAATAAAAATTCCATTCGTTATTTCTTTTCGATTTCTAAATTTATTTTTATTTTGAATAAATTGTATAAAACGTACAACGCCGTACAGACAGTTGCAAGTGTTTGAAATTTTGACTCTAGAAAACTACTCTTTGCAATATAATTTACATATATGCTAATTGGTAAAGGTAGTTTAGAGTGATGTAGTAAAATATAAAAAAAAGCATGTATGGAAATTTCCAAAATTAAAAACAAAAAGAAAGTAAAAGCCTTCCAGACCAGATTATTCTGCATTTTGTAACATTAACAAAGCTTTGCGCTTAATAGTATAATAATAACAATATTATCATATGTGTGTTGTGTGTGCAGTTTCCAGATCAAGTTCATCATGAAAAAAGAGAGAGAGAGAATTGCATCTAATGCCTCAGCGCTTCAACTTGATCTTCTTTTCTCTAAAACTCGACCTGCTGCAGTAAAACCACACGTCACCCCAAAAATCGCGGGAGTGAGGAATTTTAAAAAATAAATAACAGTACTTCTAACTGCACAATTTTGGAAATTAATACATCATTTTAAAGATAAGATTCTTGATTTTTAATAAAATACAAAAAATGGAAATGTGATTTTTTACTAGTTTTTCGATACCAGACCAATTACAAACTTAGTGTCTAAACCTTTTGAATATGAGCAGGATGGAATAAAAGTTGTTAAAAAGGCCTAGGCCGTATTAATTAGTTTTTGAACTTGAGTAAGGGCGCAATATTACTAACTTGACATGTTATGCAAACCTCATGAATACAAGTAGAACAGTTTAAATCTTCTAAAAGGCCGGGGCCTAGGGCCTAAGCTATTGCTTTGCGCCTGAGTAAAAGTGTGGCATTATTCTTTTCATTTTTTATGTTTACATTAAAACTGTGGGTTCAAAGTTGCTACACTGGCCTATCCCGAGGCTCATGTTATGAATGCCTTGGTAGAAATGCATCATTAGGATAAGTTATTTCGATACAAATAATTTATTTTCCCATTCAACTCATGCCAAAGAGCACGATAAGGTGACAACAATAAAATTATAATCTTTAGAGGCGATCTACGGAGAAAGTAGACACGGGAAAATCAAAAGTCTGATCCTTGTAAGATTTTCTTACAGTTTATAGTCATCCTACATGAAAATGTACACGAAGAAATAAAAAAATGCAGTTTTGATACGTTCTCCAAACGTTTCTGTTGCCACTTTGCCATATTCCACTTATAACCAAACTTTTCGAGAAAATCTTACCCTACCACATTGCATCTTTCGGTGATTTCGCTTTCCATGATTCTTTTTTCGATTAATTCACTTAAAGCCTTAATTTTAGAAGAATTTGCTTTTCGATGAATTCGTTTTTGACATGCCATTTGGTGTGAGGCAGTACTGCAGAGCTGAGTTCGGGCTCAATATTCGCCCATCGGAGCCCGTGGTATTTCAGCCTGTGACCACCCGAGCCCGAATTTCATATTGCAAGATAGAGATTGGGCCCGAATGAACCCGAAAACTGGCTAACCTGTTCAACCATTAAAAAAAACATCTCCTTTTCCACACTTCCACTTTAGAGGCGATCTACGGAGAAAGTTGATCGCCTCTAAAGTGGAAGTGCAATTAACCAATGTATTTCAAATGGGGAGAGGTGAAGGGACATCTATCTATTTTTATAGTGTAACTGTACGATTTTCTTTGACCATTCGTTTCCACCTGAAGTGCTTCGGGCGGCCGGATATCCAAAATGATCGGGCCGTGCTGCAATTGTATGTTGCTCAACTAATGTTAATATTATCACGCCATAATGCGCTACAATATGTACGTTGCTAAATAGAATTAGCAGGGAGCTACTGCGTTGAGATAAGGGGTAGATTATCGTCGGCAAGCTATCAACTATCCAATGTCTATAGTTCTTGAAAAAGCTTTTTCTTCTCTGCAGACACACACTAATGCGCGGCCTATGGCATTTTCTACCCAAGCCCGGAATAAATAGCCATCTCGAATGCCCGCTCCCAAACCAGAACCAGTTGCCGGAGAATTCTCTTTGCCAACTATAAAGTGTCTCATTTGCAAAATCATATAAAATCACATTTATATATAAATAAATAATCTCGCTCTCCCTCTCTCTAAGAGCCAGAGCCCGCCCGAGCCCGAACCGCAGTGCATATTCTACAGCCCGAGCCTGATTCAGTCCCGGGCTCTGCTTCGGGCTTTCGGGCTCGGCCCAGCCCGTCTCTGCTATGCAGTACTGCCAAGCTTAGTTCCTGAATGGCTGCGCGTGTCTTCTGTTGCATTTTCTGGCTCCTCCCACTGAGATCACAACCAACAACATGGTTACGGGCGCCATCTATCGCATTGCAAAAAAATTAAACGACGACGTTACTGCACATCGTTGAATTTCATTGTTCCTTCCACTTTCTTGATGTTAATTTAGCTAATTTCATATGAAACATGTGCATTATTATTTTACTTTTTTCTTCAAATGTTTTACAGAACTGCCCGGCAACACTAATCTTTACAAGCCCGGTGAAAAAGTCTCAGTTATTGGTTGGGGTGATGATAAAAAAAAAAAGAATGCCAAATAAGACTGACCACAGAACTGTTCCAAACTTGAAAGAAGGAACTCTACCCATCCAGACTGATAAAAAGTGTTTGGACAGCTTAAAGAGATACACAACATACGTTTACACTGATAGGATGCTATGTGCCGGTGATGGAACAGGTAAGTGATCTGTGAATTATTTTTGGAATATTTGTCATGCAACTACCGAAGCAGAGATGTAACTACATATTGCGGCGGCCGCTCACAGAGGGCCATTTCTGCGACCGGAGCAAACTGCAAAACACTGCACCCCCATTCTGTTTTTCTGCCTAATATACACTCAGGGACAATGAAATTTGCGCACCAAGAAGGAAGCATCGGATTGAACTGAAATTTTATATACGTAATGATACACATGATGGCAAAAACAGAGCTGCAGGACAATTATAGAGGGATCTGTGGCACGCAGTCCGGTCATCTTCAATACACCGCGTCGCATCGCCTCGTGCGGCAATACATGCTGCAATGCGGTCCGGCATGGAGGCGAACAGATGCCTGATGTTGTCCTGCGACAGACTGACCCACACGTGTTGGACGGTGTGCTCCGAATCCCGTATAGTGCGGCACGGCGGTAGCCGGCGTTTCAATAGGTCCCACACATGCTCGATAGGGGACATGTCAGGGAAGCGGGCAGGCTATGGAAGTGCCTGGACATGACGTAGGCACTCCTGGGCAACCCGAGCCGTGTGCAAGCGGGTATTATCCTGCTGGTACAGCACACCTGGAATCCAGGCCACGAATGGGAGCACATGTGTCCTCCTCCACATACCGCTGGCCCGACAATGATTCACGTACCACTACTAGAGCTGATCGGCTATCGTAGGCAATGGATCCCCAGACCATAATGCCTGCAGTGGGGGAGGTGTGGCGCTCGATAGCGAGGTTGGGATTGTGCAGTTGACCCGGGGACCTCCACACCCGGACACGACGATCACCTGTCCCCAAAACAAAGCGGCACTCATCGCTAAATACCACACGTCGTCCGTCTGTGGCGTTCCACATCGCTCTGGCCAGGCAACACTACTCACGGAGCCGGAGATGTTCCGGTGTTAATGGCAGCACACGTAAGGGGCGTTGGATCGCAGATTCTATCCGTTCTTGCCTGGAGCTCGATCTGTCGATCCTCTCTACCGGTGGTCCTCCTGGCCCATCCGGAGCCGCTTCGCCGTTTGGCAATGCCATCACGTGTCCAGTGCTCCCAGTTTAGTTGGACGGTATGGTGAGAACGAACCATGTGGCAGGCTATAAGGCACGCCGATCACCCTGCGGTTTTCAGCCAGATGATCAGGCCTCTCTCAAAGTCCGTAAGTTGCGTAAATCAACGTCTCTGGCGTCTCCCCAGCATTCTTGTCACTCTGTACTTTTGTTTGCGTCGGCCGGTACTTTTCGCTTCCATGGAGCATCGACTACATGCCGGTTTATAAGGCTGCCGGTTCGTGGTTGCAGCGCCACCACAGGGTGTGCGGTCATGCTCTCTCGCACCAAACGTGGAGCATTTACATACCAGCACACAGTCTAGCTATTTGCGAAGTTTCGCGGTTGCAGGATGTTTTCTTCTAAGTGCGCAAATGTTTGTCCGTGAGTGTAGATAACATTACTAATTTAATAGTGTACATTGGTATCGATATACGAAAAACAAGCACTCTTCGACAAAATGGACGTCACACGCCAACAGAGGCGTAACTAGGCATTTCTGCGCCTTGGGCAAGCCACAAAATATTGCGCCCGCTTTCGTCTTTCTATCTTGAGCACACCCACTTACACACACACTCTGGTCGACAAAATTGGTTTTCACCCCCCAATATTATATCCACGGGGGTGGGGGCCACAATAAAACTGTGACTGTTTATACAAAATACTTCCAACCGAAGATCCGACCCCCCCCCCACCACCACCACCACCACCACCAATACTACGGAGTTCGGATCTTCGGTACTAAAGGGAAAATTTTGGATTGGAATTCTAATGAGATGGTAAGCACTGGCTTTTACGCCATCTCTTGAGCTGCGCCCGAAGCAGCCGCCCCGCTTGCCCTACCCTGGTTACGCCTCTTGCCGCTCAGGTGGATGAGCTGTCGGAGGTGCTGGCTTCTGACCATTCATTTGAGATGAGCCCGGGTTTGATTCCCGATTGAGACAATTTGAGAAAGAGAATGATCATGATAACATTACATAGTGATGATTTGATATGCATATGCACAGGGACACGCCGAGGGCATTTACCGCCCGGGTACAAGCCCAAATTTACCGCCACCGGCGTAACTAGCGTGGATGAAAAGAGGCATCTGCCCCGGACGTAGCTCAGAGAGGGAGCACAAATCACTGCTTGTAATATGATTAAAATTGGAATTGAAACTTTTACACCCGTATCCGGTACACTTAAAATTCCAACTTCTTCCTCAAAATGTTCAGAACATGCTAGTTTCTCACATGAAGGCTCCTCCAACTGAAGAATATAGTCATCCAACTGAAGAAGAACCACGGACTTGAACGACAACAATGGGCCCCGCGGTTTTTCTTTAATTGGACGGATAAGGATGTCGTTTTTCTTTAGTTGGGCCCTCATTGTTGAAGATCTTTAAAGAGATAATTTAGTTAGAGAATCTTCACATTGTTGAAGCTTCTCTGGAGCTTTTGGATTATTACTGTGACTGAGAACCGCGACTGCCAGCTGTATTCTGTCCTTTTTGATGTGGACCAAAGCAGTTCCCAAAAGCTGTACAAACAGTAACAGTTTGATTGTGCCTCCCACATATAGATAATATTGGGGTATGATGTTAATTTTGTTTTGTCGAGCAGTGTATGCTACATATGAGAACACATGTGTGCGTGCGTGTGTATGTTTGAGTGTAAGATAGAAAGACATATGGGGGGGCGCAATATTCCGTGGTCTGCCCTAAGCGCACAAATCCCTAATTACGCCTCTATTTGCCGCGTTTTGTACCAGAATATTTTCCAGTTTTTTATTCTTTTTTGACATGAAATAAATACCTTTAGCAAGATCATTTTCTATTCCCTTAGAGTTTTAATAAAACACAATTATCTCATGTAAAACTGAAGGAAAAAAAATGCAAACTTCTAGTTCACATGGCGCTGCGAATAATCGAACAAATCAGCTTCTCTCTGTCAATTCACACAAAAGCCCGCAGTACCGATACAAAAAAAAATTTCGTCATGCACTATGATAAATATATTACAGCTTCCTTCATGGAGGATGGGGTGGGCAATGGAATTGTGATATTTATATATATATATATATATCATCATCATTGTCGACCATTATCAAACCACTGCTGGACGAAGGTCTCCCCAAGTTTCCTCCACAACGGTCTGTCTTGTGTCAGTCTCCTCCATGTCACTCCCGCATACTTTCGAATTTCATCCACCCATCTTCCATGTGGTCTTCTTCTGGGTCTTTCCCTGTCTCTTGGAATCTAATCTAAAATTTCGGCTATCCATCGATGGTCTGTCCTTCTGGCAGTATGTCCAGCCCATTGCCATTTCAGGGATTTAACTCTGATCAAGATGTCTTCCACTCTTGTCATTTTTCGGATCCACGAGTTCCTCTTCTTATCTCTCCTGGTTACACCAAGCATGCACCTCTCCATGCTACTTTGACTTGTCTGCAGCCTTTGTATGTCTCTTTTAGTTAAGGTCCACGTCTCTGCACCATACGTAAGCACTGGATAGATGCATTGATCAAACACTTTTCTTTTAAGACATACTGGTATATTGCTCTTACAAATTATGCTGTTTCTTCCAAAAGCTCTAAAGGCAAGTTTTGAACGCCGATTAATTTCTTCATCAATGTGACCCTCACTTGATATCTGCTGTCCAAGATAAACGTACGTGTCTGTTATCTCCAGCTTTTCTCCATCAATCGATAAATCTTCATTTCTTGTAAAAGCGTTGAACATCACTTTTGCCTTCTGAAAGTTCATTTTTACTCCCACTTCTTTACTCTTGTCAGCAAGTTCCTGGATCATACTCTGCAGCTCTGATGGGGTAGTTGCAAAAAGGACTATGTCATCAGCAAAACGAAGGTGGGTTAGATAATCTCCATTAATCTTTATCCCTTTGTTTTCCCAGTTCAGTGATTGAAAGACATTTTCCAGTGTGGCGTTAAAAAGCTTGGGAGATATGGTATCACCTTGTCTCACTCCCTTTTAAATTTTTATGTGTGTTGTATTTTCAAACAGCCGAATCTTTGCACTTGCATTTTCATAGATGTTATTAATAATATTAATGTATGCATTTTCAATACCGCAGGATTTCAGAGCCACTGTAACTGCTGATGGTTTCACCGAATCAAAGGCTTTTTCATAATCGATAAAAGCCATGCACAATGGAAATTCATGTTCCCTCGCTCTTTCAATTAGTTCTCTCAGTACGTGGATATGATCTATTGGGCTTTAGCCACTCCTAAATCCAGCTTGTTCTCTCGGTTGAGCCCTGTCCAGTGTTACCTATAAACGGTGTGAAAGAACTTTAGTGAATATTTTATAAACCACTCATAGGAGGCTGATAGGTCTGTAGTTCCTGAGATCCTCAATGTCACCTTTTTTATGTAGCAGAATCATTATAGCGTTGTTCCAATCCTCAGGAATCTTCCCTTCATTAAGGCATCGAGTGAAAATTTGGGCGAGTATTGTTTCGATTTCTCTACTTGCTTCTTGTATGATGTCTACAGTAATTCCATCTTCTCCTGGAGCTTTTCCCCGCTTCATGTTCTTGATTGCATTTGCAACTTCTGCTGGGAGGACTGGAAGAACCTTCCGTGATGTCTGGAGTACATGCATCAACCCTTTCATATAACTTGGAGTAGAAATCTTTTACTCTTGTCAAAATTTCGCCTAAAATTTCTTGTTACAGAACCATCTTCTTTTCTCAGTGCCATAATCTGTTTTCTTTCCTTACTGAGATGTCCCTTTGCTATCTTTAGGCTTTGGTTGTTTTCAATTGCTTTCCTCACTAGTTCACAGTTGAATTTCCTTACGTCTTCAGTGATACTTTTTCGTACTGTCTTGCATAGCTCTATATATTCCATTTTGGAAGTCACATCTTCTTTTGTTGTTCTCATCTCTCTTCTTTTTTGCATCAACATTTTGGTTTTTCCTGATAATTTGTTCACATGCAACTTTTTCTTAGACCCAGCTAATTGTGTTGCTGTTTCCATAAGAGCTTTGGTTACTTTCCTGTTAACTTCAGAAATATCCACTTCTTACGATGTTAGGCCTTCTAAAGCAGAGAATCTGTTCTTCAGCTCCAACTTGAAGGTATTATGGTGTTTTTTAAGGTTGGTTATGTCAATACATTTCGTTTGTCTTATGAGCTTCCCACGTTCGAGTTTAGTGTTGAGGTTCATCTTACATCTCAGCAATCTATGGTCACTACCTGTGTTGAACTTGTTTAGCACACTGCAGTCTTCTATGACGAATTTTTTGTTACACATAATAAAATCAATTTCACTTGTCGTCCCATTTGGATGTCTCCATGTCCATTTCCTGTGTGTTTTTTTCTTGAAAAAGAAGTTCAAGATGAAAAACCCTTCTGCCTCTGCAAACTCAACGAGAGTATTTCCACGCTGGTTACTGTTGCCGTGACCGAATTTACCTACTGAAGTTTCATTCTGTTGCCGTTGCCCTATTCTTGCATTGAAATCTCCCATAATTATCTTTAAGTTCTGTTTACCTTTATTATTTAGATCACGAATTTCCTCATAAAATACAATTTCTTCTTCAGCATGACTTGTGGTGGGTGCATAAGTTTGAATAATCTGAGCCTGGTATCTTCTCGAGAGTTGGATAACGAGTCGTGCAGCTCTGTCAGAGGAACTTTCAACTTATACAACTTTATCCTTCAGTTTCTTGTTTATTATAAATCCAACACCACTAGTTCTGCCAGTATCTGTCCCACGATAATAGAAGAGATGCCCACTTTTCATTTCAATGAGATCTTCTCCTTTTCTCCTTACCTCACTTAGCCCGACAATGTCCCACTTGATCCTTTGCAGTTCCTCTTTCAATTCAAGAAGCCTTGAATCAGAAGATAGGGAGCGTCCATTATACGTAGCCAAGGTCAGCATCAGGTGGCAGCCTAGTCTGGTCCTCCGGAGATACTTAGCACCCGCTGCCTTCATGTCGCACTGGCCGCTGCCTTGGCCAGGTACATTCCAGCTGCCGGAGACAGAGCCAAGATTTAAGTTGTGGAGTCATTTTGGAGGGGTTTGGCCATAACTCACCACGCTGGCCAAGCGGGTTGGTGAGTGTGGGATAGCATTTCCTCTAAACCCGATGGTATAGTTATACCACTATTGGCGGTCGTCAGAGCCACTTTAGTGGGAACAGGATGCACCACGAGAAGGCGGGGTTGACATTTGTCAAGGAGAGGCTGTGATGTTACGCATCACCTGACCTTACATCCCTGTGATATATATATATGTATCAATTTCACTTGTCAATCCATTGGGATGCCTCCATTTCCATTTCCTTTGCAGCTTTTTCTAGAAAAAGGAGTTCATGATGAAAAACCCTTCTGCCTCTACAAATTCTACGAGAGTATTTCCACGCTGGTTTCTCTTGCCGTGACCGAATTTACCTACTGAAGTTTCATTCTGTTGCCGTTGCCCTATTTTCGCATTGAAATCTCCCATAATGATATTCATGAGATCTTGCCTTTATTATTTAGATGAAGAATTTCCTCAGCAAATTCTTCAATCTCTTCTTCAGGATGACTTGTAGTGTGTGCATAAGCTTGAATAATCTGAGCCTGGTATCTTCTCGAGAGTTGGGCAACAAGTCGTGAAGCTCTGTCAGAGGATATTTCAACTTCTACAACTTTATCATTCAGTTTCTTGTTTATTACAAATCCAACACCACTAGTTCTGCCAGTATCTGTCAAACGATAATAGAAGAGATGTCCACTTTTCAGTTCAATCAGATCTTTTCCTTTTCTCCTTACCTCAGTTAGCCCGACGATGTCCCACTTGATCCTTTGTAGTTCTTCTTCCAATTCAAGGAGCCTTGTATCCCAAGATAGGGAGCGTCCGTTATACTTAGCCAAGGTCAGCATCAGATGGCAGCCTAGTCAGGTCCTCCGCTGATTCTTGGCACCCTCTGCCTTCATGTCGCACTGGCCGCTGCCTTGGCCAGGTACATTCCAGCTGTCGGAGACTGAGGGCCAAGATTTAAGTTGTGGAGCCATTTTGGAAGGGTTTGGCCATAACTCACCACGCTGGCTAAGCGGGTTGGTGAGTGTGGAATAGCATTTCCTCTAATCCCGATGGTATAGTTATACCGCTATTTGGCGGTTGTTAGAGCACCTTTAGTGGAAACAGGATGCACCACTAGAAGCATGGGTTGACATTTGTCAAGGAGAGGTTGTAGTATATTGCGCATCACCTGACCTTGCACTGATTTTTATTATGTGTAACACGAAATTTGTCATGGAAGGCTGCAGTGTGCTAAACAATTTCAACACAGGTAGTGACCATAGAATAGTAAGATGTAAGATGCACCTAAATGCTAAACTCGAGGGTGGCAAGCTCATAAAACAAACAAAGTGTATTGACACGACCAACCTTAAAAAACATCATAATACCTTCAAATTGGAACTGAGGAACAGATTCTCTGCTCTAGTAGGTCTAACGTCGGAAGAAATGGACATCTGTGAAATTAACAGAAAACTAACCAAGGCCCTTATGGAAACAGCAACAAAAATAGTTGGTACTAAGAACAAGTTGCATACGAACAAATTATCAGGAAAAACCAAAATTCCGATTCAAAAAAGAAGAGAGATGAGGACAACTAAAGGAGATGTTACTTCCAAAGTGGAATATATAGAGCAATGCAAGACAGTACGAAAAAGTATCACTGAAGACGTAAGAAATTCAACTGTGAACTAGTGAGGAAAGCAATTGAAAACAACCAAAGCCTGAAGAGAGCAAAGGAACATCTGAGTAAGGGAAGAAAATAGATTATAGCACTGAGAAAAGAAGATAGTTCTGTAACAAGAAATAGAGGTGAAATTGTGACAAGAGTAAAAGATTTCTACTCAAAACTGTATGAAAGGGATGATACATGTATACCAGACATTACAAAAGGTACCAGAGTTCTTCCAGTCCTCCCAGCAGAACTTGCACATGCAATCAAGAACATAAAGCGGGGAAAAGCTCCAGGAGAAGATGGAATTACCGTAGACATCATACAAGAAGCAAGTGGAGAAATTGAAACAGTTCTTGCCCAGGTTTTCACTCGATGCCTTAATGAAGGTAAGATTCCTGAGGATTCGAACAGTGCTACAATGATCCTGCTACTTAAAAAAGGTGACATTGAGGATCTCAGGAACTACAGACCTATCAGCCTCCTATCAGTGATTTATAAAATCTTCACTAAACTTCTTTCACACCGCTTGAAGGTGACAATGGAAATGGCTCAACCAAGTGAACAAGCTGGATTCAGGAGTGGCTACAGCACTATAGATCATATCCACGTACTGAGAGAACTAATTGAAAGAGTGATTGAATATGAACTTCTATTATGCATGGCGTTTATCGATTATGAAGAGGCCTTTGATTCGGTGAAAACATCAGCAGTTACAAAGGCTTTGAAACCCTGCGGTATTGAAGATGCATACATTAATATTATTAATAACATCTATGAAAATTCAATTGCAAAGATTCAGCTATTTGAGAATACAGCACCCATAAAAATTGGAAAGGGAGTGAGACAAGGTGACACCATAACTCCCAAGCTCTTTAACGCCACATTGGAAAATGTCTTTCAATCACTGAACTGGGAAAACAAGGGGATAAAGATTAATGGAGATTATTTAACTCCCCTTCGTTTTACTGATGACGTAGTCATTTTTGCAACTACCCCATCAGAGCTGCAGAGTTTGATCCAGGAACTTGCTGACAAGAGTAAAGAAGTGGGATTAAAATTGAACTTTCAGAAGACTAAAGAGATGTTCAATGCTTTTACAAGAATGAAGATTTGTCGATTGATGGAGAAAAGCTGGAGATAACAGACACGTACGTTTATCTTGGACAGCAGATATCAAGTGAGGGTCACATTGATGAAGGAATTAATCGGCGTATAAAACTTGCCTGGAGAGCGTTTGGAAGAAATAGTATAATTTTCAAGAGCAATATGCCATTATGTCTTAAAGGAAAAGTGTTTGATCAATGAATCCTTCCAGTGCTTGCGAATGATGCAGAGACGTGGACCTGAACTAAAAGAAATATACAATGACTACAGACAACTCAAAGCAGCATAGAGAGATGCATGCTTGGTGTAACCAGGAGAGATAAGAAGAGGAACTCGTGGATCAGACAAATGACAAGAGTGGAAGACATCATGACCAGAGTAAAATCCCTGAAATGGCAATATGCTGGATATATTGCCAGAAGGACAGACCATCGATGGACAGCTGAAATTTTAGACTAGATTCCAAGGGACAGGAAAATGCCCAGAAGACCACATGGAGATGGACGGATGAAATTCTAAAGTATGCGGGAGTAACATGGAGGGGACTGGCACAAGACATACAGTTGTGGAAGAAACTTGGGGAGACCTTCGTTCAGCAGTGGATTGATAATGGTTGATGATGATGATGATGATGTTTATATATGTATATACCAAAAAATCCCTCATATGGGTGCATATGCAAATAACTTAAATAGAACTGAAACCAAAATTCGAAATAAGTGGTTTTCGTATTAAATAAAAATATTTTCTCCTATAATTTAATCGTTCTCACAAATGTGCCATATTTTCATTGTTTCTATGTAGCCACTACTTTAGAAAATTTGAAAATTACGTTGCCCGGGAGTGAAAATCGAGCTCGCGAAAATCGAGAACGTCCTTGTCCTGGGTGGTGTATTGGATAACATCCTTGAAAGGAAATCGGAATATGCGGGTTCGACTTCCTCCCCAGGGCAATATAATTTTCAAGTTTTCTGATGGAGTGGCTACATCGGAACAGTGAGCCCCGGTGGCGCAGTGGTCAAGGCGATGGTTTCTCACCATTCGCCCGTGATGTGTCCGAGTTCGAATCCAGTTGAAGCATGGATGTTGTGTTTGTCTTACGGCGCTGGATCTCTCCCTTCTCTGGAGTCAGTGGCCCTAAATTAGGTACGAGCGACTGCTTATAGCTGGGACCGTAATTCTGTCGCGGCGCGAATATATCCGCGAATTTCAGATTTTTTACCTATTTTTGCCTAATTTCTGTTATAATTTTTTTGATAACTGTATTTTTCATAATTAAATAATTTTAGTACTGCCTTCCTTTGAGTTTATGCGAAAAATCTACCGCAAGTAATCCTACTTGAAAGTCCAAACCAGAGCTTTAAACCTTGACTTACCTCTCAAGACTGTTCGTTACGAAGATACTCTTTTCGAACAAGCTTAAATGGTAATTCAAGATCGCATGCACTCTGTTGAACAGTTCACATGTGGTCTTTTGTGATTTTCCCCCGCTATTGTTGAATGACCTCTGCGACTTGCCGGACTAGTACACCGTAAACCGGATGTAGTCAGTTGTGTTAGTAATTTTAGCTGGGAAAGCAGCTCATAGAAATGAGTGTTTCGCAGATGCTTAGCTTAGAATATTTGTGCTTTCGTATGAGTAGTTTATGAATTTTCTAGATATTGTTTTTTAATTTTGAGAATGAGCCACGTCAGTGAAAATGAGTGCATCTGAAAGATGCAAGCAGTACAGCATGGGAACGTTTCATGTGCACAAAAATCTATTGTTATGTTCTGTTGCAACATACCAGTGGAGTTTTCAAGAAAAGACAGTTGTGAAAAGCGATTAGCAAGCAACCTGCATAAAAAAAAGTTCCTTCTGAACAGTGAACCGAAAATAATACAGAAATGTGTTGATTAATTGAGAAAAAACTGCACAAGGACAGCATCACTCAATGGAACTTTCGAATTGAACTGGTGCTATTTGTGCAGCTAACACCCCACTTTCTAAATTGGATAACCCTACATTAAAAAATTAGTTGGAAAATTCGTTAAAAGATATTGGTGTTATTCCAAATGCAAATCAGATGCAGAAATGTTATTTGCTGAAAAGATATGATATTCAAAAGCAACAAGTGAAAGATTTTTTTAAAATCAGTATCCGGTGTAGGCATCGTAGCAGATGAAACAACTGATTCAGAAGATAGATACATTTTGAATATTCTTGCTGTTCCATCAGCTGAACCGGATGTTGAAAGCTGCACTGATGAAACTTCTTTGAATGCAATCTTCCTTGAGTGCATCACTTTGAAATCCGTAAATTTTAAAGCAGTCAGCGAGACAATACTTCAGTGCGTTAATAAGTATGAAATACCTTTTGCTAATGTAACAGCTTTTGTGACAGACAATACATCTTACATGTCCAAAGCGTGGAGAAAGAGCCTGAAAGCCGTATTTTTGAATGGTGTTCACGTCACCTGCAATGCGCATCTTTTAAATCTTTTGGGCGAAATTTGACGTAATGAATTTGAAAATGTTAACTCTTTAGTAGTTGCTGTCAAATGTGCCTTCACAGCTTGTTCCTCCCGTAAATGACGTTTTCGACTATTTTTGCAAGAAAGGGGCAAAATACCTTGCTTACCACCAGACTAGGTGGAACAGTTGGTTTGAGGCCATACATTTTCACTGCAAACATTTAGAAGACTACGCAGAGTTTTTTGAAAAAGAAAAAGACAACAGTAGTAGTTGTATTATGGATAAAATCATTGGGTATTGTCAAGATAGGGATTTAAAAGAAAATCTGAAGCAGATTGAGGTTCATGCGCCGTATATTTCCGGACAGCTCACTTTATTTGAAAAACAGCGAATTTCCGCGCACGAAATATATAATGAAATGTCGGACATCGCCAACAGTCTTCTTAGCAAGAGTCAAGACTGCGATCACGTCGCTGCAAAAAGGCTCTATCCACTTGTTATGAAAAAATTAAGCATTATTTTTTTGAAGATAAAAAGCATCGATTTGTCAGCCAGCCGCAAATTTTTTCGAATCATGTATGGTGTTTGATCCCGATCAATTTAAGTCCTTGGACCTTTTAGACGACGAAGAAGATGTGTTTGTTTTCGTAAACCATTGCGCACTGTAGTTCGAAGCGTCTGATTTGATCTCGGAAGCTTCTAGTGTGCACTAGATGCGAAAATTTACAATGCATATTAGAAAGACAAAATTAACATTTCAATTATAAGGCAATGAATAAAAAATCATGCTACGTTATTCAAACTTTATCAAGTGAAAATTAATAGCATTACACAAAATTGTTGTTACATACCTTAGTTTCATTTAAAGAAATCGTCTACTTTCATTTGTGTTTTGGATTTGAATACTTTCATTGCGATATTCTCAAAATTTCAGTCTTCTGCTTTACGGTAAGGACTGTTCTTTTGTGCATTTCTTTTTACAAACAGAAAACAATAACAATAACAACAGAAAAAAACAGTTTTTTTTTTTGTTGTTTTTTTCATTTTTGATTTTGATGCTTGTAAACAGTTGCAGACTGATTTCCAGAGCCAAGAAGATAAACTAAAGGCAGCAAGCATCGTATGGGGTAAGAGAATCTTTATGTTCCAGAAAAAAGGTGTTGACTCATTTTTCATCTTAACTGACAGAGGGTAAAGAACAAAACGCCGCCCCGGTGGCGGGGTGGTCTAAGCGCTGGCTTATGGCCGTTCGTCCAAGTAAGTCTGGGTTCAAATCGCGGGAGGCATGCATGTTGTGCTTGTCTTACGGCAGTGGCTCTTTTCCTTCCCTGGAACCAGTGGCCCTAAATAAGGGACGGACGACTGCTTATAGCCCACTGAGTTGCTCACGGTGGTAGTTCAACCTTCAACTAAAAAAAGGAAAAAAAGAAAGAAAGAAAAGAACAAAAGCACTTCTCTTCCGCCATTCAGGACAGGGCAGGCGTGAGAAGAAGACAACAACCCAACAGACAAGAATTAAAGTTAACCAAGCCCACCGCAGGTACTCTTTGCTGATGTATCTCTATACGCAAATGAAGGACACGGTTAAGGGTAAAGATTCGTGAGACATTCATTAGGCCCCAATAAATAGAAATAGATTAACCCTCCAAAAATCGCAACAAATCCAGGCCGTAATAATATCCGAAACTGATAAATCTCTGTGACGTATTCCTCTTCTTTTGACTCCTGTGTCACTCTACGAAAACAGGAGCAGTCCAGATTGATTCCATCATTGTGATATGTTTTCGGAAGGAGCAACTGACCTCTACCCCAGGCAATGTCTGAGATTTTCTCCGCCAAAGGGTTCGCCACAATTGAATCATGGTCCGAAAAAACGGGAGGACAATTCACCCACAGCTTGCAAGTGGCGGTACATCAAGTATGTTTTGTGTTGGAAAAGGCAGGTTCGTGCTTTAATATACACTCATCGTCAAAAAAATAGTTGAACCATGAGGAACGTGTCGGATTGCAATGCTATTCGGGAGGAATGCAAAGGTTACTAGAAACAATAAATGATTAAACATTGAGACTGTTATGGACAATATTTATTGAGCTACAGGACAATAAGTAGTGTCTCTCAGTATGGCGTCGGGCCGCCATGTTTTCTCACACAGCATGCCAGACCTCTCTGCATAGAGATTTACAGGTTCCTAATGGTGTCCTGCAATAAGCCATCCCATGCAGTTTGAATCTTCTCACGCAGCTCCTGCAGATTGTGAGGTAGGCGTGGAAGTGTGTATAGCGTGTCCAATGTCCAATAGCATCCCATAAATTTTCAATCGGCGATAGGTCTGGCAATGCGGGTGGCTATGAAAGAGTGTCAGTGCCTTGAAGAGAATCTTTCGAGACAGCAACAATATTGCGGACGAGCGTTGTCTTGTTGGAAAATCGCACCGGAGTGAGCGTGCAAAAATGGTTGGACCACTGGTTGCAGGATCTCATTAACGTAACGATGGGCTGTCAAATTGCCTGTAATGAACACCAAAGGTGATCTGGCATCGTAGGCAATATCGCACCAGGCCTTTTGGACGTGTGACGTTCGATAACAAGCCGTTCGTCTTGGTGCTGACTACGTGCCTTCACACACGGATTCGGTGGTCAACTCCTCCAAGACAAAAGGGGGACTCGTCAATGAAGATCACTCGCTGCCATTCTGAGTGCCTCCTTGACAGTCTGGCACGACACCATTGCAGCATTTGGGAACGATGGACTGGTGTTAAGTGCAGTCGTCGTAACGGGCTCCGTTCGTGTAGCCCTACGTCGTGAAGCCGTCTGCCAATGGTGCTGACACTAATCGGACGATGCATGGAGGGCACCACTGCTCGATGAATATCCGTAATCGTGTCTGTGGGGTCAATCCGCGCGTGTCAGGCAATCCATTGGTTCGTCTAAGTCTCCCAGACCCCTTCCTGTCGCTGCTGCGGGCCTTGTCCTATACACTGCCGCCAACAGCGTGCTATGGGGATATCCACACGACCGGTATGGCGCGCAATACGGCGATAAGACCATCCAGTTTCCCGGAGCCCGATGTTGCGGCCGCTTTCGAACTTCTCCAGCTACCCGAATTGCGTCCAAATTTTTCTCCGAGGCATACTTCACTTGCAAATGATGCCACCAACACAACAGCACGAGTCAGAATGGCAAGGGCGCGCAACAGGGCGACCTTATATAGCCGGTCAGGCACAGCGCTACGACCCTCCTTGCTTGCGTCACATGCGTGGCCGAGCGTGGTACTTGAATTATTGGCGGTTGGCGGATGCCATGGGTGTGTCAGTATATCAACGGATGCTTTATATACTCAAGGGTTGGCGTTATGCAAAGGTGGCTGTAAGTTGAGGGGTGGTGCCTCCAGGGTTGACTGTATTTAACGTAAGGGATAACAGACGTATCCAGTGTGAAATTATTAATAATGATTGATATTGATAACAGTTGTATCCAGTGTGAAATTATTAATAATGATTGATATTGATAACAGTTGTATCCAGTGTTATTATAATAGATGTTTACTAAATTATTGATAACAGATGTATCCATTGTTAAAAGAGACTCATGCATTTAACCTGACCTTATTTCTTTACCTACAGGAGAGGTCGACGCTTGCAAAGGTGATAGTGGAGGGCCCATGATGCAGCGACAGGTCAGTGAAGAAAAAATGAGTACTGGGTTCAAGTTGGAATTGTTAGCTGGGGTATAGGCTGCGGACAGATGCACACTTATGGATTTTATACAAAAGTCCACCTTCTGCGAGACTGGATTGAACAGGAACTGAGTTTGACCTAAAAAAATGGAACGTTGAAAAGCAATATAAACTTACCGATGTAATTTCCTTCTAACGCTGTTCTGTGCCGTTTATGACTCAAATCTGAATGAAAAATAAAGTTCATCTTGAACCTGACAGCTTATTTTGTGAGAAAGTTGAAATGTTTGTGCATTTAATTCGCCAAGCTTACTAATGTTAGACCAGATGAAACTACTAAACTGTTTATGCTGCAGAAAAATAAGAAAAATTAAATTCACGAATAGAAAAACATCCCACCAAACAGACTGAAAACTGCCTTAAATATTTAAACAAATCAAAGCCTAGATTAAAGTCTTGTACTTCCCCCATTTTTACATTTTACAGAATATAATATCACATTTTTCTTAAAAGTCAATTAAAATAAATTTCTTAAAAATAAATTTAGTCAGCCCCGAAAAGAGCCCTTTTTTATTTGCATGCATGATTCTTTGTTGCTGGTGTTTCGGGGTTTAACAACCACCAGAAGCAACTCATACAAGCAAGCAATCATTCTTCCTTAGTTTGGGCCAATTATTCTAAGGAAGGGCTTTTAGACAAGTACACTACCTATGTCTCGAACCCAAGACGATCTCGGACGAGTGACCAACTCCACAGACCACTCAGAGCGCTCATATACGATTCTACAAAAAACGAATGTAACGATCACTAAAGCTCCATCATTTAAACGATTCCCTTGTAACGAATCAAAGAAATCTTTTTTATTTTTACCATTTTTCTCGCGTACCGCTGACACAAGCAAGTCAACTTTACGTATTCTCGTGCACTGAAAACAGTAATAATATACTGTTCGAACGTTTCTAATTTTTTTCAACAATTATCAGTAAAGTAGCCTATAGCCCGTCCTAGGACGGTTGTTTTTAAGCTTTAAATAAATATTAATGTATAGGAGATGTTTCCCGTTCTAAGACGGTGAAATTTTTAATTGAAGCAAATTGAAAACAAATTAAACAGACGCCGGATCTTTTGTAAGGAAATATACACGGTCGAGTGACATAATTGTGACCACCAGCTAATATTCAGATTAATAGCCGTGTGCAGCGCAGACAGCAGCTAGACGGGCTGGTACTGAATAAGGTGCTGGAAGGTGTTCATAGGTATTTGGAGCCATGCATCTGACAGCTGCTGGAGGGTGCGTGGTAGAGAATCCATAGAGCGAACAACACGATCGAGTTGGTCCCACACATGCTCAATTGGGTTTAAGTCTGGAGAATTAGGGGACCAGGGAAGTACTTTGAAGTCTTCACCGTGCTCTTCCAACCACTCTCGGACATTTCTAGCTGTGTGACACGTCGCATTGTCGTTCTGGAAGATCCCATGCGGCTCAGGGAAGACATTCAGCATGTATGGGTGTAAGTGGTCTGCAAGGATGGATTCATAACGAATTCGGTCCATAGTGCCTTCCACAGCTAAGAGTGGACCCAGAGAATGCTACGAAAACATTCCCCAGATCATAACGCTGCTCCCACCAGCTTATGTTCTTCCAGCAATGGTTGAAGAATGTTTGTTCTCCGATGTTTCTCACATTATACGCCAACGTCCATCCATTTGATGAAACAGAAAACTTGACTCATCAGAGAAGGCAATCCTTTGCCAATCAGCGGAGGTCCAATTCCGATCCTGGCGTGCAAATGTAAGAATTTTCTGCCGATGCACCTTTGTTTGCATAGGTGTAGGGCCCATCCGTCTGCATTGTAGCCCCATACGCAGCAGGGTTCGCTTAACTATTGTTTTAGACACACTTCCGGTAGCCCCTTAGTTTTAGACACACTTCCGGTAGCCCCCTCACGCTCCTTCGAAGCCAACGTTCACCTCTCACATCAATAGCACGTACTGCTCCGCAGTTTCCACTTTGCTTATCAGCAATGGTGCCATTTCTCCAATTACGATTCACTTTAACCACAGCAGCACGCGAACTGTTCACAAACTGCGCTGTTTCAGAAATACTGTCACACTTGGCCCGAAAGCCGATAATCATCCCTTTTTTGCAAATCTGATAAATCGCTCCTCTTATCCATCACAGCAACGAGTGATATGTTTTCAGATTGCCTACAGCACACCTTTATATACCTTTCAAGCCAGCTCACGACACGTGCCTTCTTTCATTGGCTACGCGCTGTTGACGTCGAAAATCGGAGGTGGTCACAATAATCTGACTCGGCTGTGCAGCAAAGATTTGTATAGCAAGAACTCATTCATGTTAGAACTGAAAATTATGTGCTATTTATTTCCGTTTTTCAAAAGACCTCGCGATAAAAAACATTCTGTGCGAAATATTTTGTTGTTCAACAATTTTCCTTGTAGTCCAGTTTTTTTCGAATAAACTTACCTTAATAACTTTTGCTTTAATTTTTCTAGTTAAAATGCTTTTTGTCCGGCACACTTGTTATTCCGTTCCCCGTTTGTTTTGGACTGTCCTATTCGGTGATTAGTTTAAAAATTCATACCCAAGCCTTTTCTATAAAATAATGCGACATCTGGCGTTACCAATCGGAACTATCTAAATGATTGACAATGTGCTGTTGGGGCGACATCTGTTTTTAGATGCAATTTTACTCACTTCGGCATCGCAAGATTTCAGTTTTTATCGTAGGTTAAAGCGTCTAGATAGATAGATATTTTGCAAAATGTTTGATATAATCAGCACTAAACGCGTAATGGTAGTTAAATTTAAAAAGTAAAAAATAAAAGCGCACAAATTAATATTCGAATTGTGCTAAATTAATTTAATATGCAGGTAACTCCGGGGGTGGTCACATTAATCTGATGCAGCTGTGTATATTCCCATATGGTTTTGTCCTTCAGGTGTTTTATGGCTGCAAGGTATTACGTTATTTCAAAATTTTCATTGATACCTTGAGTGAAAATTAACAGTTGATCAGTACTGCTCACATCATCGCTTTCCTTACCAGCAATGGAAAAATGTATTAAAACACTCGCCCTTCCCTTTAACTGTAGAGTAGCGTCATTCCCCAAGTCCTCAACGTAACCTGCCCTAGCATTACAGTTTCTCAGACCGGAAATCTGTGACTCAGGTATGGATGCTGTACTTCCTTGTTAGCACATCTTTTGTAAAGCAAGTTAGTAAAATCATACAATGCATTGATTATAATACGCTTTTCAACATACCAGAAATCATTACTCAAGTTATGAGGATTATGGCTGTGGAACAAATCTCGGTCCTGTGACCTGACCTTTGATCCCATTTCGATTATATTCAACAGAACTGGTTCACTATACCTCCGAAATAACATGATAAAGTTTTGTCGCAATCGAAGCATTTTTACGTAAGTTATGATGCATAAGGGCTATGGAATACATCACGCTCCTGTGTCCTAACCTTTGACCCCATTTCGCCCATTTTCAATAGGATTCGTCCCCCAGGTAGGCTCCTACAACATACTAACATTTCATCCAAATCGAAGAATGTTTACGTAAGTTATGACGCATAATGGCGATGGAAGTGATTCCGCTCCTATGTCCTGACCTTTGATCCCATTTTGCCCATTTTCAATTGGGTCTGTCCCCAGGTGGTCCCCTACCACATACTAAACATTTAATCGAAATCGAACCTTTTTTACGTTAGTTATGACGCATAAGAGCAGTGGAATAGATCCCGTTCCTATGTCCTGACCTTTGACACCATTTCGTTCACTTTCAGTAGGGTTCCTTCCCAGGTGTTCCCCTACCACATACTAAAATTTCATCCAACCCGAACGATTTTTACGCGAGTTATCGTGCGGACGGGCATACACACACAACGCGTGACTTAATGAGGCAGATGGGAATCGCGATCATCTGCTCGCAAGAGTGGGACTTCATAAAACTGAATAGGATTCACACACAACGCGTGACGTAATGAGACAGATGGCGTGACCGCGTGCCGTTATTCTCAATCGTGAGATTGTGACGTCATAAGATTTCTAAGCATGGGTAACATTAATGGGACGACGCCATGACACTAAAAACGTGGTAATTCGGGGTGGTTATTTAACCCACTAAACGAATTTTCCTAAAGTCGAGATCAAGCTAAATCGATTTTTAGTACCAGAAAACAGTAGGTTAACGACTTTCATCAAAATCCCTAGAGCCGTTTTCAAAATAAAATTTACCTGCATACAAGAAGTACTCCTTTAATAGTATGTGATAAGGGCGATGGAATGGATCCCGATCCTATGTCCTGAACTTTTACCCCATTTCGCCCATTTTCAATAGGGTTCCTTCCCAGGTTGTCCCCTACCACATACTAAAATTTCATCGAACTCGAACCATTTTTACGAGAGTTACCGTGAGGACACACGGACAAACAGACGGGCAAAGCTGGAGTATATACGCTTCTTCAACCTATGGTTGCAAAGCGTAAATAATGCTCTACAAGAAAAAAAGGAGCAAAGAAATGTGACCGATGGGATTGATTCGAAACAATATATGAAGGTTAATTTTTATCGTGTATGACATGTTCCCTAGGGCGTGCTCACCTTCATTTTAAACTCTCGATAAAAGCAATAATTTTTTTCCATATTTCATCCACATTTTTGTTTAAACTGGAAGAAGACGAACATCAGAATTCTGAGGAAGATGCATGGATCCGCTTGTGTCTACCACCCAATGTCCAAATCTACTTTCTCGTGGCTCAGAGTGGAAGATCTTTTAAATGCGGAGACTGAAGGAAATTGCAATGAAACGAGCTGGCAACCTGGTCTGCGTTATACTACTTACGTCAAGAACTTCGCATCTCGCAGACAGCCCAAGCTATCTCTCACCATCCTGAATTATTCCGACTTCGAACAGTGTCGCGATCGGTTTCTTTGAGGAACCAGGCGAAACTTTAACTTGATCAACCTTCAGTCTGCTTGGAAGATAGTAGGATGGTGACGTTTGCTGTTTTTTCGCTTGCTTCGGGGTTTGAGATGACTGTCATGAGAAAGTCTTCACAAATCCCTTTGCTTCCAAATATCAGATTGGAAAATTTATTTTTCATGGGATGCATTTCATTACACTGTTAAAGCTTTTGTGGTAGGTTGTACCAAATAGTGATGCCACACCAGCTGCACCACTTTCTGAGAAAAGATACATCATTGTGTGATGTAAAGGAACCCCAAAAACATGGTGCAATTTTGCACCACGTTACGGTACAATGTTGCATAACATTATGATGCAAGATTGCACCTTGCTTTTGGGTTTTGTTATCTCCTCATAATGATGTATCTTTTCTCAGAAAGTGTTGCAGCTGGTGTAGCATCACTTTTTGGTGCAACCTATCACAAAGTTTTTAACAGTGTATGTAGAATATTTTGTTCATAATTTTCAGGCTACAGATCCTAAGTTTGTTCCTACACTCTGTAATATTGAATTTGCAACACCCTGAAGGAATGAATGATTAAAAATACATACAAATCAATAGACGGGTTGTGACGTACCTGCCAGCAGGACGCACACGACATAAAGGCAGATAGGAATCAGAACAAATGTCTGCGTAGCTCAGTTGGTAGAGCGACTTGTTCCGGAATAAGCGGCCTCGGGTTCGAATCCCGGCATAGACCAAAAATGACGGAGAAATTTACTTCGTTATAGGGTAAGTTGAGCTGAGATCTCCACGTGATTAAACTATGTGATCAATCCGATTGTAGTGTGTGCCGCTATAAAAGAGAATGCCTCTTTCCTAACGTCACAACTAAGACTGGTTTCATCGTGAGAAGGGAGAGGTAATGCTTCCTGTAGGGAAAGTCCCCGACTTCCCTACAGCCACTCTCTCTGCTGTCAGAAGAGGTTTAAATGCTGCTTTTAAGTGTCCTGTCATAAGACAGACCCTCTTTCGAAAACTGGCGGGTCTTCATGCACGGCGTCCATTTCTTCGCTTGCCTCTACGAACTACGATCATCGGCGCCAGCATCCGGATTGGCACGTACTAAACCGGCAGTCAGAATGACGTCGCGTGATCTTCAGCGACGAATTTCGCTTTTGGTTGCGGTCAGATGATCGCTAAATTCAGGTGTGGAGACGACCGAGCGAACCAACCAATTCGTGATTTATTGTCCTGAGCTGCAGTCCGAACAGCAGGGGTCATAATCTAGCTAGGTGCAATGTGATATGTCAGCCGAAAATCTCTAGTATTTCTCACAGGCAGTTTGATAGCTCGACAGCACGGGGAGAATATCTTATATGTTATCGCTATTCCTTTCATAAGGAAACCACCTGACAGTATCTGTTAGCAAGATAATGACTGTCCGGATAGAGCAAAAATCTACAGGCAACGTCTACGCAACCTCAACGTCCTAGAATGGCCAGCAAGATCCGTGGATCTATCCCCAATAGATCGTGTATGTGATATGATCGAAAGGCATCTCAACACCCATTTGCAACCAGTGCGGGCAACGGACAAGATCTGGCTCAGAAAGGATGGTGGGCAGTGCATCCTTTCTGAACCAGAAGACCAGGCGTCTCTACGATTCAATGCAAAGACTCATTGCTGAATTAATTTCCAACAGAAGTGGTTGCAACTCTTTCTGACGTACCTTTTTTTTTCAGGTAATAAAATTGTTCATTGATCTTGAAAACATAATCATGGTTTTCTTATCTCCAATGATGCTCCATCCGTAAAAATCAGCCGAATTTTCTCACGACTTCTGGGTGTTGAAATTCCAATGTTACAGAGTGTATTTTCTGTCGTGTCTCCTCTCTTGAAAGTTGGATTGAAAGAATTCTTTTTGCATCGGATTGTATCGTTAGATATCATATGCCAATAAAATAATATCAGATTCTAACAACATGCAATGAGACCTCAGAAATACATTTTTCTTGGAGATGGCCTTAAAAAGCGTATAAATGTAAAAAACGTATAAAAGAAATTTCAAAATGCTAAATATTATTGTAAAATTTTGAATGGCTCCAAAAAGGAAGACAGAACCACATATTTTTTGTTTACGCTAATTTATTATGCAAGACATACACGGTCGTATCAGAATAATATGACCACCTACCTAATAATGGGAATAACCATCCTTGGTTATTCCCATTATTAGGTAGGTGGTATTCCCATTATTAGGTATTATTAGGTAGGTAAGCGAGAGGGCGTGGCATGAACGCAATGAGACCTTGGAAGGTTGTCCGAGGTATACGTGCCCATTCGGAATGCAACAAAATACGGAGGTCCTAGAGGAGACGTGGTTTTGGGTTGTCACGGTGAATCTGTCGAGCCACATAGTCCCATAAGTGCTCTATGGGATTGAGGTCGAACGATTTCGTACCGCCAAGGGAGAACGGAGACATTGCTGTCGTGTTCTTGGAACCAGTCACGCATTCCCTTAGCGACGTGGCAGGGCGCATTGTACTGTTGGTAGACACCATCACCATCAGGGTAAACTCCCAACATGAACGGATGCATGTGGTCAGCGAGGATGGACGGGTAGTCGTTGGTGTTCAGGGACCCATCCAGTGGTACCAGCGGTCCCAAGTCATAACAGGAAACCATCCCCAAGACATGCACACTGCCACCGATACTTGACGGACAAGCGTGACCTGGTGTTGGTTTCCGTGTGTCTGACGCCATATCCGCCACCGCCCGTCACTTCTATGGAGTAGAAACCTCGATAAATCGTTGGAGAATGCAACCTTTTCCAACTCTTCCACTGTCCAATGACGGTAGCCCGATACGAACTGCAGGCGTCGTTGCCAATGGACCTGGGTTAACATGGGCGCCTTGACGCAGCATCGACTCAGGAGACCCATGCGTAACAGGGTTCGCTCTACTGTTATCGGGGACATGTACTTGGGTGCTCCAGTGTTCATTTGCGTGTTCAATTGCTGCACTGTTGCGCGTCGATTGCCCTTTACCAGTCGACGGTCATCATAATCTTCTCTGTAGTCGAAGTCATTTGTGGTCCTACAGTTATGAAGTCGCGAGGTACCTGTTTTGCCAGCGGCCTATCCTCTGTACACCCTTACTACAGCACTTCACGAACAGACCACTCAGTCTGCTGTTTCTGAGAAGCTTTAACCATTGGCGCCCTAGCCGATTATCTTTCATTGTTTAATGTCCGTCAAATCAATACATCTGCCCATTGTGCTTACGTAACGCACTATGGTTCGTGTGACCTGGCCGGGCGCTTACATTGAAGTACCAGAAAAACTGGTACACCAGTCTAATACTTGGTAGGTCCCCCACGGGAGCGCAGAACTGCAGAAATACGATCGGGTATGGACTCCACTATCTTCTGGAAATATGCTGTAGGCAATGCATACCATACTTCCTGCAGAGCGTTCCACAATTCGGGTGTACTCGGATTCCTGTGTTCGATAGCGCGTTGCATAGCATTCCAAATGTGTTCTATCACGTTCAGATCTGGGGACTTGGGTGGGAATGGCAACACCCCAAACTCAGATGAATGCTTCTTTAACCATAATGTGGCATCCTGACACTTGTGTGGAGGTGCATTGTCCTTTTGGAACAGGCCCAACCCATCAGCTAGAATGCAGGACATGAACGGGTGTACCTCGTCAGAAAGAATGCTCACATAGCGTTGGCCTGTCACAGACGTTTGTAGACGTACCAGGGGTCCCAGTGAAGTCCAGCTAAACACACCTCATACCATTACGGACACCCCACTAGCCAGTACATTTCCCTGTTGACAGGCCGGATCCATGGCTTCATGGGGTTTGCGCTACACACGAATCCTTCCATCTGCCCGATACAGTTGGAAACGCGACTCGCCAGGCCAGGCTACTTCTTTCCAGTCGTCAAGTGTCCAGTGGCGGTGTTGCCGTGCCAAAGCGAGGGACATAGCTCTCTGTCGTGCTCCCATCAAGGGGACTCGAGTTGGGTGTCGGCTTCCAAAGCCCATATCGTGCAGGGTACGTTGCACAGTCCGGACGCTGATGCTTGTTGAGGCTCCAGCATTGAATTCCGATGATACCTGCGAGAGTGTTGCACGCCTATCGCGTGAAACTATTCTTGACAGCCGACGATGGTCACGTTCACCCAATGTCTTTTTAGAGCCACACTGGTATCGTTGGTTGGAGGTTTTGCCGGAATTCTCGTAGTCATGGCCACACCCTTGTAATGGTCGTCCGTGAAAATCTGAACTTCTTTCCTATCTCCGAAATACTATGGCCCATCTCACGAGCGCTAACTATGACACCGCGTTGAAAATCGCTTAAATCGTTATTACATGTCATTTTCATGCCGAAAACAGCTCTGACAGCTGGCAAGGATGTCTATCGCTTTATATACGCACTGGCGGACGCAACCAAGAACACGCATAGGTGATGTTGCTATGTATTTTGCATATGCTCGTCTGTACCAGTTTTTCTGGCACTTCAGTGTATATCACCGTGTAATCGACCTTGTCATGTACACTCTGTGAGGCGCCTGGGCAGGTGCACCGTGAGTCCGTGTGGTCATGTTATTCTGATACGACTGTGTACATACGTACATGAATACTTTGTTTATATCTTTAAGCCTATTTTGTCTTCTGTATTAATTTTTTTGCTCTATCTTCACTATAAAAACTAGATTAAGAAATTCTGCACGTTCTTATATTCACAATACGTAAAAAAAGACCTTTGAAATACAGACAGTAAATCCGAATACGATTTATATTCAATACTCCTGTTACACATACTTTACTCTAAGCATCGCTTTTTTAAAGCAGTTTGTCTACTAGTTGATTTAGCATTAGTGCCAAGTAAAATATGCCCTAATCTTTGCTTGTTCCAAATTTTTTGATCAAATATGGAACCAAGAACGTTGTTTAGTAAAAATTTAGTTACATTATCTATTTCATGGGTACAAAAACGCTGTTTTGATTCTCTCAATGTAATAGCATGCTGGGTTACGTACAAAAGAATCCAAGAACCGTGTATTTTTAAAATCTAAAATTCGAAATTTAACGTATAATCCCCAAAAGCGTATAAATAAATTACGTAAAACCGAACTGGATAAGCAGTTGAAACTACTGTACGGGAGAAGCGCAGAGTCCTAATATATAATCTGCTAGAGTCCTCCTCCTCCTCCGTGCCACTTTTAAGTCGTCATAGCAACAACCGAGAACGGCCTGCTCCTCCTCACTGCCACTTTAAGTCGTCATAGCAACAACCGAGAACAACCGAGAATCCTAATATATAATCTGCTAGAGCCCTCCTCCTCCTCCGTGCCACTTTTTAAGTCGTCATAGCAACAACCGAGAAACAAATGTTTGTGATGTCACGCTTAGCTTTTCGTGTAGGGGACATTACCTACACGCGCATACCACTTTGTTTTGTTGTCATAGCAACAAGAACACAGCTGCTGGTGTGACGTCATCTAATCCAAATCATTCTCACATGACATCGGAGATACGTTACGTCACACGGTCGACTCCAGAGATACGAAAACGTTTTTGTTTTGTTTTGTTTTTTGTTGGAGGTTTAACGACCACCGTGAGCAACTCAGTGAGCTATAAGCAGTCGCCCATCCCTAATTTAGGGTCACTGGCTCCAGGGAAGGGAGAGAGCTAGTGCCGTAAGACAAACACAACATCAATGCCTCACCGGGATTCGAACCCGTACCCCTTTCAATCGAATGATCAGAGGCCATTGCTTAGACCACGGCGCCACCATGGAGGCTTCGAAAAACTTCACGTCAGGTATTTTGGTTCACTACCTGAACCGGTGTTTAGCCATCCGTATGTGGAAACGTCAAGATAAAAATAGTTCACGGAAAAGAACACGGGAAATTGATAAAGGGTTCACAGTCAGTGTATGCAAAAAAATTTGTGTACAAGGAAATGTTGACGAAATGGGGACTAAAGATTTTACAAAACACATAACAAATAGACAGCCCGTCGTATCAAATTCCATAACCGACTGTTTGATAAATTTTCCGAAAGCTGATGGCCAACGTTGACATCTATTGACGTGGAACTCAAAAACTCAATAAATAAAAGTCAGTAATTTCTGTATCATAAATTTTGTTTTTCCCCGTCATTATTGACATGCTTTTATCTAGTTACGTATAAAAGTGAAAAACGTATTAGATGTGTACGAAAGTCCTACCCGTTTTTCATGATGCAATTTCCATGCTAACTTTTAAGCAACAAGTGGAATAGGAGATAGCGTGGGTGGTGGCCAAAATGCTTCGAGGCTATAAAATGACACCACGTATGCATGTGCGTCTCATTCGTAAACACGTCACGCAAGAGTTAACATGTAAGTCAATAAGGATCACATTAGGCATAGTCTGCTTTACGGGTTCGACAAAGGTAACAGTGCATCTGAAGACTGCCGCAACATTTGTGAGGTCTATGGGAAGGATGCCGTACACGAAAGCACATGTCCCCGCTGCTTCCTGAAATTCCGTGTAGGAGACAAAAGCTGCAGGGATCAACCACGTTCTGGACGTACATGAGAGGTTTCTGAAAAGGACCCCAACCAAGCCATATCAAATGACCAACATCTAACCGTTGAAGAATCATCAGAAAGGTTTCCTGCACGCAGAATAACAGTAAGAAGAAAGATGTATGTGCTTGGATTTATCACAAAGTTCGACCAGTGGGTGCCACATGACCTATCAGCAAGAAATCGATCGGACAGAAAACCACCTGTTTTTCTTTGCTTGCGCATCACAGAAATGACCCTTTCTTGGAACGATTAGTTACGGGTGATGAAAAGTGGATCCTTTACAGAAATGTAAAGCGTCAAAGGACTGTATGTCGAGTTGGAGAGCCTGCTCTATCGACTTCAAGTGGAGGGATGCTTCCGAGAAAAGTCTTGTTAAGTTTATGATGGGATGCCAAGGGTGTTATCCACTGGGAGATGCTTACATCTTACCAAACGATAAGTACTAACCTGTATTGCCAACAGTCTGGAAGGTTGAAAGAAAAATTGACATCTAAGCGTCCAGTACTGGCTAGTCACAAAGACGTCATCTTGCAACATGACAGCGCAAAATCTCATACAGCTTTAGCCACTCAAGAAAACGTTTTGGACATTGGATGGTAAGGGTTATCTCAGCCCCCGTATTACTCCAACCTTGCACCTACGGAATGCCCACCTTTTTCGACCTCTTCAGAACAACTTCTCTGGAAAACCCTTGGATGAAGCTGAAGATGTCGAAATTGTATTACAATAATTTTTCTACTCCAAGACTGAGGAGTTATACGGAAGGGGAATTCAATTACTACCAGAAAGATGGCAAAAAAGCTCATAGGTAATAATGTCACTTATGTAAAAAAAATAATAAAGATGCTATTTCCAAACTAATTTGTTTTTGTTTTCTACTAAAAAACCGGATAGAAGTTTCACCAACACCTAATATAACCAAGTTCCACTGTGTTACATTCTCACTCATGATAATTAACACAGCAATCAGACATCTCTGAATTGACCGCATTTACTGTTCTTCACGTAATATCAATCATATCAGAAAACTTGAAAGTTTCATCGCCCTGGAGCGGGAATCGAACCCGCATCTCCCGATTACGGTTCGAGTATGCTGACCTTTACGTCACCCAGGACGATAATGTCACAAGTGTCTGAGTGTTAAGAGCATCGGAATATAGTCCGACCGCATTCTTAATCGAAGCAAACATATACTTGGACGATTGGTGATATGCCTAACAACGCTAGATGGCAGCACAATTCGCTTCGATTAAGAATGCGGTCGGACTATATTCCGATGCTCTTAACACTCAGACACTTGTGACATTATCGTCCTGGGTGACCTAACGGTTAGCGTACTCGAACCGTAATCGGGAGATGCGGGTTCGATTCCCGCACCAAGGCGATGAAACTTTCAAGTTTTCTGATGTGATTGATATTACGTGAAGAACAGTAAAATACACTCAATTCACAGATGTTTGATTACTGTGTTAATTACCATGACGTATTTTCCACTTACATTGGCGTGCAAAAATTAAGGACGAGACGGTTTTTCGAATGTAACGTCGTGCAGGAAGTGCTCCACATCGACTCAAATCATACCATAAGATCCCCAAGATGTAAGAATATGGGACAAGTGAGAAAAACCGTCCAAACAAGGAATCCAAAGGATACAAAGGCACTTTATTGAAAAGGTAGCTTCGAGCACAACTGGACAGAAATGTCCATGTGACAGGCGGCTGCCAAGAAAATAATCAAGTCTTTAGTAAGGGATATGATCACCCCTGACGGCGTTGCAGAATTTACAACGTCTGTCCATGCTGAGAACGAGGTTGTCAAGGAGCTGTTGAGGCATCGCGGCCCATTGCCCTTGTAGCGCCAATCTTAGCTGCGGAATCTTTGCTGGCGGCTGGTGACGAGCTGCCAAGCGTCTCCCGAGAAGGTCCCACACGTGTTCGATTGGATTTAGGTCCGGGGACCTTGCGGGCCAATCCATGCGTTGAATATCTTCACTCTCCAACAGCCCTGCTACAGCCACTGTACGATGAGGTGTAGCGTTGTCGTCCATAAAGAGGAACTCAGGACACACAGCACCTCTAAATAGACGCACGTGAGGCAGGAGAACCTCGGTACAATAGCGGACACCAGTGACTGAACCTCCTTAGAAGATGTAGAGGTCAGTACGGCTACCAAGCATGATACCGCCCCAAACGAGAACTCCGCCACCTCCCAACCAGTCCCTTTCGATGATGTTAGAGGTGTGATTACGTTATCCCTGCTCTCTCCAGAAGTGCATACGTCCAGAATTGCTCGTCAGACTAAATCGGCTCTCATCCTTAAAGAGAACTCGACCCCATTGCTGATGTGTCCAGTTCTTGTGTTCCTGGCACCACAGAAACCACCGTCTCCGATGAGCAGGCGTTAATGGCATACACCGTACTGGTCGTCGTGCAAATAGACCACCTTTGTGCAGCCTCCTGGCCACGGTAAAACATGATAACGGACGTCCAGTTGCCTGTGTCTTGCGATTTCTCCCGCTGTCTTCCGTCTGTCTCTTCTCGCCTGTAGGACAATATACTGGTCGTCCGCCGCCGTGGTTGCTCGTGGACGACCACTGCTAAACGCTCGGACAGCTGTTCCTGTCGTTTGAAATGCTCTCCAAGCTCGTGAAACGATGCTGTGAGCGATCCCGAACTATTCGGCCACACTAGTCACACTTCGACCTTCTTCCAACTTCCCAATGACGCGACCTCGGATAAAGCCATCCAGATGTTGTCCACTGGATTGCCCGTTGGCCATATCACACGGTGGCAGCAACTCGACGTCGTTCAAACCGATGTACACCGTGCAATAGCTTTCACCGAATTGCGGAGCGTACACCGCCCGTGCGCTTTATACCCTTCCGACACTGCCCCCTGCGTCATGCTGCATATAATCGCATGCCCTGCCGTACCGGACCCTAGTTTATCTCCTGAGTGGTCTTTCGGTCCGTTCTGCCTGCTCGTTCCGCTGTTATGCTAATATCTCCTCTTCGTCCTTAATTTTTGCACACCAGTGTATTATGAGAAGAGTATTTCTTCCGCACTATATACAGTCTCACTCTTTCTTAAGGACAAAAAAGATATGATGATGTCATCCGACAATTCAATGTCATTCTTCGTGTTGCTGCAACACCGAATGACTACGTCAAAATTCAATTCAGTGTCATCCCTCCAGCAACACCGGATAACTACGTTCAAATTCAATTCAATGTCATCCCTCCAGCAACACCGGATGACTACGTCAGAATTGTGAAACGGAAGTCGCTTGTTCCTCTACATAGTAGGAATTCTTCTGTTCTAGAGGCATTTCCGTGTGGGCAGTATTTGGCGTCATTTTACATAAGTTTGAAACAAATTTCATTAACCTTTAACTGGCGTCGTGCGGTCCACGGACAGCATCAGTTGTTAATATATGTTTTATTCACATATTTAATGGTCCTAATGACTTATACCTTCTAGGACCTTCCAATATCTTATTAAGTAAGCAATATGCATGCAGGCTTTGTTTGAATCACCATTCACTGAGAAAAACGTTTTGTTAATTCAACAAAAAATTTGTCGATATACCGTCAACAAAAAATTTTGTTGAATTTGCAAAATTATTTTGTTGAAAATTTTTGTTGATTTAACAAAATTTATTGTTATCACGACAAAACGTTTTGCTCATTTAACAAAATGATTAGGTCGATTTTTGAGAATTTGTTTGATCCAACAAAACATATTGTTATCATGACCAAATGTTTTGTTGCTGCAACAAAACATATTGTTACAGCAACAAAACTTATTGTGTCACGATATCAATATGATTTGTTGGAGCAAACAAATTTCCAAAAATCGACCTAATCATTTTGTTAAATGAGCAAAACGTTTTGTCGTGATAACAATAAATTTTGTTAAATCAACAAAAATTTTCAACAAAATAATTTTGCGAATTCAACAAAAGTTTTTGTTGACTGTATATCGACAAAACGTTTTGTTGAATTAACAAAACGTTTTTCTCAGTGTAGATTCTAGAAGTGTAAAAACATTATTTTACGCACAGTGTATACAAACGGGAAATATTTTTTTTTAACTGCATAAAAGGAGACGTGGATGAATTAGAAAAAAAATGCAGTATCTATAGCTCTAGTCGTTGCACCAGACGTTGGCCCATGGCTGTATTTTTTTTTTAATATTAGGTGTGAGTACAGTGAAAGCAAATATTGTGTATCAGTCTCATGGTAACCCGGATCCTCAATCACGGTTGGAATTCATGAAATCTCTAGCTAAGCAATTTATAGATATAAATCTAGAAGAGAGTTTGAATAACACGAAACTGTCAAGGAAAAATTTACGTTTGTCCATGAAACTCATTCTTGGGATCAGGGAAGAGCAGGCTCGAAAGGGGAAAAAAAGGGTGAAAAGTTAGCAAGACAGAACATAAAAATATACTTTCTATTTCCAGCAGAAAAGAAGCGCAGCGCGAAAAACAAACTGCCTCTTTTTGTTCTTCTTGCAGTACACCAATATGCGACGAGTGTGGAAACTCAAATTCCAAAAGATGAACATGATGTCAGTTGAATGCCAGCAGTTTTCTAGAAATTCTCGTTAGAGGGACCTAACACTTAAATTTTGTGATAAATATTTCATCAACAGCAGATATGCGCAGTCTTAGAAGTGTGCGTATTTTATTATTTTTCTAAGAAGATGTAAAACGTTGTATATGATTTAGAGTAAATCTTCTGTGTTCTAGCAAAACATATCGTGATTTCCAGGTACAAAATTTTTAAATATTCAAATTTTTCTCACATTTGGGTATCAGAGTATTATTACAACGCAAAACAGTATAGTTGATATAATTCTTTCTGTAACAGGTCTTCATCTAGGGTACAGTAAATGCAGCGGTCTCCTGTACCGCACGACGCTGTTTAGGTACTAAATATGCACGATGCCACTTACGGGTTAAGACTGGAATTCTTTGAAGTTAATGAAATCTCTGATTCTAGGGTTTTGCATTTCCATTGAAATGAGTTAAGATGCTTAAATGCAGCAGTTAGTAAAATCACGTGGAGCAGATAACGGTGAATTCGTTTTATCGTTGGCTTACTTTATTTTCTTACTTGTGTTGAGAGATACTTGCCCTTGGCGTCTTCTGAGGTGACAGGTTGAGCCGAAATTGAAAGATGAAAGTCCTCTTCTGATACGATAAATCAGCGTTATGTGTTTTTGTTTAATACGCAATAGTTATTCGATCTCCAAGAGTAATCCTTTGAGATCATTTTCTGGAACTGTTTCTTTTTAATTCCCAGTACGTATCGTTTCGCCTATGAGGCAGAAGATCAACAAACTTCTCAGTAGCTGCCGTCGAAACTGCTTTCTTTGGAAAAGCAACGTGCTGCGCTTATATCAGTGAGGAACGATATACGGGAACTAGGAAAAGAAAGAAGTTAATCGGTGAGTACTACAGCGGATAATTTTCTCATAATTCATGCTGTCTGTGCAACTGATACATTTATTTTTCACATATAAGTGAATTCATTATTATGATTCTGTTTTCCTTTATTTCGGGATTTAAGGAGAATCCACGCGTTACGCTAAGGCAGTGGCCCTCATTCTACTTCAGCTCTCGGAACCCTAAGGTATCTACAGAAAGTCGTGCTGAACCCTTACCTCCCATATCCCATTCCTCTCCGAAGCTGAGCTATACGTTTTTGGTGCCTCAACTAAGAAATACGTATTTCTGCTATTACACATTTTCGTCCCTGGGAACCCATGACACCATTTCGCGGAACCTAGTGTTAGGAACACTGTTCTAAAGGATGTAAGCAGCCACTTGCCCCAAATTTGGGGTCATTCATTTCAGGGAGGGGAGAGCCAGTTTTACAAGCTCATCACATCATCCAGGACTCGGCCAAGGCCCATCTTGGAAGAATGGTCAGAAGCCAGCGCATCAGACCGCTCGGGCGCCAGATTTATTTTACCCTGACTTATCTCTTTTCTATGTGTAGGTACCGGGGACACGATAAAATTTCTACACCTGTTGTGTACATATTGAAGCATCAAAGACTCTTTTTTTATTTTTTTGTCCTGGTTGCTGGTTATCCTTGATTTAACCTTACTGAAATACTTTCCTTTTAATTTTGGTGTTGCGTCAGGAATGGCCAATTGTTTTTTCCGAAACTTATTTTATTGACAGTGTAGCTTACGACGTTAGATGCTTTCTCACAGATGTACGATTATAGCGAAACACAAAATTTTCAGGTGACAAAAATCGAATACGCGTCCTCCTTCTGCGCCGGAGCTGAATGCTTTCCCAATTAAGCTACATCGACGGAATTTATGGGTGCGACTTTGCTGTCTCGACATGTGCTTCACGTCTGTAGTACGTCACACGGTATTCCGTATTTTGTATAAATTTAAAGCTCCTGCGAGGTTATGAGTATCCTAGGTTGTACTCGAACACCTTCAATTTTTTTTTCTCATCATTAAGCCCTTTCAGCCTCTCACAAAAGAAAAAAAAAATTCAAAAACTTAGAACACTGTCAAAAGTAAATCAATTAACAGTGAAAATAAATCAATAAACAGCGGTCTCTCAGGTCATCTCAGTGATTTATATCCTCCTGAAGTTTAAAACATGCAGTTAATCTGGACACTAATAATAACACGCCGCTGTGAAAAAAGTATAGCGATCATTACTCATAACGAGTTAGTCGTCACGAACAGCATGGCAACAGGTTATCTTATTCTTCGTTCACCATCACTTCTCTGCCGTGAGCAACTGCAATTGGGTTAAATTATCTGACGTATGTACTTTAGCTGTAGGCTATCACTCGTTATACTTTCTGATCTTAACGTTACGTCTGAAATCCCAAGTTGTTATGTTATTTGGGGCAACACTGGCAGTCGGCATACGAAAACATAGCGTAACGATGAGATGTAAAATGTGTTAGATGAGCAAGCTATTAGTGAGCCAGACGACGTTTTTCTAAATGACGTTATTTCAGACCATTATGATGTTAGCATGTTCCGTTACGACATGACTATGTAGCAAACCTAGGCACTTTGCCTTTCTCGACTTTTGCCTTTTTTGCAATCTTTCAGATACCTCCTTATCATTTTCTGTTTACCGTAAACCAACTTTTCCTGCCACGTTCATAGCTTTTACTTCTTCTCATCCAATGTCGCAAAAATTATCTGCTTTTCATTTTCTTATTAATCGTGCATTCACACACTCGTCCACACATGGATCTCCGGGACCAAGAGTTACCTAAGATTAAACAGTTTGCCTTGACTTTCGGTTACCATCGTCACATGATTGATCGCTTGATTGTTAAGAAATCAATTGGTCGACCGCAGATAGTTTTGCTTGCAGATAAATTTGACTACCAATTTGTGGGATGCATTCCATATATACCACCTGTATGTAACATCTTAAAGAACATATGTCATAAGTACAAACTCAAGTTTGGTGTAAGGTCTCGTACTTTATTTAACACTGTTAAAAAGGACAGAGACTGTGTTGAATGTGTGAATCGTCACTTAAATCTACTAACCCTACAGAGCTCGATTTATGTTATGTGGGCTCTATCACTCGTAATTTGGGGCGTCGCATTTACGAACATCAGTATAATCTCAGGACGCTATCTGGTGCTACATCTTTGTCGAAACTCTGTTTAAACGGTTCTTACCTACCATGTTGAAATGATATTATTATTCCCGATTCTCCCAGGAATGGTCGATCGACACTTTTCTGTGAAAGTATTCACATATTCGTCAATTTTGAAAGATGCTGTAACGATGAATATCCCCCTTCCTTGGAGAACACTTTTATCCCCCTTCCTTGGAGAACACTTTTATCCCCCTTCCTTGGAGAACACTTTTGGGCCAGGTCACGCCCACCAACTATGCTTGTACCCACTGAACTTGATTTGGACTTTGCCGATTATTGCACATGCGCATTAACTGCTATGTGTCTTGTAAAGTATATAGGCTACTCACTTTTGTGCTCATTGCTGCATTGTTTCTGAGGATAACGCCGTTGTGGCGTTGAAAGTTCTTAAACACACTTATTTTAATTGCACATAGTTTTTTATCATTAAAGTGTATCGTGCAGAAGACGGCATTTGTTTTCGATTTAATAGTAAACCTACTTGTTAAATCTACAGTTAACATCGTATTAGGTGATTGTTTATATCATTGTTAGATCTATTATGAAGGAATTTTCTTCAGTTATCATCGTAGTGCTCTCCGTTACTATACGACGGAATATATTACAGGATGCCTAGAATACAGATGTCTTTCAGGATCTATGGAAGCTATTTGCTTCAGCAAGTGTGTCACGACAAGTATGAAAGTCAAACTGTAGGCCCGAATTCGTATCAAGGTCACTCTTAAACGTGGAATGCAGTACCATTATGCTCTGACATTAGAACCGTACCTAGTTCTCATATTCACGAGGTCTGAATAATGATCTGGGGCGGCTGAAAACTCGTTAGAGGGGAGAGGCTCTTTAGTGAACGAAAAACTACACTCACGTTCCTAAAAAAACAGAACACCTGAAAAGAGTCGAGTTACCACTTTAGTTTTTACAGGACATGCTAATCAGGCAATATCCAGAAATAATTAACATTTCGGCGTCATAGGTGATGAGTACCACGCCGAGGCAAAGCAGATCGCGCGTCACAGAACGGAAACCGGCGCGGTTTTTCTGGCATAAACGCCGCGTGGCTCAGTGACATGTCAGTGCTTGGTCACCAGTGGGTAAAGATGCCTCGTCGTGCTGTAAGACAGTCGTTCAATAACATCAGCGAGTTCGATATACACTATACTGACAAAAGTCACCAGACACCCAGAAGAGAAACACAACACAGCATTTATTGACATACATTAGTACGGTGTCGGTCCACCTTTGGCCTTAATGGATGCACTGACCCTTCCAATGAACATAAAGGAACTGTCTACTCATATTTTAGTTTGTTATCCTGGTTCCTTTCCGTGGATCCACGTAATGGCATCAAGCAGTTATCGATACCGTATTTCGACTGTTTCTCCTCCATCGTTAATAGAGCATTCTTCTTCGCCGGTGCTCGGAAGAGGCCTCTTCTTGCAGTGGTCAACAGCGAAACCTCCCTTCCCCACTCAAAATCCCTTAGCCCTCAGGTTCCCACCAATAAACACTTCCTCTTCTACTCCGCATGTATCGCAAACCCACTCCTACTGATGCAAAACAATAAACAGTGTAACGTACATTCTATTTTAGCTTTCCTTTTGAGTTCTTTTTTCTATGTAAACATAAGTTCGTTCTTTTAGATATTTTCAAACCTTAAAGTTATGTCCTTTCCCTCAAACGAGGATGATGTTGGCAACACACTGAGGTCGGAACAAGAGTGACGTATGTACAGTATGTGATAAAAACGTTAAATAAAATGAGGTTGCTTTGGGTGTGGAGATGTTCGATCGTTACTGAGTTTTGATGGAAAACTTCTTGACTAAAATATGTGAAATGGTGTGTTTTTGATTTCGTCTAATGTTGCTGAACCAATAAAAAGTTGACGTAAGTTGGACTTGTGTATGTGTTTCGTCTGGCCTTTGTAAAAGCCTTACTCTAACTTGAGCTATCCGGCACAATTAGTTGCATCGCATTTACCCTTAATTTAGCATTTATTCAGCCGGAAATCTTACATAACGTAAAAAGGGTTACGTTATAACAAGAAGAAGCAGAAAGCTTTCTTTCTCTCTCGCACAAAGATTTCTCTTTAGCAATGTTTTTAGATCTCATAAAGGAAGGAATTTAGCTAAAATGTTCCCACGATAACAATCTTTGCAAACAAAGTCAATTGATCACCTGAAAGTTTTTTGACAGCACCTTAACATCTCATAATAAATACAATGTATATAGATAAATATATCCGGATAAGTACTGTGTTTATAGATAATATGTTTAATATTATCCGTATGAGAAACTACGCTTCCACCTCCACTTCTCTCTCTCTCTCTCTCTCTCTCTCTCTCTGTCTCTGTAATATTCTTTTAAATAATATTTTATTTTTCTCGAAGAAAAGAAAAATAATTTCTTTTTTCCTGACCTTTAACAGCAACAACTCGAAGTACCACTGCGGCTCGTAATTGGCGCAGTGGCACTTTGTGAAGTCATTTCATTTTAATTATTCATGGTTCGTACTGTAACACTTCGCTTTTTTTTATTAAAAATAAAAATAAAAAGAGTACAATACAAAAATAAATAAGATAAAATACTTGCCCTTATAAAGAAATACAAAAGTAGCTTTCACATACCACCAAAAATAAAGGTTCAGATAATTTACAACATCTATCTTTTCCAAGGAAACATGCCTGCCTTGCTATCCCCCAGTTAGCTACGCCCTTTTCTGGCACACAAACAATGACTCCAAAAATACCCAGATTCCAACTGTATTTCGCGTCAGACACACAGCCCTGTCTGACACAAAATGCAGTTATCTAGAAATAATAAGTGGGCAAGGCTCGATGAGTCAACATTTCTAAGAAAGATAGTAAGCCGACCCGGTGGCACAGTGGTCTAAGCGATGGCCTCTGATCATTCGTCCGAAAGGGGTCCGGGTTCGAATCCCGGTGTGGCATGGATGTTGTGTTTTTCTTACGGCACTGGCTCTCTCCCTTCCTTGGAACCAGTGACCCTAAATTAGGGACGGGCGACTGCTTATAGCCCATTGAGTTGCTCACGGTGGTCGTTAAACCTCCAACCAAAAAAAGAAAAGAAAGATAGTTATGCTGTATTGAGGACAGGAGCAAGTTTTTCTTATCTGGGAGGTGGGGGCGAAACTTCCATTGGTATTACACCCCTTCGTGTTCAAAAGTTCCACACTGCCTCAAATAGTACGCAGTTTCTACTTTCTCACACCTCCATTATAGGAAAGCATCATGATCGTTCAGAAATTGACTTTCCGGTTTTCGATGAATCTCGTTTCCCGTTCCTCGACTGCCGCGTACCTGTGCGTTATTTACCTGAGGAAGTACTGGCACCAGTATAATGTGCAAGTTTGTGCCTGCCAGAGTAGTTCGCTCTCCCAACTAAGCTACACGGACATGTGCACTCACTGCTACCTGCCTTTATCTCATGTGTGTCCTGCGGTGCAGGCACATCTCTCCCCCCCCCCGAGAGAGGGCCGGGGGCATGGCCCACGGGTCAGCCGAGACCATGTATCGCTGTAGGCAGTCATCCTATGAAGAAAGTGCATTTGAGAAATCCTAGACAATTCGGTGGGTGGAACGTAACATCACACTGATTTATTTTTTCCAAGCATTGAAGAAGAAATTATCATTTTTCCTGTCTCGCCGTGTGGAAAGAACATCACATCATTGCGAGAAACTTAACAGCCGGTTCAACCTGGATGTTCGGGCGCTAATATAACGTACAGGTTTGCCCGCGCTGGGCACAAACCCGGTCCCCTCACTCCGGAGGAAGTTGCTCTCCCAACTGAGCTACGCGCACATGTTCTCTCACTGTTGTCTGCCTTTATCTCATGTGCGTCCTGCGGTGCAGGCACTTCACACATCTCTGAATTATCTCTGTACAAGTTTGTCAGCGCCGGGTGAGCGACTTACTCCTCTCTCCGGAGTAGGTCGCTCACCCAACTGAGATACACAGACATGTGCTCTCACTGCTATCTGCCTTTATTTCATTTGCGTCCTGCGTTACAGGTACGTCACACCAGGATGCACCGTGGGACCACCACATAATCGTGTAGGAAGTGAAATGCTTTGGGCAATGTTCTTCTATGGACACCCTGGGTTCTAGTCATTCTTCTGCAAAAAACTATGAAATCGTCCACCTGCTAAGCATACACTGAAGAGCAATTGAATTAGAGACAGCTGGCGTTATGCAAATGTGGCGCTCTGGGCGGCTTTGTAAACGGAAACGACATGACGTATGCAGCGATCCGACAATATAAGGAGTGACGCGAGAGGAATCAGTAAGAGTCGGACACAATATGGGTAAAACGAAGGATCTAAGCGCATTTGATCGTGGGCAAATTGTTGGGGCCCGACGAATGGGTCACTCCATCTCGAAAGTCGTGCAGGCACTGAGATTTTCACAAGCCACTGTGTCACGGGTGCACCGTGAGTACATCGAATCCAGTAAAACCATCCCTGCAAGGGCCAAATGCCGTGGACACCAGCGTGTGGATGAGCGGGGTCATCGTTGGCTAGCTCAAATTGCAACAGCGGATAGACGGGCCACAGTGCAAGAAATCACTCGACAATTTAACGCTGGTGCACAAAAACATGTAAGCAGCCACACCATCCAGGGCCATCTCCTCGCTATAGGATACAGAAGCCATCGTCCCACGAGGGTACCACTGCTGACGGCACATCACAAGATGCAAAGATTAGCATGGGCGCGGGAACATCGCCACTGGACCCTAGACATGTGAGAAAATGTTGCCTGGACTGATGAGTCGAGATTCACGTTGGTACATGCGGATAGCAGGATACGAGTACGGCGCAAACCACATGAAGCGATGAATCCTTCTTGCCAGCAGGGTAGTCTTCAAGCTGGTGAGGGTGGCATTGGACTGTTTACGTAGACTGAAATGGGACCCCTGGTACGTGCGACATCGTCCCTCACAGGTCAACGTTACCGGAATATCCTGGTTGACCATTTGCTCCCGTTTGTGCGTCTTCAACATCCCACTGGGGACCTCATCCTGCAACAAGACAATGCAGCTCCCGAATTGTATCCGAATGGTTGGATGAACACTCCACCGACGTGACCTCGTTTCTTTGGCCAGCTAGGTCATCTGACCTCAATCCCATCGAGCACATCTGGGATGCCATCGAGAGAGATGTTCTAGGCTCTGATCCCCCTCCATCAAATCTTCGTGAACTGTGGGAGCTTGTTGTGGGGTCGTGAATCCGTATGGCTTCCCAACGCTTCCGGTGTCTTATCGAGTCGATGCCGAGACAAATCGCCGCCGTCATCAGGCCGAAAGGTGGTGCTACACGTTACTGGAGAGTTATCTCTAATTCAATTGCTTTTCAGTGTAATTGCAGACCAGGTACATCCTTTAATGACAACCGTATTCCCCTTCAGTAGTGCATCTTTTCAGGAGGATAATGCGCCATACCATGCTCCCTGGATTGTTCGACGATGGTTCGTGGAACATGAAGAATACTTCTAGATATTTCCCAAGACATCAGTCGAATCGTGCATCTGTGGTTTGTGTTGGAACAGCAAATCCGATCTGCGGTGGTTCAACCACGTGACTTACAATAGTTAAAGAATCTGCTGGTAACGTTTTGGTAACAGATAACACAAGACACCTTTAGAAATCTTGTAGTGTCTATGCCTCGCTGGGTAAGAGCTGTTTTTGGCGGTAGGTGGAGGACCAATAACATATTATGCAGGTGGTCATAATGTTCTGGCTCTGCGGTGTATTTCTTTAATAGACAATGGTAAATAAAAAGTTCGAAGTGCATTCACTTTTGAAATAGTACTTCCTCTAAAACAGTAAGTGTTGGTTAAAATCATCGTTAGAGTTCCTCGGTGGTCCTCACTACGGGAAAAAAAGACTGACTTCTAAAAATATAATCTGACTACCAAAATCAGTAACTAAAATCCAGTAACATTTTTTCAAGTGCATCGTTGAAGGCAACGGCTACCACTTTTGGATAAAGCATTGAGTAAATTATGTGCCATTTCTGATGCTCTCAAGCATGTACTTCTATAGTTATGGTAGCTGTCAATTATCTTCAGGATGATCTTTAAAAATCTGAAAAGGAGTGTGTGTGTGTGTGTGTGTTCTAGGACGAAAATTAATCCTCTGGAACGAATTAAATCGTGGCTAGCAAAATAGGCTGAAATCATCTTGAAATAATATATTGCGTGTCTAAGAAGTAGGCGAAACATGTTGAAACGAGTGAACCTGAGCATCAGAAAATGTTGCTTTTTCTCTTAATTTTACTATTCGAAGTGGTCACTTCGGGAAATGATTTAACACTAATCCTTTCTGACAGATAACCTGCTAAATGGTCTATAACAAAGGCGACGAACCTAAAATAGGCAAGAGAAGATCTTTGAGTCACTTGTTTGTATCCAGTAGCATGATACCGTTTCAAGAGGCGTAGCTATTTCTCATTATGCATTGAGTCACAGAGCACAGAATAGAAGACTGAAAGCGAGCTCTTAACCACCTTGACTGATTTATGGTCGGTACTGCTGAGGTGAGAGGAGGAAAAGGATTCGTTTGCCGTAGCTTTCGCAAAACCCAGCCGCTCTGTGTACATCTGTGTTTGGGGAGCACAGAAAGTTTTAGCGCCATTTGGTACGGTTGCATCGGCCGCTTAAAGGGTTAAAAAGCGATGTAAAGCTGAGTAAACATTTCTTCCAGTTTGCTGAACAAATAATTGAGCAACTAAAAGCTAGTTATCACGACATATTAATAAGTTCAGTTACAGTGTGTAGGATCTTATTAAATGCTAGTCTGAATGGCCTAACTAAATGCTAGTCTGAATGGCCACTGAAACCATGACAAGAGAACGAAATCCTAGTATCATGACATCTTTATAAGTTCATTGTTCATGTCTAAACGACCACTGAAACCATGCCGAAAGAACTAAATGCCAGTTATCACGACATGTTAGTAAGTTCAATTACAGTGTGTAGGATCTTATTCATGTCTGAATGGCCACTGAAACCAAACCCACAGAACTAAATGCTAGTTATTAGGACATCTTTATATGTTAATTATGCAATATCCATGTCTGAAAAGGCCACTAAACCCATGCCCAGACAAATACATGCTATTTATCACGACATATTAATAAGTTAAATTACAGTGTGTGGAATCTTATTCATGTCTGAAATGCCACTAAAACCATGCCCTGAGAACTAAATGCTAGTTATCATGGCATCTTTATTAGTTCATTATCCAATATCCATGTCTGAATGCCCACTGAACCCATGCCTAGACAACTAAATGCTAGTTATCATGGCATCTTTATTAGTTCATTATCCAATATCCATGTCTGAATGCCCACTGAACCCATGCCTAGACAACTAAATGCTAGTTATCACGACGTATTAATAAGTTAAATTACAGTGTGTGGAATCTTATTCATGTCTGAAATGCCACTGACACCCTGCCCAGAGAACTAAATGCTGGTTACCATAACATCTTTATATGTTCAGTATCCAATATCCATGTCTGAAAGGCCACTGACCCCATGCCCAGACAACTAAAGGCTAGTTATCACGATATATTAATAAGTTAAATTACAGTGTGTGGAATCTTATTCATGTCTGAAATACCACTGAAACCATGCCCTGAGAACTAAATGCTAGTTATCATGACATCTTTATTAGTTCATTATCCAATATCCATGTCTGAAAGGCCACTGACCCCATGCCCAGACAACTAAATGCTAGTTATCACGACATATTAATAAGTTAAATTACAGTGTGTGGAATCTTATTCATGTCTGAAATGCCACTGACACCCTGCCCAGAGAACTAAATGCTGGTTACCATAACATCTTTATATGTTCATTATCCAATATCCATGTCTGAAAGGCCACTGACCCCATGCCCAGACAACTAAAGGCTAGTTATCACGATATATTAATAAGTTAAATTACAGTGTGTGGAATCTTATTCATGTCTGAAATACCACTGAAACCATGCCCTGAGAACTAAATGCTAGTTATCATGACATCTTTATTAGTTCATTATCCAATATCCATGTCTGAAAGGACACTGACCCCATGCCCAGACAACTAAAGGCTAGTTATCACGACATATTAATAAGTTAAATTACAGTGTGTGGAATCTTATTCATGTCTGAAATGCCACTGAAACCATGCCCTGAGAACTAAATGCTAGTTATCATGACATCTTTATTAGTTCATTATCCAATATCCATGACTGAATGGCCACTGAACCCATGCCTAGACAACTAAATGCTAGTTATCACGACATATTAATAAGTTAAATTACAGTGTGTGGAATCTTATTCATGTCTGAAATGCCACTGAAACCATGCCCTGAGAACTAAATGCTAGTTATCATGACATCTTTATTAGTTCATTATCCAATATCCATGACTGAATGGCCACTGAACCCATGCTTAGACAACTAAATGCTTGTTATCACGACATATTAATAAGTAAAATTACAGTGTGTGGAATCTTATTCATGTCTGAAAGGGCACTGAAACCATGCCCTGAGAACTAAATGCTAGTTATCATGACATCTTTATTAGTTCATTATCCAATATCCATGTCTGAAAGGCCACTGAACCCATGCCCAGACAACTAAAGGCTAGTTATCACGACATATTAATAAGTTAAATTACAGTGTGTGGAATCTTATTCATGTCTGACATGCCACTGAAACCATGCCCTGAGAACTAAATGCTAGTTATCATGACATCTTTATTAGTTCATTATCCAATATCCATGTCTGAAAGGCCACTGAACCCATGCCCAGACAACTCCATGCTATTTATCACGACATATTAATAAGTTAAACTACAGTGTGTGGAATCTTATTCATGTCTGAAATGCCACTGAGACCCTGCCCAGAGAACTAAATTCTTGTTATCATGACATCTTTATAAGTTCATTATCCAATATCCATGTCTGAATGGCCACTGAACACATGCCCAGACAACTAAATGCTCGTTATCACGACATATTAATGAGTTAAATACAGTGTGTAGAATCTTATTCATGCCTGAAATGCCACTGAAACCATGCACAGGAAACTTAGGGAATGAAGAAATCAGGGTGCTGATTGATGAATATGATACATTGCGGAAATATTAACAATTCAAACAGCTGGTATAGAATTTGAGTGGATTTCTTTAAAAAATGTCCCTGTGTTTTTGCAATGTATGATCCAGCAAACTGTTCTGTGAAGAGAGAAATTGGTAGTACCATACCGGGCACGAAAATATTTTGGTTGTGTTTGAAGTTTTACATTTTATTATTTGCAAATATGAACAGAGGTTCAGAAATATGGGAGAAATCCAAACAGACGGGCGAACCAAACTTAGCATTGAACTGTTTCAGACTTAATGAGGGTGCCCTAGATACCCCGGACATTGTAAATACAATTTGATCCAGTTCCAGCAGCGTCACCGTGATTCTAATCAGGCGAAAAGACAAACAATTTACAACTAAACATTACACCCATCAAAATGCTAACTAGGTCTAAAAGAAACTTACATATTTATTAGTTTGTGAAAACATATCTTTGTCCCCGACAGGCATCGAAACTGTGTCTTCTCACTCCGGAGTAAGTCGCTCTCCCAACTGAACAACGCGGACAGAATGTCTCGCTGCAGATTTGTCGTCTTGATGCATGTTTTCACCTCTGTAGTACGTCACAAGTTAGCATACAATCTGTAGTCAGTGTGAAAAATGAAATACACAGTTTCAACATTTTATAAAACCAAAACTATTTAAGATATTGACACTCACGTTACACCATATTGTAGGGTATAACGAAGTGAATTTCTCCGCCATTTTTGTCCACGCTGGGGCTCGAACCCGGGTCCCCTCATTCCGGAATAAGTTGCTCTACCAATTGAGCTACGCGGGCGTTCGTTATCGCTGCTATCTGCCTTTATGTCGTGTACGTCCTGGGGGCAGGCACGTCACAAGGGAAACTTTTGAAGTTTTTTACAACAACTTACAGATGTTCGATGTACGCAGCCTTGGTCACACGGCATACATCAACGTGGTAGTCGAATGCTCGCTAAACACGCGTTAGCATATCTTCATCAACTCCAGCAATAGCTCTTGTGATTTGTTTCGAAGATTTTGTGTTTGACATAGCCCCATAAAAAAGGTCACAGAGTGATAGATCTGGACATCCTGGTGGCCAGCATGTGAGTGACATTTCATTTGTTGCGCGGTCAATCTAGCGCTGTGGAAGATTTTCGTTGAGGTAATTCTTGACTTCCCGGTGCCAGTAGGGTGGTGCTCCATCCTGTAGGAAAATGAAGTTGCCACTTTTTTTCGTGCATTTGAGGCATCAACCAGATAATTAGCATATCGAGATAAGAACTTGCAGTTACAGTGTTTTCTTGAAAAAAAAAAGAAGTTGCCGTGCACTTTCTTATGTGATTCAGCACAGAACACATTAACCTTTGTGGAATCCCACACATGCTCCACTCTCACTCTAGAATTTTTAGTACCCCATATGCGAATGTTATGTTTGTTAACTTTCCCACTTATGTGGAATGTCAATTCGTCGCTGAAAATTAGACGCTCACTAAAAATAACTTCTTCAAAATTTTCCTGCATTTCTGTACAGAAATCGTGACGTGCGGTTCTGTCATTGTCACATAGACTTTGCAATAACTGCAGTTTGTAGGGATTCATTTTCAGCCGCTTTCTCTAAGTTTTCCAAACAGCCGTTTGTGGAATTTGCAATTTCTGACCAGCCATCGTTGTGGATTCCCATGAGCTACGTTGGTAAATGGCAAGAACATGCTTCACTCGTTCATCCGATACCCGTGGTCTCCTTGGATTTTTACCTTTACACAAACATCCTGTTGTTTGGAATTTCTTGCGCCTCGTAGATGAGCTGTCTATTCGGCTGTGATTTCTTGTAACGTGTTTTGAAACATCATTGCAGAACAGTAAGAGAATTCGCTTTACTTAATTCCACCACACAGAACACCTTCTCCATAGCATTTGCAGCCATCTTGCCTAACTGAAAACGTATAATCTTTCCGTGGCGCCATCTGTATAATAAAATCGTCACTATTGGTGATAGAACGGTGCATCGTGAGGGTCAATATCTTACATAATTTTTATTTTCTGAAATGTTGAAGCTGTCTATTTCTTTTGTAATAACCCTCTATTTAGCAATTTTGAACTGTATTATTTAACTAATTTCAAATTAAAGTTTAAGCTTCACTGTACCGTCTTGAAGAAAAGCAATAAGATTAATACAATCTGCATATTAAATGCCTTAATATTTGGCATTTGCGGACCAATATAAATGGTTGCGGGCCACCAACTTCTGATATACTCTCCTCTGCGGGACGAACGAAATTTTTTCCAAAATTCTACAACTGGTTCGAAAACTATCGATATTGCTTAGGAACACTGAAAGTTATTGAAACATTTATAGTAAGAGAGATTCTTATAAGTAACAGAGCCATTCGCCAATTTCCCAACTGTGTACAAATTGTGTTTAAACATATCATTGGTTTTGAGCATATGAATACATTTCGAGTAAGACCATGCATCAACCCCAATAAAATTCATAGGAGAAATGCGTCTGTATAAAAAAACAATTTCATTTGTTTAAACCGCTACATTTTGGTGAAAGTAGCGAATATCTGTTGCATGTTTTATACGCCTTCGATATAGTTCATTTCCGATTTGTTCAATGAAAATGCAAACCTATTTATAAGCGATGGCCTCTGATCATTCGTCCGAAAGGGGTCAGGGTTCGAATCGCGGTGAGTCATGAATGTTGTGTTTGTCTTACGGCAATGGCTCACTCCCTACCCTTGATCCAGTGGCACTAAATGAGGGACGGACGACTGCTTATAGCCCATTGAGTTGCTCACGGTGGTCGTTAAACCTCCAACCGAAAAAAAAAATTGTTTAAACCGCTACATTTCGGTGAAAGTAGCGAATATCTGTTGCAAGTTTTATACGCCTTCGATATAGTTCCTTTCCGATTTGTTGAATGAAAATTCAAGCCTATTTATAAACCATGGGCTCTGATCATTCGTCCGAAAGGGGTCCGGGTTCGAATCGCGGTGAGGCATGGATGTTGTGTTTGTCTTACGGCACTCGATCACTCCCTTCCCTGGATCCAGTGGCCCTAAATTAGGGACGGGCGATTGCTTATAGCCCATTGAGTTGCTCACGGTGGTCGTCAAACCGCCAATCAAAAAAAAAAATTGTTTAAACCGCTACATTTCGGTGAAAGTAGCGAATATCTGTTGCAAGTTTTATACGTCTTCGATATAGTTCATTTCCGATTTGTTGAATGAAAATTCAAACCTATTTATAAACCATGGCCTCTGATCATTCGCCCGAAAGGGGTCCGGGTTCGAATTGCGGTGAGGCATGGATGTTGTGTTTGTCCTACGGCACTGGCTCACTCCCTTCCCTGGATCCAGTGGCACTAAATTAGGGACGGGCGACTGCTTATAGCCCATTGAGTTGCTCACAGTGGTCATTAAAACCTCAATAAAAAAACTGTTTATGAAACTATTAAACCTGATAAGCATTTTCATCGAATAAACATTGAACGATACTTCCATTTTTACCAAAAGAGATCAAACATTCTACGAAAATAACTTCTCTACAAAAAATTTAAGTCCACTGCGATTTCAGTTTATTTGCTATCATAGTTCTTTTTCCAAAAATTTTCAGTGCGTAATCAGTGTTTTTCGATTTTCAGCACAATTGAATGAACGCAATAGAATTCTCGTCGTGTGTCATGATCACCAGCTAGTAATGTTTATGAGTGATTTATTCAAGTGGGCTGTTCCAGCATGGATCATCCTAGCAGTCATCAGCGCCTCACCAGCAAGGTTTTTACCGAAACAAAGTAGGTTACTAAGGCATGTTTTCTGAAATAAAATTTCTTTTCTACATTATGTTATCGAATGCAGAAAAGGTTTAGGAAAATGTAAGTCGTTAGGCACCAAATCAATATCCAAGTTATAAATCAGTAAAATTACTTCTAGTTCAGGAAGAATGGTTTGGCAACATTTCAGGCAAAAGAAACATACTAAATGGTAACTTTTCAACATCACTGAACTTTAAAACAGAGCTCCGATTGATCTTACAGTTGAAAGTCGTTTATTTTCTCCTTCACGTTATTGTAAATTATCAAATTATCTATGCAGCTTCCTCATGTGTTGCCTATGGTCTTACAGAATTATTTCCCAATCATATTAAGCCCAAAATTATTCTCCCCTGAAACCAGCATGAAAATTAGGAATGGGGGACCTCTTACAGCTGTAGACACTCATGGATGTTATTTTCCCCAGCAAAAGAAAATACAGAGTGTGACGTGCCTGCTCTGCAGGACGCACACGACATAAAGGCAGATGGCAGCAAGAACAAACATCTGCGTAGTTCAGTTGGTAGAGCGACTTGTTCCGGAATAAGTGGACTCGGGTTCGATCCCCGGCGTGGACCAAAATGACTGAGAAATTTACTTCAATATAATGGCGCTCGAACTTCCCGGATGACCCGGCCGTTAAAGATCTCGCAATGGTGTGATGTTCTTTCCACACCGCAAGATAGGAAAAATAAGAAAATCCCTTTTTCAGCGCTTCGAAAAATAAATGTGTGTGATGTTGCATTCCACACACTAGATTGACTGGGAGTTCTCAAGTGCACGTTCTACAGCGGATGGCTGCCTGCAACGATTCATGATCATGGCTGACCCGTGGGCCATGCCCCCGGACTTCTTTCGGGGGAGGGGAGATGTGACGTGCCTACCCCGCAGGACGCACACGACATAAAGGCAGATAGCAGCAAGAACGAACGTCTGCGTAGCTCAGTTGGTAGAGCGACTTGTTCCGGAATAAGTGGATTCGGGTTCGATTCCCGGCGTGAACCAAAATGACAGAGAAATTTACTTCGTTATAAGTGTTTCAGTCGAACATTTAAGAGCAGTCGGTTTTAAAATGGAATACCGAAGTACAGTTCTCATTACTTCTAAAGATCCGAATGTATCATTGTTGTCAATAAGAAATATGGATATCGTTCATATTTTTATCAAGCTTCATGGTGGATAAATTACGAAGGTTGTTTAAAAAGTACAGACTGATTGAATTACTGAGTGTAGAAGAAAAATGAAACATATTTTGTGCTATATTCATAAAGGAACATCTTTAATCTGTAAAGTGAGGTACCGTGGGTAATCTTCGCCTACGTTTATGCCGCACGACTGAGACCAATGCCACTTCCTGTTTTCTTCTGCCTAGAGATGCCGAAATAAGTGGTTATCTGCAACAACGTTATCTCACAAAGTTTTCTTCCCGTTAAAAAAAAAATACGCTGTTGAAGCATTGAGCACTTTTCAGGACGCTTTCCCGAGTGACTGTCACGTGTTGCAGCTTTTCGATGTCATAAGGTTTCACTGAAGAACGGGTTGTCGCATTTGATCGGAAGTTTCAGGGGGCGACCTTCAACCTCGCGCAACTAATAGTTGAACTCCGTCCAGGGTACGTAGTTGCTTAAGCGCTGGCTTCTGACCATTCATCCATGATGGGTCTGGGTTCGAATCCAGATGAGGCAGGGGTGTCGTGTTTGTCTGGTAGCATTCGATGGGAAACGTCCAAGGCGACCTTCAAACTCGCGCAGCCAAGAGTTGACCCCCTCTCTCTCTGGTGTCGCAGTGTTCTAAGCACTGGTTTCTGACCATTCGTCCGTGATGGGTCCGGGTTCAAGTACCGGTGAGTCATGCTTGTTGTGTTTGTCTTACGGCTCAGGCTCTCTCCCTTCCCTGGGACCAGTGACTCTAAATTAGGGACGGGCTACTACTTATAGCCCATCGAGTTGCTCACGGTGGTCGTTAAACTCCCAAACTAACAAAAAAGAGTTAATCAACATTGCAGCAGAAAACATTCGTGACCATATGCCTGTTCGTAAACTTATCAAACAAAGATCTTCGCTCTTTCCACGTTTATAAGTGAGTCACGGAAAATTTCTTATTGGCCACCACTGGGAATCGAACCAAATGTCTTCCAGTTACGCATCGGATATGCTTCCGCTACACCACAGCGGCCTCGAATTCCTCCAGACTCACGCATGCTAACTGCCAAGCCAAGTTGGCAGGTTGCTTCTTGGAGCCCCGCACAATGCTGGGGATTCACCAAAGATGGTAAGCAGCAACAGAAGAAATAATTAGAAGTCGAATGAATAATTAATACAGACATTTTTTTTTGTTTGGAGGTTTAACGACCACCGTGAGCAACTCAATGGGCTATAAGCAGTCGCCCGTCCCTAATTTAGGATCACTGGTTCCAGGGAAGGGAGAGAGCCAGTGCCGTAAGACAAACACAACATCCATGCCTCACCGGGATTCGAACCCGGACCCCGTTCGGACGAATGATCAGAGGCCATCGCTTAGACCACTGCGCCACCGGGGCGGCAATACAGACATTTAACGTGGACCAGGAATATCAAACAAAGATCTTCGCTCTTTCCACGTTTATAAGTGAGTCCCGGAAAAATTCTCATTGGCCGCCGCCGGGTATAGCGGAAGCATATCCGCCACGTAACTGGAAGACCCGGGTTCGATTCCCGGTGCCGGCCAATGAGAATTAATTTTTCCGTGACTCACTTATAAACGTGGAAATAGCGAAGATCTTTGTTTGATATTCCTGGTCCACGTTAAATGTCTGTATTAATTGTTCGTAAACTTGTTGATCACCTTTCAGTATCTACTGGAAGTGCTCATGCAATACTTCCCGAAGATTTAAGAATGAAACGTATGTGTGCCCGATGGATCCAAGGACAGCTAACGCAAGACCAGAAACACCACAGGTTAACTGTTTGTAAGAAAGTTCAAAGATCGTTCAGCAAAACGTGATGATCATTTTCTTCATAAAATGTAATAACTATATAGGAAAGCTGGGTACAACATTTTGATCCCTGTACTAAACAAGAAAGCAGACAGTGAAAATCCTGCCATTCCCCTGCTCCAAAAAATGACAAAAAGTGCTGGGAATATCATGATGATCATATCCTTTGATCACTTTGGTATTGTGTATCAACATGCCGTACCTAATGTTCGCAGTGTTAATGGTCAATATCATGCAGACGTTCTGAAAACAACGCTGGGACGCTTCGGGAGGAAACGTCCTATGAAGCTGATGTCTGACATTTTGATTAATCACGCTAATGCCCCTCTTTTGTCTCGTGACGTATATCCTAAATTAACTTTCGTTTTTAGTTCCTTTTCCTATGTGAATTTGAGTTTGTTCTCCGTTATACTCCTAAAGTTAACGTGACATCTTCTCTCTCACGAGAATACTGTTGGCAACACATTTGAGGTCAGAGAAAAAGTGACGTATGATTGTGATAAGAACGATAGAAAAAAAGGACAACACTACAGTTGCTCAGGTGGATGTGTGGGTATAGACGTTTCAATTAAATAAATGCAATCTGGTATCTGCTGTCTTATATTGTGGAGTTCTACTGAAATTCCTGCTACATCAATAAAAGGTCATCGTAAATCTGACTTCTGTTTATGTTTCGTCTGGCCGTAAAAGTTTAATTAGGAGTTATTGCATCGTATTCTTATTTATTTCAACATTCCTTAGTCATGGTTTAGACATAACGTAAAACCCATCTTGCTCACGAAAAAGACAGTACGTTATAGTCTACCATAATGTTTCTCAGCTTTTGTTGCAAGCCGAAAGATCATTTTTCTTCTCCGTCCTCCCTACAGCCCTGATTCATCTCCATTAGACTATTGGATACTTTCAGATTTTAAAAAAGTAGAATAAAACATTCGTTTTCGAAGTAATGAAAATGGTATTAACCCTTTAACCTGCTGGAACAAATTAATTCGAGTTCAGCAAAATGGGCTGAAATCAGCTCCAACGAATATATTTGCTAACTAAAAAGACTACAACAAGAGAGCCTGCTCATCAGAAAACTTTGTTTTCCTTTTAGCTTTGTTGTTCAAAGAAAAGGATCATTTATGGAGATGATTGACAGTAATCCTTTATTACGGATTACCTACTAAAAGGCTACAACAATGGCGAAGAACCAACAAAAGGAGACAAAAGATGCTTCAGTCACGTGTTTTTGCCCAGTGGCATGATGTCCATGTCAGTGAAACTATTTTCCCAACATGTTTTGGGTCATGGAGCAGAGAATATTGGACTAGAGCGATATATTCTCACGAATGACAAGTTTATGGCCCTTACTACTGAGATGAGTGGGGAAAAGGAATTGTTTCACCGTGGTTTTCGTAAAACCCTGCTGCTTTGTGAACATTTCTATTTCGAAAGTGCAGAAAGTTTTGGGTACTATATGGTTCAGGAACTTCGGCAGCTTAAAGGGTTAAGGAAGTTGAGGAAACCTTTAAGCAATTTTCAAAAAATGGCTTCGATCATGTGTTCACAAAATGTTTGGAACGCTGGGACAAATGTATGTCCCTCAAATAGGATTACTTTGAAAATGATCATGTGAATTTGGAATGAAAATATATAAGTAAATTTTCAAGCTAGTCTCATTACTTCTTTTTGAACAGCCTCCTTAATATCCAAATCCGATTCATGGATACAGAAATATTGTTTCCAGAAAGGGGCGTGCGAATTTTTAGAGAGTATAGTACCAATTTTTTGGTCGTATTTACCGATTTTTAGATCATATTTTACAGCACCTGCATTTAGTAGCACAATTTTTTTAGATCCTGTTTTAAGAGATTTGCTAAAAATCGGCATGCCATAATGTGGTGGAAAACGCTTTTACGTCGTAATACTCCTACCAGCCAATAATCCGGCAATCGAGACGGTGTCCAACTCGGACAATCTGGCAGAAGCTCGCGTCTCATACCTCTCGGCGACTGAAGCGGTATGCCATTTTTAAATGCAATTCTTCTTATGAAACTTCTCGGTATGCTTTTTCGTCACAAGCCTGTTACCGAGGCATCCTTTGCCCATTTTGAAGCTACATTAATTTTCCACCAGCAGTATAAGCTTTTTATTTAAAATTACTGTGTAAAATTTGCAAGAAACACCACTTTAGAAGTCTTGGAAATCACGCAATCCATTGCGACCTCTTTTCTTTTAAATCGGTTTCCGGCATAACCACAGACCTCGTCAAGTAATAAAAAAATGTTCTACCTCATCCTCGCAATTCCGTATAACAGAAGAAAGCTTGCGATTCCACTGTTCTTAAAAAATGTTTGTTTCACTAATTATCAAAAACAAACATTTTCATATCGTCAACACTTATCACACCACTGCTGGATGAAGACCTCTCCAAGTTTCTTCCACAATTGTGAGTCTTGATCCACTCTCCTCAATGCTACTTTAGCATGCTTTTGAATTTCATCCATCCATCTAATACGTGCTCTTCTTCCGGGTCTTTTTCTGCCCTTTGCTGTACACTATACAGTCTGATGCTTCAGATGCCCATCTGTAGTCAGGTCTCTTCTAGAAATATGCCCAACCCCCATTGCCCTCTCATGGATTTTACTTTTGATCATGATGCCTTCCACTCTTGTAATTTTTTTATCCACGAGTTCCTCTTCTTATCCCTCCTGGTTGCACAAACGTACATCTCTACGTGCTTCTTTTAGTTGTTTGCAGTTATTGTATGTCTAATTTTGTCAAGGTCCATGTCCCTGGTCCATATGTAAGAACTGGAAGGATGCACTGAATAAATATATTTCTTTCAAGACAATGGTAAATTCCTCTTGAAAATTCTACTTTTCCTTCCACAGGTTCTCTCGAACCATATTTTATACGCCGATCAGATCCTCCATCAATGTGGCCCTCGTTTGACATCTGTTACCCAAGGTAAACGTTGGTAGGGGTTATCTCTAGATTTCCCCCATCAATCGCTAAATCTTCAGTTCTTGTAAAAGCATTGTAGGTCAATTTTGTTTTCGGAAAATTCATTTCTAATCCCACTTCTTTACTCTTGTCAGAAAGTTCTGGGATCATGCTCTGCAGTTCTAAAGCGGTACTTGCGAAAATGATTGTGTCATCAGCAAAACGGATATGAGTTGAAAAATCTACATTAATCTTTACCCTCTTGTATTTCTACGTAATTCAATTATTGCAAGATATTCTACATTGCGGCATTCTTGGTGTTTGGGTAATTCGTTTGCAAGTACTTCTGATATGAATTAATATCATGATGTGCATGCTGCAAATACGGAAACCACTTCTGATATGAATTAATATTGTATTTCTGGTATGCTGCAAATACGGAAACCACTTCTGATATGAATTAATATTGTATTTCTGGTATGCTGCAAATACGCAAAGCTAGTAGAAAGGTGATGAAGACCCGATTTGCTTGTATTTTAAGTAGCTCGGTACAATATCAGTTTTTGAAGTTCGATTTTGCACTTGGGTATCTTGATTCTGATTGTTAGGGATGGTGGATCTCCGGTCCGGCAGCAACATTATGCTCAGTCTCCTGAAAATCTCCTCGTTATAATAAAGAACGCTACTTCAACTTTATCCTGGGAAGTCATCTCAGTTGCTGTGGTTCGTTGTGTAGCACATGGAGTGCCACAGCCACGGTTAGCTAACAAATATGTTGTTTCCGTTTGAAGTGTAGATATTATTTCTGTTTTGCTTAATTTGCTGGAATAGACTATTATTCTTCACGTGGAGATTTACATATTTATCTTTTGTATTTAATTTCAGAAAAGTACATCTGTCCTGATCCGGGAGTATCCCCTGATGGAAACAGAGAGGGAAAATGTTGCTACAGAGGGGACGTTATTAGATTTTCTTGTAAGGAAGTATTTGAACTTATAGGACTATTAGAGATTGAATGCTTAGAAGGTGGATTTTGGAGTGCTCCAAGAGCCCGATGCAAGCGTAAGTAATAACGAGTATTTTTTACCAAAACTAATTTCACACGAAATTAATTTTATAAAAACCTTAACTTCTGAGACCTTGTATATTTACCATGATTCTCTGAAAACTGGTGTGCTTTTGCAAATCAGAAAATCTAGCAACCCCTTAAGAATGAAGTTTATCTTGTAGCTATGCGCCAGAAATTAATGATAAGCTAGTAACGGTACGAGAAGGCATTAAACGTAATGAGTCATAAGATTTCTTTCTTGTGAAGTAAAATTTTAAGTACCCCTTATCGAGGATATCACTCTTCGATTTAACCAGTCCTCCGTCTCTCTTAAATAAATTCAAAATGAAGTGATTCGTTTTCACTGTTTTCCAAAATACTGTTACGACCCACCCCCGCCATTAATTCGGGAATTAATGGCGGATGTATGACATTAATTAGGTATTAATTAATTTTGAGGCTTTATTGGGGTTAAAAAGTGTAAACAGCAGAGAATGTTTTATCTGGGGTTAGGAAAGAAAGGAGAGGAAGAATTCTCACAAAGGCTGGGTGGTCGGAGTTTCGCGCGCTTTGACGTCGTAAATTGTAGGTCGCAGCTGACGTCTAGTCTAAACAGCGGGGAAGGAGGAACGTTTCGAAGCGAGACATTGCGGGCCACTTGAAGAACTAAGTGAAGATGGCGGACAAGAGGGTAAGCGAATAATCGTAAATTCGTCGATTGTTTAGAGCATTTTCCAGTACAATTCCTCTCTTTTGGTGTCGTCCGGTCGGTAAGCAAGATTGCGCACTTGGCGTTGAAAATAAGGGAGAGATTTCAGTTTCCTTTCGTTCTCCGATGTGAAAGACGAGATGTCTTTGGACTGCTATGTGATTTGGGAAACGAACCTCCCGCATTTGAAAAGAAACGGAGATTCAGCAACTCGAGATGTGAATAGGTCAGATTGCCATTAAAACCGCGGAATGTTTGTATCCGCGTGATAAAGCAGAAATTCCTGTGCTGTGAGTCGAATGGAGATTGGCGAATTATTGGCCCGGTAAAAACGGAAACTACGGAGAAATTCAGAAGTCAGCGAGTTGAAGTTGGTCGCTCCAAGAAGAAGCGAAGCCAAGAAACGAAACTCGGGCTATGAACGCATACAACAGTGGTGTGGATCCATCATCCCAATCATCCCCTCCTGGATGCAGTAAAAGAGATGAGCTTGTCTTACGTGTCGAAGAGGTGCTCCGTCAACAAAAATACGTGTGTGAGTTTGTGAAAACTTCAGTGTAAAAGGAAGTGTGTTGGTGTATCAATTTACAGGTGAAATTGCTTATGGGATTTATTTTCGTCAGCCCCATGTAAGTAAAAACATTTTTTTTATTGCTGTTTACATCTGGTACGCTGATAGTCGAGGAACTGTTAGGAATGTATGAACCGATCAAAATTACAGTTTATAGTGAACTGAACTAGTTAATTGGTAAGAACTGAACTATGAAACTTAAGTACTCAAAAACTTTCTAATGGGAACAAATTTCGGTCAAAGATGACACAGCACTTAAGATCAGCAGACAATTAATTGTTATATGTATTTGTGCCATCTTCATTTTTATAGCCAATTAAATGATCTTGTTTAGTGCAGTCAAGGCATTTGCAGGACAAATTATTTATGTGTACGAATATGATTGGTTTAAGTGTTAGCCCATACTTACAGACTTCGCGCCAAGGACAACGTCGAATTACCGCAGAAAAGAAATTTAATAATTGCTCGGCCACGGTCGTTACATTGGTGGCCCTCGGTAGGACCGCGGAGGGATCGTGGCAGCGACCACAACATTACATTTATTAGGCTTTTCGAAAAGTAAGTGAATACTTTAAAATTGCCATAATTTCTATAATAAGAAAGCAGTGATCACAATATTTGAGGATAATTATTAATAGTGCCCTCATTGTCAATAATACGTTCCCAAACTATGAGCAAATTTGCGAGCACTATTAGAAGTTGTAGCCTTCGCGAATTTGTCCATTTTCCTCGTCACCAGAGGATGGGGACAATGAGGGCACTATTAATAATTATCGTCACCAGAGGATGGGGACGAGGAAAAAGAGGGCAGAGGAAGTGAGACCATGCGCAAACATTATTAGAATGGCAGTGTAGAATCCTAAGGATTTGGAAGAAATAATTGCTGCGAAAACGAGGCCTGTATGTGCTACTGAAGAGTAAGTTATTAGGGACTTTAAATCTGTTTGACGGGCACAGTTCATTCCGGTGAAGAAGGCCCCGATTATACTAATTGAAGTGAGAAGGTTTTTAAATAGAAGAGACATGTTGGTAAGGATATGAACAATCCGAATGAACCCATATGCACCAAATTTTAGTAGGACAGCTGCTACGATTATCCTCCCCTCCAGGGAGGCTTCTACGTGGGGTTTAGGGAGTCAGAGGTGGGAAAAGAATATGGGGAGTTTGATAAGGTAAGCAAGAATTACGAAAATAGAAAAGTAAAAAGGGAAGAGGTTGAAAAGAAAGTAGGAAAATGAGTAAGTATAAAAAAAGAAGTTAAAGAAGCAATAGAGGAGACCCAAAAATGGTGTAAAGGAAGAGATAAATTCCGGCCTGAAGGTGCTATGGGGATGAACCATTTAGGGTGATAAGAAGGACTATTTGAAAAGTGTGTACGTGGCTTACTCAACACTACATACAGTCAGTTCTTCTTAGACACTCATTTTAAATGAAACAGGAGTCACTCAAATGAAGTTCAAGAAATAGTTACTTACAGTTCTTCCTTTTAAGCACTACTCAGTTCTTTTTTTAAGCACTACTCATGAATAACTGTTTCATAATAGCACTAATGTTTTAAAGCTAATTAACGTAAGCTAGTAAGCAGAAAACTTGATTTAAAATCTCCAGCACTAAACATATATATAACAACACAACTCGAACACACACACTTCAAGCAAACACCGCTTCAGCATAATGCAGCTTCCACGATTACGACAGCACACTTTTCACGGCTTCCTTCAACATTACATAATTCGTTCTTATCATTTCCACATACAAACACACACACATCACGCACCCTGACCTTAAGACTGTTGCCAACATACATTCCGCGAGCGAGAAAATATAACGCTAAGGTTGAAGCGCTTAAAGGAAATGAACTAAATATTTACATAGAAAATGAAACTAAAAAAGAAGTTAAATTACAGTATACTTCATAAAGCACCAGTGTCATTAAGTCTGCGATTCAAAGATCCAAATTCTGTTTGTTGTTTTACGAGTACCAGACGTCCATCTCTTTTTCAAGTGACCAAACCGGTTTAAATCACAAGGGTTCATATCTGCTGAATACGGGGCGAGGGAGCTCCACACAACAATTCTGTTTAGTCAACAGCTGGACAATCTGGGAATAATACGGCTGTGCGTTGTCGTGTTCAGAACAGGTACATGATGTCCCAGTGTCTATACCGTGATATGCTTATCTAGAAATTACTTATGACGCTCCAATGTCATGGTCATTTTCCCTTTATATGCCTTCTGAAAAGCAACGCCGGCAACATTTATGCCAACGAGCAATAAAATATTACGCTCATACAAATCTGTACTGGTTAAAGACGCTGTGGAAATACCGGGTTCAATCTAGGCCATTATATTACAGAGACGAATTCCCTCTTTTAGTTATGTCCCGCTACAACCAAGACTTCCGACTGGTTTCCAATGCTGTCGTGTGCTGTTAAACATAACACCTGCGAATTAAGCCGTGTAACAGGAAGGTGATGTCACAATCGGAGGGAACTCATCTTTCTAATGTCATGGCCTTGTGGTTTATTTCTAGACGACCTTGGTTCAACCCAAGATAGTGACTAATGTTGCCCGGGTGCGTAAAGTACCACCTGACTTTCATATAAGAGAAATCTTGTGGTGACCTCCTATTGTTTGGATGCTATATACTTCTTATACTTGTTTGGATGCTATTGGTTTATAGTATCATTTCCTTATCATCTCTTGGTTTATTATATAATACCATCATACTTAATTATTTTTTTATTGGAAGAAAAGAAGAAATTATAAAGTGTATAGAGGTTATTTACTTGAGCCTACCTTTTATCCTATATTTGCATGTTATTGGAGTTGATCGGTGGCAGATTTCATCATGGTCATTAGCTCTGTTTAATCACTGGAATTTGGGCATGAGGACACAGGGATTTGCCTACTTGTTAAATCTTTATAATTATTGGAATTTCAGTATGGGAATTGGAAATTTGAACTGAATTTGGTTGGTCATTATTTTTCTATATTTTTGGATTCCCTCCGTTTCTTAGTTTATTATATTTGACTGCTCTATAGGGCTTGTGATTATTGGGAGGTATCAGGAAATTTATACTGTGTATAGAGGTTATTGATACATATAGTTTTGTCTGTCATTGGAGTTCCTAATGACATATTCCTCCTCTGTTATGTGAGCATACATATTGGAATTTTGGTATGGGAACTGAAAATTTTGAATTGTATTTGGTTGTTATTATTATTATATACTATTATATTTTGTTCGTTAATTTACAGAATTATTGTTCACTAGGAAGAGATAGGGAATTTGTACTACACATAGGGACAATTAATATGAATACAATCTTTATTTCATTTCTCTGTGTCATGAGATTGCTCAATGACATTCTTCTACCCAGTCACTAAATATGTTTAGCTATTAGAACTATGGAATGATAACTGATAAAAATGAATTGTACATGGTCTTTTATTGTTACTACCCTATTTTACTATATTCCCTTCATTGTTTGGTTTACTACTTGATTATACTACAGAATTGTTGATTATTGAGGGAAATATAAAATTTGTACTGTGTAATGAGGTTATTAATATGTATATAATTTTTTATTGAGTTCTTGTATGTCACTGATTAAAACTATTGGAAAGTGTCTTGATGTGTACATGGTACTTGAAAGATACTATGTTATGCAGCATTAACTAACTGTTAGGTTATTTTTTATTCTATTTTACTGTTCTTCTTCTTTCTTTTTTTTTCTCTCTCTCTCTCTTTTTTTTTCCTTTTTTATTTTTGCCAAAATAATATATAAATATATGGAGATAAGGTCAATTATTTTATTAATTGGTGCGGGGGTGGCCACTATAATATGGGGTTCTCAAATAGTGCTTTTCGGAGGTGACTCAATTTTTATAAAACTGTTTGTGGTACCTTGATATATGACTAATAATTATTATTCAGTACAGCACCTTAATGATACAATATCTAATAACCCTAAAAATTCTCTAAATATTATTCATCTTAATGCCAGATCATTGATCAATAAGATATCTGATCTAGAGGCATTGGTTAAACTACTTAAATACCAAATAGATATAATTTGCATTTCGGAAACATAGTTTCCCTCTGAAGACTATTGTCTACATCTCCCACTCTATCAGACTTTTAATAAAAATAGTACTGAGTCTAGAGGAGGAGGAATTGCAATTTTTGTGAAAACAAATAATGTGGACTACACTCAAATTGAAGAATTGACATTTATTAATTCTGATATTGAAATTATTACAATTGAAGATCAATATAATATAATTTCAGCCTGTCATCGTCCACCAACAGCGAACCCTTCTTTGTTTATTGAAAAATTTACTGATATACTTAATTATATAAATTTTACAAAGAAAAAAGGACTGTTACTTGGAGACTTTAATACTGATCTGTCGCGGAAACTTTTATATCCACGAGAATTCGTTTCTGCAATTGCTACTGCATGATTTTATAACACTATTCTTTCAGCTACAAGAATCACTTAATATACGGCCTCAATTTTGGTACTATGTATAACAAATATACCTTCGGACTCGATTTTATCGGGTATTCTTAATTTTCATTTCAGTGATCATCTACCAATTTTCTTAATTTACACATATAGTGATGTACACGCCTCTAGACCATCAAATACTTTCACTAGAATTATTAATGAGAATAATACGAATCTATTCGCAAAACTAGTACATGATACGAACTGGGATGAAATAATGCAAATTCCTAATCCTGATGTGGCTTATAATTTATTTGAAATAACTTTGAAGAGATTGTACAATAAGGCTTTTCCATTTAAAAGAACCACGTCTAAATCCAAAGAAGAGCGGAAACCTTGGCTAACAAGGCACTGTCTTAATCAGATAAATAAAAAAAACTGTTCACAAAATTTTTAAAATCAAGGTCACAAATTGATTATAATATTTTTAAAAAATTTAGAAATAATCTCTCAATTCCTACATTAGAAAATTAAAAGGAGTTTATTATTTTCATATTTATTCTAAAAACAATCCTAAAGTAACCTGGAAGCACTTAAACATATTATTAGGCCGTAGGAATGTACCAAGAACATCGATTCACCTCACTCGCGGTAACATCGAAATTACTGATCAAACTGAAATTGCTAATCAATTTAATAATCATTTTATTGTATCACCACAGCGTATAATACAACAACTTCCTAAGCTAAATGATCAACATTTACCTGATAACTCCAACTCATGCACTTTAAATTTAATGCATACTTTGGAAATTACTAGAACCGAATTAATCTACCAACTGCAGAATATTAGCATAAATACAGGACCAGGCCCAGATGATATTCTTCCCAAAATTTAAAAAACTATAACTTTTTACATTGTTACTCCCCTATTATATATTTTTAATTCCATTCTAGCTACAGGTATTTACCCAGATTCGTTAAAAATTGTAAAAATTACCACTGTCTTTAAAAAAGGTTCTCTGGCAGATATTAATAATTATCGACCAATAGCTAAATTATCCATATTCGCTAAAAGTTTTGAAAAATTGCTATTTGTTAGATTATTATTTTTTTTGATTGGAGGTTTAACGACCACCGTGAGCAACTCAATGGGCTATAAGCAGTCGCCCGTCCCTAATTTAGGGTCACTGGTTCCAGGGAAGGGAGAGAGCCAGGTCGTAAGACAAACACAACATCCATGCCTGACCGGGATGCGAACCCGGACCCCTTACGGATGAATGATCAGAGGCCAGCGCCTTAGACCACTGCGCCACCGGGGCGGCGTTAGATTATTTGCCTATATTGAAAGGTATAAAATTTTGCACAAAAATCGATTTGGCTTTTTACCAAATTCCTCAACAGAAATTGCCCTTTTACACTTAAAAGATAAAATTCAATCTAATTCTATTAATAATAAATTTACATTGGGACTTTTCATCGATTTATCAAAAGCATTTGATACTTTAAATCATAACCTATTATTATCAAAATTGTACGCAATTGATATTCGGGGTACATTACATAATCTATTTATAAACTATCTCACTGGTTGCCAGCAATATACAGAAATTGAACATACCAGATCTAACTTGCAATCAGTCATTTCAGGGGTCCCTCAGGGCTCGGTACTTGCTCCATTATTATTCAGTATTTATATTAATGACTTCTGTACCTGTTTACACAATTCAGATATCATTTTATATGCAGATGATGCAACCATTTTAATACATGGAAATGATGTTGAGACATTGGTGCGACAACTACAAGTCCATTTTACATCTATCACTAATTAGTTAACTAAAAATGATCTAGCTATTAATATTAACAAAACAAAAGTAATGATTTTTTCAAGTACGTCAACCCCCACCTCCTTAATTCAGAATATTAATTTACTTGGATCATCTATAGAAGTGGTTCAAAGTCATAACTATCTTGGTATCATTATTCAGCACGATTTAAAATCGAATTCACATGTTGACTACCTTTCTAATAAGATCTCAAGAAATATAGGGGTTATTAGTAGTGCAGTGGCCAATTTAACCCCAAAATTAATGATTTTGTTATACTACACTTTAATTCAATCTCACCTAATCTATTGTATATCTGTTTGGGGATCGACTACTTTATACAATATGAAAAAACGTAAGTCGGTACAAAATAGATTCATAAGACTACTACAATTTAAACTACAAAATACTCAATTTTCAAATACAGTCTTTCAGGCTAGACACAGTCCAAACGATTTTAATATACTAACTGTTCAACAATTGCATATCTATAGTATAGGTAAACTAATGTTTTTGAGAATTAAAAATGGTTATTACCAAGATTTAATTACAATAAATACTCACAGTCATGATTATTCCACGAGACATAAAACAACATTAATCCCTATGTTTCCACTAACAGAACGATTTAGATAATTTATTAATTATATTGGTCCTGCATTATGGAATACTTTTCCTACTGATATTGTATCACTTAATAATATTAATATATTTAAAGGAAAACTCAGGCATTTCTTACTGACCAAAAGCTCATAAAGTATTATTACCTTTATTAATTGATAGTACCACCCTAGCTGTGTTTGATATTGTGTGGACTTGACTTGTTTATGTTTTTTTTATTCTTTTTTATTTTCATGAAATTTTTGATGCTTTGGGAGAAGAGGGCACGTCAGGCCTATCAGGCCTTTACCCTCCTTATTCCCTGTTATTACAAAAATATATTATTTGTGTTATATATTTATGATTATGTAATACCATGTCTGTAACAACTAAAATGCAATAAAATGAAATGAAATGAAATTGTCAAGTAACGAAGCAAGGTTACTCCGTGCAATTTCAAAGCGGAATTACTTCTCTATAATTCTCTGTCAGATCAGTATTTCCTCCTGTCACAGTCCTTTTGTTCTATGCTGATGATACAGTTCTGTTGGTAGAGAGCAAAACTGAGTTGCAGGGTATGTTTTTCCGGATGTACGAAGTTTGTATGAAATTCAAACTGAATATAAGTAAGAACAACCCCAAAGCTATGGTTTTTGAGAGAGAAACTGTTAGCACTGAATGTAATGTAAGTCTAAATGGCACATTGATTGACCAGGTGAATGAGTTTATATATTTAGGAAGTATGTTTGACAGAGAGAACAAATTGGATGGTGAAATTAGCAGGCGAGTGAATTCTTCTTTGAAAGTCATAGCTGCGCTAGGAGGACTTCACGGGAATTATGGGTTCTCAAGAAAGTCGCGAATGGCTGTATATGAAAGTGCAATTGTTCGTACTCTGATGTACGGCAGTGAAACCTGGGTACTGCTGAAAAGACACAGGAGTCGTTTGTGTGCTGGGGAGATGAGTTACTTGCAGGACGTTTGTAACAAGATACGCTGTGATCATGTGAGCAATGAAGATTTGTTTCAGATGTGTAATGTGAGACGAAATGTTGTTAGTAAGGTGAAGAGTAATATACTTAGGTGGTTTGGCCATGTTGAAATAATGAGTGATGAGGTGCTGTCTGAGAGGCTTTTTTCAGCCGAAGAGACGGGAAAGAAAAGTACAGGGAGGTCAAGGAAACCATGGGAGGACCAGATTCAGGAATGTATGCTTGATTAAAGGATTCTGAGTATGAAGTACAAAAGGTCTTGCATGTGGCGTGTGGAGGATGTTGATGAAGCTCGAGCTGTGTGCCGAGATAGTTGTAAATGGAGACATTTGATACGCCAACAATAAGTAAATTCTAGTTCTATCAGTTAAATGTCTACTTAACAGATGGTCCTTCTTTGAGGAGCTAACGTCTGAATCTCAGAAAACGGCTTAATGATATATACGTACGTCTCTGTCGTGGTTAGTGTGCGTGGTACCCACGTCGCTAGTTTGCTCATTGGGCCTGAATCTTCCTTCAGGACGGTATGAGCCATTGTGCTAGGGATACTCAGTTTTGTGGAAAGGTCATTGACACACCCTGCACAACTGCTGTAAGACATCTTGATGCGTCTCTTGGCTTCTTCTCTGGAGGTCAAAATCCGTCGACCTCATCTTGAAGCATCTTAGGGCGATCTGCTTTCTTCATATCCATTCATCCAATTGTGCATGTCCTTTTTCTTAAGAGTATTTTGGCATACTGCTGCCCGCAGAAGACTGGGTTATGCTCTTTGAATACAGCACGAGGGCAGACAACTTCAAAAACAACACGCTATTCTTCCACTCTCACTGATCGTCTCATCTGCTCCAAAGTTATTATAGCTTTCACTAGCCAATAGGTAGGCACGAACTGAGCCCAAATCGGTCCAGTGGTGCAGTGGTCTAAGCGATGGCTTCTGATGATTCGTCCGAGATGTGTCCGGGTTCGTATCCCGGTGAGGCACAGATGGTGTGTTTGTCTTACGGCACTGGCTCTCTCCCTTCCCTGGAACCAGTGACCCTAAATTAGGGACGGGCAACTAGTTACAGCCCATTGAGTTGCTCACGGTGGTCGTTAAACCTCCAATCAAGAAAGAACTTAGCCCAAGGAACCTACAACGCAACCGCCTGTTTTGCCACTTCAAGTTACCATACTTCGCCAAAAAATATTTTATCAGTACACTCGTGTCCATAAAAAACAGTACGCCTGAAAGGAGTCGAGCTACAACTTTGTTTTTGCAGGATATGCTAATCAAGCAATATCGCCGAAATGCTAATAGTTTCCGGGATATTGCCTGATTACGTCATAGGTGCATGCCTGTGGCTTCTAGGATAATCAGATGGGGCCACGTAAAAGACCGGAGACCGATAGTTTTCCTTTTATAAGCGCCGCGTGGCTCGGTCGGCATGTCAGTGCTTGGTCAGCAGTGAGTAGGGATACCTCATCGTCGTGTAAGGCAGTCGTACAGTCACATCATCGAGTTCGACAGAAGTCACATTATCGATATGAGAGACTGCAATGCTTCCCTCCGAGAGATTTCCGGTCGTGTGTAGTGTACAGTGTCCGCCGTTGCAAAAGTGTGTAGAAAATGGTACGAAGAAGGGCGTAGGTCGCAAAGAGAAGGTTCTGGACGTCGTACACGGAAAATTCGGAGGGACAACCGTAATCTCATGAGGACGTCTTGGATTGACCGTTCTGAATCATTAAAGGGCGTTGGTGAAGCAGGTGCGAACTGTGACGCAATGTCTCATGTCAGCTGTAACAGTACTTCGCCAGTTATTAAAGTTCGGACTGCAGCCTCGTCGACCCTTCCTCAGGTTTCTTTTGTCGCTTTATGAACTGACTGCCAGGCTGCAATGCTTCACTGAACAAAGCGAGTGGCATGACGAATGGCACAATCTCGTGTTCTTGGACGAAACGTGCTTCTTTTAGGCGAAAATGATGGCCGCATCTGCGTCCGCCGACGATTGGGAGAGAGGCGTCGGGAAGAGCGCATGCGCACCAGGCATACCGCACCAACACTAGGCCTTATGGCCTTTGGTGCTATCGGGTACGGTAGCAGATCTCCTCTCGTGAGATTCCGTATCACCATAACGAATTACCTCATAACATTCTACGATCTGTCAACTCTTCTGTACCTGCAGGACAACCTCGGTGCCATATTTCAGCAGGACAATGCCACATTCCATGTTGCAGCAGCAACTACACATGCCTTCCTTAGATATAACAACGTTCCACTTCTTTTTCTTTTTTTTTATTGGAGGTTTAACGACCACCGTGAGCAACTCAATGGGCTATAAGCAGTCACCCGTCCCTAATTTAGGGTCACTGGTTCCAGGGAAGGGAGAGAGCCAGTGCCGTAAGACAAACACAACATCCATGCCTCACCGGGATTCGAACCCGGACCCCTTACGGACGAATGATCAGAGGCCACGTCTTAGACCACTGCGCCACCGGGGCGGCCGTTCCACTTCTGCCGTGGACGTCGGATTTTATCACACATAAAAAAATTCTGGGACACGCTCAAGCGACAGCTGCAGTAGTACGACCGTTTGCTAGCAAGCACGTACAGTACGGGATACAATCCATAGGTTGTCACAGTTACGATAGAAGCTTTTCTCATCGTTTCCGAATATGTCACTGTGTGTTCTTTTGTATCGTCTTCTTCTTATTATTATTATTATTATTGGATGTCTAAGCGTCTCTGGTCACATACAGAGTTATAACAGCCCATGGAATCTTAGAAACGTCCTGAAATGTCCTTTTCCTTTCCAGATCTTGGAAAGTTCTACATTTTTCGTATTTTTGCGTAAAGTCCTGGAGTAATACTGGAATTGTTTCCTGCAGAAGGAATGTTTAAGAAAAAGGTTAAAAATTCGGGTGAGTGGCTAGGGATTGAAAAAAAATCGGGGAAAGTCTACAAATGTTCGGGACTGCAGGAAATGACTGCTGTAGAAGCGATGAGAAGGTTCCATCGTTTTCCGGAGAAAGATGAAATAACAGAGTTGTAATCTTATGCTGATAAGGCTGCTGTTTAATTCACTGAAACTGCACCCTTAAGAGCTAAGTAAAATTAGCACGCAAAAACTGTCCTTACAATTTTGATCTGTACTAAATAAATCAGCTAGACATCATGCCTGAATGCGGATAGGAGGCAAGGTAAGGTACAGAGGAAGAGGTGGTGGAGTAGAAGAAGAAAAACAGCTTACTTCAAGTGTTATTAAAAGTGTCGCAGTGTGTGGGGTGGGGGAGCCATGCTGATCTTCAATAATAGTGATGATGAAGCTCCTCCTGACCGATGAGTACGATTAATCCGAGGTAATTCCTGGGGTGCTGTGAGATGGTGGAGAAAATTGTGGTGTACCGGAAATTTCATGAAAGCATAAACAGGGAAAATGTAGGAGATTTTTGCTCAAAGCAGTAATTTTGGAATTGGATGTAATTCAGGATGTAGATCAATTTTTCTTTTTCTTTTTGAGTTGACTGGGAGATTCTACTTTAAAAAATTAGGAAACGGGGAACTAAATTCTAAAATTCTTTTAAGGGCCAAACAGGGACGATTTATGTTCCAACACAGGGATTAATAATTTTTTGGGTTTTGGGATAGAATTGAGAATGAGAAATTACAGAGATTGTGAGAAATCGTGAATTTTCATTGGATGCCGAGACTCTGGTGGTTAACAATTTGGACACTCCAGAACGAGGCTAGGAAGCCATTTATGCGCTGCTCTTCTTTGTCCTGTCGCCTTTCCCCAAATTCTGAGAAGCCCGGGTCATGCTCCGAGGTCAAACAACCACCTGATCACGTCTTAAGCTTGCAAAGCATGAATGACCACACCTTGGCATTGCAATGTCCGAAGGCAGGTGCGAATAACGGTGATACAGATACACAACTTCTGGCTTCAATAAACATCGAGAAGAATAGTCAAAGATTATTTCCTGGTTGAACGGTATTCCACGTTATTAAAAGTAATGCCACGTGCTTACTTTGGCACATGAAAAGTGAAAAAAATTGACAATTCTAAATTAAATATGGAAAATGTCTATATATACAAAGACGTAAGAGACATATAATTTTACTTGTCCTTACACAGTCGTTTTTCATTATTTATTTCTGCAAGATACCTTGGTGTTACATATCAATTGAAAGACCTTATCAAAAGCTTTCAAATGCCACCAAAGGTAATTTTCTAAGCCAATCTGGGACAAGGTACCGCTAATTTTTGAGGAGCGAAAATTGCAAACATAAATAAATGAAAATCTGTTTGTTTGTTTTTTTGTTTGTTTTTTTTTTAGAATTTTTGCAACGCACTTTGTTCTTGAGCTACGAGGTGAGATGCACTACAATATGACAAATTTTCATTTCACATACAGCATACCAGTTGACTAACTTTTATAAAAGATATCCAGATACCGGGGTAAATTTTCCTATTGCATCACGTTTCTATATTTACGATATTGTTTTGTGACTGAAGATAGTCTACGTTGTGTATTTTACATTGTGACTAGGGTTTTTAAAATATTCTTAGCAAACATTTTACTCAAAAAAGAAATATATATATATGATCCGTGGACAGCGTAGAATAAATATAGCTCCATCCTGAAAAAGAGTTCTATGGCGTTCACGTAAAAAGAACTGATAAAAATTGAACTTTAGAGACCCCCCCCTCAGGAAAAAAAATACAGAATCTACCTATCTTTATGAATTTCGATTGATGAACCATGAAGGGAGAAGTTGGATGGATATAGAGGTTTCTGGTTATCTCCGGGCAAGGAGAAGTTGTCACCGGAAAACTGGGCCCCAGTGGTCACATTGTGATTTCAGTGATATAAAATCGTTCTAAATAAACAAATATTGTGTATCTATATTTCCCACAACTTGAGGAACTATTGTTCACAAAGCTTTTTATTTTTATAATGTTTGATTTTCAATAAGGAAAAGACATGTCCATGATTTTCGGGACAAAGACAAATCGGAGAACTGACCCCCGAAAAACTGGCCTCCGTAAAACTGGCCACATAAATTTCAAGGGGCGGTATAAAAATTGCGTTCTGTACTGTTCCGTGGCCACGTCTCCAGAGGTTCGTTACCTGAATCACATAAAGTTTCCGTAATTTCGTGTTTTCTGAATTGCGATATTTAATGTAATTCTTTATAAAAAATGTTTATAATCTACAAATTAACAAAATAATTTCAGGGTTTATAAAATACAGCTCAACGAATTCTCTGCAGGCATGTGCAAACGCAAGAAACCTGTGTGTGTGTGTGTGTGAAGAAGGGGGTCTTAATACAAACAATATAAAATATAAAGAATTTCTGGTCCGATCCGGAGATTTTCTGCGCTTACAAACAACTCAAAAAATTATCTGCGGGCATGTGTTAGCGCAAAGAACCTGTCAGGAGGAGGGCGGGGTGTCTTAATGCCGAAAATATAAAATATGAAGAATTTATAGCGACACCGGGAGCAGATTTTTAGCGTTTGCAAATTACAACTCAACAAATTCACGGCTGGCACGTGCTAACGCTGGAAATCTGTCGGGTGAGGTTATCCCCCACCTACGGACAGGTTTCCTGCGGTAGCAAATACCCTCAGAAATTTTGTAGAGTTGTACTGTGTAAACGTTGAAAACCTCCGGTTCAGACCAGAAATTCTTTATATTTCTTTTTTTTTTTTTTTTTTTTTTTGGTAATAAGCCCGCCACCCCACGACAGGTTTCTAGCGTTAACACATGCCCACAGAAATTTGTTGAGTTGTGGTTTGTAAACGCCGAAAATCTCCGGATCGAACCAGTTTTTTTTATATATATATATTTGGTATTAAGCCCATCCTTCCCCATCCGGACAGGTTTCCTGCGTTTGCACATCTCCGCAGATCATTTGTTAAGCAGTAGTTCAGAACCCTGGAATTCTTTTGTTGAACTGTAGATTATAAAATTTTTTTATGAAGAATTACATTAAATATCGCTATTAAGAAAATACGAAAACTATGTGATTCAGATAACCAACCTCTGTGGACGTCGCCACTTTGCCGTCAAAACGCAATTTTTATATCGCCCCGGAAGACTTTTGTGGCCAGTTCTCCGGGTGGTTAGTTCGCGGATGGATACTTCTCCGATGGTCAGTTCTTCTACACTAGGTTACCTCTGTCTCCATCCAAGACGTTCCTACCTGAAAAATAAAAGAAATGAAAAAAAAATAAAAACCTGAAAAACACATCACAAAGAAATGTAATGGAGAGTGAAGGCATGTGCAGCACATTCATAAACGTTTATTAGCGTGATCATAATGCTTCCAGCTAAAAAATGTTTGCTAGATAGCTTCTCTGCCATTATACATGCTCTCCACCCTCTTTCATCTAAAAATCCTTTCTCCTTCACCAGAGGAGAGAAACAAGATGGGAAAATCTGAACGTGTAGGAAGGTTCCTACGTATAGTACCAGAAGCGTATGAACCTTTGTACAAACCGTGTTTAGAAGCTCGCACATTTGAGACGTTATCCGAATTTCAGATGGCGGTTCTGTTACAGAAATTGCTCGGCAACGGCTAAGCTGGTTTTGAAATTCGTGTAGCTTCTCAAACACACGGGCCTTTATTGCACTCACACATATTATGATATTTTTTTTAAATAAAATAAAAAAACATCTGATACTTAACATATTTCACTCAGAAACACCCAGCCTATTCCAGAAATTACTGCCATACTGTTTGTCTTTCCGTTCATTTCCCTCAGTGATCTCAAGGCAATAATGACATATCCCTGATAATGCTTCAAGTATAAAGCAGTTTTTGTTTCATGCTGTTTATATTCAAGAAATGCATTCACCTTGAGATCTCAAGAACTAGAGAAAAACATATAAACTTTTTGATGGAGCAAAAAAAAACCGTTCTGTTTAAAAATCATTTGCAAAAACGTGCACTCCAAAGCTCCGTTACAGTACTGTATCTAACTGTGGTTGAAACAGGCATAAATCGGAGAATCATTTTCTATTGCAGGTCAGTGATTTTTAGCTCCACATTTGCCGATCATTTGCTCCTCTTGTGTGTGTGTGTGTTTGTGCGCGCGCGCACTTGTTTTCACGTACGATCACATTTTTGCATGTGAATTTTAAAAGGAAAAGAAAAGAAAAGGAAAAAAATGAAAGAAAAGAAAATTGTTAAAAAATATTGGGGTAAAAGAAATAGGTTAGCACACCTTTCTGTTGATGAGGCCCTGATATATCAACAATTGAGAACTGAAACAACAGAACTTAGTACTTTACTTGAGAAAAGGAAACTTAACCCATCCACTTTTGTCTTCGTACATAAGTTTGCACTTTACACTGAAGTGAGAGAAGTGCCATAATGGGCATTCGCACGACACTCTCCTACCAGTACACGAAGCCAGTTACAGTGAACCCATAAGTGCACTTGGCTGATTTTTGCCCAAATCACCGAAAACACAGTGCCTCCTCTCCCCTCATGAATATTGCAGTCATGAGGTCAGATCGACATGTGGCACAGTCACACCCCGCATACACACACAACGGTTCCACAATCAAAAGCACATGAACCCCCGATACATGCTAGCCAAAGAGAAGAACTCTCAAAGGCTCATTTCACCCCATCCAGAGGTGACTCCCACCTCCACCAGGCCTCACACGGTGGACACGCATTCTGAACCGGCACACCACACCCATCATAGCTCCCACTTTCACTCACAAACATTCAAAACACACAGACACGCGCGCACACACACACACACACACACACACACACACACACACATTTGCACCCCCAGGAATTATTACATGAAAGAAAATTAGTTATTTAGGTTTTCATAAAAAACTGGTTTTCTATGCCAAGTAATTGCTAGTAAATTACCCGGAATTTACGTAAAATAAGTAACGAGTATATTACCATGCCATACATGTGTAGCACATTCAAAAACTTTTACTAGCGTGATCATATTTAAATACCGCATTTTTTTTAACTTCACAAATTTAAATTATAGGCTATGCCTCTACAAATTGATTCTTCGAATTATTTCTTCGCGGAGAATCAAACTCTTCTTAATTCTAAGCGTTGCTTCTTCGCGCATTATTGTTTCTATTTCTGTTTGGACAGCAGTTTCTTCCTTTCGCAGTTCCTTTATTAACAGAAAACACGAAACGTTGGCACGCCCAATCAGAAGTTCCCATCGTTGAATGCCACGCTTCAACTTTGTTCTGAGTGTGTGGGATCACTCTTGAATGCACTGATTACAGAGTTGGTGGGAAAAGTGGCTCGTTTCGTCGTTCTTCACCGCTGCGTGTTGTACGACGAACCTTTCCCAAGACATAGTTATTCTTCAAACCACTTGACTAAGTCATCCGCTTCGTCATCAAACAATAATTTTATCTGGGTAATGGCATTAGCAATATCTTCAGGAGGAAGATAAGCAAGGGCCGGAAGACGTAGAACTATCAAGCCGAACTTTTCATCACTACAATATCTCGAGTGCAGGCCAGGTGTAACCTGAACTTTGCGCAAAATGTTTTGCCCAAAATGAAAGAAGCATCCCTGATATCTATCACCTGGAAAGGAGGTTCTTACAGCATTGATGACAGACATCTCAAAATTAGTTTTCACCCACTGTGGATCTAAAATTATATCTTTCTGAGTGGCAAATGCCTTTAGTTCTTCAAAAAGTTAGAAGTAACTGTTTTGTAATTAGCTGGTCATCAGAGCGTAAACTAACGGCACAACTCTACATTTGTTCATAAGGCCCACGGGACCGTAAATTGAATAGAGCTGTCTAAAAATATTGGCCACTATTTTAAACGTCCCATCCATCACCCAAAATGCAGCTTTACTCAACATTTTGAGATTGGCTTCTGTTGAAAAAAGAAAACCATTTAAACTCAAAAATGTCCCTCCTTTTTTGCGAATCGACAAACGTACATAGTTCCGACATGGTTGTGCTTGGAACTTCTTCAAAACCTCTGTTACTCATGGAACTAAGGAACAGACTGATTATGAAACGACTAGTGCTCATAATTAGAACACGTGATATTTTTCCCGCTCCAAGGAGTCGGGGTCGGTTCAAAGTTAATGAATACAATAACTTACTCCCCTCTCCCCTTTCCCTAGGAGTGTAGGCAGAGGAAGGTCATCAAATAGGTGGGAGGTACGATCTTTCATTGTAAGATGATTTTTCGGCCGCAGTTTGTTGCTTACCACTATCACACATGTCAACAAAGCGCATTGTGAGGCTGGGAGGAACTGGGTTTCTCATGTGGTTAAAACTTGCAGTCGCCCGCGACACCCTGGATATTGTGTGTGGGCAGTGATGTCTTTGGGGTGTTTCCTGCTAGTCCTTGGCTGAAGGGAGAAAATGGGAGAGATCTCATTCTTTCTTCAATACATTATCTGCTTATCTTTCCTATTAAATCTCCTAGTTCTCATAAAGGCGGACACAGTCCAGAGCTATAGAAAGGGAAGGACTTGGTCATTCCTTTGTTTCAGGATGAGTATTTTAAGTTTCTGCGAGGAACGGTTCATGGGCGCTCTGATTTCATAGCGAGACCAGAGACACGCCAATCGACGAAATGCTACATCGATTTTTTCTGAAATTGTAATTCATTATATGATTCAATAAAAAACGACTTAAAATCATAGAAAACAAATTCATTGTTTTGTTCACTAACAGATACAACGGGCAAAAGACTAACCATTTTATTTTCTTAATCTTTTTAAATTCTGAAGATTTAGTTTTCGTGATATGCGTGGCCATGTCCAATATGAAGAAATTAATGGAGCCAATATGAAAGAAAAACACAATGGACTTCAAAAAACATAATTTTTCGACCAATACACTTAGGCATATTATGTAAGTTCAAAAGCATCAACATGTCTTGCCATATAAACGTTACGAACATGAGTACAGGGGATTAAGAATTGTTGAAACCGCCCAGGTATCTGCGATTAAAAAACACGAAATTAAAAACATAACTTTTTCCTGCTGCTTCACAGAGCAGTGTAGCTGAGAGAAATCTGCAAAACCAAGATAATTTATATCTCAAACTAGCAAGGATACCCGGTATTTCCCGGGTAAATATTACTATTCTTTGAAACACCAAATTCAGGGGTGAAAGTTAATAAATGAGAAGGGTATTTCTGTAATTTTCTAGTAAATTTATTTTAGTTCATTTAGGTTATTGCTATTTGGTAAACAATATTTTTGGTTTTTCCATTGGGGGCAAAAATGTAGAGATTTTTAGGATTACCAACTCCTGAGCAGGTAACGTGTGAAAAGCAAGATTCCTCCAAATTAGTGACAGCCACTGCCAATGAATGGCTGATGCAGTAATATTTCTGCAATAAAACAGAGGAGGAGGGGAGCCGGGATGGTTGCAAATGTGAAAAATCAAAAATAAATTTTTGATTTAGTTAATTTACTTTTACGAAACAAAAAAGAAAGGAATAGGAATGGAAATACTTACCTTCGAGGAGACATCTACAGAACTGCCGTACATCTGGCGTGCGCTAATGACAATCCCGCGACATTGTCATGCAATGTATCTATGTCGCGTCGTGTGCATGCGACTTGAAATTGGCATTGATCATCCTTTTGTTTACCGTTTTTAATTTCGAATAACAGGAACTCTCTAGTTACATTACATTGTATTTCTGTATGATGAAGCCTCCCGTTGGTGGTTAAAGCTAACATTCATTCGTTTGTGTTCTTAATACACCATTAAATGGATATTTTCCCACTTTAATGTTACCTGGGGTCTCTGAATTAAACCGTAGATTGGGTTTTGGAGCGCCGAATTGTGTTGAAGTACTTAAAAGTAAAAATTGAACATTTTACAAAAATCTTGTATGTGGGTCACTTCACCCCAGGTGCTGACCGCTTCCGAAAACCGTCTACGGTCTAAGTTAGGGTACCATGAGATGATATACCAAATTTGGCGGTTCTAAATAGAAAACCAGAGATTTTACGTAAATTTTTTGTTAGGGCGCCTTGACCCAGGGCTTCGACCAACTCTGGGCTCCGTCCCCTTCCCAAAACTGTCTACGGTCTTAGTTAGGGTACCAACTACCGTGAGATAGTATACAAAATTTGCCGGTTTTAAATTAAAAACTGCAGATTTTACGAAAATTTTGTACGGGGCCCCGACCCCTTTCCGACCCTTTTCCAAAACCGTTTACGATCTAAGTTAAGGTACCATGAGATAGCATACCAAATTTGGTGGTTCTGTTGCCGCGGAACTACTTCGTATTTCGTGCCGCACTGTTTTGCGGTTTAATTAATCACAAAGTCCAGGTGTAATTTACTTATACTTTTCTTATATTTAATTTAAAATATTTGTTCTTTGCTCTTTTTCTGCCTCATAACCCCCTTTTCCCCACTGGAGCGTAAAGCCCAGATGGTCAAGGAGATAGCACAAGAGTGAAAAGAAAATAAATTCCTTGGTCATTCTCATTCGGACACCCGTCAGAATGACCAAGGAATGTCTTTTCTTTTCACTCTTGTGAGAAGAAGCTCGGCATTCACGAAATATACGAAATGGTCCCGGTGCTAGCGTTGCTGGTAGGACAAAACATCCCGATATTTCAGAAATGCACATGCAAAAGTTCGAACCTCGGTCAGATGAATAGGCGAGTTTACGTTTTACGACCATCTCCTCTAGAAGTAGGCACCAGCAAAAGTCGTAAAATACACTGCGGTGACACAAGAAAGTCCCGTTTCTGTCAGAGGGAAGCCCCGGCAATATTTCGCTATTCATCAGGTTCCAGAAAATGTGTCCCATTTAAAGTGCGGAAACTTCACCTGCCCAACACGCCAGCTGGCACTAAAAGGTAGCTGAGTGGCTCAGATGGCCAACCAATAACCACTAAGGTCAAGCACTGGTCAACTTAGCTGACCAATCCAAACCCCTGGCGGAAAACGCCTAGATGGCTGAGGGCACGCCCTTACCACTTGGGAAATTAAATTGACGCAAATATATACACAGAAAAAAGCGTAAGCACAGATACATAGAGATAGATTATAGACATACAGAGGTGCAGGAAGAGAGATAGAGAGAGTAAGATATAGAAGTATAGGATTTAACGTTATAAGAAATCAGGAGCATAGATACATGGGGAGACGAGACTCAGTAGGAGTTCAAGAATGAAGCAAAGTTCTTAGACAGCATACCCGAAGAATCTTATTCTGTTACGTGAGGGATCCCGACTAGCACTAGCTCAACAGACGGAAGGTAAGATGATGTTGTTTTCCCCAATTCCAGCTCCAATGTTATCTGTATATATACATACGCATGGTCGCTATGCCTCCTCGTAGATAGATTGAGGTATTAATTTTAAATTTCAGCTCAGGGGTGAAACAGGCTTATGCAGCAGTGGACCAGTCAACATGGATAATTTTATCCTTTTAATTAAACGTCACTTTTATTTGGCCTCCACCTGAAAGCTGTAATTGCTTAATTCAACATACTGTTCTTATAATAAACATGTTAATTACTTAACCTGGTGTAGTTAACTTTTCTAGGTTGTGTATATTTCTCTAATTCATAATTTGCGGCATACGGGTTTTTTACGAATACCTCGTAACGAACTTATATGAAACACAACGCGATGGCCGCAAACTTTAAGATTGGGTTCCTTAAATTTATGAGGATGCAAACTCACTGTTTATCCAGTTAGACGATGATTAAGTACTCCGCGACTACCGCACTACCGGAGTCGTGGTAATAGTTCTAATTTGAAAACTGTAGATTTTACGAAAATTTTGTATGGGGACCCATTGACCCCGGGCCCCGAGCCCTTTCCAAAACCGTTTACGATCTAAGGTAGGGTACCATGAGATAGCATACCAAATTTAGTGGTTCTAAATTGAAAACTGTAGATTTTGCGAAAATTTTGTATGAGGGCCCTTTGAACACGGGCTCGACCCCTTCCAAAACCGTCTACTGTCTAACTTAAGAGTACCATGAGATAGTACACCAAATTTGGCGATTCTAAATTGAAAACTGTAGATTTTACGAAATTTTTGTATGGGGTCCCCATTGACCCCGGGTCCCGATCCTTCCCAAAAACCGTCTATGGTCTAAGTTAGGGTGCCATGAATAGCATTCCAAATTTGGTGGTTCTAAATTGAAAACTATAGATTTTACAAAAATTTTGTATCTCCCCCTTCCCCTAATCCCGGGTCTATGAGTTCATTTTCCTGTCTTTCTTGGTTACACCAAGCACACATCTCTCCATGCTTCTTGCACTCTTGCCGTTTTCCAGATCCATCAGTTCGTTTTCCAATCCAAGCACACATCTCTCCATGTTTCTTGCACTCTTCTCGTTTTCCTGATCCACGAGTTCCTTTTGCTATCTTTCTTGGTTACACCAAGCACACATCTCTTCGTGCTTCTTCGAGTTGTCTTCAGCATCTGTTTGCCTTTTTTAGTTAAAGTCAATGTCTCTGATCCATTAGTAAAACTGGAAAGATGAAGTGCTTAAACACTTTTCTTTTAAGACATAACTGTGCATTTGGAAATTGCACTGTTTCTTCCTAACACTCCCCAACAAGTTTTATACATCTATTAATTTCTTCTTCGATGTGGCCCTCCCTTGATATACACTGGCGGAAAGTGAAAAAAGAACACCAAGAAGGAATTGGCGAACGACCATGAAATTTACATATGTTAATGGGGTCAAGTTTACATAGGTGTGATGTTAATATCGGGAACAACCAGTGAGCGCTTACGCCACAGCACGGCATAATATGCAAATTATCGTCGGTGGTATTTAAGGAGTACGGCAAAGTGAATGTATCTAGTCGTCGGCGTACGGACACGTGCGAAGACCCTGAAGAAGCTGCAATGCCTGGACATGGAAGACGTGTACGATTTCAGCAGTTATCGGACATTGAGCGAGGTCGTCTAGTCGGACACCGCGAGGTCGGGTGGTCGTATCGTCGTGTTGCGGAGCGAATTGGACGGGAAGTATCAGTGGTGGTACGATGGTGGCGTAGATGGTCCGAGGAACATTTCCACACGAGAAGACGTGGAACCGGGATTCACAGACGGACTAATGAGCGGATCGATCGACGCATAAGAAGAGCGGCGTTGTCAAGCAGAACATCAACTACGACGCAAATCCGAGCTGCCGTTGCACCTGAGGTGACTGTGCGTACAATCCGCAACCGTCTACTGGATGCAGGACTACGTGCACGTGTGCCTCTGGCATGTGTACCTCTGACTCCAGCCCACCGTCAGGAACGGCTGCAGTGGTGTCGCCAACGTCTGCACTGGAGAACGCAGTGGCGATCTGTTGTGTTCAGCGATGAAAGCAGATTTGGCTTGGGAGCCTCCGATGGCCGTATGCGTGTTTGCAGACGCACAGGGGAGCGTTCTCACCCTTCTTGCATCCGCCAGAGGCACACAGGGCCTACACCTGGTCTCCTAGTGTGGGGAGCGATCAGCTATCATTCCCGTACACAACTAGTGTTTGTACCGGGTACGTTAAACAGCACCTCCCACATCAAAAACATCATTCAGCCCGTTGTTGTGCCATTTGTAGGTCGGTACATCATGGTGTTTTCCAGCACGATAACGCACGCCCACACACGGCACGTGCAACGCAACATGCACTTCAGGGTGTGAGACAACTTCCATGGCCAGCACGTTCATCGGATTTGTCACCCATTGAGCACGTGTGGGATTTTATGGGATAACGATTTATCCGGTCTCCACGGCCAGCCACGACCATCCCCGATTTACGCGTCCAGGTTGAGGATGCTTGGAACTCAATACCCCAAACTTACATCCAACATCTGTACGACAGACTTAATGCCAAAATTGCACAGTGTGACGCAGTTGATGGCGGTTCAACCTCGTATTAACCATGTTACATGGAAATGTTATTTTTCAGTTTACCAGCAAATACAGCTGTATTTTTCCATAATGTTTTGATCACGTTATCCTCTGTATTCTACTATTATGCTGTATAAATTTCGTTGGTATCAGACGTCTCCTTCTTGGTGTTCTTTTTTCACTTTCCGCCAGTGTGTGCTGTTTAACGTAAATGTAGGCATCAGTTACTTCTAAAATTGTACAATGCGCCTCTACTTATTCAGTTCTTGCAAAATACTTGTACATCGGTTTGTGCTGTCTGTAAATTCATTTTTAACCCCACTTTTTTACTTTTGTAAGTAAGTTCCTGGACCATACATACTCTGGAACTCTGAGAGGTTATTTGCAAAAATGACTAAGTCACATATGCGTCGTGGTTAAACAGTTTTTTAATACATAATGGTAAATTTCTCTTGTAAATTGTACTATTTCTTCCAAGTGCCTTCTATCCGACTTTACACGCCATAGAGCCTATTAATATTTTCTACGACTTGCCATTTGCTTGATATTGGACGAACAAAGTACATGTAGGCATCAGTTACTTTTAACTTTGCCGCATCAGCCTTTGAACCTTCAGTTCCTTTAAAACATGGGAAATTCACACATTTGTCGGTGACGAATCTCGAACCTGCATCCCTCCTCCGAAGCCGAATGTTTTGTCAGTTAAGCTACACCGACGGAAGTTATATCAGTTTTGTTTTCTGTAAGTTCATCTTTAAGCCAACGTCTTTGCTCTTGTGAGCAAGTTCGTGGATCACACTCTGCTACTCCACTAATCTTTATCCCCTTGTCTTTCAAGTTCAATGACTGAAATACATTCTGTTGTGGGGCATTGAAGAATTTGGGAGATATGGTGTCACCTTGTCACACTCCCTTTCTAATTTTTATACGTGCTTTGTTCTCGAACAGTTGAATCTTTGCACTTGCATTTTCTTTGATGTCATTAATAATGTTAACGTGTGTGACGTACCACCTCATAAGTGGCGCACATGTAAAAACATCAAGTTGCAGCGATAAGCCTTCGTCAGTGTAGTTCAAGCGGTAGAGTATCTGACTCCGGAGAAAGATGTGAATTCAAATTACATCACCAGCAAATTTGTGCTTTTACGCTAATTAGCACTCGAACGTAAAATGAATCTCCTAGCCGTGAGATTAGAGAAAATTGTGTGATACTTATTCCATACGTCATCTGGAATTAATGAAATTCCTTCTTCTATAGTGAGTTTCTTCAAGCATGGTTTGCAGTGGAACCGATACTTGCGATTTTATGCCCCACCTTTCTCTAAGGGGCGGATACTTGTGGCGTACCTACTTGAGAGGTGCCGCACCTGTCAAAACGTCAAGATGCAGCGAAAAGCCTTGGTCGGTGTAGTTCAAGCGGTAGAATATCTGACTCCTGAGAAAGAAGAAGTGGAATCGAATTCCATCAGTAGAAAATTTGGGCTGTCACGAAGCTATTACGCTATACGTGTGCATTTTCAGTACCGCAGGATTTCAAAGACAGTTATAAATGCTGATCTCAGAACCAAAAACCTTTTCGCAATCAATTAAAGTCATACATAGTAGGAGTTCATATTCATTCGCTCTTTCAATTAAATCTCTCAGTATATGGATATGATCTATATTGTATGTAATATAAAAATGTACGGTAAAAAGTGTTAATGAATAATTCATTTTTAGCCCAAGGGATTGTCTGTCCTGATCCACCTGAGGTAGCAAATGGAATTGTGGAACGATACGGATCATCTGACTTCATGACATATGGAGATATGGTAATTATTAACTGTGATGACGGCTATTCCATACAAGGCGGAACTGATCAACTGTACTGTCTAAATGATGGCCACTGGGATGATGAATTTGGAAAATGTGAAAGTAAGCATTTTGTTAAGTATGTTTAATGAAACATCATTTAATTTCCTCTGTTGATATCCTCCTTAATAACAATCGGTAAGTACAAACAAAAAGCACAATGTACAAGAAGTTTTCATTTATTTGCATAATCTCCGCATATGTGGAATTGATTTCAACAGACTATCCTGAACATTTGTTCTCTACTCGCGATACTTATTCGTTTAAGCATGGCGCGCACTGGGATTTCGAACAATTCAACATCCCAGATAACGAGCATTTTTTTAATAAATCACGATGAAATAAACACAGAGGAGCGTTTGTCTTGTTAAAGGTATTCCTTTCTGTTTTCTTGAATATCAACCTTTTTTATGTATTACTTCTTTGTTTGCACCTTATTCTTTCACATAAGTTTCAACTTAGACATTTTCCTTTCACCCAATTTCCTAGTCAGATCTTATACTTTTACTGAAATTTTTGCTCAGAATGTATCATTTCAGCGATGTTTCTAACAAAACTGTATCTTTTCATGGACGTTTCTGTTCAAAATGTGCATTCAGATCTTACTCTTTCACGCCCGTTTATATTCTGACCTTTTCCTTTAATCGAAGTTACTATTTATGCGTTTGCTCGTGTCATTGCTGCACTTTATTTTCTGTCATCCTGTGTTTTTATTCTCATATGTTTATATGTTTTCTATTCGTTTGCTTTTATTGGATGTGTGCTGTTCACCTACTGTCAATTAAACCTCTAATTAAATCTTCCTTTTGAGTTTCTGACGTAAATTTCGTTACTTCTGCTTTAAACTTTTTCTTACTAAACGGCACATTACTTTCATGTGCATCTTCTACAATGTGGCAACACTGATAATGAGTCAAATGGAAACGAAAAGCTAAAATGAGTGTATAGAAAGATGAACAAGTTAGTAGAATCATGGAATGCATAGATTATGATACGCTTTCCAACATACCAGAAATCATAACTCAAGTTATTACTCAAGTTATGAGGATAATAGCTGTGGAATGAATCTCGCTCCTATACTCTGACCTTTGACTCTATTTTGATGACATTCTACGAACCGGTTCAGTATACCTGCGGAATAACATACTAAAGTTTTGTCGCAACATAAGCCTTTTTACGTAAGTTATGAGAGTAATGGCTGCGGAATAAATCTTGCTTCTGTGCCATGACCTTTGTACCCCAATTTGTTGATATTCTGAAGAACCGGTTAATTATACCTCCGAAACAACATGATAAAGTTTTGTGGCAATCGAAGCGTTTTTACGTAAGTTAGGATGCATAAGGGCAATTGAATGGATCGCGCTCCTATGTCCTGACTTTTGACCCCATTGCGCCCATTTTCCGTGTAATTTGTCCCCAGGGGGTCCTCTACCACATACTAAAGTTTAATCGAAATCGAACCATTTTTACGCACGTTATGACGCACAAGACCAATGGAATGGATCCCGCTCCTGTGTCTGACCTTTGACCCCATTTCGCCCATTTTCAATTAGGTTCGTCCCCAAGTGGTTCCCTACCACATACTAAAATTTCATCAAAATCGAACTCTTTTTACGTAAGTTATGACGCACAAGGGCGATGGAATGGATCCCGCTTCTATATCCTGACCTTTGATCCCATTTTGCCCATTTTCAATAGGGTTCGTCCCCAGGTGGTTCCCTAAGACATACTTAAATTTCATTGAAATCAAACTGTATTTTTTCAAGTTATGACGCATAAGGGCAATGGAATGCATCCCGCTCCTATGTCCTGACCTTTGAACCCACTTAACCCATTTTTAATAGGGTTCGTCCCCAGGTGGTCCCCAACCACATACTAACATTTCATCGAAATCGAACAAGTTTTACGCTTCTTCAACCTACGGTTGGAAAGCGTAAAGGGACCTATATCTCAGCGAACGATGCACTGGAAATTGAAAAGGTTCGGTAATGGCAGTCTCATGCTTATACGGAAACCACTGATTTCTGTGAAAAACGTGAAAGATCGTCTACAGAGGTGTCAGAAACAGCTTAACTGGTCACTGAAAAACAAAAAAAGTCATGTGGTCCATCGAGTCGCGGTACACTTTTTTCTGTATCGACGGTAGGCAGAGAGTTTGGCGGGAGTCCCTATAAAGCAGTGGGCCCTTATTGCTTTGAAAACACAAATCAAGGTTTAAGTGGTATTGTGTGTCATGATGTGAGGCACGTTTTGTTGGTACGGAATGGATGCTATTCTATTGCTGGAAGGTCGGGTGTTCATTAAGGATTACCTGAACATCGTTGGTGATAAAGATGATTGCAGTGTTGTTGGGTTTTTTTAGCCAGAAGGTGACGGCTGTTTCCTGGACGACAATGCTATTTTAAACGGCACAAGATCTGCTCAACAGTGGTTCAGCAAGCATGACAGCGACTTCGATTCTTTTCCCTGGCCACCATGAATCCCAGATCTGAACCCCATTGAGAATGTATGAGACATGTTAGAAAAACAGATTCGGAAGCAAAGTCTTCTTCCGGCACATCCGAGCCAGATAAAGGTCTGTCTGGTGGAGACGTAGATGCATTTCAACAGCATCTTGTGGATTCTGCCAAACCGCATACGTGCTGTAGTTCGGGCTAAAAGATGTCTAACTCCGCATTTTTTTTTTTTTTTTTTTTTTTTTTTTTTTTGGAGGTTTAACGACCACCGTGAGCAACTCAATGGGTAACTCCGCATTGAACAAAAGGTTCTAATTCAGTAGCCGGTATGTGTGCGCTGGAAATTATAAATTTTGTTATGTACAGCTGGATCACATGTTTTTGACGGAAAACACTTATACGTAATGTCTTTTGTTCGAGTGTGCGTATAATACTTCTGCACAAAATTTAGGCTCGATTTTTTTTTAAAGATATAATGACAACCAAAATTAATGCTTTCCTGTTAGCTTCGCTTGCCTGCATTCTTCTTCAATAGTCCCTTACGCTTGCTTGTCTATGAACACGATACCTTCTTTTTCAAATGCAATAGTGAACATTACTTTTTTCCGATCCTGTCTCCCTTTCTATCGCGTATCACTTTTAAAACCCGCATCTCCTTGTATAGCATTTATCCAGAAACGTTCAGGTCTTTGACACCAGAAATCGGAACTTTTTTCATTCCCAATAGATTACATAATGACCAAGAATTTATTTTACCACTGTAACTGTCTGTCTGTCTGTGGGTGCGAAATTTCAATTATAGTGCAAATTACTATATGTGCGCGAGAATGCTGTTTTTACGGGAAAGGAAGTTAAACTTTTCAATATATTTTCAGCTTATTTTATTGAATAATTCTTTTTTATGCACATAAGTGTACAGTATGTTCGTCGCGATATCTCTCTTCGTAGGAGGTACATTCGAAAACAAAACTACAAATTTGATTCAGATAACATTTTTCAGATTTTCCTGCTTCTCTTGAGGTACAGTACTTCCCATTGCCTACAACCGACTGCGTATCATCACAAACAATACAATGTCCTATTTTGATGGCACAGTGGAACGAGCACTTTCCTGTTTTAATTGTTGAGTCCCTGTTTCAACCAATATACTTTCTTTTTTTTACGCTTTCCAACCGTAGGTTGCAGAAGCGTATATGCTCCAGCTTTGTCCGTCTGTCTGTCCGCACGATAACTCGCATAAAAATGGTTCGATTTCCAGGAAATTTTAGTATGTGGTAGGGGATCACTTAGGAACAAATCCTATTGAAAATGGATGAAGTGGGGTCAAAGGACACGACATAGGAGCGGGATCCATTCCATTGTCCTTATGCGTCAAAACTTGCGTAAATATGCTTCGATTTCGATTACATTTTAGTATGTAACAGGGGACCGCCTGAGCACGAAACCTATCGAAAATGGGTGAAGTGGGGTCAAAGGTCAGGACTTAGGATCGGGATGCATTCCATTGTCCATATGCATCATAACGTGCGAAAAATGGTTCAACTTCGATGAAATTTTAGTATGTGGTAGGGGACCACCTGGTGACGAACCCTATTGAAAATGGACGAAATGGGGTCAAAGGTCAGGACATAGGATCGGGATTCATTTTATTGCCCTGATCCCATAATATTAAAGGAGCAGTTCTTGTATGTATGTACATTTTATTTTGAAAACATCTCTAAGGATTTTGATGAGAGTCGTTTACCTACCGCTTTCTGGCACTAGAAATCGATTTAACTTGATCTCGACTTTAGGAAAATTCGTTTAGTGAGTTAAATAACCACCCCGAATTACCACGTTTTTAGTGTCATGGCGTCGTCCCATTAATATTACCCTTGCTTAGAAATCTTATGACGTCACACTCTCGCGATTGAGATGTTGGCGCGCGGTCACGTCATCTGTCTCATTACGTCACGCGTTGTATGCGTTTCTCCGTCCGCACGATAACTCACGTAAAAATCGTTCGATATCGATTAAATTTTAGTATGTGGTGGGGGAGCACCTGGGAAGGAACCCTATTGAAAGGGAGCTAAATGGTGTCAAAGGTCAGGACATAGGAGCGGGATCCATTCCACTGCTCTTATGCGTCATAACTAACTTAAAAAAGGTTCGATTTCGATGAAATTTTAATATGTGGTGGGAGACCACCTGGGGACAAACCCTATTGAAAATGGGTGAAATGGGGTCAAAGGTGAAGACATAGGAGCGGAATCACTTCCTTTGCTATTATGCGTCATAACTTACGTAAACATTTTTCGAGTGCGACAAAACTTCATCATGTTATTTCTAGGTATGCTGAACCGGTTCTGTTGAATATCATCGAAATGACGTCAAAGGTCAGGGCACAGGACCGAGATTTATTCTACAGCCATTATCCTCATAACTTGAGAGATAACTTGAGTAATGATTTCTGGTATATTGGAAAGCGTATCATAGTCAATGTATTGCATGATTTTACTAACTTGTTTACGCTTTCCAACCGTAGGTTTAAGAAGCGTATATGCTCCAGCTTTGTCTGTCTGTCTGCCTGTCCGCATGATAACTCGCGTAAAAATGGTTCGATTTCGATGAAATTTTAGTATGTCGTAGGGGACAACCTGGGAACGAACCCTATATAAAATGGATGAAATGGGGCCAAAGGTCAGGACATATGAGCGGGATCCATTCCATCGCCCTTATGCGTCGTAACTTACGTAAACATGCTTCGATTGCGACAAAACTTTATCATATTGTTCCGGAGGTATACTGAACCCGTTCTGTTGAATATCATCGAAACGGGGTCAAAGGTCAGGGCACAGGAGCGAGATTTATTCCATAGCCATTATCCTCATAATTTGGCTAAAAATGCTTCTATTGCAACAAAACTTAAGTATGTTGTTCCGGAGGTGTACTGAACCAATTTTGTTTGAAATAATGGAAATGGGGTCAAATTTCAGGACACAGGAGCGAGATTTATTCCACTGCCAGTATCCTCAAGACCTGAGTAATGATTTCTGGTATTTTGGAAAGCTTATCATAATCAATGCATTGCATGATTTTACTAACTTGTTATTGTTGTAATGTTCATTGTTGTAAGGTTTATGCAGCATACTTTCATATATGAACATCACAAACAAAAAGAATGCATTACTGTAGGTTTGTACTGCATTAGTACCCAGTTTTGAACTCATGAAGCCGCCCCGGTGACGCAGTGGTCTAAGGCGTTGGCCTGTGATCATTCGTCCGAAAGGGGTCCGGGTTCGAATCCCGGTGAGGCATGGATGTTGTGTTTGTCTTACGGCACTGGCTCTCTCCCTTCCCTGGAACCAGTGACCCTAAATTAGGGACGGGCGACTGCTTATAGCCCATTGAGTTGCTCACGGTGGTCGTTAAACCTCCAATCAAAAAAAAAAAAAACTCATGAAGCAGAATCATCCGCAACTCACTCCTTCCTAGCACGTTGTATAGACCACTCTCAAGGACTGCAGCTCAACCGATTATGGCGTGTATGTGGCGTCTTAGTCGCCCTACAACTCGCACGATTGGCGCTACGATCGTGTTGGTCTGCAAGCATTGTGGGCGAGTTGGATGTTGCACCTCAGAAAGTCGACCATTATTTTTTTTATTGGAAGTTTAACGACCACCCTAAGCTACGCAATGGGCCATAAGCAGTCGCCCGTCCCTAATTTAGGGCCACTGGTTCCAGGGAAGGGAGAAAGCCAGTGCCGTAAGACAAACACAATATTCATACCTCACCGGAATTCGAATCAGGACCCCTTTCTGACGAATGATCAGAAGCCATCGTTTAGACCACTGCGCCATCATTATTTTTCGAACGACCTGATATTTCCATAGATGGCATGAAGAAATTACAATTGTTTGTAGCCATCAGTGTATTTAAAATTTGCTACATTTTAACACTCTAAATATAGCTGTTTCGTTCGAAAAGTATTAATAAAAATAATGTCTTCACTTTTAGTAGTACCATGCCAGTTTCCGGATATCCCACAGAATGGACATATTGTTCAGCTCCAAAGCACCAATGCAACAACATTTCCTCATGGATTTTATTTGCGTTACACATGTAATGAAGGATATAGAATGATTGGCACTTCCTGGAACGAATGTCAAGATGCTAGGTGGATCTTTAAGACGCCCAAGTGCGAACGTAAGTATTACATCCAGTTTTCACTGTATGATTGTCCAAAACGTGAGCAAAATTTTTTAACTGGGAAAGGTAACACTACTTTAACTGCATCCATTTTTAACAGGATTAGGAACCTGTGTCCATTTTTCGTTGACATAGATTACCATTCCGTATTGTCGATCGGACAGTCCAGGGATGGCGAACCCTTTTGAGAGAGTGTACCAAAATTCGCAATAATCTTCTACAGTAAATAAAAAAAAAAAAAAGATCGAGAGTAGTACCCTGCTACTCTTCGTAAATTATTTATGCTATGCATCCCTCGCAAGCCAAGATCTTTGTGTTTGTGGAATGAGACGACTGATTCGAGAGTACACATTTGTTTGCGTACATTGCGACAGTCTGGTACATACTAAGCGGAAAACAACAAACAATTACGTTTACAGCGGTACTTAGGGAGGTGGATTAATGAATTCTATTGTCGTAAAGCCAATGAAAGAAGATATGTGAGTCATTGAAGTAAGGATCTGCCAAACTATGGCAGCGGAAATAAGTGTTTCGACTGTTTAGTTTTTCAAAAACAATACTTATTTTTATTATTACTTGTATGTTATTCAGATTCAGACGAACGCAAGAAACTACCTTGACACCGATGAAATGTGATGTAGCTGCGAAAGTCCATCTGCCCATGCGCAAGCTCAAATCTGACCTCGACTTAGAAAGAAAAGTTGCATCGCAAGTGTGTTAGCGAGAAGAATTGGTATCTTTTAGTCTAGGACATCTGCAAGTTACACCCTATCCTGTTATACATCATTTTAAAGCTCTCGTCAATAGCAGATAACCCCCACCCCCTCCCCAAGAAAGAATCCAGAAGAAGTTCAATTTCCAACGCTGCCTTTTTGATGGCACCTAAGATGCATTTTTGTAATAGGCTTTTATCATGAAAGAAATACGGGATTACGCCATATAATACAAATTTTCAAGATGACAATCAGATTTTTTGGCGTAAATGTGACAAGGATGGTAAGTCCGATAATATCCGAAAACTTGAATTTTTTTAGGAGTCCGATTTGAAAAATTTCTTCTTTGTTGGATAGTGTTTTCAGTGTGACATGTTTTCATATAATTTCAAAATTTTCAAGTAATTCATAGACTTTCCGCTAGAGGGCGTAAAGATAAATTGCGTTTCTCCGTATATCTCTGCTTCTAAATCTCCGTTCTCTGCACCGAATGCAGCTCCTGATGAGGAATTGTTTGCACATAATTTCTAATTTTGGTAAAAAATGGCTCGGCCACCAGGGGGCGTAAACCTTAATTTCCGCTTCCGGTGTATTTGCAGCAAAATATGAGCTTCTAAATTCTCGATTGAAAAAAACGTCGTTTGTAGACCGATACTACTCATGTCGACAAACCTTTTAGAAACATTTTCTTCTTAAAATAATGCATGGTTTCTATGCCATGGGGCGTAGATGTATATCGTATTTTTGTCAATATCTGTACTCCTAGGAGTCCGATTTGAAAAATTCCTTCTTTGGTTGATAGTGTTTCCAGTGTGACATGTTTTTCATATAATTTCAAAATTTTCAAGTAACTCGTAGACTTTCCGTTAGGGGGCGTAATGGTAAATTTATTTTTCCCCTATATCTCTGCTTCTAAATCTCCAATTTGAAAAATTCTTTCTGCACTGGATACAGCTTCTGATGGGAAATCCTTTGCACGTAATTTCTAATTTTCTTAAAAAACGGTTTGGCCACCAGGTGGCGTAAATTTTAATTTCGGCTTCTTCATGTACACTGGCGGAAAGTGAAAAAAGAACACCAAGAAGGAATTGGCGGACGACCATGAAATTTACATATGTTAATGGGGTCGAGTTTACGTACGTGTGATGTTAATTTCGGGACCAACCGGTGAGCGCTTACGCCACAGCACGGCATAATATGCAAATTATCGTCGGTGGTTTTTAAGGAGTACGGCGAAGTGAATATAATCAGTCGTCGGCGTACGGACACGTGTGAAGATCCTGAAAAAGCTGCAATGCCTGGACATGGAAGACGTGTACGATTTCAGCAGTTATCGGACTTTGAGCGAGGTCGTCTAGTCGGACTCCGCGAGGCCGGGTGGTCGTATCTTCGTATTGCGGAGCGAATTGGACGGGAAGTATCGGTGGTGGTACGATGGTGGCATAGATGGTCCGAGGAACATTTCCACACGAGAAGACGTGTAACCGGGAGTCACAGACGGACTGATGAGCGGACCGATCGACGCATAAGAAGAGCGGCGTTGTCAAGCAGAACATCCACTGCGACGCAAATCCGAGCTGCCGTTGCGCCTGAGGTGACTGTGCGAACAATCCGCAACCGTCTACGGGATGCAGGACTACGTGCACGTGTGTCTCTGGCATACCTACCTCTGACTCCAGCCCACCGTCAGGAACGGCTGCAGTGGTGTCGCCAACGTCTGCACTGGAGAACGCAATGGCGATCTGTTGCGTTCAGCGATGAAATCATATTCTGCTTGGGAACCTTCGATGGCCGTATGCGTGTTTGCAGATGCACAGGAGAGCGTCTCCACTGTTTTTGCATCCGCCAGCGACACACAGGGCCTACACCTGGTCTCCTGGTGTGGGGAGCGATCAGCTATCGCTCCCGTACACAACTAGTGTTTGTACCGGGCACGTTAAACAGCACCTCCTACATCAACAACATCATTCAGCCCGTTGTTGTGCCATTTGTAAAGTCGGTCCGTCGTCGTGTTTTCCAGCAAAATAACGCACGCCCACACACGGCACGTGCAACGCAACATGCACTTCATAGTGTGAGACAACTTCCATGGCCTGCACGTTCACCGGATTTGTCCCTCATTGAGCACGTGTGGGATTTTATGGGACAACGACTTATCGGTCTCCACTGCCAGCCACGACCATCCGCGATTTACGCCTCCAGGTAGAGGATGCTTGGAACTCAATAGCCCAAACTTACATCCAACATCTGTACGACAGACTCCATGCCAGAATTGCACAGTGTGATGCAGTTGATGGCGGTTCAACCTCGTATTAACCCTGTTACATGGAAATGTTATTTTTTAGTTTACCAGCAAATACAGCTGTATTTTGCCATAATGTTTTGATCACGTTATCCTCTGTATTCCGTTATTATGCTGTATAAATTTCGTTGGTATCAGACGTCTTCTTCTTGGTGTTCTTTTTTCACTTTCCGCCAGTGTATTTCCAGCAAAATATGAGTCTCTGAAATCTCGATTGCAAAAAAAGTCGTTTGTTGACCGGTACTACTCATGACGACCAACCTTTTACATACATTTTCTTCTTAAAATAATGAATGGTTTCTACGATAGGGGGCGTAGATGCACATCTTATTTTTGTCAATATCTCTACTTCTAGGAGTCCGATTTGAAAAATTCCTTCTTTGTTGGATAGTGTTTCCGATGCGAAATGTTTTTCCCAAAAATTGAAAATTCTCAAGTAAGTCATAGACTTTCCGCTAGGGGGCACAAAGGTAAATTGCGTTTTCTGCGTTATTTCTGCTTCTAATACTCCGATTTGAAAAGTTCTTCATGTACCGCATACAAGACCTGATGAAAAATATTTTTTACATAATTTCTAATGTTTGGTATAGAGTGGTTTGGCCACCAGGGGGCATAAGTGGAAATTTCTGCTTCTGATGTGTTTGTAGAAAAATCTGGGCTCCTTAAAACTTGACTGATTTTTTTTTTCTTGGACCGATACCGCTCATATGGAAAAACCTTTTGATAATACTTTCTTCCTAAAATAATGCACGGTTTCCCCACCAGGGGACGTAAAGTCACATCTTATTTTTGTTGATATCTCTGTTTCTAAGAGTCCGCTTTGAAAAATTATTTCGGTTTCGGAGAGCGTTTCCGGTGCAAAATGTTTCTCATATAAATTCATGTTTTTCTTAACGCACAAGTCCGCAACCAAAGGGCGTAAGCGCACGATTCCGTTTACAGCAACATCTGAGGGATCAAAAACCCGATTGAAAAACGTCTTTCTTCCGTCAGATACTATTGTTTTCCATAACGGTTCCCTTGACTTTGAATAGCTTTGATAAATTTAATTTGCGTCAGAATGGATTCAAAAGACGTGCTTATTACACCCGAAAACTCGGTGTCATCTTTCTTGTTGTTTTATTTTTTTTTTTTTAGATTGGAGATTTATTTGATTGGAGGTTTAACGACCACCGTGAGCAACTCAATGGGCTATAAGTAGTCGCCCGTCCCTAATTTAGGGTCACTGGTTCCAGGGAAGGGAGAGAGCCAGTGCCGTAAGACAAACACAACATCCCTGCCTCACCGGGATTCGAACCTGGACCCCGTTCGGACGAATGATCAGAGGCCATCGCTTAGACCACTGCGCCACCGGGGCGGCTATTGGAGATTTAATCACCACCGTGAGCAACTCAATGGGCTATAAGCAGTCTCCCGTTCCTAATTTAGGATCACTGACTCCAGGGGAGGGAGAGAGCCAGTTTCGTAAGACAAACACAGCATGCGTGTCTCAATGGAATTTGAACCCGGACCGATCTTGGACGAATGGTCAGAAGCCGTCGCTTAGATCACTGCGCTACCGGGGAGGTTCTCTTTTTGGTGACCATGACTCCAAAATATTTTTCTATCGCACTTCTCTGAAAAATTTCACTTTGCGTGTCTTACGTATCTACCTCAAAGGTGACGCACATATTAGAATGGCAAGTTGCAGCGATAAGCCTTCGTCGGTGTGACTCGGATATTCTACCGTTTGAGCGGTAGAATATCCGACTCCGGAGAAGGAAGATGTGGAATTGAATACCATCACCGGAAGAAATTGGTATTTACACTATACAGGGTGATATAAAGTATAAGTTCTGTCATTTATGATCAGGTCTGCATTAAAATGGCATAAAACTTGATCGCATGTTTTTCCTTTAGACTAGTGAAACCGCAAATTTGTCGATTATGAAGATCGAATCCCCGTGCTCCAGAACCAAATTGCATTACCAGTTAAGCTATACCAACGGAATTCATCGCTGTAGATGTGTCGTCTTGACACATGCTTCACGTCTATATTGCGTCACATCATCTCCGTCTTCATTTTTTTTTAAGCGAAGGAATTTTTATTAATTCCAGACGATGTGTGGAATAAACATCAAATATTTTGCGAAGAACCCAACGGTCAGTACATCCATTTCCACAATCGGGCGCCAGTGTAAAAGCACAAATTCTTCGGTGACGGAGACTGAACTTGCATCCCTCTGCTCTGGATCCGATTGCTTTACCAGTTAAGCTACACCGATGGATTTTGTCCCTGTAGATTTGTTGTCTTGACAAATGATTCACCTCTTTAGTACGTCACTGACTGAGTATACAAGAAGACTCCAATAAGCCGGGTGGCGAAGTTGTCTGAGGCGTTGGCTTCAGATCATTCACCTGAATCGGGCCTGGGTTCGAGTCTCGTATGAGGCATGGCTAGCGTGCTTGTCTTACGGTGCTGGTTCTCTCCTTCCTTGCAGACCTAAATTACGAGGGGATGCTGAAAATTTCTCCGTCTAACCCACTTCCTCTAATTTTAGCATAATTGTGTCCCTGCCGCTCGAAGGAGTTTTCTTTTGTATTGTAAAGTGCCAATTTTCAGACTAATAGCTTTTTTATTTGCACTTGTTTCACGTCCTGAACTAAATCATGCCAATGCAAAGTGTTGAATTTTCGAATGTGGAACTCCGGACTATCATGAAATTTCTGTTCCTGTAGAAGAAAGTTGCAAAGGAAATCTATGAGTGCATGGCGCAAACATTCAGTGACAAGTGCCCGTCATATTTCAGTGTGAGAAAATAGTGTGCCAACTTTCAGCGTGGAAACTTTGAGACCGAAGATGCAGCAAGATCTGGGAGGCCTTCAACAGTGACAACACCCGAAATTGTTGATCGTGTTCATGACTTGATTTTGTCAGATCGGCGAATCTCGGCTAAAACAATGGCTGATACACTGGAGATATCCAGGGGACGTGTTGGGTTCATAATTCATGAGCACTTGAATATGGAGAAGATGTCAGCGAAGCGGGTGCCCAAATGTTTGAACGCCGATGAGAAACGAAAACGAGTGGACACTTCCAAATCGGTTTTGTAGCATTTTCAGCTACCTGGTGATAATTTTTGCAGCGATTTTTCACTATTGATAAAACGTGGTTACATCATTACGATCCAGAGACGAAACAACAGTCCCTGTAGTGGCGGCACTCGGGTTCTCCACAGCCAAAGAAATTCAAGACTCAAAGGTCTGCAGGAAAGGTCATGGCAAGAGAGTACAAATCATGAATCACTACGATACAGAGACGAAACAACAGTCCCTGCAATGGCGGCACTCGGGTTCTCCGCGGCCTATGAAATTCAAGACTCAAAGGTCTGCAGGAAAGGTCATGGCAAGAGAGTACAAATCATGAATCACTACGATCCAGAGACGAAACAACAGTCCCTGCAGTGGCGGCACTCGGGTTCTCCACAGCCAAAGAAATTCAAGACTCAAAGGTCTGCAGGAAAGGTCATGGCAAGAGAGTACAAATCATGAATCACTACGATCCAGAGACGAAACAACAGTCCCTGCAGTGGCGGCACTCGGGTTCTCCACGGCCAAAGAAATTCAAGACTCAAAGGTCTGCAGGAATGGTCATGGCAAGATAGTTCAGATCATGAGTCACTACGATCCAGAGACGAAACAATAGTCCCTGCAGTGGCGGCACTCGGGTTCTCCACGGCCAAAGAAATTCAAGACTCAAAGGTCTGCAGGAAAGGTCATGGCACGAGAGTACAAATCATGATTCACTACGATCCAGAGACGAAACAACAGTCCCTGCAGTGGCGGCACTCGGGTTCTCCACGGCCAAAGAAATTCAAGACTCAAAGGTCTGCAGGAAAGGTCATGGCAAGAGAGTACAAATCATGATTCACTACGATCCAGAGACGAAACAACAGTCCCTGCAGTGGCGGCACTAGGGTTCTCCACGGCTAAAAAAATTTCAAGACTCAAAGGTCTGCAGGAATGGTCATGGCAAGAGAGTACAAATCATGATTCACTACGATCCAGAGACGAAACAACAGTCCCTGCAGTGGCGGCACTCGGGTTCTCCACGGCCAAAGAAATTCAAGACTCAAAGACCTGCAGGAAAGGTCACTACAACGGGTTTTTTTTTTTTTTTTTTTTTTTTTTTTTTTGGATTGGAAAGGCGTCTTACTGACTGACTATCTCCCGACGGGTCAAACAATAAATGCTGAATACTCTTCCAAATTTCTGTCCCGATTAAAGGAGGCGTTGAAGGAAAAAATGCGAAGAAAACTGCTTAAAAGTGTACTCTTTTTGCAGGACAGTGCGCCGGCTCACAAAGCTAGCAAGACATTGGATATTTTGAGGGTTCAGGGGTTTAAGTTCATAGATCATCCACCCTACTCAACAGACTCCATTGGACTATTTCCTGTTCCTCAACCTTAAAACATATTTGAGAGGTAAGCATTTATCGAATGATTCAGAGGTGGTATCAGCAGCAGAACGGTATTAGAGGAACCAGACTTCAGGATTTTTTAAGGTTTAAAGAAACTCCAGACACCCTGTACCAAGTGTGTTAAACTTCGGGATGAGCATGTGGAATAGTATGCAAGTTTCATGGCTCTGGCCCATTTCTTTCCTGGTAAGGCAGAGAACTTATGAGCATCCCCTCGTAGGTGCGTAGCACTGCTAATAGCCCAACAAGGTCTCTAAACCATGAAACAAAAAAAAAAGAGTCCATAAAAAATTACAATGCTTATATGTTGATGTTGTCTTATCGTTGGTGTAGTGTTTCATGATCGAATCTCTATAAAATAAATTGCACTGCTTTTTTTCTTAAACCTGTATTTGATATTTGCTGTAGATATTTCTCTGAAAAATAGCGCATACCTTTTATGGCATTTTTCATGTAAGCAATTTGATTTTGTGCGTTTTCAAACAATCTTTGCAGTTATCAAGTGCCATGATCCTGGAATTCCAGAGAATGGCCAAAGAGAAGGTAGCAGCTTTGAAGTTAAAGCAAAAGTTACGTATTCATGTTTCGATAAGTACATACTTATTGGATCAGCACAACGATTCTGTATGAGCAACGGGCAGTGGAGCGGAGAATTAACAAGATGCAATTTAGAAAGTAAGCTCAACCGAAATATATTTTTGGTGATTGCAATGATTTTAATCGACGCCTATTTTTTTGTTTTCTTAAGTAAAAGAAACATCAGGAATGGTCATTGTGGCATTTCTTTTTTAAGTGCTATTTTAGCAGTTTTTGTGGACAGATGTACAGTAATTTTTTTTGGTATACCTTGATGTGCCTGTCCTATCTTTTGTTTGCTTCCCTGCAAACTGATTATCTCGACTTACAGATACATTGCTGGCCACACAAAATGCAACACCAAGAAGGAAGCATCCGATTGGCCTGAAATTCGCAGCATACATCGCCCGCGAGAGGACATGCATACGATTAGCATTGCAGGGCATATGCAAATCATGTGCGCCCGCCACGCCACCGAGAAGCACTATAAGCAGGCTGCACAGATGGCGAGGTGTAAGTAGTGGAAGTGTGTTGTGCTGTCGGACCTGTGCGTGGGAAGCTTCCTGATACTTCGTCACAGAATACGGCAGTCATTCCAGCACGTTTCGGAGTTCGACAGAGGACGAATATTGGCTTATCGCGACACCGGTTTATCGTACCGAGACATCGGCGTCCGTGTGGAACGACATCCAGCCACAATGAGGCGAGTATGGATTCGGTGGGTGCAGGAGGGACGGACGGACCGACGTGAGCGATTACCTCAGCCGCGGCACACCACCGAACGAGAGGACCGGCATGTTGTGCGGCGGGCATTGACGGCTCGCACCGCCTCATCACGAACGTTAGCACAGGAATTAGAGTGTGTTGCGCAACAACCTGTGTCAGCACTTACCGTTCGACGTCGTCTAAAGGAGCGGGGACTTGTCGCACGGCGCCCATTTGCTACGATTACCATTGACGTTACACCACCAGCTAGTGCGGCGGCAGTGGGACGTTGAACGCCGCACCTGGACTACGGAAAGGCATGACATTGTCTTCTCCGACGATTCCCGCTTCTTCCTGCAACACCACGATGGTCGGATCAGCGTGTGGCTACACCGCGGCGAGAGACTGTATGTCGCCTGCATTATGCATCGCCATACCGGTCCGTCGCCTGGCATTATGGTTTGGGGCGCAATTGGATATGACACCCGCACCCCTCTGGTACGCATCGCCGGTACACTCAGGAGCCAACGCTACATCTCCGATGTTTTGGAGCCTGTAGTCCTCCCTTACCCGCATGTCCTGCCAGCGGCCATGTTTCACCAGGACAATGCGCGCCCGCACGTGGCACGGATCATGCAACAATTCTTTACGGCCCACCAGGTGTCACTGCTGCCGTGATTTGCCCGATATGTTGCCCATCGAACACGTCTGGTTGCTGATCGGCAATCGAGTGGCACGGCAAGCACCACCCGTGGCTACGCTCGACGAACTGTGGCAACGTGTGGAAGCAGCCTGGACCGACATACCCCAAGCCCTCATCCAAAGCCTCTTCCGTTCGATGGCGCGGCGTGTAGCGGCCGTTATTGCCAGCCATGGGGGCCACACGAACTATTGATGTCTGCGTGTTCCACAAGTCGCACGGGCCTGTAAGCTCAATCGTTTCCTCTTTGTATCTGTCGTTATGTGTCCAGTAAGTCTGGCTTTGCTATCTCGTGTCCTTCTTGGTGTTGCATTTTAGGTGGCCAGCAGTGTAGATAAAGAAAATTTCTTTTTTTTTTTCTTGCAGTAAATGCTTGAACGTAATAAGACCGTTCCATCTGGTTTTATTTTAAACCATAGGCGTAGTAAATTACCGAGCCCGGCTCTGATCAATACTTTTGACCAATTCTTTTCATATCTATATGAGTGAATGATTTTGATCGTAGCATTTCATACACAGACATTTACTCTATGCGAATGGCCTAAGTAAATTGTGCGGCTTAGAATGGGGTAAACTGTTCTGAAATTTTTCGGATGTGAAGCTAAAACTCCTGTAATACCGTCACAAACCTACGCCTAAACTTTCTCAAGACAAAATAGGGGCAGAGCTCAAGTACACTGTAAAGCATAAGTGGTGTGAATTCACGGAAAATTTCTGAAATTAACGTGCAGCAAAGTTGTCGGTAGGTATCCGTGTTTTTCAGAAATTTCCGTTTTTAAAAAAACGGAAATTTCTGAATTTTAACCCGCATTTTCACAGATTGTCCGTAGTCAGAAATTCCTTTTATTTCAGAAAAAGTAATCCATTCGAGGTTTTTCCGTATTTGAACTGAAATTCTGCAAAATCGACGAGCCTGCATTTCTCAGCCCTCTTGCCAGATAATCCTTCCTCTGCGTCAGGATCGAACACCCGGCGTCGCTTATGTTAGTTTAACAGTCAACCTAAGTCTTTAAGCCAAACACGTTTGGCTGATATAGATCACGTACAGCGTAAAACAAATTGGGCCATGAAGACTTTTTTTTTTTTTGGTCATTAATACAAGTGATTTAGTCATTTTATTTTCTGTATTTTCTGTTGGAGCTTATTATTTTTCTGAATAGATTTGCAATATTTTTTGTAGAAGGACTTTTTACAAATTAAGCATTTTTCATCGTGATTTTTTGAGGCAACAAAATGCTTTGCAACTTGATTTTTTTAAGTTGACAATGACTTTTAGTTGTCTTTAAAAAGATGAAATGTGCTCTTTTATAATATTATTTCACAAAAAAGAACCTCCTAAATATAAAATTTACTCTTGATAGATATAATAGCTCTAGTCTTCAGTTGTCCTAAGACATGAACATCGTAAAATCATCTGTACAATACGTTAAGTACCCGGTTTCTTACAGTAACGCACTGTATAATAAAAAGCTGGTGCACAAAATAGGGGAAAGGAGAAGAAATATCCTGTGCCACAATAAACAAAATTCATAATCCACAGTATCCGATCTCGCTACGAAACTTCAAAATTTGACAGACGATTAAAATTTAAAAGTTAATCAAACCTTAAGTATTCTCACCAATCGCCCCTATTACCGGTAATTTTTCGTGATAAGGATACGGAAAAAGTGAATACGGAATTTTTCTGTTAATATACGAAAGGAATTGTGGACACGATTTTGAAAATTCAGAATTTTCTGTTAACGCATCTCTAAAACGGTGATTTATCGCCAATATAAAAAAGGGATGCCGGTCAAAACGCCGACAATCAAAACACCGACAGGTCAAAACACCGACACCGAAACGCCGACAGGTCAAAACACCGACACCGAAACGCCGACAGGTCAAAACACCGACAGTTCAAAACGCCGACACGTCGAAACACCGACAATCAAAACACTGACAAATCATAACACCGACAATCATAACACCGACAGTTCAAAACACCGACAATCAAAACACCGACAAATTATAACACCGACAATCATAACACCGACACTTCAAAACACCGACAAAACTGTCGGTATTTTGATTTGTCGGTAATTTGATTGTCGGTGTTTTGATTGTCGGTGTTTTGTACACTGCTGGACAATTGCTAAGGACGGATCATAAACGGCTATATAGCGCATAAAAAAGTAAGCGTGGTTTAATGCAAAGTGAAATAAAATAATGTCAGAATGCCAGGACATTACAAGAAAGACAATTTATTGTGCTCTGAAATCCAGAAGCCTTTGGAACGTGTTCAAGGTACAAACAGGCCATTTTGTGCAGAATACGTAAACGTGAAAAAATGCAATTACCGTCCGCAGGCGTTCCGGCGTAAGATGTCAATACGGGATATGGCCACCATGGAGGGCGATGCAAGATTCCAGACGTCGTGTCATGCTTTGCACAACATTATCAAGCAGCTGTTGGGGTAATTTATCCCATTCCTCTGTCAGTGCACGGATGAGGGTGTCCTTGTTTATTGGAGGGCATTGGCGACCAGCAAGACTCCTCCCCAAAGCATCCCACACATTTTCAATGGGATTCAGATCTGGAGAACGTGCTGGCCATACGAGGCGTTGAATATCCTCGCTCTCAAGACACTCCTGGACAGCGACTGTTCGATGACATGTTGCGTTGTCGTCCATGAAAATGAATCTATCACCGACAGCACCACGGGACATGCGAACATGAGGTAGCAGAACATCATTAATGTATCGTTGGCTAGTCATAGTCCCAGTTGGAAGCACATAGAGGGACGTACGGCCATTGATCATGATGCCAGCCCATACCATGACACTACATATCGGATATCGGCCCCTTTCCTCTATGTTTGCTGGACAATATGCAGTACCACTATCACGCCAGATCAGTTGTCGTCGACAATCAGACGATAGACTGTATCTACTCTCATCTGAGAAGAGGACAGCAGACCAGTCGTTATCAGTCTAATTGCGATATTGATGGCACCATTGCAAACGGGCGGTACGGTGACGTCTGGACAATGGGATGCACACAACAGTACGGCGGGCGTATAGTCCTCCTTCATGCAAACGTCTGGCGACAGTTTTTCGGGAGATCCGCTTGCCAGTAGCAGCCATAAACTGATTTGCTTCCTCACTAGCTGTGCTGCGCCGGTGTCTTTTTGTTGATAGCACTATCTACCGATCTTCTGCAGGTGTCGTACTGCGAACACGACCTCCCCCGTGACGTTTGCTACACTCTCCATTTGTTTGAAATGATTTCCAAAGCCTTGAAACAACACTGTGGCTGACGTCGAACTCCCTGGCAACATCTGTTATTTTTCGCCTTTCTTTAATCTTGCCAATAATACGGCCACGCGTAAAATCATGTATAGGTGATGTCGGGAAGACATACTGAAAATTGCAAGTTCTTCAATTGATTCTTTCCCTTTCAACTTTGCGTTTGAACAACAACGGTCAATACGCGTCAAATCCTTTGTATCTCTTATCAGCGCTATGACGTCACGAACAAGTTCGGCAATCCAAAATTTGCATACGCACAACACGTCTTACTGTATCCCGCACTTATGCTAATTTCCACATTTTCCTGCCTTCCATTTTATGGTTGCTACCGTTGCTATTGTCATCCGTCCTTAGCAATTGTCCGGCAGTGTACTAGAACCGAAGCACGTCCAGCCATCGACAAGCACAGGTTCTCTAGAAGGATGAGAGCCTTGTTGAAGCCATCGGTCAGAATAAAAATGTATGAAGTTCCGTCGTTTACCGCTAGGGGTAACCACATCCATCGATTGGGTGTTGCCATCCCATTTCCCACCCACTCTGTTGTTGCATCTCTCGGAATAAAGTTCTTCTGCTCGCCGGACAATTATATTAATCCATATAATTGTCGGTGTTATGGTTGTCTCGGTTAGGATTTGTCGGTGTTATGGTTGTCTCGGTTAGGATTTGTCGGTGTTATGGTTGTCTCGGTTAGGATTTGTCGGTGTTATGATTGTCGGTGTTTTGAACTGTTGGTTTTATGATTGTCGGTGTTTTGAACTGTCGGTGTTATAATTGTCGGTGTTTCGGCCTATCGGCGTTTTGAACTGCCGGTGTTTTGAACTGTCGGTATTTTGATTTGTCGGTAATTTGATTGTCGGTGTTTCGATTGTCGGTGTTTTGTACTAGAACCATAAAAAAGAGACTGCAGAAAGATTTCTGAAAATTCAGAATTCTCTCGTGGTACGAAAAATCCGTAAAATTCAGGTTTCTTTCTGTGATTTCACGGAAAAAGTTGTATCAGAAATATGTTTCGTTAATTCACGAAAGAAATGACGGAAAATGGCTCGTGAACTTTAGAATTTTTTTACAGTGAGTGGGGACGGTTGACTGTGATTGGAGGTAATTATCAAATGCGTGTGTGAGAGTCTTCTTATCTTTTTATTTTAATTTCAAGTAAACTACAATCACAGAGCAAAATAAAATAGATTGTTGACGCAAGGTTTTTATTTTTAATATCTCATTAGTAACCCCGATGCAATTAATAAAATTTCCTTTTGTGAAACGCTTCGCCCGTACTCGTGGGTTTTGGTAGTTCACACTTCTGGAGCTACGCGGTGTTAGCGTGTATTTCCGTTTGCAGCGCTATTTCCGCTTCTAAATATCCTTTGAAAAAATTATTTTTTTACGGTATGTCGTTCGCTATACAGTAAAGATGGGGAACATTCTTTTTAAATAATGCACGTCTTTTTCTCTAGGCGGCGTAAATATAAAAACTTTTTCTCGCTATCCCTGCTTCCAGGAAAAGTATTTGAAAAATAATTTTTCCTTATCGTACTTTTTGCTATGAAGAATACTTTTCGCATATTTTCTACTTTTTCATGATACAAAATTCTTCCGTTAGGGGGTCGTACATTTCTGTGGGTTTTCGGTATGTGTCGTCCTGATGGTGAAATGCCGAGATCACTACACAGAGAAACGACTGCTGGATGGCGTAAGCATCGAATGTCGGCGCGTCGCTAAAACATACTTTCAGAGACAAGAAGTAGAGCTGCGGAGAGTTCTGAAGCGTAAACACCGAGACAGGGCTGTGTGCCGAAGGGTTTTCGATGTGTTCGCCATTTTTGTATTTCTTAGCGGAACGGGTAGGTTCCATTGTTAGTGTATCCTGATAACAATTGCAAGTGCACATAAGATTAAATGTGTGTGTGTGTTCAGAGTTCGTCCAGCCCGCCCATTATTCGATGGAACCGTAGTGGGGAAGTTTCCCAATACCCCACAATTCTGGTGTCTGAAGTGGGATCTGTCCCGAATCGCCTGTGGATTACGCAGTGGCAAAGACGGAGCTTTTATTTCACATCTTAAAGGTAAGCTTTCTTGTCAACCATGTTTAAAAATTCTCGCAAAAAAGACTTGATTCAAGTAGCACAAGAGATCGGTGAAACAGTGCCAACAGGAGCAACGATGGTTGATTTAAAATTAAAAACAGAGAGCACTGAAATCTATATAAATGATCCGGATTTTGTAAAAGACGTCTTAAGTTCTATAATAGAAGAGAGGAAGGTGATTGCTGAAAATGATCGAGTACTAGAGATGGAAAAAATCAAATTAGCGCAATTGGAGGAGGAAGTAGAACTGGAAAGTATTCAAAGCCGTTCGACATTGAAGCTGAATGAGCGAAGTGATAATACGGGATTTGAACGGCCTACGTTTAATCTTGATAACCTGATTAAAAGTGTTCGTACACTGAGTATGACTATTCCAATTAAACTAGAGAATCTCAATTTGTTTTTCCAATCTGTGGAACGAGCTTTTGTTATAAAAGGGGTGCCGCTGGACATGAGGTCAGAGGTTTTGATAAACGTTCTCGGGGAAAATGCTAGCAAAGTACTGCTTTGCATCGGGGAGGACGAGATGAAAGTTTATGATAAGCTTAAGCCACTAACATTAAGAGAGTTTCAGTCGACAGCGCAGGAATGGCTGAATAATTTTCGGAAAGCTCGTTAACAACCGAGTGAAACACATATTCAATTCGCATCGAGATTAACAGCAAACTTTGAGTATTATTGTAAACTGCGTGAGGTTAGTTATTCTTACTCGTTATGCAAATTGATGGTGGCGGACAAATTGTACCAAACCTTAGACAGAGAAACGGCATCTCACATAGGGATTAAGCAGGGAGAAAGTTGGTTTGACCCTGTAAGATTAGCAAAAGAGTGCGATGTTTCTTTTGTGACGAAAGGAAAATCGTTAAATGGCGTTGAAGCAATAGAGTACAAATCGGTGGACAATACGAGTAAAGGTGGAAGCAGAAAGTTTAAGAACGTACGGTACGAAAGTTCCAACAAAAATAACTATGGGCAAAATAAGGGAAAACCCAACTGCTACGTTTGTGGAGGAACACATTTTGCAAATGTTGTTCTAAATGTTTTCGAAGACAGCCTGAAGTCGTAAATGAGCAAAGCGGGCGTTGTGAAAGTTCAGTCAATGTACTGGAATCGGAACAGCCCGTTGAGAGAAAAGGTTTTATAAACGAGCTGGAGTATTTTGACATCTTGGTTGATGGTAAAGAAGTAACTGCTCTTATTGATTCAGGCACCCAAATTGCGGTAGTAAATAGCAATGTGGTCCCCGCCAAAAAAAATAGCAGAGGGTAGAGTAATTCTTTCTAGTTGTTTTAATGATAAACATGAAGTTCCCCTGGCAAAGTTCCAGATTCAGTAAAGAGTTCTCACGTTGTTTTCGAAGTAACGGCAGCAGTTTCGAATAGCCACAACGCTCAGTGTATAATCCCTGCAAACCTGTTTGCCAAGATGAAAGTGGGTCAAAGTCAGATGCTGGCGTCGTGGAAACCAAGCCTGTCAGAACAGCAGACTGTTATCGCGGCTTCAGGAGAGCGAAATGAGAAAGTCTTTAATAGTTCTTTGCTGCATGTCGCGAGTGTGACGGAAGATTCGGACATGTTGAACTTGGATCATATACGAGATCTGGAGTTGCGCAGGGAAGTTTCGGATCTTGTGCATGGCTACAAGCCAAACAAAAGCAAAAGTAGCAATTTAAAAAAATAGCGCGATTTCAAGGAGCACTAAATACACCCCATTTGAACTGATGACTGGCGTTAAAATGAAGAATGCTGGAGATCTAAAAATTAGAGAACTGTTAGAAGAGCAACATTTAAACTGCACGCTACATGATAGAGATGATATGCGTGAAGACGCCAAGAGTAATATTTTGAGACTGCAACAGGAAATTAGCCGACAATTCAACTGGAAACGAAAACCACCTAAACTGTATGAATCAACGGCCTAGTTGCAATTCAGAGGACACAGTTCGGTGCGGGGTTGAAGCTACGACCAAAGTTCTTTCGCCGTTATCGTGTCAAGGCAGTGAAGCCAATGGATCGGTACGACGTCTAGAAAGTGGGAAACCACAAAGGACCGAACAACACATCTACCGCAGCGGACCATATGAAGCCATGGCCTACAGGGGGTCACTGAAGGATTTTCAATTCATTTTTCAATGATTGTGAGTATGTGTTTTATTTAACTGTTGTCTTTTGTTGTCTAAATGCCCAGAACACTAACGGATGCAGGAGCCGCTGAGGACAGCGCCTAGTCAGCATGGCCGAGACTGTGGGTTTTCGGTATGTGTCTTCCTGATTATGAAATGCCGAGATAACTACACAGATGAACGACCGCTGGATGGCGCAAGCATCGAACGTCGGCGCGTCGCTAAAACATGCTTCCAGAGACAAGAAGTAGAGATGCGGAGAGTTCTTAAGCGTAAACACCGAGACAGGGCTCTGTGCCGAAGGGTGTTCGATGCGTTCGCCATTTTTGTATTTCTTAGCGGAACGAGTAGGTTCCGTTGTTAGTATATCCTGATATCAATTGTAAGTGTATATGAGATTAAATGTGTTTGTGTTCAGAGTTCGTCGAGCCCGTCCATTATTTAAGTGTTTTGATTCGATGGAACCGTAGTGGGGAAGTTTCCCAATACCTCACATTTATATTGCGTTTTCTTCTATATCTCGGCTTTTAATTGCACGATTTGTGTGAATAATCTGTTGATTTTCGTAACATACTTATCAGTCGCTAATGGGAGAAAGTAATTACTCCTATTTTTTATGTTATATCGACTATAGGCATCCGGTTGATTTCCTTTCCTTTTCTTTTATTTTTCTTGTAACTTATTTCATTGTCTGTGAATGACTGAAATATTTTATTCGCGCCGGGAAAGATTCAAAGAACGTGCTCATTACAACTGGCAATTTGGTGCCTTTTTTTTTTTTTTTTTTTTTTTGCTTAAACTGTCATGCCGCAGAACTTTTTCACTCAGTTGAAAAAGTTTTTTTTTTTTTTTTTTTTTTTTTTTTGATCGGAGGTTTAACGACCACCGTGAGTAACTCAATGGGTTATAAACAGTCGCCCGTGCCTAATTTAGTGTCACTGGTTCCATGGAAGGGAGTGAGCCAGTGACTTAAGACAAACACAACATCCATGCCTCACCGGGATTCGAACTCGGACCCCTTTTTGGACGAATGATCAGACGCCATCGCTTAGACCTGCAAAGTGGGTTTTATTTCGTCACGCGATTATTGTTCCTAGAAAATAAGTCATGAACACAACACCCACCTAATAACGCGATGGCCATTTTCTGGGCGATTCAGCTCGCAGACGCCTAGGAACAGATTCTGCAAAGTATCGAACATCCTCCATGCGGAAGTTGACGCATGCCCACTTCAGCAGCTTCGTCAGTACACACTCATTGCGTGGAGGAGGATTAGCCGTTCTCACACTCCGTTCGTGTGTATACCACAAATGTTCAATCGGGTTACAATCAGTGGGAGACTGGGGACCAAGACAATGCGGCGAATTCGTGGCGTGCTCCTCCACCAACTCAGTAGTTATACGGGCCCTATGACAGGGTGCGTTGTCCTGTTGAAAGATAACACTGTTGTCCAGGTAAACCTCCTTCAGATATGGATGGAGGTGTTCGTCAACAGACTCCTTTAGTGTCCACCATTCAGTGCTTGTGGGACGATAATCAACGGACCTAGGGCTCTCAAGGACGCCACTTCCGCCAGCCGGTTGAACGTCAACTGTGCAACCATGGCTTCGTGCTGCTTATGCCATATGCAAACCCGGTCATCAGCATGGTGCAGCTTGAAACGGAGGAGGAAACTGTTGAAAGTGAATAATTAATCACCTGACAAAATAAACAAACTGAGCTGCTGCGATGGTCGAGTAGTCTAAAGCTCTAATATTCGACAGATTGTCCGGGAGAGATCTTTGTGTTATGGCGCGGGCTCTGGCACTTCCCTGGAAACAGTGGCCCTAAATTAAGAACGGGAAGCTGCTTATAGGCCGCAGAGTTGCTCATCGTAATCGTAAAACTCCGAAACAAAAACAACAAAAAAAAGATCTTCTTGCATTGTTGTCATGGTAACGGAAAAAAAAAGTCGTGACTTTGTCTCTCCAGCCAGTACGACGAACTCCTGAAATTTCTCCTGCTGTGACGTGATCATAGCGATATGCATATTCGTGAAGCACATTTTTGACTTTCTCATTTAACAGGAATAGCCGTGGCGACGAGTACATTAGATAAAGAATTGAACAGAGCACAGTTTGGAGGGTTTTAGATGAACAGTTAAGAACAAAATAAGCACTATGGCCAGGCGGCTCAGTAATTCGAGCCTTAGTGGTCAACGTTCGTGACTGATACGGAGACACCTCAGGTTCGATCCCATGCAGGTACGGACGCTGGAACCACTAAATATCCGCCGTGCGTCGGATGGGTAAGTTAAGCCGTCGGACACCGGGTACTATCCCCCGATAATAATTAAGGACGTCTTCCTCCCCGTTTCTACCTCGCTTCCGTGTCACTTTCCTATCGAGCACTCAAGCCCAAATCTCCTAGCTTCCTATTTCTAAAGGTTGTTTAAGATCTGAGATCAGACACTCCCTTCCTAAAATCCTGTACATATGATCTGATCTGATCTGAGTGATTCATTCGTGATAGGCTCGGAATCGAGACCTTGAGAAGGCTTTTTTTTTTTTTTTTTTTTTGTTGGTTGAGAGTCTGATGACCACCGTGAGGAACTTAATGGGCTATAAGTAGTCTCCCGTCCTTGATTTAGGGACACTGGTTCGAGGGAAGGGAGAGAGCCAGTGCCGTAAGACAAACACAACATACCTCATCTGGATTTGAACCCTAACACACTTGGATGAATAGTCGTAAGCCAGTGTTTAGACCACTGAGCCACCGGAACGGCCTCTGAGGAGGCATTGGTGGTGTTATTTTCCAAAGGCGCTGGTTTTGTCGCTTCCTGGAAAGAGTGATACCATCGCGGTGGCGTAGTGGTCTAAGCCTGGCGTATGAAGTTTCGTCCAAGTGAGCTTGGAATCGAATTCCTGTGAGGCATGGATGCTGTGTTTGTCTTACGGCACTGGCTCTCTCCCCTCCAGTGGCCCGAAATTAGTGACGGATGACTGCTTGCTCATCGAGTTGCTCACGATGGTCGTTAAACTCCCAATCAAAAAAAACAAAAGAGTGGTCCTAAGGTCAGATGACGACGAAAAATCTTGTTAATGATCAATGAATTGGGACAAAATAAAAAGGACAGTGAACCGGTTTTGCAAGACATTTAGATGGAGGATGGTTGGCGTCCAATGATGAATCTAATGCACGTGAGTGACGAATGGACTCGGCGAGGTAACCATTTCCTACAGATATGAATCTTAGTATCTTGTCCATTATCAGCCTGTGAATTACAATTGGAGCTAATTACCTGCTGCACGCTGAAGTTTTTCTTGTGAAATTGAAATTACGCCTGCATTTTCTTATAATTAAAAGAAATTGCCTTCAAAAATTAAAGGCCAAGAATTTTAATTTTTTACTCATAGTGGATTGATTTAATAAAAGCGATGAAGTGGAAAAATAATCTTTTAGAAAAGAGTGTCGTGAGAAAACGGCTATATGGCTTTCTCAAAGTGTCTCATAATGGTTTCATGTAATCCTCAGATATAATAGTTAATACCGATATTAGAAAAATAAATATTTCTGTAGTGACAGTGAAATGGTACTACTAATGTTTGTTTCACTTTAGAATTTGAGCAAAATGTTTCTTTTTTAGGTAATTACTGTCCTGATCCTGGAATTCTAATAAACGGAATGAAAACTGGAGGCAATTACGATGAGGGATCGATTGTCGAGTTTAGGTGCCACGCAGGATATTTTCTTATAGGAAGTGAAACTCGTGTTTGCCAACACAACCGTCAATGGAGTGGGGAAGAACCAAGATGTAAAAGTAAAAGATAAAAGAAATGGACATTTTATTTTATTTCTTTGTTCGTTAGGTGTCTTGTTTTTTTTTTTTTTTTGTTTTTTTTTTGTTTTTTAGATCTCAAAATTCTACTACCATTTGGAAAGCAAAAATAAGAAAAAAAGAGCTGGATATTCAAAAACACTAGAGATAGTGAAAAGAATGAGCATAACCTTACACTAATAAAATTTCCAGTACCCTAAAGATAAATTTTCGAAGACCTGTGAAATTATTCAAATGAAATCTGGTTGTGTTTACTCTAAACTTCAAACTCTTCAGACATCTAGAATTAATAACTTCATCTTGTCATCCAAGACAAGATAAGAATTAATAACATCATCTTGCCATCAGCATAAGATATGCAAAGAACAGATAGATGGCGTAGTGTCAGAGACGCCGGCGTTTGGCTAAATATTCGATCTTGGCCCGATTTCGAGTCGCAGTTGAAGCATAGATGATGACCTTGTCCCGAGTTCATCACCTATGCTTAGAAGATGACCAGGTATTTTCAAGAAGTTGTATACAACTTTTTGATAACACCTGGACTGTAGTAGTGTAGAACAGCCATATACGAAATCTTTAGTGCTATATTATCAAAAATCATTCTGCTATGTTCCACATTGGTTCTTATAAGATTCATACAAAGCAATTTTCATGCGGGAAAGACTTTCCACTTCATTGAAGATGTAACACACGCTGAAGAACATCCTGTAACAACAGAACCCATAGGATGTCATAAGAATTCTAAATGCATCGCAAATTATACCCCAATTTGCAAAATAAGAAGTAAAGTACCATAATTCTAAGACAAAATTATGCTCCTGGAATTTTTTGATGAACTCCTGGAAAAAATCCTGACGCCCCGGTGGCTCAGTGGTTAAAGCTCTGTCCGAGATGGGTCCGATTTTGTATAACGGTGAGCCACGGATGTTGTGTTTGTCTTACGGCACTGGCCTTCCCTAATTTAGGGTCTTGTCTTACGGCAAGCCCGTCCCTAATTTAGGGACGGGCGGCTTTTTATATTCACTGGTGTGCAAAAATTAAGTACGAGACAGTTTTTCGAATATAACGTCGTGCAGAAGTGCTCCACATCGACTCAAATCATACCATAAGATCCCCCAGATGTAAGAATATGGGACAAGGAGCAAAACCGTCCAAACAAAGAATCCAAAGGATACAAAGGCACTTTATTGAAAAGGTAGCTTTGAGCACAACTGGACAGAAGACAGAAACGTCCATGTGACAGGCGGCTGCCAAGAAAAATCCAGTCTTTAGTAGGGGATATGATCACCTCTCACTGCGTTGCAGGATTTACAACGTCTGTCCATCCTGAGCACGAGGTTGTCAAGGAGCTGTTGAGGCATCACGGCCCATTCCTCTTGTAGCGCCAATCGCAGCTGCGGAATCGTTGCTGGCGGCTGGTGACGTGCTGCCAAGCGTCTCCCGAGAAGATCCCACACGTGTTCGATTGGATTTAGGTCCGGGGACCTTGCGGGACAATCCATGCGTTGAATATCTTTACTCTCCAACAGCTCTGCGACAGCCACTGTACGATGAGGTGTAGCGTTGTCGTCCATGAAGAGGAACTCAGGACCCAGACCAACTCTAAACAGACGCACGTGAGACATGAGAACCTCGGTACATTAGCGGACACCAGTGATTGAACCTCCTTGGAAGATGTGGAGGTCAGTACGGCTACCAAGCTTGATACCGCCCCAAGCGAGAACTCCACCACCTCCAAACCGGTCCCTTTTGATGATGTTGGAGGTGTGATTGCGTGTTCCCTGCTCTCTCCAGATGTTTATACGTCCAGAATCGCTCGTCAGACTAAGTTGGCTCTGATTTATAAAGAGAACTCGACCCCACTGATGATGTGTCCAGTTCATGTGTTCCTGGTACCACAGAAACCGCCGTCTCCGATGAGCAGGCGTTAATGGCACACGCCGTACTGGTCGTTGTGCAAATAGACCACCTTTGTGCAGCCTCCTGGCCACGGTAAAACGGGATAACACACGTCCAGTTGTCTGTTGCATGTGCCTTGCGATTTCTCCCGCTGTCTCTTCTTGCCTGTAGGACAATATACCAGTCGCCCGCCACCGTGGTTGCTCGTGGACGACCACTGCTAAACTCTCGGACAGCTGTTCCTGTCGTTTGGAATGCTCTCCAAGCTCGTGAAACGATGCTGTGAACGATTCCGAATTCCTCGGCCACACTAGTCACACTTCGACCTTCTTCCAACTTCCCAATGACGTGACTTCGGGTAAAGTCATCCAGATGTCGTCTACTGGATTGCCTGTTGGCCATATCACACGGTGGCAGCAACTCGACGTCGTTCAAACCGATGTACACCGTGCAATAGCTTTCACCGAATTGCTGAGCGTTCACCTTCCGTGTGGTTTATACCCTCCCGACACCCCCCCACGTCATGCTGCATATATGCGCATGCCCTACCGTACCGGACCCCAGTCGATCTCCTGAGTGGTCTTTCGGTCAGTTCTGCCTGCTCGTTCCGCTGTTATGCTAATTTCTCCTCTTCGTCTTTAATTTTTGCACACCAGTGTACCATCGCTGTGGTGAAGTGGAATGCATCCTGCGTCTACAAGTTAGTTTGAGAGGTCAGTTTCGAAAAAAGACAGGGGTGAGACTCCATGCTGCATACTGTAGAGCAAGGAATAGCTTTTGGGGAGGCATGAGAAAGAGGAAGAGAGGCGTTTCCACTATGCATCCTTCTTGCCTGGGAACGGGACGTCCTGAACGAGGTGACAGTTTCTGTGAGTTATGGGACCCCGGAGAAAATGCATCCTGTAGAAAATGCACTGACGGAATTGGCTGAAGGTGAGGAAGTAGGGTGAAATCGCATATCGGAACAGGTCCACAGAAATTTGGCAGGAGCTCTCTTGGTTTTGCTGCAAAGGGAAGGATGCTGAAGGAATTTCCGTGATGGATGCGGTCATCCGACTATTGGGATTTTTAGAGTGGCCAAGGTCATTCATAAAGTATTTCGTACATTGTAGAGATCACCCTGTACTGCAGTACAGATAAATACCAGATAAATGGTCCTGTGAAGTTACTTCAACACGGCGCCCTGGCACATTAATGCTCAAAATTTTGCTTTAGAGGAGCGTTACCCCATACTATGAATTCGCTGCTAAACTGAACATCCGATGGATTCCTCAACTCACTCATTGATATATACTGAATTACTCATTTGATATATTGTGGAACAACCAAAGTAGATCGGATTTTGTGTACATATTCTGCACCCTCTGCAACGAGGGGATGTAAATACACTCATTGTCATAAAAGTCCGCGCACCAAGAAGGAGGTGTATGATTGAAATGAGATTTTAGTAGTGAGATGGTACATACCAATGACAGGCGTGATTACAATATCACAGCAGGAGGAAGATTTCCCGCGGACATACGGTACACATTCCGGTTAGCGTTAGTACCGCCTCGTGCTCGGATACATGAGGTGAAACAGTCTGCCATGGAGTCAAAGAAACGCCGTTTGTTTTCCTGGGATAGATTGGCTCACACTTCTTGCAACTGACGCTTTAAATCACGAACACTAAGACATAGAGAAAGCTGGCGTCTCATCTGGTCCCACACGTGCTCGATGCGCTAAATATCAGGTGATCTGGCAAGCCACGCAGCGTCGAAGAATGACGTTGACACTCCTGGGAAACCCCAGCCGTGTGCGGACGGGCGTTATCTTGTTGGAAAATGGCTCCGGGCCGCCCCGCCATGAAAAGTAGCACATGAGGAAGCAGGATTTCGCGTACGCAGCGCTGAGCTGCCAACGTCTCTCGGATCGTTGCGAGGGACGTCCGGCTGTCATACGCGATGGCTCCCTAGATCAATATGCCTGCATTTTGGAACGCGTGCAGCTGTACAGGGAGGTTAGGATTTTGCTCTCACTTGAGGCCCTCCACACTCTGACACGGTGGTCGTCCGTTCCCATACAGAAGCGGGATTCGTCGTTGAGCACTACACGTCGCCAGTCCGTAGCATTCCACGTTGCTCGCTTCTGACACCACTGCAATCGACGGCGACGATGGTCAGATGTTAATGGCAGAAAACGCAAGGGCCGTCGAGAGTGCAGATTCGCCTCTGCCAGGCGTCTGGAAATGGTTCTAGCGGACACAGGAATCCTTTGCACAGCATCCACATGTCTCTGGATATTGGACAGAGACGTCGTTGAATCTATGCGCGCTGCTCCCACGGTCCTGTCTGCTGGTTGTGTGTCTGGAACGTCAACAGCCCGTCCGTCGTGTCTGGGTGCCTTCCCGTGTCCATTGCTCCCAACACAATCACACCGTACAGTCCAACCGGCCCAAATGGCGGCCGATTCGGCTCCCCGGCCGCCCTGCCTCTCTCCTCCTGACGATACGGTCTCGTTCAAACTCCATCAGTTGTCCGTACGCACACCTACGGCTGCTCCTCGGCATGTCTATCGTTCAGGAGTCTCACCTGACTCTTACCGTGCACTTCGGCACGGATGTGGAGTCCTCTGCACTGCACCTTATAAGCCCCAAGGATTGCGATTGCAGCGCCGATCTTGGACGCGCGGGCATGCAGAATAGCACGAAATTTTAATCATGAGCATGTCTGCCCTACCCGTAGCCATTCGCTGAGTTTCGCGTTAATCGCACGGGTTTTTCTTGGTGCGCGGATTTTTATGACAATGAGTGTAAAAACCTGTAAATATTAAAACCAGCAGGTCTGCTCATGTGGATATAGCTTAAGGCTGTCTTTGAATGACTGTAAGAGAAATTCTATCCTATATCTGAAATGTAAACTGTTTTGTACACATTTTCTCGAAGACTATTAATTTGTTATGTTTAAAAATTTGAGCACAAATAAAAACGACCCATAGCTAATACACTGCTAGACAATTGCTAAGGACGGATCATAAACGGCTATATAGCGCATAAAAAAGTAAGTGTGGTTGGATGCCAAGTGAAATAAAATAATGTCAGAATGCCAGGACATTACAAGAAAGACAATTTATTGTGCTCTGAAATCCAAAAGGCTTTGGAACGTGTTCAAGGGACAAACAGGCCATTTTGTGCAGAATACGTAAACGTGAAAAAAATGCAATTACCGTCCGCAGGCGTTCCGGCGTAAGATGTCAATACGGGATATGGCCACCATGGAGGGCGATGCAAGATTCCACACGTCGTGTCATGCTTTGCACAACATTATCAAGCAGCTGTTGGGGTAATTTATCCCATTCCTCTGTCAGTGCACGGATGAGGGTGTCCTTGTTTATTGGAGGGCATTGGCGACCAGCAACACTCCTCCCCAAAGCATCCCACACATTTTCAATGGGATTCAGATCTGGAGAACGTGCTGGCCATACGAGGCGTTGAATATCCTCGCTCTCAAGACACTCCTGGACAGCGACTGTTCGATGACATGTTGCGTTGTCGTCCATGAAAATGAATCTATCACCGACAGCACCACGGAACATGCGAACATGAGGTAGCAGAACATCATTAATGTATCGTTGGCCAGTCATAGTCCCAGTTGAAAGCACATAGAGGGACGTACGGCCATTGATCATGATGCCAGCCCATACCATGACACTAAATGTCGGATATCGGTCCCTTTCCTGTACGTTTGCTGGACAATATGCAGTACCACTATCACGCCAGATCAGTTGTCGTCGACAATCAGACGATAGACTGTATCTACTCTCATCTGAGAAAAGGACAGCAGACCAGTCGTTATCAGTCCAATTGCGATGTTGATGGCACCATTGCAAACGGGCGGTACGGTGACGTCTGGATAATGGGATGCACACAACAGGACGGCGGGCATATAGTCCTCCTTCATGCAAACGTCTGGCGACAGTTTTTCGGGAGATCCGCTTGCCAGTAGCAGCCATAAACTGATTTGCTACCTCACTAGCTGTGCTGCGCCGGTGTCTTTTTGTTGATAGCACTATGTACCGATCTTATGCAGGTGTCGTACTGCGAACACGACCTCCCCCGTGACGTTTGCTACACTCTCCATTTGTTTGAAATGATTTCCAAAGCCTTGAAACAACACTGTGGCTGACGTCGAACTCCCTGGCAACATCTGTTATTTTTCGCCCTTCTTCAATCTTGCCAATAATACGGCCACGCGTAAAATCATCTAGGTGATGTCGGGAAGACATACTGAAAATTGCAAGTTCGTCAATTGATTCTTTCCCTTTCAACTTTGCGTTTCGAACAACAAAGGTCAATACGCATCAAATCCTTTATATCTCTTATCAGCGCTATGACGTCACGAACAAGTTCGGCAATCCAAAATTTGCATACGCACAACACGTCTTACTGTATCCCGCACTTATGCTAATTTCCACATTTTCCTGCCTTCCATTTTATGGTTGCTATCGTTGCTATTGTCATCCGTCCTTAGCAATTGTCCGGCAGTGTATATGCCACAGTTATTATTCCGAAAAACTTGTTAGACTGTTTTTAAATTCAATTTATCTGACTTGAAAGCATTCCAATTTGGCGCTAGATGGCGTGATAAGTTAGCATAGCAGTGTTTCTCTTTGGAAGCAACGAAATCTCTTATTTCTGCCTGATTTTTCTAATTATCTGAGCCAAATAGAAATCAATTAATAAGGGCAAACGTAAGATTGGAATCTTGTCTTCTGTTGATCATCTTAAATCCTACTATGCCTTCATTTTTCGAAGAGAAGATGTGTGCATTGGCAGAGAACCTCTGAATTTGATCTATAGAAACTCTGCCCACTTACTTAGCTCAACGTACTTACTTAGCTCCACGTACTTACTTAGCTCCACGTACTTACTTAGCTCCATGTACTTACTGAGCTCCACCCCCAAATAACGTCATTGGTTAAAACGTAACAGCGTGTATTTTGTCTTTTATTGTGGAGCGAACGAGAGACCGCTTCCATTCTGAATATGGTGAGGTCTCCAGTGATTCGCTGACGCAAACTTCTGGGACAGTCACTCAAGACATAAAAGCCACGCCCAAGGAGCGATTTTTGCGCCATCTATCGCAGAAGATGAACCCTAACACTCAATCAAAGACAGCCTTAAATGTATAGGTTAAGTAATGTCAGACCAAGAAAGGTTTGGCTGGTGGCAGCAACTACTAGTGACCGAAATCTGAATCTCCTGTGCCTGATCGCAAAGCTACGCACCAAGGCGATATCAAAATAAATAATAACCACACCACAATATCCCATAGAGTTGCTAACGGTGGTGGTTAAACCTTCAATCGAAAAACAAAACATCCTAAAATATATTTGTACGGAGATAAAATAACATATTAGTTTAAGAACGGTAGAAGGGAAAAAGGCATATTTGGGAGACTAACTGAAACAGATTTTGTCAGCGAATGTGCACTCAGCGTAAAACCCCCTAATATGGCTCCTCTAAGTTTGGCTGCTGAGACACGGAGAAATCGTCTGGGATTGTAAACAGTGGCTCACGAGCAGAATTTGGGGACCATACGGTCGTACTTTAGAAGTCAAAAGGTTTGTTATTGACAGGCCGGAGAGAAAGACACAAAGAGAAGAACTGTTAGACAGTTGCGTGACCATCGTCAAACGAAACAGTTCCCTGTGAAACAAATCGCTAGGGCTTGGTTCCAGACTGAGGCCCAGTCAGCTGGTAATTACATGCTATCACGAATGCATCGAGTCAGGACAGGATTTTGGAGGGGGGTACATAGGGGCTATAGCCTTGGGGCTAACCATGGCTAAGGTTCCACGAGGCATGCTTGGGCAAGTAATAGATAGACATGCAGAGAGAGAGACAGGTTTACAAAAATGTTTATCTGTGTCTCCTATGATTTCCACTTGGTCAGAAACAGAGGCTGGAAGATGAACAGATTTCAAGACAGTTACTCACCAAGGGTAAGGATTTCATGTCTCTGTGTACAGTGGGATCGACGAGACAGTTTCTGCTTTTTCACTACCATCCACCCACACCTACCGATTTTCACTTGGAAACATTAATGCTCAAAGGCTGCTGTGGCTTTGCATTTCATAACAAAAACGATGCACTAAGAAAATTATACTACACTAAATCATTAGAAAATCCAAGTCAAAATCTAGGAATCTTAAGCTTTTAACTCATGTGATTGTTAGAACAATGAAAACTGCAGTGATTTATTATGAAAGCTCTGCAGATAATTTAGTAAACAGTTATAGTTTTGTGTTTTAGCGGACTTTATAATAATTCCCCGTCACAAGTTCTTCGGAAACCCACTTAGATGCTGATTCAGGGCCGATTCAGGGCCGGATGGAGGCCCACTAAGGCCGCAATCCGGCCCTGAATCAAGTTAAACATCGGCAAAATACAGAGGGTGAGTCGAACGTTTTGCAATATTTGGATTTCTTTATGTCTTCATACGTACCTTTACGACGAAAGCTGACTACCATGCAAAGTGTAGACCATCGTGTTGCACCGTCTTTAGCCATCTGTCTGCCAGTTCTTCCACTGCGCGGCGGTATCAGTTCTTGTCCTTCGATGCGAAGAACTCCTTCACCCCAGCTACCACCTCCTCCTGGTTGTTGAAGTGCCGCCCACGAAGGAAATAAGCCACGGACCGGAACAGGTAATAATCCGACGGGGCAAGATCCGGACTATATGTTGGGTGTGGCATGAGTTCGATGCCATCAAGTTCCTGGAGTTTTTCCCAGTTCGTTCGCGCGGTGTGAGACCGAGCGTTGTTCTGCTGTAGGAGAGAGCGCTTTCTATTCCCCAGTGCCGGGTACTTCTCATCCAAAACGGTATACATCCGCTCCAGCTGTTCAGAGTAGAGTTTGGCGTTGATGGAACAAATCGTAATGGATTGTCCCTTCGAGATTCCACCAAACTCAGAGCATCACTTTGTGCTCGAAGCGCTCACGTTAGGCAACAGGTTCTGGAAGTTATGCCGGGCTCAACCACCGCCGTTGTGTGTTACGATTACGGACATAGACCCCCTTTTAATCGCACGTAACAATTTTCTCGATAAAACGTACATCGCGCGGGTTTTCTAGGATTTTCGTGCACACTTCACTCTGCGGTTTGCTTCAGTTGACGTTAGTTCGCGAGGGGCAATGCGGCAGTTCACTAGACCTTACCGAGGTCCTGAAGGTGACGAACCACGGTGGTCTGTGATATGCCCAACTCGCCTGATAATCTCCGAGAGCTGGTTGTCGGATTTGCTTCAATGGCCTGGCACACGGCCTCTGAATCCACGGTTCGCGGTCTACCTGATCTTGGGTGATCTTCGAGGTTTCTGTCACCTGAGCGAAATTTCTTGAACCATCTGGTTACGGTGCTGTGGTCCACGGAACCTTCCTCTTTCGCATGACAAATGTTTCGTGTTGCTTGAGCAGCGTTATGACCGAGTTCGAACTCGTAAGGCAAACGTTCCGTAATTAGCCAGTTGTGGCTGTTCATCTTTTAGGCGTCCCAACCACAAGCAGAGCGACGAAATGCAATGCTCTTCAGCAACGACTACTACTTTATATGCATTTCGTCTAACTGCAGTGCGCGACTTGAACTAGGTTGAACACGTGACGTACCCCCCACAGCACATGCGTTTATGTAAATATTGCAAAACTTTCGACTCAGCTTTTGTAAGTAATGGGTATTCGCATTGGCGAAGCTGAACAATCGAAGAGAAACTAAGCTTGGAACGTATCCGCTTTCCAATGCCGGAAAAAATCCAGCTGATATGGAAAATCCAATGTCCAGCCTCCGGAGCCACGCTGAGCGGAAGGAAGGACACCCTTTCATCCCAAAATAAGGCGACGCCTAGCTCCCTGCCTGGAAGTGCGTGTTTTTTTTTGGGGGTTTTTTTTTTTTTGCGCAACTCCACCCGAAGGCGAGTGAAGTGCAGAAAAACAAGAGAATCTTTCCCGTGACAACGTCTTCGGCGTGCGTCATACAGCTTATAACGAAGGAAATTTCTCCGTCGTTGTTGGTCCACGCCGGGGATCAAACCCGAGTCCACTTATTCCGGAACAAGTCTCTCTACCAACTGAGCTACGCAGATGTTCGTTCTCGCTGCTGTCTGCCTTTATGTCTTGTGCGTCCTGTGGGGCAGGCACGTCACCCACCCGAAAGAGGGCCGGGGGCATGGCCCACGGGTCAGCAGTGACCATGAATCGTCGCAGGCAGCCATCCGCTGTAGAACGTGCACTTGAGAACTCCCAGTCAATCTGGTGTGTGGAATGCAACGTCACACACATTTATTTTTTCGAAGCGCTGAAGAAGAGATTCTCTTATTTTTCCTATCTCGCGGTGTGGAAAGAACATCACACCATTGCAAGATCTTTAACGGCCGGGTCATCTGGGAAGTTCAGGCGTCATTATAACGAAGTAAATTTCTCCGTCATTTTTGGTCCACGCCAGTAATCGAACCCGAGTCCACTTATTCCGGAACAAGTCGCTCTACCAACTGAGCTACGCTGACGTTCGTTCTCGCTCCTATCTCCCTTTATGTCGTGTGCGTCCTGCGGGGCAGGCACGTCACAAGCTGTTATTTATGGACAGCGCCTAGACAAAGTGAGTGTGCTCCGTCTCCAAGGGCAATAGCGAATTTTCTTTCTTAAAAAGATCGCAAGCGCGTGGATAAACATTGATCCTCATTCGCTAATGTAAGTACTTTTTATATTCTCGAACCTAAGTGGATGGTACCAAAGCACTTCGAGCAGGGTATCACAAGTTGCTAATTAGGACTTTAGAGAAATAGACTCATCACCTTTTTAGGACTTTTACCAAGGCCTTCCATAAAAACTGGGTGTAATGTTTTTAGTTGGCAACAGTGCGAAAGGGAAAAACTATGACGCAGACGACTAACTGTGTGTGTTAAGGAAGTATCTATGGCAACATTTATTAGCCGAGGCAGAAGATTCTGGTTTGTTATTGCGCGATTGTATAAGGTACGTTTGCATTTCGCCATACAGCTACAGAGGTAAGTGATTTAGAGTTAAGAGGTGAAATGCGTTGTGCCATAAAATTTTGCAATCGTTTGGGTTAAAATGGTTCCAGAAACAGTTGATTTAATGAAAAAAGCTTACAAACATAAATTCATGGGTGAGTTAACGATTTTTAGATGGCACCATGATTTTAAAAAAGGGCGTTAGTCGGTAGAATCCCTCCTAAGCCTGGTCGATCTGAAAATGTTGTAACGGAGCGTATTGTTAACACTGTTTGGGCAATACTGCTAGAAGATCAACGAATGACGTGTGAAGACATAGCGGCGCCAACTAATATTTCAGAAACGTCGGCATTCCGCATTCTACGCGGCAAATTACTGCTGCATCGAGTGTGTTCTAGATGGGTACCTCATTACCTGACGAGAGAACAATTGTTAACCAGAGTTTAGGTGTGTCATGCGTGGAAACACATGATTACAAACGATCCAAACTTTCTAAACACAGTAATAACTGCCGATGAAATATGAGTCCACTATTTGGACCTTCTCGCGAAGCATGCAATGAGTGTCTAGAAACGTACAGGCTCGCCTCCTCCGAAAAAAGTCCACTAAACGAAATCAGCTGGGAAGGCCATGAAAATAAATTTCTTTGATCATCAAGGTGTGGTATACCGGCATGCCGTTACTCCTCAAATTACTGTCAATGCTGGCTATTACATTTCAGTCTTGAAGCGTCTGCAACGACACATATCGATTAAGCTACCGGAACTGGTGGGCCATTGGACCCTACATCATGATAACGCCCGCCCACATGTGACTGCTTGTGTTCAACAATTTCTTTCGAAATGCAGTATTGAAATCATGCCACAGCCTGCCTACAGTCCTGATCTCGCCCCGTGCGATTTCTGGTTGTTTCCAACAATGAAGCAGAAGTTCTGTGAGGCAACATTTAACACAGATTCTGACGATATTCAAGCGGTACAATGGTCGCTAGAGCAGCTCCAACAAAATGCCTTCGCCACGTTCTTTGAAAAGTGGATTGAACGATGGGACAAATGCATATCATCCGAGGGGAGGTACTTTGGGAAAGAATCATATATATGTTTCTATTCCTGTATTTCTTCATTTTGTGTGATTTTATTCTCAGATTTTATGGAACGGCCGCTGTGCTCCAGGGCGCGGTAGCTCTCTCGTCGAGCCCTGCGATTAAGTTATCCATGCAAACGTCCTGTTACTGTTTTTAGTGAATTTCTCATCTAGTCATTTGTTATTAAAGTACCACTCTATTATATACTGCGTACCAGAGATTTTATCTTGTACTGTAAGCTCTGATGGGTACCTGCGGATTCAGTGTTCGAATCTGAGCTCCTGAAGGTTGTCCGGTAACGGACGTCCAGTTGTCTGGCACATACAACAGACAAATGGTTGTCCGATAACGGACGTCCAGTTGTCTGTTGCATTTGCCTTACGATTTCTCCTGCTGTCTGCCGACAGTCTCTTTCCGCCTGTGGGACAATATACCAGTCGTCCACCGCCGTGGTTGCTCGTGGACGACCCATGCTGAACTCTCGGACAGCTGTACCTGTCGTTTGAAATGCTCTCCAAGCTCGTGAAACGATGCTGTGAGCGATCCCTAACTCCTCGGCCAATCTAGTCACACTTCGACCTTCTTCCAACTTCTCGATGACGCGACCTCGGGTACAGTCATCCAAATGTCGTCTATTGGATTGTTTTTTGGCCATATCACACGGTGGCAGCAACTAGACGTCGTTCAAATCGATGTACACCGTGCAATATCTTTCACCGAAATGTGCACCGTAAGTACATAGAATCCGGTAAAACCATCCCTGGAAGGGCCAACTACTGTGGACAACAGCGTGTGGATGAGCGGGGTCATCGTCGGCTAGCTCGCATTGTGACAGCGAATTGGCGGGCCACAGTGCAAGAAATCACTCGGCAATTTAACGCTGGTGCACATAAACGTGTAAGCAGCCACACCATCCAGAACCATCTCCTCGCTATGGGGTACAGAAGCCATCGTCCCACTAGGGTACCGCTGCTGACCGCACATCACAGGGTGCAAAGATTAGCATGAGCGCGGAACATTAACACTGGACTCTAGACATGTGGAAAAATGTTGCCTGGACTGATGAATCGAGATTCACGTTGGTACATGCGGATGGCAGGATACAAGTACGGCGCAAATCACATGAAGCGATGGATCCTTCTTGCCAGCAGGGTACTCTTCAAGCAGGTGGGGGTGGTATTCTCGTCTGGGGACTGTTTACTTGACTGAAATGGCACCCCTGGTACGTGTGACATCGTCCCTCACAGGTCAACGTTACCGAGATATCCTCGACTACCATTTGCTCCCGTTTGTGCTCTTCAATATCCCACTAGGGACCTCCTCCTGGGACAAGACAATGCACCGCGCCATCACTCCCGAATTGTATCGGAATGGCTGAATGAACACTCCACCGACGTGACCTCGCTTCCTTGGCCAGCTAGGTCACCTGACCTCAATCCCATCGAGCACATCTGAGATGCCGTCGAGAGAGATGTTCGAGGCTCTGATCCCCCTCCATCAAATCTTCGTGAACTGTTGGAGCTTGTTTAGTGGTCGTGGATCCGTATGGCTTCCCAACACTTCCGGTGTCTTGTCGAGTCCATGCCGAGACGAATCGCCGCCGTCATCAGGACAAAAGGTGGTGCTACACGTTACTCGACAGGTATCTATAATTAAATTGCTCTTCAATGTATATACGTATATATGATCTATATATATACATGTTGATCCAGTTAAGCGTGTAGAAACTTCTGGAGGGGTAGGTTGCACGATGACAAATCGGAATCACATAGCAATGCAGGGTCGGAAACGCCAGCTTCGTGCAGCACAAAACTGTTTTGCTGTTAATGTTTGGACCGGCATTGTCTGGGACCACTTAATTGGCCCATACCTCATGCCTCTTCGTCTGAACGAAGGGAGCTACCGGATTTTTCTGGAGGACGTCTTGCCAGAGCTATTGAGCGAACAACAGGCCCTCAGTAGCTGCGCAGTGCAATGTGGTTCCAGCACGATGGGGACCCCTCCCATTTCAGCAATGACTTTCGTCATCACCTAAACATAGCATCTGGACATCAGTGGATTGGACGTGGTGGACCCGTGCATTGGCCTGCAAGATCGCCGGACTCAACATGCCTTGATTACTCCCTCTGGAGTTACATCAAACGACTGGTGTACGACACCCCCGTTGAAAGTGATGAGGACCTTGTAGCATGCATCTCTGTAGCTGCTTCGGAAGTCCGAGACACGCCAGGAATTTTCCAAAATGTACGTGATTCCATGCGCCGACGATGTCAAGCGTGTGTTACAGCTAATGGTCGCAACTTTGAACACCTTCTGTAACCATAATGCATTTCGCAAATGTCTTGTGAGTAATAAAAACCATTTTGTTCTCTTACGTTCTGCTCTTTCATTTCTCGTCCTCTCTGTACACTAGCACATGAAGATGGCGTTTCCGACCCTGCATTGCTAGGTGACAACAACCCACTTGAAAGTGATGAGGACCTTGCTTCAATGCACGTAACGCGCATGTATGGACGATGGAAAACCCTCATGCTGTAAGACCACGTGCAGCACAAAACTGTTTTGCTGTTAATGTTTGGGCCGGCATTGTCGGGGACCACTTAATAGGCCCATACCTCATGCCTCCTCGTCTGGACGGAGGGAGTTACCGGATATTTCTGGAGGACGTGTTGCCAGATCTTTTGATCGAACAACATGCCCTCAGTCGCTGCGCAGTGCAATGTGGTTCCAGCACGATGGGGCCTCCGCCCATTTGAGCAATGACTTTCGTCATCACTTAAACATGACATTCGGACATCAGTGGATCGGGCGTGGTGGTCCCGTTCATTGGCCTGCAAGATCGCCGTACTTAACATGCCTTGATTACTTCTTCTGGAGTTACATCAAAGGACTGGTGTACGACACCCCCGTTGAAAGTGATGAGGACCTTGTAGCACCCATCTCTGTAGCTGCTTCGGAAGTCCGAGACACGCCAGGAATTTTCCAAAATGTACGTGATTCCATGCGGCGACGATGTCAAGCGTGTGTTACAGCTCATGGTCTCAACTCTAAACACCTTCTGTAACCTCAATGCATTTCGCAAATTTCTTTTGAGTAATGAAAAGCATTTTGTTCTCTTACGTGCTGCTCTTTCTTTTCTCGTCCTCTCTGTACACTAGCACATGAAGATGGCGTTTCCGACCCTGCATCGCTCGATGATTCCGATTTGTCTTTGTGCAACCTACACCTCGCAGAAGTTTGTACACGCTTAGTTGAATCACCCGGTATATATATATACATGATCTAACTTTTGATTTTTATATCAAACTGTTACAAGTACTCTATATCGGTTCTTCTAACAGTTTGATATAAAAATCGCTTTGTCTCTGATATGTTACTTTAGCTAAGAGAAATTTTTTGAGCACAATTTGTTAATTTCCGTAACAGACTTTTCAACCGCTAGTGGTGGAAAGTGATTGTTTCTGCTTCTAGATGTTTTATCGATTGTAGAAATGCCGTTGATTGTTTATGTATTTTCTGTAATGGGTTCCGTTAACTATGAACAACATTGAAATATTTTATACGTGTAGGATGTGCTCATTCCAACCGAAAATTTGATGTAATCTTTCTTGTTTCCAGATCCAAGAGACTTTGATAACAGTGACCAAGTGTTGGATCGCCTACATCGTTTTGCGAAAGATACTCACAAAACTGCGGTACAGGAAGAAATACTGAGATATGTTGATAACATTTCGGAACGGAAAGAGAAACCCAGATTGAATGCTAGAACTCTTCCTTCTAATTTTTTTGGTTTCTTACATGGAGCATTCGAATCTCGCATAAAAGCAAATGATGTATCCAGGAGGATAATTCTGTACTTCATGTTTGATGCCTCCGGAAGCATTGGATCTGAAAATTTTAACACAAGCATCCAGTTTGCAAAGGCTCTTGTCAAAAAGGTAATTTTTCATTTTACCTCTTTCAAAACTGATTAACGCACAGTGTAGCAATAGAGGAAGTTTCACTTTTCAAAACTGATTAACGCACAGTGTAGCAATAGAGGAAGTTTCACTTTTCAAAACTGATTAACGCACAAAATATAGTAATAGAGGGACAGTGGGCCGTGGCGTACGGAATTTTCCCAAGGTGGGGAGTATCCCGTAATGGTCATTATATAGCTGCCTCACAGTACGATAAAACACCGTGTCTCCAAGTTGCAAAAATTAAAACATTTATTTATATTTACAAATTAAAAACCTGGTTGAAAGCTAGTACTTTCGGAGATTTCAAGTCTCCATCTACAGGCTCCAGCGCCACTAGACAAGACCGTGTATCAGACATATATATGCCCTCCCCCCTACCCACAATGCATCACTCACTCCACCGTTGGCAAATGACGTTCGCTGACGCTGGGGTACAAATAAAAATGAAAAAATTATATAGCTATAATAAAAACACTTATAACCATAATGGGGAACAAAAACTAAACTAAAGAATAAGAAGGCAAAATAAGACAAGTTGATTTACGAAATCAGGGTCCTTCATCAGTGTGGAACTCATGTGAAGTGGCCAGTCTTTTTCAAGGGCTAGGAACAAATGCAGGAAGTTCCAAATTACAGCAAGAGTCACTATGGTGAATTATGCACAGACTTTCTGCAAGAAAGATAGTAGATTTTTCGACATCAGAGTTCAAAATTGTAGTACCATTCCAATCTGGGAAATAGCCCTCTTGGTTTACTGCTATGGTAAGAGCAGTATTTATATTTCCTAATCTGAGGGTGTATCGGTGTTCCCTCAGTCTGGCCGATAAGGTCCTAAGAGTAGAAACCCATGTATTTGTTCGTAGTCAAATCAGGGTCAGGGTGGGTTAAGGGTATACAATATACACCATGTTTTTGAAGAGGGACAATCTTGTCTCTATCCTTCCTGATCAGTGAAAAGATATTTCTAGTTTTCACTCCGAAGTTTAAATGGTGTCTATTGCACTCTTTTTTGAGGATAGGAACAATATTAGAATTGTACTCCAAACTTCCTACAAATGTGGACTGTCTGGTTTCCATGGATACCTTGGTAAATTTCAGTCTTCTACTCCTCAGTAGTAATTGTTGAAATAGTTGTTCTGAGTATCCAAATTGTCGAGCAATTGTTAACACAGTAGAAAGTTTCCGTTTTCTAGCTTTACAAGACGAAGAATGTGTATAGGCACGTCCAATGAGGAAACGTAAAGCGGCAGTTTTATATTGCATTGGGTGAAAAGAAGTGAAAGGAATGATACAATAGTTGAATGTGGGTTTCTTGTATACAGAGTACTTAATACTCTGAGATTGCAAGTCCCTGGTCAAAAGGAAGTCAAGGAAAGGTAAGTTCCCCGATTGTTCCAATTCTTTAGTAAAGTTGATTGTAGGATACTGAGAAGAAAGACAGTAAATGAATTGATCCAAGAGGGAAAGATAATATGTCCAAAAGACCAACATATCATCAACATATCTTATTAAAAGGAGAGGCCGAAACCCGAAATTCAGCAAGACCTGTTTTTCCAGGTGTTGCAGAAGAATTTCAGCCAGTATTGGGGAGAGTGGGAAACCCATGGGAGCTCACTCGAGCTGTTGATAGACCCTTAACCGGATGGAACGAATTAATTCGGGGTTAGAATAATGGGCTGAAATTAGGTCTAAGGAATATTTTTGCTGCCCAAGAAGTGGATAGAAAGCAATTGGAAGAAGTGAATCTGATAATTAGAAAGTGTTAGCTTTGTTCTTCAAAGTAATCATTTAGGGGAATGATTGACACTAATCCTTTCTGACTGAGTACTTGCTAAAAGGGCTATATCAATGGCGACGAAATAAAGAAAGGAGAGAGAAGATATTTGAGTAACTTGTTTCTCTGTCTAGTGGCATGATGTCAGTGTCAGGGCGACTAGACACAGACCCCATGATACAGGAAAGAAGCAAGCCCTTTTCCTTCATTCCTTAGGTCATAGAGCAGACTGAAAAAGAGCCCTACAAAACTGGACTAGGAGAGAACACTAGAAAAGAAGACTAGAAGAGTATATCATATACGAGCACCAGTGGCAGGTCTATGGGTGGCACTGCCGAGATGAAAATGTGAAAAGATCTGTTTTGTCTTAGCTTTTGTTAAACCCGATCGCTATGGGCTTTCTGTTTGGAATGCTTAGTAAATTTTAGGCACCGTTTGGTTCAGGTACATCGGCCACTTAAAGGGCTAAGAAGGATATTGACTTTTGTACATTATTTATTCTCATCCAGTTACTAGTAATGTTACTGTACAAAAAAGTTAAATGATTAGAAGAAACAGTAGATGAAATTCATTTCCTGGTTGGATTTTTCTAAATTTATTTAACAGAACGCCTCCCTTGAAATTATCGTATATGTGACATGCCTGCCCCGCAAGATGCACATGAGATAAAGGCAGATAGCAGTGAGAGCACATGCCAGTGTAGTATAGTGGATAGCAATCGGAACACCGGAGCCGAGAGTTGTGAGTTCGAATCCCGCCCCTGGCATGAAAATGCGTCATAACGTGGGTAAAAACGGTTCGATTTCGATGAAATTTTAGTATGTAGTAGGGGACCACCTGGGGACGAACCCTATTGAAAATGGACGAAATGGGGTCAAAGTTCAGGACATAGGTTCGGGATCCATTCCATCGCCCTTATCCCATACTATTAGAGGAGCAATTCTTGTATGTATGTAAATTTTATCTTGAAAACGGCTAAGAATTTTGATGAAAGTCGTTAACCTACCGTTTTCTGGTACTAGAAATAGATTTAGCTTGATCTCGACTTTAGGAAAATTCGTTTAGTGGGTTAAATACCCACCCCGAATTACCACGTTTTTAGTGTCATGGCGTCGTCCCATTAATGTTACCCATGCTTAGAAATCTTATGACGTCACACTCTCGCGATTGAGATGTTGGCACGTGGTAACGCCATCTGTCTCATTACGTCACGCATTGTGTGTGGATTCTATTAAAGTTTTGTGACATCACACACTTGTGAGCAGATGGTCGAGATTCCCATCTGCCTCATTACGTCACGCGTTGTGTGCGTATGCCCGTCCGCACGATAACTCGCGTAAAATTCGTTCGATTTCGATGAAATTTTGGTATGTGGTAGGGGAACACCTGAGAACAAATCCTGTTGAAAAGGGGTGAAATGGGGTCAAAGGTCAGGACATAGGAGCGGAATCCCTTCCATCGCCTTTATACGTTATAACTTACGTAAAAATGCTTCGATTGGGACAAAACTGTCATGTTATTTCGGAGATATACTGAACTGGTTCCGTTGAATATCATCGATTGATATACTGAACTGGTTCCGTCGAATATCATTTATTCCACAGCCATTATCCTCATAACTTGAGTAATGATTTCTGGTATGTTGGAAAGCGTATCATAATCAACGCATTGCATAATTTTAGTAACTTGTTTTACACATATGTCCGGTATTTCTTGTGTTTGCATATGGTGCGATTTGTATTTGGTCAATCTTTTTTGGTACAGAAATTGTATGTTCGATTTGATTGTGTGGTGGATGGTGTAACATGGAAAAATTAAAATACATATATATATATATATAATAATCTGGTAAAAAAAAACGTTTTAGGTACGGTTTGATATTTTACATTGAGTCATGAATCGATTTTTAAAATTATTTGACCCTTGAACCATTAAGCGGTCGATGGTTTTGTTGTTGTTGTTGGGAGTTTATCAACCACCGTGAGCAACTCGATGGCCTATAAGCAGTCGCACGTCCCTAATTTACGGATACTACCTGCATGGCAGGGAGAGCGCCAGTGCCATAACACACACAAAAAAACAAAAATGTCTCTCCGGGATTCGGACCCGGATCCATACCGACCGATTAATCAGAATCCTGCACTTAGATCACTGTACTGGTTTATACTTTTTTCCACGACTGAAAGCATGATGGCGATGAGATATTCCCCATGACACGGACAACATCTTCTCTCTGCTTTCCAGGTTCGTGACCATAGCCTTTTTTACAGGTAATCAATCGGAACAGATTAGTGTCATTCCACTAAATAGCCACTTTCAATAACAAAGCTAAAGAGGAAAGCAACGTTTTCTGATGCGCAGGCTCGTACGTTCAATCCGCTTTTGGCCGACTTCTTAGACATCGAACTGATTTCAGCCCATTTTGCTAAACCCGAGTTAATTCGTTCCAGCTGGTTAAAGAATTAAATTGCGGCTAGAATTTGTACACGAATTAATTGGTCTCACAATACATATTTCAACAGTTCTATTTCATCCTGAAATTAACAGAATGTTTTCATGAGGGAATTTATGAGATGTTCTCCTGTGGGTCTCTAATGTACCACAAGACTAAAATTCCTGGCCTGGTTTCGTTGACGAATCCACTCATGGTATGCAAGTTTATTTGTAAAGTCAGACAGTCATGGCGGGGAAAACTCTACAACTTGAAAAGCACTAAATAGTGATTGCACTTTACCGAAAGAAATAATTGCGCTGGTCAATATTTACGAGCTTTAGAATAGAAACCATTTTCGTTGCAGAGAAAAACGTCGGAAATTACTGGCAAAATACCACTAGAAAAAAACAGAATTGCCTTTTTTGTTCAGGACCCAGATGTTTGTCTCTTTTTAACGCTTTCCAACCGTAAGTTGAAGAAACGTATATGCTTCAGCTTTGTCCGTCAGTCCGTCCGTCTGTCTGTCCGCACGATACCTCGCGTAAAAATGATTCGATTTCGATGAACTTTAATTTAGTATGTCGTAGGGGACTACCTGGGGACGAAGCCTATTGAAAATACGGCAAAGGGGGTCAAAGGTCACGACATAGGAGCGGGATACATTCCATTGCTCTGATGCGCCATAACTTGCGTAAATATGGTTCCATTTCGATGAAATTTTATTGTGTTTTAGGGGACCGCCTGGGAATGAACCCTATTGAAAATGGGTGAAGTGGGGTCAATGGTCAAGACATAGGTGCGGGATGCATTCCATTGCCCTTATGCGTCTTAACGTGCGTAAAAAGGTTCGATTTCGATGAAATTTTGGTATGTGGCAGGGGACCACCTGGGGACGAACCCTATTGAAAACGGGTGAAATGGGGTTAAAGGTCAGGACATAGGATCGGGATCCATTCCACCGCCTTTATCCCATACTATTAAAGGAGCAATTCTTGGATGTATGTAAATTGTATTTTGAAAACGCCTCTAAGGATTTTGATGGAAGTCGTTAACCTACCATTTCCTGGTACTAGAGCTTGATCTCAACTTTAGGAAAATTCATTTAGTGGATTAAATCACCACCCCCAATTACACCGTTTTCAGTGTCATGGCGTCGTCCTATTGTTACCAATGCTGTGAAATCTTATGACGTCACACTCTCACGATTGAGATGGTGACGCGCGGTCACGCCATCTGTCTCATTACGTCGTGCGTTGTGTGTGGATCCTATTAAAGTTTTACGACGCCACACTTGCGAGCAGATAGTCGCGATTCCCATCTGCCTCATTACGTCACGCGTTGTGTGCGAATGCCCGTCCGCACGATAACTCGCGTAAAAATCGTTCGATTGCAACGAAATTTTAATATGTGGTAGAGGAACACTTGGAAAGAAACCCTATTGAAAGTGAACGAAATGGGTCAAAGGTCAAGACATAGGAGCGGGATCCATTCCACTGTTCGTATGCGTCATAACTAACGTAAAAAAGGTTCGATTTCGATTAAATTTTAGTATGTGGCCGGGGACCACATGGGGGCGAACACTATTGAAAATGGGCGAAATGGGGTCAAAGGTCAGGACATAGGAGAGGGATCCATTCCATTTCCCTTATGCATCATAACTTACGTAAACATGTTTCGATTGCAACAAAGCTTTATCATGTTATTTCGGAGGTATACTGAACCGGTTCTGTTGAATATCATCGAAATGGGATCAAAGGTCAGGGCACGGGACCGAGATTTATTCCACAGCCATTATCCTCATAACTTGAGTAATGATTTCAGGTATGTTGGAAAGCATATCATAATCAATGCATTGCATGATTTTACTAAATTGTTACTCCTTTTTTCTGCTTACGTTTTCATCTAGCAGGGAATCTTATTCTGTGAATATTTCCATGGGCTCAGAGATTTCGTCATCAGGGATGTTTTAGATGATCTAGTAAAAATATTGAGAGGCTATCACACACTTTTTTAATCTCAATGGTCATTAGGTCTTCTTTTTTCTTACAAATCTAACCAATTTTTGCTTGCGTTACGTGCAAATCAGTTTTCGTTTTCTTTTAAAAAAGTAATTTTAGTGTGTGAGAAAGTAACTTAGTAATTTGCATTACAGTTGAATTTTTAGTTTTATCGATCCGAATTTTTCTGCTTTTATATAATACGTAATTTATTGTTATAATACTTTTTATATGTTATTGTGAAGGATTCTTATTCTCAATTAAAATTACCCTGATCAAGGACTAACATATTCAACCAGGAACGTAGCTAGCTGTCTGGACAGGGCTCAATCTCTCTGTATGGCAAACAAGCCCCACCCCCCGCCGAATATTGACGTTGTTTTAAATTCTCTAATCTTTTAGTTTCATTGTTTTTTGAAAATTATTCTTGTATTTCATTATAAGCATAAGTACCTTATTTATTCTTCTATTGAACATGTTTTTTAAAAAAATTGAAATGATACATCATTTCAATTCTTAAAAAAAAAACACAACTTCTTTGCATTAAGAGCAGGGAAGTGCTTCTGTCTTCTCTGACTCTTAACGCAAACAAGCCCAGTGGTTGTGTGGTTGAGAATCAAAAGTTGCTCCAATGATTCTCAACCACACAACCACAGGGCTTGTTTGCGTTAAGAGTAAGAAAAGACAGAAACGTACTTTTTTTTCGAAGAAACGTAAAATATAGAAGAATCCAAACGTCCGCGGCATTCGTGCCAACTAATATGCATCAATCACCTCACTGCTGTCTAGACACGATATTAAAATCAGAGATAGTTGCAAAATAAAATATGAACTTTATTTACAGCTAAAACCAAGTTAAAAACAATGCGAGATCTTTCGGACCCACTATGGGTCCATCATCGGGCACCGCATGGGTACCTTCCGATCTTTTAAACTCGGAGATCCGTACCACAATGCATCAGCATGAAGGCACTGCTGCTCCCAATTCACGCATGCGCACTTGATATAATAATTATGACATACAAATAATGTAAAACTACAAATAAAGACGGTTATGGATTACAATGATATATACCATGGTTTAAAATATAGTGTTTCCCAGATGCAGGCAATGCACATGGTGTGTCGTCATTACAACATTGACTGGAGAGCAGAGTAATGTATATGCTTTCAGTGAATAACAAATTAGATTTAGTTGTGGTTATTGCTAAACAAGTAGTGTTATTCCAATCCGGGGTGTGCAGACCTTGATTTATTAGTATGGACAAAGCGGTGGCCTTTGATCACGTCCGGACGTTGTACTTATGTTCGGACACGAATTTGGAGCCAGTTTTTCAAGTAACGCTTTTGTCCTCTAATGCTACCGCGTGCACAACCAATGTGATACGTCATATCTTTAAATGTATATAACGTTGTATCTATTTACTGCCAAGTCAAGTCACCGCGTTCAAATTCTTAAAGCGTTCGATTATTCAGATTGCACTTTCTGTCTGACTTCCTTGAAAAAGCCATTTGGTTTATGAGGAAAAGCTTGGAAACGGTTATTTGTATATTTGTATATTCCTACACTAATAAATCGGATTACTAGTATAGCTTTACTGTTTATTACATAATTGGTGGTGTACAGTTCCTCCTTATTAACATCAACAACGGTCTACAGCTGACTGGGAAAAAGAGTTATTTAGTGATGAGTCAACATTTTTGCATTGCTGCAAATAATGGTACCTCTTATGTAAGGAGGCGTCCTGGCGAAGAATTCAAGCCAGGGTGCATCAAGCGAATTGTTAATTTACCAACATCTGTCATGATTTTGTCTTGTATCGCTGCATCTGGCTTTGAGAGACTGTGCGTTGTTGATTAAATGATGAATGCAAGCAAGTACGTTGGTGCCCTAACCGACAAAATGCTTCCTGGTGATGCTTACTTCTTCCCACATGGTGACTTGGTGTTCCAGGATGACAACGCCCCTTACCATCGAGTGAAAACTGCAAAACTGGCACACAACCAGAGGTGAGTTGGTGCCCTAACCGACGAAATGTTTCCTAGTGTTGCTGACTTATTCCCACATGGTGACTTAGTGTTCCAGGATGAAAACGCCTCTTACCATCGAGTGAAAACTGCAAAACTGGCACACAACCAGAGGTGTCCATACTGGTGTCCATACGATGACCGTTGTCTTGACTGGCCTGCGCAATCTACTGAGTTAAACCTAATCGAGAACCTGTGGAGGAAACTAAGTGTGAAAATATCAAAGAAGCAGCCAAGAAATAAACAAGAGTTAATTGAAAGCATAAACCACGGATGGCATTTTGTAATTTCAGTTGACTTAGTGAAAAAGCTTGTCTCAAGAGGGATGCTCTAGTGCTCAAGAATAAAGGCTATCCCATCAAATATTGACATGTCTTGTGTTTCAATAAGTATATGCAAAAGTATATTGTATTTGTTTTTAATTGCTTTATTGTATAATTTCAGATATATCGGTAAACAACTGATACGTTACCTGTTTCCTCAAGAAACATTAAATTAATATATCAAACATATCCTGCATTTTTGCCTCATAATTTTATGACGTTATAAAGTTCTTAAATGTCAGGTCATATTTGAAATCTAGATTAATTTTCCTTTCATTTGATATACAATATACGTAGTTAGTACTTCTTTTTTTATATGTTCTATAGCTATTCAAAGATGTTGACAAACATGTCAAGGAAGGTATTGCAACACGTATGCACACCTCTGTATATCGTCATCAACATTATCAATCCACTGCTAGATGAAGGTCTCCCCAAGTTTCTTCCACAATTGTTTGTCTTGAGCCTGTCTCCTCCATGTCATTCCAGCATACTTTCGAATTTCATCCGTCCAGCTACCGATGGGTGGGCCTCGGCTGTAAATAATACAGTTTCCTGCTGATGATCCAAAGTAGTCGTTTGCTCGATAAGATCACTGCTGTACATCTTGTTGTCGCAGTGACAATAACGCACACACACACACACACACACACACACAAAATTCCCCGATGTGAATAATTTCGGTGAGTGGGGAAAATAATTTGTCAAATAAAAAAAGGACCATTTAAGAAAAAATAATTCAATAAAATTCCTTAGTAGAGGATGGAGACGTAAACGAAATGTATGAATGATGAGCGATAATTACATTCAAAAGTAAATCAGCTCCGAATATTCCTTCACTAACATGCATTAAACAAAAGTCTCCGAATGTCGTTAAATAAAAATTATTTAAGAGGAAAAAGTATAGTCATCTATGAAAACTTTTGGTATAATAAAACGGGACAATTTGCAAAAAATCCTGTGGGGTTGGAAATGAAGCTGACCGGGAAAACATGTCATCCACCAGAACAGTGATGTCGTCCGACACCATAACATACATAACTTTTTATCGAGGAATTGTAAAGAATATTAAAAATCCTTGAGTAAAACGAATTCTTTGGGAAAAAAACTGTTCAAAATTTATTATTTTACTCGAAGGAAATAGAAATTAAAATTAACAAGATGAGAGATTGAAAGAATAGTTTCCACATACATGTTAGATTAAAAAAATAAAAATTGAAACATTTGTAACCTCCGTATCGAGGTAGTATTGCGAAATACCAATTTAACAATAACACCAACTCCACAACCCCATGATGTCATCCATCCGCATGTTAAGACGATGCAGTCTTATCTCTGAACCCTCTACGGCACCACTATGACGTTATCAGTCCCCAAGCAATCACCCAAGATGACGTAAGCTGTGATCGTCGCTGCATATTGTCAAATGTACGCTTTAGCATGTTGGTATTTATTGCTTCTATTTCCTGTGTGATGATTTTCAGCTGCCGAATAGTCCTAGGCTTATTGCTGTGTGCAGTACCTTTCAAATGATCTCATAAGAAGTAATCTGGTGGAGTTAAATTTGGAGACCTGGGCAGCCACAAACCCAATCGCTGAAGAAACTTCGAATCTCAACCGTGCTGAGATTGGAAGTGTGACAAGTCGCACTATCCTGTTGGAAGAAGCCATTCCGCAGTTCAGCATCATCCAGTTGGTTCACGAACTGTATGAAGATATTGAGATACACTTCTGTGTTGACAGTCTGTTCAAAGGAAATGGGACCGATTGTCTGGTTCCGTGAAATGGAGTACCATACGCCAATCTTCATGGGATGCATTATTTCCTCGTGAAAGACATGGATATTCTCACTCGCCCATACCCGTGTATTCTGTGAGTTCACATAGCCTGAATGGTGGAACCAGGCTTCGTCTGTGAACCACGTAATGTCTAATAGATCTGGATTTTGACTGACAAATTCCTTAAACCACCGGCAGTAATGCATTCGCTTTGGCATGTCAATTGGTAACAGCTCATGAACAATTGTAATACGATATGACTTCAGTTTATCCATTTTTACAACCCTCTGGCAAATTGAATATGACAGTCCTGTTTCTTGCGACAGCCTGCATAACGATTTGTTTTGGGGGAGACTGTAACAACCTCTTTTTCACACACTGCACAGTGTTTTCTAACATTGCGGGTCGTCCTCCTGAATGAGTATCAACAAGGCTTCCTGTCGTCTCAAGTTTCTCCGCAAGATTTAAAATCGATGGCTTCGTAGGTGGTTCCCGATCGGTAAATTTCTTCTTAAACTCTCTCTCTCTGGCATTCCTTAAAAGAGCCGGAATTTCAATAACTTTGAACGATAAACACGCGCTCAGCAATCGTGAACACTATCGTACCCGACGCTAGCTGATGGGCAAAGAGAATGGCGCGAAACCGTTCCCACCAAACGCCGTGTATTGTGGCGCCATCTGGGCATACGAGCCAAATGGCGCAGATATGGATGCGAATGTCAGAACGTGCGGCACTTCGTCTTCAAATATCAGCTTGAAATGTTTTACCTTTTCAAAAATATAGCGCTTTTTTGGGTAAAGTCCCGAGTGAATCACTCGATATATTCCACTTCGGAACTTACATGTTTATCATTTGTCTTCATCTCCCTTTTTCCTCTTTCTTTTCTTTTTCTTTTTTTTTTTCAGCTCAAGAATATAACTGTGCATATTTTTTGCGTATAATAAATCAGATGGATTTTGACTCCTGCTATTTTTTTATTGATAGGTTGGTGTATCTGTACATGGAACGAGGGTTGGTGCTCTAAGCTTCAGTTCAAACGCTACTATTCATTTTTTGCCATTCGACTTCTTTGAAACTGAAAAGGTTCTCGATGCCTTAGATCGAATTCCGTACAAAAGTAAGTACCTTTGTAACTTCTCATTCCAAAAGAACTGCGAGAGCAACTTCTGTATTGTGCGCATGTGCGAACGAAAGAATGAAGCGCTTGTAATCGGTGTTCCAAAAGCTGAAACCTTAATTTTTGTTAGGTATGCAGTACATTGGATTTCTCTGTAAGTTATGTTGATTCCAAGTAATGACCTTTCAAAACGGCTGCTGATGGCGACTGAGGTCAAATATTCAGTAATGAGAAGCAGCCGCAAATTAAATTTAATGTTTAAAACGTGTATATATGGCTTAAGGAACACTGCGCAAGTTCGTTCTTCTTATTAGCTCACTTTAAAGGAAACTGGAGTCATTCAAATAAAGTTTAAGAAAGAGTTACTTACAGTTGTTCCTTTATTCCGTTAATACACTGCCGGACAATTGCTAAGAACGGATGACAATAGCAACGATAGCAACCATAAAATGGAAGGCAGGAAAATCTGGAAATTAGCATAAGTGCGGGATACAGTAAGACGTGTTGTGCGTATGCAAATTTTGGATTGCCGAACTTGTTCGTGACGTCATAGCGCTGATAAGAGATATAAAGGATTTGACGCGTATTGACCTTTGTTGTTCAAAACGCAAAGTTGAAAAGGAAAGAATCAATTGACGAACTTGCAATTTTCAGTATGTCTTCCCGACATCACCTAGATGATTTTACGCGTGATCGTATTATTGGCAAGATTGAAGAAGGGCGAAAAATAACAGATGTTGCCAGAGAGTTCGACGTCAGCCACAGTGTTGTTTCAACGCTTTGGAAATCATTTCAAAAAATGGAGAGTGTAGCAAACGTCACGGGGGAGGTCGTGTTCGCAGTACGACACCTGCAGAAGATCGATACATAGTGCTATCAACAAAAAGACACCGGCGCAGCACAGCTAGTGAGGTAGCAAATCAGTTTATGGCTGCTACTGGCAAGCGGGTCTCCCGAAAAACTGTCGCCAGACGTTTGCATGAAGGAGGACTATATGCCCGCCGTCCGGTTGTGTGCATCCCATTATCCAGACGTCACCGTACCGCCCGTTTGCAATGGTGCCATCAACATCGCAATTGGACTGATAACGACTGGTCTGCTGTCCTCTTCTCAGATGAGAGTAGATACAGTCTATCGTCTGATTGTCGACGACAACTGATCTGGCGTGATAGTGGTACTGCATATTGTCCAGCAAACGTACAGGAAAGGGACCGATATCCGACATGTAGTGTCATGGTATGGGCTGGCATCATGATCAATGGCCGTACGTCTCTCTATGTGCTTTCAACTGGGACTATGACTGGCCAACGATACATTAAAGATGTTCTGCTACCTCATGTTCGCATGTTCCGTGGTGCTGTCGGTGATAGATTCATTTTCATGGACGACAACGCAACATGTCATCGAGCAGTCGCTGTCCAGGAGTGTCTTGAGAGCGAGGATATTCAACGACTCGTATGGCCAGCACATTCTCCAGATCTGAATCCTATTGAAAATGTGTGGGATGCTTTGGGGAGGAGTCTTGCTGATCGCCAATGCCCTCCAATAAACAAGGACACCCTCATCCGTGCACTGACAGAGGAATGGGATAAATTACCCCAACAGCTGCTTGATAATGTTGTGCAAAGCATGACACGATGTGTGGAATCTTGCATCGCCCTCCATGGTGGCCATATCCCGTATTGACATCTTACGCCGGAACGCCTGCGGACGGTAATTGCATTTTTTTCACGTTTACGTATTCTGCACAAAATGGCCTGTTTGTCCCTTGAACACGTTCCAAAGCCTTCTGGATTTCAGAGCACAATAAATTGTCTTTCTTGTAATGTCCTGGCATTCTGACATTATTTTATTTCACTTGACATCTAACCACACTTACTTTTTTATGCGCAATATAGCCTTTTATGATCCGTCCTTAGCAATTGTCCAGCAGTGTATCTTATAAGTATTTCACTCGGATATTCCAACACTCATGAAGAACTGATTCCTGGCAGTACAAAAAATTTACTCTGATTAACGTGAGTTAGTAAACACAATAGCTTGACGAGACTCATACACAAAATGTATATATACACCACAGACCGATAGACAATATCAGCATAAAGAATACCGCCTACAGCTTCCACGACTACCACTAACGCACCGCACCTTGTCTGATAGCTCCAGAAATTATATCTCGTTCTTAGCTTTTCAAACATGTACAAATCATTCACTCTTGCCGTACAAGACTGCTGCCAACATAACATTCAGTGAGCGAGAAAATATAGCGTTAAGGCTGAAACGCTAAAGGAACAAACTCAAAATTTACATAGAGGTAAACAACTAAAAATGAAAGTTCAATTAGAGTATACGTCATAAGGCAAGAATCCCCAAAACTTCGATAACGGCTTTTGAGAACTTATTGAGACGAGGTTGCGAATTACGGCACATAATCGTGTCGGCCATCGGAAAAAACCGATAACAATGTTTTCCCCTGGGTTCGAATCCAAATACAGGAACAAGAATTCCACAATCGAGTCTAAGTAAAGATGTTTTGTTGAACTGAAGCGCCAAAATGTTCTGACCCCATAACTATTTTTCATGCATTAAGAAAAGTTATCAGGACACAGAACCTTCACAATTCCATAAAATGCTAAGCATGATGTTACCTTCGAATAGCCCTCTTTGCACCGCTGGCTGTGCGACATAGAGCGACATGTTGCTTCTCATGCTGAGTGTCAATTCATGGAAAATCATTCGATGGCTCCTGGTGGAGAAACGAAACCAGTACAGGTGACCAACAGTGGTGGATTGGGAAGAACCCCACCTCAAACGCCATCTGTCGTGTACTAGTACCGGTGTTCGCAATCACAGCTTAGGCCAGGGTGTCAGTATTGGTGACTGGTGTACGTTGTGACCCCGGCTTTTCTTCGACACTCATGTCTCAGCACTGAAACGCAGTAGCCATTTTTGTGCAGTGCTACTGTCCACTATTTCCTTGTCTTCGACTGCACAAACCTCTCTCGCTGCTGTTTCCGCGTTTAACGCTTTTCACAGTAATATTGTGGGAGCACCCGAACAGCATATTTATTGACCTCTATCCTCCGCTCACCAGAAAACACGATGTCGCTCCGTGCCGAAAGCACATGATCAGCCTCGTGTTTTCCACGACGAGGCGGTACTAAATAAACACTGCGTGCGTTCCGCACAGGAACTGAGCCCCAGTATGCTGTGTAGCTCGAAAATGGGCGAATATTTGACTTTCTCTGGTATTAACTGATTGCTGGCCAAATTTCAATTGCTCGTGTTCATCATTTCTTCTGATTTGCATGTACACAAACTGTATTGATTATTCCACCACTACGAATTAGATATGGATCCTCTTGAGATGTTCAAATGAATTTGTAAATATAAAGGTCATTTAAATGAAAACGAGCCAACGGATGTAACAAACTGGGTTTATTCCAAAATTCTGTAACTATTTTTAACGTTTTAATAAATATTAAAAGAAAGAGAAAGTGAAGAAACTTCTGCATTCTTTAGCAAAAGGGTTTTTTTTATTGGAGGTGTAACGATCACAGTGAGCAACTCAATGGGCTATAAGCAGTCAATCATTCCTAATTTACGGTCATTAGTTCCGGGGAAGGGAGAGAGCCAGTGCCGTGAGACAAACACAACATCCATTCCTCAACGGGATTCGAACCCGGGCCCATCTCGGACGAATCATCAGAGGCTATCGCTTAGACCACTGCGCCAACGGTACGGCCAAAAAAATTGAATTTCTTAAGTTTATTTTTTCTAAGGAACTGAAGCTACCGTATAATTTCCCTCCGACCAAACATTCAGAAAAGACGCGGCTCAGAGGTGCAAAAAAAAAAAAAAAACACATGAGGTAACACAAGTGCGCCAAATAAGAATTATACTTGCGGAGTAAGTTATGGCTGTTTCCTGACGACAGAGTTCGATTAAAATCAGAAACCAAAAGGGCTTCTAATTTCAATCGGAAACATGCAATAAATTAGAACAGAATAAATGAGAGCAATAGTTGATTTTAGTTCAGTTGAGAGATTGGCAACCTGAGTATAAATAAGGGAAAAACCAAAGCTATGCTTTTTGAGAGAGGAACTGTTAGTACTGAATGTGCACTGGTGTTCAAAAATTAATGACGAAGAGGAGAAATTTGCATCACAGCGCAACGAGCAGGCAGAACGGACCGAAAGACCACTCAGAAGATAGACTAGGGTGCGGTACGGTAGGGCATGCGCATATATGCAGCATGACGTAGGGGTGGAGTGTCGAAAGGGTATAAAGCACACGGGCGGTGTACCCTCAGAAATTTGGTGAAAGCTATTGCACGGTGTACATCGGTTTGAACGACGTCGAGTTGCTGCCACCGTGTGATATGGCCAACAGGCAATCCAGTAGACGACATCTGGATGACTTTACCCGAGGTCGCGTCATTGGGAAGTTGGAAGAAGGTCGAAGTGTGACTAGTGCAGCCGAGGAGTTCGGGATCGCTCACAGCATCGTTTCACGAGCTTGGATAGCATTTCAAACGACAGGAACAGCTGTCCGAGAGTTTAGCAGTGGTCGTTCACGAGCAACCACAGGGCGGCGGAAGACCGGTGTATTGTCCTACAGGCGAGAAGTGCCAAACGGCAGACAGCGGGAGAAATCGCAGGGCACATGCAACAGACAACCAGACGTCCACTATCGCGTTTTACCGTAGCCAAGAGGCTGCACAAAGGTGGTCTATTTGCACGACGACCAGTATGGTGTGTGTCATTAACACCTTCTTGTCGGACACGGCGGTTTCTGTGGTGCTAGGAACACAAGAAATAGACACATCAGCAATGGGGTCGAGTTCTCTTTACGGATGAGAGCCGATTTAGTCTGACGATCGATTCTGGACTATACACATTATAATGAATTAGTTTTTATTAGTTTGCTGTGTGGTAATTATCATATCATGAATAAGCTTAACTGCTAATAATGTGGTAGTAGTACTTAAGATGAATAAAGTCTTATGCTGGTTGTTAATAGTAACACTTAATGAAAGGAGACCTAACAGCCAGACAGAGGTCTGACAGTACTATGAACTGAGAAAAACGTACTTACTTAAAAAAACTTTTATTTGAAAATTCCTGGTATTATCCAACACACACTTTTTTTTTATTGGAGGTTTAACGACCACCGTGAGCAACTCAATGGGCTATAAGCAGTCGCCCGTCCCTAATTTAGGGTCACTGGTTCCATTGAAGGGAGAGAGCCAGTGCCGTAAGACAAACACAACATCCATGCCTCACCGGGATTCGAACCCGGACCCCTTACGGACGAATGATCAGAGGCCAGCGCCTTAGACCACTGCGCCACCGGGGCGGCCAACACACACTTCACACTAATCGTATCACAATAATGAAGAAGAACCTAATCACATAGAACGAAGCTCTCTCGCGTAACACAAAAGCTCTCTACGCACATAAACAAAAAGCTCTCTACGCACATAAACAAAAAGCTCTCTACGCACATAAACAAAAAGCTCTCTACGCACATAAACAAAAAGCTCTCCTTGCACATAAACAAAAGCTCTCCTAGGTATCGTTGAACGCGCCTATTTATACTGCCTACCACCACGTCATGACTACACTCATTGCCACATATCATTCAGCGGTAGAAATAACATCTCGTTAAGTAAGAAGATAATTTACATAGGAAAATAAAATAACGAAGAGATAGTAAAATCAAAAGGAAACTGAATCTAGAGTATACGTTACATCATCTCCCCCTTAATTTTTTTTTTGTCGAAAAACCTATCAAATTTTGGAGTGTAGTCTTACAGTTGCTGACTGACGTTTATCGTCCTCTTTTTTGTTTGTTTTGGTGGCAGCAGTATGTACAATATCAAACTTGGCATGACAAAATCAGGAAATCTGTATTCCTCTGTGAAACACTTTTTATACTTGAACAAAACAAAACAAACCTGCATCGGCATACCTTTTTTTTTAATTCTGCCTAGCAGGAATCACTTTTTTGATTTCAAATTACGTCTTCCTATTAGCGTTGATTACAAACCAACTGTATCAGCAGCGAAGATTGCCTGTAGCTGCTTAACAGTAACAATTTTCATTATTTTATCCCTACGCACATATATATAGATTTCAAATTACGTCCACATATTATCGTTGAGTACAAACCAACTGTATCAGCAGCGAAGATTGCTTGTAGCTGCCTAACAGTAACAATTTTCATTATTTTATCCCTAAGCACATATATATATAAAAATTTGGATTAGTAGACGGACATAGAAGATATATACAAAAAAAACCACATATACGCAAAAAGAATGCATAGGCCCACACGAAAAAAAAATTCTGATACGCCAACTGGTTGTGCAGGAAAAACAACAGAACGAGAAAAGAACCTGTCCACGAGAACTTACTTACCTCGAGGACGCATCAAAAACTCTAGTACGATAACGTTTTCCAGGCCTAATCGGACTAGTAAATTCAGGTGGCGTCTGTCTTTTCAGAGACTTGAATGGCTCTGGAACATCTGTAGTCTGTCGGTCAAGAAATCCCTGCGGCTGACAGGAACGGTCAGGAACGGCTGAAATCTGTCGGTCAGGAAATCCCTGTGTCTGACAGGAACGGTCAGGAACAGCTGAAGTCCGTCGGTCAGGAACGGCTGAAGTCTGTCGGTCAGGAAATCCCTGTGTCTGACAGGAACGGCTGAAGTCCGTCGGTCAGGAAATCCCTGCGGCTGACAGGAACGGTCAGGAACGGCTGAAGTCCGTCGGTCAGGAAATCCCTGCGGCTGACAGGAACGGTCAGGAACGGCTGAAGTCCGTCGGTCAGGAAATCCCTGCGGCTGACAGGAACGGGCTCCCCCATGCTTTTGATATGTAGTCCCTTTGTGCTGGGGCCCGTGTTGTCCTTCCAGCATTCTTTTGAAGGGACGTGGCTCCGGCCACATCGTTTGTTTTCGCTTTCTACCTCTGGGCATGAGAGTAGAAGCAGGCATCGGCCCTATTTGCCCTGAACGTAGGTTCCAGGGGCGAAACCCGGGCGGATGCAAGGATCTCTGCCTTCGTCGCTGTTGCGGCGAAGCGGATTGGGGAGAAAAGTTACGTTTTCGACCAGCTTTTGGTGTTGCTGGACGGTTTGTAATTTGTGTCAGACGTTTACGAATCGTCACCCTATTGTCTATATCTGATAGATCAGAAATATTTGATGACTCTGAGTCGCTGCTGTAAGTTAGTGGTCGTGCAGGGCGATGTTTATTTCTGCCTATAGGAATACTTTTGGACGAGGTATTCAAGGAAGTAGGAGCTTGTGTCGGTGTAGAGTTATTAGGGAATGGTGCAGCAATAGTCTTGGCAATGGTTGGAGGGAAATGAATGATACTAGCATTTGAAACACTTGATTCGAGCCTTCGTCTTATGGTTGAATCAGGTTGCGTGTTTGGAAGCCCGTCTTGTGGAGGGGAGGGTGAAGAAAAAATCACTGGAGATTCTTCAAAAATGTTTGTCGGTTCGTCCAAAATTTCTGGAGGTTGATCGTGAGATATAGACTCTTGAGTCTGTGGAACAGAAGGTTGAGTAGGGTTGATGATAAAATCTATATTTCGTTCATGATACTTGCGACACTGAGCAACGTGTACGTATTGAAATTGATTGTCAGGTTTTTCAAGAATAATGTTATTTTCAAACACATTTGCCACCCAATATGGACCTTCGTAGCTGGGTGCAAATATCTTTACTAAAGTATGAGAAACAGAAGACTGGAAGTGCGTTTCCACGAGAGTGAGATCTTTTTTTTTTTTGATAGAGGTTTAACGACCACCGTGAGCAACTCAATGGGCTATAAGCAGTCGCCCGTCCCTAATTTAGGGTCACTGGTTCCAGGGAAGGGAGAGAGCCAGCGCCGTAAGACAAACACAACATCCATGCCTGACCGGGATTCGAACCCGGACCCCTTACGGACGAATGATCAGAGGCCAGCGCCTTAGACCACTGCGCCACCGGGGCGGCAAGAGAGTGAGATCTCCAACGACAAGATCTGGTTCCCTACGCCTAGTATTATAGTATCTTGCTTGAGCCGCTTGTGCTCCTATCATTGCAACACGACCTTTTTCAGCCATGATTCGTACTGATTGCGGAGTTGGTCGCTGGTTTAGTTCGTCGATAATCCCCGTTAAATTTTCAAAAGGGGTCCTAATTTTTCGACCCAAAAAAGTTCTGCAGGAGTAAATTTAGTAGATTCGTGAACAGACGAGCGGAGGGCGAACAAAAAAAGCTCAAGATGTTCATCCCACCGCTCGTGATGATCCATGACAAATGTAGCAATCATTTTAACTAGCGTGCGGTTTACTCGTTCCGCGGGATTACTCTGGGGATGACATGGGGAAATGAATTTATGCTTAATGTGTAGTCTCGCACACATTTTTTCAAAAATGTCAGAAATAAATTGGGGACCAATATCCGAAACTACTTTATTAGGTGCACCATATCTAGAGAATACTTCATTATTTAATACGCCGCCCTGGTGGCGCAGTGGTCTAAGGCGCTGGCCTCTGATCATTCGTCCGTAAGGGGTCCAGGTTCGAATCCCGGTGAGTCATGGATGTTGTGTTTGTCTTACGACACTGGCTCTCTCCCTTCCCTGGAACCAGGAACCCTAAATTAGGGACGGGCGACTGCTTACAGCCTATTGAGTTGCTCACGGTGGTCGTTAAACCTTCAATCCAAAAAAATTAATTAATACATTACAAATAACTTCCGCCGTAGCGGCTTTAATGGGAAAAACTTCAACCCATTTAGAAAAATTATTAGTTAATACTAAAACGTAACGAGCTTTGTTTTTAACAGATAAAGGATAAGGTCCCAATAAATCTATTGAAATAATATCAAAAACATGAGAACTTGAACTAGATTTCAAGTGACCGGCCGGTCTTACATTACGGTAATTATGAATCTGACACAAGTTACATGATTGAATGTATGCGAGCACACTTTGGTACATGCCAGGCCAATAGGCAACATCCCGCAATTTACAACGGGTCTTGCGAATACCTAAATGGCCTGCAATAGGTTTGTCATGAAATTCGTTTAGAAGGGCCATTCTAAGGGTTCGCGGAATACATGGGCGAAACTCTGCCCTAGTAGTCCTAGATTTCGTATAGTAAAGAAGAACCTCTATGACTTCAAAATACTGTGACCTCCCAGCCAAAGAAGGATCACTTTGCTGTGGTGAACCCGCAAGCAAACAATTATAGATATCCCCAAAATCTGGATCATTTATTAATTCTACCATTATCTGCTCTCTGGATGTTATATCAGCTATTAGAAGTAAAGGCTGACATCCAGGAGTAGTTTCTGTGGGAAATCCACTAATCGGGACGAGAGACAATGCGTCCGGTAATTGATTCTTATGACCTGGTTGGTACGAAATCTTGATATTGCTCTCTTGTAACTTAAGAGCCCACTTCATAAGTCTTTGAGAGAGGTGCTTAGCAGAATTCAAATACTGAAGGGCAGAATTATCCGTAATTGTGTTAACTGTCAATTCGTTAACCCTTAAACCGGCTGAAACGAGTTAACTCGGGGTTAGAAATATGGGATGAAATCAGCTCGAACGAATATGTTCGCTGTCTAAGAAGTGGGGCGAAAGCGGTTGGGGTTAACCTGCGAATCAGAAAGCGTTGCTTTCGCCTTAGCTTTCTTATTCAAAGTGGTCATTTAGGAGAATGATTGACACTAATCCTTTCGGACTGATTACATCCTGAAAAGACTGTAATAATGGCTATGATCCTGAGAAAGGAGAGAGATGTTTGAGGCATTTGTTTCGATTCAGTGGCATGACATTCGTGTCAGAAGTACTTGCTCTTCCCCATCATGCCTTGGGTCATGAAGCAAAGAACAAAGGACTAGCAGGGAGCTCGTAGCACCAGGATTATGTTGGGCCCTGGTGATGGTTGGTTGTGACAGGTGGATAGCCTACTGTTGAAATCAGAGTGGGAAAGGAATTGTTTTGCTGTAGCTTTCCTAAAACCCGGCAGCTACATGAACGTTTCTCTTTCGGGAATATAATAAGTGTGGGGCATCATTTGTTTCTGGTACATCGGCCGCTTAAAGAGTTAAGTGAATAAATAATAAGTGTGGGACATCGTTTGTTTCTGGTACATCGGCCACTTAAAGAGTTACGTGAACAAATAATAAGTGTAGGACATCATTTGTTTCTGATACATCGGCCGCTTAAAGAGTTAAGTGAATAAATAATAAGTGTGGGACATCATTTGTTTCTGGTACATCGGCCGCTTAAAGAGTTAAGTGAATAAATAATAAGTGTGGGACATCATTTGTTTCTGGTACATCGGCCGCTTAAAGAGTTAAGATAACATTGAAATTTATTCAGCGCATACACGACAGCAAGACATTCACGTTCCGTAGCTGAATAATTGCGTTCAGCTTTGGCTAAAGTACGAGACGCAAAAGCTATTGGATGCCCAGCTTGTGACAAAACGCAACCAAGACCAACTCCGGATGCGTCAGTATAAATATCAAATTCCTTAGTATGATCCGGGAAAGCCAACACCGGAGGCTGAGTCAACGCAGACTTCAGTGCTTCAAATGCAGCGTTAGCCTCAGGTGTCCAAACAAACTTCTTGTATTTACGTTTCAAAGCATACAATGGCTCACAGATTGTAGCATAAGCGGAGACGAACTGCTGATACCATCCGGTCATTCCCAGAAAGCGTGATAGTTCTTTTGCTGTTTTAGGCCGAGGAAAGTCAACAATAGGCCAAATTTTTTCATTATCCGTAAATAAGCCGTGGGGAGTGATTTTCAACCCCAGATATACAATCTCGTCCCTCGCTATCTGGCATTTACTAGGTTTTAACGTCAAGCCAGCATTGTATATGAGTTGGAACACCTGTTTGAGCAGAGAAAGGTGCTCGTCAAAAGTCTCGGATGTAATAATAATGTCATCCAAATATACATGCACATGGGGACCTAGAACAGGTCTGAGAACCGTATCCATAAGCTTTTGGAAAGTAGCAGGTGCAGAAGCTAGTCCAAAGGGCATACGCAGGTATTCGTAAGCCCCAAAAGGGGTCACAAAGCCTGTTTTATCGACGGAGTCTGGATGTACCGCCACCTGCCAATATCCACTCGCCAAATCCAAGGTTGACATCCATTTAGTTGACGACAGGTCATGCAAAATATGCGGCATGACAGGTAGTGGATAATTTATCGCTTTCGTGACTTGGTTGAGCTTGCGGAAATCTGTCACGAAACGATATTCATTGGGTTGTTTCTTTGGAACCAAAAGAGCAGGTGCAGCCCAGGTGCTTGTGGATTCCCTTATTATGCCCTGTTTAATCATCTCGGAAATTTGACGTTGCATTTCCTGTTTTTTATGGGGAGCACAAGGGTAAGGTTTCGTCGCTATCGGTTTCGAACCATCAGTGTCAATGACATGTTAAACCACCTGTGTGAAACCAGGTTGATCAGAAAATAAACCAGGGCTTTCCTGCAAAAGTAGAGAAAGCTGGTTTCGTTGCCTCTCATTCAGTTGGTTACTCAGTAACAAACTCGTTATGTCTATAGGATCCGTAGGAATCACTTCGACAGTTTCCGGAAAGGAAATAACATTTTGTACGAAATTCAGGGTAACTTGAAAAGTATTGATAAAGTCCATGCCCATTAGACATTTAACAGGTAGTTCGTCTATTAGCAGGAAAGAATGCGTAAAACGAGCCTTTCCCAGCCCTAGAGATAATGTGACAGTTCCTGTGATACTGAATATTTCGTTATTTGCACCTCGCAAATACTGCGTCGCCGGCTGGACGAGTATTGCAGGAAAACTTTCACTGCAAAACTTGGTATTTAGGGCTGATATTTCAGAACCAGTGTCGAACTTTGCCTCGACAATAATATCTTCAATTGTCAAGAACACGTCAGGCAACTGAGGAGTTTGGACAGTCACTAATACTGTTTTAGGGTCAGAAATCTTGGTATCAGGAAGCAGGACCGACCCTTGGTCTACTTCCTTTGGAAGTTTAAAGGATTCCTGGTTGTATTATCATGCGGTCTGAAACCTCGGCCCTGCCGGGTATCGGGAAAGTTTTCACGATGAGGAAAACCGCGTGAAAACTGTTGCGGGAACTCCGCATGTCTGTTGACATTTTCATTTCTATTCCTTCTTCCCTCAGCACGGGCAGAAAAATTATCATTGCCCTGAGCATGAAAACGTTCCGAATTCTGCGGATTGGAACGGGGTCGAGCATACTGTGCATTTGTACGGTACCCAGAAGATTGATTAGAAACGAGCGGTTGGTGTACCACTCTTCTATGCGGTGGAACGTATGATGCTTGGGCTTGCACCTGTCTACGCTCGCGTTGAAAGTCATTAGGCCTATTATGCCGCTGAGGGTTTTCGTAATAAGCCTCGCGGGGTGCCCGAGCATGGTGAGTTGAACCATGTTTGCCATGTCGCTCTTCATACGTTCATATGAGGCGAAGGCATTCATGAATTGTAGCAGGGTGTCGGACCTCAAGAAAATCCTGTAGAAATGGATCGAGCTGTTGCAATAGGGTGTCCAACATGTCGACATGACTGGCATGTGGATCCCATAAGTTATACAAGCGTGTTGTTTCTAAAGCAAATGCAACAGGGCTATCGTTGGGTCCTTGCTGACGAGAAAAAAGTTGTTGTTCAAGGCTAGCTCGACTGAGGCCGAAAGGAAAGACTTCCAAAAATTCTGCTCGGAAATTCTCATAATGAGAATCCGGGTTCGACACTCTCCACTGCCGATACCAGGTCTTAGCGGTATCTTTCAAGCAAATGCCTGCTATTTGCACTTTGCAGTCTTGAGGAATATTGTACAGATCGAAATGATCTTCCAAATCCTCAAGAAATTTTAAGGACCCCTCCACACCATTGAAAAGAATTGTTCCTGCATGCGGCACGAAATGAGCAAGCATTTTGCTTCTGTGAGAGGATTGAAATCTCTCAGGTACGACCCGCGACTCAGAGTACTAGGAAGCTGGTGAATTACGAATTTGTGAAGAATGCCTGGGAACTTGTAAGTTATTATCAAAGTGAGCCCCACAGGCTTCTTGCAGATGGTCGAAATTAATCCCATCACCACCGAAACTTGCCTTAGGGTGAAAAATTGAAGTTGTCTCAGGTAAGGAAGACATGGGTAAGAATTGTCAAGACCTCGTGTTCAGAAAAAGTTCGGGCGCCAATTATAATGAATTAGTTTTTACTGGTTTATTGTGAGGTAATTATCATATCATGAATAAGCTTAAGTGCTAGTAATGTGGTAGTAGTACTTAAGATGAATAAATTATTATGCTGTTTGTTAATAGTAACACTTAATGAAAGGAGACCTAACAGCCAGACAGAGGTCTGACAGTACTATGAACTGAGAAAAACGTACTTACTTAAAAAACCTTTTATTTGAAAATTCCTGGTATTATCCAACACACACTTCACACTAATCGTATCACAATAATGAAGAAGAACCAAATCACATAGAACGAAGCTCTCTCACGTAACACAAAAGCTCTCTACGCACATAAACAAAAAGCTCTCCTCGCACATAAACAAAAGCTCTCTACGCACATAAACAAAAAGCTCTCCTCGCACATAAACAAAAGCTCTCCTACGTATCGTTGAACGCGCCTATCTATACTGCCTACCACCACGTCATGACTACACTCGTTGCCACATATCATTCAGCGGTAGAAATAACATCTCGTTAAGTAAGAAGGTAATTTACATAGGAAAATAAAATAACGAGAGATAGTAAAATCAAAAGGAAACTGAATCTAGAGTATACGTTACAACATCAGGTGAAAGCAGGGAACACGCAATCACACCTCCAACATCATCGAAAAGGACCGGTTTCGAGTTGGCGGAGTTTTCGTTTATGGCGGTATCATTCTTGGCAGCCGTACTAACCTCCACATCTTCCAAGGAGGTTCAGTCACTGGTGTCCGCTATTGTACTGAGGTTCTCATGCCTCACGTGCGTCTGTTCAGAGGTGCTGTGGGTCCTGAGTTACTCTTCATGGATGACAACGCTACACCACATCGTACAGTGGCTGTCGCAGAGCTGTTGGAGACTGAAGATATTCAACGCATGGATTGGCCCGCCAGGTCCCCGGACCTAAATCCAGTCGAACACGTGTGGAACCTTCTTGGGAGATGCTTGGCAGCACATCTCCTGCCGCCAGTAACGATCCCGTAGCTGCGATTGGCGTTACAAGAGGAATGGGCAGCGATGCCTCAACAACTTCTTGACAACCTCGTTTTCAGCATGGACAGACGTTGTAAATCCTGCAACGCAGTCAGGGGGATCATATCCCCTACTAAAGACTGAATTTTTCTTGGCAGCCGCCTGTCACAGGGAGGTTTCTGTCTTCTGTCCAGTTGTGCTCGAAGCTACCTTTTCAATAAAGTGCCTTTGTATCCTTTGGATTCCTTGTTTGGACGGTTTTGCTCACTTGTCCATATTCTTACATTTTGGGGATCTTATGGTATGATTTGAGTCGATGTGGATCACTTCTGCACGACGTTACATTCGAAAAACCGTCTCGTCCTTAATTTTTGCACGCCGGTGTATAATAAAAGTCTAAATTTCACAGTGATTGATCAGGTGAATGAATTCGTGTATTTAGGAAGCATGTTTGGCAGAGAAAATAAATTGGATAGGGGAATTACACTGAAGAGCAATTAAATTAGAAGTACCTGTCTAGTAACGTGTAGCACCACCTTTCGGCCTGATCACGGCGGCGATTCGTCTCGGCATGGACTCGACAAGACACCGGAAGCGTTGGGAAGCTATACGGATCCACGACAATTGAACAAACTCTCACAGTTCACGAAGATTTGATGGAGGAGGTCAGAGCCTCGAACATCTCTCTCGATGGCATCCCAGATGTGTTCGATGGGATTGAGATCAGGTGACCTAGCTGGCCAAGGAAGCGAGGTCACGTCGGTGGAGTGTTCATCCAACCATTCGGATACAATTCGGGAGCAATGGCACGGTGCATTGTCTTGTTGCAGGATGAGGTCCCCAGTGGGATGTTGAAGACGCACAAACGGGAGCAAATGGTCTTCCAGGATATCCCGGTAACATTGACCTGTGAGTGACCATGCCACACGTAGCAGGGGTCCCATTTCAGTTCACGTAAACAGTCCCCAGACGAGAATGCCACCCCCACCAGCTTGAAGAGTACTCCGCTGGCAAGAAGGATTAATCGCTTCATGTGATTTGCGCCATACTTATATCCAGCCATCCGCATGTGCCAACGTGAATCTCGACTCATCAGTCCAGGCAACATTTTTCCACATGTCTAGGGCCCAGTGGCGATGTTCCCGCGCCCATACTAATCTTTTCACCCTGTGATGTGCGGTCAGCAGCAGTACCCTTGTGAGACGATGGCTTCTGTATACCATAGCGAGGAGATGGTTCTGAATGGTGTGGCTGCTTACACGTTTTTGTGCACCAGCGTTAGATTGCCGAGTGATTTCTTGCACTGTGGCCCGTCTATCCGCTGTTACAATGCGAGATAGCCGACGATGACCCCGCTCATCCACACGCTGTTGTCCACGGCAGTTGGCCCTTGCAGGGATGGTTTTACCGGATTCGATGTACTCATGGTGTACCCGTGCCACAGTGGCTCGTGAAAATCCCAGTGCCTGCACGACTTCCGAGATGGGGTGACGCCTTCTTCGGGCACCGACAACTTGCCCACGATCAAATGCTCCTAGATCCTTCGTCTTACCCATACTGCATCCGTCTCTTACTGATCCCCGTCGCATTACTCCTTATATTGTCGGATCGCTGCATACGTCATGTCGTTTCCGTTTACAGGGCTGCCCATAGCGCCATATTTGCATAATGCCAGCTGTCTCTAATTCAATTGCTCTTCAGTGCAGTAGGCGAGTGAATTCTTCATGGAAAGTCATGGTTGCTTCAGGGTGGTTTTCACGTGGAATGATGGATTCTCAAGAGAGTACTGCATGGCTCAGTATGAAAGTGCAAGTGTTCCTACTCTGATGTATGGCAGTGAAATCTGGGTGCTACAGAAGATACATAGGAGTCGTTTGTGTGCTGGAGAAATGCGTTACTTAGGTGGGGGTTTGTGGCAAAACACATTCTTATTGTGTGAGGAATGAGGATGTGTTTCAGTTGTGTAATGTGAGGCAAAATGTTATCAGCAAGGTGGAGATTAATGCATTTCGGCGGTTTGACCATGTTGAAAGAATGTGTGAGGAGATACTTAAAAAGAAAATCGATTTAGCCCAAGTGACAGGAAGGAAAGGCAGAGGAATGCCAAGGAAGACATGGGTGGATCAGATTCAGGAGTGTCTGCATGAGAAAAAGATTATGAGTATGAAGTATAGAAGGTCTTGTGTAAGACGTGTGACGGATGTCAGTGGAGCCCGAGTTCTATCTCAAGATCGCTGTAAATGGAGAAGTTTGATACGGCAACAGTAAGTAAAATTTATCTAAAAGTTTGCATTTCTTTGTGGAGCTAACCTCCGAATCTCAGAGAACAGCTAAGTGATAAGTATATGTATGTAATGTATGAGAGATTGGCAGAGCGAAGAAAGACTGCCTTCGCTAGCAGCTGATCATTGCTATTCTTAAACCGCATGGGCCACTGGCTGTCGACAAAATTGTCACCGGCTTTCCAACTCTGTGACAGCAACGTGTTTCAGAGATTTAATTATTACGATGTATAGGAGATGCACCCATTGCAGTTCTGGTGGCTTTCCAAAAAGAGAGGGACCGCGAGTGGAATGCGTTAAACATGCGCCACCTGCCACTGCAAATCGGTCACATGCGACATCTGCCGCTTCAAATCGGTCACATGCGACATCTTCCACTGCAATCGGTCACTTCAAACGGAAGTATCGGTTCCAGCAGCTTCTACACAAGTTCTTAGTAAACTAAAAATTACATTTTGTCCGTTTTTCGAAATGGTTTCTTAGAAACATAATATTGCTTTTCAAGGTGCTTGGATCACGATCACAATATTTTTTTCTCTCGTTCAGAAATTTCAATAGATAAGTCGTTGTGATTTACAAGTCGAGGCCCGGATTTCTGAAGTAAGAAATCTCGACTTATTGACCGAAACAAACAATACATTTGTTCAGCAGAGGATTGTTTGAAGAAGGAACTTGATTTTCTCAAAGGTATTGCCCCACACAAAGGTTACAACCCTTGAATCGTTATGAGCAACCCCTAAACATTTAGGATACCAAGGTCAACTAGCACACTGGCTTCCATTTGTTACACCTATCAAAAGATAAATTTGCTGTCATTCATGTTGGAAATAGTCAGATTCCTGCTGAGCTTCCCCGCCTATTTAAACCAACGCGTTTATGAAAAGACGCAATGCATACAAATGTGACGCTGACCACCGTCCATTAGTATAAAAGACGAACCTGCATGACACAGTTGTGAGGGGAGCCGCGGATGACTTAGTGGTTAGCGAGTCAGACTGTCAATGCAAGGTCCTCAAGTTCGATCCTGTGCTGATCTTTCAGAGATGGTGTGATTTACTAAAAATCGCTGAATATCCGCCGTGCATCGGACGAGCACGTTAAGTGACGGCCCCCAGACTGGACCCACTGGTTAAATGGGTATCCTTTCCTACGCCCCCCCCTTGAAATTCTCTCACCCTTCAATGTGCTACATCGTACTTGTTCGTTGGCGCCATCTACTGTACTCTAATCTCACTACAAACTGTTCTGTCAAAGTCGCTAGACTTGCTCTCATTCCTTCCGTTCCTGTGTCCTGCCCAAAAGGCGAACTCGCTGTAGGTGGCTGGGACCTAAACTCTACATACTGTGGACGGAAGTCCTACAAGAAAATGACAAATTCAAATGCACAGTTGTGAGGGTGAGCTTCAAGTCAGTTTCGTATGTTTCAAGTGCTGAAGTCTATAGTTCGATAGTTCGCAGTGAAAGTTCCAGTGCCCAGTGGAGGATTTCAGCTCCTGCTACGAGTGACTGATTCCTGAAGTATGCAGAGGTGTCCAGCGGAACAGTAAGTGTATAATATCTTTATAACTACGTTCAGGAAAGCTTCAAGTAGTAAGTCCTGTTACGCGTCTTTTGTTAGTTCAACTGAACATTAAACAGTGTTGCTACATGCAAACGACATTTGAATGCTAGTCCAAAGGACTACAACGACTGTAAATTATTTATGACTTTTATTTACACTAAATGTACCGGAAAGTGCACCAAAAGTTCTCAAACTAAAGGAACGCTTACTTTTCATTAACTGAAAACTTGCAAAACAACAGATAACGCTATTTTTCGTTTCTTGTTAAAGTGTCTCGGTCGCAATTTAGCAGCTTTTGTTACAAATTCAGTCTTACTTGGTTAGTGTATTCTAACAGCAAGAGGGTCTGTAGCACTGATGAATATATTTCAAATACGTGTAGATAATGTAAATAGACGATGTCATCGCTCTGTCCACTTTATTTCATAAACAACGCCTAGCAACTGAAATATTGTTGTTCCGACACCGCTGGGATTGAATCCCAGATCTCTCGAAAACTAGCCGAATGCGTTCACTTTACCCTACGGTGCCAACAATTCACAGCACTGTGTGTGGTTTATCTATCAGCATCTGACTACACATATCCGTATTGATGGACTCAGTAACTGATAAGATATGTGTAGTCAGATGCTGACTGATAAACCACGAATAGCGCTGTGAATTGTTGGCACCGTAGCGTAAAGCGAACGCACTCGGCTAGTTATCGAGAGATCTGGAGCTCGATCCCAGCGGGGTCAGAAGAACAATTTTTCAGTTGCTATTCGTTGTTTATAAAATAACGTGGACAGAACGATGACATCGTCTATTTAGTCTATAGAACTATTAGGAACTGCGCACCTTCAACAAATCATTCCTTTTTTTCTGATATTTGCTTCCGAAATTTCGAAAGTTCTGATTTTAGTTTGGTGAAGCTAAACAAATTGACAAGCCAGGTTCAATCTTAAAGCTCTATACTTTGGAAGGCTTCGGTATCAGAATTTGTGAACGATTTAGCTTGAGCTCTGTTGTTCTCAAGTACATAGGAATAACTCGTAACCTGTATAGCCCACATTTCCAGAATAATCTTGACGGATAACGTTCGATTTACACCACTTATCCTGGCAAAGCTGAGCCAAGGCCTTCTAGCGCGTACAAGGCCATGGTGTGACGTACCTGCCAGCAGGACGCACACGACATAAAGGCGGATAGCAATAAGAATAAACGTCTGCGTAGCTCAGTTGGTAGAGCGACTTGTTCCGGAATAAGCGGACTCGGGTTCGAATCCCGGCGTAGACCAAAAATGACGGAGAAATTTACTTCGTTATAATGGCGCCCGAACTATCCGGATGACAAGGCCGTTCAAAATCTCGCATTGGTGTGATGCTATTTCCACACCGCGAGATAGGAAAAATCAGAGAATCCCTTCTCTAGCGCTTCGAAAAATAAATGTGTGTGACGTTGCATTCCACACACCAGATTGACTGGGAGTTCTCAAGTGCACGTTCTACAGTGAATGGCTGCCTGCAACGATTCATGGTCATGGCTGACCCGTGGGCCATGCCCCCGGCCCTCTTTCGGGGGAGGGGGATGTGACGTACCTGCCAGCAGGACGCACACGACATAAAGGCAGATAGCAATCAGAATAAACGTCTGCGTAGCTCAGTTGGTAGAGCGACTTGTTCCGGAATAAGCGGACTCGGGTTCGAATCCCTGGCGTAGACCAAAATTGACGGAGAAATTTACTTCGTTATAATGGCATTAAAGAGATGATTTCCTTTTTTTTAGCGACGTCACACGGAAATCTAGGCTTATGATTGGTCTCCAACGCTGTCACACACGACAGCGTTGGAGACCAATCAGAAGCCTGATACGTCGGTGGCGTCAAACACAATACATACGTATCAGGCGGTGTAACATGAGAGTAACGTCATAAACGAAAAAAACTCGCCTCTAATGGCGGGCCTTGTTCTCTCTATAAGGCGGCCTTGGCTAAGACATAGCCCAGAGAAACAGCAATAGACAATTTATTAAAATTAAACTGTATCGAAAATGTAAACATAACTTCTTAACTAAGCCGCACAATACTATGATAATATGATAATCTAACTCGATCAGTAGATTTTCTTGATTCTGACTACTTTTTTTATTGTCTGATTCTCACACATATTCTTATAAAGTACGGGTAAAAATGATGTTACAATGTAATTATTTGTCACTTTGTTTTGTGGAACAGGTGGTGGAACACATATAAGTTATGCGCTTGAAACAGTTAAACAGGACATGATACCTATCACCGACAGTTTGTTGCAAAATAATCCGAAATCCGTTATCTTCATTCTTACGGATGGTAAGTACAAAGATATTTCATTTGAATCACGTTACATTTGTTATGATATTTATATTAATTTAAAGAAAAATTGATTTCAAAATGTAATTATGTAACAGGGTGAAATCAGTTCAGAAAATTTTGTGCACCTAATCTGTTATGTACTAGTAACAATTGTTTACAGCAAACCCGCACCTTTGCATAATATGTATATTTTGTCACATTTTTACTTTGCATTTCGCTTTCAGATCGTTTCTGGTCATGAATCAAAAAGAAAAAAAAAGGAAACAATACCAGAAAATGTCATTATATTTAGTTTTTCGTTACAAAAAATGAAAATTCTTAAAATCAGTACCAAAAAATATATTGCTTCTTGGAAATATTTTCTGCAGGTTTCTCACCTGAATTTTGTAGATTGTCTTTCATCTCTCCAGAAAAACTTAAAAATGTCACGTACTACATAAAACTACTGCACGTGTCAAGACGACAGATCTGCAGCAATAAATTCCGTCGGTGTAGTTTAGCCGGTTAGAGCAACTCACTCCGGAGTGACGAGACGCGAGTTCGATCACCGACAAATTTTTGTTTTCGTATTGGCGCCCGATCGTAAAAATGGATCTACGACTGCCCGTTTGGTCCTTCAAAAAAATGTGTGATGTTTGTTCCACACATCGTCTAGAATTAATGAAAATTCGTTCTTCGCTTAAAAAAAAAGAATTAAGAGGACAATGATATAACGTACTACAGAGGTAAAGCAGGTGTCAAGACGACAAATCTGCAGCGATACATTCCGTCCGTGTAGCTTAGTAAGGAGAGAAGCTTGCTCCGGAGTGAAGAGGGAGCGGTTTCGACCCCCGTCACGGACAAAATTGTTTTTTCACATTGGCTTTCCAACGTAAAAATGAATCTACTGCCCGTTGGGTTCTTCGAAAAATGTGCAAAGTTTGTTTCCCACATCGTGTAGAATTTATGAATAATTCGTTCTTCGCTTCAAAAAAAAAAAAAAAAACACAGGCAATCATTGCTTAAATTATGATACGCTTTCCAACATTCCAGAAATCATTACCCGAATTATGAGGATAATGGCTGTGGAATAAATCTCGCTCCTGTGCCCTGACCTTTGACTTCATTACAATGATATTAAAAAGAATTGGTTCAGTATGCCTCCGGAACAACATACTAAAGTTTTGTCGCAATAGAAGCATTTTAGTCAAGTTATGAGGATAATGGCTGTGGATTAAATATCGCTCCTGTGCCCTGACCGTTGACCCTATTACAATGATATTAAACAGAATTGGTTCAGTATGCCTCCGGAACAACATACTAAAGTTTCGTCGCACTAAAAGCATTTTTAGTCAAGTATGAGAATAATGACTGCGGAATTAATCTCGCACCTGTGCCCTGACCTTTAACCCCATTTCGATGATATTCAACAGAAACGGCTCAGAACACCTTTGAAACAACATAATAAAGTTTTGTCGCAATAGAAGCCTTTTTTGTCAAGTTATCTGGATAATGGCTGTAGAATAAATCTCGCTCCTGTGCCCTGGCCTTTGACCCCATTTCAAGGATATTCAACAGAACCGGTTCAGTACATCTCCAGGACAACATGAAGTTTTGTCGCAATCGAAGCATTTGTACGTATGTTATGACGCATAAGGGCAATGGGAATGGATCCCGCTCTTTTGTCCTGACCTTTGACCCCATTTCGTCCATTTTCAATAGGGTTCCCTTCCAGGTTGTTCCCTACCACATACTTAAATTTCATCAAAATCGAACCATTTTTACGCGAATTATCGTGCGGACAGACAGACGTACAAAGCTGGAGCAAATACGCTTCTTCAACCTACGGTTGGAAAGCTTAAAAAAAAAAAAAGAATTAAGAGAAATATGATGTGACGTACTAGAGAGGAAAGCACGTGTCAAAACGACAAATTTGCAGCGATACATTCTGTCCGTATAGCTTAGTTGGGAGAGCAACTTACTCCGGAGTAAAGGGCACAAGGTTCGATCACCGTCACGGACAAAATTGTGTTTTCACATTGGCGTCCGAACGTAAAAGTGGATCTACTGCTCGTTGTATCCTTCAAAAAATGTGTGATGTTCTTTCCACACATCGATATCTGCAGCGATAGATTTATCCGGTGCAGCTTAGTCGGTTATAGTAATTCACTTGGGAAAGAAGGAGACTCGGGTTTGATCACCTACAAATTTGTGTTTTCACAAGTTCCAAAGACTTTTTGTACTGCAACAATAGAATGCTCCAAAGACAAGCAAAAGTCCGCATTTTGTAAAGCAAAATATAATTTTTCATAGACTTATTAAAATAATACTTCAGAACAAAGAAATATTAACTACTCGAAGCAGCAGACATCGGTGATAAGGTTACAATTGACATCATTCACAATCCTCGACGGATTCATTCACATAAGCGTTTTCTGTTTTGTGACGTACATTGTTTCTTGCTGAGAAAAATCACAAACTGTTTACGAGTTTAAAATGTTGAGCTGAAGCCTCTGCAAGGACCTGCTAGTAACAAAACCGTCCTATGCAGCCACCGAATCAGGCTGACTGAAGGTCGGTTGAAAGTCGTATACTTAATACGGTAGATTCGAGTTAACTGGGACGCATCGGTACTAGAACACTTTGTCTCCATTACGCGGCTACCCCAATTATCCGAAGCTTTATCCCAAAGAGCTCATTTGGGATGTTCTTCAAGAATTGTCCCAAATAAACGGCTGCTCCGATTAACCGATGGCCGAGTTAACCGGAATCTACTGTAGTCTATATACACTCACAGTCGCACCCAGAAGGACGTGTCGGATTGTAATGCTATTCGGGAGGAAGGTAAAGGTTACCAGGAATAATAAATGATTAAACATTGCATGGGTCATATTTATTGAGCTGCTGCCATATTTGCTCACACAGCATGCTAGACGTCTCGGCATGGAGCTGTACAGGTTCCGAATAGTGTCCTGCGATGAACCATCCGATGCAGCTTGGATCTTCTCACGCAGTTCCTGCAGATTGTGTGGTAGGGTTGGAGTGTGGATAGCGCGTCCAATAACATCCCACACATTTGCAATTGGCAAAGGTGTGGCAATGCGGTTGGCCATGGCAGAGTGTCAGTTCCTTGAAGGTAAGCTCTCGAGACAGCAGCAGTATGCGGACGAGCGTTGTTCTGTTGGAAGATTATACCGGAGTGAGTGTTCAGAAAAGGTAGGGCCATTGGTTGCAGAACCTCATTAACGTAACGTTGGGCTGTCAAAGTGCCTGTAATGAACACCAAAGGGGATCTGGCATGGTAGGCAATTGCACCCTACACCATGACACGAAGGCTATTCAAACCCGTGTCTATAACCGTGTGTCCATGTGGGTTTTGCTCTGGGTAAACATCCAGATTTCGGAGGATTTCTCGAGCATTTCGTTATTCTCGAGTTCCTCCCATTTCCATGAAGGCTAGTGCTTTGAGTTGAGCTCATCTGCAGCACTGGTGAATGTTTACTTTTCAGTTATGATTTTATTGCTTTTCATGTTTAAGGCTATTCGTGGGTGACCACGAAATTTCAACAGTCGTGTCGTCGTCTGCAACCTCGTTCCCGGATAGAACTTGGAGTACAAGCTCCACCCTTTGGTGTCGTCCAGGCACTTTCAGTGGCTGATTCTGATCTTGCATCACGTGTGGCTCAAGCCTTTTTGTACATTTCTCTACTCTCTCATCTGCTTCTTCTTCTAGTGTTTCTTTTGTGCTTCTGTAACACTATTTTACGTCATTGCTGTGCTATGATTCAGTACCTCATTATCTGCTAACCTCGGTCACATATTATAACAGCTATGGCTGATACACCCTGCCTTATTTATTGTGTTCTTTTTCCGTATGCTATTGGATTGGTTTGAGGACAGAAGAGAAAATATATTGCCATTTCTCCGGTCGTATGAATGTTCAACAGTAAGTCCAAGATATACATGTTGGTATATCTTGGACTTACTGTTGAACATTCATTTCTGTCAGTAGAGAACCTTCGTGTTTTACGGTAGAATACATCGGAACCCGATCCCTGATTTGGAAGATGTCTGGGTCTACCAGTGGTGTTGCTGCGGAATTTGATTGTTTGGATGATAATCCTGATCATGAGGTCATATTGAGTGATAGGAAATTACAACTGGAAGAGATTTATAGAGCAAAAAGAATAAGCTTAATAATGAATGTTAATAATGAATGTTCTTGATAAACTTCAGTCACCTTATATTTTACAACTTTGCTTGGTTAGTAGACTGCCTGGCCGACTGGAAGAAAGAATTAAATCATCCCAGATTGTGCAGCAACAGCCTTCATCGTCATACGCTGCTGCGGTGGGGAGGAGAGTGTCCTCGGATTTCGGTATATCTAGGGAGAAGAAAATTGAGAAAAAACATGTTCTCCTGATTTGTCCGAAGGGAAAGTCCTCCTCTGAGGAGGTGAAGGCCAAGATTAAAGATAATGTGGATCCAACTAGATTTAAGATAGGTGTCCGAAATATCAAGAATGTGAATAAGGGAGGTATTTTGACAAAATGTGGAGGGTTGGATGACGTTGAAATAATTGAAAAGGAGATTTTGAATAATCCATTGGATATTAAGCGCCCCAAAAAGAAGAATCCTAAGCTAATAATGTATAATATTGATGGTGATATATCGGAAGAAATTTTACAGACAGCTTTGGGTGAACAGAATCCAGAGCTAGGAGATGGAATTAAGGTTTTGTTCTCTATTCCTGGTGGAAATGAAAACATGCATTGGATCATTGAGGTTCGGCTACGTGGTTTTGTACAGATAATGAAGAAAGGGAGGGTGAATTTTCAGGGATCCATTTTTCATATTAGAAAATATTTACGCGAGGTTCGCTGTTTTCGCTGTCATGGTTTTGGACATTATATATTAAAATGTCCGTTGAAAGAAGATACACGTGCAAATTGCGGCGGATTCGGCCATAGACACTTTGAGTTTGCTTCTGATTCTAAATGAACGAATTGTATTAGAGCACGTTACCTGTAAACTGAAATTGAAAGTAGAGCACGTTACCTGTAAACTGAAATTGAAAGTAGATCACTCAGCCTTTGATAGATCTTTTACATCGTTGATAAGAGAGTTATCTTTACTTCGTGAAAGAATAAATTATGAATAGTTTTCAATCACGATTTCTGCGATTGGTTCAATTTAATGCAAGCCATGCTCGAGCGGCTACTGCTCAGATTTTAAAGGTTGCCCGAGGAGAGGCATGTCGATATTCTGTTAATACAGGAGTCTTTTGTGTATTTGGAAAGAGTCATTGGATTTTCGCCTGAAGCAAGGATTTTCTCAGTGATTGATGGTATACCTAAGTTGTGCTCATTTGTTCGAAATGGAGGTGTGAATGTTGTTAAACTGTTTTCATCTAGAAGATTAATTGCACTTCAGTTCTTCTGTGAAGTTGGAACGTACATGCTTCTGAATGCTTACGGTGCTTCCTCGGAGGATATAGATTTTCTCATCTCTGAGATTGAGATTATATTAGAGAGATACCCCGCCTTTGAATGTATATTGTCTGGGGATTTCAATGCTAAAAGTTCCCTTTGGGGTCAGCAAGATGAGGACCACAGGGGGAACAAATTATTGAATTTGAAATTCTCTCGAGGTTTTGCGATTTGTAATGATGAATGCAGTCAACCCACATATCAGAGTGTTTCGGATGCATCGTGGATTGACATCACGATGATTAAGTGTTCCGGATCTTCTCCATTACAGAATTGGAGGGTTTCTGATGATTTCATAGCAAGTGACCATCAATTCCTTTGTTTAGAACTTCATATTGATCCAATGATTAATAGAAGAGATGTACCACGTTACTCGTTGGGTTCATTGAATTGGATTCAATTTAAGGACCAGATTGCCGAATTGCTAGACTCTGTGAAAGACGAAGACATGAGTTCGCCTGCGTCTTGGGATTACTACATCAGCTATTTGAATACATCCATTCAGATAATTTGTGAGAAAACGATGGTTAACAGGCCATCTTATCGTAAAAATTAAATAACTTGGTGGAACGATGATCTTAAGAGAATGAAACCCAGAGTTAGTATTTTACGTATAGAAGATATCAGAGAGCTAGGACAAATACGATGGATCGACAGGTTCTTAAGATAGAATATATAAGGTTCTCGGCTTACTACAAGAAATAAAGTATTTTATCGAAAAATAAATTTTGGAATGATTTGTGGGGGAACATTGGACCTAATAATGATTTTGGTAATACCTATGCCATAGCACGAGATGGAGTGCGACGGAAGGTTGAAATATCTTCAATCTTGGGATTTTTCTTTGTAGTGCTGTGTTTGATTCGTTAAAAGGTCTTCAGGTCGATTTTGTTCCTTCGTTTTCCATATAGAGTGGAATTTGATACGTTAAAAAAATCTTGTAGTCTATTTTTTTCTTCGTTCGTTCCCATTGCAGGCAAACTTTTGTTAACGTTAAAAAGCTTGGTATGACATTTGTTTCATTAACTTAAAAAAACCAGCTAAACTTTCTTCTTACCAAAGGGATTTAACTATCATACATAAATTTAATCATGCTTAATTTCCATGAATTTAGCGTCTGGAATAGCAATTTGAACTACAGTCAGTTCTTGACCAAGTTCTTCAGAAACTTAACTGAAGTGGGCTCTGTTGTATGGTAAAAACATAATACTTTGCGCAAATGGCTGTGCTTGCGAGGTTTGTTAACAGAAAATTTACAATCGTAACAACTAAACAATAATAGATTCCAGTGGTATGTACACAGGATGAAAAGAAGTTCCCGTTTATCAAAGAAACGCTTGTTAATCGAACAAACTTCAAAACAATGCATTTCATTGTTACAGCTGCAAGTCTCCTTATCATTTTCTACGGGAAAATGACTGTATTAATCACTCAAAGATGGGGTATCAACACTGCTATGCATCATGTTGTTGCATGCAGTGACTGACTTGTATGTGAAATTTGAAACTTCAGCTACTCATATGCATAGCAACTTTATTGAAGTCAGTGTGTGTTGCTGTTATTTAGAGTTGAAGTTAGATGTACACTATCTACCAACAAGTAATTGGACACCCCTGCAATCGATGATATCTGCTGTCCTGATACACGTCACGGCCACCGTTAAATATCGTGTGGGAAACAACTGCGCAACCAGTCGCATGCAAGATGCCACCACGCAGTTTGGAGCTCTCTGATTTCGAGAAAGGTGTAATCGTCGGGTATCACAGAAATGGCCAGTCCATACGTGATATATCCAGAGAGTTGAAGTACCCAAAATCGACAGTGGCCTACGTGATTGGCAAGTGGAAGATGAGAGGTGACTGTCGGAATGTGCCCCGACCCGGCAGATCCACAAAACTGGGAGTTACAGACCGACGGGTGCTGGCCAGAGAAATTTGCAAGAACCGCACCAAATCGATGGGTCACATCCTCGAGGAGTTTCAACAGGCATCCAGGAGTGTTCTTTCGATGAATAACATCCGTAAGGAAGCCCATCTGCTCGGTTATCATGGACGTGCTGCCGCCCACAAGCCTTTGATCACCAAGTCCAATAGCGCTGCTCGGCTAACGTGGTGCAAAGAACGTCGACAGTGGACCATTGAACAGTGGAAACAGGTTCTCTGGAGCGACAAATAAAGGTTTACCCTCTACCGTTCGGATGGCAGGGTCTGGGTTTGGCGTCTGCCTGGAGAACGCCTCCTGCCGGAATGTTTTGTGCCAACTGTGAAGTTCGGCGGCGGTGGAATTATGCTATGGGGTGTTTCTCCTGGTATGGCACGGGCCCCTTGGTCGCAATTCCTGGTAGACTCAACGCCGAGACCTACTGCACCATTTTGGATGACCATGCGCTTCCTACGTTGTGGCAGTTTTACGGGGTGGACCCATGTTGCTTTCAGGATGACAATGCCACCTGTCATGTTGCGAGGTCCACCATGGCTTGGTATGGTGACAATGGGGTTAATCGAATGGGACTGACCTGCGCAGACCCCGGACCTTAACCCTATCGAGCACCTCTGGAACGAGTTGGAGCGTCGACTTAAGGGGTGCCCCCACCGTCCAAAATCTGTGAAGGTACTGACTGCCTTCTCCAAGCCGAGTGGGAAAAAATATCGCTAGCCGTCGTACAACGTCTGGTTGAGAGTATGCCCCGGAGAGTCGCAGCTGTAATCGCCGCTCGTGGAGGCTCCACCAACTATTGAAGGTGAATAAACTTCGTTTTCCTTTTGCTATCACAGGTGTCCAATTACTTGTTGGTAGATAGTGTATACGTGTTTGTGTCCTAATCATATATATTTCGATTAGCTCTTCCTAAATATCTACTAAACGTAGAGAAATTGATGATTGTTTTAGAAAAAATAAGCATACTAGGCCAGATCAACTTATTTTGGAACACTTATGTAGATGAGTTACGTTCGTAGCCCATACAGAAGGTAAAGTATCAGTAATGTTTAACTTCAATGAGGCAAAACAGGAGGAATATTTGTTATCTCAAAAATGCATGTGTATAAATAGGGGATAATGGAATTTATCTTAGATGAAAAACGATTCTTTTTACTGCAGCGGAGAAACAACGGAATTTATAGTTAGTTGACATGATGAGAGATGTACTTTACAGTTGGTTAAACATGAAGACGAATTTGCATTTAGTTGAACATGATGAGAGATGTACTGTTACCATACTTAAAACTTCATATTTTATGTTACTTTAATGAAGAAGGAGTTCCCAACTCTCTTATGCAGAATATTCTTCAGTAGAGCGCCGTTAAATTATGTTCTTATTTCCCGGAAGACACTGAAACTAAGCCTAGATTTTTTTAAGAAATAGGAAGGAAATGAAAATCCATGATTTTCATTTCCTTCCTATTTCTTAAAAAAGTAACTTAACTTAATGTTAGAACATAAAGTTAAATAAAGCCATTAACAAATAAACCAAAATAATAAAAAAATTATATGCGTGCTAATTTTTTAAATGTAAATAAAGTGTATCATCATCATCATCATCGTCAACCATTATCAATCCACTGCTGGACGAAGGTCTCCCCAAGTTTCCTCCACAACGGTCTGTCTTGTGCCAGTCTCCTCCATGTCACTCCTGCATACTTTCGAATTTCATCCACCCATCTCCCATTGGTCCTCTTCTGGGTCTTTTTCTGTCCCTTGGAATCCAATCTAAAATTTCGGCTGTCCATCGATGGTCTGTCCTTCTGGCAGTATGTCCAGCCCATTGCCATTTCAGGGATTTAACTCTGATCATGATGTCTTCCACTCTTGTCATTTTTCGGATCCACGAGTTCCTCTTCTTATCTCTCCTGGTTACACCAAGTATGCACCTGTCCATGCTTCTTTGAGTTGTCTGCAGCCTTTGTATGTCTCCTTTAGCTAAGGTCCACGTCTCTGCACCATACGTAAGCACTGGAAGGATTCATTGATCAAACACTTTTCTTTTAAGACATAATGGCATATTGCTCTTGAAAATTATGCTGTTTCTTCCAAAACCTCTCCAGGCAAGTTTTGTACGCCGATTAATTTCTTCATCAATGTGACCCTCACTTGATATCTGCTGTCCAAGATAAACGTACGTGTCTGTTATCTCCAGCTTTTCTCCATCAATCGATAAATCTTCATTTCTTGTAAAAGCATTCAACATCACTTTTGTCTTCTGAAAGTTCATTTTTAATCCCACTTCTTTACTCTTGTCAGCAAGTTCCTGGATCATACTCTGCAACTCTGATGGGGTAGGTGCAAAAATGACTACGTCATCAACAAAACGAAGGTGGGTTAGATAATCTCCATTAATCTTTATTCCTTTATTTTCCCAGTTCAGTGATTGAATGACATTTTCCAATGTGGCATTAAAGAGCTTCGGAGATATGGTGTCACCTTGTCTCACTCCTTTTCCACTTTTTATGTGTGTTGTATTTTCAAACAGCCGAATCTTTGCACTTGCATTTTCATAGATGTTATTAATAATATTAATGTATGCATCTTCAATACCGCAGGATTTCAGAGCCATTGTAACTGCTGATTGTTTCACTGAATCAAAGGCTTTTTCATAATCGATAAAAGCCATGCACAATGGAAGTTCATATTCCCTCGCTCTTTCAATTAGTTCTCTCAGTACGTGGATATGATCTATAGTGCTGTAGCCACTCCTGAATCCAGCTTGTTTTCTTGGTTGAGCCATGTCCAGTGTTACCTTCAAACGGTGTGAAAGAACTTTAGTGAAGATTTTATAAACCACTGATAGGAGGCTAATAGGTCTGTAGTTCCTGAGATCCTCAATGTCACCTTTTTTATGTAGCAGGATCATTGTAGCGTTGTTCCAATCCTCGGGAATCTTCCCTTCATTAAGGCATCGAGTGAAAATTTGGGCGAGTACTGTTTCGATGTCTCCACTTTCTTCTTGTATGATGTCTACAGTAATTCCATCTTCTCCTGGAGCTTTTCCTTGCTTCATGTTCTTGATTGCATGTGCAACTTCTGCTGGGAGGACAGGAAGGACTCTGGTACTGGTACCTTTCATGATGTCTGGAGTACATGGATCATCCCTTTCATATAATTTGGAGTAGAAATCTTTCACTCTTGTCAAAATTTCGCCTCTATTTCTTGTTACGGAACCATCTTCTTTTCTCAGTGCCATAATCTGTTTTCTTCCCTCACTGAGATGTCCCTTTGCTATCCTTAGGCTTTGGTTGTTTTCAATTGCTTTCCTCACTAGTTCACAGTTGAATTTCCTTGCGTCTTCAGTGATGCTTTTTCGTACTGTCTTGCATAGCTCTATATATTCCACTTTGGAAGCCACATCTTTTTTAGTTATCCTCATCTCTCTTCTTTTTTGCATCAACATTTTGGTTTTTCCTGATAATTTGTTCACATGCAACTTGTTCTTAGACCCAGCTAATTTTGTTGCTGTTTCCATAAGAGCTTTGGTTACTTTTCTGTTAACTTCAGAATTATCCACTTCTTCCGATTTTAGGCCTTCTAAAGCAGAGAATCTGTTCTTCAGTTCCAACTTGAAGGTATTACGGTGTTTTTTAAGGTTGGTTATGTCAATACATTCTGTTTGACTTATGAGCTTGCCACGTTCGAGTTTAGTGTTGAGGTGCATCTTACATCCCACCAATCTATGGTCACTACCTGTGTTAAACTTGTTTAGCACACTGCAGTCTTCTATGACGAATTTTTTGTTACACATAATAAAATCAATTTCACTTGTCATCCCATTTGGATGTCTCCATGTCCATTTCCTGCGTGGCTTTTTCTTGAAAAATTTCATGATGAAAAACCCTTCTGCCTCTGCAAACTCAACGAGAGTATTTCCACGCTGGTTTCTGTTGCCGTTGCCCTATTTTTGCATTGAAATCTCAAATAATTATCTTCAAGTGCTTCTGACCTTTATTATTTAGATGACGAATTTCCTCATAAAATTCTTCAATTTCTTCTTCAGGATGACTTGTGGTGGGTGCATAAGTTTGAATAATCTGAGCCTGGTATCTTTTCGAGAGTTAGATAACGAGTCGTGCAGCTTTGTTAGAGGAACTTTCAACTTCTACAACTTTATCCTTCAGTTTTTTGTTTATTATAAATCATACGCCACTAGTTCTGCCAGTATCTGTCCCACGATAGTAGAAGAGATGTCCACGTTTCAGTTCAATGGATCTTCTTCTTTTCTCCTTACCTCACTTAGCCCGACGATGTCCCACTTGATCCTTTGTAGTTCCTCTTCCAATTCAAGAAGCCTTGAATCAGAAGATAGGGAGCGTCCATTATATGTAGCCGAAGTCAGCATCAGATGGCAGCCTAGTCCGGTCCTCCGGGGATTCTTAGCACTCTCTGCCTTCATGTCGCACTGGCCGCTGCCTTGGCCAGGTACATTCCAGCTGCCGGAGACTGAGGGCCAAGATTTAAGTAGTGGAGTCATTTTGGAGGGGTTTGGCCATAACTCACCACGCTGGCCAAGCGGGTTGGTGAGTGTGGGATAGCATTTCCTCTAATCCCGATGGTATAGTTATACCGCTATTGGCGGTCGTCAGAGCCCCTTTAGTGGGAACAGGATGCACCACGAGAAGGCGGGGTTGACATTTGTCAAGGAGAGGCTGTTATGTTACGCATCACCTGACCTTACATCCCAATAAAGTGTATACATCTTAATATATATCAGCTAATAACTGACTAAAACTGCGCAAGGTGTTAAGAAAGTAATGTCTCCATATTTATATACAAGCCCAGTGACAAGTTATCAAATTGAAACAAAATAAGAACAGAGCTCAGAATTTGTAATTTCACATATTTTAGTTTTCTACATAATACCCCTCTCGCTCGATACATATACCCCAACGTTTAACAAGTTTTTTCAAAGCCGTCTCTACAAAAATGTTCATGTTGTATTTGGAATCATTTCCTCGTAGAGGCCTCGTCACAGGTGAACTGAATTCCGTTCAGACGCCTCTTAATTGAGGACAGAAAACAACCGGAAATCGGACGGCGTCACATCTAGGCTGTAGATAGGGTGTTCAAGAACTTTATACTCTTCGTCACAAGTGAACTGAATTCCTTTCAGATATCACTTGAGAGCAGAAAACAACCAGAAGTCGGACGGCGTCAAATCTGAGCTATAGGTAGGGTGTTCAAGAACTTCATACTCTTCGTCACAAGTGAACTGAAATCCTTTCAGATGTCTCTTGAGATCAGAAAACAACCAGAAGTCGGACGGCGTCAAATCTGGGCTGTAGATAGGGTGTTCAAGAACTTCATACTCTTGTCACAAGTGAACTGAATTTCTTTCAGATGTCACTTGAGAGCAGAAAACAACCAGACGTCGGAAGACGCCAAATCTGGGATGTAGATAGGGTGTTCAAGAACTTCACACTCTTCGTCACAAGAAAACTGAATTTCTTTCAGATGTCTGTTGAGAGCGGAGAACAACCAGAAGTCGGACAGCGTTAAATCTGGGCTGTAGGTAGGGTGTTCAAGACCTTCATACTCTTCGTCACAAGTGAACTGAATTCCTTTCAGATATCACATGAGAGCAGAAAACAACCAGAAGTCGGACGGCGTCAAATCTGAGCTATAGGTAGGGTGTTCAAGAACTTCATACTCTTCGTCACAAGTGAACTGAAATCCTTTCAGATGTCTCTTGAGAGCAGAAAACAACCAGAAGTCGGACGGCGTCAAATCTGGGCTGTAGGTAGGGTATTCAAGAACTTCATACTCTTCGTCACAGGTGAACTGAATTTCTTTCAGATGTCACTTGAGAGCAGAAAACAACCAGACGTCGGAAGACGCCAAATCTGGGATGTAGGTAGGGTGTTCAAGAACTTCACACTCTTCGTCACAAGAGAACTGAATTTCTTTCAGATATCTGTTGAGAGCGGAGAACAACCAGAAGTCGGACAGCGTTAAATCTGGGCTGTAGGTAGGGTGATCAAGAACTTCACACTCTTCGTCACAAGTGAACTGAATTTCTTTCAGATGTCTATTGAGAGCAGAAAAAACAACCAGAAGTTGGAAGACGGCGTCAAATCTGAGCTATAGGTAGGGTGTTCAAGAACTTCACACTCTTCGTCACAAGAGAACTGAAATCCTTTCAGATGTCTGTTGAGAGCGGAGAAACAACCAGAAGTCGGACAGCGTTAAATCTGGGCTGTAGGTAGGGTGATTCAAGAACTTCACACTTTTCGTCACAAGTGAACTGAAATCCTTTCAGATGTCTATTGAGAGCAGAAAAAAACAACCAGAAGTTGGACGGCGTCAAATCTGGGCTGTAGGTAGGGTGTTCAAGAACTTCACACTCTTCGTCACAAGTGAACTGAATTTCTTTCAGATGTCTATTGAGAGCAGAAAAAACAACCAGAAGTTGGACGGAGTCAAATCTGGGCTGTAGGTATTGTGTTCAAGAACTTAAAACTCGACTTTCCGTATGGCTGCTGATGTGAAAGCACTGCAGTGGGGTCATCGTGATGCAGAATCAGTGGCTTTTTTCCTTACACGCACGCCCTTTATTCTTTGCTTTAACTGTTTTGAAGCATGCACATAGCTCTCCGAGTTGATAGTTGTAGCTCTGACTATGTACCCTTGATGAATAATGCCTATGCAATCCCAGATTGTAGTGAGCATGCACTTGCAGGCAGAAATTTGAGTTTTGAACTTTTTCACTCGAGGAGAAGATGGGTGTCGGTATTCCAGCGATTGATTTTTCTTTTCTGGGTCATGATGGTGAACCCAACTCTCATCACCAGTCACAATGCTTTGGTGAAAATCACTTCCATATTTTTCATAGCAAGCAAGCAACCTTTGGCATGTTTTAAGTCTTGATTTCTTCATTTCAGTAGTTAGTGACGCTATACTTAACGAGCACACGCTTTGTTGTATCCTAAAACGTTAACAATGCCATTGAGAACTGCTGCAGTTCACTGATGTGGTTGAACGTTAATAATGTCTTTGACAATAACTCAAAGAACTACTGTGCTTCTCTGAGTTATTCTTCGATTTACCCTGATGAGTTCATCGACTTTTGTCCTGTTCAAATCACAAGTTGCGATTATGGGCCTCCCACTTTGCGGTTGATCCTTTATGGCTAACATTCCTCCACTATCCTTTGATTTTCTTACACAACGACGAAGAGTGCTTTTGCGCAAAGTTCCAAAACCATAAACTGCCACTATTATTGGCCTCTCACTCTGCGGCTAATCCTTTACGGCCAACATTCCTCCACTGTCCTTTGATTTTCTTACCCAACGACGAACAGTGCTTATGTCCGAAGCTCGAAATCTATAAACTGCCATAAATCTAGCGTGAATTTCTTTGGGAGGTATATTTTCATGAGTTAAAAACTCTATAACTGATCGTTATTTGTTACTCTTCGAGATAATTGAACAGAATCATCCATTTTAAATACAATTGAATACGAACAAACATTTGTATTACGCAGTAAAATGAAGCTAATGGCACATAAAACCGTTTGCCACCTGACTGGTTGCTTGGCAACGAGTAATGCGCGAAACACTTGCACGAAGGCATTGCTTATTGAACTGCCTCGTATAGCTTCCACAGTGAAAAATAATAATAAATCTCTAGAAGAAATGCCATTCGTTTTTAAAAATATACATTTCGTCTCACACTTTTAATGAATAAAAGACCGCTCCGGCGACGCAGTGGTCTAAGCTCTGGCTTATGATCATTCGTCCGTGAAGGGTCCGGATTCGAACTCCGGGGAGGCATGGATGTTGTGTTTGTCTTACAGCATTGGTTCTCTCCCTTCCCTGGAACCAGTGACCCTAAATTAAAGACGGGCGACTGCTTATGGCCCATTGAGTTGCTCACGGCGGTCGTTAAACCTTCAATCAAAAAAAAAAAAAAAGAAACCTGCATTGCCATCCCTACTCCCATCCATTACACAAGGTTTTTTTTTTAAACGCACCACGCAATCAGCTGTTCCTGATTGTTCACAACATATGTTATTCAAAATATTTACTAAAAATAGCTGAATAAAAAACGAAGTATGACGAACAGAGAGTAAGAATTAAAATTTGAAGTTGTGATTCCTTCTATTGGTGTAAATTATGACAAGAGTGGTAAGTCATACATTGGGTTGTCGGAAAAATCATGACGTATTTTAGCCATGTTTTGCAAAGGTCATTTATTGATAGAAAGAACAAAGATCAGTCAATGATATAACGCCCGTTTTGTTCGAAAACCTGTTGCCATCTATCATTGAGCTGCAGAATGCCTCGTTCATAGAAGAACCGGTCTTTCGTGGCGAAAAACTATACAAGGTGCCGATTTACAGCCTCATCTCAATTGAACGTTATACCACGCAAGGACTGTTGAAGAGAGCGAAACATGTGGAAGTCTGACGGCGCAAGGTCAGGCGAGTATGCTGGGTGTGGCAACACATCCTACCCAAGCTCCAATAATTATTGGCGGGTGATCAAAATTGTGTGTGGTCTCGCGTTGTCGTGATGGAACACAACACCTTTACGATGAACGAGCTGTAGACGTTTCTGGATGATGGATTCGTTTGAACTGTCCAATTGCTGACAGTACATTTCGAATTGATTGTTTGGTTCCGTTGGTAGGAGCTCGAAAAGCACGACACCTTTGAAATTCCACCACACTGAAACCAGAACCTTCCGCTGATGAATGTTTGCTTTGGATGTCGTTTGAGGCGAAGCAGCACGTCGGTACCAAACCGTTGGCGCCGCACATTGTTGTACACAATCCACTTTTCGTCACCCGTTATCTATCGCTTCAAAAAAGGATCGTTTTCCTCACGTTTAATGGGCATTATCGCAGATGTTTATACGCGCCGTCAATTGAGCTTCTTTGAGTTCATGAGGAACCCACACATCGAGCTTGCTGACGTATCCCAGCTTCTTCAGGTGTTCGTGAACGCTTGAATGATGGATGTGCAATGCGCCTGCAATCTCTCGTGTCGTGTAACGCGGGTTTGACTCGATCAATGCCTTGATTTGGTCGTCATCAACCCCGGTTGGCCTCCCCGACCGAGGAGCATCGTTGAGGTCAAAATCACCAGCACGGAATTTTGCGAACCACCGCTGGCACTGACGTTCTTGTAGAGCATTATAACCGTACACTTTCGCAACTTTTCGCATGCTTGACGCGCGTTCTTCCCTTTACGGAAGTAAAACAGTAAAATATGGCGGAAATGCACACTTTGGTCTTACATCTTCAACTTGATGTCAAATCTCCGCAAATCAACCAAATCGGTCACTATTCCTTTTAGACTGCAGCTAGAACTGGCGCCTGTCGAATGCCATAGCGATAACAAGGCTGCGCATGCCTCTTGTACTTCCAAAACCGCCCAACCGCCATCGGGTGCCAAAATACTCCATGACTTTTCCGACAACCAATAATATCGGAAAACTTGAAAATTCCATCGTCCTGGAGCCCGCGTCTCTCGATTTGTTCCCGAGTGTGCTAACCACTACACCACCCAGAACGACCAAGTCTCAAGTTTCAAGTTTTCGGATATATGACTTACCACTCTTGTCATAATTTACACCAATAGACGGCATCACAACTTTAAATTTGTATCTCACACTGTTGTAGTCCCGTATTCATGGAGTAAGAATTTGTTACTTTTGCGCAAATCAACAAACGACGGATTTCTTTGCATTCTACCTGCGATGATTTTAATTCAAGAGTCACTTTTCAGCATTGTGTGGCAATGCTACTCCGAAAGACATGTTGATCTCTTCGTCACGGATCATCACATCCACGTTTACCACCTTAAGCATTTACCCAATGGGTTCGACAGTGGAATAATTTCGATACTTGCACTTTAGAGTTTCTTCTGCCAATTTGCATTCAAATCGCATCACTACATGTTGTTGCATTTTTTTACAGTTTGTATATAGCGTGTTTGATTTTGTGAATTTGAACTTCAGAATATATGTTTTGCAATGTGAGGATTTAGGTACCGGTAATTCTCATATTGCATATTTTTTTACATTAATTACTAATATTTTTTTAGTATACGTATGAGTGTGTCTCGGATTTGCTTTGACCAAATATTTCCCATTTTTTTGTTAAGGAAAAGCTAACATGGGTGGTAACCCCCAAATATTGACGAAGAGTCTCAAAAAAGAAGGAGTTGATATATACTGCGTTGGAATTACAGGGAGCGATAATGCTGATGATCTCTACAAACTCGCGTCAGGAGAAGAAAATGTCTTCATGCTACATGACTATAGCATAATGTCATGGCTAATACAGAAAATCACAGACGGAACAATCGGTAAGTATATTCGTGTTGTGATTATACTCTCATCGACATAGAAAATGTCACACCAAAAAAGTACCATATTTCCGAATGTTTTTCTTCGTTCGTAAGTCCAGGCTTTGACTTATGCGCCACGTGGACTTATCTATTGGTTGGTTATTGAAATTCCTAATTGAGAAAAAAATTATGCCTACAATTCGTTCGAAAAAAATATGACCACCTTGACTGAAGAATCACAACTCATATTGTAATATAGAAACATCCCGATTTATTCCTAAATTACAAAATGTGACGAATCTTTGAGTTGTCCGGAAAGTACTATACTGTGTAAACTAATTGGGACAAAGTAAACAATCACTCTTTTTTCCAAAACTATGACTTTATATCATTCTGTGCCTTGATATACACTGATAAATACCTGTATTAGTATGAAGTATGTGCTTCTTTAACAAAAATGACCTATTGAATTAGTTTTGGCATTGACTCCACTAATTGAGTGCACATATTTTTGACTTCAATCGTGGAACCGCACTTTTATAGAATTCGTTATCATGCGTTCTTTCGTTGTACAGTCCATTTTACCTAATCGTCTCTTCAAAATATTCCACAGGTTTTCTGTGGGATTTAAGTCTGGTGAATTTCCACGCCAATCAAGCGAAATGAATTTGATTTTCCAGCATGAAATTCTTGACCAATTTCGAATTGTGACATGGGGCCAAGTCATGTTGCAATGTCCCGTCAAAAGTTTGCAAGAATGGAACAATCCTACGTTGTAATATTTCTACGTACTTGGCTGAATTCATCATAAATTGAACAGGAACTAAGCTTCCAGTGCCATTTGATGTGAAATAACCCCAAAACATATGTTTCAGAGGGTGTTTTACAGTTTGTTTGGCATGCTCAGGTCTTAAGGGTTCACAGTTGCTTCGTCTAACGACATTGGCTTGGTAACCCTGCACAAATAAATGAGTTTCATCACTACAAATTCACTTTTTTCCAGTCGTCAGCATTCCATGATTTATATTTTTTGGCCCATGCTAAACGTTTTATCTTCATTTTTGCATTCAAATATTCGTTGGTCTTCTTACCTTCCGGCCAACTTCCAGAAGCCTACGGTGTACAGTTGAATCACTAACATCACAACCACTATCCAATAAATCTCTTTGAAGGTCGGTGCCTGTTTTTTTTTTTATTCATTTTACTATTTCTGATTAGATATTTATCGGTTCATGGAGTTGTTTTTCGTTTTCTTCCACATTTACCTCTCCTTTTTGGAGACGATGATCCAGATGCATTGTATAGCGTAAGCAGTCTTGATACACTTGATTTGCCTACACCAACTGCAGAAGCGATATCTCTCACTGTCATAAAAGTGTGATCCTTCAGAGCAATTATTTTTCACGCTTCCTTGGAGAAATATCCATTTTTCAATACAAGAAAGCAACACGTACTCACAGAGCAAAAACTATCATCCACGTGTCACACACGAAAGCTCACAACTGAAGCTGAAGCGCCTATTTCCTGTTTAAAACCGGTCAAACCACATTCTTACAATCAAGTTCTAACAGTCACACCACCTCACAGCTGATGAAACCGGTTTACGTGGGTTTCCGACATCAACTGGCGATCACATTACAATTCTGAGAATAAAATAGCTTGTCCCAATTAATTAGGCCGAATTTGCATAGCTTCTTAATGATTGGTCACCACATGCCACAGTCACTATATGTAGATGAGGCAGTTACATAAATGGATGTGTGAAAAGTCCATGTATATCAGTTTGTGCTGGAATCTGCGAAAAGAAAGACAGGAAAGTTGCTGTAGAATCGTAGGATGATGAACGACATATGGACTCTACCATATGGGACTAAATGCAACGCAAGCTGCACGGGAGATATGTGATGTGTACAGGGACAGTACTGTAGCTCACAGAACATATCGCAAGTGGGTTGCCAGATTTTGAGAGGGAAAGTTTAACCTGGAAAGTAAAGAACGTCCGGGACGGCTTTGTGCCACTGAGCTTCATGCACAGCTGGGTGTCAACCCCCGTCAAACGACACGGGATTTAGCAGAAGTACTGAGCCTATCGAAACCCACCATCTATGAACACCTCCGGAAGATAGGCTACGTCAGTCGATATAATGTATGGTCCCACAACAGAATTTGTCAGAGAGAAACTTGTTTGATCGGGTTTCCATCTGTGACACGCTTCTGAAGCGGAACAAAAACGATCCGTTTTTGAGAAGACTGGTGACTGCTGATGACAAAATGGTTCGTTTACAACAATGTGGTGAAGAAAAGGTCATGGTTGCACAGTAGTGATACACCCTTAACGATTCCTCAAGCGGGAATACACCCAAAGAAGATTTTGCTTAGTGTTTGGTGAGACTGTAAAGGTTTTACTGCACTATGAGCTTCTAACGAACAACCAGACTACAAATGGCGATAAGTACTGATCACAGCTGGACGTGATGCAGGCAGCAATAAAACAAAGTGCCTTGTTTTATTGAATGGGACCAGTGTTGTGTTCCAGCAGGACAATACAAGCCCTCGTGTCTCTTTGCGAACTCGACAGAAGTTGCTGGAGCTTGGGTGGGACGCCCTACTTCACTCGACATATTCTCTGGACACGCTCTCTCAAAACACCACGTTTACATTGCTCCCTCAAAAAACCACGTTTCTTTCGACCTGGTCACAAATTACTTAGACCAGTTTTTTGTTGTTGTTGTTGTTGTTTTTGCGCTGAAACCTGTGACATTCTGAGAGGACGAAATGTTCAGCATGTATAGCCGATAGGAAAAGTTTGTACAACAACAGGGTACATAGATCGTTGATTGAAGGTCTGGTATTTTTTTGCCATACGTGATGCTCTTTTACATGCTGTTTTTCGGCAACAACTTTCCGAACAGCCCAATAGATTGGTACTGTAAATGAATTGAATAAACAAGATGGATCCACGAATGGTAAACAGAAAAACTTGGCAGTTACTTGAAAGTATGGATTACTGATTAGCATCAACCTATTTATGCTGCGTAGTAACTATCTTGAACATTACGAAAATACGAAACGTGTAATTAATACAGACATTTAACGTGGATCAGAAACATCAAACAAAGATCTTCGCTCTTTCCACGTTTATAAGTGAGTCACGGAAAAATTATCATTGGCCGCCACCGGGAGTCGAACCCAGGGTCTTCCAGTTAAGCGCCGGATATGCTTCCGCTACACCACAGCGGCCTCGAATTCCTACAGACTCACACACGCTAACTGCCAAGCCAATTTGACAGGATGCTTCTTGGAGCCCCGCACAATGCTGGGGATTCACCAAAGATGGTAAGCAGCAACTAAAGAAATAATTAGAAGGCGAATGAATAATTAATACAGACATTTAACGTGGACCAGAAACATCAAACAAAGATCTTCGCTCTTTCCACGTTTATAAGTGTATAAACGTGGAAAGAGCGAAGATCACATATAAACGTGGAAAGAGCGAAGATCACTTATAAACGTGGAAAGAGCGAAGATCACTTATAAACGTGGAAAGAGCGAAGATCTTTGTTTGATGTTTCTGGTCCACGTTAAATGTCTGTAATAATTATTCATTCGCCTTCTAATTATTTCTTCAGTTGCTGCTTACCATCTTTGGTGAATCCACAGCAATGTGCGGGGCTCCAAGAAGCAACCTGCCAACTTGGCTTCGCAGTTAGCGTGTGTGAGTCTGGAGGAATTCGAGGCCGCTGTGGTGTAGCGGAAGCATATCAGGCGCGTAACTGGAAGACCCTGGGTTCGACTTCCGGTGGCGGCCAATGAGAATTTTTCCGTGACTCACTTATAAACGTGGAAAGAGCGAAGATCTTTGTTTGATGTACGAAACGTGCGTTGGCTTTGGGCTCACACGGACAGAAGACATTTAAAATCGCTGAACAGGACAAAAATCACAGTATGCACAATGGGCGAGCAAAATATGAAAAAGGAAAGGTGCGAGATGTAGTGATGGCTCAACTGCGTGTGTAGTACTTGTTTTGTTTCGGGATTTAGCGGTCGCCATGAGCAACCCTAAGGGCTATAAGCGGTCGACCGTCCCTTATTTAATAAGCGGTCGACCGTCCCTTATTTAATAAGCGGTCGGCCGTCCCTTATTTAGGACCACTGATTCCAGGAAAGGGAGAGAGCCAGCGCCATAAGACAAACACACCACCCATACCTCATCTGGAACTCTGACAACAATGAGTTGGACCTGACAACTCAGGTCCAACTCAGGGGACCGACCAAAATCTACGCCTCTGACCACTCGGTTACCTGGGCGGCAGTGCTTATGGAATAATTATTTCACCTGCTGGCTGTGTGTTGCCATAATTTCCATGGCGCATTTCTGCGTCACTATTCTTCACAATGACATGAGATAATGAAAGTGCTTCGTTTCTACATAAGCCTAATGAAGTGAACAACAAAAAAGAATCAGTTCTTATCAGACTGACTGCCTTTTCCAGGAGAAAACATTTCCCTGAAAATTTCAACAATCGAAGATAAGACGAAAAAAATTAGTTGCATATTGCACTTAAACTCTTGTTTTCATCTCACATCATTATTAATTCATCACTGTAAAGGTCCTTCGGTCCAACAAGACTAAATGTTTGCTCGCAAGCTGTGTGATCAGAAACCAACGAATGTGCTCTGAAGATATCGAAGTAAAAAATAGATTTTTAGAGGTTGACTGAGAAGAAGAATTCTAAGCAGTCCTATTTTATTTGCTTTCAAATTCGAGTATTATTAGATGATGGTCCCTCCTCTGTTTGGCGTTCTGCGCAGCATGATATGTATGTACATTATGTAGACAAAACTTATTGGATGCTGCAAGTAAATAAAAAACAGTATTGTAGATCTTCCATTCCCAAGATGTAATGATAGGTCTTCCATTTGCTTAGATTACAGCAGCCACCCATCGTGGTAAACTGTCCACAAATCCATGGAGTACGAAGAGCGGGATGTACCTGCATTGTGCTTTGAGTACATCGACCAACTCTGTCAGTGAAGAAGGTCGTGTTGGTCCAAACCTCATCCGTCGTTCGAGTTCATCCCATAGGTGTTTAATGGAATCGTGTCCGTAGAACTGCCACAACTTTTGGAGCATTGAGCTATCCAGGATATCTCTATCCAGCACAGAGTTCATGTTGCCATGAGTAGCAACCAGTGGACTCACACCGTACCAGCTGAAAAAGAGCCCCAGTACCATAACTCCACTTCCTCCGTGCTTCGCAGTCGGTACTGTACACTCGAGAAGCAGACGTTCTCCGGGTAGTCGCCAAACCCAGATACATCCATTTGAGCGGGATAATGTGAAGCTGGATTCGTCGCTCCATAACACTGGCCGCCATTGCTCTAATGTCCAATTTTTGTGCCGTTGACATCATTGTAGTCACGTGGCTTTATTGGTCTTTGTGATTATAGGCGGCGGCTTGGCCATGGTACCGGAGTGCGTGTGACTCTCTTCGAAGTGTTTCGGTGGAGACCATAACATCTGTGGCCATCTGCAACTCGTGCTATAGCGTACATTGGTTGGGACCTGGTTTTCCAGATATCCTTCTACAGCACCCCTCCTGTCCCTGGGTTGCAGTTTCGTGGGTCTTCCAGGACGAGGTAAATTCCTGCAATGCCCCGTCTTCTTCGGCTTGCTGATGAAAAAGGCCACAGTCGCGTTAGCGACCTGTCTGACATCAGCTATGCTTCTTACGCTCAAAACCTCCATTTGACAATTCTATTATGACGCCCTTTTAAAACTCGGAGAGCTCTAACCTCTAGCCATTTTATCAGCGATTGTTCTAAGCGTACTCCATTTGCCGTTTTCGTAACTTATCGGCCACGTGCCTCCTGCGAGGGCGCACCACTGCGCCTGCGTGGGGGTGCCCAATCACTTTTGTTCACATAGTATAGTTGACATCACCTCTTTGATTTTTCCATAGCCACCTATCTACCTCACAGGTAGAGTGAAAAGATTTACTAACCATAATGAACTCTCAAAATTTCTGGGATGGACTTTCTTTTTTACGCTTTCCAACCGTAGCTTGAAGAAGCGTATATGCTCCAGCTTTGTCCGTCCGTCTGTCGGCACCATAACTCGCGTACGTGTTAGGGAGCCACCTGGGGACGAACCTTATTGAAAACGGACGAAATGGGGTCAAAGGTCATGGCATAGGAGCGGGATCCATTCCATTGCCCTTATGCGTCGTACCTTGCGTAAATATGGTTCGATGTCGATGACATTTTAGTATATTGTAGGGGATCACCTGGGAATAAACCCTATTGAAAATCGGTGAAGTGGGGTCAAAAGTCAAAACGTAGGAGCGGGATGCATTCGATTGCCCTTATGCGTGCGTAAAATGGTTCGATTTCGATGAAATTTTAGTATGAGGTAGGGTGCAACCTGGGGACGAACGCTATTGACAATGGACGAAATGGGGTCAAAGGTCAGGACATAGGATCGGAATCCATTCCATCGGCCTTATCCCATACTATTAAAGGAGCAATTCTTGTATGTATGTAAATTTTATTTTGAAAACGGCTCTAAGGATTTTGATGAAAATCGTTAACCTACAGTTTTCTAGTACTAGAAATCGATTTAGCTTGATCTCGACTTTAGGAAAATTCTTTTAGTGCGTTAAACAACCACCCTGAATTACCGCGTTTTTAGTGTCATGGCGTCGTCCCATTAATGTGACCTATGCATAGAAATCTTATGACGTCACAATCTCGCGATCGAGATGTTGGCGCGGGGTCACGCCACCTGTCACATTACGTCACGCGTTGTGTGTGGATCTTATTAAAATTTTATGACGTCACACCCTTTCGAGCAGATGGTCACGATTCTCATCTGCCTCATTACGTCACGCGTTGTGTGTGGATCCTGTTAAAGTTTTATGACGTCACACCTTTTCGAGCAGATGGTCGCGATTCCCATCTGCCTCATTACGTCACGCGTTGTGTGCGTATGTCCGTCCGCGCGATAACTCGCGTAAAAGTAGTTCAATTTCGATGAACTTTTAGTATGTCGAAGGGGAACACCTGGGAAGGAACCCTATTGAAAGTGAGCGAAATGGGGTCAAAGGTCAGGACATAGGAGCGGGATCCATTCCACTGCTCTTATGCGTCATAACTAACTTAAAAAAGGCTCGATTTCGATTAAATTTTAGTATGTGGTGGGGGACCACCTAGGGACAAACCCTATTGAAAATGGGCGAAATGGGGCCAAAGGCCAGGACATAGGAGCGAATCATTTCCATCGCCATTATGCGTCATAACTTACGTAAAAATGCTTCGATTTGGATGAAATGCTAGTATGTTGTAGGGGCCTGCCTGGACAAATCCTATTGAAAATGGGCGAAATGGGGTCAAATGTCAGGACACAGGAGCGGGATCTATTCCATAGCTCTTATGCATCATAACTTACGTAAAAATGCTTCGATTGTGACAACGCCTCATCGTGTTATTTCGGAGGTATACTGAACCGGTTCTGTTGAATATCATCGAAATTGGATCAAAGGTCAGGGCACCGGACCGAGATTTATTCTCCACAGCCATTATCCTTATAACTTGAGTGATAACTTGAGTAATGATTTCTGGTATGTTGGAAAGGGTATTATAATCAATGCATTGCATGATTTTACTAACTTGTTTTTTTCTGCTTTTTATTTACATTGTGAAACTTCAGTGTCACTAAGGGTATTAGGTTTGTACGTAGCTTGCATTCTATTCACGAAATTATTTGACGTATTCGAGACAATATGCACCTTGAATTTATTTCAAAGACTATTTAGAGTATTCCACAGAAGTGCCTGATACAAGAAAGCGCTTGAAACAAAATGTCTTTTGCATAGTGTTTAAGAAAACGTGCTTTTCATACAGTATTACCATCTTACCTAAAAATGTGTTGTTTTTTTCTAACTCTAACAGATTACTCAGAGTGTGGGCTTGCAGCGAAACGACGATCCAAGCAACCTCTTGGAGACGAAACACCAGACCCGGGAAGAACACTTCAGAAAACAGTTACTACACAGTCATGGCCTTGGATGGCTGCATTGTTTTATGTGATTAAGAGTAGACCTCTAGAAGTAAAGGTAAATATAGTTCTTACATCAAAACATGAATTGAAATATTTGAGTGTTCGCAAAACAATTGCGTTTAGGTATTGTGTTCTTTTGTGCAGCTAATTTGCATAGTTTAAAGGAGAGAGGCTGTTTACTTTGCAGATCTTACAAAAGCTTTTTGCATGCAGAGCTGGTTAATATATGGTACACAATTTTCGAAACCTATACGTTGAACCTTTATCGGGTTGTAGAAAATGCCAACAAAATTTGAAGTTTTGGTTATGTTGCTCATTACTGGAAGCAAGGATCTGAAGCAATCCGGAAGAAAAAACGATGTCGAAAGTGTTGCTATCGCTCGGACTGCAGAAACTGCGGAAATGTGGTCCAACAAGATTCGGATGACCTTGCTGGTAGGATGGTCAACCACCCGGCAGACCATCCATGAGACTCTTCGTGGTTGATTTGAATGCTCCGCTCCCATGTCTTGAAGAAAATTCAGAAATCAGCGTCCTCAAATCAGCAGCCGGGCAGAAATCTCCAATTGCACCATTGCTGACCACCTTCACTAACTAGGAGAGATATACAAACGATTGCGCGAGGTTACATATTAATTGACCGGGCTGAGGCTAAATAACGCGTCGAGGTCTGCAAAGAGGTGCTTAAGAATCCGCGTGACACTCAGTTTATCAAGCAGATACACTCATGTGCAACATTTAAGTTGCAGACACAAATACCAACATTGTGAGAACACTTTTAGAGATATTACAACGGTACGTGGCACAACAACAACATGGACAACACGTAGTATACAGCGTGGCCCACTCGCAAATTCATTCAAGTTTTTATTGATGCGTTGTGGATAATTACAGCAATTGAATGATATTTAGTAAGAACATACCTTCATCTATGGAAAACAGAACATATCATAAGAGTCGTTAAAAGGGCCGCCTTGTGCAAGATTGAAAACGGGGCAAACGTTTCTGACCCGGAAGTCCCATAACTGGACCCAACCCGAACCCGTAACTGACCCAAACAAATCTGCTTCGAACTGTAAATTCGAAACTCAATTTACACACACACATATATATTTACACTGAAAAGCAATTGAATTAGAGACAGCTGCCGTTATGCAAATGTGGCGCTGTGGGTTGCCCTGTAAACGGAAACGACATGACGTATGCAGCGATCCGACAATATAAGCAGTAATGCGACGGGAATCAGTAAGAGTCGGATGCAGTATGGGTAAGACGAAGGGTCTAAGCGCATTTGATCGTGGGAAAATTTTCAGGACCCGTCGAATGGGTCACTCCATCTCGGAAGTCGTGCAGGCACTGGGATTTTCACGAGCCACCGTGTCACGGGTTTACCGTGAGTATATCGAATCCGGTAAAACCACCCTTGAGACGGCCAACTGCCGTGGACAAGAGCGTGTGAATGAGCGGTGTGATCGTCGGCTAGCTCGCATTTTTACAGTGGATAGACGAGAGTGCAAGAAATCACTCGGCAATTTAACGCTGGTGCACAAAACCGTGTAAGCAGCCACACCATCCAGAACCATCTCCTCGCTATGGGGTACAGAAGCCATCGTCCCAGGTGGGTATCGCTGCTGACCGCACATCACAGGGTGCAAAGATTAGCATGGGCGCGGGAACATCCCCACCGGACCCTAGACATGTGGGAAAATGTTGCATGGACTGATGAGTCGAGATTCACGTTGGTGCATGCGGATGGCAGGATACGAGTACGGCGCAAACCACATGAAGCGATGGATCCTTCTTGCCAGCAGGGTACTCTTTAAGATGGTGGGGGTGGCATTCTCGTCTGGGGACTGTTTACGTGGACTGAAATGGGACCCCTGGTACGTGTGACATCATCCCTCACAGGTCAATGTTCCCGGGAAGTCCTGGACGACCATTTGCTCCCGTTTGTGTGTCTTCAACATCCCACTGGGGACCTCATCCTGCAACAAGACAATGCAGCTCCCGAATTGTATCAGAATGGTTGGATGAACACTCCACCGATGTGACCTCGCTTCCTTGGCCAGCTAGGTCACCTGACCTCAATCCCATCGAGCACATCTGGGATGCCATCGAGAGAGATGTTCGAGGCTTTGACCCCCTCCATCAAATCTTCGTGAACTGTGGGAGCTTGTTCAGGAGTCATGAATCCGTAGGGATTTCTAACGCTTCCGGTGTCTTATTGAGTCCATGCCTTGATGAATCGCCAACGTCATCAGGACGAAAGGTGGTGCTACACGTTTCTAGACAGGTATCCCTAATTCAATTGCTCTTCAGTGTATATATATATATATATATATATATATATATATATATATATATATATATTCTATTAAGAAGAGACCTAAGCAAAAATATTTTTGACTCATACCAAGTGCAACATAGAAAAAGTTATGTATCTACCGGTGTGAGTAACAAGAGAAAAAAATAAAAATAAAATAAAACAACTGAATGTGGAAAGTGTCGAGAATACTGAGCCTTGGCTTTATCAAGGACCAGCAAAAACTCTGCATTTTCTCACTTCCACAAAGACCTAGTTGGAAATGGGTTTCTGCAAAGCCATAGACGCAAGTAATTAGCCCACCAAAAATTTTTAAAAATATATATATGTAAGTCATGACCTCCGCAGAGTTGTATGACCTAGCTCTAGTTTACAATTTAGCTTGCATCCATAACTTTTCTGGCCCGACCTATGCTCTTCATCTGTTACGATTAAACAGAAAGAAGAAGATTAAAGAAAACTCAAGTTGTATATATACAAGGAGTGTTCAAATGAAAAGGTACGAAACGACACTGTGGGTATAAATGAAGACTTTATTCAAAGTATACCCCATAGGCCGCAGCACAACGATCCCATTGATTAACGAGCCGAACGATTCCTTGTTCCCAGAATTCCTGTGGCCGTGACGAGACCCAGTCCTGCACAGCGTCCTTGAGTTCGTCGTCCGAGTGGAAGCGCTTCCCTTTCAGATGTTTTTTCAGGGGACCAAACACATGGAAATCGCAGGGCGACATGTCCGGGCTGTAGGGCGGGTGGTCAAGCTGCTCCCACTGGAACTTGGCTAGTTCCGCGTGTGTGACCCTGGAGACGTGTAGACGCGCGTTATCATGGAGCACAACCACGCTCTCCGCGATGAATAGCGGCCGCTTTAACAGCTTCCGCTGCCAGAAATCGGATAACGCCTCGCTGCTCCTCAATCGTCGAATTTTGCAATGTGAACGCCATCCTGTCCTCACACGCACTGCCGCGTCAATTGGACGGCGCTCTTTATAAGAGCCTCTGCTCTCTCCTGCGCATGCGGGCGCCCGCGCATACTCCGATCCACGCCGGCGACTCCAATCGCATCCCTAGATGTGTCGCTACGTTATCCCATAGCGGCATAGACAAATATGTTAACGGTTGCGTTCTTATGACGTTTCGTACCTTTTCATTTGAACACCCCTAGTACATAAACATAGTAGACATAAAATTGCAAAAATAGAATGCCATGACCTCGCGCTCTGCTGCAGGGGTCAATGTCACCTGAAATAAAATACATAAATAACGCAGACACTACAAGCACAACAGAACTCAATTAAATATGTGACAATCCTAAATAATACAAAGTCAGCCACCGAGTGCCAATCTTCAGGGTAGAATGCGCCCGATGGCCGAGCTTCTAACAGGTTTCATGCAGACGTCCTTATTTAGCAACCCCGACCAATAGAATAAACTGGACATCCCATCCTCCCTACCTGTCAGGAAACAAACTTTAAAATCAACTTAAGTAACAAATTTAAAAATTCAAAATAGACCTACCTTAATCCTAACAGGTGCCCACGACCGGTAAATACAATTTATCGTGGCCATCCACCTATAGAGTTAATCATCAGGTTAATGCGTAGGTAGCCGCCCCGGTGGCGCAGTGGTCTAAGGCGTTGGCCTCTGATCATTCGTCCGTAAGGGGTCCGGGTTCGAATCCCGGTCAGGCATGGATGTTGTGTTTGTCTTACGGCACTGGCTCTCTCCCTTCCCTGGAACCAGTGACCCTAAATTAGGGACGGGCGACTGCTTATAGCCCATTGAGTTGCTCACGGTGGTCGTTAAACCTCCAATCAAAAAAAAAATGCGTAGGTAAAGGGTACGTTCAGAATTATACAGAATAGTGTAGTTGTCCTTCCCCACTGTAAAATATACCATGTATTTTTTTTTTTTTTTTTTTGATTGGAGGTTTAACGACCACCGTGAGCAACTCAATGGGCTATAAGCAGTCGCCCGTCCCTAATTTTGGGTCACTGGTTCCAGGGAAGGGAGAGAGCCAGTGCCGTAAGACAAACACAACATCCATGCCTCACCGGGATTCGAACCCGGACCCCTTTCGGACGAACGATCAGAGGCCATCGCTTAGACCACTGCGCCACCGGGGCGGCTATACCATGTAGGCTAGGAAAGAATGGTTAAATGCTCCGGAGCATCTCTGAAGGAAATACAGTTTTTTATGTAGCCCTGAAAGCCAGTAAGGATGTGCTTCTGGTTTATTGATCTTACAAAATCTTTTTAATCGTAAAAAAGTAAGTGCTTCATGTGTTTTTAATAGTTTGCTGAAATGATAGTCACAGAAGGCCCCTGGATATTCATTATTTAAACATCTCCAATGTAATATTCTTGGTTGCTTAATAATATTATACTTTTTATTACATATTCGCGTAATTCGCAAGATTTGTGAAATAATGAAATTACGGAAAATACTTCTTGAAAGGTTGGAAGTCCATCTCACAAGCTCAGCCGTCAGATACATCCTCCCTGAAGATTGGCACCCGGTGGCTGACCTCGTATTATTTAGGGTTGTCACCTATTTAATTGAGTTCTATTGTGCTTGTAGTGTCTGCGTTATTTATGTATTATATATATACACTGCTGGCCACCCAAAATGCAACACCAAGAAGGAAGCGTCCGATTGGCCTGAAATTCGCAGCATGCGTCGCCCGCGAGAGCACATGCAAACGATTAGCATTGCAGGGCATATGCAAATCATGTACGCCCGGCACGCCACCGAGAAGCACTATAAGAAGGGTGTACAGAAGGCTGGGTGTAAGTAGTGGAAGAGTGTTGAGCTGCCGGACCTGTGCGTGGAAATCTTCCTGATGCCTCGTCGCAGGATACGGCAGTCATTCAGCGCGTTTCGGAGTTCGACAGAGGACGAATAGTGTCTTCTCGCGACAGCGGTTTATCGTACCGGGACATCGGCGCCAGTGTGAGACGACATCCAGCCACAGTGAGGCAAGTATGGACTCGGTGGGTGCATGAGGGACGGACGGACCGACGTGAGTGATTGCCGCAGCCACTGCACACCACCGAACGAGAGGACCGGCATGTTGTGTGGCGGGCATTGACGGCTCGCACCGCCACATCACGAACGTTACCGCAAGGAATTAGGGTGTGTTGCGCAACAACCTGTGTCAGCACGTACTGTTGTTCGACGTCGTCTGAGCGGAGACTTGTCGCACGGCACCCATTGCTCCGATTACCATTAACGTTACACCACCGGCGAGTGCGGCGGCAGCGGGCCGTTGAACGCCACACCTGGACTACGGAATGGCACGACATTGTCAGCTCCGACGAATCCCGCTTCTGCCAGCAATACCACGATAGTCGGATCCGCGTGTGGCGGCACTGCGGCCAGAGACTGTATGACGCCTGCATTATGCATCGCCATACCGGTCCGTCGCCTGGCGTTGTGGTTTGGGGAGCAATTGGATATGACACGCGCACTCCTCTTTCACGCATCGCCGGTACACTCAATAGCCACCGCTACATCTCCGACGTTTTGGAGCCTGTAGTCCTCCCTTACCTGCAGGATCTGCCAGCGGCCACGTCATGGACTCGAACCAGGCCCCATCTCGGAAGATTGGTCATCAGTCAGCACTTAGATCACTCCACCAACCCCGACGGCCTTTTTATTTTTCCAGCTTTTACATTTACCACAACGATTTGGCTTCTGAAATTCTTACTTATGAACCTTTAAGCGGCCGACGTACCGTAACCAAATATGCCCCAAAATTTCTAAGAACCCCAAACAGTTCATGTAGCTGCCGGTTTTACGAAAGGTACTACAAAACAATTACTTTTACCCCCTCTTCCACTCTCATTTAAACACTACCTACCATAAAACTGTCACAGGTTATAACAGCTAGCTTCTTGTTCTCTATTTTCTGCTTAATGACTCAAGACGTATGGAGAAAGGCTAATTCTCCTGGCACGGACATCATGACACTGGGTAAAAACAAGTGACTGGAATATCTTCTCTCTCCTTTTTCACGTTTGTCACCATTGTTGTAGCCCTTTTAGCGGGCAATCAGTAAGAAAGGATTAGTGCCAATCAACCCCTAAATGACCACTTTGGACAACAAAGTAAAGGGGAACAGCAACGCTTTCTGTTGCGGAAGTTCACTCTTTTCAGCCGCGTTCGGACTGTTTCTTAGACTGCGAATATATTGCTTCGAGCAGATTTCAACCCGTTTTTACTAACCCCGACTTTATTTATTTCAGCCTGTTAAGGGTTTAAAATTCTTTTTGAGTCAGATAGTGGCAATCATAACCAGAATTTTCCCATGCATTTTCCAGGTTTTATGAGGCAACCAGTAAGTGAAAAACAAAAACGATTTCGGTATTTCAATCATACTAACTGTGCAAATTAAAATAAAAGAACAATGCCTTGGAATTGACTTTAGTAGGCCCGACATGTTTATTAAAAGACGCGCTCATTACTATTGCCAATTTGGCGACCTTCCTCACTTTTTTTCCCTTCATCCTTCGAAAACAACAAGTCCAAGCCACCTTCTTACTTAACTTACATCATGCTGCATCAATCGGTTCAAAACATTCTTTTTCACCTTAATTCGTCTTATTTGCGTAATCAAGTCAGTCGTCAACAGTTCCAGAATGCTGAAGGGGGCAATTTAACACCGATACGTTTTTGAATGCTAAGTGGTTTTATAGCCACTAATTCACTTATTTGCTTTGCGCAGAATAATTCCTTTTCAGTTTTACTCTGTACCTTACCACCAGTTTGCAGTTTGTTTTGTAAATTAACCATTAGGGTGCAAGTTAATTCTGTACTTAACTGTTAATTTACGATTGCTTCTTCATTGCATTATGATATCAGGCTATGATAATCCGATATGCACTTAAAACTAAGCCGTTTGCCATTAGCGCAAGCTCACGGTTTAATATCTGGGGTGTTATAATTTCTTTATAGGTAAATACACTCATCAGTAAACAAAACAGAGATACGAGTGATGGGCAGTTGACATGCGTATCCCCCACGCAGACTGGTACAGACCCACACCGTACGCAGGCGATAAAAAGGCGGACAGCGGGGCTTCCCAACAGTGCATCGCAATTGACGAACATGGGTAAACATGGATACCTGAGCGACTTTGATCGTTGACGCATTGCCAGCACAAGACACATTGGTTATTCTATCGCCCAAGTGGTAAGAACACTTGGGTTCCCGAGGGCAATCCTCTCAAGGGTGTACCGCGAGTATACCATCAACAGATTGTAACGTACCAGGAGATGTGACGTACCTGCCCAAAGGACGCACACGACATAAAGGCAGATAGGAATCAGAATAAAACGTCCACGTAGCTCAATCGGTAGAGCGACTTATTCCGGAATGAGGGGATCCGGGTTCGAATCCTGGCGTGGACAGAAATGACGGAGAAATTTACTTCGTTATAATGGCGCCCGAACTATCCGGATGACCCGACCGTTCAAAATCTCGCATTGGTGTGATGTTATTTACACACCGCGAGATAGGAAAAATAAGAGAATCCTTTCTCCAGCACTTCGAAAAAAAAAAAAAATAAGGGGGAGATGATGTAACGTACCAGGAGATATGACGTACCTGCCAGAAGGACGCACACGACATAAAGGCAGATAGGAATCAGAATAAAACGTCCGCGTAGCTCAATTGGTAGAGTGACTTATTCCGGAATGAGGGGATCCGGGTTCGAATCCTGGTGTGGACAGAAATGACGGAGAAATTTACTTCGTTATAATGGCGCCCGAACTATCCGGATGACCCGACCGTTCAAAATCTCGCATTGGTGTGATGTTATTTCCACACCGCGAGATAGGAAAAATAAGAGAATCCTTTCTCCAGCACTTCGAAAAAAAAAAATAAGGGGGAGATGATGTAACGTACCAGGAGATGTAACGTACCTGCCAGAAGGGCGCACACGACATAAAGGCAGATAGGAATCAGAATAAAACGTCCGCGTAGCTCAATTGGTAGAGCGACTTATTCCGGAATGAGGGGATCCGGGTTCAAATCCTGGCGTGGACAGAAATGACGGAGAAATTTACTTCGTTATAAGATGTATGAGCACCCGCAAAGCAAACGGTGGCCGGACGCACGGCATTGAAGACGACGGACGAGATAGACTAACCAGGCTCATACAGACTGACACCTTGGCAACAGCGGCGCAAATTACATCGAGGTTAAATGTCGGAGGCCAAGCACTGTCAGCGAGCGAACGGTATGACGCACTCTGCATACTACTGGATACGGGAGACGAGGCGCTACTTCTGCGCTACTGTTGACTGCTCGTCATCAAATATTATGCCTCGTCTGGTGCCGAGAACATCAAACCTGGACTTCTACACTGTGGCGCTTCATCCTGTATAGTCATATGAGTCCTGTTTTTAGCTATACAGAGCTGACGGAAAGGTACGGATGTTGCGTAGACAACATGAGGCCGTGGCTCCATTGTGCCAAGTCGCCTCTGTTCAAGATGATGGTTTCTCTGTGATGGTTTTGAGATCTTTCTCATGGGACACATTAGGTCCCTTAATGTATCTGGTGATGAGCAAGTACATGCGTGTAGGTGATGAGCCAGTACATGCTGGTGGGGGCTACTGGCATGTGTTGCCTGATCACCTACACGCTTTCACGGCCTTCGCGCATCCTGCGGCCTATGGTCCCTTAGTGTGTCTGGAGAGGTCGTTAACGGCTACGCGCTCCCAGCATGTGCTAGATGTTCACCTACACGCTTTCATTGCCTTCACGCATCCCGTTTCCGGTGGTCTGTTTCAGAATGACAATGCATCGCCCTACCGGGCGGCAACCTCCTTAGGCATGGCGTTCGAAGACCACTCATCTGAGTTTAAAACCATCCAGTGGACCTCAAAGTCCCCGAATTAAAACCCTGTGGAAGCTGTCTGGAATGCCGTGGAGCGTAAGATCAGATCCATTCATCCTGGAGCGTAAGATGAGATCCATAGATCCTGGAGCGTAAGATCAGATCCATATATCCTGGACCGACGTCTCGGGTGAAGTTGTGGGCAATGCTGCAACAGGCATGACTAGCATTTCGCTCAGAAAACTCTTCGGGCACCTGGTGAAGTCGATGCCGCGGCGTGTAGAGGAAGACCAAAACGCTGTTAAGTAGGTATCTAATGTTTCGCCCATTTAATACACTGGCGGAAAGTGAAAAAAGAACACCAACAAGGAGACGTCTGATACCAACGAAATTTATACAGCATAATAACGGAATACAGAGGATAACGTGACCAAAACATTATAGCAAAATACACCTGTATTTGCTGGTAAACTGAAAAATAACATTTCCATGCAACACAGTTATTACGAGGTTGAACCGCCATGAACTGCGTCACACTGTGCAATTCTGGCATGGAGTCTGTCGTACAGATGTTGGATGTAAGTTTGGGGTATTGAGTTCCAAGCATCCTCAACCTGGACGCGTAAATCGAGGATGGTCGTGGCTGGCTGTGGAGACCGGATAAGTCGTAGTCCCATAAAATCCCACACGTGCTCAGTGGGGGACAAATCTGGTGAATGTGCAGGCCATGGAAGTTGTCTCACACCCTGAAGTGCATGTGGCGTTGTACGTGCCGTGTATGGGCGTGCGTTATCATGCTGGAAAACACCACGATGGACCGACCTTACACATGGCACAACAACGGGCTGAATGATGTTGTTGATGTAGGAGGTGCTGTTTAACGTACCCGGTACAAACACTAGTTGTGTACGGGAGTTATAGCTGATCGCTCCCCACACCAGGAGACCAGGTGTAGGCCCTGTGTGTCGCTGGCGGATGCAAGAAGGGTGGAGACGCTCCCCTGTGCGTCTGCGAACACGCATACGGCCATCGGAGGCTCCCAAGCAGAATCTGATTTCATCGCTGAATACGACAGATCTCCATTGCGTTCTCCAGTGTAGACGTTGGCGACACCACTGCAGCCGTTCCTGACGGTGGGCTAGAGTCAGAGGTACACATGCCAGAGGCACACGTGCACGTAGTCCTGCATCCAGTAGACGGTTGCGGATTGTTCGCACAGTCACTTCAGATGCAACGGCAGCTCGGATTTGCGTCGCAGTGGATGTTCTGCTTGATAACGCCGCTCTTCTTATACGTCGATCGGTTCGCTCATCAGTCCGTCTGTGACTCCCGGTTCCACGTCTTCTCGTGTGGGAGTGTTCCTCGGATCATCAACGCCACCATCGTACCACCACCGATACTTCCTGTCCAATTCGCTCCGCAATACGACGATACGACCACCCGGCCTCGCGGAGTCCGACTAGACGACCTCGCTCGAAATCCGATAACTGCTGAAATCGTACACGCCTTCCATGTACAGGCATTGCAGCTTCTTCAGGGTCTTCGCACGTGTCCGTACGCCGACAACTGATTACATTCACTTTGCCGTACTCCTTAAATACCACCGACGATAATTTGCATATTATGCCGTGCTGTGGCGTAAGCGCTCACCGGTTGGTTCCGAAATTAACATCACACCTACGTAAGCTCGACCTATTAACATATGTAAATTTCATGATCGTCCGCCAAGTCCTTCTTGGTGTTCTTTTTTCTTTTCCCCCAGTGTATATTGGGTTATCAGAAAAGCCATGACGTATTTTGGCACCCGATGGTGGTTGGGCGATTTTGGAAGTACTAGAGGCATGCACAGCTCTGTTATCGTTATTGAAATCGACAGGTGCCAGTTCTAGCTGCAGTCTAAAAGGAATAGTGAGCGATTTGGTTGATTTGCGGAGATTTGACATCAAGTTGAAGATGGAAGACCAACCTGTGCACTTTCACCATATTTTTCTGTTTTACTTCCGTAAAGGGAAGAACGCGCGTCGAGCTTGTGAAAAGTTGCGGAAAGTGTACGGTTATAATGCTCTACAACAACGTCAGTGCCAGTGGTGGTTCGCAAACTTCCGTGCTGGTGATTTTGACCTCAACAATGCTCCTCGGTCTGGGAGGCCAACCGAGGTTGATGTCGACCAAATCAAGGCATTGATCGAGTCAAACCCACGTTACAAGACACGAAAGATTGCAGACACATTGCACATCCATCATTCAAGCGTTCACGACCACCTGAAGAAGCTGAGATACGTAAGCAAGCTCGATGTGTGGGTACCTCATGAACTCAAAGAAGCTCAATTGACGGCGCGTATAAACATCTGCGATATGCCCATTAAACGTGAGGAAAACGATCATTTTTTGAAGCGACTGATAACTGGTGACGAAAAGTGGATTGTGTATAACAATGTTCTGAGCAAACGGTCTTTGTCCCGACGTGCTGCTTCGCCTCAAACGACATCCAAAGCAGACATTCGTAAGTGGAAGATTCTGGTCTCAGTGTGGTGGGATTTTAAACGTGTCGTGTTTTTCGAGCTCCTACCACGGAACCAAACAACCAATTCGAATGTGTACTGTCGGCAATTGGACAGTTCGAACGAAGCTATCATCCAGAAACGTCCAGAGCTCGTTCATCGTAAAGGTGTTGTGTTCCATCACGACAACGCGAGACCACACACAAGTTTGATCACCCGCTAAAAATTATTGGAGCTTGGGTGGGATGTGTTGCCACACCCAGCATACTCGCCTGACCTTGCGCCGTCAGACTTCCACATGTTTCGCTCTCATCAACAGTCCTTGCGTGGTATAACGTTCAATGCAGATGAGGCTGTAAATCAGCACCTTGTACAGTTTTTCGCCACGAAAGACAGGTCCTTCTATGAACTAGGCATTCTGCAGCTCACTGAAAGATGGCAAAAGGTCATCGAACAAACCAGGCATTATATCATTGATTGATTTTTGTTCTTTCTATCAATAAATGACTTTTGTGAAACATGGCTAAAGTAAGTCATGATTTTTCCGACAACTCAATAATTTCTTTTGAACGGCTGACTGCAATTTAACATAAGTTGTGTAGTTTTTCTTCAATAGCAGTTTTATAAAATTAACTTTTCAAATGCACTTCAACGTAAAATTAAAATTAGTAAAAACTGAGAGGCAAAAGCGAGTGTTGTCTGTCTGTTAAACTTTAGTTAAGTTTTTAATTTAGCAAACATTTCATTTACAGCTCAAATGTGGTGGCACCATAATTGGAAAACATTGGATTTTAACAGCTGCACATTGTTTAATTGACAAGGAGAAAAATAACACGGTACGGGATTTAGACTCGGTCATTGTTAAACTAGGTAAGTCTAAATTTAAAATAATTCTTTTTTGTTTTCTTCGTTTATTGTGTTTCACTCACGATGTATAGGTTTTCACATTGGTTCTTCTGACTTAAATAGTATAACTATACTAGAAATCCAAATTCCTTGGTGGAAAATAGAAGATCAAAGCTTCTAAGCTTTCGCACATCAAGCAGATAGTTTTTTCAAGGAAGGTAGATAGCAAACTGCAAATTGAATAATAGAACGCTTCAACAATTTCACCGCGGTGACTTTACTAGACAATGAACAAACAGATGCGAACGTAATTATACTCGTTTAGTACTACAATGGACGAACAAATGAAACGTAAAATGCTCTTGACTTGACAATGAACGAACAGATGCGAACGAGCCGTTATGCTCGTTTAGCACAGCGGAATCATGGAAGGAAAACAAAAGGCATTCACTATTTGAAGAACTGGTTCCAAACCTGTGGCAACTCCAGCGAAACGCTATCATTGCATGACTCGTTATCGGTTACGATCTCCAAAGTTTCGCGAATGGCAGTAGATCTTGGAGTGGAGTAGGAAGCTAATTTCTTTACGTCATCCCACATAGGAACAGCTGTTTTGAACTTGACTTCCCTGGATAGGGCCGTGGCTACTTTGCCGTTCTTTATGTCCCTTTAATATTTGTTGACTCTAATTCAAAATAAACGTTTGGTCATCCCAATGCATTATTGCTTGGAGCCGTCCGGATATCTTAGAGGCATGGCATGACAACTGCTTCATTGGAAGGTGGGTTTTGTCAGCATTTTCCTTAAGCATGGCATATAAAAACGTCGGCGACCTGATGCCAACACCGAGGTTCATCTTCTTCAGCGCATTCTTCAGTCGATAGGAAATATTTGGTATGTAGCAAACTGAGCCCAGGTAGCATAGATGCGGCATAGAAAGATTCACATGACTGGTTCTAGTTTTCTCGATATATCTAAACTGCTGGCCACCCAAAATGCAACACCAAGAATGAAGCATCCGATTGGGCTGAAATTCCCAGCATGCGTCGCCCGCGAGAGGACATGCAAACGATTAGCATTGCAGGGCATATGCAAATCATGTGCGCCCAGCCCGCCACCAAGAAGTATTATAAGAAGGGTGCACAGAACGCGGGGTGTGAGTAGTAGAAGTGTGTTGTGCTGTCGGACCTGTGCGTGGGAAGCTACCAGATGTCTCGTCGTAGAATACGGCAGTCATTCCAGCACGTTTCGGTGTCCGACAAAGGACGAATAGTGGCTTATCGCGACAGCGGTTTATCGTACCGAGATATCGGCGCCCGTGTGGGACGACATCAAGCCACAGTGAGGCGAGTATGGATTCGGTGGGTGCATGAAGGACGGACGGACCGACTTGAGCGATTGCCACAGCCGCGGCACACCACCGAACGAGAGGACTGGCATGTTGTGCGGCGGGCATTGACGGCTCGCACCGCCACATCACGAACGTTAGCGCAGGAATTAGGGTGTGTTACGCGACAACCTGTGTCAGCACTTACCGTTCGACGTCGTATGAAAGAGCAAGGACTTGTCGCACGACGCCCATTGCTCCGATTACCATTTACGTTACACCACCGGCGAGTGCGGCGGTAGCGGGCCGTTGAACGCCGCACCTGGACTACGGAATGGCACGACATTGTCTTCTCCGACGAATCCCACTTCTGCCTGCAACATCACGGTGGTCGGATCCGCGTGTGGGGGCACCTCGGCGAGAGACTGTATGGCGCCTGCATTATGCATCGCCATACCGGTCCGTCGCCTGGCGTTATGGTTTGGGGCGCAATTGCATATGACACCCGCTCCCCTCTGGTACGCATTGCCGGTACACTCAACAGCCACCGCTACATATCCAACGTTTTGGAGCCTGTAGTGCTCTCTTACCTGCAGGACCTGTCAGCGGCCACGTTTCAACAGGACAATGCGCGGTCGCACGCGGCACACATCGTGGAACAATTCTTCACTGCCCACCAGGTGTCACTGCTGCCGTGGCCCGCCTGTTCTCCAGATATGTCGCCCATCGAACACGTCTGGTCGCTGATCGGCAACCGAGTGGTACGGCAAGCACCACCCGTGGCTGCGCCTGACGAACTGTGACAACGTGTGGAAGCAGCCTGGACCGGCATACCCCAAGCACACATCCAAAGCCACTTTCGTTCGATGCCGTGGCGTGCAGCGGCCGTTATTGCCAGCCACACGAACTATTGATGTCTGCGTGTTCAGCAAGTCGCACGGGCCTGTAAGCTCAATCGTTTCATCTTGGCATCTGTTGTTACGTGTCCAGTAATTCTGGCTTTGCTATCTTGCGTCTTTCTTGGTGTTGCATTTTGTGTGGCCAGCAGTGTAGATCTTGAATGAAACATATGTATTTCTGTGCAATATTTGCATGAGCTAGCTATGTCGTGAGCTGCAGCCCTTGTAGTGATGTGGAACTTACACTTAACATTGTATTGTGTCAATGTCCATGGCAATTCGGTGTAGTTTCACTAACAAATAATAAGGACCTTGTAGAAGTAATCGTTGAATAATGGAGTTTAATAACAAATAGCGCATATTAGGACACAGGAATTGTTAGGAGAATCGACATATCACATTTTAGCTTATAAAGTATAATTACGTACATTTATTTGAAGACCTAACATATATGTTGTTAGGTATTACTATCGGAGGTTTCTCTATCGTTTATTGGTACACAAAGTTGCGGATGATAATTATCATAAAAACAACGAAAATATAACACTTCTCTATAACGCGAGCATTTGATAAATGAACTGTTCGAGCACTTACATTTCGTTTGTCGAATGTCGTCCGGAAAACGCATTTCGTACACATTCGCAAAATCATTTTTTCATTTATTAACTTCGCAGTAAACCAAGGGTACTGCAACATATTCTGGAAAATTGGCGCAGAAAGTTGATGATGTATAAGTGAATAGATCTTCAGGGTATCTTCTCGCTTGTTTAAATGCCTATTTTCTTGGTATCGTTTTAAAAGTTCGACAGAGTTTGTTTTTTTTGTTTTGTTTTAATTTTTTACTTGACGAAAAAAGTACACATCACAAGGTTGACAGTATAGGGTACAATGAGGTGGAATGATTTCAACAGTAGAACAACAAGTACCGTCGTCCTTTGTGAAGACACTATTAAAGTGTGCTGGAACTGTTTGACCTCCTCATGAATCCAAGATCAATAGAAACTTATCTTCTTCGCAAAATGGTCACATGTTTTTCACGAAACTGTTGAAATGCCCTGATTTCGACGATGTTACGAATACATTTCGTTAATTTCTCTGATTTCGACGATGTTACGAATACATTTCCATATTCCGCCGTTAGTCCTTCCGCAATCTTTAGAAACAAGAGGTCCAAATTGTCCCTCAGACTCTTGCATACATAGAAAAACTTTTGGAAGTAATGCTCTAGAAGCGGTCAGTGCATACTGCGCACTGTAACTTGCGTTACTTTGTTAAAATCCCCCAAGAGTACCTCTGTTGTTTTTCCTCCACGCACAGAAAGTGCTCTGTTCACATCGATTCTGTACTCACATCTTGTTTAATCAGTGTTAATGACGTAATCCAATGGACATTCTTTGATCAGTCGTGAATGACGTTTTTGGAATTTCTCTGCTTCCACGGTAATAATTGACAAATACAATTTTTTTGTGACCTGGTGTAGCGCCTCACTTTTCGCTGGCGGATGCCATGAACTAGTTTCAATTTTTCAACCCACCCTTGTGATGCTGTAAAACGAAAATCGTCCGAATGATGTTGCACTGCTGCAGCGGAAAACCATTGTTGTATCGTTCGAGGGTTTACCGGCTGCTTTTTCTCTCGAGCTTCACGAAATCGATCGAAGGTTCATTTGTTGATTATGTCATATTTTCCCTTTAATCCACCTCCCCGTTCAATTTCTTGCCCCCATTGTTTCAGGTCTGCCTTCTGTTGTAAATCAGTATGTCTACGTCAAGATTTATTCTAAAGCAGTACATCGTCGTCGACGTAGAGCTTTTAAACTCCATTTTGGATGCTGTTTAGCAAGCTGTACGATTTTGATTTTCCCATCGAGCGAAATGTAGTCTTTCTTTGATTTTTTATCCTCGAGTTCATATTCGGCCACACTCTCCGGAGTCGAAGAAGAAGTGGAAGAGAAACTGTCTTCTTGTATGACGTGTGATGCTGACGCGCCAGAAGATATTTCCGGCGTCTCTGGTAAAGGTTCCTCACTTAAAAGCAACTCCTTGCTATGCACCACTTCTATGGCTGAAGCCATCATTTACTTCAACAAGTAAATGATGCCTTCAGCCATAGATTTGCCCATCAACACTGCTCTTTCGGACACAAGCTCCGTTTTGTTCGTTTGCAGAACTTTCATGCCTTTTAAAGTTTGCTTGCACATTGTCAGAGCATTTGCAATGTGTTGCAGCTCATATCAGGTTAGGAATGTCTACGTCAGAATTTATTCTACTTGTTGACGCCATCGAAGCACTGCTACTTTGCATACTTAATTCACACAATACATCTAAAAGATTTAGTGATGTTTCTAGATTTTTTTGGGACAGATATTTTCCCAAAGCACAACCACGTAGTTGGAAACTCGAAGGATACTGACGCGTTATTCCACAAATATTTACAGCGACTTCTTCGACCTCCGTCAACGTACGTTATTGTGTCACATTCGTTTATTACACTGAAATTCGTTGCGGGGTAGCGGGTAAAAGAGAATGCTCATAGAGCCAGGTAACTGGTAGGATTTTGTACAGCTGCGACGTGCAATTTTTTTTCTTGATAGGAGGTTTAACGACCACCGTGAGCAACTCAATGGGCTATAAGCAGTCGCCAGTCCCTAATTTAGGGTCACTGGTTCCAGGGAAGGGAGAGATCCAGTGCCGTAAGACAAACACAACATCCATTTCTCACCGGGATTCGAACCCGGACCCCTTTCGGACGAATGATCAGAGGCCATCGTTTAGACCACTGCGCCACCGGGGCGGCGCAATCATTTGTGAACGAATATAAACCCGAGGATAAAAAATCAAAGGAAGACCACATTTCACTCGACTCGAAAATCAAAATCGTACAGCTTGCTAAACAGCATCCAAAATGGAGTTTAAAAGCTCTACCTCTAGAACGATGTAGTGCTTTATAACGGAATGTAGACCTGAAAAAATGCGAGCAAGAAATTGGACGGGAGGTGGATTAAAGCAAAAATATGACATAATCAACAAATGAACCTTCGATCGATTTCGTGAAGCTCGAGAGAAAAAGCAGCCGGTAACCACCCGAATGATACAACAATGGACTTCTGTTGCAGCAGTACAACATCAATCGGACGATTTTCGTTTTACGGCATCACAAGGGTGGGTTGAAAAATTCAAACTGGTTCATGGCATCCGCCAGCGAAAAGTGACAAGCTACGTCAGGTCACAAAATGAATTGTATTTGTCAACTATCATCGCGGAAGCAGAGAAATTCCAAAAAAGTCATTCACGACTGATCAAAGAATTTCCATTGGATTACATCATTAACACTGATCAAACAAAATGTGAGTGTAGAACCGATGTGCACAGGACACTTTCTGTGCGTGGAGAAAAAACAGCAGAGATGTTCTTGGGACATTCTAACAAAAAAAAAACGCAAATTACACTGTGCAGTATGCGTTGACCGCTTCTAGAGCATTGTAATTATGATTGTAATTGTAACAATGGAGGGGGGGTACAATGACCTAGCACCGCGACCTAAGGTCTATTGTGCATCCCCAGCCCTAATCTCAAATGATACCAGATACACGAGCAAAAGCAAGAATGCTCTTGACTGGTACTAAAGAGCCATTGGTCTCAAGTTATGAGTACCAAAGTGTTCAAGCTTGGGTGATGCAAAAAAGTCGCAGTCACAAAGAAAATGCAAGGAAGTCTCTTCTTCTAGATGGCATCCTCTACAAAGTGGATCCTCTTTTACCCCAATCTAATTAAGGTGCCTATTAAGATGACAGTGTCCTGTAAGTAGACCAACAATCAGTCCAATATCCTTTTTTGGCAGTTTAAGGAGCTCCTTAGCTCTATGAGGCAAGGGTCCTTGATTAAGTTCCTTTGCCTGCCTCTGTCCCTTGGTAGCAAGCCAGAGGTCAAGCTGCTTAGTTCTCAGCAATCTTTTAATAAATCCTCTAGCTGCACCAGAGACGAGCCGTAATGCAGGCTCTGCACCATAAAAAGCCTGCTCTGCCCCATCTTTAACAAGAAGGTCAGCTTTCCCATTATCTACAAAACCCCTTTGTCCTGCCACCCAGAACAGTTCCACTTTGATCCGGTTTGCCAGTTCAGTTAGGGTCTGAAGGCAGTTCCAAACAATTTTGGTTGGATGAAATGCGGCACTGACGAAGTGCCAGTAAAACCGCCTGACTGTCTGAACAAATCTGGATATGCACATTGTGATACCCTTTGATCAGACATTCTGAGGCACATGCCAAAATAGCATACACCTCAGCTTGGAATACGGTAGCATGCCTTCCAAGGCTTTGACATGAACCATAATCTCTGGATAGGCAATACTCCCCTGCTCCAACTCCTACATTTGACCTGGAGCCGTCAGTAAACAAAACAGTTTTCACCGCTGCATCCAGGGACAAAGGATGTTTCTCATTCACTGCGACTAGGAAAGTTCACACTGAATGCTTTATGGAAGTTATATTTTACTAGCATGTTGTCGGTTTCCATTTGAAAGATGGGCTCCTTACAAAAATACTCCTGAATAGGCTTGGTATGGCTGGCAACCCACAACGAGGGTCTCCACATGCCATTGCAGCATACTCTATATGCCCCCATAATGGCCTCTTTGTTTTGTTTTTTGTTTTTTTATTGGAGGTTTAACGACCACCGTGAGCAACTCAATGGGCTATAAGCAGTCGCCCGTCCCTAATTTAGGGTCACTGGTTCCAGGGAAGGGAGAGAGTCAGTGCCGCAAGACAAACACAACATCCATGCCTGACCGGGATTCGAACTCGGACCCCTTACGGACGAATGATCAGAGGCCAACGCCTTTAGACCACTGCGCCACCGGGGCGGCCATAATGGCCTCACCCTCAATATGAAGGTGAAGTGTCAGAATATCAAGAAGCAACTCCAATGCAGCTGTTGAGTAGTTCTGATTGTTCCTGATATACCTATGCAGGCCAAACTTTGTAATTTGTTAAGTTCAGCCTGCACCGTGCAGATATTAACTCTACGCCACCACACAGTTGAGCCATGTGCTACCATAGGTCTGGCGACCACAGTATATATCCATTCCAAGATCCTGGGGTTAAAACCCCAGGATTTACCAATATCACCTCTACATGACCAGAACACTTTCTTGGCTCTGGCAATGCAGTAATCTAGGTGCTGTTTCCAGGTTAATCCTCCGTCCAAAATGTCTCTTAGGTACTTAACCTGTGTAACGAGAGGAATTGTTTTCCCAAAGAGAGTAATACCTCCAAGGTCTCCAAAATTACTGTTTCTAGGGAAAAGCACAACGGTGGTTTTGTCAGGGTTTACTGATAGGCCAACCTTCCTGCACCAATCCTCAACAAGTCCCAGTGTTCTTTGCATTGCACTCGAGACTATTTTACGGAATTTTCCCTTTGATAATTATGGCCACGTCATCTGCATAGCCAAAACAGTCGCAATCAGACCTCTCCAGGATCCTCAGCAGTTTATCCACCACCAGGCACCACAACGGGGGAGAGCAAACTCCTCCCTGAGGACAGCCCCGGCAGGTGGAGACCGACAGAGTCTCCCCGAGTAGCGAGGTCATAAACATTATGCTGGCCTTAATCCATTGACAACAGGTTCTATCAACACCATGTCTTTGCACAGCCCCCACAATGGTCTCTGTAGAGACCCTGTCAAAGGTACCTTCAATGTCAAGAAAAGTGGCTAATGCCCCCTCCTTAAATTCTAATGCCTTCTCCAGGCAACGGACTATGCCATGGAGGGCTGCTTCTGTTGATTTGCCTTGTTGATAGGCAAGCTGGAATTTTGAGAGGGGTTTAGGGAGTAAAACCACCTCCCTGATATGCCTGTTCACCATCTTCTCAAGAGCCTTGAGAAATAAAAATATTAGACTAATAGGTCTAAAAGTCTTTGCCTCTTGGTAATTTAACTTACCTGGCTTGGGAATAAATATTGCCTTAGCCTGTCTCCAAGCACTTGGTATATAACCAAGCGCAAGGCAGGCCCAGTAAATTTTACACATGAGTGGAGAAATCTCCAGTCCTTGTTGCATTACGATGGGAATAATATCATCACATCCAGGTGATGTATATGGTTCAAAAGAATTAATGGACCACTTAATCCTAGAATAATTGACCACCTCCCTGGTAACAATCCAGTCCTCCTTTTTTGCACGTCGGTGCTCAAGGTGAGCTGGGCGTACGCCGGTGGGGTCAATTATGTTTGAATCTGGAAAGTGTACACCTAGCATTTCTGTTATTGTTTCTTTACCAGTTTTGTTGAAGCTCCCACCAAACAGTTTGATGGTGTTCAGGTTATTTGCATTGCCTTTAGTCATGATTTTCATAAATCTGGAAGTACTGGGAGTACCTGAAATACTTCCACAGAAATCTCTCCAAGAGGCTCTTTATGCCTCTCTAATTGCTTTATTGTACTGCGTGAGGGTAGTCGCATATGCCGTCCACTCATCAGTACATTTGGCTTTATTAGAAAGCCTTCTAGTTTTGCCTCTGAGACTTCTATGCTGTTTATTACACCGAGGAACTTGCCTTGGTAAGCTAGCAGTCTTGGCCTCACAATTTTGGTGATAAGATTCGAGAATAGACCGTTGCAACTGGTCAACAGCTAATTCGAGATCTAACACCGTGCGCATGTTAAATTCCATGCCTTCAATACATGCCGCCAGATCATCCTTGAAGCCAACCCAATTGGTCCTTCTGGGACTTCTAACTTGCCCCAGCTGTTTTCTTACATCGGCAACTGAAAAGCAAATATATCTATGATCAGACAGTAAAGGTTCACTAGATAAATGCCATTTAATAATGGCGATCAAACATGTTAGCACTACAGAGAGTGAGGTCAATGACTTCACTTCTATTAGAAACAATAAAAGTGGGCTCATTGCTTCAATTAAGAACATAAAGTTTAGTACTTACCAAATATTTCAAAAGGCTGTCCCTTCGTCTGTTGCAGTCGCTGCTCTTCACATGATATGGTGAGCATTGGCATTACAGCAGATGATGAGGCGTCTTCCACTTGACTCACAAAAGTGGACAATATCTGTTGCGTCTTGAGAAGGAGGTGGTTCAGGTTCATCAAATGGTAAGTATGCAGAGACGGCATACAGTTCTTCTCTGCCACGATCAGATGACATAAAAAGTTTAGTCACAGTTGTATCACCTGTGGTAAACTCAGAAAGTGGCATAGCATGATGTCTCTTGCTCACCAGTGTACAGGAGGTCCTTGGCCTCCTACTTGATGTATTATAGAAGACAGCGAAGCCTGCTCCGTGTGAGCCCAGGATCTTTCCATTATGTGTACATGGCTCTTGGAATGAAAGCCAGATCAACATCCTCCGCAGCCAGTCTGCAGCTTAAAGCAGCAGATGCAGACCAACTATGGTGAAGATTGATCTGGATACATTTCATGCAGTTCTCCATTATGAGATAGGTACGGAGACTAAGTGGTAGAAGGATCATCCAGGTCAGGATCCCCCCGGTGGGGGCTGGAAGCCAACTCCACACCTTCGTGGATACCACCCAGACCGATCACATCTACTTCCATAGCCTCCCCCCCCCCCAATTGCAGCTGGACCTGAGTACTTCCCTGTTTCCAGACAATGGCCAGGAGAAGACAATGCAGTTGTTTCTGGTTCCACAACTACAGAATAAGGCTCCTCCATTTCTGTGTCCTCGTTTGAAGTGTTAGGGCCCTGAGGGTCATGTAGTACTTTGAATTGACCCTCATCGACCGCAGTGTGGGCAGTGATCTTGGCTTCAGCAATGGCTTTAGCCGATTCCCTGTCCACCTGGAAGATCCACTCTAATGGCCTTGGGATCTTGTACCCGATCCAACACCCTCCAGTGGTTTGTATGAAAATTGCTGTTGTAAGCCCACAACCTCCTGCAGAGGATGCTTGGATCCTTGGTCCAAATATCCCTTGTTCAGAAGACGACCTTGATCGGATTTGGCAGTTCACTGGCCCTCATGACCTTGAACCCAGTGACCTTTAAAACCTTATCATTTTTGTCAAAGGCTGATGTTAGCCATTTCTCTGTTCCCTCGTTCTCACAAAGATAAACAAGGGCTCCAGAGTTCAGGGAAACGTTCCTGATGCGCAGTAGAGGCTCTTCTACTTGAGAACCATCCACACGCCTCAAAAGCTCCACTTGAATAGTCTCAACCTCAGTATCATCAAGCCACTCGTTCGGGAAATTCTCCTTCACGATGGCATCCTGACAGTGGAGGCAGCCTCACCATAAGTGCTGGGACGAAACTCGTCCCTACTCCTTTTGGTTGGCTTCCTCACGACTGAAGAAGAGGTAGAGAGAACAGATCTCTGCCTCTTGCCTTTCTTGTCCACCACAGATGGAGAAGTGTCCACAGATGTGGGTCCCACTGAACTCGACTACTTGTCAGTTTGACCCTTCATCTGCCTTGCCAATTTCCTCCTGACGTTGCGCTTAGCAGTCTTACTAAGTCGCAACCCTTCCTTGCTATTACCAACCTCACTAACAACCGCAGACTCTTTTGGCAAATCGGTATTACCTGCTGCCTCCAGATGTCTTGGTTGCTTGTGTGAATCACCTTTACCTACCTTAGCCTGAGAGGAGTTCCCAGAGCAACTGGGCCTCACCTCAAGATCAACTAATCCCGGACTTGGCTGGGAAGATGTTGCTTTTATAGGTTGGGTACTGACTGAGTCAGACCCTAACCCAGGGTTTGTTGTGGTTAAAAAGGGTTCCATATTTGGTCCCACGAAACTGGAGGAAAATAAAAGGTCACCACCCGGTAATCCTCCTGTCCCGGGTGGAAGGCTAATTACGACAGGGTTTCGCCTGCTGCACTGAAGGGATAGTTACGATACTGATGATTTACTACCTCAGCACCATTCAGCTCTCAGCACGATACCTTACGCCTTGGCTTAGGTAGATCAGATCCTCAGTTAGCCAGCATGTTTCGGACGCTCCAAAATGAGGAACTACTCTGATCCACAGCACCTAATCCACCTGTTTCCACCACCCCACGACGAGGACGTTGAGGTAGGATATCTGGGAGACTTCTAGAGCATTTCTTCCAAAAGCTTTTCTATGTATGCAAGAGCCTCAGGGCCAATTTGGACCTCTTGCTTTAAAAGATTGTGGAAGGATTAACGGCGGAATATGGAAATGTATTCGTAACATCGTTGTGATGATGTGAAAACCATTAGGAAAAAAAGAATTGAAAAAAAATGCCAGCGTCGCACAGAAATTTAGGAACTGCTGAATGTAAAAAAAAAAAAAAAGGCAAACGTGGGAAAAATCAGAAATGGGCAAGGGAACGCCATTTTTGAAGTGAAAAGCGAGGAAGGGAGAATGACATCCATCTTGGTGTCCAGTTCACAAGGTCACAACAAGCCCATGAATTCTCGGAACTGGGAGCATGGAATTCTTAGAAGAGCAGCCATCCAGCGGATGTAAACCGTGGGAAGCAGGACGCGGAGAGTGAAAGATGCCCAGCTAGGGGGGGGGGGTTTCGAATGCGTTCTTGTGATTGGCTAAGCGCTCGCTGGGGCTCAGAAAAGTTTGGGGAGAACTCAGGAAGTTAGTTTTTTGGCGCTCTCTTCTCGTCTAGTTTTCACCAGAGCAGGACGTCAGGTCATCGCGTGGGATGATTTTGCCGTAAGAACAGCGCTCGGCTGCGGTCAAGTTAGCTAGGTATAGATATCAATTAACTGCGGTTAAGTACAATCTATATTTGTTCCAAGGGATCAGGCCGAGGTCTAGATCTATTATAGCTGAGATCGAGTAATCTCATATCTTGTATCAAAAGTGCATAAAAGCATAGTGCTGCTGTGTAACTTATGAATGTATCAATCAAGTACCCAAGAGGAACTGAACGGTGCTAACCAGGAAGCACCATAATTCTGTTGTACTCAGCTCAAGTTCCATTGTCATCTGAAATTATTCTGTATGCAAGGTGTCAAACCAACCTTAATCCTACCCCAAGTGGTGGAGAATAAATTTGTTAGTTATTTATCTTCGGCTCATTTCTACACCAGCTTGGAAATCTTCAAACACGCCTCTGTCTCAAACAAAGTGATCTCCATAAGGCGTCTAGACCTTACCCCAATCTAGACTGGTGGCAGCAAGAAAAAACAAGTAAGTGCAGCTGATGGTAAGAAATAGAAAATATATACGAAAACGAATAAGACTAAATAAACAACGACATTCAGATCATGACAGTTAGACCATGACAGATGGTCGCAGCGGTTGGGATCGTTCAGAAGATTTACAAGCATCGAAAGAGCGGAAGTAGAAAAAAAAAAAAGGAGCTGAATTACAGAAAGAAAATGACTTTTGCTTGAAGCATAGCGCAGCGTTAGAGATCGAAAACAGAAAAGTTCCCATTATAGAAAACGCCGCGGAGAAGGCTTTCGTACGATTCACGGACAACTGCGGAGCGAAAACCGGAAGTCGCGTAAGCAACGAACACGCCGAGTGGAACATCGCCACAGGTCAGAGGTCGTCCGTTACCAAGGAAACAGCAACGGCCCGCGAGCCTCAAGTGTGGAGAGGTGACGTTCCCTCCGTACTGAAACCCCTTGAAGCCAGAGAGAGTTCCCATCGCCGAAAGAAGTGAGTGAGTGTACATAGGTGATAGTGCAGTGCTATCATCAAGTGGAAAAAGTAAGCATCGCCCCCCAAGTTGTTAATTACTTAAGCAGGTGAGAAGTGAAAAACAATAAAGCGTGGTGCAGCGTAAATTGCACGTAAGGAGGAAATTACCTCCTCAAAAAAATCTGGCAGCGCCATACAAGGACTGCAGGTACCGTAATTTTGGAAAATATTATTAACTCTTAAGACTGAGCACAAAATACGCCCAGAAACATGTACACTGCATGAAAAAAAAACATTATTGCAACACTTAACAAAACAAAAACAGAAAACAAGCTTTAAGTAAGAGAATTCAGTGTATTGTAGTATGTTAAGGTGTGAAGCAAGTGATAGTATTTGCTAGAAAAAAAAAGCTTAAAAGTGTATGTAATGATAGTTTTTGGAGTGGAAGGTTTTTAAAAGTGTATGTAATGATAGTTTTTGGAGTGGAAGATTATCAAAAGTGTATGTAATGATAGTTTTTGGAATGGAAGATTATCAAGAATGTATATAAGAATAGTTTTTGGAATGGAAGCTTAATGTGAAATATAAAATCAAACTCTTAAAATTCTAAGAAGTTTAAGCAAAATGGGAGATAGCTACGCGAGTTTTTCAGTTAAAGATCTTAGGCAAGAGTGCCAATTAAGAGGGATAAATGCTAAGAGAAAAACTAGACAAGAATTAATAATGGATTTAAGAGAAGCAGATAGGCAGGTAGAACTGAACTCGAGAGAAAGGGTAAGAGAGGGAAATAGAGAAGAGATCGCCGATAGTAATACTGATAGTGGGATTAATGGGGCCGAGAGGAATTATCAGCTGGAATTAAAACGATTAGAGCTGGAATCTAAGAAACAAGATGTCGAAAGATTAAGATTGCAAATAACACTAAGAGAATTATAAGGAGTAACAGAAGCCAGTGGGTATGATAATAATTCTCAGCGACCTTTACATAGCTATGGGGATATTATCAGAAAATTCTCAGAAACATCAGATGAGATGGATAGCTATTTAACGGAATTTATTAAAATCAGTACATCTCTAGGAATTCCACGTTCCAAGTGGGCAGCACTTTTAATCCCTAGGTTATCTGCACGAGGGGCCAGTGTCATTCATTCCATGGCAGAAGATGAAGTCCAAAATTTTGATAGGCTACAGGAAAATCTATTAAAAGAGTATAGGATCACTCCAGAGAAATATAGAGTCATGTTTAGAAATTTCAACAAAGGAAAAAATCAAACATATCATCAGTATGGTGTACGATTGACAGAGTTATTAGATAAATGGTTAATTGGAGCTCAAGTTGAGAATAGTTTTGAAAAATTAAAGAGCGTACTATTGCTAGAACAGTTATATTCTATGGTAAACGAATCTGTAAAAATTTACATTAAAGATAATGAACCTGAAAAGTTTGAGGAAGCAATCAAATTAGCTGACAGGTATGTTGAGGCTAGAGAAAGGCAGTATGTACAGGGTAGTCAAAAATATCAACCAGGTAAAGGATATTTTAGTCAGGAGAAAAGACAACAGGTTAAAGAGGGAAAGCAAGTTCAAAATTCAACTGATGCATCAGGAATGGGTTCAAAAATTAGATGCTACATATGTGGAAAAACTGGTCACAAGTCATTTGCATGTAGAGGAAGTAGAGATAAGGTAGCAACAAGTAAACCGCAGGTTGACAGTAGTGTAAAGGATAAAGCGGGAACTAGTAAACAGAATTTCCAGTCATTAAGAGAAAAATCTCCATCCATGTTGTGTTCAACCACAAAATCTGTTTGGGCAACACCAGAATCTAGCTTTGGCCCTTATTTAGGACAAGCGAAGTTGAACGGAGAGACACTTTGCACTTTGCGTGACACAGGGTCGTGCATTTCTCTTATTAAAAGCAGTAACGTCCCTCCAGGAACACAAACAGGTAAGAAAGTCACAGTTTACCCCGTGACTGGTAACAAACAAGAGTTGGACATAGCCGAGGTAACTGTAGAAGTTAATGATAGGATGAAGACACACGAGTTTGCAGTAGTGTCAGATATCCCGTGGGATATAATCCTCGGAAACGACTGGGAGGTACCCTCAGAAAACCCAAGTAGTGAAGTGAATAGGGATAAAGAGGAGGAAAAGAAAAGTCAGGAACCATTGGAAGTAGAGAGAGACATAAATCAAGTTACTGAACAAAATGTAGGAAGTATAGAAGGAAATAGTAACCCACAGAGTGAACAAAGTACAGATAGCACTCATAAGAAAGAGTGTGGGGTGTTAACTAGGGGAATGTTAAGAGCTCAAGAGGAAGAAAAACTTAAAAAGAGTAAAGTCGAGAAACATCAGGTTCAAGAAGTAGGTAGTGCAAGTTCATGTCAACAAATGGGTGAAGATAGTGAAAGCGAGCAAGAGGTTGGAGATAGTGACATGGATAGGGTAGTGGAGAGTGACGAGAATTTATCTCAGATGTTTACATCTGAAGAATTCAGTAAAGCGCAGAAAACTGATGTAAGTTTGGAAAATGTTTGGAAAAAATTGGAGGTCGCTATTCCTGATGAAAGTGCTACATCACATTTCATTTTGGAGGAAGAGATATTAAAAAGGGTGTTCCAGGGAAAAGGCAAACAAGATGCTATAGTTCAGTTGGTAGCCCCAAAAGCATGTAGGAAAAGAATTTTAGAGATAGCACATGACCTACCAATATCTGGTCATTTGGGAATCAAAAAAACTACCGACAGAGTACTAAAGAATTTCTATTGGCCAGGAATGTACAAAGACATAGCCGAGTATGTGAATTCTTGTCCGCAGTGCCAGTTGGTAAAGAAAAGGGGAGATCATGCACCAAGCAAACTCCACCCTTTGCCTATTATTGAGGAGCCTTTTACTCGAGTGTCAGTGGATCCAGTTGGACCTCTGAATGTTAGTAATTCAGGCATGAAATATGCAGTGGTCATGGTTGATCATGCCAGCAGATACCCTGACGCAAGAGCTTTGGAAACAATTGAGGCTGAGGAAGTGGTAACTGCATTGATCGACATGTTTTCCCGTGTCGGTTTTCCAAAGGAAATTCTTTCAGACCAAGGAAAGCAATTTACTTGTAAGTTGACCCAGGAATTATGGGCGCAATTAGGTGTTAAACCCTTATTTTCTAGCGTGTATCACCCTCAGTGCAACGGTCTAGTGGAGAAATATATAGGAACCCTGAAATCTTTACTCAAAAGAGTGAGTCAGGATAGTCCCGATGATTGGGATAAGATGTTGCCATTCATCTTATTTGGATGTAGAGAGGTACCCCAGGCGAGCACAGGACTCTCGCCGTTTGAGTTAATTTTTGGACATAATGTCAGAGGACCACTTGATTTGTTAAGGGGACAGATTGAAAGATCAGAAGAAGAGAAATTAGACCTATTAGAATATGTAAACAGAGTGAATCAAAATTTGGAAAGAGGGCTGACATTGGCACAGAAAAATTTAGAAAATGCTCAAATCAAGCAAGCAAAGTGGTATAATAAGAAGGCACGAGTGAGAGTGTTGTGTGAGGGAGAAGAAGTTTTAGTGCTCACTCCGAATAGAAAGAGGGCTATGGAAGTGGAATGGGAAGGACCATTCAAGGTACTTCGCCGAAAGGCTGAGAATACGTATGTCATCAATGTAGGTGAAGACGAGCCGTGCCCTCGGACATATCACATTAATATGTTAAAGAAGTACAATCGGAGGAGTGAAGGTATCAGCACAGTATGCTATGGAGACGAAAGTGTAGAGGAGGAGAGTGGATCAGATTTGCCAGCCCTACCCAACAGAGATGAAGGTGAGAAAATGGATGAGCTTAACATTGGAGAGAATCTCTCTCAAGCTCAGCTAGCAGATTTAGTAGCGATGCTACAAAAGTATCAAAGTATCTTGACGGAGATACCAGGGAGAACAAATGTGGTTACACATGACATCGAATTGATGGATAAGACCCCTGTAAAGTGTAAGCCATATAGGGTGAGCAAAGAGAAGAAAGAGATCATTGACAGAGAAATTGACACAATGTTGGAGATGGGAATCATTCAAGAGAGTAAGAGCCCTTATGCTGCACCGGTAGTGCTAGTACCCAAGAAAGACGGGAGCATGCGATTTTGTGTGAATTACAAAAAGCTCAACTCGATTACAAAGGGGGATGCTTTTCCAACACCGAACATAGATGAGTTGGTGAGTGGTTTGCACACGTGCAACTACTTGACTAAGTTGGATATGACCAAAGGTTACTGGCAGGTTAGCTTGACAGAACGAGCGAAAGAACGAAGTGCTTTTACCACAACAGATAAACTGTACCAGTTTGTTGTGATGCCTTTTGGTCTAAAGAACAGCCCTCCGACCTATCTCAGATTAATGTCAAAGGTGTTGAAAGGGACAGAAGACTATGCCAAGTGTTATGTTGACGACATAGTTATCTACAGCAGAACTTGGGACCAACACTTACACCATATAGAGTCAGTGTTGGGTAAAATAAAAGACGCAGGACTAACAGTGAACCCAAGGAAAAGTGAATTTGGTAACGCAAGTATAAATTACTTGGGATTTCACGTAGGACCTGACGGGATAACACCAGAAGAGGCACGAGTTCACAAAATTTGTACGTGGCCTCGCCCAATCACCAAAAGAGATGTCAGAGCATTTTTAGGCATTACTGGATATTACCGGAAATTCATTCAGCAATATGCAGACATTTCCAGTGCTTTGGCAGAGACGCTGAAAAAAAGAAATCCAGACAAAATTGAGTGGAATGAGGAGTGTGAGAAGGCGTTCTCAACTCTGAAGTTTATATTAACAGAGGGCGGTGTGCTCAAATGTTTTGATCCTTCCAAGGATACATTTGTGCAAACTGATGCCAGTGGAATTGGATTAGGAGCAGGATTGAGTCAAAGAGACCAAAATGGAGAAGAACATCCAGTGGCATACTTAAGCAGAAAGCTAACAGAAACAGAAAAAAGATACTCAACTATAGAAAAGGAAACTTTAGCTGTAGTTTGGGCAATTCAGAAGTTAAAGCCATATTTGGACTCTCGATCTTTTGTAGTAGTGAGTGATCACAACCCATTAGTTTGGCTAGATCACGTAAAAGATAGGAATATGAAACTGATGAGATGGTCTTTGTATTTACAAGAATACAATTTCAAGATACAATACAAACCAGGAGCGAAGCATGGGAATGCTGACGGGTTATCAAGACGAGTGTAAATAGTGGATAGCCGTAGTAATAGCGTGTAGTGGTTAGTGTCTGTAATCATGTAAACATTAGTGTTAGTGTAATGTACATATTATGTAATCATTAGGGTAGGGTAATGTACATAATATATAATCAGTGGTATTAGTGTTAGTGCAATGTGGTAGTGTGTAGTAATTGTAGGTATTAGTATCAGTGTGAATTAGTGTTAGTGAATGGTGTCGAATATCATCATTTGTACATACTTGAGAGCTTGGCTGAACCATAATAGAATTAATGGTGTAAACGTGTAGCTCAGAGTCAGTAACAGAAGGTAGCAGTTAACGTTGTTACATGAAAGGCAGTCCAGAACAGTTAGTGCAGGATACAGCAAGACAGCTCAAGTGACTGGTTTCTTGTCAGGTGGCACTTGAAAAGAAACAGTCGTAAAAACTTGGGAGGGAGGACTGTGATGATGTGAAAACCATTAGGAAAAAAAAGAATTGAAAAAAAATGCCAGCGTCGCACAGAAATTTAGGAACTGCTGAATGTAAAAAAAAAAAAAAGGCAAACGTGGGAAAAATCAGAAATGGGCAAGGGAACGCCATTTTTGAAGTGAAAAGCGAGGAAGGGAGAATGACATCCATCTTGGTGTCCAGTTCACAAGGTCACAACAAGCCCATGAATTCTCGGAACTGGGAGCATGGAATTCTTAGAAGAGCAGCCATCCAGCGGATGTAAACCGTGGGAAGCAGGACGCGGAGAGTGAAAGATGCCCAGCTAGGGGGGGGTTTCGAATGCGTTCTTGTGATTGGCTAAGCGCTCGCTGGGGCTCAGAAAAGTTTGGGGAGAACTCAGGAAGTTAGTTTTTTGGCGCTCTCTTCTCGTCTAGTTTTCACCAGAGCAGGACGTCAGGTCATCGCGTGGGATGATTTTGCCGTAAGAACAGCGCTCGGCTGCGGTCGAGTTAGCTAGGTATAGATATCAATTAACTGCGGTTAAGTACAATCTATATTTGTTCCAAGGGATCAGGCCGAGGTCTAGATATATTATAGCTGAGATCGAGTAATCTCATATCTTGTATCAAAAGTGCATAAAAGCATAGTGCTGCTGTGTAACTTATGAATGTATCAATCAAGTACCCAAGAGGAACTGAACGGTGCTAACCAGGAAGCACCATAATTCTGTTGTACTCAGCTCAAGTTCCATTGTCATCTGAAATTATTCTGTATGCAAGGTGTCAAACCAACCTTAATCCTACCCCAAGTGGTGGAGAATAAATTTGTTAGTTATTTATCTTCGGCTCATTTCTACACCAGCTTGGAAATCTTCAAACACGCCTCTGTCTCAAACAAAGTGATCTCCATAAGGCGTCTAGACCTTACCCCAATCTAGACTGGTGGCAGCAAGAAAAAACAAGTAAGTGCAGCTGATGGTAAGAAATAGAAAATATATACGAAAACGAATAAGACTAAATAAACAACGACATTCAGATCATGACAGTTAGACCATGACAATCGTCGAAACAGCATTTCAGCAGTTTCGTGAAAAACATTATGTACCCATTTTACGAAGAAAAGTTTCGATTGACCTTGGATTCATGGGAAGGTCAAACAGATCCAGCACACTTTAATAGTGTCTTCACAGAGGACGACGGCACTTGTTCTTCTACTGTTGAAATCATTCCACCTCATTGTACCCCATACTCTCAACGTTGTGATGTCTACTTTTTCCGACAAATAAAAATTTTTATTAAAAAATTACAAAACTCTATCGAACTTTAAAAAGAAAATAGGCATTTAAACAAGGTTGAAAGATACCCTGAAGATCTATTCATTTATACATCATCAACTTTCTGCGCCGTTTTTCCAGAATATGTTGCAGTACCCTTTGTTTACTGCGAAGTTAATAAATGAAAGAAATGTTTTTGCGAATGTGTACGAAATGTGTTTTCCGGACGACGTTCGACAAACAAAATGTAAGTGCTCAAACAGTTCTTTTATCAAATGCTCGCGTTGTAGAGAAGTGTTATGTTTTCGTTGTTTTTATGATAATTATCATCCGCAACTTTGTGTACCAATAAACGATAGCGAAACCTCCGATAGTATTACCTAACAACATATATGTTACGTCCTCAAATAAAAGTACGTAATTATACTTTATAAGCTAAAATGTGATATGTCGATTCTCCTAACAATTCCTCTGTCCCTGTATCTGCTATTTGTTATTAAACTCCATTATTCAACGATTACTTCTACAAGTTCCTTATTATTTGTTAGTGAAACTACACCAAATTGCCATGGACATTGACACAATACAATGTTAAGTGTAATAAGGTCCACATCACTACAATGGCTGCAGCTCACAACATAGCTAGTTCATGCAGATATTGCACAGAAATACATATGTTTCATTCAATATCTACCTACACTGCTGGCCACACAAAATGCAACACCAAGAAGGACACGAGATAGCAAAGCCAGATTTACTGGATACACAACAACAGATACTAAGATGAAACGAATAAACTTACAAGCCCGTGCGGCTTGCGGAACACGCAGAAATCAATAGTTCGTGTGGCTCCCATGGCTGGCAACAGCAAACGCTGCACGCCGTGGTATCAAACGAAAGAGGCTTTGGATGTGGGCTTGGGGTATATCGGTCCAGGCTGCTTCCACACGTTGCCACAGTTCGTCAGGCGTAGCCGCGGGTTGGTGCTTGCTGGGCCACTCGGTTGCCGATCAGCGACCAGACGTGTTCGATGGGCGACATATCGGGAGAACAGGCGGGCCACTGCAGCAGTGACACCTGGTGAGCCGTAAAGAACTGTTGCACGATGCGTGTCACGTGCGGGCGCGCATTGTCCTGTTGAAACGTGGCCGCTGGTGGGTCCTGTAGGTAAGGGAGGAGTACAGGCTCCAAAACGTCGGAGATGTAGCGGTGGCTGTTGAGTGTACCGGCGATGCGTACCAGAAGGGTGTGGGTGTCATATGCAATTGCGCCCCAAACCCTAACGCCAGGCGACGGACCGGTATGACGATGCATAATGCAGGCATCATACCGTCTCTCACCGCGGTGCCACCACACGCGGATCCGATCATCGTGGTGTTGCAGCCAGAAGCGGGATTCGTCGGAGAAGACAATATCGTGCCATTCCGTAGTCCAGGTGTGGCGTTTAACGGCACACTACCGCCGCACTCGCCGGTGGTGTGACGTCAATGGTAATCGGAGCAATGGGCGCCGTGCGACAAGTCCCCACTCCTGCAGACGACGACGAACTGTACGTGCTGACACAGGTTGTTGTGCAACACACCCTAATTCCTGCGCTAACGTTCGTGATGTGGCAGTGTGAGCCGTCAATGTCCGCCGCACAACATGCCGGTCCTCTTGTTAGGTGGTGTGCCGCGGCTGCGGCAATCGCTCACGTCAGTCCGTCCGTCCCTCCTGCACCCACCGAATCCATACTCGCTTCACTGTGGCTGGATGTTGTCCCACACGGGTGCCGATGTCTGGGTATGATAAACCGCTGTCGCTATGAACCATTATTCGTCCTCTGTCGGACTCCGAAACGAGCTGAAATGACTGCCGTATTCTGCGACGAACCATCAGGAAGCTACCCACGCACAGGTCCGGCAGCACAACACACTTCCACTACTTACACCCAGCCTTCTGTGCACCCTTCTTGTAATGCTTCTCGGCGGCGTGCCAAACGCACATGATTTGCATATGTCCTGAAATGCTAATCGTCTGCATGTCCTCTCGAGGGTGACGCATGCTGCGAATTTCAGGCCAATCGGATGCTTCCTTCTTGGTGTTGCATTTCGGGTGGCCAGCAGTGTATATCACACAATGTTGTTGTAACTTCTTACTGAAAAGTGAGAAAGAGAGAGCTTTTAAGGGAGGATGGGAAAATGCAGGCATTCCGTTCTTTGCTGCTACTGATAGTTCACTGTTCATTCCCCGCTTTTCGACATTAGCCACCATAACAGGAAATGTATGCTATAATACACTGTTGCACGACCTCGTGACATTAGAGTAAAGTATCATTTACAGGAAATCACGAATTTCGTTCATTTTCCCGTCCTCGGATCGTTATGATTCTTTATTCCGAAAATAAGAGGCATTAAATCAAATGCTGGGAAACATATGTCCTCATTTTGCCTGTAATTTTATTAAACAATATTCACTAAAATCCGCGGTTGATCAGCAGGTACCCTTGTGAGTCTAACGCGGCGGCACACTCAGGAATATTGCATCATCTCCTCCGTGCACAATGAGCGAGGGGGAGCGTCGCGCGCACGACGTATTGCGCAGTACGCGAATTGGACCCCATGCTGTTTACGAATATGCTAACACGATTAGTGTGACGCACGTATTTTTAACGCTATAATGATTTCAATTGGGATCTATTTTTGTTACAGGCAGTTGGCCTAATGTCTCCCACATTCTTTCCGCGGACTGAGACGTAGTCCTGCGCCAAAAAAAAGAGTTTAACAACAAGAAATATTTTCTTCTTCATGTCTACAACAAATATGTTTTTTGTCGCCCTGGTGGTGCAGCAGCCTTAAGCGCTGATTCCTGAGCGTACGTCCGAGTGGATCTGGGCCCGGGCCTCGGGTTTTAGCAGGGATGGCGTTTTTGGCTTACGACACCCGCTGTCTCCCTTTTCTGGAGCCAGTGGCTCTAAATTAGGAACGAGCGAGGGATTATAGTCTTCCGAATTCCTCACGGTGGTCGTTAAATCCACAAACAAACAAAGCAAATGTTTTTTTCCTGGAAACAATATTTTGTTGGGTTTTTTCTTAACATAATTTTGTGCAGCTAATTTTGTGTATCAAAGCATGCATAGCTCATTCAGATTGTTAATATCAAGAACAACAATTAACAAAAATGATTAACTACTATTTAATGCGATTTCTAACTAAGCAAATGTTAAAATAAAATTGCATCTTTTAGGTTTGGTTGATTTGAATGACGAGTCTAATGTGCAAAAGTTTCGACCAAAGAAGTTCGTAATCCACGAAAACTATGACCCAAGTACCTTCGATTATGATATAGCTCTCATTCAAGTAGACCGATTGATAGAATTCAGTGAAAATGTTAGACCAATATGTCTGCCACCATCAGGTAAGATGTATTGATTTTCCTTATTGATATTTCTAATGTTACAATAATTCACGTACTGTTTTTTTCCTTGTGTCATTCTTCTCAGCTAGAAACGAGGCCCATGGAGAGCCACGCTGGACCTTGAACTGCGTTTCAAAGACTTCAGAGTGTTTAATAAAGGTGCTAATATGCGCATTACGCCAACAACGGAATTGCAACCGAACGAAGTGCAGTTGCAAATGCTACGAAATTTACAGGTGGTCCATACATAACAAGTTAGTAAAATCATGCAATGCATTGATCATGATTCGCTTTCCAACATACCAGAAATCATTACCCAAGTTATTACTCAAGTTATTAATAAAATGGCTGTGGAAACAATCTCGCTCCTGTGGCCGGAACTTTCACCCCATTTCGATGATATTAAATAGAATTGGTTCAGCATACCTCCGGAATAACATAGTAAAGTTTTGTCGCAATAGAAGCAGTTTTAGTCAAGTTATGAGGATAATGGCTGTGGAATAAATCTCGCTCCTGTGCCCTGACCTTTGACCACATTTCGATGATATTAAACAAAACCGGTTAAATATACCTCCAGAACAACAAGACAAAGTTTTGGCGCAATCGAAGCATTTTTACGGAAGTTATGATGCATAAGGGCAATGGAATGGATCCCACTCCTATGTCCTGACCTTTTACTCCGTTTCGTCCATTTTCAACAGGCTTTGTCTCCATGTGATTCCCTACCCCATACTAAATTTTCATCGAAATCGAACCATTTTTACACAAGTTATGACGCATAAGGGCAATGGAATGGATCCCGCTCCTGTGTCCCGACCTTTTACTCCATTTCGTAGTGGGTTTGTCCCCATATAGTCCCCTACCACATACTAAAATTTCATCGAAATCGAACCATTTTTAAGCTAGTTATCGTGCGGACGAACGGACAAAGCTGGAGCATATAAGCTTCTTCAACCTACGGTTGGAAAGCGTAAATAAAAGATAACATTTTCAAATTAAAAGAAACGAAAGTATTCCTGGAAAAAAAGGCTTGCGGAACCACAATTGCTTAAAGTACATCTTTCGGAATAACAGTTCATTCGGGAACTTCACCTGTATAAAGTTGTAATGGCGTCTGATAGAGTCTTAGGCTTCGTCGAGTTGGTACCGCAGGAAATCTATTATCGTACGTGGTTCACACAAAGTCTTGAAATGTCATCCCATCATGCCCCAGACATGCTCTATTGGCGAAAGAACGTGGGATCGGGATGGTCAAGGTAACATGTTCACAACTTATTGGCATTGTGTCGATGAATTTGCAGTATGAAGGCTGGCATTGTCGTACCGAAACAGTGCGATGTTTAACCCTGCTACTAACGTTATCGCAACGGATTCTAGAATTTCTTCAACATACCGATGAGGCGTCGGAGTTACTGCAATAAACACTTAAGTGGAGCGGGGATCATCGTAGATAGCTCCCCACATCATGATGTTTGCTGTTCGTGTGGTGTGTTGTACGATTGCATTCGATGGATTGTTGCGTTGACCACTACGGCGTCACGCTTCCCGCTTGGAATCCGACGAAACACTAAAACGGCTTTCACCTGTGTACATTACCTCGGCCCATTGACCTGAAGACCTATCGACGTAAGACGTACGCCATTAAGAGCATGCTGTACGATGCACCCTGAATACTGGCAGAAAGCGTATGGGTTTTCAGGCTACTGCGATTCAGTCTGGCTGAATCGCAGTAGCCTGAAAACATAAGCCTTACTGCGATTCAGTCTGGCTGCATTTAGACGTCTTGACAAGGTTTGGGAGAAATTCGCACCCCTGTGCTTGCTGGAAGACGACTAGCAAACCGGGCAGGGGTACTGCAACGAAATGTACTGGCCTTCTGTACTTTTCCGACTCTGCTTTGTCATTAGTGACAGGTAATGGTCATCCCATTGGCTCGTACAGCTGGCACGAAACATTCGGGAGCTGTTCTGTGTCTCCTTAAAGCTAACTAAAGCCAAACAAACGCTCTGGATATTTCAGTCCTAATCTGTCCTTCGAATATGGTGATAATTCGGCCTCGGTTAAAATCATCCATCTGATGCCTGCGATAAATCCTTTTGTTACCCCAGACACTCAGTTTCTCGCTTCGCTGTTGAAACACATGAAAACCAGAAGGAACTCACATGAGACACAACTCGGCCTTCTACCTATATACACTGAAGACCAATTGAATTAGAGACACATGGCGTTATGCAAATGTGGCGCTGTGTGCGGCCCTGTAAACGGAAACGACATGACGTATGCAGCGATCCAACAATATAAGGAGTCATGCTACGGGAATCAGTAAGAGTCGGACGCAGTATGGGTAAGACGAAGAATCAAAGCGCATTTGATCGTGGGCAAATTGTCGGGGCCCGACGAATGTGTCACTCCATCTCGGAAGTCGTGCAGGCACTGGGATGTTCACGAGCCAGTGTGTCACGGGTGCACCGTGAGTACATCGAATCCGGTAAAACCATTCATGCAAGGGCCGTGGACAATAGCGTGTGAATGAGCAGGGTCATCGTCGGCTAGCTCGCATTGTAACAGCGGATAAACGGACCACAGTGCAAGAAACCACTCGGAAATTTAACGCTGGTGCACAAAAACGTGTAAGCAGCCACACCATTCAGAACCATCTCCTTTTCTATGGGGTACAGAAGCCATCGTCCCACGAGAGTACCGCTGCTGACTGAACATCACAGGATGCAAAGATTAGCATGGGCGTGAGAACATCTCCACTGGACCCTAGACATGTGGAAAAATGTTGCCTGGACTGATGAGTCGAGATTCACGTTGGTACATGTGGATTGCAGGATTCGAGTACGGCGCAAACCACATGAAGCGATGGATCCTTCTTGCCAGCAGGGTGCTCTTCAAGCTGGTGGAGATGGGATTCTCGTCTGGAGACTGTTTACGTGGACTAAAATGAGACCTCTGGTACGTGTGACATCGTCCCTCACAGGTCAACGTTACCGGGATATCCTGGACGACCATTTGCTCCCGTTTGTGCGTCTTCAACATCCCACTGGGGACCTCATCCTGCAACAGACAATGCACCGTGCCATCGCTCCCGAATTGTATCCGAATGGTTGGATGAAGGTGGTACTACACGTTACTAGACAGGTATCTCTAATTCAATTGCTCTTCAGTGTATACCATTGGCAGCTGTCACGTACTCACATGAAATTTACATAAGCCCTACGTGTAATTCATGGAACATCTTTACACATCGCACCGCACTCGCACACATATCTTAATAAGATGCACTGTAATCGTCAGATTGTATGTTCATCTTTAAAGTTGGACAGCAGTGTATTTTCTTTCCCTCGCCTCAGGGACAATACAGAGCTTCAGAAGAGCATAGGTAAGTACGCAATCTCCATAAATTCTTATGATAGCTCGTGAATGTCGTCACAGTTCTGCCCTGTGTTAAAAATTCGATCAATTTCAGATTTGCTGTTTTGCACCATTACTCACTGTGGTGACGAAGGGTCTGTATAAACTTAAGCCACACATATCCAGTAAATGCATCGCCTTTTTTTATACAGCCTACGTCCGAAAATTTCTAGGACTGACCAAAAAACTGACGTAACAGTAATGGGATAAAAAATATCACGTGTATGCCAGAAGACAGCAGTCCTTGGCCAATCAGCAAACGGCTAGGTACCGGTTTATACAGGTACAGGCAGGCGGGCATTAAGTGAGTCATAACAAGCGTTTTCGTCCCATTTTATTGTATGGGCAGCAGATGGCTTAGTGGTCAACGTTCGTGGCTGCTAGGGAGAGGTCTTAGGTTCGATCCCAGGCAGGTACGAATGCTCTAACCACTAAATATCCGCCCTGTGTCAGATGAGCACGTTAAGCCATCGGACCCCAGGTACTGACCCTTCGGGTATAAATAGAGACGTCTTCCTCCCCCTTCTTACCTCGCTCCCATGTGACTTTCCTATCGGACACTCTAGCCCAAATCTCTTAGCTTCCTATTTCTAAGGGTTGTTTAAGACCTGGGGTCAGACACTCCCTTCCTAAAATCCTCTACATATGATCTGATCTGATCATTTCATTTTAGCAATGGAAGAGCAGCAAGTAAACATCCATTTTTGTAGGAAACTTGGTAAATCAGCTACAGAAACTACTGAATGTTAAAAGAAGCGTATGGAGACACAGCATTATCCCGCAGTAGAGTTTTTGAATAGTATGCACGGTTTCGTGACAGGCGATAATCCTTTGATGATGATCCGAGATTTGGGTGGTGGTCCTCCAGTGTGCGAGCAGAGGAAAAAATCTAAGAGATGCGGAATCAGTTAAAGAAAGAGCACCGAATTACAGTGAGACTTTTGAATGAATCAGTCGGTATCTGTAAGTCTATCTGTCACGAGATTCCACGCGAGGATCTGGGAAAACGAAAACTTAATGTCAGATAGGTATCCCGCACACTGAAGTGACGGCCAGATCTCGGAGCATCATCAAAGGATTCCCGCCCGTTGCGAAGACGTGCATTCCATTGGAGAACCCTGCTGCGGGATAACACTGTGTCTCCATACGTTTCATTTACCTAGATTACCTAGATGGACCAGTTTTTTCATTTAGAACTTTTCCATGAATGCAGGTCGCAACGTTTCCAGCGAGGGCGATCCTTAGCCAGTCTTCTCCACTTGTTTCCTATCTCTGTACTAAAAGGGTCTTCCCATCTAGTTGGAGGTTTACCAGGTTTTCTCGTGATTGTTCTTGGATACCAGTTGTAACACGGTAAGTCCGCTTGTTGTCGATGAGTATGGCGATATGACCTGCCCATCGTGCCTTGTTGTCATATATCGTTTTCACTACTTCTTTTACTCCAGTTAAATTTCTGATAGTTGTGTTTGTGATGGGATCTTATATACTTATCCCCAAGATTCTTCTTTCCATGGAATGCTGGGATGTTTGAAGACTAAGTTCCTCATTATGATTGGTGCTTCATGTTTTAGAGCCGTATGTTAGAGATGGGAGGATACAGCTGTTGAACGTGTCAGCTCTTATATCTAGCTTTGGATCTGTGATTATAGTTTTGATACCGTTAAAGGAGGTACACGCAGCAGCTCTTTTTATTTTCGATATTTCTTCAGTAGTGTCATTACCCATATTTATTGTTTGCCCAGGGTACGTGTAGGAATCTACATTTTTATGGCGAAATTACACTGCTGGCCACCCAAAATGCAACACCAAGAAGGACACGAAATAGCAAAGCCAGATTTACGGGACACATAACAAAAGATGTAAAGATGAAACGATTGAGCTTACAGCCCCGTGCGACTTGCGGAACACTCGGAAATCAATAGTTCGTGTGGCCCCCGGGGCTGGTAATAACGGCCGCTACACGCCGCGGTATCGAACGAAAGAGGCTTTGGATGTGGGTTTGGGGTATGTCGGGCCAGGCTGCTTCCACACGTTGCCACAGTTCATCAGGAGTAGCCGTGGGTGGTGCGTACCGGGCCACTCTGTTGCCGATCAGCGACCTGACATGTTCGATGGGCGACATATCGGAAGAACAGGCGGGCCACGGCAGCAGTTACACCCGGTGGGCCCCGAAGAATTGTTGCACGATGCGTGCCACGTGTGGGCGCGCATTGTCCTGTTGAAACGTGGCTGCTGGCAGGTCCTGCAGGTAACGGAGGACTACAGGCTCCAAAACGTCGTAGATGTAGCGGTGGCTGTTGAGTGTACCGGCGATGCGTGCCAAAGGGGTGCGGGTGTCATATCCAATTGCACCCCAAACCATAACGCCAGGCGACGGACCGGTATGGCGATGCATAATGCAGGCATCATACAGTCTCTCGCCGCGGTGCCACCACACGCGGATCCGACCATCGTAGTGCTGCAGGCAGAAGCGGGATTCGTCGGAGAAGACAATGTCGTGCCATTCCGTAGTCCAGGTGCTGCGTTCAACGGCCCAATGCCTCCGCACTCGCCGGTGGTGTAACGTCAATGGTAATCGGAGCAATGGGCGTCGTGCGACAAGTACCCGCTCCTGCAGACGACGTCGAACGGTGCGTGCTGACACAGGTTGTTGCGCAAAACACCCTAATTCCTGCGCTAACGGTTCGTGATGTGGCGGTGCGAGCCGTCAATGCCCGCAGCGGAACATGCCGGTCATCTCGTTCGGTGGTATGCCGCGGCTGCGGCAATCACTCACGTCGGTCCGTCGGTCCCTCAGGCGCCCACCGAGTCCATACACGCCTCACTGTGGCTGGATGTCGTCCTACACGGGCGCCGATATCTTGGTACGATAAACTGCTGTCGCGATAAGCCACTATTCGTCCTCTGTCGAACTCCGAAACGTGCTGGAATGACAGCCGTATTCTGCGACGAGGCATCAGGAAGCTTCCCACGCACAGGTCTGGCAGGACAACACACTTCCACTACTTACATCCCAGCCTTCTGTGCACCCTTCTTATAGTGCTTCTCGGTGGCGTGCCGGGTGCACATGATTTGTATATGCCCTGCAATGCTAATCGTTTGCATGTACTATCGCAAGCGACGCATGCTGCGAATTTCAGACCAATCGAATGCTTCTTTCTTGGTGTTACATTTTGGGTGGCCAGCAGTGTATTTAGTTGGATGATGGAATTTGGACAGTATTAATTTCTCATCCATTTGGCTTTATGAGGGTGATTTCTAGACCTATTTTGCAGTGGCGTAAGAACCAGCCCCCGCAGCTGCGAGGGGGCGCAAGTGACGAAGGAGGGCGCACTGCAGCGGCCAGTTATAATTTTATGAAAAAATTCGAACACGCACAATAATTAACCCAAGAATTCATATTTTGCTTTGCCGAAATAAATGCTTAATTCCACTTTTAAAACACTAAACATCTTACAGATTAAAAGTGCTTGGCTCTTTGACTTCGGATTGCGATACGTTTGCTCTGCAATGGGTTGTAAATAATACGATCGCTCTCCAATCGCCCTCTCTCTACGCTGCGGAGGAAAAGCGCAAGGCCACAGTGGGATTCCCCGTGGAGGATGTGGGAAAACAGTCAGTTACCTAGGGGTTCGCACACGACAGGCGTCAACATTTATTCACAGCAGCCGCAGATCTGCCGTGTGTAAGAGGGTGATTTGTTCAAAGATTTATTTTAGTTTTGGACAAAGCAATTACACGTACTGTCAAATCTATTACTTAGAAAGTTAAAATTACAGGGAGACACCTTGGTGAAGTTAATTGCAGATAGTTTGATTTGGCAACCTTCGTCCCGTTGACAAGAGAAGCTTCAACTGGAGCTGTAATGTTGTTTTATTTAATATGTCACTCCTTAAACATTACCTTCGTACCATCCATGGCATGTCTGGAACTTCTTAATGTTCATCCTCGGATAGGTACTACATATATAAATCTTAATTACACACTGACCTAAATCAGTCAACTTAACGGCCAGAAGATCCATTTTCCATAATCGGGCGCCAATGTGGAAACACAAATTTGCCGGTGACAAAGATCGAAATCGCGCCACCTGGCTCAGGAGCCAGTTGTTCTAACCGACTAAACTGCACCCACAGAATTTATCGCTGCAGATTTGTCATCTTGATACGTGCTTCACTTTTTTGTAGCATGTCACAGAGCTCAGTAGCATTTTGTCGCCTGTTCCAACGGGTTGTTAACAATAGATAACGGTTGTCGCTCCCTTGCTGTAGATGCACGTAACCGTTCTTGCCCATGCGTTCTTCGAACTCCTTCCGTACCCTGGAATCGTTTCAACAGTCGGGAAATGACACTTTGTGACACTCCAATAGCTTCTGCTACCATCCTCTGTGTATGAGCTACGTCCAGCCTGTCAATAGCTCTCCGCCCCTGATTCTGGTATTTCATGCTGTTGAGGCATCGTTCGAACTGAAGACTTCAATAAACGAAATATTACGATAAACGCGAAAGAATAAGGGAGCTCACAGAGAGCTTTCGTTTTTTACCCAATCTGTGATTTGTGCATTCTGACGTCACAGACGCTAATTTACATAAGGACATCCCTTGCGTTTTCCGCGTTTCGGTAAAATATCACACGATTAGCTTGCGTTATGTCGCCAAAGTCATATGCTCCCCTAATTATTTTGAGTAGTGTAGTATCAGACACACGGGAGCATACGTGAAAACTTTCATTTAAGATTATGTAACAGAATGGTGTTCTATAACTCTCAACACAAATTACATATCTTAAAGTAGAAATATACGGAAAAAGTGTATTTATGTACAGCCATGATAAGGTTTAAATGAAAACATCAAGGGTATTAAGAACAAGTGCTTTGTTCACACCTTGGACAATAGAAGAATTCACACTACCACACAGTCCCATCCAATTTCAGTGGACGTTTGAAACTTTCCTGAGGTTGCGTTTGCAGCGACTCGTGCACCGCAAGTTGCATTTCGCGGTTGAAAACAAAGTGTTTGCTTTGCTTTGCAGTTAGTGAAAAATGTGGTAATAACATGGAGCCAAGTCATTCTGGTGAACAACAATGTGTCTTATCTCACTGCCATTGCCGTGCAATGCTATATACACTATATTGACAAAAGTCACCGGACACCGCTTCAAAAGCAAATGAACGGATCCGGTGCGTTGTTAAGATGCGCGGTACAGCCCAAACGGTATAAAAAGAAGCCTGCAGCTGACCGCTACCATATCGTACGGTGAGGTTGAGTGAAAATGTCGCTGAGGGAGAGAACTGACTTTGAGGAAGGAAAGATTGTTGGGTGTTATCAGAAAGATTGTTGGGTGTTATTAGAAAGATTGTTGGGTGTTATTAGAAAGATTGCTGGGTGTCATATTAGTGGGTTGTCCATAAGAGAAACCGAGGGGCGTTTAAACATACCCAAGTCAACTGTTTTTGGATGTACTGAATAAGTGGAAGTCACATGGCGTGCCAGAAGCAGCAAAACGTACCGGCAGACCAAAAAAATCAGTGACAGAGGACGTCGAAACCTCAGGACAGTCGTTACAGCTAATCGACGGAGTACTGCCCAACACCTCAGTGTACAGGTGAGTAAAAATGCTGGAACCTCTGCATGTACATGTACTATTCGCAGAGAGCTTCATTCTATCTGTTACCGTGGTCGTGCTGCTGCTTTTAATCTCCACTCGGAATGCTACTCGTCGTTTAGCATAGTGTAAAGAACACTTATCGTGGACCGTAGATCAATGGAAACGGGTCCTATGGACTGATGAATCCAGATACATGATCTATCAGTCTGATGGCCGTGTGTGGGTATGGCGGCAGCTTGGAGAGTGCTATTTATCACAGTGTATTGTTGCTACAGTCAAGTTTGGAGCTGGCAGTGTACTCGTGTGGGGGTGTTTTTCATGGTATGGTCCCGACCCATTGGTTATCGTAAACAAACCTGTGAACCAGCACGTCTACCTCGATATTCTGGACAATCATGCCCTACTAACTCTGTGGCAATACTATGGAACCAAACCTTCTTGGTACCAGCAGCATAATGCTCCGAGCCATAAAGCAAGGTTTCAAAATCGCTTTATTCTAATTTATCATAAGAAAACATAAGAGGGAGGCGTACAGTATTGGGCATCTCACTGGGAAATAATACAAAACTGTTAAAAACATGATGGTATATACACTGCAATGACAATGGGGATGAATAACAAATGCTGCAAGCAAAGCTTATTGAATAAAAAATTGCAGAAGTGACAAAGAGAAACACATCGTGTCTCATGACATTGGCTGGGCATAATTTACAGGATAACACAGGCGAAACAATAGTACACAATTAAAAAAAGAACAGCACAAACACCGCCGTGAAGGTAAAACATTACATACATGAGATAAAAACACAGCGTGCACAATTGTGCAAGTTATTTAACGAGGGCACCAAAGCGACATAATACAGGCGGGGTGAAAGTAAGTAATGTACACGAGTAAGCATGAAAATACACTGAGATGGCATTAGCATTCACAATTCAACGGTAGTGTGGATTGCACGAGTCGTAGAGTGGAGGAGGGCCACCAGGGTGCCAAGGAACTCAGCAAAGGAGGTGTAGAATGTCCTAGGGTTCTGATAGGTGTAGCAGTCCAGAATCAATCGCAAACCATGGAGCGGCCGGCGCCCAGGTAGCATAGAAGGTGGCTTCTCGACGACTGGAAGAAGCCGACTGGTACTCCAGGCGGAGTCGAGAAAGCAATCGATCTTGAAAATGGCACAAAAGTGCTGCGCTGGCCTGGTGTAAAGAGACCGGCGAGGAAATGCTGCGGAGTTGTTGAAGGTATACGTAAATAACGTGTTTAACCAGCACGAAAAGATAGGCACATACTGAAGGAAGAGTTGTAGGTGGATGAGCCCGCAGAAGAAGATGTCTGTAGGCAGTGAACGGAAGATCTTGAGAACAAGAGCGACTGGCAATCCGGAAAGCCTGGTGGAGGAGAGGCATCAGGATGGGACAGTAAAGGTAGACGTGAGAAACGTCTGCCTCCTGTGCGCAGAAGGAGCAGAGAGGGGAGGAGAGAAGAGACATGCGAAAGAGAAAATACGGAACAGGGAGGCGATTATGCAAAAAGAGCCAGTGGGTATTAATTTCAAGAGGGGCAGATAAGGGTGAGCGGGCAGCGGCCCAGACAAGAGGAAGAGAAGCAGGGGGAACCTCCAGAATAGAAAGCGGTGAAGGGGTGGCAAGGTGCACTAGAAAACGATAAAGAGATTTAGAGGAGAGAGAGGAGAGAGGAAGAACCGAGTTTGTGAGTCGGAGGAAAAACGGCAGCGGAAGAGGGGCAGAAAAGACAGAGACGAGACCGGTGGGGGAGACAAGATCAGGGAAAAGCGAAAGAAGTGCAGTTAGCAGAGAGTCATAGACCAAATGGGCGGATGGGGACGAGAGAATAGCAGGGGGAGGCCAGAGAGAGGGCGCCAGGATAGATCCGAGTTAGTGAGGTCTTGTACAGTTACTACACCTGCTCGGAGCCAAGAGGGGAATGAAAAACAGGGGAGATGGGGGGATGAACAAGGGAGTTGAAGAAGAGGGGTTCAGAAAGAAGCTCTAGAGTTGAAGAGGGAGAGGAGCGAATGAGGGGGAGAGAGCGAAGGTGAATGAGGGCTTCAGAATATGCAGGTGGGAGTTTGGAGGGGGGAAAGGACAGCAATCCATGAGAACTAAAGAAAGAAAGGAAAAATGTGGGTTACGCAAGGAGGCAAGAACGTCACGTACCTGAACTGCGGAAGCCACTGGAGCCGTGAAAAGGTGAATGAAGTTGATCACTCGGCTTGCTTTGTAGCACAGCGGGACATCAGGTAGGCCAGCACCACCATAGGAGGGAGGAGCACAGAGCTTGTGGACGTTAATCCAGTGATGACCCGCCCACATTACTCGAGTAAGGCAGCGTGTAACCTCCTGGAGACAGAAAAGCGGGGTCGTAGATGCAATCCAAGAATGCTTGCAGATGGACAGAAGGTATGTCCTGGTGAGATTTGCACGCTGGTAGTAGGACGTACAGAACTGCGCACGACACCAGAATGCAGCTGTGCGGAGGAGGCGAGGATGGAGTTCCGAGCGAGTTGCACTGGATGTAGCTTGTGGTGCGCCTAAGTGCACACCCAGGAAGCGTTGGGTAGTGGATGACCATGTGGCCCCCCATGGAGCATCCAAGCGATTGGACCACGACCCGCACCACAATCCAGTGCTCTTAGACGTATTCAGTTCAGCTGCAGAACATGAAGCATATGCGGAGAACAAACGACGAAGCAGTTGGAACTGTGAGTCGCTACGAATGCAGACGGTGATGTCATCTGCATAAGCAGAGTAAATGACTGAGTGATGCCGTGAGCTGGCAACTGGTGGTGGAAGTTGTGCTAGAAGAGATGTTTGCAGAGAGCGTAGAAAAGGCTCGACGGCAATCGCAAACAGTTGACCAGAAAGCGGGCAGCCCTGACGAACTCCCCGCTTGAAGGGAACATGTGCTGTGAGAAAAGATGCCGTCTTGACATGGAAAACGGCGTCCCGGTAGAGGGAGAGGAGAACGGAGACAAATTGTGGAGGAAAGCCAAAGTGTAGCAGGGTTTGTGTTAAATAGGCGTGTGAGATATTATCGAAAGCGGAACGGAGGTCTAAGGAAAGGAGAGCAAGAGGTTCAGAATGAGTCTTGGCAAGATGAATGAGATCGCGAAGAAGTTGAACATTGGAGGAAAGAGAACGGCCAGGAACAGTATAGGTTTGAGAGTCAGCAAGGATGTGAGGGAGGATAGAGTTTAGTCGACGGGAAAGAAGCTTAGTATAGAGTTTATAATCTTGATTGAGAAGAGAAATGGGGCGCCAATTTCCCAAGTCAAGAGGGTCACCCTTCTTGGGAAATAGGACCACATGTGCGTCCGTGAAACTCCTCGGGAGGGGGGAGCAGTTAAATGCAGCAGAAAAAGCGGAGAGGAGAAAAGGCAACAAAAGAGGCAAGAACGCACGGTAAAAAGGAAAAGAGAGGCCGTCCGGACCCGGAGCGGCATGGGGGTTAAGGGAAGAGAAGGTGTCGGACACCTCCGTGGATGTGGGTGCAAGAGACAGGGTGGGAGCAAGATGAGACGGAACTTGAGGTAGGTTATTGAGAAGATGGGGGAGAGCAGAGGGAGAAGGGGGAGGAGTTTCACTGAACTTGGTGGTATAGAACTGACGAACGTGAGAGCAAATCGCTGCCGAATCGGATGTGATTTCGCCAGAGGGGAGGCGAAGATGACAAAGCGAGGTAGAAGACTTACGTGCAGATTCCATTGATGTTAGAAAATCATAGGTGCATTCCTCCGGATTGAGATGTTTAATGCGCAGACGTAAAAGTGCTTGCTGCGCAAGAGGTTTCAGCAAAGCCTGGAGCTCCGCCTGAAATGCTGGAAAAAGCGGATCTGATAACCCAATCAGTGTGAGCATCTGCCTGGCGTGATCGAGGCGCATCTGACTAGAAGTCTTCATGGTGAAGGAAAGTTGCTTGATATGTAAGAGGAGCTGATGCTTGACACGAAGCCAATACGTCAAGGTACAGGGTGCGGAATGCAACCCTGCGCGACGAGCAGCGAGAAAAGAACGGACAGAGGCACAAAATTCAGGATCAGTGAGGAGATTGGAATCAAATGTCCACGGACGAACAGTCCGAGGGAGTGACGCCGCAACAAACACTGTGAGGGTGACCGTGCAGTGGTCTGAGGAAGCAGTAGGTTGATGTTGCAACTCGGTAATAGACGCAAGAAGCGGTGTGGAAACGTAAACCCGATCCAAGCGTGCAGTTGATGGAAGCTGACTCCCAGACGAGCGCCACGTGTGTGAGGTCTCTTGTGGATGAAGGCGCCTATAAGCATCGGTGAAGGAGAAATCAGCAACAAGGTCATGGAGTAGTGCGACGAGATCCGTCCGACGCTCTCGTGACGAAGGAGAGCGATCCAGAGCCGGGCCAAGGGTGCAATTGAAGTCTCCACCCAAGAGCACACGATCCGAAGGTGAGACTTTCGAGAGAGCTTTACGGAGTTTGGTGAACAAGATGGATAAATGAATAGAGGTGCATGGAATATACACATTAAAGATGTGAAATCGAGCTCCGCCAACTGTGAAGGAGACTTGCTGGAGTAAATCTCGGCATAAGTTCTGCACTGAGAGTGCAGTGAGGGTGGATCGGAAATGTTGATGTATTCCGATAGCAAGTCCACCATGAGATAAGTAGCGGAAAGCATGATGGAACACATAATCGCTAGCACGCCAGCGAGTAAACAGAGTGGAGGAATGGCAGTTTGTTTCTTGTAGTAGTAACAGATCGGCCCCGAGGGGCGAGAGGTCTTCCATTACAAGAGCATTCGCTAGGGGGCTAGCGAACCCTCTGCAATTAAGGGTCGTGACCTTGAATGGACTGGTCAGTCGTTGGTTGGAGGAGTCGCGGAGCAACTTTCAGGAGTTGTTGTAATCGGTTTACGCAGCCAAGGGTCCATGAGTGGTGCAGGGGGTCATGAACAAACCCACGAAGGTACTTAGCAATGCATCCGGCTTGCAGGAGCAGCGCGGGAAGAATGTCTTCGCGCTCTCGGAGGTAGTCATACGTCGACTCCAGGTTCGTGGTGTGGGTGCAAAACTGATAGTAATCTCCAAGATTGAGAGGTTCTGAAGGAGCACCACATTTGGAGAGAACGCTTGAAAAGACCTCAAACGAAGGCGGAGACCCATCATCATCAGTGTCCCTTTCAATTTCTGTTGGCGCAGGAGAGGGAGAGATATCTCCTGAAGATTTGGTAGTACGGAACGGTTGCCCATCCGCAGAGGAAGATTTCTTCTTCTTCCTCTTACGTCGGGTACCTGTACGAGTGCCAGAAATTCGTTTTCCAGGGAGCGACGATGCTCGGGAAGCTGACGCAGAGTCAGAGGAGTTATCGGCACCGCCGTCACACTCGGAGACACCAACAGTGAAGACTGGTGGGAAACCAGCGGTGAAGTCTCCCGATGTTGCCACGGGATGAGGAGTAATAGGTGAGGTGAGCACTGGAAATTGAAGGTGGGAGGTGAGATCAGCATCAAAAGACGCTCGTGGACGAGAGGCTGTAGATATACTTTTTGTGTAACTCGGCCCTGGGGCAGTTGGCACATTTGAAGACGGTGCAGGTCGAGAGCGAGATGTAGCAGGAGGCTGCTTAGAGGCGGTAGGCACTGTAGAAGCCGTGGGAGCTGGATACTGGTTGTTGGGGCATCGAGCACGCTGATGCCCAAGTTCTTTGCAATTAGCACAGTGTTCTGATGTTAGCATGTCAATTCTGTAGGAGAGCTGCCCACATCGGACGTTTAGGATCCGTGGGAACTTACGGAGATGCTCTTCTGATGGAAAGATGAGTCGAACACTCCGGCGAAAACTACGAACATTCTTATTTGCAGGATCCTTGGGCGCAGCTGAATGTGTGATAACAGGACCAACAATCTTACCACACTTACTAAGTGCAGTGCATATCATCGCATCCGAGATTTCGGGGGGCACCGGATGCAAGGAGACCTGAACAGGGCGCCTGGAAATCGGTTCAGCTTCCAGGTGGTGGTCTCCCAGGTCAAGACCAAAGTTTAGAAGCGTGTCTGCATGCTCTTTGGATGTGAAATAAACAATCACCGTCCGCGACCGGCGGGTGAGGTGAGTAATGGCTCCGGCTGGAAGAAAAGCAAGGAGCGTATCACAATAGACTTTCAGCGGTGTATTCGGAAGAGCATCTAGGCACACTCCCAACTCGCGGGTGGAGTGAAGTTCCTGCGCAGCGGGTGAGAAGTGCGGAACGTCCAATTGAAGTGAGTCACCATGTATCTGGACATGGGCATCTGCAAGGGGAAGGCGAGTCGATTGCGTCGATAGGGACGCACCTGAGGCAACGCTAGAATAAGAGCGGGAAGGCAATCCTCCATTGGAAGGCAGAGGTGCAGCGCTGGATGAAGGAGCTGACACAACGCTGGGCAAGGCTACTGAGGGCAGAGAAGCAACGCCCTCAGAGATATCCATTACGTCATCGGTAGCATCAGGAATGAACGTCATAGCCTCACCACCAGGAGGGGTGGTGGAGTCAGAGAGTTGAAGCGTAGAAGAAGAAGAGCAATAGGCATCAGGAGGAGGACGATATTCCCTATCATCAAGGACGGACGCTGATTGGTTTGCTCCGTCAGAGATAAGGATCGACGTAGTAGGAGAAGCTGTGACGAGAGCTGGAATTCTGCTCTTATCAGCAGTCGCCATCGCCGATGGCGAGGCCTAACTTAGTAAAAACGACCAACTGGTCGAGAAAATAAAGTGCTGATAGCTAATTGAAAATAGTACTCACCGACTCGGGAGATGTCTTAAATGAAAGATACAACCTTCGTCTTGAAGGCACGCACAAAAGTTAAACGACAGAGCACACAAAACACACTCAGTAGATGGCGAAACACGGAGCTCAAAACAGACACGACTTACGTCCCATAAAGCAAGGACTGTTATGGCGTGGTTGGACGGTAATTCCGTTTCGTGTGTGGACTGGCCAGCACAGAGCCCTAACCTTAATTCCATAGAGCACCTATGGGATGAATTAGTGCTCCGCATAAGACGTTTGGAACCAAGCTCTACTGCCAACGCAATAGTTAGTGGCAGCATTATGTACTGAATGCAAGCGCATACCTATCACTGTGTTCCAAAACCTTGTCGAAAGCATGTCTCAAAGGGTCAGTGCATGCATTAAGGCCAAAGATGGACCGACACCGTACTAATGTATGTTAATAAATGCTGTGTTGTGTTTTTCTTCTAGGTGTCAGGTGATTTTTGTGAATATGGTGTATGTTGCTGCTTCAATTTCTATGGACTTCTCAAAACTGTGTGCTGCTTGAAGAAATGCAGAACATACGTTTATACTCTTCGTTTGTCTGGCTCCTTTCATCGATAAAGTTTATACTCATCGTTCGTCTGGCTCCTTTCATCGATAAAGTTTATACTCATCGTTCGTCTGGCTCCTTTCATCGATATCAAAACCAATAACAGGGCTAGGAGCACCATGCATCGCATTGTAACGCATTAAAACGACGATGCTGCTGTACCAAGTTGAATTTCATCTTTCCTTCCACTTTCTTGTCAGTTTCATTAATTTCATATGAACCACCTGCGTGATTTGTTTTTTAGTTTTCAAATATTTTACAGAACTACCCGTCGACATTAATCCCTACAAACCGGAAGAAAAGGTTACAGCTATTGGTTGGGGTGATGACAGAATAAAACTGCATGGTGCATATGACTTCATGACCGTTCCAAACTTGAAAGAAGCAGTTCTTCCCATCCAGCCAGATGAAAACTGCATTCGCAGTTTAAAGAAATACAGTACATACGTTTACACTGATAGGATGTTATGTGCTGGTTATGGATTAGGTAAGTAAACTGCGAGTTATTTTCGTAACATTGCTCATAAAAGTACCGAAGCAGAAATGTACAGTAATTGCATATCATTTTGATACAGGACAAAATGTTCTAGCAACAGTAGTCGCCCCAGTGGCGGCATGGTTAGATGCACGGGATTCAAATCAGTGCCCCAAGGTGTTTTGAGTCCTTGAAGGGACATGGCTGGTGTACTTGTTGGGTGGCTATATTTATTCCCTGGAACCAGTGGCTCTAAATCTTATAACCTTTGGAGTTAAACCCGGAAGAAGAAGAAGAATAACATCACGGTAGTTGATGCAAAAGTTGTGGAAAAGAAAACATTATGTAGCACTGATTTGGTAAGCATAGCCAGGCCCACTGAGAGTGGGCCCGAGACCCGGGAAAATAATAATTCCGGGCCCGATGACAGAAAAAGAAACTGCGTGTAGATAAAAATTGGTCCTTATTTTTTCTGTAATATAACTATACGAAAATTGAATAATAGTGATACAATATTGGTGGTTAAATACAAAATAATAGTATATTTTAGATAACGAAGTCAAAAAATACAAAATAACTATCATATCAGATCACGAAGTCAAAAAATGCAAAATAACTATCATATCAGATCACGAAGTCAAAAAATACAAAATGACTATCATATAACTATCATATCAGATCACGAAGTCAAAAAATACAAGATGACTATCATGTAACTAGCATATCAGATCCCGAAGTCAAAAAATACAAAATGACTATCATACCAGATCACGAAGTCAAAAAATACAAAATCCCTATTATATAACTATCATATCAGATCACGAAGTCAAAAAATACAAAATCCCTATTATATAACTATCATATCAGATCACGAAATCGAAAAATACAAAATAACTATCATATAACATCATATCAGATCACGAAGTCGAAAAGTGCAAAATAACTATCATATAACTATCATATCAGATCACGAAGTCAAAACATACAAAATAACTATCATATAACTATCATATGAGATCACGAAGTCAAATATTACAAAATAACTATCATATCAGATCACGAAGTCAAAAATTCACAGCCTGAGTCTCGGATTTAGACAAAATCACAAAGGTGCTTTGCGGGCCTTACGACTTACAAATAACTCTGTTACTTTTGAAAAATCACAATGTTTGGCCAGCTCAGCCTCGACTGATAATAAGCCTAATGACGAAAGTCGGTTTTGCCCCCATTGCTGACCCTATAACACATTTTAATCATTGATACGCAACTAAAAGGTCGTTCTGCTTGAGCCACAATCACTGGCATTGGACAAAACAATCTTAAAGCAATATCAATATTGGGAAATAGTGGTTCGAGATTCAGATGTTTTATTTTACTGAGCAACTGTACAGGTGGAATATTTTTTTCCTGGATATGTGCATCATACACATGTGTATATCGATTTCAGATGTATTTGTTCTTCGGAAAACTGCTCGCTAATATCATCTTCATATTTGGTTTGTTGTTTTCTTGCATTTTGTCAAATTTCTACCTCATTTAAATCGTTAAATAACGACAACACACTGGATACAGTGTGTACAAAAACTAAGTCGAAAGTGTTGCGATATTTGCATAAACGCATGTGCAGCGGCGGGTATGACACGTGTTTAAAGTAGCTTAAGTCACGCACTGCAGTTAGTCGAAATTGATATAAAGTGCTAGTCGTTGCTGTGAACAGCATTGCATGTCCTCGTTCTGTCTGTGGTTGGGACGCCTATAAGATGAGCAGCCACAACCGGCTAAAAGGGAACTTTTGCTTTACGAGTTTGAAATCGGCCATAACTCTGCTCAAACAACCCTAAACATTTGTCATGCGAAACGGGAAGGTTCCGTGGACAACAGTACCGCAATCCGTTGGTTCAAGAAATTTTGTTCAGGTGACAGAAACCTCGACGATCAGCCAAGGTCAGGTAGGCCGCGAACCGTAGATTCGGAGGCCGTACGCCAGGTCAATACAGAGGCAACTCTGACAACCGGTACTCGAAGATTATCAGGGGAGCTGGGCATATCACAGACCACCGTGGTTCGTCATCTTCAGAACCTCGGCAAGGTATACACGAACTAACGCCAGCTGAAGCAAACCGCCAACTGGAAGTGTGCAAGATACTCCTAGAAAACCGGCGCGATGTACGTTTAATCAAGAGAGTTGTTACGTGCGATGAAAAGTAGGTCTATTTCCTGAATCTTAACAAACAACGGCAGTGGTTGAGCCCGTGCCAACTTCCTGAATCTGTTGACAAACGTGGGCGTTTCGAGCACAAGGTGATTCTGTGAGTCTGGTGGAATTTCAAGGTGATAATCTAGTATGAATTTGTTCCAGACAGTTGGACCATAAACGCCAATCTCTATTCTGAGCTGCTGGAACAAATGTATGCCGTTTTGGAGGAGAGGTACCCGGCACTGGTAAATATAAAGTGCGTTCTCCTGCTGCAGGACAACGCTCGGTCTCATACCACGCTAACGACCCGCGCAGAACTCCAGGAACTTGAGGGCATCGAACTGATGATACACCCAGTACGTAATCCGGATTTTGCCCCCATCGGATTATTACTTGTTCCGGTCCATGGGCCACTTCGTTCGCGGACGACACTTCAACAATCAGGAGGAGGTGGCAGCCTCGAAGGACAAGATTTGGTACTGCCGCGGAATCGAAGAAGTGGCAGACAGATGGCTAAAGACGGTGTAACGCGATGGCCTATGCTTTGAATGCTATTCAGCTTTCGTCGTAAACGTACGCATGAAGACATAAAGTGATCCAAATATCGCAAAACTTTCGACTCGCCCTCTGTATTACTTTCGCTGCGTCAAATTGAGTTGTTATGTTACCAATAACACTGTCTAAAAAAACACTAAACACATTAATCTTGAATGCTCCAGTTGGTGTTGCTGATTCTTCAGAATTTCGTTTCCTTTTCCTTTGTTTCCTTTGTCGTCGATTTGAAAAATTGGCATGCATACTTGAATTTATAGCAACGAGCTCGCAATGGTTTAGGGCTGCCTCCAAGTTATTCCTGGTCTTTTTCAAATATGTCAGAAGACTAGAAAGATTTGCTACTTTGATGCCATAGATGGTATTTCCAGCTTGTAACACCGTGTGTCGGTACTTTATGGCTCATAAAATTTTGAACCAAACTGTTGCCATCACGAGGCATTCAAACGACTCCATCATACCATTCAAATCTGTTCGAGCGTCGACGATTAGAATTACACTGGCGTGCAAAAATTAAGGATGAGACGGTTATTCGAATGTAACGTCGTGCAGAAGTTCTCCACATCAACTCAAATCATACCATAAGATCCCTGAGATGTAAGAATATGGGACAAGTGAGCAAAACCGTCCAAACAAGGAATCCAAAAGATACAAAGGCACTTTATTGGAAAGGTAGCTTCGAGCGCAACTGGACAGAAGACAGAAACGTCCATCTGACAGTTGGCTGCCAAGGAAAATCCAGCCTTTAGTAGGGGATATGATTACCCCTGACTGCGTTGCAGGATTTACAACGTCTGTTCATGCTCAGGACGAGGTTGTCAAGGAGCTGTTGAGGCACCGCGGCCCATTCCTCTTGTAGCGCCAATCGCAGCTGCGGAATCGTTGCTGGTGGCTGGTGACGTGCTGCAAAGCGTCTCCCGAGAAGGTCCGACACGTGTTCGATTGGATTTAGGTCCGGGGACCTTGCGGGCCAATCCATGTGTTGAATATCTTCACTCTCCAACAGCTCTGCGACAGCCACTGTACGATGAGGTGTAACGTTGTCGTCCATGAAGAGTGTGGCAAGTGAACCTCGGTACAATAGCGGACACCAGTGACTGAACCTCCTTGGAAGATGTGGAGGTCAGTACGGCTACCAAGCATGATACCGCCCCAAAAGAGAACTCCGCCACCTCCAAACAGGTCCCTTTCGATGATGTTGAAGATGTGATTGGGTGTTCCCTGCTCTCTCCAGATGTGTATACGTCCAGAATCGCTCGTCAGACTAAATCGGCTTTCATCCGTAAAGCGAACTCGACCCCATTGCTGATGTGCACAGTTCTTTTGCTCCTGGCACCACAGAAACCGCCGTCTCCGATGAGCAGGCGTTAATAGCACACACCGTACTGGTCGTCGTGCAAATAGCCCACCTTTGTGCAGCCTTCTGGCCACGGTAAAACACGATAACAGACGTCCAGTTGTCTGTTGCATGTGCCTTGCGATTTCTCCCGCTGTCTGCTGTCTGTCTCTTCTCGCCTGTAGGACAATATACCGGTCGTCCGCCGCCGTGGTTGCTCGTGGACGACCACTGCTAAACTCTCGGACAGCTGTTCCTGTCGTTTGAAATGTTCTCCAAGCTCGTGAAACGATGCTGTGAGCGATCCCGAACTCCTCGGCCACACTAGTCACACATCGACCTTCTTCCAACTTCCCAAAGATGCGACCTTGGGTAAAGTCATCCAGATGACGTCTACTGGATTGCTTGTTGGCCATATCATACGGTGGCAGCAACTCGACGTCGTTCAAACCGATGTACACCGTGCAATAGCTTTCACCGAATTGCTGAGCGTACACCGCCTGTGTGCTTTATACCCTTCCCCTCCCCTCCCCCTCCCCTATGTCATGCTGCATATATGCGCATGCCCTACCGTACCGGACCCTAGTCTATCTCCTGAGTGGTCTTTCGGTCCATTCTCCCTGCTCATTCCGCTGTTATGCTAATTTCTCCTCTTCGTCCTTAATTTTTGCACACCAGTGTAGTTCTAGCACCATTTCGAGATTGACTTCTTTATTGAAGGAAGATTTTGTGCAAATGGTTTCGCGCTCTCAATTCGAGCAGACCAACGTGCATCGGACAAAGAATGAAACTAGCAGTCGGTTTTTTTTTTGTCTTTTTGTTTTTGTTTTTTTGTTTTTTCAAAATTTTCCACCTGAACTACCACTAAAAATATGATACAACTTCTGTACAACACTAAAAAATGTCATTACCTCAGCACAACGTTCAGCAGCATGAACACCACAAAGATTCAAACTGTGATAAGCACAAGGAGTAAATGTGTCCAAGGGATTAATGTCCAAAATTATATATATGACGTTTTTAAGTGTTTCAAGAACGACGGTTTTTAAGTGTTTCAATAATTAAATTTGCAATGGGGTCTCCTGTTTCCTTATTGCAATCTACAAATTCCATGAATCTTTCAAAGGTTTCATATTCATTTGTTTCTTTGTTGGCAAGAACATAACGCAAAATGAATGTATTTTGCTCCATACGGGCGGAATCTGGTGGTGCATTATAGAAAAGTATATTGCAACTTCTCTTTCCTTTAAAATGCAGTTAAGAACATTATCAGCACAGCACGAAATAAATTCGTTTTGAATTTTGGCTGACAATCTGCAATCCCTTCTTTTCAGTTTGTGATTCTTTCACTTTTTTCAAATGCTCGTCAAGGAGAGGATCATAATGAGTTACGATCACTAGCATATCTAAGAAATTTCCATTTCTTCAATCACCAATCAAGTTGTTAGGCACCCTAAAAGCTAATCCACGTTCGGAAAGAAACAAAACTACATTCAGATATCGCCGTAGTAAGTCTTTCCATACTTGCGTAATTTTTACTTTTTATTTTGTGCAATAAATAGAAATAACACAGGCCTGCAACCAAAAAAGTGTTTAGAAACCAATAGCTGATTCTGAAAGATTTTTGGATGCTGATTTCTGGAAAAATAGTCAAAAAATTAAATCACGTACCATTTTTTCACAAATTGAAAATTTTGATTTTCGTAGCCACCAATCCATTGTGTTATAATCTACTAAGGAAGGGGATGAGCATTTAGTGTCATAAGCCGTCATTACTGGCGAAAACTGGAGATTTTTAGGGCAGTCTCTGGTGCGAAAAAAAAACAATTTTCAAGTAATAATATGTCCAAAAAAAAAAGGTTTTGTTTGGACAGAATTTACTTCAAAATGGCTCATATTCGTCGAGAGCCTACGTTAAAAAACACAATGATTCACCAGTCGTTATCATGAGGAAAATTCCAGGAACATCAAGTGTGACCGAAAATGAGTTAGTTGATAACTCACTCCCTTTCGGTCCTCTCCCTTTCGTTCCTCTCCCTTTCGTTCCTCTCCCTTATTCCACGCTTCCCGCTCTCTGCTCAGTTGTACTTTGATCTTTGAGTGAAACGGTTGTGTGCTGACCAGTGCAATTTTTCTCAAGGTGTTATATCTGTAGAGGTTAAAAAATTTTTCCCGCAGCGGATCAGTATACTCATTTTTATAGTTTTCATATTTAAAGTTTTAACCTATAAAATGGACTAAATGGCAGCAAGGGCTTGTCTTAATTCACCTGATTCCTTTTGTTATATTTGTGGGGAATTTGTAGTGAAGAAACATCAAAAAAATATAACAGATTTTGTGAAGAAAGTATATTATGCATATTTCGGTGTAAAACTTGGTGACCAGAATAAGTCATGGGCCCCACATAAAGTGTGTTACCCTTGTGTAGAAGAATTGCGAAAGTGGTCAAAAAGCACGAAAAAATCTTTCCGTTTTGGAATCCCTATGATCTGGAGGGAACCTAAAAATCATAGTGATGACTGCTACTTCTGTTCATGTAACGTGCAAGGGTACAATTTAATTAATAAGAGAGAAATATTTTATCCAAACCTCCCGTCGGCAATACGCCCTGTTCCTCATAGCTCAGAAATACCTGTACTTAAACCTACTGTGAAACTGGAAGACATTCCTGAAGACTCTGAAGACGAAGGTCAGGCTTATGACAAGGACGTTCACGGTGTTTCAGATAGCAGCGAGCCCCAACCTTTTTCCCAGCTGGAATTGAATGATTTAGTCAGAGATTTGGGCCTTTCTAAAGAATCTGCAGAACTCTTAGGTTAAAGGAAAAGAATTTATCGGCTGCTGGTACATCTTTCCTCATGGTTCATAAAGAGAGAAACAGATTTCGTTCCATACTTTTCTTAAGATAGTGGCTTGGTTTACTGTAGCAATGTCCCTGGATTGATGGAGATGTTTAATATACAGTATGACGTGAACGAGTGGAAGCTTTTTATTGACTCGTCAAAAAGAAGCCTCAAAGCAGTGCTTCTGCATAATGGCAGCAACTATGCTTCAGTGCCATTAGGGCATTCTGTGTACCTGAAAGAATGTTACGAGAATTTAGCCTTGATTCTCACCAAATTGAAATATAAAGATATTGGATGGACGATATGCGGTGATCTAAAAGTGCTTTCCATGCTTCTTGGACAACAAGCAGGATACACCAAGTACCCTTGCTTCTTGTGTGAATGGGACAGTCGGGATAAGGGCAATCACTTGATCAAAAAGGAGTGGCCGCATAGGAAAAGCATTAAAACCTGGAAACAAAAATGTAGTAAAGGAAAGTTTGGTTGATCCCAGTAAAGTCCTCTTGCCTCCACTTCACATCAAGCTTGGCTTGATGAAACAATTTGTTAAGGCTCTTTCAAAAGAAGGAGAGTGCTTTAAATATCTTGGCAACAAGTTTCCAGGACTGTCGGAAGCAAAACTAAAGGAAGGTGTTTTTCGTAGGTCCAGATATTCGGAAACTTTTTTACAGATGAAGTGTTTAAAAGTAAAATGGTTTTGAGTGAAAAAGAAGGCCTGGGGAGCTTTTAAGGAAGTCGTCAAAAAATTCCTCGGGAACTTTAAGGACCCCAACTTTAAATGTATCGTGGAAAATATGTTAACGAAATTCAAAGACTCGGGTTGTTCATTAAAATAGATGACAAGTTCGTGCTCAGTTAGTCATAAAATAAGGTTGCCGTCTTATGCACGATTAGAATAACTAAAAGTTAAAAGAACTGATGCTCCTGTACACACCAAATGTGGTGAAGGTGATATGAATGAACAGGTTAAAACAAACATAAGATCTTTCAATCCCTCTTGGGATCATCCTCAGATGTGCTCTCAAATTAGTGATTCCGACCCTTAAATCAGAAGGGGTAAGTGTCATGAATCAAACTGTGCATTCACTGCGCATGTCTGGGATTGTTCACGGGAAATTCCGAATCGCTGAATGGGTGATTGTGTCATCTGGTGTTAAGGCATTCAAGGTGTTGTCACATTGGGCATTATTTGAGTCCCTTCGCAAGAAATTTTTCCAAGAATTGGGGATGTACATAGGTATATAGTCGTTACAGCATTGATTGCCCTTGATGAAAATTAACAAGCTCTCGGGTTGTTCGATGAGTTTGAAAGTGCATTTTTTAAAATCGCATTTGTACTACTTTCTCGAAAATCTTGGTGCTGTTAGTGAAGAACAGAGAGAAAGATTTCACCAAGATATCAAGGAGATGCAGCGTAGATACCAAGGTAGGTGGAACGTCAATATGATGGCGGACTACTGTTGGATGCTTCACAGAGAAGACCCGCATACTGCCTACAAGAGACAAAGTGCCAAAAGGAGCTTTCAGGGGAAAAGGAAAAGACAGCATAAGGACCTATGAATACCATTATGTATTAACAATGGAAACTGCTCTTATTCATATAATTTAGCAAATCATTTCCAATAGTTTGATAAATAATAAATTTGTAAATAAAACACTTAAAATTATTTTAAAAAGACCTACTTTTCTCCAGAGTATGCAAAATAGGCTTTCTTCCCCATATATTCAAGCCCAATTTGTGAAAAATCCTTACATGATTGAGAAAAATGGATGCCATATTTGAAATCAGCGCACCAAACAATATAAAAATCGGTCATTACATTGCAAACACTTTTTCATGACTCAAATTTTGCAGGCCTGTGATAATCGGTTGCTGTGTGTTAATTAAAGAAAAACATGGAAACAGAGATGACTTTGTTTGTTAACATTGACTCCACGTATTTGGAAGCTTTTCACCATTTCTCTCGCCCTTTTGATTTATTAGCTATATTTAAATAGTTTGTGCTGTTAAGCCCCACCAGATGAGTCTCAGTTGCTGAGACTCATCTGGTGGGGCTTTGACAGATAAACGCACATTGCGCCGTGGATTGTTGGCACCGTAGCGTAAAGCGAAGGCACTCGGCTAGTTATCGAGAGATCTGGGGTTTGATTCCAGCGGTGTCGAAATAGAATTTTTCGGTTGCTGTGTGTTGGTTAAGGAAGAACGTAGAAAGAGCGATAACTTTGTCTATTTACATTGTCTCCACATATTTGGAAGATTTTCAACAATTCCCTGTCGTGTTTTTATTCAGATTAATACATACAGTTGACGTAGATTAGGAGCATCAAACAGAAGTCATCGCTCTTTCCACGTTTATAACTGAGCCACCGGGAATCGAACCCAGGGTGTTCCAGTTACGCGCCAGGCATGCTTCCACTGCACAACAGCGGCCTCGAATTCATCCAGTCTCACAAACACTATCTGCCAAACCACGTGACAGATTGCTTCTTGGATTATCGCACAATGCTGGGGATTCACCAAAAATGGTAAGCAGCAACTGAACAACTATCTAGGAGGCGAATGAATAATTAATACATACAGTTGATGTGGATTAGGAACATCAAACAGAAGTCAGTTGCTGCTTACCATCTTTGGTGAATCCCCAGCATTGTGCGGGGCTCCAAGAAGCAACTTGTCACGTGGTTTGGCAGTTAGTGTTTGTGAGACTGGGTGAATTCGAGGCCGCTGTGGTACAGTGGAAGCATATCTGTTGCGTAATTGGAAGACCCTGGGTTCAATTCCCGGTGGCGGCCAATAAGAATTCTTCCGTGACTCACTTACAAACGTGTAAAGAGCGGTGACTTATGTTTGGTGGTTATTCAGATTGTTTTGAAAATTTTGCCACTCTACATAACACGTTCAGTGATTGTAACTGTTTTCGTGATCAGGTATTCTCTAATAGAACTTTTTATAGCTTTTGGAAGGTTCCTAGCCGATTTCGTCTGTAAAAAATAGATCGCTGTAGTTCAGGTAATTTGCAAAAATAGACGCACAGAAAGCAGAATAAAAAGCTTGTATAGTTTTGCTCCAAACTGGCCACAAAAATGGATCAAAACCTTTGGACCAGAACCGGACAAATTTTCTTTGAACTATAATATACAAGGTTCGTCCGGAAAGTAATGAGACCACTTTTCCTGTGCCAATAAGAAGGGCCGCAAGGCGGAGTCTCCGGGCTGGGCGGGTGGCGGGGTATGCTAGGTAAACGATCGGTGTCTCGTCAGTTGGCTCTGAGCTTTTACAGAGTGAGAGTCGCTTGCGAAGTGGACAGCTGTATGAGCGACGCGTAACGGTCAAAAAGCAGAAGAGTGTCGAACAGCGATATGTGGTAAAGTTTTGTTTTAAACTTGAAAAATCAGCAACCGAGACGCTTGCTATGACACAGTAAGCCTACGGGTAGGATGCTTTATCGAAAGCACAAGTGTTTCGGTGGCACAAAACGTTCACAGAGGGAAGAGATAGCTTCGAGGATGAGCCACGCTCAGGGCGCACTTCAACGTCTCACACTTCGGACAATGTGGAAAAGGTGAAAGCGGTTTTGGACTCTGACTGACGTCTGAGTGTTAGATTGGTAGCAGAGCACATGGGACTCTCAAAATTCATTGTGTATGAAATCATCACGCAAGAATTGCGGATGCGGAAAGTTTGCACCAAATTTGTTCCTAAGGTTTTGACCGATGAACAGAGGAACAACCGTGTGTCGATTTCTCGTGAGCTTGTGAACCGTGTGAGGAGTGAACCTGGTTTTTTGAAGAAAGTGATAACAGGTGATGAAATGTGGGTCTTTGAGTACGATCCGGAGACGAAAAGACAGAGCTCAGAGTGGCACACTACCGAGTCTCCTCGATCAAAGAAGGCTCGAATGTGAAAATCGAAGATGAAATAGATTCTTATTGTCTTCTTTGACTGTAAAGGTGTTGTCCATAAAGAGTTCGTACCACCCGAACAAACGATCAACGCTGCATTTTACGTGGAAGTGCTTCAACGGCTGAAGAACAGAGTTGCGTGCGTCTTCCCGGAGATCACCAACACTTGGGTTCTTCACCGCGATAATGCGCCTAGCCATGCGTCGCTGAGAGTGAGAGAGTTTCTGGCGAAACACAACGTGGCAACGCTTCCCCAACCTCCCTACAGCCCGAACTTGGACCCGGCTGACTTCTTTTTGTTTCCCCGGCTGAAATCCAGCCTGAAAGGACACCATTTTGGGACTGTTACAAACGTGCAAACTGCGACGACGAGTGCTTTGAAAGCGATCTTTGTTCCCGACTTCCAGGCAAGCTACGCGTCGTAGCAGAACCGGTGGCAGCGGTGTATGGATGTTCAAGGATGTTATTTCGAGGAATTTTAATGTTATGTAAGTATAACTTTAATTAAACGTATGTTATTGAATGAGTCTCATTACTTTCCGGACATACCTAGTATATATATAGGGCGTTCAAAGCAAATCTCTCCACAGTGAGTATCTTAGGTTATATAGAAATACTATGTTATAGGAACGTATTACGTATTTACTCCCTTACAGGAAGTATTGAAACTGTCTGCTTCATTTGCAAGACATAATCTAATTGTTTTACACATGTTTTCAAGCACATCTGCGAGAGTCAAAAAGTCCTTCCTCAGTAATTTTAAGGCTGTTCCACCTAATTTTGAGGGCGCTTCAGTTTTTGAAATAAGGGGGGATTCTCATTTTTTAAATTTTTTTTGTGAAAAAAATCGATTTTTTTTTACGTTATTTTTTTATTTCAGGTCTTAAGAATATGTATTACCAAACTTCAAGTGCAAATTCGCAAAATTGGTTAAGTTATAATCTATTAATGTCCAGCGGGGTCACAGAGAGAAAACTCTGGATGAATTCAATCACAAACCGCCACTTCATAAAGATGTCGAAAATGTTATGAAGCCAATTTACAACGATTTCTCATCAAGAGAGTTGCTAGAAAGGTGTTTGGGTGGTGTCACTCAAAACAACGAAAGTTCCAATGCTACTGTTTAGTGGTTCGCTCCCAAACATCTTCACTGTGGCTCAAATAACCATTGAAATGGAAGCTTATGTAACAGCAGGCATTTTTAATGAAGTTTTTTTTTTTTGCCGTCCTGAAAATGATGACAACAATAGGAATCGTTATTGGCGAGCAAACGAAGATATTTGCCAACGCACGGGACCAACAGCGTCTGCAAAGATCGTCGAGACACAGCCTCGAGGCTACAAAAGAGGCTCGTACAAGGCGTACAAGCGAGAAAATGGCTCTAAACGAGTTCTACAAAACAGAGGAAGGAACACTGTATGGCCCTGGTATAGCAGATTAGCAGAAAAATGCTGTAAGGGCTCGATATGCCTCCGTAAACTGTACTTGAAACTTTAAATGTGTTTTTCTCGAAACAATTTTTTTCTCGAATGGTTGGCACGATATTTCAAAAACTATTAGACCGATCGACTTCAAATGTAAAACTGCGTGTTCAGCAAACATCCTTTTATCGTTTGATGAACCAGAAACACGATACGTTATTTATATTTTTAATAGCAAAAAAACATTGTCAATTTTTTGAGCTCAATTGATAATTTGAGTTTGGCAAGTCACCATTTCCTCAAATATGTATATATATAGACTGACGGGGAAAAAAATCCCAACACCAAGAAGGGGTTGCGTTAGATAAACGACAGTTGGTAGGCGGTGAGAGTACATCTGTAAGATGACGTCTATGCAAATTTCGCGTTCGGCGCATACGTGGGACGCTAGTAGCGCCCCTCGGAACATGCATAGCAGGTTTGTTGTAAATACGCGCTGTAACGTTCGTGAGCGTTAGTTATCGTCGAGATTCGACGTAGTGTGTTGATGTTAGTCAAGAATGCCTTTAAGAAGACGAAGAAGCCATTATCAACAGCTCACGGAGTTTGAACGAGGTCGTGTAATAGGGCTACGAGAAGGTGGATTTTCGTTCCGCAATATTGCAGAACGACTTAGCAGGAATGTAGCCACTGTGCATGATTGTTGGCAGCGGTGGTCAAGGGAAGGTACTGCATCAAGAAGACCGGGTTCCGGCCGGCCACGTGGCACTACTGAGAGGGAAGACCGCCTTGTACGGCGTATGGCCGTGGCGAATCGTACCGCGTCTGCGGCAGCAATTCGAGCTGCAGTTGCCACCACAGTGACACAACGAACTGTTACAAATCGGTTACTTGAAGGACAGCTCCGAGCCAGACGCCCTGTAGCGTGCATTCCACTTACTCCAAACCACTGCCGTTTGCGACGTCAGTGGTGTCAAGCTAGAGCTCATTGGAGGACGGAGTGGGGATCTGTTGTGTTTTCTGATGAAAGCCGGTTCTGCCTGGGTGCCAGTGATGGCCGTGTGTTGGTTAGAAGGAGGCCAGGTGAGCGCCTGCAACCAACCTGTCTGCGGCCGAGACACACTGGACCTACACCTGGAGTTATGGTCTGGGGAGCAATTTCCTATGACAGCAGGAGCACTCTCGTGGTTATCCCACGCAACCCTGACGGCTCAGTTGTACGTCGGTCTGGTGATTCAAATTTTTGTGCTGCCATTCATGAACAGCATTCCAGGGGTGTTTTCCAACATGATAACGCTCGCCAGCATACCGCTGTTGTAACCCGACATGCTCTACAGAGTGTCGACATGTTGCCGTGGCCAGCTAGATCACCAGATCTTTCACCAATCAAGCACGTATGGGACATCATTGGACGACAACTCCAGCGTCACCCCCAACCAGCATTAACCGTCCCTGTATTGACCGACCAAATGCAACAGGCATGGAACTCCATCCCACAAACTGACATCCAGCACCTGTACGACACAATGCATGAACGTTTGCGTGCTTGCATTCAACATTCTGGCGGTTACAGCGGTTATTAATGTACCAGCATTTCACATTTAAAATGGCTCTTCTCGCGCTTACATTAAGCTGTGATCTTGAAACCTTTATCGAATAAATATGTTACCTATACAAATGCATTGCCGCCATTTCATTCCTCTACAACTATTTTTTCGTGGTGTTGGGATTTTTTTTTCCGTCAGTGTATTTTTTGGTTCATCAAACGATAACTACTTATGTATAGAGTAAAACGCCATTCGAGTATTTTGTTTCAGATCACCTGGAATGGAGAAATCATGCCAACCAGCGACCGCGGATATTCGCGCAGTGTCATGGTCAAGGGGGATTTACGGCTGTGATCCTTCATGAAACTTATTAAAAATTGTTTTGTAAATACCTGAAATGATACTAAATAGATGTACCTACTTTGAAATAAATTGATTGAATAGTTTCGTCAATAAACACTCCAAACAAAAAGCAGTAATTTTAGCGCCAAAAATGAGGATCCCCTCATTAAGAAACTTGTATGTTTAATTTCAGTTTTTTTTTTCTGTTTTCTTGATAGCATAGTAAGCTTCAGTATATGTTGCACATCAACACCAATTTTCACATGTTTATGATGAGTTGAAAGTTTCCAAACTGTGGATGTTGTTTTCTTCATTGCCCCTCAGAAGGAAGGGACACTCTTCCTTCATATTGCATGAGAAATCATTTTTCAGTCCACGGGCACCAGTATTGAGCACAAAATTCCACAGTGCGCATTTTTCTTTGAAAACTTTTTTTTTTCTTTTTTGCTTTTCAAAAATCAAACGTAAATAAAACTGGGTCGAAATAGGGTCAGGAACACCTTTACCCAACCCTTTTGACACACTAGAAGTTGTTGACCCGTTAACCCGTGGCCTGTTTCTAACTTTGACTAGCCAGTCTCGAGCAAATATGTATATTAATCCTTAAACGAACATTCAGCACGTACACGAGGAAATTTATTGCCGTCAAGTCAGGAAATAAAATTGTTGGGTATGGTTCTGGTTCTCGTCCAAGAGCGTCTTCTATTTCGTTTGTGGTGATGTACACTTGGGTGCAAAAAAATGAAAGATGAAGAGGAGAAATTAGCATCACAGCGGAACGAGCACGCAGAACGGACCAAAAGACCACTCAGGAGAGATAGACTAGGGTCCGGTACGGTAGGGCATGCGCATATATGCAGCATGACGTAGGGGGTGTCGAAAGGGAATAAAGCACAGGGGCGGTGTACCCTCAGAAATTTGGTGAAAGCTATTGCACGGTGTACATCGGTTTGAACAACGTCGAGTTGCTGCCACCGTGTGATATGGCCAACAGGCAATCCAGTAGACGACATCTGGATGACTTTACCCGAGGTCGCGTCATTGGAAAGTTGAAAGAAGGTCGAAGTGTGACTAGTGTGGCCGAGGAGTTTGGGATCGCTCACAGCATCTTTTCACGAGCTTGGAAAGCATTTCAAACGACAGGAACAGCTGTCCGAGAGTTTAGCAGAGGCCGTCCACGGGCAACCACGGCGGCGGACGACCGGTATATTGTCCTACAGGCGAAAAATGACAGACGGCAGACAGCGGGAGAAATCGCAAGGCACATGCAAAAGACAACTGGACGTCCGTTTTCGCCTTTTACCGTGGACAGAAGGCTGCACATAGGTGGTCTATTTGCACGACGACCAGTACGGTGTGTGCCATTAACGCCTGTTCATCGGAGACGGCTGTTTCTGTGGTGCCAGGAACACAAGAACTGGACACATCAGCAATGGGGTCGAGTTCTCTTTACGGATGAGAGCCGATTTAGTCTGACGAGCGATTCTGGACGTATACACATCTGGAGAGAGCAGAGAACACGCAATCACTAATCCAACATCATCGAAAGGGACCAGTTTGGAGGTGGCGGAGTTCACGTTTGGGGCGGTATCATGCTTAGTAGCCGTACTGACCTCCACATCTTCCAAGGATTTTCAGTCACTGGTGTCCGCTATTGTACCGAGGTTCTCCTGTTTCACGTGCGTCTGTTTAGAGGTGATGTGGGCCCTGAGTTCCTCTTCATGGACGACAACGCTACACCTCATCGTACAGTGGCTGTCGCAGAGTTGTTGGAGTGTGAAGATATTCAACGCATGGATTTACCCACAAGGTTAACGGACCTAAATCCAATCGAACACGTGTGGGACCTTCTCGGGAGACGCTTGGCAGCACGTCAAAAGCCGCCAGCAACGATTCCGCAGCTGCGATTGGCGTTACAAGAGGAATGGTGCCGCGATGCCTCAACAGCTCCTTGAAAACCTCGTCCTCAGCATGGACAGACGTTGTAAATCCTGCAACGGAGTCAGAGGTGACCATATCCCTTACTAAAGACTGAGTTTTTCTTGGTAGCCGCCTGTCACATGGACGTTTCTGTCTTCTGTCCAGTTGTGCTCGAAGCTACCTTTTCAATAAAGTGTCTTTGTATCTTTTGGATTCATAGTTTGGACGGTTTTACTCACTTGTCCCATATTCTTACATTTTGGGGGTCTTATGGTATGATTTGAGTCGATGCGGAGCACTTCTGCACGACGTTACATTCGAAAAACCGTCTCGTCCTTAATTTTTGCACGCCAGTGTATGGTTTTAAAAGGCCATTACCAAAATTTAAAAACTTCTCGTTAATTTGTTCGTTTTAGGACATCGACGATATTATTTTTGCTAAGCAAGAAGCAGAACATTGTTCAGTTACATCAAATTTACTCCCTCCTGCAGCTGCAGATGAGCTTGGTCTTGGTGATTTAGATTCAGCAGATTGTTCAACTTCATATTCAAATTTCCTTCTTTCACAAGAACTACTTTCATTATTATTGTTGTTTTTTCCTTCAATTGAGATATCTCCAGCTAGATTTTCAGGCAAACTAGGAGAAATTGCAACCCCAAGGATTTGAACAGTTCTTCGACCTTCACAGGTTCTTTCTCTTCTGCGTTTCGTTCCTTTTTTTTTTTTTTTTTTTTGTGCTCCGTATTTATGATAGTAATTCATAATGAAGGGTTGAAAAAGAACAAACACAACCTAAAATTTGAAATACATTATGAAAATTATTTTAATATTAATTATAATAGCGCATAAGTTCGCCTTTCACAAAAATATGAAATCAGATTGAGAAGGAAAATATACCTACAGCAACTTCATTCCCTACATGAGTGACTAGGGCATGCGTTCACCGACATAAAATAAAACAAAATTAAATTACGCTGCCTTAGTTGTTAGTTGAGTGACTTATTCAACGGAGGTCGCCCATTTTCGCAAGAATATTGATTTTTACCTCCCTCTTTTTCCCCAGTCTGATAGCCCAATTCTGCACCACCTCTAGCAAGGAAATAAAATTTATTTTGTTTAGTAGGGATTAATACAGACATTTAACGTGGACCAGGAAATTCAAACAAAGGTCTTCGCTCTTTCCACGTTCATAAATGAGTCACGGAAAAATTCTCATTGGCCGCCACCTGGAGTCGAACCCTAACTGGAAGACCCTTAGTTCGACTCCCGGTGGCGGCCAATGAGAATTTTTCCGTGACTCACTTATGAACGTGGAAAGAGGGAAGACTCGTTAGTAGGGATTATTTATCCGTTGTACACTTTCTCATTGACTGAACATGCACAGTACGCACTTAAACAGAAACTTCTCATTGACACAACATATACAGTAAATAGAACATATACAGTACACAACAAATACTTTCTCATTGACACAACATATACAGTACGCACTTCCACAGAAACGAATGTACGTAAAAATTCAGGGATTTCAACTTCGACACCAGTGGCCCGAGAATTTTCGTAAAATTACATTCTCAAGATTTGTGCAGGATTAAATCCTTTGCTTTTGCAAATCCTTGCTCATTAACTGAACATGTACAGTATACGCTTCCACAGAAACTTCTGGCTGTAAAACCCATGTGGATTTTGCGCTGTAAAAACCATGTGGAATTGCTCAGTAGAACTTATGCGGAATTGTGCCATCAGTGGAGGGGTAAAAATCGGTATTCTTGCGGAAATGGAAAACCTCGAATTCAACTACCACGCACGAATTCAGCGTAACATGTGGCTTGTGCAATATGTGCATGTAGCGCGCAGCATGATATGACCACGTGACTTGCCCCACTGTCCATGTGAAAGCTACCTACCGACAGAAACGTCACAAAAGGGGCCGAAAATAGGGATAACAGTTACATAACCGAAGTGTGCAGTCAAATCGGGTTTGGGGCCAGGACATACTAGTATAAACACTGTTATCACAAATATTACTACGTATGACGATTATCGACAAAGAGATTAAAGAAATTATGCAATAAAATCACAAATAATAAAATTGGATAGTGATTTGTGAAGAAGAGAAAAAAATCCAGACTCAGGCCCTGCAGGCAGCGCGGGCCCTGGAAATTTGTCCCGGCTTCCCTCGCTTCTCGCCGCACCTAACATGAACTAATATTTGCGCGGACGAGGAATAATCTTTATAAATTTCTAGAATTTTCTTTTCTAAACGCTTTTTTACAAGAGAAGCTTTAACGAGCTGCATTTTACAACAATGCCCCTTACTTACGCTCAGAGACAGATCTCCCAATAGGCTGACTAGGCCAGGGCCTAGAGCTGCAAATGTTAGTAGTAGTAAAAATTAATATTTTTTTAAAAGCCCGTAAAAATAATGAAAGAAAAATTTAAAATTAAAATAAGAGTGGAAATTAACATTTTGTCCGAAAACTGCTGTATACAAAATTTTGCTTCGGAAATCCCCTTCCTCTTCGACTTTAGAAACCATAGATATACATACGTTTATGTGTTTCATTACGAACGGGTGATGGAGGAACGAGTGAGGTGTTAACGTTGCTCTTTTGAGCCCGATAAAAGTTTTCTGGCTTAGATGAAGGAAGATCGCTTTGGGTTTTTAAAAGGGGGCATTTGCAGCATGTTCACGCAAAGCTATACCGTTTCCCTCAGAATGAATACAATGGAAGGGGATGGGAGCAAGGGCAGAAATGCGCTGCAATATATCAAAATATTAAAAATTGTTAAAAAGCAAAAAAAGGAAGAAAGAAAAGAAAGAAGACAGGGACATCTACCAAAGCAACTGATTAATAACAAATATTTAATCAATTTAGGAATTGATGGCAAAAGTCAAAAGTAAGAAATTTTTGTCAACGATAGACGAAATTTTGTTATTAATTGCCATGAGAAAAATTCATGTTTATGGTTTCACCACTTTTAAGCTTTAAATTATTATTTTTATTTGAACTTAGCTTTTGATAGGCTACATTCCTCCCCCACCTCCCTAACATTTCGTTTTGCTAAAAGATCGGATCCGAATGAGTTACATGAAACTGTAGCCATCAATTTCTTTATTTTAAGGGGGAGTAGGGGTGGCAAATTTTTATAGGCCTAGAGGCGGCAAAGCCCTAAATCAGTCTCTGTTTACGCTGCTTCAGAATTATCGTACCGAGAAAGAATTTCCCACACGTGCGCTCCTGGTGTTTCGCGCCCTCAATGGTTGCCTGCGCGGCGCAATCTAATTTGGCTCGTGTTGAGCGGCAAACGATTAGTTACCGCTCGAATGTAGATCAGTGTGTAGTAAAAACTAATAGCATGAATTTCGTTTTATTTATTTATTTATTTATTTTGGAAAAGGTAGGTAAGCACACGGGACAAAAAAATTTGTTACCCCTGTCAGAACTTACCTAATAACAAGTGCTCTTACCTTGAAAACAGCATGAATCCGGCGTGGTAGAGACGCCACGAGCTTGTGAATGTATTGAACATCGATTTGCAGCCATTGGTGCGTCAATTGGTCCTTATGTACTTTATGTTCCAAATGATCCCACTGATTTTCAATAAAATTTAAATCTGGAGAATCGGTGGGCCAGTCGAGGTGAGAAAGTTGTGACGTGCCTGCCCCGCAGGACGCACACGACATAAAGGCAGATAGCAGCGAGAACGAACGTCTGCGTAGCTCAGTTGGTAGAGCGACTTGTTCAGGAATAAGAGGACTCGGGTTCGATCCCCGGCGTGGACCAAAAATGACGGAGAAAATTACTTCGTTATACAGTGTTGAAGATTCTTCATCGTGCTACTCTGACACAGCTTTAGCTCTGCGCACACGGCAATTGTCGTCTTGGAAGACCGGAGTGGCAATGTGATGCAGCTCCTGGAGATGTAGGGCAAAGGGCAGCAATTCGTCATTCAGAATAGCGAGGTTCCATGCTGGCTCAACTTCATCGTCACTGCAACAAGAGGGTCCATTTCGTGGTACGAAAAACATCCCTAAAACATCACAGAACCACCTCCAGCTTGAACAACACCTTCGACACGATCAGGATTAAAACCTTCATTAAGCCTGCGATGCAGTCGTCGCCTCCTCACATCATTGGAGTACAAACAAAAACGAGACTCATCAGACCAAATTACTCGTTTCCAATCCTCCACACTAACGTTTTGGTGCCTCTGAGCCCATTGATAACGAGCGACTTTGTGACTTGCTGTTAAAAGAGGCCTCCTTGCGTGATACTTTGCTCCAGATGTCCATCGCATGCAGTTCACGTCGCAATGTCCTTTCGGAAATTGGTTGGTGTGGACTTTCGTTGACTGTTTGGAGCAATTGTTGTCTGGTTTGAAACCGATTGGCAGTTACTAGACGTGAAACATGGCGGCAGTCCCTGTTGGTGAGAATTGTTTTCCGGCCGCAGTTGCGTCGCTAGTTTTTAGTTGACTGCGAACTACACCACTGTTTGTAGACCCTCTGGACAGTACGCTTTGACACTCCAACAAATTGGGCAACTTTACTCAATTTGTGTCCGTGAGCACGGCCAAACACGATGGCTCCTTTTTGCCACTCAGTCATGTTTGTCTTACCACCCATATCGCAGACTAAATTCAACACTCACGTTGCTCTTCACTACTGCACGAGACAGAAATGATCCTGTGGACCACGTCAGAGCTGTTTATCTCCCACCAATGCTATCACGGCGCCCTCTGTACAACCGGTAACTTCCTACTGGCATTTCTGTTAGGGGTGACTAATTTTTTGTCAGGTGTGCTTATGTTATAATGATGAATTTTAGTTCGTAAAGAGCTTTCTTTTTCATTTTCGTTCCATTTCGTGGAGTGAGTGTTTAAGGAAAAACAAACAAACGCGTGCGTCCGATCCGAGTCAGGAGACAAAGAATTAAGGTTATAAATTACCGGGTGTCACACCATGATGGAACTATTTCACTGTTAAAGAAAGCAGCTATAATCGCTAAGAGACGGGACTGTCACAACTCGTCTACGAATAAAAAATAGGTCACAATAGTCTATCTTCTTGTGTCAGCGAAACTGCGGGATTCAAAAGGCTCCATTCAAGATGATGTGATCGTTGTTTGTAAATATGACAATATCATTGTTTGATGATATGATTAAAGTCGATACGGCTGTGGGACAATCGGATTGATTTTTTTATTGATTGATTGGTGGTTTAAAGACCACCGTGAGCGACTCAATGGGCTATAAGCAGTCGCCCGTCCCAAATTTAGGGTGATTGGTTCCAGAGAAGGGAGAGAGCCAGTGCCGTAAGATAAACACAACATCCATGCCTCACTGGGATTCGAACCCGTACCGCTTTCGGACGAATGATTAGAGGACATCGCTTAGACCACTGCGCCAATCAAATTGATAAGGGATGCAATAGTTTGCACCGATATAGTGATAATTGTTACTTTCCGTCTGAATCGGGATCGCTTAAGGGTGATTAGGCCACCTGCACTAAAGGAATCAAACAGCTGTTCCTTAAATGCCGACACACGCCCGATCTCAAAATGTCACGTAACTTTGGTCACATGACGCTCGGGACTAAATATGGAGATTAGAATAAGGAGATGCCCTCGTCAATGGATCAGTTTCACTTTGCATAAGAACATAACCGACCATTACAGTGTGGAAAAGCTGTTGCTTTCTAGTCTATTGTAACATATCTTGTGTTGGCCGATTCGCATTATTTGGTCGTAAATGTTCCTAATTTTGCATTCCAAATTTTTGCCGATATGTGAGAAAATGCTGGATTTACAAAATTCTAAATTATTTTGAAGCGTCTTCCCATTTATGTTTGAAACTGAAATATATGAAAGGTTAGTGAAAGTTCAAAACAAAACTCTAACATTGAAAACTTTACTCGTGTGCAGAGCGTAACTCTCTCTGGTTTGGTATTAACACAGTTTCTGCACACCAAAACCACTCAATTCAAAAATATCACACAACTGAAACTCCACAAGGTATCTCCGTGATATGTTAACAACATCAAAATTCCCACATTTTGTGACTTCAAATTTAAGAGATCCAGGGCATCTCCAGATGTTTTATTCTATAACGTCTTCGGGTCTAATAATGAAACGGACGAGTTTTCTCGCAACTATAATTTAGATAACAGATTTTTTTCGTAAAATTTGGCTCATTAAAACTCGATCTATACAGGAGCATATACAGTAATTCTCTGACACGTGAAAGAAATTTCAAGAACGAAATTCTACGTAGGATTGATGTGCATCTGACACTAAAAACAAGTTCGAAATAAAGGAAAAGATATGTAAATTAGAGATCACAATGCACAGATCGGAAATATTTGATAACTCATGTTCAATTACAGATGAAAATTCATGATAATTTAGTTTGAAAACAAGCTTCTTGCAAGACATACACTGTGTGTGTAATTATAGCGGGAAGAAAAATGATATACAGAGGATGTTCACACATTTTTTTAACGTTTTCGATAAGAAATTACAGAAAATAAAAGCCTCCCCGGTGGCGCAATGGTCTGAGCAGTGGCTTCTGATCATTCGTCCAAGATGGGTACGGGTTCGAATTCCGGTGAGGCACAGATGTTGTGTGTGACTTACGGCACTGTCTCTCTTCCTTCCCTGAAACCAGGAGCCCTACATTAGACCCAGTGGCCCTAAATTAGACAGTGGAACCAGTGGCCCTAAATTAGACACTGGAACCAGTGACCCTAAATTAGACCTGAAAACAGTAGTCGAACCCAAAAAACGACGATGACCTGGAACCAGCGGCCCTAAATTAAGGACTGGGAACTGCTTATAGCCCACTCAGTTGCTCACGATGGTCGTTAAAACTCCAATGAAAAAAGAAAAGAAGTTCAAACTGGCAACAGCGTATTAGATGGACACGAAAGAAACACCTGATGCAGTTAAATATCGTCTGCGCTGCCCCGGTGGCGCAGTGGTCTAAGCGATGGCATCTGATCATTCGTCAGAAAGGGGTCCGGGTTCGAATCCCGGTGAGGCATGGATGTTGTGTTTGTCTTACGGCACTGGCTCTCTCCCTTTCCTGGAACCAGTGGCTCTAAATTACGGACGGGCGACTGCTTATAGCCCATTGAGTCGCTCACGGTGGCCGTTAAACTTCCAATAAAAAAAAAAGTGTCGTCTGCTAAAAATATGGCGCACGTAAACAACCTGTGGATGGAGGATGGAAGGTTATGTTTTTGTTCTTTACGAATCAAAATATTCGTGTTCCGTAATTAAAAAAACGCTGTGAAAATCATCGAGTTCGCATTTCTAAATGTGAAATAAGCTGTATCATTAATAACAGAGAGGAAATTCGTCAAGCATTGATTTTAACAGGAAAAAGAATACCAAACGAATATCCAAAGAAGATACGTATTTTTACGACTATTTCAAAAGTAAGGTCTATGGTCGTAAAAGGAAATCTACCTCCCAAAGAGCAATCACCAAGTTTTTAAGAATCTCTGTATCAACTGTAAATAAAGTAATAAACAAGAAAGATGACACCGAATTTTCGGATGTAATAAGCACGTCTTTTGAATCCGTTCTGGCGCAAATTAAATTTATCAAAGCTATTCGAAGTCAATGGAACCGGTATGGAAAACAATGGTATCTGACAAAAGAAAGAAGTTTTGTAATCGGGTTTTTAATCCCTCAGATTGAATAGCTTAGATAATTAAATTTATCAAAGCTATTCGAAGTCAATGGAACCGGTATGGAAAATAATAGTATCCGACGAAAGAAAGAAGTTTTGTAATCGGGTTTTTAATCCCTCAGATATTGCTGTAAACGAAATCGTGAGCTTACGCCCTCTGATTAAAGACTTGTGCGTTAAGAAAAACATGAATTTATATGAAAAACATTTCGCATCGGAAACACTATCCAACAAAGAAGGAATTTCTCAAATCGGTCTCCTAGAAGTAAAGATATTGACAAAAATAAGATGTACATCTACGCCCCCTGGCGTAGAAACTATGCATTATTTTAAGAAGAAAATGTTCCTAAAAGGTTTGTCGACATGAGTAGTATCAATCTGCAAACAAGTTTTTTTTTTCAATCGAGATTTCAGAAGCTCATATTTTGCTGCAAATACATCAGAAGCGGAAATTAAGGCTTACGCCACCTGGTGGCCAAACCACTTTTTTGCAAACATTAGAAACTATATGCAAAGGATTTCCCAACAGGAGCTGTATCCGGCGCAGAAAAAATTTTTCAAATCGGATGTTTAAAAGCAGAGATATAGGGGGAAATCAATATACCTTTACGCCCCCTAGCGGAGAGTCTGAATTACTTGAAAATTTTGAAATTATGTAAAAAACATGTCACGCTGGAAACACCATCCAACAAAGAAGGAATTTTTCAAATCGAACTCCTAGAAGTAGAGACATTGACAAAAATAAGATATACATCTACGCCCACTGGCGGAGAAGCCATGAAATATTTTAAGAATAAAATATTCCGAAAAGGTTTATAGACGTGAGTGGCATCGGTCTACGAAAGAATTTTTTCAATCGAGATTTCAGAAGCTCAGATTTTATGGCAAATACATCAGAAGCAAAAATTAACGCTTACGCCCCCTGGTGGCCAAAGTATTTTATACCAAAAATTAGAATTTATACGCAAAAGATTTTCCATCAGCAGCTGTATCCGCTGAAGAAAACATTTTTCAAATCGGAGTTTTAGAAGAAGAGTTATCGGGGAAAACGTAATTTACTTTTACGTCCCATAGCGGAAAATCTATGCGTAATATGAAAAAGGAACTATACCTAAAATACTCTTCGTCATAAACGGAATCGAAAGATAAAAAAAAATTTCAAGCGGATGTTTAGAAGCAAATATGTGGAATAAAACGTATTTTTGAGTTCGACGTCATTTGCCTTTACGCCCTCTAGCGGAGAAATTGTACATCGGAAAAAACCGAAATGAAGGGTCATCATTCGCATATTTCATGCTTTCCAATGCAAAATGAATTTTTCAAATCGGACTAATAGTTGCAGAGATATCGTGTCTACAGACGGACGGACGGACAAACCGATAACATAAGCACGATCTTTTTTTACAAAAAACGTGCCAGAAAAGATTTGAATCTGAACAAAAAACAACAACATAATGTTCCCCGCTTTTTGCCTACGCACGTGGCTCAGCGCAGAACACGTGTAGACTTCTTTATGAAAATCACTTAGATGGTGACAGATGGAAATTTACTGTGACTATTGATGAAGCATGGATAAAAACTATTGTAGCAAAAATAAACGGCGATTTACTACCGTAAAAGAGCAGAGAAAGACTTACCCACTTGTTTCCAAGGATACAAAGAAAGTTTCACTGAAGGCTTCATGATTATTGCTGGTTTCTCGTAGAATGGGAAATTAAATTTAAGAAAAGTTGAAAAGAATGTTCAAATCTAATTTGTGGATCCGTTATTGGTGTAAATATAACATGGATGTTAAGTCAGATAATGTCAGAAAACTTGAAAATTTCGGATATTACCTGATTTACCATTCATGTCATATTTACATCAATAAACGGATTCACATCTTCCGAATTTGTATCGTACAATGGTGTAATTCCGTATTTCATTCATGTTAAAATCAATTCTACATATCATCAAAAAAATGTTTTAATTCCTATATTTAAAGAGGAAATAACATTTCTTTATCCACAGAGCCTTCAAAGAGTAGAACTCCATCAGGATAAGGCTACCAGTCAAGCAGTCATACATCCAAATCTACCACTCTATTTCTTGAGAAAATGAAAAAATGAAGCAAGTTAGTAAAATCATGCAATGCATTGATTATAATACGCTTTCCAACATACCAGAAATCATTACTCAAGTTATTACTCAAGTTATGAGGATAATGGCTGTGGAATAAATCTCGCTCCTGTGCCCTGACCTTTGATCCCATTTCGAGGATGTTCAACAGAACCGGTTCAGTATACCTGCGAAATAACATCATAAAGTTTTGTCGCAATCGCAGCATTTTTACGTAAGTTATGATGCAGAAGGGCTATGGAATTCATCCCGCTCCTGTGTTCTGACCTTTGACCCCATTTTGCCCATTTTCAATAGGATTCGTCCCCAGGCAGGCACCTACAACATACTAGCATTTCATCCAAATCGAAGCAGTTTTACGTAAGTTATGACGCATAATGGCGATGGAAGTGATTCCGCTCCTATGTCCTGACCTTTGACCCCATTTCGTCCATTTTTAATAGGGTTTGTCCCCAGGTGGTCCCCTACCACATACTAAAATTTCATCGAAATCGAACCGTTTTTACGCGAGTTATCGTGCCGACAGACGGACGGACGTACAAAGCTGGAGCATATACGCTTCTTCAACCTACGGTTGGAAAACGTAAAAAAGGGACGGGTATCAAGTCTATATCTTGTGATCATGTTCCTTCAAAGTCCCAATGGACTATTGAACCTATGGACTGTTAAAAAGATCGCTTTCTAAACGCAGACCTAAAAACAATGATTGGACTATGGAAAGCTGTGGAAGAGGAATGGAATAAAATACAACTACCAATTTTAAGAAATGTCCTGTTATCTCGGAAATTTAGATGTAGGTTCATATCCAGGAAAAAGGCTACCAGTTAGAACATTTAAGAGAGAAGTAATTTTATTTTAACCGTTTTGCTGTAACTCATGCCAAGTGATTCAAAATAAAAATATTTAACAAAACGGGTAGAAAATACTGAGAGCAGATCAAATGAATATGATATGAAGCTCATTCTTCTAAACTGATACTATTATCTTTTTCTACAGGAGGTGTTGATACTTGCCATGGCGATAGTGGCGGTCCCATGATGCAACAGCAGTTCAGTGCAAAAGCGCACTGGGTTCAAGTGGGAATTGTCAGCTGGGGTATAGGCTGCGGACAGAGGCACACATATGGATTTTATACGAAAGTTCATGTCTTGCGTGATTGGATTGAAGAGAAAATGAGTTCGACTTAAACAGTTGGAGAGCAATATAAATGTGATTTCTTTTTGTGTCGCATTAAGATATTGTTATATCTTTAAATTTCAACTAAAAATAAAATAAATAAAATTTGGTCTGGTATTTATTTCTTATCTTTTTGATCATAGTTACCTTGATTTTGTCTGAAAGTTGAAGCATTTATTAACACGATGCTCCGAGCTTACGAATGTTAGGTATCCTGAAAGTTTTTTTCTCTTACGTTACGTGTGAAACCAGAAAATACAAACTTAAGAGCATCAAAAATTAAAATAAAATCCCTCCCTATGATTAAAAACCACCTTGAATATACACCGATGAGCAATTCCATTATGACCAACCCCAGCCTAGAGAAATAAGCGCGCCTGGAGACCGAGCAATGTGAAGTTCACAGAGCAGTATATTTACAAACCGAGAACCGGCTTTCGGTTAGTAGACCGTTCAGCGTCTGAATGGGAAAGCTGCCGATTTATCTGAGTTCGATAAAGAGAAAATTGTGATGAACGGCGCCTCGGAACTAAGATCTCGGAAACAGGGCGACTTGTGATCACGTGCTCTTGTAGTGAGTACGTATCAAAAGTTGTGTACAGATGGCCAAACGACGAACTGTCGTCCAGCCGTATGTCGTCCGCTACTCATTGATGCCAGAGAGAAGCGGAGACTATCGCGCATTGTTCACATCGACCGCAGGGCCACAATGTGACAAATCACCCACAGGTACAACACTGGCGGCAGGGCAACGTGTCAATTTTCTTCAAGCAGCCTTCAGCGCATGGGCCCGCGTAGCCGAAGACCCAGCCGGGTCCCCATGCTCACTGCACTTCATCGCCAACAACGCATGAAATGAGCCCAAGATCATCGTGATTGGACCGTGGATGAATGGAAGAAAGTGACCTGGTCTGACGAATCAAGGTTCCTGGTGCATCACGTAGACGGTCGAGCGCGGTTACGCCGATTACCAACATAAGCTATGGCACCTGGATGCACTGTTGGGCGGAAACAGGCCGGCGGCGGCGGTGTTATGCTGTGGGCGATGTTTTCAAGGGACACTTAGGGCACCATTATAGCAATAGCATAATCCTTGACAGCGTTCAGGTATCTGAACATCGTTGCGGACCAAGTTCACCCATTCATGGCAACTGTGTTCTCTGCTGGAGATAGCCATTAGCAACAGCATAATGCGCCATGCCACAATGCCAGAATCATCAAAGAGTGGTTCGAGGAACATTCTGATGACTTTCTGTTAATGCCCTGGCGTCCAAATTCACCTGACATGAACCCAATCGAACATTTGTGGTTCGACTTGGTAAAGTGGGTTCGCGCTAAATCACTAGCATCCCAAAATTCACGGGAAATGGAGGACCTGTTGTTGACATTATGGTATCAGATACCCAAGGATACTTATAGCCACCTCATCGAATCGATGCCTCGCCGAGTGGCCACTGTTTTGCGGGCAAAAGGGAGTCCTACAGCTTATTAGGTAAGTGGCCATAATGTAATGACTATCGGTGTACATATACATGCGTATATACAGTACATATACATACGTATGTAAGGTCAGGTGATGCGCAACATCACAGCCTCTCCTTGACAAAATGTCAACCCCGCCTTCTCGTGGTGATCCAGTTCCCACTAAAGGGGCTCTGACGACCGCCAATAGCGGTATGACTATACCATCGGGATTAGAGGAAATGCTATCCCACACTCACCAACCCGCTTGTCCAGCGTGGTGAGTTATGGCCCTCCAAAATGAGTTTGAAAATACAACACACATAAAAATTGGAAAGGGAGTGAGACAAGGTGACACCATATCTCCCAAGCTCTTAAATGCCACATTGGAAAATGTCTTTCAATCACTGAACTGGGAAAACAAACGGATAAAGATTAATGGAGGTTATCTAACCCACCTTCGTTTTGCTGATGATGTAGTCAATTTTGCAACTACCCCATCAGAGCTGCAGAGTATGATCCAGGAACTTGCTGACAAGAGTAAAGAAGTGGGATGAATCACGTGAAGCACATATTCGATGATAATAAAAAGACTCCAGTTTGCGAAGTGTCATCAATCGTGGACTGCTGAAAATGGGAGCCAAGTTCTTTTTCCGATGAATCAACTGTGCGTCAATTTGAATCACGTGAAGCACATATTCAACAATAATAAAAAGACTCCAGTTTGCGAAGTGTCATCAATCGTGGACTGCTGAAAATGGGAGCCAAGTTCTCTTTTCGGATGAATCATCTGTGCGTCAAATTGAATCACGTGAAGCACATATTCGACGATAATAACAAGACTCCAGTTTGCGAAGTGTCATCAATTGTGGACTGCTGAAAATGGGAGCCAAGTTCTTTTTTCCGATGAATCAACTGTGCGTCAATTTGAATCTCGTGAAGCACATATTCAACAATAATAAAAAGACTCCAGTTTGCGAAGTGTCATCAATCGTGGACTGCTGAAAATTGGAGCCAAGTTCTTTTTGCGATGAGTCAACTGTGCGTCAATTTGAATCACGTGAAGCACATATTCGACAATAATAAAAAGACTCCAGTTTGCGAAGTGTCATCAATCGCGGACTGCTGAAAATTGGAGCCAAGTTCTTTTTTCCGATGAATCAACTGTGCGTCAATTTGAATCACGTGAAGCACATATTCGACAATAATAAAAAGACTCCAGTTTGCGAAGTATCAATCGTGGACTGCTGAAAATTTGAGCCAAGTTCTTTTTTCCGATGAATCAACTGTGCGTCAATTTGAATCACGTGAAGCACATATTCGACAATAATAAAAAAACTCCAGTTTGCGAAGTGTCATCAATCGCGGACTGCTAAAAATTTGAGCCAAGTTCTTTTTTCCGATGAATCAACTGTGCGTCAATTTGAATCACGTGAAGCACATATTCGACAATAATAAAGAGACTCCAGTTTGCGAAGTGTCATCAATCGTGGACTGCTGAAAATTGGAGCCAAGTTCTTTCTTCCGATGAATCAACTGTGCGTCAATTTGAATCACGTGAAGCACATATTCGACAATAATAAAAAAACTCCAGTTTGCGAAGTGTCATCAATCGTGGACTGCGGAAAATTGGAGCCAAGTTCTTTTTTCCGATGAATCAACTGTGCGTCAATTTGAATCACGTGAAGCACATATTCGACAATAATAAAAAGACTCCAGTTTGCGAAGTGTCATCAATCGTGGACTGCTGAAAATTGGAGCCAAGTTCTTTTTCCGATGAATCAACTGTGCGTCAATTTGAATCACGTGAAGCACATATTCGACAATAATAAAAAGACTCCAGTTTGCGAAGTATCAATCGTGGACTGCTGAAAATTTGAGCCAAGTTCTTTTTTCCGATGAATCAACTGTGCGTCAATTTGAATCACGTGAAGCACATATTCGACAATAATAAAAAAAACTCCAGTTTGCGAAGTGTCATCAATCGCGGACTGCTAAAAATTTGAGCCAAGTTCTTTTTTCCGATGAATCAACTGTGCGTCAATTTGAATCACGTGAAGCACATATTCGACAATAATAAAGAGACTCCAGTTTGCGAAGTGTCATCAATCGTGGACTGCTGAAAATTGGAGCCAAGTTCTTTCTTCCGATGAATCAACTGTGCGTCAATTTGAATCACGTGAAGCACATATTCGACAATAATAAAAAAACTCCAGTTTGCGAAGTGTCATCAATCGTGGACTGCGGAAAATTGGAGCCAAGTTCTTTTTTCCGATGAATCAACTGTGCGTCAATTTGAATCACGTGAAGCACATATTCGACAATAATAAAAAGACTCCAGTTTGCGAAGTGTCATCAATCGTGGACTGCTGAAAATTGGAGCCAAGTTCTTTCTTTCCGATGAATCAACTGTGCGTCAATTTGAATCACGTGAAGCACATATTCGACAATAATAAAAAGACTCCAGTTTGCGAAGTGTCATCAATCGTGGACTGCTGAAAATTGGAGCCAAGTTCTTTCTTCCGATGAATCAACTGTGCGTCAATTTGAATCACGTGAAGCACATATTCGACAACAATAAAAAACTCCAGTTTGCGAAGTGTCATCAATCGTGGACTGCTGAAAATTGGAGCCAAGTTCTTTTTTCCGATGAATCAACTGTGCGTCAATTTGAATCACGTGAAGCACATATTCGACAATAATAAAAAGACTCCAGTTTGCGAAGTGTCATCAATCGCGGACTGCTGAAAATTGGAGCCAAGTTCTTTTTTCCGATGAATCAACTGTGCGTCAATTTGAATCACGTGAAGCACATATTCGACAATAATAAAAAGACTCCAGTTTGCGAAGTGTCATCAATCGTGGACTGCTGAAAATTGGAGCCAAGTTCTTTCTTCCGATGAATCAACTGTGCGTCAATTTGAATCACGTGAAGCACATATTCGACAATAATAAAAAAACTCCAGTTTGCGAAGTGTCATCAATCGTGGACTGCTGAAAATTGGAGCCAAGTTCTTTTTTTCCGATGAATCAACTGTGCGTCAATTTGAATCACGTGAAGCACATATTCGACAATAATAAAAAGACTCCAGTTTGCGAAGTGTCATCAATCGTGGACTGCTGAAAATTGGAGATAAGTTCTTTTTTCCGATGAATCAACTGTGCGTCAAATTGAATCACGTGAAGCACATGTTCGACGACCAAAAGGCAAAAGATTTGTTGAAAAATACGTCCTTAGCACGGTGAGACATCCGCCTAGTCAGATGATATGGGCTGCTTCGTCATCCAGTACAGTTTCATTATCCTTTTTGCTGACAGGCACTACCATGACTGGTCCATTTTATTTGGAAATGTTAGATGAGAAGCTGTTAACTCATATTCAAGTGCACAGATGCACAATCTTTATGCATGATGGTGCTCCATGCCACAGATCAAAGACAGTAAAGGACTATCTGCAGAGGAAAAACATAACTGTGCTTGAATGACCCGGTAATAGTCCTGACCTTAACCCCATCGTAAATTTGTGGACCATTTTAAAAGACAAGGTAACAGAAAAAACAGCCATGAAATTCCCAAACCTTGATTGACGCGATAAGGTACATGTGGTATACAGACATTTCAAGTGACTACTGCAAATCCCTCATTGAAAGTATGCCACATCGTATTCTGTCCGTTATAAAATACAATGGTGGCACAAAATACTGATTTCGGTCTTCTTTGTGTTCTAAAAAATGTAAGCATCCATCTGTGGTGTCATTTTTTCAAATACCTCTGACTAGTAATTACTTGGGTTTTTTTCGAAAATCTTAATTTTCAATAAATTTACAGGTGGTCTAAAACTTAAGCAAATGACTACATTGATCTTGCTACATAACAAAGGTGGCATTGATATCTCAGGAACTACAGGCCCATCAGCCTCCAATCACTGGTTTACACTGAAGAGCAATTGAATTAGAGACAGCTGGCGTTATGCAAATGAGGCGCTGTGCGCGGCCCTGTAAACGGAAACCACATGACGTATGCAGCGATCCAACAATATAAGGAGTGATGCGACGGGAATCAGTAAGAGTCGGACGCAGTATGGGTAAGACGAAGGATCTAAGCGCATTTGGCCGTGGGCAAATTGTCGGGGCCCGACGAATGGGTCACTCCATCTCGGAAGTCGTGCAGGCACTGGAATTTTCACGAGCCAATGTGTCACGGGTGCACCATGAGTACATCGAATCCGGTAAAACCATCCCTGCAAAGCCCAACTGCCGTGGACAACAGCGTGTAAATGAGCGGGGTCATCGTCGGCTAGCTGGCATTGTAACAGCGGACAGTGCAAGAAATCACTCGGAAATTTAACGCTGGTGCACAAAAACTTGTAAGTATCCACACCATCCAGAGCCATCTCCTCGCTATGGGGTACAGAAGCCATCGTCCCACGAGAGTACCGCTGCTGACCGCACATCACAGGGTGCAAAGATTAGCATGGGCGCGGGAACATCGCTACTGGACCCTAGACATGTGGGAAAATGTTCCCTGGACTGATGAGTCGAGATTCACGTTGGTACATGTGGATGGCAGGATACGAGTACGGCACAAACCACATGAAGCGATGGATCCTTCTTACCAGCAGAGTATTCTTCAAGCTGGTGGGGATAGGATTCTCGTCTGGGGACTGTTTACGTGGACTGAAATGGGACCCCTGGTACGTGTGACATCGTCCCTCACAGGTCAACGTTACCGGGATATCCTGGACGACCATTTGCTCCAGTTTGTGCGTCTTCAACATCCCACTGGGGACCTCATCCTGTAACATGACAATGCACCGTGCCATTGCTCTTGAATTGTATTTGAATGGTTGGATGAACACTCCACCGACGTGACCTTGCTTCCTTAACCAGCCATGCCGAGACGAATCGCCGTCGTCATCAGGGCGAAAGGTGGTGCTACACGTTACTAGATAGGTATCTCTAATTCAATTGCTCTTCAGTGTATAAACTCTTCACTAAAGTTCTTTCACATTTCTTGAAAGTAATACTGAACATGGCTCAACCCAGATAACAAGCTGGATTCAGGAGTGGCTACAGCACTGTAGATACTACCCATGCAATGAGAGAACTAAATGAAAGAGAGAGGGAATATGAACTCCTGTTATGCATGGCTTTTATTAATCATGAAAAAAGGCTTTTGATTCCGTGAAACCATCAGCAGTTACAAATCCTTTGAAGTCCTGCGGTATTAAAGATGTATACATCAGTATTATTAACAGTCTATGAAAATGCAAGTGCAAAGTAAAAAATCGAAAGGAGTGAGATAACGTGACACCATATCTTTCAAACGCTTTAATGCCACATTGCAAAATGTCTTTCAATCACTGAATTGGGAAAGCAAAACAAAGGGACAAAGGTTAATGGAGATTATTTAATTCACTTTCGTTTTGCTTATGACGTAGTCATTGTTGCAACTCCCCTTCAGAGCTTAAGAGGAACTTGCTGACAAGAGTAAAGAAGTGGGATTAAAAATGAATTTTCAGAAAACAAAAGTGATGCACAATGCTTTTACAAGAAATGAAGATTTATCGATTGATGGGGAAAAGCTGGAGATAACCGACACCTACATTTACCTTGTACAGCGGATCACATTGATAAAGAAATTAATCGGCGTATATTATTTGGATTGAGAGCTTTTGGAAGAAACAGTACAATTTTTAAGAGCAATATGCATTATGTCTTAAAAGAAAAGTGTTTAATCAATGCATCCTTCCACTGCTTACGTAAGGAGCAGAGACGTGGACCTTAACTGAAAAAGACATACAAAGACTGTAGACAACTGAAAAAATCATGGAGATGTGCATACTTGATGTAACCAACAGACGCAAGGAGAGGAACTCGTTATAATATAAGGAAAATGACCAGAGTGGAATACATCGTGATCACATTAAAATCCCTTAAATGGCAATGGGCTGGAAGTGTTGCCAGAAGGACGGACCACCGATGGACAACCGAAATTTTAGACTGGTTTCTAAGGGACGGGAAATGACACAGAAGATGGGAGATGGGTGGATAAAATTTGAAAGCATGCAGTAGTGAAATGAAGGAGACTGGCGCAAGACAGACCATTGTGCAAGAAACATCGGGTGACCTTCAACCAGCAGTGAATTGATAATGGTTGACAATTATGATGATGATGTGTATGTACGTATGTATGCATGTACACTGAAGGGAAATTGAATTAGAGATACCTGTCTAGTAACGTGTAGCAATACCTTTCGCCCTGATGACGGCGGCGATTCGTCTCGGCATGGACCCGACAAGACACCGGAAGCGTTGGGAAGCCATACGGATCCACGACCCCTGAATAAGCTCACACAGTTCACGAAGATTTGATGGAGGGAGGTCAGTGCCTCGAACATCTCTCTCGATGGCATCCCAGATGTACTCAATGGGATTGAGGTCAGGTGACCTAGTTGGCCAAGGAAGCGAGGTCACGTCGGTGGAGTGTTCATCCAACCATTCGGTTACAATTCGGGAACGATGGCACGGTTCATTGTCTTGTTGCAGGATGAGGTCCCCAGTGGGATGTTGAAGACGCACAAATGGGAGCAAATGGTCGTCCAGGATATCCAGGTATCGTTCACCTGTGAGGGACGACGTTACACGTACTAGGGGTCCCATTTCAGTCCACGTAAACAGTGCCCAGACAAGAATGCCACGCCCACCAGCTTGAAACAGTACCCTGCTGGCAAGAAGGATCAATCGCTCATGTGGTTTGCGCCGTACTCGTATCCTGCCATCCGCATGTGCCAACGTGAATCTCGACACATCAGTCCAGGCAACATTTTTTCCACATGTCTAGGGTCCAGTGGCGATGTTCCCGCGCCCATGCTAATCTTTGCACCCTGTGATGTGCGGTCAGCAGCGGTACCGTCGTGGGACGATGGCTTCTGTACCCCATGGCGAGGAGATGGTTCTGGATGGTGTGGCTGCTTACACGTTTTTGTGCACCAGCGTTAAATTGCCGAGGGATTTCTTGCACTGTGGCCCGTCTATCCGCTGTTACAATGCGTGCTAGCAGACGATGACCCCGCTCATCCACACGCTGTTGTCCACGGCAGTTGGGCTTTGCAGGGATGGTTTTACCGGATTCGATGTACTCATGGTGCACCCGTGACACATTGGCTCGTGAAAATTCCAGTGCCTGCACGACTTCCGAGATGGAGTGACCTATTCATCGGGCCCGGCAATTTGCCTACGATCAAATGAGCTTAGATCCTTCGTCTTACCCATACTGCGTCCGACTCTTACTGATTCCCGTCGCATCAGTCCTTATATTTTTGGATCGCTGCATACGTCATGTCGTTTCCGTTTACAGGGCCGCCCACAGCGCCACATTTGCGTAACGCCAGCTGTCTCTAATTCAATTGCTCTTGAGTGTAGAACATCTTTTAAAGATTATCTCTTAGTCAAAATATTTCTTAAATAAAAAACTTCGGTCCTCAATCGGCACTTCTGAGCACGTGTTTTTCTTTTTTTTTTTTCCAGGAACTTTTTTTGAGGAGGTTCCTGGTTGATCTAGGGGGTGTTGAAACTTTTTATAGAGCTAAAAGTTAATTTATCAGCAAACCTAACTTTTAGTCAGAATCAAATCTTTGGCTCTTCTGTATTTTTTAGATCTCGAGCACACCGTTCCCCTGACTCAGTATTTTTTTTTTTTTTTTGCGAGTTTTCAGCTTTTCACTTTTAAGGTTATTTGGCTGTCGGTGTTGGGGTTTTTTAGTTTACTACTTTGTTCTATATGATATTTTCTCCCCCAAACTACCGTTGATTTTATTTTTAGTACACCTGGATTATTTCCTGGAGCTATAGCCCACTTTTGCGGGAAAATGCAAATAATGGCTAAAATTACTGTCCAAATAAAATCCTTTTTAGTGTCTAGGTCGGTTTTCAGGCCGGTGCTATGCTGCTAAATTTATTTACGGGTAAATAGGTTATAAGGCACAAATCCTAGCAAAATAATTTTGTTTTTTTTAACAAAATTTTACGAAAAAAAAAAAAAAAAAAAAGATTGTGCTCATTTTTCTAAGGCTTGGAAATCGCTTCCCAGAGCTTAGAAAGACACATTTTGTTGAAGAGTTAAACTCTCAAAAATGCATAAAACCTTTCAAAGGTCAGTTTTAAACAAAATCAGCGATTCCTGGAAAAAAAGAAAAGCTCTCTTTTTTTACTGAGGTCTCCGCACCTGGGAGTGAAGAAAACCTTACTTATTAAGGCAGCGTACCTATTTCCTCCATAAATTACTGTTTACTCACGAATTTGTGATCGTACTAAATTAAATTACCCTGTAAAAGAATACCGACGACGAGAAAATGTTATATGCTTCGAAACTTTTATATGCGTCGAACTGTTCTGCGGTAAAGGCACTTCGACCAAAGACGAAGTAATCAAAAATATTTACTATTTGCACTTTCGGAAAACTTTTCGAATCACCTTCGAAGATACTTGCATTCAGCACATAAAGATCTTTTCTTTCAATCTCTTTAATTTTTTCCAAATACCGCATTTTGTACCCAGAAGTTAAAGTTTCAAAGTAAGACACCATCATTTCAACGGGGCTGGTTGTCTTTCACTTACGTTACTAAGACTCGTTACCATGCTGAGAGTCACGTGTCTGCTACACCCTCATTATTATACATTCAGCTTTCGTCTGTGTTTTTAAATTTTACCTAACAAAACAAGTCAAATAAGTCATTTAAATCTTTCAAATCTGAAATTTCTGGCAATCAAGCCCAGGGGCGTACGGATAGCCCCCGTCCGCTCCGCGGGGTGCCTCACGGCTAAGAGGGCCTCTAGCAAAATGATTTTACAAAATGTTTTGCGGAAACTTCATACGAAACTTGTTAAAGAAATAGCCACGAATTCAGGCAGCTTTGAATGAAGCATTAACAAGAAAATAAATTTCTGCTTTCTTTTTTTTCCAGTAAATAAGTAAAATCTTAAAAAAAAAAAAACATTTTCGTTGCTTTAGTCCAAAAAACCTGGATGATAGGAAAGCAGCTATTCCACAGGACTTGAAGCCCCTTTCATGGTCATAGCAAAAGTCTCTACGCGTGTATGTTAACGACAGGATGTGGAAGAATTGTCAATTCAATGAGTGGAATTTTTATACCAAAGAGGATAAATTGTTAACTGTCACAAATGTTGCAGATAACTGAGCATCCTTCAGCATACAACGAACTGCTCAAAACGTGTGCTTGGCGGGAACGAAGCAGCAGAGAGCTATCTATGTCTTTTCCTTTTTAGCACGTCTTTTCCAAAAGAAAAAGATCGTGCTTATGTAATAGGTTTGTCCGTCCGTCCGTCTGTAGACACGATATCTCTCCAACTATTAGTCCCATTTGAAAAATTCTTTTTGCATTGGGAAGCTTGAAATATGCGAATAATGATGCTTTATTTCGGTTTTTTTTTTGTTGTTGTTGTTTTACGATGTACAATGTCGCCGCAAGAAAGCGCAAAAGCAGATAATGTCGAATTTAAAAATACGTTTTATTCCACATATTTGCTTCTAAACAACCGATTGAAAAAATTATTTTACCTTTCGATTCCATTTATGTCGAAGAGTATCTTACATACAGTTACTTTTTCAAATTACGCATGTATTTTCCGCTAGGGGGCGTAAAAGTAAATTGCGTTTTCCCCTATATATCTGATTCTAAATTTCCGATTTGAAAAATTCTTTCAGCACCGGATACAGCTCCTGATAGGAAATCCTTTGCATAAAATTTCTAATTTTGGTAAAAAAAATAGTTGGCCGCCAGGGGCGTAAGCCTTAATTTCCGCTTCTGATGTATTTGCAGCAAAATATGAGCTCCTAAAATCTCGATTGAAAAAAAAGTCGTTTTTGGACCGATACTACTCATGTCGACAAATCTTTTAGGAGCATTTTCTTCTTAAAATATTGCGTGGTTTCTACGCCAGGTGGCGTAAAGGTATATCTTATTTTTGTCAATATCTCTATTTCTAGGAATCCGATTTGAAAAATTCCTTCTTTGTTGAATAGTGTTTCCAATGTGATATGTTTTCCATATAATTTCAAAATTTTCAAGTAATTCATAGACTTTCCGCTAGGGGACGTAAAAGTAAATTGCGTATTCCCCTATATCTCTGCTGCTAAACTTCAGGTTCGAAAAACTCTTTTTGCACCGGATACAGCTCCTGATGGGAAATCCTTTGCACATAATTTCAAATTTTTGTAAAAAATGGTTTGGCCACCAGGTGGCGTAAGTCTGAATTTCCGGTTCTGATGTATTTTGCAGCAAAATATGAGCTTCTAAAATCTCGATTGAAAACAACGTCGTTTGTAGACCGATTCTACTCATTTCGACAAACATTTTAGGAGCATTTTCTTCTTAAAATGACGCGCGGTTTCTATGCCAGGGGGGGGCGCAGCCTTGTATCTTATTTTTGTCAATATCTCTACTTCTAGGAGTCCGATTTGAAAAATTCCTTTTTTGTTGGATAGTGTTTCCAATGCGAAATGTTTTTCACATAATTTCAAAAAATTTCAGGTAAATCATAGGGCGCAAAAGTAAATTGCGTTTTCTGCGTTATTTCTGCTTCTAAAACTCCGATTTGGAAAAATTCTTCCTGTATGGCAAACACCTGATGGAAAATATGTTTCATATAATTTCTAATGTTTGGTAAAGAATCGTTTGGCCACCAGGGGCTCATAAGTGTTAATTTCTGCTTCTGGTGTATTTGTAGTAAAATCTGTGCTCCTGAAAACTCGATTGAATTTTTTTTTTTTCTTGGACCGATACCGCTCATATTCAAAAACCTTTTGAAAATACTTTCTTCCTAAAATAATACATGGTTTTCCCACCAGGGTACGTAAAGTCACATTTTATTTTTGCCGATATCTCTGTTTCTAAGAGTCCGATTTGAAAAAACATTTCTGTGTTAGAGAGCGTTTCCGATGCGAAATGTTTCTCATAAAAATTAATATTTTTTATAACGCATTAGGCTCACGATTCCGTTGACAGCAATATCTGAGGGATTAAAAACCCGAATGAAAAACTTCTTTCTTCCGTCAGATGCTATTGTTTTCCTTGACAAATTTAATTCGCGTCAGAACGGATTCAAAAGACGTGCTCGTTACACCCGAAAATTCGGTGTCATCTTTCTTGTTTTGGTTTTTTTTAATGAGAAATTCAAGAAAAAAATATCTCATTATGCGCAAAATATTGTGACATTATGTTAAGTGTTTTTTTTTATATTAGAGAGTAAATAATTTAAGACTTACAATATGTTTTCTGCCACAATTCTTAATTGTACTGTATTTATTTATTTGTTTATTTGTTTACTTATGTTCTGTATTTTCGTATAAACCGGAAAAGGTCATTAGACCCTGTCACACAGAGTAACATTTTGTGTGTGTGTGATTGTGAGGTTTTTCAAAGAGGCTTTTATTTCAAGACGCTCAATTCAGGAGACCTTAGTTCTCAAAAGGAATGAAATTTGCATAATATAAATAACTTTGGCGTAGGTGTTTTGGAGTACTTTCTATCGGTATGAAACTAGGGCAATCGCTTTAACTACCATGTGCGCATTTGCGATTCCGACAATAAAGTGTAACATATTTGGTTTTACGAAAAATATCTGTGGGATCCAAAGAATTTGATTTATCAAAACGCCCATTAAACCTAGTAAATAATATGGAGGTTAAATTTTTCAGAAATTGAAAGTTTTTCAAGTAAATCATAGATTTTCGAAAAGGGTCTCGAAAATTGTTTTCGCGGAGGAGGGGGAGGGGGACGAATGTTTACGGTACCCACTGATCGAGCCATATGTTTTGTATTTTATTTCCCTACTCAGCCTTAATGAAATCATCCAGTCTCTGGCGCTGGCTCGACGATTGTGCTGCCATCTGGTATCTTATGTTGGAAATAGTCGAACTTAAATGCGGCTTCAACTATCCCCCCGTATCCCGTTAAGTAAAATGCCTTCCGATTTTCGTGGATACTTATTGTCTGGTTTCGTTACTCAAGAAGTTTGCAATTAAGCTGCATAACAATGTGATTTTCTATTCGCTATGATAGTGAAAAGAAGATTTCTGATAACTTGGTTTTGGCAATAACGTGTAAAACTGGATTCTGTTGCATGTTTTTTTTTTTTCTTTTGGTATATGTAAATGTTTGTGAGTGCCACAAAGCCAGCACCTTTTTGAAAATACAAAAGGAAAAAAAGGAGATCTTGGGACGGAAGTTATTTCAGTCCATAGCTTCTGCGGCGAATTGATATGGCGAAGTCGTTTCCGGTCAACGCAGAGGGAAAACTGCGTGCCGAAATAGCTCATTTGGGAGAGCGTTAGACTGAAGATCTAAAGGTCCCTGTTTCGATCCCGGGGTTTCGGCAAGTGTCTTTCCTCGTTAGTATAGTGGTCAGTATCCCCGCCTGTCACGCGGGAGACCGGGGTTCGATTCCCCGACGGGGAGCACAAATATTTTCCCTCCAATTACATTAACTTACAAACAATGTGCCGTTAAATTCAAATTTCTCTCAACTAGAAGCAGAATTTTTGAAATGGCTTTTAGCATCAAGTTCTCGTAATTTACGTAGATCGCAGTGAGATATTATTACGTTTATGTAAAACGTGATGAGATACACATAAATATATGAACATATACATATATTAAAAAAAAGTTCGGCGATAGTTTAGTAAAATATATTGTTGAGTAACACTGAGATTAACTGTTGTTGCGTCACTTTATGCGACACCATTCAAAGATCAGATTTCAACAATGGTTTGACTGCTTATCGAAATTTTATGCATATAGGATTTATTTTATTGCTGTAGGGAAAGATGCACATCGGCTAAAAAGCGTCAAAAGTCACAATATATTTTATCGTATTGCAAACATCACAAAGCCTACTTAAATCAAACTTCCCTTTTGAGATCTATCTACAAAAATCCAAATCCTAGATTAAGTGAAATCCTGGTACCGTGGTGCCGGAACGCCGTTCCCATTTTTAGCACGTCTTTTGTGAAAAAAGATCGTTCTTATGTTACCGGTTTGTCCGTCTGTACCCACGATATCTCTGCAACTATTAGTCCGATTTTAAAAATTCTTTTTGCATTGGTAAGCTTGAAATATGCGAATGATGATCCTTCATTTCGTTTTTTTTTTACGATGCACAATTTCGCCGCTAGAGGGCGTAAATGCAGATGATGTCGAATTCAAAAATACGTTTTATTTCACATATTTGCTTCTAAACATCCGATTGGAAAAAAATCTTTTTTATCTTTCCATTCATTTATGTCGAAGAGTATTTTAGATATAGTTACTTTTTCAAATTACGCATAGATTTTCCGCTAGGGGGCGTAAAAGTAAATTACATTTCTCCCGATAACTCTTCTTCTAAAACTCCGATTTGAAAAAAATTTCTTTAGCGGATATACCTCCCGGTAGAAAATCTTTTGCATATAATTTCAAATATTTGGTAATGAATACTTTGGCCACCAGGGGGCGCAAGCGTTAATTTTTTACTTCTGACGTATTTGCCATAAAACCTGAGCTTCTAAAATATCGATTGAAAAAATTCTTTCTTGGACAGATGCCACTCACATCGCTAAACCTTTTCGGAATATTTTCTTCTTAAAATATTCCACAGTTTCTCCGCCAGGAGGAGTAGATGTATATCTTATTTTTGTCAATATCTCTACTTCTAGGAGTCCAATTTGAAAAATTCCTTCTTTGTTGGATAGTGTTTTCAGCGTGACATGGTTTTCGTAGAATTTCAAAATTTTCTAGACTTTCCGCTAGGGGACGTAGAAGTAAATTGCGTTTCCCCCTATATCTCTGCTGCTAAATCTCCTAATTGAAAAAATTCTTTCTCCACTTCTAGGAGTCCAATTTGAAAAATTCCTTCTTTTTTGGATAGTGTTTTCAGCGTGATATGTTTTTCGTAGAATTTCAAAATTTTCTAGACTTTCCGCTAGGGGACGTAAAAGTAAATTGCGTTTCCCCCTATATCTCTGCTGCTCCTATTTGAAAAAATTCTTCCTGTATGGCAAACACCTGATGGAAAATATGTTTCATATAATTTCTAATGTTTGGTAAAGAATAGTTTTGCCACCAGGGGCTCATAAGTGTTAATTTCTGCTTCTGGTGTATTTGTAGTAAAATCTGTGTTCCTGAAAACTCGATTGATTTTTTTTCTTGGACCGATACCGCTCATATTCAAAAACCTTCTGAGAATACTTTCTTCCTAAAATAATACATGGTTTTCCCACCAGGGTACGTAAAGTCACATTTTATTTTTGCCGATATCTCTGTTTCTAAGAGTCCGATTTGAAAAAACATTTCTGTGTTAGAGAGCTTTTCCGATGCGAAATGTTTCTCATATAAATTAATATTTTTCTTAACGCATTAGTCTGCAAGCATAGGGCGTAAGCTCACGATTCCGTTGACAGCAATATCTGAGGGATTAAAAACCCGAATGAAAAACTTCTTTCTTCCGTCAGATGCTATTGTTTTCCTTGACAAATTTAATTCGCGTCAGAACGGATTCAAAAGAATTGCTCGTTACACCAGAAAATTCGGTGTCATCTTTCTTGTTTTTTTTTTTTAATGAGAAATTCAAGAAAGAAATATCTCATTATGCGCAAAATATTGTGACATTATGTTAAGTGTTTTTTTTTATTATGAGAGAGTAAATAATTTAAGACTTACAATATGTTTTGTGCCACAATTCTTAATTGTACTGTATTTATTTATTTGTTTATTTGTTTACTTATGTTCTGTATTTTCGTATAAACCGGAAAAGGTCATTAGACCCTGTCACACAGAGTAACATTTTGTGTGTGTGTGATCGTGAGGTTTTTCAAAGAGGCTTTTATTTCAAGACGCTCAATTCAGGAGACCTTAGTTCTCAAAAGGAATGAAATTTGCATAATATAAATAACTTTGGCGTAGGTGTTTTGGAGTACTTTCTATCGGTATGAAACTAGGGCAATCGCTTTAACTACCATGTGCGCATTTGCGATTCCGGCAATAAAGTGTAACATATTTGGTTTTACGAAAAATATCTGTGGGATCCAAAGAATTTGATTTATCAAAACGCCCATTAAACCTAGTAAATAATATGGAGGTTAAATTTTTCAGAATTTGAAAGTTTTTCAAGTAAATCATAGATTTTCGAAAAGGGTCTCGAAAATTGTTTTCGCGGAGGAGGGGGAGGGGGACGAATGTTTACGGTACCCACTGATCGAGCCATATGTTTTGTATTTTATTTCCCTACTCAGCCTTAATGAAATCATCCAGTCGCTGGCGCTGGCTCGACGATTGTGCTGCCATCTGGTATCTTATGTTGGAAATAGTCGAACTTAAATGCGGCTTCAACTATCCCCCCGTATCCCGTTAAGTAAAATGCCTTCCGATTTTCGTGGATACTTATTGTCTGGTTTCGTTACTCAAGAAGTTTGCAATTAAGCTGCATAACAATGTGATTTTCTATTCGCTATGATAGTGAAAAGAAGCCTTCTGATAACGTGGTTTTGGCAATTACGTGTAAAACTGGATTCTGTTGCATGTTTTTTTTTTTTTTTTTCTTTTGGTATATGTAAATGTTTGTGAGTGCCACAAAGCCAGCACCTTTTTGAAAATACAAAAGGAAAAAAGGAGATCTTGGGACGGAAGTTATTTCAGTCCATAGCTTCTGCGGCGAATTGATATGGCGAAGTCGTTTTCGGTCAACGCAGAGGAAAAACTGCGTGCCGAAATAGCTCAGTTGGGAGAGCGTTAGACTGAAGATCTAAAGGTCCCTGGTTCGATCCCGGGTTTCGGCAAGTGTCTTTCCTCGTTAGTATAGTGGTCAGTATCCCCGCCTGTCACGCGGGAGACCGGGGTTCGATTCCCCGACGGGGAGCACACATATTTTCCCTCCAATTACATTAACTTACAAACAATGTGCCGTTAAATTCAAATTTCTCTCAACTAGAAGCAGAATTTTTGAAATGGCTTTTAGCATCAAGTTCTCGTAATTTACGTAGATCGCAGTGAGATATTATTACGTTTATGTAAAACGTGATGAGATACACATAAATATATGAACATATACATATATTAAAAAAAGTTCGGCGATAGTTTAGTAAAATATATTGTTGAGTAACACTGAGATTAACTGTTGTTGCGTCACTTTATGCGACACCATTCAAAGATCAGATTTCAACAATGGTTTGACTGCTTATCGAAATTTTATGCATATAGGATTTATTTTATTGCTGTAGGGAAAGATGCACATCGGCTAAAAAGCGTCAAAAGTCACAATATATTTTATCGTATTGCAAACATCACAAAGCCTACTTAAATCAAACTTCCCTTTTGAGATCTATCTACAAAAATCCAAATCCTAGATTAAGTGAAATCCTGGTACCGTGGTGCCGGAACGCCGTTCCCATTTTTAGCACGTCTTTTGTGAAAAAAGATCGTTCTTATGTTACCGGTTTGTCCGTCTGTACCCACGATATCTCTGCAACTATTAGTCCGATTTTAAACATTCTTTTTGCATTGGTAAGCTTGAAATATGCGAATGATGATCCTTCATTTCGTTTTTTTTTTTACGATGCGCAATTTCGCCGCTAGAGGGCGTAAATGCAGATGATGTCGAATTCAAAAATACGTTTTATTTCACATATTTGCTTCTAAACATCCGATTGGAAAAAAATCTTTTTTATCTTTCCATTCATTTATGTCGAAGAGTATTTTAGATATAGTTACTTTTTCAAATTACGCATAGATTTTCCGCTAGGGGGCGTAAAAGTAAATTACATTTCTCCCGATAACTCTTCTTCTAAAACTCCGATTTGAAAAAAAAATTTCTTTAGCGGATATACCTCCCGGTAGAAAATCTTTTGCATATAATTTCAAATATTTGGTAATGAATACTTTGGCCACCAGGGGGCGCAAGCGTTAATTTTTTACTTCTGACGTATTTGCCATAAAACCTGAGCTTCTAAAATATCGATTGAAAAAATTCTTTCTTGGACAGATGCCACTCACATCGCTAAACCTTTTCGGAATATTTTCTTCTTAAAATATTCCACAGTTTCTCCGCCAGGAGGAGTAGATGTATATCTTATTTTTGTCAATATCTCTACTTCTAGGAGTCCAATTTGAAAAATTCCTTCTTTGTTGGATAGTGTTTTCAGCGTGACATGGTTTTCGTAGAATTTCAAAATTTTCTAGACTTTCCGCTAGGGGACGTAGAAGTAAATTGCGTTTCCCCCTATATCTCTGCTGCTAAATCTCCTAATTGAAAAAATTCTTTCTCTACTTCTAGGAGTCCAATTTGAAAAATTCCTTCTTTTTTGGATAGTGTTTTCAGCGTGATATGTTTTTCGTAGAATTTCAAAATTTTCTAGACTTTCCGCTAGGGGACGTAAAAGTAAATTGCGTTTCCCCCTATATCTCTGCTGCTCCTATTTGAAAAAAATTCTTCCTGTATGGCAAACACCTGATGGAAAATATGTTTCATATAATTTCTAATGTTTGGTAAAGAATAGTTTTGCCACCAGGGGCTCATAAGTGTTAATTTCTGCTTCTGGTGTATTTGTAGTAAAATCTGTGTTCCTGAAAACTCGATTGATTTTTTTTTTCTTGGACCGATACCGCTCATATTCAAAAACCTTCTGAGAATACTTTCTTCCTAAAATAATACATGGTTTTCCCACCAGGGTACGTAAAGTCACATTTTATTTTTGCCGATATCTCTGTTTCTAAGAGTCCGATTTGAAAAAAACATTTCTGTGTTAGAGAGCTTTTCCGATGCGAAATGTTTCTCATATAAATTAATATTTTTCTTAACGCATTAGTCTGCAAGCATAGGGCGTAAGCTCACGATTCCGTTGACAGCAATATCTGAGGGATTAAAAACCCGAATGAAAAACTTCTTTCTTCCGTCAGATGCTATTGTTTTCCTTGACAAATTTAATTCGCGTCAGAACGGATTCAAAAGAATTGCTCGTTACACCAGAAAATTCGGTGTCATCTTTCTTGTTTTGTTTTTTTTAATGAGAAATTCAAGAAAGAAATATCTCATTATGCGCAAAATATTGTGACATTATGTTAAGTGTTTTTTTTTATTATGAGAGAGTAAATAATTTAAGACTTACAATATGTTTTGTGCCACAATTCTTAATTGTACTGTATTTATTTATTTGTTTATTTGTTTACTTATGTTCTGTATTTTCGTATAAACCGGAAAAGGTCATTAGACCCTGTCACACAGAGTAACATTTTGTGTGTGTGTGATCGTGAGGTTTTTCAAAGAGGCTTTTATTTCAAGACGCTCAATTCAGGAGACCTTAGTTCTCAAAAAGAATGAAATTTGCATAATATAAATAACTTTGGCGTAGGTGTTTTGGAGTACTTTCTATCGGTATGAAACTAGGGCAATCGCTTTAACTACCATGTGCGCATTTGCGATTCCGGCAATAAAGTGTAACATATTTGGTTTTACGAAAAATATCTGTGGGATCCAAAGAATTTGATTTATCGAAACGCCCATTAAACCTAGTAAATAATATGGAGGTTAAATTTTTCAGAATTTGAAAGTTTTTCAAGTAAATCATAGATTTTCGAAAAGGGTCCCGAAAATTGTTTTCGCGGAGGAGGGGGAGGGGGACGAATGTTTACGGTACCCACTGATCGAGCCATATGTTTTGTATTTTATTTCCCTACTCAGCCTTAATGAAATCATCCAGTCGCTGGCGCTGGCTCGACGATTGTGCTGCCATCTGGTATCTTATGTTGGAAATAGTCGAACTTAAATGCGGCTTCAACTATCCCCCGTATCCCGTTAAGTAAAATGCCTTCCGATTTTCGTGGATAGTTATTGTCTGGTTTCGTTACTCAAGAAGTTTGCAATTAAGCTGCATAATAATGTGATTTTCTATTCGCTATGATAGTGAAAAGAAGCCTTCTGATAACGTGGTTTTGCCAATTACGTGTAAAACTGGATTCTGTTGCATGTTTTTTTTTTTTTTTCTTTTGGTATATGTAAATGTTTGTGAGTGCCACAAAGCCAGCACCTTTTTGAAAATACAAAAGGAAAAAAGGAGATCTTGGGACGGAAGTTATTTCAGTCCATAGCTTCTGCGGCGAATTGATATGGCGAAGTCGTTTCCGGTCAACGCAGAGGAAAAACTGCGTGCCGAAATAGCTCAGTTGGGAGAGCGTTAGACTGAAGATCTAAAGGTCCCTGGTTCGATCCCGGGTTTCGGCAAGTGTCTTTCCTCGTTAGTATAGTGGTCAGTATCCCCGCCTGTCACGCGGGAGACCGGGGTTCGATTCCCCGACGGGGAGCACACATATTTTCCCTCCAATTACATTAACTTACAAACAATGTGCCGTTAAATTCAAATTTCTCTCAACTAGAAGCAGAATTTTTGAAATGGCTTTTAGCATCAAGTTCTCGTAATTTACGTAGATCGCAGTGAGATATTATTACGTTTATGTAAAACGTGATGAGATACACATAAATATATGAACATATACATATATTAAAAAAAAGTTCGGCGATAGTTTAGTAAAATATATTGTTGAGTAACACTGAGATTAACTGTTGTTGCGTCACTTTATGCGACACCATTCAAAGATCAGATTTCAACAATGGTTTGACTGCTTATCGAAATTTTATGCATATAGGATTTATTTTATTGCTGTAGGGAAAGATGCACATCGGCTAAAAAGCGTCAAAAGTCACAATATATTTTATCGTATTGCAAACATCACAAAGCCTACTTAAATCAAACTTCCCTTTTGAGATCTATCTACAAAAATCCAAATCCTAGATTAAGTGAAATCCTGGTACCGTGGTGCCGGAACGCCGTTCCCATTTTTAGCACGTCTTTTGTGAAAAAAGATCGTTCTTATGTTACCGGTTTGTCGGTCTGTACCCACGATATCTCTGCAACTATTAGTCCGATTTTAAACATTCTTTTTGCATTGGTAAGCTTGAAATATGCGAATGATGATCCTTCATTTCGTTTTTTTTTTTTTACGATGCGCAATTTCGCCGCTAGAGGGCGTAAATGCAGATGATGTCGAATTCAAAAATACGTTTTATTTCACATATTTGCTTCTAAACATCCGATTGGAAAAAAATCTTTTTATCTTTCCATTCATTTATGTCGAAGAGTATTTTAGATATAGTTACTTTTTCAAATTACGCATAGATTTTCCGCTAGGGGGCGTAAAAGTAAATTACATTTCTCCCGATAACTCTTCTTCTAAAACTCCGATTTGAAAAAATTTCTTTAGCGGATATACCTCCCGGTAGAAAATCTTTTGCATATAATTTCAAATATTTGGTAATGAATACTTTGGCCACCAGGGGGCGCAAGCGTTAATTTTTTACTTCTGACGTATTTGCCATAAAACCTGAGCTTCTAAAATATCGATTGAAAAAATTCTTTCTTGGACAGATGCCACTCACATCGCTAAACCTTTTCGGAATATTTTCTTCTTAAAATATTCCACAGTTTCTCCGCCAGGAGGAGTAGATGTATATCTTATTTTTGTCAATATCTCTACTTCTAGGAGTCCAATTTGAAAAATTCCTTCTTTGTTGGATAGTGTTTTCAGCGTGACATGGTTTTCGTAGAATTTCAAAATTTTCTAGACTTTCCGCTAGGGGACGTAGAAGTAAATTGCGTTTCCCCCTATATCTCTGCTGCTAAATCTCCTAATTGAAAAAATTCTTTCTCTACTTCTAGGAGTCCAATTTGAAAAATTCCTTCTTTTTTGGATAGTGTTTTCAGCGTGATATGTTTTTCGTAGAATTTCAAAATTTTCTAGACTTTCCGCTAGGGGACGTAAAAGTAAATTGCGTTTCCCCCTATATCTCTGCTGCTCCTATTTGAAAAAATTCTTCCTGTATGGCAAACACCTGATGGAAAATATGTTTCATATAATTTCTAATGTTTAGTAAAGAATAGTTTTGCCACCAGGGGCTCATAAGTGTTAATTTCTGCTTCTGGTGTATTTGTAGTAAAATCTGTGTTCCTGAAAACTCGATTGATTTTTTTTTCTTGGACCGATACCGCTCATATTCAAAAACCTTCTGAGAATACTTTCTTCCTAAAATAATACATGGTTTTCCCACCAGGGTACGTAAAGTCACATTTTATTTTTGCCGATATCTCTGTTTCTAAGAGTCCGATTTGAAAAAAACATTTCTGTGTTAGAGAGCTTTTCCGATGCGAAATGTTTCTCATATAAATTAATATTTTTCTTAACGCATTAGTCTGCAAGCATAGGGCGTAAGCTCACGATTCCGTTGACAGCAATATCTGAGGGATTAAAAACCCGAATGAAAAACTTCTTTCTTCCGTCAGATGCTATTGTTTTCCTTGACAAATTTAATTCGCGTCAGAACGGATTCAAAAGAATTGCTCGTTACACCAGAAAATTCGGTGTCATCTTTCTTGTTTTGTTTTTTTTAATGAGAAATTCAAGAAAGAAATATCTCATTATGCGCAAAATATTGTGACATTATGTTAAGTGTTTTTTTTTTATTATGAGAGAGTAAATAATTTAAGACTTACAATATGTTTTGTGCCACAATTCTTAATTGTACTGTATTTATTTATTTGTTTATTTGTTTACTTATGTTCTGTATTTTCGTATAAACCGGAAAAGGTCATTAGACCCTGTCACACAGAGTAACATTTTGTGTGTGTGTGATCGTGAGGTTTTTCAAAGAGGCTTTTATTTCAAGACGCTCAATTCAGGAGACCTTAGTTCTCAAAAAGGAATGAAATTTGCATAATATAAATAACTTTGGCGTAGGTGTTTTGGAGTACTTTCTATCGGTATGAAACTAGGGCAATCGCTTTAACTACCATGTGCGCATTTGCGATTCCGGCAATAAAGTGTAACATATTTGGTTTTACGAAAAATATCTGTGGGATCCAAAGAATTTGATTTATCGAAACGCCCATTAAACCTAGTAAATAATATGGAGGTTAAATTTTTCAGAATTTGAAAGTTTTTCAAGTAAATCATAGATTTTCGAAAAGGGTCCCGAAAATTGTTTTCGCGGAGGAGGGGAGGGGGACGAATGTTTACGGTACCCACTGATCGAGCCATATGTTTTGTATTTTATTTCCCTACTCAGCCTTAATGAAATCATCCAGTCGCTGGCGCTGGCTCGACGATTGTGCTGCCATCTGGTATCTTATGTTGGAAATAGTCGAACTTAAATGCGGCTTCAACTATCCCCCCGTATCCCGTTAAGTAAAATGCCTTCCGATTTTCGTGGATAGTTATTGTCTGGTTTCGTTACTCAAGAAGTTTGCAATTAAGCTGCATAATAATGTGATTTTCTATTCGCTATGATAGTGAAAAGAAGCCTTCTGATAACGTGGTTTTGCCAATTACGTGTAAAACTGGATTCTGTTGCATGTTTTTTTTTTTTCTTTTGGTATATGTAAATGTTTGTGAGTGCCACAAAGCCAGCACCTTTTTGAAAATACAAAAGGAAAAAAAGGAGATCTTGGGACGGAAGTTATTTCAGTCCATAGCTTCTGCGGCGAATTGATATGGCGAAGTCGTTTCCGGTCAACGCAGAGGAAAACAGCGTGCCGAAATAGCTCAGTTGGGAGAGCGTTAGACTGAAGATCTAAAGGTCCCTGGTTCGATCCCGGGTTTCGGCAAGTGTCTTTCCTCGTTAGTATAGTGGTCAGTATCCCCGCCTGTCACGCGGGAGACCGGGGTTCGATTCCCCGACGGGGAGCACACATATTTTCCCTCCAATTACATTAACTTACAAACAATGTGCCGTTAAATTCAAATTTCTCTCAACTAGAAGCAGAATTTTTGAAATGGCTTTTAGCATCAAGTTCTCGTAATTTACGTAGATCGCAGTGAGATATTATTACGTTTATGTAAAACGTGATGAGATACACATAAATATATGAACATATACATATATTAAAAAAAGTTCGGCGATAGTTTAGTAAAATATATTGTTGAGTAACACTGAGATTAACTGTTGTTGCGTCACTTTATGCGACACCATTCAAAGATCAGATTTCAACAATGGTTTGACTGCTTATCGAAATTTTATGCATATAGGATTTATTTTATTGCTGTAGGGAAAGATGCACATCGGCTAAAAAGCGTCAAAAGTCACAATATATTTTATCGTATTGCAAACATCACAAAGCCTACTTAAATCAAACTTCCCTTTTGAGATCTATCTACAAAAATCCAAATCCTAGATTAAGTGAAATCCTGGTACCGTGGTGCCGGAACGCCGTTCCCATTTTTAGCACGTCTTTTGTGAAAAAAGATCGTTCTTATGTTACCGGTTTGTCGGTCTGTACCCACGATATCTCTGCAACTATTAGTCCGATTTTAAACATTCTTTTTGCATTGGTAAGCTTGAAATATGCGAATGATGATCCTTCATTTCGTTTTTTTTTTTACGATGCGCAATTTCGCCGCTAGAGGGCGTAAATGCAGATGATGTCGAATTCAAAAATACGTTTTATTTCACATATTTGCTTCTAAACATCCGATTGGAAAAAAATCTTTTTTATCTTTCCATTCATTTATGTCGAAGAGTATTTTAGATATAGTTACTTTTTCAAATTACGCATAGATTTTCCGCTAGGGGGCGTAAAAGTAAATTACATTTCTCCCGATAACTCTTCTTCTAAAACTCCGATTTGAAAAAAAAATTTCTTTAGCGGATATACCTCCCGGTAGAAAATCTTTTGCATATAATTTCAAATATTTGGTAATGAATACTTTGGCCACCAGGGGGCGCAAGCGTTAATTTTTTACTTCTGACGTATTTGCCATAAAACCTGAGCTTCTAAAATATCGATTGAAAAAATTCTTTCTTGGACAGATGCCACTCACATCGCTAAACCTTTTCGGAATATTTTCTTCTTAAAATATTCCACAGTTTCTCCGCCAGGAGGAGTAGATGTATATCTTATTTTTGTCAATATCTCTACTTCTAGGAGTCCAATTTGAAAAATTCCTTCTTTGTTGGATAGTGTTTTCAGCGTGACATGGTTTTCGTAGAATTTCAAAATTTTCTAGACTTTCCGCTAGGGGACGTAGAAGTAAATTGCGTTTCCCCCTATATCTCTGCTGCTAAATCTCCTAATTGAAAAAATTCTTTCTCTACTTCTAGGAGTCCAATTTGAAAAATTCCTTCTTTTTTGGATAGTGTTTTCAGCGTGATATGTTTTTCGTAGAATTTCAAAATTTTCTAGACTTTCCGCTAGGGGACGTAAAAGTAAATTGCGTTTCCCCCTATATCTCTGCTGCTCCTATTTGAAAAAAATTCTTCCTGTATGGCAAACACCTGATGGAAAATATGTTTCATATAATTTCTAATGTTTAGTAAAGAATAGTTTTGCCACCAGGGGCTCATAAGTGTTAATTTCTGCTTCTGGTGTATTTGTAGTAAAATCTGTGTTCCTGAAAACTCGATTGATTTTTTTTTTTCTTGGACCGATACCGCTCATATTCAAAAACCTTCTGAGAATACTTTCTTCCTAAAATAATACATGGTTTTCCCACCAGGGTACGTAAAGTCACATTTTATTTTTGCCGATATCTCTGTTTCTAAGAGTCCGATTTGAAAAAAACATTTCTGTGTTAGAGAGCTTTTCCGATGCGAAATGTTTCTCATATAAATTAATATTTTTCTTAACGCATTAGTCTGCAAGCATAGGGCGTAAGCTCACGATTCCGTTGACAGCAATATCTGAGGGATTAAAAACCCGAATGAAAAACTTCTTTCTTCCGTCAGATGCTATTGTTTTCCTTGACAAATTTAATTCGCGTCAGAACGGATTCAAAAGAATTGCTCGTTACACCAGAAAATTCGGTGTCATCTTTCTTGTTTTGTTTTTTTTAATGAGAAATTCAAGAAAGAAATATCTCATTATGCGCAAAATATTGTGACATTATGTTAAGTGTTTTTTTTATTATGAGAGAGTAAATAATTTAAGACTTACAATATGTTTTGTGCCACAATTCTTAATTGTACTGTATTTATTTATTTGTTTATTTGTTTACTTATGTTCTGTATTTTCGTATAAACCGGAAAAGGTCATTAGACCCTGTCACACAGAGTAACATTTTGTGTGTGTGTGATCGTGAGGTTTTTCAAAGAGGCTTTTATTTCAAGACGCTCAATTCAGGAGACCTTAGTTCTCAAAAAGAATGAAATTTGCATAATATAAATAACTTTGGCGTAGGTGTTTTGGAGTACTTTCTATCGGTATGAAACTAGGGCAATCGCTTTAACTACCATGTGCGCATTTGCGATTCCGGCAATAAAGTGTAACATATTTGGTTTTACGAAAAATATCTGTGGGATCCAAAGAATTTGATTTATCGAAACGCCCATTAAACCTAGTAAATAATATGGAGGTTAAATTTTTCAGAATTTGAAAGTTTTTCAAGTAAATCATAGATTTTCGAAAAGGGTCCCGAAAATTGTTTTCGCGGAGGAGGGGGAGGGGACGAATGTTTACGGTACCCACTGATCGAGCCATATGTTTTGTATTTTATTTCCCTACTCAGCCTTAATGAAATCATCCAGTCGCTGGCGCTGGCTCGACGATTGTGCTGCCATCTGGTATCTTATGTTGGAAATAGTCGAACTTAAATGCGGCTTCAACTATCCCCCCGTATCCCGTTAAGTAAAATGCCTTCCGATTTTCGTGGATAGTTATTGTCTGGTTTCGTTACTCAAGAAGTTTGCAATTAAGCTGCATAATAATGTGATTTTCTATTCGCTATGATAGTGAAAAGAAGCCTTCTGATAACGTGGTTTTGCCAATTACGTGTAAAACTGGATTCTGTTGCATGTTTTTTTTTTTTCTTTTGGTATATGTAAATGTTTGTGAGTGCCACAAAGCCAGCACCTTTTTGAAAATACAAAAGGAAAAAAAGGAGATCTTGGGACGGAAGTTATTTCAGTCCATAGCTTCTGCGGCGAATTGATATGGCGAAGTCGTTTGTGGTCAACGCAGAGGAAAAACAGCGTGCCGAAATAGCTCAGTTGGGAGAGCGTTAGACTGAAGATCTAAAGGTCCCTGGTTCGATCCCGGGTTTCGGCAAGTGTCATTCCTCGTTAGTATAGTGGTCAGTATCCCCGCCTGTCACGCGGGAGACCGGGGTTCGATTCCCCGACGGGGAGCACACATATTTTCCCTCCAATTACATTAACTTACAAACAATGTGCCGTTAAATTCAAATTTCTCTCAACTAGAAGCAGAATTTTTGAAATGGCTTTTAGCATCAAGTTCTCGTAATTTACGTAGATCGCAGTGAGATATTATTACGTTTATGTAAAACGTGATGAGATACACATAAATATATGAACATATACATATATTAAAAAAAAGTTCGGCGATAGTTTAGTAAAATATATTGTTGAGTAACACTGAGATTAACTGTTGTTGCGTCACTTTATGCGACACCATTCAAAGATCAGATTTCAACAATGGTTTGACTGCTTATCGAAATTTTATGCATATAGGATTTATTTTATTGCTGTAGGGAAAGATGCACATCGGCTAAAAAGCGTCAAAAGTCACAATATATTTTATCGTATTGCAAACATCACAAAGCCTACTTAAATCAAACTTCCCTTTTGAGATCTATCTACAAAAATCCAAATCCTAGATTAAGTGAAATCCTGGTACCGTGGTGCCGGAACGCCGTTCCCATTTTTAGCACGTCTTTTGTGAAAAAAGATCGTTCTTATGTTACCGGTTTGTCGGTCTGTACCCACGATATCTCTGCAACTATTAGTCCGATTTTAAACATTCTTTTTGCATTGGTAAGCTTGAAATATGCGAATGATGATCCTTCATTTCGTTTTTTTTTTTACGATGCGCAATTTCGCCGCTAGAGGGCGTAAATGCAGATGATGTCGAATTCAAAAATACGTTTTATTTCACATATTTGCTTCTAAACATCCGATTGGAAAAAAATCTTTTTTATCTTTCCATTCATTTATGTCGAAGAGTATTTTAGATATAGTTACTTTTTCAAATTACGCATAGATTTTCCGCTAGGGGGCGTAAAAGTAAATTACATTTCTCCCGATAACTCTTCTTCTAAAACTCCGATTTGAAAAAATTTCTTTAGCGGATATACCTCCCGGTAGAAAATCTTTTGCATATAATTTCAAATATTTGGTAATGAATACTTTGGCCACCAGGGGGCGCAAGCGTTAATTTTTTACTTCTGACGTATTTGCCATAAAACCTGAGCTTCTAAAATATCGATTGAAAAAATTCTTTCTTGGACAGATGCCACTCACATCGCTAAACCTTTTCGGAATATTTTCTTCTTAAAATATTCCACAGTTTCTCCGCCAGGAGGAGTAGATGTATATCTTATTTTTGTCAATATCTCTACTTCTAGGAGTCCAATTTGAAAAATTCCTTCTTTGTTGGATAGTGTTTTCAGCGTGACATGGTTTTCGTAGAATTTCAAAATTTTCTAGACTTTCCGCTAGGGGACGTAGAAGTAAATTGCGTTTCCCCCTATATCTCTGCTGCTAAATCTCCTAATTGAAAAAATTCTTTCTCTACTTCTAGGAGTCCAATTTGAAAAATTCCTTCTTTTTTGGATAGTGTTTTCAGCGTGATATGTTTTTCGTAGAATTTCAAAATTTTCTAGACTTTCCGCTAGGGGACGTAAAAGTAAATTGCGTTTCCCCCTATATCTCTGCTGCTCCTATTTGAAAAAAATTCTTCCTGTATGGCAAACACCTGATGGAAAATATGTTTCATATAATTTCTAATGTTTAGTAAAGAATAGTTTTGCCACCAGGGGCTCATAAGTGTTAATTTCTGCTTCTGGTGTATTTGTAGTAAAATCTGTGTTCCTGAAAACTCGATTGATTTTTTTTTCTTGGACCGATACCGCTCATATTCAAAAACCTTCTGAGAATACTTTCTTCCTAAAATAATACATGGTTTTCCCACCAGGGTACGTAAAGTCACATTTTATTTTTGCCGATATCTCTGTTTCTAAGAGTCCGATTTGAAAAAAACATTTCTGTGTTAGAGAGCTTTTCCGATGCGAAATGTTTCTCATATAAATTAATATTTTTCTTAACGCATTAGTCTGCAAGCATAGGGCGTAAGCTCACGATTCCGTTGACAGCAATATCTGAGGGATTAAAAACCCGAATGAAAAACTTCTTTCTTCCGTCAGATGCTATTGTTTTCCTTGACAAATTTAATTCGCGTCAGAACGGATTCAAAAGAATTGCTCGTTACACCAGAAAATTCGGTGTCATCTTTCTTGTTTTGTTTTTTTTAATGAGAAATTCAAGAAAGAAATATCTCATTATGCGCAAAATATTGTGACATTATGTTAAGTGTTTTTTTTATTATGAGAGAGTAAATAATTTAAGACTTACAATATGTTTTGTGCCACAATTCTTAATTGTACTGTATTTATTTATTTGTTTATTTGTTTACTTATGTTCTGTATTTTCGTATAAACCGGAAAAGGTCATTAGACCCTGTCACACAGAGTAACATTTTGTGTGTGTGTGATCGTGAGGTTTTTCAAAGAGGCTTTTATTTCAAGACGCTCAATTCAGGAGACCTTAGTTCTCAAAAAGAATGAAATTTGCATAATATAAATAACTTTGGCGTAGGTGTTTTGGAGTACTTTCTATCGGTATGAAACTAGGGCAATCGCTTTAACTACCATGTGCGCATTTGCGATTCCGGCAATAAAGTGTAACATATTTGGTTTTACGAAAAATATCTGTGGGATCCAAAGAATTTGATTTATCGAAACGCCCATTAAACCTAGTAAATAATATGGAGGTTAAATTTTTCAGAATTTGAAAGTTTTTCAAGTAAATCATAGATTTTCGAAAAGGGTCCCGAAAATTGTTTTCGCGGAGGAGGGGAGGGGGACGAATGTTTACGGTACCCACTGATCGAGCCATATGTTTTGTATTTTATTTCCCTACTCAGCCTTAATGAAATCATCCAGTCGCTGGCGCTGGCTCGACGATTGTGCTGCCATCTGGTATCTTATGTTGGAAATAGTCGAACTTAAATGCGGCTTCAACTATCCCCCGTATCCCGTTAAGTAAAATGCCTTCCGATTTTCGTGGATAGTTATTGTCTGGTTTCGTTACTCAAGAAGTTTGCAATTAAGCTGCATAATAATGTGATTTTCTATTCGCTATGATAGTGAAAAGAAGCCTTCTGATAACGTGGTTTTGCCAATTACGTGTAAAACTGGATTCTGTTGCATGTTTTTTTTTTTTTCTTTTGGTATATGTAAATGTTTGTGAGTGCCACAAAGCCAGCACCTTTTTGAAAATACAAAAGGAAAAAAAGGAGATCTTGGGACGGAAGTTATTTCAGTCCATAGCTTCTGCGGCGAATTGATATGGCGAAGTCGTTTGTGGTCAACGCAGAGGAAAAACAGCGTGCCGAAATAGCTCAGTTGGGAGAGCGTTAGACTGAAGATCTAAAGGTCCCTGGTTCGATCCCGGGTTTCGGCAAGTGTCATTCCTCGTTAGTATAGTGGTCAGTATCCCCGCCTGTCACGCGGGAGACCGGGGTTCGATTCCCCGACGGGGAGCACACATATTTTCCCTCCAATTACATTAACTTACAAACAATGTGCCGTTAAATTCAAATTTCTCTCAACTAGAAGCAGAATTTTTGAAATGGCTTTTAGCATCAAGTTCTCGTAATTTACGTAGATCGCAGTGAGATATTATTACGTTTATGTAAAACGTGATGAGATACACATAAATATATGAACATATACATATATTAAAAAAAGTTCGGCGATAGTTTAGTAAAATATATTGTTGAGTAACACTGAGATTAACTGTTGTTGCGTCACTTTATGCGACACCATTCAAAGATCAGATTTCAACAATGGTTTGACTGCTTATCGAAATTTTATGCATATAGGATTTATTTTATTGCTGTAGGGAAAGATGCACATCGGCTAAAAAGCGTCAAAAGTCACAATATATTTTATCGTATTGCAAACATCACAAAGCCTACTTAAATCAAACTTCCCTTTTGAGATCTATCTACAAAAATCCAAATCCTAGATTAAGTGAAATCCTGGTACCGTGGTGCCGGAACGCCGTTCCCATTTTTAGCACGTCTTTTGTGAAAAAAGATCGTTCTTATGTTACCGGTTTGTCGGTCTGTACCCACGATATCTCTGCAACTATTAGTCCGATTTTAAACATTCTTTTTGCATTGGTAAGCTTGAAATATGCGAATGATGATCCTTCATTTCGTTTTTTTTTTACGATGCGCAATTTCGCCGCTAGAGGGCGTAAATGCAGATGATGTCGAATTCAAAAATACGTTTTATTTCACATATTTGCTTCTAAACATCCGATTGGAAAAAAATCTTTTTTATCTTTCCATTCATTTATGTCGAAGAGTATTTTAGATATAGTTACTTTTTCAAATTACGCATAGATTTTCCGCTAGGGGGCGTAAAAGTAAATTACATTTCTCCCGATAACTCTTCTTCTAAAACTCCGATTTGAAAAAAATTTCTTTAGCGGATATACCTCCCGGTAGAAAATCTTTTGCATATAATTTCAAATATTTGGTAATGAATACTTTGGCCACCAGGGGGCGCAAGCGTTAATTTTTTACTTCTGACGTATTTGCCATAAAACCTGAGCTTCTAAAATATCGATTGAAAAAATTCTTTCTTGGACAGATGCCACTCACATCGCTAAACCTTTTCGGAATATTTTCTTCTTAAAATATTCCACAGTTTCTCCGCCAGGAGGAGTAGATGTATATCTTATTTTTGTCAATATCTCTACTTCTAGGAGTCCAATTTGAAAAATTCCTTCTTTGTTGGATAGTGTTTTCAGCGTGACATGGTTTTCGTAGAATTTCAAAATTTTCTAGACTTTCCGCTAGGGGACGTAGAAGTAAATTGCGTTTCCCCCTATATCTCTGCTGCTAAATCTCCTAATTGAAAAAATTCTTTCTCTACTTCTAGGAGTCCAATTTGAAAAATTCCTTCTTTTTTGGATAGTGTTTTCAGCGTGATATGTTTTTCGTAGAATTTCAAAATTTTCTAGACTTTCCGCTAGGGGACGTAAAAGTAAATTGCGTTTCCCCCTATATCTCTGCTGCTCCTATTTGAAAAAATTCTTCCTGTATGGCAAACACCTGATGGAAAATATGTTTCATATAATTTCTAATGTTTAGTAAAGAATAGTTTTGCCACCAGGGGCTCATAAGTGTTAATTTCTGCTTCTGGTGTATTTGTAGTAAAATCTGTGTTCCTGAAAACTCGATTGATTTTTTTTTTCTTGGACCGATACCGCTCATATTCAAAAACCTTCTGAGAATACTTTCTTCCTAAAATAATACATGGTTTTCCCACCAGGGTACGTAAAGTCACATTTTATTTTTGCCGATATCTCTGTTTCTAAGAGTCCGATTTGAAAAAAACATTTCTGTGTTAGAGAGCTTTTCCGATGCGAAATGTTTCTCATATAAATTAATATTTTTCTTAACGCATTAGTCTGCAAGCATAGGGCGTAAGCTCACGATTCCGTTGACAGCAATATCTGAGGGATTAAAAACCCGAATGAAAAACTTCTTTCTTCCGTCAGATGCTATTGTTTTCCTTGACAAATTTAATTCGCGTCAGAACGGATTCAAAAGAATTGCTCGTTACACCAGAAAATTCGGTGTCATCTTTCTTGTTTTGTTTTTTTTAATGAGAAATTCAAGAAAGAAATATCTCATTATGCGCAAAATATTGTGACATTATGTTAAGTGTTTTTTTTTTATTATGAGAGAGTAAATAATTTAAGACTTACAATATGTTTTGTGCCACAATTCTTAATTGTACTGTATTTATTTATTTGTTTATTTGTTTACTTATGTTCTGTATTTTCGTATAAACCGGAAAAGGTCATTAGACCCTGTCACACAGAGTAACATTTTGTGTGTGTGTGATCGTGAGGTTTTTCAAAGAGGCTTTTATTTCAAGACGCTCAATTCAGGAGACCTTAGTTCTCAAAAAGAATGAAATTTGCATAATATAAATAACTTTGGCGTAGGTGTTTTGGAGTACTTTCTATCGGTATGAAACTAGGGCAATCGCTTTAACTACCATGTGCGCATTTGCGATTCCGGCAATAAAGTGTAACATATTTGGTTTTACGAAAAATATCTGTGGGATCCAAAGAATTTGATTTATCGAAACGCCCATTAAACCTAGTAAATAATATGGAGGTTAAATTTTTCAGAATTTGAAAGTTTTTCAAGTAAATCATAGATTTTCGAAAAGGGTCCCGAAAATTGTTTTCGCGGAGGAGGGGAGGGGGACGAATGTTTACGGTACCCACTGATCGAGCCATATGTTTTGTATTTTATTTCCCTACTCAGCCTTAATGAAATCATCCAGTCGCTGGCGCTGGCTCGACGATTGTGCTGCCATCTGGTATCTTATGTTGGAAATAGTCGAACTTAAATGCGGCTTCAACTATCCCCCCGTATCCCGTTAAGTAAAATGCCTTCCGATTTTCGTGGATAGTTATTGTCTGGTTTCGTTACTCAAGAAGTTTGCAATTAAGCTGCATAATAATGTGATTTTCTATTCGCTATGATAGTGAAAAGAAGCCTTCTGATAACGTGGTTTTGCCAATTACGTGTAAAACTGGATTCTGTTGCATGTTTTTTTTTTTTTTTTCTTTTGGTATATGTAAATGTTTGTGAGTGCCACAAAGCCAGCACCTTTTTGAAAATACAAAAGGAAAAAAAGGAGATCTTGGGACGGAAGTTATTTCAGTCCATAGCTTCTGCGGCGAATTGATATGGCGAAGTCGTTTCCGGTCAACGCAGAGGAAAAACAGCGTGCCGAAATAGCTCAGTTGGGAGAGCGTTAGACTGAAGATCTAAAGGTCCCTGGTTCGATCCCGGGTTTCGGCAAGTGTCATTCCTCGTTAGTATAGTGGTCAGTATCCCCGCCTGTCACGCGGGAGACCGGGGTTCGATTCCCCGACGGGGAGCACACATATTTTCCCTCCAATTACATTAACTTACAAACAATGTGCCGTTAAATTCAAATTTCTCTCAACTAGAAGCAGAATTTTTGAAATGGCTTTTAGCATCAAGTTCTCGTAATTTACGTAGATCGCAGTGAGATATTATTACGTTTATGTAAAACGTGATGAGATACACATAAATATATGAACATATACATATATTAAAAAAAGTTCGGCGATAGTTTAGTAAAATATATTGTTGAGTAACACTGAGATTAACTGTTGTTGCGTCACTTTATGCGACACCATTCAAAGATCAGATTTCAACAATGGTTTGACTGCTTATCGAAATTTTATGCATATAGGATTTATTTTATTGCTGTAGGGAAAGATGCACATCGGCTAAAAAGCGTCAAAAGTCACAATATATTTTATCGTATTGCAAACATCACAAAGCCTACTTAAATCAAACTTCCCTTTTGAGATCTATCTACAAAAATCCAAATCCTAGATTAAGTGAAATCCTGGTACCGTGGTGCCGGAACGCCGTTCCCATTTTTAGCACGTCTTTTGTGAAAAAAGATCGTTCTTATGTTACCGGTTTGTCGGTCTGTACCCACGATATCTCTGCAACTATTAGTCCGATTTTAAACATTCTTTTTGCATTGGTAAGCTTGAAATATGCGAATGATGATCCTTCATTTCGTTTTTTTTTTTTTTTTACGATGCGCAATTTCGCCGCTAGAGGGCGTAAATGCAGATGATGTCGAATTCAAAAATACGTTTTATTTCACATATTTGCTTCTAAACATCCGATTGGAAAAAAATCTTTTTTATCTTTCCATTCATTTATGTCGAAGAGTATTTTAGATATAGTTACTTTTTCAAATTACGCATAGATTTTCCGCTAGGGGGCGTAAAAGTAAATTACATTTCTCCCGATAACTCTTCTTCTAAAACTCCGATTTGAAAAAAAATTTCTTTAGCGGATATACCTCCCGGTAGAAAATCTTTTGCATATAATTTCAAATATTTGGTAATGAATACTTTGGCCACCAGGGGGCGCAAGCGTTAATTTTTTACTTCTGACGTATTTGCCATAAAACCTGAGCTTCTAAAATATCGATTGAAAAAATTCTTTCTTGGACAGATGCCACTCACATCGCTAAACCTTTTCGGAATATTTTCTTCTTAAAATATTCCACAGTTTCTCCGCCAGGAGGAGTAGATGTATATCTTATTTTTGTCAATATCTCTACTTCTAGGAGTCCAATTTGAAAAATTCCTTCTTTGTTGGATAGTGTTTTCAGCGTGACATGGTTTTCGTAGAATTTCAAAATTTTCTAGACTTTCCGCTAGGGGACGTAGAAGTAAATTGCGTTTCCCCCTATATCTCTGCTGCTAAATCTCCTAATTGAAAAAATTCTTTCTCTACTTCTAGGAGTCCAATTTGAAAAATTCCTTCTTTTTTGGATAGTGTTTTCAGCGTGATATGTTTTTCGTAGAATTTCAAAATTTTCTAGACTTTCCGCTAGGGGACGTAAAAGTAAATTGCGTTTCCCCCTATATCTCTGCTGCTCCTATTTGAAAAAATTCTTCCTGTATGGCAAACACCTGATGGAAAATATGTTTCATATAATTTCTAATGTTTAGTAAAGAATAGTTTTGCCACCAGGGGCTCATAAGTGTTAATTTCTGCTTCTGGTGTATTTGTAGTAAAATCTGTGTTCCTGAAAACTCGATTGATTTTTTTTTTCTTGGACCGATACCGCTCATATTCAAAAACCTTCTGAGAATACTTTCTTCCTAAAATAATACATGGTTTTCCCACCAGGGTACGTAAAGTCACATTTTATTTTTGCCGATATCTCTGTTTCTAAGAGTCCGATTTGAAAAAAACATTTCTGTGTTAGAGAGCTTTTCCGATGCGAAATGTTTCTCATATAAATTAATATTTTTCTTAACGCATTAGTCTGCAAGCATAGGGCGTAAGCTCACGATTCCGTTGACAGCAATATCTGAGGGATTAAAAACCCGAATGAAAAACTTCTTTCTTCCGTCAGATGCTATTGTTTTCCTTGACAAATTTAATTCGCGTCAGAACGGATTCAAAAGAATTGCTCGTTACACCAGAAAATTCGGTGTCATCTTTCTTGTTTTGTTTTTTTTAATGAGAAATTCAAGAAAGAAATATCTCATTATGCGCAAAATATTGTGACATTATGTTAAGTGTTTTTTTTTATTATGAGAGAGTAAATAATTTAAGACTTACAATATGTTTTGTGCCACAATTCTTAATTGTACTGTATTTATTTATTTGTTTATTTGTTTACTTATGTTCTGTATTTTCGTATAAACCGGAAAAGGTCATTAGACCCTGTCACACAGAGTAACATTTTGTGTGTGTGTGATCGTGAGGTTTTTCAAAGAGGCTTTTATTTCAAGACGCTCAATTCAGGAGACCTTAGTTCTCAAAAAGAATGAAATTTGCATAATATAAATAACTTTGGCGTAGGTGTTTTGGAGTACTTTCTATCGGTATGAAACTAGGGCAATCGCTTTAACTACCATGTGCGCATTTGCGATTCCGGCAATAAAGTGTAACATATTTGGTTTTACGAAAAATATCTGTGGGATCCAAAGAATTTGATTTATCGAAACGCCCATTAAACCTAGTAAATAATATGGAGGTTAAATTTTTCAGAATTTGAAAGTTTTTCAAGTAAATCATAGATTTTCGAAAAGGGTCCCGAAAATTGTTTTCGCGGAGGAGGGGGAGGGGGACGAATGTTTACGGTACCCACTGATCGAGCCATATGTTTTGTATTTTATTTCCCTACTCAGCCTTAATGAAATCATCCAGTCGCTGGCGCTGGCTCGACGATTGTGCTGCCATCTGGTATCTTATGTTGGAAATAGTCGAACTTAAATGCGGCTTCAACTATCCCCCCGTATCCCGTTAAGTAAAATGCCTTCCGATTTTCGTGGATAGTTATTGTCTGGTTTCGTTACTCAAGAAGTTTGCAATTAAGCTGCATAATAATGTGATTTTCTATTCGCTATGATAGTGAAAAGAAGCCTTCTGATAACGTGGTTTTGCCAATTACGTGTAAAACTGGATTCTGTTGCATGTTTTTTTTTTTTTCTTTTGGTATATGTAAATGTTTGTGAGTGCCACAAAGCCAGCACCTTTTTGAAAATACAAAAGGAAAAAAGGAGATCTTGGGACGGAAGTTATTTCAGTCCATAGCTTCTGCGGCGAATTGATATGGCGAAGTCGTTTCCGGTCAACGCAGAGGAAAAACTGCGTGCCGAAATAGCTCAGTTGGGAGAGCGTTAGACTGAAGATCTAAAGGTCCCTGGTTCGATCCCGGGTTTCGGCAAGTGTCTTTCCTCGTTAGTATAGTGGTCAGTATCCCCGCCTGTCACGCGGGAGACCGGGGTTCGATTCCCCGACGGGGAGCACACATATTTTCCCTCCAATTACATTAACTTACAAACAATGTGCCGTTAAATTCAAATTTCTCTCAACTAGAAGCAGAATTTTTGAAATGGCTTTTAGCATCAAGTTCTCGTAATTTACGTAGATCGCAGTGAGATATTATTACGTTTATGTAAAACGTGATGAGATACACATAAATATATGAACATATACATATATTAAAAAAAAGTTCGGCGATAGTTTAGTAAAATATATTGTTGAGTAACACTGAGATTAACTGTTGTTGCGTCACTTTATGCGACACCATTCAAAGATCAGATTTCAACAATGGTTTGACTGCTTATCGAAATTTTATGCATATAGGATTTATTTTATTGCTGTAGGGAAAGATGCACATCGGCTAAAAAGCGTCAAAAGTCACAATATATTTTATCGTATTGCAAACATCACAAAGCCTACTTAAATCAAACTTCCCTTTTGAGATCTATCTACAAAAATCCAAATCCTAGATTAAGTGAAATCCTGGTACCGTGGTGCCGGAACGCCGTTCCCATTTTTAGCACGTCTTTTGTGAAAAAAGATCGTTCTTATGTTACCGGTTTGTCGGTCTGTACCCACGATATCTCTGCAACTATTAGTCCGATTTTAAACATTCTTTTTGCATTGGTAAGCTTGAAATATGCGAATGATGATCCTTCATTTCGTTTTTTTTTTTTTTTTACGATGCGCAATTTCGCCGCTAGAGGGCGTAAATGCAGATGATGTCGAATTCAAAAATACGTTTTATTTCACATATTTGCTTCTAAACATCCGATTGGAAAAAAATCTTTTTTATCTTTCCATTCATTTATGTCGAAGAGTATTTTAGATATAGTTACTTTTTCAAATTACGCATAGATTTTCCGCTAGGGGGCGTAAAAGTAAATTACATTTCTCCCGATAACTCTTCTTCTAAAACTCCGATTTGAAAAAAAAATTCTTTAGCGGATATACCTCCCGGTAGAAAATCTTTTGCATATAATTTCAAATATTTGGTAATGAATACTTTGGCCACCAGGGGGCGCAAGCGTTAATTTTTTACTTCTGACGTATTTGCCATAAAACCTGAGCTTCTAAAATATCGATTGAAAAAATTCTTTCTTGGACAGATGCCACTCACATCGCTAAACCTTTTCGGAATATTTTCTTCTTAAAATATTCCACAGTTTCTCCGCCAGGAGGAGTAGATGTATATCTTATTTTTGTCAATATCTCTACTTCTAGGAGTCCAATTTGAAAAATTCCTTCTTTGTTGGATAGTGTTTTCAGCGTGACATGGTTTTCGTAGAATTTCAAAATTTTCTAGACTTTCCGCTAGGGGACGTAGAAGTAAATTGCGTTTCCCCCTATATCTCTGCTGCTAAATCTCCTAATTGAAAAAATTCTTTCTCTACTTCTAGGAGTCCAATTTGAAAAATTCCTTCTTTTTTGGATAGTGTTTTCAGCGTGATATGTTTTTCGTAGAATTTCAAAATTTTCTAGACTTTCCGCTAGGGGACGTAAAAGTAAATTGCGTTTCCCCCTATATCTCTGCTGCTCCTATTTGAAAAAATTCTTCCTGTATGGCAAACACCTGATGGAAAATATGTTTCATATAATTTCTAATGTTTAGTAAAGAATAGTTTTGCCACCAGGGGCTCATAAGTGTTAATTTCTGCTTCTGGTGTATTTGTAGTAAAATCTGTGTTCCTGAAAACTCGATTGATTTTTTTTTCTTGGACCGATACCGCTCATATTCAAAAACCTTCTGAGAATACTTTCTTCCTAAAATAATACATGGTTTTCCCACCAGGGTACGTAAAGTCACATTTTATTTTTGCCGATATCTCTGTTTCTAAGAGTCCGATTTGAAAAAAACATTTCTGTGTTAGAGAGCTTTTCCGATGCGAAATGTTTCTCATATAAATTAATATTTTTCTTAACGCATTAGTCTGCAAGCATAGGGCGTAAGCTCACGATTCCGTTGACAGCAATATCTGAGGGATTAAAAACCCGAATGAAAAACTTCTTTCTTCCGTCAGATGCTATTGTTTTCCTTGACAAATTTAATTCGCGTCAGAACGGATTCAAAAGAATTGCTCGTTACACCAGAAAATTCGGTGTCATCTTTCTTGTTTTGTTTTTTTTAATGAGAAATTCAAGAAAGAAATATCTCATTATGCGCAAAATATTGTGACATTATGTTAAGTGTTTTTTTTATTATGAGAGAGTAAATAATTTAAGACTTACAATATGTTTTGTGCCACAATTCTTAATTGTACTGTATTTATTTATTTGTTTATTTGTTTACTTATGTTCTGTATTTTCGTATAAACCGGAAAAGGTCATTAGACCCTGTCACACAGAGTAACATTTTGTGTGTGTGTGATCGTGAGGTTTTTCAAAGAGGCTTTTATTTCAAGACGCTCAATTCAGGAGACCTTAGTTCTCAAAAAGAATGAAATTTGCATAATATAAATAACTTTGGCGTAGGTGTTTTGGAGTACTTTCTATCGGTATGAAACTAGGGCAATCGCTTTAACTACCATGTGCGCATTTGCGATTCCGGCAATAAAGTGTAACATATTTGGTTTTACGAAAAATATCTGTGGGATCCAAAGAATTTGATTTATCGAAACGCCCATTAAACCTAGTAAATAATATGGAGGTTAAATTTTTCAGAATTTGAAAGTTTTTCAAGTAAATCATAGATTTTCGAAAAGGGTCCCGAAAATTGTTTTCGCGGAGGAGGGGGAGGGGGACGAATGTTTACGGTACCCACTGATCGAGCCATATGTTTTGTATTTTATTTCCCTACTCAGCCTTAATGAAATCATCCAGTCGCTGGCGCTGGCTCGACGATTGTGCTGCCATCTGGTATCTTATGTTGGAAATAGTCGAACTTAAATGCGGCTTCAACTATCCCCCGTATCCCGTTAAGTAAAATGCCTTCCGATTTTCGTGGATAGTTATTGTCTGGTTTCGTTACTCAAGAAGTTTGCAATTAAGCTGCATAATAATGTGATTTTCTATTCGCTATGATAGTGAAAAGAAGCCTTCTGATAACGTGGTTTTGCCAATTACGTGTAAAACTGGATTCTGTTGCATGTTTTTTTTTTTTCTTTTGGTATATGTAAATGTTTGTGAGTGCCACAAAGCCAGCACCTTTTTGAAAATACAAAAGGAAAAAAGGAGATCTTGGGACGGAAGTTATTTCAGTCCATAGCTTCTGCGGCGAATTGATATGGCGAAGTCGTTTCCGGTCAACGCAGAGGAAAAACTGCGTGCCGAAATAGCTCAGTTGGGAGAGCGTTAGACTGAAGATCTAAAGGTCCCTGGTTCGATCCCGGGTTTCGGCAAGTGTCTTTCCTCGTTAGTATAGTGGTCAGTATCCCCGCCTGTCACGCGGGAGACCGGGGTTCGATTCCCCGACGGGGAGCACACATATTTTCCCTCCAATTACATTAACTTACAAACAATGTGCCGTTAAATTCAAATTTCTCTCAACTAGAAGCAGAATTTTTGAAATGGCTTTTAGCATCAAGTTCTCGTAATTTACGTAGATCGCAGTGAGATATTATTACGTTTATGTAAAACGTGATGAGATACACATAAATATATGAACATATACATATATTAAAAAAAAGTTCGGCGATAGTTTAGTAAAATATATTGTTGAGTAACACTGAGATTAACTGTTGTTGCGTCACTTTATGCGACACCATTCAAAGATCAGATTTCAACAATGGTTTGACTGCTTATCGAAATTTTATGCATATAGGATTTATTTTATTGCTGTAGGGAAAGATGCACATCGGCTAAAAAGCGTCAAAAGTCACAATATATTTTATCGTATTGCAAACATCACAAAGCCTACTTAAATCAAACTTCCCTTTTGAGATCTATCTACAAAAATCCAAATCCTAGATTAAGTGAAATCCTGGTACCGTGGTGCCGGAACGCCGTTCCCATTTTTAGCACGTCTTTTGTGAAAAAAGATCGTTCTTATGTTACCGGTTTGTCGGTCTGTACCCACGATATCTCTGCAACTATTAGTCCGATTTTAAACATTCTTTTTGCATTGGTAAGCTTGAAATATGCGAATGATGATCCTTCATTTCGTTTTTTTTTTTTTTACGATGCGCAATTTCGCCGCTAGAGGGCGTAAATGCAGATGATGTCGAATTCAAAAATACGTTTTATTTCACATATTTGCTTCTAAACATCCGATTGGAAAAAATCTTTTTTATCTTTCCATTCATTTATGTCGAAGAGTATTTTAGATATAGTTACTTTTTCAAATTACGCATAGATTTTCCGCTAGGGGGCGTAAAAGTAAATTACATTTCTCCCGATAACTCTTCTTCTAAAACTCCGATTTGAAAAAAAAATTCTTTAGCGGATATACCTCCCGGTAGAAAATCTTTTGCATATAATTTCAAATATTTGGTAATGAATACTTTGGCCACCAGGGGGCGCAAGCGTTAATTTTTTACTTCTGACGTATTTGCCATAAAACCTGAGCTTCTAAAATATCGATTGAAAAAATTCTTTCTTGGACAGATGCCACTCACATCGCTAAACCTTTTCGGAATATTTTCTTCTTAAAATATTCCACAGTTTCTCCGCCAGGAGGAGTAGATGTATATCTTATTTTTGTCAATATCTCTACTTCTAGGAGTCCAATTTGAAAAATTCCTTCTTTGTTGGATAGTGTTTTCAGCGTGACATGGTTTTCGTAGAATTTCAAAATTTTCTAGACTTTCCGCTAGGGGACGTAGAAGTAAATTGCGTTTCCCCCTATATCTCTGCTGCTAAATCTCCTAATTGAAAAAATTCTTTCTCTACTTCTAGGAGTCCAATTTGAAAAATTCCTTCTTTTTTGGATAGTGTTTTCAGCGTGATATGTTTTTCGTAGAATTTCAAAATTTTCTAGACTTTCCGCTAGGGGACGTAAAAGTAAATTGCGTTTCCCCCTATATCTCTGCTGCTCCTATTTGAAAAAAATTCTTCCTGTATGGCAAACACCTGATGGAAAATATGTTTCATATAATTTCTAATGTTTAGTAAAGAATAGTTTTGCCACCAGGGGCTCATAAGTGTTAATTTCTGCTTCTGGTGTATTTGTAGTAAAATCTGTGTTCCTGAAAACTCGATTGATTTTTTTTTTCTTGGACCGATACCGCTCATATTCAAAAACCTTCTGAGAATACTTTCTTCCTAAAATAATACATGGTTTTCCCACCAGGGTACGTAAAGTCACATTTTATTTTTGCCGATATCTCTGTTTCTAAGAGTCCGATTTGAAAAAAACATTTCTGTGTTAGAGAGCTTTTCCGATGCGAAATGTTTCTCATATAAATTAATATTTTTCTTAACGCATTAGTCTGCAAGCATAGGGCGTAAGCTCACGATTCCGTTGACAGCAATATCTGAGGGATTGAAAAACCCGAATGAAAAACTTCTTTCTTCCGTCAGATGCTATTGTTTTCCTTGACAAATTTAATTCGCGTCAGAACGGATTCAAAAGAATTGCTCGTTACACCAGAAAATTCGGTGTCATCTTTCTTGTTTTGTTTTTTTTAATGAGAAATTCAAGAAAGAAATATCTCATTATGCGCAAAATATTGTGACATTATGTTAAGTGTGTTTTTTTTATTATGAGAGAGTAAATAATTTAAGACTTACAATATGTTTTGTGCCACAATTCTTAATTGTACTGTATTTATTTATTTGTTTATTTGTTTACTTATGTTCTGTATTTTCGTATAAACCGGAAAAGGTCATTAGACCCTGTCACACAGAGTAACATTTTGTGTGTGTGTGATCGTGAGGTTTTTCAAAGAGGCTTTTATTTCAAGACGCTCAATTCAGGAGACCTTAGTTCTCAAAAAGAATGAAATTTGCATAATATAAATAACTTTGGCGTAGGTGTTTTGGAGTACTTTCTATCGGTATGAAACTAGGGCAATCGCTTTAACTACCATGTGCGCATTTGCGATTCCGGCAATAAAGTGTAACATATTTGGTTTTACGAAAAATATCTGTGGGATCCAAAGAATTTGATTTATCGAAACGCCCATTAAACCTAGTAAATAATATGGAGGTTAAATTTTTCAGAATTTGAAAGTTTTTCAAGTAAATCATAGATTTTCGAAAAGGGTCCCGAAAATTGTTTTCGCGGAGGAGGGGGAGGGGGACGAATGTTTACGGTACCCACTGATCGAGCCATATGTTTTGTATTTTATTTCCCTACTCAGCCTTAATGAAATCATCCAGTCGCTGGCGCTGGCTCGACGATTGTGCTGCCATCTGGTATCTTATGTTGGAAATAGTCGAACTTAAATGCGGCTTCAACTATCCCCCGTATCCCGTTAAGTAAAATGCCTTCCGATTTTCGTGGATAGTTATTGTCTGGTTTCGTTACTCAAGAAGTTTGCAATTAAGCTGCATAATAATGTGATTTTCTATTCGCTATGATAGTGAAAAGAAGCCTTCTGATAACGTGGTTTTGCCAATTACGTGTAAAACTGGATTCTGTTGCATGTTTTTTTTTTTTTTTTCTTTTGGTATATGTAAATGTTTGTGAGTGCCACAAAGCCAGCACCTTTTTGAAAATACAAAAGGAAAAAAGGAGATCTTGGGACGGAAGTTATTTCAGTCCATAGCTTCTGCGGCGAATTGATATGGCGAAGTCGTTTGTGGTCAACGCAGAGGAAAAACAGCGTGCCGAAATAGCTCAGTTGGGAGAGCGTTAGACTGAAGATCTAAAGGTCCCTGGTTCGATCCCGGGTTTCGGCAAGTGTCTTTCCTCGTTAGTATAGTGGTCAGTATCCCCGCCTGTCACGCGGGAGACCGGGGTTCGATTCCCCGACGGGGAGCACACATATTTTCCCTCCAATTACATTAACTTACAAACAATGTGCCGTTAAATTCAAATTTCTCTCAACTAGAAGCAGAATTTTTGAAATGGCTTTTAGCATCAAGTTCTCGTAATTTACGTAGATCGCAGTGAGATATTATTACGTTTATGTAAAACGTGATGAGATACACATAAATATATGAACATATACATATATTAAAAAAAGTTCGGCGATAGTTTAGTAAAATATATTGTTGAGTAACACTGAGATTAACTGTTGTTGCGTCACTTTATGCGACACCATTCAAAGATCAGATTTCAACAATGGTTTGACTGCTTATCGAAATTTTATGCATATAGGATTTATTTTATTGCTGTAGGGAAAGATGCACATCGGCTAAAAAGCGTCAAAAGTCACAATATATTTTATCGTATTGCAAACATCACAAAGCCTACTTAAATCAAACTTCCCTTTTGAGATCTATCTACAAAAATCCAAATCCTAGATTAAGTGAAATCCTGGTACCGTGGTGCCGGAACGCCGTTCCCATTTTTAGCACGTCTTTTGTGAAAAAAGATCGTTCTTATGTTACCGGTTTGTCGGTCTGTACCCACGATATCTCTGCAACTATTAGTCCGATTTTAAACATTCTTTTTGCATTGGTAAGCTTGAAATATGCGAATGATGATCCTTCATTTCGTTTTTTTTTTTTTACGATGCGCAATTTCGCCGCTAGAGGGCGTAAATGCAGATGATGTCGAATTCAAAAATACGTTTTATTTCACATATTTGCTTCTAAACATCCGATTGGAAAAAAATCTTTTTTATCTTTCCATTCATTTATGTCGAAGAGTATTTTAGATATAGTTACTTTTTCAAATTACGCATAGATTTTCCGCTAGGGGGCGTAAAAGTAAATTACATTTCTCCCGATAACTCTTCTTCTAAAACTCCGATTTGAAAAAAAATTTCTTTAGCGGATATACCTCCCGGTAGAAAATCTTTTGCATATAATTTCAAATATTTGGTAATGAATACTTTGGCCACCAGGGGGCGCAAGCGTTAATTTTTTACTTCTGACGTATTTGCCATAAAACCTGAGCTTCTAAAATATCGATTGAAAAAATTCTTTCTTGGACAGATGCCACTCACATCGCTAAACCTTTTCGGAATATTTTCTTCTTAAAATATTCCACAGTTTCTCCGCCAGGAGGAGTAGATGTATATCTTATTTTTGTCAATATCTCTACTTCTAGGAGTCCAATTTGAAAAATTCCTTCTTTGTTGGATAGTGTTTTCAGCGTGACATGGTTTTCGTAGAATTTCAAAATTTTCTAGACTTTCCGCTAGGGGACGTAGAAGTAAATTGCGTTTCCCCCTATATCTCTGCTGCTAAATCTCCTAATTGAAAAAATTCTTTCTCTACTTCTAGGAGTCCAATTTGAAAAATTCCTTCTTTTTTGGATAGTGTTTTCAGCGTGATATGTTTTTCGTAGAATTTCAAAATTTTCTAGACTTTCCGCTAGGGGACGTAAAAGTAAATTGCGTTTCCCCCTATATCTCTGCTGCTCCTATTTGAAAAAATTCTTCCTGTATGGCAAACACCTGATGGAAAATATGTTTCATATAATTTCTAATGTTTAGTAAAGAATAGTTTTGCCACCAGGGGCTCATAAGTGTTAATTTCTGCTTCTGGTGTATTTGTAGTAAAATCTGTGTTCCTGAAAACTCGATTGATTTTTTTTTCTTGGACCGATACCGCTCATATTCAAAAACCTTCTGAGAATACTTTCTTCCTAAAATAATACATGGTTTTCCCACCAGGGTACGTAAAGTCACATTTTATTTTTGCCGATATCTCTGTTTCTAAGAGTCCGATTTGAAAAAAACATTTCTGTGTTAGAGAGCTTTTCCGATGCGAAATGTTTCTCATATAAATTAATATTTTTCTTAACGCATTAGTCTGCAAGCATAGGGCGTAAGCTCACGATTCCGTTGACAGCAATATCTGAGGGATTAAAAACCCGAATGAAAAACTTCTTTCTTCCGTCAGATGCTATTGTTTTCCTTGACAAATTTAATTCGCGTCAGAACGGATTCAAAAGAATTGCTCGTTACACCAGAAAATTCGGTGTCATCTTTCTTGTTTTGTTTTTTTTAATGAGAAATTCAAGAAAGAAATATCTCATTATGCGCAAAATATTGTGACATTATGTTAAGTGTTTTTTTTTATTATGAGAGAGTAAATAATTTAAGACTTACAATATGTTTTGTGCCACAATTCTTAATTGTACTGTATTTATTTATTTGTTTATTTGTTTACTTATGTTCTGTATTTTCGTATAAACCGGAAAAGGTCATTAGACCCTGTCACACAGAGTAACATTTTGTGTGTGTGTGATCGTGAGGTTTTTCAAAGAGGCTTTTATTTCAAGACGCTCAATTCAGGAGACCTTAGTTCTCAAAAAGAATGAAATTTGCATAATATAAATAACTTTGGCGTAGGTGTTTTGGAGTACTTTCTATCGGTATGAAACTAGGGCAATCGCTTTAACTACCATGTGCGCATTTGCGATTCCGGCAATAAAGTGTAACATATTTGGTTTTACGAAAAATATCTGTGGGATCCAAAGAATTTGATTTATCGAAACGCCCATTAAACCTAGTAAATAATATGGAGGTTAAATTTTTCAGAATTTGAAAGTTTTTCAAGTAAATCATAGATTTTCGAAAAGGGTCCCGAAAATTGTTTTCGCGGAGGAGGGGAGGGGGACGAATGTTTACGGTACCCACTGATCGAGCCATATGTTTTGTATTTTATTTCCCTACTCAGCCTTAATGAAATCATCCAGTCGCTGGCGCTGGCTCGACGATTGTGCTGCCATCTGGTATCTTATGTTGGAAATAGTCGAACTTAAATGCGGCTTCAACTATCCCCCGTATCCCGTTAAGTAAAATGCCTTCCGATTTTCGTGGATAGTTATTGTCTGGTTTCGTTACTCAAGAAGTTTGCAATTAAGCTGCATAATAATGTGATTTTCTATTCGCTATGATAGTGAAAAGAAGCCTTCTGATAACGTGGTTTTGCCAATTACGTGTAAAACTGGATTCTGTTGCATGTTTTTTTTTTTCTTTTGGTATATGTAAATGTTTGTGAGTGCCACAAAGCCAGCACCTTTTTGAAAATACAAAAGGAAAAAAGGAGATCTTGGGACGGAAGTTATTTCAGTCCATAGCTTCTGCGGCGAATTGATATGGCGAAGTCGTTTCCGGTCAACGCAGAGGAAAAACTGCGTGCCGAAATAGCTCAGTTGGGAGAGCGTTAGACTGAAGATCTAAAGGTCCCTGGTTCGATCCCGGGTTTCGGCAAGTGTCTTTCCTCGTTAGTATAGTGGTCAGTATCCCCGCCTGTCACGCGGGAGACCGGGGTTCGATTCCCCGACGGGGAGCACACATATTTTCCCTCCAATTACATTAACTTACAAACAATGTGCCGTTAAATTCAAATTTCTCTCAACTAGAAGCAGAATTTTTGAAATGGCTTTTAGCATCAAGTTCTCGTAATTTACGTAGATCGCAGTGAGATATTATTACGTTTATGTAAAACGTGATGAGATACACATAAATATATGAACATATACATATATTAAAAAAAAGTTCGGCGATAGTTTAGTAAAATATATTGTTGAGTAACACTGAGATTAACTGTTGTTGCGTCACTTTATGCGACACCATTCAAAGATCAGATTTCAACAATGGTTTGACTGCTTATCGAAATTTTATGCATATAGGATTTATTTTATTGCTGTAGGGAAAGATGCACATCGGCTAAAAAGCGTCAAAAGTCACAATATATTTTATCGTATTGCAAACATCACAAAGCCTACTTAAATCAAACTTCCCTTTTGAGATCTATCTACAAAAATCCAAATCCTAGATTAAGTGAAATCCTGGTACCGTGGTGCCGGAACGCCGTTCCCATTTTTAGCACGTCTTTTGTGAAAAAAGATCGTTCTTATGTTACCGGTTTGTCGGTCTGTACCCACGATATCTCTGCAACTATTAGTCCGATTTTAAACATTCTTTTTGCATTGGTAAGCTTGAAATATGCGAATGATGATCCTTCATTTCGTTTTTTTTTTTACGATGCGCAATTTCGCCGCTAGAGGGCGTAAATGCAGATGATGTCGAATTCAAAAATACGTTTTATTTCACATATTTGCTTCTAAACATCCGATTGGAAAAAAATCTTTTTTATCTTTCCATTCATTTATGTCGAAGAGTATTTTAGATATAGTTACTTTTTCAAATTACGCATAGATTTTCCGCTAGGGGGCGTAAAAGTAAATTACATTTCTCCCGATAACTCTTCTTCTAAAACTCCGATTTGAAAAAAATTTCTTTAGCGGATATACCTCCCGGTAGAAAATCTTTTGCATATAATTTCAAATATTTGGTAATGAATACTTTGGCCACCAGGGGGCGCAAGCGTTAATTTTTTACTTCTGACGTATTTGCCATAAAACCTGAGCTTCTAAAATATCGATTGAAAAAATTCTTTCTTGGACAGATGCCACTCACATCGCTAAACCTTTTCGGAATATTTTCTTCTTAAAATATTCCACAGTTTCTCCGCCAGGAGGAGTAGATGTATATCTTATTTTTGTCAATATCTCTACTTCTAGGAGTCCAATTTGAAAAATTCCTTCTTTGTTGGATAGTGTTTTCAGCGTGACATGGTTTTCGTAGAATTTCAAAATTTTCTAGACTTTCCGCTAGGGGACGTAGAAGTAAATTGCGTTTCCCCCTATATCTCTGCTGCTAAATCTCCTAATTGAAAAAATTCTTTCTCTACTTCTAGGAGTCCAATTTGAAAAATTCCTTCTTTTTTGGATAGTGTTTTCAGCGTGATATGTTTTTCGTAGAATTTCAAAATTTTCTAGACTTTCCGCTAGGGGACGTAAAAGTAAATTGCGTTTCCCCCTATATCTCTGCTGCTCCTATTTGAAAAAATTCTTCCTGTATGGCAAACACCTGATGGAAAATATGTTTCATATAATTTCTAATGTTTAGTAAAGAATAGTTTTGCCACCAGGGGCTCATAAGTGTTAATTTCTGCTTCTGGTGTATTTGTAGTAAAATCTGTGTTCCTGAAAACTCGATTGATTTTTTTTTTCTTGGACCGATACCGCTCATATTCAAAAACCTTCTGAGAATACTTTCTTCCTAAAATAATACATGGTTTTCCCACCAGGGTACGTAAAGTCACATTTTATTTTTGCCGATATCTCTGTTTCTAAGAGTCCGATTTGAAAAAAACATTTCTGTGTTAGAGAGCTTTTCCGATGCGAAATGTTTCTCATATAAATTAATATTTTTCTTAACGCATTAGTCTGCAAGCATAGGGCGTAAGCTCACGATTCCGTTGACAGCAATATCTGAGGGATTAAAAACCCGAATGAAAAACTTCTTTCTTCCGTCAGATGCTATTGTTTTCCTTGACAAATTTAATTCGCGTCAGAACGGATTCAAAAGAATTGCTCGTTACACCAGAAAATTCGGTGTCATCTTTCTTGTTTTGTTTTTTTTAATGAGAAATTCAAGAAAGAAATATCTCATTATGCGCAAAATATTGTGACATTATGTTAAGTGTTTTTTTTTATTATGAGAGAGTAAATAATTTAAGACTTACAATATGTTTTGTGCCACAATTCTTAATTGTACTGTATTTATTTATTTGTTTATTTGTTTACTTATGTTCTGTATTTTCGTATAAACCGGAAAAGGTCATTAGACCCTGTCACACAGAGTAACATTTTGTGTGTGTGTGATCGTGAGGTTTTTCAAAGAGGCTTTTATTTCAAGACGCTCAATTCAGGAGACCTTAGTTCTCAAAAAGAATGAAATTTGCATAATATAAATAACTTTGGCGTAGGTGTTTTGGAGTACTTTCTATCGGTATGAAACTAGGGCAATCGCTTTAACTACCATGTGCGCATTTGCGATTCCGGCAATAAAGTGTAACATATTTGGTTTTACGAAAAATATCTGTGGGATCCAAAGAATTTGATTTATCGAAACGCCCATTAAACCTAGTAAATAATATGGAGGTTAAATTTTTCAGAATTTGAAAGTTTTTCAAGTAAATCATAGATTTTCGAAAAGGGTCTCGAAAATTGTTTTCGCGGAGGAGGGGAGGGGGACGAATGTTTACGGTACCCACTGATCGAGCCATATGTTTTGTATTTTATTTCCCTACTCAGCCTTAATGAAATCATCCAGTCGCTGGCGCTGGCTCGACGATTGTGCTGCCATCTGGTATCTTATGTTGGAAATAGTCGAACTTAAATGCGGCTTCAACTATCCCCCCGTATCCCGTTAAGTAAAATGCCTTCCGATTTTCGTGGATAGTTATTGTCTGGTTTCGTTACTCAAGAAGTTTGCAATTAAGCTGCATAATAATGTGATTTTCTATTCGCTATGATAGTGAAAAGAAGCCTTCTGATAACGTGGTTTTGCCAATTACGTGTAAAACTGGATTCTGTTGCATGTTTTTTTTTTTCTTTTGGTATATGTAAATGTTTGTGAGTGCCACAAAGCCAGCAGCTTTTTGAAAATACAAAAGGAAAAAAGGAGATCTTGGGACGGAAGTTGTTTCAGTCCATAGCTTCTGCGGCGAATTGATATGGCGAAGTCGTTTCCGGTCAACGCAGAGGAAAAACTGCGTGCCGAAATAGCTCAGTTGGGAGAGCGTTAGACTGAAGATCTAAAGGTCCCTGGTTCGATCCCGGGTTTCGGCAAGTGTCTTTCCTCGTTAGTATAGTGGTCAGTATCCCCGCCTGTCACGCGGGAGACCGGGGTTCGATTCCCCGACGGGGAGCACACATATTTTCCCTCCAATTACATTAACTTACAAACAATGTGCCGTTAAATTCAAATTTCTCTCAACTAGAAGCAGAATTTTTGAAATGGCTTTTAGCATCAAGTTCTCGTAATTTACGTAGATCGCAGTGAGATATTATTACGTTTATGTAAAACGTGATGAGATACACATAAATATATGAACATATACATATATTAAAAAAAGTTCGGCGATAGTTTAGTAAAATATATTGTTGAGTAACACTGAGATTAACTGTTGTTGCGTCACTTTATGCGACACCATTCAAAGATCAGATTTCAACAATGGTTTGACTGCTTATCGAAATTTTATGCATATAGGATTTATTTTATTGCTGTAGGGAAAGATGCACATCGGCTAAAAAGCGTCAAAAGTCACAATATATTTTATCGTATTGCAAACATCACAAAGCCTACTTAAATCAAACTTCCCTTTTGAGATCTATCTACAAAAATCCAAATCCTAGATTAAGTGAAATCCTGGTACCGTGGTGCCGGAACGCCGTTCCCATTTTTAGCACGTCTTTTGTGAAAAAAGATCGTTCTTATGTTACCGGTTTGTGCGTCTGTACCCACGATATCTCTGCAACTATTAGTCCGATTTTAAAAATTCTTTTTGCATTGGTAAGCTTGAAATATGCGAATGATGATCCTTCATTTCGTTTTTTTTTTTTTACGATGCGCAATTTCGCCGCTAGAGGGCGTAAATGCAGATGATGTCGAATTCAAAAATACGTTTTATTTCACATATTTGCTTCTAAACATCCGATTGGAAAAAAATCTTTTTTATCTTTCCATTCATTTATGTCGAAGAGTATTTTAGATATAGTTACTTTTTCAAATTACGCATAGATTTTCCGCTAGGGGGCGTAAAAGTAAATTACATTTCTCCCGATAACTCTTCTTCTAAAACTCCGATTTGAAAAAAATTTCTTTAGCGGATATACCTCCCGGTAGAAAATCTTTTGCATATAATTTCAAATATTTGGTAATGAATACTTTGGCCACCAGGGGGCGCAAGCGTTAATTTTTTACTTCTGACGTATTTGCCATAAAACCTGAGCTTCTAAAATATCGATTGAAAAAATTCTTTCTTGGACAGATGCCACTCACATCGCTAAACCTTTTCGGAATATTTTCTTCTTAAAATATTCCACAGTTTCTCCGCCAGGAGGCGTAGATGTATATCTTATTTTTGTCAATATCTCTACTTCTAGGAGTCCAATTTGAAAAATTCCTTCTTTGTTGGATAGTGTTTTCAGCGTGACATGGTTTTCGTAGAATTTCAAAATTTTCTAGACTTTCCGCTAGGGGACGTAGAAGTAAATTGCGTTTCCCCCTATATCTCTGCTGCTAAATCTCCTAATTGAAAAAATTCTTTCTCTACTTCTAGGAGTCCAATTTGAAAAATTCCTTCTTTTTTGGATAGTGTTTTCAGCGTGATATGTTTTTCGTAGAATTTCAAAATTTTCTAGACTTTCCGCTAGGGGACGTAAAAGTAAATTGCGTTTCCCTCTATATCTCTGCTGCTCCTATTTGAAAAAATTCTTCCTGTATGGCAAACACCTGATGGAAAATATGTTTCATATAATTTCTAATGTTTGGTAAAGAATCGTTTTGCCACCAGGGGCTCATAAGTGTTAATTTCTGCTTCTGGTGTATTTGTAGTAAAATCTGTGCTCCTGAAAACTCGATTGATTTTTTTTTCTTGGACCGATACCGCTCATATTCAAAAACCTTTTGAGAATACTTTCTTCCTAAAATAATACATGGTTTTCCCACCAGGGTACGTAAAGTCACATTTTATTTTTGCCGATATCTCTGTTTCTAAGAGTCCGATTTGAAAAAAACATTTCTGTGTTAGAGAGCGTTTCCGATGCGAAATGTTTCTCATATAAATTAATATTTTTCTTAACGCATTAGTCTGCAAGCATAGGGCGTAAGCTCACGATTCCGTTGACAGCAATATCTGAGGGATTGAAAACCCGAATGAAAAACTTCTTTCTTCCGTCAGATGCTATTGTTTTCCTTGACAAATTTAATTCGCGTCAGAACGGATTCAAAAGACGTGCTCGTTACACCCGAAAATTCGGTGTCATCTTTCTTGTTTTTGGTTTTTTTTAATGAGAAATTCAAGAAAAAAATATCTCATTATGCGCAAAATATTGTGACATTATGTTAAGTGTGTTTTTTTATTATTAGAGAGTAAATAATTTAAGACTTACAATATGTTTTGTGCCACAATTCTTAATTGTACTGTATTTATTTATTTGTTTATTTGTTTACTTATGTTCTGTATTTTCGTATAAACCGGAAAAGGTCATTAGACCCTGTCACACAGAGTAACATTTTGTGTGTGTGTGATCGTGAGGTTTTTCAAAGAGGCTTTTATTTCAAGACGCTCAATTCAGGAGACCTTAGTTCTCAAAAAGAATGAAATTTGCATAATATAAATAACTTTGGCGTAGGTGTTTTGGAGTACTTTCTATCGGTATGAAACTAGGGCAATCGCTTTAACTACCATGTGCGCACTTGCGATTCCGGCAATAAAGTGTAACATATTTGGTTTTACGAAAAATATCTGTGGGATCCAAAGGATTTGATTTATCAAAACGCCCATTAAACCTAGTAAATAATATGGAGCTTAAATTTTTCAGAAATTGAAAGTTTTTCAAGTAAATCATAGATTTTCGAAAAGGGTCTCGAAAATAGTTTTCGCGGAGGAGGGGAGGGGGACGAATGTTTACGGTACCCACTGATCGAGCCATATGTTTTGTATTTTATTTAACTACTCAGCCTTAATGAAATCATCCAGTCGCTGGCGCTGGCTCGACGATTGTGCTGCCATCTGGTATCTTATGTTGGAAATAGTCGAACTTAAATGCGGATTCAACTATCCCCCGTATCCCGTTAAGTAAAATGCCTTCCGATTTTCGTGGATACTTATTGTCTGGTTTCGTTACTCAAGAAGTTTGCAATTAAGCTGCATAACAATGTGATTTTCTATTCGCTATGATAGTGAAAAGAAGCCTTCTGATAACGTGGTTTTGGCAATTACGTGTAAAACTGGATTCTGTTGCATGTTGTTGTTTTTTCTTTTGGTATATGTAAATGTTTGTGAGTGCCACAAAGCCAGCAGCTTTTTGAAAATTCAAAAGGAAAAAAAGGAGATCTTGGGACGGAAGTTGTTTCAGTCCATAGCTTCTGCGGCGAATTGATATGGCGAAGTCGTTTCCGGTCAACGCAGAGGAAAAACTGCGTGCCGAAATAGCTCAGTTGGGAGAGCGTTAGACTGAAGATCTAAAGGTCCCTGGTTCGATCCCGGGTTTCGGCAAGTGTCTTTCCTCGTTAGTATAGTGGTCAGTATCCCCGCCTGTCACGCGGGAGACCGGGGTTCGATTCCCCGACGGGGAGCGCACATATTTTCCCTCCAATTACATTAACTTCCAAACAATGTGCCGTTAAATTCAAATTTCTCTCAACTAGAAGCAGAATTTTTGAAATGGCTTTTAGCATCAAGTTCTCGTAATTTACGTAGATCGCAGTGAGATATTATTACGTTTATGTAAAACGTGATGAGATACACATAAATATATGAACATATACATATATTAAAAAAAAGTTCGGCGATAGTTTAGTAAAATATATTGTTGAGTAACACTGAGATTAACTGTTGTTGCGTCACTTTATGCGACACCATTCAAAGATCAGATTTCAACAATGGTTTGACTACTTATCGAAATTTTATGCCTAGGATTTATTTTATTGCTGTAGGGAAAGATGCACATCGGCTAAAAAGCGTCAAAAGTCACAATATATTTTATCGTATTGCAAACATCACAAAGCCTACTTAAATCAAACTTCCCTTTTGAGATCTATCTACAAAAATCCAAATCCTAGATTAAGTGAAATCCTGGTACCGTGGTGCCGGAACGCCGTTCCCATTTTTAGCACGTCTTTTGTGAAAAAAGATCGTTCTTATGTTACCGGTTTGTGCGTCTGTACCCACGATATCTCTGCAACTATTAGTCCGATTTTAAAAATTCTTTTTGCATTGGTAAGCTTGAAATATGCGAATGATGATCCTTCATTTCGTTTTCTTTTTTTTACGATGCGCAATTTCGCCGCTAGAGGGCGTAAATGCAGATGATGTCGAATTCAAAAATACGTTTTATTTCACATATTTGCTTCTAAACATCCGATTGGAAAAAAATCTTTCTTATCTTTCCATTCATTTATGTCGAAGAGTATTTTAGATATAGTTACTTTTTCAAATTACGCATAGATTTTCCGCTAGGGGGCGTAAAAGTAAATTACATTTCTCCCGATAACTCTTCTTCTAAAACTCCGATTTGAAATAAAAATTGTTTAGCGGATATACCTCCCGGTAGAAAATCTTTTGCATATAATTTCAAATATTTGGTAATGAATACTTTGGCCACCAGGGGGCGCAAGCGTTAATTTTTTACTTCTGACGTATTTGCCATAAAACCTGAGCTTCTAAAATATCGATTGAAAAAATTCTTTCTTGGACAGATGCCACTCACATCGCTAAAGCTTTTCGGAATATTTTCTTCTTAAAATATTCCACAGTTTCTCCGCCAGGAGGCGTAGATGTATATCTTATTTTTGTCAATATCTCTACTTCTAGGAGTCCAATTTGAAAAATTCCTTCTTTGTTGGATAGTGTTTTCAGCGTGACATGTTTTTCGTAGAATTTCAAAATTTTCTAGACTTTCCCTAGGGGACGTAGAAGTAAATTGCGTTTCCCCCTATATCTCTGCTGCTAAATCTCCTAATTGAAAAAATTCTTTCTCTACTTCTAGGAGTCCAATTTGAAAAATTCCTTCTTTTTTGGATAGTGTTTTCAGCGTGATATGTTTTTCGTAGAATTTCAAAATTTTGTAGACTTTCCGCTAGGGGACGTAAAAGTTAATTGCGTTTCCCTCTATATCTCTGCTGCTCCTATTTGAAAAAATTCTTCCTGTTTGGCAAACACCTGATGGAAAATATGTTTCATATAATTTCTAATGTTTGGTAAAGAATCGTTTTGCCACCAGGGGCTCATAAGTGTTAATTTCTGCTTCTGGTGTATTTGTAGTAAAATCTGTGCTCCTGAAAACTCGATTGATTTTTTTTTCTTGGACCGATACCGCTCATTTTCAAAAACCTTTTGAGAATACTTTCTTCCTAAAATAATACATGGTTTTCCCACCAGGGTACGTAAAGTCACATTTTATTTTTGCCGATATCTCTGTTTCTAAGAGTCCGATTTGAAAAAAACATTTCTGTGTTAGAGAGCGTTTCCGATGCGAAATGTTTCTCATATAAATTAATATTTTTCTTAACGCATTAGTCTGCAAGCATAGGGCGTAAGCTCACGATTCCGTTGACAGCAATATCTGAGGGATTGAAAACCCGAATGAAAAACTTCTTTCTTCCGTCAGATGCTATTGTTTTCCTTGACAAATTTAATTCGCGTCAGAACGGATTCAAAAGACGTGCTCGTTACACCCGAAAATTCGGTGTCATCTTTCTTGTTTTGGTTTTTTTTAATAAGAAATTCAAGAAAAAAATATCTCATTATGCGCAAAATATTGTGACATTATGTTAAGTGTGTTTTTTTTTATATTAGAGAGTAAATAATTTAAGACCTACAATATGTTTTGTGCCACAATTCTTAATTGTACTGTATTTATTTATTTGTTTATTTGTTTACTTATGTTCTGTATTTTCGTATAAACCGGAAAAGGTCATTAGACCCTGTCACACAGAGTAACATTTTGTGTGTGTGTGATCGTGAGGTTTTTCAAAGAGGCTTTTATTTCAAGGCGCTCAATTCAGGAGACCTTAGTTCTCAAAAAGAATGAAATTTGCATAATATAAATAACTTTGGCGTAGGTGTTTTGGAGTACTTTCTATCGGTATGAAACTAGGGCAATCGCTTTAACTACCATGTGCGCACTTGCGATTCCGGCAATAAAGTGTAACATATTTGGTTTTACGAAAAATATCTGTGGGATCCAAAGGATTTGATTTATCAAAACGCCCATTAAACCTAGTAAATAATATGGAGCTTAAATTTTTCAGAAATTGAAAGTTTTTCAAGTAAATCATAGATTTTCGAAAAGGGTCTCGAAAATAGTTTTCGCGGAGGAGGGGGAGGGGGACGAATGTTTACGGTACCCACTGATCGAGCCATATGTTTTGTATTTTATTTAACTACTCAGCCTTAATGAAATCATCCAGTCGCTGGCGCTGGCTCGACGATTGTGCTGCCATCTGGTATCTTATGTTGGAAATAGTCGAACTTAAATGCGGATTCAACTATCCCCCCGTATCCCGTTAAGTAAAATGCCTTCCGATTTTCGTGGATACTTATTGTCTGGTTTCGTTACTCAAGAAGTTTGCAATTAAGCTGCATAACAATGTGATTTTCTATTCGCTATGATAGTGAAAAGAAGCCTTCTGATAACGTGGTTTTGGCAATTACGTGTAAAACTGGATTCTGTTGCATGTTGTTGTTTTTTCTTTTGGTATATGTAAATGTTTGTGAGTGCCACAAAGCCAGCAGCTTTTTGAAAATTCAAAAGGAAAAAAAGGAGATCTTGGGACGGAAGTTGTTTCAGTCCATAGCTTCTGCGGCGAATTGATATGGCGAAGTCGTTTCCGGTCAACGCAGAGGAAAAACTGCGTGCCGAAATAGCTCAGTTGGGAGAGCGTTAGACTGAAGATCTAAAGGTCCCTGGTTCGATCCCGGGTTTCGGCAAGTGTCTTTCCTCGTTAGTATAGTGGTCAGTATCCCCGCCTGTCACGCGGGAGACCGGGGTTCGATTCCCCGACGGGGAGCGCACATATTTTCCCTCCAATTACATTAACTTCCAAACAATGTGCCGTTAAATTCAAATTTCTCTCAACTAGAAGCAGAATTTTTGAAATGGCTTTTAGCATCAAGTTCTCGTAATTTACGTAGATCGCAGTGAGATTACGTTTATGTAAAACGTGATGAGATACACATAAATATATGAACATATACATATATTAAAAAAAGTTCGGCGATAGTTTAGTAAAATATATTGTTGAGTAACACTGAGATTAACTGTTGTTGCGTCACTTTATGCGACACCATTCAAAGATCAGATTTCAACAATGGTTTGACTACTTATCGAAATTTTATGCCTAGGATTTATTTTATTGCTGTAGGGAAAGATGCACATCGGCTAAAAAGCGTCAAAAGTCACAATATATTTTATCGTATTGCAAACATCACAAAGCCTACTTAAATCAAACTTCCCTTTTGAGATCTATCTACAAAAATCCAAATCCTAGATTAAGTGAAATCCTGGTACCGTGGTGCCGGAACGCCGTTCCCATTTTTAGCACGTCTTTTGTGAAAAAAGATCGTTCTTATGTTACCGGTTTGTGCGTCTGTACCCACGATATCTCTGCAACTATTAGTCCGATTTTAAAAATTCTTTTTGCATTGGTAAGCTTGAAATATGCGAATGATGATCCTTCATTTCGTTTTCTTTTTTTACGATGCGCAATTTCGCCGCTAGAGGGCGTAAATGCAGATGATGTCGAATTCAAAAATACGTTTTATTTCACATATTTGCTTCTAAACATCCGATTGGAAAAAAATCTTTCTTATCTTTCCATTCATTTATGTCGAAGAGTATTTTAGATATAGTTACTTTTTCAAATTACGCATAGATTTTCCGCTAGGGGGCGTAAAAGTAAATTACATTTCTCCCGATAACTCTTCTTCTAAAACTCCGATTTGAAATAAAAATTGTTTAGCGGATATACCTCCCGGTAGAAAATCTTTTGCATATAATTTCAAATATTTGGTAATGAATACTTTGGCCACCAGGGGGCGCAAGCGTTAATTTTTTACTTCTGACGTATTTGCCATAAAACCTGAGCTTCTAAAATATCGATTGAAAAAATTCTTTCTTGGACAGATGCCACTCACATCGCTAAAGCTTTTCGGAATATTTTCTTCTTAAAATATTCCACAGTTTCTCCGCCAGGAGGCGTAGATGTATATCTTATTTTTGTCAATATCTCTACTTCTAGGAGTCCAATTTGAAAAATTCCTTCTTTGTTGGATAGTGTTTTCAGCGTGACATGTTTTTCGTAGAATTTCAAAATTTTCTAGACTTTCCCTAGGGGACGTAGAAGTAAATTGCGTTTCCCCCTATATCTCTGCTGCTAAATCTCCTAATTGAAAAAATTCTTTCTCTACTTCTAGGAGTCCAATTTGAAAAATTCCTTCTTTTTTGGATAGTGTTTTCAGCGTGATATGTTTTTCGTAGAATTTCAAAATTTTGTAGACTTTCCGCTAGGGGACGTAAAAGTTAATTGCGTTTCCCTCTATATCTCTGCTGCTCCTATTTGAAAAAATTCTTCCTGTTTGGCAAACACCTGATGGAAAATATGTTTCATATAATTTCTAATGTTTGGTAAAGAATCATTTTGCCACCAGGGGCTCATAAGTGTTAATTTCTGCTTCTGGTGTATTTGTAGTAAAATCTGTGCTCCTGAAAACTCGATTGATTTTTTTTTTCTTGGACCGATACCGCTCATTTTCAAAAACCTTTTGAGAATACTTTCTTCCTAAAATAATACATGGTTTTCCCACCAGGGTACGTAAAGTCACATTTTATTTTTGCCGATATCTCTGTTTCTAAGAGTCCGATTTGAAAAAACATTTCTGTGTTAGAGAGCGTTTCCGATGCGAAATGTTTCTCATATAAATTAATATTTTTCTTAACGCATTAGTCTGCAAGCATAGGGCGTAAGCTCACGATTCCGTTGACAGCAATATCTGAGGGATTGAAAACCCGAATGAAAAACTTCTTTCTTCCGTCAGATGCTATTGTTTTCCTTGACAAATTTAATTCGCGTCAGAACGGATTCAAAAGACGTGCTCGTTACACCCGAAAATTCGGTGTCATCTTTCTTGTTTTGTTTTTTTTAATGAGAAATTCAAGAAAATAATATCTCATTATGCGCAAAATATTGTGACATTATGTTAAGTGTGTTTTTTTTTTATATTAGAGAGTAAATAATTTAAGACCTACAATATGTTTTGTGCCACAATTCTTAATTGTACTGTATTTATTTATTTGTTTATTTGTTTACTTATGTTCTGTATTTTCGTATAAACCGGAAAAGGTCATTAGACCCTGTCACACAGAGTAACATTTTGTGTGTGTGTGATCGTGAGGTTTTTCAAAGAGGCTTTTATTTCAAGGCGCTCAATTCAGGAGACCTTAGTTCTCAAAAAGAATGAAATTTGCATAATATAAATAACTTTGGCGTAGGTGTTTTGGAGTACTTTCTATCGGTATGAAACTAGGGCAATCGCTTTAACTACCATGTGCGCACTTGCGATTCCGGCAATAAAGTGTAACATATTTGGTTTTACGAAAAATATCTGTGGGATCCAAAGGATTTGATTTATCAAAACGCCCATTAAACCTAGTAAATAATATGGAGCTTAAATTTTTCAGAAATTGAAAGTTTTTCAAGTAAATCATAGATTTTCGAAAAGGGTCTCGAAAATAGTTTTCGCGGAGGAGGGGAGGGGGACGAATGTTTACGGTACCCACTGATCGAGCCATATGTTTTGTATTTTATTTCCCTACTCAGCCTTAATGAAATCATCCAGTCGCTGGCGCTGGCTCGACGATTGTGCTGCCATCTGGTATCTTATGTTGGAAATAGTCGAACTTAAATGCGGCTTCAACTATCCCCCGTATCCCGTTAAGTAAAATGCCTTCCGATTTTCGTGGATACTTATTGTCTGGTTTCGTTACTCAAGAAGTTTGCAATTAAGCTGCATAACAATGTGATTTTCTATTCGCTATGATAGTGAAAAGAAGCCTTCTGATAACGTGGTTTTGGCAATTACGTGTAAAACTGGATTCTGTTGCATGTTGTTGTTTTTTCTTTTGGTATATGTAAATGTTTGTGAGTGCCACAAAGCCAGCAGCTTTTTGAAAATTCAAAAGGAAAAAAGGAGATCTTGGGACGGAAGTTGTTTCAGTCCATAGCTTCTGCGGCGAATTGATATGGCGAAGTCGTTTCCGGTCAACGCAGAGGAAAAACTGCGTGCCGAAATAGCTCAGTTGGGAGAGCGTTAGACTGAAGATCTAAAGGTCCCTGGTTCGATCCCGGGTTTCTGTAAGTGTCTTTCCTCGTTAGTATAGTGGTCAGTATCCCCGCCTGTCACGCGGGAGACCGGGGTTCGATTCCCCGACGGGGAGCGCACATATTTTCCCTCCAATTACATTAACTTCCAAACAATGTGCCGTTAAATTCAAATTTCTCTCAACTAGAAGCAGAATTTTTGAAATGGCTTTTAGCATCAAGTTCTCGTAATTTACGTAGATCGCAGTGAGATTACGTTTATGTAAAACGTGATGAGATACACATAAATATATGAACATATACATATATTAAAAAAAGTTCGGCGATAGTTTAGTAAAATATATTGTTGAGTAACACTGAGATTAACTGTTGTTGCGTCACTTTATGCGACACCATTCAAAGATCAGATTTCAACAATGGTTTGACTACTTATCGAAATTTTATGCCTAGGATTTATTTTATTGCTGTAGGGAAAGATGCACATCGGCTAAAAAGCGTCAAAAGTCACAATATATTTTATCGTATTGCAAACATCACAAAGCCTACGTAAATCAAACTTCCCTTTTGAGATCTATCTACAAAAATTCAAATCCTAGATTAAGTGAAATCCTGGTACCGTTGTGCCGGAACGCCGTTCCCATTTTTAGCACGTCTTTTGTGAAAAAAGATCGTTCTTATGTTACCGGTTTGTCCGTCTGTACCCACGATATCTCTGCAACTATTAGTCCGATTTTAAAAATTCTTTTTGCATTATTAAGCTTGAAATATGCGAATGATGATCCTTCACTTCGTTTTTTTTTACGATGCACAATTTCGCCGCTAGAGGGCGTAAATGCAGATGATGTCGAGTTCAAAAATACGTTTTATTCCACATATTTGCTTCTAAACATCCGATTGGAAAAAATCTTTTTTATCTTTGCATTCCTTTATGTCGAAGAGTATTTTAGATATAGTTACTTTTTCAAATTACGCATAGATTTTCCGCTAGGGGGCGTAAAAGTAAATTACATTTCTCCCGATAACTCTTCTTCTAAAACTCCGATTTGAAAAAAATTTCTTTAGGGGATATACCTCCCGGTAGAAAATCTTTTGCATATAATTTCAAATATTTGGTAATGAATACTTTGGCCACCAGGGGCGCAAGCGTTAATTTTTTACTTCTGACGTATTTGCCATAAAACCTGAGCTTCTAAAATATCGATTGAAAAAATTCTTTCTTGGACAGATGCCACTCACATCGCTAAACCTTTTCGGAATATTTTCTTCTTAAAATATTCCACAGTTTCTCCGCCAGGAGGCGTAGATGTAAATCTTATTTTTGTCAATATCTCTACTTCTAGGAGTCCAATTTGAAAAATTCCTTCTTTGTTGGATAATGTTTTCAGCGTGACATGGTTTTCGTAGAATTTCAAAATTTTCTAGACTTTCCGCTAGGGGACGTAGAAGTAAATTGCGTTTCCCCCTATATCTCTGCTGCTAAATCTCCTAATTGAAAAAATTCTTTCTCTACTTCTAGGAGTCCAATTTGAAAAATTCCTTCTTTTTTGGATAGTGTTTTCAGCGTGATATGTTTTTCGTAGAATTTCAAAATTTTGTAGACTTTCCGCTAGGGGACGTAAAAGTAAATTGCGTTTCCCCCTATATCTCTGCTGCTCCTATTTGAAAAAATTCTTCCTGTTTGGCAAACACCTGATGGAAAATATGTTTCATATAATTTCTAATGTTTGGTAAAGAATCGTTTTGCCACCAGGGGCTCATAAGTGTTAATTTCTGCTTCTGGTGTATTTGTAGTAAAATCTGTGCTCCTGAAAACTCGATTGATTTTTTTTTCTTGGACCGATACCGCTCATATTCAAAAACCTTTTGAGAATACTTTCTTCCTAAAATAATACATGGTTTTCCCACCAGGGTACGTAAAGTCACATTTTATTTTTGCCGATATCTCTGTTTCTAAGAGTCCGATTTGAAAAAAACATTTCTGTGTTAGAGAGCGTTTCCGACGCGAAATGTTTCTCATATAAATTAATATTTTTCTTAACGCATTAGTCTGCAAGCATAGGGCGTAAGCTCACGATTCCGTTGACAGCAATATCTGAGAGATTGAAAACCCGAATGAAAAACTTCTTTCTTCCGTCAGATGCTATTGTTTTCCTTGACAAATTTAATTCGCGTCAGAACGGATTTAAAAGACGTGCTCGTTACACCCGAAAATTCGGTGTCATCTTTCTTGTTTTGGTTTTTTTTAATAAGAAATTCAAGAAAAAATATCTCATTATGCGCAAAATATTGTGACATTATGTTAAGTGTGTTTTTTTTTATATTAGAGAGTAAATAATTTAAGACTTACAATATGTTTTGTGCCACAATTCTTAATTGTACTGTATTTATTTATTTGTTTATTTGTTTACTTATGTTCTGTATTTTCGTATAAACCGGAAAAGGTCATTAGACCCTGTCACACAGAGTAACATTTTGTGTGTGTGTGATCGTGAGGTTTTTCAAAGAGGCTTTTATTTCAAGACGCTCAATTCAGGAGACCTTAGTTCTCAAAAAGAATGAAATTTGCATAATATAAATAACTTTGGCGTAGTTGTTTTGGAGTACTTTCTATCGGTATGAAACTAGGGCAATCGCTGTAACTACCATGTGCGCATTTGCGATTCCGGCAATAAAGTGTAACATATTTGGTTTTACGAAAAATATCTGTGGGATCCAAAGGATTTGATTTATCAAAACGCCCATTAAACCTAGTAAATAATATGGAGGTTAAATTTTTCAGAAATTGAAAGTTTTTCAAGTAAATCATAGATTTTCGAAAAGGGTCTCGAAAATTGTTTTCGCGGAGGAGGAGGGGAGGGGGACGAATGTTTACGGTACCCACTGATCGAGCCATATGTTTTGTATTTTATTTCCCTACTCAGCCTTAATGAAATCATCCAGTCGCTGGCGCTGGCTCGACGATTGTGCTGCCATCTGGTATCTTATGTTGGAAATAGTCGAACTTAAATGCGGCTTCAACTATCCCCCCGTATCCCGTTAAGTAAAATGCCTTCCGATTTTCGTTGATACTTATTGTCTGGTTTCGTTACTCAAGAAGTTTGCAATTAAGCTGCTTAACAATGTGATTTTCTATTCGCTATGATAGTGAAAAGAAGCCTTCTGATAACGTGGTTTTGGCAATTACGTGTAAAACTGGATTCTGTTGCATGTTGTTGTTTTTTCTTTTGGTATATGTAAATGTTTGTGAGTGCCACAAAGCCAGCACCTTTTTGAAAATACAAAAGGAAAAAAAGGAGATCTTGGGACGGAAGTTGTTTCAGTCCATAGCTTCTGCGGCGAATTGATATGGCGAAGTCGTTTCCGGTCAACGCAGAGGAAAAACTGCGTGCCGAAATAGCTCAGTTGGGAGAGCGTTAGACTGAAGATCTAAAGGTCCCTGGTTCGATCCCGGGTTTCTGTAAGTGTCTTTCCTCGTTAGTATAGTGGTCAGTATCCCCGCCTGTCACGCGGGAGACCGGGGTTCGATTCCCCGACGGGGAGCACCCATATTTTCCCTCCAATTACATTAACTTACAAACAATGTGCCGTTAAATTCAAATTTCTCTCAACTAGAAGCAGAATTTTTGAAATGGCTTTTAGCATCAAGTTCTCGTAATTTACGTAGATCGCAGTGAGATTACGTTTATGTAAAACGTGATGAGATACACATAAATATATGAACATATACATATATTAAAAAAAAAGTTCGGCGATAGTTTAGTAAAATATATTGTTGAGTAACACTGAGATTAACTGTTGTTGCGTCACTTCATGCGACACCATTCAAAGATCAGATTTCAACAATGGTTTGACTACTTATCGAAATTTTATGCATAGGATTTATTTTATTGCTGTAGGGAAATATGCACATCGGCTAAAAAGCGTCAAAAGTCACAATATATTTTATCGTATTGCAAACATCACAAAGCCTACGTAAATCAAACTTCCCTTTTGAGATCTATCTACAAAAATCCAAATCCTAGATTAAGTGAAATCCTGGTACCGTGGTGCCGGAACCCCGTTCCCATTTTTAGCACGTCTTTTGTGAAAAAAGATCGTTCTTATGTTACCGGTTTGTCCGTCTGTACCCACGATATCTCTGCAACTATTAGTCCGATTTTAAAAATTCTTTTTGCATTGGTAAGCTTGAAATATGCGAATGATGATCCTTCATTTCGTTTTTTTTTACGATGCACAATTTCGCCGCTAGAGGGCGTAAATGCAGATGATGTCGAATTCAAAAATACGTTTTATTCCACATATTTGCTTCTAAACATCCGATTGGAAAAAATCTTTTTTATCTTTGCATTCATTTATGTCGAAGAGTATTTTAGATATAGTTACTTTTTCAAATTACGCATAGATTTTCCGCTAGGGGGCGTAAAAGTAAATTACATTTCTCCCGATAACTCTTCTTCTAAAACTCCGATTTGAAAAAAAATTTCTTTAGCGGATATACCTCCCGGTAGAAAATCTTTTGCATATAATTTCAAATATTTGGTAATGAATACTTTGGCCACCAGGGGGCGCAAGCGTTAATTTTTTACTTCTGACGTATTTGCCATAAAACCTGAGCTTCTAAAATATCGATTGAAAAAATTCTTTCTTGGACAGATGCCACTCACATCGCTAAACCTTTTCGGAATATTTTCTTCTTAAAATATTCCACAGTTTCTCCGCCAGGAGGCGTAGAAGTAAATCTTATTTTTGTCAATATCTCTACTTCTAGGAGTCCAATTTGAAAAATTCCTTCTTTGTTGGATAGTGTTTTCAGCGTGACATGGTTTTCGTAGAATTTCAAAATTTTCTAGACTTTCCGCTAGGGGACGTAGAAGTAAATTGCGTTTCCCCCTATATCTCTGCTGCAAAATCTCCTAATTGAAAAAATTCTTTCTCTACTTCTAGGAGTCCAATTTGAAAAATTCCTTCTTTTTTGGATAGTGTTTTCAGCGTGATATGTTTTTCGTAAAATTTCAAACTTTTCTAGACTTTCCGATAGGGGACGTAAAAGTAAATTGCGTTTCCCCCTATATCTCTGCTGCTCCTATTTGAAAAAATTCTTCCTGTTTGGCAAACACCTGATGGAAAATATGTTTCATATAATTTCTAATGTTTGGTAAAGAATCGTTTTGCCACCAGGGGCTCATAAGTGTTAATTTCTGCTTCTGGTGTATTTGTAGTAAAATCTGTGCTCCTGAAAACTCGATTGATTTTTTTTTTTTTTTGGACCGATACCGCTCATATTCAAAAACCTTTTGAGAATACTTTCTTCCTAAAATAATACATGGTTTTCCCACCAGGGTACGTAAAGTCACATTTTATTTTTGCCGATATCTCTGTTTCTAAGAGTCCGATTTGAAAAAAACATTTCTGTGTTAGAGAGCGTTTCCGATGCGAAATGTTTCTCATATAAATTAATATTTTTCTTAACGCATTAGTCTGCAAGCATAGGGCGTAAGCTCACGATTCCGTTGACAGCAATATCTGAGGGATTGAAAACCCGAATGAAAAACTTCTTTCTTCCGTCAGATGCTATTGTTTTCCTTGACAAATTTAATTCGCGTCAGAACGGATTCAAAAGACGTGCTCGTTACACCCGAAAATTCGGTGTCATCTTTCTTGTTTTGGTTTTTTTTAATAAGAAATTCAAGAAAAAAATATCTCATTATGCGCAAAATATTGTGACATTATGTTGAGTGTGTTTTTTTTTATATTAGAGAGTAAATAATTTAAGACTTACAATATGTTTTGTGCCACAATTCTTAATTGTACTGTATTTATTTATTTGTTTATTTGTTTACTTATGTTCTGTATTTTCGTATAAACCGGAAAAGGTCATTAGACCCTGTCACACAGAGTAACATTTTGTGTGTGTGTGATCGTGAGGTTTTTCAAAGAGGCTTTTATTTCAAGGCGCTCAATTCAGGAGACCTTAGTTCTCAAAAAGAATGAAATTTGCATAATATAAATAACTTTGGCGTAGGTGTTTTGGAGTACTTTCTATCGGTATGAAACTAGGGCAATCGCTTTAACTACCATGTGCGCACTTGCGATTCCGGCAATAAAGTGTAACATATTTGGTTTTACGAAAAATATCTGTGGGATCCAAAGGATTTGATTTATCAAAACGCCCATTAAACCTAGTAAATAATATGGAGCTTAAATTTTTCAGAAATTGAAAGTTTTTCAAGTAAATCATAGATTTTCGAAAAGGGTCTCGAAAATAGTTTTCGCGGAGGAGGGGAGGGGGACGAATGTTTACGGTACCCACTGATCGAGCCATATGTTTTGTATTTTATTTCCCTACTCAGCCTTAATGAAATCATCCAGTCGCTGGCGCTGGCTGGACGATTGTGCTGCCATCTGGTATCTTATGTTGGAAATAGTCGAACTTAAATGCGGCTTCAACTATCCCCCCGTATCCCGTTAAGTAAAATGCCTTCCGATTTTCGTGGATACTTATTGTCTGGTTTCGTTACTCAAGAAGTTTGCAATTAAGCTGCTTAACAATGTGATTTTATATTCGCTATGATAGTGAAAAGAAGCCTTCTGATAACGTGGTTTTGGCAATTACGTGTAAAACTGGATTCTGTTGCATGTTGTTGTTTTTTCTTTTGGTATATGTAAATGTTTGTGAGTGCCACAAAGCCAGCAGCTTTTTGAAAATTCAAAAGGAAAAAAGGAGATCTTGGGACGGAAGTTGTTTCAGTCCATAGCTTCTGCGGCGAATTGATATGGCGAAGTCGTTTCCGGTCAACGCAGAGGAAAAACTGCGTGCCGAAATAGCTCAGTTGGGAGAGCGTTAGACTGAAAATCTAAAGGTCCCTGGTTCGATCCCGGGTTTCGGCAAGTGTCTTTCCTCGTTAGTATAGTGGTCAGTATCCCCGCCTGTCACGCGGGAGACCGGGGTTCGATTCCCCGACGGGGAGCGCGCATATTTTCCCTCCAATTACATTAACTTCCAAACAATGTGCCGTTAAATTCAAATTTCTCTCAACTAGAAGCAGAATTTTTGAAATGGCTTTTAGCATCAAGTTCTCGTAATTTACGTAGATCGCAGTGAGATTACGTTTATGTAAAACGTGATGAGATACACATAAATATATGAACATATACATATATTAAAAAAAGTTCGGCGATAGTTTAGTAAAATATATTGTTGAGTAACACTGAGATTAACTGTTGTTGCGTCACTTTATGCGACACCATTCAAAGATCAGATTTCAACAATGGTTTGACTGCTTATCGAAATTTTATGCCTAGGATTTATTTTATTGCTGTAGGGAAAGATGCACATCGGCTAAAAAGCGTCAAAAGTCACAATATATTTTATCGTATTGCAAACATCACAAAGCCTACGTAAATCAAACTTCCCTTTTGAGATCTATCTACAAAAATTCAAATCCTAGATTAAGTGAAATCCTGGTACCGTTGTGCCGGAACCCCGTTCCCATTTTTAGCACGTCTTTTGTGAAAAAAGATCGTTCTTATGTTACCGGTTTGTCCGTCTGTACCCACGATATCTCTGCAACTATTAGTCCGATTTTAAAAATTCTTTTTGCATTATTAAGCTTGAAATATGCGAATGATGATCCTTCACTTCGTTTTTTTTTTTTTTTACGATGCACAATTTCGCCGCTAGAGGGCGTAAATGCAGATGATGTCGAATTCAAAAATACGTTTTATTCCACATATTTGCTTCTAAACATCCGATTGGAAAAAAAATCTTTTTTATCTTTGCATTCCTTTATGTCGAAGAGTATTTTAGATATAGTTACTTTTTCAAATTACGCATAGATTTTCCGCTAGGGGCGTAAAAGTAAATTACATTTCTCCCGATAACTCTTCTTCTAAAACTCCGATTTGAAAAAAAAATTCTTTAGGGGATATACCTCCCGGTAGAAAATCTTTTGCATATAATTTCAAATATTTGGTAATGAATACTTTGGCCACCAGGGGGCGCAAGCGTTAATTTTTTACTTCTGACGTATTTGCCATAAAACCTGAGCTTCTAAAATATCGATTGAAAAAATTCTTTCTTGGACAGATGCCACTCACATCGCTAAACCTTTTCGGAATATTTTCTTCTTAAAATATTCCACAGTTTCTCCGCCAGGAGGCGTAGATGTAAATCTTATTTTTGTCAATATCTCTACTTCTAGGAGTCCAATTTGAAAAATTCCTTCTTTTTTGGATAGTGTTTTCAGCGTGATATGTTTTTCGTAGAATTTCAAACTTTTCTAGACTTTCCGATAGGGGACGTAAAAGTAAATTGCGTTTCCCCCTATATCTCTGCTGCTCCTATTTGAAAAAATTCTTCCTGTTTGGCAAACACCTGATGGAAAATATGTTTCATATAATTTCTAATGTTTGGTAAAGAATCGTTTTGCCACCAGGGGCTCATAAGTGTTAATTTCTGCTTCTGGTGTATTTGTAGTAAAATCTGTGCTCCTGAAAACTCGATTGATTTTTTTTTCTTGGACCGATACCGCTCATATTCAAAAACCTTTTGAGAATACTTTCTTCCTAAAATAATACATGGTTTTCCCACCAGGGTACGTAAAGCCACATTTTATTTTTGCCGATATCTCTGTTTCTAAGAGTCCGATTTGAAAAAAACATTTCTGTGTTAGAGAGCGTTTCCGATGCGAAATGTTTCTCATATAAATTAATATTTTTCTTAACGCATTAGTCTGCAAGCATAGGGCGTAAGCTCACGATTCCGTTGACAGCAATATCTGAGGGATTAAAAACCCGAATGAAAAACTTCTTTCTTCCGCCAGATGCTATTGTTTTCCTTGACAAATTTAATTCGCGTCAGAACGGATTCAAAAGACGTGCTCGTTACACCCGAAAATTCGGTGTCATCTTTCTTGTTTTGGTTTTTTTAATGAGAAATTCAAGAAAAAAAATCTCATTATGCGCAAAATATTGTGACATTATGTTAAGTGTGTTTTTTTTTATATTAGAGAGTAAATAATTTAAGACTTACAATATGTTTTGTGCCACAATTCTTAATTGTACTGTATTTATTTATTTGTTTATTTGTTTACTTATGTTCTGTATTTTCGTATAAACCGGAAAAGGTCATTAGACCCTGTCACACAGAGTAACATTTTGTGTGTGTGTGATCGTGAGGTTTTTCAAAGAGGCTTTTATTTCAAGACGCTCAATTCAGGAGACCTTAGTTCTCAAAAAGAATGAAATTTGCATAATATAAATAACTTTGGCGTAGGTGTTTTGGAGTACTTTCTATCGGTATGAAACTAGAGCAATCGCTTTAACTACCATGTGCGCATTTGCGATTCCGGCAATAAAGTGTAACATATTTGGTTTTACGAAAAATATCTGTGGGATCCAAAGGATTTGATTTATCAAAACGCACAGTAAACCTAGTAAATAATATGGAGGTTAAATTTTTCAGAAATTGAAAGTTTTTCAAGTAAATCATAGATTTTCGAAAAGGGTCTCGAAAATTGTTTTCGCGGAGGAGGGGGAGGGGGACGAATGTTTACGGTACCCACTGATCGAGCCATATGTTTTGTATTTTATTTCCCTACTCAGCCTTAATGAAATCATCCAGTCGCTGGCGCTGGCTCGACGATTGTGCTGCCATCTGGTATCTTATCTTGGAAATTGTCGAACTTAAATGCGGCTTCAACTATCCCCCGTATCCCGTTAAGTAAAATGCCTTCCGATTTTCGTGGATAGTTATTGTCTGGTTTCGTTACTCAAGAAGTTTGTAATTAAGTTGCATAATAATGTGATTTTTTATTAGCTATGATAGTGAAAAGAAGCTTTCTGATAACGTGGTTTTGGCAATTACGTGTAAAACTGGATTCTGTTGCATGTTGTTTTTTTTTCTTTTGGTATATGTAAATGTTTGTGAGTGCCACAAAGCCAGCACCTTTTTGAAAATACAAAAGGAAAAAAGGAGATCTTGGGACGGAAGTTATTTCAGTCCATAGCTTCTGCGGCGAATTGATATGGCGAAGTCGTTTGCGGTCAACGCAGAGGGAAAACTGCGTGCCGAAATAGCTCATTTGGGAGAGCGTTAGACTGAAGATCTAAAGGTCCCTGGTTCGATCCCGGGTTTCGGCAAGTGTCTTTCCTCGTTAGTATAGTGGTCAGTATCCCCGCCTGTCACGCGGGACACCGGGGTTCGATTCCCCGACGGAGAGCACACATATTTTCCCTCCAATTACATTAACTTACAAACAATGTGCCGTTAAATTGAAATTTCTCTCAACTAGAAGCAGAATTTTTGAAATGGCTTTTAGCATCAAGTTCTCGTAATTTACGTAGATCGCAGTGAGATATTATTACGTTGCTGGTTGGCTCAAGCCAAATTCTGCACCTCCTTCCACAGTCGCGCTGCCATCGCTAACAGCCTATTCATGTCCCAGGTGTACTACTCCTGGACAAACACTCCCGTCCCCTCCCACATCCATCTCGACGTCTCCAGAGTCCTCACCAACTTCATTTGGTCCAAGCACCATTGGACCACTGCTGAAACACTCACTAGGCCCATCTCCCATGGAGGACTCGCTCTCTTCGACGTCCCCATTAGATACAACGCATTTAGGCCCGTCTCTTTCTTCTCTGCCCTGACCTCTTCCAACCCTGCCACCTCCACCCTTCTAAACGTAATCTCTTCTCCGCGGAACCCCTCTCTCACTCTCCACACTTTCCTCCTCATGGACCAATACCCCCGAGTTCCTACTCGCCTCTCTCCCACCTACCATGAGGCTATCACCCTTTTTCGGTCTCTTCCCACCACCCGGATCTCTCCAACCTCTACCCTCGAACTTCTCTCTGAACCTCTTTTCTTCTCCTCTACCCTTCACCCCTCACCTTCCTTTCTTTCACTTTCCCACATGGCTCCGAGCGGGGTGGTCACTGTACGCCAGCTCGTACACACCAACCTCGCCTGGAAACATGTCTCCGAGCTCTCTCCCACCCTCCCTGGATCCACCTCGAACAATCATAAGTTCACCCTCATTAAAGAAGCTCTTCGCCTCCTCTTCCCCTCCCTCACCTCCCCCAATGGGATCCGCACTGTCCAGGCAGCGCCAATTCCCCTGCCATTCACTCTCAATACTCCCTCTGCTGCTCTTCACATACACCCTATCAGTGCAAAACAAGTCTACCACTTCCTCAGGAACTCTACCCTCACACCTCACCCTACTCATTCACTCACTCCCTCCCAATCCACCCCAGTCTGGTCCACACTCACCACACTCACCAACCACCCACACGAAATCAACATTCAGTGGCAATTCCTCCACTCGCGTCTGCCAGTTCCAAACACTCTACACCAGATGAAGATTCTATCTTCCCCCCTCTGCCCCCTCTGCGCAGAGCCTGCCTCCATACAACACACATACATCCACTGCCCAGCCCTTCTCCCGATGTTCCATCTGATGTTCTCCCTTGCCTCCAAAGTCTGCCCTATCACACACAAGATAGAACACTATCAATACCTCAACGCTGCACCCACCGCACCTCACGCCTCCACAACTTGCACCTACTTCTTCGTCCTCGTCAAATACATCATTTACCAACTTTACCTCCAACACACTAACAACACCCCACTCACCGAACCCCCAGCAAGCAGACTACACAGAAGCTCACAGGACGGCGACCCTCAGCGAGTTCTGGAAGCGATAGAACCCCCACAGAAGCTGGTTTACTGTCACCAGCAACAACAAGATCTGCCTCGACTGAAGCGCCCTTACCACTGGAAAGAACCACCAACAGCCACTCTTGGTCGCACCCACCTGGTGCCACCGCAGCAAAGAACACAGGTGAAAACTTTTCCATACTGCTGCCCCCTCCCCCTGCAACCTACAACCTCAAGTGCTCAAATGAACTGTACTACAACTACCACGGCTCGGAACGAGAGAAAGTGCAAATGGATCACCATTTAATCTGTTATAAAAAAAAAAAAAACAAACTTCTGAACTCTACTCTCACGCAAAAGACTCTAGCAGCTCGAAAGAGCAAAACTTTTGTACACATGCATCACCATTTCATGTTATAAAGAAACTTCTCCTGAAATCCCTACTCTCACGCAAAAGACTCTAGCAGCTCGAAAGGGCAAAACTTTTGTACATATGCATCACCATTTGTAAATACTCACCTACTCATCTTCTGTCTCATGTCCTCTGACGAGCCATGCGCCGTCGCCCTGTAAAACTTCACTGTATCATATCTCAGTAAATAAAGTCTATTTTGATTGCGTTTATGTAAAACGTGATGAGATACACATAAATATATGAACATATACATATATTAAAAAAAGTTCGGCGATAGTTTAGTAAAATATATTGTTGAGTAACACTGAGATTAACTGTTGTTGCGTCACTTTATGCGACACCATTCAAAGATCAGATTTCAACAATGGTTTGACTACTTATCGAAATTTTATGCATAGGATTTATTTTATTGCTGTAGGGAAAGATGCACATCGCTAAAACTAAAAAGCGTCAAAAGTCACAATATATTTTATCGTATTGCAAACATCCCAAAGCCTACGTAAATCAAACTTCCCTTTTGAGATCTATCTACAAAAATCCAAATCCTAGATTAAGTGAAATCCTGGTACCGTGGTGCCGGAACGCCGTTCCCATTTTTAGCACGTCTTTTGTGAAAAAAGATCGTTCTTATGTTACCGGTTTGTCCGTCTGTACCCACGATATCTCTGCAACTATTAGTCCTATTTTAAAAATTCTTTTTGCATTGGTAAGCTTGAAATATGCGAATGATGATCCTTCATTTCGTTTTTTTTTTACGATGCACAATTTCGCCGCTAGAGGGCGTAAATGCAATGATGTCGAATTCAAAAATACGTTTTATTCCACATATTTGCTTCTAAACATCCGATTGGAAAAAAATCTTTTTTATCTTTCCATTCATTTATGTCGAAGAGTATTTTAGATATAGTTACTTTTTCAAATTACGCATAGATTTTCCGCTAGGGGGCGTAAAAGTAAATTACATTTCTCCCGATAACTCTTCTTCTAAAACTCCGATTTGAAAAAAAATTTCTTTAGCGGATATACCTCCCGGTAGAAAATCTTTTGCATATAATTTCAAATATTTGGTAATGAATACTTTGGCCACCAGGGGCGCAAGCGTTAATTTTTTACTTCTGACGTATTTGCCATAAAACCTGAGCTTCTAAAATATCGATTGAAAAATTATTTCGTGGACAGATGCCACTCACTTCGCTAAACCTTTTCGGAATATTTTCTTCTTAAAATATTCCACAGTTTCTCCGCCAGGAGGCGTAGATGTATATCTTATTTTTGTCAATATCTCTACTTCTAGGAGTCCAATTTGAAAAATTCCTTCTTTGTTGGATAGTGTTTTCAGCGTGACATGTTTTTCGTAGAATTTCAAAATTTTCTAGACTTTCCGCTAGGGGACGAAGAAGTAAATTGCGTTTCCCCCTATATCTCTGCTGCTCCTATTTGAAAAAAATTCTTTCTGCACCGGATACAACTCCTGATGGGAAATCGTTTGCACATAATTTCTAATTTTTGTAAAAAATTGTTTGGCCACTGGGTGGCTTAAATCTTAATTTCCGCTTCTGATGCATTTGCAGCAAAATATGAGCTTCTTAAATCTCGATTGAAAATTAAGTCGTTTTTGCACCGATACTACACATGGCGACAAACCTCTTAGGAATATTTTCTTCTTAAAATATTGCGTGGTTTCTATGCCACGAAGCGTAAAGGTATATCTTATTTTTGTCAATATCTCTACTTCTAGGAGTCCGATTTGAAAAATTCCTTCTTTGTTGGATAGTGTTTCCGATGCGAAATGTTTTTCACGTAATTTCAAAAATTTTCAAGTAAATCATAGATTTTCGCAAGGGGCGCATAGGTAAATTGCGTTTTCTGCGTTATTTCTGCTTCTAAAACTCCGATTTGGAAAAATTCTTCCTGTATGGCAAACACCTGATGGAAAATATGTTTCATATAATTTCTAATGTTTGGTAAAGAATCGTTTTGCCACCAGGGGCTCATAAGTGTTAATTTCTGCTTCTGGTGGATTTGTAGTAAAATCTGTGCTTCTGAAAACTCGATTGATTTTTTTTTCTTGGACCGATACCGCTCATATTCAAAAACCTTTTGAGAATACTTTCTTCCTAAAATAATACATGGTTTTCCCACCAGGGTACGTAAAGTCACATTTTATTTTTGCCGATATCTCTGTTTCTAAGAGCCCGATTTGAAAAAACATTTCTGTGTTAGAGAGCGTTTCCGATGCGAAATGTTTCTCATATAAATTAATATTTTTCTTAACGCATTAGTCTGCAAGCATAGGGCGTAAGCTCACGATTCCGTTGACAGCAATATCTGAGGGATTGAAAACCCGAATGAAAAACTTCTTTCTTCCGCCAGATGCTATTGTTTTCCTTGACAAATTTAATTCGCGTCAGAACGGATTCAAAAGACGTGCTCGTTACACCCGAAAATTCGGTGTCATCTTTCTTGTTTTGGTTTTTTTTAATGAGAAATTCAAGAAAAAAATCTCATTATGCGCAAAATATTGTGACATTATGTTAAGTGTTTTTTTTTATATTAGAGAGTAAATAATTTAAGACTTACAATATGTTTTGTGCCACAATTCTTAATTGTACTGTATTTATTTATTTGTTTATTTGTTTACTTATGTTCTGTATTTTCGTATAAACCGGAAAAGGTCATTAGACCCTGTCACACAGAGTAACATTTTGTGTGTGTGTGATTGTGAGGTTTTTCAAAGAGGCTTTTATTTCAAGACGCTCAATTCAGGAGACCTTAGTTCTCAAAAAGAATGAAATTTGCATAATATAAATAACTTTGGCGTAGGTGTTTTGGAGTACTTTCTATCGGTACGAAACTAAGGCAATCGCTTTAACTACCATGTGCGCATTTGCGATTCCGGCAATAAAGTGTAACATATTTGGTTTTACGAAAAATATCTGTGGGATCCAAAAGATTTGATTTATCAAAACGCCCATTAAACCTAGTAAATAATATGGAGGTTAAATTTTTCAGAAATTGAAAGTTTTTCAAGTAAATCATAGATTTTCGAAAAGGGTCTCGAAAATTGTTTTTGCGGAGGAGGGGGACGAATGTTTACGGTACCCACTGATCGAGCCATATGTTTTGTATTTTATTTCCCTACTCAGCCTTAATGAAATCATCCAGTCGCTGGCGCTGGCTCGACGATTGTGCTGCCATCTGGTATCTTATGTTGGAAATAGTCGAACTTAAATGCGGCTTCAACTATCCCCCGTATCCCGTTAAGTAAAATGCCTTCCGATTTTCGTGGATACTTATTGTCTGGTTTCATTACTCAAGAAGTTTGCAATTAAGCTGCATAACAATGTGATTTTCTATTCGCTATGATAGTGAAAAGAAGCCTTCTGATAACGTGGTTTGGGCAATTACGTGTAAAACTGGATTCTGTTGCATGTTGTTGTTTTTTCTTTTGGTATATGTAAATATTTGTGAGTGCCACAAAGCCAGCACCTTTTTGAAAATACAAAAGGAAAAAAAGGAGATCTTGGGACGGAAGTTATTTCAGTCCATAGCTTCTGCGGCGAATTGATATGGCGAAGTCGTTTCCGGTCAACGCAGAGGAAAAACTGCGTGCCAAAATAGCTCAGTTGGGAGAGCGTTAGACTGAAGATCTAAAGGTCGATCCGGGTTTCGGCAAGTGTCTTTCCTCGTTAGTATAGTGGTCAGTATCCCCGCCTGTCACGCGGGAGACCGGGGTTCGATTCCCCGACGGGGAGCACACATATTTTCCCTCCAATTACATTAACTTACAAACAATGTGCCGTTAAATTCAAATTTCTCTCAACTAGAAGCAGAATTTTTGAAATGGCTTTTAGCATCAAGTTCTCGTAATTTACGTAGATCGCAGTGAGATATTATTACGTTTATGTAAAACGTGATGAGATACACATACATATATGAACATATACATATGTTAAAAAAAAGTTCGGCGATAGTTTAGTAAAATATATTGTGGAGTAACACTGAGATTAACTGTTGTTGCGTCACTTTATGCGACACCATTCAAAGATCAGATTTCAACAATGGTTTGACTACTTATCGAAATTTTATGCATAATATTTATTTTATTGCTGTAGGGAAAGATGCACATCGCTAAAAAGCGTCAAAAGTCACAATATACTTTGTCGTATTGCAAACATCACAAAGCCTACGTAAATCAAACTTCTCTTTTGAGATCTATCTACAAAAATCCAAATCCTAGATTAAGTGAAATCCTGGTAGCGTGGTACCGGAACGCCGTTTCCATTTTTAGCACGTCTTTTGTGAAAAAAGATCGTGCTTATGTTACCGGTTTGTCCGTCTGTACCCACGATATTTCTGCAAATATTAGCCCGATTTTAAAAATTCTTTTTGCATTGGTAAGCTTGAAATATGCGAATGATGATCCTTTATTTCGTTTTTTTTTTACGATGCACAATTTCGCTACTAGAGGGCGTAAATGCAGATGATGTCGTATTCAAAAATACGTTTTATTTCACATATTTGCTTTAAACATCCGATTGGAAATTTTTTTTTATCTTTCCATTCCATTTATGTCGAAGAGTGTTTTAGATATAGTTACTTTTTCAAATTACGCATAGATTTTCAGCTAGGGTGCGTAAAAGTAAATTACATTTCCCCCGATAACTCTACTTCTAAAACTCCGATTTGAAAAAAATTCTTCGGCGGATACACCTCCCGGCAGAAAATCTTTTGCATATAATTTCAAATATTTGGTAAAGAACACTTTTGCCACCAGGGGGCGTAAGCGTTAATTTTTTACTTCTGACGTATTTGCCATAAAACCTGAGCTTCTAAAATATAGATTGAAAAAATTCTTTCGTGGACAGATGCCACTCACATCGCTAAACCTTTTCGGAATATTTTCTTCTTAAAATATTCCACAGTTTCTCCGCCACTGGGCGTAGATGTATATCCTTTTTTTTGTTAATATCTCTACTTCTAGGAGACCAATTTGAAAAATTCCTTCTTTGTTGGACAGTGTTTTTAGCGTGACACAAAATGTTCTAGACTTTTCGCTAGGGGACGTAGAAGTAAATTGCGTTTCCCTATATCTCTGCTGCTAAATCTCCCATTTGAAAAAATTCTTTCTGCACCGGATACAACTCCTGATGGGAAATCGTTTGCACATAATTTCTAATTTTTTAAAAAAATTGTTTGGCCACCAGGTGTCGTAAATCTTGATTTCCGCTTCTGATGTATTTGCAGGAAAATATGAGCTTCTTAAATCTCGATTGACAAAAAAGTCGTTTTTGGACCGATACTACTCATGTCGACAAACCGTTTAGGAACATTTTCTTCTTAAAATATTGCGTGGTTTCTACGCCACGGGGCATAAAGTTATATTTTATTTTTGTCAATGTCTCTACTTCTAGGAGTACGATTTGAAAAACTCCTTTGTTGGGTAGTGTTTCCGATGCGAAATGTTTTTCACATAATTTCTTTTTTTTTTTTTTTTTTTTTTTTGATTGGAGGTTGAATGACCACCGTGAGCAACTCAATGGGCTATAAGCAGTCGTCCGTCCCTAATTTAGGGTCACTGGTTCCAGGGAAGGGAGAGAGCCAGTGCCGTAAGACAAACACAACACCCATGCCTGACCGGGATTCGAACCCGGACCCCTTACGGACGAATGATCAGAGGCCAACGCCTTAGACCACTGCGCCACCGGGGCGGCTCACATAATTTCAAAAAAATTTCAAGTAAATCATAGAATTTCGCTAGGGTCGCAAAGGTAAATTGCGTTTTCTGCGTTATTTCTGCTTCTAAAACTCCGATTTGGAAAAATTCTTCCTGTATCGCAAACACCTGATGGAAAATATTTTTAGTATAATATCTAATGTTTGGTAAAGAATCGTTTGGCGACCAGGGGGTCATAAGTGTTAATTTCTGCTTCTGGTGTATTTGTAATAAAATCTGTGCTCCTGAAAACTCGATTGAATATTTTTTTCTTGGACAGATACCGCTCATATTGGAAAACCTTTTGAGAATACTTTCTTCCTTAAATAATGCATGGTTTTCTCACCAGGCGACATAAAGTCAAATCTTATTTTTGTCGATATCTGTTTCTAAGGGTCCGATTTGAAAAATTATTTCTGTGTTAAAGAGCGTTTCCGGTGCGAAATGTTTCTCATATAAATTTGTTTTTTCTAACGTACAAGTCTGAAACCAGAGGGCGTAAGCTCACGATTCCGTTTACAGCAATATCTGAGGGATTAAAAACCCGATTGAAAAACTTCATTCTTCCGTCAGATACTACTGTTTTCCATAACGGTTCCATTGACTTTGAATAGCTGTGATAAATTAATTTGCGTCAGAACGGAGTCAAAAGACCTGCTTATTACACCCGAAAACTCGGTGTCATCTTTCTTGTTCATTCTAGCGGAACGCGTTCCAGTAGCATAGTTTGTTTTCTTTTTAAAATGCGAATGCCCTAGAATTCTTTTCCAATAAAACGATGCGACAGAAAAACTGCACGATTAGTGGAATTAACGTGTGTTTGACGGAAAAGAGAGAGAGAGAATCAGTCTTTAAATCCATTCTCACTTGGCAGTCCCTTAAAACTAACTCCTTTTTCTACGGTCGTTATGAACGTTGAGGTGAGGATATTGCGGTGGGAAAATAATTGCAAGTGGTAATTTTTTTAATCTAATCATGTGTAAATCCGGAAGTCTGATTTCGACCAATTACAAGACTTTCTTATACTGATTAAGCTCACCAGAAAAATCACCTATCATATTATTTGAAAAACTTCATAACACTAGCAAAACATTCCGTGTTTGACTTGCTATGAACCGAAACAAAAAATCCTTCTCTCTCATTAAGCAGATAGAAAACAATATCCAGGAGTGGAAAAGATGTTCTGCTAAAAGAAGGAAGGGAAAGAAATGTCCAGCTACAAGAAGGACTGGAAGACAATGTTCTGCTATAAGAAGGAGTGGTATACAGTGCAAACTGCAAGTTAGGTAACAGCTATGTAAAAGAAACTATAAGATAACTTCGAAACCGTGAAGCGGAACATAAAGCTGCTATAAAGTGCATTTCCAACAAAATAGACCCTTGACAGACATATTCAAAATACCAAACATTCAATTTACTGAGACTCCAGAAAATTCTTTCAAGTCTACTGCACTTTATAAAAAGAAAGTCCATGAATTTAAAGTAGAAAAGCAGAGGTGCCACAATTAACGAGCCGAAAGGCTGGGTATGCTACCACACGAGTGGCAGCATCTACTACCCTCTTGAGTCAGTACCGACGAGAGGTCTGTATGCAACCTGAAAATTTGGCAAGGTGTCATCCCAGTAAGCACTGTTTTACTAATTTGTATTTAAAAAAAATATGTACTTTGTGTCTGTGACAAAATTTTTACATCATGCAAAATTATATGCAAAATATTTGTCACCACGAATGCTATCCAATACAAAAACACAAAATGTAATTTTTCAAATTGGACCCTTAGAAGCAAAGAAATTGGAAAAAAAATATACTACACGTTTACAACTTGTAGCAGAAAAACGTGCACTATATGAAGAAGAAACTGTATGCATAATAGTCATGAAAGGTATCAAAGAAAAAAGGGAGTGTTTCAGATTTTTAGAAGCAACGATATGAAACAAAACGTATTTTCAATTCAATAAGCATGCATTTACAACTCTTAGCAGAAAATTATGCATCGGAAAATGACCAAAATGCAAGGATCTTGGTTCTCACACTTTACGCTTTCCACGAAAAAAAAAAAAAAAAAAAACTTTTCAAATTAAACTCACAGGGGATCCAATTTGGAGTGGTCAGATGGAAATGGTGACGTTAAAAGGCACATACATTTTTTTTCAAAATAAATGCCGAAAACTTTGTACTGAAGAAAATTATTATTGAGATCCAGTTTGTTTTTTGGTCGCTGCACCATATGCTATTATTTGCAGTCCATTTTTTGGCACATCTGTAAAAAAACAACTGGGCTTGTTATCACTTTGTCTGTAATTCCGTGCGTGGACATATCTCTACAACTATTAATCCGATTTGAAAAATTCATTTTGCTTTGAGAAGCTTGAGATGTGAAAAGTGGCGATCCTTGAATTCCGTTTTTTTTTTTTTTCGATGCACAACTTCACCGCTACACGGCATAAATGCAGATGATATAGAATTCAAAACACATTTTTTCTATATATTTTTTCTAAATATCCGATTGAAAAAATTATTTTAGCTTTCGATGCCACTTATATCAAAGACTATTTTAGGTACAGTCTCTTTTTCAAATAATGTATAGATTTTTCGCTATGGATAAATCGCGTTTTCTCCGATATTTCTGCTTCTAAAAGTTCTATTTGAAAAATTCTTTCTGCATCGGATACAGCTCCTGATGCGAAATGCTTTGCACAAACACACATACTGGTAAAGAACGAATTGGCCACCAGCGTGGGTAAGGGTTTATTTCTTATTCCGATGAATTTGCAACAAAATCTAAGCTTCTGAAAACTCGACTGAAGAAATTTTTGCCGCCCTGGTGGCGCAGTGGTCTAAGCGATGGCCTCTGATCATTCGTCCAAAAGGGGTCCGGGTTCGAATCCCAGTGGTGAGGAAAGGGTGTTGTGTTTGTCTTACGGCACTGGTTCTCTCCCTTCCCTGGAACCAGTGACCCTAAATTAGGGACGGGCGACTGCTTATAGCCCATTGAGTTGCTCACGGTGGTCGTTAAACCTCCTATCAAAAAAAAAAAAAAAAATTCTTTCGTGAACCGATACCGCTCACCTGGAAAACCTTTTCAGAATACATTCTTCTTAAAATAATGCATAGTTCTTTTTTTGCCAGGGGATCAGATGTATATCTTATTTTTGTCGATATCTCTGCTCCTAAGAGTCAAATTAAAAAATTCTGTCTTTGTTGGAGAGTGTTTCTGGTCCGAAATGTTTCTCATATATTTTAAAATTTTTGTTCACGCTAAGTCTGCCACTAAAATGTGTAAGTCCACGTTCCGTTTAGAGCAACATCTGCGGGACTAAAAACCCGATTGAAAAAATTATTTTTCGGTCAGATACTACTAACTATGAAATCTCTTTGTATTTTCTTTTCATAATAACGCACAATTTCGCTGATAGGGGCGTCAATGTTTAATTTGTTTTTCTCAACATCTCTGCTTCTATAAGTGCGATTTAAAAATTTCTTTCAACACCAGATGTCATTTACCTTGTGGAACACTTTACCCTTGTATTTCAGGAATTTTGTAGTTCAAAGTTCTGTCACTAGGTGGTGTTTGTGTACTTTTGTTTGCAATTGTATCTTCGGTTCTAAAAATCCTATTGAAATGTTTTTTTACTGTATGCCATTCACTACAGATGTGGAGCATTATCCTTTTAAATAAAGCATAGATTTCCCGCTAGAGAAGTAAAGGTCAAAACCTTTTTTTTTTTTGCTATCTCTGTTTCTAGGAGAAGTATTTCAAAAGTTCTCTTTCTTCAGCATACCTTTTTTCACAAGTCTTTTTCACCTATTTTCAACTTTTCCATTATGTAAAAATTCTTCCTTTAGAGGTCAAAAAGTTATATCACATTTCCTTCTATATTTCTGCTTTTAACTGTTTGATTTGAAAATCTCTTTGTCTTAGATACTTTCCTTCTTCTGTGAGACATTTTTTATGCATCATTTGTTAATTTTCATAACATATTTTGTAGCTGCTAGTGGAAGTAACTAGCTGTTATTATTTCTGTTTGTTTTATCAATTGTAGAAATCCAGTTGATTTCTTTTTCTAAGCAGATCCACTGATTGACTTTGAATAACTTAGATAAATTATGTTCACTTCAGAAAGGATTCAAAAGACGTGCTCATTACAACGAAAATTTGGTGCCATCTTTCTTGTTAATTTTTTTTTTTTTTTTTTGCTTCATGCTGAAAACAGGTGGATGGCATTTTTATCTTCTCCAGTTGTCATAATAACCAGGGAATCCTGTTGAGCCTTCATTTTGTTAAAATTCTTAATATAAATAACATCACATTTCAATACTGCAGTGACTTGCTTTTATGCCACACACAGGAAAAAGGAGTTTATTTTAAGAAATAATATTCTAGAGTAATAGTAATATCTTGCAGGTAAAAGGTGACCTAGAACTTGGACTGGGGATGTTAACACCTAGTTTTTCTCGAATGTTCCAGTTCCTGTGTTTACTAGAACTATGTTCTAATTAAAAATAAACATGCTGTGCTCTGGAAGGACTTGATATTTTGAACATTTTCAAGTTATCTAATAGACAGATAGGTTTGCATAAATTTTAATTAACACTAATTTTCAGTATAGCAATGTCATCATTAATTATCATCTATTTGCAGCCTGTGGAGACATCAATGGCAGTTAACGTGAGCACTTCTGTTTCAAAATTAATTATAGAATAGAACAAAACCAACCAACTATTCACTGTTAGTTTCTGGAATTTAAACATGCAATAACAAAAATTGATAAATCTGCTAAACATGCTTTAGCCATCTATTCTTCTAGTAAGATATAGCCAGTTTCTTGTAAAATACTTTTATCACGCTTTTTACCTGAAGTTGTTGTCAACTTGAATACAATTTGATTTAAGGTCAGTGCCCATATCATAAGTCAAATTTGCAAACTTACTTTTCCTTGTTCAGTTAAATTAAGAAAGAAAATATCTCGACCTCCAGTTGATACATATTTCATGCAAGTTGTGGAAACTTCAAATATGTTAAGCTTGATTTCCACACCTTGGCATGAAGTTTATCAGCTGGCGTCTAGAAATGTTTCTACTTTCCAAATAGTTCAAAAATTGGATTACTGCAAAACACATCTGCAACTGGCATGAAAGTATGTATTAACTGGCAGCCAAAAGTATTTCCTTAATTTAAAAAAAAAATTATGAACCTGATTTCCATAACGCGCATGAAGTGTATTATAATATACAGGGTGTTTCAAAAGTCCTTGAAACATTAAAAAACACTATTTTGGATATGAACATATGTATATAATGTTTGCAGATTTTGTTGACTTAACTGAATTTTTCAAATAGGTCACTAGGTGGCGCTATGAATCCAATTGCAAGGTTAGTTGAAAAAATGTCTACTCCAGCAGAGAAAGTGATATGCATTGGTTGGTTTCTCAAAACGAAATCTGCTACAAAAGTGCAAAGAAATTTTTATTTGAAATTTGGAAAAGATCCTCCACAAGAAGTTTTTGGAAACTGAAAGTGTCCTTGATGGGATAAGATGTGGAAGACCAAGCATGGGTGAAGGTGACGTCAAAGCATTCATGAAGCCTTTCCACATAGACCTACTAAATCGATATGAACTGCTGCAAAGGAATTGGCAAATTCCTCATGCCCCAGTGCATTGAGCCTTACACCAAAACTCCACCTATATGCTTAAAAAGTGCAGATATTGCAAGCTTTACAGCTGGTTGACAAGCCGCACTATTTTAACTTTGCTGTGGACATGCTAAATTATCTAGAGACAGATGATGGCTTCATACAAAACATTGTTTTCACAGATGAAGCAACTTTTTATGTTTCAGGTAAAGTCAAGAGCCATAATATCAGGATTTGGGGGTCTGAGAATCCACATCATTTCAACGAACATGTCTGGGATAGTCCTAAAGAGAATGTGATAGATCTAATTGATTATACTATTGATTGGACTTATTGACCATTTGTTGATTGGATCTTTCAAAAAAGAAAGGTCCAATCAAGAAATGGTCAATAGGTGATTGAACCTTTCTTTTTTCAGAATCTAGTCACAAAAGAAATTTATTTGGACATAATTGAAATTTTTGCCATCCCTCAAATCTGCCATTTACTCCTAAAATAATTTCCCAACAAGATGGTGCATTGCCACATTGGTGTAAGATTTTGCAAAATTTCTTAAATAAGGAATTTCAAACCAGGTGGATTGGATGAGATGAAGAACCCATCCCATGGTCTCCCTGCTGTCCAGAGATCACACCTACAGACTACTTCTTGTGGGGATAAGTGAAAGACAATGTTTATTTATCCAAAGTGCATGGGTTTGATGAACTAAAAACTCGCATAGTTGCTGTAATTGCATCTGTTACAGAATCCACTTTGGCAATACATGGGCCAAGATTGAACATCAGCTTGGTGTACTCCACACAACAAAAGGTGCACATATTTAAGTTTATTAACTACATGAAAAAAAATAAAAAAAAACTTTTTAAAGTAAGTTTAAAACATTTGAAGAAATGTTGTTCCTATCCTGAACAGTTTTTTTAATAAATTTTTAAAATGTGTCGAGGACTTTTGGGACACATTGTATACGAACTGGAGGCCAGTAACGTGCGCTTAATTTTCACACCCAAAGTTTCTAAACTTAATTTCAGCAGCTTGTCATGAAGTATGTATCAACTGGAGGACAGAAACGTTACCTTACTTCAAATGACCCAGGAAAATCTTTCAGTAAGTTTGACCTAATAACTTAACTATGACACAAATACTGACTCTTAGGCAAATATAATACAAGTCAACAACTACTTTGGAAAAGATACTTCAAAAATCTTCACAAAAAATATTTCCTTTATCTTACTATAAGAACATACTGTATAATTAACGTATGTTAGTGGATTTAATGAATCAAAATATTTATATCATATCCTTACCGAGTACTTTGGGTGACTAATTTCTCAAATAATTCCTGTGCAACTTGTTTCATACAATGTGTAAATATGTTTACCATTTAATGTAATGGATCAAACACATAGTCCAGAAAGAGCACTCTGTGCAATATATAGCATAATTTGGTGTTATTAATTATGTACATCTATTGCAAAAAAACCCTACATTATACAAAAAAAAAAATAATAAACAGAAGTGGAGTGGGAAAATAATTAACTGAATTCTCCCACACAAGGTGAAAACATTTTTTCAAATTAGAAAAACAAGCTAATATTATTAATCAAAATTAATACTGAAATCTAAAGAGAAGTTACAGTACCATGTTAGTTTGGAAAAATTAAAACTGAATAAAACACAATTTTTCTGCACTTTTTAGTTTATTGATTTTTTGCCATGATTATCTCAGAATAAAGTGGAAAGCATTTACATACAATAGTAACATAGAATTAAGTATTAATTTCACAGCTTCCTGAAGCAGGAAGGGAAACCTGTTTTATTATTATTATTAACAAAAGTACATGGAATGCTTATGCTGACATTCTAAAAGACTAGCTAACCTATTAATCCAAAACTCTCTTTGGTTAACACCAACCATATATAAATACCATATAATGCTGCAAATAAAATTTCCTCTTCGTACAACATTTTTATAACATGCATACATCTAAATGTACAACACTAGACAATACGACAAACACGCCAAGTTTCTTACATTTCTTTTAGAGGCAAAATGTATATATTTTTTTGTGTGCTAAATAACAATAAGAGTGATGCTTCATGAAACAGTATTGTTATTATACATTGTCATATACTGGTAGCACCAATTATGGAAAGGGAATAAAATATGATGATACCATAAAAAACATTAAGATGGAAAACATGAGCTGCTAGCATTAATTCTTTTCAAACACCAGCTAATGATACATAACAAATAACACTTCCTGAAAAAATAGGAACAACTAATGTTGCCTTGTGAAACACACACCAAACTTCCAACTGCTGATGACTAATTTGTATTTCTCTTTCCTTGAGAACTGCAGAGATTTTCCCCTACATTTTGACATTTAATTTTCCATACACACTATTTGCATATACAGTGAAGCCTCTATTTAGCCCGTCATCGGTCACACTACGAGCGTTTCTCTCACGCTTAAGCAACTACCAGTGTTTATGTTTTGTATTTTTTATAGATGGTGCGATACGTTTGGACTTTTCGAGAAACTGAAAAGGATCGGAGCAAAATATAATATCAGGCTAGCTCCAGATCTTAATAACAAAATAAAGAAATTCCTGCCAGCTTTAAAGCAGAAAGAATTGGACATCCAATTGCAAGAAGGAGTAATTTATTGCATCGACTGTAACTGCGGACTCAGCTATATAGGAGAAGTATTAAGATCCGAATGAAAGAACACCAAGCAGATATTAGGAACATTAGTAACTAAACAGGGCTAGACAGACATATACAAGCAAGTGGACACTCCATAAATTGGAACTCAGTGAAAATAATCGCTCACCATTCAAACTTAGTAAAGAGGAAACTAGAAGAAGGGATCGAAATAGCAAGAAGAAGAAGTACCACAATTAACGATAATTGCGGTTGGACTCTTCCAACTGAGTGGCAGCAACTACTCCAGTGACGTAGTCCTGATGACGAACTAGGCTTTAGTTCGAAAATTTGACAACCAACTTTCATGAAAAATAACCTATATAAGACCCGTAAAAAAGTTATTCCACAATCACTATGAATAGAGATGCCATAAATTCATTTACAACTAGGTTAATAAAGTTGCATGGTGACAGCTGAAATATTCCTTATACAGAAAATTCACTATACATGATAGATTTTTTTAACATCAATACAGAATGAACTTTGGGTATAATAACTAAATTGCCAATTATCATACCATCTTATATAAGCTTGTTAAAAAGCTTTTATTACTACTGGAGTTAAGTCTTTTTTTAAGGGTTTAAACTTTAGCAATAATAAAGTTAAAGTCTCATTAGAGATTTATGTAGAGGATTTTACGGAGTGTCTGACCCCAGGCCCTAAACAACAATTAGAAGTAGGAAGCTAGGAAATTTGGGCTAGAGTGCCAGAAAGGAATGTCAGATAGAGGCAAGGTAGAAAGGGTGAGGAAGATGCCCAAATTTATAACTGGGGGCCAGTATCCAGGGTCCAACACTTTAGCGTGCCCATCCAACGCATGGCACATATTTAGTATTTCAAGCATTCGTACATGCCTGGGATTGATCCTGAGACTTTTAAGTGGCAGTCATGAATGTTTGAAGGCTTATTAACATTTGCTGAAATTTTACTACTAGAGTATTACAATTACATACTGTATTTCTCTAATTTCATTTAGATCATTCTAAATTTAATAATACTATTGCATACAGTATTGTTATAAAATGTATGTAATATACAAGTGTATAAGAAACAAATTTTACAAAAATGAAATATTACTTTAAATAATTTTATGGACCCTCCTTCACAGAAGTTGGTAACTTTTACTTTAGCACAGAATGCTGCTTCACAGTACATGTCCCATTTATTGAGACAGGGAACACCAACTTCTGGTGCAATATCAGTGAACTGAAGCCCATTTGAAATAATATGAAATGCTTTGACAGCAGCTTCCTTAGTTGGTCTTGATTCACACTCTTCAGAGACATCAGCAATCTCAAAACCTTTCTGACACTGTATATCCTCACCAGTGTGATGATCATCATCCTCCTCACCAATTTGGAGTAAAAAGAAAATGAAATAAAACTTCTATGAAAGACTTGCTCACTTTCAGGTCATTTTATTATTATTGATTAATCGAAATGGAATAAATTGGCACAAAATTAGAGGACTGATCAAAAGGTAAGGTTATAAGAAAGAGCACAGTTATGGAAATTGCAAAACCCTAGCACATTAGATAGTAATGTACCTGAGAGGTACATAGCCTGAAGACACATGACGATATTACAGCTGTGCTGTAGTGGTTCAAAATATTGATCAGGCATGGAACATTGGTCTTGCAAGGAGCAATTTAATTTTTGTGGTCAAAGGCAATTTCACCAGCTGATATCAAACTAATAGCTTAGTTAAGTTTAGAGGGACCATGAAAATGTTGTGTTCGAATGCTGCTGGTTACTGATGAAAGTTTTTTCACTTTATTTCAAGGTTAAATGACTACCATGAGCAACACTGAAATTTAGAGCCACTCATTGCAGGAAAGGGACACAGACCAGTACCACTGGGCAAAAATACCACACATCCCTCATCTGGGACATTTGGTTTGTTAGCAAGAACGTAGCAAGCGTTTATTATCTGGGAGAGCAGGACTTAAAATTACGTCCCTTCAAGCTCCACTCAAATAATATGTGGCTTTCATTTTCTCACACTATAGGAAAGTATTATTTTCGTTCAAAAATTGCACTTACGGTTTTTGACAGAATTTTATTAAAAATCTAAAACTAGGTAAATACCCAAGAACTAGAGATTGCAAATATCAAGTAAAGTGTAAATATTTTGTGAACATTGACAACACTCGACAGAAATGAAGAACAAACAAGTATCTCATAGTGAACATAACAATAGGGAGGAGCTTTAGGAGTAGGGCTTGGAAAAATTTTGTTCAAGGTTAAATGCTCAGAGAACTTTTTGTGACAGTACAAATGATTAATCTTCATCCCAACAACATGTTTGGAAAGTCCATAGAGGCTAGGCATTTTAGCATATTGTTTTCTATGCCTCCAATCACTGTTTTGGAAAATTCCCTTCATGGATATGAGATGTTCACACCTCATAAAGTACATTTTTTACTCAATACCCTAGCTAACTGCTTGGTGTATGAGACTAATTAGTCTTTAAAAAGAAAATACTGAAAGCGTAATTTTGTTCTTTAGTTATAATTTTTATTTTTCACATGACCAGAGCATGAATTTACGCCCCTGGAATAACCATTCTGGGAGAGCAACTGCCCTCCCTGTCGCTATGGCCCTAATAAACAAACAAAGACCACTCTTTCCATGTTTTATCAACCCATAGCAACCGAAAAATTGTTATCCGGTCACCGCTGGGGATCTGAATCCGATCTCTTGCTACCAAGAGAGATCTGGGATTCGGATCACTAGCAGTGACCGGATAGCAATTTTTAGGTTGCTATGGGTTGATAAAACGTGGAAAGAGTGATGTCTTTGTTTATTCACTGATGCCACATATTTGGAGGATTTTTGCTACTGCCCTATTTGTTAGTTTAATTTAGGCCCATCTTGGACAAATGGTCAGAAGCCTCAGACTACTCAGACATCTGGACAGTGGCTCTGAAAGTTTGCAACTGGCATGAATAGTGCAGCAAAAAACAGTTGCATTAGGTGTCCACACAGCTCCTCAATGGAAATTAACACAATACAAATTGAAATAAAATTCAGAAAGGCAGACAATCTTGGCATGTTTCAAAGTAGTATTTGGCAAACTGTGTGTAAAGTCTTTGTTTTTTGTGTTTCTGTTTCAGAGTATAACAACCAACATGAGCAAATCATAGGGCCCTATAACATGCAAAGTCACCTATCCCTAATTTAGGGCCATTGGTTCCAGGAAAGAGAGGGAGCCAATGCTAACATACCAACCATGCCTCATTTGGGACCCAAACCCGGGCCAATCTTGAACGAATGGTCATCAGCTGGTGCCTCAGACCAATCAGCCATTCATTGAGTTTTACAACAAAAGATGCGTAAAGAAGGTTCCACACATCAGGGAGAAAACATTTCCACAGAGAGAATAAACAGGCTAATAAAATAGAGATAAGTCTCAGACAGAGGCATAGCCAAGGAATGGAGTCCACAGGTACAGAACCCCCACCCCTTGAGGGGAGTTTGAGTATGAATTTAAAGCAATATATATATACACAGGATGTTTCATAAAGAATGTCCCGATTTGAAAAGTGGATATCTCAGCAACCACAAACCACCGATGAATGCGACTCGTATCATGTCTACAGATGTGGCTCAGAATTTGTCATGACTACTGCTAGATGGCAGCATGAGCGTCCAAAGAGCCGCTACGCTTAGTGAGTCAGAAGATGGCGTCGAGGCAACAGAAGGCGTTTTGTGTGCTCGAATTTAGCAAGACCATGTCCGTGATTATGGTACAACTTTTCATGCAAGCAGGAAAGTTTCACGCCACAATGTTCGCATATGGGGACTGGAGAATCCACATGAAACTCTCCAACATGAACGTGATTCCCCAAAACTGAATGTTTTTTGCACGGTTTCTGTTAGCAAGGTTTATGGCCCTTTCTTTTTGTGGACAACGTGGCCACGGGCAACTCCTAACTTGCAGTGCTGAAGGATTGGCTATTTCCACAGCTGCAGGATGACTCTGAAGATTGCATTTTGCAGCAGAACGGTGCACCACCACATTGTAATCTCCAAGTTCGTCGGTTTCTAAACAACACATTGCCTCAGCGTTGGATTGGGCTCAGGGGACCCCATGACTTGGCCTCCGAGATCTCCAGACATCACACCATGCGACTTATTTTTACAAGGATACATAAAAGACTGTGTTTATGTTCCCCCTTTACCCACTGACTTGGATGAGCTTTGAACGAGAATCACGGCCGCCGTAAATTCTATGACTGAAGACACTGACGCATTTGGGATGAACTCACCTGTTGGATTGATGTTTAGGAGGGCACATTGAGCATTTGCAATTGTGGTGCGTGAAACTTTAGACCTTCCCTCACACTTGGCTCTTTGTTTCGTAACTATCCCACATTTGCCTTATATTAAATATACTACTTTGAAATCGGGTCATTCTTTTTTAAACACCCTGTATATATATGTATGAGACTTTTCACCAATGAACCAAATCCATGGACCCCCTTCCCCCTTAATACATTTCTTGCTATGCCGCTGGTCTTAATATGTGTTTGATGACTATGCTCAAAAAGCACACAGATGGACATTTATTTAGTTTTATACATCCAGTTCAAAGCATTAAATATTCTGGTATCAAATACAAGTCCTGGAACCTAACCTTGTAATCTTATTTTTTTTAATCAACTTAATAATAGTATGTAGAAATGTAGTGCAGTTTTGGAGCCATTAGGGTGAAATTAAAAAATATATATATACAAGGTAATGAATGACTTCATGGCTTTCTCTGATTACTGTCAACAGTGAAAAACTTGTTAATGGAAATTATAGAGGATAAATTTTTAGGTATATTTACCTCTCAAATTTTTGACTTATATACTCGGTCACTGTCAGGAGTAGATACTTCATGGACTTGTTCACTGTTGAAATATTTGAAACGTTTGGAATAGCGTTGAAATTTATTCCACAGGTTTTTTTACGTTCTGTTCAGTACCCACAGCTAACCAGTTTTTCTGAACAAGGAAAAACTGGTTAGCTGTATATATTCCGTATAAGGAAGTCACAAGTTATACGTGGTTAAAATACATAACATATAGAGATTCAGTACCTCTTTTAGAATTGCTATTACGCACATTAAAATACATGCATAATAGCAATTCTAAAAGAGGTACTGAATCTCTGTATATTATTGTCAGGAGTTCATGCGTCTTACTTCTTCGAGAGGTCTGGTGACCATCAACCAGACCTGGGAATCTTGCTATTTGTTTTGGGGTTTTAACGACCATCATCAGCAACTCAATGGGTTGCCCCACCTTTATTTATGGCCACTGGAAGAGGGAGAACCAGCGCCTTAAGATAAACACAATATCTATGCCTCACCGGAATTCGAACCTGGGCCCATTTCAGACAAATTGTCAGAAGCCAGCATTTAGATCACTGTGTCACCAAGGCAGCACATTTAATACACTAAAAGAAGCCAGCATTTAGACAACTGTGCCACTGTGGCAACACACTTAAGGGACTAACACCATTTGATCTTCCTGAAAAAAGTGACTCCCATATTTCATGTGAGAAGCTTGAAAAAGACACTACCTCATTTAATGAAATCACTGAATAGCACCATCAAAAATACCCAAAAAGAAAGGAATGGCATTTCATTTATTTACAGTGCAACCTGGGCATGGTAAAATACTATCTTATCTCTCATACTTTAGGTACACAACAAATAAATAAATACATAAAATTAAATTATATAATTTCAATCTGCAGGTAGCAACATCTTACAATGCTTTACTGATTTCTTGTAGTGAATAACACCGGCACCTTGTTCTGAGTACTAAAATTTGATATGTTTTCAATACATGATTTTTTTTATTATTTTGGACATTTTCACCACAAAAACACAAGCAAAACTCATCCACACTGAAAGGTGTCTTTTGTGAAAACAATGAAAAGCATTTTTGTTATGAATAATATAGTAATACAGTGTGTTTAATCCCTATTTTGCACATGACTCTTTACTACATGTGCACATAGAAATTCAATCTTATTCACCACTAGTCACATTAGTGGAAAATTATAATATACTGAAAAACAGCAATAACAAATGATATATAAATTCTTGATTATTTAAAATCTGAAACAATTGGCGATTTTAATACAAATATATAACAAACTTCAATAGGTATCCGAGTAAAAAATAACAGTCAGCTACTGTGCAAGTAAATCTACATCACCCAAGGATAAATGAATATGCATGAAAAAAGTAGATGCATAAAAAACTAAGCTACACGGAGATTTTCATGAAGTTGAGCATTGATACTAAACACTTCCGATAGTAGATACTTAAGAACCTCTGCTCTATTATTTTCTACAGAATTGCTCATAGTATCTAGCTTGATAACTGTTTCTTTTTCAATCTTCACAGCACTATCTTCACGAGACCCAAGAATCTGAAAGAAATTTAACTTTGTCAGTCTGGTAAATGCATAAATAAAACACACATACTGAGGAGAGAGAATCACTCATACTGAAAAAATTAGCATTGAATTTATGAATGCATGAATTCGCACGATTTTCTGAAAATAAAATAATACAATACACATTACACGCCACACAGAGCATAATACAGCATGATGTAAAAACAGCTGTTATGAAAATACCAATCAAAATTTTATGGTGACTGTTGTCCCATAATAAGACCAACGCTGAAAACACTTATCTTCACAGACATCTACTCTGGGATGTCATTCTTGTAGCATGCAGCAGCCAGGTTGCCTCCTTAAAACACATACCCAACATGCAGTGGTGTATATTTGAGGCTAGCTGTGAAGCCCAGAGAATGCACAAATAAAAGTCAATTAGATATACACAAATAAAAGTCAATTATCAATGGTATAAAGATATGTTGAAGCTTTCATAGCGACAAAAAAATATGTGCAGATTTGCTTCTTTTGACTAAGAGAATCAATCTGGTGAGCAAAGACCTACCTAGTGGAGGGATCATGCGACACAACCAGCCCTACCAGTCTTCGATGTGTGATTCAAAGTCTTTCGATACGATCGCCGGCTAGCATCTCCATGACAACATGAAGGAGCGGGTGAAGGGTGAATGAGCCATTACTTTGGGCAAGGGTTCACTCAGAAAAAGAGATGGCTTCAACTTAGGACTACCATTAGTCACTTGCATACTCTCGCCCCGTAACATCCCGTGTTTCAAGAGAATTGTTTCAGTTGTGTGAAGTGTCAACAAATTAAAACCAGTGATATTATATCTTAAATTTGTGGCTTTGTTGGATTCGAACTGTTTTGAAAAATTCAGTGAAAGCTTTCCTGAATATCTGCTGTCAGAACTTAAGAACCCTATACTTCAAATTTTGATATAGTTCAACTAAAAAATGAACTGAAGGTGTTTTATTCGCTTGATGAATACAAAAGAAAATCAGTAACAGACATTACTTGTTACATAAAGTTGAATAGATTGGACATTGTGTTTAGTGAGGTGTACAAATTCTAAAGCAGACCTATATTAAAGTTTCCATCAACAATTGCAACTGCCAAAAGAAGTTTTTCTGCATTAAAAGAATTGAGACATATCTTAGAGCCACACAAGAAGGATATGTGCACTGAAGTGCCAGAAAAACTGGTACAGACGAGCTTATGCAAAATACTACAAAGTAACGTCACCTATGCGCATACTCGGTTGTGTCCGCCAGTGCGTATATAAAGTGATAGACATCTTTACCAGCTGTTAGAGCTGTTTTGGGCATGAGAATGACAACTAATAACGATTTAAGTGATTTTTAATGCGGTGTCACAGTTGGCGCTCGTGAGATGGGCCATAGTATTTTGGAGGTAGAAACGAAGTTCAGATTTTCACGGACGACCATTGAAAGGGTGTACTGTGACTACAAGAATTCCGGCAAAACCTCCAACCTACGATACCCAGTGTGGCCGTAAATAAAAAACGTTGGGTGAACGTGACCATCGTCAGCTGTCAAGAATCGTTTTGCACGATAGGCGTGCAACACTCTTGCAGGTATCATCGGAAATCAATGCTGGAGCCTCAACAAGCATCAGTGTCCGGACTGTGCAACATACCCTGCACGATATGGGCTTTGAGAGCTGATGCCCAACTCGAGTCCTCTTGATGGGTGCATGACACAGAGCTATGCGCCTCGCTTGGGCATGGCAAGACTGCCACTGGACGCTTGATGACTGGGCCTGGTCTGACGAGTCGCATTTCCAACTGTATCGGGCAGATGGAAGGATTCATGTTTGGTGCAAACCCCATGCAGCCATGGGTCCCGCCTGTCAACAGGTAACTGTACGGGCTGGGGGGGGGGGGGGTTCTGCAATGGTATGGGGTGTGTTTAGCTGGACTTCACTGGGACCCCTAGTATGTCTACAAGCACCTGTGACCAGCCAACACTATGTGTGCATCCTTTCTGACGAGGTACGTCTGTTCATGTCCAGAATTCATGCTGATGGGTTAGGCCTGTTCCAACAGGACAATGCACCTCCACACAAGCGTCGGGATGCCACATTATGGTTAGAGCAGTATTCATCTGAGTTTGGGGTGTTGCCATTCCCACCCAAGTCCCCAGACCTGAACGTGATAGAATACATTTGGGATGTCATGCAACGCGCTATCGAACACAGGAATCCGAGACCTCGGAATACACCCGAATTGTGGAACACTCTGCAGGAATTATGATGTGCATTGCCTACAGGATATTTCTAGAAGTTAGTGGAGTCCATGCCCCATCGCAATTTCTTGTAGTCCTGCGGTCCCGTGGGGGACCGACCAAGTATTAGACTGGTGTACCAGTTTTTCTGGCACTTCAGTGTACACATGAGCAACTTGGTTTTGTCAATAGAGAAAAACGTTCTTTTTAAATATGAAAAAGTACTTCGAAGAAACTTTTATGAAAATGTAACACTCAAGTTCACACAAAAGGAAAGAAGAATGGAGTTCATGTACAAATAAGTGTACCTAAAATTTAGAAAAAAATATATATATATATTTCTGTTACTTAACAAATGAAAAATAAACTTCGCAAGTTTTAAAAAATAGTACTGGGGTAGAGAAGGGGGGTAGGGTGTGTGATGGAACAGGTGAGATAGCCCAAGTCTCAGACCCAAGATACACCACTGTTAACATGATGCCAACCGATTACAGGAGTTCTTCACCACTGTACCTGTTCCCTAACGTTGGAAAGAACATTTCAGCTTCCTGCCTCTCTCCAAATGTACACATGTGGAGAATCAATGTTTAGACTGTACCACGACTTGTCACTGAAGAGAACACAGGCTCACTGATCAGTGGTCCAAGTGCGATGTTATCAGGCTCAATTCAGATGGACCCTTCTTTGTTTCTGGTGAGTGAGATACAGAAAATTGACCTTCTTGCATATAAACCTCTCTTGTGGAGTCCTCTGTAAATTGTCTGCCTTCATATTGCAGTTTCTGTAGCAGATGAGAGCTCCTGCGAGAGTTACCTGGCTGTCGACTCCCTATGGCAGGGAGCTGTTAGAAACAAATACCAGTTGCCTTGACTTGTTGTGTCTCATAGGCACCCTTGTCCCAGCATTTTTTTATTGTTTAAGTTTTCTGGAACTGTCTCCAGAGATTGGAGACCACTTGCCTTGACATATTCAGCCATCTTGCTACCGCAGGTTACCATTGTTCTGCTTTCAATCTGCAGATCGCTCTAAACCATAAAACGTTATTTAATTGACGGTGCACCCCACTCAGAACATTTACCAAAGTCAAGTGCCTACTGTTGTCATTTGCATACTTTCAAAGGAGTTAGCACAATGTTGTTTGGGTATGTCGACTTAGCATTTCCCCTGCACATGTCCCTGAAAAATGTATAAAATCTGTCAACCTATTTTGGACATGTTCTTGGATCTGTATTAATCATGTTAATTTTGGATATCAGTTTGCTATTGAAGATGCTGTGAGCTTTGTTATCTAATCTAGATTCCCTGAAAACTTTTTAACAGCTTACTCCTGTTCCCTTAAATGGTCTTTGGCTGTCTTCCTGTCTCTCATCATTATGAAAACCCAAATTCAAAATTGACACATACATTAAAGTATTGCTAATGAGCCAACACTAAAGTTGTGTAAAAAGGAAGTTATAAAAACTTGAAATTGGGTTATTTCAGTAGCTACTTCTAAATTTGTCAGCAATGAAATGAGCAAAAATAACAAAAGGTGTCAACACCAGTTGTATCAAATGTTACCAAATTTTAAAATGGATATTTACATACATACATACATATCTCTAAGCTGTTCTCTGAGATTCAGAGGTTAGCTCCAAAAAGAAATACAAACTTCCAGATATTTTTACTTATTGTTGTCGTGTCAAACTTTGCCATTTACAGCGATTTTGAAATACAACTTGTGCTTCACTGATATCCATTACACGCCGTACACAAGATCTTTTATACTTCATACTCATAATCTTTTTCTCATGCAGACACTCCTGAATCTGATCCGCCCATGTCTTCCTTGGCCTTCCTCTGCCTTTCCTTCCTGCCACTTGGACTGAAAATATTTTCTTAGTAAGCATTTCATCACTCATTCTTTCAACATGGCCAAACCACCGAAGCATATTGGTCTCCACCTTGCTAACAACATTTTGCTTTACATCACACAACTGCAATACATCTTCATTCCTCACACAATCAGATCGTGTCTTGCCACAAACCCCACGTAAGTAACGCATTTCTCCAGCACACAAACGACTCCAATGTTTCTTCTGCAGTACCCAGGTTTCACTGCCATACATCAGAGTAGGATCAATTACTGTTTCATACACAGCCATGCGGGACTCTCTAGAGAACCCATCATTCCTGTGAAAACCTCCCAGAGCAGCTATGACTTTCAAAGAAGAATTCACTCGCCTACTGTTTTCACCATCCAACTTGTTCTCTCTGTCAAACATGCTTCCTAAATACACAAACTCACTCACCTGGTCAATCACAGTGCCATTTATACTTACATTACATTCAGTGCTACCCATTCCTCTCTCTCAAACACCATAACTTTGGTTTTTCCCTTATTTATACTCAGTTTGAATTTCATGCAAACTTCGTGCATCCGAGTCAACATACTCTGCAACTCACTTTTGCTCTCTGCCAACAGGACAGTGTCATCAGCATGCAGCAATCTGCACACACAGATATCACCAAGACATAAGCTGCTATTATCTATTTTGGCCTCACGCATGCATGCGTCCATAAATATATTAAACAGCCATGGTGACATTACACAACCTTGTCTAACTCCTGCACCAATGGAAAACCATTTTGATAAAACACCATTCACTCGTACACAAGCTCTACTACCAGCATACATGGCTTTTACACTATTAAGTAGATTCCCAGTAACACCATATTCATTCAATACCTTCCACAAAAGTGTCCTATTGACTCTGTCATAAGCTTTCTCTAAATCTATGAAGGCAGTAAAAACTTTCTTCCCAACAGCCAGATACTTTTCAATCATCATGCGTAATGCAAAAATCTGGTTAGTGCAGCCTTTACCAGGCATAAAACCACTCTCAACACCCCCACACTTTCTCTGATGTAAGACCCTGTACTTTTTCAATAACAACCTTACCAAACACTTTCCCTGGCATACTCAGTAGGCTAATACCACGATAGTTCTTGCATTCAGTCTGATCACCTTTTCCCTTATACAAGGGAACAATGATAGCATCCTTCCAATCCCGAGGGACCATTCCTAACTCCCAGCACAACTGGCAAATTTCAGTTAACCAGTCAATTATAGACTCACCACCATACTTCAACATCTCTGCAGTTATGCCATCAACTCCTGGAGCCTTACCATTCTGAAGAGATTTTAGAGTTTTACACACTTCTTCTCTTGAGATCCCTCCTGTGCTTTCATCCCTCATTGTGACATCATCTGCATCTATCTCAGAATCATTTTTGCTCTCCTGATCTAATAACTCACAGAAGTATTCACCCCATCTGTCACTTAACTCATTGGGCTCCCATATCATTTCCCCAATCTCATTCTTCACACAACTTACAACTTTGTTTCCCCTATTTTTCCTGAGTCTTATGTACTTCTAGAAGGATTTTATCTTTCCAAAAAGCCAGTTCATGCCTTTCCACTTTCTCTTTCCTATCTTTTGCCTTACTGTGGCGAACCAGCTTAGCAGCTTCACGCTTCTTACAGCGATGTTCATCCACAGAGACTCTACCTTGCAACATCCCCAAATAGGCTTCCTTCTTTTTCTTTACTGCCTCATCAATCTCACTATTCCACCAAGCATCACCTCTATTGTTACCCACTATTGTGGTGCCACAGACCTCTTTAGCAGCAGTAACAACACAGTTTTTTAAAACGTTTCCACTTCTTTTCTACATCCCTCTCACAGTATTTCAGATCCTTCAGTCGTTCTCTGAGTAAGTCAAAATACTGCTGATGATCTTCAAGGAGCCTATCAACCTTTATTCTTTCTATCCTGGGTCTCTTCCTATTCCTTTTCCTCCAACAAACATTAAGTTTCACTCGTGACACTACCAAGTAATGATCAGAACCAACATCCGCACCTCTCATCACACGGGTGTCAACAACTAAGTGTTTCAAACACTGATCGTAAACAACAAAATCTATCACACTCTTTTGACCAAGAGTACAATTTTCCCAAGTATATGTGTTTATATACTTGTGGTTGAAAAATGTATTAGATACACACAAATCATTCTCAATGAAGAGTTCAATTAATCTTTCACCATTATCATTCACACAAGGATCATTAAACTTACCCAGAACATTGTCAGAAATTGCATTCTGCACACCTACTCTATCATTGAAATCCCCTGCTATTATAACTTTTTCTTTAGCACCAAACTAGCTCAAAACAGCTTTTAGCTCATTCCAGAAATCTTCTTTCTTATCAGAAGGTTCCGAGTCACAAAGAGCATACACTACAACAATTACAATTCTCCGAAGTTTCACTTTCAAAGTAATCCAGAGAATTCTCTTACTTATGCAACTATAGTGAATCAAGTTGTTCTTCATCTTTTCACTTAAAATCACACCTACACCAGCCTGTCCTCTCATATTATCAAATACTCCAGACCACACACTCACCGTGCCATTCACTTCTTCTACCCCAATTTCCTTCTTTTTGGTTTCACTTACACACAGCACATCCAGTCTATACTTATTCATCTCCTCAATCACCTCACCCATCTTGCCATTTATACCTCTAGTATTCCATACACCAATCTTACATTCACTCAGCCGAGATCGCTTTCTCATACGCTGTTTATAAAGTCCAGGTCGATTCCGTGGTGGACCGTCCTTCTCAAGTGTGGTAGGTCCACCATATCCCACACTTGAGTCATTCTTAATATTTCTTTTTGTCTTTTTAATCAGGTAAGCACATCAGTGTGGGGGATTAGCCCACAGCTGAGGGTTTCAGTTGGTCATTCAACCTAAGGATTCTGGAACAAAACCCAGTGAGTTGGGGGCTTTTCGCCAATGTCACACAGAACTAGCTTGCACCTCTCCAAGATTCACAGAGGCCTTAGTTGCTGTTGTGTGTGCCACTGTTACCACGGAGCGCCCCAAGGAGGCAAACCCATCGCTCACAACGACCGCCTGGAAAATGGATTTTTAAATAATAGAAATTTGATGAGGTGAGTCTGTATTGCAGTTATTCGGGGAAAAGCTAATTTTCAAAACCTTTATCATACCTAAGAGATTTTCTACTACTGGGTGGAGCAATGTGCTTTGCAATTTTTCCTTCAGAAACCAGCAAAAATATCATGGATAGTTAATAACAAGAGAGAAGCACACGGTCTTCCTCGTGTAACATTGCACACATTTTGCCAGGTGGAAATTGTATTATGGTAAGTACAGTATTTTTCAGAATATAAGATGCACCCTTATTTTTTGAGAAAGATTTAAGGGGAAAAATGAAATGGCATTTTAAATATTTCTATTGGGAAGAATTTTTTTTTTTTGTAAAAACTGCAGGTTATGAATTACCAAATCATTGTGATTTGCAAAATTACCAATGTGCAATGTTGCTGATGAAAACAACATAAATGCCACTCGGTCTACCAGCCAATGGCATACATGCACTGCAGGATTTGCCCATGACGTCATGCCTTCTTACAGGCAATGACATTCTTTATTAGTTCAGATGGTCATCCTCATCACATGGCCAATGGGTCAAATTAAGATAGCTTTAGTTGATGTTTATAGACATTCTGTGGCATACACAAGCAATCCCTAGGAATGGGGGAAATATTTTTTTTAATCTAATAGCTTGCCAAGAACTATTCAAAATAAAACAAACATCGTCAATGAAGAGAACGGGCTAACCTCTGTGCATTGTGGTGAACAAAGATGCAGGACTGTCAGATGTGGTAGCATCTTCAATCCTAAACTGCAAATAAAAGCATATTTATTCCTCACGTTCAAGTTCAAGCAAAAGGTGCGCATTTCATGAATGGATTTTTCCAAAAATTACTTCAAAATTACGACTCCGCCATATTTATGTGAATGAACAAGATTTCTGCATTTTGTCAAGGAAAGTTCTGTGTAAACCGAAGAATTTGCAGCAGTAATAAAGCCACCTGCACTAATGCATTTACACCTACAGGTTGCTGGTGGATGTCGTAGACATCTGGTGTGTGTGTGTGTGTGTGTGTGTGTGTGTGTGTGTGTGTGTGTGTGTGTGTGTGTTAGAGCTGAGTTCGGACTCAATTTTAAGAGCCTGTGCCCGTCTGAACCTGAAGTATTTCAGCCTGAGCTGGTCCGAACCCGAATTTTATATTACAAGATACAGCCCGGGCTTGAACGAGCCCAACAACCATGATTAACCTGTATAGGCATTAAAAAAAATCTCTTACAGACTTCCACTTTTTCCTCCCACACAATTAACTAATGTCGTTCTCAACTGAGGAGTGGGGAAGGGATGTCTATCCATTTCTATAAATTCTTTGAACATTCATTTCTTCATGAAATGCTTTGTGGAGCTGGGCATCAGGAAAAATTGGGCGGCACAGCAATCTATGTCATACATTGCTCAACAGAATTAGCAGGGAGCTGCCCTGTTGAGGTAGGGAGCAAAATTTTGTTAGCTTGCTATCTACTATCTATAGTTCTAAAGAAACTATCTATCTAAAGAAACTATCTATCTAAAGAAACTATCTATAGTTCTTAAAAAACTTTTCCTTCGCAGAAATTCAGCAATTCATGGCCTATGGTATTTATTGCCCAAGCCCGGAATAAATAGCCCTGCCAAGTTCCCACTCCTTAACCAGACATAGTTGCCGAGGAATTCTATTTAACAACTAGAAAGTGTAAAAAAGTCACGTGTGATAAATGGAACAAAATCAGATTTAAAAAAAAAATTTTTTTTACAAAAATGAAATACTACCAGGGGTGATTGTGAATAGACACAAGAAACCCTGAAATTCTCAGCTCATTATTGCCAATATGCATATAATGCATATTACGAATATTTATATATACAGTATATTGCGCACATATAAACCAGCTACACAACAAATACGCCCTAGTGCTCCTGCAGTTAAACTTTGAATTTTTTCTTGTACCCAATTTTCTTTCACTGTGCAAAATCCTTCAAGTATTGCATCTTTGAAATCAATTTCGTACTTCATATTATATGTTAATTGAGCAGTCTATGTGGATCAGTTTTATTTGAAGTATACAGTGGATTCCATTCAATTTCTAAAAGCAGCTCATTGGATTAACCGAATCTAATATAATCAAATTAATTGATGTAGATGCAACTTTCAAAATAATGAAACAGAGCCTTCCTTTCAGCAAGCTGTTATCTTGAGAGCTTGTTTGATAAAAAATGAAAAAAGAGCCTTCCTTTCAGCAGGCTGTTTTATCTTGAGAGCTGCCTTGATAACAAAAGAAAAAAGAGCCTTCATTTCAGCAGGCTGTTGTTATCTTGAGAGCTTGTTTGATAATAAAAGAAACACTCAAGGTGTCACATGATAACAAAAGAAACACTCAAGGTGTCACATGATAACAAAAGAAACACTCAAGGTGTCACATGATAACAAAAGAAACACTCAAGGTGTCACATGATAACAAAAGAAACACTCAAGGTGTCACATGATAACAAAAGAAACACTCAAGGTGTCACATGATAACAAAAGAAACACTCAAGGCATCACAAATTGTCTACATTCACCATCCGCACAGACATGTGGTGTTTTTAATCAAACACTGAAATTCCCAAAGAAAATGGAACTTGAACTTTTAGTTATCATTTCGTAGCATTTTCAGAAAGGAAATTTCTGAAGCATCTCAAATTATTCTAAAACTTAAAATCCTGGATTTACGGGTTTGGAATGTGACAAAACCCCAGAATTCCGGGCTACACCCGAATTACAAACAGGTCTGTACTACTTTAAAGAATTAAAAAAAAAAAAAAATCTCTCCCTCTCTTAGAGCCTGTCCGACCCTGGTTTGGGCTTTCGGGGGCTCAGGCCCCACCAGTCTCAGCATTGCTGTGTGTGTGTGTGTGCTGTTTCATCTTGAGGTGCAGTTCTTTCCCTTCTTTTTCTATCACTGTGCTTTTTAAAGGAATTATGATAGTCCTTTTATGTCCATTACAGATCTAGTGTTGCCCCTAGATTTTTTTTTACAGCTGGGTGGCAAGAAATTTTAGCTGGATGGTACTTTTAGCAACCCCTTCTCCAATCAAGGAAAAAAGGAACGTTCTTTTGCTTAACATTATTATACTTATTAAACAATTTTAGCAATGTGGTAATCATTAACAAAATATGATAAACAATATTAGAAAATTGTACATAAATGATAAAAAGATGAGTACTTATTAATAAATCATATTCAGCATAAGATTTCATCCAGTTTTCATCAATATTTAAGATGCATGTGTGCATAAGTTTTCCACTCCTACTATTATTACGTGCATTATGAAAACATTCATTAAAAGAAATTTAGCTGGGTGGCAAAGAAAATTAATAGGGTGAGCTGCCCAGTAGAAAGGCTATAATAGGGAGAACACTATGATCACTACATACAACACATGAGGAATGTGCTTAAACTGTATTTTACAACAACTCACAAATGCAATGATATGCACACAAGCACAAATACAGGTCTAGCAGAATAGCAGGTCTGCCTCATGAAAAACACACATGTGTAGTTAACAATGGATAAACATAAAAGTAAACTATACAGGGTGTATAGGAAAGACACTTTAGCCTGGAATAACTTGCGAACGGAGAGAGGTACAGTTATGCAAGTGAGATAGCGGTATAGTAAAGCGACAACGCCCGATCGAATGCAACTGATAGCAGCGCCCCTAGTGGCGAAAAGCGGAAGATAGCCATTGCAAATCAAAAACAAAAAGTGATAGAGCAAAATTTCCAATTACAAAGTTGTAGAGCATCAGTTAATTAGTATAAAACAACATTTGTTTCACACAGATAAGATAAATTGTCACCTGAATACCCTAAAACGTCCGAAATCGATTTGCGACCTTTTCGTGTGAACGTTTGAAGGGAACAGGCACATAGGTATGAGCAAATACACACAATTTATTGCATAAATGCGTACTTATGTCAATACAGTTTGATGACGTCAGACAAAACAAAAGCAAAAAGGCAAACTGGCGCACAGTGATAAAAAGTTAATGTCGAGTATATTCGTAGAGTTCGCCATTGCCCACGTTACACATTTGTATTCGTGAAAGTAACTCTTCATGCACATTCCTCAGCATGGAAGGTGTCACACTATTGCAAACATCTGTAACACAATGACGTAGATCCAGAAGACTTGTAGGCACTGTTGCATACACCTGATTTTTTACGTAACCTCAGAAATCCAAGATCGCCATTCTCACACAGTGTACATAGACGTAAACTCCTGATCAGGGTACATCCTGCTACTGGTTTTTATATTGTAGGTACGGTACAATGTCACAATCTGCATTTGCATATGGCTACATTTGCAAAATGTGAATATGTAGATTCGAATCGTCGCGCATGGATTGCGGACATTGTAGGGTATTCAGGCGACCATTTATCTTATCCGTGTGAAACAAATGTCGTTTTGTACTAATTCATTGATGCTCTACAACTTTGTAATTGGAAATTTTGCTGTATCTCTTTTCGTTTTCGATTTGCAATGGCTATCTTCCGCATTTCACCACTAGGGGTGCTGCTATCAGTTGCATTCGATTGGGCGTAGTCGCTTTACTATACCGTTATCTCACTTGCATAACTGTACCTCTCTCCGTTCGCAAGTTATTCCAGGCTAAAGGGACTTTCCTATGCACCCTGTATATAAGCATTCACAATACAATGACATTGTAGAAAAAGTGCAGAAGAACATCAGCTACTGTACTTAAGATAAAACAACAGTATTTTGAACTCAATTAGCAGTCTTTATAGCAGCATACATGAATATGCATTCATGGCAATAATAATTACATTCAGTAAATAAGATACAGAGGGATTTTGTTTGAGACCTATTGGGGGGGGGGGAGTGTATCTTATATTCTGGAAAATACAGTACTTACAATGTAGTTGATAACACTTGCTGAGAGTTGCAGACTGGAATAGGATTGACACCAGATAAGTCAAGGGCTTTGTTTTTTAAGCATAAGTTTAACTAGCTGTTGCAGAGGCTTAATTGCAATTGCTGTGACTAAAGGATTTGAAGACTGGGCAAAGCTCATAAGAAAAGGATAAGTTGAAAGGAATAGAGCCAGAAAATTGACGGGTGAGAGAAAGTTCCAGAAGTAAACAAGTGACCTTTTTTCATGATTCAAATTTCTTATATAAACTAACCTTAACCATACTGCCACTGTTTCCCCTTCATTTTTTAACTGTACTATATTAAGAGACAGCCAGACATGGTGTATCTTTAATAGGTGTTTTATGCTTGGCAGCCTGTGTATTCAGCCCAGTGAAACTAATCTATAGTGCTGGAAAACACTGTGCAATAACAATAAACCCATAGAGTTGGCTTATGTTCCAGCAATTTAGTTACTATTATGAAATACATTACACCATGTTTATAAAGTAACACATGACTCATGTGAGCCTAAAATCTCCATTTAATGGACAAATAAAAACACTTACTCAATAATTGCCAAGCTTTCACCCTCCACAGGGCTAGATTATCAGAGCCTTCTTAGAATAACAGCAGACAATGCTGTTCAAAGTAGTATAACGATACTAATAATCAGAAATTTCTTGGCGTAGAATAAAAATAAAACTTTCCAAGCTTTCGTACATCAACCAAATGGCTTTTTCAAGGAAGGTAGACAGCCAACTGTAGTTAGCGGTCTACCTTCCTTAAAAAAGGAGGTAGACAGCTAACTGTAGTTAGCTGTCAACCAGATGGCTTTTTCAAGGAAGGTTCCTACTTATTGAGACAATGCTGTATCAGTAATATCACTGTTGTCTGCTACTGTTCCAAGAAAGTTCTGAAAATCTAGCCCAGACAAAGCCTCACAGTGGAGCTTGAATGCTTGGCAATTATTGAGGAAGTGTTTTTATTTACGCCATTAAATGGAGATTTTAGACTCACATGAGTCACATGCTATTTAGTTATTATTCTATAATGCTTAAATGTAAGCCACCTCTGTTGTTTCATTGTTATTGCACAGGTGATTCTGGTCTCAAATGTATTGTGCTGAGGTTTTATTGCTAACTCAGTCTATAAATTTGCTAAAGCTAAACTATCTGTTAAATGAAAGAAGGAATTAGCATAAACTATGCTAATTCTTTCTCAAACAACCAAAAAAAAAAAAAAAAAAAAAGAGACAAATCTTACTGAAAATGATACCTAAAAATAAAACCTAACACCATCACCAGCATCAAAGAAACAATGTACGTGCTAGTCTCATGGTGATGTAAAGTGTTTTTAAATATGGTGAACAGCTTCAGAGGTGTTTTTTTTTTTTTTTTTTTTTTGAGGTTTAACGACCACCGTGAGCAACTCAATGGGCTATAAGCAGTCGCCCGTCCCTCCCTAATTTAGGGTCACTGGTTCCAGGGAAGGGAGAGAGCCAGTGCCGTAAGACAAACACAACATCCATGCCTCACCGGAATTCGAACCCGGACCCCTTCCGACGAATGATCAGAGGCCAACGCCTTAGACCACTGCGCCACCGGGCGGCGTTCAGAGGTGTATATTAAACCATCTCCACCTCAACTTCTCCAAATGTCATGTCATTTCCTTTTCACGGAAAAGAAACCCAATTCTTTTTTACTACAAAGCTGGTGACTATTCTCTTAGCCGGACAAACAATGTCATGGACTTGGGGGTCACATTTGATTCCAACTTGGACTTAAAGTCATATCAAAAGAATTGTATGTATAGCGTATACAAATTTTGGATTCATCATGCGACATTCCAAGTATATATCTCAGACACTTATTCACATTTTGAGACTGTGGTCAGATCCTCACTGAAGTATGCGGCGATCATTTGGAGCCCTAGCCTCGTAACTGTAGTAAATAAAATCGAGGAAGTTCAAAAAAAAAAAAAAAAATTCTTAGACACCTTTTTTACAAATCAACTGGTGTTTATATAGTGGACATCCATATGGCTGACCTTTCATTCTTCATGATGCCCTCTCTGCAATCGAGAAGGAAAGCTCTCCAACTCAAGTTCCTGTATAGTATCATCAATGGAGAGACTGATGATACTCAACTTGTAAACCAATTAAGTTTCTGTGTCCCATGTTTACAGAGGACAAAATGGGAACTATTAGCAGTGGCATTAGGCAGGACTGATGCTGGAAAAAATTCTCCGTTATGCAAAATGTGTAGACTTTACAAAAATACAAAAAGAACGTATCTATTGTAAGTCACACTTTCTTTCATAAAGCATGTTTTGCAAGATTGTAAATATCACTTGGCAATGTAAACATCACTATATATAGCAATTCCTGTAACTAGATAGACCACCTGAAGGGATGTGCTTACAAATAAATAAGTAAATAAAATGCATTATCATCTAATTTATTATTGACAGGTTAAACCCCATAACAGGAAGAAGTTTAGGCTGTTCAAACTGCAAATTTCAATTTTGGGAATATTTGCTCTCACTATAAGGAAAGTAGCACTGACAATAAGTGAGAAGGACTATGTACATGTAGTCTAAAAAACAAAAACAAAAAAACCCAAGCACCTACGAGTTTACTAAAATTCCCTTCTTCCTAGACTGAAAATTGCACTGAAGGGATGTAAATTTGCATAATTTCAACAGACTTGTCCACTTCAATAAGAGCAAAAGGTGGTATTTTAGGAAATGGATTTAAAAGCACTTTGCCTTTAAACATGGAAGAAATGCCAATAAGCAAATAACATATGACATGCACTGCATTACATTAACACATGGTTAATGCAATGCATTGATGCAACACATTACATTAATTTTTACTTATTTTAAAAAATAACCAAATGGAATTTGTAACATTGCAACATAAGTTACTGCACTGTTTCTTCCGAGTGTTTGATTTTCTTGCAATGTTTCTAGCCTTAAGACGACTATCAAGGTCAGTGTTATATCTCACTCCTCTGTTGCCGAAAAATAATGCAATTTAAATATTGTTCTTAAATCACCAGATTCATGTTATAGCATCTTCTAAATAAAATGTAGTCAAAAAAATAACTCAGAGGATGCAGTGAAGAAGTTAATGAAGTCTGTAAGTAAAGAAAACTTAACAATATATCACAGCAAAGCCAATAAATTTACCTTTTAAATTACTACAATCATTCAAGTCCTGAAACTTAACTACTCAACTTTAACGATACCGTACAACAAGTGAATATCTATTATAAAAGGAATAACTCCATTGTCAGTTCACTGGGGTTTGTCCATTTAGATAAATTTCAATGTTACAGCTTTCATCAAACGGTGAGAAAAACAAACAACTTTCTTCAACTGAAAATGTTAGAAGCTCTCATAAACTCAGCTGAAAAGACAAACAAACTTAGGATGCTTAAAAATAAAACAGGGTACCAGCATAGGATTGCCATGTGTGGTCAAACTAACTCTGAAAAAATATGAAGCATGTGTATTCGACAGTTAAAAATAATTTTTCCATTTTAATAAGGATTCTTCCTGCACTAAATATTATTTTAATTGGAAAGGCCTCCTCAGGATGATAATGTATTTATTAATACTGTCTTTACTTAAAATAAACATTTTTAAGGTACAGCAACTTACAAGATCTTTCAAAGCATTGGGTGCTCCATCGTCAGGTATTTCAATAAATATAAACTAAACAATGGATAAAAGCAAGAAGCATTTCTGAATTATGCGAGTATATGATAATAAGGAGGTTTACAATAAATATAGTGGAAGCTTGGTCATGCGCTAAAAGGATTCAACAAAAAAATACTATGAATCGCTATTTCATATGTGAAGAAATATATACATACAGAATAATTACAGTAATAAGTTAACATTAATCATCAAACTGTAAGTGAATTATTAGGAGTTGAGTGTTGTTGGAGAGGAACATGCTTTTTTTGGCTGGATTAACATGGCCCAAGGCACTGGAACAAAACGTGGAGTTTCTTCATTATAGCAGTCAAAGCTGTGCGATAAAATACATAAACTTTCAGCAAATCGGAGGGATCGCCTTGTACGATTTGAACTCAGCACACTGGCATTGGTCCGGTTTGGTTGGTAGGTACCTCTATTAACTAATCGTGCAAGAGAGGTAGCATCAGATTTATTAGCAATGAAGTACTTGTGCTCATTCAGCCTTTTGCGCAATGGGCGTGCAGTGGATCCTATATATGCTAATGCTGGATCTTACGGGTCAACAAGATTTAAGGGTATTTTGTAAACCCAATGTCTGTTAAGTGTGGAAACTTGGTCCCGGTCGTTTTGCATGATGGCTCGAATACTTTTCGTACTTTCTCCAAAGGCAATGTGGCGTTTTTTACATATGTTCTTTAGTATTGTAGTGACTTCATGTATATAGTCCACAGTACAAACATATTTTGTAACTCTGGTTTCCCTTTGTAAGGTACTTTTGACTAGATATTTCCCTGATCGAGTAATTTTTACAATGATCACTTTATGGTAGCCATATGCCATCATAATCATCTGGATATGATTTCACTCATTTCTTCTAGCCTGAATATTGGAGGAGTGGGTGAACGCTCTTCGCACCATGTATTCTATAGCTGCTAGTTTTTGTTTTCTCGGGTGCGATGAATTATATGGAATAATAGCAGGCTTTCGGTACACTGTATAGGATAAACAATTGGTATCGGGGTGTCTTTTTAATAAGATGTCCAAGAATGGAAGCTTATTATCATTTTCATGCTAAATGGAAAAATTTATGGAATTGCAATGTTTTGAGAGCTCTTTAGCAAACTCTTCAATTTTGTCTTTATGATGCTGCCAGAAAATAAGTATGTCATCTATATATCTAATGTAGAGATCAGGCTTGAGTTGGAAATATTGTAAAACCTTGTTTTTTAGATCTTGCTTTAACAATTCAGTGAGTACCCCCGAAAGTGGGGAACCCATCGGCGCACCTCCGGTCTGGCGGTAAATGGTTCCTTCATACTGGAAGAATGTGTGTTTCTGTACGAAACGCACATTGCTTGGATTTCACTTATAGTATAAGAATTCAAAGCCAATAGGCGGTTCTCAATAATGGAGTGTATGTCTTCAATCGGCACATTGGGGTAGAAAGTGACAACATCGAGTGATGCCATAACAAATGGCTTTCCCTTTTGTAAGAATGGCTTACTGTTGTCAATAGCCTTAACAGAGCTATTAACTGAGTAGGAGGAACCTGAAGTTAATGGTTTGAGGTATTTTTTGCTAGAGCACTTTCAAGCTGGCAGGTTGGGCTTGCATATCCTGATAGAAGTGGGCGTACAGGAAAACCCTTTTTACGAGTCTTTACTTGGAAAAATAGTTCAGGTATTCGAGGGCCTATAGTAGGATATATATCCATAGCAACATTTGCAGGTAAGCCTCCATGTTACGTCTAAACTTCTCCAGAGAGTTGCAATGATACAAGAAAGACACATAAGAAAACTGAGAAATCTCATTGCTAACAAGGTTGAATCTCAACAAGAACCGTCGAATATGAACAAACATACAGATTGACTACATCAGACACCATTCGTAAACTTGAGTAACCTAGTCCTTAACCCCACACAGTTCCAGACTCTAAAATGAGGACTAAATTTGCTTACCCAACAAATAAAGTCAATAAATGCTGCCTTATTACGTAGATGGAAAATATCGTTGAAACTATTCCTTAAACCGAAAGAGAACATGTACGCTATAAACTATCTAAATCCATACAAATGCTATCCAAAAAGCCTCTAACGCCGGATGACTATAAATTTTGTGATGAGGTTAAACAGCTAAAGTTATTGAAGTCTGATAAAAATATCTCCATTTTAAAAGCTTACAAAATGCAACAAATTGTCATCTTAAACAAAGCAGACTACGTTAATAAGATGAATGATGCTATTGCTAGTATACTGCACAAGATCCTGTCTTCAGATCCAATCTCATCTACAGTAGCAGCAGTAGCAAAACTCAGAAAACATGGAGGCTTACCTGTAAATGTTGCTATGGATATATAGCCTACTTATAGGCCCTCGAATACCTGAACTATTTGGCCAATTAAAGACTCATAAGGACAGTTTTCCTATACGCCCGCTTCTATCAGGATATGCAAGCCCAACCCGCCAGCTTGAAAGTGATCTAGCAAAATTCCTCAAACCGTTAACTTCAGGTTCCTCTTACTAAGTTAATAGCTCTGTTAAGGCTATTGACAGCATTAAGCCATTCTTACGAAAGGGAAAGCTGTTTGCTATGGCATCACTCGATGTTGCCTCTTTATATCCCAATGTGCTGATTGGAGACAAACACTACATTATTGAGAACCGCTTATTGGCTTTGAATTCTTATACTATAAGTGAAATCCAAGCAATTATCAACGAATGTGCATTTCGCACAGAAACACATATTCTTCCAGTATGAAAGAACCATTTACTGCTAGCCCGGAGGTGTGCCGATGGGTTCCTCACTTTTGGGGGTACTCACTGAATTGTTAAAGCAAGATCTAAAAAACAAGGTTTCACAATATTTCCAACTCAAGCCTGATCTCTACATTAGATATGTAGATAACATACTTATTTTCTGGCCGCATCATAAAGACCAAATTGAAGAGTTTGCTAAAGAACTCTCAAAACATTACAATTCCATAAATTTTACCATTGAGCATGAAAATGATAATAAGCTTCCATTCTTGGATATCTTAATAAAAAGACATCCCGATACCAATTGTTTATCCGATATAGTGTACCGAAAGCCTACAACACAATCTGCTATTATTCCATATAATTCATCGCACCCGAGAAAACAAAAACTAGCAGCTATAGAATACATGGTGCGAAGAGCATTCACCCACTCCTCCAATATTCAGGCTAGAAGAAATGAGTGAAATCATATCCAGATGATTACGATGGCATATGGCTACCATAAAGCGATCATTGAAAAAATTACTCGATCAGGGAAATATCTAGTCAAAAGTACCTTACAAAGGGAAACCAGAGTTACAAAATATGTTTGTGCTGTGGACTATATGCATGAAGTCACTACAATACTAAAGAACATATGTAAAATACGCCACATTGCCTTTGGAGAAAGTACGAAAAGTATTCGAGCCATCATGCAAAACGACCGTGACCAAGTTTCCACACTTAACAGACATTGGGTTTACAAAATACCCTTAAATCTTGTTGACCCGTAAGATCCAGCATTAGCATATACAGGATCCACTGCACGCCCATTGCGCACAAGGCTGTATGAGCACAAGTACTCCATTACTAATAACTCTGATGCTACCACTCTTGCACGATTAGTTAATAGAGGTACCTACAGACCAGACTGGACCAATGCCAGTGTGCTGAGCTCAAATCGTACAAAGAGATCCCTCCGATTCGATGAAAGTTTATGTATTTTATCGCACGGCTCTGACTACTATAATGAAGAAACTCCATGTTTTGTTCCAGTGCCTTGGGCCATGTTAATCCAGCCAAAAAAAGCATGTTCCTCTCCAACAACACTCAACTCCTAATAATTCACTTACAGTTTGATGATTAATGTTAACTTATTACTGTAATTATTCTGTAGGTATATATTTCTTCACATATGTAATTGTGCAGCTCTGTCAGAGGAACTTTCAACTTCTACAGCTTTATCCTTCAGTTTCTTGTTTATTATAAATCCAACACCACTAGTTCTGCCAGTATCTGTCCCACGATAGTAGAAGAGATGTCCATTTTTCAGTTCGATGAGATCTTCTCCTTTTCTCCTTACCTTACTTAGCCCCACGATGTCCCACTTGATCCTTTGTAGTTCCTCTTCCAATTCAAGAAGCCTTGAATCAGAAGAGCTGCACGACTTGTTATCCAACTCTCGAAAAGATACCAGGCTCAGATTATTCAAACTTATGCACCCACCACAAGTCATCCTGAAGAAGAAATTGAAGAATTTTATGAGGAAATTTGTCATCTAAATAATAAAGGTAAGCAGCACTTGAAAATAATTATGGGAGATTTCAATGCAAAAATAGGGCAACGGCAACAGAATGAAACTTCAGTAGGTAAATTCGGTCACGGCAACAGAAACCAGCGTGGAAATACTCTCGTTGAGTTTGCAGAGGCAGAAGGGTTTTTCATCTTGAACTCCTTCTTCAAGAAAAAGCCACACAGGAAATGGACATGGAGACATCCAAATGGGACGACAAGTGAAATTGATTTTATTATGTGTAACAAAAAATTCGTCATAGAAGACTGCAGTGTGCTAAACAAGTTCAACACAGGTAGTGACCATAGATTGGTGAGATGTAAGATGCACCTCAACACTAAACTTGAACATGACAAGCTCATAAGACAAACAAAATCTATTGACATAACCAACCTTAAAAAACACCATAATACCTTCAAGTTGGAACTGAAGAACAGGTTCTCTGCTTTAGAAGGCCTAACATCGGAAGAAGTGGACATCTCTGAAGTTAACAGAAAAGTAACCAAAGCTCTTATGGAAACAGCAACAAAATTAGCTGGGTCTAAGAACAAGTTGCATGTAAACAAATTATCAGGAAAAACGAAAATGTTGATGCAAAAAAGAAGAGAGATGAGGACAACTAAAGAAGATGTGACTTCCAAAGTGGAATATATAGAGCTATGCAAGACAGTAAGAAAAAAGTATCACTGAAGACGTAAGAAAATTCAACTGTGAACTAGTGAGGAAAGCAATTGAAAACAACCAAAGCCTAAAGATAGCAAAGGGACATCTCAGTAAGGGAAGAAAACAGATTATGGCACTGAGAAAAGAAGATGGTTCTGTAACAAGAAATAGAGGCGAAATTTTGACAAGAGTGAAAGATTTCTACTCCAAATTATATGAAAGGGATGATACATGCACTCCAGACATCATGAAAGATACCAGTACCAGAGTTCCTCCAGTCCTTCCAGCAGAAGTTGCACATGCAATCAAGAACACGAAGCGGGGAAAAGCTCCAGGAGAAGATGGAATTACTGTAGACATCATACAAGAAGCAAGTGGAGAAATCGAAACAGTACTCGCCCAAATTTTCACTCGATGCCTTAATGAAGGAAAGATTCCTGAGGATTGGAACACCGCTACAATGATCCTGCTACATAAGAAAGGTGACATTGAGGATCTCGGAAACTACAGACCTATCAGCCTCCTATCAGTAGTTTATAAAATCTTCACTAAAGTTCTTTCACACCGCTTGAAGGTAACACTGGACATGGCTCAACCGAGAGAACAAGCTGGATTCAGGAGTGGCTGCAGCACAATAGATCATATCCACGTACTGAGAGAACTAATTGAAAGAGCGAGGGAATATGAACTTCCATTGTGCATGGCTTTTATCGATTATGAAAAAGCCTTTGATTCGGTGAAACCATCAGCAGTTACAATGGCTCTGAAAACCTGCGGTATTGAAGATGCATACATTAATATTATTAATAACATCTATGAAAATGCAAGTGCAAAGATTCGGCTGTTTGAAAATACAACACACGTAAAAATTGGAAAGGGAGTGAGACAAGGTGACACCATATCTCCGAAGCTCTTTAATGCCACATTGGAGGGTGTTTTTTAGTCGCTGAGCTGGGAAAACAAGGGGATAAAGATTAATGGAGATTATCTCACCCACCTTCGTTTTGCTGATGACAGTCATTTTTGCAACTACCCCATCAGAGCTGCAGAGTATGATCCAGGAACTTGCTGACAAGAGTAAAGAAGTGGGATTAAAAATGAACTTTCAGAAGACAAAAGTGATGTTCAATGCTTTTACAAGAAATGAAGATTTATCGATTGATGGAGAAAAGCTGGAGATAACAGACACGTACGTTTATCTTGGACAGCAGATATCAAGTGAGGGTCACATTGATGAAGAAATTAATCGGCGTACAAAACTTGCCTGGAGAGCTTTTGGAAGAAACAGCATAATTTTCAAGAGCAATATGCCATTATGTCTTAAAAGAAAAGTGTTTGATCAATGCATCCTTCCAGTGCTTATGTATGGTGCAAAGACGTGGACCTTAACTAAAAGAGACATACAAAGGCTGCAGACAACTCAAAGCAGCATGGAGAGGTGCATACTTGGTGTAACCAGGAGAGATAAGAAGAGGAACTCGTGGATCCGAAAAATGACAAGAGTGGAAGACATCATGATCAGAGTTAAATCCCTGAAATGGCAATGGGCTGGACATACTGCCAGAAGGACAGATCATCGATGGACAGCCGAAATTTTAGATTGGATTCCAAGGGACAGGAAAAGACCCAGAAGAAGACCACATGGGAGATGGGTGGATGAAATTCGAAAGTATGCAGGGGTGACATGGAGGAGACTGGCACAAGACAGACCGTTGTGGAGGAAACTTGGGGAGACCTTCGTCCAGCAGTGGATTGATAATGGTTGACAATGATGATGAATGATGATGTAATTGTGATTCATAGTATTATTATTTGTTGAATCCTTTTAGCGCATGACCAAGCTTCCACTATATTTATTGTAAACCTCATTATTGTTATCACATGCTCACATAATTCAAAAATTCTTCTTGCTTTTATCCATTGTTTTGTTTATGTTTATTGAAATACCTGATGATGGAGTACCCAGTGCTTTGAAAGATCTTGTAAGTTGCTGTACCTTAAAAATGTTTATTTTAAGTACAGACAGTATTAATAAATACATTATCGTGCTGAGAAGGCTTTTCCAATTAAAATAATTTTTCCATGTTATAAGATTTTACTAAGTATGATACTAGCTTTTCTTTTTACTCTGCTGTAATAATAAAAAGTAAACTACCTCACTTTCATATAATTTAAAACCCATGTCTTTCTCTTCTCGAAACCTTTGCACTTCAGCCTGAGCTTCTTCTTTGGCTTGTTTCAGTCTTGCAGCTTTGCCTACAAGGAAGAAAAAAAAAATCACTGCACATAAAAATTTAATTAGTGTAACCAATATCAGTCAATAATACATTAATTGGTAACACACCTTTTAACAAAGCTTAAGGTCTGAAAAGAACCAGAATTTTTTTCTACCTTTTGCTGCCACTATTTCCTTTCCGATTTTCTTTTCTTTAAATTTACAAATTTGTTGCCTCATGTGGAAAAAAAAAAAGTTCTAATACAATTATTATTCTCAGCAATCAGATTGTGATGCTGAATTGCTTGTAGTTTACTGGGCTAACCTTCTGAAAGTGTCCCGCTCCGACAGATGGCGCTCTGGCTACGCACATTTCATAGTCAAGAGTCAAACACTCCCTCAACTTCATTGATCCCATCACAGGGGCGCATACACAAGGAGTAGAGAGCAATTGGCGTCCCCTTAAGCATAAGTTATCACAGGGCAACCACAAAATGTACTTGGCAGACCATATTATGGAATATTTATTCCGACGGAATTGCCGAATTTCCTCAGAACATTGCTTTGAAGTCCTGATTCATGCGATCAGGCAGTTCTTCCCTGGCAGATAAAGCTATTCTGGCTTTTATTCTGCTAGGTAGACAATTTCAGATTCATGAGGAAAACTCACTCTTCCGTCGTAATAAATATTTTACACATATGCAAGAATGCACATTCATAAAGGCCCTTTTAAGGGCCACCTAAAATCCATATTATTCACTTCCTTTGCCCATTTCATAACGTTACGCTCCGCTTCACGATTTAGTGATAACGTGTCGCCATCTATCGTCGCTTCAGAAACTACTTTGGGGCCACTTTCGGAAGGTTTACCGTTTACTGTCCACCATGTATAATTTAAGACTACACACTTGTGATGTTGAGATCAACATTTATTCAGAATTGAATGTTTTATTAATGTCGACTACAGTTTCGCAGAGCATTTGGCTCCACATCATCAGGACGAATTCAACCTGATGATACACAGCCAAATGCTCAGAGAAACTATAATTGATGTTAATAAAACATTTAATTGTGAATAAATGTTGATAATTTATTCTGTATCCACCATGTATCATCACATAAGAAAACTTAAAAATTACATCACCCTGTGGTCCCGTAGCAGAATTGCAGCTACGGGTGACGCACGTCGCAGATTTATTTTGGTCCTGCAGACAAAAACAATATCCTCAGAACCCTATTAAATCATCTTGCAGACTCCCTATCATAGATGCAAGCTTTTCGCCTTTCAGAATTTCCAAAAACGAAAGTTAAACGGAGTGAAGATTTCTTTCGTAATCAGATTTCCCCCTCGTCCTCGTGATGGGCGATGTACGTTGCAGATTTATTTTGGTCCTGCAGACAAAAACGATATCCCTAGAACCCTATTAAATCATCTTGCAGATTCCCCATCATAGATGCAAGTTTTCCGCATCTCAAAATTTCTGAAAACGGAAGTTAGGCAGAGTGAGTATTTGTCCCATAAACATAATTTTTTTCTCGTGACATTCCCTCGATGCTTGCAGAGCAGAACATTTTATTGCACAAATATTTGTATTTTAGTTTGAAAATGGTGGCAACAATTTCCGAAAACGAAAGTTTGACGGAATCCAGTAATCTTGCAGCATTCTTTTTCTTGCGATGTTCCTTCTGCCTCATATTGTCATTAAACATCATTTTATTAGATAAATGTTTGTATTTAAGATTGAAAATGAAGGGAAAATTTCCGTATACCAAAGTTGTACGGAGCGAAAATTTCTCCCTCCAATAACCCTCCACCCGCTTGATTCTGTATTATTGTTTAATCATCATTTAATTACATAAATGTTTGTATTTGAGATGGGAAATGGAGAAAAAATTCTGGAAATGAAAGTAGAATGGAGCAAATATTTCTCTTGGTATGACAATTTTTCCTAGTGGTGCCTCTGCACTTAATTTTGCCACCATTTTCAAGCTGAAACACAGAGGGCCAGAATGTTCTTGATCCTAATTAACATTGCAATTGCTGTAGTACCTAGGTTAGAAATTTTTTTTAGGTAGAAAAATATGTCTGTGCAATTTGTGTTTTTCGCATCTAGTAGTTATTTTGCTTAGCGACCACGACGCAGAATATTTTGTGGCACCATATTGTCTGTCGCAGACTAAACAGGAACTTTCTTGCTATGTGCTATGGGGCCCTCCTGTGGGAATCACACCCACAGCTCCTGATTTTCATTCGCACATGCTACCGTTACGCTACCCAGTACAACAAAATTCTAGTTAACTGAAGCAAAGCTGATGTGTTGATACAAGGTCAAATTAAACTATAAGCAATTTAGTATCACAATTTGCTGAGAAAATCTTGTGAATTTCCCACACATTTGTGATGACTACTTCTTCCTTAATTTCCATAGCTAACGTTATGGCATGATCATCCCATGCACTAATTTTTTTACTTTGAGATTTTTTAAAGATTGTTGTGGCTTAAAGGGCATCAAAAATTTTATGGATGATAATATAATGTTAGACAATTAGTCAAATTATCCTAATTACATAAAAACAAATGTGCCTTCATGATTCTTGGTAAAAATAAATACACTTAATTCTTTTGAAGTTTTAAAAAATGCACAAAAAAATATAATTAAATTTTATTCAAGAGAAAAACATGGAGTAGGACCCAAAAGTTCAGGGACAGTGCCTACCCGTGACAACGTAAGCATGCAGTTAAAGTTACAGTGTCTGAAATACATTCCGCCATATATATTTATTTTTGATTGGACGTTTAACGACAAACGTGAGCAACTCAATGGGCTATTAGCAGTCGCCCGTCCTTGATTTAGGGCCACTGGTTCCAGGGAAGGGAGGGATTCGAACCCAGACCCCTTTCGGATGAATGATCAGAGGCTATCGCTTAGACCACTATGCCACTGAGGTGGCTCATTCCACCATCCCTCCCCTCCATAGTCCAAATGGTTTGGCCCATGGAAAGTGATTGGAACGTGTGCACAGATGTTTGCTGCTGTGGTTAGTCGTCTGTCTTAGAAGACAGACAACTAACAACAGCATGTAGCCATGTTTCTCACATCGTAGAACTGTGATGTGAGAAACATGGCTTTTGCACAAAAAGATGAACAGATGCGGATATCGAGCGAATTAATCGACAAAGTCAATAGCGATCGTATGTTTTTGGATAAAATCATCACAGGTGTTGAAACATGGTGCCACTTGTTTAATATTCAGCCAGAGCGTGCTTCTTCAACATGGAAATCACTGTCTTCATCTCGATCAAAGAAATTCAGGCAGGATCACAGCAAAGGAAAAGTCATGCTGGAAGTGTTTTTTGATTCTCACGGCATTGTCCATTCCGAATTAATTCCCGAGGGCACAACAGTTAACAAGGAATGTTATCTGGACATTTTACATCGCTTATGGGAGTCAAATCGTCATAAATGGCCAGAGATGTGGCTAAGTGGACAATAGTACCTTATCCATGACAATGCACTTGCACATTGGTCCCTACTGGTCACAGAGTTTCTCACCAGAAATTGTACTAATGTGCTTCCACATCTGGCCTATTCACTCGACTTAATCCCCTGCTATTTTTACCTCCTTCCACTGATGAAACAAAATCCACAAGGGCGTCATTTTGTGTCAACAAATGAGGTAAAAACAGCAACGCAGAAGGCATTATGAGGGGTTGCGAAACATGGCTTTCAACAATGCATCCAGAAGCTTTACAAGCGCTGGCAAAAGTGCATCGTTGCCCAAGGGGATTATTTTGAAGGTGGTTGTGCATCGGTGTTTTAAAGTATTCAAGGTAAGGAACTATACGTCAAGTCCCCGAACTTTTGGATCCTACCTCATAGTTGCCCTTCCCTTACAAATTACAAGTAACCCTAATAAAAAATGAAGTCAGCCATACTTTAGAAGTGTTATGTTTCGACAGTTTGTTTACATGTCCCATCTTGACTCTCAGTATGACACTACCCAATTTAAATAGTTCCACAACAAAATGCAAAAAAAGATATGCTTTTACCTTTGAATCACCTTAATATTCTACCCATTATTCGAGTAGAATATTAAGGTGATTCAAAAGTCATTGCCATCTTGAAGAGTTGTCCTGTGTCAGGCAATTGCTCTGTGTGCATGTGTTATGCAGACAAGAATAACGCACGACAGAAAAAGTGACATCATCGTTCAGCGTTAGAATTAGAAATAAATCTCCTACTGGCCCAGCGGACCACTAGAACTTGCAAATCACTGGTACCCTAAAATGCCCACTGGTCCGTTAAAAAAAAAAAAAAATGTAGAAAACAGCGGAGACTTCAGAAGGTCAGTTGTCGGCCACCATAGGTACAAAAATCTATATACATTAGCAGACCTTCTTTTAGTTTTTTTTTTTATTATTTAGGATTTAGCTTCCTTTTCCTTACTGAAGTCTCATTATTTATCTACATACATTAGCAGCCCTTCTTTTAGTTTTTTTTATTGTTCAGGATTTAGCTTCCTTTTCTCCTTACTGAAGTCTCGTTATCTATCTACATACATTACTAGCCCTTCTTTTAGTTTTTTTTTTTTTTTGTTAAGGATTTAGCTTCCTTTTCCTTACTGAAGTCTCATTATTTATCCCTCCCACTTTCCCATGAAGTTAGTTTTAGTCACACACAGAACACTGTTTTATGCAAAGGTTTTTATTTATAAAAGTGGCCTAAAGGCAGGGCTGGCTGCATAATTTGTGGGGCCCAGTGCAAAACGAAAATGCAGGGCCCTTTTCCCAGTGAGTTCTATATCTATTAAATGGGTTTGGACGTTGGAACATTTTTGAAAGAAAGGTGGGGTCAGGTAGAGAAACCACATTTTTTCCATTTTCTAGTGAAGGTACTAAGGAATATTATTATTATGGTAGTACTAAGGAATATATTATTTATTCGTGAGTTATAGTAAGCTGTTATTATTACTCATTAAAAAATAAAAAGAGATTTTAAAATTACGCTATATTAATTTACACTGCCAGATCAAACTGAAGTTGATTAAATTGAAGAGACAAAATACACTGCTGGACAATTGCTAAGGACGGATCATAAACGGTTATATAGCGCATAGAAAAGTAAGTGTCGTTAGATGCCAAGTGAAATAAAATAATGTCAGAATGCCAGAACATTACAAGAAAGACAATTTATTCTGCTCTGAAATCCAGAAGGCTTTGGAACGTGTTCAAGGGACAAACAGGAGATTTTGTGCAGAATACGTAAACGAGAAAAAATGCAATTACCGTCCGCAGGCGTTCTGGCGTAAGATGTCAATACGGGATATGGCCACCATGGAGGGCGATGCAAGATTCCACATGTCGTGTCATGCTTTGCACAACATTATCAAGCAGCTGTTGGGGTAATTTATCCCATTCCTCTGTCAGTGCACGGATGAGGGTGTCCTTGTTTATTGGAGGGCATTGGCGACCAGCAAGACTCCTCCCCAAAGCATGCCACACATTTTCAATGAGATTCAGATCTGGAGAACGTGCTGGCCATACGAGGCGTTGAATATCCTCGCTCTCAAGACACTCCTGGACAGCGACTGTTCGATGACATGTTGCGTTGTCGTCCATGAAAATGAATCTATCACCGACAGCACCACGGAACATGCGAACATAAGGTAGCAGAACATCATTAATGTATCGTTGGCCAGTCATAGTCCCAGTTGGAAGCACATAGAGGGACGTACGGCCATTGATCATTATGCCAGCCCATACCATGACACTACATGTCGGATATCGATCCCTTTCCTGTATGTTTGCTGGACAATATGCAGTACCACTATCAAGCCAGATCAGTTGCCGTCGACAATCAGACAATAGACTGTATCTACTCTCATCTGAGAAGAGGACAGCAGACCAGTCGTTATCAGTCCAACTGCGATGTTGATGGCACCATTGCAAACGGGCGGTACGGTGACATCTGTACAATGGGATGCAAACAACAGGACGGGGAGCGTATAGTCCTCCTTCATGCAAACGTCTGGCGACAGTTTTTCGGGAGATCCGTTTGCCAGTAGCAGCCATAAACTGATTTGCTACCTCACTAACTGTGCTGCGCCAGTGTCTTTTTGTTGGTAGCACTATGTATCGATCTTCTGCAGGTGTCATACTACGAACACGACCTCCCCGTGGCGTTTGCTACACTCTCCATTTGTTTGAAATGTTTTCCAAAGCCTTCAAACAACACTGTGGCTGACATCGAACTCCCTGGCAACATCTGTTATTTTTCACCCTTCTTCAATCTTGCCAATAATATGGCCAAGTGTAAAATCATCTAGGTGATGTCGGTAAGACATACTGAAAATTGCAAGTTCGTCAATTGATTCCTTCCCTTTCAACTTTGCGTTTAAACAACAACGGTCAATACGCGTCAAATCCTTTATATCTCTTATCAGCGCTATGACGTCACGAACAAGTTCGGCAATCCAAAATTTGCATATGCACAACACGTATGCAAATTTTGGATTGCCACACTTATGCTAATTTCCACATTTTCCTGCCTTCCATTTTATGGTTGCTTTCGTTGCTATTGTCATCCGTCCTTAGCAATTGTCCGGCAGTGTACAATTCCCACAATTCGTCAAAATGTGTTCTGATGGCAAAAGCTCATGTAATTTATCCAAGATTTTAACAAAATAGCTATTGTTTAAACAAATAAGATAGAATCATAGGAAATGTAATTTTCAATGATTCATATTTGAAATATTGAGGTTCTAAAGACCAGTCCATACAATACTAAATGAGTAATGCAATTTTCAGAAAACTCTTACCTTATCACTCAGTCTCTTTACTTCTAGGAAGAAAGATTCTTTTGCTGTCCACATTCTACAGTTCATTGTAATTTATTTTAGTGGGTAGTGGGAGCTTTGTAGCTCAAGTGAGGTGAGTGCGATAGCAGTCTAGTGCAGTGTGTTTTTCCAAACACCACCGGTTCATCACAAGGTTTTCGCCGGTCTGCAGAAACGGAGGAAAACTTGAGAAATGGTAGATATTTCTGAATTTGACCAGTAAACACAGGTCTGCACAAATGTCTTTGTATATAAAAGCAACTTCGTGCCGGTCGGTATGCGGCTTGCTTGTAGGATTCTCTGGGAACCAGTGGCAGTGCTTATAGCCCATTGTGTTGATCACGGTGGTCGTTAAAACTTAAAAAAAAAAAACCTTTCTGGCTTGTAATATAAATGGTTCAGAGGTCCGATGAAATTTTTACTGGCCGATGGCCAGTGGACCAGCGGGTAATTCGCTGTGGTTGATATAAATAGGCGCACATTCTCTCGTGATTTATTGGAAAATTTTCTGTCGTCAAAAGCTATGGACAAGAATTGCACGATCCAACTGCTGTTACGGTTTTCCTTTGAAAAAGGTTGGTGCCTGCAGTTTAGGGAAATTTGTGCTGTGGAAGGTAAAAGAGCAGTATCTGAAAAAACAGCAAGATTTTGGTTTCAGCAATTTAAAAATGGTAACTGCAGCCTTGAAGACAAAGCATGTGCTGGAATACCTTGGAGAAGACCACACACACTGAAATTTATTTTACTGAAGTTTTAACACCATTTGGTCAATACCAAAAAGTACTGGAAAAAAGTAATGTTGATTACTGATAGCCATTCCAAAAGGAGGCACCACTTAAAGTGGCATTTAGATCAGTGACCACATGAAGATATAGCAAAAAATTATTTTGCGTTAGGTTCAGTGCCGACTGGTGATGACGTGCTACTGTGCTGTAGAACGCTAAATATTTTTTAATTGTGCTTCATAATAAAACTATGAGGGTTGCACCAAAAGTAATGCAAAAGTGGGCACAACTTTTTTATTAAATGACAGAGGTCGTTCAAATTGCACACGTTGATAAAGAAACTCTTTCTCCTTTTTTTCTTGATTGGAAGTTTAACGACCACCGTGAGCAACTTAATGGGCGATAAGCAGTTGCCCGTCCCTAATTTAGAGCCACTAGTCTTAGGGAAGGGAGAGAGCCAGCGCCGTAAGACAAGCACAGCATCCATGCCTCACCGGGATTTGAAATTTGAACTCTGACACCACTGCACCACAGGGGTGGAGACTCTTTCTCTGTACAAAAGTACTACTCAACATAGTCTCCATCACAAGTGATGCATTTGTGCTATTGTTGAACACAACTCTTGAATCCTCTTTGAAAAAATTCAGGTGTGGACTGTTGTACCCACTTTTTCACAGCCACTTTCACCTCATCTGTGTCATCAAATCGTTGTCTCCAAAGACTGTCCTTTATTGGACTGAACAGGTGGAAGTTAGAGGGAGATAGATCTGGGCTGTACGGTGAATGGGGGACCACCGACCAGCCTAATTTGCTGATTGCCTGATTTGTTGCCAAAGATGTGTGTGGTCTCGCATTGTCATGGTGAATGCGGATCCTTTTCAGATTCTTGTTCAGTCTCTTCCTCCTTATGGCTTCTCTGAGCTTCTTGAGTGCCTCAATGTACTGCTCGCTAGTCACGGTACGGCCACGTTCCAGAAAATCAAAGAGAATGACACCCCTGTCATACCAAAAAAAAAAAAAAAACAGTCACCATGACTTTCTATGCAGATTGGTAGCTCTTGAACTTCTTAGGCCTTGGTTAAGAGGTGTGACGCCATTCCATGGATTGATTCTTCATTTCCGGATCGTAAAGATATGCCCATGTTTAAAGCCCTGTCACCAAATCGGGGAAAAAAAACTTTTCTTCATTAGCTTCAGACACTTACAGCAGACTTTCACCCTTCTCTCCCTTAAATATGCAATGAAGAAGGGTTACTATAGAGGAAGAATTACTATACCAGCATGTAGAATTTGAACAACTTCTGTCAGTCAATAAAAAAAGTTATGCCCACTTTTGCATTATTTTTGGTACAACCCTTGCATATGAATGGCAATTAAATTTTTCTAGCAGAAAGTACATGCATTAATCAATGATTTGTTGCCAGCACAAAATCTTATCTGATCACAGCCAACAAAAGCTCTTGTTTGCCAATCGGTTTTAAAAATATTGTATTAAGAACTGAAGTTGCGGTGCCCGGTTTGGCGTGCTACTTGTCGGTCAGCATGGCCACATACAGTGTGGCTACACAGTTCCCACCACACCCACCTTGGGTCTTTTCAAGTAGTCCACAAGGGCTTGCAGCATGCTGAACTTCTCTCAGCAATCTCTTTCTCCTATTGGAACTGGAAGCAGTGCAAAGTTTTACCCACAATTCCCACAGGAAGCAGTAGTTGATCACAACAGAAGGAAAGCTTATCTGATTGCTAAGTGTGCTCTCAAAAAATGTGTGCGATAAATCAGTTAAATTATTTTTGTGTGCTTCTAAAAAAAATGTATAAAACATAGTTTTCAAAAAAAAAAGAAAAACAAATCTTGAGTAAATAAGACAATTTTTTAGATGATCCACAATGGAATATGTTTTTTCGGTAACTGAGATTGTTAAAGGTTAATGCATATACACCGATGAGCAATTCCATTATGGTTGGTTGGTTGGTTGGTTGGTTGGTGGATTTTATTGGCGCAAGGGCCAGGTTTGGCCAAAGAGCGCCAGACAAAGAACTATCAGCCACAGATTTTTAAAAACGTGGAAAATGATTAAGAGCAGACAGGCTTGGTAAAAGTTGAAAAAGAGTATGATGAAAACTGTGAAGACAAGGTAGTTAATTAGGTTTATATAAAAATTTATTAATTTACTATTAGAATTATATACATATATATATATATATATATATATATATATATTTTTTTTTTTTTTTTAACACAACTACACAAAGGATGAGTCACTCTCCTCCCCCCCACACTCCTCTGCAATGCTGGCAGAGGGCGGGGACGAACTGTCACTCTCCTCCCCCCCATGTTCCTCTGCAATGTTGTTTGAGGCTGGGGACGAACTGTCACTCTCCTCCCCCCATGGTCCTCTATAATGTTGGTTGAGGGTGGGGACCCCGCTGAGGCCGAGACAGTTGGATGGACACTGCACACCTTTGCGGATTGAGGGCCGGGTCTTCCGCACGTGCAGGCTTTCGGATGGAAACTGGAAGAAACGGTCGGCAGCAAAAGAGAAGGCCCAGAATCAGGTATTCGAAAAATTTCGAGCTCCGGGAAAACACCTGTGTCGCTTGGTCAGCTGTAGATCGCTTGGCAAGGGCGGCAAGAGCTACAGGGCGCGGGAACAAAGGGCTGCACGGGTTGTGGCAGAGACTGAACTACTGCGGCAAAAGTACGCTGTCGGGTGGTGGGTATACCCAACTTGGATTTGGCAGCAGGGTACGAGAGGCCTTCCAGGGTCTTGAGGCGCTGGATCGCCATCTCGTCCTTCCATTTCATACAGTTGCGGGAGTAAGCTGCATGGGCCTCACCACAGTTAACACAGCAGGCCGCAGAAGTGCAACCTTCCCCGTCATGTTCACTGGAGCCACAATTAGCGCAACGAGCGGAACTCTTACAGAAACGTTGTGAATGCCCGTACCTCTGGCATCTGAAACAGCGCAGAGGACTGGGAATGTACGGGCGAACTCCACAGACCAAGTAGCCAGCCTTGATTTCGGTTGGAACTTTCGGGGAGTTAAAAGTCAAGATCACATTTTTAGACTTAATCAAAGAACCATCGCGCCGAAACATCATACGGCGTGCAGCAATAACACCTTGATCTGCAAGTTCAGTCACCAATTCTTCTTCACTGCATGGCAAGAGATCAAACTCCGAAATAACACCCCGAGAGGTGTTAAGAAACGGGTGAGGTGTCACTTGACAGGAATGCCTTGAAGACTAGTGAGGTGCAGAAAAGTGTTACTCTGAGAAACACTGCAAGTTTGGACAAGCAGGTCCCCAGAGCGAAGCTTCCTCACAGACTTCAAGGGGCCAACTGCAGCGTCCAAAGCTTTAGAAATGAAGAATGGAGATCTGGTGGACAGTCTCGCATTCGGATCGATGGATTCTACAACTAAGTGTGTAGCATGCGTATTCACAACAATCGAGGGGAGACGACGTTCGAAGCGACTGGTACAGCTGCCGAAGAAGAGGTTCCACATTCTTGGTCCAGATCATGGTCTAAAGATCTTTTAAGGGTATGAGACTTGGTAGGTTGAGAAGACGAAGGAGAGTCGTTGTCAACGATCATTTGCTCAGGTGACTTGAATTTGGAGCGTTTGTTTTTGGGTTTACCCATGGAAAAAAGGAGAAGGATTCGTCTGCAGACTACTCCACCCACCACCGAGCCCTACAAGGGAGAACTGGAGGTCTGCAAGCCAAGAAAATGACGCTGGACACAGTTCTGGAGCTTAGACGTTGCAGATATAGTCCGTTGGCTGTGATCACACGCACTCGGCGGACACTTCGGCCTCCGGGTACCGTCATGCCAACGCCTTTGGCATGATCCCACAGCCCCCGGGCTCACCCTGCCGTGCTATACGACAAAGCCGCTGAAGCCCTGCACACAACTTGGTACAAGACTTCTGACTAGAGGTGGGTTAGTCTCTAGCCTCCCGTTTACAGCGAAGCCGGGGTCGAAGAGGAGTGTTGGCACACAGGAGGCACTTAACCGGTCTCCTGCGACCTCAGCCGCCAGACATCCCATTTCCGCCTCACGGGTCTCCGCACGCGGCAAACATGCAGGTAGGTCTAGCACCCAAACCAGCTAAAAGGAAAAAAGAAATCCAAAGAAGACAAATCCTGGCAGGGAACCTTAACGGAATCTCAGCAACCTACGAACTGAGCGGTTAATATAAATCAGTTAGTGGTGGAGGGTAACAAAACCACAAGACCGGGGTGTTAGTACATAACGTGGTAGAGATTAGGTAGGAGAACACAACACGGGCAACTAGCCAGTGGAGAAAATAAACAAAAACGAAAAAGCGAGACACAAGACCAGCTCGGGATCGTGGGGCCGCGACTCCCCAACAGCTGGATGAACAGCCGTCCCTGCAAACACCAACAGCACCAAAATAAGAAAAAAACAAGCTGTGGCATGACATCAGATGTTGACCAGTCACAAGGTCAGCTCGGGCCGTGGGGGCGCCGCTTCCCCAAATAACTGGAAAACCAGTTATCCCCGCAAGGGTCCATTATGACCACCACTCAGCATAGAGAAATGAGCATGCCTGGAGATCAAAAGGTGGCGTAGGTGAAGTTCACAAAGCATTATATATACAACTTGCTTGAAGGTGACACTGGACATGGCTCAACCGAGAAGCTGGATTCAGGAGTGGCTACAGCACAATAGATCATATCCACGTACTGAGAGAACTAATTGAAAGAGCGAGGGAATATGAACTTCCATTATGCATGGCTTTTATCGATTATGAAAAGGCCTTTGATGCAGTAAAAGGAACAGCAGTTACAATGGCTTTGAAATCCTGTGGTATTGAAGATGCATACATTGATATTATTAATAACATCTATGAAAATGCAAGTGCAAAGATTCGGCTGTTTGAAAATACAGCACCCACAAAAATTGGAAAGGGAGTGACACAAGATGACACTATATCAACCAAACTCTTTAATGCCACATAGTAAAATGTCTTTCAATCACTGAACTGTAAAAACAAAGGAATAAAGATCAATGGAGATTATCTAACTGACCTTCATCTTGCTGATGACGTAGTCTTTTCTGCAACTACCCCATCAGAGCTGCAGAGTATGATCCAGGAACCTGCTGACAAGAGTAAAGAAGTGGGATTAAAAATGAACTTTCAGAAAACAAAAGTGATGTACAATGCTTTTACAAGAAATGAAGATTTATCGATTGATGGGGGAAAGCTGGAGATAACCAATACCTTTATTTATCTTGGACAGCAGATATCAAGTGAGGGTCACATTGATGAAAAAATTAATCATTGTATAAAACTTGCCTGGAGAACTTTTGGAAGAAACAGTATAATTTTCAAGAGCAATATGCCATTATGTTTTAAAAGAAAAGTGTTTGATCAGTGCATCCTTCCAGTGCTTACATATGGTGCAGAGACATGGACCTTAACTAAAACAGACATACAAAGACTGCAGACAACTCAAGGTAGCATGGAGAGATGCATGCTTGGTGTAACCAGGAGAGATAAGAAGAGGAACTTGTGGATCAGAATAATGACAAGAGTGGAAGACATCACGATCACAGTAAAATCCCTGAAATGACAATGGGCTGGACATATTGCCAGAAGGACAGACCATAGATGGACAGCTGAAAGTTTAGACTGGATTCCAAGGGACAGGAAAAGATCCAGAAGAAGATCACATGGGAGATGGGTGGATGAAATTCGAAAGTATGTGGAAGTAACATGGAGGAGACTAGCACACGACAGACCGTTGTGGAAGAAACTTGGGGAGACCTTCATCCAGCAGTGGATTGATAATGGTTGACAATGATGATACAACCCATGGACTGGCTTGCGGTTAGTAGTGTTCAGAGTCAGAATGGGAAAAGCTGCCTATTTATCGGAGTTTGATAAAGGACAAATTGTAATGGCATGGCCCTTGGGACCTCGGAAACAGCGTGGCTTGTCCATGTGCCGCTGTAGTGAGTACATATCAAAAGTGGTGCACAGATGACCAAAGAACGAACTGTTGTCCCCCTGTGTGTCGTCCGCAGCTCATCGATGTCAGAGGTGGCGGGGAGACTGTTGCGCATTGTTCACAGCGACCGCAGGACCACACAGTGCAACAAATCACCCGTAGCTACAACAGTAGTGATCAGGGCAATGTGTCACAGCACACAGTTCATCGTAGCCTTCTACGCATGGGCCTGTGTAGCCGAGGACCCAGCCAGGTCCCCATGCTCACTGCAAGTCATCGTCAACAATGCACAAAAGGGGCCAAAGATCATCGAGATTGGACCGTGGATGATTGGAAGAAAGTGCCCTGGTCTGACGAATCAAGATTCCTGGTGCATCACATAGACGGCCAAGCGCGGATATGCCGATTACCAACGGAGGCTATGGCACCTGGATGCACTGTTGGGTGGAAACAGGCCGACGGTGGCGGGGTTATGCTCTATGGGCGATGTTTTCTTGGGGCACTTTCAGCCCCATTATCCCAATAGCACAATCCCTGACAGCTGTCAGGTATCCGAACATCGTTGCAGACCAAGTTCACCCGTTCATGGCAACTGTGTTCCCTGCTGGTGATGGCCATTACCAACAGGATAATGTGTCATGCCACACTGCCAGAATCATCAAGGACTGGTTCAAGGAACATGCTGGTGACTTTAAGTTAATACCCTGGCCTTCAAATTCTCCTGACATAAACCCAATTGAACATTTCTGGTTCGACTTGGAAAAGCGGACTCACGCTAAATCACCACTACGCCAAAATGTATGGGAACTGGAGGACCTGCTGCTGTTGATGTTATAATACCAGGTATCTTTTTTTTTTTTTTTTTTTTTTTTTTTTTTTTGGAGGTTTAACGACCACCGTGAGCAACTCAATGGGCTATAAGCAGTCGCCCGTCCCTAATTTAGGGTCACTGGTTCCAGGGAAGGGAGAGAGCCAGTGCCGTAAGACAAACACAACATCCATGCCTCACCGGGATTCGAACCCGGACCCCGTTCGGACGCATGATCAGAGGTCATCGCTTAGACCACTGCGCCACCGGGGCGGCGATACCAGGTATCCCAGGATACCTATTGCCACCTCATGGAATCAATGCCTCGGCAAGTAGCCACTGTTTTGCAGGCTAAGGGGTACCTGCAGCTTTGGGTAGGTGGTCATTATGTAATGGCTCATCAGTGTATTCTGCAAAATATTAGGCTTAATATTTTATCAAATATATGTTAATAAATTTAACCACTAACACTAAAACCACAATGTAATCTATATATATAAAAGTGAAAGTTTGTATATTTGTCCGCTATACAAATCTACAGTTTTCCACTTAGAACCACCAAATTTGGTATATTGTCTCATGGTACCCTTAGACCGTATAAGGGTTTTCGAAGGGATCAGAGACTGGGGTAGGGCACACATTTTCGTTATTTTAATCAAAATTTCTACAGTTTTAAAATTAGACCCACCAAATTTGGTATATTATCTCGTGGAACTCTTGACTTAAACCGTAGACAGTTTTTGGAAGGGGTCGGAGCCGAGGGATCAAGGTGGCTCCCATACAAAATTTTCGTTATTTTAGTTAAAATTTCTAGTTTTCAATTTAGAACCACCAAATTTGGTATACTATCTCATGGTACTCTGACTTAGACCGCAGATGATCTTGGGAAGGGGTCAGAGCTCGGGGGTAAGAGGGATGGGGTATCAAAGGGCCCCCATGCAAAATTTTCGCAAAAAGTTCTAGAGTTTTCAATTTACAACCACCAAATTTGGAGGGGTCAAAGGGCGGGAGGGGAGGGGGGGGTTAAAGGGTCACTATACAAAATTTGTAAAATGTTCTACAGTTTTCAATTCACAACCACCAAATTTAGTATATTATATCATGATACTCTTAGACCGTAGACAGTTTTTGGAAGGGGTCGGAGCCGGGGGTCAACGCCCTCCCCCATACAAAATTTTTGAAAAAGTTCTAAATTTTTCAATTTAGAACCACCAAATTTGGTATTTACTGGGAAATTACAGGAATATATTTTTCATTCATAAAATTTCACTTGCTGAACTTGGCGATTCCACGAATATTTACCTGGGAAATACCGGGTACTCCTGCTAGTAGTATATATAATGGGTTTATGGCATCTGATGTCGTCTTCCAATGTCCAAGAATTCTTTACTTTGTCCATCCATGTCCCCTGCCCCCTCCCCCCAAACATCAGGCCATCTTGACAAAGTGCTCTCTCCACCACATTAGACCATACCCCCTCAGGTTGGCCTCCACCTTTTCACCTGCCTGATACAAACCCCATGAAAATCCCTGGCAGTTCCCCACCAGTCATTCCACCCAACATGACAAAACCAACACAACAGACTCCCCTGCATGTCCCTCAAAACTGTCTTCCCTGCCCCTATCAATTCTCCAATATCCCATCTGCAATTCTGTGTCCCCCAGATGTTCCACATGATCCTCCCCAAAGCATACAAGAAAATGTAATTACTGACTCTAAAAAGGTGAAGATGATTAACAATTCATATAAATTTGTATATAATTACAGAAAACATCTGGAGTTGCTTTTTATTTTTATGGCAGATGATGAGGCTAAGTCCATTGAATCCGAATTCCAAGGTTTTTGCTGGAAAGGATACGGGGTAAGTTGTATCATGCAAATTTTCAGTGGCACAAGCCACCACTGATTAGGTTACTTATGTCCTTCCTCTATTCACCTCATCCCCATACCATGATGCTCAATGGCTAGTATCTTTTTTTATTTGGCTAATACAGTAGAATTAAGACTCTACTAGCCACAGTGGCCTGTAGAAAATTTAAATACATGTGAATATTTTTCAATTAAGAATTGCATTAAATATACTCAATTAAGAAGTGCATTAAAAATTCCACAGGCACTGCTATGTTTCCTAATTCAGGACTACTGGTTGCAAGGCTGAGATAAAAGCCACTAATGTAAAATAAACATGTTATGTATATGTGTTTACCAGTAATTTGAGAGAAATCTGTATGTTCAGTCAATGCTCTATTTAGTTACCAGGTGGAAAATATAAAGCTCAGAACTTTACTAGGGTTCAAAGAGCCACAAGTAAACCCCCCAGGCTCATGGCAATGAAAAACTAACATACATAAGCCGATGACCACACAACCACAACAGCGACAGAGCTGCTGCAGTGGTCTAAGCGATGGCTTATGACTATTCGTCCGAGAAGGGTCCGGGTTCAAATCCCACTGAGGCATAGGTTTTTTTTTTTTTTTTTTTGAGGTTTAACGACCACCGTGAGCAACTTAATGGGCTATAAGCAGTCGCCCGTCCCTAATTTAGGATCACTGATTCCAGGGAAGGGAAAGAGCCAGTGCCGTAAGACAAACACAACATCCATGCCTAACCGGGATTCGAACCCGGACCCCTTACGGACGAATGATCAGAGGCCATCGCTTAGACCACTGTGCCACCGGGGCGGCGATATTGTATTTGCCTTACAGCACTGGCTCACTCTCTCTTCCCTGGAACCAGTGGCAAGAAATGATTATTTTTTTATTATATGTAGAAGATTTTAGGAAGGGAGTGTCTGACCCCAGGTCTTAAACAGCACTTAGAAATAGGAGGCTAGAAGATTTGGGCTAGAGTGCCCCATACGAAAGTGACACGGAAGCGAAGTAGAAAGGGGGGAGGAAAACGCCCTTATTTATTTCCGGGGGCCAGTGGCAAGATATTTGAGACAGGTGACTACTTATAGCCCATTGAGTTGTTCACGGTGGTTAAACCTTCATTAAATAAAAAAAAACAAAAAAAACAACAGAAGAATTATTAATTCTGTCTGTTTACTCATCACACGAGCTAGACAGAAATTTTCATCTGGAAAACACTTAACCTGTTGTGTTGTGAGAAATCAAAAAAAAAAAAAAGAAAAACCTGTGAAAGCTTAACATGTATAATATATAAACTCCTGACACTAAACTTACGCTTTCTGGCATTTGAAATCATATCAGCAGCTGCTTTTTCCGCGACTTTAAGTTTCTGAACTCCTTGTGAATCCATTCTCATTTTTACTGCCTTTTAAATTTTATCTTGCAAAGTATAAACACAAATCCTCGAGTCACAAGACTGCAAACAGATGGGAGTTCCTTATTCGATTACTAATTATATCGATGAAACGTAAAAGATTAAAAGTATGGCTCTTTTAATAAGATTCGTCTCTTTTAACAAAATTACATCAACAAATCGTAGGCAAAAAAACAAAACAAAACAAAAAAAATTCAAGAAGATTGCTAAAGTCACATTGAGCAAATCAATATATTTGTGTGGTGCGTGTATATTGAGGAGAGCGGAACTTGGAGCTACGAATTTCAATAAGTCCAAATCGGTAGTTCATTTGGGGACACATACATACTCAAAATAAATATGCAAATCTTTTTGTCACAAAAACTGCATTGCTTCAATAAGTGTGATATTACATATGAAAATCTGTGTCTTAAAAGGATGTATCATGTAGAATTTTGGTTATTTGTATTGACAAAGTAGAATTATGATGACGAGAACATATTAGCAAAAGCGAAATGCTTTACCTTAGGTACATGCGCTGTACTAAAATTAGGCTGCACACCATAGTAATTGCATAGCGAATTTTTCATTTTGCCAAAGTTTTTGGAGAAACTCAGAACCACTTGCTCTCCTCTCTTCCCTAGAACGAATGTCTCCAAATTAGAGACAGGTGACTGCTTATAGTCTTTAGAGTTGCTCATAATGGTCGTTAAACCCAGAAAGATGAAAAAAAAGTCAAAATTTGTTTTCACAAGGAGCATGTTGGAAAATTAGTACAACGGAAACTACTTTCAAGAACATTTTTCATTGGAAATCTAAAGGGTTAATGAGGAAGAGTAAATTCGAGGATAAACATTAAAATTTGAGGTCAATTTGCGTCCCCAAAGGCTTCAGACGTTTTTGGGGACAGTAAACTAAATTCGAGGACTGTCCTCAAGAATTGGGGACGTCTGGTCAGCTTAGTGGAGCTGTCAAATCCGAAAAAGGGGACCGGGGTCAGCTCATTCCCTCTCACTGTTTTCCTGGTGGTGGTGGTGAGGGGTAATTATTATCGACCACAGTGAGCATTTCTACGGATTATAAATAGTGGTGCTTCTTCAATTTCAATTTGGCCACTCGCTCCAGGGAAGGAAGTAAGCCAGTGCCGAAAGTCGGAAACGCCACCCATGTCTCATCTTGCACCTGCACGTGAAACCTACTCTGTGTGTGAACCCATCAGGCCCACTCGGACCAACAGTCAGGGGCCATCACTTGGAAAACTGTGCCACCAGCAATGTGGCCTCGTTCTCGCAAACCTCCCTTTTATCTACTTAAACATTTTACAAGATCTCTTTGTGAGTTGAAAACTTGCGATGCATTTAATGTCACAATTTCCAATTTTTAATAATTTTGTTTAAACGCAGATGATATATATGTGGGCTAACTCGTGTGTGTCTAATTTTGTGCCACTGTTTTCAAAGCAGGGTGAAAGCCAGTTCTGTAAGACAAACACAACATCCATCCTGACCAGGATTCGAACCTGGATCTATATCGGACAAATGGTTGGAGGCCAGAAGTTGGACCAGCGTGCCATCCGAGCTGCACATCTCTTTGCAAACTTTTGATATTGTAGCTTGTACTGATGAATATTCGTCTCTCCTTTCTTTTTTTATTTACTGAAATCTTATGATTTCCGTCGCTGAATGTGAACCACGCAGTTATATATTTGCAAAAGGGCGCGGTGGTCTAAACGATGGCCTCTGATAATTCGTCCAAAAGAGGTCCGGGTTCGAATCCCGGTGAGGCATGGATGTTGTGTTTGTCTTTCGGCGCTGGCTCTCTCCCTTCTCTGGAACCAGTGGCCTTAAATTAGGGACGGGCGACTGCTTGTAGCCCAATGAGTTGCTCATCGTGGTCGTTAAACCTCCAACAGGTGGCGCAGTGGTCTAAGCGATGGCCTCTGATCATTCGTCCGAACGGGGTCCGGGTTCGAATCCCGGGAGGCATGGATGTTGTGTTTGCCTTACGGCACTGGCTCTCTCCCTTCCCTGGAACCAGTGACCCTAAATTAGGGACGGGCGACTGCTTATAGCCCATTGAGTTGCTCACGGTGGTCGTTAAACCTCCAATCAAAAAAAAAAAAAAAAAAAAAAAAAAAAGCCGCCCCGGTGGCGCAGTGGTCTAAGGCGCTGGCCTCTGATCATTCGTCCGTCTGGGGTCCGGGTTCGAATCCCGGTGAGGCATGGATGTTGTGTTTGTCTTACGGCACTGGCTCTCTCCCTTCCCTGGAACCAGTGACCCTAAATTAGGGACGGGCGACTGCTTATAGCCCATTGAGTTGCTCACGGTGGTCGTTAAACCTCAAAAAAAAAAAAAAAAAAAAAAAAAAAAAAACCTCCAACAAAAAAAAATATATGTATTTGCAATGGAAATGTAAATTGCAAATCCTATATAAAATAGTATTCCGTTTATTTAAAAGAACACTGTTTATTTTATGCTTACAAATATTATTAAATCCTTTAAGCACGTTGAATTTACCTAAGAAACGTTTTTAGGTGTTTTCGACCTTTTATCTTTTAGTTGAGAACAATTCTTACAAAATAGTGTTTACCCGTTCAACATGGTAGCTGAGCTAACACTACTCACGGGTTGGGTGTGTTCAATGTTCAATGGTTCAAAGAGTAGGGCTTTATTGAAGGAGGGCGTGATTCATTATTTCATTTATATTCTTTGGTAGTTGTGTGGCCATGCTATGCATTGACCCTGGCGGCGGTTGTTTTGATTTGTAATTTTGTTTACACGATGAGTCGTAATTTTGATTTGTAAGTTAAACTGTATGTGTAGAGGTTTGAAAATCAAGATATGGATTGTTCAGGCACTCCTAATAAAGTAATACCGGCCTTTAAGAAGTCAAGGTGAATTTTCTACGGGTTTTTCTACTAAGGTTTTAAATATTTCCAGCTGCCCTTTTAAAATTACAACATTGATTTGGGATAATTTTCATTTCCATGTAGTGTGATTTGAATTACAAAATGCAATAAATAGTAAGAAATTAAGATAAAAGCAGTTTCGTATGAGGAAAACAATCGTAATTGCAAAATTTGAAAACAAAACCAAAAAAATGTTTTCACAGCATCCAAGAAATACGGAAGGAAGAACCAAACAGTTTAATTTTTCCTTGAATAACTGTCAAATCGTCTTAGTTCCATACGAAAAAGGAATGTTTGTGATTAGTATCTTAGGTTAGCCAAAGTCTAAGTCTTTAGCCTATTACCTCCATTAGATATATTGTGTAAAAATCATTAAATACATACACATATTTCTGTTTGATATCAAAAGAACTAATGTAGGAGCCAAAGGGTAGTGTTACAGTGTACTCGCCAGGAAGAAAAATACATGTTTTACAAAAATGTGTGGATGAAAAAAGCAGAAGAAATCCTTTATTTTAAGAATGGAAGTAGTTTTAAAAACATTTTCTACACAGAAGTATTAGCAAATTATGCTTTATAGTTTCATTTGTTTTAAAGGAAATGGCAACTTTTATTCCTGTTAAGATGGTAAATATGTTTATTTTTAAATTTTAGGCCTAGTGTTCAACGTTCGTGTCTGCCACAGGAAAACTTCAGGTTCCATCCCAGGCAGGTACAAACGCTCGAACCACTAAGTATCCGCCATGGGTTGGATGGGCACATTAAGCTGTCGGGCCCCAGGTACTGGCCCCCCAGTTATAAATAAGGGCGCCTTCCTCCCCCTATCAATCGCCTGTAAAAAACAGACTGAGAATGGTTGCCAGATTATCATTTCATTGCTTGAAAGGTGAAAGTATTTCTACGTTTCTAATGTCTTTATGTAACTATAGTGTGCTAAAGTCTTATTACCTACATCTCTATCTTTTATATTCTACCTGCATTTATAGCACGAGCTTTGGAAATGTCCAAAAGCTTAGAAAAAAGTAAGATGAAAAACTCCTGGCAAATTTTACATGTTTGGAAATCATTGCAGACAGAAATTTCAGGACTGAAAAAGAGAACATGTAAACATGCCATATAATATTTAAAATAAAGGTCATTTTGTGTCACTTTAATGGCACCTTGCCAGGACAAACCTTAGAGTCTAATGAAATGTGGGAGAGAAGTATCACTTTTAGAGGAAAACCAAAGTGAAATCTTTATGTTATATTGATATTAGTCAAGGGTGGAGCCGAAGCACAGTAGAACTTCCGTTGTATGATTTTGTTTACACATTTGTACGTAATTCTTCACTAGTCCTGATTTTTGCTCTAGTTTCTATAGTTTTCACAACTCGGCTATACATAATTCATTTATATGTTTTTTGCAATTATATATACGTTAAATTTTGAATTTCAAATTATCAAAAATACACTGTTCTTTTATGTGTAACCCGGTATGTTGCAACTTTGGGAAAATCAAGACTTTTTGCAGCCATGAAATAGATGATACAACTAATAATTTACTAAATAACTTTCACAGTTATCCTTATTTTTTTTCTGAATTTAAAAAATATGAGACGAGCAAAGATTAGTTAATATGTTACTTGGCACAAATACTAAGTCAACTAGTGGACAAACGGCTTTGAAAAGAGTGACGCTTATAAGTAAAAAATGTGTAATAGGGGGATTAAACATAAAAACAATCATATTCGGATTTAAAAAGGGATCCTTAGAAACTTCCTAAAGATGCTAAGTACATCAATAATAACTAAGGGGACAACAAGGATATATAATCTGTGAGAATGGTGTATATCAAAATATTTAATCATGCCAAGCTTCCACCTTCCAACAGGAGGCTTTATCAAGATAAACTTCCACTAGAACAATGATCCATTTGGAGTTTAAAATCAAACTGATTTTAAACTCGAAATGGATCAGTCATGAAACCAAAGTGTCGTCACTACATGATAATAATTAAAGTACATATTCTCTCACAGTCTAGTAATCTTTTAATTACTAAGACGTTCAAAATCTTTTGGAGCACCACATACTCCATCCTCAGGTACAAAGAATCAACAGAATGGATCAAACAAAGATTCAAATTATAACAGACTATGACATAAATTATGTAAATGCATGCGTAAACATGCTGTTAAATTGATAACAATACCATATGAAACAATGCATTATAAAATCGATATGTTGATTGAAATTAAGTAAATAAATTATACACTCATACTATCATAATTATAGCATAAAGATACATTTAAATTCCAACAAATGTAGAGTCTGTTCTAGAAAGTATTTTAGATTGAATTATCAAATTAGTTTGAGTTCTGTATTAACGCTGTCAATGGACAAATTTTCCAAGGTAATGGCATGAATCTTGGTAAGTCTTATTACAGCAACTGGAACCATAGACTTGTATAAATAGATTTTTAATTAATAATTGTGACTTCTTAGAATATGCAGCAGACAAAATTTTTTACTTGGTTGCAATCCGGGTGATGTGAGCCTGAATTAACAGTTTGTGAAAGGGAAGTTGCTTCTGAATTATTTTTAACAGCATTTGGCTTCATGACTGATGATTCGTACGATGAATTAAACTTTCACGATCCAAATGGATCATCGTTCTAGTGGAAGTTCAACTCAATAAAGCCTCCCATTGGAAGGCAAAAGCTTGGCACGATTAAATATGTTGATATACACCATTCTCACAGATTATACGTATGACCTTGTTGTCTCCTTAGTTATTCGGATTTACTATCTTGATTTCAAAGGTAAGGGATTTTTTTTTTTTTCATGTATTGGAAATACAAAATAGTACAGAACTTCTTAATTTAATTCTTTTTAATGAAATTTGAATTTAAAAAAATACGAAAGTCAAAATGGACCTCGCTGATGATAGAAATGAAGTATTCACATACAAAATAGTAAACATATTTATTGCTACTGTACCTTCCTTGAAAAACCATCTGGTTGATGTGCAAAAGCTTGGAAACTTATTTATATTTTTACACCAATAAATGGGATTGCTAGTAGAGTTCTATTATTTTGGGAATAATTGGTGTACAGTTTCTTGTAATTAAAGTATTCATGTGTGAATACAAAATGTGACAAAAAGTATCCAGCCTGAACTAAAAAATAAATAAAAAAATACGAGACTTACATACGTGGAACTTCATTGCTTTTGACGTAGTCCCCTTCCAAATCCACACACTTAGTCCAGCACTGCTGCCACTACTTGAAGCATTTTCTGAAGTCATCTTCTGAAATAGCAAATAGATGCTTTGTTGCATTCTTTTGCATCTCCTCAGTTTCTTGAAATATTTTTCCTTTCAACTGATATTTGATTTTTGGGAAGGAAAAAAAGTCACAGGGAGCGAGATCTGGCGAATAGGGCGGCTGTCAGACCTGTGCAATGCGGTGCTAAACAAGAAATTGCTGCACAAGTTGCGATGCGTGGGCAGGTGTGTTTTCATGATGGAATTATCACTCGCCACTCTCGTGCAGTGATTGCTTTTTGTGACAAACTGCATTCCTAAAATGCAGCAAAACTTGACAGTATTACTTTTTGTTGATTGTCTGGCCCGGTGGAGCATATTCATGATGCACAATTACCTTGTGATTAAAAACCAGCGTCGTTTTAACATTGCTGCAGCTGTGTCGTGCTCTTTTGGGTCTGCGAGAGTTTGGGGTCTTCCACTGTGAACTCTGTGCATTAGTTTCATAATTATGTCAATAAGCCCACGATTTGTCACCAGTTATAAAGTTTTCAAAAAGTTGTCATTTTCGACTCACTCAAGCAGGCCACTGGCAGCTGAAACACTAGCTGGTTTTTGCTCAGCTGAGAGGAATCATAGTATAAATTTGCCTGAGACACATCTCATACCCAGATCGTCCATAAGAATCGACTGAACCAAAACTAATGTTGAGGTCTTCCGATAAGTCATGAATAGTAATTCAGCGATTTTCCCGTACAGCTGTGCACAAAGTTTGACACTGTTTTCACTTTTATTGGTTGTGGGCCTCCCAGACCATTCATCACTCTCAACCATTTCATGACCATCTTTAACCCTTTAAGGTGCCGATGTACCAGAACCAAATGGTGCCCCAAATTTTCTGCGCTTCTCAAACAAGAAATGGTTGCATATAGCGGCCGGTTTTTTTCCTTTTTTTTTTTTTGAGGTTTAGCGACCACCATGAGCTACTCAATGGGCTATAAGCAGTCACCTGTCCCTAATTTAGGGTCACTGGTTCCAGGGAAGGGAGAGAGCCAGTGCCATAAGACAAACACAACATCCATGCCTCACCGGGATTCAAACCCGGACCCTTTTCGGACGAATGATCAGAGGCCATCGCTTAGACCACTGTGCCACTGGGGTGGTGTGGCCGGGTTTTATGAAAGCATGGCAAAACAATTCCTCTCCCTTCATCCTTTAATGACCAAAGACATGTTACCGGTGGGAAGTGCACTCTCGTCTAATCCTTTCTCTGCTCGGTGACCCAACACATGACAGGGAATCTATAACCCAAAACATGGTCTCCATGACCCAGGAAATGATACTAGTCCACCTGACATGGCATCATGCCACTCGGTAGAAACAATTTACCCCAAGCATGTTCTTTCTCGTTTGTCGCTATTGGTATAGTTCTTTTAACAGATGAATGGTCAGAAAAAATTAGTGTTAATAATCTGGCTAAATTATCAGTTTAAATAACAAAGCTAAAGGGAAAGCAATGATTTTTGGTGCTCAGGTTCATATTCCAACCATGTTCAGCCCACATTTAGACAATGAACACATTTATTCGAGCCTATGTCAGCCTGTTTTATTAACCACGCAGTTTATTCGTTCCAGCCGGTTGAACGGTTGAAATGTTTAGTATAAGCATTTATAGCACTCATAAACTTGTGCACAACTCATACAATTCTCCCCATAGACTTTCTGTAACTTTTAAGTATGCATCTTTGCATGTTTTTGACAACATCTCGTGCAAATTCGGTGATAAATTTTTTCCAACATGGCAAATGCAATGAACAGCTTCACACATAGGAACGAGGCGCTAAAAACAAGGGAAGGGTGATTTACAGCACATGCGTAGTAGGTTCTAAGATCACCCTGTGCCAAAACGCTTCTTACTATGTCGTGCCATCCTGAACTTATGCAACTAGCCTGGATAATTGTTTATCACACCACCTTGTTTTTTACCTTATAAAATAGCATGACCTAAATTTATGAGCCCCCTTTTTTGTTTTTGAATGCATTTAAAATTTCACAATGTTTCCCTGTATGTCATGTAAAAAAACATAGCACTCAAAGTAGCTATCCCCACCAGCACTACATTCCATTCTTTTTGTTGCTAACCTTTGTTTTGTTTTTTAATAACCTCGTATTTACTCATGTAATTTGTGCCCTGAACGTCCTTGATCGACATTTAAAATGTGCGGGGAATTTTAACAAGATAAAATTTTAAACAGAAAATCATATCAATATCTTCTTCTTATTTTTTTATACTAACAAGAAAAACTAAGTACTGATCAGCTAAATTTATACAAATTACATTTATTTTCACCCTTGTCCCTGATTTTCACTGGATAGATTTTACATGGAACAAACATTCAATATAGAGTGAGGGATCAGCATTTCTCTTATCTGCAATACAGAGCACTACACCAGTGCTTATGTGCATGCAAAGCCACACCTAGGATTTAGGGCACCGGTGGCCATACATTAAAAACACACTTTAATGAGAAAAATTATTATTGTAAAATGCAATTACCATTCAATAATATCAAAAGTTCAAGTAAAAAAAATAACTCATCCAAAAAAGTATAATCATAGTTTTTATTTATAGCCAATAAAGGTATAGTAGTTCTTCATTGCTGTTTTCAGTGTAAAAATAATGATAATAAATAAATATCTGCAAAATCAAACTAATTGATTTTTCATGCCTTCAATTCTACAGATTCCTTAACAAGAACTTGAAAATTTGCTTCTACGGAAGATACCTATTCTTATTGGTACTGTATCTTCTATGTAAATTATATATTATGTAAATATACAATATAAGTTTATGTGTATATACGGAGATTAAGTACCTTCTTAATTTCCATTTATACTTGGTAGGTATCTTGTTATCTCTGTTTTTAAATGATGACGACACCACAGTGGCTGTAGAGAATGTAAAGAAATTTTAGCATTTTACTCAGAGATACAGGCAGTATGCAGAAGGGCGCGGGGGGGGGGGGCAGAGGGTGTTTTGGCCCTGGGAATCCATATTGGGGGGGGGAGTATGCAATCAAAGAGTGAAATAAAAGTGTAGTCTTTGAAATTGTCTCTGTTAACTTCTTTTTTGTCCTCATGCGACCTCTTCATGCGGTAAATGTGTTGAAAGGAGCATAAGATGCCTTAATGAATGCATTATTTCGCATCAAGAGCATTGTAAAATATTTACAGTTATATTTGTTTATGGTTTAATTTTCCTTCGTAGCATGAAATCAAAGTGTTTAATGCCGCCCCGGTGCCGCAGTGGTCTAAGCGATGGCCTCTGATCATTCGTCCGAAAGGGGTCCGGGTTCGAATCCTAGTGAGGCATGTATGTTGTGTTTGTCTTACGGCACTGGATCTCTCCCTTCCCTGGAACCAGTTACCCTAAATTAGGGACAGGCGACTGCTTATAGCCGATTGAGTTGCTCACAGTGGTTGTTAAAACTTCAATAATAAAAAAAAAGTGTTTGATATATTTTAATCTGTATCAAATATTTGTGTGCATGCACATAAAACAATTCTAGTATCAATGTGTGTTTTGAGGCATTCAGTCAAGGAGTTGGGAGCGTACAATCAAGTTGGCCCCAGGCATCACCAAACCTCTGCACGCCACTGGATACAGCGTGTCCCAAAATCTACCTACCAAGAGTAAAGCAGTATGGCTGCCCCGGTGGCGCAGTGGTCTAAGCAATGGCCTCTGATCATTCGTCTGAACGGGGTCCGGGTTCGAATCCCGGTGAGGCATGGATGTTGTGTTTGTCTTACGGCACTGACTCTCTCCCTTCCCTGGAACCAGTGACCCTAAATTAGGGACGGGCGACTGCTTATAGCCCATTGAGTTGCTCACGGTGGTCGTTAAACCTCCAATAAAAAAAAAAAAAAAAAAAAAAGGCAGTATGACCGAAGAACGAAGATGACCAGAAAGAGGAATCCAAGCGTGAGAATCTTCAATGCCTGAAATTTACATGATAGAATGTTCAATGTGTCTGCCTTCCACTGCAATGGTGTTATGTAACCATAGTACAAAATTGGAGACCAGAAGGTCAGTGCAAATGGCACAATTTTTTCGTTCAATATCTAATCAGAGCTTTTCCAATGTACGTGGGTTAGACCTGTACAGCTGGTTTTACCCATGATAGCCCCATAAGAAATAGTCACACGGATTGAGGTCCGGAAAATAAGGTGGCTGATACACTCTGGTGCCATAGTGTTTGTCATAGTCCAAAGCACTGACACATACTCTGAAATGTTTGTGGAGCAGGGCAAATACCGGTGCTGTATGATGCGGACGTGCATCTTCTTGCATGTAAAAGTGACTTTGCAAGTCACCACTGCTGAAACCCTGCATACATGGAATGAAAGCTGTTTCCAACGCTGTCTGATATCTCACGGATTCAATGATGAAGATGGGGTTGAAGATTCCACATCGTGACGAGGCACACGGCAGAGTGGCACGCTATTGGTTAAGGGTTGCAGCAATATTAAGATGTGGGTTTGTGGACCCCCCAAAATTGCCAATTCTGTATGTTGGCACAGCTGTCGAGGTGGAAATGAGCCTCATTTGAAAACCAGATCAGCCTATGTCTATGTTTTTTTTTTGTCACAATTCTGTTGAGCATTGTCTCGGCAGACGCCATTCTTGCAAGTGTATTCTTTACTGTTAGAGACTGTTGTGTGTGGATCTTGTATGGGAACAGCTGCAGATCTGCTGTGAATCGCAATTTCCAATTCTCTCAGAGAAACTAACATAAACTAACTTCACTCAAAATCTTAGATTTTGAGTGAAGTTAGTTTATGTTAGTGAATGTTCACACATGAGGTTTTACAGCTGTTCCCATACAAGATCCACACAGAAAGTGTGGATCTTGTATAGGAACAGGTTAATCCTCCAACGGGTTAATCCTCCATTGCATCCTGTCAAAATTTCAAACCATTCATGATAAAAATTATGAGTTATAATAAAACATCTATTGAAAACAGAATCTTTAAGCTTAACTTACATTTTATGTCGGATGAATGTTACTGATTGATAGTCTGACAAACTCTTAATCTTGTTCAGGCTGTTATTTCAATGTCTGTTGTAATGCAAAGTCTTTTCAAATTTTGAAGCTTTTCAAACCAAAGTCAATAAGGTTATTTTGAAGTCAAACATGAAGAAAATTGAAGATAATGACAAGAAAATTAATTTTCTTGAAGATAGTGACAAGAAAATTTATTTTCGTTGTCACTATCTTCAATTTTCTTCATGTTTGACTTCAAAAATAACCTTATTGACTTCAGTTTGAAAAGCTTCAAAATTTGAAAAGACTTTGCATTACGACAGACATTGAAATAACAGCCTGAACAGGATTAAGTGTTCCTCAGACTATCAATCAGTAATATGCATCCGATATAAAACGTAAGCTAAGCTTAAAGATTCTGTTTTCAATAGATGTTTTATTATAACTTATAATTTTTATCATGAATGGTTAGAAATTTTGACGGGATGCAATGGAGGATTGACCCGTTGATATATGGTTAATTATAACATGAGAAACAGTGTATAAGAGTACAAAGTACTTAAAATCCACTCTTAATCATTTAGACCACGTATTGCATATATGTCATATATTACGTGAACATATACAGTTCAAAGGGATAAACACTGCTGTGTGTCAGCCTCAACTGTTGCGCAGCCCGTTGAATAGACCTTTTCAGGTTTCTGTCAAATGTTTCTTGCACCCTTCCAACATTGGTAGGAAGTCCTTGACGTAGAGGGCCCTACACATTGGGTAAAGTCGTCCAACACCGACCTCACTGTGTGAAATTTGGTAATGTTCTGTGTATCACGTCTGTCTGGCCCAACTTTGACTTGGAACTTCTGGAATGCCCTCCTCACCATTTCCGTACTCTCCAATGACTGATGATACTCTTTCATGATGAACATGTGCTGCTCTTTCATTTTTCTTGACTCCTCCGAAGAAACAGAAATACTGGTGTTTTCATTTGTTATATGAAATAAGACCCAAACAAAAAAGTTTTAAAACTCTTGTTATATCAATGAATTTTTATCACATATACAGTGTGTGTATGTGTGTGTATTGATATGTTTAAGTTTGTATTCTAGCACATTTTATTTTTTTATTTTAATGTATAGGCTCTTCAGGTCTCCATCTTCCAGTAGTGCCTTCAAGAGCCCTCTTTCACAAACAGTAAGTTTCAACTTAATACATTAATCATCATTTTGCACTGATCTAAATAGTAATGTACTACCACATTAAACCTGCTTGAGCACCATACTTTTCAGCATGTAAGATGATACTTTTTAAGTCTGGGCTTCTACTTACCACGGATGTGTGTGGATTCAAACACGCCAATCAACATGAAACGTGGCACACGTGTGCAGGTATGGTTGAAACTGTCGCAAATTACTCATCTTACACCCCAATTAGCATTTGATCGGTAAATTTCCATATTATTTTGGCTTTCAGGAGCTCAATGACTTTCACGGGGCTAATGGTGACAATTTTCACCATGTTCGAATAATTACGACAGCACCTCACACAATGTGCGGTGCAATACACACGAGTTGTTCACCCAGACGCTGTTCACTCCACGCCAACTACTCGACTTATGACGAGTGTTTTTGGAGGACAGGTGACGCTGCCGGCACTTAACAGGTTTTACAACAGGAATGGATCACCCTACAGTAGTCCATACTCATACATGTACACATGCGCCATGTTTCATGTCAGTTGGCTCGTTCAAACCCACACACATCCCTTGTTAGATGCTACATCAACTTATCTATTGATTGCTCATTAAAATTTCTCACTGAGAAGAAAAAATATTGTGCCTTTAAATAGTATCTATACTAGTAATCCAAATTTATTGGCATAGCACAAAAATTACTTTTGCAAGCTTTCACACATCAACGAGATGCCCATTCTAGACTACATGAAATTGAAATTATCATCGAATTGGTCAATGGTGCAGGATGCTCATTGAATCAGATGCATAACTTTATCCAAAAAAGCTGAAGTCAAACATTCCAATCTTCCTATGCCACAGTTTTGCTGTCTGGACTCAATTCTCTACATACCAAATGTGTCTGACAAACTGAAAACGCCCTCAAGAAGATGAACTACAGTGTTGGCATAACGTCTCCTTCATCTTTAGATATTATACATACATATCACCAGAGTCATAGAATATAGACATACACGCGTACGCCGTACGCGGATAGTTTCCAAAATATTAGCAGATTTTGCAGATAGTTTTGGCTTGTAGATTAAAAAAATAAAAATGTTATTTATAGCAATTAAAACACTTACTCAAGGCTTTACTCAGATTAATATATTTAATTCTGTCTTAACGTGAAAATGTTCAACTATTTTTCACATTTTCCAATAGTGAGTTCTTTTGTTTTTACAGACGTTTCTGGCCTCTTGATTTTATCGAGGCCTGTTCTCTATATATAGGAACTGTAACAAAAGTTTCGTTTACACAGAAAGAATCTAAATTTTATTGCCAGGTTTCTCTTGCAGTTGCCAGTTATAAAATTAAAATCTTTTCCTTTTGTATTTTATAAGTCTACTATTTTTGAATTAAGTTGTTGAAAATGCTATTTATAATTTTTGAAGGTTCATTAACAGAACTGCTTTTCTAGATATAACAAATTTATTTAATTAGTATCTTGTTTTCATGAGGTTCATAGTTCAACATTTTAAACTTTTGGCCTTAAAGTCCATTTTACACACATTTCTACGCATTCAGTCGTAATGTACTTTTGTCCTCTCTAGAATCTGTAATGTTCTAATAATTATTTATTGTTATATTAATTTTTCTGTAAATTATCTTATTCTATTGTTACCATGATTTGCTGGTTTGCAGCAAGTTTTCTGTTTTAGTGGTTGTGTACGCAGATACATTTTATTTTTATACAACTCTGCATATCACTAAGCTGTTCTCTGAGATTCAGAGGTTAGCTCCAAAAGAAATACAAACTACCAGATAATTTGTACTTACTATTGCCGTATCAAACTTCTCCATTTACAGTGATCTTGTCATACAGCTCGGGCTTCACTGACATCCATTACACGCTGTACACAATATCTGTACTTCATACTCATAATTTTTTTCTCATGCAAACACTCCTGAATCTGATCCTCCCATGACTTCCTTGGGCTTCCTTTGCCTCTCCTTCCTGCCACTTGGGCTAAAAAGATTTTCTTAGTAAGCATCTCATCACTGATTCTTTCAATATGGCCAAACCACCAAAGCATATTAGTCTCCACCATGCTAACAACATTTTGCTTCACATCACGCAACTGCAACAAATCTTCATTCCTCACACAATCAGAACATGTCTTGCCGCAAACCCCCAATAAGTAACACATTTTTCCAGCACACAAGCAACTCCTATGTTTCTTCTGCAGTACCCAGGTTTCACTGCCATACATCAGAGTAAGAACAATTACACTTTCACACACAGCTATGCGGGACTCTCTTGAGAATCCATCATTCCTGTGAAAACCTCCCAAGGCAGCCATGACTTTCAAAGAAGAATAATTCACTCTCCTACTCATTTCACCATCCAATTTGTTCTCTCTGTCAAACATGCTTCCTAAATACAGAAACTCACTCACCTGGTCAATCACTGTGCCATTTAGACTTACATTACGTTCAGTGCTACGAGTTCCTCTCTCAAAAACCTGAACTTTGGTTTTTCCTTATTTATACTCAGTTTGAATTTCATGCAAACTTCGTACATCTGGGACAACATACTCTGCAACTCACTTCTGCTCTCTGCCAACAGGACAGTGTCATCAGCATACAGCAATCTGCACACACGGATATCACCAAGATATAAACCAGTAGTATCTATTTTGGCATCACGCATGCACTCATCCATAAATATACACTGGCGGAAAGTGAAAAAAGAACACCAAGAAGGAGACATCTGATACCAATGAAATTTATACAGCATAATAACGGAATACAGAGGATAACGTGATCAAAACATTATGTCAAAATACAGATGTATTTGCTGGTAAACTGAAAAATAACATTTCCATGTAACATGGTTTGTACAAGGTTGAACCGCCATAAACTGCATCACCCTGTGCAATTCTGGCATGGAGTCTGTCGTACAGATGTTGGATGTAAGTTTGGGGTATTGAGTTCCAAGCATCCTCAACCTGGATGCGTAAATCGGGGATGGTCGCTGCAGGATAAGTCATTGTCCCATAAAATCCCACACGTGCTCAATGGGGGACAAATCCGGTGAACGTGCAGGCCATGGAAGTTGTCTCACACCCTGAAGTGCATGTTGTTTTGCACGTGCCATGTGTGGGCGTGCATTATCTTGCCGGAAAACACCACGATGGACCGACCTTACAAATAGCACAACAACGGGCTGAATGATGTTGTTGATATAGGAGGTGCTGTTTAACGTACCCGGTACAAACACTAGTTGTGTACGGGAGTGATAGCTAATCGCTCCCCACACCAGGAGACCAGGTGTAGGCCCTGTGTGTCATTGGCAGATGCAAGAAGGGTGGAGATGCTCCCCTGTGCGTCTGCGAACACGCATACGGCCATCGGAGGCACCCAAGCAGAATCTGCTTTCATTGCTAAGCACGACAGATCGCCATTGCGTTCTCCAGTGCAGACGTTGGCGACACCACTGCAGCCGTTCCTGACAGTGGGCTGGAGTCATAGGTACATATGCCAGAGGCACACGTGCACGTAGTCCTGCATCCAATAGACGGTTGCGGATTGTTCGCACAGTCACCCCAGGTCAACGGCAGCTCGGATTTACGTCACAGTGGATGTTCTGCTTGACAACGTTGCTCTTCTTATGCGTCGATCGGTCCGCTGATCAGTCCGTCTGTGACTCCCGGTTCCACGTCTTCTCGTGTGGGAATGTTCCTCGGACCATCTACGCCACCATCGTACCACCACTGATACTTCCTATCCAATTCGCTCCGCAATACGACGATACAACCACCCGGCCTCGCGGAGTTCGACTAGACGACCTCGCTCAAAGTCCGATAACTGCTGAAATCGTACACGTCTTCCATGTCCAGGCATTGCAGCTTCTTCAGGGTCTTCGCACGTGTCCGTACGCCGATGACTGATTACATTCACTTTGCCGTACTCCTTAAATACCACCGACGATAATTTGCATATTATGCCGTGCTGTGGCGTAAGTGCTCACCAGTTGGTCCCAAAATTAACATCACACCTACGTAAACTCGACCCCATTAACATATGTAAATTTCATGATCGTCCGCCAATTCCTTCTTGGTGTTCTTTTTCACTTTCCAGCAGTGTATTAAACAGCCATGGTGACATAACACATCCTTGCCTGACTCCTGCACCAATAGAAAACCATTATGGTAAAACACCATTTACCCGTACACAGGCTCTACTGCCAGCATACATGGTTTTTACACTATTAAGTAGATTCCCAGTAACACTATATTCATTTAATACCTTCCACAAAAGTGTCCTATTTACTCAGTCGTAAGCTTTCTCTAAATCTATGAAGGCAGCAAAAACTTTCTTCCCAACAGCCAGATACTTTTCAATCATCATGCATAAGGCAAAAATCTGGTTAGTGCAGCCTTTACCAGGCATAAAACCACTCCGAACATCCCACACTTTCTCTGATGTAAGACCCCATACTTTTTCAATAAAAACCTTACCAAACACTTTCCCTGGCACACTTAATAGGCTAATACCACAATAGTGATTGCAGTCAGTCTGATCACCTTTCCCTTTATACAAAGGAACAATGATAGTATCCTTCCAATCCCGAGGGACCATTCCTAACTCCCAGCACAACTGGCAAATTTCAGTTAACCAATCGATTACAGAGTCACCACCATATTTCAACATCCCTGCAGTTATGCCATCAACTCCCTGAGCCTTACCATTCTGAAGAGATTTTAGAGCTTTACACACTTCTTTTCTTGGGATCCCTCCTGTGCTTTCATCCTTCACTGTGACATCATCTGCATCTGTCTCAGAATCATCTTTGCTTTCCTGATCTAATAACTCACAGAAGTATTCACCCCATCTTTCACTTAACTCATTGGCTCCCATATCATTTCCCCAACACTTTTCTTCACACAACTTAACACTTTGTTTCCCCTATTTTTCTGAGTCTTATGTGCTTCCAGAAAGACTTCCTATGTTTCCAAAAAGCCAATTCATGCCTTTCCACCTTCTCCTTCCTATCTTTTGCCTTACTCTGGCGAACCAGCTTAGCAGCTTCACGCTTGCTTCTTACAGCGATATTCATCCACAGAAACTCTACCTTGCAACATCCCCAAATAGGCTTCCTTCTTTCTCTTTACTGCCTCTTCAATTTCACCATTCCACCAAGCATAACCTCTATTGTTATCTAGTATTGTGGTGCCACGGACCTCTTCAGCAGCAGTAACCACACAGTTCTTGAAACATTCCCACTTCTTTTCTGCATCCCTCTCCCAAGACAACAGCTTCTTCAGTCGTTCTCTGAGTACGCCAGAATAATGCTGATGATTTTCAGGGAGCCATTCAACCTTTATTCTTTCCATCCTGGGCCTCTTCCTATTCCTTTTCCTCCAACCAACATTCAGTTTCAGTCGGGACACTACCAAGTAATGATCAGAACCAACATCCGCACCTTTCATCACATGAGTGTCAACAACTAAGTGTTTCAGACGCTGATCATAGACAACAAAATCTATCACACTCTTTTGACCAAGAGTACGATTTTCCCAAGTATATTTGTGGCTATACATTTGTTGAAAAATGTATTAGATACATATAAAACATTCTCAATGTAGAGTTCAATTAATCTTTAACCATTATCATTCATACAAGGATCATTAAACTTACCCAGAATATTGTCAGAAATTGCATTATGCACACCTACTCTAGCATTGAAATCCCCTGCTATTATAACTTTCTCTTTAGCACCAAACTAGCTCAAAACAGCTTTTAACTCATTCCAGAAATCTTCCTTCCTATCAGAGGGTTCAGAGTCACAAGAGGCATACAGTACAACAATTACTATTTTCTGAAGTTTCACTTTCAAATGAATCCAAAGAATTCTCTCACTTATTCAACTATAGTGAATCAAGTTGTACTTCATCTTTTCACTTAAAATCGCATCTACACCAGCCTGTCCTCTCACATTATCCAATACTCCAGACCACACACTCACCGTTCCATTCACTTCTTCTATACCAATTTCCTTTCTTTTTGGTTTGACCTACACACAGCACATGTAATCTATACTTATTCATCTCTGCAATCACCTCATTCATCTTGCCATTTATACCTCTAGTATTCCATACACCAATCTTACACTCACTCAGCCGAGATCTCTTTCTGATTTTCCTTCTTCAAGTTCCAGGTCGATACCATGGTGGACCATACTTCTCAAGTGTGGTAGGTCCACCATACCCCACACATGAGTCCATTTTTGCATTTCTTTTTGTCTTTTTAATCAAGTAAGTACATCAATGTGGGGGATTAGCCCACAGCTGATGGTTCTAGTTGGTCATTCAACCTAAGGATTCTGGAACAAAACCCAGTGAGTTGGGGTCTTTTGCTAATGTCACACAGAACTAGCTGGCAGCTCTCCAAGATTCACAGAGGCCCTAGTTGCTGTTGTGTGTGCCATTGTTACCATGGAGCGCCCCGAGGAGACAAACCCATCTCTCAGTCTCTCACTAAGACCGTCCACTCTTTAGATGGCGCTCTTTGGCCAGGCATGGCCCTTGCGCCATAAAACCTAACCAACCACTCTTTAGATATTATGTTAAAGAGAAATACTAATCTTTCCAGCAAGGCAGGTGTTTGTATGATCCCTCTTCAATATCTGGCCAGCTCCAGACGACACTATACCGAAATGAGCGTTCATTTAGAATCAGAGTTAACGAGCATAAAAGAGACATAAAATACAGTAAAGTAACCACGGCCCGATCCAGCGTAGTCAAATTCAAGTCCGCTACTCCTATATGGGATGGCATAAAAATATTAGCTTCCTACTCTACTACTAAATGTTCAGCCATTCAAGAAACCTTGGAGATTATTACCAACAGTGATACTTGCAATGATAGCGTCGCTCTGGAGTTGCCACAAATTTGGAGCCAGTTCTTCCAGTAAAGCCTTCTTCCTACCAGGATGCTGCACACACAACCAACACCATGCCTCGTGCTTTTAAGTTAATTTTACATCATACTTATTGTCAAGGTAAGTCACTGTGTTCAAATTGTTAAAGTGCTCTATTATTCAAGTTGCGGTTTCTGTCTACCTTCCTTGAAAAAGCCATCTGGTTCACATGCGAAAGCTTTATTTTATTTCATAGGGGAGATAAATGTGGAGTTCACCATAAAGCACGTTGGAGATATTTTGTTTCGATGTCTGCACAGGCCTTAACTTGGAAAGCCCAGCCCAGACGTGAAATTTAAGGGGCCCAACCCAGCTTAGACTTTCCAGTGCAGCCCCCAGTTCAGACTTTCATCACATGTTCTCTTCCACTTATTGCAAACAGCATAAGGCTTCCTCTGTAGAAACAAAGCTTCTTTGCTAAACTGAACTACCTCAATAGTGAACCAAACATATTACTAGAAGATGTGCCATTTCTTATAGGAATTCTTCCTGCAGATAGGTTTAGACCTGTTACTCTATTCTGTTACAAATGAAAACACATTTCCTTTGCCACACTAAAGCATAAACAAGGTCACCTCCATCCCAAAGTATGTGAACAAGTACTTCAAACTTTCTCATAAGTAGTAACAAATCATGCCAGAAGGTAGTCATCTGGTTTTGTGTAGATGAAAAGTCTGTTTATGTAAACATTTCTAGGAAAAGAACAAAACCCAGATGTTTTTGTTGCTAAAGCTAATGAAGTGAAAACCAAATTTTATTTCAACATTCAAAGAAACATGCCTGCCCATTTCAAACTCATGCTACAGCCCAACTTGTTGATTTCAGCTGCAATTAATCAACAAATCCTGTGCCGGGTGTTCTTCTATGCCTTTCATTTCACTCAGTGATCTTTGCTATCTGGTTATTTAACCAGTCAATCTTTTTTGTTTGTTTGTTAATTGGAACATTTTTGTTTAATTCAAGAGGAAAATGCCAAACCTTCCAGCACAGGTCCAGCCAGCCCTTATGCCCAAGCTCAGAATTCTCACTTAACTAATGTAAAAGAAAATAGCCTCAGGCCTGGATTGTTTCAGGCCTCTGCAGACTTTTAATTTAAGTAATATTTTATGTTCTTAGTACGTCACTTGCAGCAGTTGCTTTAGCCTTTTTAAAGTTTTTACCCACCCATTTTCAAAAGTCAGTTTTTTTTTTTTTTTTTTGCCAAATGTAATCCGAAGTTGCCAATTTTTTTCACCATCCATTGGAATCATAAAAACCATAACAACAAAGTGTTATAATAAATTTTACATCAGTGATTGCGTTATTCTTTTCACGTAACCTCTATCCGTCTCATGTGAAATGTAAACAATGGAAAAAGTAACTAACATTTGAATTTCATTTTTCAAATACTAAATCGAATAAAAATTAAAGATTGTTTATGCTCGGACATCATTAAAAAAGGTAATCGCCAATATTTTCACCAAAACTTTTTATCATTCGCCAAAACGATTTTTTTTTCACAAATTGCTTAGAATGCAATCAGCAGCACTACCCCTGATATGTATAATTTGCAAATATATTTTGTTATGGAAGACAGTTGGTACCTCGTTCCATTCTGAATGTTAATATTTGTTTTATCGATATTGTATCTGAAGAGATACAATAAAATTTTCTATTACGCACGTATTTCTCGATGTATCAAGATTTAAAAAAACATGTTTTCCATACATTATTTTTTCAGGTAGAATCATTTAATGGTGGTTTGAACTGCTGTAATTTTTACATGTTATATTTCCTTGAGTGGAAAGCAATTTCTCGATTGGAAGTTATTAATATTCGCTGCGAATATATATCACGGTAATCGAATGCGATTCAAGGAAAAATCTTTCACGTACCTCTCGGTTGTAGTTGGTCGATGTTCAAATCTTTGCACTGTTGTTCTCATCAGGTTCTAGGGTGTAGGCTTTTTTGACGAACTTCAAAAAGTCCGCACGTTTCTTGAGTAGGATATACTTTTTAGTTGAACTACGGGAGGCACATGAAGACCTAAAGGAGATGTGTGAAAATTACGTTGGAAAACTTGAAAAACGGAAAAATGAATCACTCGTAAAAATATTCGCACGAGGAATTGCAATCACCAAAAACCTTTGTCAGACTTCTTGAATGTATTGTCCGATGCATTTCGGCAGATCTGTCTGCCATCTTCTGGGACCTCTGGTCGTCCGTTCTCTCTGCAGTTTATATTCAACGTAAACTGCAGAGAGAACAAAATTAGTAAATGCAGAGAGAACAGATAACCAGAGGTCCCAGAAGATGGCAGACAGATCTGCCGAAATCCATCGGACAATACATTCAAGAAGTCTGACAAAGTTTTTTGGTGATTGCAATTCCTCATGCGAATATTTTTGCGAATGATTCATTTTTCAGTTTTTCAAGTTTTCCAACGTAATTTTCACATCTCCTTTGTTTTCATGTGCCTACCGTAGTTCAACTAAAAAAGTATATCCTACTCAAGAAACGTGCGGACTTTTTGAAGTTAGTCAAAAACAGCCTACACCCAAGAATCCGATGAGAACTACAGTGCAAAGATTTGAACATTGACCAACTACAACCGAGAGGTATGTGAAAGATTTTTCCTTGAATTGCATTCGATTACCGCGATATATATTTGCAGAGAATAGTAATAACTTCCAACCGAGAAATTGCTTTCCACTCAAAGGAAATATAACATGTAAAAAGTTACAGCAGTTAAAACCACCATTAAATGGTTCTACCTGAAAAAATAACATAACATTTTCTAGTGGGGGAAAAAAAAGTAGAAATAACTCTATGCGCTAATCATTTAAATTGAAGGTGAAATTAGTAAATGGAACGATTTAGTAATTGCTACTACCTCTGTTAGGTATGGAATAAATAGAAATGATGTGAGATGGTAATCACATGTTGATTCAAACATTATCAGATTTGGGACGAGAATTCCAGATGAGAGGGATATGATATAGTTAGTCTGTGTTACATTAGTGTCATGGAGAAAGGTAGATTTCATTTTTATTATGTGGATGTCTGCCTTATTTGTTATTACATTAGATCTTGAGCCCCTGGTATTTGTGTGTATGAGTGAGTTATTCATGTCTTGTGGCATTTCAGTTTTGTGCATTTAAAAACTTTCCACCCATTTCTCCTCAACACCCTGACTAACCTGCTATCCAAGCAGTTATGATTTTTTCTGCTCAGACATTGCTTTTTTTTTCAGATGCTAACTATATAGGTATTTATGTGGTACCAAATTAGCTGAACATAATTTGAGTGTTAGGGGACAGTGTCCACCAGTGTGATTTTCAGCTGAGAGGTCTGACAGATAATGTCAGCTGCTTACACCTGTGTCCTTAATATTGCTATAGAGCTGTGTACACCTGTGCCCGTAATATTATTAGCAAAAGATGTCCATGGTTGTCTTGAGTCTTCTATATAAAAGGAAATGAGGATAATTTGTGAGTAATTTTTCACCAGATAACTGCTGATTTTCCTACAGTAGAAAGTAATTTCAGGTTTGGAGGTTTTGTACCATGTTGAATGTGTAAATAATGCTTTAAAATGTTAGAATTTACATAGGTTCAAAACTTGTTTGGAAGAATTTTCAATTACTAATCAAAAACAACTATTATGGGAATTTTACTAGGAATTTTTTTATTTAAATTGCAAATTTTCGGAGAAAACTCTTCTCCTTCTTCAGGCTGTCTTTTTGTTGTCACTTATTCCCATCACTATCGCGGTTACGGTTAACCTTGAAGGTTATGGTTAGTTTTCATCAAATCCTGCCAGATGTTAGGCAGGGAAAATCCTTTGCAGTCATTGATGATGGAATTTTGATTTTTCTCAATCTCTATTCCTTCTTTTAGCTAGGAATTGAGATTGAGAAAAATCAAAATTCCATCATCAATGACTGCAAGGATTTTCCCTGCCTAACATCTGGCAGGATTTGATGAAAACTAACCATAACCTTCAAGGTTAACCATAACCGCGATAGTGACGGAAATAAGTGACAAAAAAGACAGCCTGAAGGAGAAGAGTTTTCTCCGAAAATTTGCAATTTAAATAAAAAAAATTCCTAGTAACATTCCCATAATACATAGTTGTTTTTGATTAGTAATTGAATTAAGAAATTAGGAAGCCAATTCTCAACATGAGTTTTATTCAAAGAATTTTTAATTCAAGAGACATCTGTCTCCTTTAGAAGTAATTTGTGGACTTGATGTAACAGAAGGTAACATTATACAGTAAAACCTCAAAAATCCAGCATCGACAGGACCGGACGAGTCCCAGATTTATGAAAATTCCGGATTTCTGAAGCTATTCAAAAAATTGCATGAAAGGCATTACGGAAAGCATTTTACACGTAACAGGTCACTTAACAAAATTTTTTTCATCTACACCTTTTAAATATGCAGGGGTCGCGCTGCCAATTGCATTCTTTGCAGTTTGTGAAAAAAAAAAAATTTTGGCGAAAATATTGGCAAATACCTTTTTGTACTATTTTTCATGAAACGCTGTTGAAAAAAATTGAATCTGGTAAATGGTTAGACAAAAACTTGAAAAAACCAAAAAAAAAAAAAAACCCTAAAAAAACCCCAGAGCAACCTCTAGGGCTGGGCGATGTATTGATACATCACAAAAACCCGATGTGAATTTTACATTTATGTTATGGTTTTTCGACTGACGAAACTACGATACATCGTGAAGGCGTTTACTGAGATGCATCATGAAGGCCGATGTAGATGTCATTATATGATCGAATCCACATACTGCCACCACCAAGCACAGATCATAATCACGCGTTCGCCTTGTTGGTCCGCGTCACTTCAGCGCGGCCCAACGACATGCCGAATTTGAGAAACCTCCCGATGTTACACGTAGGTGGCTACGGCAATTTGCACGATGATATCAGATGATATCGCGATGCGTTGTTGAGATGGTACATCGGATCGATACATTGCAAAAACCCATTTTGCGATTCATCGTTTCATTGGGCCGTGTTGAAGTGACGCGGCCCAATGAGATTACAAATTTGATAAAAAACCTAGCGATATTACACGTAGGTGGCTATGGCAATTCGCACGATGATATCAGATGATATCGGGATGTGTTTTTGAGATGGTACGCCGGGAGATTTCTATGGTTATTGGTGAAACATCGGATGTTCTCATGAAAACTACATTAGAAAAATGCCGGATTTTTGAGGGTTTTACTGTATATAGAAAGAAGTTCAAAACAACAGTGCATAGACTATTTTCCATTATCAGAGGCCTGTTTTTATGAAACACATCATGAATTGGGATTAGTTTTTGTAGTCATTGAAGAGCTTTTTTCATTTATGCTAAATTTCATTGATCTGAGGTTATTTTAGTTTTGAATCCACAGTTTTGATTTTAGGTAATTTTACTTTCAAAGTTTATATAATTTCTTTTTCTTTCTTCTTTTCTATTTTTGCAGAATGTATCTCATTTCAACAGAGCAGATGCATCAGTTGAAGAATTAAAAACTTCAGTTGAGGATATGTGGAAGAAAAGCAAGCAGCTGCAGAATGAAATTGATGATATAGAAAAACAGTAAGAATAAAAGCTCTGTATATTATCTCTGTGTTTGTTTTTGTAGTTAACTAATCTTAAACATATATCCAAGGTGTCTAGTTCCATGTTTTTTATTTAAAATAAAAAAGAAAAAGAAAAGAAGAAGGAAAATAGATTATTCGGCAGGTGTTTTCTGTCACCCAAGGCGACTTTGGAATGCTTATAATTTACTACAGCACTTAGTTTGCAGGAAACCACAGCTGGTAAAGTAATCAAAACTATCTTCTCCAAAATATTGTTTTAACCTGATACTACTCAACTTTAAAAATGGAAGTGACAAGTGAGCATACTGGCAGTTTAACAAAACATTATTTACCATCCCGGTATGTAACAAATTATAAACCTGTCACAAACTGCGTAAAGAAATTAGGATGAAAGCACAAATTTTAACGCAGAAATCGACAAATGACATTTTTAATGGATAAAATTGATAAATGATTAGCAGCTGGGACTGAAAGAGACCACAAACCCTTCAATGAAGGTTTTTTTTAATTACATTTTTAAAAATATTATATACATTAATTTGTAATACCAAAAAATAAATAAATAAATAAATAAATAAAACGATTATGTGGAATGGTATGTATTTCTTTCGAAACCTCGTATTTATACTATGTGAATCTATGGTCGACATCATACCGGCAGTAGCACTGTGCCACTTCGACAAACTCATTAAAAAGTTCAAAGTCAAGAATTCCATCACTCTACATTCTTCAGAGGTCAACAGATTTCAGTTTGCTGGATGTTTTTTTTCATATCTTGACCAATCAACCTACCAGTTGCATCAAATTTTCAAATCGTATGGTTATTTGATTGGTATCAAATCCAATCCTACCATCATGAAACTCATCCTACAGGACAGAGATAAAGTTAAAGACTTCAATGTTCCTGGTTTGCACAAAATTTATATTTCCACTTCATTTGGTACCACAGTTTACTGCAGTAGCAGATTTTTCAGCATTACTAAACGTTTGCCCAAGCACAAAAAGGACGTTGCCCAAGGTAGACCTAATTCTTCCTTGACTTTATACTGATTCACTCAGATACTTCCTCAGTGCCTCTCTGGAAAAATACTGAGAAAATTGCTCCTTTTATCAACAAAAAGGCTTTATATTTTTATGAGAGTTTTGACATATCTACTTCAAACTGCAGTACTGACAGTTCTTGTTTTATTCCCATCATTTGGAAATCTTCCCTTTGGTGTGGCAGCAACCATAATGAAAAATTTGGATATCCAAATATGACAAACAGTCTTGCTCTGATTGTTTACAGGTAATCAAGACCTAAGGTGGGTTGAAAGTACTTCTATATTTCAATAATTTCTTAACATAGCTAGTGTGTTCACATTCACCCTACATTACTGTTCCTTATTCCACTGATTTATGCTTTGTATTCTTATTTCTTGTAATTAGTGTAACATTTATGACATTGAATGAAAGCCTAGCATAAAATTCATAGTGGATGACTACCAATACTGAGCTAACAAAGACTAGTAATTTACTGTGTGTAGATGCATAATTTCCAAGGTACTAGCAATTCTCTAGCATTAAAACTTTAGTGAGTGTACAACAATGTGTGAATCTTTTCAAATGGTAAATGGAAAAGTTCTTATCAATATTTTATTATTTGACGCTTTGTCGTGGCAGTTGTGGACACTGTGGAATATAGAAAAGAAAAGTAAGTCTTTGATGTGATTTTAATAATTCCTGAAGGTGGGAAGTACTATCAAAGTTGATGTTAACGCCTCATCTCACCTGACCACCTCACCTCGCCTCATGCAGAATTGCACTTCAAATGTAAACATAAAAAGTAGCTATTTTAGAATGGGTCCCGTAGTTAGCTATTTTGCAAAAAAAAAAAAAAAAAAAAAAAAAGAATAGTTGTGTGGCTGTTGTAAGCTATTTTTCCAAGAATGTCCTTGAAGTTGCTACCTATTTTTAAAAAGTTGCCTTCCAATCACTGTTGAGGGGTCGCTGTTAAATGCCACTTTTTATTCCATTCTAAGATAACAAAAGTCACATGACACTTTTCAAGCATTGGCAAAAACAGGAAATATGGTATCTTTAGAATTCTGCACCACTTCCATGAAAAATTATCAAAAAGAAATCGAAGATTCTCCTAGTTTATTTATATAATGGTTTACCACAATACAGTATGTATGTATTAAGTCAAATAAAAACATAATGGCAAAATCTAGTGCCATGTGTCCTGTAACTTGATCCATTAGAAGAAACTTGGAAATGCCAGTTATAATTTATTTTTTAAACATATGCTACTTTTGAAGTTCATTTTGTTTTCCCTAGGCAATATCTACATGAAATCAAGATTTTTCTTTCAAGATCCTCAGTACAAAGTAGCTTTGTTTGGAGGTACTATTTGCATAAGTAATTTATAAATATAATTCATAACTGTAATTGACATAGTCAGGCAAACTCATTTGTAAGCAATCAAGGGATTTTTACGTGGAGATAAGTGATGTTTCCCAATTTAAATAATCTGTTCAAAGTTACAATTCTTTTATAATTTCTAAAAGATATATGACAATGGGAAACCTGGAAAAATGTGTTAATGTTGACATTCTACGTTTCTTCTTAATGCATTTGCCAGATGTAAAAATATATGCTTCATATTAAAGTTTTGCCAGAAGGAAGTGATTTGACATGCACTTTATAGGAAAACTGCTAAGATGTATCAAATATGCTCATGGATAAGCTAAAACATTTTAGACAAAAGTGTGTTTCCAAAAGAGAGAGAGAGAGAGGGGATCAGCTTATTTGTTATTTGTCATATTTGTTTCCAAGATTTTAATGGTGGATGTGATTGTGGGAGGAACTGTTTTTTAAGAAACTATGTGACAGTGTGGGAAGATGATTTTGTAAACTTTCAGATTAATAGATTTAGCCACTGACTTGCTTTAATTCTTGAGTGAGTGGTGCTGTTACTTTTAAATTTTATGCATTCTATCAGTTTGATTGGCTTACAGTTTAAGTAATTTTAATTGAATTTATTTAATAAATTGTTTATTTTGTTCCCTTCTACTATTATACATTGTTGTTATCTTAATACACCAGCATCCAAAATGCTTCCTTTTGACAGAGGCAACAATGTAGAAGAACTCAAGTGGTATATTGATAAAATGCACACTTACAATGAAACTAAAGATGCTGCTCAACTGGTCATGGGAAGAATAGGTAAGATTATTATTATTATTTTTCTTGCATTAATTTGTATAAAATATATGTAACATTCATCATAGAATGATATGTATATTTTTGTAATATGTGAATCCTGAAGCATTTATTAGAAGCTAATGTTTGTTCTTATCTGTCTACTTCATCAGCAATTAAACACAAAGAAAATGGCATCATTGAGTACCAGTGTAATTATTTTACAAGGGATCTTTAATGTCAGAATGGTGACATCTTAAAGTATTCAGCAGATCAGAAGCTTATCTACTGTTAACAGATCATTGTATTATATTTTTTTAACATGTTGTCATCATAACATCTTTCATTTTATGCTTTGTAATTTAAAATCAATGTGTTTTCAAACTCTTGATAAATAATGTTTTTTTTACTAGAGCATATCACTGTGTTTATGTTAAATCAACCTGAGTTCCTAATGTACAAAAGGTAATTTTTTTTTAAACTTAAGCCTAACATACAAAAGGTAATTTTATTTTTCAAAAATGCACTTTCGTTTTTCCACATAGTCTTCCCTGACCTAGATACACTTGTTTTACTGATCCCACTGCGGAAAACATTTGATCTTTCTCCTCAAACCAACACTTAGTTGCCACCTTCAGTTCGGAATCATATGTAAAACGCCTACCCTGCAGATCTTTTTTTCAGATTTTTGAAGAGAAGAAAATCATTAGGAGTGAGCTCAGGTGAGTACGGTGGGTGGGGAAGCAACTGAAGGCCTCATTCTGTCACAGATTGCATGGGAACAGCGGTGGTGTGGATTAGAGCATTGTCCTTCAGAAGTAAAACATCCTGCTGCAATTTTTGTTGCCATTTTTTCTTGATGGCTTCATGCAATTATTGCAATTGCATGGCATAATAGGCAGCATTCATAGTCCTTTTTATGAGGCAAGTAAGCAATTAACAGCAACCCTTCTGAGTCAACCCCCCTCCCCCAAATAATAAAATTGGTAGCCATAATCTTTTCTGCAGATGGCTGTGTTTTGAACTTTTCTGGTGGTGCTGATCTGTGATGTTTCCACTGCATGCTTTCTTGCTTAATATCATGGTCCCAATGGTGAGGCCACATCTCATCACCAGTAACAATGCAAGAATAGAAGTAATCTGGTGGCAAAGATATGTAAATAACTTCTGTTATGAAGTTTTAGAGCTTATATAGTTGTGCATTTGTAAAAAATGATTAGTTTCATTTTAGTTTTTTAAAATAAAATTAAAGACATTTTTAATATCAAAATTAAAAATTTAATAGTTAAAAACAATAAAAGTCAATATTGTTAGTACTTCATACAGGGCCAGGAGGACTCTCGGAGATTATAAATGCTGTTCGTACATAGGAGATAGTCATTAAGAGATGAGTTTGTTTGACTGATTTTCTTTAATTGATGAAGAAACATATTAAACATCAATACAGTGTAACTTGGATAATTCGAAGCTGAAGGGTCCACAAAAATAATTTGAATTATCGACAAATTTGAATTAGGCAAGTTTGAATATGGGCACATTCAAAAATCACTTCAAGTACTGTAAAAACCAACATATTTAATCATAACATACAAAAAAAAAAAAGTACAGTACAGTAAATTTACACATTTTTTTTGTAAAAAAAGTGTGAAATTTTGGCCTGCTTCTTAGAATGTATATTTATGGGTAAATGTAAATTTCTCAAGTTTACCAAGTGAATGAAATAAACTTACATTCGCCTGTCCCTCAACAAATTTCCTTAACTGTTTGAGGTGAACCAAGGCCTCTACTGAATTTGGAAGGCGCTCTTCAGAAACTTCTGGCCGTTCCAGTTCTTCGTCTGAAGATACACAGTAGGTCTTCTTATTCATAACATCAGCCAAGATCTCATCATCTGTGAGCTCACCACAAACAGCTAAATTGCCATCAACTCTCACAAAAGCCTCATATGGGGTACATCACGGCCTACATCTTCCCAGTAATCCACAGTGGGTATGATCTCCTCACCACCATTTTCTTGATTTAGTTGAGACTCGTCATTGAGGTGCTGGTGGAAGCCTGCTTTTCAGAAACAGTTGGCTATAGTTTCAGGTTTAACTTGTTGCCATGCACTGCGAGTCATACGACCAGCTTGTGGAAGGTCAATTTTGAAGCGATTTTGTGTATCGATATCTGATAGAATTGTCTGGACTACATGGCGTCGGTAGAAGTGCTTAAAGTTCTTAATCACACCCTGATCCATATGTTGAACTACTGAAGTCATTTGCATTTTTGAACTTCACTTTTAGTTGGTAAAGTTCGATGAACACTTACCGCACGTGGGGCTTGGCTTTCAATTCATATTTCCGTTATGTGGATGCGGCATGGGGTTTTTTCATTTGGCCACGGGTCCACCTCTTTTTTTTTTCCGTTGGAATTTATTTTGCCTCATCACCAAATGAGTTTTTTTCCTTTGCTGCATCCTCATTTACTTCAATACTTATTCATAACCTTAGTACTTTCGGTAATACTCCATTACCGTCTTCGAGGGGACGTTTTGCTCCGACTAGCACGAACCGTGTCAGCTGGGCATTTCGGTGGTTCTCGCAGGTTGCTTCTGTCATCGGCTATCGCTTCTTCTTGGGCGTTGTGGCGCCATCTCTTGTTGGTCAGTGATCTCATTTTTCGAACTTTTTCATTTTTTTGCTCAATTTTAATTAAATTTCTCCAGCTGTTTCTCAAAATATTAAGGTCATTATGGTTGCAAACTTTTGTCCTATTTTTTTCAATCATTACCGACTCTGCTATTCTGAGGTGTTTTTCGGATTTACAGCTTTTAATGATTTTTATATTTTTGAATTTAGGATATTTTTGGTTATCCAGACAGTATTGAATAAGTGCTGTTTTTTCTTCTTTTTTCTGCCAGTTTTTTACGTGTTGTTTTAATCTGTGTTTAAGCTTATTTTTGGTACTTCCTATATAAGCCATTGGAGGATTTTCAGTAATAGGAATTGAGTAAATACCTGCTTTTTCTAACATTTTTATTTTTTCATTATTTTTTATTACTATATTTTTGATGGTATTTACTTTTCCTCCAATTTGAATGTTATGCTTTTTACAAATATTATTAATTTCATTGGTAGTACCTTTAATGTAAGGAAAACCATTTAAATATTTGACTTCTTTTTTATTTACTACAGCATTATTTTTTATTTTCTTTATTACTTCTGTGTCCCATTTTTTTATTAAATGGTTAGGATAACCAAAACTGCCTGCAATTTTTTTTATGAATTTGATTTCTTCATTGATGAACTGATATTTTCAGAATGCATATATGCTCTTTTAATTAAGGTTTTTATACTATTGCATTTTTGAGGATAAGGATGTGCAGAATTGTACGGGATTAGGACCGGAACAAATGAACTTTTCCGATAAACCCTGTATAGTAACTTATCTGTGGATTTGATAACATGTACGTCCAAAAAGGCTATTGCATTATTTTTTTCTATTTCAACAGTGAGTTCTATAGTTGGATATAAAGAGCTGTAACATTTTGTTAATTTTTTTAATTCTTCTTCGTTCAGTTTTGATAGAATGAAAATATCATCCACGTATCGACAGTACACTTCTGGTTTTTCTTCCATACGATGCAGGACATTTTCTTCAATTTCGTTCATCACAACCTCAGCATATAGAGTTGATAATGGTGAGCCCATTGGGCCTCCTGAATTTTCCTTGAATATTTTGTTCTTGTATGTAAAAATATTATTTTCATATTAATAGACTAAAACTTTTTTGAATTCATGAATTTGTGTGTTATTTAAAATTTTAAGATTTTGCAACTTCTTAATGATAATTTCAATAGCTTCTGGAACAGGAGTGCTTGGATATAATGCTTTAACGTCCATGCTTGCCATATTTAAGTCCTTTAGGCCAGTTTTTACATTTTTAATTTTCTCAATAAATTCATACGTGTTCTTGATGATGAACTTGTTGTTCATGAAAAAGGGTGCTAGGAACTTGTAAATGTTTTTCTCTAATGTTATCAATGGTGAGTTTTTTTTTGAAACTATCAGTCTCATTGGAGCACCATCTTTGTGCGTTTTTATCTTTGCAACAATACGTGGTATGCCTGCTCCCATTGGTGGAAAAGAGCGCTTGATTTCATCAGGTAATGTGCTATGATTTCTTATATCCGCTAAGAATTTAATGTGATTATCTGTTGGGTCTTTCTTTATTTCGGTACAATTTAACCCATCGATTGCTGTTGTCATTTTTTGTTCAAATTCATCAGTGTTGAGAATAATGATTTGGCCGGATTTATCTGCTTCCACAGAATTTGATATATGAGTCATTTTTCAATTCCAATAGTTGTTTTCTTTCATATTTTAATTTTTTCTCTATATAGAAGTTTTTGTTGTTTTTGGCATTATATTCTTTTAGAATAACTCTATATAATTTGTTCTCAACTTCAGTTTTATTCTCTGCGCCTGGTATATTTTTGAGAATATCTTCGAGGCAAGGGATGATTTCTTCAGTTTTAGGGAGGCCTTGTGGAAAGGCAAATTTTTTCCCTTTTTGTAAAATTGCTTTTTGTGTAAAGCTTAAGTTCTTATCAGACCAATTTTTATACACATTATATTCATTTATGGGTTCCTTATTTAATTTTTGTTCATCAAATAGTGCATTTAATTTTTTATCTACCGTAACGCTATTGGAGTTGGCTTCTTTGTTAGCAATTTCGTTAATTTCGATGAACGTAGTATCCAAAATGAGATCTTTCCAAGTGCCATCAAATTGTGCATATTTTGAGTTGCTTATCAGCTTCCATAATTCATAAACTTGAGCATTAAGTCTGAATATTTGTTTTCTTTTAGCTATAATTTCGTTACTAAGTCGTTTTTGTTGACATCGAAGCAGGATGTAATAATCCTTCTTACTTGTTGGCTTGTTCTTAAGTCTCAAAAATTTGGGGATAAATCCAAAATCTCTTCAAGTTACAAGAAAACGTTCTTGAACTTCAAATTTCATACCTTTGATTTTAAGACGTTTTAATTTGGTGATTGTTGTTAATTCACGGTTCGAAAAGAGATGGCGATAGTGCATCGTGAGACCTAATCTGCCTTTGATCTAACCACTTGAAAGAATAATTCGTGTGCTTCAAAGTTTCAATTTACTTCCGATATTGGAGGTTATATTTTTAGCGTGCATTAATGCATTTGCATTTTTGAACTTCACTTTTAGTTGGTAAAGTTCGATGAACACTTACCGCACGTGGGGCTTGGCTTTCAATTCATATTTCCGTTATGTGGATGCGGCATGGGGGTTTTCCATTTGGCCACGGGTCCACTTCTTTTGTTTTTTCCGTTGGAATTTATTTTGCCTCATCACCAAATGAGTTTTTTTCCTTTGCTGCATCCTCATTTACTTCAATACTTATTCATAACCCTAGTACTTTCGGTAATACTCCATTACCGTCTTCGAGGGACGTTTTGCTCCGACTAGCACGGACCGTGTCAGCTGGGCATTTCGGTGGTTCTCGCGGGTTGCTTCTGTCATCGGCTAGAAAAAAAAAAAAAAAAAGAAGTCAAATATTTAAATGGTTTTCCTTACATTAAAGGTACTACCAATGAAATTAATAATATTTGTAAAAAGCATAACATTCAAATTGGAGGAAAAGTAAATACTATCAAAAATATAGTAATAAAAAATAATGAAAAAATAAAAATGTTAGAAAAAGCAGGTATTTACTCAATTCCTATTACTGAAAATCCTCCAATGGCTTATATAGGAAGTACCAAAAATAAGCTTAAACACAGATTAAAACAACACGTAAAAAACTGGCAGAAAAAAGAAGAAAAAACAGCACTTATTCAATACTGTCTGGATAACCAAAAATATCCTAAATTCAAAAATATAAAAATCATTAAAAGCTGTAAATCCGAAAAACACCTCAGAATAGCAGAGTCGGTAATGATTGAAAAAAATAGGACAAAAGTTTGCAACCATATAATGACCCTAATATTTTGAGAAACAGCTGGAGAAATTTAATTAAAATTGAGCAAAGAAATGAAAAAGTTCGAAAAATGAGATCACTGACCAACAAGAGATGGCGCCACAACGCCCAAGAAGAAGCGATAGCCGATGACAGAAGCAACCCGCGAGAACCACCGAAATGCCCAGCTGACACGGTCCGTGCTAGTCGGAGCAAAACGTCCCCTCGAAGACGGTAATGGAGTATTACCAAAAGTACTAGGGTTATGAATAAGTATTGAAGTAAATGAGGATGCAGCAAAGGAAAAAAAACTCATTTGGTGATGAGGCAAAATAAATTCCAACGGGGAAAAAAAAGAATTGGACCCGTGGCCAAATGAAAAACCCCCATGCATCCACATAACGGAAATATGAATTGAAAGCCAAGCCCCACGTGCGGTAAGTGTTCATCGAACTTTACCAACTAAAAGTGAAGTTCAGAAATGCAAATGCATTAATGCACATTAAAAATATAACCTCCAATATCGGAAGTAAATTGAAATACTGAAGTCATGTTCGGTGGAAAGAACAAAGCCTTTACATTTTCCAGTAGAGGTATGGTGTTATGTGCTGTACAGTTGTCAATAAACAACAAGATGGTTCTGTTTTGTTTCTGAAAATTTTTATCTATTTTTAGAAGCCATTGTTCAAAGATGTCACTCATCATCCAAGCTTTTTTGATTTGCTTTATATTGAAATGACTTAGTTTTTAGGTTTTTGAAGCAGCGTGGGTTAGCTGATTTGCTAATCATTAATAAAGGAAGTTTCTCCGATCCATCCATATTAGCTCCGACTAAAATCGTTCCCCGTTCCTTGCTATGTTTTCCACCACTGCAGCATTCACCTTTGAAGGCTAATGTTTTGTCTGGGGTACACTTGAAAAATAAACCTGTTTCGTCAACATTGAAAATGCCTTTAGGGGCTGTGTTCCCAATCATTTATAACAGTTCTCCCTTCCACTTATTAGCTGCTTCTAGAGCCCTTTCCCCACAAATAGATTTAAAAGAAATGCCATTTCTTTCTTTACGTCCATCAAGCTAGCCAGTACTGGCCTTAAAATAATTTTTCTCCAATTTAGTGGCAAATTCTTCAGCTTTAGCTCTAATTGCGATGCCACTTAGTGGAATGCTTTTGCCATGTGCCTGCTTAAACCACTTCAACATGGTCTCCTCAACACCAGGATTGTCCGATCCTATAGCCCTTTTCCTTTCTCCACCCCTACACTGAGTCCCAAGACTTTTCAAAATTTTATCCTTATTTTTTAGATAAGTGGATACCATACTGGGAGGAATGCCAAAGTCCTTCGCAATCTGAGCCTTTTTTTAAAAATCTCTTTTCCATTTCATGAAACACTTCCGCCTTTTGAGCTAAAGTCAATATTTCGTACTCTACACGGGCTGGTATACACAAAGACATGACGAAAAACTTAGGTAAGCAGGTTACAGCATTACTCATAAACACAAACAGACATTAAAACAACCGGAGCAGGCAGTTACATTGTTCACCTCACGTAAATGCAAATAAACTAAACATCTACGGTTACAGCCTACAGTGGAAGTGTCGTGACCTTGACCCCTACTCGCCACCAGCTGCATGACAACAGCTTTCAGGTAAACCTACAGTGGGCGGAATTGGTGCTTGTGACCTTGACCTCGTAACAACTCTCGGAACTTCATCTAGAACAGTACGTACCCATTTTGAAAGGCAATTGTTGAAAATATGAGATTACGAAAATGGGGTTTTCTTTGAATTAAACAAAACAAATTCGAATTAAAGGTGGTTTTTTAACATTATTTATACAGAAAATTCAAGGGACCAAACAAAAAATTCGAATTAACAAAGAATTTGAATTAAAAACGTTAGAATTAGACAAGTTACACTGCATATGCAAATGTAACAGTAGCAATCACATTGGATGATGACATTTTTACCTTGTATTTTATAAAGAGCATACAAATTATTTGTGTGCAATGACTCATGTTAAAATGGGGAAAAAATGCAGGATGTGTCAGAATTAAAAAAAAAGGTCTAATTGTGGGTCGACGTTAAAAAAACAAAACAAAAACACACACACAAAAGCAAAAAAGCATTCAATAACAGTTATTTGCTGAGGATGACCCAGCATGAAATGGGTTGATGTGCATACAGCTATTGAATTGTGTCCTCTTTGGTGGACATTGTGCACCATTTTACTCATATGACATTTGGATTTCAACTGAGATTTTCTCCAGGTTACATTCTTCTTTGCATGTTTACTCTTTTTAAATACACTTTTAATTGAGACAAACTCAACTCCTCCCCCCCCCTCAATTCCTTTTTAACTTGGATGTTTTTATTGTATCCATGAGTCATCAACTTGTCATCAACTTTAAACTAATCATCCAAGAAATATTTTTATTACATATTATTTAAAATCTGGTAACCATTGATTCAAGAACTGACTTTTCAGAGTGTATCATTAGAATTTTTCAACATATGAATTTATGACCAGTGGTAAGCAATTACTTTTACTATACAAAAACTTTTGATGATATGTTTTCTGAATTAATCTCTGATACAATGTTTTGTGCATATAAAGTACGTCTGCAGGTAGAATTACCCAACACATGACTAAAGAACATGAAGAGCAGAATACTTCGAGACAGAAATTGAAAACTTCCTAAAAATACTTGATTTGGTTTGCTCCACATATTTGTTTTGTGGCAAAAGTGGTACAAACTACATCAATGCTTTTCTGCCAAATATGTTATTTACAAAGCATTCTTAAACTGTAGCTTTTTTCTCTTCCTGCACAGGATTATTCTACTTATGCAATTGTGTGTGTGTCTACTGAGATGGCAGAAATCATGGGATACTTGGTTTCTAGGCAACGTAATGCTGTCACCTCTCTCATTAAGTGGATAAAACCATCACTTGGCAGATATATAGGCGGGAGGAATTCACTGCATTCATGTAGATGGTAATTCGTTGTCAGTATGGTTAAACATTGTGAGTTAATATCAAAAGTTCAAAATGCAGATCTTACATAGAACATTATACGTGGTACAATATATTTCAATAATACTGCTTAATATAAGTAGCGATAATACTGTTTCACACGTTAATATAAATAATGCATGGTCCGGCGCGTAACTGGAAGACCCTGGGTTTGACTCCCGGTGGCGGCCAATGAGAATTTTTCCTTGACTCACTTAAAAACGTGGAAAGAGCGAAGATCTTTGTTTGTTTGATGTTCCTGGTCCACGTTAAATGTCTGTATTAATGTATTGAAGTAATTCTCCTGTTGATATTCGGTACGCATGGAAACATTTGCTAGAACAGGAAAGAAATAGAGCATCAAAACGTAAAAAACAAAAAAGCCCAAGCCATTAAATGTTCAAGTTTTATTGATAATTAAATGTTCAAGTTCTACGATAAATGGCATTACAGATTGAGTGTGCAGTAGAACCTAAAATGCTAACGTACTGCGCCCTCGACGTCTTTTGGTGTGACATGACTAACAGTAGGATCTCACTGCAACATCGAGCTTCCGAGGCAGCATATTGCTTTCAAACGTTATGTTTCCATTGAGAAAGACTTGAACACATGTTGAAACTAGTCTGGAGATGTGTGGCTCGTGTGGAGATAAGTTGATTAGGCTTTTTTTAAGTGCTTCTTAGTTCAGTATTTTAAATATCATTTTATTCCTTCGTCTAACTAATCTTTTAGAATTGAAGTTGTTCATTCTCGTCTACATGCCATTTTAGATTCGGTTGCATGGGAGATGTCGCCATCCTTCATCGTTTGTTTGCTTAAAGTATTTCAAATAGTTTTTATTCTTAAGTTCAACTTGGTGTGCAATATGGTATTGTATGCTCTATATGGTTTTACATGGCTTCAGTACTTAAATAGGTGAGTTTTATATTTACATACCACATATCTTCTTATCAATATTTTAGCCTAGTGAACCATTTCTAGTAACCATGCATTGGTTAAACGTGTGAAACCAAAGACCTTTAAGATACATAGACTGGAAAACCGTAAGTTAACTGTGTGATATTTGAAGTTCAGCGTTGTACGGAAAGAATCTGTCACATCTCGTTGTTTACTAAAGGCATTCACATGTTTAGATCAGTTACATCCACTTTTTTATATGTATAATCCATAAGATTTATTATTCTTTGTTTTTATAAATAGTTTTTATATCATATTATTTGCATCTGTAAAGGTAATAATAAGTACCAACAAAGTGCACATATTTACGTGCAAGTCATTAATGACTCATCAATCAGAAAAGCCAAACACTTACCTAAAAGCTCTTGGCTTCATTCATGCTATACACTTCATGCACGTTAATTAGAACACCTGTTACGTTGCTGGCCTTCAAAGGTTGAAACTTTCATCATATCCGCTTATAGGGTGTTGTTTTATATACATTCTTCAGGTCATGAAACATCGTATTTTATTCACAGGACAAAAAATGCTGACTTCTGACTGCCGTCTGGCATGCAACTTAGCACGTCAATACTAGGTGTATACTCACTATTACGTGAGTGTTGTCCACTTTCATTACGCCTATTTTTTATATATTTTTTTTTATAGATAGTGGTTTTAATTGAGTGTATGAATGTGTTGTATATATATTGTACGCTAATATGGTAGTATGGGATGTGTAAATTGTAGGGTGTGATGTGTGTGAGTATTTATTGGGTATGTGGATATGTTCTTCAGGAAGACGCTTTGATGTCTGAAAGTTCTGTTTTACACGTTCTGTAAAGTAGATACTGTCTGTGGTGGTGCATTAACTTATTCAATTAAAATATAAATCGGTTAAAAGTCCTAAGGATGTTACTCACGGAAGTGCGTGTTCAGTCCAACGTCAGTAGTTATTGAGTTTCTTTGTCCAAAGTTGTATCTTGCTTCAATATGGTCAGTTGTTAGGGTTAGTTGGAGAGTCATTTCGTCATTAGTTGTACCCTACTTTGGATATGTCCAGATGTTAGGGTTAGCTCCGTTCTGGCTGTGTCGACATCATATTGAATGGGTAAAGGTTTCCAGATAATAATTAAAGATTCTTGAGTTAAAGAGTTACTATTTACATACTACTTGAAGTTCCACGCCGTACTTGGCCTTTTAGGGCTATCTTGTCAATACTGCACTCTCTTGGAATTGCTGAGGAAGTCTTCAAGTTTGGTCAGGTTCATAAAATTTTTTAAAAGCTTTAAAAGATTCCAGTTAAAATCGTTATATACACCACCTCATACCGTCCACAGTCTCAATCATCGGACGCGCGTTTCACCTAGGCTCTACCCTGGCGTTTCGAATGGAGACTTCACACCCTCTTTCGAAGTCTGCTATCTGAAAGTCTCGTGTCCACAGTGCGCATGTTCCTCATTTAACCCATTGCCAATGCCATCTAGTGTCAGGTCACATCAACTTTATCTTCATCTATGTCATTCTCACCCTTCCTTTTTTTCTTCCTCTCTCTCCTCTCCCTATTCCATTTCTTCTCAGTTTCGATCAGGTTCCTCCAAGCGTACGAAAGGTCGTATGGACTGTTATTATTGCAGTTAAATGGTTTGGTCTTATTTATTATTACTGCTTCTGCTACTTGTATTGTTCTCATATTATTCTGCTGGTTTAATATTGTAATTCCTTCCCAATAGGGTATACATTGATTATCCAAACAGAAGTCAATTAGTGCTGTTTTATTCTCTCTTCTGCTCCAGTTCTTCATGTGTTCGGTCAATCTGATTTTAATATTTCTTTTTGTACTGCCTATATATTGGTTGACGATTTTATTTTGATTATTTATTATTGGTATAGACACCCGCTTTTTGTAAGATTGGGGTTTTTCTGTGATAGTTACTAAGAGATTTCGTTATATCACTCGTTCGTACACCAAAATCATTTACCCACTTCACCAGTTGTTAGGGTTAGTTCGAGAGCCATTTGGTCAACTTATGACGAAATGGCTCTCGAACTAACCCTAACAACTGACCATATTGAAGCAAGATACAACTTTGGACAAAGAAACTCAATAACTGCTGACATTGGACTGAACACATACTTCTGTGAGTAACATCTTTAGGACTTTTAACCGATTTATATTTTAATTGAATAAGTTAATGCACCACCACAGACTGTATCCACTTTACAGAACGTGTAAAACAGAACTTACAGACGTCAAAGCGTCTTCCTGAAGAACCTTGTGGTCACGTAATTGTATGTGAACTTTATGATAGAATCACATGAGATATAATGATATGGATATGTGTTTTCGAATTGAGTACCATTTTTTGGAAGTGTGAATTTTAAAGGCAAGTTGCATGTGGAGGAGTGAAGGAGAAAAACAAACAAACAAATAGGCGTAATGAAAGTTGACAACACTCATATAATAGTGAGTATACACCTAGTGTTGACGAGCTAAGTTGCATGTCAGACGGCAATCAGAAGGCAGCGTTTTTTGTCCTGTGAATAAAATACAATATTTCATGACCTCAAGAATATATATAAAACAACACCCTATAAGCGGATAAGATGAAAGTTTCAACCTAAATATAAAGAAAAATTATAAAACAACACCCTATAAGCGGATAAGATGAAAGTTTCAACCTAAATATAAAGAAAAATTATAAAACAACACCCTATAAGCGGATAAGATGAAAGTTTCAACCTTTAAAGGCCAGCTACGTAACGGGATGTTCTAATTAACGTGCATGAAGTGTACAGCAGGAATGAAGCCAAGAGCTTTTAGGTAAGTGTTTGGCTTTTCTGATTGATGAGTCATTAGTTTGTATATATTGTAAAGTATTTCAGAAAATAATATAGCCAGATTTAATGAGCTAAAGAAATTTCTAAAATGGTTATATCTTGCGTAGCGTGCGGATGTACCTACAGGCAAACAACTGGCCAGCAGACACTTTCATTTGATAGGTCATAATAATTGTGGGTAAATGCTGTAAGACGTGCTTACTAGAAACGGAGCTAAGCCAAGCGAAAACCTGCCGATTGCCATTTAGTAAGGGATATCACACACCTTTGTGGTCTCACTATAGCGGTATCGCCTGTCTGGAAATAGAAAAGAGAAGTGCAATGGCCAAGTTGTATCTAAGGAAAAACAGTGTGAGAAAAAAAGAAATAAACATATTCATATTTTCATCGGGAATTCAGCGCTAGTCACAACAATGTTGCAGTGACTTGCAGTTTCAATCTAGGCTTCTCATCTCCTTTTCTCATCTTTCCCTGGAAATAATAGAGGTGTTTTAGTATTTTAAGTGCAGGATAGTTAGCTAGTAACCTTTTACACTTACTTTATCTCTAAATATTATGTTGAGGAAATCTGTTTTTATTAGAGCCTTGTGTCATTCATCAGACTATGTATGGCATTTTTGTCTATCATATTTAATTTTATTTACTTTTTCTCCCATTGTGTAGCTATTACGAACTCATAATACTGCGGGAAAAACTTCCAAAATTAAATGCTTTGTTCTTGAAAACTTCTCCTAAGAATAAACAAATGGCCACATTAAAATGTTTTTTGACATTACTTAGAAATACGAATTTCATGCAACTAGATCATACAGTTTGCAAGCAACTGAAGCCGAAATATATTTTACCCGTAAGACAAGCGACATTTCCCTTCAGTTATTTCATATCTCTCAAAATTAAACAGCTTGATTTATGTCTATATTAATTATTCCATGTGTTTCCATCTTGATATTTACTTATTTGCTGGTGATCTGACTTAGCACTACGATGAGACACGTTCATTTCGACTGGTGCAGTGAAATCAAAGTCTGACATTTCATTTTAAATACTTCAGTTGTTTGGATTTAATTGTCCTGGTTGATGTAATGGTTAGCACACTTGAGTGCATATCGTGAGATCTGGGTTCGATTCCCGTTTCAGGACTATCAAATTTTCAAATTTCTGTGGTTATGTTTCATGGAAAGAACAGCTTGATTTATGTTTATATTAATTATTCCATGTGTTTCCATTTTGAGCTTAGTTAACATTGTTTACTTAGGACACATGCTGTTTTGCCGTACAAGCTCTGCGATCAAAATGTCGCCAGCTGCTGCCACTCATTTATGCAAGAACTTCCAGTCTATGCATCTTAAAGGTATTTGTGTGAAACAGTATTATCGCTACTTATATTGAAAAATATCGTGAGTTAAAACAGTTTGAAAGAGGGATGATAGTGTGTGCCCAATGCATGGGTCACTCTGTAGCAGAGGTGGCACAGGAATTGAAGTACCTCCATTCTACAGGATCAAGAGCGTATTGGGAATATACCATTTCTGGAATAACATTTACATGGACACCGCTGTGGGTGGAGAAAGTGTGGGGGATGAATGTGGCTCTCGACATCTGTCTGGCATAGCAGCAAATAACCAGAGTGTGACAGTGACAGTGGCACTAATCACTGCCAGATTCAACAAGGGAGGTGACAAAAACATCTTCGCCAAGACCGTCAGGCAATCATTAGCCACAAACCACCACTTGGAGACACTGATCATCAGATTCCTATTGGTAACGCCACATCACTGGACTGATTTCCTCAGCTGGCGAAAGAATATTGCAGGGATCGCATTCCTCCTAAAATTCCTAAAATTCCTAATATTTTGTGACCCTCCTTAAATTCCTAAAATTATACCTAAAATTTGCTATTCATCCTAAAATTTTCGTAAGCTTATTTATTAAAAACACAACCGTTATTAACGCCAATAAATTTACCATTACGCAGGGTGCGCACGCGTGCTTGAAAACCTGGAAAATCATGATTACGTTTTCAAGGCCTGGAATATCCTGGAAAAACGGTGTTTTTTTAATGCCGTCTTGAAAAGCCTTGAAATTTGAAATTAGTGCTTAAAAAATGCCCTTTTAGGAAATCGTGTTACTGTTACCCCTTCATTTTTTAAAGTTCCCTTTCTCTGTTCTCAAAGAAACCACCGGCAGCGGTTTCCGATGTGCACCAAATCCTAATTTGGCTGGGGGAAAAAAAAAGCAAAAAAAAAGCACTACTTCCAGTGCAATAAAATTGGATGATTACTAGTAGGTCGAAGTTGAGCTTGATGTCCGTCCGACAATTGAGAACAGAAGGGGAAAGAAGAGGCATTTAGCATTTGCGGGGGGTCGCGTATGTACCAAGTCAGCTGGCATCCACCAGTGAGGAGTATGCCTGAACAACACATTCATCTTCTTCTTGTTTATGTGCATGCCATCCTCCCTCCCCTCAAGAGACTTCCACTGCTTATGATAAAAAATAAGAAAACTATCTTTGCGAATTTTTCACGAAAGTGGCTGAAATTTTTACATTCACTGTAATTGGATTACAGAAGCTCACTTCCAAAATTCCAGTTGAATCGGTTTAAAACTTTAAAAGTTAGCATTGGTAATTTTTATTATGGACAAGTATGTGTGCCTCTTTGGACAGAGTGAGCCTCCAGCAGAAAGGGTGTTACCATAGCAACGGTTGATTGACAGCTGGGAGCGCTGATCTGAAGCCCTTGGTTGGGAAGAAAGCAAACACCTGTTTATCACTTCCACAGCACAAAAGGACTAGGAGAATATTTTCAGAAATCCATTTTTCTGAATTTTGAAAATAACACAGTAAAATTTTTACAGTAGTTAAGATACATCACAATAAAGTTCTAGTGCAAATTTCGACAAATTCCGTTAGGAACTTTAGCAGATGCAAAAAAAAAAAAACAGTTCAGTGAGCTGCAGGTGGTGATTTATGGTGATGTGCCAAATGAAAAGAAGCCATTCCATCAGGTAATTCCAAAGGTTGTGTTGTGTGGACGCGTCCTCCTGCTGTTTGATCTTAATTGGAATGTTTTTGTGCATGGGGGGGTGTTCGAGAGAAATATCCGTTTCAGCTTTACAGCTTTCACGCCTCTTTTTTTTTTTTTTTCTTGGTAATAAATAAAAATCATAGTTGCTGCATTCACCATTGATCCATGTTTGCATTTCTTGAATATAAACAGCAGACAATCAGAAACATAGTGTTGGGCGGGTCTTGATGATCTTCATTTTGCATATGCTGAATTCAGTTCTGTGGGAATAAGGAATGACTTATACTGTGAATATATACAAAACTACATATTTTTGAGCTGAAAAAATAGGTCTACTTGTACACAGTAGCTAAAGTGTGAACTCAGATGAAGACAATCAGACATACGGACGTCTGATTCCATAAAAAAAAAATCAACATAGTTTTTTTATTTACACTACAGGTAAAAAAGCAAAAACATGTTTTTAAACGTTATAAAGGAAAACGGATTTTGAAACGCATGACTTGATGATCTTAATTTCTGAAAGTTTCTTTCTTCCACATCCTTTTTTTTTCAATTACAATACACTGTAACAGGATACTGTGTGTTATATCACTTAGAGATATGGCAGATTTTCGGTTGCTGATATCCGCGATCGTAAGCAGTAGTTGCATTGCGATTGTTGATGATGACAAGATAAATACTGGAGTGATGTAAAATGTTGCATAAACTAAAAAATAAAAAAAATAAAGCCCTCCCCCACCCGAACTTTTATGCTGTCATCATAGCTGATCAACCATTTCATTCCATGAACATCAGCACATTTCAATCATTTGAACATTGGGGGTATCTGAAGGAATTCAGCCGTGCTTAAGCGCCCTAGCGCAACGAAAACATGCTAATTTGGACAGTTATATTCCCTTCCCCTCTACCATCCCCAATAATTGAGAGTGCATACATTGAGAGTGTTTCAAATATTCTATTTATGAGCTAGTTTTCGCGCTGTTTGTTATGCTTTTATTTTCGAAGAAAGAGGGGGAAAATAAGGAAAAGCAGCTAGAGAAAAAAAGAAAAGCTGAGTTTGATGACAAAATAAAAGAAAATGATGCAGAAATAAATAGGCTTAAAAAAGATAAAGAAGCCTCCCTAGCAGTAATTCAAGAGGGAACAGAAAGAATGAGAAAAGCTGTAGAAAAACAAAATACTGTTGAAATAGCAGTTGCCTCTAACTTGATCATACAAGGTTCAGCTGAAATAAAGAAAACTGAAAGTAAATTAGTTGTGGTGGAAGCAGAAAAAGATAGGCTAGGTTAAAACAATAATATGAAAAAAAGTAATTCAGTGAACAATTGTACATAGTTCTTGGTTTTCAATTACCTTTTTAGGATATTATAGTTTAATGTGAAACCTGAAAACTTTACTGTGAAAATCGTGAATTGCTTCTGGTTCAACAGCATATTAATGTTCAAAGTGAAACTTGAATGTGGTAAATATACTTGAATATGATAACACATGAAAAGATAAGAACTGAACATTAGAAGCAAATCATACTTAAACTTTAGACATTAGACGTTATGCAAAAAATTTGGGTGTGAACTTCGACCATATATACTAATGGACTGCGCATTGGCAATAGCTGCATCAAAGCCGCCATGGCTCAAACATTGAGCACGTCATCATCAGACTCCAAATTTCGTGTACAAATGCTGTTATGATTACTAATTTACGCTGCAGAACTTCAGTGTTTTCGGTGTATTATGTGAATGCACCTCATATATAATGAAAACTCTTCAGGTAAGTTTACTTATGAGCTATATACATGCATGATCGTGTTGTTTACATTTTGTGATTTATAATGTGATGAACATTTGCGAAGAATTTGGAACATGCATTCCATTTTTTTTTCTTAAGTTACTATATTTTTATATCAATAGCTGCAAGTTTCTGGTTAAGTAATTGAACTTTATTGACTTAGGTATTTAATTCGTTTCTTACCCATGAAAAATCATAGAACTTTCTTTACTATATCGGTCAGAGCAACCGGTAAGCACAGCAGGTGTAACCCATCTTTTTGACTGTTGTCATGTGATTTTATGTTGGAGCCAGAAATTTTGATGTCATGCGCAGTCTATCAGTATATATGGTTGAAGGGTGTGAAGCAAACTCTTTACAATGTATACAAAGTTGTTTTACTAGATGTATACAAATATACATCTAGTTTTTATTGAAATACACTCTAAAATTTTCCTAAAATTTTTCTAAAAATTCCTAAAATTCTTACCTAAAATTTTCCAGAAGTATGCTATGATCCCTGATATTGTCACCAGGCCTTGATTTCGTTTTTTACGCTTTCCAACCGTAGGTTGAAGAAGCGTATATGCTCCAGCTTTGTCCGTCCGTCCGTCCGCCTGTCTGTCGTCACGATAACGCGCGTAAAAATGGTTCGATATCGATGAAATTTTAGTATGTGGTAGGGGACCACCTGGGGACAAACCCTATTGAAAATGGACGAAATGGGGTCAAAGGGCACGGCATAGGAGCGAAATTACTTCCATTGCCCTTATGCGTCATAACTTGCGTAAATATGGTTCAATGTCGATGAAATTTTAGCATATTGTAGGGGACCACCTGGGAATGACCCCTATTGAAAATGGGTGAAGTGGGGTTAAAGGTCACGGCATAGGAGCGGGATCCATTCCATTGCCCATATGCGTCATAACTTGCGTAAATATGGTTCAATGTCGATGAAATTTTAGTATATTGTAAGGGACCACCTGGGAATGAACTCTATTGAAAATGAGTGAAGTGGGGTCAAAGGTCAGGACATAAGAGCGGGATGCATTCCATTGCCTTTATGCGTCATAACGTGCGTAAAAATGGTTCGATTTCGATGAAATTTTATTATGTGGTAAGGGACCACCTGGGGACGATCTTATGACGTCACAATCTCGCGCTTGATATGTTGGCGCGCGGTCACGCCATCTGTCTCATTACGCCACGCGCTGTGTGTGGATCCTATTAAAGTTTTATGACGTCACACTCTTGCGAGCAGATGGTCGCGATTCCCATCTGCCTCATTACGTCACGCTTTGTGTGCGTATGTTCGTCCGCACGATAACTCGCGTAAAAATTGTTTGATTTCGATGAACTTTTAGTATGTGGAAGGGGATCACCTGAGAAGGAACCCTATTGAAAATGGGCGAAATAGGGTCAAAGGTCAGGACATAGGAGCGGAATCACTTCCATCGCCATTATGCGTCATAACCTACGTAAAAATTCTTCTATCTGGATGAAATGTTAGTATGTTGTATGGGCCTGCCTATTAAATGGGCGAAATGGGGTCAACAAATCCTATTGAAAATGGGCGAAATGGGGTCAACAAATCCTATTGAAAATGGGCGAAATGGGATCAAAGGTTAGGAGACAGGAGCGGAATCTATTCCATAGCCCTTATGCATCATAACGTACATAAAAATGCTTCCATTCCAGCAAAACTTTATCATGTTATTTCGAAGCTATACTGAACTGGTTCTGTAGAATATCATCGAAATGGGATCAAAGTTCAGGGCACAAGACCGAGATTTATTCCACAGCCATTATCCTCATAACTTGAGTGATAACTTGAGTAATGATTTCTGGTATGCTGGAAAGCGTATCATAATCAATGCATTGCATGATTTCACTAACTTGTTTTTTTAGCAGTAGTAACACTTGCTAGTGGCCTTACTTTTTACTAACAAATTTCATTATCTATTAGTGAAAGTGAGCGATGGGCTTGCCTCCTAGGGGCGCTCCGTGGTAACAATGGCACACACAACAGCAACTAGGCCTCTGTGAATCTTGCAGAGGTGCAAGCTAGTTCTGTGTGACATTGGCGAAAAGACCCCAACTCACTGGGTTTTGTTCCAGAATCCTTAGGTTGAATGACCAACTGGAACCTTCAGCTGTGGGCTAATCTTCCACACTGATGTACTTACCTGATTAAAAAGACAAAAAGAAATATTAAGAATGACTCAAGTGTGGGATATGGTGGACCTACCACACTTGAGAAGAACGGTCCACCACAGAATCGACCTGGACTTTCTAAACGGCGTATGAGAAAGAGATCTCGGCTGAGTGAATGTAAGATTGGTGTATGGAATTCTAGAGGTATAAATGGCAAGATGAGTGAGATGATTGAGGAGATGAATAAGTATAGACTGGATGTGCTGTGTGTAAGTGAAACCAAAAAGAAGGAAACGTGTGGAAGAAGTGAATGGCACGGTGAGTGTGTGGTCTGGAGTATTGGATAATATGAAAGGACAGGCTGGTGTAGGTGTGATTTTAAGTGAAAAGATGAAGAACAACTTGATTCACTATAGTTGCATAAGTGAGAGAATTCTCTGGATTCGTTTGAAAGTGAAACTTCAGAGAATTGTAATTGTTGTAGTGTATGCTCCTTGTGACTCAGAACCTTCTGATAAGAAAGAAGATTTCTGGAATGAGCTAAATGCTGTTTTGAGCCAGTTTGGTGCTAAAGAAAAAGTTATAATAGCAGGGGATTTCAATGCTAGAGTAGGTGTACAGAATGCAATTTCTGACAATGTTCTGGGTAAGTTTAATGATCCTTGTGTGAATGATAATGGTAAAAGATTAATTGAACTCTGCATTGAGAATGGTTTGTGTGTATCTAATACATTTTTCAACCACAAGTATATACACACATATACTTGGGAAAATCGTACTCTTGGTCAAAAGAGTGTGATAGATTTTGTTGTTTATGATCAGCATTTGAAACACTTAGTTGTTGACACCCGTGTGATGAGAGGTGCGGATGTTGGTTCTGATCATTACTCGGTAGTGTCACGAGCGAAACTTAATGTTGGTTGGTGGAAAAGGAATAGGAAGAGACCCAGGATAGAAAGAATAAAGGTTGATAGGCTCCTTGAAGATCATCAGCGGTACTCTGACTTACTCAGAGAACGACTGAAGGATCTGAAATCTTATGAGAGGGATGTAGAAAAGAAGTGGGAATGTTTTAAGAACTGTGTTGTCACTGCTGCTATAAAGAGGTCTGTGGCACCACAATAGTGGGTAACAATAGAGGTGATGCTTGGTGGAATAGTGAGATTGATGAGGCAGTAAAAAAAAGAAGGAAGCCTATTTGGGGATGTTGCAAGGTAGAGTCTCTGTGGATGAATATCGCTGTAAGAAGCGTGAAGCTGCTAAGCTGGTTCGCCACAATAAGGCAAAAGATAGGAAAAAGAAAGTGGAAAGGCATGAACTGGCTTTTTGGAAAGATAGAAAGTGCTTCTGGAAGTACATGAGACTCAGGAAAAATAGGGGAAACAAAGTTGTAAGTTGTGTGAAGAATGAGATTGGGGAAATGATATGGGAGCCCAATGAGTTAAGTGAGAGATGGGGTGAATACTTCTGTGAGTTATTAGATCAGGAGAGCAAAAATGATTCTGAGACAGATGCAGATGATGGCACAATGAGGGATGAAAGCACAGGAGGGATCTCAAGAGAAGAAGTGTGTAAAGCTCTAAAATCTCTTCAGAATGGTAAGGCTCCAGGAGTTGATGGCATAACTGCAGAGATGTTGAAGTATGGTGGTGACTCTATAATTGACTGGTTAACTGAAATTTGCCAGTTGTGCTGGGAGTTAGGAATGGTCCCTTGGGATTGGAAGGATGCTATTATTGTTCTCTTGTATAAGGGAAAAGGTGATCAGACTGAATGCAAGAACTATCGTGGTATTAGCCTACTGAGTGTGCCAGGGAAAGTGTTTGGTAAGGTTGTTATTGAAAAAGTACGGGGTCTTACATCATTGAAAGTGTGGGATGTTCAGAGTGGTTTTATGCCTGGTAAAGGCTGCACTAACCAGATTTTTGCATTACGCATGATGATTGAAAAGTATCTGGCTGTTGGGAAGAAAGTTTTTACTGCCTTCATAGATTTAGAGAAAGCTTACGACCGAGTGAATAGGACACTTTTGTGGAAGGTATTGAATGAATATGGTGTTACTGGGAATCTACTTAATAGTGTAAAAGCCATGTATGCTGGTAGTAGAGCTTGTGTACGAGTGAATGGTGTTTTATCAAAATGGTTTTCCATTGGTGCAGGAGTTAGACAAGGTTGTGTAATGTCACCATGGCTGTTTAATATATTTATGGACGTATGCATGCGTGAGGCCAAAATAGATAATAGTGGTTTATGTCTTGGTGATATCCATGTGTGCAGATTGCTGTATTATGATGACACTCTCCTGTTTGCAGAGAGCAAAAGTGAGTTGCAGAGTATGTTGACTCGGATGCACAAAGTTTGCATGAAATTCAAACTGAGTATAAATAAGGGAAAAACCAAAGTTTTATGGTGTTTGAGAGAGGAATGGGTAGCACTGAATGTAATGTAAGTATAAATGGCACTGTGATTGACCAGGTGAGTGAGTTTGTGTATTTAGGAAACATGTTTGACAGAGAGAACAAGTTGGATGGTGAAATCAGTAGGCGAGTGAATTCTTCTTTGAAAGTCATAGTTGCTCTGGGAGGTTTTCACAGGAATGATGGGTTCACTAGAGAGTCCCGCATGGCTGTGTATGAAACAGTAATTGTTCCTACTCTGATGTATGGCAGTGAAACCTGGGTACTGCAGAAGAAGCATAGGATTCGTTTGTGTGCTGGAGAAATGCGTTACTTACGTGGGGTTTGTGGCAAGACACGATCTGATTGTGTGAGGAATGAAGATGTATTGCAGTTGTGTGATGTAAAGCAAAATGTTGTTAGCAAGGTGGAGACCAATATGCTTCGGTGGTTTGGCCATGTTGAAAGAATGAGTGATGAAATGCTTACTAAGAAAATACTTTCAACCCAAGTGGCAGGAAGGAAAGGCAGAGCAAGGCCAAGGAAGACATGGGTGGATCAGATTCAGGAGTGTCTGCATGAGAAAAAGATTATGAGTATGAAGTATAAAAGATCTTGTGTATGGCGTGTAATGGATATCAGTGAAGCACGAGTTGTATATCAAGATTGCTGTAAATGGCGAAGTTTGATACGACAACAATAAGTAAAAATATCTGGAAGTTTGTGTTTCTTTTTGGAGCTAACCTCTGAATCTCAGAGAACAGCTTAGTGATATGTATGTATGTATGAAAGTTTATTAACATTATACAAAAGAAATTTTAACATGTCCCCCTCCATTAGTCATCATGACAAATTTTGATCTCCCTCCTGTAACTGTCACATTGTAATGCTGAAAAGATTACAAATATTTAAGATATAACTCGCCTTTTCATGACCTGACAGATTAATTCTAACAATTTAATTGGAATGCAGATATTGAAAAATTTTTTTTTTTAACTTTATTCACAAAATTCAAGAACACTGTTAAAAATCTTAAGTTATTTTCCGTATGGTTTATGATCTGGGTTTCGGGTCTTTTCATCATACCACTTTAAAACAGCAGGTCTGGGGTCAAACTTGTCTTCGGACAGACCTTCAAGCTCAATACTCATGAGAGCATTCAATGTTTGTAAGTTTAAACTGCCCCTCCAATCACTCTGTATTCTCTTCATGAAACTGAACCCAACCTCACATGCAGAAGTAGACAAGGGAAATAAACTGGATATTTCTACTAGTGCCAAAATGGTTTTTATAATGTTTGTACGTCTCCAGAAAGCAGTTGTTCCTTTTTGTGTGTGTCTAAAATGTTCCACAAGCGCAATGCAATGACACTTTACCGTTCACACTAAAACATAAAAATTTTTTTCGCTAGCAACTTTTGCTGGAACCACTTTTTATCACTAGCAAAGTGCATTTGCTTTCTAACAATTTGTTACTACCTACTGGTGGAAATTGAGCCCTGATCATCACTGTACCTTAAATGATTGGAGATGGGTCTCCTGGTCCAACGAGTCTCCTTTCCAGTTAAATCATGCAGACAGGAGGGTGCTAATCTGCTGGAAAATGCATGAGGCATTAGACCTGGCATGTCAACAAGGAACTGTTCAGACTGGTGGAGGCTTGGTTATGGTCTGGGGCATGTTCAACTGGCACATGTTAGGACCTCTGCAGGAGATGTTCCACCACAAAGATCTGTGGTGATTAGAATATGGTTAGAGGAGCATTCCACAGAAGTTCCCACCCAGGAGTGGCCTCCCAATTCACTGGATATGTATTCTGTGGAAAATCTTTGGGATGCTGTGGAAAGGACAGTTTGGGTTTTGGATCATCCACTCCAGAATGTGATGTAATTATAAACAGAGGTGCAGCAAACATAGGTGGAAATATCTGTGGAACCCTTTTGTGACCTAATGGACTTGAAATCCTTGCCATGTTACTGCTGTTATCTGGTGTGAAAGGTGGGCCTACAAGTTACTTGGTATGTTTCCTATTGTTTCTGTGCACTCAGTGTATAATTTATAAATGCATAATTTCTAAATAATAAAAAAAAATATGAGTACAAGAAAACAAAATCAAGAAAATTAAAAACACACACCAAAAATCAAAACATATTTATTAATGGGCATATCTTGATGAAATGTAGAAAATATTGAGAGCAGTCATGCATGGCTTTATTGGGGACCAGCACAAATGATACCTTCCTCATTTCCACATAGATCTAGAAATGTGGGTTTCTGCTGTATCACATTCGTAAATAGGAAGAAAAACTATTTAGAGGGAAAGGATACATAATTCAACAAAAAAGTTGCATATTACATGTGTGCTCTGATAAAAAAAAAGAAAAAAAAAGAAAAAAAAAGAGGCTTAAAAACAACCAGATTCTGTACTCCGAATATTTTTTTCTGTGTTATTAGTGTTTATGCAGATAACTGACTCCTGTATTATTAGATACAGTATTATACTACTGAGTGTATTATTTTCAGCATAGGATTACTTCAAGGTAGATGTATGGTGCTCAAAAATAAGTTAGAAATTCCTTTTTGTCTTTTCCATTAGTTAATCTGTTTTAGTTTGTTAGAGCCATCTTGTTTGGCATGTGGTGTTTGCCAATATTTTAGGTTTCTTAAAAACATTCCTTCTAATGTTAGGCTCTTTTCTTATTGTGTCAGGGTTGCCTTAGTCTTTTGAGGCTGGGCTATATAAGCTACTTCCTTAACTCTTGGTCTGTATCTTATTGGCTTTTTAGGTTTCTCTTTATGGTTACATTCTATATATTAATTGCTCACAAGAAAATATTTTGTAAACATTTGTAACATAGATTTTTGGTTAATGTTGTAAGTTTAGTATATTAGTGGTTGTTTTTGTTGGATCAGGCCTGTATATTGCATCTGTTGGTGCCAAAAGTTTGCTAATTCAAAAATTATTGAAATTCTAAATTTTTAAAAAGCTTTTTAAGAATCTGGTTATCTAAAAACTTGTTTCTTTTGCCCGACTATGTGTGCTGCATGCTGAAGTAGCTAACTGTTTTTTGTCAAATTACGTGTGTAGTAATTCCTGTCTCTCTAATTGCATAGTTTTTGGCCTTCTTTACAAACATGATATTGCAGAAACCCATGTTCACTAAGTCTATGTGGAAATGAGTGAGGAATAATTTGTGCTTGTCCTTGATAAAGATGCAAATGACTGCTCTCAGTATTTTCTGTATTTCATCAAGATATGCCTATTAATATTTCATTTGCTCTTTTGGTGGGTGATATTAGAACAGAATCTGAACAGACTTCTTTAGTTTTTTTGAATTTGCTTTTTTCTTTCTTCTCTTGTATAATTTTTTTTAATCTTTATAAATGGTGTTGCTTGAAAATCTTTTTCTGCAGCCTTTGCATATTTTGATTATCAGTGCTATTTTCTTTGGCTTCTTATGGAGTGGCATTTTTCCAGGTTTTCTTATTATATACATGTATATACCTATATATATTTGCTGTAACTCTTATCTTCAATATTCATTTGTGGTCACTGTCTTTATTCTTTGTATTCCTATTTCAGCAACACTTGAGGGTAAAACTGTTAAGAAAATACATGAAGAATTTGAGCTACATCAAGAAGATTAATCTGGCCTTGTTTCTATCTCTTCAACTGTTATATTTTGTTTGAAATATCTTTTGTAAGGTGATGTTGCTATCTGTGTAGAATATATGTATAACTTTATACCTTCTGTGATACTGGCAGCAATGAGTATTGCAATATCACGCTGTACTTTTTTATATCCTATATAACTTTTCTACTTTAAAGGCATTGTTCTCTGACCTATAAAATAAAACATACCAGTGAAATTTGCATTCTGATTCTTTACTAAAAATTATATTCTAAGCCTAACATTCTCTCTGTTTCCTAATGGATGATTATAAAAAGTATCATTAGGCTCTGAAGAGTAAGGTGGTGAGCAGGGACAGTAACTCCATCAACAGTATTCTCCACTTACATCCACTTACTGTTGTTGCTCTGGCTTTTTTAAAGTTTTTCCAAACCCATTTGCTAAATTGATTTTTTTGTGCCAGATGTAATCTGATGTTGCCATTTTTTTCTGATCCTCTATTTTGGAAATATAAAAACCATAAAGGGTTATAACAACTAAAAAAGCACAAGTCATAGTTTCTTTACAATTAAGCAGCAAAATACTATGTTACAGATCCTGAATTTTAATAGAAAGAAATATAGGCACTTATTTTGAATTTACTACTACCTATAAAATTTCCAAAAAAAAAAAAAAAAAAAATTGACAGGATAAATTTCAAATTAATTGAAAAATTGGGTATTCTGTGGCTTGGTTCTAAAAGGGCCAGTGTAAAAAAAAATTGACAGGATAAATTTCAAATTAATTGAAAAATTGGGTATTCTGTGGCTTGGTTTTAAAAGGGCCAGTGTAAAAAAAATTGACAGAATAAATTTCAAATTAATTGAAAAATTGGGTATTCTGTGGCTTGGTTCTAAAAGGGCCAGTGTAAAAAAAATTGACAGGATAAATTTAAAATTAATTGAAAAATTGGGTATTCTGTGGCTTGGTTCTAAAAGGGCCAGTGTAAAAAAAAATTGACAGGATAAATTTATAATTAATTGAAAAATTGGGTATTCTGTGGCTTGGTTCTAAAAGGGCCAGTGTAAAAAAATTGACAGGATAAATTTCAAATTAATTGAAAAATTGGGTATTCTGTGGCTTGGTTCTAAAAGGGCCAGTGTAAAAAAAAATTGACAGGATAAATTTAAAATTAATTGAAAAATTGGGTATCCTGTGGCTTGGTTCTAAAAGGGCCAGTGTAAAAAAAATTGACAGGATAAATTTCAAATTAATTGAAAAATTGGGTATTCTGTGGCTTGGTTCTAAAAGGGCCAGTGTAAAAAAAAATTGACAGGATAAATTTCAAATTAATTGAAAAATTGGGTATTCTGTGGCTTGGTTCTAAAAGGGCCAGTGTAAAAAAAATTGACAGGATAAATTTCAAATTAATTGAAAAATTGGGTATTCTGTGGCTTGGTTCTAAAAGGGCCAGTGAAAAAAAATTGACAGGATAAATTTCAAATTAATTACAAAATTGGGTATTCTGTGGCTTGGTTCTAAAAGGGCCAGTGTAAAAAAAAATTGACAGGATAAATTTAAAATTAATTGAAAAATTGGGTATTCTGTGGCTTGGTTCTAAAAGGGCCAGTGAAAAAAAAATTGACAAGATAAATTTAAAATTAATTGAAAAATTGGGTATTCTGTGGCTTGGTTCTAAAAGGGCCAGTGTAAAAAAAAAATTGACAGGATAAATTTCAAATTAATTGAAAAATTGGGTATTCTGTGGCTTGGTTCTAAAAAGGCCAGCGTAAAAAAAAACTGACAGGATAAATTTATAATTAATTGAAAAATTGGGTATTCTGTGGCTTAGTTCTAAAAGGGCCAGTGTTAAAAAAAATTGACAGGATAAATTTCAAATTAATTGAAAAATTGGGTATTCTGTGGCTTGGTTCTAAAAGGGCCAGTGAAAAAAAAAAATTGACAGGATAAATTTAAAATTGATTGAAAAATTGGGTATCCTGTGGCTTGGTTCTAAAAGGGCCAGTGTAAAAAAAAATTGACAGGATAAATTTAAAATTAATTGAAAAATTGGGTATTCTGTTGCTTGGTTCTAAAAGGGCCAGTGTAAAAAAAAATTGACAGGATAAATTTAAAATTAATTGAAAAATGGGGTATTCTGTGGCTTGGTTCTAAAAGGGCCAGCATAAAAAAAAAATAAAAATTGACAGGATAAATTTATAATTAATTGAAAAATTGGGTATTCTGTGGCTTGGTTCTAAAAGGGCTAGTGTAAAAAAAATTGACAGGATAAATTTAAAATTAATTGAAAAATTGGGTATTCTGTGGCTTGGTTCTAAAAGGGCCAGTGAAAAAAAAATTGACATGATAAATTTAAAATTAATTGAAAAATTGGGTATCCTGTGGCTTGGTTCTAAAAGGGCCAGTGTAAAAAAAAAATTGACAGGATAAATTTAAAATTAATTGAAAAATTGGGTATTCTGTGGCTTGGTTCTAAAAGGGCTAGCGTAAAAAAAATAAAAATTGACAGGATAAATTTATAATTAATTGAAAAATTGGGTATTCTGTGGCTTGGTTCTAAAAGGGCCAGTGTAAAAAAAAATTGACAGGATAAATTTAAAATTAATTGAAAAATTGGGTATTCTGTGGCTTGGTTCTAAAAGGGCCAGTGTAAAAAAAAATTGACAGGATAAATTTCAAATTAATTGAAAAATTGGGTATTCTGTAGCTTGGTTCTAAAAGGGCCAGCGTAAAAAAAAATTGACAGGATAAATTTATAATTAATTGAAAAATTGGGTATTCTGTGGCTTAGTTCTAAAAGGGCCAGTGTAAAAAAAAATTGACAGGATAAATTTAAAATTAATTGAAAAATTGGGTATTCTGTGGCTCGGTTCTAAAAGGGCCAGTGTAAAAAAAATTGACAGGATAAATTTAAAATTAATTGAAAAATTGGGTTTCCTGTGGCTTGGTTCTAAAAGGGCCAGTGTAAAAAAAATTGACATGATAAATTTCAAATTAATAGAAAAATTGGGTATTCTGTGGCTCGGTTCTAAAAGGGCCAGTGTAAAAAAAATTGACAGGATAAATTTAAAATTAATTGAAAAATTGGGTATTCTGTGGCTTGGTTCTAAAAGGGCCAGCGTAAAAAAATAAATAAAAATTGACAGGATAAATTTAAAATTAATTGAAAAATTGGGTATTCTGTGGCTTGGTTCTAAAAGGGCCAGTGTAAAAAAAATTGACAGGATAAATTTAAAATTAATTGAAAAATTGGGTATTCTGTGGCTTGGTTCTAAAAGGGCCAGTGAAAAAAAAATTGACAGGATAAATTTAAAATTAATTGAAAAATTGGGTATTCTGTGGCTTGGTTCTAAAAGGGCCAGTGTAAAAAAAAATTGACAGGATAAATTTCAAATTAATTGAAAAATTGGGTATTCTGCAGCTTGGTTCTAAAAGGGCCAGTGTAAAAAAAATGACAGGATAAATTTAAAATTAATTGAAAAATTGGGTATTCTGTGGCTTGGTTCTAAAAGGGCCAGTGTAAAAAAAATTGACCGGATAAATTTAAAATTAATTGAAAAATTGGGTATTCTGTGGCTTGATTCTAAAAGGGTCAGTGTAAAAAAAATTGACAGGATAAATTTCAAATTAATTGAAAAATTGGGTATTCTGTGGCTTGGTTCTAAAAGGGCCAGTGTAAAAAAAAATACAGATGTTGAAAAATTCCACTTTATTATAGAATGTTCATCTAATTACTAATCTCATATAAGTCGTACAATATTGGTTGATGGTTCACATCCAAACATAAGAAATCCACAAACATGATCGCATTTAAAAGATATTATATTATTTTTTTAATTTCGCCATTGCTGAAGCAAAATTTGACATTGGCCAGTTTAGAACCAAGCCACAGAATTATTCAATATACATAAATCAAGCATAGACTAATCAAAACTCTAAATTGTGTGGGGAACTTCTGCTCATTGTCTGTACGCTTTCTCATTTTCTTTGCACCAGTTTGCCAAAAGGAATGCGAAACAAAATTGCGAAATATCGTTGATGGCGTCACGAGAACAGAACTTCTTGTAGTGCTCGAGAATTGAAGAAGAAGAACGGGTCGATCGCTTAGTTGGGTCAGTGCGAGATTGTGCGGGCAGGAGCATAGGAGAGATGGGTATTACATCAGCTATGACTCGTAATCACTTTCCGTCTCACCCACAATGTAAAGAAAGAAAGAAGTAACTAACATTCAAATTTCATTTTTCAAATACCAAATCGAAATAAAAATTAGATTGCTTTTGTTCAGACATTATTAAAAAAAGATAATCGCCAATATTTTTGCCAAAACTTTTTATTCATCACCAAAAATATTTTTTTTTTCACAAATTGTGAAGAATACGATCGGCAGCGCAACCCCTGATTTAGTTCACCATTGCTGGAAACACATCTCAAACTCAATTTTTTAGTCATCAGCAGCTCTCCATCGGAATTTTTGAGACATGATGCTAATATATACTATTCGAAAGAATTTGGGAAGTAAGGAAAATGATGTGTGCAACTGAGGTTGAACGTAAAAGATACAGTAGAATGTTCAGTAATATGGGTAAGAAAAATCACATTCATGAATCTTTATGCAATATTATAATTTAATGCACATGGTGAAATATGCTATACAACAAGAAAAAATTACTACATTGGCGTGCAAAAATTATGGACGAGACGGTTTTTCGAATGTAAAGTCGTGCAGAAGTGCTCCACAGCGACTCAAATCATACCATAAGATCCCCAAGATGTAAGAATATGGGACAAGTGAGCAAAACCGTCCAAACAAGGAATCCACAAAGGCACTTTTTTGAAAAGGTAGCTTCAAGCACAACTGGACAGAAACGTCCATGTGACAGACGGCTGCCAAGAAAAATCCAGTCTTTAGTATCTTTAGTAGGGGATATGATCACCCCTGACTGTGTTGCAGGATTTACAACGTCTGTCCATGCTGAGGACGAGGTTGTCAAGGAGCTGTTGAAGCATCGCGGCCCATTCCTCTTGTAGCGCCAATCGCAGCTGCGGAATCGTTGCTGGCGGCTGGTGACGTGCTGCCAAGCGTCTCCCGAGAAGGTCCCACACGTGATCGATTGGATTTAGGTCAGGGGACCTTGCGGGCCAATCCATACGTTGAATATCTTCACTCTCCAACAGCTCTGCGACAGCCACTGTACGATGAAGTGTAGCGTTGTCGTCCATGAAGAGGAACTCAGGACCCACAGCACCTCTAAACAGACGCACGTGAGGCAGGAGAACCTCGGTACAGGCAGGCTTCCACATCTTCCAAGGAGGTTCAGTCACTGGTAGAGGACACCAGTGACTGAACCTCCTTGGAAGATGTGGAAGTCAGTACGGCTACCAAGCATGATACCACCCCAAACGAGAACGCCGCAACCTCCAAACCAATTCCTTTCCATGACGTTGGAGATGTGATTGCGTGTTCCCTGCTCTCTCCAGATGTGTATACGTCCAGAATCGCTCGTCAGACTAAATCGGCTCTCATCAGTAAAGAGAACTCGACCCCATTGCTGATGTGACCAGTTCTTGTGTTCCTGGCACTACAGAAACCGCCGTCTCCGATGAGCAGGCGTTAATGGCACACACCGTACTGGTCGTCGTGCAAATAGACCACCTTTGTGCAGCCTCCTGGCCACGGTAAAACGCGATAACGGACGTTCAGTTGTCTGTTGCATGCGCCTTGCGATTTCTCCCGCTGTCTGCCGTCTGTCTGTTCTCGCCTGTAGGACAATATACCGGTCGTCCGCCGCCGTGGTTGCTGCTGGACGACCACTGCTGAACTCTCGGACAGCTGTTTCTGTCGTTTGAAATGCTCTCCAAGCTCGCGAAATGATGGTGTGAGCGATCCCGGACTCCTCGGCCACACTAGTCACACTTCGACCTTCCAACTTCCCAATGACGCGACCTCAGATAAAATCATCCAGATGTCGTCTACTGGATTGCCTGTTGGCCATATCACACGTTGGCAGTAACTCGACGTCATTCAAACCGATGTACACCGTGCAATAGCTTTCACCGAATTGCTGAGCGTACACCACCCGTGTGCTTTATACCCTTCCGACACTCCCCCTACGTCATGCTGCATATATGCGCCTACCCTACCCTACCATACCGGACCCTAGTCTATCTGCTGAGTGGTCTTTCGGTCCGTTCTGCCTGCTCGTTCCGCTGTTATGCTAATTTCTCCTCTTCGTCTTTAATTTTTGCACACACCAGTGTATTTGAAGGTGGTAACTTATTTCTAGTCAGATGTGTGGTCCCCTCGAATGGTTAAGACCAATGCGTACCTGTCTGGCATGGAATTCATGAGGTTATTGTGGAGGTTTTGGGGCTGTCTTCGCTATTACTCAAGGATGGCAGTCTCTGGTTCACGATGAGTAAATGGAGGTGCCGGCCACACTGCAACATGTGCTAAATTCGTCCTAGGCATGCTCAATTTGATTTAAGTCAGGGGTGCATGCTGTGTATTCCATACATTCAATTCCCTCCTCTTGAAGCATGTTATCCACTAGCCAAGCTGTATGAGGTTGAACATTATCACCCATTAAATGGAACAAATCGCCGTTGGCTGATTTGTCACAAGATAAAGTAAAGCAGGTGATTCTGATGTTAGTGATCAAGAACGTAGCGGCGCCCCGCAGAAGGTTGCACATGAGGAACTGCTAGCATTGCTGGATGAAGATTCCTCTCAAACGCAAAAAGAACTTGCTGTACAGCTGAAGGTAACTCAACAAACCATTTCCAATCGTTTACGCACAATGGGAAAGATTCAGAAGAAAGAAAAAGGGTTCCACATGACCCTGAGCCAGAGGAACAAGGATGAGTGTGTCATGAAGTGTTCGAATCTATTGAATAAACAACACAGAAAGTCTTTCATGTAGAAAATCGTTACGGGTAATGAAAAGTGGATATCGTACGACAATTCCAAACGCAAAAAACACTTGGTAGACCCCGGTGAAGCAACGACTTCGACACCGAAACGCAATATTCATTCTAAGAAAGTTATGCTGTGCATCTGGTGGGATATGAAGGGTGTGCTCTGTTATGAACTATTGGACTTGGGTCAAAATGTTACTGCTGATAGCTGCAAGCCACAATTGCTGCGATTGAACCAGGAAATCTCTCGGAAACGTCCATTCACAGGCAAAGTATTGCGTCCCGTGTAATTACTGCATGACAACGCTAGGGCGCATGTCGTGAAATGGGTAAAGAAAACGTTATCGACGCTTGACTGGGAAGTTTCGGATCACCAGGCTTTTAGTCCCGACATAGCCCCCTCAGACTAATTTGTTGCGATCGATGCAACATGTGTATAGTCCCGACATAGCCCCTTCAGACTATCATTTGTTCTGATTGATGCAACATGGTTTGTCTGCTGTACGGTTCCGGACATGTGACGAAATGCAAAAATGGGTTGACGACTTTGTCGCTTCACGCACGAACAAGTATTCTTCATGGCTGGAATCCGTTAGCTGCCCAACCGATAGTGGAAGAGATGATGACGGCGCATAGTTTGATTCGTAAAGGTATTGTTGTTTTCTCTCAAATTACATGTTGAGGTGTTTTAAAACTTATTTGTACATCTAATACGTTAAGGGGAAAAAAAGGACATAATTTAAAATCTTTATCTGATAAGTTAATAAGAAACATTCCATGCAGCACATTATAATTGCCGTTATTGCTGTGGTAATTTCATATTCTTTCAGCAACACAATGTGCGACCCATACTTTTTTTTTTTTTAGTTTCAGCATGATGTCGGAAAAATACACCTCTAAATTTACACTACTGTTTGCGAAAATTGCAACACCAAGAAGGAACCATGCGATTCGAATGAAATTTATACTACACATTACTGATATGACTGTACATAAGTGATTTAATTTTCAGAACAATACAACAATTTTTATCTGCAAAAATCAGTATCAAGTGAAGCCTCCGCGAGCTGCAATAAGATCTACACGGTGTGGCATTGAATCGAAAAGGCGTTACATGGTGAAGAGTTCACAGATCATTGGTACTGACCGCTGGAAGACTTTGAAGGGCCAGTTGTCGAGTGACCATATCCCAGACATATTCAATAGGCGACATGTCTGGCGAACGTGTAGGCTAGGAACGAAGTGGTATCTTCTGTGCTGCGAAAAGGGCTTGAACATTCCTGGCAACATGTGGTCGGGCATTGTCCTGCTGGAATATAGCGCCAAGAGTGCTTGGAAGGAAGGGTGTGACTTCTGCCTGTACAACCCCACACTATCACACTTCGCGTTCCGCCCGTATGGCGCTAGACAACGCATGCTGGAAGGAGGTGCCCACCACAATACCATCTAATGCGTATGCGGCCATCATGGTAGACCAAGTTGAATCGCGACTCGTCCGAAAACACGACATGTTGCTAATCAGCACGCCATTGTCTGTCCAGGCCGAAGCGTCGATGGTTCAGGGTCACCGGAATCCGCCGCAATGGGATGCGCGCAACCAGTCCTCAGCGCAGTAGACCGCGTCGAACTGTGGAGGCAGACATTGCCACACCATGTTGCAGTGCTCCACTGCTGTGCTAACACTTGCAAAGATGCGGAACAGTTCGTCACTGCCATGTGGACGAGGTGTCGTCACATTTCTCGGTCCACTGCAGCCACACGCGCATCACTGTCGTGGCGTTACGTTCCGTCCAAGCTGCAATGTCGTGGTGCGAAAATGCACCTTCAAACAGACCATCATTCGCTCCCGTTCAAACTCTGTTGGATCAGGCATTATTGAATCTTGGAGACACTTTCACAACTCGCTGTCCGCGATGCACTATTGGTGAGTATAATCAGATCAGATCATATTGTAGAGGATTTTAGGAAGGGAGTGTCTGACACCAGGTCTTAAACAACCCTTAGAAATAGGAAGCTAGGAGACTTGGGCTAGAATGCCCGATAGAAAAGTGACACGGAAACAAGGTAGAAAGGGGGAAGAAGACGCCCTTATTTATTACCGGGGAGCCAGTACCCGAGGCCCGACGGCTTAACGTGCTCATCCGACGCACGACGGATATTTAGTGGTTCGAGCGTTCGTACCTGCCTGGGATCGAACCCGAGATCTTCTCCGTGGCAGTCACGAACGTTGACCACTAGGCCATACTGGTGTGTATTCTAAACAGCCCTCTCGGTATACCCCTCATTCGACTGTTCAGTGGGCGCTGCCGGGCCCAGACATGCTCAATGACTCTGCACTTCTAAGTATTTTCATGTCCTACCCTGAACTATTATGTTTGTATTAAAATAGCCTAGTTCATCAATTCATAAGAAATACGCGATCTAAATTAATAAAAGTACCAACTTCTTTTCTAATCCTCACACAGCACAGCAACTCTTCAGCATCTCTCACTACAAGACACACGCCGAGCAAACAGACCGTCTCTCGGTTTCAATCATAGCGATTTTGGTTTGTTTCAATCATAGCGGTTTTGGTATGACCTGGTTGCTGACGTCACAAACGTCAAAATCGGTAGGCCTCTGGTATCTAATATTCTAGTATTAGAGACTACTTAATTATTTCAAGCACTCGACATGGATCAGGAACACCAAACAGAAATCATCGCTCTTTCCACGTTAATAAGTGAGTCTCGGAAAAATTCTCATCGGCCGCCACCGGGAATCGAACCCAGGGTCTTCCAGTTATGCGCCGTAACTGGAAGACCCTGGGTTCGATTCCCGGTGGCGGCCGATGAGAATTTTTCCGAGACTCACTTATTAACGTGGAAAGAGCGATGATTTCTGTTTGGTGTTAGAGACGGCTTATTAGAGATCATTATTAGGAATTAAATAAAAATCATTATTACGGCTGTATTAGAGATCGCCTCTAGTATTCGAGACGGCTTTGGCAATAACCCTGATGTCGCACCAATGCGGGGTTGCTTCGTTATGTGATGCTTCTCTTGCTGAGAAACTTATTAAGGAACCTTTCCCTTACTGGAGACCGTAGAAATTATCTCTCAGAGGGAGACGTGCACCGATTTTGTATCGGTAGATGGACCGCTGTTAGGGCTAAAACACGGCTACATTTAACAAAAAGTAACTACGTCCGATGTACAGCGAGAGGTATTAATCTAATGTTATCTCATGTGACAATTGTTAATTTTGTTTAAAGCTCTCTGTTCTTTTTATGCCATGGCTGCCATTATTCCGTTCTAGAGACGGATTTCCGTCTTTTGAAGATTCTGGAAACCTGTTATGATTGTGAGAATATTTTAAAATTCTTTTTTCCTCCGAAAGTTATCTGTATTTCTGTAATCAATGAAATTGTAGAGTTGCACCAAATGTTTTAAAAATGATCAAAATGTTCTAAAAAGTTCGACACAATTGCATACCTACCAAGTTTTCCGAATTTTGGCTATTCTCTTCCGGTCGGAAAGTGCGTTTTTCAGGATTCATCACATTTCTGGAAGTTCGGCGTAAATGTCCATTCTAAGGGACATGAGAATGTTCCGTGATTTTCCGCGCTTTGAATCTTTCTGAAGGAGTTTTTTATTATTATTATTTATTTTCCTGAATGTATTCCTTATTTTTTTAGTGTTTCCAATAATGTTCATTTCTTATTTTTCCGTAACCGTGCAAATAGCGACTTCGCATTTTTTAAAGAATTTTTGCTTCCCTACTTCATAGTCTTTGCTTCAAAATAAATCAGTGGGACTCGCATTTTTACACTCCTCCAATTTTTTAAGCGAAATTAAATTTCAAACTCTGTTTTTGATGTGTCCGTGAAAGAATCGGTGTCATCTCCGTGACCCGTAAAATCGTTTTCACGGCAGAGTGAGCTACCTCAGTACCAATTGTTGGAATTAATTTAACTTAAAATGCATGTTTTGCCATTCCTTAGACATATTTTGCTATATCAAATCACAGGGCAGGCATTTTGCAATTTTCTTAACGAAATTAAAGTTAAAAAAATGCCACTGTGCAGAAAAAACGATTGCGTATCACGATATATGGCGACGGACAGTTGAAGTTCCGATTTTGAACTTTAATTTTTGGTTATGTAGCAAACAGTGATTAAAAAAATGGGAAAGCATTCATTTTGAAATATAAGTTTAAAACGCGATATTGTCAGTTCTAACTCTGCCGTGAAAAGAACTGGACTGTTCACCGAAATGGAAGTATTCATTTTTTTTTTGTTTTATCAAACTATAAAGTTTATGGAGGTAAGAAATTATATTCTTTTTTTTTTCCTTGTCACATTGGTCGATATAGCCCAACTCCTCACATTGTGTCTCGATTTTCAGTCTTGGCGTAAGTACTTTAGTGGCACCCATGTTTTATGCTTTTCAGTTTATGTTGTTCTGATGCCTTCAAAAAGCCACCCGTTGGAGAGAGAAAGCTTGGCCGATCTTGTATGTTTACACCTAAAAAAAAAAAAAAAAAAGATTATCTTTAGAAGTCTTGTAGTTAACTGTGGTGTATCCACAGGATGTTACTTTTTATTTTTATGCTGATTTACCAACTTACTCCGACTGTATTCCATCATATTTAGAATTCGTAAACTTGAGCATCAAGTGTGTAAACATTTCAGCTCTCTCGTAAAAGGAAGATGACTTTATAGGAAAAGGACTCAAGTAAATAATGTAAAAATTTTTATTTTTCATTCCAATTTGAAATTCAAAAATAGCATAGAAAAGCAAATTACATAGGAAAACTTGTATTGCTGTCGAACTTTTTAAGTTGAATCCATTTTCTGTTCAATCCAGTCTCGCAAAATATGAACTTTCGTATAAAATCCATAAGTGTTCATCTGTCGGCAGCCTATACCCCAGCTGACAATTCCCACTTGAACCCAGTAGGCATTTTTCCCCGCAATGACCTGTTTCTGCATCAGGGGCCCTCCAGCGTCGCCTTTGCAACTATCGGCCGTTCCTGTAGAAAAAGAAACAGAATCAATTCAGAAGTACGAGTTACATTTAATAGTGATTTAGATCAGCTCTCTGTGTTTTGTATCGTCTCGTTAAATACACCCATTGTCATAAAAATCTGCGCACCAAGAAAAAAAAACCGTGCGATTAACTCGAAACTCGGCGAATAGCTAAAGTTTCGTGCGATTCCGCATTCCCGCGCATCAATCACAATCCTTGGGGCTTATAACGTGCCGCGCAGGGGACTCCATATTCGTGCCGAAGTGCACGGTAAGAGTCAGGTGAGATTTCTGAGTGATAGACATGACGAGGAGTCGTAGTAGATGTGCGTACGGGCAACTGACGGAGTTTGAACGAGGCCGTATCTTCGGGATGAGAGAGGCAGGGTGGCCGGTGCGCCAAATCGACCGCCATTTGGGCCACAGTACGGGCGATCGTGTTGGGAGCAATAGTCACGGGAAGGCACCTAGACACCACCAGCAGAGAGGATCGTGAAAGCGGCGCGCACAGATGCAACGACGTCCTTTCTCCAATATCCAGAGACACGTGGCGGCTGTACAAGGGACTCCTGTGTCCGCCATAACCATTTCCAGACGCCTGGCGGAGGCGAATCTGCACTTTCGACGGCCCTTACGTTTTCTGTTATTAACACCTGACCATCGTCGGTGTCGTTTGCGGTGGTGTCAGCAGACGTATAGTGTTCAGGGACGAATTACGCTTCTGTATGGGAACGTACGACCACCGTATCAGAGTATGGAGGACCGCATGTGAGCGCTACAATCCCAGCCTCACTGTAAAACGTCTCAAATACGTCCCGAACTGTAGGCGTGATCTGGGGGAGCCATCGCGTATGACAGCCGGACTTCCCTCACAGCGATCCGAGGGACGTTGACAGCTCAGCGCTACGTACAGGAGATCCTGTGGCCCCCTGTGCTGCCTTTCGTGGCGGGGCGGCCCGGAGCCATTTTTCAACAAGATAACGCCCGTCCGCACACGGTTTGGGTTTCCCAGGATTGTCTACGTCAGGCTTCGACGTTTTTGTGGCCTGCCAGATCGTCTGATCTCTCGCCCATCGAGCACGTGTGGGACCAGATGGGACGCCAGCTTTTTCCATGTCCCAGTGTTCGTGGTTTGGAGCGTCAGTTGCAAGAAGTGTGGGCCAATCTGTCCCAGGATAACATACGGCGTCTCTTTGACTCCATGCCGTACCGTATCACCGCATGTATCCGAGCACGAGGCGGTCCAACGCAGTACTAACGCTGAGCAGAATGTGTACCGTATGTCCGCGGGAAATCGCCCTGCGGCTGTGATATTGTAATCACTTCTGTTCTTGGTATGTACCATGCCACTACTGAAATCTCATTTCAATCCGACGCTTCCTTCTTGGTGCGCGGATTTTATGACAATGAGTGTACTTTTATTCTGAATCATCTGACGTCAGTTACAGTAAAACGATGTTCCATTGTTATTCACAGAGTTCTTGCACAGTATATTGCAAAATTAAAGCGCATAGCAGCATTTCACATGTTTTAGATCTGTGCTTTGTGATGCCCTAATGGCTCACGAGGTAGCTCAGTTGTCTGATTCGCGGGATTCGGCTTCAATCAGCCGGCCGATATGAATCCGAGCCCCAAATAGGGAACGGGTGACGCATCTTGTCAAGCAGTGCTGGGCGTGTATACCCCCTCCTCCCGAAGCAGTGGCTTGAAATTTGGGACAGGCGAGAGCGCATAGTCCACAAAGCCGGTCGTAGTGGTCGCATCCTCCATCACCAATGTCCTAATATAGTACATATCCTTTCCTTTATTTTGACTTCATTTTGTAGTGTTGACTATACACAGGGTGCATAGGAAAGTCCTTTTAGCCTGAAATAACTTGCGAACGGAGAGAGGTACAGTTATGCAAGTGAGATAACGGTATAGTAAAGCGACTACGCCCGATCGAATGCAACCGATAGAAGCTACCCCTAGTGGCGAAATGCAGAAGTTAGCCAGTGCAAATCGAAAACGAAAAGAGATAGAGCAAAATTTCCAATTACAAAGTTGTAGAGCGTCAATTAATTGGTACAAAACGACATTTTTTTCACACGGATAAGATAAATTGTAGCCTGAATACCCTAAAATGTCCGAAATCGATGCGCGACCTTTTGTGTGAACCTTTGAAGGAAACGGGCATAGGTATGAGCAAATACACACAATTTATTGCATAAATGCGTACTTATGTCAATACAGTTTGATAACGTCAGACAAAACAAAAACAAAAAAGGCAAACTGGCGCATAGTGATAAAAAGTTAATGTCGAGTATGTTCGAAGAGTTCATCATTGCCCACGATACACATTTGTATTCGTGAAAGTAACTGCATGCACATTCCTCAGCATGAAAGATGTCACACTATTGCAAGCATCTGTAACATGACGACGTAGATCCAGCAGACTTGTAGGCGCTGTTGCATACACCTGATTTTTTAAGTGAAGCTCGCCATTCTCACACGGCGTACGTAGACGTAAACTTCTGATCAGGGTACTTCCTGCTACTGGTTTTTATATCGTTGGTTACGGTACAACGTCACAATCTGCATTTGCGTACGCCTACATTTGCGAAATGTGAATATGCAGATTCGAATCGTCGCGCATCGATTTCGGACATTTTAAAGTATTCAGGTGACAATTTATCTTATCCGTGTGAAACAAATGTCGTTTTGTATTAATAAATTTGATGCTCTACAATTTTGTAATTGGAAATTTGGCTCTATCTCTTTTCGTTTTCGATTTGCAATGGCTAACTCCCGCATTTCGCCACTAGGGGCGCCGCTATCGGTTGCATTCGATCGGGCGTAGTCGCTTTACTATACCGATATCTCACTTGCATAAGTGTACCTCTCTCCGTTCGCAAGTTATTTCAGGCTAAAGAGACTTTCCTATGCACCCTGTACAAGCTCTGCAAAGAATTTCGTTGAAACTTCTTTCCTGTGTCTGTAAAAAACTGTCCTGAAGTAGTTATCATCCCACAAACCCTACAGGAACCTGTTAGCTGTTTTCTTTCAACAGGACAACGCACCGTTTCATCGGGCTAGTATAATTACCGAGTGGTTGGAGGAACACGACAACGAATTCGCCATACTGCCTTGGCCCCCCAAACTCCCCTGATTGTGACCCAATCGAACATTTGTGGTGTGAGAACTGCTGATCCTCCTTCCTGGAATGAGCGTGAACTGACGGAGCTGCTGCCGCGGACATGGGCCAAATTACGGATGGAGGATGTCCGACATCTTGTAGATACTGTTCCTAGGCGTCTTCGAGCCATTATTGCACAGAAAAGTGGGCCAACACACAGTGGTGTAGCCATGTTTCAAAATCTGGGGGATTCCGATCACACGTACACACATTATATGTTTACATACAGTAGTGGCTAAAATTGTGGAAACCTTTTGGAAATACTGTATTTTTGAGGTTTGATGGCTCATAACACCACTTTTTTTGGTGTAATACCATACAATTATTATCAGTGGAAAGATAATTTCATCCAGAATGTAATACAATAACCTTTATGGAGGATTTTGTATTAGAACAGCAGGTATAAAGAAGAAAAGTTAAACACATAGAAAAAATTAGATATACAAAAATTCTCACCATGTCAGTTAATACTTAGTTGGGCAACCTTTAGCATTAATTACGCCTTTACAACGCCTTCCCATGGAGTGAACCAAGTTTTTTAGTTCTGCAGCTGCTACCAAGATTGAATTATTGCTTCTATTAATTGGGTTTTATTGCTGGGTTGCTTCTGACTAACAAGTTTCTTTAGTCGGCTCCATAGATTTTCGATGGGGTTAAGGTCTGGGCTATTCCCAGGCCATTCCAGCAGTGGAATATGATTATCTCGAAACCACTTTTTGCACACAGCAGCAACATGACATGAAGCTGAATCCTGTTGAAATATAAAGGCTTCATTATCTTGGAAAAGATCACGTGCGGAAGGTTTCAGTTTGGGCTCAAGTATTTCATTAATGTATTTTTGGCCATTTATATTCCCATTAATCACGCAAATTCTGCCCACACCTTTTGACGTCATACAACCCCAGATCATAACAGCAACTGGGTGTTTCGCGGTACATGTAATGCAATCAGGATTCAAATCTTCTCCGATTCTTCTCCTTATGTATTTTATGCCATCACTACCAAACAGGGAGATTTTGGTCTCATCACTCCAAATAACACTGTCCAGTTAACATGGGTTTTAGCCCAGTTTAATCTTTTCACCCTTTGTTTGAGAGATAAAAATGGCTTTTTTCGTGGAATTCTAGCTTTTAGACCAAATTCGTGCAGTCTGCGCCGAACAGTCCTTGCACTCAACTTTACATTGAGTTGCGCCATTTCATGTTGTATAAAACCAGATGGTTTTCTTCTGTCACCTAGGCACAGTCTCTTAATCCTTCTATCATCACTTGCTGTTGTGCACCTTTTCCTGCCTTTATCTATCTGGTTTTGTAGTGATTGAGTCTCCTTATGCCTCTTCAAAAATTTAGAAATGCCACCTCTGGTTAAGTTTCCACCGATTTTTCTTCTAATTTCTTCATAACTGAAGCCTTGTTCACTTAATAGTACTATTTTACATCGCTTTCTGGGGAACCAGTGAACTCTTTGCGTCTGCTCTTTAATTTTATTACGTTTTACAAGCTCACTAAATGAAGGAACACAAAAAATCCCAACCAACTTCATAGGAATCACATGACAAGTGTCCTCCTCTCAGCTCCAATACATGACATCAATAGCTGAATCCCACTGTGACCTGATTGGCTCATTGCCAAAGCAAGATAACACCTGATTGGCACTCTAAACACTCATACTCATTGGCTACATTCAAATGAAGGAAAGCTACTTCATATCAATCTAAGCAAGTTGTGCTTCCTTTTTCTGGTTATTTAGCTATAACTTTTCATAGAATACAAATAATTGAACAAACTTTGTTGCTTTACATTTTTGATGAAATTATCTTTCCATTGATATATAATTTTATGGTATTACTCCAAAACAAATTGGTGTTGTGAGCCATCAAACCTCAAAAATACACTTTTCCCAAAAGGTTTCCACAATTTTGGCCCTATCCTCCCCCCCCCCACACACACACATGCGGCGCGATATAACGGGCACGACGCAGGCGCCTCTGTTGGCGAATTGTGGAACTTAGCGAACACAACTGCAAAACTATGATAGATAGGGCAGAAATGTAAATGACAAAGTTGTAGAACTGACTTTGCTTATTAGGAATCAGACTGACCCACTCCGTCATAAAAAGAAGGGATCAATGGGAGAATATACGCGGTGCACTGACGAGCAGTATAAAAGCACTATATGTATGTTGGTAAATCTGGGAGGCAAAGGAATATTGTTACGAATCTGAAAATCAAGATGGTCAATTTTCAGATTGTGGAATGAGTTTTAGACACAGAACAATAATCATCGTTAAAATTAAAAAAACAAACCCATCGCAGTCATAAAGTTACTCTATTCGTCTGTGTGGCTGTGGTTACCGGACTTTATTTTACATCTGTTATTCACAAACAAGACTGCAATAGATAGAGAAGAATCTGTAATACATATCTGACATCATAGAATTTTAAGAATAAAATTCGATGCCGCGACGTTTAGCGGCCGTTATTGCCAGCCATGGAGGCCACACTCACTATTGATGTTTGCGTGTTCCGCAAGTGGCACGGGCCTGTAAGCTCATTCGTTTCACCTTTGTATCTGTTGTCATGTGTCCAGTAAATCTGGCTTTGCTATCTCGTGTCCTTCTTGGTGTTGCATTTTGGGTGGCCAGCAGTGTATATGTAATTTTCTTTTTGATTGGAGGTTTAACGACCACCGTGAGCAATTCAGTGGGCTATAAGCAGTCGCCCATCCTTAATTTAGGGCCACTGGTTCCAGGTAAGGGAGAGAGCCATTGCCGTAAGACAAACACAATGTAATATGCCTCAACGGGATTCGAACCCGGACCCCTTTCGGACAAATGATCAGAGCCATCGCTTAGACCACTGCGCCACTGGGGCGGCAAACTTGGGTATATGACTTGAAATGTTATGCGGGGTTAGAGAATCATTTACGCCGCCCCGGTGGCGCAGTGGTCTAAGCGATGGCCTCTGATCATTCGTCCGAAGGGGTCCGGGTTCGAATCCCGCTGAGGCATGGGTGTTGTGTTTGTCTTTCGGCACTGGCTCTCTCCCTTCCCTGGAACCAGTGACCCTAAATTAGGGACGGGCGACTGCTTATAGCCCATTGAGTTGCTCACGGTGGTCGTTAAACCTCCAATCAAAAAAAAAAAAAAGAATCATTTACAAATGGGTGGCGATGACACATCGGTTTATGCAAATAAGTCGCAACATAGAAGGAGCTGTTGAGGCGATGTGGGTCATATCGTTTGCGGGGTGCAAAGAAAGGATTTTGAGATAGCAGATTTGTTGTAATGGCTACGAGGTATCATTTAACAGATAAAGTGAGGCGAAGAGTGATTGGAAGACTAAGACCGTAAGCAGGCCAAAGTCAGGTGGAAGTTGCAAGATGGCTGTATTCGAGACTTTTGTGGAACGAATTTCAAAATACGCAATCAGCTTCCCAAAGGATTTAGTACAAACTAAATATGTGTGCTAATCAGATTATGAATTCTTAAGCCTGTAGTGATTATGGTATGTATAGTGTACGCACCTTGATAATGTTAATTCCATAATGAAAGATATTACGTTGTAAAACATACATTTATATCTAGACTTGTTGCTCCTTTAAGAACAGAGTAATATATCCTATGTTTAATGCCTAGTAGTGAACAAGATTTCGGAACAGTAAGAACTATTTTCTTTGGACCGAAAGTGTAAATTTCCAGAATGAAACATTTTGCTGAGTTTAAGACTGTTAAACATAAGTGTCATGGGTGCGGTAGTGAACAAGATTTCAGAACTGTAAGAACTATTTTCTTTGGACCGAAAGTGTAAATTTCCAGAATGAAGCATTGAAGTGGCCACCCAGTCCGCACGTGTATGAAATACAAAACAAAACTGAGTGATCTAAATTTCAAGGGGAAAGACACATTAGAGTTTGCATGAGTGAAGTGTCGTTGCGCATTTACTCAAATGACAAAAATTAAAATGTTGGGTAATTGTATATTAGCATAACGGAATATTGTGGAAAATAGGACACAATGTCGGTAAAATACACTCAGAGCTACTGCCACTGCTGTCTGTATGAAAAGAACTGAACGGAATTAGTGATTGCAAGATTGCTATTCAGGAAAGCAACATCAAGATGTTTTAGAATTGACCTGAGTACGAGAAAACCGTAGTTAGGGGAAATTTTAGTGTCAAAAAACTTTCAAAGCGAAATGGTCATCCCGGTAGAAAGGTAAATGTTTTAAAGAGAGAAATGATCATCTGAGTAGAAATGTAAACGCTACCAGTTTTTGAGAAGGAAAGAATCACCTGGATAGAAAGGTAAATGCTATCAGTTTCTCAAAAGAAAAGGATCGTCTGCTTAGAAAGGTAAATGCTATCAGTATTTTTTAAGAGGAAAGGGATAATCTGGATAGAAAGGCAAATGCTATTAATTTTATAGTGGGAACGGATTTCCTGGATAAAAATGGTAAATGCTATCAGTTTTCCAAAGGAAAAGATCAACTGGATAAATGATATTGGTTTTACAGTTAGTCAGGAGCATCTGGATAGAAAGGTAAACATTTCATTTTTGCAGAGGAGCAAGTTCATCTGAATATAAAGTTATCAGTTTTTCAAAGGAAAGGATCATCTGGATAGAAAGGTAAATGCTTTCAGTTTTACAGAAGAACACGATCTTAGTAGAAAGGTAAATGCTGCCACTTTTAGGGAGAGAGAGAGAACGTCTGAATGGAACGGTAGATGCTGCCAGCTTTTCACAGAGAGCGAGAGAGAAGGTAATAACCAACAGAAAGGTAAATGCTATTAGTTTTGCAAGCGACATCATCTGGATAGAAAGGTAAATGTTATCAGTTTTCAAAAGGAAAATAGCATATGCACAGAATGGTAAATGCTATCAGTTTTACAGAAGAACATGATCTTCTTCGTAGAAAGATAAATGGTGCTCCTTTTAGAGAGAGAAAGAGAAGATCATATGAATAGAAAGGTAAATGCTGCCAGTCTTGCACAGAGAGAGAGAGAGAGAGAGAGAGAGAGAGAGAGTGAATAATCTGAACAAAAAGGTGAATGCTATCAGTTTTCAAAGAGAAAAGATCATATGGACAGAACGGTAAATGCTATCAGTTTTACAGAAGAACACGATCTTCGTAGAAAGGTAAATGCTGCCACTTTTAGAGAGAGAGATCATCTGGATAGAAAGGTAAACGCTATCAGATTTGCAGACGACATCATCTGGATAGAAAAGTAAATGCTATCAGTTTTCCATATGGACAGAACGGTAAATGCTATCAGTTTTACGGAGGGAAAGGATGGCATCGGGTATACACAGCACCAAAATCGCATCGGGTATACGGACACTACCAAATATTTGCATAATTGCAAAGAACGGTTGCTCAGAAAGGTGCTCTGTGAGTGGGGAGGTAGTACGTATATAAAGCTGAGAAATTCTGTCGTGTTCTCGATAAATTTGAAGCGGACATGCGGCATGGACGTGAACTTTTCGAGTTCCAGCGTGGATGATCATAGAATGGGATTTGAGTAACGTTTCCATACAGACCATTACAGCTAAACTAAACATACCAAAACGATTGTAAGTCACGTCGTGAAGACATGGAAGCAGGACGGTGCAACTTCATAAAAAATGTTAAGAAATCCCGATCTTCCTCTGCCCTTTTTATCGCTGCTAAAGTAGGAAATACTTGTAATGGTTCAGTTAGTACTGTACAATAACTATCCGCTGAGAGTTGCAGAGTGTGGGATATTATGGTAGAGCAGCGGTACACAAGCCTCACATCACAACCTGAATGCGAAGCGTCGTTTGGAGGTGTGTCTTCCGTCGTTTTTGGACTGGGCAACTGGAAATCTGTTCTTTGGAGTGATGACTCACGCCATTCAATTTTCCAATCTGATGGGCGTGTTTGAATTTAACGACAGCCCACCATACAATTTTGGTCGGGCTGTGTTCTTCCAACTGTTAAGTTCGGCGGAGGCTTCGTCATTGTATGGAGTTGTTTTTCGTAGATGGGACTCGGCCCGTTGGTTATTATACTACAAACAATGAACTCTAAAGTGTACTTCGATGTTCTGGATAATTCTGCCCTACCAGCAATATGGTAGTATTATGGAAATGACCGTTGTTTCTTTCAACACGATCGAGCTCCGTGCCACATTGCACGGCGTGTGTAGGACTGGTTTCCTAAAAAATGAGTTGGAATTGTTAGACTGGCCTGCTCAGAGTTATGATCTTAATATCATAGAATACCTCTGGGATGAACTGGAGCGACGAATACAAAATCGACCACAACGACCGTCTTCGCTATCCACCATGGCAACAGCTGTGCAGGGCGAATGGCGAGACATTCTTGTCGAGACCTACCGGAAACAATCGCCTGTAACTCCCCAGTTTTCTAAGGTTGAATCACGAAAGTTGGTGGGTAGGACCTTCATTCTAGTAGCTTCCAAATGACCATTAACAGTTGTTTCTTCTCTTTGCAGGTGAAACGCAATGGATGGTGAAATGGACACCCTACTACGTCAACGGTCGGTAATAGAGTTTCTCTACAAATCTGGGGATAGCTCAGTCACATCGATCCACAGAGAATTGTTGCCAGTGTATGGCGAGAAAGCAACGAATCGCAGTAATGTGCAGCGATGGTTGCAGAGGTTCCAGGGAGGTAATTTTAGCATTCAGATAAACCACGATGCGGCAGACCGACCACTGTGACAACCACTGCAACTGAGGAAACCATTGAGAAGCTGATTCAGGCTAACAGATGCATCACCACTTCCTAACTTATGGACTGCCTTGGCATGTCAAAGGAAAGTGTTTTAACAGTGGTAGAACGCTTAGGATACCGGAAAATCTGTGCTCGTTGGGTACCACGGCTCCTCACAAAAGAGATGAAGAGAATTCGGAAAGAGGTGTGTTACGATCTGCCTGTACATTTCGCTGGTGACTTTCCACAATGTTTTATGGGTGTGATAACAGGTGATGAAACATGGCTGTTTCATTATGACCCACAGATCAAACGTCAGTCAATGGAGTGGAAGCATGTGGGATCGCCACGGAAGAAGAAGCCACGACTTTAAAGGTCGTCAAACAAATTGATGGCCACATTTTTTGGGGGATCGTCAGTGCGTCATCTTCATCGGCTTCCTGGAAAATGGGACCACCATTACCAACGATCGTTAGTGTTCATCCTTGGAGAAACTCAGGCGTGCCATCAGAACTAAGAGACCACACTTGCAAGCCAAGGACATCAAACTGCATCACAATAACGCGAAACCGCACACTGCGCAGACGACAGTGCAGAAAGTGATTCAACTGGACTGGACGCTGGTGCCACAACTACCGTACAGCCCAGACTTGGTACCATCAGATTTTTATCTGTTTGGTCGTCTGAAGGCACATCTACATGGGACCAACGTGCGTTCTTGTCATGGAAACAACATTTGCTGCAATGCAGTGAAGCCAATGGATCTTACATTGAGTGACTTATCTCTAAAGCCAAAGGCCCAAGGTTGCTACCCACCAACTTTCATGATTCAAGCTTTGAAAACTGGGGAGTTACAGGCGATTGTGTGTTACTTATTGACCGACTCTTGTACAAGGAAAAGGTGCTTCGGCTAACTACTAATTGCGATAATAAAGCCATTTGTTCCAAAACATTGTGGTACGAATGGTCAGAAGCCAGCCCCTCAGACCACGTTCTTTCTACAAACATTATACTCTGTGATCATTTCTGAGCTTGGAAGCCTATTCGTAGACACCCTGCCGTGCTGAAACACTGTTCCTATACTATGATGAAAGCTTTCGTTGAATTGCTGTCCCTGGTATATTTTCGACAAACAAACAAAAGAAAAACGTACCTGCTCGTTGTTTTTCTGTGACGAGCACCAGTGCTGCGACGGGCTAAGCCCGAAGCAGAGCCCGCGCCCGAACCGTGCTCTGGCTGCATAATGTTTACTGCGTTTCGGGCTTGGGCGGGCTCGAGCTCTGAGAGAGAAAGATAAGTTTCTTCTTTTTTTTTAAATCTTATTTTGTATGATTTAGCGCATGAAACTTTTCTTACACTTTCTAGTTGGTATAGGGAATCCTTCGGCAACTGGTCTGAGTGGAGAGTGGAGACTCAGAAGAGTTATTTATTCTGGGCTTCGGTGGCAAATACCATACATAGGCCATGCATTCGTGGGTTTCTAGGGAAAAGGAGATAAGATCAGATCAGTTAATGTGCAGAGGATTTTAGGAAGGGAGTGCCTGATCCCCAGGTCTTAAACAACCCATAGAAATAGGAAGCTAGGATATTTGGGCTAGAGTGCCCGATAGGAAAGTGACACGAAAACAAAGTAGAAAGGGGGAAGAAGACGCCCTTATTTATTACCGGGGAACCAGTACCCGGGGCCCGACGGCTTAACGTGCCTAACGTGGAGTCCGACGGCTTAACGTGCCTAACGTGGAGTCCGACGGCTTAACGTGCCGTGCCGTGCCGTGTTTTACATCTCAGATCAGATCATATGTAAAAGATTTTAGGAAGGGAGTGTCTGACCCCAGGTCTTACAACCCTTAGAAATAGGAAGCTAGGAGATTTGGGCTAGAGTGTCCGATAGGAAAGTGACACGGAAGCGAAGTAGAAATGCGGAGGAAGACGCTGGTATTTATTACCGGGGTCCAGTACCCGGGTTCGGACGGCTTAACGTGCCCAGGAAAAGGAGAAGCTTCTTCAAGAACTATAAATATTAGATACCACGCCGCAAAAATTTGCACCCCAACCTTCACGCGGCAGCTCCTTGCTAACTCTATTGAGAAACGTACATAGATTGCTGCACCACCCCATCTAACAGGGGTGCCTGCTCTCCGGAAGGAAAGGAATGATAAAAGAAAATTGTACGATTATACTTTAGAAATAGATAGAAGTCCCTTCTCCACTCCGCAGTTGAGAAAGACATTGGGTAATTGCAGGGGAAGAAGAGAGTTGAAAGTTTGGAAGAGGATATATTTTTTTTAATGTCAAAACAAATTAGTCAAAGTTTTCGAGCTCGTTCGGGCCCGGGCTTTATATTGCATATAAAACTCGGGCTCGGACTAGCTCGCGCTCTTAAAATTGAGCCCGAACTCAGCACTGCTGTGCCCCGAAAGCGGAGCAGCCAATTTTAAGACATGGCAACAGCACAAGATCTCACCGATCGAGGCCAAACCTCCATCACAGAGACACCACGTTACTCATTTCCGCACAGCAGTCACTACAGCGAATAGAAAAGAAATTAGAACTATATTGCCGACAATTATTGTCTTACTCGCATAGTTTATGACTCGGAATAGAAAAGAGTAACTTTAGCATATTAAAATGAAGAGGAACCCCGTTTCCTTTCCATGATTTATCAGTCATACTGTACAGTTAGTCATCACAGAGCTATACATGACACATGGCCACCTACAGTGCGGCCATATGTCATGTGAGGCATTTTAGCGTGGTACATGTCAAATCAACGCCATCTAATGCTATCACGATCAATCAATCTCTTCCATGCAACAAGTACAGTGATCTTATTTTCTTTATGTCGTCGTTAAACTACTTTATAAAATAGTATTTTTGCTGTGCAATCTAAAAAAAATGATCGTATGTAGAGTATTTTAGGAAGGGAGTGTCTGACCCCAAGTCTTAAACAACCCTTAGAAATAGGAAACTAGGAGATTTGGGCTAGAGTTCTTGATAGGAAAGTGACACGGAAGCGAAGTAGGAAGAGGGAGGAAGACGCCCTTATTTATTACGGGGGGGTTACCCGAGGTCCGACGGCTTAACGTGCCCATCCGACGCACTGCGGATATTTAGTGGATCGAGCGTTCGTACCTGCCTGGGATCGAACCTGAGGTTCCTTTCCGCGGCAGTCACGAACGTTGCCCACTAGGCCACCCGCGGCCCTGTGCAATCTAAAGTTTCTCTTGAAGGAGTTTGCTGGCTTTTTAAATATTTTAGTTGGTAACATGTCAATATGTAATTTAGGCTTTTCTTTGGTACTTACATGAGTAATATCACAAAAATAAACCATAGATTACTTACCCATTCCATCGCCAGCACATAACATCCTATTTGTGGAACGGAAATTTGTGCTCAGTAAGCTGTCCACACACACTTTGTCTGACTGGATGGGTAGAAATATTTCTCTCAAGTTTGTGGAAGGTCTAAAGCCAAACATTCCAGAATTTGTTTTTCTGTCATCGCCCCAACCAATAACTGAAGCTTTTTTTTGGAGTTGGTAGGGACAAGTTTCGCCAGGTAATTCTGCGAAACATTTGAAAAAATTAAAAATTATGTAGGTGATTCATCTCAAAACAAACAAACAAACAAGCAAAAAAAATGACCCCAATTTTCGGTTGTAAGAGCGTCTTTTGGATTTTTCCCTATGCGAATAAAAATTTTAAGATTATTGATAATCAATGAAATCAGTTAGGTAAAAAAATAATAATCGGATTTCTACAATCAATAAAACATCCAGAAATAGAAACAGCTACTTACTCCAAGCAGCGGCTGATATGTATGTTACGTAAATTAACAAATGGTAAACAAAAAGTTCCTCATAGCAGAAAGAAGATATCAGAGACAAAGTTATTTTCAAATTGAACATTTAAAAGAAAAAATGTAGGAGGAAACATGATATAACTGTACACCCCTAGCGGAACATTTTTGCATAATTGAAAAGTTGAAAGCCCGCTGGCCCAGTGGTCTAAGCGCTGGCTTGTGACCATTCGTTCGAGATGGGTCCCGGTTCGAATCCCGTGAAGCATGGATGTTGCGTTTATCTTACGGCGCTGGCTCTCTGCCTTCCCTGGAACAAGTGGCCATAAATTAGGGACGGGCGACTGAACTATTTTACCTAATTGGGAGTAACACTACAACATAACCTAAAATGGGATAAACATATAGAACAAACTATTAATACAATCTCTGGAAATATAGGATTGGTTAGCCGAATACTTAATAGTCTTACTAGTAAAACCCTTAAAATGTTGTACTATAATCTTGTGCATACACACTTTAACTATTGTCTATCATGTCGAGGAGAGAACACAAACTAAAATTAAGAATCTCCAAGTACTCCAGAATAAATTTATTAGATTTCTTACTAGACCTTAAATTAAATACTTATAAATACACATCATCTTTATATTTACAATTATATGCGAGTAGATGTTAACAAACAACATTCTAAATGTAATACAATTATATCAATATGCTTCGGGATTAAATACACTATCTACCAACAAGTAATTGGACACCCTGCAATCGACGATATCTGCGGTCCTGATACACGTCACGGCCGCCGCCGTTAAATATCGTGTGGGAAACAACAACACAACCAATCGCATGCAAGATGCCACGCAGTTCGGAGCTCCCTGATTTCGAGAAAGGTGTAATCGTCGGGTATCACAGAAAAGGCCGATCCATACGTGACATATCCAGCAAGTTGAAGTACCCAAAATCGACAGTGGCCTACGGGATTGGCAAGTGGAAGATGAGAGGTGACTGTCGGAATGTACCCCAACCTGGCAGACCCACAAAACTGGGAGTTAGAGACCGACGGGTGCTGGCAACAGAAATTCGGAAGAACCGCACCAAATGGACGGGCCACATCCGCGAGGAGTTTCAACAGGCATCCGGGAGTGTTCTTTCGATGAATACCATCCGTAAGGTAGCCCATCTGCTTCGTTATCAAGGACGTGCTGCCGCCCACAAGCCTAAGATCACCAAGTCCAATAGCGCTGCTCGGCTAACGTGGTGCAAAGAACGTCGGCAGTGGACCGTTGAACAGTGGAAACAGGTTCTCTGGAGCGACGAATCAAGGTTCACCCTCTACCGTGCGGATGGCAATGTCTGGGTTTAGCGTCTGCCTGGAGAACGCCTCCTGCCGGAATGTATTGTGCCAATTGTGAAGTTCGGCGGCGGTGGAACTATGCTATGGGGGTGTTTCTCCTGGTATGGCACGGGACCCTTGGTCGCGATTCCTGGTAGACTCAACGCCGAGACCTACTGCACCATTTTGGATGACCATGTGCTTCCTACGTTGTGGCAGTTTTACGGGGTGGATCCATGTTACTTTCAGGATGACAATTGCACTTGTCATGTTGCGAGGTCTACCATGGCTTGGTATGGTGACAATGGGGTTAGTCGAATGGACTGGCCTGCGCAGAGCCCGGACCTTAACCCTATTGAGCACCTCTGGGACGAGTTGGAGCGTCGACTTAAGGGGCGCCCCCACCGTCCGAAATCGGTGAAGGAACTGACCTGTCTTCTCCAAGCCGAGTGGAAGAAAATACCGCTAGCTGTCGTACAACGCCTATTTGAGAGTATGCCCCGGAGGGTCGCAGCTGTAGTCGCCGCTCGTGAAGGCTCCACCAACTATTGAAGGTGAATAAACTTCGTTTTCCTTTGCTATCACAGGTGTCCAATTACTTGTTGGTAGATAGTGTATGTTTAAAAGGATTAAACCAAATATTAGTATAGATATCAATTTTGATGTTCATAGTTATGAAACTAGAAATAGATTTCAGATAAAGCCATGCCTAACTAGAACACAACAAATTAAAGAAAGTATCAACTTTCAGGGACCAATTTTTGGAATCTTATCTGATGAACTAAAACACATTAATAACTAACTTGTTTAAAAAAAGACTAAAACATATTTGCTTAATTTATAATAAAACCCCCTCAAATTATTATATAATATTTTAATCCCCTTTTAACTGCCACAATATATACTAACAACTGCTGATCTATTTCATGATCTGCCTATAGTATCTTTTCCATGACTTGTATTCGTCATGTAGGGAGATCAGGGCTTAGTTAGGTCATTAAAGACCTTATCCTTAATTTCTTTATCTGTTATAATAATTAATCTTTATTACACTAAAATGTGGATGTAAGGTATGATATAAGAGCTAAAACAGAAAAAAAAAATTAAATTAAAATTATAGCTCATTGGAGTTATTGTGTTGCTCACGGTGGTCATTAAAACTTCAATCAAAAAAAAAAAAAGTTGAAAATATGCGAAAAGTATTCTTGTCAGCAAAAGCTATGCTAAGAAAAATAAATTTTTCAAATACCTGTGTTGGAAGCAGAGATGGCGAGAAAAAGGTTTTCAACTTTACGTAATGTTCTTTGAATAATGCACAGCGGGAAAGCTGTGCATTATTCAAAGAACATTACGTTCCCATCTGTAGCGAATGGCATACAGTAAAAAAAATAATGATAGGGTTTTTAGAAGCGGAGGTACAGCTACAAACACCCTCTAGCGACAGAACTGTGAACTAAAAAAAATTCTGCAGGTACAAAACTAAAGTGTTTCACAAGGTAAATGGTACCCGGTAGTAAAATAATTTTTAAATCGGACATTTAGAAGCACAGATATCGAGAAAGCCATTTGAAACATCTGCGCCCCTAGCAGCGAAATTGTAAATTTTCGCTGCTGGGAGACCCCGAGTATTCTTTTTCCTGGGGCAAGTTTGAAAGCAAATTTATTTTTAAAACACTGAAAGAAATAATTTGTTTTCCGTTTTCTACAGGCTACAAAGGTATTCGTAACACTCCCGCCCCTCTCCTGGATACATACTCATTAATTTTGGAACTTTCTTGAAGTTTTTGCACTTTTTGGAATACAAAAGAATCTAAAGTTTGGAGTCATTTTTTGCTAATGTTCCGTTTATCCATTTTTAATAAAATTAGTAAAACCTAAATAGTTACATGCCCGAATAATAAACGTGACACACTGCCACCAGCACTAGTAACACGCTCTGATGAAAAAGAAAATTTCATTCCTAAGAAGAAAGTCTTAGAGCAAATGTACATATAGTGTGGAAGAAATATTCTCATAGTACGTGGAAAATACGTCATGATAATTAACACAGCAATCAGACATCTCTGAATTGACTGTATTTTTACTGTTTTCACGTAATACCAATCACTCAGGAATCTTGAAAATTTCATCGCCCTGGAGCGGAAATCGAACCCGCATCACCCAATTACCGTTCGAGCATTCTAACCATTACACCACCCAGGACGAAAAAGTCCCAAGTATCTGAGTGTTAAGAGCATCGGAATATTCTCCGACCGCATTCAAAATCGAAGCCTACTGTGCTGCCATATAGCGTTGTTAAGAATATCACCAGTCGTTCAGGTATATAGTGTCGAAAAAATATTCTTCTCATAATACGTGGAAAATACGTCAAGATACACGGTCGAGTCGCATTATTGTGACCACCAGCTAATATCCAGAGTAACGTGTGCAACTCGGACAGCAGCTACACGTGCGATAAGGGGCTGGAGGTGTTCACAGGTATGTGGAGCCATGCTGACTGCAGTGCATCTCATAGCTGCTGGACGATGCGTGGTGGAGAATCAATAGGGCGAACAACACGATCGAGGTGGTCCCACAGATACTCAATTGGGTTAACGTCTGGGGAATTAGGGTTCCAGGGAAGTACTTTGAAGTCTTCGTCGTGCTCTTCCAACCACTCTCGGACATTTCTAGCTGTGTGACACATTGCACCATCGTGCTGGAAGATCCCATCCGGCCCAGGGAAGATAATCAGCATGTATGGGTATACGTGGTCTGCAAGGGTGGATTCACAACGAATTTGATCCACAGAGCCTTCCACAGGTATGAATGGACCCAGGGAATGCCACGAAAACATCCCCCAGACCATAACGCTGTCACCACCAGCTTGTGATCTTCCAGCAATGGTGAAGACTGTTTGTTATCCGATGTTTCTCGCCTTATACCCCAACGTCCATCAGTTAGATGAAGCAGAAAACGTGACTCATCGGAGAAGGCAATCCTTTGCCAATCAGCGGAGGTCCAATTTCCATACTACCGTGCAAATGTAAGCTCTTTCTGCAGATGCACCTTCGTTAGCATAGGTGCAGTAACCATCCGTCTCCATCATATACCCATACGCAGTAAGGTTTGCTGAACTATGGTTTTAGACACATTTCCGGTAGCCCCCCACCCTGGTTCATTCGGCCAGTGAGTTGCTCCACTGGAGCGTGTCGATCGGCCCTCACGCACCTTCGCAGCCGACGTTCGCCTCTCACATCAATGACACGTGGTTCTCCGCAGTTTCCACGTCGTTTATTCGCAAAGGTGCCATTTCTCCAATCACGATACACTTTAACCACAGCAGCACGCGTACAGTTCACAAACTGCACTGTTTCTGAATTATTGCCACCCTTAGCCCGAAAGCCCATAATCATCTCTATTTGCAAATCTGATAAATCGCTCCTTTTATCCATGACAGCAACGAGTGATATGTTTTCAGATTGCCTACAGCACACCTTATATGCCCTCCAAGCCAGCTAACGATACGCGTTTTCTTTCTTGGGCTACGCGCTGTTGACGTCTAAAGTTGGAGGTGGTCACAATAATGCGACTCGACTGTTATTAACACAGCAATCTGACATCTCTGAATTGACTGTCTTCGTCATGCTCGAACGGTAATCGGGAGATGCGCATTCGATTTCAGCTGCAGGGCGATAAAATTTTCAAGTTTTCTGAGTGATTGATATTACTGATATTACGTGAGAACAGTAAAAATACATTCCATTCAGAGATGTCTGATTCCTGTGTTAATTATCATAACTTAAAGCAAATGTTTTTGTGTGGATTAGGGTTGGTATGAAATGTTCAAGTTAATATGATTAACTTGCACATTTTCGATCGAGTTTTCAGAAGTGCAGATTTTGCTCCAAATACTTCACAAACAGAAATACATACTTACGACCCCTAGAGGCCAAACTATTCTTCACCAAAAATTAGAAATATAAGGACAGCCTTTCCCACCAGCAGATGTATGCAATGCATAAGGATCTTGAAATTGAACTTTTAGAAGCAGAAATATCGGGGGCAATTCACACGACACCTAGCGGAAAATATGCATGGATTGAAAACGAAATTGTGCCCAAAGTAGTCTTCGTTAGAAACGCCGTCGAAAGAACGAAATAATTTTTTTAATTCGGATATTTTAGAAGCAAATATATGGAATTAAATGTATTTTGAATTCGAAAGCAACTGTATTTGTGCAAAGTTCTGTATCGAAAAAATAAAACAAAGTAAGGATCATCCATCAAAACTGATGTGAAGCTGTCTTATACACGATTTAACTTTTCCCTAAAAACTAGCAAAGTAAAATGATGTTTATTTACAAGTTAAAAACATACATGAAGTGCAAGAAATTTCGAAGATACCCTAGCTCCATCATCAGCCCGAATGCACGAAGGGAACAGTCAGCATTTAATATAGAAATATTATTAAAAATATTGTCAGAGGTTGGGAACAAAACTTTAAGTAACAGAATCCAGGCGCGACGGATGTTCATAGGAAAGGCATCATTGTAACAACCGGTGGATGTCTTGAAAATACATAGACTTTCAAGAAAAAGAAGAGATTGTTTGTCTGGTGCAGTAGCCATAATCGAAACATGATTCCAATCCGGGGTATGTCCACCTTGAGCAATAGTAAGTGCTAAGGCAGTAGAAGTCAAACCTGCTGGCATTGCATATTTATGTTCAGAAACACGTTCTTTTAAGGTGCGGATAGTTGAGCCTATGTAGACCATATTAATGGCATTTGAAGATGTTGCAACAAATGGTATGCTGTACCAGGGCTTTGCAGAGGAAGGGCTAGTCCGTCCCTTTGAGAGACTGAATGCCGACCCGTGTCTGGAAGGGAGGGTGGAAAATGGGTAGGTCACTTGTTTCTACGTCATCGCGCTGGCCTGCTCTCCGAGTTCGTTTGTCAACCTGCCTACAGGATCCAATTTTCCTCTGTTGTTGGTTTTGAACGCCCACGTCTTTTCTTGGTTTATAGTATTTGTTTCACGTTGTGTTTTATTTAAGTTGTACACTGAGTGTTGATTTTTATTTACGTTATTTTAACGAAAAAGTTAATACGACTGAATCCCAAGCAGAAACTCCTAAGAGCCAGGGTGTTTATTTAACATCTGAACTGCTGGAAAATGCTTTCAGAAATGAAGAAGTAGAGGATCTGGTGACAATGACTTCAACCGAAAACAGCTGTGAGGATATGAACTTTGAATTTTTTGAAGACGCATCTCCAATTGCTTGGGAGATTGACTTGAACGAGCAGTCAAGAGAACTCTGCATTTCTGAGCAGGAAACCATGGCCTACATAGCTGGATACATAGCATATCGCGTTCGCGATGAAGATCCTTCTTTAGGAACTATTTCTAAAAACTGCCCCGATACTAATTCTGTTCAATATAATTGGGTAAAACTAATATCTGTTGGTGGTTTGACAGTACCATCATGTTCTTGGAATAATACTGTGAAACAGTTTGAACAGATTTTCTGCGCAGTTCATGGCAGGACATTTAGAAAAGGAAAAGGTGTTATTCGGGAACTCATAAATGAGCTAGAAAAACGTTTCCCATCTGTCAACAAAGGATGCTATTCGTCTGTTTTGCAGAATCCGAACATTTATTCGAATTCGTTTTCTGAACAGGCAGAAAATGAAAAAATTGATTGACTCAAACGCAGTGAAAAAAACGTAATTTTTTTTTTCCTGTTTGTGTAATGAAGAAAAAAAGTTTCACATTTGGTGCAATGAAGAAAACAGTTTCCAGTTCGTGCAATAAGGAACATATCTTCACTTCATGAAGTAAATTTTGTTCACCCTTTTTAAACGCAATGAACTTCAGAAATCATGATGGATATAAAATGTAAGTAAATAAGTAAATAATTTTGATTTTATACATTAACAGAGTGTTTGAACTACTTTTGCAGAGTTTGAAGAACTCAGTAGCTTTCCGTGTCTAACAGGTTTTAAACAACTCATGTTGTTTGTGAGAGAGAAAAAAAAGTTTGTTTTTAAAACACTAATTCTAGCGAATTACTAAAAAAAAAAAAAAAAAAAAAAAGGAAATATACGCTAAGTTTTCGACATCAGAAAAATAGGGTTAGTATATTAAGCAAAATACTTTTTTAAAGAAAACGCATGCATGACAGAAATTGTTCGTTTAAAATTATCGCATTTATACTATTACGTCAATGTTTTCCGATTTTAAGACTCAAAATCTTTAACTTTTATTTCCGAAAAAGGCAGAGTCTAATATTTTAGTGAGCATTGCAATAGATGACACATTGTATTCTGTTAAATAGGGTAATAACATTAACTGAAGGCGCCTTTCCTATGGTGGTCCGTTAGAGCACAGCTCCTCGTGGCTCTTGGCTTCCGAAGAGCCAGCGCAGCTACGTCATTAACTTCGCCTGCGTGTTTCAGGGGTGGAGAGTTAAGAACCAGCCCTTATCTCCCAAGCCCTGATGCTGTACACACCTTGTCTTTGTAGGTGATCGACAGGGTCTCGGTCGTTGGCCACCAAACTAAAAATGTTAGTTGTGCGAACTCCAAACGAGAGAGATGAAACTTGGCACAAGAGTTCTTGAGAATGTTAACGATAGGTGGGTGAAAATCTATAACGTCCACGTACCGGACGTCATGTGTCTCTCGCTGTAAGGTAGGCGGTTCAGTCTACGTACCAAGCTTAAGATGGTTTCCGATGAATAACTAAACTGTTGGGCAATGTCCAAGATCCTGCGTAGTTCCAAACGCTGTAATTGTGCTGTCGAAGAATGTGTATATGAACGCCTGAGTAAGAATCTAAAGGTGGCAAGTTTATAGCTCTGGGGGTGACAAGAATCATTAGGTATAATACACTGCTCGCCACCCAAAATGCAACACCAAGAAGGAAGCATCCGATTGGCCTGAAATTCGCAGCATGCGTCGCCCGCGAGGGGACATGCAAACGATTAGCATTGCAGGGCATATGCAAATCATGTGCGCCCGGCACGAAACCGAGAAGCACTATAAGAAGGGTGCACAGAAGGCTGGGTGTAAGTAGTGGAAGTATGTTGTGCTGCCGCACCTGTGCGTGGGAAGCTTCCTGATGCCTCGTCGCAGAATACGGCAGTCATTCCAGCACGTTTCGGAGTTCGACAGAGGCCGAATAGTGGTTTATCCCGACAGCGGTTTATCGTATCGAGACATCGGAGCCCGTGTGGGACGACATCCAGCCACAGTGAGGCGAGTATAGATTCGGTGGGTGCAGGAGGGACGGACGGACCGACGGACGGACCGACGTGAGCGATTGCCGCAGCCGCGGCACACCACCGAACGAGAGGACCGGCATGTTATGCGGCGGATATTGACGGCTCGCACCGCCACATCACGAACGTTAGCACAGAAATTAGAGTGTGTTGCGCAACAACCTGTGTCAGCACGTACCGTTAGACGTCGTCTGCAGGAGTGGGGACTTGTCGCACGGCGCCCATTGCTTCGATTACCATTAACGTTACACCACCGGCGAGTGCGGTGGCAGTGGAGGACCGTTGAAGGCCGCACCTGGACACCGGAATGGCACGACATTTTCTTCTCCGACGAATCCCGCTTCTGCCTGCAACACCACAATGGTCGGATCTGCGTGTGGCGGTACCGCGGCGCGAGACTGAATGACGCCTGCATTATGCATCGCCATACCGGTCCGTCGCCTAGCGTTATGGTTTGGGGTGCAATTGAATATGACACCTGCACCCTCTGGTACGCATCGCCGGTATAATCAACAGCCACCGCTACATCTCCGACGTTTTGGAGCCTGTAGTCCTCCCTTTACCTGCAGGACCTGCCAGCGGCCACGTTTCAACAGGACAATGCGCGCCCGCACGTGGCACGCATCGTGCAGCAATTCTTCAAGGCCAACAAGGTGTCACTGCTGCCGTGGCCCGCCTGTTCTCCCGATATGTCGCCGATCGAACACGTCTGGTCGCTGATCGGCAACCGAGTGGCCCGGCAAACACTACCCGCGGCTACGCCTGATGAACTGTGGCAACGTGTGGAAGCAGCCTGGACCGACCTACCCCAAGCCCACATACAAAGCCTCTTCCGTTCGATGCCGCGGCGTGTGGCGGCCGTTATTGCCAGCCATGGGGGCCACACTCACCATTGATGTCTGCGTGTTCCGCAAGTCGCACGGGCCTGTAAGCTCAATCGTTTCATCTTTGTATCTGTTGTTATGTGTCCAGTAAATCTGGCTTTGCTATCTCGTGTCCTTCTTGGTGTTGTATTTTGGGTGGCCAGCAGTGTATTTGGACAAAAGGTCGGTTTTCTATGTACCGAAAGTTGAAGGCCATTAGCAGTGCGGGAAAGTAAAAAACCCTAAAAAAAGGAAGGGAACCGTGTTCCTCAAGTTCAATATATGGGCCAAAGCTCTGTGCCGAACGTTTGGCAATGGAACCCAGCTGAAATTTAGAAACGAGGTAGGGGTGGGGGTGGAGGGACTCGAAACCCGGAAGTATTGTCATGTGATCCCAAGTGTTCATCAGCAGATACCAACATACCCAATTTATGAATGAGACAGCTGTAAGCGCTGAACAAAAGTAGTAATCATGGTAGTAAACAGAATCATCGACCTAACTAACATCACTGGATTCGTACGTTTTGCAAATATCAGGTAGGCATCATAAGCCTTGCGATTTAGATAACCCAAGTATCCATGTTTAATTCTAATTTCCGCAGTCAGCATTTTAACCTCGGCTGTAGCAAGTATATTAAAGTCGCGTCGAAAACGAGGCGCACACGCGAGTTTCCAGAACGTAGGGATCACATGTAAAGTCCTGCAATTCAATAGGAAATCCAAATGTCACTCCTCAGCGGCAAGTTTTTTTTACGGAAATTATAAAAAAATCTTACTTGTCCGGCCCATTCCTGCAACACACAATAACAGAGTAACAAAACGTTACCTGTTAACCTTTAAAAGCACTAAAGGTTAAGATTTATAAAAACTTCGTGCAAAATGAGATATACCAAAACTAAGGTGAAGCTGTCTTATAGACGATTTAACTTTTCCCTAAAAACTTGCAAAGTAAAATGACGTTTATTTACAAGTTAAAAATACACATGAAGGGCAAGACCTTTCGACGCTATCCCTAGCTCCATCATCAGGACGAGTGAAGCTGCTTTTGAAGCTACCCTAGCTCCATCATTAGACCATTATATCAGCTCCCAAGCTAGTGGCCTCACGTTCATACTTTAAATTTAATAATATCATTTACAAACAACAGGGCGGGACACCCATGGGTTCCTCGCTGAGTTTCTTTTACAGGAGTTGGATAACCATGATCTTTCCGTCTACCCTTTCAAACCTTTGCTATACCTTCGTTATGTAGATGACATTCTTCTGTTTTGGTCCTTTTCTATTGAGCAACAACAATCTTTTACTGATTTCTCAATGTGCAACGATTAATTTCACGATTGAACTTGAGGAACAGAGTTCCCTTCCTTTTTTGGATTGTTTGTTTTCTCGCACTGCCATGGCCTTCAATTTTCGGTTTATAGAAAACCGACCTTTTGTCCAAATATTATACCTAATGATTCTTCTCACGCCCATAGCCATAAACTTGCCGCATTTAGATTCTTACTCAGGCGTTCATATACTCATTCTTCGACAGCACAATTACAGCGTTTAGAACTACGCAGGATCTTGGACATTGCACAACAGTTTGGTTATTCATCGGAAACCATCTTAAGCTTGGTACGTAGAATGAACCGCCTACCTTACAGCGAGAGACACACGACGTCCGCTACGTGGACGTTATAGATTTTCACCCACCTATCGTTAATATTCGCAAGAACTCTTGCGCTAAGTTTCATCTCTCTCGCTTGGAGTTCGCACAACTAACATTTTTAGTTTGGTGGCCAACGACCGAGACCCTGTCGATCACCTACAAAGACAAGACAAGGTGTGTACAGCATACCATTTGTTGCAACATCTTCAAATGCCATTAATACCGTCTACATAGGTTCAACTATCCGCACCTTGAAAGTACTTATTTCTGAACATAAATATGCAATGCTGGCATATTTGACTTTTACTGCCTTAGCACGTACTATTGTTCAAGGTGGACATTCCCTGGATTGGAACCATGTTTCGATTATGGCTACTGCACCAGACAAATAATCTCTTCTTTTTCTTGAAAGTCTATGTATTTTCAAGACATCCGTGGGTTGTTGGTTGCAATGATGACTTTCCTATGAACATTCCTCGCCCCTGGATTCTGTTACTTAAAGTTTTGTTCAAATATTTCTGACACGTGAGTTCTATTTTTCATCATTTGTGGACATGTACTCCGTTGGTGGGTGGCAACACTGCTTTGCTCCAATTACAATGTTTGTAGTGTACTGTTACTGTGCATATTAACTGCTGACTGTTCCCTTCATGCACTCGAGCTGATGATGGAACTAATGTAGCTTCGAAAGTTCTTGTCCTTCATGTATGTTTTTAAGTTGTAAATAAACATAATTTTACTTTGCAAGTTTTTAGGGAAAAGTTAAATCGTGTATAAGAGAGCTTCACCTTAGTTTTAATTAATCTCATTTTGCACGAAGTTTTCATAAATCTTAAATCATAAGGATCATCATTTTCACGTTTCAAGATTTCCAATGCAAACAAAACATTCAACTTGTATTAATAGGTGTCCAGATGTAGTACACGAATGAGCCATTGCTTTATGACCACTTCCAGCCTAGGGAAATAAGCGCGCCTGCAGGCTGAACAGTGACGCAGGTGAAGTTTACAGAGGAGTATATATACAGCCCGAGGACAGGTTTTCCGTTACTTGAGTGTTCGAAGTCAGAATGGAAAAATCTGTCTATTTATCGGAGTTTATCTGATAAAGGACAAATTGTGACGGCACGGCGCCCCGGAACTACGACCTCGGAAACGGCGCGGCTCGTGCGTTTTTCACGTGCCGCTGTAGTGAGTACGTATCAAAAGTAGTGCACAGATGGCCAAACGACGAACCGTCGTTAGCAGCTCATTGATGCCAGAGAAAAGCGGAGACGACTGTCGCGCATTGTTCACAGCGACCGCAGGGCCACAGTGCGACAAAGTACCCGCAGCTACAACAGTAGTGATCAGGGCAATGTGTCACAGAACACAGTTCATCGCAGCCTTCTACGCATGTGCCTGCGTAGCCGAAGACCAGCCGGGTCCCCATGCTCATTGCACGTCATCGCCAACAACGCATGAAATGGGCCCAAGATAATTGAGATTGGACCTTGGATGATTGGAAGAAAGTAGACTGGTCTGAGGAATCAAGATTCCTGGTGTATCACGTAGACGGCCGAGCGCGGATACGCCGATTACCAACGGAGGCTCTGGCAGCTGGATGCACTGTTGGGTGGAAAGAGGGTGGCGGTGTTATGCTGTGGGCAATATTTTCTGGGACCATTTAGGTCCCATTATTCCAATAGCACAATTCCTGACAGCTGTCAGGTATCTGAACATCACTGCGGGCGAAGTTGATCCATTTATGGCAACTGTGTTTCCTGTTGGTCATTGCCATAACCTACAGGACAATGCGCCATGCCACACTGCCAAAATCGTCAAGGATTGATTCGAGGATCATGCTGGTGACTTTCTGTTAATGCCCTGCCCTCCACGTTCACCTTACATGAACCCAACGGAACTTTTGTTGTTTGACTTCGGAAAGCGGGCTCGCGCTAAATCACCACCACCCCGAAATGTACGGGAACTGGAGGACCTGCTGTTGACATTATGGTACCAGATACCCCAGGATACCTATCGCCACCTCATCGAATCAATGCCTCGCCGAGTGGTCACTGTTTTGCAGTCTAAAAGTGGTGCTACAGCTTATTACGTAGGTGATCTTAATGTAATGGCTCATCATGTATTTCAGAACATACAGTGCTGTCGCCGCATGTTGCAACATGGTATCAAAACAATATAAAAAAATTACAATCTCACCGTCTAAATTAATTAACATTAAACTAAAACCAGCTCAACACCAAAGGTCAACAAGGTTCGATAGATCATATTGTTTGCATCGTGGTCACACTATTTTTCGTACAACCTAACGAAATATAGATTATACTACACAATCTGTACATGTACACGGTTGTATCGGAATAATATGACCACCCCCGGAATCACAGTGTGCCCGCCCATACGCGTCACAGAGTGCACGTAAAAAGGTCGACCACAAGGAGATGTTAGCTGCTGGCCAGCACAGAAGAACCATAGTGCGTGACGTGAGCACAATGGGCAGAAGTAGTGATTTTACGGACGTTCAAAAAGGAATGATCATCGGCTACCGCGCCAAGGGTGGAAGTATCTCAGAAACAGCAGACTTCGTGGGCTGTTCGCGAGGTGCTGTAGAAAGAGTGTACCAAGAATAGACCGTTGGCACACAGAGTATCTCCTGACGTCATAACTATGGAGCCCCAAAGGCCATCGACACCAGAGGAGAATGTCACCTCCGTCGACTGGTAAACGGCAATCGACGCGCAACTGTGCAGCAATTGATCACGCAAATGAACGCTGGGGCACCCAGTTACGTTTCGCCGATAACAGTAGAGCGAACCCTATTACGCATGGGACTATCGTCATTGGACAGTGGATGTGTGGGAAAAGTTTGTCTTCTCCGACGAATCGAGGTTTCTACTCCACAAGTGACGAGCGGTGGCAGTGTGCATGTCTGGCGATGGTTGTCCTGGTATGACCTGCGACCGCTGCTACCACTGGATGGGTCTCTGAACGCCAATGGCTGTCTGTTCATCCTCGCTGACCACATGCATCCCTTCATGTTGGACGTTTACCCTGGTGGTGTTTGTGTCTACCGACAGGACAATGTGCCGTGTCACGTCGCTAAGGGGTGCTTGACTGGTTCCAGGATCACGACAATGATGTCTCCGTTTTTCCATGGCCGGCGAAATTGCCCGACCTCAATACCATAGAGCACTTGTGGGGCTATTTAGATTGACAGGTTCGACGTGCGGACCCACAACCACGTCACTTCTGGGACCTCCGTGCTCTACTGCAGTTCGAATGGGCACGTGTGCCTCGGGCAACTTTCCAAGACCTCATTGCATCCATGGCACTCCATCTCGCCGGTGTTATCTGGGCCAAGGGTGGTTATTCTCCTTATTAGGTAGGTGTTCATATTATTCTGATATGACCGTGTATGTAATATACAGTTTTAGGTCTTTGGAAATTTCATCAGACCTGTTTTCTTATGAAACGAAAGACACAAGGGAAAACACAGTGTTTAAATTACTGTGGCATTTGAAATATAAATAAAAAAAATCCGTATATCTTACCTGCAGGTGCGAGACATATTGGCCGAATGTATTCACTGAATTCGATTATTCGATCTACTTTAATGAGACTTATGTCATAGTCGAACGTTGCTCTGTCAAATTTTTCATGGATTATGAATGCCTTCGGTTGAAATTCTAACATATTAGACTCATCCTTCAGGTTAACCAAACCTAAAAGATTCAATTTCATATAACATTAGTCAAATTAGAACTTACATTAAATATATAGTAATAATGTGATTTTCGCCAATGTTTTTGGTGTTACGAATATGAAAGTTCTTTTTAAGTATGTAGATAGACAAAGTTAGATAAAAGAAAGAGTACTCTCTCTCTCTCTCCTCTCAATATTTATGTTCACATGAAGAAGAAAACATTCTTTTTTGTTAAAAGCTAATGGCATTTTTTACCTGTTTACTCCTTTGCATCACATACACACATGTACAGAGGTTTATCAAAACAGTGGAAACACTGACTCCGACTTAATACGATGTTTGCTATAACGTAATTGTGCCACAGTCGCAATTCAACCAACTGTAGTTTTGTAGTAATTGTCGAAAATGTCAGATCTCAGTGAGCTCAAAAATGGTATGATCATCAGTGCTCGTCTTGCAGGAGCTTCAATAACTAGAACGGCACAAATTGTAGGTGTAACACGAGGAACTGTATCGAAGATTATGACGACCTATCAAAAAGGACCCGGCATTACCGTCAAACGTGAAACTTGTGGACGCCTTGCGAAGATGTCAGATAATGATAGGTGAACGTTGTCACGCATTGTGCAACGGAAGTGTACTACCACGGCACCGCAAATACTAGTACAGTTGAACACCAGTCGGAAAATTCCTATTTCCTTCGTAACAATTAGTTGAGAACTTCGCAGTGTAGGTATACACTGAGGAGAAATTGAATTAGAGATACCTGTCTAGTAACGTGTAGCACCGCCTTTCGACCTGATGACTGCGGCGATTCGTCTCGGCATGGACTCGACAAGACGCCGGAAGCGTTGGGAAGCCATACGAATCCACGACCTCTGAACAAGCTCGCGCAGTTCACGAAGATTTGATGGAGGGGGGGGTCAGAGCCTCGAACATCTCTCTCGATGGCATCCCAGATGTGCTCGATGGATTTGAGGTCAGGTGACCTAGCTGGCCAAGAAAGCGAGGTCACGTCGGTGGAGTGTTCATCCAACCATTCCGATACAATTTGGGAGCGATGGCACGGTGCATTGTCTTGTTACAGGATGAGGTCCCCAGTGGGATGTTAAAGACGCACAAACGGGAGCAAATGGTCGTCCAGGATATCCCGGTAACGTTGACCTGTGAGGGCCCATGTCACACGTACAAGGGGTCCCATTTCAGTCCACGTAAACGGTCCCCAGACGAAAATGCCACCCCCACCAGCTTGAAGAGTACTCTGATGGCAAGAAGGATCCATCGCTTCATGTGGTTTGCGCCGTACTCGTATCCTGCCATCCGCATGTACCAACGTGAATCTCGACTCATCAGTCCAGGCAACATTTTTCTACATGTCTGGGGTCCAGTGGCGGTGTTCCCGCGCTCATGCTAATCTTTGCACCCTGTGATGTGCGGTCAGTAGCGGTACCCTCGTGGGACGATGGCTTCTGTACCCCATAGCGAGGAGATGGTTCTGGATGGTGTGGCTGCTTACACGTTTTTGTGCATCAGCGTTAAATTGCCGAGTGATTTCTTGCACTGTGACCTGTCTATCCGCTGTTACAATGCGAGCTAGCCGACGATTACCCAGCTCATCCACACGCTGTTGTCCACGGCAGTTGGCCCTTGCAGGGATGGTTTTACCTGATTCGATGTGCTCACGGTGCACCCGTGACACAGTGGCTCGTGAAAATCCCAGTGCCTGCACGACTTCCGAGATGGAGTGACCCATTCGTCGGGCCCGACAATTTGCCCACGATCAAATGAGCTTAGATCCTTCGTCTTACCCATACTGCGTCCGACTCTTACTGATTCCCGTCGCGTGACTCCTTATATTGTCGGATCGCTGCGTACGTCATGTCGTTTCCGTTTACAGGGCCGCCCACAGCGCCACATTTGCACAACGCCAGCTGTCTCTAATTCAATTGCTCTTCAGTGTATATGGCCGTGATGCAATTCACAAACCTCTGATCACCAACATCAACGCAACAAAACGTGTAAAGGGATGTGAAGCACATAAAAACTGGGATCTTAAATACCCCAGCAAAAACAGTCTTGCTGGGCCAGCAAGACTGTTTTGCTGGCTGCCAGTACTGCCAGCGGTGTCCTAGCACTATGTTGCCGCCGTCCTTGCGGCCACCACATGGGCTAACAGTTGCACCCCCATCAGTTGTCATATGCCAGAACAGGGACATTAGTTATCCATCATAGGTAGTAGCTGCCACAAGTGGCCCTTCAGCGGCCCTGCAACCATGTGCCATAAATGATGGCTGGCCTAATGTGGTCCGCTAGTTTCCCGGCAGTGGCAGCCGGCAATCACGTGGCGTAACTGATAGCTTGCCAAGTCTTGTCCGGTAATTTCGTAGTAGTATCCAAACAATATATAAATGATAACCGCAGATTCCCAAAGCTACAACTACTGTTTTGTTCCGCCTTACGAAACTTCAGCATTACAGCTCTGCGCTGGGGAAATTTTCTCAACAGATCCTGAAAAACGCCCGTTTGGACGTGGGTGGAAACGAACCAAGGACTGTTTGCGTGGGAAGCGGGCGCTCTACCGACGGGACTGATTTGCCACGCATGAGTGTTTGCTTAAAGTTGCGCCTCTTTCCTGCGGAATGTGTACCGATGGTTCCCTTTTTTATTTTACAGTATTGCGAGGTATTTTTCATAAATTTCAGTTTCATATATTTCATAAATTTATTTTTATAACGTAACGATTGTTTTTTTAAATTTTACCTTAAGGGAACTTCACTCATTTTCCAACAAGTGTACCAACTTAAAGGCGCTTTCCAAAGTTTCGTGCTGTCCTTGTCGTTTTGAAAGGCGATTATTGAATTGACCCACCGACGTGACCCGTTCTTGTCACATTCTGTTACATTTTTAACGTTGTATCTTTCCTTTCCGCTATAATCAGCTACATTTGTTTTAAAGAGGAAATATATTTTGTCTTGTCGTTATTTTTAAAAGTGAATTCACTCAGTCTTTTGTATTCAGTCCATGGATGAGTACATTATATCCACATAGCGTTGCTTTTTTTTCAAATAATTGATAAATTTTGTACGCGTATAATTCTTTTTAGAGATGAGCGTTATTTCACTACCTGTGATTTGATCACGGTTACCGAAAAGTCACAGGTAGCGCCTGCTACTGAAAACCGTGAGTAACAGTGATCGTCCAATAAGCGTTCCTCACTCTGTCATTGCTACCCATCATGCTCTTCGTGATTTTTCACAGCTCCTTCTTAACTGTTACCGAGTGAATTCTGCTCCTGTAGCTGTTACTCGTTATCTGCTGTTGCGATTTGGCAGCTGCCTGCTATTTGTGATTTTTTCACAGCGTTGTTTCTGAGCTCATCGGTCTCGCAGTGAGTGGGGTTAAAATTTTTTGAATTCGGAGAAAATAGTGAATTATGAACGTTACTTAGTAAATCTTTAGTAGCTTCATCCATTTCAAGGCTGAAAAAATGCTGCCTCGTTTCTTTTAAAGTTGTAACATACCATGTTAGGTACAAAAGAACAGTGTGTTTTAGATAATCTGAATCCAAAATTTAACTAACCGCGAAAAACGTATAAAAGAATTACGCATAATACAACTGAAAAAGCCGTAAAAACTACAGCAAAATATCAGAATTCGCGCAGAATTACCTATAAAAGTTTAAAACAAGTTTAGGACATAACGGACTTTTGGGCACAAATCTTTAGGGGACGTACAAAAATTGCAGTTTCTTGGCGCTGTGAGGGGAATTGAATGGAGATAACGTTCCCAGAAGACAAACGACAATTACAATTGAATTTTAAAAAAATTACAAAGCACAAATTTTGAAGATGAAACTCCGTTTTTTGGTGTAAATATGAGAAGGATAATATCCGAAAACTTGAAAATTTCGTCGTCCTGGATCGGGATTGTATAGTACACATAATCATGAATATGGATTACATCATGTTCATGATTACATAACACATTTCTTAGGTTTCAACGAAACAAAGCAATTACATCAGAACTCATACTATGTTCGGAAAAAGACGACAAACAGAGATTTTTTTATAACGCTGCACTTTTACTTAGGTACTAAATATTTACATAACATTTCAAGTTATTAATATTTCTCTCTTACTTAATTAGGCACTAAATTACTATGCCTCATTCGTAGGACCTTTTGACAGTCTTTCTTCTACCGATGTTATTTCATAAAGTTTACGTATCAACTCAAGGTAATAATATTGCGCTTTTACTTAAGCACTAAACATTATTTCACAGGACCTATGCCTTTTTAACAGTTTTTGTTCTATCGATGCCACATTCATAACAATTAGGTATCAACTCAAGTTAATAATATCCCGCCTTTAATTTTTCACTAAAAACTTTCTCACGTTCCCTAGGCCTAGGCCGTGGCCGTGGCCTTTTTAATAGTTTTTATTAAATTAATGTCGTATTCACAACTATTACTTATCAAGTGAAGTTAATAATATTCCGCTTTTACTCAGGCACGAAATATTCATTCATTACCCTATGCCTAGGCTTTTTAAATAGTTTTTACTCAATCAATGTCATATTCGCAAAGTTTATGATTCAAATAAAGTTAGTAGCATTGCGCTTTTACTTTGGCACTAAATGTTATTTCACAGGCCCGAGGCCTAGACATTTTTAACAGCTTTTGTTCTATCGATGTCACATTCATAACAATTCCATGTTAACTCAAGTTGGGTGTAGGATCTCAGATCAGATCTTCAGTAGAGGATTTTATGAAGGAGTGTCTGACCCCAGGTCTTAAACAACCCTTAGAAGTAGGAAGCTAGAAGATTTGGGCTAGAGTGCCCGATAGAAAAGTGACACCGAAGATAAGTAGAAAGGGGGAGGAAGACGCCCTTATTTATTACCGGGGGGCCAGTACCCGGGATCCGACGGCTTAACGTGCCCATCCGACGCACGGCGGATATTTAGTGGATCGAGCGTTCGTACCTGCCGAACCTGAGGTCCTTTCCGTGGCAGTCACGAACGTTGCCCACTAGGCCACCCGCGGCCTGGGTGTAGGAGAACTGGCCACAAACATTTTAAGGGGCCGTATAAAAATTACGTTTTTGACCGCCTCGTGGCCACGACCCCACAACAGAGGTTGGTAATCTAAGTCATATAAAGCTTCCGTAATTTCGTCTTTTCTTAATTGCGATAATTAATGTAATTCTTTACAACAAATGTTTGATCTGCATCTCAACAAAATATTTTAGGGTTTTCAAACTACAAGTCTGACAATTATCAGAGTGCATGTGACTACTCAGCAACAAAACTGTCGGGGCGGGGGGGGGGTATACCAAAAGTGGAAAATATAAAAAAAAATCTCGTCCGATCGGGAAATTTTCAGCATTTACAAGCTACAACTCGTCGACACATTATCTAAACACATATGCCTGCTCTGGAAACCTGGGGGGGGGGGGGGGGGGGGGTGACATACCAAAATTGTAAAATATAAAAAAAAATTCTCGCCCGATCGGGAGATTTTCAGCATTTACAAGCTACAACTCGACCCATTATCTGAGCGCATGTGTCTACTCTGGAAACCTGTCGGGGGGGGGGGGGGGGTTAATACCAAAATTACAAAATATAAAAAAATTCTCGTCCGATCGGGAGATTTTCAGCATTTATAAGCTACAACTCGACCCATTATCTGAGGGCATGTGCCTACTCTCGAAACCTGTCGGGGGGGGGGGGGAGGTAAAACCAAAAGTGTAAAATAGTAAAATATGAAGAATTTATGGTCTGATCGGGAGATTTTCAGCATTTACCAGCTACAACACGACACATTATCTGAGCGCATGCGGCATATTATACACTGTTTATATAACCCCCTAACCCCCCCCCCACACACACACAGGTATCCTGAGTAGGTACACCTCAGATAGTTTGCTGAGTTGTAGCTGGTAAATGCTGAAAATCTCCCAATCAGACGAGGAATTTTTCATATTTTACACTTTTGGTATTAACCCCCACCCCGACAGGTTTGCTGAGTAGGCACATGCCCTCAGATAATGTCTATTTGTAGCTTGTAAATGTCAAAAATCTCCCGATCGGACGAAAAATTCTTTATTTTTTACAATTTTGGTATCCGCCCTCACCCCGACAGGTTTCCTGAGGCAGCAGATACCCTCAGATAATTCGAGACGCTTCTCTCCTTCCTGGTATAAACAATATCCTGATATAGAGTAAAGCATTGTTAAAAATACTGCTTATAGCTTTGAGTTTGTTTTCTTTTCCCTGAAGGTCCAGACAGGGAGAAATTAGATTGTACTTGGAATGAAACAGGTGTAAGGCAATGACACAAAATGAAGAGTGTGGGTAAATATAAATTAGGAAAATTATCCCAGCATTTCTCTTTTAAAGCTCACAAAGCTGCACTAGTGGATTGTTGCCATTTTTCGCAAAAAGATAAACACGTCGATATTCTTTTAGACAAAAATAAAAGGGCTAGTGTAATTTTCAAGAAGAACATGATAAAGAATTTAATACTAAAGTTTTAAATATTTTATTTGATGTTGCCAGAACATTGGCCAGGCAAGGCATTGCTCTTTGTGGAAATAAGTCAGATGAAAATGGGAATTTTCGTCCAATCGTAGTTTAATTTATCGTCATTGCTTGATAATGAAGAAATGGTTAGATAAAAAGAGACTAGACGAAACCCATAGGAATTGACGGTTAGTTTTTTTTTTTGTTTTTTTTTTTTCTGAAAAGAATAAACTCATATAATGTATTTATTTACACATTAGAAAAAATCCTGCAGAATTGACAATCATCACCTTAGATTTCACTGTCTCTACTTTGCGTTTCAGTGTTCCACTCTTCAGCGACATCAAAGTCCTGCTTCAAATAAAGATTTTACTGAGTAAATTGGTTTTTAAATTGAGCTGCACTTCCATCAGAAAAAATTGTTAACTTTTCTATTTCTGGAAATTTGGCCTTTAATGTAGCTATAGCAATTTTTAAGAAGGCCCACACAGCATTTTTGTAATGGTTGAGCTCATCACTTATTACAGCTACAGTATGCTTAATATTTCATGCACAACTGGTAAATATACAGTAGTTATTTGCTGGTGCCTCCAGTGTCCACTCTGGATTTCATCTTGGGAGATAGTACTGTAATTTTCAAAAAAATCAATTAGGAGCGGACCTTCATTTGGTGACTGAACTGTTCTTACAAAAGAATGAATTTTATAATAATGTAACTGATTATGAAGCACAGTTCTTCAAACAGAACCATCAATCTCAACCACTTTTTTGAAACCATCTATATCTTTCCATGTTACAAATGTGTCTATATGTATCTCTTCAACACACATGCAAACATCACTTTTACAGTCTGTGCAAAATCCAATTATGCAGTTCTCATTTTGAATGCTGCAGCACAAAACACTCATCAGTTCTATTTCATTTGAAGGAAACTTTGGGGAATTGGAATTTTGCTGGCCAAGAATTGTATAAAAAAATGTAAATTTGCATGATATTTGCAAGCACATAATTCCGTGGTGTTTACAAAATTAATGTCACATATCCAGGACACAGGTCGTAAAACTTAGTTTTTTAATTAAAATGTTCTAATTTTCATTTTTGAACTGTGTGAAAGCATCACTTATAGTCATCAGCATGTGTCTTTTTTGTATTAAATTGTGCCTCCTTGATAGTGAGTAGTGAGTCCTTTATTGATTTCACACATTTCCTGGTGCCTGTCTACTTACAATATATCATTATGGCATAAAAATCTTTTTTTTTCTTTTGTGCTATCTGATATACAGCGTGAAGTCTTTTCTTTTTCATTAAACAGAGTTGTGGCAATGTCAGGCAACACCTAAGTGAGACTTTCAATAATGTCACACACCTCACACCTCAGCTGAGGTCCAAGAATTAATTTTTTCTACATGACTTTTTCTACACTTATTCAGACTGCTGACAGTCAAACTTCCACAAAGTTTGAAATTTCTACACAAAGGGTATGTTAGTATAAACTATCTTTATGGTCATTTCAGTCAGCAGACTAAAAAAAAATGACGGTCAGCTGACTAAAAAAAAAAATGTTTTTAAATTTTCAATTATTTTTAAGTGTAAAATATGTTATTACAAAGTGTTTTGGACTCTGCTACATCTAACAAATACAACTGCAAGTGAAAAACAGTTGTCAAAACATTTCCAGAACTGGTATTAGAATTGTCTAATTACTAAATGTAAATTCTACCTTTTGTTCTGGATGTTTAAGACTGAAATGCAAGGAGACAATGATTTATATAGCATTTTTTGTTGTGAATTCAAATTCTATGTAGTACTCATACCTTCAATTTGATGTATCATAAATAATAATATGATACAATTTAATTATTTTTCCTGTTTGTCCACTTTTTCATGGAATGGCTGTAAGGAATTCTTCTTTTGAGGAGTGTGTAATCATTGCTCTTTTGATTAAAGTTTTAATACTATTGTGTTTCTGTGTGTATGGATGTGTTGAATTATATGGAATCAGAACAGGAATAAATGACTGTTTTCTATGTAGTCTGTATTGTAGTTGGTCTCTTTGCTTGACAACTTTAACATCAAGGACGATCAAAGTATGCTCCTCCTCATGTTCTATTGTCAACGTTGGATAGATATTACCAAATTGCTGAGTTAATGATTCAAGTTCATAACTACTCATTCGTGACAAAATAAAAATGTCATTCACATATCTACAGTAAACCAAAGGAGTTTCTTCCATTTTACAGATTATTTGTTTCTCAATATTGCTCATAGTCACTTTTGCAAATAGATTTGACAGAGGGGAACCCATTAGGCCTCTATTTTTTTGTTTGCAATGTTCTCTTCAAATTTGAAAATATTGTTTTCATAAATGTATAACAAAACTGCTTCTGATTCTTGAAATTGTGTGTTATTAAGATTTTTGTCCTGTTTTAATTTTTTAATAATGTTTTCAATTGCTTCCGGTACAGTGGTACTTGGAAAAAGGGCCTTGACATCCATACTTGCTATAATCCTGTAGATCTTGGTTTACATTTTTAATTATATCAATAAACTCATAAGTATTATAGTTTTTACAGTAAATTGTGTTTTCACATTTTTTTAGATGCGCGTTGATCTCAAAGTCAATACCAAAAACAACAGTCTTTTTTCGTGCTTAAATATTGTAATACTCTATTGTGATGTTTACAATCATAATATCAGTACTCACAGTTTCTTATTTCGTTTCTTTTTCTGTATTCAAAAATTACAAAAAAGTAGTTCAGCTCAGGGTTCCCCCTGAACTTGATGAACAGGTAATAATTTGATGTCATAGCTATTTCTAGACTTGATGTATTACAAATTTCACTAAATTATAGGATTTACTTGGGAATAAAAGGATATTACTTACAGTCGATTTTCAGGTAGCATCCCTACCCGTCCACAAGACTACACTATAGTAGGTGTTGTCATTCGTGAGCTAAATACCCTTTTGGTTAGTAGGTGTCCAACCTTACGCTGGAATTTAGCTCACGAATGGCAACATCTACTATAGTGTAGTTTTTGAAGAAGCCTAGGTTTTTTTTTTTTATTGGAAGTTTAATGACCACTGTGAGCAACCCAATGAGCTATAAGCAGTCGCCCGTCCCTAATTTAGGATCACTGGTTTCAGGGAAGGGAGAGAGCCAGTGCCATAAGACAAACACAACATCCATGCCTCCCTGGGATTCGAACCCGGACCCCTCTTGGACGAATGATCAAAGGCCATCGCTTAGACCACTGCGCCACCGGGAGGCTTTTTGACATTAACTCTGCTGTATATACTATTAGAATGCTAGTTACTTTGTTTCCTGTAGACTCTGCATTCTTCTGTATGGAGGTCTAGTCCACAATTCGGTAACACATTTCTTATGTTAATTATTAACTGCCGATTTAGGGTCGTGACAGTGTGGCAATTCCCTCCAAATAATACACACACATGCAAGCTATAGATATACCTTCACAGAAATTCCCCCAACAGGGAGGTAATCAGTTGCTTAAATTTAGTCTTATATTTGTCCACAATTTATATGACCCCCCCTCCATTCCCTACAAAAATCATCAGGTATTAACCACTTTACAAAATCTGATAGATATTATGACTATGACTACCGACTGAAATTTCTGTCAGAGAACTTTATGTGGGCTGTGCCCATATCTTCTGTCGGAAAATTATAAAGTTCATAATTTTGTAATCTGTGGCAGACAGTAGTATCTCAGTTATACATTTTACTATGGAATGGCTTAAAAAACATGTGACTGAAATTTCAAAATATTAAATACTATTGTACAATTTAAATGCTTCCAAAAAGAAAAAAAGGGGAAGAGGGCTCGCAATTTTAGATTATGCTAATGAATACTTTGTTCGCTACCTGTCATTCTATTTTGTTCTTGCCTGTCTATTTTGACCTTTAATTTTATTTTTGTTTTTTTACATTATAAAACAAGGTAAGAAATTCTGCATGATATCATATTTTCAATATATGAAAGAACTCTTACCTTTGAAATATTAGGTAGTAAATCCGAATGTGTTATCTTATATTCAACACCCTTAGAACACATTATTTACTTATAATACTTAGCCCTTTTCAAAGAATTTTGTTTAGTTGATTTACCATTAATGCTGGGTAAAATATCACTACTTTCTGTTTGTTTTAATTTTTTTTGAATTTGGAGAAATTTGTGAATTGTGTGTGAACATTAGATGATAATTTTTTTGTTGCTTCGTGCATTTCAAGGCTGAAAAATAAATGCTGTCTCATTTTTTTCAAAGTTGTAGCACCATGTTATGTATAAAGGAACTGTATATTTGATAATCTGAATTCAAAATTTAACCTATAAATCGCATAAAAGAATTACGCATAACCCAACTGAAAAAGCCATTATAACTACAGCAAAATATCGGGGTTAACGCAGATTTATGTTTAAAAGTAAAAAACATATAACCCAGGATCCGCTGTATTATGGCCAACCCACCGTTCCATTAAGTGATTCTGCTATCAGTTACTTTACTCGTTCGTTAGTCGTTACTGGTGCACGGATTCACGGAAGGGAAACAAATAACAGGTCCTAAACTGTGATTCCAATCACAGTTAAAAATCACTGTTACTTTTGAGTAGCAGTCACAGTTAGCGCCGTGAACACGAAGTAACAGGTAAGCTCATCTCTAATTCTTTTCTTTTTTCCAATATAACGTTTTTTTTTAAATATTTTTCCAAGACTTTTGTTTGAAGCGGTTTAGTGTATGTTAAAACGAAAGATTACACAGAAATTATTTCTTGTTATTCATGGGAATGGAGTGGGTGTATTTCACGGCTTAATCTAATATTTCGTCGACGTGGCATTTCATTATAGGAAATTAATTCGTCTCTCTACATATGGTTTTTTTTCTTAACATCCACTAAAATAACACAATGGCGATAGCGTCGTCTTCAACTAACTGGTACCACGAGAGAGGCAGAACGTGTTGTTTCTGCGCATGCGCAGTCCCATTTGCTTCCACCTGGTGTTGGGGGTTGCATCGGTTGCCAGCTACAGGCCACTAGTGGCACTTGTTTGGAGGCCCGCAATTCACGGCGACTCTGCAGGGCCATCAATGGCTGCCAACTGTTGGCGCTGCCACCAACGGACCGCTACCGGGCCGTGAGTGGCAGATTTCAGCCAGCAGTGACTCATCACTGCCAGCTGGTGGCCAGCAGTTTCCCAACACATGTGTTTTTGCTGGGGCTGGCCACGTGTCATCTGGTCCGAAGAACTGTGCTTCACATTATTTCCCAACAATGGTGGAGTGTACATTTGGTGAGAACCTGCGGAATGGTACCACATCGACTATTTGGTACATACTGTTAAGCATGGGGGTAGATCCCTGATGCTGTGAATGTCATATCATGGCATTCCTTAGAGCCATTGGTTATTCTGCAGGGTCGTGTCGCATCTGCAACGTACGAATCCATTCTTGGAGACCACCTGCACTCAGTGTTATAGGCATTGTTCCCTCACGATCCGTCCTGGTTTCAAGCAGACAAAGCACCCGCGTAAATTTTGCGAAACGTGTCAAGTTGTGGTTTGCAGAGGATGATGTACAACAGCTACCCTGGCCACGTTAATCCCAGAGCTTAATATCATCGACCTTAATATCATTGAACTGTAATCAGACCTTTCGCTCCAGATATTCGTGGGAATATCTGAAGCGAAAGGTCTGATTACAGTTTCCATCTCCAACACCAAAATAACTGGTACAGTTGTTGGCGCTCTTTGGCTAATTGAATCTCTTGCGTCGTTAAACTCAAAACAACCAGCCTACTGCTACAGTTGGGATACACACTGAAGTGCCAGAAAAACTGGTGCACCAGCCTAATACTTGGTAGGTCCCCCACGAGAGCACAGGACTACAGAAATACGACGGGGCATGGACTCCACTAGCATCTCGAAATATGCTGTAGGCAATGCACACCATAATTCCTGCAGAGCGTTCCACAATTCGGGTGTATTCCGAGGTCTCGGATTCCTGTGTTCGATAACGCGTTGCATGGCATCCCAAATGTGTTCTATTACGTTCAGATCTGGGGACTTGGGTGGGAATGGCAACACCCTAAACTCAGATTAATACTCCTCTAACCATAATGTGGCGTCCCGACACTTGTGTGGAGGTGCATTGTTCTGTTGGAACAGGCCCAACCCATCAGCATGAATGCAGGACATGAACGGGTGTACCTTGTCAGAAAGGATACGCACATAGCGTTGGCCGGTCACAGACGTTTTTAGACGTACCAGGGGTCCCAGTGAAGTCCAGCTAAACACACCCTACACCATTACGGATCCCCCACCAGCCGGTACAGTTCCCTGTTGACAGGCGGGGTCCATGGCTTCATGGGGTTTGCGCCACACACGAATCCTTCCAGCTGCCCTATACAGTTGGAAACGCGACTCATCAGACCAGGTTACTTGTTTCCAGTCATCAAGTGTCCAGTGGCGGTGTTGATGTGCCCAAGCGAGGCGCATAGCTCTGTGTCGTGCACCCATCAAGGGGACTCGAGTTGGGCGTTAGCTCCCAAAGCCCATATCGTGCAGGGTACGTTGCACAGTCCGGACGCTGATGCTTGTTGAGGCTCCAGCATTTAATTCCGATGATACCTGCGAGAGCGTTGCACGCCTATCGCGTGAAACGGTTCTTGACAGCCGACGATGGTGACGTTCCCCCAATGTCTTTTTACGGCCACACTGGTATCGTAGGTTGGAGATTTTGCCGGAATTCTTGTAGTCACGGTACACCCTTGCAATGGTCGTCCGTGAAAATCCTAACTTCGTTTCTACCTCCGAAATACTATGGCCCATCTCACGAGCGCCAACTATGACACCGCGTTGAAAATCGCTTAAATCATTATTACTTGTCATTCTCATGCCGAAAACAGCTCTGACAGCTGGCAAGGATGTCTATCGTTTTATATACACACTGGCGGACGCAATCGAGTACGCGCACAGGTCTCGTTGCTATGTATTTTGCATAAGCTCGTCTGTACCAGTTTTTCTGGAACTTCAGTGTATACTACTGTTTGTGAAAATTGCAACGCCAAGAAGGAACAATGCGATTCGAATGAAATTTATACCACACATTACTGATATGACTGTAAATAAGTGATTTAATTTTCAGAACAATACAACAATTTTTATCTGCCAAAATCAGTATCTTGTGAGGCCTCCGCGAGCTGCAATAAGAGCTTTTAGAAAGCGCGGCATTGAATCAAAAAGCATTGGATGGTGTCCTGGGTAATTGCTTGCCAGGCGTCATGTAAGAGAGTCCACAGATCATTGGTACTGACCTCTGGCGGACTTTGATGGGCGAGTTGCCGAGTGACCATATCCCAGACATGTTCAATAGGCGACATGTCTGGCGAACGTGCAATCCAGGGAAGAAGCGGTATCTGCTGTGCTGCGAAGAGGGCTTGAACATTCCTGGAAACATGTGGTCGGGCATTGTCCTGCTGGAATATAGCGCTAGGGGTGCTCTGAAGAAAGTGTGTGACTTCTGCCTGTACAATGTCCCTGATGTAGTGGTCGCGGGTGAGATTGCCTTCAAGTCGCAGCAGCCGAGATCGCGAATGGTACCCAATGGCACCCCACACTATCCCACTTGGCGTTCGGCCCGTATGACACTCGACAACGCATGCTGGAAGAAGGCGCTCACCACAATACCGTCTAATGCCTATGCGGTCATCACGGTAATCCAAGTTGAATCGGGACTCGTCTGAAAACACAGCATATTGCCAATCAGCACGCCTTTGTCTGTATTGAAAGCTCCATTTCAGCTTGAGGTGTCCATGGTACAGGGTCAAAGGAATCTGTCTCAAAGGGATGCGTGCAACCAGTCCTCTGCGCAGCAGACGGCGTCGAACTGTGGAGGCAGATAATACCACACCTGTTGCTGTGCTCCTCCACTGCTGTGCTAACACTTGCGAAGATGCGGAACGTTTCGTCATTGCCATGGGGATGAGATGTCGATCATCCCGCTGTGTCGCCACACCTCTCGGTCCACTACCGCCTCACTGTCGAGGCGTTATGTCCCGTCTGAGCCACAATGGCGCGGTACGAAAATGCACCTTCACGCAGACCGTTCAAACTCTGTCGTATGGTGATATTGCGTCTTTCGTCGTCGCCAAGGCATAATTGAATCCTGGAGATCCTTTTACAACTCGCTGTCCTCGATGCACTACTGGTGTGTATCTTAAACAGCCCTCTCTTTATAGCCCTCACTCGACTTTCCAGAGTGCGCTGCCGGGCCCAGACATGCGCAATTACTCTGAACTTGTAATCATTTGCATGTCCTATCCTGCTCTGCATATCCTGTAAATTTGAAGTGATTACCATCATTCCTTCTTGGTGTTGCAATTTTCACAAATGCTAGTTTGTTTTGCAGGAAGAATCGTCCCAAATTCCATCCATCATACCGCCCCTGTGGCGCAGAGATTTTAAGCGCTGGCTTCTGACCATAACTCGGAGATAGGTCTGAGTTCGAATCCCTGTAAAACATGTAAGTTGGGGTTGTCTTACGGTACTAGCTCTCTCTGTCTTCTATTGGAACCAGTGAACCTAAATTTTGGGCAGACGACTGCTTGCAACACATCGAGTTGCTCACGATGATCGCTAAACCTCTCTCTTGCTGTCTCTCTCTCTCTCTCTCTCTCTCTCTCTCTCACACACATCCATTATTGTATGTGCGTGACTTGCGTAAGTGTATCCCAAGTCGAATTGCTTCCGTTCTGAAAGCCCAAGCTGGACCTACAGCTTATTAATAAAAAGTTATCCGTAAACAATAAGTGTTTCGATTATTTTGATATACCTCCCTATATTTGAATTTTTGGAGTATTGCTCGTTAAGCCGTTATTAGTGTTGTAGGTACAAGCTGGAAAAAACATTATTTACATGATCATATTAAATGAAATAACTATGTTTTGTAGAGCTAACAGTTTTATAATAGTTAGCAAATGCTGAAATTGAAATTTCCGTCAAACGTACACACAAATGAGTTGAATTTGCACTAAAGTTTACATTATAGTGAAGAGCGGAAAGACTTCCCCGGTGGAGCACTGGTCTAAGCGCTGGTTTATGACCATTCGTCCGAGAAGGGTCCGGGTTCGAATCTCGGTGAGGCCTGGATGTTATGTTTGTCTTACGGCACTGATTCTGTCTCCTTTCTCTGGAGTCAGTGACTCTAAATCTAGGGAAGAGAGACTGCTTCTACCCCATTGAGTTTCTAATGGTGGTTATTAAACCTAAAAAAACAACAAAAAAAACTGAAATTCGATACTGGAACATAGTCCAAATTTTGTTCAACTCTTGAGATGTTTCTAACTCAGTTCCTTCCTGGCCATATCTACAGCCGAATATTGTCCAGGAAGGAGTCGCGATTGGACGTTTTTGTTGTAGGATCAAACTGGGTTAGCGGAGGCCCAACAACTTTTATGAATAATAATGTTATTGTGATTGAAAGGAGAGAACTCTAGCTGGGGTTACTATCAAATTAATCTGGGAAAATCCCCTTTCACATTCTCCAGCAATGGTTTGAGAAGTTCACTTCCCCTGTAAAAGTTGCTTAGGTATTTCTTTTCCTGGAAGTTGCAAGTATTCTCTTAAACCACGAATCATGTCTCTTTCATTTAGCTTAAACTTGTTTTAGACAACTTCCTAATTTCTTCTTCATCATATAGTACCGTACTCATCCACGGTCCAATCTCGGGCGCCCATTTCATGCGTTGTTGGCGATGACGTGCAGTGTGAGCCTGGGAACCCGGCTGGGTCTTCGGCTACGCAGGCCCAAGCGCAGAAGGCTGCGATGAACTGTGTGCTGTGACACATTGCCCTGATCACCACTGTTGTAGCTGCGGGAGATTTGTCGCACTGTGGCCCTGTGGGGGCTGTGAACAATGCGCGACAGTCTCTGCTCCCCTCTGGCATCAATGAGCTGCTGACGACCCACGGCTGGACTACGGTTCGTCGTTTGGCCATCTGTGCACCACTTTTGATACGTACTCACTATAGCGGAGCGTTAACAACCCACAAGCCGTGCAGTTTCCGAGATCGTAGTTCCGAGGTGCCAGGCCATCACATTTTGTTCTTTACCAAACTCCGATAAATCGGCAGCTTTTCCCATTCTGACTCCTAACACTCTACTAACCGAAAGCCGGTCCTCGGGTTGTATATATACTGATGTGTGAGCTTCACCTGCGCTACCGTTCTGTCTCCAGGCGCGCTCATTTCTCTAGGCTGGGGGTGGTCATAATTTAATGGCTCGTCGGTGTATGTTCTTCCTCGTGGAAAAAGCCCGCATGGACTCCGAGAAGCAAATTTTAAAGATGCATTTCATTTAAGCTTTCAGCTGAAGGAAAGCGAGGAAATCAGTATGAAGATGATACATCATGAATGAAATGTAACTACAGACAAAATTAAAAAGGTTTGCGTCATTTTCAAACTTACCCAGTTCAACAGTGACAGAATCTAGATCTAATACCCTGTTCCTATTCGACATATCAATTAAGCAATGTGCAGTTGTCATAATCCATTGATTTCCAATTACGGTGCCACCACATCTGAACTGCAAATGAAATGTGTGCAAAATTATTTTTGCAAAATCTTAGGTGTAATATTTAAGACAGAAAATACTGGAATTTACTGTTTCAGTTAATATTTGTTTTAATTTATGTTAAAGTGTATTTTAAAGAGTTAATTGTATAAAAGTGCTGTAAAAAATAGAAAAAAATAAGACAAAAACAGAACAAAAAAGTCAAAGCTTCGCTTAAATTATTAAATTATCATTAGTCGTTCGAAACAAATTAGTCACCGAAAAGGCGTTTTATTTCCTGCGGGTTTCGTACAACTGGCCACAAAAGTTTAGAGACCGTATAAAATCTGCCGTTTCTTGGTGCTATAATGAGAATTGAATCGAGAAAACGTTCTACGTAAGCCAAGCGAGATTTTATTTTAATTTGGGAAAATAAAAGTTCATTCGTGAAAAAAAAAAAAAATGACTAAGTACATTTTTAGTACGTTTTTTGCAAAAAAAAAGAAAAGATCACGCTTATGTTACTTATATTTGTCCATTCGTCCGTCTGTGGACACCATATCTCTGTAACTATTAGTCCGATTTGAAAAATTATTTTTGCATTGGGAAGCTTGAAATGTGAGAATGATGATCATTGTTTCAGTTGTATCTATGATGCATAACTTGGCCACCAGAGGGCGTAATCGACTTCAAAATACGTTTTATTAAATATTATTTCTTCTGAACATCTGATTGAAAACATTCTTTCTTTCATTCGATATCATTCTAACGAAGACTGTTTTTAGTACAATTCCTTTTTTCAAGTAATGCATAGGTTTCCGCTAGGGGGCGTAAAGTCAAATTGCAATTTTCCTAATATCTTTGTTTCTAAAGGTCCAATTTGAGAAACTCTTTTTGCATCGGATAGAGATTATAGTAGGATATGTTCTGCATATAATTTCGAATTTTTGTAGAGAATAGTTTGGTCACTAGGAGGCGTAAGAATATATTTTTGTTTATTACATATTGCAGCAATATCTGGGCTTCTGAAAGCTCAGTTGAAAGCAATTATTTTGCTGACAGATACCACTCACCACGACAAGGTTTTTGAAAACACCTTTTGTTGAAAATAGTGTAAAATTTTCCCTCCAAGGGCGTAGATGTATATCTTATTTTTGTTGATATCTACGTACTACCTACAGAAAAAATTCTTTCTTTGTCGGAAAACGTTTTGGGTGCAAAATGTTTTCCACATAAATTGAAAGTTTTCTTAACGCACAAGGGTGCAGCTAAGTGGGCATAAGTTCAGGTTTCTGTTTGCAGCACAGTAGAGACACCTGCGCGTGTAAAAACCCGATTGAAAAAATCCTTTATCGGTCAGATACTACTAACTCCCAAAACATTTTGTGTACATTTACTACCAAAAATAGTGCACAATTTCCCCGCTGGTGGCGCAAAGGTCTTATATGTTTTTGCTAATATCTCTGCTTTTAGAAGTCCGACTTAAAAGATCTTTTGAATATCGTATTCTATTTACTTTGTGGAACACTTTGCCTCTAGTATTTTGTAGTTCACAGTTCTAGCGCTAGGTGTTGTTGGCGTGTATTTTTGTTTGCTGCTGTATCTCTGCCTCAAAAAATCCTTTTGAAAAATATATTTTTTTTTACTGTATGCTGTTCATTACAGTAAAGATGGGGAATATTATCTTTTTCAAATAGTCATTGTTTATCCGCTAGGGGGCAGAAATGGCAAAACCTTTTACCCGCTATCTCTGCTTCCAAGAGACGTATTTGAATAATTTGTTCTCCATTATAGTTTTTTGCTGTGAATACCCTTTCACATATTTTCTGTTTTTCTATTATTCAAAATATTTCCGTTAGTGGGTGTAAAGTTAGACTATGTTTTCCTTTATATGTGTTCTAACTGTTTGATATGAAAATTGCTTTCTGTTTGATATGTTCCTACAGCTAAGATAAAAATTTTCAGCACAATTTGCCAATTTTCGTAACATAATTTTTAATCGTTAGTGGGGAAGGTAACTGTTTCTATTTCTGGCTAGTTGTTCGAGATAAGCCGGGGCTCGTGTTACTATGAGGCATGAATGGTGCGCTTGTCTCACGGCACTGGCTCTCTCCCTTCCGTGGAACAATGACCCTAAATTAGGGACGGGGGACTGCTTATTGCCGTAACAGTTGCTTATGGTGCTCATTAAATCCCGAAACAACCAAACAAAAAATAAAATTTGTTGATCATTTCCATCCTGTATCCATTTTGTATTGCTAGTTGTCAGACCTAACTCAGTTTTCAGTAAAAGTTTTGGTGGTTGAAAGACTGAGAGAATGATCTATTAAGGTATCCAAAAGTTTCCACAGCCCCCGCTAGCGGGCGCTGCAGGGGTCTAACCGGCCGGCGTTCCGTGCTGTCAGTTCGTACATAAAGCCAAGCATGGCGGTCGATAAAATTCGTTTGCGGCACTGTTTGTTATTCATGTTTAATTTAGGAAAAAGTGTGAGCGAAGCATAAGGTTCAATATGTCAGCAGTGTTTCTTTCAGGAATTTTTGGCCGGGGGGGGGGGGGGGGGCAAATGAAACCTTAGAGGGGCAAGTTTTCCATTTGCTATTTATATATATATAATTTTAACTACTATATTTATATATATAGAAGTAATTACTATATATATATATAATAATTCATTTTTTTGTTTTTGGTTAAAAATGCGACTTACATTAGAAAAAAATACCTTAATTTAATAAAAATGTATCAACTTATATGTACAAAATAAGCTGTCTATACATGCGATAAAAGCAAACCACGTCTTCAATTAGCAAATCAAAATAAATTTATTTACAAATTAAAAGAGGGTTAGAAGCAGACTAGCGCTTTCGGGGATCTCCCGTCCCCATCTACTGGTCAAATCGCCACGGGATTCAGCAGAGTCGACCCTTATATACTAGATAACACGACTCCATCATGCACCACGTCACCAACAGACCGTGATGTCACAGTATAAGCACAAATTATAAAATTTCAATCCCAATGCAATAGAACATAAATATAAGAATACAAAATATTTACAAAATGTACTGTTCCGATGTTTCAAATTTCCTTATGTGTCAAAGTCTCTTGTGGAGCAACCATTTTTCTCCAAGGTCTTGGTAAAAATGTGGGGAGATCTAAATTACAACATATGTCTCCGTATGGAATAATATATAAACTTTCTGAAAAGAAAACAGTACTTTTGTTGACATTGGAGTTCAAGATTTTAACATTCTCCCAGACAGGGGTGTAACCACCCTGTTTGACTGCCATCGTATAGGCTGTATTAATAGTTCCTGTCCGGAGGGTGTACTTGTGTTCACCCAACCGAGTATTCAAAGTCCTAATTGTAGAACCTATATAAAATTTGTCAATAACACCCGAACCCTCATGGGCGAGCGGAATGCAGTATACACCATATTTCATGAGTTTTGGTACTTTAACTAAAAATTTGCACTAAAAATGTATTTGCCGTACTGAGAAACGACAGAGATAAAGTACCCAAACTCATGAAATATGGTTTATACTGCATTCCGCTCGCCCATGAGGATTCGGGTGTTATTGACAAATTTTATATAGGTTCTACAATTAGGACTTTATATACTCGGTTGGGTGAACACAAGTACACCCTCCGGACAGGAACTATTAATACAGCCTTTAGTATGGCGGTCAAACAGGGTGGTTACACCCTGTCTGGGAGAATGTTAAAATCTTGAACTCCAATGTCAACAAAAGTACTGTTTTCTTTTCAGAAAGTTTATATATTATTGCATACGGAGACAACTGTTGTAATTTAGATTTCCCCACATTTGTACCAAGACCTTGGAGAAAAATGGTTGCTCCACAAGAGACTTTGACACATGAGGAATTTTGAAACATCGGAACAGTACATTTTGTAAATACTTTGTATTCTTATATTTATGTTCTATTGCATTGGGATTGAAATTTTATAATTTGTGCTTATACTGTGACATCACGGTCTGTTGGTGACGTGGTGTCTAGTATATTTGTGCTTATACTGTGACATCACGGTCTGTTGGTCGTGTTGTCTAGTATATAAGGATTGACTCTGTTGAATCCAGTGGTTCTTTGACCAGTAGATGGGGACGAGGTACATTTCGCCAGCCCCCCACCCCGGCAAATTCAAAAGTCAACAGTGCCATTCGTTTGTGCTACGTTTGTGCTGGTTTGTGCCGCAAACCATTTCGTTTGTGCTAGCATAGTTTTTGACATATTCAAAATATAAATTGGGGAGGCTGGGGAAATGGTCAGCCCCCACCCCGGCACATTCAAAATTCAACAGTGCCTTTCGTTTGTGTTACGTTTGTGCTGGTTTGTGCCGCAAACCGTGTCGTTTGTGCTAGCATAGTTTTTGAGAAATTCAAAATATAAATTGGGGGGCTGGGGAAATGGTCAGCCCCCCACCCCGGCAAATTCAAAATTCAACAGTGCCATTCGTTTGTGCTACGTTTGTGCTGGTTTGTGCCGCAAACCGTGTCGTTTGTGCTAGCATAGTTTTTGAGATATTCAAAATATAAATTGGGGGGTCTGGGGAAATGGTCAGCCCCCACCCCGGCAAATTCAAAATTCAACAATGCCAATCGTTTGTGCTACGTTTGTGCTGGTTTGTGCCGCAAACCGTGTCGTTTGTGCTAGTATAGTTTTTGAGATATTCAAAATATAAATTAGGGGGGGGGGTCAGCCCCCACCCCTGCAAATTCAAAATTCAACAGTGCCTTTCGTTTCTGCTACGTTTGTGCTGGTTTGTGCCGCAAACCGTGTCGTTTGTGCCAGCATCGTTTTTGAGATATTCAAAATATAAATTGGGGGGGGAGAAATGGTCAGCCCCCACCCCGGCAAATTCAAAATTCAACAGTGGCATTCGTTTGTGCTACGTTTGTGCTGGTTAGTGCGGCAAACCGTGTCGTTTGTGCTAGCATAGTTTTTGAGATATTCAAAATATAAATTGGGGGGGGGATGGTCAGCCCCCACCCCGGCAAATTCAAAATTCAACAGTGCCATTCGTTTGCGCTGATTTGTGCCGCAAATCATGTCGTTTGTGCTAGCATAGTTTTTGAGATATTCAAAATATAAATTGGGGGGGGGGGGGGTGGTCAGCCCCCCACCCCGGTAAATTCAAAATTCAACAATGCCATTCGTTTGTGCTACGTTTGTGCTGGTTTGTGCCGCAAACCGTGTCGTTTGTGCTAGTATAGTTTTTGAGATATTCAAAATATAAATTGGGGGGGGGTGGTCAGCCCCCACCCCGGCAAATTCAAAATTCAACAGTGCCTTTCGTTTGTGCTACGTTTGTGCTGGTTTGTGCTGGTTTGTGCCGCAAACCGTGTCGTTTGTGCCAGCATAGTTTTTGAGATATTCAAAATATAAATTGGGGGGTGGGGGTGGAGAAATGGTCAGCCCCCACCCCGGCAAATTCAAAATTCAACAGTGCCATTCGTTTGTGCTGGTTTGTGCCGCAAACCGTGTCGTTTGTGCTAGCATAGTTTTTGAGATATTCAAAATATAAATTGGGGGGGCTGGGGAAATGGTCAGCCCCCACCCCGGCAAATTCAAAATTCAACAGTGCCATTCGTTTGCGCTGATTTGTGCCGCAAACCGTGTCGTTTGTGCTAGCATAGTTTTTGAGATATTCAAAATATAAACTGGGGGGCTGGGAAATGGTCAGCCCCCACCCCGGCAAATTCAAAAATTCAACAATGCCATTCGTTTGTGCTACGTTTGTGCTGGTTTGTCCCGCAAACCGTGTCGTTTGTGTTAGTATAGTTTTTGAGATATTCAAAATATAAATTGGGGGGGGGGGATGGTCAGCCCCCACCCCGGCAAATTCAAAATTCAACAGTGCCTTTCGTTTCTGCTACGTTTGTGCTGGTTTGTGCCGCAAACCGTGTCGTTTGTGCCAGCATAGTTTTTGAGATATTCAAAATATAAATTGGGGGGGGGGGGCTGGAGAAATGGCCAGCTCTCCACCCCGGCAAATTCAAAATTCAACAGTGCCATTCGTTTGTGCTACGTTTGTGCTGGTTTGTGCCGCAAACCGTGTCGTTTGTGCTAGCATAGTTTTTGAGATATTCAAAATATAAATTGGGGGGGCTGGGGAAATGGTCAGCCCCCACCCCGGCAAATTCAAAATTCAACAGTGCCATTCGTTTGCGCTGATTTGTGCCGCAAACCGTGTCGTTTGTGCTAGCATAGTTTTTGAGATATTCAAAATATAAATTGGGGGGGGATGGTCAGCCCCCCACCCCGGCAAATTCAAAATTCAACAATGCCATCGTTTGTGCTACCTTTGTGCTGGTTTGTGCCGCAAACCGTGTCGTTTGTACTAGCATAGTTTTTGAGATATTCAAAATATAAATTGGGGGCTGGGGAAATTTGTGAGGCCCCCAACTTGGCAAATTCAAAATCCAACAGTGCCATTCGTTTGTGCTACGTTTGTGCCGGTTTGTGCTGGTTTGTGCCGCAAACCGTGTCGTTTGTGCTAGCATAGTTTTTGAGATATTCAAAATATAAATGGGGGGGGACTGGTCAGCCCCACCCCGGCAAATTAAAAATTCAACAGTGCCATTCGTTTGTGCTACGTTTGTGCTGGTTTGTGCCGCAAACCGTGTCGTTTGTGCTAGCATAGTTTTTGAGATATTCAAAATATAAATTGGGGGGCTGGGGAAATGGTCAGCCCCCCACCCCGGCAAATTCAAAATTCAACAGTGCCATTCGTCTGTGCTACGTTTGTGCTGGTTTGTGCCGCAAACCGTGTCGTTTGTGCTAGCATAGTTTTTGAGATATTCAAAATATAAATTGGGGGCTGGGAAATGGTCAGCCCCCCACCCCGGCAAATTCAAAATTCAACAATGCCATTCATTTGTGCTGGTTTGTGCTCGCTTAGTTTTTGAGATATTCAAAATATAAATTGAAGGGGGGTGGTGGTCAGCCCCCCACCCCGGCAAATTCAAAATTTAACAATGTCATTCGTTTGTGCTACCTTTGTGCTGGTTTGTGCCGCAAACCGTGTCGTTTGTACTAGCATAGTTTTTGAGATATTCAAAATATAAATTGGGGGGGATTTGTGAGGCCCCCACCTTGGCAAATTCAAAATCCAACAGTGCCATTCGTTTGTGCTACGTTTGTGCCGGTTTGCGCCGCAAACGTGTCGTTTGTGCTAGCTTAGTTTTTGACATATTAAAAATATAAATTGGGGGGTGGGATGCTCAGTCACCTACTCCCGCAAATTCAAAATTCAACAGTGTCATTCGTTTGTGCTACGTTTGTGCTGGTTTGTGCCACAAACCGTGTCGTTTGTGCTAGCTTAGTTTTCGAGATATTAAGTACCTAAATTTTGTTGTCAACCATTTCCTCAGCCCCGCCCTCAACCCACCCTACTCTCAAGTTAAAAATTTAGCATAGCCATTCGTTTGTGCTGGTTTGTGCCGGAAGCCCTGTTGTTTGTGCTAGCTTAGTTAGTTCCCGAGTTATTAAATATCCAAATTTCGGTGTCGACCATTTCCCCAGCCTGTTTTGAATATAACATAAATTTGGCGGGTTGGGGGAATGCCCCCTCCCATCCCACAAGTTTAAAATTTAACACAGCCATTCGTTTGTGCTGGTTTGTGCCACAAACCGTGTCGTTTGTACTAGCATAGTTTTTGAGATATTCAAAATATAAATTGGGGGCTGGGGAAATTTGTGAGGCCCCCAACTTGGCAAATTCAAAATCCAACAGTGCCATTCGTTTGTGCTACGTTTGTGCCGGTTTGTGCTGGTTTGTGCCGCAAACCGTGTCGTTTGTGCTAGCATAGTTTTTGAGATATTCAAAATATAAATGGGGGGGACTGGTCAGCCCCCACCCCGGCAAATTAAAAATTCAACAGTGCCATTCGTTTGTGCTACGATTGTGCTGGTTTGTGCCGCAAACCGTGTCGTTTGTGCTAGCATAGTTTTTGAGATATTCAAAATATAAATTGGGGGTTGGGGAAATGGTCAGCCCCCCACCCCGGCAAATTCAAAATTCAACAGTGCCATTCGTCTGTGCTACGTTTGTGCTGGTTTGTGCCGCAAACCGTGTCGTTTGTGCTAGCATAGTTTTTGAGATATTCAAAATATAAATTGGGGGGCTGGAAATGGTCAGCCCCCCACCCCGGCAAATTCAAAATTCAACAGTGCCATTCGTCTGTGCTACGTTTGTGCTGGTTTGTGCCGCAAACCGTGTCGTTTGTGCTAGCATAGTTTTTGAGATATTCAAAATATAAATTGGGGGGGCTGGGGAAATGGTCAGCCCCACACCCCGGCAAATTCAAAATTCAACAATGCCATTCATTTGTGCTGGTTTGTGCTCGCTTAGTTTTTTGAGATATTCAAAATATAAATTGGGGGGGGATGGTCAGCCCCCACCCCGGCAAATTCAAAATTTAACAATGTCATTCGTTTGTGCTACCTTTGTGCTGGTTTGTGCCGCAAACCGTGTCGTTTGTACTAGCATAGTTTTTGAGATATTCAAAATATAAATTGGGGGGGATTTGTGAGGCCCCCATCTTGGCAAATTCAAAATCCAACAGTGCCATTCGTTTGTGCTACGTTTGTGCCGGTTTGCGCCGCAAACGTGTCGTTTGTGCTAGCTTAGTTTTTGACATATTAAAAATATAAATTGGGGGGTGGGATGCTCAGCCACCTACTCCCGCAAATTCAAAATTCAACAGTGTCATTCGTTTGTGCTACGTTTGTGCTGGTTTGTGCCACAAACCGTGTCGTTTGTGCTAGCTTAGTTTTCGAGATATTAAGTACCTAAATTTTGTTGTCAACCATTTCCTCAGTCCCGCCCTCCCCCCACCCTACTCTCAAGTTAAAAAATTTAGCATAGCCATTCGTTTGTGCTGGTTTGTGCCGGAAGCCCTGTTGTTTGTGCTAGCTTAGTTAGTTCCCGAGTTATTAAATATCCAAATTTCGGTGTCGACCATTTTCCCCAGCCTGTTTTGAATATAACATAAATTTGGCGGGTTGGGGGAATGCCCCCCCTCCCATCCCACAAGTTTAAAATTTAACACAGCCATTCGTTTGTGCTGGTTTGTGCCACAAAACGTGTCGTTTGTGGTAGCTTAGTCTTCGAGATATTTCTGCGAACAAGCCTTTCTTGAATAACAAACAGATCATGATTCTACAGTGAGCACGAGGTCATAAATGATGCACTGTGGATCAATGGCATTAGATCATCTGGAGTGACGAAAGAATTTGATTCATAACAAAAGGAGGACATTTGTACGTATGACGCTGACAACATGATCCGAACCCTACTGTACCTACTGCCGTTATGATGTGGGGTTGCATCTCAGCTCATGGTGTATGTAGACTGCGTAACATTGAAAGTAACATGAATGCTGCCCATTATATACAAGTACTGGAGAGGGACAATGCTTCCTTCATCTGTTAACACGTTTCCAAATAGTGATATCATCTTTCAGGACGACAACGTGCCCTGCCATCGGACACGAGTAGTTTACAGGTGGTTGGTTTCTAAATCTGTCGGGAGGTTGCAATGTCCTACACAATAGCCGAATCTTAATCCGATCGAATACTCTGGATGAAACTGAAACAGGTGAGTGCGAGAAATCCTACAAATTAAGTAAAGTTACTTGAAGCTATGATTTCATGTTGGTATCATCTAACATCAAAGGATGAACTTGAACACCTTTTGAGTAGTATGCCCAGGAGATGTGTCTTAGCAATTAAAAACAAAGGCAACCCCAATAATTATTAGACAATTTTATGTATGTGTACATACAAACAATTGTCTTATAATAATTATGCATAAAAATTATGGATACATTATGTATGTGTACATACAGAGAAGTATGTCTTGAAACATATTTGACATTCATTGACTAAATGAACAAGTTTAACGAGTTCTATTTTTTTTATTTCTCGTAACTTAAACAGTTTGTACTTAAACCAGAAAAAAAAAGAAGTTTATGTTAGCTTTACAATTTCTTTCTGTCTTCTCATCCACTTCATGTACAACAATGCAGATATGTTAGATCTGTAAAACGTTTTGAATTCCTTACGAAATTATTTTTAAAATGATGTACAGCCGTCGGTGGCGCAGTGGTCTAAGCGATGGCTTCTGATCATTCGTCCGAAAGGGGTCCGGGTTTGAATCCCGTCAGGAATGGATGTTGTGTTTGTCTTACGGCACTGGCTCTCTCCCTTCCCTGGAACCAGTTACCCTAAATTAGGGATGGGCAACTGCTTATAGCTTACTCAGTTGCTCACGGTGGTCGTTAAACCTTCAATCAAAAAAAAAAAAAAAAAGAGGTGTTGCAGGACTTTTGCTCCAAGTTGTATGATCGTGACTTTCGTTTATATTGTTATGACTTGGCCCTCATTATTTTGAATATAATGGGCGTAGCTAATCAGGCCGATTAATTAGTTGATTAATTAATTCCCGGGGGCTGATTGGGTTTTTGAACAAAGGAAAGAGAAGTCCCCCAAAATGAAGCGGAGACCACCCAAGATGATTTGTCATTGCTTGTTGGCTCCGAAGGCGACGAAAACAGTCGTAATTCAGCCGATGGTGTCTGGTTCCTAGACTAACCAAAGGGTCGGGGACGTTCCTTCAAAGCAGCCTGCTGAGATAACGATTGACAAATTCAATGCATCCCCACATCATATCGTAATGGTGTGAAAATTGGGCCCCTGATTAATTACTTAGCTTAGAAGGTGAAACAGAAATAATTCAGAAAAAAATGTGGATAAATTACGAAAATTGTCGTGGATAATTCAGAGAATAATTATGGGCATAATTAAGATTTAAATGGGAAAGAATTAAGAGTTAGTGAGTGAAAGCACCAAGAGGGGAAAAAGAAGAGATAAGGTTAGAAGGGATTAAAAGTCGTTCACCCCCCTCCCTCCCTTGTTCTCAAACGCTCTTCGTGTACCACGCAGGTCCCGAGCGAGGGTTGACAATGATGGAAGGCCAAACGAACAGCAAGGAATTGCGGGCGAGAGATAAACAAACCCATAATTTGTCGCATACCATGAGACATAGGCTTCAGAATCTGACTGTTAGAACGGCAACTTACGATAATGGTGGGTGAAGAGGTCATCCGAAAAGAACAGTTTTAGCATAGAATCTGTCCTGAATGAGATTTCTCTCAGCCAGTTGACATAAACTAGACGCGAAGAAGGTTCTCAGAAACGCAAACCAAGCCCACACAAAGCAAGAGTTCCAATCGCATTCGAAATTTCGAACGATGAGGTCTTACCGGAGATCCCTCCGGGGCTGCCATTTTGGTTGAAAAAGTTGCATGTTAATCCCGAAAATGTGAATATCTCTGGATTCAAACCAAGTCCATGAAACTACTTCTGTGCGGTACATTTAATCGAAGAGTTGTTTGTCAGTCTTCGTAAAAGATTGTACAAAAATGCCGAAGGTGTCAGTAGTAGATACATCTCTACTACTTGAGTTGTTATTGAAATTTAGAGACAGCATTGTAGATTGTAATGGAGTTGTTCAGCCTCCATCTAGTGATATTTGGGGAAAACTGTGCGGACTTTTTAGATCACAAGTGCTCCAAAAAATATTTGTATACTATTGTGAAGTTAAATAGATTTGGAAGTTGGAATATTCTCGGGCTGACTATGAAACAGTCTGTTGCTGAAGAAATAGCTCCTACGAATGAGCCTGCTGAAGGGGAATCGGAATATTCTTCAAACGATGAAGAAGCCCCTCTCGGAAACAACAGTTCATATAAAAGTTTGCAATTTACCATAACCCTTACCCCAGAAGAGTGGCATATTATATGTCCGAAGGAAGTTGTGTACAAGTGCCAGGATAGATCTTATCCTGCAAGAACATCACGTGCTTACCAAATACTTAGCCCAAATGTATGGTCACACATCGTAAATGATCATTTTTCCGAAATAACGCTCGCGCCTTGTACTTTGTCTTTCAAACGAGCTAAAGTATTTAAGGACTCGGATAATTTTGTCAACATCTCGGGTGAATGTGTGGAATGCAAGTCAAAATTAACTGGTAGCATGGAGGCAGCCCCATCTGAAGTATCGGGTGCTGTATTTCATTGTACATATCAAGGACATTTTAAGAGCTGTCGGTCGGTCCGCCAACGAAGAATTTCTGGCCCAATCAGAAGTTTAATCTTCCGCACGTTAATAGGAAAAAAATGTTTCTCCTGACTTATTTCGGAGAATGGAAGCACAAAAATGTATGACGTTTGGTGACTTGGAGCCAAAAAGTTTACCGTCTGCCAAACGTGCTTCGAGTTATGAAGTGTAAGGAAATAAAAAAGGAAGAGAACAGGAAAATCGATTTAAGCATAAACGAAATGAAGTACAACATTGAATATCAAGGAGTTGTAAAGGCCATTGGACAAGATCCATTTTTTGTTTACTATTGGATGCCGTCGCAACTTCACGTATACCGCTCTTTCTGCTGTGATGCTAAATGCTCTAAAATTTCCTTAGATGCTACTGGCGGCATTATAAGACGTTTGGTCAGACCCTACGGAAACAAATCGGCTCATATATTTCTTTACGAAATTACAGTTAATGACATAACAAGTGGAATGCAATATGATCTCGGAGAAGCATGACAGCAATAGCATTTATCATTGGCTTGCTGAATGGAAGAAAGACGGTGCTCCTTCGTCAAAGGAAATTGTAAGTGACCATTCAGTGGCGCTTCTTTCGGCAATTGTAAGAGCCTTCACACAGTTCTCAAGCTTGTGGGATTATTTGCGTTCTTGCTCGTCCCTTCTTTTAGGACATGGAAAGGTCCCCATTCCAAACTCCTTCATTCGCTGTGATGTGGCTCACATAATTAAACTCATTGCATCCTGGAAAGTTTTATTCGGGCAGAACAATCGAACGCGTCAGCTATACATTCGCAGCCTCGCACAAATAGTGCAGTCAACAGATATGACAGATGTCAAAGATTTATTCCGTGCAATATTCACCGTCGCTCTAAGCGAAACGGAAGGAACAGATGTTAACACTGGAGATGTAACTTCTGTAAAATTGAAAAGAGTAAACTGAAACGCCGAATAGCGACAGGTCATTCTGAAACTGACGAATATGCAAGTGATAACAGGAATACAAGACTTTATGAAGAAAATGAATCTTTTGAACTAGGAACACATAATGAATTTTATACATGGATTCAAAATTTAGTTGAAGAAGTGAAAAAAGAAATTGCTTGTCAAGAAGGGGACCATGATAACTTGCAATACTTGCCCAACATAGTCGATTACTGCTCGCGATTAGCAAAAACTTGCCACTTTGGTCTGCTGTTATGGTACCGATATTCTGCTACGGGAAAACTACAGCAAGCAGTGCCCAGTGGAAAGTAGTTTCAATGATCTGAAACACCGAGTGCTTTGTGGAAAAAAGATCCCATTGAGAGCCGACGATTTTCTAAAGTTGCATATAAAATCTTTAGAGGGCACCATGAATTTGGTTGCATCCAAAAAAGAAAGCAAATTTTACCTAGCGCTGAAGCAGACATTACCGCTTCTGCTGAAACTGATGAAGTATCTCAACAGTATAGTGCAATAAGGCAGCATGATGATGCGATGCCAAATACCTCAGTTTCCAGTGAGACTCATATTTCAACGAAGTGCATCGCTTGTTCAAGAGAAGACTTCCCGAGTGGTGCACATACGTGTGTAGTATGCCACATTCCTGTCCACATCATTTTTGAATGCTCCCTTCCTATTTCTGATAACTGCGAAGAAGGTTACGGAGTAAAGCGCATAAGCTTTAAGTGTGCCGCCAAAGACAAAGAAAAGAAGACACAGCCTGGAATTTAATGCTCAAAGAAAACTGGAGAGGCCTTGCTTTGCCTCTTAAAAAAAGGGCGAGACATTCCTATCTAGAGCCACAGTCTGAGGTTTTGAGATGGGATTTTTCTAGAAAATCAAATGCAAAACCTTTAGCTATCTTAAAAAACGGAAATAGAAATCTAGGTTTGAAAGCAATCAAAGCTGGGAGCGCACTTTTCATATTATCAAATACATGCGCTTTTGATTCTTTCGTACAGGCTTTGGCTTGTACAATGCGTGACAGCGCACAATACGAAACATTTCTCAAATCAATGACTGATTGCGAATTATTAGAAATTGTAAAAAATATAGCCACTTCTCGAATTACTTCGAAAACGTATCAGAAACGAGCTTCATTGCTCTTGGAGTTCTGTGAGATCGTTGATCTACCTAGTGGCGGAAAAGATATTTCTGCTGAATGCACAGCGACAAAAATAGTCGAAAACCTATTTCGACTGCATCCATCTGTAATAGAAAACACAAATTGTTCAGAAGAGAAGTGCTCTTCAAACAAGCAATTTAATAGGACAGTGGTATTGTTTGCAATAAAAGGTGCCTCGTGTTTGAGTTGTATGGAAGACGATTTAGTCAAAAACTTCGGCAACACGGAGCGGATATGTGATCAGAAAAATCCTGAAGGATCTTTGTGTCCAGGAATCCAGAGGAGGAACTGCAAAATTTCTAACAATCACATTATCGTAGAGCTGCTAAACAGCTCTACGATAATGTGATGTGACAGCTCTACGATAATGTGATCACCAAAAATCGGATGAAAATCCGATTTTTGGTGTAAATGTGACAAGGATAGTAAGTCAGATAATATCCGAAAACTTGAAATTTCATCGTCCTGGAGCGGGACTCGAAACCGCGTCTCTCAAATAGCACTCGGGTGTGCTAACCACTATACCACCCAGAACGACCAAGTCTCAAGTTTCCGATTAATTTGAGACTTGTCACATATACACCAAAAATTGGAATGTCATCTTCAAAAATTTGTATTATATGGTGTAATCCCGTATTTATTTCATGATTTATCTGCTCCTCCTGGCAATCACGGGATATTATTCTTAACCTCCAGATTCGCTAAACATGAATGCCGGTTGCTTCGACTGGCGAATCCTGTGATAGTTATATTCAAATTAATCGGAAACTTGAGACTTAATCGTTCTGGGTGGTATAGGGGTTAGCATATCCGGGGGGCTATCGGGGAGACGCGGATTCGAGTCCCGCTCCATGACGATGAAATTTTCAAGTTTTCGGATATTATCTGACTTACCATCCTTGTCACATTTACATCAAAAATCGGATTGTCATCTTCAAAAATTTGTATTATATATTGTAATCCCGTATTTCTTTCATGATTTACCAAAACAAGTTAACTTTTCTGTAAAATTCTGTTTGATGAGTTTGTTGAATATATTTATCAAACAGTAATACTTTTGGAGAACAATCTCTTATCCTCAGCTGTTCAAATGATCATTCTCCGGATTCTTCCGAAAGTATTACTGTTGTAAAAAAATTTTCAATAAACTCATGAAACATAGTTTTACAGAAAAAATATTTATTTTTCTGGTAGGTTTATTTTTTTTTGTTTTAAGTATCATTTCATGAATATATATATACATATATATTCTATGGGATGTAAGGTCAGGTGATGCGTAACATCACAGCCTCTCCTTGACAAATGTCAACATCGCCTTCTCGTGGTGCATCCTGTTCCCACTAAAGGGGCTCTGACGACCGCCAATAGCGGTATAACTATACCATCGGGATTAGAGGAAATTCTATCCCACACTCACCAACCCGCTTGGCCAGCGTGGTGAGTTATGGCCAAACCCCTCCAAAATGATTCCACAACTTAAATCTTGGCCCTCAGTCTCCGGCAGCTGGAATGTACCTGGCCAAGGCAGCGGCCAGTGCGACATGAAGGCAGAGGGTGCTAAGAATCCCCGGAGGACCGGACTAGGCTGCCATCTGATGCTGACCTTGGCTACGTACAACGGACGCTCCCTATCTTCTGATTCAAGGCTTCTTGAATTGGAAGAGGAACTACAAAGGATCAAGTGGGACATCGTGGGGCTAAGTGAGGTAAGGAGAAAAGGAGAAGATCTCATCGAACTGAAAAGTGGACATCTCTTCCACTATCGTGGGACAGATACTGGCAGAACTAGTGGTGTTGGATTTATAATAAACAAGAAACTGAAGGATAAAGTTGTAGAAGTTGAAAGTTCCTCTGACAGAGCTGCACGACTTGTTATCCAACTCTCGAAAAGATACCAGGCTCAGATTATTCAAACTTATGCACCCACCACAAGTCATCCTGAAGAAGAAATTGAAGAATTTTATGAGGAAATTTGTCATCTAAATAATAAAGGTAAGCAGCACTTGAAAATAATTATGGGAGATTTCAATGCAAAAATAGGGCAACGGCAACAGAATGAAACTTCAGTAGGTAAATTCGGTCACGGCAACAGAAACCAGCGTGGAAATACTCTCGTTGAGTTTGCAGAGGCAGAAGGGTTTTTCATCTTGAACTCCTTCTTCAAGAAAAAGCCACACAGGAAATGGACATGGAGACATCCAAATGGGACGACAAGTGAAATTGATTTTATTATGTGTAACAAAAAATTCGTCATAGAAGACTGCAGTGTGCTAAACAAGTTCAACACAGGTAGTGACCATAGATTGGTGAGATGTAAGATGCACCTCAACACTAAACTTGAACGTGGCAAGCTCATAAGACAAACAAAATCTATTGACATAACCAACCTTAAAAAACACCATAATACCTTCAAGTTGGAACTGAAGAACAGGTTCTCTGCTTTAGAAGGCCTAACATCGGAAGAAGTGGACATCTCTGAAATTAACAGAAAAGTAACCAAAGCTCTTATGGAAACAGCAACAAAATTAGCTGGGTCTAAGAACAAGTTGCATGTAAACAAATTATCAGGAAAAACGAAAATGTTGATGCAAAAAAGAAGAGAGATGAGGACAACTAAAGAAGATGTGACTTCCAAAGTGGAATATATAGAGCTATGCAAGACAGTAAGAAAAAGTATCACTGAAGACGTAAGAAAATTCAACTGTGAACTAGTGAGGAAAGTAATTGAAAACAACCAAAGCCTAAAGATAGCAAAGGAACATCTCAGTAAGGGAAGAAAACAGATTATGGCACTGAGAAAAGAAGATGGTTCTGTAACAAGAAATAGAGGCGAAATTTTGACAAGAGTGAAAGATTTCTACTCCAAATTATATGAAAGGGATGATACATGCACTCCAGACATCATGAAAGATACCAGTACCAGAGTTCCTCCAGTCCTTCCAGCAGAAGTTGCACAGCCAATCAAGAACATGAAGCGGGGAAAAGCTCCAGGAGAAGATGGAATTACTGTAGACATCATACAAGAAGCAAGTGGAGAAATCGAAACAGTACTCGCCCAAATTTTCACTCGATGCCTTAATGAAGGAAAGATTCCTGAGGATTGGAACACCGCTACAATGATCCTGCTACATAAGAAAGGTGACATTGAGGATCTCAGGAACTACAGACCTATCAGCCTCCTATCAGTGGTTTATAAAATCTTCACTAAAGTTCTTTCACACCGCTTGAAGGTAACACTGGACATGGCTCAACCGAGAGAACAAGCTGGATTCAGGAGTGGCTACAGCACAATAGATCATATCCACGTACTGAGAGAACTAATTGAAAGAGCGAGGGGAATATGAACTTCCATTGTGCATGGCTTTTATCGATTATGAAAAAGCCTTTGATTCGGTGAAACCATCAGCAGTTACCACGGCTCTGAAATCCTGCGGTATTGAAGATGCATACATTAATATTATTAATAACATCTATGAAAATGCAAGTGCAAAGATTCGGCTGTTTGAAAATACAACACACATAAAAATTGGAAAGGGAGTGAGACAAGGTGACACCATATCTCCGAAGCTTTTTAATGCCACATTGGAAAATGTCTTTCAATCACTGAACTGGGAAAACAAAGGGATAAAGATTAATGGAGATTATCTAACCCACCTTCGTTTTGCTGATGACGTAGTCATTTTTGCAACTACCCCATCAGAGCTGCAGAGTATGATCCAGGAACTTGCTGACAAGAGTAAAGAAGTGGGATTAAAAATGAACTTTCAGAAGACAAAAGTGATGTTCAATGCTTTTACAAGAAATGAAGATTTATCGATTGATGGAGAAAAACTGGAGATAACAGATACGTATGTTTATCTTGGACAGCAGATATCAAGTGAGGGTCACATTGATGAAGAAATTAATCGGCGTACAAAACTTGCCTGGAGAGCTTTTGGAAGAAACAGCATAATTTTCAAGAGCAATATGCCATTATGTCTTAAAAGAAAAGTGTTTGATCAATGCATCCTTCCAGTGCTTACGTATGGTGCAGAGACGTGGACCTTAACTAAAAGAGACATACAAAGGCTGCAGACAACTCAAAGAAGCATGGAGAGGTGCATGCTTGGTATAACCAGGAGAGATAAGAAGAGGAACTCGTGGATCCGAAAAATGACGAGAGTGGAAGACATCATGATCAGAGTTAAATCCCTGAAATGGCAATGGGCTGGACATACTGCCAGAAGGAAAGACCATAGATGGACAGCCGAAATTTTAGATTGGATTCCAAGGGACAGGAAAAGACCCAGAAAAAGACCACATGGGAGATGGGTGGATGAAATTCGTAAATATGCGGGAGTGACATGGAGGAGACTGGCACAAGACAGACCGTTGTGGAGGAAACTTGGGGAGACCTTCGTCCAGCAGTGGATTGATAATGGTTGACAATGATGATGATGATGAAATGGTAAATTACTAATTACTGGCTTACTTCAAATGTGGGAAAATTTATGATGGCAGGAACGGGAACACACTGGTTTAAATATTAATAACAGTGTATCACAATTACAGAAAGTTTTCGTAATGAGGATTATTTGTTTTAGCTTTCTTTAATGCAAAAATTATGGTTATAGTATTTTCATATTTATATTTTATGAAGACATAACAGCTATATTTAAGTAATGTATATAAGAATCATGTCCTGTGTAGGTAAATGTATGCTCACTTGGAATTTGTGGGTTTGCTCTTGTGTGTGATGATATATATATTATAATATTTCTTCTATGTATAAATTATGCAACCCTGATAGCAAATCTTAAAATGGCAACACTGTTTATGTATAGATTGATGAAAGTCAGATGATGTTTTGTCAGATGACTTACCTCTTAGTATTGTATATTCATTACATTTTATTAATTTAGAGGTTGTAAGCTACTCAAAAGGGTCAAGAGGGTGTTATGTATGTTAGAATAATAATTTTGGTATTTCAGATTTTTTTTAGCAGAATTGATTTGGTGCCTATTTGTTTCAATTGTTGAACTAGTACAGAATGTTGTACAATTTTATACCTTCACATGTGGTATTGAAACAAGATTTTTTTCTTAATACTGATTTATATGAAATGTGTGAAACATTATGTGAGAAAAATTATTATATTGGATCAAATATTAACATGTCAATGTATATACGTATGTTCTCGCTGGTGAGTTTCCAACTGGCTGAACCACAGATGGTGGCCGGCACTGTTTGCCACCATTTTTATGATGTTGAATGAATCGGTGTGGAATTGTTCCTCTATATAGTTTACCCTTTTCCTTCTCTCTAAGTCTCTTCCACATTTATCCGTCTTGGGTCAGCCTCCATGTCACTCCGGTCATTCATCCACCCATCTTCCTGGATTTCTGTCTTTTGACGTCCAGTCTAATAATTCAGTTGCCTATCGGTGGTTAGTTTTGTAATAAATGTACGTATGTGTAATATATACGGTATTTACTAAATTTCATTAGAGAGATCTGAATAAATGGTATTTGGTAAGGAATATCTGAATTGCAGTTCTAGGTTAGAAATATTTCACTACTTTCTTGAAAAAGTGGAGTTGCTTTGTGTACAAAGGAGAAAAGTTTTTTTGTTTCTTTCTTAAGGAGACTGCAAAAGTGTCCACGAGTTAATGCTGATAATGCTGTTTTTGAAAGATCTCCTGACACATCGAGTTTGTATTCACCCAGTTTTGTGCTAATGTTTTGGTATGTGCCTGCGGTGTATCCTACTGCCCCATTACTCAAAATTTGCTGCTTAAAAAACTTTTAATAATTGTGCCAGAATTATTTGCAATAGTGAATCATCCTTCGAAAAAAAGTGCTGCAATGAAGAAAATTGCTGAAATCCATCAGTTCCCATCATCTACAATAAACAAAATTATCCAGGATTTCCATATTGAAAACTGACAACTCTTACACCAACACTTACATGGAAACCCAATTCATTGGTCCAGTCCCTTAACATGGTTCCTTTTCTTATAAGATTTTTAAACTCTTCAGAACTATGGGCTACACCCTCACTGTCAGACCTAACTTTCCTATAATAAAGTGTCAGCTAAAAGACAAAGATCCTGTCCTACCCCTGGCCACCCATAGAGTTTATGCCATACCTATTTCATCCTCCTTAGGATTCTCGGTATACCTTGGGAGCTTTCATTGAAGCATAGCCGCCCGGGTGGCGCAGCGCTGGCTTCTGACTGTTCGCCCGTTACGGGTGCGGATTGGAATCCCGGTGAGACATGGATGTCGTGTTTGTCTTACGGTACTGTCGCTTTCTTTTCTCTGGAGTCAGTGTCCCAAAATTGGGAACGGGCGACTGCTTTATAGCCCAATGAGTTGCTCACGGTAGTCGTAAAAGCTACTAGGAAAGAAGAACTACCGAAGCATCAACACTAACAGGCTGTGCCAAATGGTCTTCCAAACACAGCATTATATCAGCACTAACCCTTGAAAGCAGTCAGTTTCATGTCAATGTTGAATCTCAAAACTGTTGATTAGATAGAGAAGGCCTACACAGAAAATGTGTGGCCTTGAAGAAGTTACCCTTTATTTCGTGAATTTAGTAACTCATATTTGGCATCACATTACCATGGTTCGTAATTTGGTGTCTTGGCTATATCTTTTTGGTCAAGACACCAAACTACATAGTTTCATAAGCATTAAAATTAATAAGAATGAAAAAAATGAGCATTCCAAATTTTCACAGAAAACTTGGAATTATATTTTATACAAACCATTGAGTTTATATTTTTATACTACCCATTTTCTGCGGAGAACATATTATGTTAATACAGTTAGATGCACTGTAAATAAAATTCTATTAATTAAAAGTGATTTGTTTCTTTTTCATGTCATTTCCAATGTATGCCTTTTGCGTTGTAATTGAAAATATTGTACAAATCGTTGCACATTGCAGTTTGAAATTAGATGTTTATTTATACATATCTTTTGTTTGGTACAATCATCCAAACTGTAAATAATTTTTTTGAAATTGAATATGATTTTCTTATTTTTTATGTAATTTGCAACACGTATGTCATTTGTGTTACAAGTAAAAATATCATATAAATTACCACACTTACAGTGTTGTGATGAAATCTGTTTTTTTTATCTCACTATTAAATTTTGATTTCTTGATATTAAAGTTTAACTCAATTTATAATAAAACAGATTGGGCATTTGAATTTTCTTACGTTTTGTATTTTTTGTATTATGTTTTCTGCTAAGAATAAGAAATTTGAAGTTCATTTTAAATATATGTGTTATTTGATATTGACAGCCAGACTGTAAATGAAATTTAAATAGTTAAATAGAATTTCCATATTTTTTATCACATTTGCAAAGTATGCCGTTTGCGTCGTAACAAAATTTATAAAAAAATATCACATTTCAGTGTTCCGATGGAATGTGTGATTTTAATCTCTTGTTTTCACATTCAAAAAGTTTAATGTTCTCAATGAAGTTTTGTTCCGTACGTTTTTAAACAGACAGAGCATTTGAATTTTCTTTATGTATTAAAGTGTCATTCCTTAATACTGTATCAAAATGTGCAATTGCAGTGCTATGATTTATAGAACGAGTAAAAAGACATATTACCGTTTCTTAGGACACGATATATAGTCACTGAAAATAATGTACAGAGCAACTGGAACCCATCCCTTATTATTAAAGCAAACTGAGCATTTCAACTTCTCCAAAATGTTTTGTGTTTTTTATAGTGTTACATTTTCTTCTGCGGAGGAGAACATTGAAGTTTCTTTTTAAGTAATAGTGTTGTTTGGTACAGTCGTCTACATTGAAAATAAAACTTTAATAATTCAATACAAATTTCTTTTTTTATATTTTCGTGTAATTCGCAATGCATGTCTTTTGTGTTGGCGTTTAAAATGTCATATAAATCATCACAATTTGTAGTGTTGTGCAGAAATCTAGGTGTTCTATATCTCACTATCACATCGAAAGTTTGATGTCTTGATATTAAAGTGTCATTCCTTATGTATTAAAAAAAATTGAGCATTAGAATTTTGTCCTAATGTTTTGTATTTGTGAGACAGATATTTTTATTTCCACCAAAAAAGCATTTCTCTTTTCAAAGAGCAGCTTCCAGCAATTTTGGTCCATACTGAAAACAATGTAATGCCTGACACAAGTGGAGGACTGATCCAGAGCAACACAAAATCTTAGGATACTAAGTAATTCATAATATCGATTTAAGCTACTGCAAGCAGGGATGAGCAAAGTTCCGGGGGCGGCAGGACCCCCAATCCAATTTTATGGTTGAAAAATTAATATCAATCACATGAACAAAGTTAAGAAAACGTTTTGCTGTGAGAAATCGTACTGCTACGTGTGGCACGTTTATTTTTTCTAGTAAAAAATAATTCCCTATATAATTCATTGGAAAACAACTTGAAATTAGAATAATTTTCGTTTTGTTCAGTAACGGATACCGCGAGCAAAAACTAACATTTTTTTTCTAATTTCTTTTACAATTTTGAAAATTTCAGCATTCATGATATGCATCGCTAGCACTACGACAACGGGCCAATATGAAGGAAAAACACGATGGACTTCAAAATACATAATTTTTTGATCTAAAACTCTTGTACATTTTATGTACTTTGAGCGGCTGATACTTTAAATGTGGTCGTAAATAACGACGAAAAATATCCCTAGAAATTGTGAACATTTTCAGAATTGTTCAAGAAATATATGCTTTTTCTGAATTACGTTGGCAAATTTTAACGAAGCGTTCAACCGTTCTGTGAAACAAGGTGAGAAAACACTATAGATGCAATAAGAGTAAGGGAGATCAGTGGCGTGCAGGGGGGTGTTAACATCCCACCAAGTTTTGGAACCTTTCGAAATTTCAAAAACGCGATTTTAAAAGGCACAGGTTTTGTTAGTATTTCAGATTGTTTTTATGTCTCATGGAAGCAACTGAACGTGTTTTCTCCATGAAGACAAGGAAACTGCAAGGAGTCAAAGACTAGAATGTCCCATTGCAATGAAAAGCCAATGCATGGGTAAACAAAGTTTCTGTGGCGACGAGACATTGCCACATTTAAGTTCTTTGACTTATTCCAGATTACTCAAAAGCACGCTGTAAAGCAAGGAGTTTTGATACAAATACTAACAATCACATCAAAGCAAAACCTACGCTATAACATAAACACAGAAACCCCAGAAGACTACTACAGGATTTTAATTTATGTACCATTTTTAGACATGTTAATTAGTGCTTTTGAAAATAGATTTCTCGCACACAAATCGGTCATATCAGGATTCAAGTCACTTTTCCCAACTTGTTTTCTGCATAGATAAATTGCACAATATAAGTGGCCAACCATTATGTGGTGATAAGAATATTATTAATTTCCAGCAATATTTATTTGAATATTTTTGCGGGGATGTTGGATACATTTCAAAAATGCACTCATAACGCATTTAGTTGTATGAAAAAAAAATTTCGTAACCTCCCAGAAAAAAACTTATGGGGACGCCACTAAGAAGGACTAGGGTACAATTTAGATGTAATCCACAATGTATTATTTTTGAGATTTAACGAATCTTTTAGAGACCGTGATACATGAAATTTAACATATCTGCCTTAGAAAAAATAATAAAAACAAGAAAACGTACACGTTTATTTGTTCCAGAAAAATTTGGTATACTCTTTCTTCAAAAATTAATGTTATTAGCAAATTCATGCTCAATTGTGTTGTAGTTATACCAACCATAACAGAAATATTAAAACAAGTAAATGGCTGTTTAAAAGAATGTAGAGCATGTGGGAGTTTTAAAAGCATGTTAGCTGAAGATAAAACAATTGCAGAGGAAATAGACTGCGAAACAGAATTTCCAACTGTTGAGTTGGTTAGACCACGTAAGAAAAAAAAAAAGCAATTTTTTGGTACCAAAATATGGATGAGATATTGATCTGGCAAAGAGAAACAAACAAATAAAAAACTGTCAAATTTGCGATACAAGGGTAAGAACGGTTCGAACACCTGAACATGCATAACGAGACTTTTCAATTTTTTAAATGACCTTTATTCTTTACTGACTCTAAGCAGTGATATGAAAATAAAATATCATACGGACTTATAAATAAAATTGTCAGGGTTTGCAAAAAAAGAATATAATTGCTCAAGAATTTTCAGTTAGTGTGAATAAATTTAAAAATTCTTTGGACTTACGCTAAGCATCGCATGAACCCATAAAGTGCTTTAGAATTCCTATTTTCAAATGACTGTTTAATGTTTTCCAAACAATTCAGTAGCTTTAATATTATTTTGTTGCCTTTAGCAAAATACGGTGGGTGGAGGGAAAGGGGAGCATACGTGTCTCATGTTAAATTAAACGAAATTCTTTTTCAATTTGTGGATTCTTACACTGCCTAAAAATAAACATCTTTCTTTTTCTTACTGTTAAGCTTGAAATACAAAAGATCTTCAAAATTTCAATGCCTCCTTTTCCATTCCATGGAATTAATAGCGGTAATAAGGTGCACAAAACCCTCTTTTCAAAGTTTTACTGTCTGTAACACTGGATTACGAGAAAAGATCGTTATCCAAGCTTAAAATCATAAAACGTTACTTTCGATTACATATGAAACAGGAACGGCTTCCAAATATAGGTATCGTTAGTATTGAAAACAAAATTGCTACATACTTAGACAATGTGGACATAGTTAAAAAGTTTCTAACAGGGGGAAAAAAAAGCTACAAAAGTTAATTTTAGCTGAAACTACGCATGTTTGAGTGCATTCTTGAAGCTTCAGCTTTAGTTTATAGGAAAAAATATTTTTATTTAATACGAAAACCACTTATTTCGAATATTGCTTTTAGTTTTATACAACTTATTTGTATATATGAGAGAGTCTTTAACTTTTCGAACCCTATGTGAGATTTTTGGTTCGAATAGTTAGAGATGCCGTCATGTTCACTGCTATATATTATGACGAAGTAATTTTCTCCAACATCTTTGTCCACGCCGACATCGATTCCGGGTCCCCTCACTCCGGAGTACGTCGCTCTCCCAACTGAGCTCGCGGACATATGCTCTCGCTGCTACCTGCCTTTATCTCATGTGCGCCCTGCGGTGCAGGCACGTCACAATATACACAGTCGAGTCGCATTATTGTGACCACCTACTACTGTTGACGTCAACAGCGCGTAGCCAATAAGAGAAGACACGTGTCGTGAGCTGGTTTGGAGGGTATACAAGGTGTGCTGTAAGCATTCTGAAAATATATAACCTATTGCTGTCATGGATAAAAGGAGCGATTTATCACATTTGCAAAATGGGATGATTATCGGCATTTCGGCCAAGCATGGCAGTATTTCTGAAAAAGCGCAGTTTGTGAACTGTTCGCGTGCTGCTTCGGTTAAAGTGTATCGTGATTGGAGACAGCACCATTGCGAATAAACGAAGTGGAAACTGCGGAGCACCACGTGCCATTGGTGTGATAGGTGAACGTAGGCTTCGAAGGTGAGTGAGGGCCGATCGACAAGCTACAGTGGAGCAACTCACTAGCCGAATGAACCAGGGGGCTACCGGAAGTGGGTCTAAAACTACAGTTCAGCGAACCCTGCTGCGTTTGGGGCTCCGATGTAGACGGATGGTCACTGCAATTATGCTAACGAAGGTCCATCGGCAGAAACGGCTTACATTTGCACGGCAGTATCGGAATTGGACCTCTTCTGATTGGCAAAGGATTGCCTTCTCCGATGAGTCACGTTTTCTCCTACATCGAACGAATGGATGTTGGCATATAAGGCGGGAAACATCGGAGGACAAACACTCTTCAACCTCTGCTGGAAGAACCCATGCTGCTGGGTGCAGCGTTATGGTCTGGGGAATGTTTTCCTGGCATTCTCTGGATCCATTCATACGTTTGGAAGGCATCATCATTTCATACTACCGAATTCGTTATGAATCCGTACTTATAGACCACGTACACCCATACATGCTGATTGTCTTCCCTGGGGCAGATGGGATCTTCCCGAATGACAATGCGACGTGTCACGAAGCTAGAAATGTCCGCGAGTGGTAAAAAGACAAACCACTTCCCTGGTCCCCTAATTTCCTAGACTTAAAACCAATTGAGTATCTGTGAGACTACCTCGATCGTGTTGTTCGCTCTATGGATCCTCCACCACGCACCCTCCATCAGCTGTCAGATGCACTGCAGTCAGCATGGCTCCACATGCCAGTGAATACCTTTTTCTTTCTTTTTTGATTGAAGGTTTAACGACCACCGTGAGCAACTCAATGGGCTATAAGCAGTCGGCCGCCACGGTGGCGCAGTGGTCTAAGGCGCTGGCCTCTGATCATTCGTCCGTAAGGGGTCCGGGTTCAAATCCCGGTGAGGCATAGATGTTGTGTTTGTCTTACGGCACTGGCTCTCTCCCTTCCCTGGAACCAGTGACCCTAAATTAGGGACGGGAGACTGCTTATAGCCCATTGAGTTGCTCACGGTGGTCGTTAAACCTCCAATCAAAAAAAAAAAAAAAAATAAGCAGTCGCCCGTCCCTAACTTAGGGTCACTGGTTCCAGGGAAGGTAGAGAGCCAGTGCCGTAAGACAAACACAACATTCATGCCTCAAAGGGATTCGAACCCGAACCGGCCGCTCCGGTGGCGCAGTGGTTTAAGCGATGGCTTCTGATCATTCGTCCGGAAGGGGTCCGGGTTCGAATCCCGGTGAGGCATGGATGTTGTGTTTGTCTTACGGCACTGGATCTCTTCCATCGCTAGAACCAGTGACCCTAAATTAGGGACGGGCGACTGCTTATAGCCCATTGAGTTGCTCACGGTGGTCGATAAACCTCCAATCAAAAGAAAAAAAGATGGTATGAAGGGACTGATGTTACTGTTAGTACATCTACTGGTAGGTGGAGTCTGCTTCATTATCGCTTACATGGCTGTAAAAGCAGGCGTAAACCACTGTTAACTGCAAACCAAAGACAACATAGACTTCAGTGGGCAAAATAGCATGTATCATGAACAACTAAGCCATATGAAAATGCTCTTTTCAATGATGAATCAGAATTTTGCCTTAATGGGAATCCGAGTAGTGCCTGTGTAAGGAGATTCAAGCAGGAAGAATTCCATCCAAGTTGCTTAGTGAGGCCAGTGTTAAGCATCCGGTGAAGGTCATGGTTTGGAGCTGCATGTGAGAACATTGCGATGCGAACCTCCATATTGTCGATGGTACACCAAATGCCCAGAAATACATCTGGATATTAGTAAACAAGATGCTGTCATCACCTAAAAGACTTTATGATAGTAATTTTATTTTTCAAGAGGACAATGCACCCTGTCATCGTGCAAAACTAGTGAAAAACTGGTTTCAGAAAAAAATGCTCAGCATCTGGATTGGCCACCACACTAACCGGACTTAAACCCGATCGAAAATGTTTGGTTCAGAGTGCCGTATGAACTATCAAAAAAGAAGCCAACTACCAAAATTCATTGAATATGTAATTCAAATATGGAATCGTATTGTTCAACCCAATCTTTTACAAAACCTTGTTCACAGTATGCAATCAAGATGCAAACCTGTGATTAAAGCTAAAGTTTGGGCAACAAAATATTAGGTACACTTTATCATTTTGCTGCATTATATGTATTTCTGTATTTAAATGTCATTTCCTTCCTTATGAATTACAAAAACAATTTTTTGCTGTATACCTAAGTATTGGATAAACTATTCAATTTTTTAAATAATTTCGACTCGGTCATGTTTTTTGAAATGTATCTTAAAAACAGAAGTAGCTACAGGAAAAGCAAAAACATTTTTTTTAAATCTCCGCTAAATTTTCCACCTAATGACATCTAAATGATGAAATTGCAATAAAAATTAGATAGTTAAAAAAAGTCAAACTTAAAAATTCACTGCCTTTGCAGGTGATGCAATACTTTTCACACCACTGAAAAAGAATTAAATTAACATTTCTGAGCTTACCCAAAGTAAAAGATTTAAAACGGCCATTCAGCAGTAGTTGAAGGTTTTTCCAGGGGCAGGACGAAAGTTTAGCTGCTTAAAGAAGTATCTGTACATTTACATATTTACGAAGACATACTTACAACTTTTCAAAATAATCTCCATGAACATCTATACAATTTTGTGCTCCATTTTACCCAATTCGCAAAATAATCCCTAGCCCTTCAAATTATATTTTGAATATCTCAAAAACTAAGCCATCACAAACGACACGGTTTGCCTCACAAAACAACACAAACGTAGCAAAAACGAAAGGCACTGTTGATTTTAAATTTGCGGGGGTGAGGGGCTGGGCGTTTCCCCAACTTCCCAAAATTATATTTCGAAGATCTCAAAAACTATGCTAGCACAAACGACACGGTTTGCGGAACAAAACAGCACAAACGTAGCACAAACGAACGGTACTGTTGAATTTTGAATTTCCGGGGGGGGGGGGGCTAGGCAAATGGTTCACCCCCAAATTTGGGTGTTTAATATCTCGAAAACTAAGCTAGCATAAACGTCACGGTTTGTGGCACAAACGTAGCACAAACGAATAACACTGTTGAATTTTAAATTTGCGGGAGTGGGGGCTGAGCATTTCCCCATCCCCACAAAATTAAATTTTAAATATCTCCAAAGCTATGCTGGCACAAACATGGCACAAGCGAATGGCACTGTTGAATTTTGAGTGTGCAGGGGTGGGGGGCTGGGCAAATGGTCCACCCCCAAATTTGGATATTTAATATCTCGAAAAATAAGCTATCACAAACGACACGGTTTGCGACACAAACCAGCATAAACGAAGCGCAAACGAATGGCAATGTTGAATTTTGAATTTGCCGGCGTGGGGGGCTGACCATTTCCCCAGCTCCACCAATTTATATTTTTAATATCTCAAAAACTAAGCTAGTACAAACCACACGGTTTGTGGCACAAACGAATGGCACTGTTGAATTTTGAATTTGCCAGCGTGGGGGCTGACCCCAGCCCCCCCAATTTATATTTTTAATATCTCAAAAACTAAGCTAGCACAAACCACACGGTTTGTGGCACAAACGAATGGCACTGTTGAATTTTGAATTTGCCAGCGTGGGTGGCTGACCATTTCCCAGCCCCCCCCCAATTTATATTTTGAATATCTCAAAAACTAAGCTAGCACAAACGACACGGTTTGCGGCAAAAACCAGCACAAACGTAAGACAAACGAATGGCACTGTTGAATTTTGAATTTGCCGGCGTGCGGGGCTGAGCACCCCCCAAATTTATATTTTTAATATCTCAAAAACTAAGCTTGCACAAACCAGCACAAACGTAGCACTAACGAATGGCATTGTTGAATTTTGAATTTGCCGGGGTGGGGGCCTGACCCCCAATTTATGTTTTAAATATCTCAAAAACTATACTAGCACAAACGACACGGTTTGCGGCACAAACCAACACAAACGGATGGCCCTGTTGGATTTTGAATTTGCCGGGGTGGGGGCCTTACAAATTGCCCCAGCCCCTCTCAATTTATATTTTGAATATCTCAAAAACTATGCTAGCAAAAACGACACGGTTTGCTGCACAAACCAGCACAAAGGTAGCACAAACGAATGGCATTCTTGAATTTTGAATTTGCTGGGGTGGGGGGCTGACTACCCCCCCTTCCCCAATTTATATTTTGAATATCTCAAAAACTAAGCTAGCACAAACGACACGGTTTGCGGCACAAACCAGCACAAACGTAAGACAAACGAAAGGCACTGTTGGATTTTGAATTTTCTGGGGTGGGGGCCTCACAAATTTCCCCAGCCCCCCCAATTTATATTTTGAATATATCAAAAACTATGCTAGTAAAAACGACACGGTTTGTATCACATACCAGCACAAAGGTAGCACAAACGATTGGCATTGTTGAATTTTGAATTTGCTGGGGTGGGGGGCTGACACCCCCCATTTATATTTCGAATATCTCAAAAACTATGCTAGCACAAACGACACGGTTTGCGGCATAAACCAGCACAAACGTAGCACAAACGAATGGCATTGTTGAATTTTGAATTTGCCGGAGTGGGGGGCTGACCGTATCCCAGCCCCCTCAATTTTTATTTTGAATATCTCAAAAACTATGCTAGCACAAACGACACGGTTTGCGGCACAAACCAGCACAAACGTAGCACAAACGAATGGCATTGTTGAATTTTGAATTTGCCGGGGGCGGCGAAATGTACTTATGGGGACGGGAGATCCCCGAAAGCGCTAGTATGCTTTTCTGCTACAAGATGAGGAGGGCCGAGGACGACATTCGGTCATAACGCAACAGTCAGAGAACTTGCCAAACAGTACAATGTGTCGGTGTTAACTATTTCCGAACATCTCCCCCAAATTGGTAAGGTCAAGAAGCTCGATACGTGGGACTCACACGAACTGACAGAGCATCAGAAACAACAACTGTTTGAGATGTGCAGTAGCCTTCAGCTTCGCAACGGAAAGAAGACCTTGCTTGATCGCATTGTAACCTGTAATGAAAGGTGGGTGCTATACGACAACCGAAAGCGATCTGGACCATGGTGAACCACCGAAACAATATCCTAAACCATGGTTGGCGCCAAATATGGGTTTCTTGAAAGTGTGGTGGATTGTTCACGGTGTCATACATTACAGGTTCCTGAATGCTGTTGAAAGCATTACCTCAGTCACATACTGTGAAGAAATTTCCTGAATGCATCTGAAGTTGTGTTTCAAACAGTCGTCTTTATTGAACAGGAAGGTCCTGTCCTCCTCGATGATAATGCGAGAAAATACTTGTCACAAATGACAAAACAGAAACTACACGAACTGAGGTTCAAAACCCTCGCACATCCAGCCTACTCGCCTGACTTGGCACCTACCAATTTCTACCTGTTTGAAGCATTTGAGAAATTACCTCAAGGGTAGGACCTTCAGAAACCAAGAGAAAGCCTAAATTGCATTCCTTCTTGCATCTAGGGAGCCAGCTTTCTTCCGGACTGGCATTGAGGCACTTATCACTCGCCCGCAGATGTGTGTAGCTGTTGGAGGCGCATATTTTGTATAAATCAAGGTTGTGTGCCATGTGGTATGTCTTTTTCATTTTTACCCTCCAAATCGGCCATTATTTTCCGAACGACCTGGTAATTACCATTGGCATCAGCAACGTTCTACCAATGCCTTTATATACCTCTGCGATAAAATGCCGGGTCATGGGAAGAGAAAACGTTTTGGAGGGCAGCGTGCAACTCATCAAAGTTGGAGAAGCCGTGTCCACGCAAATGGTTTTCGAGTGAAAGAAACAAGTGATACTCTGAGGGAGAGATACCTGGTGAGAAGCTGGATGACATAAATGTTCCCACCCAAGTACTTTGATAGTGTTTCTGGTCAGTGAAGCGGTGTGGACACGAACATTATCTTGAAGGAGTAGAACTCTCTTTCGGTTAACCAGTGCTGATTCCTTCTTTTTCAGGTCCCCATGCACACGTTCCAGTTGTTCACAGTACACTGCAGTGATGATCGTTTGGCCGCGTTTTAAAAGTTCATAATGAACAACACCACGTGCTGTCCACCATACACACAGCATAACTTTACGTGGATGCAGTCTTGGATTCGATCTGTGAGGAATTGAGTCACTGTTGGACAACCAATGTCTGGAACGTTTTGGGATGCTGTACTGGACCCACCTTTTATCATATCTTAAAATGGTTCCTTGTCATAGCGAGACAGAAATGCATGACAAGCCGAGACACGTTGCTTTTTTTTTTTGTTACGACCACAGTGAGCAACTCAATGGGCTATAAGCAGTCGCCCGTCCCTAATTTAGGACCAGTGGTTCCAGGGAAGGGAGAGAGCCAGTGCCGTAAGACAAACACAACATCCATGCCTCGCGGAATTTGAACGCAAACCCTTCTCGCGCTGATGGCCATAAGCCAGCGCGTAGACCACTACGCCACAGGAGGAGCATTGCTTTTTGTTCACAATAAACAATTCGTGGGAGACCCACTTAGACAACTTGTATACCTTACTTATTGCATGCAGATGTCTTCGGTCGGTTTCATCGCTAACACCAAAAGATTGGGATAGTTCTTGGCATATTTGGCTACTGTCCTGCTTAATAAAAACTTTCAGGGATTCTTTGCCAAGGCTAACAGGACGACCACTCCACTACTTTTCTTGAAGGGATTTATCTCCGTCTCTTAACTTTTGAAACCAATTCCGAGTTCAATTTAATTCAATTCATTTATTTTGCTGTGCAGGAGAGATTGTATTACAAGCGAATGGAAAGAAGTTAGTAAAATCATGCAATGCATGGATTATAATACGCTTTCCAACATACCAGAAATCATTACTCAAGTTATGAGGATAATGGCTGTGGAATAAATCTCGGTCCTGTGCCCTGACCTTTGATCCCATTTTGATGATATTCAACAGAACTGGTTCAGTATACCTCCAAAATAACATGATAAAGTTTTGTTGCAATCGAACCTTTTTTACGCTAGTTATGACGCATAAGAGCAGTGGAATGGATCCCGCTCCTATGTCCTGACCTTTGACCCCATTTCGGTCACTTTCAATAGGATTCCTTCCCAGGTGTTCCCTTTCCACATACTAAAATTTCATCGGAATCGAACCATTTTTACGCGAGTTATCGTGCAGGACGGACATACGTACACAACGCGTGACGTAATGAGGCAAATGGGAATCGCGACCATCTGCTCGAAAGAGTGTGATGTCATAAAACTTTAATAGGATCCACACACAACGCGTGACGTAATGAGACAGATGGCGTGACCGCGCGCCAACATCTCTATCGCGAGATTGTGACGCCATAAGATTTCTAAGCATGGGTAACATTAATGGGACGACGTCATGACACTGAAAACGTGGTAATTCGTGGCGGTTATTTAACGCACTAAACGAATTTTCCTAAAGTCGAGATTAAGCTAAATCGATTTCTAGTGCCAGAAAACGGTAGGTTAACGACTTTCATCAAAATTCCTAGAGCCGTTTTCAAAATAAAATTTGAAAACGGCTCTAGGAATTTAGTAGTATGGGATAAGGGCGATGGAATGGATCCCGATTCTATGTCCTGACCTTTGACCCCATTTCGCCCATTTTCAATAGGGTTCGTCCCTACCACATGCTAAAATTTCATCGAAATCGAACCATTTTTACGCACGTTATGACGCATAAGGGCAATGGAATGCATCCAGCTCCTATGTCCTGACCTTTGACCCCACTTCACCCATTTTCAACAGGGTTCATTCCCTGGTGGTCTCCTACGACATACCACAATTTCATCGACATCGAACTATATTTACGCAAGTTATGACTCATAAGGGCAATGGAATGGATCCCGCTCCTGTGCCGTGACCTTTGACCCCATTTCGTGAATTTTCAATAGGTTTCGTCCCCAGGTGGTCCCCTACCACATACTAAAATTTCATCGAAATCGAACCATTTTTGCGCGAGTTATGGGGCCGACAGGCGGACGGACAAAGCTGGAGCATATACGCTTCTTCAACCTCCTGTTGGAATGCGTAAACAAGCACAACAAGGGAGCACGGAAAAAAAGCCAAAAAGGCCTGACAGAGTCCCATGCTCCGGAACGCACAATCAGGGAGCAGAGTCGCATGCTCCCTGATTTGTGCGTTCCTTCACAGCATCTGTCCCCGAATGCTAAGCAAGTGCGACGAGTTGGTTCTGTAGAAGATGAACCGAGTTTAAATTCGTATAACAAACACCCAAGAATAATCTCCACTGATACGGCCATTCTAATCTCTCGTATTTCCACTAACATACTGCTTACTCATATGATTCATATGCACAGGGCATCTTGGAATTTCAGCTGACGATATACCGCTGGCGGAATGCCATCTCTCCGGAACTTCAATAATTACGAAGTGTTTCTTTTTGCTTTCTCGAAAAACGTTTTTAGTTACCCGATATTTCCTGCATGGTAACTTTCAAAAGGCTAGAAAGTAACCATCGTATAAGTGTACCTGATTTTTGTTTGAAATTTGTGTTGCAGTATGAATGATGCTTGCTGATCCCTACAAATCTATTTCTTTTCTGTCTAAATTATTATCAGATTTTTACTATTGGTATATCAGTTATAAAGCTATTTCATGTATGGAATTTTCCAGGTGCTTTACATTTACAGTTTCCTCTGTCAAGGAATACACTAAAACATCAATTCGCTGAGTACCAACAACTGATATCAGGCCAACGAGTGCTAATTTGGGAGTCCGTCAGTAATTTTTAATCCAACGTCCTGCATCACAAAAATATTTTTGTGACAGAAAAACGATGTGATATTCGGCTCGGGAAGCGCTTAGTGGGAGGAGATGAAACTGAATGAAACATTAAAGTTGTAGGAATACATGACTTGCCGTTCAGAAATGAGGTGACGAATTAACTACATACTGTACTTGCGGTTCAGAACTGTAAACTATGAAGATACCTACCATATTTAGCGTTCAGAAACTGAGAGAACAATTACTTACTGTTCAAAATTGAGGTTCAGAATGGGTTGCAAGCTACTTACATATTTACCACTCAGAACCGAGTAACAAGCGACCTACATATTTACTTTTTACAATTGAAGAAACAACCTACCAGCATTTTTACCGTTCAAAATTGAGAAACAAGCTACTTACATATTTACCGTTCAGAATTCAAGAACAAGCTACATACATATTTACTCTTCAGAAGGCTACTTACATATTTAGCGCTCAGAATTGAGGTAACAAGTTACTTACATAATATCTGCCGTTCGGAATTGCAGTAAAAAGCTACTTCCATATTATCGTTCAGAACTAACAAGCTACCTACATATTTACTGTTCATATATGAGGTAACAAACTACCTACGTATTTACTGTTCATATACACTGACGGAAAAAAATCACAACACCACGAAAAAATAGTTGTAGAGGAATGAAATGGCGGCAATACATTTGCATAGCTAACATATTTAATCGATTAAGGTTTCAAGATCACAGCTTAATGTAAGCGCGAGAAGAGCCATTTTAAATGTGAAATGCTGGTACATTAATAACCGGTGTAACCACCAGAATGTTGAATGCAAGCACGCAAACGTTCATGCATTGTGTCGTACAGGTGCTGGATGTCAGTTTGTGGGATGGAGTTCCATGCCTGTTGCACTTGGTCGGTCAATACAGGGACGGTTAATGCTGGTTGGGGGGTGACGTTGGAGTTGTCGTCCAATGATGTCCCATACGTGCTCGATTGGTGAAAGATCTGGTAATCTAGCAGGCCACGGCAACATGTAGACACTCTGTAGAGCATGTTGGGTTACAACAGCAGTATGCGGGCGAGCGTTATCCTGTTGGAAAACACCCCCTGGAATGCTGTTCATGAATGGCAGCACAACAGGTTGAATCACCAGACCGACGTACAACTGTGCCGTCAGGGTGCGTGGGATGACCACGAGAGTGCTCCTGCTGTCATAGGAAATTGCTCCCCAGACCATAACTCCAGGTGTAGGTCCAGTGTGTCTCGACCGCAGACAGGTTGGTTGCAGGCGCTCACCTGGCCTCCTTCTAACCAACACACGGCCATCACTGGCACCCAGGCAGAACCGGCTTTCATCAGAAAACACAACAGATCTCCACTCCGTCCTCCAATGAGCTCTAGCTTGACACCACTGGTCGCAAACGGCAGTAGTTTGGAGTAAGTGGAATGCACGCTACAGGGCGTCTGGCTCGGAGCTGTCCTTCAAGTAACCGATTTGTAACAGTTCGTTGTGTTACTGTGGAGGCAACTGCAGCTCGAATTGCTGCCGCAGACGCGGTACGATGCGCCACGGCCATACGCCGTACACGGCGGTCTTCCCTCTCAGTAGTGCCACGTGGCCGGCCAGAACCCGGTCTTCTTGAGGCAGTACCTTCCCTTGACCACCGCTGCCAACAATCATTCAGAGTAGCTACATTCCTGCCAAGTCGTTCTGCAATATTGCGGAACGAAAATCCACCTTCTCGTAGCTCTATTACACGACCTCGTTCAAACCCCGTGAGCTGTTGATAATGGCTTGTTCGTCTTCTTAAAGGCATTCTTGACTAACATCAACACACTACGTCGAATCTCAACGATAACTAACGCTCACGAACGTTACAGCGCGTATTTACAGCAAACCTGCTTTACATGTTCCGAGGAGCGCTACCAGCGCCACACGTATGCGCCGAGCGCGAAATTTGCATAGACGTCATCTTACAGATGTACTCTCACCGCCTACCAACTGTCGTTTATCTAACACAACCCCTTCTTGGTGTTGGGATTTTTTTCCGTCAGTGTATGAGGTAACAAGCTACCTACATATTTGCTGTTCATATATGAGGTAGCAAGCTACCTACATATTTACTGTTCATATATGAGGTAACAAGCTACCTACGTATTTACCGTTCGGAATTGAGATAAAAAGCTACCTATAGAATTGAGTAAAAAACTACTTACACATTTACTATTCAGAACTGATAACCTACTTACATATTTACCGTTCATAGTCGAGGTAATAAACTACCTTATAACGTAGAAGTCTTGTCTTACTTCTACGTTAATTTAAAACAGCAACATACTAAGAAATAGTTCCTAAATGAAAGAAACCTTAACGGCCAGACGAAACATGTAAACAACAGAAGTCAAACTTACGGAAAAATATGCTTTATTCAGGATGTATCAAACACATCGTAGCATAGCATATTGCACTAAACTCTCCACTCACCACACAACGCTCTTTTCAATAATCAGTTTACAACCCTTCGCTCTCTCAGCAACAGATTAGTCGTCGTTTTTACCTGTTGTTCTTATCAAAACTCAGGCATACGTCACGTTATTCAACCTCAATTGTGTTGCCAAACGTAATCGTTTGAGAAAAAGATATCACGTTAAGAGTGAAGAATAACAGAATAAACTCAAGATTTACATAGGGAAAGAAACTAAAAAGGAAAGTTAATTTAGAATATACGTCACAACCTACACATTGAGCTTAGAACCTTTGAATATTTTAGCTTTAACTTTTTAATATTTTAACTATGCGGTGTATGTTAAGCCACGAGGCTGATTTTATGTATGGGATCATATTAAAGAAATTCAGTACCGTAGTTCTGTTGCGCTGCCATTGATGTTCGCATATGTTGTAACGTAAGTAACAGTATATAAACATAACTTGTTTGTGTAGTCTAACGAAAATACCTGCACATTACCGTTCAGAATTGAGTAACAAGAGATCTATATGTTTACCGTTCATAATTGAATAACAAACTACTTACATATTTTTCTGATTTCACTCCGGCCACACCAATATACACGGCTGCAACAGTACCTCCAGTGCATTTGAGCGGGATTCATTGAGAAAATAATCGTTTATTTTTATTCATTTTCCCAGCAGTTTTGTGCCATTTGATTCTTCTTCATCCATGGTGTTCCGACCTATGTCAAACACCTTAACCATCAATGCGGCATTACGATTACCAGATGTTGGGGCTTATAACTACTGAACTCCCCTATCAAGCTCTTCCATAAACTACATGCGTTGAGTAGTTACAATTTTTTTTATCGTGATGGAATTTCTTTATTGAGTACGTAATGAAGAAAGCCGTGCCACTTGGATATTAGACGGTTTTTGTTATTTTCGATTTTTCATATTTTGTCTTAAATATTTTTTTCTGGTAAACTGTAAAAACTCAATGGTGTGAATTTACGGAAAATTTCTGAAAATAACGTGCAGCAAAGTTGCCGGTAACTGTTCGTCTTTTAACGGAATTTCCGTTTTTAAAAGTTCCGGTTATTTTTTTAACCCGTATTTTCACAGATTTTCCGTAGTCAGTAATTCCTTTTACTTCAGAAAAGTCCGTTTCAAGCTTTTCCGTATTTAGATTGAAATTTCGTAAAATTCAACACGCTGAATATATCAGCCCTTACTCCAGAGAATCCTTTTGTGCCGGTAGTGGGGATCGAACCCTAGTCGTTTAGGTTAAAGCCGCTCGCCTTAACCACTGAGCCAGAATGCGAGGAGAACCAGGCTCACGTTCAAGCTAAAAATTAATTGCCTGATGGTGATTTTTTTCATGATTGCAAAAGATTTAGTCATTTTGTTTTCTATTAGAGGCTGTTATTTTTTTTAATACTTTTGTAATAATTTTATTTTTTCTGTACGATGTCTTATTACAAATTACGTATTTTTTCACCGTGATTTTTCGAAGCTACAGAATGATTTGGGGTTTAAGATCTTTTTTCAACTGACAATAACTTTCAGTTATCTTTAGATGCAATGTATTGTTTTATAATATTATTTCACAGAGCTTCTAAATGTAAAATTATGTAACTCTAGATAGCTATGTAGCTTTTGTTTTGAGGATTCCACGGACTGATACACAGACATTGTACAATCACCTATAAAATAAATTAAGTACCTGGTTCCTTACGGTAACACAGTACATCATCATCAACCATTATCAATCCACTGCTGGATGAAGGTTTCCCCAAGTTTCTTCCACAATTGTCTGTCTTGATCCTATCTCCTCCATGTCACTCCAGCATACTTTCGAATTTCATCCACCTATCTCCCATGGGGTCTTCTTCTGGGTCTTTTCCTGTCCCTCGGAATCCAGACTAAAATTTCGGTTGTCCATCAGTGGTCCGTTCTTCCGGCAACATGTCCAGCCCATTGCCATTTCAGTGATTTCACTCTGGTTATGATGTCGTCCCCTCCTGTCATTTTCCTTATCCACAAGTTCCTCTTCTTATCTTTCCTGGTTACATCAAGCATGCATCTCTCCATGCCTCTTTGAGTTGTCTGCAGTCTTTGTATGTCTTTTTTAGTTAAGGTTCATGTCTCTGCTCCATACGTAAGCACTGGCAGGATGCATTGATTAAACACTTTTCTTTTGAGACATATAGGCATATTGCTCTTGAAAATTATGCTGTTTCTTCCAAAAGCTCTCCAGGCAAGTTATATACGCCGATTAATTTCTTCATCAATGTGACCCTCACTTGATATCTGTTGTCTAAGATAAACGTACGTGTCTGTTATCTCCAGCTTTTCTCCATCAATCGATAAATCTTCATTTCTTGTGAAAGCATTGAACATCACTTTTTTCTTCTGAAAGTTCATTTTTAATCCCACTTCTTTACTCTTGTCAGCAAGTTCTTGGATCATACTCTGCAGCTCTGATGGGGTAGTTGCAAAAATGACTACGTCATCAGCAAAACGAAGGTGGGTTAGATAATCTCCATTAATCTTTATCCCTTTGTTTTCCCAGTTCAGTGATTGAAAGACATTTTCCAATGTGGCCTTAAAGAGCTTCGGAGATATGGTGTCACCTTGTCTCACTCCCTTTCCAATTTTTATGTGTGTTGTATTTTCAAACAGCCGAATCTTTGCATTTGCATTTTCATAGATGTTATTAATAATGCTAGTGTATGCATCTTCAATACCGCACGATTTCAAAGCCATTGGAACTGCTGATGGTTCCACGGAATCAGCAGTTATCAATAAAAGCCATACATAATCAATAAAAGCCATACATAATGGTAGTTCATATTCTCTTGTTCTTACAATTAGTTCTCTCAGTACATGGATATGATCTACAGTGCTGTAGCCACTCCTGAATCCAGCTAACACAGTACATATGCACGTATAATAACTGGGGCACAAAATGGGAGAAAGGAGAAAAATATCCAGTGACGCAGTAACAAAAATTTATGCGATATCTGTCCACAATATCCGGTCTCGCTACAGAACTTCAAAATGAAATACTTCGACACACTAACGAAAGTTAACAGTTAATCAAACCCATAAGTATTCTCGTGAATCTCTCCTATTACCAGAAAATTCTCGTGATTTGAATGCGGGAAAAGTCAGAACGGAGTTTTTCCGTTAATATAAGAAAGGAAATTTCGGAAAGGTTTATGAAAATTCAGAATTTTTCTGGCGTACGAAAAATCCGTGAAATTTAGAGTTTTTCCCGTTATTTCACGGAAAAGGTTGTATGAGTAATCATCATAATCATCATTGTCAACCATTATCAATCCACTGCTGGACGAAGGTCTCCCCAAGTTTCCTCCACAACGGTCTGTCTTGTGCCAGTCTCCCCCATGTCACTCCCGCATAATATGCTTCGTTAATTCACAAAAAAAAAAAAAAAAAAAAAAAAAAAATCACGGAAAGTGCCTCGTAAATTTGAGAAATATTTTTTTGCAGTGTATTAGTTACTCGAACCTGCGCCCTATTAGGATGAATAGCCAGGAGTTCCCGCCTCTGACCACTCGGACCCAAGGGCCACGTCTGAGACAGGATAGCAACATTTCAATTCATATTTTAATGCAAGTATTATAACAGTTTACCTCTGGAGGTTCAAACGTTCTGCTATAAAACAATGCTGCCATCCATGGCCATCGTGCTGTACCAGTACTACCATCTCTGTCTGGTGCCTCATATCCCTCAGTTTGTTCCAATCGTCCTTTCACTCCAAGCCCACACTCTGAGTAAGCTGTTAAAGAGAAATTCCTTGTTTAGTCAAGATAATAATGTAGTAAAGTTCTAAAAGTTCTAAAGAAAGTGAAAGTTCTAAAAGTTCTAAAGAAAGTGAAAGTTCTAAAAGAAAGTGCCTGAAATACACAATGGGAAATACGTTTTATTTCAAGTATTCACTTGAATAAGGACAAATTTCAAAAGTATGCTCGAAATAAGTTCAGAGTGTATCTTGTCTCAAATATATCAAGAAAATTCTTAAAACAGAATGCATAACAATTAAACACCTGCTGGTGTCACGGAAGTTACTACTCTGGGAGCTGGGGAGGTGGGGAAAACGAGATGCCCCAATGTAACAAGAAAGATGACACCGAATTTTCGGGCACGTCTTTTGAATCCGTTGTGAGGCGAATTAAATTTATCAAAGCTATTCAAAGTCAATGGAGCCGGTATTGAAAACAGTAATATCTGACCGAGGAAAGAAGTTTTTCAATCGGGTTTTTAATCCCGCACATATTGCTGTAAACCGAATCGTAATCTTACACCCTCTGGTTGCAGACTTGTGCTTTAAGAAAAATTTGGAATTATATGAGAAACATTTCGCAGCGGAAACGCTCTCCAACAAAGAAAGAAGTTTTCAAATCTGACTCTTAGAAGCAGAGATATCGACAAGTATAAGATAAGCATCTACGCCCCCTGGCGGGAAAAACATTCATTATTTTAAAAAGGAAGTATTCTCAAAAGATTTTTCGATATGAGCTGTATCTGTCCGCAAAAAAGCTTTTTCACGCGAGCTTAAAGGAGCTGGGATTTTGCTGCAAATACATCAGCGAAGCAGAAATGAACAAATATGCTCACTGGTGGCCAAACGATTCTTTATCAAATATTAGAAATTATATGAGAAACATTTCCCATCAGGAGATGTATGCGATACAGGAAAAAATTTTCAAATCGGAGTTTTACAATCAGAAATATCGCGAAAAACGCAATTTACCGTAACGCTTCCTAGCGAAAAATTTATGAATTACTTGAAAATTTTGAAATTGTATGAAAAACATATCGCACCGAAAACGCTATCTAACAAAGAAGGAATTTTTCAAATCGAACTCATAAAAGTAGCTATATTGACAAAAATAGGATATACATCTACGTCCCCTGGCGGAGAAACCATGCATTATTTCAAGAAGAAAAAGATTCTCAAAAGGTTTATAAACCTGAGTAGTATTGGTACAAAAACGAATTTTTTTCAGTCGAGATTTTAGAAGCTCAAATTTTGCTGCAAATAATATCAGAAGCGGAAACTAAAACTTACGCCCCCTGGTGACCAAACCATTTTTTACCAAATATTAAAAAATATACGCAAAACATTTCCCATCAGGAGCTGTATCAGGTGCAGAAAGAATATTTCAAATCAGAGTTTTAGAATTAGAGATATCGGGGGAAACACAATTTACTTTTACGCTCCCTACCAGAAAGTCTATGAATTACTTGAAAAATTTGAAATTATATGAAAAACATGTGGCGCCTAAAACTCCATCCAATAAAAAATGAATTTTTCAAATCGGGCAATAAAAAACAAGAAATGCTGACAAAAATAGGATATACATCTACACCCCTGGCGGAGAAACCATGCAATATTTTAAGAAGAAAATGTTCCGTAAAGGTTTAGCGACGTGAGTGGCATCGGCCCTCGAAAGAATGTTTTCAATCGAGATTCTAGAAGCTCTAATTTTGTGGCAAATACATCAAAAGCAGAAATTAACTCTTACGCCCCCTGGTGGCCAAATCATTCTTTACCAAAAATTAGAAATTATGTGCAAAATATTTTCCATCAGAAGCTGTATTCGCTGAATTTTTTTTTTTTTTTTTTTTCAAATCGGAGTTTTAGAAATAGAGATATCGGGGAAAACAAATTTACTTTCGCGTCCCCTGGCGGAAAATCTATGTAAAAAATGTTACAATAAAAGAAAAACTATAATGATTATGTAAAAGTGACTGAAAATAACGTGCAGCAAAGTTGCCATTAGGTGTCCGTGTTTTAATGAAATTTCTGTTTTTTAAAGTGCCCGTGTTTTGTTTTTTGAAGTAGGACTACGTCTAACTCCGCGGATAGTATGGGGCGCCTTACGGCCGACCACCTGTAACAAAAATAGGTCCCAACTGAAATCAGTATAGCATTAAAAATACATGTACGTACCGCACACTAATCGTGTTAGCATATTCGTAAACAACATGGAGTCGAATTCACATACTGCGCAATACAGCGTGCGCGCGACGCTCCCGTCGCTCCATGTGTGCCGGGGAGATGATGCAATATATCTGGGTGTGCCGCCGCGTTTGACTAAGTCTATCTTGGCAACCGTGAGCGCAATACGACTGTGCATGGTATTGTTTTAAAGCTCTCGATGAGATCTATTCAAATATATAAAGAACATTTCGCAGTGGTTAAAACTAAAATTTTAAAAAATTGTTTTCGTGTGAACGGGTTAACATTTTCGACAATGCCGCAGAATTCGCAGAATTAACGCAAGTAAAAGTGAAGAAAATCAAAGCGCAAGGCAAGAGCAACTGCATAAATAAATACATCGCTCTTTCCACGTTCCAGAAACACATAGCAACCGAAAAATTGTTTTCAGCCGCCGCCGTGGAAGTGAACCACGGATCGCTCGATATCTAGCCGAGCGCGTTAGCTTTACACACCGGCGGCCAACAATCCACGGTGCTATGTGTATTATTAAGTCAGCTTCTGACATCATAATTCCGTAAGATGGGCTCAGCTACTGAGACGTCTCCATCTGGTGGGCATTATCGGCACTGGCTATATATATATTATAGCAGTTAAATCCAACAGGCGAGATCCAAGGTGAAAATCCTCCAAATACGTGGCGTCAGTAAATAAATGAATACATTGCTCTTTCCACGTTCCAAAAACGCATAGCAACCGAAAAATTGTTTTCAGCCGCCGCCGTGGAAGTGAACCACGGATCGCTCGATATCTAGCCGAGCGCGTTAGCTTTACACACCGGCGGCCAACAATCCACGGTGCTATGTGTATTATTAAGTCAGCTTCTGACATCATAATTCCGTAAGATGGGCTCAGCTACTGAGACGTCTCCATCTGGTGGGCATTATCGGCACTGGCTATATATATATTATAGCAGTTAAATCCAACAGGCGAGATCCAAGGTGAAAATCCTCCAAATACGTGGCGTCAGTAAATAAATGAATACATCGCTCTTTCCACGTTCCAAAAACGCATAGCAACCGAAAAATTGTTTTCAGCCCCAGCCGTGGAATTGAACCACAACGCGCTCGGCTAGATATCGAGAGATCCGTGGTTCAATTCCACGGCGGCGGCTGAAAACAATTTTTCGGTTGCTATGTGTTTCTGGAACGTGAAAAGAGCGAAGTATTTATTTATTTACTGACGCCACGTATTTGGAGGATTTTCACCAAGAGCAAGTGATTAGGAATGTAAGAAGCCCAAGAAGACTGCAGCCCAACGAACTGGAGAGTATCGAGAAAACCTGAAAGCAGCCGCCGCCAAAGAAAAATCCAACACACGTTGGGTAATTCGTGTATCGATCTGCTTTGTGTTCGCAATGTATCCAGCATTATTTGTAAAAATTATGTAAGCTGCTTTTCCGATCATAGACCTGTGTTGGCTATAACAAATTAAATAAACGCTTTGAAACCATACTCGACTAGTTCATTTCAACTCTCCGATCTGCAAGTCGTAGTCCTACGTCCCAAACTGACGGCTCAATCAGAACTGAGCCTACTTGCATTTTAAAACGAGAGGCAAGAGCAAGTGCGAGGAATGTAAGAAGCCCAAGAAGACAGGGCATCACGTTGGGTACTTCGTGTATCGATGTGCTTTGTGTTCACAATGTATACAGCTTAAGTAAAAATTATGTACGCTACTTTTCATATCATAGACCTGTGCTGGCTATAGCCAATTAAATAAACGCTTTAAAACCATACTCGACTAGCTCATTTCAACTCTCCTATTTGCAAGTCTTAGTTTTACGTTCCAAAAGACGGCTCAATCGAAACTGAGTCTATCTATATTTTTGTTTTTTTAACTTCCGTATTTTCATAGATTTTCCGTAGTCAGAAATTCCTTTTATTTCAGAAAAGTTCGTTTCAGGTTTTTCCGTATTTATACAGAAATTTCGCAAAATCGAAGACGCTTAAGTTTTTCAGCTCTTGCGCCAGATAATCCTTTCCCAGCGGTGATGATCCAACCAACATCTTTTGGGTTCATTCAACAGATAACGCACGTCTTAACCACTAAGCCAGAAAAACTCGGAATCTGCGTCATGTTCGTGGTAAAACTAATTGCGCAATGATGAATTTTTTTTATCATTAATGCGAGTGGTTTAGTCATTTTTATTTTCTGTTGGCGCTTATTGATTTTTTGAATAGGTTTGTAATAATTTTTTTTTCTGTAGGAAAGCTTATCACAAATTCAGTATTTTATTCATCGTGATTTTTCAAAGCAACAAAATTCTTTGGAACTTGAGATATTTCTATACTGACTACGACTTTTAATTATTTGAATAAAAAAGTGTAATGAACCGATCTTTAGTATTATCTCCCGAAACTCCTAAATATAAAAGTTACTCTTGGTAGCTATAATAGCTTTTTCCTCAAGGGATCTAAAGAGTGATACATGGACATCGTACATCCACATATACCATAATTTAAGTATCCGGTTTCTTACAGTAAAACAATTTATATTAGCTGATGCACAAAATACGAGAGCAGGAAAAGAAATGTCCTGTTCCACAATAACCAACATCCGATCTCACTGCAGAACTTCGACATCAGATCCTCCGACAGACGATTGAAAATTAATGGTTAATCAAACCTCAAGTATTCCCTCCAATCGCTCCTATTACCGGAATGCTTTTATCATATGGATATGGAAAAAAGTGAGAACGGAGTCTTTCCCTTTATCATCATCATCATTTCAACGTTGGTTTCTGTTGCCGTGAAGGTTGGCGCTCTTTGGCCAACCATGGCCCTTGCGCCAATAAAACCAATGAACCAATGAATGAAGGTCTCCCCAAGTTTCCTCCACAACGTTCTGTCTTGTGCCAGTCGCCTCCATGTCACTCCTGCATACTTTCGAATTTCATCCACCCATCTCCCATGTGGTCTTCTTCTGGGGCTTTTCCTGTCCCTTGGAATCTAATCTAAAATTTCGACTGCCCATCGATGGTATGTCCTTCTGGCAGTATGTCCAGCCCATTGCCATTTCAGGGATTTTACTCTGATTATGATGTCGTCCACTCTTGTCATTTTTCGGATCCACGAGTTCCTCTTCTTATCTCTCCTGGTTACACCAAGCATGCACCACTCCATGCTGCTTTGAGTTGTCTGCAGCCTTTGTATGTCTCTTTTAGTTAAGATCCACGTCTCTGCACCATACGTAAGCACTGGAAGGATGCGTTGATCAAACACTTTTCTTTTAAGACATAATGGCATATTGCTCTTGAAAATTATGCTGTTTCTTCCAAAAGCTCTCCAAGCAAGTTATATACGCCGATTAATTTCTTCATCAATGTGACCCTCACTTGATATCTGTTGTCCAAGATAAACGTACGTGTCTGTTATCTCCAGCTTTTCTCCATCAATCGATTAATCTTCATTTCTTGTAAAAGCATTGAACATCACTTTCGTCTTCTGAAAGTTCATTTTTAATCCCACTTCTTTAGTCTTGTCAGCAAGTTCTTGGATCATACTCTGCAGCTCTGATGGGGTAGTTGCAAAAATGACTACGTCATCAGCAAAACGAAGGTGGGTTAGATAATCTCCATTAATCTTTATCCCTTTGTTTTCATTGTTCAGTGATTGAAAGACATTTTCCATTGTGGCCTTAAAGAGCTTCGGAGATATGGTGTCACCTTGTCTCACTCCCTTTCCAATTTTTATGTGTGTTGTATTTTCAAACAACCGAATCTTTGCATTTGCATTTTCATAGATGTTATTAATAATATTAATGTATGCATCTTCAATACCGCAGGATTTCAGAGCCATTGCAACTGCTGATGGTTTCACCGAATCAAAGGCTTTTTCATAATCGATAAAAGCCATGCACAATGGAAGTTCATATTCCCTCGCTCTTTCAATTAGTTCTCTCAGTACGTGGATATGATCTATTGTTCTGTAGCCAATCCTGAATCCAGCTTGTTCTCTCGGTTGAGCCATGTCCAGTGTTACCTTCAAGCGGTGTGAAAGAACTTTAGTGAAGATTTTATAAACCACTGATAGAAGGCTGATAGGTCTGTAGTTCCTGAGATCCTCAATGCCACCTTTTTTTATGTAGCAGGATCATTGTAGCGTTGTTCCAATCCTCAGGAATCTTTCCTTCATTAAGGCATCGAGTGAAAATTTGGGCGAGTACTGTTTCGATTTCTCCACTTGCTTCTTGTATGATGTCTACAGTAATTCCATCTTCTCCTGGAGCTTTTCCCCGCTTCATGTTCTTGATCGCATGTGCAACTTCTGCTGGGAGGACTGGAAGAACTCTGGTACTGGTACCTTTCATGATGTCTGGAGTACATGTATCATCCCTTTCATATAATTTGGAGTAGAAATCTTTCACTCTTGTCAAGATTTCGCCTCTATTTCTTGTTACAGAACCATCTTCTTTTTCAGAGCCATAATCTGTTTTATTCCCTTACTGAGATGTCCCTTTGCTATCTTTAGGCTTTGGTTGTTTTCAATTGCTTTCTTCACTACTTCACAGTTAAATTTCCTTAAGTCTTCAGTGATACTTTTTCGTACTGTCTTGCATAGCTCTATATATTCCACTTTGGAAGTCACATCTTATTTAGTTGTCCTCATGTCCCTTCTTTTTGCATCAACATTTTGGTTTTTCCTGATAATTTGTTCACATGCAACTTGTTCTTAGACCCAGCTAATTTTGTTGCTGTTCCCATAAGAGCTTTGGTTACTTTTCTGTTAACTTCAGAAATATCCACTTCTTCTGATGTTAGGCCTTCTAAAGCAGAGAATCTTTTCTTCAGTTCCAACTTGAAGGTATTATGATGTTTTTTAAGGTTGGTTATGTCAATACATTTTGTTTGTCTTATGAGCTTGCTACGTTTGAGTTTAGTGTTGAGGTGTATCTTACATCTCACCAATCTATGGTCACTACCTGTATTGAACTTGTTTAGCACACTGCAGTCTTCTATGACGAATTTTTTGTTACACATAATAAAATCAATTTCACTTGTCGTCCCATTTGGATGTCTCCATGTCCATTTCCTGTGTGGCTTTTTCTTGAAAAAGGAGTTCAAGATGAAACACCTTTCTGCCTCTGCAAACTCAACGAGAGTATTTCCACGCTGGTTTCTGTTGCCGTGACCGAATTTACCTACTGAAGTTTCATTCTGTTGCCGTTGCCCTATTTTTGCATTGAAATCTCCCATAATTATCTTTAAGTGCTGCTTACCTTTATTATTTAGATGACGAATTTCCTCATAAAATTCTTCAATTTCTTCTTCAAGATGACTTGTGGTGGGTGCATAAGTTTGAATAATCTGAGCCTGGTATCTTCTCGAGAGTTGGATAACGAGTCGTGCAGCTCTGTCAGAGGAACTTTCAACTTCTACCACTTTATCCTTCAGTTTCTTGTTTATTATAAATCCAACACCACTAGTTCTGCCAGTATCTGTCCCACGATAGTAGAAGAGATGTCCACTTTTCAGTTCAACGAGATCTTCTCCTTTTCTCCTTACCTCACTTAGCCCGACGATGTCCCACTTGATCCTTTGTAGTTTCTCTTCCAATTCAAGAAGCCTTGAATCGGAAGATAGGGAGCGTCCATTATACGTAGCCAAGGTCAGCATCAGATGGCAGCCTAGTCCGGTCCTCCGGTGATTTTTAGCACCCTCTGCCTTCAACCGCACTGGCCGCTGCCTTGGCCAGGTACATTCCAGCTGCCGGAGACTGAGGGCCAAGATTTAAGTTGTGGAGTCATTTTGGAGGGGTTTGGCCATAACTCACCACGTTGGCCAAGCGGGTTGGTGAGTGTGGGATAGTATTTCCTCTAATCCCGATGGTATAGTTATACCGCTACTGGCGGTCGTCAGAGCCCCTTTAGTGGGAACAGGATGCACCACCAGAAGGCGGGGTTGACATTTGTCAAGGAGAGGCTGTGATGTTACGCATCACGTGACCTTACATCCCTTTCCCTTTATATACAAAAGGAATTGCGGAAAGGTTTTTGAATTAAATTTCAGAATTTTCAATTAACTCCTCTTGAAAACGGAAATTTACCGTCAGTATACGAAAGAAATTGCGGAAAGGTCTTGAAAATTCAGAATATTTCTGTCGTACGACAAATCCGTGAAATTCAAAGTTTCTTTCCATCCTTTCACGGAAAATGTTGTATCATTAATGTGTTTCGTTAATTCACGAAAGAAATCACAGAAAGTGGCTCGTGAATTTCAGAAATGTTTTTACAATGGTCGAAGCAATATGGCTGGCACTTTTGAATTAATATATAAATTCGTTAATTTACTGTCCTCAATAAAAATTTCTAAGTCTTCTGCAGCCATAGTGTTTTCCGCAATTGCGAATTGAAAATTGCCTTTATTTTCAAGAGGATCGAGAACAACTTAAGTCATCGTTTTGTATTGTGTTGATTCATAAGTTCATGCCGTTTTTTTCACCGCACTGCAGAAATGTATTACATCAAAAGGGAAAACGGAATCGATCAAGAATGTGTTCCCTCCATTGTTTACGATGGTGTCTCAACGTTTGGATAGGTTTGCAATGCCATTCTTGAAAACACGTGTGGGTTTTGCTGCGAAGAAGTCATCAAGGAAATCCTGGAGATCAACTTCATTGTTGAATGTTATCTCATGGAGTGCATTCGACAGGGATCAGAGCAGGTGATAGTCTGAAGGAACAACATCTGGGGAATAGGCCGGATGTGGAAGGATCGCCCATTTCATGTCCTGAATTGCCATTTTGGTCATGCTTGCGATGAGAGGGCGTGCGTTATCATGTTGTAAAAGGACACCATGGCGCCGATGTGGCCGTTTCTGCTGAATTGCTCCTTCCACACGGCGGAGTTGCTCGCTATAAAGTGCAGCATTGATTTTTCGGCAGCATTTCCCAGTGAATAATGCCTTCCATGTCCCACCAGACACACAACATGATTTTCGAAGGTTGAAGGTCACGTGGTGTGGGAGTCTTGTTTGGGCTTAACCATTCCCTCCGATGCCTTAAATTCACGTACAGCCACCACTTTTCAATACGTGACAGAAAGGTTTTGTGTTATTGAGAACATTCGCGACAACGGGCGAGCAAGGAACCTCATATGGCAACACGCTGATTCTTGATGTCCTCGGTGAGAGTGTGAGGCACCTAAGACCCCAATTTCTGGACCTTTCCCATACGTTCCAGGTATCGCACCACTGTGGCCTGATCACAGTCCATTTCAATGGCCATTCGCGATAACTGCCGAGCAAGGAACCACATATGGTAATACGCTGATTCTTGTTGTCTCCGGTGAGAGTGTGAGGCACCCAAGACCCCAATTTCTGAACCTTTCCCATATGTTCCAGGTATCGCACCACTGTGGCCTGATTACAGTCCCTTTCAATGGCCATTCGCGATAACTGCTGAGCAAGGAACCACATATGGCAACACGCTGATTCTTGTTGTCTCCGGTGAGAGTGTGAGGCACCCAAGACCCCAATTTCTGAACCTTTCCCATATGTTCCAGGTATCGCACCACTGTGGCCTGATTACAGTCCATTTCAATGGCCATTCGCGATAACTGCCGAGCAAGGAACCACATATGGCAACACGCTGATTCTTGTTGTCCTCGGTGAGAGTGTGAGGCACCCAAGACCACAATTTCTGAACCTTTCCCATACGTTCCAGGTATCGCACCACTGTGGCCTGATCACAGTCCATTTCAATGGCCATTCGCGATAACTGCCGAGCAAGGAACCCTATATGGCAACACGCTGATTCTTGTTGTATCCGGTGAGAGTGTGAGGCACCCAAGACCCCAATTTCTGAACCTTTCCCATACGTTCCAGGTATCGCACAACTGTGGCCTGATCACAGTCCATTTCAATGGCCATTCGCGATAACTGCCGAGCAAGGAACCACATATGACAACACGCTGATTCTTGTTGTCTCCGGTGAGAGTGTAAGGCACCCAAGACCACAATTTCTGGTCCTTTCCCATATGTTCCAGGTATTGCACCACTGTGGCCTGATTACAGTCCATATCAGTGGCCAATTCGTGTTTGGTTTGACGCAGATCCAAGTGGATGAGATGATTCAAACGATCCTCATCAAAGTGAGATGGACAACCTGAGCGTGGAGAGTCGTTGAGGTCAAAATTGCCCCTCGGAACCGCTCAAACCTTTTGCGGACTGTCTGTCCTCGGAGCAATAACATCCTCACCATACACAACACAAATTTGTCAAGTAGCCTCGGCGGCTGTGAATCCCTTGTTAAACTCGTAGAGGAGCAGATGTCGGAAATGTTCATTCCTCTCTACTTGACACTCCATACTTCCGGACATGAAAACCAAAAAAACATTATCCACAATCACACAACGCAATATGATTTAGATACACGATATTACTTACTACATTTTGAGATACAAATGGCCTAGAAAACACTCGTGAGATAAAGCGGCATGAACTTATGCATCAACCCAATATTATTCATTGAAAATGGTTTCATTAAAGATAAACAAAAAGCTCAGTTTTTACGATCTGACCATTGAAAAACTTGTATTAATGGATAAAAGGCAAAACCAAGGCCGTCTGGAAAACACAATGCCATGACATTAGACAAATGAGTTCCCTCTGTTGATGATGTTACGTGGAAACCAAGGCTTCCGATTGGTTTCCAATTTTGTCGTGTGTTTAAACACGACACCGACGTATCAGTTGGTATGACATGTGAGTGACGTCACAAACGGAGGGAACTGATCTCTCTAATATCATGGCCTTATATTTTCTAGATGGCCTTTGCAAAACTCCATTTTAAATAACAAATAAATATTAAAAAAGGAATTAAAAAATGTATTTTTTTTACTTGTATGAATATCCGGTTTAAACTCTTGTATTATTATTATTATAAGTGACATAATAAGTGACATAAATGACATTTTTAGCACATCTTTTGTGAATAAAAAAAAGATCGTGCTTATGTTATCACTTTGTCCGTCCGTCCGTCTGTGGACACCATTTCTCTGCAACTGTTAGCCCGATTTGAAAAGTTTTTTTTTTTTTTTTTTTCAGTAAGAAGCTTGAAATGGAAGAACAATGATCCTTGCGTTCCGGCTTTTTCCGATGCATAACTTCGCTGCTAGAGGGCGTAAGAGCAGATGATATGAAATTAAAAATGCATTTTATTCCATATACACTGGTTTCCATAAATTAAGCAACAAACCGAAAAATCGCGATAATTGGGCAAAATATAGTTCAAATTTCACGGCATTTGCATATGTTACGGGCGAAGGCATACAGCACGGATGTACGGAAGGCAAAAGAGTGGCTTTGGCAGCGCTTTATGCAAATGCGCAAGAGCTTAAAACCAGCTGTTTCGGAGGGAGTCTCCAATTCATGTGCGGCGGTGAATGACAAGATTTCGAGATAGCGATTTTGTTAACATGGCTTCGAGACGTCATTTACTAGCGGAGTTACGTTACAGAGCGATAGGCCGACTCGAAACAGGGCAACGCCAGGCAGACGTCGCAAGATGGCTCAACGTCGAGTGTACATCTAGAGAGTACTCGGATGTGGCAGCAGTTCCAAGCCATGGGTGCAGCTTCACGAAGGTACAGAGAAGGTAGGCCATGGGCAACGATCTCCGGGGATGACCGGTATTTGCGGCTTTCGGCACGGCGGAACAGGACGGCTACACCGACTCATCTCAGATCTGTGCTTGCAGCAGCCACCGGACGGATGGTATCAGCTTCGACGGTAGGCAGAAGGTTACGTGCAGGACTGTATGCCCGGCGACCGGGCATACAGTGCCCCTCACACCCCAGTCACAGGAGGGAACGTTTCAATTGGGCACGGATGCATGTGAACTGCTCTCAAAATCAGTGGAGATCCGGTCTGTTTACTGATGAGTCGTGATACTGTTTACAGAATGATTCTCGCCGAGTTTACATCTGGAGAGAGCCCAGTACTCGCTATCTTCCCTCTAATATCCAGGAAAGGGACACCTATGGTGGTGGTAGTGTTCTGGTGTGGGCAGGCATATCGTCAGGCGGCGGTACCGACCTCTATGTGTTGCCACATGGGAACCTCAATGCTCAGAGGTATAGAGACGACATCCTGGACCATATTGTTCGCCCTTATGCGGCCGCAATTGGCGATACATTTGAATTGCAGACGGATAACACCTGCGCTCGCATAGCTCACTTCGTGCGCTAGTACCTGGAACAGGTACCAGCGCCCATATGGAGTGGTCAGCACGCTCTCCCGATCTGAATCCCATTGAGCGCATGTCTTGAATGCTCTCGAGATGCGTGTTGCTGGTCTCCAGCTCCCTTCTCGAACCCTGCAGGGGCTCGCACTGCTTTCTTCGAGCAACGGACGCAGTTACCCGCGGAACTGCTCGACACCCTAATTAACAGCATGGAACATCGCTGTCGGGCCTGTATTGATGTTCGGGGTAACGACACTCCGTATTGAAGTACCTTCTCCTATTTCATTTTGATACCTATATTTATGTATTTTCATATTTGCATCACTCATATAAAATATAAATGCTTTGTATCACATGTTCTTACGATTTTTGTTGCATTTGGTCTGATAAAGCTGACCACCAAATTTCATCCGAACCGGTTGCATACTTTTTGAGTTATCACGATTTTTCCATTTGTTGCTTAATTTATGGAAACCAGTGTATTTGCTTCTAAACATGCGATTGAAAAATTCTTTTTTTCCTTTCGATGCCATTTGTAACAAATATTTATTTTAGGTATCGTTTCTTTTTCAAGTCATGCACAGATTTTGCTGTAAAGGCGTAAAGGAAAATTACGTTTTTCCCGATATCTGTGCCTAAATGACCGATTTGAAAAATTCATCGTGTATCGGTTACAGCTCCTGATGGGAAACGTTTTGCATGCAATTTCTAATTTTTGGTAAATGGCCACTAGGGGGCGTAAGGGTTTATTTCTGCTTCTAGTGAGAATATTGGCAGTGAAACACGTAACACGCAAAACATATCAGGCATAAGTTCGTAACTTATGCCTGATATGTGGACATCAAGAATTATTCTAATGTTCTGCTTTTAATTTATCTGGTGTGAAAATCTGAGCTCCTGAAAACTCGATTGAAAAAATTGTTTCGTAGAACGATACTACTCACCTCAAAAAAACCTTTTGAGAATACCACCTGCTTAAAATGGTGCATAGTTTTTCCGCCAGGAGGCGTAGATGTATATCATATTTTTGTCGAAATCTCTGCTTCTAAGAGTCCGATTTATAAAATTCTTTGTCCGAGAGCGTTTCCGTTGCGAAATGTTTCTCGTATAATTTCAGATTTTCCTTTACACACAAGTGTGCCACTAGAGGCGTAAGTTCATGTTTCCGTTTACAGCATGTTTGCAACAATATCTGCGGGACTAAAAACCCGATTGAAAAATTCTTTTTCTGACAAACACTGCTAACTATGAGAAAATTTTCGCGTGTATTTCCTTCCGAAAATAATGCACAATTACGCCGCTAGGTGCCGCAAATTTTTGATCTATTTTTCTCAATATCTCTGCTTCTAAATGTGCAATTTAAAAAATTTTCTTAAAATTGGATACCATTTACCTTGCGGATAACTTTAGGTTTCTATTCAGAACTTTTCTAGTTCACAGTTCTTTCGCTAGGTGTTGTTTTTGTGTTTCTGTTTGAAGTAGTATCTCCACTTCTAAAGATCCCTACTAAGGAGTTTTTTTTTTACTGTATGCCACTTGCTACAATAAAGATTGGGAGCATTTTGCCGTTTTATTAATGCACAGCTTTTCCGCTAGGGGACATAAAGGTGAACACCTTTTTCTCGCTATCTCTGCTTCTGGGAGACGTATTTCAAAAGTTCTTTTTTCTTAGCATAGCTTTTACCATGGAGAATACTTTTCGCCTATTTTCAACTTTTCCATTATGCAATATTCTTCCGCTAGAGGGCGTAGTTTTATATCATGTTTCCCTCTATATTTCTTCTTTGACCTGTTTGATTGGAAAATCTCTTTGATACATTCCTTCTACTATGAGATACATTTTGAGCACGATTTGTTAATTTTCGTAACATACTTTTTAGTCCCTGGTGGACTTAAGTAGCTGTTTCTATTTCTGTATGTTTTATCGATTATATAAATTCGGTGGATTTTTTTCTAACCAGGTTCCATTGATTGTGAATAACTTTGATAAATCTAATACGCGTCGGAAAGGATTAAAAAAAATTGCTCATTACAACCGAGAATTCGGTGTCAACTTTTCTGTTTGTTATTGGTAAAGCGTCTTAACGCCATAGAAAAATGATACACCACAAATGTTTTTTTCCGGGAGAGGAGGAGGAGGGGGGGGTGCTATATGCAGTTGCACATGATTCGTCACTGACTATCACGCACATACGTCATAACAACCGTCAGTCTTTTCAAACCTCAGGAAGTTTTCTATTCCCCTACTAGGGGTCAGTGTCGTTCTGATTGGTTGCCAGTTTATTCTTTCGTACTAATCAGGACTTTGAAATTCCTTACCTGGTAACACCATCCCAAAATATTGACTATTTATTAAATTAGGAGAAAGAAAAATTCAGAAGTTGCACATTAAAAATACACTATCTTATCAAATGTATCCGGATACTTGTCTATCCACAAACTCTCTGTAATAGGAAAGGAATTAATATCGAGTTGGCCCACCCTTTGCTGTTATCACAACCTCCTCTTTAGTAGGAAAGCTTTTCACTAGATTTTGGTAAGTTGCTAAGGTAACTGCCTTTCATTCAGTCATAAAAGCATTAGTCAGGTCAGTCACCGATGTCGTGGTGTTCATCCTGACTCGCAGTCGGCGTTCCGAATCATCCGATAGATGTTCCATAGGGTTGAGACCGGGGCTCCATACGGGCCAGTCTCTTCTACACGTATCTCACCAAAGCATTCCCCCACAGATGACCTCACTTTGGGGATTATTCTGCTGGTAAAAGAAAGGGTGCTCATTGAACTGTATTCATCATTTGAGAGCACAGAATTGCAGAGAATGCCATGGGCTTGAACATTAAGATTCTCGGACATTGAAACTAGAGGGCCCAGACCAAGCCATGAAAAATAGCTCCAGAGCATGACTCCTCCTCCAGGATATTTCACATTGGACACAACGCAGTCGGGTAGGTAGCGTTCACGTGGCATCCAACATACTCAGTCTCATCCGTCGAACTGCTAGATGGCAAAGCGAGATTCATGTCTCCGAAGAACACGTTACAACTGCTCTAGAGTCCACTGGCGCCGAGCTGTCCACCACTCGAACCGACGCTTGGCGTTAATCTTGTTGAAATTAGTCTTGTGTAACACTGCTCGGCCATGGAAACACATCTCCTTCAGTTCACGACAAAACGTTATGCTGCTAGCGTTGCTTCCAGAAGCAATTTAAAATTCGGTGGTGTGAGTCGCAACCGAAGACGAGAGATATTGTCGCACCATCCTCTTCAGCACTCAGCGGGCACGCTTTGTCATTTTACGAACCTACCAGGTCGCGATTGCTTCCAGAAGAATTTTGGAATTAGGTGGTGGGTGTTGCAACCGACGACAAGCGATATTGTCGCAGCATCGTTTTCAGAACTCGGCGGGCACGGTGTGTCAATTTACGTGACCTGCCAGGTGGCGATTGCTTCCAGAAGAATTTTGGGATTCGGTGGTGAGCGTTGCAACCGAGGACAAGCGATATTGTTGCAGCATCGTCTTCAGCACTCGGCGGGCACGGTGTGTCAATTTACGTGACCTGCCAGATCGCGATTGCTTCCAGAAGAATTTTGGAATTCGGTGGTGAGTGTTGCAACCGAGGACAAGCGGTATTGTCGCAGCATCGTCTTCAGCACTCGGCGGGCACGGTGTGTCAATTTACGTGACCTACCCGGTCGCGATTACTTCCAGAAGAATTTTGGAATTTGGTGGTGAGTGTAATTGCAACCGAGGACAAGCGATATTATCGTACTATCGTCTTCAGCGCTCGGCGGGCACGGTGTGTCACTTTACGTGACCTACCAGGTCGCGATTGCATCCAGAAGAAGTTTGGAATTCGGAGGTGAGTGTTGCAGCCGAGGACAAGCGATATTGTCGCACCATCATCTTCAGCACTTGGCGGGCACGCTCTGTCATTTTATGTGGCCTTCCCGGATGCGATTGCGCTGCCTTGTTTTCTATGCGTTCCCGCCTCAAAATAATATCCCGTACTGTTGATCTGGACAGCTACAGCAGAGCAGAAATTACTCGAACTGACTTGTTTCTAAGATGGCATTCTGTGACCGTGTCGTATTGAAAGTCAATGTGTCTTGCCGTACGGTCCATTCTGCTCTTCATGCTTGTCTGTAATATTTCCCAGGCCACGGCTGGGAGGTATATGACCAAATCCACTACTCTAAAATGCTCTCCTGCTAGTTTTGATTATATAGGGTGATTGTAAACTTCAACAAAACATGAGGGGTGATAGTACTCATCAAGACGAACAATATTTGCAATAGAACCTAGGGCCGCATTCCACTTCCTAGTGTCAGAAAAGAGCACGTTCGAAAAACGTCCAGCAGGCACACATAGTTCCAAACAGTACATGAGAAGCACAAGATGCAAATCAGGTGCACTGAACACGTGGCGTAGACGACGAGGAGCAAACATTTAAAAACGCAGCCTAACCCGTTCAACGATATTACCGTGCGAACACCACATGAGAACTGACGCATTCGTGAAGGGCATGGAGGTCTACGCATACGAGGAATTGGCGGATATGCATCTGATGTACGGCCAAGCATGTAGTAATGAACGTGAAGCACAAAAACTCTAACCGTGAGAGATTTCCGAACCGTCGTATTCTTTAGCATTCGACATTCGCCAGTGTTGATCGAAGACTGCGACATATCCCGGGCGATGGATTGGACGCTGTGGACCTGTGTGGTCTGGCCTCCACACTCCAAGGACCTTAATCCACTGGACTTCTTCTGGGGACACATGAAAGCATTGATGTACGAGACACCTGTGGACTCCCTGGAAGGTCTCGTCGCGCGAATTGCTGCGGACAAGATCAACACCACGAGAGGGTGCAACAGTCTTTCCATTCGCCGGTGTGGGCTGTGCAATTACGCCCTTGGACGCCAGTTTGAGCAGCTCCTTTGAGTCTTTCTCTAATGCGATTGCAATTGTGCAACTAATAAATTAGGTATGTCTCTTTGTTTTCACTGTTGAAGGCTCAACGTGAATATGTAACTTTACTCTTTTCTGGTTTTAGGAGTGGAATGCGGCCCTAGGTTCCATTGCAAATATTATTTGTCTTGATGTGTACTATCACCCCTCTTGTTACGCTTTCCAACTGTAGGTTGAAGAAGCGTATCTGCTCCAGCTTTGTCCGTCTGCCCGTCCCCACGGTAACTCATGTAAAAATGGTTCGATTTCGATGAAATTATTGTATGTGGTAGGGGACCACCCGAGGACGTACCTTATTGAAAATGGGTGAAGTGGGGTCAAAGGTCAGTACATAGGAGCGAGACCAATTCCATTGCCCTTATGCGTCATAATTTGCGTAAATTAGTTCAATTTCAATGAAATTTTAGTATGTGGTAGGAGACAACCTGGGAATGAACCCTATTGAAAATGGATGAAATAGGGTCAAAGGTCAGGACATAAGATTGGGATCCATTCCATTGCCCTTATGCGTCGTAACTTACGTAACAATGCTTCGATTGCGAGAAAACTTCAGTATGCTGTTCCGGAGGTATACTGAACCAATTCTGTTTAATATTATCGAAATGGTGTCAAAGGTCAGGGCACAGGAGCGAGATTTATTACACAATCTTCATCTTCATAACTTGACTAAAAATGCTTCTATTGCGACAAAAGTTGAGTATGCTGTTCCGGAGGTATACTGAACCAATTCTGTTTAATATAATCGAAATGGAGTATGTTGCTCCGGAGGTATACTGAACCGGTTCTATTGAATATCATCAAAATAGGGTCAAAGGTCAGGACACGAGATTTATATCATCATCGAAATGGCACAGAAGCGAGATTTATTCCACAGCCATTATCCTCCTAATTTGAGTAATAACTTGAGTAATGATTTCTGGTATGTTGGAAAGCGTATCATAATCAATGCATTGCATGATTTTACTAACTTGTTTTGTTGAAGGAATTTACAATCACCCTGTATAGTGCAGAAAAGCAGGGCTAGTGGTATTCTGCTTTTCGCTATAACTTTTACTTTTAAAATTATACCTCATAAGGGAAATCAGCAACGGAAATATACTTACCAACTGTTCCCTCTGTGATTTTCTGTATTAGAAACGACATCGTGGTATAGCGATGTAGTATGAAAACATTTTCTTCCTTTGACGCAATTTTGTAGAGGACATCATCCCTGTTTCTTGCTGTTATCCCAATGCAAAATATTTCAACTCCTTGCTTCTTGAGGTAATTCGCCATTATTTGAGTATCATCATCCATGTTAGATTTTCCTTAACAAGTAGTGGAGAATACCAGGTTAAAGCATTTCCGAGAGATATCCATACAAGTACTGCGAAATATCAGTAACATATGTTTATCAAAGATCTAGTCAGAATTAGTAAAACCCCTGAAATAAAGAACGAAATCATACGTTCTCCAGTTCGCAATTTATAAAATCAAACACGCATTAAAAATTCAAGATACGGCGGAGTAAGAAGTGTTTGGCGCTAAATGCTCGAATCTTTTTCTACCTTTTCTCAGCGGGGCGTTGGAAGTAGTCATATTCCTGCTGCGCTTTCCCGTCCGTTTAAACCAACGCGTTTATGCAAAGATGCATACACTTGTGACGTTGACCATCGTCGTCAATCAGTATAAAAGAAAAACCTTCATAAGACAGTTCTGAGGGTGAGCTTCATGTGCTGAAGCCAATTAATTGTTCTCTTGTCGGAATATAGTTCGCAGTGATGGTTCCAGTTCCGGTGCCCAGAGTAAGGCTTTCAGCTCCTGGTACGAGTTACTGTTTCCAGTAGTTCGCAGAGGTGTCGAGCGGAACAGTAAGTGTACAGTATCTTTATAATAACGTTAAGGCAAACTTCAAGTAGTAAGTCTTGTTACGTGTCTTTTGTTAGTTCAATTGAACTATGTTATTACATGCAAATAGCATTATACTGCTAGTCCAAAGGACGAAAACGACTGTAAATTATTTATGACTTTTATTTACGCTAAATGTACCGGAAAGTGTACTGAAAGTTTCCAAACTGAAGTAACATTTAATTTTATAAACTGTAAATATATGAAGCTATAGATTAAGCTATTTTTCGTTCTTGTTAAAGTGTCTCGGTCTCAATTTAGCAGCTTGTGTTGCAAGTTCAGTCTTACTCGGTTAGTGTATTCTAACAGCTAGAGAGTCTATTGAGAGTCTATAGCTTATTCTGGAGAGTCTATAGGTTATTCTAGAGAGTCTATTCTAACAGCTCGAGAGTCTATAGAGAGTCTATAGGTTATTCTAGAGAGTCAATTCTAACAGCTAGAGAGTCTATAGAGAGTCTATAGGTTATTCTAGAGAGTCTATAGGTTATTCTAGAGAGTCTATTCTAACAGCTAGAGAGTCTATAGGTTATTCAGCTAGAGAGTGTATTCTAACAGCTAGAGCGTCTATAGAGAGTCTATAGGTTAGTCTAGAGAGTCTATTCTAACAGCTAGATAGTCTATAGAGAGTCTATAGGTTATTCTAGAGAGTCTATTCTAAGAGCTAGAGAGTCTATAGGTTATTCTAGAGAGTATATTCTAACAGCTAGAGAGTCTATAGAGAGTCTATAGGTTATTCTAGAGAGTCTATATGTTATTCTAACAGCTAGAGAGTCTATAGTAACTGCGTGCCTTCAACAGGTTCCTTCAGTGTGTCCAGCACATGAACATTTCCGCATTTCCCTAGTGAACCACATGTTTCTTTTGTTCAAAACCCGCCTAGTTGTTCATTTTAAAATTCACAAATTAAGAAGCAACAGTCCGAATTTCAACACGTTTTGCGTTTCACGTTCAAGTGTCTGTCTATCTCCATCTAGAGGTCTGCACGGGCAGGGCTGTCCCGTCAAGCCCACGCCTGAGCCCGGGTCTTTTTTACGCTTTCCAACCGTAGGTTGAAGAAATGTATATGCTCCAGCTCTGTCCGTCTGTCCGTCCGTCCGCACGATAACTCGCGTAAAAATGGTTCTACTTCGATGAAATTTTAGTATGTGATAGGGGATTACCTGGGGACGAACCCTATTGAAAATGGACGAAATGGGGTCAGGGGGTCAGGACATAAGAGCGGGATCCATTCCATTGCCCTTATGCGTCATAACGTAGGTAAAAATGCTTCGATTGCGACAAAATTTAGTATGTTGTTCCGGAGGTATACTGAACCAGTTCTATTGAATATAATCGAAATGGGGTCAAAGGTCAGGACACAGGAGCGAGATTTGTTCCACAGCCATTATCCTCATAACGTGACTAAAAATACTTCTGCTGCGACAAAACTTTAGTATGTTGCTATAGAGGTATACTGAACCAATTCTGTGGAATATAATCGAAATCGGGTCAAAGGACAGGACACAGGAGCGAGATTTGTTCCACAGCCATTATCCTCATAACGTGACTAAAAATGCTTCTGTTGCGACAAAACTTTAGTATGTTGTTCCGGAGGTATACTGAACCAATTCTGTTTAATATAATCGAAATGGAGTCAACGGTCAGAACACAGGAGCGAGATTTAATTCACAGCCATTATCCTCATAACTTGAGTAATAACTTGAGTAATGATTTCTGGTATGTTGAAAAGCGTATCATAATCGATGAATTGCATGATTTTACGAACTTGTTTTAGTTTAGAGAACAAAGCAACTGGCCGGGCCGGGCTTTACCCCAGACATTTAAGACCGGGCTGGGCCGACCCATTCTTTTTATCGCAATGGTAAAGAAGAAAAAGTCGTGTTCCCGGATTTCCTGGTGTGTTTAGCTATTTCGCTGGCTTTGCATACAGTACTTCGATGACATATCTCAGGGCGTAATCAGAAAAGCAAGGAGAGGCACTCACAGTGTTTTTACCAACCTGTAGGTATTAAGATGGTAAAACAATTTTGGGGCTTGTTGACTGCAAAATGTTTCGACCCCGAGCGAGTTTGCGTGTTGTGTAGAGTGATGGACGGAGGATGTCTGCAGTGGAGTGAGGGTGTGGGTGTTTTTGTATGAGAGAGAGAGAGAGAGACGAAATGGATTTTTTTCCTATCCCTAATTTGTATAGGATTGACTTTTGTAGTGTTACCGCTTACTAGTTCAGAGAAAGTGAGATTCTGAACGCGCTTAGTCTTCCCTTTTCTCTCTTTTTAAAGGTTATATTTTTCGGTAATTGTCAAAGTTTAGTTAATAGTTTTAGGCTTACATTCAACTAAATATTTTCAATAATATCTCATTTCATTATTTAATTTTCACATTCTCATAAAATACAATAGAGAGACAAAATAATACCAAATGCTACATCACGGGCCGTGCCGGGCCTAAATATGAGCGGCAATTGACGGGGCCGGGCCGAATGTCTGATATTTGAAACGGGACGGGCCGGGTCGGGCTTTAAAGGCACGGGCTTGGGCTGGGCGGGGCTCACCAAATTAGGCCCGTGCAGACCTCTATCTCCATCGGCACAGAGTTCCTCGGCTTTGCGGAGCGCGCCAGTGCCGCTGTCTTTCCCTGTTATATAATATCTTGTTTTCTTGAGTAGTATCTAAATTAATTTGAAAGCTACAAACTCTGAGATACGGATACTTATTTATCTAGAAATTGCTCACCCAATGTGATTACAGCGCAAACACTATAGATCGCGTCTGAGCACGTTTTTAATCGCTCAGTGACAGCGTCGTTTCTACAGATTTGATTAAGCGTAAAACACTCTCCAGCATCAATTTGAAGATCAGTTTTAAGTACAACCTATTGATTCAATAAGCTGCGATTACAAATAAGCGTTCGCCGTGATATGACAAAAGAATGTCTTTTAACATTAAAATATGCTGCTAATAAATACAACTATTTGCAGCAGGTAATAAATTGCAGTTTGCTTTGCCGTGCAATTTAGCAGCAGTTATGATACACGCTTTAGAACAGAATTAACATTTCAGTCTTTTCAGTCAAGCATTGAAATTTAACCACAAAATCCCGAACTTTTAATGAAAAAGTGAACCGAATCAAATTGATTGCTGCGTGCAGGGACGTTTATATAGATTAATTTTGCAAAATTAGCATTTTCGGGTTTCAAATACACTCATGGTCATAAAAAACAGAACACCTAAAAGGGGTCGAGATAAGTCTTTGATTTTTACAGGATATGTTCATCAGAAAATACAAAACAAATGATTAGCATCTTCGTGTCATACCAAGTGCGTCCATGTAGCTAACAATTGGTGTGGTCACCTCTGGCTTGTATCACCTGCTGAGGCATCGAATCAGATGATGTGTGAATGGTGTCCTGCGTAATAGCCATCCAGGCTGCATTGACCCGCGTCCGAAGTTCATCAAGAGTTGTTGGTGGACTGTCGTACCGCTGCATCTGTCGATTGAGCATGTTACAGAGATTTTCTATGAGTGATGAATCCGGCGATTTAGCCTGCCACGAGAAGTGGAAGGCTGTTATCTCTGGAGTAGCCACGTGTTGTCGCTCGACACATGCGGCGTGGAATTGTCCGGCTGAAATATTGTCCCGGGGAGATCCTGTAGGTACGGGAAAGTAGAATGTCATTGAGGTAATGGACATTCATTAGTGTGATACAGACTCTCACGAGAGGCGATCTGCTTTCGTACGCACTAGAATTCAAGGCCGTAATCCCTCGTGTTGGTGCGGTGTGCTTGGTACGAATGCACTCTTCCGGACGCCTCTCCCCTGTCGTTGGCGGACATCATTTTCGTCTAAACAAGAGCGCGTTCCTTCCGAGAACACGATATTACGCCATTCATTACGCCATTCCCTTCGTTCGATGCACCATTGCGGCCTGGCGATCCACTGCTGCGGTGTCAAAGGCAACCTGACAAGGAGTCAACAAGTCTGCAGTCTAAACTGTAATATTCATCGACGCACCGTGGCAGCTGACATGGAAGAATGCGCCACAGTTTGCCACTGCTACGGCAACGCCGTTGATGATGCAGAACTGTCACTCATAGTCATCGTAATGATATGACAGTTATCCTATGGCGTTTTCCGTGTACGCCGTCCACAACTTTCTCTTCGCGTCCTACGCCCTTCTTCGTACCATTCCTTGCACACTCTTGTCACTACGGACACACTACGCCCTACACGACCTGCAATCTTCAGGAGGAAAGCATTGTCGTCCCTCACGCCGATAATGCGACCTGTGTCGAACTCGCGTATGTAACTGTACGACTGTCTTACACGACGACAAGGCATCCTTAGCTACTGTGACTAAGCACTGACATGCCGACCGAACCATTCTGCACCTACTTATACACTGGCGTGCAAAAATTAAGGACGAGACGGTTTTTCGAATGTAAACGTCGTGCAGAAGTGCTCCACATCGACTCAAATCATAACATAAGATCCCCAATGTAAGAATATGCGACAAGGGAGCAAAACCGTCCAAACATGGAATCCAAAGGATACAAAGGCACTTTATTGAAAAGGTAGCTTCGAGCACAACTGGACAGAAGACAAAACCGTCCATGTGACAGGCGGCTGCCAAGAAAAATCCAGTCTTTAGTAGGAGATATGATAACCCCTGACTGCGTTGCAGGATTTACAACGTCTGTCCATGCTGAGGACGAGGTTGTCAAGGAGATCTTGAGCCATCGCTGCCCATTCCTCTTGTAGTGCCAATCGCAGCTGCGGAATCGTTGCTGGCGACTGGTGACGTGCTGCCAAGCGTCTCCAGAGAAGGCCCCACACGTGTTCGATTGCATTTAGGTCCGGGGACCTTGCGGGCCAATCCATGCATTGAATATTCTTTACTCTCCAACAGCTCTGCGGCAGCCACTGTACGATGAGGTGTAGCGTTGTCGTCCATGAAGAGGAACTCAGGACCCACAGCACCTCTAAACAGACGCACGTGAGGCAGGAGAACCTCGGTACAATAGCGGACACCAGCGACTGAACCTCATTGGAAGATGTGGAGGTCAGTACGGCTACGAAGCATGATACCGCTCCGAACGAGAACTCCGCTACCTCTAAACCAGTCCCTTTCTATGATGTTGGAGGTGTGATTGCGTGTTCCCTGCTCTCTCCAGATGTGCATACGCCCAGAATCGCTCGTCAGACTAAATCAGCTCTCATCCGTAAATAGAACTGGACCCCATTGCTGATGTGTCCAGTTCTTGTTTTCCTGGCACCACAGAAACCGCCGTCTCCGATGAGCAGGCGTTAAAGGTACACACCGTACTGGTCGTCGTGCAAATAGACCACCTTCGTGCAGCCTCCTGGCCACGGTAAAACGCGATAACGGACGTCCAGTTGTCTGTTGCATATGCCTTGCGATTTCTCCCGCTGTCTGCCGTCTGTCTCTTCTCGCCTGTAGGACAATATACCGGTCGTCCGCCGCCGTGGTTGCTCGTGGACGATCACTGCTAAACTCTCGGACAGCTGTTCCTTTCGTTTTAAGTGCTCTCCAAGCTCGTGAAACGATGCTGTGAAGATCCCGAACTCCTCGGCCACACTAGTCACGCTTCGACTTTCTTCCAACTTCCCAATGACACGACATCGGGTAAAGTCATCCAGATGTCATCTACTGGATTGCCTGTTTTTCATATCACACGGAGGCACAACTCGACGTCGTTCAAACCGATGTTCACCGTGCAATAGCTTTCACCGAATTGCTGAGCGTATACCAACCGTGTGCTTTATACGCTTCCGACACTCCCACCCAGCGTCATGCTGCATATATGCGCATGCTCTACCGTACCAGACCCTAGTCTATCTCCTGAGTGGTCTTTCGGTCCGTTCTGCCTGCTCGTTCCGCTGTTATGCTCATTTCTCCTCTTCGTCCTTAATTTTTGCACACCAGTGTATAACATAAAAACAGCTAGTTTTCTGTCTATGACTTTGCTCGATCTGATCTTCCTAGACGCGGGAGGCATGCATCAATGACGTCGAAATACTAATCATTTCTTGATGTTGCTTGACTAGCATATCCTGTAAAAATCAAAGTCGTAACATGACAATTTCAGGTATTGTTTCTTTCATGAACACGACTTTAGTAGCAATGGATTTCTTTTCTGATTAGTTGATTCAGTTATTACGACTGCGTCATTTCGTTTCTGCTCTTACGAGTCAAGTGCCACAAAGCTGCTGCATCTTTTCGTTTTAGGTTCCAAAGCCATTGATAGAAAAATTGCTTCAGCTCTAAGAATTGCTGTGTTGGTAAAAGAACGGCCATTGCTTCAGCTCTAAGAATTGCTGTGTTGGTAAAAGAACGGCTCTTACTATAATATTGAGATATTTGGTTTTACAGTAGGCTTCCTTTCGAACAGTATGTACAATCAATGACTAAAACAGTAGAGATGCTTACCTAGTAGCGCGTTGTTCCTCATCTAGCACGAAACGCAGCCTATACACGGCGAGGCATCGACTCACCAGATGCCAGAGGCTTTCCGAAGCTAATTCAACTCAATGCCAATGCCATTCATTCCTGTTGCAGCACTGTCCACAACTCCAACCGAGACGTCGGTTCCGGATTCTCCAATCTGAAGTTCCAGTTCCACGGCATTTTATAGAGCTTCTACAAGGTTTAAATTCAGGGACCTTGGGGACAACTGGATAGTTCCAAACTCAGATTAGTGTTTCTCGAAGCATTCCTGGGTGGCTGCGGCCCGGTGGGTCGGTGCATTGTGCTTCTGAAACCGACCATGGGCGGCAGGATGCGCGAAGGCCATGAAAACATGTAGGTCATTAGCAAGAAACGCACTAAGGGACCTAATGTGTCACTTAAGAAGGCTCTCCGAACCATCACAGAGCCACTACCGCCTTAAACAGAGCCTACATGGCACGAGCCTCTGACGCTACCCCTGCACTCTACCGTCATCTCGGTACAGCTGTAAACGGAATTCATCTGAGCCCACTCTGCAGAGGTCCAGTGTTAATGATCCGGGTACCAGGCGAAGCGTAATATTCGATGACGAGCAGTCAACAGTGGCACACGAGTGGGGCGTCGGCTCCCGTAGCCCAGGGTATGTAGAGTGCCCTGTGCCGCCTCGGTGGCGCAGTGGTCTAAGGCGCTGGCCTCTGATCATTCGTCCGTAAGGGGTCCGGGTTCGAATCCCGGTCAGGCATGGATGTTGTGTTTGTCTTAAGGCACTGGCTCTCTCCCTTCCCTGGAACCATTGACCCTAAATTAGGGACGGGCGACTGCTTATAGCCCATTGTGTTGCTCACGGTGGTCGTTAAACCTCCAAACAAACAAACAAACAAGAGTGCCCTGTACCGTTCACTCACTGACGCTGCTTGTGCCTCCGATGTTTAACCTGGATGTGATTTGTGCCACCGTTGCCAAGCTGTCTGTCTGTACGAGCCTGTATAGTCTACCACTACCCAGGTCAACAACAGCGGGAGGTCGGTCATCGCTTGCTATCTGGGCGTTGGTACTTGCTTTGATGGCGTACTCCTCATACACCCTTGGTACGGTTGTCCTCGGAAACCCTCGGGTTCTTACCACTTGATTGATAGAATGCCCCATCTGCCTTGCGCCGACAATGCGTCCAAGATCAAAGTCGCTCAGATCACCGCCTATATCCGTGTGCGTCGATTACGATGTCCTGTTGGGAAGCTTTGCTGCACGCCTACTAATCGCTTCCGTTTGGTTTGGGTCTGTTCCATTCTGCGCGGGGGATGCCCATGTCAACGGCCCATCACCCCTATCTCATTTTCTTTAGTGAAGGTTTAACGACCACCGTGAGCAACTGAATGGGCTATCAGCAGTCGCCCGTCCCTAATGTAGGGCCACTGGTTCCAGGGAAGGGAGAGAGCCAGTGCTGTAAAACAAACACAGCATCCATGCCTCACCGGGATTCCAACCCGGGCCCCTTTCGGATGAATGATCAGAAGCCATCGCTTAGACCACTATCTCTAATGTCTTTTGTTATGAGTTAGGAACACTCGTCCAGGGACACCAAGGTTTTGGAGGGACCCTGAAACGGTTCATATCGCTCAAATTATACGGTGCACATGCTACGATTAATGCTGTAATGCTTATTGTAAAATAATGTGAAAGTGTTTTGAATTTCAAAAAATGAAGGATTAAGTACCTTGTTAAGTCTAAACCACACCAAAAAATGAACAAATTACTGAACGTTTCTCATTACTCGACTATTCAAGGGCGTGGATTGTAATCCTAAAGTTTCAACTGTTTTAGAATGCGTATTAGTCGTGATGCTTTTATAATGCTGTATTATTCGTGATTTTACTGCAAGAAAATTTAGGAAAAACCTTGTTGGAAATCATTCAAATACACTGGCGTGCAAAAATTAAGGACGAGACGGTTTTTCGAATGTAACGTCATGCAGAAGTGCTCCACATCAACCCAAATCATACCATAAAATCCCCAAGATGTAAGAATATGGGACAAGTGAGCAAAACCGTCCAAACAAAGAATCCAAAGGATACAAAGGCACTTTATTGAAAAGGTAGTTCCGAGCACTACTAGACAGAAGACAGAAACGTCCATGTGACAGGCGGCTCCCAAGAAAAATCCAGTCTTTAGTAAGGGATGTGATCACCCCTGACTGCGTTGCAGGATTTAAAACGTCTGTCCATGCTGAGGACGAGGTTGTCAAGGAGCCATTGAGGCATCGCGGCCCATTCCTCTTGTAGCGCTAATCGCAGCTGTGGAATCGTTGCTGGCGGCTGGTGACGTGCTGCCAAGCATCTCCCGAAAAGGTCCCACACGTGTTCGATTGGATTTAGGTCCGGGGACCTTGCGGGCCAATCCATGCGTTGAATATCTTCACTCTACAACAGCTCTGCGACAGCCACTGTACGATGAGGTGTAGCGTTGTCGTCCATGAAGAGGAACTTAGGATCCACAGCACGTCTAAACAGACGCACGTGAGGCAGAAGAACCTCGGTACAATAGCGGACACCAGTGACTGAACCTCCTTGGAAGATGGGGAGGTCAGTACGGCTACCAAGCATAATACCGCCCCAAGGAGAACTCCGCCACCTCCAAACCGGTCTCTTTCGATGATGTTGGAGGGGCTATTGCGTGTTCCCTGCTTTCTCCAGATGTATATACGCCCAGAATCGTTCGTTAGACTAAATCGGCTCTCATCAGTAAAGAGAACTAGACCCCATTGCTGATGTGTCCAGTTCTTGTGTTCCTGGCACTACAGAAACCGCAGTCTCCGATGAGCAGGCGTCAATGGCACACACCGTACTGGTCGTCGTGCAAATAGACCACCTTTGTGCAGCCTCCTGGCCACGGTAAAACGCGATAACGGACGTCCAGTTGTCTGTTGCATGTGCCTTGAGATTTCTCCCGCTGACTGTAGTCTGTCTCTTCTCACCTGTAGGACAATATACCGGTCGTCCGCCGTCGTGGTTGCTCGTGGACGACCACGGCTAAACTCTCGGACAGCTGTTCCTGTCGTGTGAAATGCTCTCCAAGCTCGTGAAACGATGCTGTGAGCGATCCCGAACTCCTCGGCCACAGTAGTCACACTTCGACTTTCTTCCAACTTATTACACTACGGTTTGTGAAAATTGCAACACCAAGAAGGAACGATGCTATTCGAATGAAATTTATACCGCACATTACTGATATGACTGTACATGAGTGATTTAACTTTCAGAACTATACAGCAATATTTACCTGCAAAAGAGTTAAGCCTCCGAGAGCTGCAATAAGAGCTTCTAGGCGGCGTGGCATTGAATCGAAAAGGCGTTGGATGGTGTCCTGGGTAATTGCTTGCTAGGCGGCATGTATGCGAGTCCACAGATCATTGGTACTGACCGGTGGAGGACTTTCATGAGCCAGTTGCCGAGTGACCATATCCCAGTCATGTTCAATTGGCGACATGCCTGGCGAACGTGCAGACCAGGGAAGAAGTGGTATCTGCTGCTGTGCTGCGAAGAGGGCTTGAACATTCCTGGCAACATATAGTCGCGCATGTCCTACTGTAATATAGCGCCAGTATTGATCTGAAGGAAGGGTAGGACTTCTACCTGTACAACTTCCTTGATGTAGCTGTTGCTGTTGTGATTTCCCTTAAGTCGTTGCAGCCGAGATCGCGAATGGAACCCAATTTCACCCCACTCCATCACACTTGGCGTTCGGCCCGAATTACGCTCGACAATGCATGCCGGAATGAGGCAATCACCACAATACCGTCTAATGCGTATGCGGCCATCACGGTAGTCCAAATTGAATCGGGACTCTTCCGAAACATATGCTGCCAATCAGCACGCCATTGTCTGTATTGAAAATCCCATTCCAGACTGAGGCGTCCATGGTCGAGAGTCAAAGAAATCCGCTGCAAAGGGATGTTTGCAACCAGTCCTCTGTACAGCAGACGGCGTCGAACTGTGGAGACAGACAATGCCACACCCGTTGCAATTCTCCACTGTTGTCCTAACACTTGCGCAGATGCGTAACGGATATGCGAATATATTCAAGGGCCGCTCCATATAAACTGAGAGTACGTAAAGTCACACAAAGTGAAGAAATATAGGTACAGCAAAATATATGTTATTCTTTCTCAAAGTATCTTCCCTCTAATGGTGTGCAACGCTCCCATCGTTTAGTCCATTTTTCAAAGCATGTGGCGAAGGCATTATGTGGAAGCTGCTTTAGCGACCCCTGTACAGCTTAAATAACGCCAGCCTCTGTGATGAATGATGCGCCATGGAACTTCTTCTTCATTGTTGGAAACAACCAGAAATCACACGGGGCGAGATCAGGATTGTAGGCAGGCTGTGGCATGATCTCAATACTGCATTTCGTAAGAAACTGTTGAACACAAACAGCCATATGTGGGCGAGCGTTACCATGGTGTAAAGACCACGTGCCCACCAGTTCAGGTCGCTTAATGGGTATGTGTCGTCGCAGACGCTTCACGACTGAAATCTAATACTCAGCATTGACAGGAATTTGTGGAGGAACGGCATGCTGTTAGACTACACCTTAATGATCAAAGAAAATTATCATCATCATGTTCTTAACAGATTTGGTTTGACGAACTTTTTCGGAGGAAGCGAGCCTGTGTGTTTCCAGACACTCGTCGCGTGCTTCGTGAGGGGGTCGAAATAGTTGACCCACGTTTTGTCAGCTGTGTTTAGAAAGTTTAGATCCTTTGCAATCATTTGCTTCCATTTATGACACACCTGAACTCTGGCTAACAATGGATCTCTTGTCAGGTGATGAGGTACCCATCTGGAACGCACACAATGCAGCAGTAATTTGTCGCGTAGAATGCCGGCGTTTTTAAAATATTAGTTGACGCCGCTATGTCTTCACACGTCATTCGTCGATCTTCATGCAGGATTGCCCAAACAGTGTTAACAATTCGATCCGTAACAACACATTTTAGGTCGACCAGACCTTGGAGCGAGTTCTGCCGAAAAACGCCTTTTTTTGAAATCATGGTGTCATCTAAAAATCTTTTACTCACCCAAACCTTTATCTTTATAAGCTTTTTTCATTAAATCAACTGTTTCTGGAGCCATTTTACCCAAACAATAGCAAAATTTTATCGCACAACGCTTTTCGCTTCTTAACTTTGAATCACTCACCTCCATAGCTGTATGGCGAAATGCAGGCGTACCTCAAACAAATGCGCAATAACAAAACCAGAATCATCTGCCACGATTAATAACTGTTGCCTTAGATACTTCCTTAAATCCGTTAGTCGTCTGCGTGGTTATTTTCCCCTTCGCACTGTTGCCAGCTCAAAAAAGTTACTCTCAGTTTTTATGGAACGGCCTTTATATATAAATACACTGAGTGGCCACTTTATTATGGCCACCTGACAGTTTTAAGCAAATGAGCTATGGCTGCACGCTGTTGCCGCCAGAGAGCGAGGCTAGTATAAAAAGGGAAAGCTTAGTGCTTGCGACAGTAATAGAAGTAATTTTTGGGTGACGAGATGGATAAAAAATGCGATTTGAGGGACTTTCAACGTGGGATGATTGTAGGAGCTCTGAGCCATAGAGCGAGTATCACCGTAACCGCCGCAGTGAAATGTTCCAGAGCAGCTGTTGTTAAAGTGTTTAAAGACTGGACTGTCAGCCAAAAAACTGGGTCTCTACGTGCAACGTGTGGTCGTCATCGACTAGTGACTGCTCGGGCGGAACGGAGAGTGTTCAGACTGGTAACAGACAACAGAAGGGCAACAGTGCAGCAAATTACAGATCATCTTAATCAAGGATCCCCTCAAATGATCTCTGCACGTACTGTTCGCCGTACACTGCATCGGATGGGATATGTCAGCCGAAGGCCTGTTCGAACACTTTTGCTGTCTGCAGTTAACAAGAGAAAACGTCTCCAGTTCGCACAGGAGCACAAGGATTGGACAATCGATAATTGTAAACAAATTATGTGGTCCGATGAATCACATTTTCAGTTGCACCATGCCGATGGCCGAGTGAGATTTTGGCGGAAACAGAACGACAGCATGGACCCCAAATGCATTGCTACAACCCTTCAAGCTGGTAGAGGCAACGTTATGGTTTAGGGAATGATTTCCTGGCATGCTTAAATTCGTGTTGATCAACGTCTGACTGGCACATCATATCTAAACATCGTTGCGGACCAAGTGCATCCTGTCATGTGGATAGTTTATCCCAACGGCGATGGCTACTTTCAACAAGATCATGCGTCCTGCCATAGTGCTCGTATTGTACAGGATTGGATTCAGGAACATGCCGGTGAATTTACTTTGCTTAGGTGGCCCCCACAATCTCCAGATCTCAACCCCATTGAGAATTTGTGCGATGAAGTTGAACGAGCCATCAGACAGCTGGATCCACAACCCTGCAATCTCACACTCCTGGAAACTGCTATTCATCAAGCATGGTCTCAGGTTCCACAAACCACCTATCAACATCTCGTGGAGTCTATGCCACGAAGAATCGACGCAGTATTAAAGGCAAAAGGTGGCCCAACGAAGTACTGAGTTGGTGATCATAATCAAGTGGCCACTCAGTGTATATACATATATATATATATACACTGCTGGCCACCAAAAATGCAATACCAAGAAGGAAGCATCCGATTGGCCTGAAATTCGCAGCATGCGTCGCCCGCGAGAGGACGTGCAAACGATAATCATTGCGGGCATGTGCAAATCATGTGCGCCCGGCACACCTCCGACAAAAACTATAAGAATGGTGTACAGAATGCGGGGTGTAAGTAGTGGAAGTGTGTTGTGCTGCCGGACATGTGCATGGGAAGCTTCCTGATGCCTCGTTGCAGAATACGGCAGTCGTTCCAGCACGTTTCGAGTTCGACAGAGGACGAATAGTGGCTTATCGCGACAGCGGTTTATCGTACCGAGACATTGGCGCCTGAGTGGAACGACATCCAGCCACAGTGAGGCGAGTATGGATTCGGTGGATGAAGGAGGGACGGACGGACCGACGTGAGCGATTGCCGCTGCCGCGACACACCACCGAAGGAGAGGACCGACATGTTGTGCGGCGGGCATTGATGGCTCGCACCGCCACATCACGAACGTTAGCGCAGGAATTAGGGGGCGTTGCGCAACCACCTGTATCAGCACGTACCGTTCGACGTCGTCTGCAAGTGCGGGGACTTGTCGCACGGAGCCCATTGCTCCGATTACCATTGACGTTACACCACCGGCGAGTGTGGCGGCAGTGGGCCGTTGAACGCCGCACCTGGACTACGGAATATGGCACGACATTGTCTTCTCCGACGAATCCCGCTTTTGCCTGCAACACCACGATGGTCGGATACGCGTGTGGCGGCACCGCGGCGAGAGACTGTATGACGCCTGCATTAGGTATCGCCATACCGGTACGTCGCCTGGCGTTATGGTTTGGGGCGCAATTAGATATGACACCCGCACCCCTCTGGTACGCATCGCCGGTACACTCAACAGCCACCGCTGCATCTCCGACTATTTGGAGCCTGTAGTCCTCATTTACGTGCAGGACCTGCCAGCGGCCACGTTTCAACAGGACAATGCGCGCCCGCGCGTGGCACACATCGTGCAACAATTCTGCACGGCCCACCAGGTGTCACTGCTGCCGTGGCCCGCCTGTTCACCCGATATGTCGGCCATCGAACACGTCTGGTCACTGATCGGCAACCGAGTGGCCCGGCAAGCACCACCCGCGGCTACGCCTGATGAACTGTGGCAACGTGTGGAAGCAGCCTGGACCGACATACCGCAAGCCCACATCCAAAGCCTCTTTCGTTCGATGCCGTGGCGTGTAGCGGCCGTTATTGCCAGCCATGGGGGTCACACGAACTATTGATGTCTGCGTGATCCTCAAGTTGCACGGGCCTGTAAGCTCAATCGTTTCATCTTTGTATCTGTTGTTATGTGTCCAGTAAGTCTGGCTTTGCTATCTCGTGTCCTTCTTGGTGTTGCATTTCGGGTGGCCAGCAGTGTATATATATATACATACACAGTGCGTCAAAGAATTTTTAAGACTGGGTCTGTAAAGTGAAATAGAAACAAGAAATTATAATTTGTTTTGGTTTGTTATTCAAAATAAGTCCCTCCGGCTTCAATACACTGGTTACAGCGATTTAATAATGATTCGAATGCCTTTTCCAGTTCACTTTGCGGGATTGCCTCCAAAGCATGCGTCGAAGCTGTTTTTATGGTCGAAAAATTATCAAAATAACACCCTTTTAACGTCATTTTAAGTTTTGGGAACAAAGAAAAGTCGCAGGGTGCTAAATCAGGCGAATACGGTGGATGAGTCGACACACTGACGTCATTTTTTGCCAAAAATCTACGAAAAAGAAGTGAGGTGTGACTGGGTGCATTATCGTGAAACAAACACCAACTGTTTTTATCTCGGTATTGTGGACGAATGCGACAAATTCTGCCCATCAAACGCCTCAAAATATTTAAATAAAACTCACCAGTAATTGTTTGTCCACTTGGAACAAATTCTTTGTGGATAATAGCCTTGCTATCGAAGAATGTAATGAGCATTGTTTTGATTTTTGATGGAACTCTTTTTGTTTTTTTGGCTTATGGCGAATTTTTTGACTTCCATTCCGCACTTTGTCGCATTGTTTTAGGATCATATTGAAAACACCATGTTTCATCACTGGTAACAATCGATTTTAAGAAGTTTGGATCATTTTCAGCGGCTGAAATGATGTCTCTGCAATGTGCTCCTTGATTTTTGTTCATTGGTTTACGTGTGTGGAACAAATTTAGCACAGACTTTTGTTTTGCCCAAATCTTCATGCAGGATGGTTCGAATCGTTTCTTTGTTGATGTTTAAAGACTCTTCCATCATTCTTAGTGACGCACATCGATTGTTTGCCACAAAATCACGCACGTTTTCAATAATCTCAGGTGTCCTAGATGAACTTGGTCTTCCGGTATGCTTATCATTTTCTAGAGTCTCTCTTCCGTCCAAAAACGTTTGTGCCACAGGAAAACATTTGATCTACTTAAACAAAACTCACCGTTAACTTGTTTCATCATTTGGTATGTTTCCGAGGCACTTTTACCAAGTTTTGCTTTAAATTTAATAGCAGCCCTTCGTTCCATCTTAATAATTCAACATGAAAAAAATTTTACTTCTCTAATGAACGGCCGTTTCGTTTGAGTTACTTTAACAACTGCGCAGAACTTTTGGCAGAAAGCAAGCAGATGGTCACGGTTTATAACGCATTCGCGATTACACTGACGGCGCCACCGTAGGCTGAAATCTAGCGCCAGTCTTAAAAATTCTTTGACGCACTGTGTATATGTATATATATATATATATATTCTATAAAGAAGATACCTAAGCAAAAAAATACATATATAATTTTGACTCACACCTAATACAACATAGAAAAGGTTATGTATCTACCTGTGTGAGTAAAAGGAGAAAAGATAAAAAAATAAAATAAAACAACTGAATGTAGAAGGTGTCGAGATCTAAAATTTTTTCCTTAGTCTTCAGTTTTGCTCTTAAGTATATATATATATATATATATATATGTGTGTGTGTGTGTGTGTGTGTGTGTGTCTTGTTGCAAACCTTTCATGCCACCTAACGGACTTCGAAAGAGGGCTAATTTCTGGTGGCCGGATAGCTGGTCCCTCCGTAACAACAGTCGCCAGAATAGTTGGGATATCGAGAGCTACTGTGTGTCTAGCACCATGACTGCATTCCGTGTTCGTGGAAAAAACTTTGTCTGCTAAACGCAAGAGCAGCCGGAAAACGACCCTGATTGATAGAGACAGGAGACCATTAAAGAGGATTGTTAACCCGTAATAAGAAGACCACGGCACCAAAAATTGGTGTATAGCTCAATCTAGATCTCCAGACCCTAGTATCAACGAAAACAATGCGCAGGGAACTGTATAAACAAGATATTCTTGGTAGAGCTGCATTTTGGAAATGCAGCTCTGCCAGGAATATCTTGTTTATACAGTGACCCGAGCGAATATGCAAGGGCGACGGCAGTAGTGCGGGGAGCATACATCGTGAACTGCCGGTGAATAGAATCGTGCAATGTGGCCGGATGAATCCACATTCATACTATTCCCCACCGCAGGACGTGTTTACGTGTAGAGGACACCGTCAGAAGCGTGCAACCCAGACTGTCTGCTCCCAACAGCGCAGCATGGTGGCTGTTCTGTCATGATCTGGGAGGTCATATCGTCGTTTTCAGAAGGTACCCCGATCACCATGAAAGGAAGTATGACTGGCAGGGCGTATGAAACCATTTTGGCCGACTAAGACCATCCAGGGGCTCAGGCATTGTTTCCAGCAAAGGATGCAATCTATCAAGATGATAACGCTCCAATTCACAGAGCTCGGTATGTTCAATCATGGTTTGAGGAACATGAGTACGAACTTTCACACCTTTCTTGGCCTCTCCAATCACCAGACTTAAACATCATTGAGCCACCGTGGTCTGTGTTGGAAAACAGAGTAAGCTCCCGTTATCCTCCTCCTTCATCTCACAAAGACCTGGAGCAGTTTCTGTATGAAGAATGGTGTAACATCCCACCAACCCCCATCCAGGGTTTGTATGCGTCCATTCCAAGGAGGATTCAGGTGGTTTTGAATGCCAAAGGTTGTTCCACACCCTATTAGGTAAGTAAAAACCCTCTTTTCCTAGGTGTTCACATTATTCTGTCCAACTCCTGTATATAAGGCAATCATTAAATACAAGATTCGCGTGCATAAAACTTTCTGAAAAAAATTCACCCTGATATAAGCATATTTTGAAATTAACATTTTTTTTAATTTCTAGAAATATCGTTACAAATATTACGTGATTCAAAGGAAATATCTATATACTTACCATCCGTAAGAAGAAAGATAACGTGCTTCAATTTATTTGCCAAAATCACATGGGACAAGGAAATCATATATGTTCGAATTTTATCAAACATACAGTTTAGATGTGTTCCGCCACCTATTCCACAAAACAAAGCAAAGAATAATTATACGGTAACATTTCCTTTTTATTCGTACTTTACACGGATAACCAAATCTGTTTTAACTTTTTCAAACACAAGGTTCAGTACCTGAGAAATAATAAAACAATAACAAACAATTAGGGTACGTAAGTAACCTTTCAACCAAAATGGCAAGTCATAATGGTACTTCTGTCGTTGAATCACAAATAGCGTAGGAGTACCTCGGATGTTGCATCCAAAATCTGGCGAACTCCTAGAGGTATCTATAGCGTTACAACAAAACTGGAGTACTCTAGGTATAACAGAAGGACCTCTGGCGTTGCATCCGAAATGGCGTACTCCTGGGGGTACCTCTGGCGTTGCATCCCAAATGGCGTGTTCCTAGGGGTACCGCTGAAGTTGCTTCCTAACTAGTGTGCTCCACGTTGCATCCAAAAGGGTGCAGTCCTAGGTGCACCTCTGGCGTTTCATCGAGATGGCGTACCTGTAGGGGTAACAGACGTGACCTCCGGCTTGCATCCAAAATTGCGTATAACTAAGGGTAACAGAAGGTACCTCTGGTATTGCATCCAAAATGGCGAACTCCTATGGGTAACAGAAGGCACCTTTGGCGTTGCATTCAAAATGGTGAGCTCTTAGTGTACCTATGGCGCTGCATTCAAAATGACGTACTCCTAGGGTCACCTCTGGCTTTGCTTCTAAAGTAGTGTACCCTAGGAGTACTTCGAGGGGCACCGGGAGGTACCTCTTGCGTGGCATCAAGATGCGGTACTTCTAGGAGTACCTTGAAGAGTACCATATTTACCTCTGGCGTTGCATCCCAAATAGCATATAATTACGGATACCTTACAAAATGCCGTACCCCTGAAGTACAATGATATCTTTGAATCACAGTCACCATTCAGACCGGAAAATAGTGACTGTTGTTGGGAGGTGCCTTGTTCGGAGGTTAGGCCTAAGTAATACTGTTTGTCAGTTGATTTTATATAAAAGCAAAATAAGTGCATGAAAATGAAGCGCATTGGAAACGTTTGCAGTGCTTTTTCCAAATGATGAATAAAATAATGATCATGTTACACTAGAATTATTGTGATATGTAAATATATGCAACTAGGTAATGTATGAAATTATTTATTACAGAGAAATTATCTTTCAGAAAGTAATTCGTTACCAATAACTGCTTTGATATTTTTCTTATAATTACTTTTTCAACAGATACAATCACCTGATAATTTTGTTTATAAATCACTCTCATTCTGTTTTAGTGAAAAAGTCAATGTCGTTTAAATTTTGCAAAACCTCTCCGTCGGTTTTCACTCTACAGTTGTCACAGTTTCGGTCTCTATATCATTAACTTTGTCTTCGCTTTGATCCTCTAAACCTTTTGCGCTAATCATTTCTCCTTCAATAAATCGCTGATTTGCATTCTTTCGAAACTAGCGTTCTGTTCAGCGGCGAACATTTATTCCTTTTTCACTCTCTTCAATAGCTTTCGTATTTTCTGCTAATGTCATAAATTTTCTCTTACGATTTTCACTTTTTTTGAAAGGTCATGAACTCACGAATTTAAACTGCAGAAAAATGTGCTTTCTGCGAATGTCGAAAAGTACTGAGTAGTGCAAAAGAGTATGTGTAACCAGCTTTCTGCAAAATGAGGAGTAAAGAGGCACAGCCCAAGATAAAATAATTCACCAATCAGGTGGGTTGAGCAAATCCTGAAAGCCAATTTGAAATCAGTGTTCCACGCCACTTAAGATGCGGGGATCGGAATGCAAATGTAAGTGTTAGCCTACAAAAAAACTGAACTTATTTCAGGAGCGACATTGTCCAGATTCAGAACAGTAAAACAACTGATTGTTTACAGCTGAATTTTCTTAAGCAGGAGACGAGTCAGTTAAAATGCATGTTCGTTTCTCGTTATCTTTCAATATTGTTCACTAGAATTGAACGGCCCTAGGAAAAATTTTAAGCAATCAGCCAATCATGGTATAGAGGATTTTAGGAAGGCAGTACCTGACCCCTGGTCTTAAACAGCTTTTAGAAAGGTGATTAGCATTATGGTACTCTATGGGAAAGGCGAACAGAAAAGTGCTACTCACAGTGAAATGCAACTGCAGAGTCTGCCGGCCGCCAGTGGAAGCAAGAACAGAACCCACAGGGACAAACCGAGCGACGCCACCGCCAACGGGCAACTTTTAAGGCACCGTCCCACCCCCACCTGACGCGGAGATATGAAGCTCGCCTTAAGTAATTATCGCCATTTAACTTCTTTATTTTTACCTAAGCATTCAACCGTACCCTCCGTAATGCTTGTCTAGCTCAAGGAGGTTATATTACTGGAGACACCACTCCTATCCACGCAGCATTGGCCGCCATAAGTCACCGTCTGTGTTGCAAATGACGTCATGAGCAGGCACGACGCAGCCGCAGAAGAGAAGCTGCTTGGAAACCAATGGAACAAAAGCTTCTAAGCGTATAAACAGATAAAATGAGTAATTCAATAATCTTTATCAACGATACACAAGCTTACTGTTTCATCAACGGTATAATTTAGTTCATTTTTGCCTGCTTGTGACGTCACACCACAGATTAGCTGTGACCTATGACGGCAGAGCTAGTGGTGTCTCCAGTAATATAACCTCCTTGGTCTAGCTACATTCTTTGTCCCCATCTTATTCCTCTAGCTAAAGTACTGAATGAACTGCGCAAAATCCGTAGGGCAAAGCCTCCTTCAGTACAGACCAAAGCGAGTACAAGAGTTTTTTTTTTTTTTTTTTTTTTTTTTTTGATTGGAGGTTTAACGACCACCGTGAGCAACTCAATGGGCTGTAAGCAGTCGCCAGTCCCTAATTTAGGGTCACTGGTTCCAGGGAAGGGAGAGAGCCAGTGCCGTAAGACAAACACAACATCCATGCCTGACCGGGATTCGAACCCGGACTCCTTACGGACGAATGATCAGAGGCCAGCGCCTTAGACCACTGCTCCACCGGGGCGGCGAGTACAAGAGTAAGCGAGGGAACTTAACGTTAAAAACGAGAGCCTCGAGATTCAAGAATTCCCCGCTTGCAGTGCCAATTTAAGCAGCGACCAGGGCATTGACCAGGGGGTAAAACAGAATGCGCGCAATGCATTGTGGGAGCACATGCCTGCTGAGCCGGAGCTAGGGCCACGTTTGTATTACAATTATTATACTTTATTAATTATTATTTTTGATTCTTGAAACATATTTATTCCTGTTGCTGACAAAACTTCTACAGCAACCTTCGCTTCTCGAAATAAGCTCATAGGATTCAATTTGGATTCTATACTATCAGCTTCACGCAAGCTCTACGCGAGTTCGTTAACAACGACAAATAGCTATTACAAAAGAAATAAATACCAAAGAAACACTTGGCGATCTTTTCTCTTTGGAAATCGAAAAAGGCTTAATTTGTACTCATCTGTAATTGAACAATCCTTAAAATGACAACGTTTTTTCACCATATTGATATACTAATTCACCAAATCGCATGCAAAACGTGCATTCCTAACGAAAGATCTGTAATCTGTTCCTACTGGTATAGGACTGTCATGTAACCATGTTTGTTTGCTCCCTCACCGCCAGATGGCGCTAAGGTTTCTGGGATCCATTATCTCCATTGGAGTTCCTACGCTTACTATGTACTCGCTTTGGTACAGACTGGGGTGCCCGTTGACACATAAAAGAGGTCATATAAGAGGTCCCGTTCAGTGTTGCCAGTTTGGGCTACTACTTGTATTAGATTGAGCTACTTTGAAAAGCAATCTGCTACTGTTTTTTTCGGTCTGCTACTTGGCTACTTTTTGGGTTACTCTTTTCCCCCGCCTCTTTTTAAGCATTTTTCTCGGTAGATTTTTTAAAATCCTCGAGTAGATATCATAATATTGAGCCGCCCTTGGTGGTGCAGTGGTTTAAGCGTTGGCTTCTGACCATTCGTCCGAGATGGATCCGAGTTCGAATCCAGTGAGGCATGGATGTTGTATTTGTCTTACGGCACTGGTTCTCTCCCTTCCCTGGAACCAGTGACCTTAAATTGGGGATATTTTTTTCCCCCAAAGAGTTTTTTTTTTTTTTTTGATTGGAGGTTTAACGACCACCGTGAGCAACTCAATGGGCTATAAGCAGTCGCCCGTCCCTAATTTAGGGTCACTGGTTCCAGGGAAGGGAGAGAGCCAGTGCCGTAAGACAAACACTACATCCATGCCTCACCGGGATTCGAACCCGGACCCCGTTCGGACGAATGATCAGAGGCCATCGCTTAGACCACTGCGCCACCGGGGCGGCCCCCAAAGAGTTGTATACACTAACCAACGTGCTTCAATCTGAATTTCATTTATTTGCCAATCACATAATAAAGTAATTTAAATTTTTTTTTTAAATTTTAAAATAGATTTTTACTTCATTTGTATATATATGTTTCATTTGACACAGATTTTTACTAAACTGTATCCCAAATATACATGTATATGGACATATTTGTAAATGCTTTTTTTTTATTGGGAATTAACGACCACCGTGAGCAACTGAGTGGGCTGTAAGCAGTCACCCGTCCTTAATTTAGGGCCACTGGTTCCAGGGATGAGAGAGAGCCAGAGCCGCAACACAAACACAACATCCACGCCTCACAGGGATCCGAGCCCGGACCCTTCTCTGATGAATAAGCCAGTGCGCCACCAGGGCGGCGATAAATACCTATATGGACTAATATGTGACATATATTATAGGCAGTTTAGTAAAATTTGTATTCTACAACAGGTAATTTTTACTACATTTATCTATTTTATTTCGCAAGTGAACTTTTTAAAAACTCACAAATTTTGATTTGTAGTGAACAAAGCAGCTTTTAGTTTGTTTTGTTTTTTTTATTGAAGAAACAATAATAAAAACTGGGCTACTTTTGAATTAATTTGGCTACTTTTCAGAGCTAAGTCTCACTGAACTATCTCACTGAACTATCTGGCAACTTTCTCACTGAACTATCTGACAACTTTCTCACTGAACTATCTGGCAACACTGGCTCTGTTGTTCGGATGTTGTCGCTAATGTTAATCTTACCGCACTTGTTCTGTTCCGAACAAAACTTGTCGTTGTTTGGAGGTGTCCGTTAACTGATGTTTCATTTCACCGCGAAGGGAGACGTGCTGAAAATTCCTGAGCAGGTGAGTCTGGCGTGACATCCGAAATCGCACATCCCTAGGGTACCTTGGGGGTACTACGATTTACCTCTGGCCTTTTATCCATAATACGAATATGCTGTAGCATATTCGTATAAGTGCTGCCCGTAACTTGTCTTGCGACCGTAGTGCAGGGTGTAAAAAAATACTTAAATATTCATTTGTTTGTGACTGTTAACTTAACAGTTTAACTTACATGTTTCACTGGAGACTTAAATTGTCACTTTAACTTAAAGACTGTTTTCTCCGATGAGTCTCAGTCTTTCATAGTCGCTGAAAACTTTTTGGCATGTAAAATAGCTTCACGAAAATAAGAACAGAGTTCAGAGGCAAACAAGGTTACTTACGAGTCCTAATTGTTTATTTATCAGGAATTTTCAGCACGTCATTACTTCAAATATTCACCATCAATAAGTTGTAGTAATTCCAGCATCGAATATAATCCGCTTATATAACACTCTTTCGTGCCACATAGATACAGCTCGATTCATTTTCTTTTCGCAACAGTGCAATAACTATAGAACTTTGTACACTGCCGGACAATTGCTAAAGACGGATGACAGTAGCAACGATAGCAACCATAAAATGGAAGGCAGGAAAATGTGGAAATTAGCATAAGTGCGGGATACAGTAAGACGTGTTGTGCGTATGCAAATTTTGGATTGCCGAACTTGTTCGTGATGTCATAGTGCTGATAAGAGATATAAAGGATTTGACGCGTATTGACCGTTGTTGTTCAAACGCAAAGTTGAAAGGGAAAGAATCAATTGACGAACTTGCAATTTTCAGTATGTCTTCCCGACATCACCTAGATGATTTTACGCGTGGCCGTATTATTGGCAAGATTGAAGAAGGGCAAGAAATAACTGGTGTTGCCAGGGAGTTCGACGTCAGCCACAGTGTTGTTTCAAGACTTTGGAAATCATTTCAAACAAATGGAGAGTGTAGCAAACGTCACGGGCGAGGTCGTGTTCGCAGTACGACACCTGCAGAAGATCGGTACGTAGTGTTATGAACAAAAACACACCGGCGCAGCACAGCTAGTGAGGTAACAAATCAGTTTATGTCTGCTACTGGCAAGCGGATCTCCCGAAAAACTGTCGCCAGACGTTTGCATGAAGGAGGACTATACGCCCGCCGTCCTGTTGTGTGCTTCCCATTGTCCAGACGTCACCGTACCGCCCGTTTCCAATGGTACCATCAACATCGCAATTGGACTGATAACGACTGGTCTGCTGTCCTCTTCTCAGATGAGAGTAGATACAGTCTATCGTCTGATTGTCGACGACAACTGATGTGGCGTGATAGTGGTACTGCATATTGTCCAGCAAACATACAGGAAAGGGACCGATATCCGACATGTAGTGTCATGGTATGGGCTGGCATCATGATCAATGGCCGTACGTCCCTCTATGTGCTTCCAACTGGGACTATGACTGACCAACGATACATTAATGATGTTCTGCTACCTCATGTTCGCATGTTCCGTGGTGCTGTCGGTGATAGATTCATTTTCATGGACGACAACGCTACATGTCATCGAACAGTCGCTGTCCAGGAGTGTCTTAAGAGCGAGGATATTTAACGCCTCGTATGGCCAGCATGTTCTCCAGATATGAATCCCATTGAAAATGTGTGGGATGCTTTGGGGAGGAGTCTTGCTGGTCGCCAATGCCCTCCAATAAACAAGGACACCCTCATCCGTGCACTGACAGAGGAATGGGATAAATTACCCCAACAGCTGCTTGATAATGTTGTGCAAAGCATGACACGACGTGTGGAATCTTGCATCGCCCTCCATGGTGGCCATATCCCGTATTGACATCTTACGCCGGAACGCCTGCGAACGGTAATTGCATTTTTTTCACGTTTACGTATTCTGCACATAATGGCTTGTTTTTCCCTTGAGCACGTTCCAAAGCCTTCTGGATTTCAGAGCACAAAAAATTGTCTTTCTTGTAATGTCCTGGCATTCTGACATTATTTTATTTCACTTGGCATCCAACCACACTTACTTTTTTATGCGCTATATAGCCGTTTATGATCCGTCCTTAGCAATTGTCCAGCAGTGTACAATAAGTATTCATGCGAGATTACAAATAACATAAATCGCTCCTCTATCATCGCCTAGTCGACATAGCACACAGAAGTTCGCTTAAGCATCATTGCACACCGAACATTGAACACACCAGCGCTTATCTTTCGAGCTAACTACATAAGTTGCACTATGTAATTCCACTTTCCAAATTCAAATTCATCGAAAAATGGTGCAGTAGGTCTCGGCGTTGAGTCTACCAGGAATTGCGACCAAGGGTCGCGTGCCATACCAGGAGAAACACCCTCATAGCGTAATTCCATCCGCCGCCGAACTTCACAGTTGGCACAATACATTCCGGCAGGAGGTGTTCTCCAGGCAGACGCCAAACCCAGATCCTGCCATCCGAACAGTAGAGGGTGAGCCTTGATTCGTCGCTCCAGAGAACCTGTTTCCACTGTTCAACGGTCCACTGTCGACGTTCTTTGCACCACGTTAGCCGAGCAGTGCTATTGGACTTGGTGATCAAAGGCTTGTGGGCGGCAGCACGTCCATGATAACCGAGCAGATGGGCTTCTTGCTTCTGGGAGCAGATGGGGATGGTATTCATCGAAAAAACACTCCCGGATTCCTGTTGAAACTTCTCGCGGATGTGGCCCATCGATTTGGTGCGGTTCTTGGCCCATCGATTTGGTGCGGTTCATCCGTATTTTTCTGGCCAGCATCCGTCGGTCTCTAACTCTCAGTTTTGTGGGTCTGCCGGGTCGGGGCACATTCCGACAGTCACCTCTCATCTTCCACTTGTCAATCACGCAGGCCACTTTCGATTTTGGGTTCTTCAACTCGCTGGATATGTCACTATAGAGCGGCCATTTCAGTGATACCCGACGATTACACCTTTCTCGTAATCAGAGAGCTCCGAACTGCGTGGCATCTTGCATGCGACTGGTTGCGTTGTTGTTTCCCACACGATATTTAACGGTGGCGGCCGTGACGTGTATCAGGACCGCATATATCGTCGATTGCAGGGGTGTCCAATTACTTGTTGGTAGATAGTGTATTTTATTTTTGGTGACAAATGGTTTGACCACCAGAGGGCATAAGCGTTTATTCCTGCTTCTGATGTATTTGCAGCAAAATCTAAACTTCTGAAAATTCGATTGAAAAAATTCTTTCGTGGACCGATACCGCTCACCTTGGAAAAACTTTTGAACATACCTGCTGTTTGAAATAATGCAGCGTTTTCCACCTAGGGGCATAGATGTAGATTTTATTTTTGTAGATATCTCTGCTTCTAAGAGTACGATTTGAAAAATAAATTCTTTCTTTGTTAGAGAGCGTTTCCTGTGAGAAGTGTTTCTCATAAAGTTTCATAATTTTTAATTAATGCATAGATTTTCCGCTAGGGGGCGTAAGGTAAATTGCGTTTTCCCCGACATCTCTTCTTCTAAAAGTTCTATTGGAAAAAGTCTTCCTGTATCGGAAACAGCTCCGGGTGGGAATGTTTTGTGTATAACTTTTAATTTTTCTTGACGTATGGTTTGGCCATCAGGGAGCATAAGTGTCTATTTCTGCTCCCGATGTCATCATCATCATCATTGTCAACCATTATCAATCCACTGCTGGATGAAGGTCTCCCCAAGTTTCCTCCACAACGGTCTGTGTTGTGCCAGTCTCCTCCATGTCACCCCTGCATACTTTCGAATTTCATCCACCCATCTCCCATGTGGTCTTTTATGTAAGGTCAGGTGATGCGTAACATCACAGCCTCTCCTTGACAAATGTCAACCCCGCCTTCTCGTGGTGCATCCCGTTCCCAGTAAAGGGGCTCTGACGACCGCCCATAGCGGTATAACTATACCATCGGGATTAGAGGAAATGCTATCCAACACTCACCAACCCGCTTGGCCAGCGTGGTGAGTTATGGCCAAACCCCTCCAAAATGATTCCACAACTCCCGATGTATTTGCTGTAAAATCTAAGCTTCGGAAAACTCAACTGAAAAAGTTCTTTCGTGGACCGATACCGCTAATCTCGGAAAACGTTTTGAACATATCTACAGCTTAAGATAACGTATAGTTTTCCCGTAGATGTATATTTTATTTTTGTCGATATCTCTGCTTCTAAGAGTCCGATTTGAAAATAAATTCTTTCTTTATCGGAGAGCGTTTTCTGTGCAAAATGTTTTTCATATAGTTTCAAATTTTTCAATTAATGCATAGATTTTCCACTAACGGGCATAAAGGCAAATTGCATTTTTCGATATCTCTGCATCTGAAACTCCGACTTGAAAAATTCTTTCTTTGTTGGAGAGCGTTTCCGCTGCAAAATGTTTCTCATATAATTTCAAAATGTTGTTAACTAACAAGTGTGCCGCTCGAGGGGGTAAGCTCACGTTTCCATTTACAGCAATATCGGCGGAACTAAAAATCCGATATAAAAAAATTCTTCTTCGGTCAAATACTACAAACTATGAGAACTCTTTGTATTTTATTTTCTTCCCAAAATGATGCGCAATTTCGCCGCTAGGAACGCCAATGTTTAATCTGTTTTTCTCAGTATCTCTGCTTCTAAAAGTCCGATTTAGAATAACCTTTAAACACCGGATGGCATTTACCTTGTAGAACACTTTAAGGTTAATGTTTGAGACGTTTTGTATTTTACAGTTCAGTCGCTAGGTGGCGTTTGTATACTTCTATTTGCAGCTGTATCTCGCCTCTAAAAACCAATATTTTTTGCTGTATGCCATTCGCTACAATGGAGATGTGAAGCATTTTCCTCTTTAAATAATACACAGATTTTCAGCTAGGAGGCGTTAAGGTCAAAACTTTTTTCTCTCTATCTCTACTTCCTGGAGACGTATTTGAGAAGTTTTTTCACTTTGACATAGTTTTTTCCATGAAGAATACTTTTCGCCTATTTTCAACGATACCATTATGCAAAATTCTTCCAGCAGAATGCGTAGAGTTACATCATGTTTCCTTCTACTGTATATTTCCCTCTTTTCACATTCGATTTGAAAAACTGTTTGTCTCCGATACCTTCCATCTGCTATGGGAAACGTTTTGGGCGTCATGTGTAAATTTTTGTAACATGCTTTTTAGCCGCTGGTGGAAGTAAGTAGCTCTTTCTATTTCTGGATGTTTTATGGATTGTAGAAATTCAGTTGATTTGTTTCTAACCAGTTGCATTGACTTTTTTGAATAACTTTGATAAATTTAATTCGCGTCAGAAAGAATTCAAACGATGTGCTAATTACAACCGAAAATTTGGTATCATCTTTCTTGTTTTAAAATGGGGAACAACCACAAGTCACATGACGACAAGTCTGGACTATATGCATGTTGGGGCATGAACGTTATGGAATCCAATGTCTCTTAACCGAAGTCTAGTTTTCAGGTTTCGAAACGCCGACAACACAATCGCTTCAACCTTTCTTTCGCACGTATCTTACAATTCAGAAGATTTACAATGACCCCTGTTAGTTTTTTTTAGGAGTGAGAATTTGCAAAGACACTTACTTTCATATCGGATTTGGTCTAAGGCAGCGAGAACACTTTCCGTTTCGGAGAACTTCCAATCATAAAAATGAACATCGTACTTTGAATTGAAGCTTAATGCAGCAACCCTCGTTCCATTTTCAGATACACCAACCTATCAATAAAAAAAGTGTCTCAGATATATTAGGCTTCACCGTAGGGTGATACAATCAAAGTACAAAGGACAAGGTTGATGATAAAAAAAAAAATTGAACATGAACTTTCTTGTACTAGCGGAGACACGTGCTTTCTTTGGTCGCGGTGACGTAGCGTGCTTCAACTGTATGCTTATATGTTTCATCGGTGTTTCGAAATATCGACACCTAGTTTCCTCACCGACAATAATTCGCGATAGAAAGAAATAGTTTTTCCGCTTCCTGGTAGCGTGTACAATGTTCCAACACGACACCCATAAGCGCTGCTCTCTGTTTCTCCAATGGGTGCTTCGGAACGCATTATGCATTCAGACCTATCAGTACCAGAGATAATCGTGGATGATAATGCTGAGAGATTGTATGCTGATATGTAGCACCTGCGCCAGTTCGCGTGTTTCCTTTATCGCAGTACCCTTCACTAGAGTGGTTTTCTGCTTGACGGTGCGGTGACACTGCAAAGATCGTTGAAACTCAGAAGCTCCTTTGTCTTTTAACATCCTTATCGAAATTCCCTTTAGCATTTAGGCAGCATACTGCGTGCTAATCTGGATGCCCCCGTATACTGCCTACATGTGCTGAAAAATCTCGGGTAGCCTGGGACGTTCCTTGGTGAAAAATTGGATCACGGAAAAGTGACGCTTTCTTGGAAGTATCTACGTCGTATGTAGCTGCCTGCTGCACTTTTCAGCTGTGTTCAGCCATATTGCGTTGCCCTTATTTATCGGCGTACAGTGTAGCTTCTACCGGCGACAAGAAGATGGCATGACGATATCAATGTTGCCCTACGTTCCACTTGAACGACCCTTATATATTCATATACACTGAAGTGCCAGAAAAACTGGTACAGACGAGCTTATGCAAAATACTACATAGCAACGTCACCTCTGCGCGTACTCGGTTGCGTCCGCCAGTGCGTATATAAAGCGATAGACATCCTTGCCAGCTGTCAGAGCTGTTTTCGGCATGAGAATGACAAGTAATAACGATTTAAGCGATTTTCAACGCGGTGTCATGTTGGCGCTCGTGAGATGGGCCATAGTATTTCGGAGGCAGAAACGAAGTTCGGATTTTCACGGACGACCATTGCAAGGGTGTACCGTGACTACAAGAATTCCGGCAAAACCTCTAACCTACGATACTAGTGTGACCGTAAAAAGACATTGTGTGCACGTGACCATCGTCGGCTTTCAAGAATCGTTTCACGCGATAAGCGTGCAACACTCTCGCAGGTATCATTGGAATTCAATGCTAGAGCCTCAACAAGCATCAGCATCCGGATTGTGCAAAGTACCCTGCACGATATGGGCTTTGGGAGCCGACGCCCAACTCGAGTCCCCTTGATGGGTGCACGACACAGAGTTATGCCCCTCGCTTGGGCACGGTAACACCGCCACTGGACACTTGATGACTGGAAACAAGTAGCCTGGTCTGATGAGTCGCGTTTCCAACTGTATCGGGCAGATGGAAGGATTCGCGTATGACGCAAACCCCATGAAGTCATGGGTCCCTCCTGTCAACAGGGAACTGTACTGGCTGGTGGGGTGTCCGTAATGGTATGGGGTGTGCTTAGCTGGACTTCACTGGGACCCCGGTATGTCTACAAACGTCTGTGACCGGCCAACGCTATGTGCGCATCCTTTCTGACGAGGTATACCCGTGCATGTCCTGCCTTCATGCTGATGGGTTAAGTCGGTTCCAACAGGAGAATGGACCTCCACACAACTGTCGGGACGCATTATGGTTAGAGGAGCATTCATCTGAGTTTGGGGTGCTGCCATTCCCACCCAAGTCCTCAGATCTGAAGGTGATGGAACACATTTGTGATGCCATGTAACGCGTTATCGAACACAGGAATCCGAGACCTCGGAATACACCCGAATTGTGTAACGCTCTGCAGGAAGTATGGTGTGCATTGCTTACAGCATATTTCCAGAAGCTAGTGGAGTCCATGCCCCGTCGTATTTATGCAGTCCTGCGCTCCCGTGGGGGACCTACCAAGTATTAGGCTGGTGTACCAGTTTTTCTGGCACTTCAGTGTATACCGAAGATCCAAAATATTATGACCACCTGCCTAATACGATGCTGGTCCTCCACGTGCGCTGCATCGGCGAAGCATGGACGTCACAAGAATTCTATAGGTGTCTAGCGGTATCTGGTGCTAAAACATAACCAGCAGATCTTTTATCTGTGGTAAAATACGTGGATGAGCCGCTGCAGAACATCTTTAAGGTTCCAACACAAACCACAGATTCTCGAACAGTGTGGCATGGCGCATTCTCCTGTTAAATGAAAGCACTACTAGAGGGCAATACCGTTGCCATGAAGAGATGTACCTGGTCTGCAATGATGTTTCGATAGGCTGTAGGTGTCATTGTTTCCTGCACATGAATGACTAGACCCTGGGTTGTTTTTCAGCAGAAAATTGTCTAAAGTGTCACACTTCCTCCACCGGTTTGTTTTCGTCCCACGGTGCACGCTGGTGCCAAACATCCCCAGGTAAACGATGCACACATACTTGGCCGTCCTCATGGTACAGTAGGAAACGATATTCATCGGACCAAACGATCTTCCTCCAATCATTAGAGGTTCAGATTTTTGATGCTCGCGGGCACATTCCAGGCGCTTTTAACGGTGTTGTCAGTATGGAAACTCAGAGTGGCCTGTGGATACGCAGCCCCATTTTCAGCAGATTTCGATGTACTGTGTGTTCTGATACATTACTCTTGTGTGTGTGAACCGAGGTTAGCATGGGAACTCTGAGCGACCTGTGGCTACGCAGCCTCATTTTCAGCAGAGATCTGTGTTGAGATATATTGCTTCCGTCACCAGCAATCAAGTTACAGGAGAATTGCGCCACAGCTATCTGTTAGCTCACTCCGACAGGATAGCCTTCGCTCCCCTATTGCATCAATGATCTGGGATCGGCCATCCCACAGTGCTTACCTTTCTGGAATACTGTGACCCACTTGTCTGCCCATTACGATTTGGGCTTTGCAAACACACTTAAGTCCGCTGCCTTTCCATCTGAAGAACAAGAATAACACTGATTAACAAAGCTCAGTATGAGGTGTTATTTATACCGTATCATGACCCTTACACGCGCCGTCGTTTACCAGCAGTTGTTTCGATTTGCATAAAGACGCCCTGCTGATAATATATTTTTTTTTATTGGAGGTTTAATGACCACCGTGCACAACTCAATGGGCTATAAGCAGTCGCCCGTCCCTAATTTAGGGCCTTTGCTTCCAGGGAAGGCAGACAGCCAGTGCCGTAAGACAAACACAACATCCATGCCTCACCGGGATTCAAACCCGGACCTATCTCGAACGAATAATCAGAAGCCATCGCTTAGACCACTGGGCCACTGGAGCTGAGATATTTTAGCGCTTCGGTGTACACTGAAGAGCAATTGAATTAGAGATACCTGTCTCGTAACGTGTAGCACCACTTTCGCCCTGATGACTGCAGCGATTCGTCTCGTCATGGACTCGACAAGACACCGGAAGCGTTGGGAAGCCATAGGGATCCACGACCCCTGAACAAGCTCCCACAGTTCACGAAGATTTGATGTAGGGGGCCAGAGCCTCGAACATCTCTCTCGATGGCATCCCAGATGTGCTAGATGGGACTGAGGTCAGGTGACGTAGCTGGCCAAGGAAGCGAGGTCACGTCGGTGGAGTCTTCATCCAACCATTCGAATACAATTCGGGAGCAATGTAACGGTGCATTGTCTTGTTGCAGGATGAGGTCCCCAGTGGGATGTTGAAGACGCACAAACGGCAGCGAATGGTCGGCCAGGTTATCCCGGTAACGTTGACCTGTGAGGGACGATGTCACACCTACCAGGGGACCCATTTCAGTCCACGTAAACAGTCCCCAGACGAGAATGCCACCGCCACCAGCTTGAAGAGTACCCTGCTGGCAAGAAGGATCCATCGCTTCATGTGGTTTGCGCCGTACTCGTATCCTGCCATCCGCATGTACCAAAGTGAATCTCGACTCATCAGTCCACGCAACATTTTCCCACATGTCTAGGGTCCAGTTGTGATGTTCCCGCGCCCATGCTAATCTTTTCACCCTGTGATGTGCGGTCAGCAGAGGTACCCTCGTGGGACGATGGATTCTGTACCCCATAACGAGGAGATGGTTCTGGATGGTGAGGATGCTTCCGGTGAGGATGCTTTCAGAAGACAAAAGTGATGTTCAATGCTTTTACAAGAAATGAAGATTTATCGATTGATGGAGAAAAGCTGGAGATAACAGACACGCACGTTTATCTTGGACAGCAGATATCAAGTGAGGGTCACATTGATGAAGAAATTAATTGGCGTACAAAACTTGCCTGGAGAGCTTTTGGAAGAAACAGCATAATTTTCAAGAGCAATATGCCATTATGTCTTAAAAGAAAAGTGTTTGATCAATGCATCCTTCCAGTGCTTACGTATGGTGCAGAGACGTGGACCTTAACTAAAAGAGACATACAAAGGCTGCAGACAACTCAAATAAGCATGGAGAGGTGCATACTTGGTGTAACCAGGAGAGATAAGAAGAGGAACTCGTGAATCCGAAAAATGACAAGAGTGGAAGACATCATGATCAGAGTTAAATCCCTGAAATGGCAATGGGCTGGACTATACTGCCAGAAGGACAGACCATCGATGGACAGCCGAAATTTTAGATTGGATTCCACGGGACAGGAAAAGACCCAAAAGACGACCACATGGGAGATGGGTTAATGAAATTCGAAAGTATGCAGGAGTGACATGGAGGAGACTGGCACAAGACAGACCGTTGTGGAAGAGGCTTGGAGAGACCTCCGTCCAGCAGTGGATTGATAATGGTTGACAATGATGATGATGATGATGATATATATATATATATATTTGAAAAATACCAGTGGTAAAAGGAGAAACAATGAACGAAAACCAGGTTGCCTTCTTCAGGAGAGCATCAACCTAGGGGAGTGGCTTTTCTGATGTCAGTAAGCGAATGGGAAAACCAAATGTGAACTGAGAAAGTTCGCAAAGCCACTGTTATCAAACCAAACAAACGATATGAAGCCTGTAAACAAATTAAAATTTCAAGGTTTCTTAAAGTACAAATCTTAGTGTTAAGTAAAAGCTGAAGAGAAAGATGAAAAACTCACCAGACAATGGCTGGAACACACATAAGCATCAACAGGACCAAACATCACCATATCCGAAAGCCAAATTAACTGAAGTTCAAACGGTAGAAGGACGTAATAAATAGCATGGAAAATTAACGAATTAGAAGTAACCTAATAGGCCGAGAAAGGTGTGCGTGGTAGTAGATGTAAGACCATATATTTAAATGACTTCAGCTACAAGGGACCTGTAAAGTAGCACTTGGTGTATACTGTAGATTTTATAATTGTAAGATCCTGGGTTATTCGCGAGTTTTGAAATGTAATTTAAAGAACCGTGAAGTTGAATTACAGTAAAATTAAGGATTACTTATTGTAGGTAACGTCTTAGGAAATGGACTGGGAATTTATTAAGCTTAAATTGGTTGACAATAACATGGAGGTTCTTAATGTTATTCTCTTGAGTGGAACAAATTTTAACGGTTCTATGAAATTGAGATATTAAAATGTTTCGGTGTATTTCTGTGGAAATGTTAGATGACCAGTGAGTGAAAAACAACAGTAAATATTTCAACTTCAAATATAAACCCTTCCGTAATTCGTTTACTAAACGTAGAGGGAAAAGATGTTGGGGTAAAAACCCTAATGAAACGATTGATTTCCTACAAATGCTGAACGATTCGGTCTCCTTGTGCCACAACTTTATGAAAAATGTCTTTCAATGATTTTTAGACTTAAGAGTAAAATTCGAGCACTTGCCGAAATCTCTAAGAACTACGTTTCCATATGTGGACATATTTCTCACCTGGTTGAAGATCTCATCAAATACAGATTTTCGACTTTTCAACTCAATAATTCAGTCCATGATCTTATTTAAAAATGCTGTGTGATTATTTCACTCATAAAGCCCTTGATGCCATTATGAAATCTATTTTTGCTAAGAATTTGGAACTCTTTCCATTAAAGAACTCTGTTAAGTTAATCACCTGTTACAGCTATAACAAGCAATTAGGTAGACTGATATTTAATTATAAGCAATCAGTTTTGGACCTTGATAATTGCTTTAAAAATAAAGACAATCTTTGTGTCTGCTTCTTAAGTGTATTTCATAGATTCGTGTATTCACGCCACAAATACGTACTGATCGGAGATCTTGATACTGTGCCATTTGAAGATTTACGTCTAGTGATGCTTCTAGGCTCCAAGTTCAGACTACCACAACGACTTGCATCTCTAATTTGAAGACTGACCTATTACAATTAGTGTTTCAGCTATCTTATGAGTTCAATCTCCCCATTGAAGCTTTTCATGAGGGGATAGACGCCATACTTAGAGATGTCTTGCACATGCTTCGGAGGTTGCCTAGAAAAGTAGATTATTCGAAAGTTACCCTGAACCCACCAAAACTTTTACATCAAATCAAAGCCTTTAAAAATGTTTACAGTTACACCTGTGGATAAAACCTGCAACAACTTCGCAATTTTCTGCAAAACGTTTTATATGGAGCTCACGTTTCAAAAAATGTATAATACTGAGATGAACAGTCCCGTTACTCAAATCATAAAAGCCACTTTAAAAAAGATTCTTGCTCTACATAAACGTCTAAAGCTACAGCTCTCAAATGTTAATTATCCTTTCATTTATGGCATTTCGAAGTTTCATAAGCAACCTGTATCATTTCGCTTCATTACCAGTGGACGCAACAGTTACAACAGTAGAGCTGGTAAACTGCTTGGCAAGTTCCTTTCAGCCATACTATAGGAAAAATAGAATCAACCTGGATCATTAGCAGCAATACTAAAATCATTGAGACTCTAAACACCTTAGCATTTATCACGTCCGTCGACACTTGGGATTTCAAGAAGCTGCTTACCTCGATCTCTCTTGTTGGATTTTTCCGGGTAACTGCAGACGTATTTGTTGAACTGGGTGGTAACATTTCCTCGCAATATTGGAACTTTCTCACAGATTTCTGCATTTATGACTTGTAGGTAGTAAGTTTACCTACAGACTCGTGGTATACCAATGGGTAGTAGTTTCTCCAGCAGCCTTGCTAATATCTTCCAGCAAAACCCGCATATTTTAAAAACAAAGGACTGTTAATGTGTTGAATGAATGTAAATGAGAGCACGCAGCAGTGTTATTCTCCTACCCGTAAAATCCTGAACCGCAAGGCCATGTAATCTGAAATGATCACAGAGTTCAATCGTCTCTTAGTTGTAGGTATAGATATATACTCATTGACAGGGAAATTTGTGCACCTAAAAGAAACATGCTACAACCACCAAACTTTGCAAATGATCCACGTTTGGTGCGATTGTGCATGACCGCACACCCTGTGGTGGGGCTGCAAGCATAAACTGGCAGCCTTATAAGCCAGCGTTTAGTCGATGCCCCATGAATGCGAAAAGCACCGGCCAACGCAAGCAGCAGTACCGAGTGACAGGAATGCCGGGTAGACGCCAGAGACGTCGATTTATTCTACTTACGGACTTTGAGAGGGCCCTGATCATCGGGCTGAAAAACTCAGGGTGGTCGGCGCGCCGTATAGCCCACCACGTGGATCGTTCTAACCATACCGTCCGACTGTGCTGGGAGCAATGGACACGTGACGACACTGCCTCACGGGGGAGAGGTTCCGGACGGACCAGGAGGACCACCAGTAGAGATGATCGATGGATCGTGTGCCAGGCACGAACGGTTCCCATGTGAACCCTGTCCATATACAGGCAGATGTAACGGCACCTGTATGCCCATAAAGCATTTCCCGACATCTCGCGGAAGCGAAAGTGCGGTACCAGTGGTTCTTACGTGTTCTGTCATTAACACCGGAACATTGCCAGCTCCGATTGCAGTGGAGCCAGGCCAGAGCGACGTGGAACGCCACAGACTGGCGACGTGTGGTGTTTAGCGATGAGAGCCGCTTAGTTTTGGTGACAGATGATAATTGTGTCCAGGCGTGGAGGTCCCCGGGTCAACGGCACAATCCCAACCTCGCTATCAAACGCCACACCTCCCCCACTGCAGGCATTATGGTCTGGGGAACCATAGGTTACCATAGCTGATCAGCTCTACGAGTGGTATGTAAATGAGATCCCACGGCCCTATGTGCTCTCATTTCTGGCAGGGATTTCAGATGCCTATACTAGCAGGATAATGCCGGCTCGGGTTGCCCAGGACTACCTCCGTCATGTCCAGACAGTTCCATGGCCTTCCCGCTCCCCGGACATGTCCCCTATCGAGCATGTGTGGGACCAGTTGAAACGCCAGCTGTCGCCGTGTCGCACTATCCAGGATTTGGAGCGCACCGTCTAACGCGTGTGGGCCAGTCTGCCGCAGGACAACATCAGGCGTCTGTTTGCCTCCATGCCGGACCGTATTACTACATGTATCGTCGCACGAGTCTGTGCGACGCGGTATTGAAGATGACCGGACTGCGTGCCCCAGATTTCTCTGTAATTGTTCTGCAGCTCTGTTTTTGCCATCATGTGTATCAATCATCTGTATCATTACGTCCATAAAATTTCAGTTCAATCCAATGCTTCCTTCTTGTGCGCAAATTTCTTTGTCCGTGAGTGTATATTGTGAGGAGTAAAAAGAGGAAAGTGAGTGTAAATTGTGAGGAGTAAAAAGAGGAAAGTGAGTGTATATTGTGAAGAGTAAAAAGAGGAAATCGTGTCTTATGCCTTGTACGGTGCATAACGTGCATTAATCCCCGACGTGTTTCACTGTAACTAAATGCATTCTACTCATAATTTCATAAATACGGACCAGCCCAGTTTCTTTCTTATTTTGAAGTTCAATGATTGTATGGTACTTAACATTTTCAACTTTTGCAGCTGCCGAGTTTTCTCCGCCTTTAATGACTGAATTAACCAGCAGACTGTTATCGCGACTGTTACCCTGTCGCTACCGTATTGATTTCATATTGCCAGTGATTATTTAACGGTGAAAAATGCTATCAACATCCAGCAGTCATTGAGTCCTTCTTCGGTCTTATAACTTATTGAACTTACTCCGTGCTCAGTTGTGCGTCATTCAGTTTAAACAAAGATAAAATAACAGAAAATAACCTTTTTGACGAGAGCCTTTGCAAACTTGATGCTTTTGTTGAAATTTACTTGTCCTATGCTTCCAGAAGAATCAAACATGAAGTACATAATTATTCTTCTAGGGTTGTCATTTCGGTTACTGAAAACTGGCAATGCTGAAGTTGGAGGGCTGGAAAAATCAAAATCAGCAGTCTTCTGAGTCGCAGTGTTGTCAGAGTTTTCCGAAACTGAAAAAAAGAGGTGTTACATCAAATTAAAGACCATAAGAAACTAAATACCGAAATTCGTCTTCTCCTAAATACGTAATTTCAAAGACTTCTGGATTCCTGTGAATAGTTTTTTTTTTCTAATTTTTCGAATTCACACAGTTTTTGTGTCGTTTGCAAAATGTTGGAAAGATCTTAAATTTAAGCTACAGTAATTTTGATAGTTCAGTGTATGAAAAAAGTTTTAGAAAAATCTGCCAAACTTAAGGAGTAAACGATTCTACCAGATTGAGTGAAAACTTCGTCCCGATTGCAGCTAAAGCGATCAAATTTTACCAGTGTGAGTAAAACGTTCCTCCCGATTGCAACTAAAACGATTAAATTTTACCAGAATGTGTGAAAAGTTCGTCCCAATTAGAGTTTAAACGATTGACGATGCAAGGAAGCAACTCGCGTTCACCTCACTGTGGAAAATATACTCTGTTGGTTTCTATAATACTTTGCCAACGTTCCAATGGATCCACGATCCCACTGCTGCACCACGAGGTAAGTATCCATGACAGAAACTCTCTGATGCCACGGCTGCACCAGGAGGCTAGTTTCGATGACAGAAACTCTCTGATGCCACGGCTGCACCAGGAGGCAAGTTTCGGTGACAGAAACTCTGACGCCACGCCTGCACCAGGAGGCAAGTTTCAATGACAGAAACTCTCTGATCTCACGGCTGCACCAGGAGGCAAGTTTCGACAGCAGAAACTCTCTGACCCCACGGCTGCTCTAGGAGGGAAGTTTCGGTGACAGAAACTCTGACGCCACGCCTGCACCAGGAGGCAAGTTTTGACAGCAGAAACTCTCTGACCCCACGGCTGCTCTAGGAGGCAAGTTTCGGTGACAGAAACTCTGACGCCACGCCTGCACCAGGAGGCAAGTTTCAATGACAGAAACTCTCTGATCTCACGGCTGCACCAGGAGGCAAGTTTCGACAGCAGAAACTCTCTGACCCCACGGCTGCTCTAGGAGGGAAGTTTCAACGGCAGAAACTCTCTGATGCCACGGCTGCACCAGGAGGCAAGTTTCGATGACAGAAACTCTCTGATGCCACGGCTGCACCAGGAGGCAAGTTTCGATGACAGAAACTCTCTGATGCCACTGCTGCACCAGAAGGCACGTTTCGACGGCAGAAACACTCTGATGCCACGGCTGCACCAGGAGGCAAGTTTCGGTGACAGAAACTCTGACGCCACGCCTGCACCAGGAGGCAAGTTTCAATGACAGAAACTCTCTGATCTCACGGCTGCACCAGGAGGCAAGTTTCGACAGCAGAAACTCTCTGACCCCACGGCTGCTCTAGGAGGGAAGTTTCAACGGCAGAAACTCTCTGATGCCACGGCTGCACCAGGAGGCAAGTTTCGATGACAGAAACTCTCTGATGCCACGGCTGCACCAGGAGGCAAGTTTCGATGACAGAAACTCTCTGATGCCACTGCTGCACCAGAAGGCACGTTTCGACGGCAGAAACACTCTGATGCCACGGCTGCACCAGGAGGCAAGTTTCGGTGACAGAAACTCTGACGCCACGCCTGCACCAGGAGGCAAGTTTCAATGACAGAAACTCTCTGATCTCACGGCTGCACCAGGAGGCAAGTTTCGACAGCAGAAACTCTCTGACCCCACGGCTGCTCTAGGAGGCAAGTTTCGGTGACAGAAACTCTGACGCCACGCCTGCACCAGGAGGCAAGTTTCAATGACAGAAACTCTCTGATCTCACGGCTGCACCAGGAGGCAAGTTTCGACAGCAGAAACTCTCTGACCCCACGGCTGCTCTAGGAGGCAAGTTTCGGTGACAGAAACTCTGACGCCACGCCTGCACCAGGAGGCAAGTTTCAATGACAGAAACTCTCTGATCTCACGGCTGCACCAGGAGGCAAGTTTCGACAGCAGAAACTCTCTGACCCCACGGCTGCTCTAGGAGGAAGTTTCAACGGCAGAAACTCTCTGATGCCACGGCTGCACCAGGAGGCAAGTTTCGATGACAGAAACTCTCTGATGCCACGGCTGCACCAGGAGGCAAGTTTCGATGACAGAAACTCTCTGATGCCACTGCTGCACCAGAAGGCACGTTTCGACGGCAGAAACACTCTGATGCCACGGCTGCACCAGGAGGCAAGTTTCGGTGACAGAAACTCTGACGCCACGCCTGCACCAGGAGGCAAGTTTCAATGACAGAAACTCTCTGATCTCACGGCTGCACCAGGAGGCAAGTTTCGACAGCAGAAACTCTCTGACCCCACGGCTGCTCTAGGAGGCAAGTTTCAACGGCAGAAACTCTCTGATGCCACGGCTGCACCAGGAGGCAAGTTTCGATGACAGAAACTCTCTGATGCCACGGCTGCACCAGGAGGCAAGTTTCGACGGCAGAAACTCTCTGATGCCACGGCTGCACCAGGAGGCAAGTTTCGATGACAGAAACTCTCTGATGCCACGGCTGCACCAGGAGGCAAGTTTCGATGACAGAAACTCTCTGATGCCACTGCTGCACCAGAAGGCAAGTTTCGACAGCAGAAACTCTCTGACCCCACGGCTGCACCAGGAGGCAAGTTTCGGTGACAGAAACTCTGACGCCACGCCTGCACCAGGAGGCAAGTTTCAATGACAGAAACTCTCTGATCTCACGGCTGCACCAGGAGGCAAGTTTCGACAGCAGAAACTCTCTGACCCCACGGCTGCTCTAGGAGGGAAGTTTCAACGGCAGAAACTCTCTGATGCCACGGCTGCACCAGGAGGCAAGTTTCGGTGACAGAAACTCTGACGCCACGCCTGCACCAGGAGGCAAGTTTCAATGACAGAAACTCTCTGATCTCACGGCTGCACCAGGAGGCAAGTTTCGACAGCAGAAACTCTCTGACCCCACGGCTGCTCTAGGAGGCAAGTTTCGGTGACAGAAACTCTGACGCCACGCCTGCACCAGGAGGCAAGTTTCAATGACAGAAACTCTCTGATCTCACGGCTGCACCAGGAGGCAAGTTTCGACAGCAGAAACTCTCTGACCCCACGGCTGCTCTAGGAGGGAAGTTTCAACGGCAGAAACTCTCTGATGCCACGGCTGCACCAGGAGGCAAGTTTCGATGACAGAAACTCTCTGATGCCACGGCTGCACCAGGAGGCAAGTTTCGATGACAGAAACTCTCTGATGCCACTGCTGCACCAGAAGGCACGTTTCGACGGCAGAAACACTCTGATGCCACGGCTGCACCAGGAGGCAAGTTTCGGTGACAGAAACTCTGACGCCACGCCTGCACCAGGAGGCAAGTTTCAATGACAGAAACTCTCTGATCTCACGGCTGCACCAGGAGGCAAGTTTCGACAGCAGAAACTCTCTGACCCCACGGCTGCTCTAGGAGGCAAGTTTCGGTGACAGAAACTCTGACGCCACGCCTGCACCAGGAGGCAAGTTTCAATGACAGAAACTCTCTGATCTCACGGCTGCACCAGGAGGCAAGTTTCGACAGCAGAAACTCTCTGACCCCACGGCTGCTCTAGGAGGCAAGTTTCAACGGCAGAAACTCTCTGATGCCACGGCTGCACCAGGAGGCAAGTTTCGATGACAGAAACTCTCTGATGCCACGGCTGCACCAGGAGGCAAGTTTCGATGACAGAAACTCTCTGATGCCACGGCTGCACCAGGAAGGCAAGTTTCGACGGCAGAAACTCTCTGATGCCACGGCTGCACCAGGAGGCAAGTTTCGGTGACAGAAACTCTGACGCCACGCCTGCACCAGGAGGCAAGTTTCAATGACAGAAACTCTCTGATCTCACGGCTGCACCAGGAGGCAAGTTTCGACAGCAGAAACTCTCTGACCCCACGGCTGCTCTAGGAGGCAAGTTTCAACGGCAGAAACTCTCTGATGCCACGGCTGCACCAGGAGGCAAGTTTCGATGACAGAAACTCTCTGATGCCACGGCTGCACCAGGAGGCAAGTTTCGACGGCAGAAACACTCTGATGCCACGGCTGCACCAGGAGGCAAGTTTCGGTGACAGAAACTCTGACGCCACGCCTGCACCAGGAGGCAAGTTTCAATGACAGAAACTCTCTGATCTCACGGCTGCACCAGGAGGCAAGTTTCGACAGCAGAAACTCTCTGACCCCACGGCTGCTCTAGGAGGGAAGTTTCAACGGCAGAAACTCTCTGATGCCACGGCTGCACCAGGAGGCAAGTTTCGATGACAGAAACTCTCTGATCTCACGGCTGCACCAGGAGGCAAGTTTCGACAGCAGAAACTCTCTGACCCCACGGCTGCTCTAGGAGGGAAGTTTCAACGGCAGAAACTCTCTGATGCCACGGCTGCACCAGGAGGCAAGTTTCGATGACAGAAACTCTCTGATGCCACGGCTGCACCAGGAGGCAAGTTTCGATGACAGAAACTCTCTGATGCCACTGCTGCACCAGAAGGCAAGTTTCGACGGCAGAAACACTCTGATGCCACGGTTGCACCAGGAGGCAAGTTTCGGTGACAGAAACTCTGACGCCACGCCTGCACCAGGAGGCAAGTTTCAATGACAGAAACTCTCTGATCTCACGGCTGCACCAGGAGGCAAGTTTCGACAGCAGAAACTCTCTGACCGCACGGCTGCTCTAGGAGGGAAGTTTCAACGGCAGAAACTCTCTGATGCCACGGCTGCACCAGGAGCCAAGTTTCGATGAGAGAAACTCTCTGATCTCACGGCTGCACCAGGAGGCAAGTTTCGACAGCAGAAACTCTCTGACCCCACGGCTACTCTAGGAGGGAAGTTTCAACGGCAGAAACTCTCTGATGCCACGGCTGCACCAGGAGGCAAGTTTCGATGACAGAAACTCTCTGATGCCACGGCTGCACCAGAAGGCAAGTTTCGATGATAGAAACTCTCGAACGCCACGGCTGCACCAGGAGACAAGTTTCGACGGCAGAAACACTCTGATGCCACGGCTGCACCAGGAGGCAAGTTTCGGTGACAGAAACTCTGATGCCACGGCTGCACCAGGGGGCAAGTTTCGATTACAGAAACTCTCTGATCTCACGGCTGCACCAGGAGGCAAGTTTCGACAGCAGAAACTCTCTGACCCCATGGCTGCTCTAGGAGGGAAGTTTCAACGGCAGAAAAACTCTCTGATGCCACGGCTGCATCAGGAGTCAAGTTTAGACAGAACCAAGAGGCAAGTTTCGATGACAGAACTCTCTGACGCCACGGCTGCACCAGGAGGCAAGTTTCAATGACAGAAACTCTGATGCCACGGCTGCACCGGGAGGCAAGTTTCGATGACAGAAACTATCAGATGCCAGATTCCATATCCACCACTGAAGCGAAGTGCTGTCTTTGTAGGAAATGGGCCATAGAGCGAAACAGGTGGTAGTCACTTGGAGCACGTTCCAAACTGTATGTTGGATGGGGTAAGGTCCGAACTGTAAAAAAATAGAGGATGGGAATAACGTCCGACTCCTGAGGATCGGATAAGACTAAACACTTTTCAGTCCTTGTAGTTTTCAGCGGCCCGATCTGGAGGTGAATCTTTTTTTTTTTTTTTTGATTGGAGGTTTAACGACCACCGTGAGCAACTCAATGGGCTATAAGCAGTCGCCCGTCTCTAATTTAGGGTCACTGGTTCCAGTGAAGGGAGAGAGCCAGTGCCGTAAGACAAACACAACATCCATGCCTCATCGGAATTCGAACCCAGACCCCTTTCGGACGAATGATCTGAGGCCATCACTTAGACCATTGCGCCACCGGGGCGGCGTGACTCTTTGGGCATTATCCACTTACATCAACGACCTATTCCCATTGGTGAGTGCTGAGTGGCGTCGCCGCAGAGCATCATGGACCCACTATAGTCGTTTTTTTTTAGGTTTGACGACCACCGTGAGCAATTGAATGGGCTATAAGCAGTCTCCCGTTTCTAATTTAGGGTCACTGGTTCCAGGGAAGGGAGAGAGCCAGTGCCGTAAGACAAACACAACATCCATGCCTCACCGGGATTCGAACCCGTACCCCGTTCGGACGAATGATCAGAGGCCATCGCTTAGACCACTGCGCCAATGGGGCGGCCTATAGTCGTTTGGCATATAGGTTCCTTTCCACAGCCTGATTATCTGGTAAGAGTTCCTAGTGCACAGTACCCTCCCAATTCCACAAAATTCCCAGCGTGACTTACTTCTCGAGCAGTCTTCTTTGCACTTCTCGCTGTGCTCTCCAGAGATGGAAACCGATCACGTGTCATCGGGTCAACGCGTCGAAAATTTCCTGCGGGTCAAACGGGTCACAAATAAAACTGCGTGTTCCTGACCCAGTTTTATTTGCGTTTTATTCTTGAAAAAAAAAATTCAAAGAAAAATGCGTACTGTGGAATTTTGTGCTCGATGCTGGTAATAGCAGAGTGAAAAATGATGTGTCATGCAAAAATATTGCCGTCTCTTTCTTAAAGCAAAGAAGTTTTCCACCGCCCGACAATACCGTATCATAACGCGATCCTATCTTTGCGTTTGTTGTCAGTGCGATTGCCCGGAGCAAGATACGGGGCAAACACCAGTCACCTGCTTCCCTGGTGATTCATTCTCTCATATCCCAGGTATCACATTGTAAGACTGAGAGTTGCTTTTCACATCGCATCTTTTACATTGAGCATTCAAACATTTTCCTTTGACGTGCTAACATCCCGTTCCATTGCATATCGTGTCGGAATTAATGCATTATTTCTTAATATGGATGAATTTAATTCTAAGGTTATTGAAAAAGGGGAGGCCAACAAATACGTTCTGGTTGAAAACAAAAACGGGAAGAGTGAATGCTGGAAGTTGTTTCGTCTCCTTAAGAAACCAGAATATGTTTTACAGCAACACCAATTTTCAGAAGCTTGATTATGTATAATTATAAATTGAGTTTTGAATTTATAGTTCAAAGCAGATTTGTCCGGGTTGCGTCCAACTATGTGACATCCGGGTTCTGCTCCAAAATATTTTACCCGTTTCCAACTCAGGTGCTTTCTGGCGTGGCCTCAGTCTCTAGTTCCCAATGGCAGGTAATGTAGGAATATCAGCACTTGTGACAACGCAACGCTAAAACGTATCGTCCTGTGGACTTGACAGAAATCTACGATAGAGAGCAACACGTTGTTCCATTTGATGAAGTGTGAGTTGATGGGAAACCATTCGATGGCACGTAGAAAAAGCAAGCTAGTTCAGGCGACGAATGATGGTGGATTAGAAAGATCTGAGATCAGCTGTTAGTTGTTGTGTACAGATACCGAGGTTCGGTGTTACAGATTCTTTCCTCCTTTCTTTGATTTAAGGTTTAACGACCACCGTGAGCAACTCAACGGGCTATAAGCAGTCGCCCGTCCCTAATTTAGGGTCACTGGTAGGAAGAGAGCCAGTGCCGTAAACAAACACAATTTTCATGCCTCACAGAGATTCGAACCCGGATCCATCACGGACAAATGATCACAGGCCATCGCTTAGACCACTGTCCCACCGGGGCGGTGTGTTACAGCTTCGTCCATTGTGTCAATGTCATGATCGGGCAGGTTGTTAACGGACGTCCTGATCTCGGCGTGTCTGGAGACTGGTGTCCCCAGCATTGAAAACACTCAGGATGTCAATGGACGACCTGATCTCGGCGTGTTTTGGGGACTGGTGCCCCCAGCGTTGAAACACCGGTGACATTTTCGTGCAGTGTTGCTGGCAACTGTTTCCTCGCCTTCAGCTGTACAGATTTATTTCGCTGCTACTGCCACGTTTAACCCTTTTCTAATGCGCCCATCCTTTATTCAAATTACGAAGTATCCGCAGTTCTGGTGTTTCTACTTAACGTCATATCGGCACTTTAAGGTACCAACCTGACACAACTCTACCTGTTTAATACTTCGATTCAAAGTTTTCATTTTGAAAACTCAGCTAACATACTTTATTTTTAGGTTATTAAGAAAAATGCAAACTTCTTAAAACTTCCCTGGAACTTGCAAAAGCTTTCTTCAGCGGTTGAACATTCAGGACTAATATCTTATATTCACTTCTTCAATCGCAGGTGCATTTTCTAAAATGCTATTGAGCTTGTAACGTATACTCTATATTCACTTTCCTTTTGATTTTACTATCTCTGGTTATATTATTTTACTATGTAAATTATCTTCCTACTGAACGAAATATTATTTCACCCGCTGAATGAGATCTGGCAATGAGTGTAAGTCATGACGTGGTGGTAGCTAGTATATAGGCGCGTTCATCGAGACTTAGGAGAGCTTTTGTGTTGTTATGAGGAGAGCTTGTGGTTGTTAAGAGAGAGCGTTTATAATACGAGGAGAGATTATTCAGTATTGTACTACAAGTGTGTGTGTGCCTTAGTTGACCAAGAGTCGTATCAATAAAGAAGTTTATGTAAGTTAGTCTTTCTCAATTCATAGTTTTTGTCAGATCTCTGTCTGGCTGTTAGGTTTATAACATTTATTGATTCCTATAAATAACCAGCGTTGAGACTTTGTTTAAGTTCGTAATTAACTAGTAACAACACCCTTTTGAATTCATTATTTTGAAGCTTAGTACAAGTATATCATTAGCTAGCTGGTAGGAAGAGAATCATTCATATTAATTAGCTTAGCGGAAAGGAAATAAAGCTAATTCATTATAAGCTGTACAATACCTAAGAGTTATATTTAAGTACAGTATCTTGAGAGGACTAACTTGGCATTGATAAGAGCCTGCCACAAAGTAAAAAATCATCTGGCTTTGTATCTAAGAGATAAAAATTATAGTTAATTTCATGATGGTGTGCTTCGCAGCTTCACCATCGTCAAGCCATTGCGCCGAACACCGGCTTTTCTCATACAGTATTCATTTCTCACCACACCTGAATAGGCTGCTCGGTAATATCGTTCGTTTGATTACGGATAAGCAGGGAAGAGCAGACATGCAATTTTCGTGTCTTGTGCGGCTTTGTCAATTCTTGTAGGACTCATTTATCAATCTTCTTCACCCGTCAAATGTCGAAGAAGTGTTGCATAGTGTACTCCGACTTCCTTGCCAACCGTTAGACGTGGATCGGATATCAATCAAGGCTTCCAACCGGGTATCATTAATAGCTCCGTCTGGTCTATCGCGTGGTTCACTTTCAAAGCTCATTTCACCGGATATGTACTTGGTAAATCAACGTTATTCCTTAAGTTCGCCAACAGTTCCTTCCGCAAATGATAAATTGATCATGCTTTCGATGCACGGTGTCCAATTTCAAACTCATATAAGAAGATGGCACGAATTTGTCTCTAATACAATACATTGTCTTCTTTACCCCGCACAATCTACTTAGAACTAATGCCACTGACGAAACGACCAGTGCTTTAGCGATAGCAAACGGCCTTGACGCTTTGAATTTGAACATCACAAGTGACATCGCATTTTGTGTTAGTTCCTACATTATCGGCTGACTGCACAAGTCTGCAAAATCCGAAATTGCATCTGCATTAGATAATCGTTTCCAGCAGAAAGTGGATTCTAGACAGTTAGTGCTCTGCCAAGCGTAATACCATTTGATTCATTTTTTTATTGGGGGTTTAACAACCACCGTGAGCATATAATCAGTCTCCGGTCTCTAATTTAGGGCAATTGGTTCCAGGGAAGGGAGAGAACCAGTGCCATAAGACAAACACAACATCCATGCCTCACCGGGATTCGAACCCAGACCCATCTCGGACGAATGGTCAGAAGCCATCTCTTAGACCACTGCGCTACCAGGGAGGCTTTGATTTATTGTGTTGGGATGCAGTAAGAACCGTACTCCTGAACTCCGCTCGCGTGAATTCGTTAACTGGCGTTAAAACGTCTATAACAGTTTGTTCAGCACTCGGGACACCGTTGCTAATTTTGAACTCACTCGCGATGGCAATTTTGAATTATGGTCTAAAACAGAGTTCACTTCCGCATGAGATCTTTTGTCGCAGTTGGGTAAATCCAGTACCTGCCACTTTTTCTCCCCATGTCTTTTAAAGTTGAATGTTAGTCAACGGCTGTTTTCATTTATTAATAAGGAAGGAAATACTGACAAGATCCCACTTTCCAACGAAGCAGGTGTTTATACCATCCTTCTGCAGTAACAGGACGGCTCCAAGCGATACTACACTGGAATGACCAAACGTTCATTTAGAATTAGGGTCAACGAGCATAAAAGAGACAAAAGAACGGTAAAACATTCACGGCTTTATCCAGAGAAGCCAAGTTCATGTCCACTAGTTCTATGTGGGATGACATAAAGAAACTAACTTCCTGCTCCACCCTTAAATCTACTATCATTCGAGAAACCTTGGAGGTCATTACCAACAGTGAGTCCTCCAATGATAGCGTCTCGCAGGAGTTGCCACGAATTTTAATCAGTTCTTCAAATGCTGAATGACTTCTGCTTCCGATCCAGGATTCCGCGTATTAAAAGAAAACGACGCCTCGTGCCTTTGAATGAATAATCACGCATCTGTTTATTCTCTAGTCAAGCCACCGGGTTCAAATTGCTGAAGCCTTATATTATTTAGTTTGCCGTCTAACTTCCCTGACAAAAACATCGGGTTAACGTGCGAAAACTCCGAAGCATTGAATTCTATTTTACGCCAATAAATTCGGATTATCAGTATCATTTTACTATTTTAACGCTGTTTGCATTATTGCTTAACAGCAATACTACAAACAGCGTTATAATGACTTACAAGCACAGTTGAACTGAATATAGGAAAGGAAATCAAAGTCGTTTAAGAATGAAGAGCTTACTGAGAAATGTTTTTTTTTTTTTTTTTTTTTTTTTTTTTGATTGGAGGTTTAACGACCACCGTGAGCAACTCAATGGGCTATAAGCAGTCGCCCGTCCCTAATTTAGGGTCACTGGTTCCAGGGAAGGGAGAGAGCCAGTGCCGTAAGACAAACACAACATCCATGCCTGACCGGGATTCGAACCCGGACCCCTTACGGACGAATGATCAGAGGCCAACGCCTTAGACCACTGCGCCACCGGGGCGGCACTGAGAAATGTAAACTGCTTGATAAATTACAATTATAGGATGTTGGTAGTCTTTGAAGCGCGTGATTTCGGTATGACGAATGTACTCTATATATAATTATCACTCGAAATACAATTGAGATACATGGCCTTTCCATTCAAACTGATTAATTTGCATAAAATAATTAAAAAAAAGAGTAATTTTAATGAAACATGCCAGAGAGAGAGGAAGGGGGGAGAGAAAGAGAGCGAAAGGGAGGGAGAGAGGGAGGAGGGAGGGAAAGAGACAGAGTGATGGAGGGAGGGAGAGAGACAGAGTGATGGAGGGAGAGAGGGAGGAACAGAGAGACATAGTGATGGAGAGAGATAGAGTGATGAAGGGAGAGAGACAGAGTGATGGAGGGAAAGAGAGAGAGAGAGAGAGAGAGAGGGATGGATGGAGACAGAGAGACAGATAATAACAGAAACCGAAATTTATTTTCCACGTGTGTGTTTAACTCTTTTAAGCGGCAGATGTACCTGACATAAATAGGGTCCAAAGTTTTCTGCACTAGCCAAACAAAAAAGTTTACATAGCGACAAGGTTTTACGACAGCTACTACAAACCATTTCCCTTCCCCCTGTCATCTTAGCAGTACAGACCTTAAGCCTGCCAATAGTCATAAGTGCTCCCTCCTACCTTCTAGTCCTATATTCTGTGCTCTACATTCCAAGGAATGATGGGGGAGTGGTTGTCTCTTTGACACTGACGTCATGCCACTGGGTAGAAACAAGTGACTCAAAAATCTCTCTTTTCTTACGTTCGTTGCCATTGTAATAACCCTTTCAGCAAGTAATCAGTCAAAAAGGATTAGCGTCAATCTTCCTCCCTTCCCGCCCCCCGAATGACCACTTTTAATAACAAAGCTAAAGGGAAAGACCTAAGGCATAATAGGGAAGGACTAGACCAGAGGTGGGACACCTTTTCATGTTGGAAGGCCGCACATTAAGTTAGCTGTAATCTAACAAGGCCGCATTCAAGGAACTTCAATTAGACATATACAGTGCGTCAAATAATTTTTAAGACTGGCGCTAGATTTCAGCCTACGGTGGCGCCACCAGTGTAATCCCGAATGCGTTATAAACCGTGACCATCTGCTTGCTTTCTGCCAAAAGTACTGCGCAGTTGTTAAAGTAACTCAAACGAAACGGCCGTTCATTAGAGAAGTAAAATTTTTTTCATGATGAATTATTAAGATGGAACAAAGGGCTGTTATTAAATTTAACGCAAAACTTGGTAAAAGTGCCTCCGAAACGTACCAAATGATGAAACAAGTTTACGGTGAGTTTTGTTTAAGTAGATCAAATGCTTCCCTGTGGCACAAACGTTTTTTGGACGGAAGAGATACGCTAGAAGATGATAAGCATACCGGAAGACCAAGTTCATCTAGGACACCTGAGATTATTGAAAAAGTGCGTAATTTCGTGGAAAACAATCGATGTGCGTCACTAAAAATGATAGAAGAGTCTTTAAACATCAACAAAGAAACGATTCGAACCATCCTGCATGAAGATTTGGGCAAAACAAAAGTCTGTGCTAAATTTGTTCCACACCAATGAACAAAAATCAAGGAGAAGTGCACATTGCAGAGACATCATTTCAGCTGTTGAAAATGATACAAACTACTTAAAATCGATTGTTACAGGTGATGAAACATTGTGTTTTCAATATGATCCTAAAACAAAGCGACAAAGTGCGGTATGGAAGTAAAAAAACTCACCACAAGCCAATAAAACAAGAAAAGTTCCATTGAAAATCAAAACAATGCTCATTACATTTTTCGATAGTAAGGGTATTATCCACAAAGAATTTGTTCCAAGTGGACAAACAATTACTGGTGAGTTTTATTTAAATGTTTTGAGACGTTTGATGGCAGAATACGTCGCATTCGTCCAGAATATCGGGATGAAAACAGTTGGTGTTTGTTGCTCGATAATGCACCCAGTCACACCTCACTTCTTGTTCGTAGATTTTTGGCGAATAATAACGTCTGTGTGTTGAATCATCCACCGTATTCGCCTGATTTAGCACCCTGCGACTTTTCTTTATTCCCAAAACTTAAAATGACGTTAAAAGGGTGTTATTTTGATGATATTTCGACCATACATACAAACAGCTTCGACGCGTGCTTTGGAGGCAATTCCGCAAAGTGAACTGGAACAGGCATTCGAATCATTATTAAATCGCTGTAACACGTGTATTGAAGCCGGAGGGACTTATTTTGAATAACAAACCAAAACAAATTATAATTTCTTGTTTCTATTTCATTTTACAGACCCAGTCTTAAAAATTCTTTGCCACACTGTGTACTTTGAAATGTACATTATTTTGTAAAAATCTTACTATGTACTAACTAACTTCAAAAATGAAAAAAAAACCCTGTTAATTCTAAAGTTAACTAACTTTTTAACGGCATCTTGATGTGAATTAGGTAGGAGAATGTAGATTCGCAGCAATAAGTGGTTGAAAAGCAAGAACGCATTTTTCAGGCATATTGCCGAAGGTGAGGGTATTCTATTACATTTTTCCACAATTCAATTGGGTCTTTCTTAGCGTCAAATAAGGACTTTAAAATGTCATCTTCTGAGAAATCAATCAATTCCATCTGTAGTTCTTTAGGAGCCATAGAACGAAATCATGAGCGTAGCAGGTGTCAAAATAGCCCTTATGAGTTACTGATGTTTTAATTGTGGCCGTCAGTGGAGGAGCATTATTTCGTTGAATGTTCTTTTACTCTTTGTTACATACATTAAATACGGTCATTTTAAGATTAAAATAAAAATAGCAAAAGACAAACGGAAACATATTAATAAAAATAAAAGGATTTGTTCTGCAAAATTTAGATTCACTCAAAAGGCCGCACTTAATGGCCTGGAAGGCCACATGTTCCCCATCCCTGGGCTAGACCCATTGACATGGACATCATACCACAGGGTAGAAACTAGTGACTGTAACATCAAATCCCTCTTTTCTTAGGTTCGTCGTCATTGTTATAGCGCCTTTAGCAGGTAATCAGTCAGAAAGGATTGCTGTCAATCATTCCCCTTAGGCATCAGTTTGGATAACAAAGCTGAGGAGATAAACCCAAGTCATGACAGGGAAGGGCTAGTCTCTCTGGCTCGGATATCGTGCCACTGAGTACAAACAAGTGACTCAAACATAATCTCTCTCTCTCTCCTATCTTAGGTTCGTCGCCATTGCAATAGCGCTTTTTGGCAGGTAATCGGAAAAGATTAGCTTGAATCATCCCCCAAAATGACCACTTTGAATATCAAAGCTAAATGGAAAGATCTAAGGCATGATAGGGAAGGGCTAGTCCCTCTGACACGGACATCATGCCACTGGGTAGAAACAAAAAGATCACTCTCCTTTCTTTCGTTCGTCGCCATTCCTATAGCGCTTTTTGGCAGGTAATCAGTTATGAAAATCATAAATGACTATTTTGAACAACAAAGCTGAGGAGAAATCAACGGATTAGGATTCGCAGGGTTTACTCGTTCCATCCGCGTTCGGCTCACTTCCTAGATAGCGAATATATTCGATCAGGCTGATTTCAGCCTATTTTGCTAACTCAGAGTTAATTCGATCCAGATGGACGGATACATTCAGTGTTTGTGAATTCAGTAATCAGGTGGCTTTATAAAATGGTAGTTCTCAATATATTCGATCAGGCTGATTTTCAGCCTATAAAATGGTAGTTCTCAATATATATGGCGAATATATTCGATCAGGCTGATTTCAGCCTATTTTGCTAACTCAGAGTTAATTCGATCCAGATGGACGGATACATTCAGTGTTTGTGAATTCAGTAATCAGGTGGCTTTATAAAATGGTAGTTCTCGGGATTAGGAGATGTGGTTGCATCGTGCAAAAGTTCAGTTACAAACATTTTTTTCATCGTAGTAAGGAAAGGAATGAAACATATGTTCTGATTTTACATTGAGTGTAAGAGACTGATGGGTACGTAAAGTAACACGTGACCGCATGATGGCATGCATATAATACGTTCCAATGGGCGTCTCACATAGACTCGAGAAGCCAATAGTCGTGAAGAGAGGGCAGGAACAAGGGTATAAAAGACCTTCGCTGTTGTCAAACTGCAAGTAAAGGATATGTTGCCTTGAAAATGTCACACAGACACCGTTTAAGCGATTGTCGGTTCTCAAGAACATTTGTAAACGTCATGGTATAGACTTTGGCGTCAATACTTCAAATATACTTTCACTCAGGGGTGGCTCCTGCTATGGGGGTGTGGGGCTGCAGCCCCATCTCCACCCCCTACCCAAAGCAGTTTTTTTTTTCATGCCGTACCAAGAGAGAGAAGTTTTCTGAACTCAACTGGAAGTTTTTCCCTGCATAACACCACTGGGAGCGGAAGGAACGTTGGCGGACTGTGGTGCTTGCAGCCCTGACGGGTATTAAAACCAACTCATATGGGAAACTCTGCCTATTCCCACATCAGTTCATTTCCTTTGAATAAAACTTCGCTGGGGCTGCATTGATGGCAGCTCTCGCTAGCGGGGTTGCTCGCGAATGCAGTCTCTCGTTGGGTGGAAATGCATCGCAGGGCCTGTGTGCTTTGCTGATTAACACGGTTTTTGTGCTTCCGAATAAGAAATAAAATAAGGAAACGAATTAAAAATTATGACAAATGTTGAAATAAAGTATTAAATAAAGTATGTTTGAATGTATTATTCAACCTGTTTTTTTCCTTCCAATTTTTGATTTGTTCCTGCTTTTATTCAAAGTAATAATTCTCACAACAATGTTACTCCCATCGTACTGTAGAATATTTCATTTTTGCTATTAACAAATACTCAGTTGCCGGGACTTTTGCAAAAAAGTTTTACTTATATTTTCACTTTTGGTCAAAATGGGCATGTGAACAAATTGCGATTAAGAATAGAGTTCGGTATTGGATAAATTGAAAAAAGAGAGAGAGAGAGATAGCGAGAAGAGATTTATTTCTGCAGCGAAACACTTGCACAAAATTGATTTCTTCACTTACCAAGCACAGCGAAAATTTCGCTTTTAGACTCACGTAAATTTTTATTCACCAAAAATCATTGAAGTCACTCCACTGGGTACAATTTTTTTCTGCTGCATCCCCCTCCTTCCCAAAAATAAGCTGCGCATTTCAATTGAGGTAGTGCATTATACTTAATTATTTTAAAAAGAACATTTATTCATATATCATTGTTTAGAAAATTTACGAAGTTGGTAAATTTTGGAAAACAAATGTTTCTACACTAAATTGTTGTCATGGCTTCAAAATTAAAACTGGACTGAATATGTTTCCAATCCGTTTTTATTAAAGAGAATGCCGGTGTGTCAGTATGGCAATAACAACTCATCACGAAATTCTGGCAGACCCTTAAAAATTCCACAAAATGTTTTTCATCGCCGTCCAAGTTGCAGTGGTCGGTATCAAGTCGAAGTTTCAAAGGGAGTGTATCAGAAGAAAAATATTTATTGTCATATTTCTAGGGGTCACAATGAGACACTTGAGATATACGTATATATATCATCATCATCATCATCATCATAATCATCATTGTCAACCATTATCAATCCACTGCTGGACGAAGGTCTCCCCAAGTTTCCTCCACAACGGTCTGTCTTGTGCCAGTCTCCTCCATGTCACTCCTGCATACTTTCAAATTTCATCCACCCATCTACCATGTGGTCTTCTTCTGGATCTTTTCCTGTCCCTTGGAATCCAATCTAAAATTTCGGCTGTCCATCGATGGTCTGTCCTTCTGGCAGTATGTCCAGCCCATTGCCATTTCAGGGATTTAACTCTGATCATGATGTCTTCCACTCTTGTCATTTTTCGGATCCACGAGTTCCTCTTCTTATCTCTCCTGGTTACACCAAGCATGCACATCTCCATGCTGCTTTGAGTTGTCTGCAGCCTTTGTATGTCTCTTTTAGTTAAGGTCCACGTCTCTGCACCATACGTAAGCACTGGAAGGATGCATTGATCAAACACTTTTCTTTTAAGACATAATGGCATATTGCTCTTGAAAATTATGCTGTTTCTTCCAAAAGCTCTCCTGGCAAGTTTTGTACGCCGATTAATTTCTTCATCAATGTGACCCTCACCTGATATCTGCTGTCCAAGATAAGCGTACGTGTCTGTTATCTCCAGCTTTTCTCCATCAATCGATAAATCTTCATTTCTTGTAAAAGCATTCAACATCACTTTTGTCTTCTGAAAGTTCATTTTTAATCCCACTTCTTTACTGTTGTCAACAAGTTCCTGGATCATGCTCTGCAGCTCTGATGGGGTAGTTGCAAAAATGACTATGTCATCAGCAAAACGAAGGTGGGTTAGATAATCTCCATTAATCTTTATCCCTTTGTTTTCCCAGTTCAGTGATTGAAAGACATTTTCCAATGTGGCGTTAAAGAGCTTCGGAGATATGGTGTCACCTTGTCTCACTCCCTTTCCAATTTTTATGAGTGTTGTATTTTCAAACAGCCGAATCTTTGCACTTGCATTTTCATAGATGTTATTAATAATATTAATGTACGCATCTTCAATACCGCAAGATTTCAGTGCCATTGTAACTGCTGATGGTTTCACCGAATCAAAGGCTTTTTTCATAATCGATAAAAGCCATGCACAATGGAAGTTCATATTCCCTCGCTCTTTCAATTAGTTCTCTCATTACGTGGATAAGATCTATTGTGTTGTAGCCACTCCTGAATCCAGCTTGTTCTCTCGGTTGAGCCATGTCCAGTGTTACCTTCAAACGGTGTGAAAGAACTTTAGTGAAGATTTTATAAACCACTGATAGGAGGCTGATAGGTCTGCAGTTCCTGAGATCCTCAATGTCTCCTTTTTTATGTAGCAGGATCATTATAGCGTTGTTCCAATCCTCAGGAATCTTCCCTTTCATTATGGCATCGAGTGAAAAATTTGGGCGAGTACTGTTTCGATTTCTCTACTTGCTTCTTGTATGATGTCTATAGTAATTCCATCTTCTCCTGGAGCTTTACCCCGCTTCATGTTCTTGATTGGATGTGCAACTTCTGTTGGGAAGGACTGGAAGAACTCTGGTACTGGTACCTTCCATGATGTCTGGAGTACATGTATCATCCCTTTCATATAATTTGGAGTAGAAATCTTTCACTCTTGTCAAAATTTCGCCTCTATTTCGTGTTACAGAACCATCTTCTTTTCTCAGTGCCATAATCTGTTTTCTTCCCTTACTGAGATGTCACTTCGCTGTCTTAAGGCTTTGGTTGTTTTCAATTGCTTTCCTCACTAGTTCACAGTTGAATTTCCTTACGTCTTCAGTGATACTTTTTTGTACTGTCTTGCATAGCTCTATGTATTTCACTCTGGAAGTCACATCTTCTTTAGTTGTCCTCATCTCTCTTCTTTTTTGCATCAACATTTTGGTTTTTCCTGATAATTTGTTCACATGAAACTTGTTCTTAGATCCAGCTAATTTTGTTGCTGTTTCCATAAGAGCTTTGGTTACTTTTCTGTTAACTTCAGAAATATCCACTTCTTCCGATGTTAGGCCTTCTAAAGCAGAGAATTTGTTCTTCAGTTCCAACTTGAAGGTATTATGGTGCTTTTTAAGGTTGGTTATGTCAATACATTTTGTTTGTCTTATGAGCTTGCCAAGTTCGAGTTTAGTGTTGAGGTGCATCTTACATCTTACCAATCTATGGTCACTACCTGTGTTGAACTTGTTTAGCACACTGCAGTCTTCTATGACGATTTTTTTGTTACACATAATAAAATCAATTTCACTTGTCGTCCCATTTGGATGTATCCATGTCCATTTCCTGTGCGGCTTTTTCTTGAAAAAGGAGTTCAAGATGAAAAACCCTTCTGCCTCTGCAAACTTAACGAGAGTATTTCCACGCTTGTTTCTGTTGCCGTGACGGAATTTACCTACTGAAGTTTCATTCTGTTGCTGTTGCTCTATTTTTGCATTGAAATCTCCTATAATTATCTTCAAGTGCTGCTTTTCTTTATTATTTAGATGACGAATTTCCTCATAAAATTCTTCAATTTCTTCTTCAAGATGACTTGTGGTGGGTGATAAGTTTGAATAATCTGAGCCTGGTATCTTCAGGAGAGTTGGATAACGGGTCGTGCAGCTCTGTCAGAAGAACTTTCAACTTCTACAACTTTATCCTTCAGTTTCTTGTTTATTATAAATCCAACACCACTAGTTCTGCCAGTATCTGTCCCACGATAGTAGAAGAGATGTCCACTTTTCAGTTCGATGAGATCTTCTCCTTTTCTCCTTACCTCACTTAGCCCCACGATGTCCCACTTGATCCTTTGTAGTTCCTCTTCCAATTCAAGAAGCCTTGAATCAGAAGATAGGGAGCGTCCGTTATACGTAGCCAAGGTCAGCATCAGATGGCAGCCTAGTCTGGTCCTCCGGGGATTCTTAGCACCCTCTGCCTTCATGTCGCACTGGCCGCTGCCTTGGCCAGGTACATTCCAGCTGTCGGAGACTGAGGGCCAAGATTTAAGTTGTGGAGTCATTTTGGAGGGGTTTGGCCATAACTCACCACGCTGGCCAAGCGGGTTGGTGAGTGTGGGATAGCATTTCCTCTAATCCCGAAGGTATAGTTATACCGCTATTGGCGGTCGTCAGAGCCCCTTTAGTGGGAACAGTATGCACCACGATCGGCGACGTAACTGTGGCCGGAAAAACGATTCTCACCAACAGGGACGGCCGCCATGTTTCATTCATAGCAACTAGAGAATCGGTTTCAAACCAGGCAACAATTGCTCGAAACAGTCAACGAAAGTCCACTCCAACAAATCTCCGAAAGGACATTGCGACGAGAACTGCATGCGATGGACATCTGGAGAAGAGTACCACAGAAGAGGCCTCTTTTAACAGCAAGTCACAAAGTCGCGCGTAATCAATGGGCTCATAAGCACCAAAACTTTGCTGTGGAGGATTGGAAACGACTAATTTGGCCTGATGAGTCTCGTTTTTGTTTGTACTCCAATGATGGGAGGAAACGAGTGCATCGCGGGCCCAATGAAGGCTTTAGTCCTGATTGTGTCGAAGGTGTTGCTCAAGCTGGAGGTTCTGTGATGTTTTGGGGATGTCTTTAGTACCACGAAATGGGCCCTGTTGTTGCAGTGACGATGAATTTGAACCAGCTTGCATACCTCCGCATTCTGAATGACGAAGTGTTGCCCTTTGCCCTACATCTCCAGCAGCAGCATCACATTTCCATTCCTGTCTCCCAAGACGACAATTGCCGTGTGCACAGGGCTAAAACTGTGTCTGAGTGGCACGATGAACAATCAGCAACACTCTCTCACCTCGACTGGCCCGCCAAATACCCAGATTTGAATCCCGTAGAAAATCTGTGGGATCAATTTCGAACGGAAGGTGAAACGCCGGAATAGACACCCACGTACTCTGGCGGAACTTCGAGACCAATCGACACACGAGTGGCTGCAAATCGGTGATCAATACATCCACAACCTCGTGGAGTTTCTACCACACCGGATTCATGCTGTTATGAAGGCAAGAGGCGTGGTCACCCGTTATTAGGTAAGTTCTGACAGGGGTGACTAATTTTTGTCCGGTGTGCTTCTACCAGGGGTAAATAATTTTTTGTCCGGTGTGCTTTTACCAGGGGTGACTAATTTTTTGTCCGGTGTGCTTCTACCAGGGGTGAAATTTGTTTTGTCCGGTGTGCTTCTACCAGGGGTGACACATTTTTTGTCCGGTGTGCTTCTACCAGGGGTGACTAATTTTTTGTCCGGTGTGCTTCTACCAGGGGTGAAATTTTTTTTTGTCCGGTGTGCTTCTACCAGGGGTGACAAATTTTTTGTCCGGTGTGCTTATTATACGGAAAATACACACACAACAAAAAACCTTACCTTCACATTCGCTGAGAGTGTTGTTCCAAAAGCCATCGCTGCTACACTGGATTTGTTCAGATCCACTTTGAATGGAATAACCATCGTTGCACATGACAGTTACTTTATCTCCCGGTCTGAAAAAGTCGCCCTTGACATCGGACTTCAGGACTCCATTTGGTATCTTCTCAAGCAGATCTGGACATGTAATTCCGGGTGCTAAAAATACATTTATAATGTATTCTATTTTATTTCTGATACAACAGCATCTTCCATTTTTTAAATAATTCCTATTTTTCATTAACTAGCCTGTACACTGATTTATTTCTTACAGAAAACCAGCTACTTGAAAAGAATGAAGAATAGAAATACATAAAAAATTCGTCAAGAACCTAAAAATTCAGTGAGTAAGAATAACATCGTTTCGACCTCATAGAATGCACGGGGGTTAATAAAATGGACCACTGAAATAAGAAAAAGGAATTTGTACTACACTAACTTTTCTTAAAGCTTTGTACTGTACATTAAGTGACTGCTGAATTATGACCACTTACCTAATACTTCATAGAGTCTCCTTTCGCCGTCAATACAGCAGCTCTCCGACGTGGGATAGATTCAATAAGACTGCAGAAGCAGTTAGCTGGTTTGGCCAACCAAGCTGCATATGAAAATGGCTTTCAGGCCAGTATGGAGGGGCTTGGCGTATCCAAACGCTTGATATGCCCTTCCTTGCTCCATGGGACTGATATCGGGGGACTTCGGAAACCAATCAATGTACTGGAAGTCTGAACGGTGTTCCTCAAACCATTGCTGCACAACATTGGACCTGTGGCTCGGCGCATTGTAATCTTGGAAGACACCGTCGCCATTCGGGGAAAGAAATGCAGTATTGCTGGGTGTAAAGTGTCAGCAAGCAATTCACGATAGTGGGCACCAGTCATGCGTTGTTCCAAATGCACCAGGTGTCCAAGTTCCTTCCAGGTAAATATGCCCCACACCATCCATGGAGATCATACAGGATGGATTGAGTACCTCATGTTGCTTGCGCGAAATGCGTACATGACTATCCACGAGTGGGGTTACAAACGTGATTCGTCAGACCAGAGCACTTTTTTCCAGTCCTCTGCCGTCCGACTTGCATGATCTTTGCACCAGGCGAGTCTGTTGCGCCGAAGAACCGCGAAACAGGTTGAAGAGGCGTGTGTGTTGTTTTGACTATGTAAGCGAACGCTTGTGTTTTTCTGTGCTCGTGAAAACTTAGTGCTCACCAGTGTTTTATTTGTGATCAGAAACGTCCCGGATTATCTACGAAAACACTGAACAAGGTAACTAGATATTTTAATGTCAATCACATGACATTGATGACCGAGCTCGTCGTAGACTATCCAGGCTCATACGCACCGACTGCTTGGCAACAGTGGTGCAAATCCAATGCAGGTAAAATGTCGGAGGGCCGAGCAAACGTATCGCCGCATGCTGCATACTCTGGGCTACGGAAGACGACGCCCTATTCGTGTGCCACTGTAGACTGCTCGTCATCGGACATTACGCCCCCAGGAACATCGAAACTGTGCATCTGCAGAGTAACGCCCCTTCCGTGTGGTAAGATGAATACCGTTTTCTGTCGTACTGAGCTAAACAGGACGGTGCGGATGTGGCGTCGACTGCATGAAGCCCCGTTGTTATAGGTCGGCTCTGATTAAGCAGCTGGTGGATCTGTGATAGTTTAGGAAACTTTCTCATGGAACACATTTCGTTCTTTCGTGTGTCTGGAGAAGTACTTAACCGCTGCATGTTATCAGCATGTGCTGGCTGATCACCTACACACTTCCATGGCCTTCGCACATCCTGCGGCCATCGGTTTGTTTCAGCAGAACAAAGCGCTATCCCACCGGCCTGCATTCCATAGACATGGTATGTGGAACACTCAACTGAGTTACGAACCATGCCGTGGTTTCCTAGGTCCCCGGATTTAAACCCTGCTGAAGCTCTCTGAGTGGCTGTGGAGCGGACCATCAGATCAATGGATCTTGGGCCGAGGTCTCGGATGGAGTTCTGGACAGTGCTGCAACAGACATGGCTGAGATTACCTCCGTAAACCCTCCAACGTCTGGTAAAGTCGATGCCTCGGTGTGCATAGTCTGTTACTTCTTCTACAGGAGCACAGTCTGTTATTAGCGCTACAGGAGGTACAGACTTTTTAGCGCTACAGGAGGTAAAGTCTGTTATTAGCGCTACATGATGGCATTCGTATTAGCGCTACGAGAGGACAGTCTTATAAGCGCTACAGAAGGGCCGTCTGTTATTAGCGCTGCAGGAGGTACAGTCTTATTAGCGATACAGGATGACCATCTGTTATTAGCGCTACAGGAGGTACAGACTGTTATAAGCACTACAAGAGGTACAGACTGTTATTAGCGCCACAGGAGGTACAGTCTGTTGTTAGTGCTACAGGAGGTACAGTCTGTTATTAGCAATACAGGATGACCGTCTGTTATTAGCGCTACAGGATGTAGTACAGTCTGTTATTAGCGATACGGGATGACCGTCTGTTATTAGCGCTACAGGAGGTACGGTCTGTTATTAGCGCTACAGGAGGTACGGTCTGTTATTAGCGCTACAGGAGGTACGGTCTGTTATTAGCGCTACAGGAGGTACGGTCTGTTATTAGCGCTACAGAAGGACCAGCACGCTCTCAGGCAGGTGCATATACATCTAATGTTTTGCCCCTTGAGTGTACATATTACTAATCCACATGGAACGTATACTCTAATTTAACTTTCCTTTTGAGTTACTTTCTCTATGTAAATTTGAGTTCATTCTCCTTAGCGTTTTTCAAACTTAACGTGATATCTTCTCTCTCGCAAGAGAATAGTTGGCAACACCTTGAGGTCGGAACATATGACGTGTGTGTATTTGTCCGATGAGAACTGAACGTTATATAATGTTCGTTCAGCAGCATTAAGTGGAGAAATGGTGCAAGTTACTGTATAACGTTAATCGTGGAAGAGACATTCTGTAATTGAAGTTTGAGCTATTTGAAGGCTGCGTGTTATATTCTAGGGTTGCTGTTGTTTTCTTAAATAAGTGTTATTACTATTAAATCACGTTCGTTTGATTAAGACAGTAATATTGAAAAAAGAGTTGTAGTTACGTCTTGTTGAAGTACATACTAAAGTATTAGTGGTTGAATAAAGATTAATTGTAAGTAACTTTTTCTCGACGTTTTCTTCCAAGTCTCATGTTTCAGAACTGATATATATAGTGTTCAGTCAGCTGTGCCTAAACAAACATTACACACAGCCATAGTTCATTGGAAGTTACTGATTGGTCAGCTTCCTGTTTGAACTGCAAGACGGATTGTTTCCTTGCCTGTTGTGAGAAATCTTGATACCTAAAGATAATTGCTAACGTTTATTAGTTAAGTGATATCCCTCATGATTCTGTTGAGTGTAAGCTTGTATAATTTTCAGTAGAAATCCCATTGCACATGCAATATCTTCATTTCCCCCCAAAGGATTTTTTTTTGTTTGGGGATTTTAGGAGAACCGTGAAAAACTCGATGGGCTATAAGTAGTCGCCCGCTCCTAATTTAGGGCCACTGGTTCCCGGGAAAGGGAGAGAGCCAATGCAGTAAGACAAGATCCATGCCTCAATGGATTCGAACTAAGACCCACCTCGGATGAATTATCAGAAGCCATTTCTTAGACCACTGGGCCACCCATCAAAGAAAGCAAGTAAAGAGAAAATGCAGTTAATTGCACGTAAAAGACACTATAAGCATATGGGACTTTCACTTTAAGAATAACCGGATTTACTTAAGTTCGAGGTGATGCGTTCACACAATCTGTTCAGTCCCGTATGTTAAGTCCTTTGCCCTTTCATTCACTACTGCTTTCAATGAGTTCTGATCTGTTAAAATACGATAGCTCACTCCTTCCTTTCTTGTGCACTATCCCAGTAAAGAATCTGGTGAAATCACGGCAGGGATTAATGGGCAGGCTGAGATTTACTCTTCGCCATTTCATGTTGAACCTGAGATATACACAGTCAAGTCACATTATTGTGACCACCTCCTACTTTTGACGTTAACAACGCGTAGCCAATGAAAGAAGGCACGTGCCGTGCGTTGGCTTGGAGAGTATATAAGGTATGCTGTAGGAATTCTGAAAACATATCACTCATGGCTGTCATAGATAAAAAGAGCGACTTATCACATTTGGAAGAAGGGATGATTATCTGCTCTCGAACGAAGGCTGGCAGTATTTCTGAAACAGCGCAGTTTGTGAACTGTTCGCGTGCTGCTGTGGTTAAAGTATATCGTGATTGGAGAAATGGCACTATTGCGAATAAGCGACGTGGAAGCTGCGGAGCACCACGTGGCATTTATGTGAGAGGTGCCTGAGGGCCGATTGACACGCTACAGTGGAGCAACTCACTGGCGAAATGAACCAGGGGGGTTACCGGAAGTGTGTCTAAAACGACAGTTCTGCGATCCCTGCTGCATATGGGGCTCCGATGCAGACGGATGGTCACTGTACCTATACTAACGAAGATGCATCGGCAGAAAAGGCTTACATTGGAAGGGCAGTATCGAAACTGGACCTCCGCTGATTGGTAAAAGATTGCTTTCTCCGAAGTGTCATGTTTTCTGCTTCATCGAGCGGATGGGCGTTGGCGTATAAGACGAGGAACATCGCAGAACAAACACTCTTCAACCATTGCTGGAAGAACACAAACTGGTGGGGGGCAGCGTTATGATCTGGATAATGTTTTCGTGGTATTCTCTGGGTCCACTCATACCTGTGGAAGGCACTATGGACAGCATATGTTTTGAATCCATCATTGCAGACCACGTACACCCATAAATGTTGATTGTCTTCCCTGGGGCGGATGAGATCTTCCAGAACGACAATGCGACGTGTCACACTGTTAAAAATGTCCGAGAGTGGTTGGAAAAGCACGATGAAGACTTCAAAGTACTTTTGTGATCACCTATTTCCCCAGACGTTAACCCAATTGAGCATCTGTGGGACCACCTCCAGCGTGTTGTTCGCTCTATGGATCCTCCACCACGCACCCTCCAGCAGCTGTCAGATGCACTGCCGTCTGCATGGCTCTACACACCTCTGAATACTTTCCAGCACCTTACTGAGTCACTCCCAGTCCGTCTATCTGTTGCCCACGCTGCACAGGACGGTTACTTCAGATATTAGCTGGTGGTCACAATAATGTGACTCGACCGTGTACTTTCTCCATTTCGTATTGGTGACTCTTTAATGAGAGTCTGCCGGCCCGATGGCGCAGTGGTATAAGCAATGGCTTCTGACTATTCACCCGAGATGGGTCAAAGTTCGAAACTTGCAATGATAGTCTGACTCGCTAACCACTAAGCCATCCGCGGCCCATCACGCAAAGTTCGATGAGGCATGGATGTTGTGTTTGCCTTACGTCACTGGCTCTCTTCTCTATCTGGAACAATTAGGGACGCGCAAATGCTTATAGTCCATCAAATTGCTCACGGTGGTCGTTAAACCCCAAACTAAAAAATAATAACCAGATGCTGAGTCTTCTACAAAGGATCACTTGGGACACATAATCGCCATGCACAAAATAACGGCTACGTGTCTCCCAGTTTCCAGCCCGTTCCATGAAATCGCATGTCCACTACGGGAAAAGTCGCTATGTCACCTGTGTTAGAGGTCTGCATGGTCCTGGGCCGCCCCGGAAATCCAGAGCCCGACCAGGACAGGCCCATGTAGTGAACTTTTCAGGTTTCTGGCCGGGACGGGTCTGTACTGGAAGGTTTCACATTTTCACATGCATTAAAATAATCTTTTCGTCTCACGAAGCGAAAACTGTCTTGTTAAATATTAATCAAATGGTGACTGGTTAAATAATCAAATGGCGAGGTTCACGGGATAAAACGACCCCATCCGTTGATGAATCACAGATGAAGCCGGGTGTGTAAGATGAAAGTATGAAATGCGGTAGTGTATTTATTTAATGGTTGGAATCACATTCCATTTTCACTTGGTAGCGACTAAATAAAACACATGACCGTTTTCCTTTTCGACGAAATGTTCAGATGAACAGAGTTTTCAGCTGCACGAAACCAAAACCAATTTCTGAAGCCATTCATTGTTACAACGGAGATTAAAAAGTTCGAACTAGTTGTTTACATATTTGTAGAACGAGGGATACCTTGTTTATACTCAAGTGTAGAAGAGAAAAAGAAATGTTTGCATTAACAAAGTTTTCAGCTACACGCAACCAAAACCAACTTCTTGCGCCACTCGTTGTTACAACTGAGATGAGGAAGTTCGAAGTATTTGTTTACATATCAGAGTAACGTGGGCTACCTTGTTTATACTTAAGCGTAGAAGAGGAAAAACTTTTACAATAGGTATGTAACAGAAGCATGTAAACTAGTGCACTACATTACTTTTACTACGAAGGTAAGTCAGTTCAACAGAGCAGCTTTGTTTCTTTAGAGCAAGAGGTCTATTTTTTCTGAATCGCTGACAACATGACATAGCACTCACTGACAACATGGAAAAGATTATTAAAAGTGCACGTGTTTATGATGAATATATTTCAGAGAGATTTTGAATCGTAAAACTTAACTTTTGGAAAAAGAAACGATGCAGTTAACACAATATCTGTGCAACAAAGAATTCCAAAGTAGGTACCTGACATGCCTATATTTTTCAGTACTCTTTAAAATTTTCAGTTATAAAATTTATCGGAGCATAGCTCATAGCATATTTGGGAATACAAAGTTCATACACACAAGGTATCTGGATATTCATTCCTCCATTTCGAAAATGTATTTTCTTTCCATATTAGAACTTTCCATTTTAGCTTTAGAGATTTTCCAGTTGTACATTTTCTTTATGTGTAACGAAAAGAAAGAGAGAGAGAGAGAGAGAGAGAGAGAGAGAGAGAGAGAGAGAGAGAGAGAGAGAGAGAGAGCACGGGACCTACTGTCGCATTCATAAATAAAGCAACAAAATATTGTATACCCTAGTTACAGGCTTAGTAATAAGTCAATGATCTTAAAGCTCCCACAAACCTACCACTGGAAGTCACAATACTTGATGGCTTCGAGAAGAAGTTTGATATTTGAGTAAGACTTCTTCATGTGAACTGCATGGCCAACAGGAACGGACTGAAGCTCGATTCTAATGTGTACTAGATCAGCATTTAAACTTAGCATTGACGAATCGATAAAAAGTCTCCACTGTTGAGGTATGGGGTCTATGTTCAGAGCCTTCATTAAGCCATGAAACCATGGCGTCGACCACCAATAGCTAATCCTCATTGCAGACCAGGTACATCCTTTCATGGCAAGAGTATTACCCTCTAGTAGTTCTTTCTTTCAGCAGGATAATACGCCATGCCACACCGTTCGGATTGTTCGAGAATAGTTCGCAAAGCGACAGGAAGACTTCCAGGTATTGCCCTGGCATCCAAATTTTCCAGATATCAATCCAACCGAGGATCTGTGGTTTGTGTTGGAACGGCAAATCAGGTCTGCAGCGGCTCTACAACGTAACGTACAAGAGTTAAAGGGTCTTCTGGTAACGTGTTGGCACTAGCTACCACAAGAAGCTTTTAGAAATCTTGTTGTACTACAAGAAACTTTTAGAGATCTTGTTGTACCACAAGAAGCTTTTAGAGATCTTGTTGTACCACAAGAAGCGTTTAGAGATCTTGTTGTGCCTGTGTCTCGCCGGGTGAGAGCTGTTCTGGCGGCACTTGGAGAACTAACATCATATTTGTTAGGCAGTTGGTCATAATGTTCTGGTTGTTCGGTGTATGTCTTAGAAATTTCCGTATCTGCAGGTTGCTTCACGCTGATGACACAGTCCTGTTGTCCGAAAGCAAATATCGTTGCCCAGCATGAAAGATGGAAAGACGAAGAAAGGAATTTGCGGGTTTAACGACCACCGTGAGCAGCTCAATGGATTATAAGCAGTCCCCTGTCCCTAATTTTAGGTCACTGGTCCCAGGGAAGGGAGAGAGCCAGTACCTTACGGAAATAACACTATCCATGTGGGATTCGAACCCAGCCCTCCTCGGACGAACGGTCATGAGCCACCGGTGCCTGCTAGAATGAACGGTGCATGAAATTCATAGAGTGTGTGAATAAGGGAAAATCAAAGTTATGGCTTTTGAGCGTGAAACGATTATACTAAACGCAGGGTCAGTTTAAATGGTACACAGAACAGATTAACGAGTTCATGTGTTAAGGAAGCACGTTTGACAGAAAAACCAGGTTAGATGACGAAATTAGAAGGCAAATGAACTGAATTCTTTAAAAATTATAGCTGCTTTAGGATTTTTGCAAGATATATGATTTCTCAAAAACTCCCGATTGTCTTCATGAAAGCGTTATTATTCTTATTCTGACGTACAGAAGTGAAACCCAGTCACTGTAGGAGGGACAAAGGTGTCAGTTAAATAATGGGGAGGGGCGTTAGTGTAAAAGGGACAGAGGTGCCAATTAAATACTAGGGAGAGGCGTTACTGTAGAAGAGACAGAGATGTCAATCAAATACTTCGAAGAGATGTCAATTAAATACTGGGAATAGGCGTTACTGTAGAAGGGACAGTAGTGTTAATTAACTACTGGCAGAGGCGTTACTGTAAAAGGGACAGAGATGCCAATTAAATGCTGGGAATAGGCGTTACTGTAGAAGGGACAGGGGTGTTAATTAAATACTGGCAGAGGCGTTACTGTAAAAGGGACAAAGGTGTCAATTAAATGCTGGGAAGAGGCGCTACTGTAGAAGAGACAGTGTCTATTAAATACTGACAGAGACGTTACTGTGGAAAAGACAGGGTGTCTATTAAATACTGGGCAAGAGGCGTTACTGTAGAAGGGACAGAGATGCCAATTAAATACTGGCAGAGACGTTACTGTAAAAGGGACAGTGTCAATTAAATGCTGGTGAGGAAGGCGTTACTGTAGAAGGGACAGAGGCGTCAATTAAATACTGGGCAGAGGCGTTAATGTAGAAGGGACAGAGGTGTCAATTAAATACTGGGGAGAGGCGTTATTCTAGAAGAGACAGGGGTATCTATTAAATACTGGGCAAAGGCGTTACTGTAGAAGGGACAAAGGTGTCAATTAAATACTGGGGAGAGGCGTTAATGTAGAAGGGACAGAGGTGTCAATCAAATACTGGGGTGAGGCGTTATTGTAGAAGGGACAGAGGTGACAATTAAATACTGGGGAGAGGCGTTATTGTAGAAGGGACAGAGGTGTCAATTAAATACTGGGCACAGGCGTTAATGTAGAAGGGACAGAGGTGTCAATTAAATATTGGGAAGAAGCGTTATTGTAGAAGGGACAGAGGTGTCAATTAAATACTGGGGAGAGGCGTTAATGTAGAAGGGACAGAGGTGTCAATCAAATACTGGGGTGAGGCGTTATTGTAGAAGGGACAGAGGTGACAATTAAATACTGGGCAGAGGCGTTAATGTAGAAAGGACAGAGGTGCCAATTAAATACTGGGGAGAGGCGTTATTGTAGAAGGGACAGAGGTGTCAATTAAATATTGGGAAGAAGCGTTATTGTAGAAGGGACAGAGGTATCAATTAAATACTGGGGAGAGGCGTTATTGTAGAAGGGACAGAGGTGTCAATTAAATACTGGGGAGAGGCGTTATTGTAGAAGGGACAGAGGTGTCAATTAAATACTGGGCAGAGGCGTTAATGTAGAAGGGACAGATGTGTCAATTAAATACTGAGGAGAGGCGTTATTGTTGAAGATACAGAGGTGTCAATTAAATACTGGGCAGAGGCGTTAATGTAGAAGGGACAGAGGTGTCAATTAAATGCTGGGGAGAGGCGTTATTGTAGAAGGGACAGAGGTGTCAATTAAATACTGGGCAGAGGCGTTAATGTAGAAGGAACAGAGGTGTCAATTAAATACTGAGGAGAGACGTTATTGTAGAAGGGACAGAGGTGTCAATTAAATACTGGGGAGAGGCGTTATTGTAGAAGGAACAGAGGTGTCAATTAAATACTGGGGAGAGGCGTTATTGTAGAAGGGACAGAGGTGCCAATTAAATACTGTGGAGAGGCGTTACTTTCGGAGAGTTTGTGGCAAGGCACATTTTCCATAATGTTTTTGTCTCTCAGTGTATATATATATATATATATAAGAAAGTATGAGTAACATGTGTTCCCAGTTATCTAACCCAGAATCATCGGGTTCAAAGTGCGCAGATACAGTATATTTTGTTGATGTTTGGTGTGAACGAGGATGCATTTCTTTTCCATGTTATTCCTGGAGATGAAACTGTAGCATTATTTTACGACTGAGAGACAAAGCGTAATACCTCGCCTTGGCCCGTGGAATTAAGTACACGGCCTTCAAAAAAAAAAAAAGTTATGACAATTTTTTTAGATGTTAGAGGTATAATTTTTTTGATGTTCTTTAACAAGGAGTGGTACTGTCAACAGTTCTTGTTATAGTGACATAAAGAAGCACAGGCAAGCTATCCGACCTTCTTATTAAGTTCAGGGAATCTGTCTCTCCTTCTATCTTCCTACACCACAAAAACACGCCCGACTTCACAGCTCACTTGAAGCATCGCGGGCCACTGCCAAAAAGGACTAGACGGTAATCCCATATTCGTCAAATAGCCCTGATTTTGCACCTTCTGTTAATCACATGCTCGGCCGCATGAAGTAAAGTCTCAGTGTTCGGCGTTTTTAGGTTGAAGATGAAGCTAAACACGTTGAAAAATCCGGCGCCAAACAACAGTCAGCTGAATTTTCTCGATCTGGTTACACAAGTTGGATTGAATGATGGTGCAAATGCTTGATCTCATATGGGGAGTATTTTGAGTACCTCAGTTACATTCAATATATTTCAATGTTTTCAAATAGCATGACTATACCAGTAATCAGAATTTCTTGGGGTAGAGTAGAAATCAAAGTGTCCAAGCTTTCGCACATCAACAAGATGGTACCAATAACATCCAGATAAGGCAAAGCATAATAGTACCTTGTCTTATCTGGATGTTTTACTAAGAAAATTGCCTGAAAATGCATTTCGTACACAAGTCTACTAAGTAATAAACCCACATCAGTCCCCAACCGGATGTTCCGCAGCTCATTCTTCTCCGCTGATAACAAGACAGCTTTCTTCCGTTCTCGAATCAGAAGAGCCTTTGTAGTCTCTTCAGATGTTCCTCCTAGACAATGCGAATTAAATAACATTATTGAATTGGCTACTGAGGCAGGATACGCTCCGAACCTTGTACAATTTTTTACTATATCGAAAAAACAACAACAAAAAACAGAACCAGTCATATTAATCTCTCTATTCGGTATCTACGCTTTCTGGGCCCAATTCTCTACACACCAAATGTTTCCTATCAGCTAAACGCTCTCAAGAAAATGAATCTCGGTGTCGGCATCAGGTCTGCAACATCTTTATATGCGATGCTTAAGAGAAACAATGACAAGCTCCCACTTTTCAGAGAAGCAGGTTTTTATGCCATTCCTCTACAATATCCGGACGGATCCCAGCGGTACTACATTGGAATGACCAAACGTTCATTTAGAATTAGAGTCAACGAACATAAAAGGAACATAAAGAATGGTATTGTACCTATCCGGAGAAGTCAAGTTCAGGTTCGCTGCTGCTATATAGAATGACGTAAAAGATTTACTTCCTATTCCACTCTAAAAGCTACTGTCATTAGCGAAACTTTGGACATCATTGCCAACAGCGAGGCAAGCAATGATAGCATCTCGCTGGAGTTGCCACGAGTTTAGAACCAATTCTTCAAACAGTGAATGCCTTTTATTTTCCTTCCATGTTTCCGCGTGCTAAACGAATATGACGCCATTCGCATCTGTTGGTTTATTGTCGAGTCAAGTCACAGCGTTCAAATTGTTGAAGGGTTCTATTATTCAGTTCCCTTACGGTGCCGCAGGTGGCCTAGTGGTAAGCTTTCGTGCATGCCATGGAGATACCCTCAGGTTTAATCCTGGGCAGGTACGAACGCTCGAACCACTAAATACCTGCCGAGCGTCGGATGGGCAATTTAAGCCGTCGGACCCCGGGTACTGGGCCCCCGGTAATAAATAAGGGCGTCTTCTTCCTCCTTTTTCCCCTCGCTTCCGTGTCATTTTCCTATCGGGCACTGTAGCCCAAATCTCCTAGCTTCCTATTTCTAAGGGTTGTTCAAGACCTGAGGTCAATCACTCCCTTCCTGAAATCCTCTACATATGATCTGATCTGATCTTATTCAGTTCCCTCTCTACATTCCTTGAAACAGCCACCTGGTTTCCAAGCTTTCTCTTGGAAACTTTGATTTCTACTTTAAACTCGGATTACTAGTATAGTTATACTATTTAAGTATAGTTGGTGTACAGTTCATTGTTATTAATTATCTTCCAATGTGTTTTAATACCAAATTTCATTAAATTATCTCAACTGACGGAGAAGTCGTTTGCAAAGAGGCTTTATTTTTAGTTCAACCCTCGTATTCCACGCTTGTCGATGATGTCACCACTCCATGGTGTCGGATGATTTACCAGAAGCGTTCATAATGGTATGGTCAAACAGTCTGGTTTGAAAGCCTTACATGTTTTCCGAAACCACCTATAAATGACAAGACATGACATCTACTGCATTCCTGTCAACTGAATAACTTACGTCAAAGTGAGCTAACCCACATTTCGTAAAAACATTTTTGCAGTCACCGGGAACACACATTCAGAGATAGACCGGATGGTGGCATATTCCAATAGAAACCTAGAGACAACAGTGGGAAAGGAAAGCAAAACCTCTTTAGAAACACTTCTGCAATCACCGGGGACACACATTCAGAGATAAACCGGATGGTAGCATATTCCAATGAATACCTAGGGGTAACAGTGGATTAACCTAACCTCTTTAAAAACAGTTCTGTAATCACCGGGGACACATTCAGAGATAGATCGGATGGTAGCATACTCCGATAGATACCTAGGGATGACAGTGGGTTAGCCCAACCTCGTTAAAACACTTCTTCAATAATCTGGGACACATATTCCGAGATAGACTGGATAGTAGCATATTGCAATAGATACCTAGGGATAAAAGTGTGTTAGCCCAACCTCTTTAAAAACACTTCTGCAATCACCGGGGACACATATTCAGAGATAGACCTGATAGTAGCATATTTCAATGGATACCTAGGGATAACAGTAGGTTAGCCCAACCTCTTTAAAAACAGTTCTGCAAACACCGGGGACACATTCAGAGATAGACCGGATTTTAGCATACTCCAATAGATACATAGGGATAACAGTGGGTGAGCCCAACCTTTTTAAAAAGACTTCTGCAATCACCGGGGGCACATATTCAGAGATAAACCGGATGGTAGCATATTACAATAGATACCTAGGGATAAAAGTGTGTTAGCCCAACCGCTTTAAAAACACTTCTGCAATCACCGGGGGACACATATTCAGTGGTAGACCGGATAGTAGCATATTCCAATGGATACCTAGGGATAACAGTGGATTAGCCCAACCTCTTTAAAAACATTTCTGCAATCAACGGGGACATGCATTCAGGGATAGAACGGATGGTAGCATATTCCAATAGATACCTAGGGATAACAGTGGGTTAGTCCAACCTCTTTAAAAACACTTCTGCGATCACCGGGGACACATATTCAGAGATACACCGGATGGAAATATATTCCAATAGATACCAAGTAATATCAGTGGGTTAGCTAAACCTATGGTACAAATAGAAAGCGCTGTCACTCACCCATTTCTATCATTATCACGTATTCTTTTACGTTGTTGGTTAGACAATTGTTGCAGTAAGGTCTTCAATTGTTTGTGCGACCTCATGAAGCAAGACCATGAACACTGCGGATGCAATTGTGATGGAAAGATGGCAGAGAACACGAAGTGTCATCATGAACCTAAACGCTGCTAAGCGGAACTTTAATAACAATTAATCACCTATGTTGTTTCCTGAAAATGTTGAAAGGTCTTCAATAAAATTAAGTTTATACTTACGCTTGCATCTAGCTCTGGGTGCACTCCATGATCCGCCTGCTAAGCATTCAATTTCTGCCTGTCCGACAAGTTCGAATCCATCTTTACAAATAAATTTCAAATGGTCTCCTACAGAGCAACAGTTTCCTACTATATCTCCATCTGGAGATGATCCTGGATTAGGACAGACATTGTTTACTAAAACGAAATGAAAAGGAGTGATTTGTAGGTGTTTATTAAATGCCTTTTAAGTAATCTATTCATATGACTTAAGTATGATGGTGATTTCATTCGCTTTGAAAAAAAGCACCACATGAAAGTACTCAGATATATTATTTTTACTCCCAAAGTGGACGCAACAATTAATATACTTAATGAATCAAATCAGCTTGATTTGACAGCGGAGACATAGACAGGGTTTTCGTTTACCCTATACAAAATTTACTAGCATTTAGAAATAGACACCGGATATATTTAGGCACAATACACATTAAAAAATAGACAACAGTGTTTTTTTTCGGCACAATACACCTTATAAAAGTAGGCACTGGAAAATTTTCGGCACAATATACATTATAAATGACGCAAATATTTACATAATACACGGAAATTAATGAAGACTTGTTGCAAGTTTCATAGGTAGATGCGACCAGTATTAAAATTTCAAACAGTATACACTGAAGAGCAATTGAATTAGAGATACCTGTCTAGTAGCGTGTAGCACAACCTTTCGTCCTGATGACTGCGGCGATTTGTCTCGGCATAGACTCGACAAGACACCGGAAGCGTTGGGAAGCCATACGGATCCACGACCCATGAAGAAGCTCCCACAGTTCACGAAGATTTGATGGAGGGGGTCGGAACCTCGAACATCTCTCTCGATGGCATCCCAGATGTGCTCGATGGCATTGAGGTCAGGTGACCTAGCTGGCCAAGGAAGCGAGGTCACATCGGTGGAGTGTTCATCCAACCATTCCGATACAATTCGGGAGCGATGGCACGGTGCATTGTCTTGTTGCAGGATGAGGTCCCCAGTGGGATGTTGAAAACACACAAACGGGAGCAAATGGTCGTCCAGGATGTCCCAGTAACGCTAACCTGTGAGGGACGATGTCACACGTACCAGGGGTCCCATTTCAGTCCATGTAAACAGCCCCCAGACGAGAATGCCACCCCACCTGCTTGAAGAGTACCCTGCTGGCAAGAAGGATCCATCGCTTCATGTGGTTTGCGCTGTAGTCATATCCTGCCATCCGCATGTACCAACGTGAATCTCGACTCATCAGTCCAGGCAACATTTTCCCACATGTCTAGGGTCCATTGGCGATGTTCCCGCGCCCATGCTAATCTTTGCACCCTATGATGTGTGGTCAGCAGAGGTACCCTCGTGGGACGATGGCTTCTGTACCACATAGCGAGGAGATGGTTCTGGATGGTGTGGCTGCTTACACGTTTTTGTGCACCAGCGTTAAATTGGCGAGTGATTTCTTGCACTGTGGCCCGTCTATCCGCTGTTACAATTCGAGCTAGCGGACGATGACCCCACTCATCCACACGCTGTTGTCCACGGTAGTTGGCCCTTGGAAGGATGGTTTTACCGGATTCGATGTACTCACGGTGCACCCGTGACACAGTGGCTCGTGAAAATCCCAGTGCCTGCACGACTTCCGAGATGGAGTGACCCATTCGTCGGGCCCCGACAATTTTCCCACGATCAAATGCACTTAGATCCTTCGTCTTACCCATACTGCGTCCGACTCTTACTGATTCCCGTCGCATCACTCCTTATATTGTCGGATCGCTGCATACGTCATGTCGTTTCCGTTTACAGGGCCGCCCACAGCCCCACATTTGCATAACGCCAGCTGTCTCTAATTTAATTGCTCTTCAGTGTACTTACCCAACGGCGTTTGCGGCCAGGGATGTTTAACTGTTCAGTTAGCGACACGCGACACAGTTTAGATTCCATTCAGGTCGTCGAAATGGTTTCTCAACAGCAAAACTGGTGCTATTTAATAACCAAATAAATCTGGTAGTTAATCTGTGCCGACGAAGTTATCCCCCAAACAATTTTTTTACTGCATCATTTTGAAACAGGCATTGACGTGTCACTCTCTTTGACCACAACCAACAATATGCTCTCAGAACACTTGATAAAATAACGTGGTGGCTTTTCAGGTCAATCCGTGGATGCTTTGCCTTTTTGACGTAAACACACGTAAAAGGGGCAAAGCAGCATCCATGGGTGGTGGATCACTGTAGTTGATACGCGTGCTCCTCCAGCAGGTTATTTCGACAAACGGCTGCTGGATTCATGACTTCTTCCCCTTAGTCACGCAATGGTTCCGAAGTAATCACTGGCCGCTTCTTGGAGCAACACTATTTAAGTGTTCGGAAAGCAACAGTATTTACGAATTTACATAAACAATCATCTGGCCCGGCATTTCACTTTCTTTAGCACACAGGAGGAGAGACAGATGCTGTACTCTCGTGTTTAAGACAGCGCCCCAGTGGTTGGACATGAAATCACGATAGCATCTGTCACGTGATACGGTACCAGTAGCTATGTAAGTAGCATCGCGGAGAGAGTTGTAAACTCTTGAAAACAACAAAACAAAAGGCGGGCGGTTACTGTTTGATGGCTTAGTTCCATGTCCGTCCACTGTCGGCCTGTTCTACTGAGATCTTTGAGGCCAAGTTGTTGCCACGAGTCTCTATGGAAGATTAACCTCTGAGTCTCCTGCTCTGTGTTCTTTAGCAGCCTTCTTTGCTGCGCCTTGGCAGAGGGAACAAAGTTCATTTTTACTACCCATTGAGCATTTCTGCTTCCTTTACTGCATCAACAAATCCGAACCATTTCTCCATGGGTCTCGTCAAGCAACTCCCACTTTTTGCTCTTCCTGATGCCGCTCCCAAGTTCAGCGTTTTGCTCTATACAGAGGATACTTCTCACCTCCCCTAAAAACGAATGGTAAGGGAGTATGTTCCATTTGTACGGCTCCACGCAAGCAACTATCTCAACAAATACACCACCTCATTAATTAAAAAGGAACGATACACCAAACTGTACTTAAATAGTATAACTGTACTATATATCCGAAATTTCTTGGTGTAGAATAGAAATGAAAATTTTCAAGCTTTCGCACATGAACCAGATGGCTTTTTCAAGGTAGGTAGACAGCAAACTACTGCCTACAGTTTGCTGTCTACTTTCTAATGTCTACAGTTTGCTGTCTACCTTCTGCTGTCTACAGTTTGCTGTCTACTTTCTAATGTCTACAGTTTGCTGTCTACCTTCTGCTGTCTACAGTTTGCTGTCTACTTTCTAATGTCTACAGTTTGCTGTCTACCTTCTGCTGTCTACAGTTTGCTGTCTACCTTCCTTGAAAAAGCCACCTGGTTGATGTGTGAAAGCTTTTAAATTTTGATTACTATTCTACACCAAGAAATTTCGGATATCTAGTATAGTTATACTATTTAAGTGCACCACCTCATCCTTAACTCGATCCTGGGCTCAACTCGAACAATTGGTTTGATACCCGGCCATTGGTCAGAATTGGAGCTACACGCCTACAGTAGTATTATGTTATCTTAAATTCATATGTCACACTCATTATGTTACTATATTTACTATTATTTTTTATTATATCTCGCACGTGACAAGTCGATTTTCATTACCTCAAACACTACAGTTGTGCCAATTTATAGTTCCACTAACATGAAAACGGAAATCGGGTATTGTGTCCCATATTTCCATCATGTCTACAGCGAAATTTGTAAGTGCGACATGATCATTCGGTTTTAGTGCCTGAGGCATTTGATTCTTGCAAGCCTTTAGAACAAACTGCTTGTGTATCATATCATGCACCGTTGCACGTGAAAGGTTTAGTTGCGAGCTAGCAGCCCGGATTGATTTGCACGAACTTTGCAGGATTGCCTCTCTGATGCGTTCGGCATTTTTCTCACATGTTCGTGGCTTTTCAGACTTTTCACGTAACCGATTTCCGGTAGTCCTCAGTTTGTTGTCCCAGAACTGGATAATGTTTGCGCGTTGGAGGTTTTCGCCCATATCGCGTTCCAAAACGACGCTGAACAGCAACAGCAGAGTTTAATTCGGCAATCCACAACATGCATGCAAAATTCTCCTGCGGTGTCGACATTATGACTGAGCTCGTCTGCGGTCAGTCGGGTTGCCGACACTAGCTGGCGCATGCGCGTGAGCTGGTGCCGTTCACTCACGCACGGAAGCGGCGCATTGAAGAAAAAACTTTGGACGATTCCCTTTGCGATGTGTGGTACATACTTTCCGAAATATAATTCTTTTATTTTGGATACCTTCCATTCAGACACCCTTTACATATTCTCTTCGCCCATTGTGCCATCGAATCCACTAGACCGCGGAAGGTGTCATCAAGTATTATGTACCAATAGGACAAAATGATGTACCGGATTCGGCGAGGGAGAGAGGCACTGCTGTGCACAGGAGATAGCTGCGTTAGAATGCGTCTCATGGATACTGCATGGGATTCAAGTTGGGAAATCTGGCAGCCGCAAGAGGACTGGAAATGAGTGAAGGAAGCAGCACGCTTTGTCGTTTTTTCTTGTGTTTGGTGTTAAGAACTTCACGAGAGGACTTCCAATGAAAAGGAAAATGAAGTTATTCAGAAATTTCGAGCAACAGAAATGTTTGTTTAGGAACAAACCCTCAAAATAATACATGAAATGGTTGCTTACCACGGTCAGTAAAAATCAGGAACGTGTTTTTTCGTTTCTGAATGTTACAATGGTCAAAGACTGGATGCTGCAAATAGACTTCAGAATAACGTTTCTTTCGCAGATTGTTAAAGCACGCTGTTTGTGTGTGTGTGTGTGTGTGTGTGTGTGTGTGTGTGTGTGTGTTCAAGGTATTCAGATCTCTTCTAATGTTTAAAATGTTTTAAGTTCGTGTGCTGAAATAGCACTGGAAACTCAAGACGACCACTAACGGTCTTGAAGATCGATACAGTGAAAAACAGCACACAATGGAATTTCCTTGTCTTACGCCTTAATTGTTGTTGACTTACTCTTGTGTCTTGTTAAAAAATTTTCAAACGTCATTATCGACACAAATGTGACGTATTTTCATTGCTGACATTTTCAAGTTTTCTCTTCAAGAAACTTAAAAACGTCATTGTGTTCCCGATTAACGTTCAAGCTCAAACTACTGTTACAAAAACAAGGGCAACAAAGTGTCATTCAACTGAAGCGAAGCAAGTATAACTTACTGTAGGAATCTGAATACCATTTAGCTAGCTGTAGAAGTACAATACTTCGTCGTTGCTTCAACTATTATTTCTCATCCAGTTACGAATATAGGACAGAAGTTCCCGTTGCTTCGTACTTCGTTGACCTGGGTGGTGTTACGGTAGCACCTTCGAAGGGAAATCGGTGTCATATTTGGTACAAGAGTAGCCCGCTCAAACGGAAATCGGTGTCCTGTGTAGTGTAAGAGTAGCACGCTCGAACGGAAATCGCGGAATACGTGCTTGTGCTCGAACGGAAATCGGCGTCCTGTGTAGTGTAAGAGTAGCATGCTCGAACGGAAATCAATGTCCTGTGTAGTGTAAGAGTTTCATGCTCGAACGGAAATCGGTGTCCTGGGTGGTGCAAGAGTAGCATGCTCGAACGGAAATCGGTGTCCTGGGTGGTGCAAGAGTAGCATGCTCGAACGAAAATCGGTGTCCTGGGTGGTGCAAGAGTAGCACGCTCGAACGGAAATCGGTGTCCTGTGTAGTATAAGAGTAGCATGCTCGAACGGAAATAGTTGTCCTGTGTAGTGTAAGAGTAGCATGCTCGAACGGAAATCGGTGTCCTGGGTGGTGCTAAAGTAGCACGCTCGAACGGAAATTGGTATCCTGGCTTGTGTAACAGTAGACCGCTCAAACAAAAATCGGTGTCCTGGGTGGTGCAAGAGTAGCACGCTCGAACGTAAATCGGTGTCCTGGCTTGTGGAAGAGTAGCCCTCTGGGACGGAAATCGGTGTTCTGCATGATGTAACAGAAAAATTCTCGAACGGATATCTGGAGAGGTAGGTTTGCTTCCCGCTCCTGGATGATGAAATGTCCAAGATTTCTGAGGAGGTGGTTACATTGAAAATAATGAAAATACTGCACCTTTGGTCCCATAATGTCATTTGTATATGTGTCCCATGTATTTATGAGAAAATGTTTTATTTTTTTACCCATTCACATACCTAAAAGAACTTATTTAACTGACTCACGGTATTAATCTCGCAGATAAAACTTACTCAGCGTAGAGATTAGCGAGATAACATGCGGTAAAATTTCAGCCAGTAAATCATCTTTTGTCGAACCGCCACACACTCTGCGTTGATTTTTCTTTGACTTACTCTCAGTCGTTGCCGAAACGCATAAGGAAATTCGAGGAAGTGACGTTCAGAAAGAAAGGAGGACTAACATAATTTACATATAAACAGAAACTCAAACCTGTTGGAAGAATTAGAGATACACGTCACACTCTCCAATAATCACTGAGTAATGCCGGGAAAGAAATTGTTACGCGATGAATGTTAATAAAGATCAAAATGTCATGAAAACTTTGATGAAATACAATGTTTGCAATTCTTAGTTTCTAATATACTCAAGCCAGTCACTATGAGGTAACTAATATTCACATAATAGTGTAGTTAAGATGTTTCAACTTTGTAAAGTTGCACGTAGACTTAAAGATTGATTTACGTTAATATTTAGTTTCAGGGAAAAGAAATGATATGCACAATTGAATGGACATACACCCTGCGGCCATTAAGTAATGAAACCGATTTTTTTTAAATCCCTGTAAAACACACAGGTCGGGAAGATATGATGTTTTGATAAATCATTTATTAGCTATGCGGTGGCAACATCGTTTACGTGAGAATTCCGCAGACATATATTTACGCTGCTGTGCATGACGTCATTCGGTGGAAGGACATTGTTACAGCACTCTAATGGAGAGAATAAATATCCGGTTCTGTTCGAAAATCGATAAAACTGCAACAGTTCAGTTGTTACGTGATGTGTATGGGGCTGATTCCCTTTCACGTGCACAAATATTCCGATGGTATGCACGTTTCAAGGATAAGCGAGAAGATTTGGAAAATGACGAAAAGCCCCGATGTCCGATTTCAATGCGCACGTCGGAACTCATTGAGAAAGCTCGCGAGAAGATAAAATGTGATCGCTGTGTGAGCTTGAGGATGCTGGAATGTGAGCTCGCTGTTAATAAGCATCCTCAAATTTTAGTTCAAGATTCGGAGGGGAAAAGTATGTGTTTGATTTGCTTCCCATGCTTTATCGGACGACCACAAACATGCACGAGTGGAAGACGCAAAAGATATCCGGGAGACTGAAGAAACAATGCAAACTTTTCTCCAAAGCATTGCGGAAAGTGATGAGACTTAATGTTTTCTTTATAATCCTACAATGACGCTTCAGAGCGCTCAGCAGAAGTCACAATGGTCACCCAAAGGAAAGAAGATCAGGTTACACTAGTCTAAAATCAAGACAATGCTTGTATGCTTTTACGACAGCAAGGGATTTCTGCATCACGAGTTCATACCTGAAGGTACAACTGTCAATCCTAAATGAAGCGTCAGAGCGATCAGCAGAAGTCATCACAGTCACCCAAAAGACAGAAGATGAGGTTGCAGTAGTCCCAAAGCAAGACAATGCTTGTGTGCTTTTTACGACAGCAAGGGGTTTCTGTATCACGAGCTCATTCCTGAAGGTACAACTGTCAATCCTAAATGAAGCGTCAGAGCGCTCAGCAGAAGTCATCACAGTCACCCAAAGGAAAGAAGATCAGGTTACAGTAGTCAAAAATCAAGACAATGCTTGTGTGCTTTTTACGACAGCAGGGAATTTCTGTATCACGAGTTCATACCTGAAGGTACAACTGTCAATCCTAAATGAAGCGTCAGAGCGATCAGCAGAAGTCATCACAGTCACCCAAAAGACAGAAGATGAGGTTACAGTAGTCCAAAAGCAAGACAATACTTGTGTGCTTTTTAAGACAATAAGGAATTTCTGACTCACGAGTTCATTAATGAAGACGCAACTGTCAATCCTAAATGAAGCGTCAGAGCGCTCAGCAGAAGTCATCACAGTCACCCAAAGGAAAGAAGATCAGGTTACAGTAGTCCAAAATCAAGACAATGCTTGTGTGCTTTTTAAGACAGTAAGGAATTTCTGACTCACGAGTTCATTCCTGAAGACGCAACTGTCAATCCTAAATGAAGCGTCAGAGCGCTCAGCAGAAGTCACCATAGTCACTCAAAGGAAAAAAGATCAGGTTACAGTAGTCCAAAATCAAGACAATGCTTGTGCGCTTTTTACGACAGCAAGGTATTTCTGTATCACGAGTTCATTCCTGAAGTTTAAACTGTCAATCCTAAATGAAGCGTCAGAGCGCTCAGCAGAAGTCACCATAGTCACCCAAAGGAAAGAAGATCAGGTTACAGTAGCCCAAAATCAGGACAATGCTTGTGTGCTTTTTACGACGGCAATGGATTTCTGCATCACGACTTCATTCCTGAAGGTGCAACTGTAATTAGAAATGCTTTTACATCCCTTTTTTAACGATTGAGGAAGAGGATTGTCCGTGTCAGGCTGAGTACAAAAAAATGGCAATGGTTCCTTCTTCACGATAACAAACCCGCACAGAGTTTCTGGCCCTGAAACAAGTGTGTGTATGTGTACTTAACCGTCCCCTCTATTCTCCAGATTTGTCACCATGTGACTACTTCCTATTCCCTAAATTAAAGCTGCTTTTAAAAGGAAAAGTTTTTCAAGGCACCGAAGAAATAAAAAGAGCTGTGGCATCAGCTCGTCACTCCATACCAAAAAATGACCTTTCCAAATACTTCCTTTCTTTGGCTGATCGTGCCGCTTCTTGTATTAACGCAGGAAGAATGTACTCCGAATAAAATACATTCACCTAAGTTTTCCTGCTTTCGCATTTAAAAAAAAATGTAGTTTCATTACTTAGTTGCCGCATTGTGTAAATAGATGTAACATTTAAAAATTTTCTCACATTTCACGTTCCTAATTAGCGTGCATTTAACACACAGCAAACCGAAATTTCACTGTATCAGTTATTTTTAAAAATCTAATCAAATTAAAAACAGAAGTGGCAAAACAAAAATATATTACGTATGCATTTTGATTCAATTCCTGTCCAAGTATGATTTCTTTGGCACACACGAACTTCATTTCCTGCAAGAAAGTATCCTGAGTGGCATCTATATTCAACAGTGGAACCTTCATTGTATATGTTTCCGGTTTTATTTCCGTTAATCGGGATTCCCGGGTCTGGACAATAGTTATCTGAAAAAAAAGGCACCCAATATTAAGCAGGGGAAAAATATTAATACACTCTGCAGTCAGAAAACACTATTATTTTATTGGCCTTTCCATTGCTGTCATCAAATATAAGTTAACAAACGAAAGATATCAGAACTCTCATTTACAACGACATCTAGACTACAGTTATTAGACTTATTAAAAATGTACATAGAGTTAGCTTTGCATTAGGAACACCTACCTAATAAAGCGTTGGTCCAGCTTTCTGAGCAGTCATAGCTAAGAACAGATTCTACAAGTTGTCGAGCATCCTCCATGCGACACTTCACCCATGTCCGCTGCAGCAGCTACTTCAGTTCATGTTTATTCCGTGAAAGAAGATCAGCAGTTCTCACACGCATATCCTATAAATGTTCAACTGGGTTACAATCAGGGAGTTTGAGGACCAAGGAAATGTGGCGATTTCGTTGTCGTGTTCCTCCAACCATTCAGTAGTTACACGAGCATGATGACATGGTGCAATATCCTGTTGAAAGATGACACTGTGGTCCAGGTAAACGTCCTTCAGATATGGATGGAGGTGGTCGGCGAACAGACCCCTGTAGTGTCCACCATTCAGTGCTTGTGGAATGAAAACCAACAGACCTAGGACCTTCCAGGAAAAAGCTTCCCAGACCACAACACCACCTTCACCAGAATCACAACTGTTCAACCATGGAATATAGCTTCATGCTGCTTACTCCATATGCAAACTCCACCACCAGCATGGTGCAGCAGGAAACGGGACTCATCATTCCAGATGACCTTCTTCCATCTGTCGAGGTACCCATGACGACTGGGCGTCATCATGGGTACCCTCCTTGATTTCCTGCTGTAGAACCTCTGGCGAAGCAACGTACGGTGCATGTGGAAATAGGCCGAACTGCACCGCTATTGTACTAGTAGGTGAGCTGGGTGACTATTGCACGTTCGTTGCTGAAATACTAATCGTGACAGCGGACGCTCACCTATAGGGTGAACTGCGTGTGGCTGACCAATGTGAGTTCTGCTGGATATCTGTGCATGATTAATCAAGTAGTGGTACGCTATTAATACAATAGTACGGGAACAGCCAGCAAGTGCGACTGTTCCCAAAATACTGGTACCTTCCGTTTGGGCCACATAAGTGTGACTGTTCCCAAAATACTGGCACCTTCTTTCTGGGCCTCTATCTGGCCGCGGTCAAATCGGCTTACGTCTTACTTTCCCTCATTACGGGCAAACGTTTTCTGATTACGTACAGAGGACAGGTGTGCACAATTTATAGTAACCGCGCATGAAGTTGATATCACGTGGTGGTTCGTTATCGCTCCAATTATGTAGAACGGGAGTGTGTTCCTAACTCAGTGTGTATCTCTTTTTCCACACACACAAACACTTTCCTCCTCCCCAGATGGTCGTGCAAAATTGCTCGCTTATCGGCTTTACTAATATTCTGCTTTGCACTAAACATTCTCAAAGTGATGTGACGAACTCGTGCAATCAACCGCCGAACATCTTCAATTGTAACGTCATTTCGACTGGTAAATGATAGGAGTACCATGCGTTTGTCGTCTTGCAAATAATTTTAGCCTCCACGAAATCTTTTGAACCATTCAAAAATTGTTGGATACCACAAACCTGTATTTCCGTTCGCTTCATGCGATTTTTAGCACTTTTAACCTATATAAAACAAAACTTAGTCGCTGCTCCTTACTCCATCGTGAAGGTTTGACGTCCAACTTCAACACAGTAACATGTTTCAACAAGTAGCTTCAGCGTCTGCCAAACAGACACTGGCCAAATTTGCTCACGAGACACATAATGATTACGGCTGAATTGTTTCAGCGTCGCCGGACAGATGGCGTTACCAGTATTCCGCACAAAATTTCAGTACCGAATCATTTTAGATGCACAGTGTATGGACACCAGAAGCTTATCGCTACTGCCAAGTCTTCGCCAGACGCGGACTTTGCGATCATTGGCCCCTATGTAGAATCCTGACTCATGTGTGAACAGGACATGGTGCCGTTCCTGTCACCACGCAGCTGTGCTACACCACACCAGGTGACCTGAACGAAGACCCACAGTCAATGGCATTCGATACAATGGCCTCGGGAAGCCCAGATCTACCTCGGCCAATTTTCGGTTCACTTCCCGAGTCCTGATGGGGATCTCGATGCAACCAGTCGAATGCTTTTTTCAGTAGCTGATGCTTTCGCAATTGCCTGCAAACGAACGTGCAGATCGATGCACGCTGCCGTCTGCCTGATTGCACCGATTTCACTGCGGCGACTGGTGATGTTTTATTTCAACCACTGTTACCAATAACGCTCAATTGCTCTGGCATCCTGATACACATGGTTCTCGATTCGGCGAATCGACCAAACTGCTTCACGCAGGCCTATGGATGCCCTGGAGTACGCAGGCCTATGGATGCCCTGGAGTACGCAGGCCTATGGATGCCCTGGAGTACGCAGGCCTATGGATGCCCTGGAGTACGCAGGCCTATGGATGCCCTGGAGTACGCAGGCCTATGGATGCCCTGGAGTACGCAGGTCCTGGAGTACGAGACACGACACGGTATGTCTAAGTGGTATCTTCGGTCCTTGGGCATGCTGCGGCAAACCTCTACACTCCGTTCGTTTGTTCAGTATAACCTGGAGTACGAGACACGACACGGTATGTCTAAGAGGTATCTTCGGTCCTTGGGCATGCTACGGCAAACCTCTACACTCCGTTGGTTTGTTCAGTACAACCTGGAGTACGAGACACGACACGGTATGTCTAAGTGGTATCTTCGGTCCTTGGGCATACTGCGGGAAACCTCTACACTCCGTTGGTTTGTTCAGTACAACCTGGAGTACGAGACACGACACGGTATGTCTAAATGGTATCTTCGGCCCTTGGGCATGCTACGGCAAACCTCTACACTCCGTTGGTTTGTTCAGTACAACCTGGAGTACGAGACACGACACGGTATGTCTAAGTGGTATCTTCGGTCTTTGGGCATGCTGCGGCAAACCTCTACACTCCGTTGGTTTGTTCAGTACAACCTGGAGTACGAGACACGACACGGTATGTCTAAGTGGTATCTTCGGTCCTTGGGCATGCTGCGGCAAACCTCTACACTCCGTTGGTTTGTTCAGTACAACGTGGAGTACGAGACACGACACGGTTTCAGGGTCCCGCGCTTCCTGCTCTTCTATCTTTCGCACATATCATGCGATTGGCTGCGCACTCAAACGATTTACACTGAGTGATCAGTGAATTATGACCACCCCTATCAAAAGTTTATGCAGCCCATTGACCACGTGATTTCTGAAAGAGCGCGATTAGTCGACCGACGTAGCACATACCTGTGAGTGGAGCAGTAGGTAGTAAAATTCGGAGAGCAATTGGTAATTGGAAGGATTTATCAGACTTTGAGGAAGGACATATTGTGGGAGCTCGGAGAGCTGTTTGCCAAGGATTTATCAGACTTTGAGGAAGGACATATTGTGGGAGCTCGGAGAGCTGTTGCCAAGGATTTATCAGACTTTGAGGAAGGACATATTGTGGGAGCTCGGAGAGCTGTTTACCTCACATTTCCCAAACGGCTGAACTGGGGGTGTGTTCGCGAGCCAACCAAACATGGTGTGGCTCGCTGACCATGTATCAGGACTATGGTCAAACAACGACCCAGAGGCAAAACTGCACAGGACAGCGAAAGGTTGATGTGAGAATTGAGCGCCTTCAGACGACTCGTACAGACAAAGAGATGCATCACTGTTCAACAGTTGACTGCCCAATACAATACAGGTCAGCTTGGTACAGTATCTGTGATTACTCATCGCACGCTCGCACGTATGGGCTAAGGCAGCAGACGACCCCGACGTTTCTTTGGCGCAAAGATCATGCAAGTTGGACATCGGATGACTGGAAAAATGTGTGCTGGTCTGACGAGTCCCGTTTTTTACTCCACTCCATGGTTGTGTACGTATTTGGCGTAAACAACATAAGGCACTCGATCTATCACTGTGCATGGTCTCCACAGTACAACTTAATGGAGTCGATTGTACGGTGTGTGGGGCATGCTTACCTGGCAGGAACTTGGACTCCTGGTCCATTTGGAGACACGTATGACTGGTGTCCAGTAACGTGAATCGTTTGCTGGCTCTTTACACCCAGAAGTGTTTTCGCTCTTTCCCGAATGGCGACTCTGTCTTCCAAAATGACAATGCGCCAAGCCACATGTCCGATGCTGTGCAGGAATGGTTTGAGGAACACAGTTCAGACTTCCAGCATTTCGACTGGCTTCCGAACTCCCCCGATATTAATATTACAGAGCACTTGTGGGACACTATGGAACGGCATGTCAGGCGTCTGGATACATCAATCACCTCCATACCTGTATAGAGGCCGCATTACACACAGCTTGGTTGGCCATACCTACCAACGAGCTTCGGGCATCTTACTGAATCGATTCAACGTCGGATAGCTGCTGTACTGGGAACGAAATCAGGACCTACAAAGTATTAAGAAGGTAGTCATAATTCAGGGATCGCTCAATGTACATACCCCACCTACAAATTTGCATACTGATGCGCCGACTCGTTCTGGGTGAAGGAATTTCAATATCGAGCAGTGTCTCTATGCATTCCTGGCTGATCGGTGACATTGTGCTGTAGGACCCGTTCAATAGCTCTAAGGTACCCAAAATATTAAAAATGCAGAAGGGGGGGGGCGAGTCAGTGTGAATTAATGTTTTGCTTTCGGGATACAAAAACATAAACTGCAGTTTCTCCGTCCACAAATTTGGATCTTTTAAGTACTTAGAATTTTTTTATTATGCATTACTTTTCATCCAAAAAGTAATCTCAACGTAACCAAATAGAAAATTATTGATTTTTAATATACATTGATGGGCCATTACATTATGACCACCTACTTAATAAGCTGTAGGGCTCCCTATAGCCCGCAAAATAGCGGGCACTCACCGAGGCATCGATTCAATGAGATGGCGATAGGTATCCTGGGGTATCTGGTACCGTAATGTCAACAGCAGGTCCTCCAGTTTCCGTACATTTCCGGGTGGTGGTGATGTAGCGCGAACCCGCTTTTCCAAGTCGAACCACAAATGTTTGATTGGGTTCATGTCAGGTGAATTTGGAGACCAGGGCATTAAGAGAAAGTCACCAGCATGTTCCTTGAACTACTCCTTCACGATTCTGACATAATGGCATGACGCATTATCCTGTTGGTAATGGCCATCACCAGCAGGAAACACAGTTGTCATGAATGGGTGAATTTGGTCCACAACGGTGTTTAGATACTTGACAGCTGTCAGGGATTGTCCTATTGGGACAATGAGGCCTAAATTGTGCCAAGAAAACATCGCCCACAGCATAACACCGCCGCCGGCCTGTTTCCGCCCAACAATGCATCCAGATGCCATAGCCTCCGTTGGAAATCGGCGTATCTGCGCTCGGCCGTCTACGCGATGGAACAGGAATCTTCAGACTAGGCCTTTTCTTCCAATCATCAACGGTCCAATCTCGATGATCTTGGGTACATTTAATGCGTTGTTGGCGATGACGTGCACTGAGCATGCGGACCCGGCTGGGTCTTCTGCTACACAGGCCCATGCGCAGGTTGCTGCGATGAACTGTTTGCGGTGACACATTGTCCTGATTGCCACTGTTGTATCTGCTGGTCATTTGTCGCACTGTGGCCCTGCGGTCGCTGTGAACAATGCAAGGCAGTCTCCGCTCCCCTCTGGCGTCAGCGAGAGGCTTGACGACGATTCGCCGTTTGACCATGTGTGCACCACTTTTGGTACATACTCACTACAGCGGCACGTGAACAATTCTGACTCCGAACACTCTACTAACCGAAAGCTGGTCCTCGAGTTGTTTATATACTGTTCTGTGAACTTCACCTGCGCCACCTTTCAGTCAGCAGGCGGGCTCATTTCTCTAGGCTGGAGGTGGTCATAATATAATGGCTCATAGGTGTATATTAATGAAATAAAAATGCAAAGCTGGTCTGATCATGGCTCAAAAATAATGCTTTCCCCACTGTTAGTTTTCTCTCATTTTCACACAAAGTTTTACATAAACACTTACGGTAGATCCATCAAAAAAACTCTGACCCATTTTCTGTATACACTTTTTACCCAATCAATGTATACTAAAAAATGAAAACCACCACATCGATAAAAATTACTTCGAATTATAGCTTATTATACTTAATATTTGCTAAAATTTAACCATAATTATGTCAAAAATCAATTAATTTGCCTTTGGTCATGTAGAGATCTACTGGTAGATGGCGCCATATGTACGTGTGACTTGTTAAATGCCATCACGTTGCATTTTTTTTTGATAATTTTATTTATTTTCGGAATGTAGTCAACATTTGAGTCAATCCATGCGATAGTCTGAATTGTTTAGTATGATTTGAGCCGCTTAGTTTAAAGGTTATACTATAATTTTGCTGAAAATGTTAACGGAGCTGTAGGTAATGCTGATTTTAATTTCTGAAATAAACCAGAAAGCTAATTCTGCGACATTTTCAGCTAAATTAGTGCCAGAAAATTTAATCTAAGTGGCCCAAATTATTCTAAACATTCGAGACTATCACAGGAATGGACTCAAGTGTTGATTCCATTTCAAAAATCAATAAAAATTACTGCAAACAACAACAACAACAAAAAAAAAAAGCAAGCATGCGACGTGATTGCATTTAGCAAGTTGCATTAGCATGTGACGCCATCTATCAGATCGCAACGTAACCAAAGGGAAAATTTTGTTTTTTAATATAATTATGGGTAAGTTTTGGAAAATATATTAGGCTATAATAAAAATATAGTAGATAATATACTAGGCTATAATATATCATTTTTTTAATCGATGTGCAAGTTTTCATCCTTGGGGATACATTGATTGCTAAGAAAAGGCTGACAAAAGCTTTTACCATTTGATACGTAGGGCATAGTTTCTAGGTGGATGCACCTTAATAAGCCAATGTTATATTACTAAACTTACTTTCGGAATTGCATCTCGTGAGTTCTCCGCTCCACTCGCCGCTGTCTAAGCAGTGTCGTTGGACGGATCCAATAAGTTTGTATCCAGAGAAGCACGAATAAATAACCTTTGCTCCAACTTCAAAGCTCCTGCCTTGTCTCCAGCCGTGCTCTGGGGTCCCAGGGTCATAGCATCTGATAACTACAAGGATTAGTTGATTACAAAGAAGAACAAGTTTAAGATATAAACTGTTATTTAAATTTCCGTGTAGGTGTGAGACTCGCTAAAATGGAAGGCAGGAAAATGTGGAAATTAGCATAAGTGCGAAATACAGTAAGACGTGTTGTGCGTATGCAAATTTTGGATTGCCGAACTTGTTCGTGATGTCATAGTGCTGATAAGAGATATAAAGGATTTGACGCGTACTGACCGTTGTTGTTCAAACGCAAAGTTGAAAGGGAAAGAATTAATTGACGAACTTGCAATTTTCAGTATGTCTTCCCAACATCACCTAGATGATTTTACGCGTGGCCGTATTATTGGCAAGAATGAAGAAGGGCGAAAAATAACAGATGTTGCCAGGGAGTTCGACGTCAGCCGCAGTGTTGTTTCAAGGCTTTGGAAATCATTTCAAACAAATGGAGAGTGTAGCAAACGTCACGGGGAGGTCGTCTTCGCAGTACGACACCTGCAGAAGATCGGTACATAGTGCTATCAACAAAAAGACACCGGCGCAGCACAGCTAGTGAGGTAGCAAATCAGTTTATGGCTGCTACTGGCAAGCGGATCTCCCGAAAAACTGTCGCCAGACGTTTGCATGAAGGAGGACTGTACGCCCGCCGTCCTGTTGTGGGCATCCCATTGTCCAGACGTCACCGTACCGCCCGTTTGCAATGGTGCCATCAACATCGCAATTGGACTGATAACGACTGGTCTGCTGTCCTCTTCTCAGATGAGAGTAGATACAGTCTATCGTCTGATTGTCGAAGACAACTGATCTGGCGTGATAGTGGTACTGCATATTGTCCAGCAAACATACAGGAAAGGGACCGATATCCGACATGTAGTGTCATGGTATGGGCTGGCATCATGATCAATGGCCGTACGTCCCTCTATGTGCTTCCAACTGGGACTATGACTGGCCAACGATACATTAATGATGTTCTGCTACCTCATGTTTGCATGTTCCGTGGTGCTGTCGGTGATAGATTCATTTTCATGGACGACAACGCAACATGTCATCGAACAGTCGCTGTCCAGGAGTGTCTTGAGAGCGAGGATATTCAACGCCTCGTATGGCCAGCCTGTTCTCCAGATCTGAATCCCATTGAAAATGTGTGGGATGCTTTGGGGAGGAGTCTTGCTGGTCGCCAATGCCCTCCAATAAACAAGGACACCCTAATCCGTGCACTGACAGAGGAATGGGATAAATTACCCCAACAGCTGCTTGATAATGTTCTGCAAAGCATGACACGACGTGTGGAATCTTGCATCGCCCTCCATGGTGGCCATATCCCGTATTGACATCTTACGCCGGAACGCCTGCGGACGGTAATTGCATTTTTTTCACGTTTACGTATTCTGCACAAAATGGCCTGTTTGTCCCTTGAACACGTTCCAAAGCCTTCTGGATTTCAGAGCACAATAAATTATCTTTCTTGTAATGTCCTGGCATTCTGACATTATTTTATTTCACTTGGCATCTAACCACACTTACTTTTTTATGCGCTATATAGCCGTTTATGATCCGTCCTTAGCAATTGTCTAGCAGTGTAGTACGTATGCACATTCTTACATAGTGGGAAATATCCAAAACCGAATTTAGTGATCACCTGGATTAAACAAGGGTTTCCGTCGATCCCGAGCTGCTCATTATATGCGGGCTGTACTGTAATTCTTAAGGAGAATTTTCATTTAATGTAACATTTTAACTCAATTTTGTAAATGCTTGAACTGAATGCAACAGAAAGCAAAATTGGATTTAGCGCCACCTACGTGATGCATCAAAGCTTTTGTTATTCATTAACTTCGACGAATATTGAAGCTCTAACGTTTTAGAGAGATAAGAATCTTCTTCCTTAATTTCGATAAAATTTAAATATTGTCCATCCAGGTTTGCACATCCGTATGTCGAATTCATGAAGATCATGAATTACTACTTCTTCAACAACCGAAGTAAGATTTAGGAATAGATTCTGTGAATCATGAATCTTTTGCAGAGGATGCGTGGCGTACTACAGAGGTAAAGCACGTGTCAAGACAACAAATCTGTAGTGATACATTCCGTCCGTGTAGCTTAGTTGAGAGAGCAACTTACTCCGGAGTGAGGGCGCGCGGTTCGATCCCAGTCACGGACAAACTTGTGTTTTTTACGCTTTCCAACCGTAGGTTGAAGAAGCGTATATGCTCCAGCTTTGTCCGTCCGTCCGCACGATAACTCACGTGAAAATTGTTCGATTTCGACGAAATTTTAGTATGAGGCAGGGGACCACCTGGGGACGAATCCTATTGAAAACGGGCGAAGCAGGGTCAAAGGTCAGGACATAGGAGCGGTATCCATTCCATTGCTCTTATGTGTCATAACTTGCGTAAACATTGTTCGATTTCGGTGAAATTTTAGTATGTGGTAGGGAACAGCCTGGGAACGATCCCTATTGAAAATGGGTGAAATGGAGTCAAAGGTCAGGACATAGGAGCTGGATCCATTCAATTGCCTTTATGCGTCATAACTGGCATAAAAATTGTTCGATTTCGATGAAATTTTAGTATGTCGTAGGGAACTACCTGGGCACGAACCCGATTAAAAATGAGCGGAATGGGGTCAAAGGTCAGGACATAAAAGCGGGATACATTCCATTGCCTTTATGCGTCATAACATGCGTAAATATGGTTCGATTTCGATGAAATTTTAACATGTGGTAGGGAGCCACTAGGGACGAACCCTATTGAAAATGGTCGAAATGGGGTCAAAGGTCAGGACACTGGAGTGGGATCCATTCCATTGCCCTTGTGCATCATAACTTATCTAAAATGCTTGGATTGCGACAAAACTTTATCATATTGTTCCGGAGGTATAGTGAACCGGTTCTGTTGAACATCAACGAAATGGGGTCAAAGGTCATTGCACAAAAGCCAGATTTATTCCACAGCCATTATTCTCATAACTTGCGTAAAACTGCTTCTATTGCAACAAAACTTTATCATGTTGTTCCGGAGGTATAATGAACCGGTTCTGTTGAATATCATCGAAATGGGGTCAAAGGTCAGGACACAGGAGCGAGATTTATTCCACAGCCATTATCCACATAACTTGAGTAATAATTTTTGGTATGTTTGAAAGCGTATCATAATCAATGCATTGCATGATTTTACTAACTTGTTACATTGGCTCCCGAACGTAAGAATGGATGCACTGGCCGTTGGTGTGATGATGTGAAAATATTTAGGGCAGGAAAAATGGTAAAAATTCCAAATGGGAGACGGAACGCCATTTTTGCTCTTTAAGAGGAAAAACGACAACAAGTCGGCCATATTGTGTGCCGGGGTCCCACGGAGAGAAGAAGGGGGAAGGGAATTTTTTCCTCGGTGAATTCTGCATTGAGCCAGAAGTACACGAAACATGGGGACCTTCTCTTTGCAGAGAAAGCTGTTGATAGCTTGACAGAGACGGAGGAGTGTAAGATGTTATAACGAAGTAAATTTCTCCGTCATTTTGTCCACGCCGGGGATCGAACCCGAGTCCCCTTATTCCGGAATAAGCCGCTCTACCAACTGAGCTACGCAGACGTATCTTCTCGCTGTTATATGCCTTTATCTCATGTGCGTCCTGCGGGGCAGGCACGTCACATCTCTTCACACCTTTTCAGAACGAATTTCCAGCAATATAATTAATATTTAAAATAAAATGATTTATTTCTTAAGTGCTCCATCTAATATACTTTTCTCTGGACTATGAACCTATATCTATATTTCCAAGATAACAGGGCGTTTCTTAAAATTGGTAGTGGTATTTTATTCCACTCCTCTTCCACTGCTTTCCACAGTCCAATCATTGTTTTAGGTCTGGGTTTAGAAAGCGCTCTTTTTAGCAGTTCGACGGCACAATAGTCCATTGGTGGCACAACAGAAGACTTTGGTGGAATAGGAGCAAAAAGTTCAGACTTGATTTGATAACCGTCTCTTTTTTTAATTTTCTCAAGAAATAGAGCAGTAGATTCGGATGCATACCTGGTAGTCATATCCTGATGGAGTTCTACTCTTTGAAGGCTCTGCGGATAAAGGAAGGGTATTTCCTCTTTAAAAATAGGAGATAAAATATTATTTTTTGTAATGTGTAGAATTGATTTTAACATTCTTTTCAACTTTTCTTAACTTTAATTTTCGATTGTTCGAGAAAGCAATAATAATCATGAATCCTTTACAGAAACTTCCTTTGGATTCCGTAAGCCTTTTTCTGCCCCTTTGTGATAGTAAATACACCTTTTATGTCACAGTCGTTTAGGTAGATTCATGATTCATCAACAGTCACAATAAATTTCTATCTGTCTCTGGCTAAGTGATTTTCTTAAAAAAAAAAAAAAAACCCCCGTCTACACCGTGTTCTGCGGCGCAAAAGGAGGGAAACATTTATTTTTTGAGATTTTTTTTTATATTTGTTTACTACCTTGTTTAGAGTTGATACAGATATTTTTAATGATATATCGCTCTTTGGGTCGTGGATTTTCTTTTAATACCAGAGACCTTCCTTTTGAAATAGTCGTAAAAGTACTAGGAGATGATAAAGAATTCTCGGTCTAACCCATTTCCTGCAATTGTAGCATTATTTTGTCACTGCAGCTCGAAAGAGGGTTCATTTGTATTGTAAACTGCCAATTTTCAGACTAGTAGCTCTTTTTTTTGAAGATGTTTGACGTTCTGAACTGAATCATGGCAATGCGAAGTGTTGAATTTTCGAATGCGGAGCTCCGGCTGTCATGAAATTGCTGTTCCTGCAGAAGAAAACTGCAACTATAAAATCTATGAGTGTATGACGCAAACATTCAGTGACAAGTGCTCTTCTTCATATTCCACTGTGAAGAAATGGTGTGGCAACTTTCAGCGTGGAGACTTTTGAGACTGAAGATGCAGCAAGATCTGGGAGGCCTTCAACAGTGACACCACCAAAAATTGATGATCGTGTTCAGAGCTGGAGGGAATGTTTCAGGAGCTTACTGAGAAGAGTAAAGATGTGGGATTTAAAATGAATTTTCAGAAGACAAACTTGATGTATGCAATGCTTTTACAAGGAATGAATGTTTATCGATTAAGGGAGAAAAGCGGGGGATAACCGGTAGCTCCATTTACCTTGGACAAGATATATCAAAGGCAGACTCCCCCCGATGAAGAAATTCATCGGCGTATAAAACATGGTTGGAGAGTCTTTGGAAGAAACGATACAATTTTCAAGAGCAATATGCCATTATGCCTTAAAAGAAAAGTGTTTAATCAGTGCGTTCTTCCAATGCTTACATATGGAGCGGAGACATTAACCTTAACAAAAAAAGACATACAAAGACTGCATGCAACTGAAAGAAGCATGGAGAGATGCATGCTTGGTGTAACCAGGAAATATAAGAAGAGGACCTCGTGGATCAGAAAAATTACAAGAATGGAAAACATGATTAGTGTAAAATCTCTGAAATGGCAATGGGCTAGATGTATGTTACCCGAAGAACTCACCACCGATGTACAACCGAAATTTTAGACTGGATACTAAGGTAAAGATAAAGACCCAGAAGAAAACCACGTGGGAGATGGGAACAACACGATCGAGGTGGTTCCACATATGTTCAATTGGGTTTAAGTCTGGGGAATTAGGGGGTCAGGGAAGCACTTTGAAGCTTTATCGTGTTCTTCCAACCACTCTCGGACATTTCTAGCTGTATGACACGTCGCACTGTCATACTGGAAGATCCCATCCGCCCCAGGGAAGACAATGAGCATGTATGGGTGTACGTGGTCTGCAAGGATGGATTTATAACGAATTCGGTCCATAGTGCCTTCCACAGGTATGAGTGGACCCAGCGAATGCCACGAAAACATTCCCAAGAACATAACGCTACCTCTACCAGCTTGTGTTCTGCCAGCAGTGGTTGAAGAGTGTTTGTTCTCCGATGTTTCTCGCCTTATACACCAACGTCCATCCGTTCGATGAAGCAGAAAACGTGACTCATTGGAGAAGGAAATCTTTTGACAATCAGCGGAGGCCCAATTCCTATGCTTCCGTGCAAATGTAAGCCTTTTCCGCCGATACACCTTCGTTAGCATAGGTGCAATGACCATCCGTCTGCATGGGAGCCTTATACGCAGCAGGCTTCACTGAACTGTCGTTTTAGACACACTTCCGGTAGTCCCCTGGTTCATTCGGCCATTGCGTTTTCACCTCGCTTATTCGCAACTATGCCATTCCTCCAATCACGATACACTTTAACTACAGCAGCACGCTAACAGTTCACAAACTGCGCTGTTTCAGAAATACTGCCACCCTTGACTCGAAAGCCGATAATGATTCCTCTTTGCAAATGTGATAAATCGCTCCTTTTATCCATGACAGCAACGAGTGATATGTTTCCAGAATGCCTACAGGACACCTTATATACCCCCCAAGCCAGCTCACAACACATGCTTTCTTTCATCGGCTACGCGCTGTTGACGTCAAAAGTAGGAGGTGGCCATATTAATGTGACTCGACTGTGTATATATATAAACTTTTGTACTAAAGGACACCCAACAACCAATCAGGAGGAAACGATGAGGTAAAAGGCAGAAACAATGCGAGCCATCAAGCAGAGCTTTTTCAAAGGCAATGCATGTCGAATGTTTTCCTCGTTTCCACCCCAACCAAGGAGTTTGGGTTTCTGCTTGTGCTGTATGCTATTAATTAATTTCGGAGGAATATATATCGACGAAATTAAAAAGAATGAAAACAAAGAAAGTCTATTTGTTATTTCACGAAGAGTATGAGTATCAAGTATAAAATTAACATAATGATCAGCCATTGTCAGACCAAAACAATGATTTAAACAAGTTAGTAAAATCATGCAATGCATTGATTATGATACGCTTTCCAACATACCAGAAATTATTACTCAAGTTATGAGGATAATGGCTGTGGAATAAATCTCGCTCCTGTGTCCTGACCATTGACCCCCTTTCGATGATATTCCACAGAACCGGTTCAGTACACCTCAAGAATGACATACTAATGTTTTGTCGCAATAGAAGCAGTTTTACGTAAGTTATGAGAATAATGGCTGTGGAATAAATCTTGCTTTTGTGCAATGACCTTTGACCCCATTTCGTTGATATTTAACAGAACCGGTTCACTATACCTCCGGAACAACATGATAACGTTTTGTCGCAATCGAAACATTTTTTGGTAAGTTATGATGCACAAGGGCAATGGAATGGATCCCACTCCAGTGTCCTGACCTTTTACCCCATTTAGCCCATTTTCAATAGGGTTCGTCCCCAGTGGTTCCCTACCACATACTAAAATTTCATCGAAATCGAATCATTTTTACGCAAGTTATGACGCATAAGGGCAATGGAACAAATCCCGCTTTTATGTCCTGCCTGACCTTTGACCCCATTTTCAATAGGGTTCGTCCCCAGTTAGTTCCTTACCAAATACTAAAATTTCATCGAAATCGAACCATATTTACGCATGTTATGACACATAAAGGCAATGAAATGGATCCCGTTTTTATGTCCTGACCTTTGACCCCATTCCATCCATTTTCAATGGGTTTCGTTCCCAGGTGGTTCCTTACCACATACCAAAATTTCATCGAAATCCAACCATTTTTACGCAAGTTATGACGCACGAAGGCAATGGAATAAATCCCGCTCTTATGCCCTGCCTGACCTTTGACCCCAATTTGCCAATTTTCAATAGGGTTCGTGCCCAGGTAGTTTCCTACCACATACTGAAATTTCATCGAAATCGAACCATATTTACCGATGTTATGACGCATAAAGGCAATGAAATGGATCCCGCTCTTATGGCGTGACGTTTGACCCCACTTCACCCATTCGTCCCCTGGTGGTCCGTTACCACATACTAAAATTTCATCGAAATCGAACCATATTTACGCAAGTTATGACGCATAAGTGTAATTGAATGGATCCTGCTCTTATGGCGTGACCTTTGACCCCACTTCACCCATTTTCAATAGGGTTTGTCCCCAGGTGGTCCCCTACCACATACTAAAATTTCATCTAAATCGAACCATTTTTACGTGAGTTATAGTGCCGACAGACGGACGAACAAAGCTGGAGCATATACGCTTCTTCAACCTACGGTTGGAAAGCGTAAAAAAGCAAGCCAATTATACGACGAAAACATAGAAAATGTGTAATTCAGGCACACTATATGCGGTTATTGGTAATTTCAGGTTTTTACTAGTAACATCTAAAAATGACTAACACCCTCCAGATTCGCTAAATATGAATGCCGGTTGCTTCGACTAGCGAATCCTGTGATGGTTATATTAAAATTAATCGGAAACTTGAGACTTAGTCGTTCTGGGTGGTGTAGTGGTTTGCATACCCGGGCGCTATCTGGGAGACGCGGGTTCGAGTCCCGCTTAAGGACGATGAAAATTTTAAAGTTTTCGGATATTATCTGACTTAACATCCTTGTCACATTTACACAAAAAATCAGATTGTCATCTTCAAAATTTGTATTAAATGGTATAATCCCGTATTTCTTTCAGAAGTAGTTCAGAATACCTCCGGAACAACACGATAAAGTTTTGTCGCAATCGAAGCATTTTTACGTAAGTTATGATGTATATGCGCAATGGAATGGATCGCACTCCTATATCTTGACCTTTGACTCCATTTCGTTCATGTTCAATTGGGTTCGTCCCCAGGTGGTCCCCTATCATATACTAAACTGTCATCAACATCGAACCATTTTTACGCAAGTTATGATGCATAATGCAATGGAATGGATCCCGCTCCTATGTTCTGACCTTTGACTCCATTTCGTCCATTTTCAATAGGGTGGGTCCCAGGTAGTCGCCTACCACATACTAAAATTTCATCGAAATCGAACCATTTTTACCGAGTTATGAGACATAAAAAGGCAATGGAATGGATCCCGCTCCTATGCCCTGACTTTTGACCACATTTCGTCCATTTTCAATAGGGTTCGTCTCCGGGTTGTTCCCTACCACATACTAACATTTCATCGAAATTGAACCATTTTTACGCGAGTTATCGTGCGGTCAGAAGTAAAGATAGACAGATGAAGAAAGCTGGAGCTTATACGCTTCTTCAATCTACGACTGGAAAGCGTAAAAAAGACAGACAAGAAAAGCACAAAAAATACTTTTGAAGCAACCACCAAAAAAGGGAAACAAAAGACAAGAGGAGAAACAAAAAAGCAAAACTTACTATGACAGCAGGCCATATTGCTTGCAAGTTGCAACCATCTGTGTAGTCAGTGCCATCGGAGTCTGATGGAAAGAAAAGCAGTGCCCTCTGGGGCAGAAGAAAATTATGTTTATAAAACTGAGGAACAGTAAGGCTAGCAGAAGGAATTATGCAGAAATTGTCTTGTATGATGATCCTACTCAAGTGTTAATCTGTTTAAGTGCTTAATACATTTAACAAACTCTGAATAACTACGGAAGGAACCTAAGGTGGCAGTTTATATTGAATATAAGACTTGTGATTCTAATGTGTTATAATTAAGTTCATCTGTTTTAAAAAATCATACGCAAACACTTTAGTTTTATTATACTTGCAGTTCATCTGTTTTAAAAAATCATACGCAAACACTTTAGTTTTATTATACTTGCAGTTCATCTTTCTTGCTTAATTCGTTTTCCTGTTCGTTAGTACATCTCTACCAGGAGCAATTCTTCATGTAATCTCTAAATAGTGTGCTTATACACTGGCGGAAAGTGAAAAAAAACACCAAGAAGAAGACGTCTGATACCAACGAAATTTGTACAGCATAATAACGGAATACAGAGGATAACGTGATCAAAACATTATGGCAAAATACAGCTGTATGTGCTGGTAAACTGAAAAATAACATTTCCATGTAACATGGTTAGTACGAGGTTGAACCGCCATGAACTGCGTCACACTGTGCGATTCTGGCATGGAGTCTGTCGTACAGATGTTGGATGTAAGTTTAGGGTATTGAGTTCCAAGCATCCTCAACCTGGACGCGTAAATCGGGGATGGTCGTGGCTGGCCGTGGAGACCGGATAAGTCGTTGTCCCATAAAATCCCACACGTGCTCAATGGGGGACAAATCCGGTGAACGTGCAGGACATGGAAGTTGTCTCACACCCTGAAGGGCATGTTGCGTTGCAGGTGCCGTGTGTGGGCGTGCGTTATGTTGCTGGAAAGCACCACAATGGACCGACCTTACAAATGGCACAACAACGGGCTGAATGATGTTGTTGATGTAGGAGGTGCTGTTTAGCGTACCCGGTACAAACACTAGTTGTGTATGGGAGTGATAGCTGATCGCTCCCCACACCAGGAGACCAGGTGTAGGCCCTGTGTGTCGCTGGCGGATGCAAGAAGGGTGGAGACGCTCCCCTGTACGTCTGCGAACAGGCATACGGCCATCGGAGACTCCCAAGCAGAATCTGCTTTCATCGCTGAACACGACAGATCGCCATTGCGTTCTCCAGTGCAGACGTTGGCGACACCACTGCAGCCGTTCCTGACGGTGGGCTGGAGTCAGAAGTACACATGCCAGAGGCACACGTGCTCGTACTCCTGCATCCAGTAAACGGTTGCGGATTGTTCGCACAGTCACCTCAGGTGCAACGGCAACTTGGATTTGCTTCGCAGTGGATGTTCTCCTTGAGAACGCCGCTCTTCTTATGCGTCGATCGGTCGCTCATCAGTCTGTCTGTGACTCCCAGTTCCACGTCTTCTCGTGTGGGAATGTTCCTCGGACCATCTAAACCACCATCGTACCACCACCGATACTTCCCGTCCAATTCGCTCCGCAATACGACGATACGACCACTCGGCCTCGCGGAGTCCGACTAGACGACCTCGCTCAAAGTCCGATAACTGCTGAGATCGTACACGTCTTCCATGTCCAGGCATTGCAGCTTCTTCAGGGTCTTCGCACGTGTCCGTACGCCGACGACTAATTACATTCACTTTGCCGTACTCCTTAAATACCACCGACGATAATTTGCATATTATGCCGTGCTGTGGCGTAAGCGCTCACCGGTTGGTCCCGAAATTAACATCACACCTACGTAAACTCGACCCCATTAACACATGTAAATTTCATGATCGTCAGCCAATTCCTTCTTGGTTTTCTTTTTTCACTTTCTGGCAGTGTATTACACACTTTCTTTGTTTTAGTGGTATAGTACACATTACATTTGATTCTAAAACAATTTATGTCTATAACTTTTTTCTTAGTATGTTATTAGTTTTTTCTGTGAAATTCGCCCCGGGAAGAAACCCAAACTCCTTTGTCAGCGTGGAAACGAGGAGAACATTCGGTATGCTTTGCCCTTGAAAAAGCCCGGCTGGATGGCTTCCATTGTATCTACCTTTTGTTTCATTGTTTCCTCCTGTTTAGTCGTTGGGTGTCCTTTACAGCTAAAGCTTTTCCCGTCAATTAGGTTACTTCACTCCTTTTGCAATAATGCATTTTGTCTGTTTTCGTTCATAGTTTTTTTTTATTTTCCTCTTCTCCTGCATTCTTGCTCGTTTAGGTTTATCAAAAAAGTTGCTTGTCATTTTTTTCTCATTTGTTTTTTGTTTGTTGTACTGTATTATTATCATTGTCGACCATTATCAATCCTGTACTGGATGAAAATCTACCTAAATTTCTTTCACAACTGCCTGTCTTGAGCCTGTCTGCTCCATGTTACTCCGGCATGCTTTCGAATTTCCACCATCCATTTTCCATGTGGTCTTCTTCTGGGTCTTTTCCTGTCCCTTGGAATCCAGTCTAAAATTTCGTTTGTCCATCGGTGGTCCGTTCTTCTGGAAGCATGTCCAGCTCATTGCCATTTCAGGGATTTTACTCTGATCACGATGTCTTCCACTCTTGTCATTTTTCTTATCCACGTGTTCCTCTTCTTATCTTTCCTGGTTACACCAAGTATGCACCTCTCCATGCTTCATTCAGTTGTCTGCAGCCATTGTATATCTTTTTTAGTTAAGTTCTATGTCTCTGCTCCATATGTAAGAACTGGGAGAAGGCATTGATTAAACACTTTTCTTTTAACATATAATGACATAATGCTCTTGAAAATTGTACTGTTTCTTCCAAAATCTCTTCAGCCAAGTTTTATACGCCGATTCATTTCTTCATCAATGTGAATTTGTTTTTATATCTGTCGTCCAAGGTAAATGTAAGCATCGGTTATCTCCAGCTTTTCCACATCAATCGATAAATCTTCATTTCTTGTAAAAGCATTGTACATCATTTTTGTCTTCTCAAAGTTAATTTTTAATCCCACTTCATAAGTCGTGTCAACAAGTTCCTGGATCATACACTGCACCTCTGAAGGGTTTACAAAAATAATTACATCAAGGTGAGTTAAATACTCTCCATTAATCTTTATCCCCTTGTTTTCCCAGTTCAATGATTGAAAAACACTTTGCCATGCGGCTTTGAGGAGTTTAAGAAATATGGTGTCATATTGTGTCACTTCCTTTGCACTTTTTATTGGTGCAGTATCCTCAAATTTCCTTGACCTTTGCTCTTGTATTTCCATAGATGTTATTAATAATGCAAATGAAAGCATCTTCAAAACCCCAGAATTTCAAAGTCATTGTAACTGTTGATGGTTTTACCGAATCAAACGCCTTTTCATAATCAATAAAAATCCATATTTGTTATAAGTTATATCATCATCATCATCATCATCATTGTCAACCATTATCAATCAACTGCTGGACGAAGGTCTCCCCAAGTTTCCTCGACAACGGCCTGTCTTGTGCCAGTCTCCTCCATGTCACTCCCGCATACTTTCGAATTTCATCCATCCATCTCCCATGTGGTCTTCTTCTGGTTCTTTTCCTGTCCCTTGGAATCCAATCTAAAACTTCGGCTGTCCATCGATGGTCTGTCCTTCTGGCAGTATGTCCAGCCCATTGCCATTTCAGGGATTTAACTCTGATTATGATGTCTTCCAATCTTGTCATTTTTCGGATCCACGAGTTCCTCTTCTTATCTCCCCTGGTTACACCAAGCATGCACCTCTCATGCTTCTTTGAGTTGTCTGCAGCCTTTGTATGTCTCTTTTAGTTAAGGTCCACTTCTCTGCACCATACGTAAGCACTGGAAGGATGCATTGATCAAACACTTTTCTTTTAAGACATAATGCCATTTTGCTCTTGAAAATTATACTGTTTCTTCCAAAAGCTCTCCAGGCAAGTTTTGTACGCCGATTAATTTCTTCATCAATGTGACCCTCACTTGATATCTGCTGTCCAAAATAAAAGTATGTGCCTGTTATCTCCAGCTTTTCTCCATCAATCGATAAATCTTCATTTCTTGTAAAAGCATTGAACATCACTTTTGTCTTCTGAAAGTTCATTTTTAATCCCACTTCTTTGCTCTTGCCAGCAAGTTCCTGGATCATACTCTGCAGTTCGGATGGGGTAGTTGCAAAAATGACTACGTCATCAGCAAAACGAAGATGGGTTAGATAATCTCCATTAATCTTTATCCCTTTGTTTTCCCAGTTCAGTGGTTGAAAGACATTTTCCAATGTGGCATTAAAGAGCTTTGGAGATATGGTGTCACCTTGTCTCACTCCCTTTCCAATTTTTATGTGTGTTGTATTTTGAAACAGCCGAATCTTTGCACTTGCATTTTCATAGATGTTATTAATGATATTAATGTATGCATCTTCAATACCTCAGGATTTCAGAGCCATTGTAACTACTGATGGTTTCACCGAATCAAAGGCTTTTTCATAATCGATAAAGCCATACACAATGGAAGTTCATATTCCCTCGCTCTTTCAATTAGTTCTCTCAATACGTGGATATGATCTATTGTGCTGTAGCCACTACTGAATCCAGCTTGTTCTCTCGGTTGAGCCATGTCCAGTGTTACCTTCAAACGGTATGAAAGAACTTTAGTGAAGATTTTATAAACCACTGATAGGAGGCTGATAGGTCTGTAGTTCCTGAGATCCTCAATGTCACCATTTTTATGTAGCAGGATCATTATAGCGTTGTTCCAATCCTCAGGAATCTTCCCTTCATTAAGACATCGAGTGAAAATTTGGGCGAGCACTGGTCCAATTTCTCCACTTGCTTCTTGTATGATGTCTACAGTAATTCCATCTTCTCCTGGAGCTTTTCCCCGTTTCATGTTCTTGATTGCATGTGCAACTTTTGCTGAGAGGACTGGAAGAACTCTGGTACTGGTACCTTTCATGATGTCTGGAGTACATCTATCATCCCTTTCATATAATTTGGAGTAGGAATCTTTCGCTCTTGTCAAAATGTTGCCTCTATTTCTTGTTACAGAACCATCTCCTTTTCTCAGTGCCATAATCTGTTTTCTTCCCTTACTGAGATGTCCCTTTGCTATCTTTAGGCTTTGGTTGTTTTCAATTGCTTTCCTCACTAGTTCACAGTTGAATTTCCTTATATATATACGAAATTCATGGAATCTATAAAATCTTTGGTTTCTGTGGAACTTCGTACTATGCAGGCTCGTTATATGTAAAAATTCCCTTTCTGTAAGTGTGTGTGTGTGTGTGTGTGTGTGTGTGTGTGTGTGTGTGTGTGTGTGTGTGTGTGTGTGCGTGCTATCCAAATGATAACGAAAACAATGAAAGTCGGGAAGCTCTCATTCACAAATCAAATCATTAAGTAATGATGAAAAAGAATGTGACTTAAAGAATCAAGAGCTAATGGCGAAGTGCAATGATTACCGTTGCATTTTGGCGTGTCGAATTTCCATCTACCATTCCAACAGGTGTTCCACTTTGAGCCAATAAGTGTATATCCAGCGTTGCATATGTAAGTTATTTCAAATTCCTCTAGGAATGTTCTTGCATCTCTGTCCTTCAGCTCACGAATAGAACCATGAAGCGGAACCTTTGGAAACTTGCATGAGGTCCCTGAAAGATAAAAAGTGATTGACATCTTGCAACTTCCAAAGAACGCACTTTCTTTAAAAACAAAAAAGGTATTATATGATTACAAATTACGAACTTGTGAAATTTCAGTTATTCACATGGTATTTAACTGACGTTATAAGCATTACAACATTTTGCATGAACCTTTAATGCATGGCAGTCGATAATGGATAGAAACTCACACGGTTCCCAATTCACGGTGATTCTTTGTGTCTAGCACAAATCGACTGATGAAAGAAGTATTTAAAATGTGAAAAACAAATCCAGGTATATTTCCGCTTTCAATCCGCTAAGCTTTGTCACAGAGTAAGTTAAAGTGGATCTACGTAAAAACGTTGCTCTATATTTCCAATGGTAAAAACTTCTCTAGTCATTTTTTTTCGCAAATGTACTCCCAAGGATGAAAATTACGATATTGATAAAAATAACTTCATATTATGAACTCGTATATTTAATATTTGCTAAAACGCACCTATAATTATATTTAACATCAATAACTTTTCCTTTCAATGATAAGGTAAAAACGCTGTGTTATGCACGATTGAAAAGAAGTCTGAAGATAACAGATGTACTTCGTAAAATTACATTTAATGAACTATATACAAGGTTATATAATAAAACATCACTTTTGTCTTCTGAAAGTTCATTTTTAATCCCACTTCTTTACTCTTGTCAGCAAGTTCCTGGATCATACTCTGTAGCTCTGATGGGGTAGTTGCAAAAATGACTATGTCATCAGCAAAACGAAGGTGGGTTAGATAATCTCCATTAAACTTTATCCCTTTGTTTTCCCAGTTCAGTGATTGAAAGACATTTTCCAATGTGGCATTAAAGAGCTTCGGAGATATGGTGTCACCTTGTCTCACTCAAGGTGACACGATATCTCCGAAGCTCTTTAATGCCACATTGGAAAATGTCTTTCAATCACTGAACTGGGAAAACAAAGGGATAAAGTTTAATGGAGATTATCTAACCCACCTTCGTTTTGCTGATGACATAGTCATTTTTGCAACTACCCCATCAGAGCTACAGAGTATGATCCAGGAACTTGCTGACAAGAGTAAAGAAGTGGGATTAAAAATGAACTTTCAGAAGATAAAAGTGATGTTCAATGCTTTTACAAGAAATGAAGATTTATCGATTGATGGAGAAAAGCTGGAGATAACAGACACGTACGTTTATCTTGGACAGCAGATATCAAGTGAGGGTCACATTGGTGAAGAAATTAATCGGCGTACAAAACTTGCCTGGAGAGCTTTTGGAAGAAACAGCATAATTTTCAAGAGCAATATGCCATTATGTCTTAAAAGAAAAGTGTTTGATCAATGCATCCTTCCAGTGCTTACGTATGGTGCAGAGACGTGGACCTTAACTAAAAGAGACATACAAAGACTGCAGACAACTAAAAGAAGCACGGAGAGGTGCATGCTTTGTGTAACCAGGAGTGATAAGAAGAGGAACACGTGGATCGGAAAAATGACATGAGTGGAAGACATCATGATCAGAGTAAAATTCCTGAAATGGCAATGGGCTGGACATACTGCCAGAAGGACAGCCGAAATTTTAGACTGATGGACAGCCGAAATTTTAGACTGGATTCCAAGGGACAGGAAAAGACCCAGAAGAAGACCACATGGAAGATGGGTGGATGAAATTCGAAAGTATGCGGGAGTGACATGGAGGAGACTGGCACAAGACAGACCGTTGTGGAGGAAACTTGGGGAGACCTTTGTCCAGCAGTGGATTGATAATGGTTGACAATGATGATGATGATGATGATGATGATACAAGGTTAAAAGACACTCATAAGATGTTTCAGACTCCCTGGAGTCCTTCATCAGATGAAAATGACCGCATAAAAAGTTGTCATGGCATATAAATAAGGTAGTTGTTGCCACTTAATTCAAATCACAGAAGCAAATAAAAAGTCAAGCAATTTACATACCGGAGGCTTGCGCCAAACACAGTTTAGAGGGGACACACACTGTTCTAAACTTCAGGGTGGAATGTAATTTTCTTTAATTTTTACAGGTACAATGGCTTTCCAGGCTTAAGAAACTTGGGTAGGTAAATCATCGTTGCAACACATATTAAAGGATCTATGGATGTACAGACTCCTCTGTAAAGCGGATTTGAGTCTTACTGCCTGGAGTTGTCAAAATCCTAGCTTGTGTGGGTAGTAAGTTTCCGAAGTGACGAGGCGAGATAAAGCAGTAGATGAAGCATGCAGTTTAATGTTATATTTATGTTTCGAAAAACGCAATTTCACATTCCTAATGGTAGAACCAACATACATATCTGGTGGGGCATCTGGGTCCACACCAAGTCTGGAACAGTGTGTGTCCCCTCCTGCCTGGGTTTGGTGCAGGCCTCCGGTATGTAAATTGCTTGCCTTTTTATTTGCTTCTGTGAAGTGAATTAAGTGGCAACAACTACCTTATTTATATGTCATGACAACTTTTTATGCAGTCATTTTTCATCTGATGAAGGACTCCAGGGGAGTCTGAAAGATCTTATGAGTGTCATTTTAACTTTGTGTATAGTTCATTAAATGTAATTTTACGAAGTACATCTGTCATCTTCAGACTTCGTTTTAATCGTGCATAACATAGCGCTTTTACCTTATTGAATTTTTAGTCTGCACGCACCGTCATAATCATCAACATTTCCTTTAATTACCTTTTGATTGTTAATAGATGGCACCGCATGTACGTGTGACTTGTTAAATTTTATTTTTTCAATAATTGTATTAATTTTCGGAATGGAATCAACCCTTGAGTCTATCCATGGGACATTCTGGAGTGTTTAGAATGATTTGAGCCGCTTAGATTTAATTTTCTGTCAAAAATTTAACTGAAAATGCTAATAGAACTGTGGGTACTGCTGATTTTTAAATCCGTAATAAACCAGCAAGCTAAATTATTGTCAGAAAATTTAAGAACGTCTACTGATTTTGCTCCTTATACTTCCAACGGAAAAAAATTCGACCCTACTTCCTCGGCGAAGAAAGATTCCGCATACTTTGGCCCACTGGTAAAAAAAAACATCCTAACTTCGATTGTACAATCGGTGTTTTTTGCAAAAAAAACTTTCGTAAACTATTTTAAAATTCAATAACTTTACTTCGACGTAGTTATGATACTTGCTTACAGGTGGCACCACTCTTCCTTACCAGTACATCGAAGTAAAGTTATTGCTTTTTAATGTAGTTTATGAAAGTTTTTTTTGCAAAACGCACCGATTGTACAATCAAATTTGGGACGTTTTTTTTTTTTTATCGGTCGGCCAATTTTGATGTATGGGGAATCTTTCTCCACTGAGTAAATAGGGTCGAAATGTATTTCGTTGGAAGTATTCGGAGCAAAAGTAATAGACCCCGCTTTAACTAAATGGCTCTAAGCATTCTAAACATTCTAGACTATCACGGTTAGACTCAAGTGTTGATTCCATTTCGAAAATTAATAAAAAGTATTGAAAAAATGCGACGTTATTGTCTTTCACAAGTCATATGTACATGAACTGCAGAGTATGATCTAGGAACTTGCTGACAAGAGTAAAGAAGTGGGATTAAAAATGAACTTTCAGAAGACAAAAGTGATGTACAATACTTTTACAAGAAGTGAAGATTTATCGATTGATGGAGAAAAGCTGGAGATAACAGATGCGTACGTTTATCTTGGACAGCAGATATCAAGTGAGGGTCACATTGATGAGGAAATTATTCGGCGTATAAAACTTTCGTGGAGAGCTTTGGGAAGAAACAGCATAATTTTGAAGAGCAATATGCCATTATGTCTTAAAAGAAAAGTGTTTGATTAATACATCCTTCCAGTGCTTACGTATGGTGCAGAGACGTGGACCTTAACTAAAAGAGACATACAGAGGCTGCAGACAACTCAAAGAAGCATGGAGAGGTGCATGGTTGGTGTAACCAGGAGAGATAAGAAGAGGAACACGTGGATCCGAAAAATGACAAGAGTGGAATACATCATGATCAGAGTAAAATCCCTGAAATGGCAATGGGCTGGACATACTGCCAGAAGGACAGACCATCGATGGACAGTCGAATTCCAAGGGACAGGAAAAGACCCAGAAGAAGACCACATGGAAGATGGGTGGATGAAATTCGAAAGTATGCGGGAATAACATGGAGGAGACTGGCACAAGACAGACCGTTGTGGAAGAGGCTTGGAGAGACCTTCGTCCAGCAGTGGATTGATAATGGTTGACAATGATGATGATGTACATGTGGTGACATTTATTAGCAGATCTCAACGTAGCCAAAGGACAATTGTAGATTTTTAATATAGTTATGGGTAAGTTTTAGGAAATATTAAATATGCCATACTATAATTTAAAGTTATTTTTATCGATGTGCAGATTTTCATTCATGGAAATCCATTAATTGGGAAGAAAATGTTTACAGAAGTTTTTACCATTGGAAACATAGGACACAATTTTTAATGGATCCACCTTATTGGAATTTTTGCAAAGGTAAACTATTTTTGAATTATCTCTTACGAACTACGCCCTCTGTAATATTTAATTCGTTACCCGAACGATTATTTGTCGTTGAATAACATTTGTCTCCATGCTACATATCCTTCAGCTTTTAAATTATAAACACATATCTGCCTAAAACATTACAGTAACATGAATTTGTTTATTCGCTCTGAAATGGTAATGCTAGCAGCCGTTTAATTAATATTCACGTTAAAAATCTTCATATTACCTGTTACTAACAAGGTGCAATGGATCATTCCGAACGATTATTCTACGTTCGAAGACCACAGAAGAATTCTGAACGATTGTTCTATGTGCCTGCCTGCTATGAAGATTCATAGGAGGCACATAGAATTATGCTTCACCGTGGAACTTACTAGCACACATCTAACACCTACTCGCACTTTCAAACTTGGACATGTGTAGTATTTGTCGTTTTTTTTTTCCTTTTCTGATTGGGGGTTTAGCGACCACTGCGAGCAACTCAATGGGCTATAAGCAGTAACCCGTCTCTAATTTAGGGTCACTGGTTGCAGGGAAGGAAGAAAACCAGTGCCATAAGACAAACACAACATCCACGCTTCACCGGGATTCGAAACCGGACCCATCTCAGACCAATGGTCAGAAGCCAGCGCTTAGACCACTGAGCCAGCGCAGCGGCGTCGTTTCTTTTCCTGTATCTTCTGATGTTAGGGGTTATTCATCCGCATCTGTCTTAACACAATTTGGCAGATAAGAGATAACCTATTCATTACTCTGATCACAGGCTGAGTAACGTGGACGAAGCGAACTGAACAAAATGAACTGAACCAAGTGAGCGTGAACGAAATGAATGGCGTCCAAAGTAAACGGTAGATTAAATGAACGGTGGAAAAATGAACAGTGGATTAAATGAAAAGCTGACAAAGTGAACGGTGGACGAAATGAAGTGGACCAAGTGAACGTGGACGAAACGAACAGGGACAAAGTGAAAAGGGACCGAAAATAATGTGTGATGCTTCTCCTACACATCATCTGGAATTAATGAGATCTTCAACGTTTCGAAAGTTGTTTGATGATTCTTCCACACATTGTCTGGAATTAATAAAAAAAATCCTTCCTCTACAATGAGCTACTTCCAGCATGGGTTGCCAGCTGGCCCGGAAACCTGCGATTTCGTTCCAGCCCTTTCTCAGGGAAGGGAAAAATGAGGTGACGCAAGAGTCAAAACGGCATGTTGCAGCGATGAGCCTGTGTCGGTGTAGTTCAGTCGGGAGAATAGCTGGCTCCGGAGCGAAGAGACGTGGAATCCAATCCTACCACCGGCAAATAACGGCTTTGTTTTCATAACCAAACCTGTAAAGATTTATTTTGCAAGTATTTATGACAAATGATCATTGTTGTCTTTTCAGACTTTTGACATGATGCGAGATCTTTAAGTCTAGAAGTGGAATCTGCTTGCGAACATTAAAGTAAAATGATAGGTTTCATTCATGTTACTGAAACATCAGCCTGTGATCAAAGTTGTTCCACAAAGAACAGCAGTTTACGAAGAACAATAAACAAAATATGCGATAACATACATTTGACACCATAAGTATATTTATGTTAAACAGATTTCAATTGTATCAGTTTGCTGTTTTTATGTATTATAAATTAAACACATCGGTTAAATAATGTTTCACTGAATGTTCCAAAGCAAACCGTACCTTCACATTTTCCTAGTACGTTTTCCCAAAGGCCATCCATATTGCACTTGAGTCGATCAGAACCACTTCGAATGGAATAACCTTCGTTACACACGACAGTTACTTCATCTAACGGTTTAAAGAAGTCGCCTCTGACGTGGGACTTTAAGATTCCGTTCGATACCTTCACAGGTAGATCTGGACAAGTTACTCCTGGCGCTAAAAATTTATGAATAACTGGTAATTTTCCTGAACAAAATACTTCGTATAGTAAATACCATAAAAACTATATTTCACTGGAAACCTACTAGTAGCAAATCAAATGAAGAATTAAAAACATGATAAATTCCTCAATGAAATAAGAATTCAGTTAGTAAGGAAGTTATATCAATAGAACACACGAAAATTATTTTAATAATATCCTTTCTCAGTTCATGTTAACCCTTTGGCTACTATGAAACCACAAGGGGATACATACTATGTATAGGGCGAAATACCATGTAACCTCAAGTGAATACATGACTTATTGAGGTGTAAAACCAGTGTAACCAGCACAGGAAACATCATATGGTAGATTTTGTTTTATTGGGATTACAAACAAAACATTTTAAATTTGTTTAGGCTTGGTTACAAAAAGTTGAAAAAACAGGAAAATTAGAATTAAAATTACAAATCTTTATGAAATTACCCGTAATGTTCCTTGGTACAAAAAAGTTTTTCCACGTGCATTACATGAGTGTATAGTCATTTTGGTTTTTACATTGTAGCAGACCCAACATCTGTTCCGTTTTCTTCTTGAACCCTCTAAAATATTCTCAACAAGCTTGTGAAAGGCTTCTGGAGGGTCATTTCTTTTCTCGTAGTCAGTTTTACATTTTGTGTAGTATTCAGAATATTTTGTAATAATTTCATCGCATACCATTATGGTGAATGGATGTAGTCCAGTTCGTGTTGAATGAGATATGTTGTAAAATACGTTGGCGTTCAGCACCATTCTGTGAATCATATGGAACCCAATTTTTTGAACCATATATAACTTTTCCTTGCAACGTCAGTATGTCTAGTAATCTGGGATTTACGCGCTCTTCAGCTAACGCCATCTGGTAGCCAAAGGGTTAACTAACTACTGTAGAACATGAAAATTGAAAAATCTGGTACTCCCGCTTTTTTTAAATTTTTTATAAAACATAGCAGTTTGTTTTATATGCTCAATATGCAGTAGTTTTAGGAATCCAGTCTCTAACAGCACGTCCCATTTTAGTACTTTTAGGCGATACAGACTGTCGGACACTAGATGTTGTGCTTCGTCAAGTTGAATTACTACACATCTTTAAAGCGTACGACATAAAGGTATTTTAATTTAGGCTGTCTTAATTTAAAAATGCAATTGCATCATAGAAGAACATAGAATATTGTCAGTTAATAGTAAAAGACTTGGAAACACCAAAAGGTGAGGTTTGTGCAAAACTGAGCAGCGTTGACGTGCGACTAACGAAAGCATGCAACATACGGTGTGGCAATTTAATTCTCGGAATACACCTGTAGAAAAAATGTGTACGTACTTGTACACTAGCGGCTACTGTTACCTTCTAAGTAATCCCCTTCCACAGCTATGCATTTAATTTAGTTAGACGCTGTTGCCATTGCTGGAAACACATATCTGGATCTCTGTTTCTGGAATATTCTTGAGTTCCTTTCTCACGTCAAGCTGGATGTAACAAATTCCTGAAAACCTTCGTCCTTTCACGGCAGTTTTTATTTTGGGGAAGGGCCAGAAATCACAAGGTGATAAGTCAGGTAAATAGGGTGGATGATTCATTTTGGCAATTGATATCTTAGTCAGGAAGTTGCGAACACTGAGCGCATCACGGCTTGGGATTTATCAGCATGAGGTTACGGCAGTGTTGCATTCAGAGAGTTTTTTTTCCCTGAAGGCGGGAGGGGGCAATTACGAATTTTGAGGGGCTGAAGCTTGTTGATTGGATTTTAAACAGAGTATAAAAATTTTCTTATGCTAGGGTATCGCAAATGCAAATTCCAAGAAATGTACACATACAAATGATTAAAAATATAAAAGTGTTATACCTTTGCTTTAATTCAGTAATGCACCACGGATTTCACCATGGGATGGTGTAAAATATTGAGGATGTTAGTAAGATAACGCTGTGCTGGAAAATATCCCCTCCAAAAACATTAGGAGAGGTAAAAAATCCTTGACTCACCACAAGCGTATTTCTGAATTATTAAGGAATCACTACTATTATTATTACTATCACTACAATTATGGTGTAAACCATTCCCATGCCATTTGGTTTCAGCCCTTTAGATTATTTAGATTAGCATATAGTAGTAAAAAATACTAACAGTTTGGATGCCAGTTTGAGGGGCCTGGATTTCTTTTTTTTTTTTTTTCACAAGGTGCAGACCTCCCACTTCAAGGAAAAACAGTTATGGGAAAAATTCCTAACAATTTGCACAATTTGCTTTTGTTAAAAATTAGGTAGCAAATATTTTTCTGTATTGGAAGCACTAACGTCACGTTAGCTACACTGAGGCTTTAACGTATACATGGAAAGTCGGCATCCAGAAGACTGAAATAAAACTGAATGCCAGCTTCCAAAATATGATGATGTATTGCAGTGGAAAATTCTCTACTTTGTGGAATTACGTGTTTATTGCTGAAGCAGTCCGAGTTGTCAGTGCTTGAAAAATTGCCCCTTTAGCGAGGACTGTTTAATGTTTTATTGAAGGATGATATAAATTTTGATGTCCATGTGGACGTTTTTTCTTTTCATTTTTATAATATTTTCTCTCATTTTCTTAATTTTTTTTAACACTTTCACTGCCAAGTATACGTGTGTAAAATGCGATTAGACCACTTATGATAAGTTGAGATTTGTGTATTAGAATACTTTTGGACATGTGTGTGATGTATGTTACATGTAGAGAGTGCATTTTTTAAAGCGCAATTAATTTCTTAAGTGTTGTTCACATGAGACCAACACGGCCTATTTCAGTATACGCATTGTACACTGTTAAAAATTTGTGGCAGGTTGCACCAAAAAGTGGTGCTACACCAGCTGCACCACTTTCTGAGAAAAGATACACCATTATATGGTGCAAACAAAACTCAACAACATGGTAAAATCTTGTACTATAATGTGGTGCAACCTTGTACCATAACGTGGTTCAAAGTTGCACCATTTTTATTGGGTTTTGTCTGCACCACACAATGGTGTATCTTTTCTCAGAGAGTGGTGCAGCTGGTGTAGCACCACATTTTGGTGCAACCTACCACACAATTTTTAACAGTGTAGGTCTCATGTGTCCAACGTGGCACTGAAAGTGTTTTTTCAAATATTCAGCTATAAACGAAAACAATTAGACTAAATATAAGGGGAGGTCACCCAAAAACCTTTTCGCGGGGGAGGGTTAAGCACCCCCGAGTAGATGCCTGAATATATCACTGGGTTACAGAAAATTTTACTAGCTACAAGTCTGATGAAAGGACAACTTCTGAGATACACATGTCAATAACAAGATGGGATCACAACATGCTAACGAGCAACACCGACCAATTTGAACTGAACTGCAACGCCTGTTTACTGCGGCCACAGAAAGACAAGTATCTACACAGCGCATACCTAATCGGCTCCAACTGAAGAAAACTATTCACAGAGACCGATGGTGCGTGTGACTCATATTGCATATCACGGAATATCCCTCACAGGAGAGACTGAAGACTACCGTGGTTGCTGTAGTAAAACGTGGCGTTGCACGCTTTTCACGGATCAGTGTCTGTCCAGCCTGCAGTCGTGCTAATCGTTGCCTCCTTCTCTAGCATGAACGAAGGACGCGGACCTAATCGACAGAACACGGAATAATACAACCGTCAATCAGGAAGGAGATGCTTTCTGTGGTGGTGAAATCATCCTGTGAACGAGTATCAGCACTGGGAGTGGTACATACCTCTAATCCATATGACACCTTTCAACCCACAAGTGTGCCCTATGCCTCAGCGGTTGTAAATACGTTTCTTTGCATCGTTAAAACCCAACACCGGCATCAAGCCCAGCTGGTGAAAAACATTGCTCGGGAAGAAGGCATGGAGTGTATCAACTGAAAGACGCACTCCTTCTCACTGATCATGCTTGGGATGCAATGGGAAGATGCGTTACAGCTCGCTTATCTCCCCTCTCACGACGATTTAATAGTTGGAGCATGTCCTCAACGTGGAATGGTGGAGAATCCCCAAGAACTGCTGCAAAATCTCATCCTTTCGATACCTCACCAACATGCCAGTATTTTATTGGTCGCTGGTAACCATGCACCCTACTAGAAGTAACGACGCAACACAATCCTGCATTTGTGCATAGGTAAATTCAATACGTTTTGTGTGTTACCAGATTATTGCCGTCCGTTTTCTGAAATGGCTTTGTGTGTTGTATGTTTAGTCGTGTTTCATGCTCCGACTGTCTCACATTCATGTGCTCGATACCAATCGATCATGTGCCTTTCCGCGCACGATCGTTATCGTAATATCCGTGAATTTTTCTGAGAATTGCCTCTAAATGTCCACCCTAATATCAGGCCAAGGGATCCACGAGCGCCAGCACGGACCCTCATTACCCTGGGGCTGTTTGAACAAGTTGCTCTTCCAGATATAACCGCAGATTTGGTAGCGGATTTTAGGCTTCGGAAGTACTGGCATACACACCGTGTATGCGCCATCCGGGGCTCGAGCCCGTGCGTAGTTCAAACGAGTGATGCGAAGACGCCATCATGTGTTTACCAATGTTTAAAAAAGTAAGATAGATTGTCCGCTACGCATAGAAATTTCTAGTCAGTAGGAAATTAAATAATACCACTATACACTCAATTCCTACCTAATAGCCTGTTGGTTCTCCGTTAGTGCGTTTAAAAGCCTGTATACGCCAAGGCATCGACTACATAAGATGCTGGAAGATTTTCGAAGGTAATGCCAGCCATTCCTGTTGCAGAAGTGTCCACAACTTCTTCCGAGACGTCGGTCCAGGATCCATGGATCTGAGTTCGGCTCCAGGGCATCCCAGAGAGCTTCCACAGAGTTTAAATCCAGAGACCTTGGAGGGGGAGGGGACACAGGATGGTTTTAAACTCAGATTGGTGTTCCTCGAGCCATCTGGATAGTTGCAGTCCAGTGTAGTGGCTCAGCAGACCATTATTGGCACGATGCGCGAAGGCCATGGAAGCGCGTAGATGATTAGCCAGCACATGATGGTAGCGCGCAGCTGTTAAGGATATCTCCAGATACACTAAGTGACCTAATACATCCTCTGAGAAGGCTCCCCAAACCATCAAAGAGCCACCATTGCTTTGAACAGAGCCGACCTGGCTCGACGAAACCATGATTTCATGCTACCGCGCTACACCCGCAGATTCCCGTCAGCTTGATACAGCTGAAAACGGAACTTCTCTGACCACACGACAAAGATCCACTCCGCAGAGGTCCTGTTTTGACTTTTCTGGCACCAGGAGAGGTATAATATCCGATTACGAGCTGTCAGCAGTGGCACACGAGTAGAGCGTCGGTTCCGTAGCCCGGTGTATGCAGAGTGCACTGTACCGTTCTCTCGCTGACGCTGCTTTGTCTTCCGTCATTTAACCTGGATGCGATTTGCGCTGCAATTGCCAAGCCGTTTGCCTGTACGAGCATTGGTAGTCTACTTCGACACAGCTAATCAAAGGCGCGTGGTAGGCCACCACTTGCTCTCTGGGCGTTGGTACATCCGTCCATGTTATACTCGTGGTACACCCTTGATACGGTTGCCCTCGGGAATCCTAGGGTTCTTCCCTCTTGGGCGATAGAATAACTCAACTGTCTTGCGCCGACAATGTGTCCACGATCGAAGTAGCTCAGATCATCATGTTTAGCCATGTTTGTCGATTTCGATACAATGTTGGGAAACCCTGCTGCACACCTATTTATCACCTGCGTTCGGTTTGAGCCTGTTGCACTCTGTGCGGTGGATGCCCATGTAAACTACCCATCACCCCCTGTCACTAATGTTTTGTATAACCGTATTACGAATTTTCAAATTAAACGCGCGTCACATATTCTTATTACACATGTTATATAGCTTGCATCTTTTGTTTGGTGTACTAAAATCGATATACTCTGAGTGGCCACTTTATAATGACCACCTGACAGTTTTAAGCAAATGAGCTATGGCTGCACGCTGTTGCCGCTAGAGGTCGAGGCTAGTATAAAAAGGGAAATTTTAGTGCTTACGACAGTGATTTTTGGGTGACGAGATGGGCAAAAAATGCGATTTGACAGTCTTTCAACGTAGAATGATTGTAGGAGCTCGGAGCTATGGAGTGAGTATCACCAAAACCGCCGCATTCGTGAAATGTTCCAGAGCAGCTGTTGTTAAAATGTTTAAAGACTGGACTGTCAGCCAAAAAACTGGGTCTCTACGTGCAACGTGTGGTCGTCATCGACTAGCGACTGCTCGAGCGGAACGGAGAGTGTTCAGACTGGTAACAGACAACAGAAGGGCAACAGTGCAGCAAATTACAGACCATCTTAATCAAGGATCCCCTCAAATGATCTCTGCACGCACTGTTCGCCGTACACTGCATCGGATGGGATATGGCAGCCGAAAGCCTGTTCGAACGCCTTTGCTGCCTGCAGTTAACAAGAGAAAGCGTCTTCAGTTCGCACAAGAGCACAAGAATTGGACAGTCGATAATTGGAAACAAATTATGTGGTCCGATGAATCACGTTTTCAGTTGCACCATGCCGATGGCCGAGTGAGAATTTGGCGGAAACAGCACGAAAGCATGGACCCCAAATGCATTGCTACAACCCTTCAAGCTGGTGGAGGCAACGTTATGGTTTGGGAAATGTTTTCCTGGCATGCTTTGGGCCCTCTAATTCGTGTTGATCAACGTCTGACTGGCACATCATATCTAAACATCGTTGCGGACCAAGTGCATCCTGTCATGTGGATGGTTTATCCCAATGGCAATGGCTACTTTCAACAAGATAATGCGTCCTGCCATACTGCTCGTATTGTACAGGATTGGTTTCAGGAACATGCCGGTGAGTTTACTTTGCTTAAGTGGACCCCACAATGTCCAGATCTCAACCCCATTGAGAATTTGTGGGATGAAGTTGAACGAGCCATCAGACAGCTGGATCCACAACCCTGCAATCTCATACTCCTGGAAAGTGCTATTCCTCAAGCATGGTCTCAGATTCCCCAAACCACTCTTGATTTAGGATCACTGGTTCCAGAAAGAGGAGAAAGCTAGCACCGTAAGACAAACACAACATCCAAACCCCACCAGGATTCGAACCTGGACCCATTTCGGACGAATGATGAGAAGCCAGGGCTTAGATCACTGCGATAACGGTGTGCCTTGGTATAACGCGAAACAAAATATTTCTGAACCAATGTTTAAGCACTGAATCTTGAATTTCAACTCGTATTCCCACATGTGAAGTTTTAACATGTTTCGTGTCTTGAATAATGAATTACTTTTACGTATCACATCTTATATGGGTTTGTATTTGTAAAACTAAAAACACTCGTGTTAGATCAATACACAAGACAGCCATAGCTCTCAAAAACAGTTATCCACAAAATCGTTTCTGTTGGTCAATTTTTTAACAACAAAATGATGTTTTTACTTACGCTTGCATCGAGGTCTGGATGCACTCCACGTACCACCTGCTATGCATTCAATTTCTGCCTGCCCGATAAGTTCGAATCCTTGTCTACAAGAAAATTTCAAAACTGCTCCTTTACCACAACAGTTTCCTTCTGTATTTCCATCTGCTGGCGATCCTGGATCCGAGCAGATATCCTTTTCTGAAATTCAACAAAAATGGATAACTTTGTATGTATAAAAGTTGCCTACAAAGTACTTGATTAACGTGAATTAAAAACAGAAGAGTGCCGCTTCGTTTTGGGGGCAGATGATCATCGTGTCCGGGTGTGTAGGTCCCCGGTTCAACGGCGCAATCCCAACCTCGCTATCGAGCGCCACACCTCCCCCACTGCACGCATTATGGTCTGGGGAGCCATAGTCTACGATAGCCGATCAGCTCTAGTAGTGGTACGTGGATCATTGAAGGGCGAGCGGTATGTGGACGAGATCGTACGGCCCCATGTGCTCCCATTCCTGGCCAGGATTCCAGGTACGCTACACCAGCAGAATAATGCCCACCCGCACACGACTCGGGCTGCACAGGACTGCCTACGTCTTCATGGCCTGCCCGTTCCCCGGAATGTCCCCTATCGAGTATGTGTGGGACCACGTGAAACGCCAGCTGCAGCCGTGCCGCTCTGTCTGGGATTTGGAGCACACCGTCGAAAACGTGTGGGCCAGTGTGTCGCAGGACAACATCAGGCGTCTGTTCGCCTCCATGCCGGACCGCATAGCAGCATGTATCGCCGCACGAGGCGGTGCGACGCGCTATTGAAGAAGACCGGACTGCGTACAATAGATCCCTCTGTAATTGTCCTGCAGCTCTGTTTTTGCCATCATGTGTATCAATCATCTGTATCATTACGTCCATAAAATTTCATTTCAATCCGATGCTTCTTTCTTGGTGATCAAATTTCATTATTCGTGAGTGTATTTTGTGTGATTCCAATGTATGAAGTTTACTAGACAGTTTCTACAAGTGGGAAAATATTGAGGAAAATGTTGGTAACATTGTAAAGCTAAAGAAGATGACGTTTAGTACGAAGGATTTGCAGATTGTTCCAAGTCTCTTTTGGCAACAGCTAGACCGCAGGTCGTAGCAGTAAAGATGGAGGAGTGACGGCTTTCGGACGTTTTTGCTGCCATGCATACAATTCCAAAGTTTTTACAAGTTTTATATAAACCTATTAACTGAAACTCATCGCCGCAACCGTGTTAGTGATAGTTGGAAACTTACAAATTTAACCTCTGTGTATAAATGTCGTCCATGTGAAACACTGTCTAACTGTTGAAGTTAAGTATACTTTATTACAGCATAAGAATATGTACACAGGTAAAAATATACATAACACACGGGTGCTGATAGCGCTAGAAATAGGCACCCTTAATAATTAGGCAGGTGTTTCATCTGTCGATAAGTTTATGGATCCTCTGTTAGGTGTTTTGGAGCCCATTATGCACACACTGTCGAATACCCCAGTTCTTGGTGGAGGATTGTACCAATGGAGCCCCTGCTGATGCCTATTGCAGCTGGTAACTCACTAACTGTTATTCTGTGGTTAATTTTCTCCACTTCGTCTACTGCTGCGATTGTGTCCGGTCTGATGGAGGCGTATACTTAGCCAGATCTTGGGAGGTCCACAGTGCTTTCACGTCCAACCTGAAATTCTTTGCGTTATATCAAGACCGTACTGCGACCAAGCAAGGCCGTCTAGAAAACACAAGGCCATGACATTAGAGAAATGAGTTCCTTTTTAGTGACGTTACGCTGAAACTAAGGCTTCCGACTGGTTTCCAACGCTGTCTCGCGTGATGTCAAACACTACACAGACTTATCAGTCCATGCAACATGAGAGTGACGTCACAAAAGGAGGGAACTCATTTCTATAATGTCATCGCCTCGTGTTTTCCAGAAGGCCTTGGTCCAAGGCACGCAGTCGCATAAACTATTTGCATGCATCGAAAGATTTCTGTCGATTTGCTTCACTCTTTTGTCAAAAATTGGATCACGGCTCGCTCTGCCCGCTTGAAGGATCCATTGGAGGATGGAGGATGTGGATCGTTTACATTTCTTTGGTATTACTAACATGTAAAAACTGGAATTTGTCCGTGACGGGGATCGCATGGCTTCTCGCTCCGAAGTGAGTTGCTCTAACCGACATAGCTACACCGACGGAATGTATCGCTGCAGGATTGTTGTCTTGACACGTGCTTCATCTCTGTAGTACGTCACAACATCCAACGTCTCGCTCCAACTGAATTTATCATTCCTCTTTTATGTTTGGTTACTGCAGCGCCAACCATCGCTTCGGCGGATACTGAAGAGCCACTCATGTACCAGAGTCTATGTTTCATTTGGACGACTCATATGTATTCTTATGCAGAAACTTGATTGTCACAGAATTATTTTTATTTTCTCTTATGCAGAACGGATTTTGTGAACATTGTCACCCGTATAACACATAGATTTGGATATTATTTAGTAATTAAATGAGCTCACAAGGACAATTTATTATACACACCTACGTAATAATGTGTGGGCCAACCCTTTCACCCTCACAACGGCAACAACATCTGGTTCATGGGCTCTACCAGGAGTTGCAAACTATCGGGTGGTATTGCTGCCCATATTTTCAAGGACATCCGTGAGTAAAGTGCCCAGAGATGACAGCAGCAGGTTTCAAGCTTGATTGCATCGCTCCACTTTGTCCTACAGATACTCAATTGGTTTCCAATCTGGAGAGTAAGAGTGTCATTCGAGATTGCGAATTCACTGAAATGATCCTCCAATCAGTCCTCCGACAAACTGAAGAGCTGGGATACAGCGTATCTTGCCGAAAGAAGACATCCTATTGCTGGAAACAGATAGCTTTGATGGTCAGATAAGTACACATGCGTGCCTTAGAAAACTTGAAAATTACAGCGTCTTGGAACGGTAAGCGAATCCGCAGTTCCCAATTTACGTTCAGGTATGTTACCGTTGCACAACGGTAACATGCACTTTGCATTCCTCTGATTAATTTGGCATCCATTTGCCTGCACATTTATTTGATTAGCTTTGACGGTGTGTAGGTGGTAAATGAGCACGTTTACATAGACTTGCGCGCTGATGGTTGTCTCAGTAGGTACAAGTGGAACCAAAGTGGCCCACGTAAACACCAATCTGAACGTGGCACAGACTGCACAGGCCTGCAACACACTGATTTGACCAACTCGTGTACATGACCACGTGTCGTCTGCTCTGCACACACCATCCGGCTGGCGAGTTTTAGTTGGAAGGCTGACTCGTTTATTCATGCTACCCATTTTCAGTAATCCAAGGTCCAGTACAGATTTTCCTTCAACCACTGCAATCTCATAGCCCGGTGACGTACTGTTTACGAAAGTAATCGATAAGGGCGTCGGTCGGCTGTCATTGCCCTTTCGTGCCTCTTTATCCTCTGCATTTTTGTCCTCTATTTCGACTTTCGTTTCGAAGAGGTCACGTCAATCACTTTTAAGTAATGTATAATTTCAGATGCTGAGGAGACATACTGCCGTGACCTTAGTACATATATGGATGAAATCCCCTTTCCGACGCTAATAGTAAATATTTGGGAGTGACTTTGGCTTAGCCCTCAAAATTCTCCTTCACCAATAGGTGCATTAATCAAGATTCATATATATTACGTCAATCACAAAGGGTTACGGAAGTAAACACCCTTTTTTAGTTTAACTAAGAGGCAACAAGAAAAGCAGTGCGAACGAAATATACTGGCCCAAAACAGAACAGAAATATCATTTGTACTGGGAAAGTAGAGTTTTAGGCACTGAGTGGCCAGGAGACCACTTTATACAAATTAGATGATACCGCACCCGTTGCCGCAACGTCATTACGGCGACGTGGTCACGTAAGCGGGAACTAACCCAGTAGTAGTGTGGTGCGGAGTACTTTACTATGGGCTTAGTGGAAGGGCTACTAGAACAAATGATTGGGAAATATCCTAGCTGTAGAACAGGTTCGAATACGTTAATAAATGCCTAGTGGAAAAGCGACGTGTTCAAGAGAACGGGAACTATTCCAGTAGTCGGAGTACGTTACCAAATGTCTTGTGTAAAAGCGACGCGATCAAGTAAACGGAAACTTTCCGAGCAGTAGTGTAGTGTGGAATGCGTTACTAAAGCCTTAGTGGAAAAGCGACGTGATCATGTAAACGGGAACTTTCCCAGAAGTAGCGTAGTTGGAATTCGTTACTGAACGTCTAGTGGAAAAGCGACGTGATCAAGTAAACGGAAAATATCCCAGCAGTAATCTACTTTGAAATAAAGACCTAGTGGAAAAGCAAGGAGATTAATAAACGGCATCTGTCTGCGCAGTAGTGTTGTGCGGAAGGCGTTACTAAATTTAGGTCTAGTGGAAAAGCGACGTGATCAAGTGAACAGGAACTTTGCTTGTAGTCTTGTAAATACGTTACTAAAGGTCTGGTGAAAAGCGAGGTGATCAAGTGAAGCACCATTGTAGAGCGTAACAGTTTGCTAAAGATCTAGTTGGAAAGCGAAGCGATGAAGTGAAATGGAACTCTTCTTGTAGTGGTATAGTGTGGAATAGGTTACTAAAGGTCTGGTGAAAACTTGATGTGGTCAAGTGAACGGAAACTCTCCTAGTAGTAGAGTTGTACGGAATATGTTACTAAAGATCTAGTCGAAAATGAACGTGATCTACCAGAATTTGAGTGGGGAATGATAGTGGATGCTAGAAGAAGTGGTGCGTGTAACAGCAAAACTGGTGCACTTGTGTAATATGAAATAGCAGCAGTAGTAGGAATATATTGAGATTTAATGGCGCAACAGAAAACTAGCCTGTGATCGAAAACGGCTAGTGACGGCTTTTATCAGCGGAGTGTAGCCAGCTTTCTAAGGCGTGCACGAGTAAGTCAAATAGCAGAGGATTAGAATCAGGGACAATGCAAAAGGACAACAAAGGGCACGATGCGCCATGCATTACACCGTCTGCATCACAACAGCAGAAGACCGGCCGAACACCATTATGTGAGCAGCGAACAAGATAAAACATCTCTAGTGTGCTTGGGAGATTTAGAGGTGAACCTGAAATGGTTGGAAAGGTAATAGCAACATGTACTCTAAAGAATCGCGTTTTGCAACTCCACCATACCAGTGGCAGGGTGAGGATTTGGAGAAAGCAATTGGAGAACAAGGTGTGACTTGACCTTGCATGTTTTTGATTTTCCAGACTGACTGGGGCAGTATAATGATGTGGGCCATGTTTTTCTGGGAAATCTTACGCCCCTTGATTTGACTGGTTCCACGCGTAAATGCCTAGGTGTGTCTAAACATTGTTGCTGATCAAGTTCATTCAGCCATTGCACTCTCTACCCCCGTGGAGATGCTTACCTTTGAAAGGACAATGCGCCCTACCACAACTCCTACACTGTCTCGTGGTAGTTTCAGGGAGACATCTTCCTTTTCTTCACTGGTCACTTCAATCCCATGCGGCCTTCGTGGAACATGACATCAGATGGTTGGATACATTGCCTTCCAGTCTGCGTAAGTCAATAGATACGTGATGGAGACATTTTCCATTTTACTGGGCACTTCAATCTCAAGATCTCAATCCCATAAATCCTTCCTGGAATGAAGTGGAAGATGACATCAGACGGCTGGACGCATTGCTTTCTAGTCTGCTTAAATTAATAGGTACATGATGAAGACATTTTCTTTTTTTACTGGTCACTTCAATCCCTGGAGCCTTCGTGGGATAAAGTGGAACAGGACATCAGACGGCTGGATACATTGTTTTTCAGTCTGCGTAAACTTAAAAGATTCTGTTCTATAAGATCAGCAGAATACTTTACCGAAACTTATTCAAATCAATGCCGAGGCAAATGGCTGATCTTCGGAAAGCTAAAAGTAGTCCTAGATATTATTCGGTAGATAGTTCCAATACGCAGCCACTTATTGTATGTATACCACAAAAGCAAACTCCTTTTATTAAAGACCAATCAAAATAAGCCAATTTTTGTTGGCTTTCTTTCCTGCGTTATGTTGAGTTAAGAGGAACAAAATATAACATTCACAGCTTTGTGCTTACCTTTGCAGACTGGTACTTCGCCAGCCCATACAGTAGCAAGACCTTCTAATTTGCAGGTTAAGTGAAATGCACTTCCGTTTTTTATCTGGAAACCTTTCAAACAGGAATATATGGCTTGAGATCCAATAACTGGTCTGCGATTTATTTCTTTTACCAGCCGGTATATTCCATTCGTTATGACAGGTGGAGACTCACAGTGCAGCGCTATTGAGAAAAGAAATCACTTTTATAAACTGTCAACTTATCGTATTGAGCACTAGCATAAAATCATGATACTCGAGTTCGAAGAAAGTGTGGAACCACAAAATGCGAACAAAAGAACAACAAAAAAAACCAAGGTAGGCTCAGTTCTGATTGGGCCGTTAGTTTGGAGCGTAGGACTACAAATTGCAGATGGGAAAGTTGAAATGAGTTAGATTTTGAAATGATTCTGGATATTCACTAGTTCCTTGGGCTGCAATCTTCTTGGGCTTCTTACATTCCTCAACACTTTTTTTTTGATTGAAGGTTTAACTACCACCGTGAGCAACTCAATGGGCTATAAGCAGTCGCCCGTCCCTAATTTAGGGTCACTGGTTCCAGGAAAGGGAGAGAGCAAGTGCCGTAAGACAAACACAACATCCATGCCTCACCGGGATTCGAACCCGGACCCCTTTCGGACGAATAATCAGAGGCCATCGCTTAGTCCACTGCGCCATCGGGGCGGCCCTCATCACTTGCTCTGGCCGCTCTTTTGATTTTCTCGATTTTTGCTTGCGTTCATTCTGCGAATTCCGCAGCATTGTCGAAAATGTTAACCCGTTCACACAAAAACAATTTTAAAAATGTTTAGTTTAAACCACTGCGATATGTTGTTTATATATTTGAATAGATCTCGTCGAGAGCTTTAAAGCGATACCATGCACAGTCGTGTTGCTCTCATGTTTGCTTAGATAGACTGAGTCAAACGCGGCGGCATATCCAGAGATATTGCATCATCTTCCCAGCGTACACAGAGCGTCGCGAGCACGATGTAGTGCTCAGTATGAAAACTGGACTCCATTCTGTTTACGAATATGCTAACACGATTAGTGTGCGGGAGGTATTTTTAACGCTAAATGATTTTAATTGGGACCTATTTTCGTCACAGGCGGTAGGCCATAAGCCGCCCGATACTATCCGTGGAGTTAGACGTAGTCATACGTCGAAAAAGATCCCTGGCAAAGGGAATCTATCTCTACTCAGGGTTGACTTAATTAATTTAAGTTTTTAAATGCCGCTTGAAGAAATCTGAGTTAATATTCTCCGACAGTAAAGTTTCAGTTCAATGAAGAGAAGAGTTTTCAACATAATTTCTTTCTGGTTTAAATCGAATCTAAATATCTGAGATATCAGTCATAAAAATTAAAGATATAAGTTTTCTCTGAATCGATAGAAAACAAGAAAAATGACACCGAATTTTCGGGTGTAATAAGCACGTATTTTGAATCCGTTCTGACGCAAATTAAATTTATCAAAGCTATTCAAAGTCAATGGAACCGGTATGGAAAATAATAGATCTGACGGAAGAAAAAAGATTTCCAATCGGGTTTTTAATCCCTCAGATATTGCTGTAAACGGAATCGTGAGCTTACGAACTCTTAGAAACAGAGATATCGACAAAAATAAGATGTGACTTTACGTCCCCTGGTGGGAAAATCATGCATTATTTTAGGAAGAAAGTATTCTGCCGCCCCGGTGGCGCAGTGGTCTAAGGCGATGGCCTCTGATCATTCGTCCGAAAGGGGTCCGGGTTCGAATCCCGGTGAGGCATGGATGTTGTGTTTGTCTTACGGTACTGGTTCTCTCCCTTCCCTGGAACCAGTGACCCTAAATTAGGGACGGGCGACTGCTTATAGCCCATTGAGTTGCTCACGGTGGTCGTTAAACCTCCAATTAAAAAAAAAAAAAAAAAAAAAAAAAAGAAAGTATTCTCAACAGGTTTATCCATATAAGCGGTATCGGTCCAAGAAAAAAATTAGTCGAGTTTTCAGGAGCCCAGATTTTGCAACAAATACTTCAAAAGCAGAAATTAAAACTTATGACCCCTGGTGGCTAAACCATTCTTTACCAAACATTAGAAATTATGTGAAAAATATTTTCCATCTGGTCTTGTATGCGATACAGGAAAACATTTTCAAATCGGAGTTTTAGGAGCAGAAATAACGCAGAAAACGCAATTTACCTTTGTGCCCCCTAGCGGAAAGTCTATGATTTACTTGAAAATTTTGAATTTATAGGAAAAACATTTCGCATGGGAAACACTATCGAACAAAGGAGGAATTTTTCAAATCGTACTCTTAGAAGTAGAGATATTGACAAAAATAAGATATACATCTATGCCCCCTGGCGTAGAAACCATGCATTTTTTTAAGAAGAAAGTTTTCCTAAAAGGTTTGTCGACATGAGTTATATCGATCAACAAACGACTTTTTTTTCAATCGAGGTTTTAGAAGCTCATATTTTGCTGAAATAAAACAGAAGCGGAAATCAAGTCTTACGCCACCTGGAAGCCAAACCATTTCTTACAAAAATTAGAAATTATTTGCAAACGATTTCCCATCAGGAGCTGTATGCGGTGCAGAAAGAATTTTTCAAATTGGAGATTTAGAAGCAGAGATATAGGGGGAACCGCAATTTACCCTTACGCCCCCTAGCGGAAAGTCCATGAATTACATGAAAATTTTGAAATTACATGAACCACATGTCACACTAGAAACCCTATCCAACAAAGAAGAAAATTTTCAAACCGGACTCCTAGAAGTAGAGATATTGACAAAAATAAGATATACATCTACGCTCCCTGGCGTAGAAACCATGCACTATTTTAAGGAGAAAATGTTTCTAAAAGGTTTGTCGACATGATTAGTATCGGTCAACAAACGACTTTTTTTTTCAATCGAGAATTTAGAAGCTCATATTTTTCTGCAAATACAACAGAAGCGGAAATTAAGATTTACGCCCCCTGGTGTCCAAACTATTTTTTACAAAAATTAGAAATTATGTGCAAACGGCTTCCCATCAGGAGCTGTATCCTGTGCAGAAAGAATTATTCGAATCAGAGATCCAGAAGCAGAGATATAGGGGGAAACGCAATTTACCGCTACGCCCCCTAGCGGAAAGTCTATGAATTACTTGAAAATTTTGAAATTATATGAAAAACATGTCACACGGAAAACACTATCCAACAAAGAAGGAATTTTTCAAATCGGACTCCTAGAAGTAGAAATATTGACAAAAATAAGATATACATCTACGCCCCCTGGCGGAGAAACTGGAATATTTTAAGAAGAAAATATTCCGAAAAGGTTTATCGATGTGAGTGGCATCAGTCCACGAAAGAATTTTTTCAATCGATATTGTAGAAGGTCCGATCTTATGGCAATTACATCAGAAGCAAAAATTAACACTTACGCCCCTGGTGGCCAAAGTATTCTGTACCAAAAATGTGAAATTATATGCAAAAGATTTTCCATCAGGAGATGTATCCGCTACAGAAAAAAATTTTCAAATCGGAGTTTTAGAAGAAGAGTTATCGGGAAAAATGTAATTTACTTTTACGCCCCGTAGCGGAAAATCTATGCATAATTTGAAAAAGTACCTATATCTAAAATACTCTTAGACATAAATGGAATTGAAAGATAAAAAAAAATTTCAATCGGATATTTAGAAGCAAATATGTGGAATAAAACGCATTTTTGAATTCGACATCATTTGCATTAACGCCCTCTAGCGGCGAAATTGTGCATCGTAAAAAAAAACGAAAACGAAATGGAGGATCACGATTTGCATATTTCAAGCTTCCCACTGCAAAAAGGATTTTTCAAATCGGACTGATAGTTTCAGAGATATCGTAGGTACAGACGGACGGACGGACAAACCGATAACAGAAGCACGATCTTTTTTTACAAAAGACTTGCTAAAAAGGGGAAAGTTAAACTACGCGATTCCTTGCAATTTTTTACTTGAAACATAATTACTGGCTTCGATACATGTAAAGCAAAGTGGCGTAAATGGGAAAATGCGAGTGTTTCAGTCCGTGAAATGTTCGACCACTTCTAAAGACGTAGAGATCTGAAAATTATTATGTTGATCAGGGACGTCACTAAACTTCTAAATGACGTAGAGATCTGAAAATTGGTATGTTGATCAGGAACGTCGCTAAACTTCGAAAATCAGGATGGGCGACGGGTGAGTAAGCATTGTTTTTGGTGGGGCAAGCTTCATAGCAACTTTGTTTCTTTACGAAACACTGAAAGTACGAATTTTTAATGCTTTTTTTTTTTACGCTTACCAACCGTAGGTTGAAGAAGCGTAGCATATGCTCCAGCTTTGTCTGTCTCTCTTTCCGCATGATAACTGGCGTAAAGATGGTTCGATTTCGATGAAATTTTAGTATGTGGTAGGGGAAAACCTGAGGACAAACCCTATTGAAAATAGAAGAAATGGGGTCAAAGGTCAAGACATAAGAGCGGATTCATTCCATCGCCCTTATGCGTCATAACTTATGTAAAAATGCTTCGATTACGACAAAACTTTATCATGTTGTCCCGAAGATGCACTGAACCGGTTCTGTTTGATTTAATCGAAATGGAGTCAAAGGTGAAGTCACAATAGTGAGATTTGTTCTACAGCCGTTATCCTCATAACCTGAGTAATAACTTGAGTAATGATTTTTGGTATGTTGGAAAGCGTATCATAATCAATGTATTGCAAAATTTTACAAACTTGTTTCTTTTAATTGAAGGTTTTTTTTTATTCGAGGTTTAACGACCACCGTGAGCAACTCAATGGGCTATAAGCAGTCACCCGTCCCTAATTTAGGGTCACTGGTTCCAGGGAAGGGAGAGAGCCAGTGCCGTAAGACAAACACAACACCTATGCCTCACCGGGATTCGAACCCAGACCCCTTTTGGACTAATGATCAGAGGCCATCGCCTTAGACCACTGCGCCACCGGGGCGGCTTAATTGAAGGTTAAACCACCACCTTGAGCAACTCAATGGGCTATTCACCCGTCTCTTATTTAAGGTCACTGGTTCCAGGGAAAGTAGAGAGCCCGTGCCGTAAGACAAACACAACATTCATGCCTCACGCGATTCGAACCCGGACTCTTCTCTGATGAATGGTCATAAGCCAGCGATTAGACCACTGCATCATCCTGTCGGCTTCAATGCCTCTCACTACCGGCTACAAAAGAATTCCTGTAATTCCGACCCTCTCCACCTGGACACACATACACACATGGATCTGACTAGTTACACCACTGGTGTAAGATAAAAGTGTTGGTAGAATGTCGCCTGCAACTTTTTTTTGCTCTGGGTGCATTGTCTTAAATTTATTTTCAAAATTTTCCATTTTTACATGCAAAAATAGCACTGTACTTGAACAATTTATTAAAGGAATATGTCGCTTTTGTTTATCTAAATCAAATTTTAGCGTTGTGCAACGCAGACAAAATACCTCCTCCCTCCTTCATTCCCTTCCTTCCAGCCAGTGACTTTGCCTTGCACTCTTCTCCTACAAAGCAGTCAGTCGTCAGTCATCTTCTGCACTTTCACTGTCCCGGGGCAATCTTAAGAACGCTAGTATAGCTTTAGACTCCACTTTCCGTGTTAGAATCCTCAATTTTGTAAGAAAAACATACAGCAGAGCAATTAGTAATTACTACCCTCAGTGAATTCCTATCCACCCTTCTCGTTCGTCCCCTGCCTATAAAACACAAGACTTATCATTACTTGGCGAGTCCTGATTACATTTTAAGGTTAAGTATGTTGAAAAATGGCACATTCTAAACTGGCTGGGTGGTAGATTTCTAAATCCGCCAAAAAATTCAGGGTGGGACAAAATGCGAGACAATTTTTTAAAGATTTATCGGCATCAGAGATCTTAACGTCCGTACGCTTAGAAAAGTCCGAAAATTAAAAAAATCAAAATGGCGGCTTTGGATCACTGTCTTCTTGAATTTTTCGCAAATCGCTCGACCACTTCTAAATGAACTAGATATCTGAAGATTGGTATGCTGATAGATCTTACGGTCCAGACACTTACAAAAGTCCGAAAATCAAAATGCGGCTTTTCAATATATTCTGCTTGAATTTTTCTACCAATCCTACACTTAGAAAAGTCCGAAAATTAAAGAAATCAAAATGGCGGCTTTGGAATATTGTCTGCTTGAATTTTTTTACCGCTTCTACACTTAGAAAAGTCTGAAAACCAAAGAATTCAAAAGGTAGCTCAGCTTCACTGTTCAAAATGCTGATAGGTTTAAAGATAATAAAGTATGCCAGAAACGTTGAAATGCTGTAAAAATTCCATGAAATTTTGATTTAACATTAAGGAGCGCCAAAGCCTACTACCGTCTTGCGTCAAACCGTATGCACTGACGTTACGACCCTGTCCTAAATCGTAAAACAGTTACGGATCTTAAATTCATTTTCTTTCCCTTAGATAAATTTCTTTTTCTTTAACTATGTGTTCAAAAATTGACTTTACGGACTCACCGTTCGGAGAACGGTCATGACTGCTAGCTGTACATAAAACACAAATAAGAAAGAACGAATATTCTTGGTGAACATAAAGGCTTTTAAAAACATAAGTTCATGAAATATCCACATTTCATTTTCAAGCATTTACAGAAAACATGGGTAATCAACGAGGGAATTGAAAAAAAATGTATAAGCAAATTATAAAAAAAAATAATTAAAAAAAAATACAGGTGCAAAAGACGACGTTTCTGTACTTTTATTCATTTACTAGCGTATATCCCGTCCTAGGACGGTTGTTTTAAAAATTTAAATAAATATTAATATATAAGGGATGTTGCCTGTCCTGTGACGCGGTTAAATTTTTAATTGAAGCAGATTAAAAAGAAATCTAATAGACGCCGGATTTCTGTAAAGAAATATTGGAAAAACTTATATAGTAAGAACTCATTCGTCTTAGAACTGAAAACTTTATGCTATTTATTTGCATTTTTCAAAAGACCTCGCGATAAATAACTTTTTCCCCGACACACTTGTTATTCGGTTCACTTCACGGATTGTTCTAGACCGTCCTGTTCGATGGTTACTTTGAAACTTCATACCGAAGCTTTTTCAACAAAACAATGTGACATCTGGTATTGTAAATCGAACTAAGTTCTGGAGATTGCGCTATTGGGGCGACATCTGCTTTTAGATGCAATTTTGCTCATTTTGAAATCTCAAGATTTCACTTTTTATTGTAGGTTAGAGCGTTTAGATAGATCGATATTTTGGAAAATGTAAAATATAATCAGCCCTAAACTTGGAAAGTTAGTTAAATTAAAAAAGTAAAATATAATTAAATCGTTCAAATTAATATTCGAATTGTGCTAAATCAAATTAATATACAAACGCAACTTGCCGTGATATTAAGATTTCAGTACGAATTTTGCAGATCGGATAAACAGAACTCGAAACATTGATAATCCAATGCTTTTAAATTAGCACGCGATCACCTTGACATCTGAAAGTGATCGCAATCACTTTGGCACTTCGAGAGCACACACGTATTGATCGATACGTGATGGCGCAACAATGCAGACGTCGCTGTGATGTCAAGCGTTCCAGAGAGAGAGAGAGAGGGATCTGGGTGTTTATAAGAATAATTTTATTTCTTGATAATTCAATTATCTTTATAATATAATTGTACTGAACATTGTTTCCAACGTGCTTCAGCTTCAGTTACGAATACGCATTCGATTTCATAGTCTACCCTATTCCCAAATAATTCACTATAACATTCGTAAACAGCTTGGCTCCATAACTTACGTAAATACTCAGAATTTGTAACTTTGTAACTTTACTAGAAACTCATCACACTAATAGGCTAAAAGCAAGCAAATCATAGCAAAATATGCAGTTTCTATCTACAATAAATTGTAATAAACGACCAATTTCTCAATAAATTTAAACCCAGTAACATTAATTAAAATTATGCTAATTCGTGGAATGTGATGCCAGGTATTTTCTTTTAAATTTATTTGCACAGCCGAATATCACGCAAGAACTCATTGAAACTAAATATGAACGCGCTGAGTTATTGTGTCAAACACAGAAAAAACTCTGCGCAGGCAAACCAGTTTAAGAAGAAATATGAGCTTCAAAAAATCACAAATTTTCAATGTTTTTGAAAAGGAGACACAACCAAGAGGTTAGTCAACGCTCTGTAGGTAGTCAAACACGCGAAGGAATATCACAACAGATCGGCTTCAGAAATCCGCACTGAGGTAGTTTCCTGTATTTCCTACCTCGATGGTACTTAGTTATAAAAATTGAAGTTATAATTTTCTTGTACTTAATAAATAACTGATTTTAAATGAGCAGCGAGCGACACGAATGAGGAAGACACAAGGAGGCTATATTACTGGAGACACCACTCACTGGCTCTGCCGCCATAGGTCACAGCTAATCTGGGGTGTGACGTCACAAGCAGGCAAAAACGAACTAAATTATACCGTTGATAAAACAGTAAGTTTGTGTATCATTGATAAAGATTATTAAATTACTCATTTTATCTGTTTATACGCTTAGAAGCTTTTGTTCCATTGGTTTTAAAGCAGCTCCTTTTCTGCGGCTGCGTCGTGCCAGCTCATGACGTCATTTGCAGCACGGACGGTGACTTATGGCGGTCAATGCTGCATGGATAGGAGTGGTGTCTCCAGTAATATAAACTCCTTGGGAAGACATCCATATTCTCTGTATCGATGAGCGACCGAGTTTAATGAGAAAGGCTGGACTCAAAAGATGAAGATATCCATAACGTTTGGTATCGATGAATAACTGACTTCAAATGAACAATGTCGAACATAATAGTCGATTAACACATTTATGATAAAAAAAAAAACTAGTTCTGAGGATACCACACCTGTGGCGCAGTGGTCTAACCGCGGAGTTCTGACCATTCGTCCGAGATGGGGAGGGGTTCGAAACCCGGGCAAGGTACGGATGGTAAATTCGTCTTACGGTACTGGCTCTTCCCCTTCACTAGTGGCTCCAAAGTGGAGACTGGAGAATGCTTGTGACACACAGAGTGGCTCACGTTGATAGTTCAGCACCAAACAAAAGCTCTCGAGGACAGATGAGATGATTGCTGAAAATGGATTTATTCCTCAAACTATACCAGAACCAAACACGAAGACAGTTTCGTCGCCACGGTGGTGCAGTGGTCTAAACATTGGCCTCTGTCGAAGGCTGAACTGGATCGTCTACCAAGCTCTACACTGTTAAAAAAATATCATCTTAAAAATGAGAGCCTGAACCGACTCGTTTTTTTAAGTACAATCGTATCGTAAACGATTACATGGCATGCTCAAATATAAGTAACCATATGTACTTACAAATAACTGCGTCAATAAATATAATCTCGTATTACTTCATTTTAGATAACATAGATTTCAAGAGAAATTTTTTAATAAATGTGTAAAGTGACACACATAAATAATTAGAACAACAAAGTCACTGATCACAAGTAATTTAATTATGAATAAAGTATCTTTGTGTACGTTTTTACATTAACTATATTTGTGTCAATCTCATAAATAACATATTTTCGCTTCATCACTATATTTGTCATAAAATTGCGCGGTCCATTTGCCCAGCATGTGACAACGAGTATATCTATTATTATCCCAGATGTGCCATCGAATAATATACTTCCAGTTGATTCTATGAATAAATGAGTATGTATGGAGTACACGTATTCCAAATTTGAAAGAGAGCCGCGGATGGCTTAGTGGTCAGAGATTCAGACTACTCATGGAGGGAGCCCAGGTTCAAACCTAGCCTGAGAGGCTTGAACCTGGAGGCTCTCCGTGGTGGTGTGAATTTCTAACAATCGCTGAATACCCGCCGTGCATCAGAAGAGCACGTTAAGTGACTGCCCCCGCGTAGGAATCCCCCGGTTACATATAAAGGTGTTAATTCTTAAGCCCCATACAAATACATTACTGGACACAAATTTTTTCCGTAATTATGTGTCTAACTAAACAGTTGAATTTCCGTGACTTTTCCATAAAATGTTAACAATTATGTGCCCTTTAGAACGCTCGATCGTTCAAGAGCATCAAAAGAAACATCTTTCGAGAGAAAGATGTGTTTTAAATCGCTGACACCAAGGGCGTCGGAACCGCGGGGACAGAGGAGGCAGTTTCCCCCGCATGCAAATAAGTGTAGGGACGAAACATCACATTTGCCCCCTCAGTTTGCTTCCTTTTCAAATTACGTATGTTCGTGTTTGGAAATGTCAAACATTCGTTTTTTTTTTCTTTTTTTTTTTTTTGTTTTGTGTTTTTAAGTTCATTTTGATAAAAATTGAGTATTGCTCTTCATTTTTCACCATGAACTATCTAGGAATCTGAATATTTTTTTTATTGCCATCTGCTTCTGAGACGTCAAGAAATGCTTCCCCATTAAACAGTTCAGAGGGCTGGTTCCCGTTTGAAGACCAACAATGTTTTGTGTCTCATTAGGTGTAAAACATTAGTCTAAAAAAATGAGTAAAAATAAATAAAGAAATGGAAGTAGGGTGAGGAATGAGATATAAGTTCCTTCAATGTTTAATTATAGCGTCTACGGCTACAATTCCAGCGGAATTCGTACCAATCCGGAAGTATCAAAACCTATAGTTTAACGCCGTTTATGTGTTCAGTTAGTTTACAATGAGAAACTATATGGATATGAAAATGTTTTTTTTTTTTTTAGATGAATGTTTAATCGAAAAAGGAAATGTTGTTCAGGAAATTTTCCTAATGAAGTGAGCACGTCTACAGTAGTAGGATAAGTTGTATGCCATGATAAAATATTTTGCTCTGCGACATCTTGCCCCCGCTGTCAAAAAAATGTTCCGACTCCACTGGCAGACACTTTCGTATCTCGATGGTGATTAAGAGGTAATTGTATTTTTCTCCAAAAAGAAATACAGACAGAAATTTAGCAAAAATGCCACATTAGTTACTTGCTAATGTGATACATGCTGCATGAAGTTTACAGAAGAAATTAAAATTCATGGCACAGCTTTACCTGTACAACCAAGCGTATTTAAGAGAAAGCATGGAGATCGCCCAAGAAAATTATAATTTTTTATTATTTGTTTCAATAACATGAAAAAACATGTACTCACCAACTTACATTAGATAAAACAAAACAGAAATTTCTTTGTTTTACATTTTTATTATGTACGGTAAAACACTTCCTTCATTCGCCCCACCCCCCGAAAAAGATTTATATATACGTCCCTGATATGAACCACAGAGAAACCCAAAGCGATGTGAAATACGCCAAACGGAATTATTAAATATAATCCCAGCAACAGTTGAATCACATTTATGGAAAGCGTTTTAAAATTTATTTCCATAAAATGTTCATCACAATGACGTTCACATACCACACACTTCCAGTGGCGTAACTACCACCCCCACAGTTGCGGGGAGGCAAGGAAGGGGCGTACTACAACTGACAGTTATAGTTTTATGAAAAAATCCGAACACGCAAAAATAAAAAAAAATAAAAAAAAAATTACCCAAAGATTAATATTTTCCTTTACGATATATTTAGCTTTGCAGGTAAATAAATGCCAAGTTTCACTTTTGAAACACTGTATACCCTACAGATTGAAGTTATTCCGCTCTTTGGCACCGGCATGTAATATGATCGTTCTGCAATGAGTTGTAAAAAATACGATCGCTCTCCAATTGTCCTCCCTCTGTGTTGCTGAGGAAAAGTGCGAAGCCATATGGGAATCTTAAGTGAAGGATGTGCGAAAACAGTCAATCACTTAGGATTACGAACACAACAGGCGATTTACTCACAACAGCCGCCGCTCTGCGATGTATAAGAGGGCGATTTTTTCAAATGATTTGTTTTATTTTGAACAAAACAATTAAGCGTAGCTATTGCTTTTAGTGCTTCCTTATAGTAAGCATTTCTATCTCATTCACTGCGTAAAAACTTTAATATACACTGGTGTGCAAAAATTAAGGACGAAGAGGAGAAATTAGCATAACAGCAGAACGAGCAGGCAGAACGGACCGAAACACCACTCAGGAGATAGACTAGAATCCGGTACGGTAGGGCATGCGCATATATGCAGCATAACGTAGGGGGTGTCAGAAGGGTATAAAGTACACAGCCGGTGTACGCTCAGCAATTCGGTGAAATCTATTGCACGGTGTACATCGGTTTCAACGACGTCGAGTTGCTGCCACCGTGTGATATGGCCAACAAGCAATTCAGTAGGCGACATCTGGATGACTTTACCCGAGTTCGCGTCATTGGGAAGTTGGAAGAAGGTCGAAGTGTGACTAGTGAGGCCGAGGAGTTCGGGATCGCTCACAGCATCGTTTCGCCAGCTTGGAGAGCATTTCAAACGACAGGAACAGCTGTTCGCGAGTTTAGCAGTGGTCGTCCACGAGCAACCACGGCGGCGGACGACCGGTATATTGTCCTAAAGGCGAGAAGAGACAGACGGCAGACAGCGGGAGAAATAGCAAGGCACATGCAACAGACAATTGGACGTCCGTTATCGCGTTTTACCGTGGCCAGGAGGCTGCACAAAGGTGGTTTATTTGCACGACGACCAGTACGCGTGTGCCGTTAACGCCTGCTCATCGGAGACAGTGGTTTCTGTGGTGCCAGGAACACAAGAACTGGACACATCAGCAATGGGGTCGAGTTCTCTTTACGGATGAGAGCCGATTTAGTCTGACGAGCGATTCTGGACGTATACACATCTGGAGAGAGCAGGGAACACGCAATCACACCTCGAACATAATCGAAAGGGACCGGTTTGGAGGTGTCAGAGTTCTCGTTTGGGGCGGTATCATGCTTGGTAGCCGTACTGACCTCCACATCTTCCAAGGAGGTTCAGTGACTGGTGTCCGCTATTGTACCGAGGTTCTCCTGCCTCACGTGTGTCTGTTTAGAGGTGCTGTGGGTCCTGAGTTCCTCTTCATGGACGACAACGCTACACCTCATTGTACAGTGGCTGTCGCAGAGCTGTTGGAGAGTGAAGATATTCAACGCATGGATTGGCCCGCAAGGTCCCCGGACCTAAAGCCAATCGAACACGTGTGGGACCTTCTCGGGAGACGCTTAGCAGCACGTCACCAGCCGCCAACAACGATTCCACAGCTGCGATTGGCGCTACAAGAGGAATGGGTCGTGATGCCTCAACAGCTCCTTGAGAACCTCGTCCTCAGCATGGACAGACGTTGTAAATCCTGCAACGCAGTCAGGGGTGATCATATCCCCTACTAAAGACTGGATGTTTCTTGGCAGCCGCCTGTCACATGGACGTTTCTGTCTTCTGTCCAGTTGTGCTCGAAGCTACCTTTTCAATAAAGTGCCTTTGTATTCTTTTGATTCCTTGTTTGGACCGTTTTGCTCATTTGTCCCATATTCTTACATCTTGGGGATCTTATGGTATGAGTTTGAGTCGATGCGGAGCATTTCTGCACGACGTTACATTAGAAAAACCGTCTCGTCCTTAAATTTTGAAAAACCGTCTCGTCCTTAAGTTAAAAACGACATCCATTTGCAAAATATCACAAAAATATCCAAGTGGAGCACAATATCGGAGGAAACGAAAAGAAGAACAGCGCGCGAAGAAACTTCCCAAATCCAAGCAGTTCTTTTTACGCTGATCCTGTTAAGCTCAAGTGACGTTTCTTGATTTGTGTAGCTCGTCAATTGCTCAAAGTTTAGAAGCAGTCATTTGACAAAAACTGAGTACTTCAGGAACAAGTGAAAGCAAAACGGATGATTATGAAGTCTTAAAATTTTTAGCTTTAACCATTTAAAATATTTTGCTGAATTCGTTTCTTGCGATAAAATGTATATTCATGTTCATGCATTGGTCCGCTCGCCGCGTTAATCCTGATTGGCTGATTAATAAACTTGCATTAAGTACTTCTGTTCCAAAATTTATTCAAAATGTTAAAACTACAGGGCTCTAGTTGCCCCCTTACTTTTTCAGACACTCTCCCTATCTTCCTGCCCCCCCCTCCTCCGAACCACACACACACCGCGAAAAACGCACACTCCTTCGTATCCAAATCCTGGGAATATTTTTGTGCTTAGGGGCGCTGAAGTAAATTTGTGGGTGGGCGCACGTTGTGCTAGTTACGCTACGGCACACTTTTGTTCTAATTGTTTGTCAGCACGAGGAATTGCCTTGCTTCATTCCGTCCGCCTTGCCTCATCTTTCGGCATGGAAAACAGAGTTACTTTTTGTTTACAAGATTTGCAACTACTGCTACATCCAGGTAAGAAATACATTCGCAACTTTACACACTTATTACATCTTTCCATGATCCATCTAACCAATAAATTACTTTTTTTTGGTGAACGTCTAGTGATTTTGCTTCCTATAACTTCCAATGGGCAAACGTCTGTACACATTTTCTTCACAATTAATGAGTTCCCAAGGATGAAAATTTGAACATCAATTAAAATAACTTCATATTATAACTTGGAATACTTAATATTTTCTAAAACACAACCACAATTATATTAAAAATCAATAACTTTTCCTTTGGTGGTATTGAGACCAGAAAAAGTAGCGCTACCTGTACATTGATAACGTCAGTAGACAAACAAATGGATTGCTTAATTATGGTTATGTTTTAGAAATTATTAAGTTTTATAAGTTATAATATGAAGTTATTTTAATCGATGTTCAAATTTTCATTCTTGGGAGCGCATTAATTGTGAAGAAAATGTGTACAGAAGTTTGCCCATTGGAAGTATAGGAAGCAAAATCACTCGACGTCCACCTCGCTATCCACCTAACACGCCATAGAAGAGCATGCTAATGTTTCAAAATCATAGCATCGAAACTCGAAGGAGCGCCATCTCGTGGTTTCATGAAAATAGAGAAATAAAATTTAAACAGTTAAGGTATTAACGCACGGCACACTATCTCTTCTAGCCACCATAATAAAAGTAAGGAGTAGGGACGCAGCGCCATCTATTGGCGTGCGACGCACGTTCGTTTTGCATCGTTATATACATCATTCAAATAGATGGATTTTACTTACATTCAGAATTTGAATCATTTGAGCAAAGGAAAAAATCTATCCTCGTTTAATAGATTGCAGAATCAAACACGCGATCTGCTTACTTTTTTATAAAACAAATTATCATGGTTATCTAAGCCTGACGTAGCTACTGATTGAGTAAAATGTAATAAAATCAGTCATTAAAGTCATACCTGAAAGTATTTACAAAATGAACTAATAACTCTGCATTATCCAAGAACGTTACACTCCTTGTTTTCATTTTTCTATTAGTACACTAATCTGCGGCATCATTCCTTCCTTAAGAACCGCTATTTTTTTTGTAGGAGGCACTTTCAATATGATGCGGATAACTTGGAAATATATAGACGGTACATCTGTCTTCAGTCGCTTGTACCCCACGTTAGGTCAGGGCCGGATTAGTTAAGGCCTTAGTGGGCCCCTAGGCTGAAACATTTAAGTGGGCCACAAGGCTATCTGAGCGGGGCCCCAAAGAACATATGACAGGGAATCATTATGAAGTTCGTTAAAACACGAAACCGTAAATACTAAATTATCTGCAGAGTTTCAATAATAAAACACTGAACTTTTTGCTTTCGTTCTCGTAAGAACATGAGTTAAAACTTAAGGCTCCTAGATTTGGTCTTGGATTTTTTAATGATTTAGCACTGTATACTTTTCGTAGTGCATGCTTTTTGTTATGCAATGTGAAGCCACAAGGGACTTCGCCCATTAACGGTTCCAAGTGCAAATTGGGAGGTGTGGGTGGATGGTTGTGAAAAAGCTGAAACGTACACAGCAACATATAACCTTTACCTTTGGGGAGTCATTGCCTTGGGATCTGTTCGTCTTCCAGCCTCTGTTTCTGACCAAGTGGAAATCATACGAGACAAAAGTAAAACTATTTTGTAAACCTCTCTCTCTGTCTCTACCTATCTATCTATAATTTTCCCAGGCATGCCTCCTGGGCCCCTTGGTCATGGTGGGCCCCAAAGCTATAGCACCTATAGACTCTCTTAATCCCGCCTTGCGTTAGGTGCGTAATTATCAGAATGAAAATGATCACCACAAACAACACTCAATGGTGATGATTTCTCATTGGGTTGGAAATCCTGCCGAGATATTGCTTTCAACCACAGTTGCTTCAATCCTGATTTGATGGGAACTCATGAAATTATGTTCCTCATTTTTCTCTTTGGAATACATGCTCATCTGCGAACAGCACTAAACCGTATTGAGAATAGATTATAGTTTGTTGTAAGAAACAACGGATTGTTTCAAAACTGTAGTGGAAGTTTTTTAAAAGCACAATCTAGTCATTCAAGTAACTCAGAAACCGTGTTGCTCATACCTTGGAACGCAGTGCCATCTAACTACAGAAATTATCTTTAGCGCCCACTGACCAGTCATCAAGAGTCTATTATCTTCAAGGTTAATGTTGCAGCCTGTTTTTCATCCACTTCAGCCTTTCGTCGTGTGGGCACGAGCTCAATCCCAGACTGAGGCATGGGTGCTGCGTTGGTCTCACGGCTTTGGCTCTCACTGGAACCAATGGCCTTCCAAAATTTCGTACGGGCCACTGCTTATAGCCCTTAGAGTTTCTCAGGACGGGCGATAAGCCCCCATCCATAAGAAATAGAACATTTTTTTCGCACTATTTTAAAAGTAGTACTTATGTTTTCTCCGCACTCCTTTATTGTTCCATTTTGTTTTCAAGAAAACTTGAGTAAAAGCACTATTTTAAAAGTAGTACTTATGTTTTCTCCACACTCCTTTATTGTTCCATTTTGTTTTCAAGAAAACTTGAGTAATATGGCTGGTTCCGGAACACATTCCGTACTCATTTCAGCTACTGCCGGGAACATGCATGGACTAAAATTACATTTGTATGATGTGCATTTTTCTGTTTGAATTGCACAAGGTACAGAACCTGCTTCGTTACAAATTGAAAGCAATCTATTATTCCTGAATCACAATAACAAACATATACACATTAAAAACTTCTCATATTGAAATTAATCAGCATTTGATTTCTAAGAATTTGTTCCAAAAAAAGCGTGCCCAGTGTTACAACTTTTATATATTATACCAACTGTGCCCACGGCTTCGCTCGCGTGGAAGATATCACTGAAAAACAGGACTATGATAATAAGTGTGATACGATCCATTCATAGATACCGATGGAGGAAATTAGCCGAAAGATTAAATGGTCGGCAGTTAGTATTTCACGTGAAATAAAATTATAAATAATTTTTACATAAATTTAAGTATATAATATTTATTTTATTTTTTGAAAATAATTCACAATGCTTCTGCATATACAACATTCTTTGTCTCATTTCTAGTCGTTATCAAAATAAATTGACTGTCTGAACCGTCGCCGGTTCTCTATAAGCCGACGTTTATCCGAGAAAAATTCTTGACGCAAATCCAATGCAACATGTTTGGCCCTGGGATTTATAGATCGTTATAGCGAAGGATAGTTTAATAGTCTTTTGAACGTGAAAGGTAAGTCCGTCGAAATCATCGGGATCCTGGGTATATGTGCCATTTGTCCAGCTGCTGGTCCAGTTAGTAAAATGGTTTCAATAATATTATTACGCAGCGCTGTGACCAGTAATCTTGTACCATTGCACAGGTTTGAAAGATTCAGTTTCTGCAATAATATTATAGGAATGCTTACTTTCAATTTTAGACAATGCGTTGGAAGATTTTAACATTTAAATTCTTTAAATCCTGAGGGATTCAAATGATTTAAAAATTCATGTGGATAATGCATTGTATCTTCCACGTTAACGACAGTATCGATCGATGTTTAAATTCTGTATTCGCAGGGCAGTTTTTGCAAAATAGCATTGCATATTTCATCAACAAATGCATTCTTGGAGACACGATAGCTCGTTCAAACATCAAGTTGTAACTTCTTTGGAGCAACTGTTCTACATTAGGATAACTTTTGTCAACTAATTATTTAATAGATCTTACAATGATTCCCAGTTTACTATGAACTGGAATTAAACCGTTCTGATTAGGTTCTTTTGCCATCACCGACACGTAGTAACTGAGTAGAAAATTGGGTATCTCCGCCTCCTAAATGGGCTCTCATATTTGTTCGTAAATGGAGCATTTCAATATTATTCAACATTAGTAAAAATAATTCCGTATATTATCGCGAACTACTTTCTTTCACGTTGGGTGTGATCAGAGTGTATGCAAACAATGCGGAACGATACACGGGAATCGGGAACTACTTGAAAGCGATCTGATTCGGTAGTACAGCCAAAAATAATAAAAAATAAACGAAATAGCCACCGGAAAGAGAAAAAGCTTTCCAGCGGTGAAATAATCGTGAACTACTTTCTTTTACGTTGGGTGTGACCAGTTGTATGTAAAGAAAGCGGAACGATACATGGGAAATTGGAAACTACTTGAAAGCGATGTAATTCGGTAGTACAGCCAAAAATAATGAAAAATAAATGAAATATCCTATGTCCACTGGAAAGAAATAAGCATCCCAACGGCGAAAGAATTATCCAAATCGGTTTAGTAGTTTTCGAGATTACCTCAAACACACAAACAAACTTTCTCTCTTTATATACTAGTATAGAACAGATCTGAATAAAATCTCTGCGTGGGAAGCTGTACTTTACAAGTAGCTTCCTGCTTATTGTGGTGGAAGCTACATGAGCATGAGGCCAATAGGAAGTTACCTTGAATAAAGGCCAAGAGGAAAAAAACATAATTTAAGACAGGGAAATAATAAAGCAGAAAAATGTATTTCGGTAAATGTAAATGCCGGAACTCATCTTTAAACTTACGTATACACTGGGGAAATATTTGACTCCATTCTCCATCGTTACATCGGACAAATGTCGGACCAACAATCTCATGGCCTGTATCACAACGGAACTGAAGGATGTAATCATCTGGTGCTACGTCTAGAGTTTTGGAGTCGGCAGGAGTTTCGTATATTGTAGTCCCATGCGGAAATTCTGACGGCAGTTTGCAACCAACAACTGAAATGGAAAACATGTCAGTACTTAATGTTTATTCTTCAATTAATAAGCTGAAAGAACTTTAACGAACAAGATAAGAATATTTGGTATATCTTTAGAGACTGAATATAACTCAAAATGTGTTAAATTGCGTTTTTAACGTCCAGGTAAAGTTAAAATTACTATTGTGTCAATGGAAATACCGCATGAAGTAATTAACAATTAAGTACCAAGGCCGGGGGTGAAATTAGTATCTGAATAATCCTTGTTAATATCTTTGGGGTGTTGAAATGGTTTACTCCAGTATTGTTTCATTCATGAAAGAAACAAAACCAGTAGAATTGATTTATCGTATTCTTCTGTAGATAAAAAACAACAACTGAATTTTGTTTTCTCTTCAGGAAATTCAATTATACGTATTACGTAGTAACCGCAACTGTGTGTGTGTGTGTGTTTGCATACACTGAGTGGCCACTTTATTATGACCACACCCTCAGTACTTTGTTGGGCCACCTTTTTTCTTTAATACTGCGTCGATTCTTCGTGGCATGGACTCCACGAGATGTTGATAGGTGGTTTGTGGAATCTGAGACCATGCTTGATGAATAGCACTTTCCAGGGGTGTGAGATTGCAGGGTTATAGATCCAGCTGTCTGATGGCTTGTTCAACTTCATCCCACAAATTCTCAGTGGGGTTGAGATCTGGAGATTGTGGGGGCCACCTAAGCAAAAATAAGCTCACCGGCATGTTCCTGAAACCAATCCTGTACAAAACGAGCACTATGGCAGGACGCATTATTATCTTGTTGAAAGTAGCCATCGCCATTGGGATAAACCATCCACATGACAGAATGCACTTGGTCAGCAACGATGTTTAGATATGATGTGCCAGTCATACGTTGATCAACACGAATTAAAGGGCCCAAAGCATGCCAGGAAAACATTACCCAAACCATAACGTCGCTTCCACCAGCTTCAAGGTTTGTAGCAATGCATTTGGGATCCATGCTTTCGTGCTGTTTCCGCCAAATTCTCACTCGGCCATCGGCATGGTGCAACTGAAAACGTGATTCATCGGGCCACATAATTTGTTTCCAATTATCGACTGTCCAATCCTTGTGCTTCTGTGCGAACTGGAGACGTTTTCTCTTGTTAACTGCAGACAGCAAAGGTGCTCGAACAGGCCTTCGGCTGCCATATCCCATCAGAGGCAGTGTACTGTGAACAGTGCGTGCAGAGATTATTTGAGGGGATAGTTGATTAAGATAGTCTGTAATTTGCTGCACTGTTGCCCTTCTGTTGCCTGTTACCAGTCTGGAAACTCTCTGTTCCGCCCGAGCAGTCACTAGTCGATGACGACCACACCTTGCACGTAGAGACCCAGTTTTTTGGCTGACAGTCCAGTCTTTAAAAACTTTAACAACAGCTGCTCTGGAACATTTCACGAATGCGGCGGTTTCGGTGATACTCGCTTCATGGCTCCGAGCTCCTACAATCATCCCACGTTGAAAGTCCGTCAAATCGCATTTTTTACCCATCTCGTCACCCCAAAATCACTTCTACTACTGTCGCAAGTATTAAGCTTTACCATTTTATACTAGTCTCGCCCTCTGGCAGCAACAGCGTGCAGCCATAGCTCATTTGCTTAAAACTGTCAAGTGGTCATACTAAAGTGGCCACTCAGTGTATATAGGATGCGAATGTTTCTGAAAGTGCAAATCTTTGAGTCAGTCCAGTGTGTTTTCCAAAATGAAGGTACCTTTAATTCCTAATGGGATAAAAGGAAAAGATAACTACACTAGTAATCCAAATTAATTGCTGTAGAATAGAAATCAAAGTTTCCAAGCTTTCACACATCAACCAGATGGCTTTTTCAAGGAAGTTAGACAACAAAATGCAAACTAAATAATAGAAAACTTCAACAATATCAACCCGGTGACTTGACTGGCTCTTGCACTTAACTGTTGAAAGTATTATATGAAAATAAAATTCAGCACTTACCGCATTCTTTTTCATCACTTCCGTCATCACAGTCGATTTCTTTATCGCACCTCCAACTTATGGGAACACAGTTTCCGCTGTTGCACGTGAACTGGTACTCGCTGCAAATTCCGAAATCTAAGTGAATAAAAATGTAAATTTTTAAAGAATGTCTATTTAGTCAAACATCTTATGTTATCTTAAAAGCACGTTGCCTGTTGAACTTGCCTTATCATGAATTGTTAACGGTGGACGTTTCAACGTAACACATAACAGGCGACAGTGAGAGTCCGGAATTTTCGAAAATTAGCAGCACATTCCCTTTAAAACAAGGCACGGGGTACATTTTCTATCAAAAACGTAGATTGGCTTACGCAAAATCGGAGAACTTATAAAACAGCGCATGTCTAGAGCCATGAAAATTATTGAACATCTCCATAACCGTAACTAATATTTCATTATTGGGTCATATTTTGATATGTGAAGTACATGTGTTACAAAGGTTCGTGCTGTTAGCATTGGTGTACTTCGTCTGTCTTTGGACATTTCATGTACTCCGTGTGTCTTCCTGTGGTGCTCTAAATTCTAATTCTAATTCCGTAGCTTGAAATATAAGAAACTTCGCTGGGTTGCCGAGTGGTCAGAGGTATAGGTTTCTGAATAATCGTCCGGGCGGGGTTCAGGTTTGTGTCCCGGATGAGTCATTGGTGGTGTCCTAGTCTTATGACTGTAGCTCTGTCCCTTCCTTGGAACTAGTGGCTCTTAATTGGGGACCAGTGATTGCTTACAACCCTCAGAAATGCTCATGATGTTCGCTAAACCCCGAAAAGGAAAAGAAAAAAGTATGAGAACCATGGTCCAAATCTTTTGTTCTTTTTCGATGCGCACTCTTAAGAAAAGAAAGCAGTATGAGAACCACGATCCCAATCTTTTGTTCTTTTCCGATACAGACCCTTAAGAAAAGAAAGAAGTATGAGAACCACCATGATCCACATCTCTTGTTTCTTATCTATGCGCTCTCATAAAATCAGAAAGAAGTATGAGAACTATGTTTCACATCTATTGTTCTTTTCCGATGCACACTCTTGAGTTAAGAAAGACGTATGAGAACCATGATCTACATCTTTTCTTTTCCGATGCGCACTCTTAAGAAAAGAAAGCATTATGAGAAACATGATCCACATCTTTTATTTTTTACTGATGTGTACTCATAATATCAGAAAGAAGTATGAGAATCATAATTCACATCTTTTGTTCTTTTCCGTTGCACACTCTTGAGTAAAGAAAGACGTATAAGAAAAGAAAGAAGTATGAGAACCACCATGATCCACATTCCTTTTTTTTTTATCTATGCGCTCTCATAAAATCAGAAGGAAGTATGAGAACCATGTTTCGCATCTATTGTTGTTTTACGATGCACACTCTTGAGTTAAGAAAGACGTATGAGAACCATGATCTACATCTTTTCTTTTCCGATGCGCACGCTTAAGAAAAGAAAGCATTATGAGAAACATGATCCACATCTTTTGTTTTTTACTGATGCGTACTCATAATATCAGAAAGAAGTATGAGAACCATGATTCACATCTTTTGTTCTTTTCCGATGCGCACTCTTAAGAAAAGAACGAGGTATGAGAACCATGATCCAAATCTTTTGTTCTTTTCCGATACAGACTCTTAAGAAAAGAAAGAAGTATGAAAACCACCATGATCCACATCCCTTGTTCTTTACCTATGCACACTCATAAAATCAGAAAGAAGTATGAAGCCATGATTCACATCTAATGTTCTTTTCCGATGGGTAAAGAAAGACGTATGAGAACCATGATCTACATATTTTCTTTTCCGGTGCGCATAAGGAAAAACATATGAGAACTATGAGCTACACCTTTTGTTCTTTTCTGATGTGCTTTCTTGACGCTATAGGGCATGAGAGCACACATGGGTCTTCATCTCAATATCTATTTCATACCATACTAAAACTTCGACTGAAAGATTTTCTGTGCAACATTTTAAACTCTAAATGAACAATTTACCCATTAGAAAAGCAGATAAGCAGATGCAGATTCCATTCCCTGCTTTCTCGGCTTGTGACCATTCTGTTTGAAAATTTTAATTCATTCTCCTCTGAATTAGAGTAAATATAGTGGGATGTGCATAGTCCTCAAGCAGTCCATGGTAGTAACCGGCATTCATGCGTTGGTCCACACGAACCATGGGTCAGTCAGCTAAACATGCCTTATATCATACAACTGTTCCCATTGATCATGATAGCCGATGTTATTCATGAGGATTCCATAGATTCATGCTGTGGACGCAAAATACGGACTCCAATATAGGCAGAATGGAGCACATACATGCATTAATAATGCCGTCAAAATTCTGTGAACATTTTTTGTGGCCTACCGTTAAACAAGGTAGTGGTTCCACTCACAGGAGCCCATAGTTTAATTTTTAGGAGGAGGGAGCAAATAGAATTTTTAGGTATAAATAACACACGCAAACACAAGATGCAATTTCTACTGTGCCTTCATGTTATACAGGGTATCTAGAAATGAAGTATACAACTACAGTATGCTATTGAAAAAAACGATAGAAAAAACTTACTTTAAACGTCAAGAGACATAGAAAGCGTTAAAGTTTGTTATGTCAAATGATAGATGGCGCCAGGTGTCTCATGTAGTAAAAAATCTCGTCAAACACGGAATACAACAAAAAAACAACAACACAAAATCATTTCACGAATCTGTTTCAGCGATGAGTAAACATTCCATGTTTCTGGCAGAGTGAATAAACATAACCGCCGAATCTGGGGCATGGACTATCGCCATGTGGTCGTAGCACACGAGAGAGACAGCCCGAAGTTTAATGTCTGGGCTGGCCTAGTGGAAGACAGAGTGATGGGAACTAAAATAACAGATCACATGCCAAGGGACAGGAAAATATCAAGAAAACCACGTGTAATATGGGTGAATGAAATTCCCAAATATGCCAGAGCAACATGGAATGGAACTTTTCAATACAGAGCTGTGGTACAGACTTTGGGAGATTTCTATCCCGCAATAGATTAAGAATGTTTGTGGAGATAAATGCTGAGGATTATTTACAGTTCTAAGAAATATGGTTCTGGTCTGGCTGGTATAAAGTGAGATACTGTCAGGAGCACATGATTTTCCAGCGATTCTGACTCTGTTCGTAACAATACCTACAATGTATAGATTTTGCAGGATAACATTTAATGCATTTCTGAGCGTTAATTTATGAAACCTGAAAAGCCCTGAAAATTCAAATATCCGAAATCTGTGTGTGAACTCGGGGACTAGATAATTTATCGGTTCATTTGAGGAAGAGGCATCGTTAACTCTTTAGCCAGCTGGAACGAATTAACTCGGGATTAGCAAAATGTGCTGAAATCAGCTCGAACGAATATATTCGCTGTCTGAGAAGTGCGTTGAACGTGGATGGAACGAGTGCTGAACATGCGCATCAAAAAGCGTTGCTTTCCTGTTAGTTTTGTCATTCATTGTGGTCATTTAGGGGATGATCTTTTTGGATGATTACCTGCTTAAAGGGCTATAACAATGGCGACAAACGTAAGAAAGGAGAGAGAATAAGTTTGAGTCGCTTGTTTTTATCCAGTGGCACGATGCTTGTCTCAGGGGACCAGCCCTTCCCCATCATTCCTTGATGTCAGGGAGACTAGCCCATCCCCATCTTTCCGTGGACTGGTGGAAGTGTCGTGGAGCAAAGAATACCTTATCGCATGTAACAGGCTTATAGCCAGTACTGCTGAGATGAGAAAGTGAAGGAATTCTTTGAAAGTAGCTTTCATAAAACCCGGCCGCTATGTGAATATTTTTGTCTGAGGAGCACAGAAAGTTCTGGATACTATTTGGTTCAGGCACATCGACCGCTTAAAGGGTTAAAGTCCAAGTTTTCAGGTTTTGTCACTCCGTCTTGCTTGGGACCCTTAATTCACTAAACATTAAAACTAAGCGACGATACGAGCTATGTTCCGACGCGAAGTATTTTGATGTTTCAGTCTAAAAAATCTTACCTTCTTTTGGCAGCAATCCTGATGATGTACTATCGATCACAACCAGAATGATCCAGGCCGTAACGATCCAAGTAAATAAACGCAGTTTAGTCATCACTAGTGACTGTGCATGGCATATCAATCTATTCCTTGTTTCTGTCAAAAAATAATTTATGTCACTTTCAAAAAAACATGTAAAAATACTTTTCTACAAAACAATACCGAAAAACAGTTGTAATTTTTTCAATAAACTATTGATTCCAATTTTAATGCCTTGAGATCAGTAGATCCAAATTTTGTCATTATTGGAAGCTTGCAATTAATTACATCCTACGTGGAATATTGTCTTCGGGCACCCTCTTCAGCAAAAATAAGAACATTCCAATAAATCACGTGTGCCAGATTTCCTTTAAAACAGCTAGTAAGCTCCTCCGACGTCCTATATCGACTACTCGTGACATGACCACGCGTTTTGAGCTTTCTCACTTCCAAGTAGGTGTTATTATAGGGTGCCATATCAGCAACCTGTCCGTGAGTGAGATTGCAGAACAACTGCAACACCTGCGGTCAACTGTTCAAGACTCTGCCATTATAATAAATGGAAACGTGAGGGATTTACGACTGCCAAGAGACGTTCAGGAAGTAAGTCGACAGAAAGGGACAAGAGAACTCTGAAACGTGTCGTACGTGGGTGCCACCATTCCTCTGCACAAATCAGTACCAAAGAACTTCGGGATTCAACTAGGGTGAGTGTATTCACTAAGACAATCTGTAAAGAACTGCACAAGTTAAATTTCTATAGCCCAGCTGCTGCATACAAGCCGTTAATAACTCGTACGAATGCGAGTAAGCTATTTGCTTGGTGCAAAAACACATCGTCCATGGATCCTAGCCAATTGGAAACGAGTGTTATGGAGTGGCGAATCACGCCACACCATTTTCAAATCCGATGGTCGTTGTTGGGTGTGGCATATGCCAGGTGAAAGGTATCTACCACAATGTGTCATCCCAACTGTTAAATTTGTTGGTGTCATTTTAAAGGGATGTTTCTCGTGATATGAACTCAAACCATTGGTAGTTGTGGATGAAAATATGAACGCCATGGAGTTTTGAGGCATTCTAGTCAACGCCGCACTGCCTGTGTTTTATAAGACAATGCGCCGTTACATAAAGCAAACTACATCTTGTTTCAGAAAGACAACGCGCCGTTCCATGAAGCAAACTACATTTCGAAATGGTTTGAGGATATGGGTGAACAGCATTTGGAGTGACCCACTGAAAGCCCGACCTCAATCATATAGATGCCCTTAGGGATTAACTTGAACGTCGGATTAAAGCTCGAATGACAGGTCCAACTGATGTGTCTGAACTGATCACAGCTTTTCAAGAGGAATGGAACAATATACCTGCGACTACTTACCAGAATCTCATTGAAAGTGTACCATGGAGAGTGCACAATGTGATTGTGAGCAAAGTTGGGCCAACCCCTTGTTGATTTTGCTATGAATGCATAAAAAGCACTGATGTCCGGAGACCTTTTTCCACATAGTGTACAGCAAACGTAACAAAAATTAAGTAGATTTATAACCTCAACGAATACACATTGCATTGTATTTATCTTATAGGATCAGAATTTCATCATCATTACAAATATTTAATCTTCTAAAAAAAGAATGAAAACGAAAAACTAGTTCCTTTCTTCAATAAATGAATGACTTTAACTTAGTCTGCTTTGATTTTTCAGCATCAAAATTTTCAGAATCTTTTTCTTTTCTGTTTTGTCGTTCTCCAGCACATTGGCTGCCATGAGGATCACCGGTGATCCTCAGGAAACATTTGCTTGCGTGCGATGAGAATCGCAGTGGATCTTCACTTCGAAACCATTTCAGTGGAACGTGAGAAGTTTCAAGGAATATCAGTAAGGGTTTGTAACTGTGATGTGGCATACAGGAAAGGCCTAAGAATACATAGATGCTTTTAATTAATTTTTGCGGTGTAACAGAGTGAATTTAGTTCTCGAGTGTGTACTTTACATTTTCTTACTTATAACAGAAAACTAGTGCCGTTGTAGCTCGTATTAAATTTATGTCACGTGATATAAATCTATAATATTACAGATCCCATCATGAATTCCAATCCCGGCCCCCACTGGTGTAAAAAGACGTGGCAAAACCTTGATCAACGACGATCTTTTAGCTGCACCTGAGGAGAATGGTGATGAAGGCAGCTTATTGTCGTAAAAAAGGCAGCTAATTTGAGGTGGGTGCTGAAACGTCAGATGTTCTAGAGGAAGCTGGGCAAGAGCAAACAGAAGAATGGAAAGAGGTAGGTATGGACAAATTGCCACTTCATATACAGTTTACTGGCTCAGAATCTTACAAATATAACGACAATTACCCACAAAATGCAGAAAAGTGTGATTGACCTGCAGATATACCGAAATTGTTTTGACGCAGAAGTTTTGAGTCTTGTTGTTCGTGAAACAAATCAAAATCCTGTAAGAACCATTCAAAAGAGTAGATCAAGTCGTTCTGCCAGAACCAATAAATGGGTGGATACAAATGAAGATGAAATGTGGAAGTTTTTTGTGGTGCTTCTTTATATTTGGGATTGTAAAATATCCTAGAATCGCCGCCTATTGGTTCACTAACATTTTATACAAAAACTCTCTGATCTCAAAAGTAATGAGCAGAAATAGGTTTCAACTATTACTAAGATTCATTCACTTTGATGACAGTTCGAACAGCCACAACAGGTGATATATTATACAAAATTAGGCATCTCATTGACGTGATGCAAGAACGCTTCAATGTTGAGTATTTATCTGGAGAGATGCTATTGACGAAATAAAGATTCCTTTTCGTGGCAGATTATTGTTCAAACAGTATATTCGCAACAAAAGCCACAAGTATGGAGTGAAAATGTTCAAATTGTGCCAACCCATTGGTTACACATTGCGGATATCATTGTATTCTGGACAAAGGTCCACTAGACAGAAATCTGCTGGACTTGCTGAAAGAGTAGTTCTTGAACTTGTAGAACCGTATTTATCTGAAGGAAGGGTAATAATAGTGGATAACGTCTATACATCAGTGCCATTCACTTCAGAGAAATACTCATTTGTTAGGTACACTGAGGAAGAACATGAAGTACTTACCAAAGGATGTAACGTCAAAAAATTAAAAACTAAGAAAAGGAGAAGTGGTTGGAAAACACAACTCTAAAGGAATTTTTGTTGGAAAGTGGAAAGACAAGGGTTATGTTTACTTCCTGAGCACAAAACACACATTGCAAAAGGTGACAACAGGACGAAGAAACAGGCTGAAAAAGGAGGCGAGCAAGCCAGTTGCAGTTGTGGACTACAACAAGGGCAAGCAAGGGATAGACATTTCTGACCAAATGGCGAGTTATTTTATGATCTTGAGAAAAACCATTAGATGGTATCACACAGTAGCTTTGCAAGTTTTATTGCATACTGCTGTAGTCAATGCTCTTCTCATTTACAATCATTTCCAACTAAGGACACTTCAAATCACCTCATTTAGGGACAAGCTAATCCTTGAAATGCTTAATATTGAGAACAATGATATTGCACCAAAACGTTCAGGTTCTCTACAGCACAGCTTAGTGCAAAGTGAAGAGAAGGATAAAAACAATCGACGAAAAAGAAGAAGATGCACAAATTGTTATGCAGAAGCAGCTAAAGAAGGCCGTTCAGTGGCCCCAAAACAAAGAAAATTAGTTTCCACAAAATGCCATGGCTGTGACAAATATGTGCATTCCTTGTTTCACATTAAAGATAATTTTAGTGTGTGAGGATCAGCGTGAACTTACAGTTTTCTTACTTTATTAATGTTTATATAGAATTTACATGAAATAAAAGTGATGTTTTTAACCCAAGGTACTCTTATTTACCATTTTACTACTATGGTCCCTAGGGAAGTATTTTATTGTTTGTATGGTGATACACAACGTGCTAGAAAACAGGGGGAGAACTCAACGGCTTTGTGTTCTTCAACAAATTGAAAACTTTCTTTAGGATGTTTTTGTTGTGATGGGTTAAAACTTCAGCAACATTCCAGGTGCCTTGATTAGAAAAAAACAATCATTAGAAATTCTCTTCAGAATTCTTTTCATTAGAAATTGCCTTCAAAATATTTTTCTTTAGAAATTCCCCATTCAGTTTGGATTTCGGTAACAGGGTTTTATTCCCATGCGAAAATCGAACTTAGTACAGTTTGACCACATGCAACATTCCAACCAGATACTGTAATTGTGTGGTAACAATACAATAGTGTTCAGGTAACAATTACCTGATACTCTAATTGTTACCTACACACTATTGAAAAGCCGGAACGCCAACACTTGAAACTAGTTTCTCAGGCAGAAAAAATATGTATTTTAAATTTGGCTATATCTTAAGCATGCCTAAACAAGGAGTGCGTTTCATCCACCGAATAAGATGTTTTCTAAACAATGTTTACATACATATACAGAGCCTCCAACTACTATGGATTCTCCGTAGTCACTACGGAAATCGTCGGTCCTCTACAGATTACGGAAAGCATCGGGTATATTACAGACATTAAAATCTCAGTGAAATGACCTTTTTAGTGACGTGCGTAAAGTTTTATTTTCATGTTTTTTTAGATTCTAACGTTCATTAAACATTTTGGAGAGTGTTTCTTGAACGTTTTCAATATCTTGCATTTCTTCCATGGCTTTTAAATATGTTTTGAATGAATAAGCGTCTCTGGCCACGTACATAGTTATCAGTACCCATTGAATCCCGGGAGCGCCCTGAAATTTTGTTTCTTTTCCAGAATATGCGGAGCCTTTAATCTTTCGTATTTTTGCTTAGTCCTGGAGTACTATTAGAATTATTTTCTGCAATGAACAAATTTTTTTTTCGTTCATTGCAAGGAAAACAATATTTTTTATTTCATTCTTTTTGGGATTTGGAGACGACCATGAACAACTTCCAATCAGTGCAGGCATTTACTTTATTTACTATAAGGTTCTCATTGAAGCATACACATTGATTTTTGAGGTAAACTAGAAAAGAAATGTTGGCATTTAGTGTCTCTCACAAAATGTCAATTTATGGGCAATTTTGAAAGCAAAAATTCGATTTTTTATGTATTTACGTTGTCAATTTGCTGCTCTGGCAATTTGTTTTTTTTTTACCGGGTGTGTAATAGTTTTGTTCATTGTTACTGAAAAACGCTGAAAACTATGTATTTTCTTAGCTTTCACCACAGCAAAGAGTTAAAAACTACAGAATTTTGTAGTACTTACTACTAAAAAATTCTAAGCGGGGTTGGAGTCTGCATATACACTATATTGATAAAAGTCACCGGGCACGCCTTCAAAAGCAAATGAACGGATCCGCTGCGCTGTTAGGATAGGCGGTACAGGTGCAAACGGTATAAAAACAAGCCTGCAGCTGATCGCCATCATATCGCACTGTGAGGTTGAGTTAAAATGTCGCTGAGGCAGAGAACGTACTTTGAGAAAGGAAAGATTGTTGGGTGTTATATTAGTGAGTTGCCCTTAACAGAAACAGAGAGGCGTTTAAACATACCCAAGTCAATTGTTTTGGATGTACTGACTAAGTGGAAGACACATGGCGTGCTTGAAGCAGCAAAACATACCGGCAGACCAAAGAAAGTCAGTGAGAGAGGACGTCGAAACCTCAGGAGAGTCGTTACAGCTAATCGACAAAGTACTGCACAAGACCTCAGTGTACAGGTGAATACAAATGCTGGAATCTCGGTATGTATACGTACCATTCGCAGAAAACTTTATTCCATGGGCTACCGTGGATTGGTGCTCATAAGCCTTTCATCTCCACTCGGAATGCTACTCTTCGTTTAGTATGGTATAAAGAATATTTATCGTGGACCGTAGATCAATGGGAGCTGGTCCTATGGACTGGTGAATTTAGATACACGATCCATCAGTCTGATCTGTTCCCATGGTCTAGTGTGGAGCTGGCAGCGTACTCGTGTGGGGGTGTTTTTCGTGATATGGTCCCGGCCCATTGGTTATCGTGGACAAACGTGTTAACCAACACGTCTACCTCGGTATTCTGGACAATTATGTCTTGCCAGCTCTGTGGCAATACTATGGAACCGAGCCTTGTTGGTACCAGCAAGATAATGCACCAAGTCATAAAGCAAGGACTGTTACGGCGTGGTTTGACGATAAATCCGTATCGTGTGTGGACTGGCCAGCACAGTCCCTGATCTTAATCCCATAGAGCACCTATGCGACGAATTAGAGCGCCGCATAAGAAGTCTGGAACCAAGGCCTACTACTAAGCAACAGTTAGCGGCAGTATTATGTACTGAATGGAAGCGCATACCTATCGCTGTGTTCCAAAACCTTGTCGAAAGCATGTCTCGAAGGGTCAGTGCATGCATTAAGGCCAAAGGTGGACCGACACCGTACTAATGTATGCCAATAAATGCTATGTTGTGTTTATCTTCTAGGTGTCTGGTTATTTTTGTCAATATAGTTTATTACGTACGGTAGGCCTTTTTTTAACTGTCACACTCATAAAATTTAAAAATTAAATTATGCTAGATTTGCCTACAATTTTTATTTATAGCTTCATTCTACAAATTTTTATCAGGTGTTCGTTATTTACATACTAGTGCAATTACAGCACCCGCCTTAATTTTGTTGGATATGTATTTTCGCCATCATCAACGAAATGCGTTCTACCCTTAAAAGGAAAAGGTCTTCTTTTTCTTGGTTACTCAGTCCAAGGACTGGTTGTTCAGTAGATGTACTCTGTCTCTCCATTCCTCTCTACTCTCCGCCGCTCTCTTGAAGTCATAGTACACTGAAGAGCAATTGAATTAGAGGTACCTGTCTAGTAACGTGTAGCACCACCTTTCTCCCTGATGACGACGGCGATTCGTCTCGGCATGAACTCGACAAGACACCGGAAGTGTTGGGAAGCCATACGGATCCACGACCACTGAACAAGCTCCCACAGTTCACGAAGATTTGATGGAAGGTGGTCAGAGCCTCGAACATCTCTCTCGATGGCATCCCAGATGTGCTTGATGGGACTGAGGTCAGGTGACCTAGCTGAATAAGGAAGCGAGATCACGTTGGTGGGGTGTTCATCCAACCATTCGGATACAATTCGGGAGCGATGACACGGTGCATTGTCTTGTTGCAGGATGAGGTCCCCAGTGGGGTCTTGAAGACGCACAAACGGGAGCAAAAGGTCGTCCAGGATATCTCGGTAACGTTGACCTGTGAGGGACGATGTCACACGTGCCAGGGGTCCCATTTCAGTCCACGTAAACCGCCCCAAGACGAGAATGCCACCCCTACCAGGTACCAACGTGAATCTCGACCCATCAGTACAGGCAACATTTTCCCACATGTCTAGGGTCCAGTGGCGATGTTCCCGCGCCCATGCTAATATTTGCACCCTGTGGTGTGCGGTCAGTAGCGGTGCCCTCGTGGGACGATGGCTTCTGTACCCCATAGCGAGGAGATGGTTCTGAATGGTGTGGCTGCTTACACGTTTTTGTGCACCAGCGTTAAATTGTCGAGTGATTTCTTGCACTTTGACCCGTCTATCCGCTGTTACAATGCGAGCTAGCCGATGATGACACCGCTCATTCACACGCTGTTGTCAACGGCAGTTGGCCCTTGCAGGGATGGTTTTACCGGATTCGATGTACTCACGGTGTACCCGTGACACAGTGGCTCGTGAAAATCCCAGTGCCTGCACGACTTCCGAGATGGAGTGATCCATTCGTGGGGCCCCGAAAATTTGTTCACGATCAAATGCGCTTAGATCCTTCGTCATACGCATACTGCGTGCGACTCTTACTGATTCCCGACGCATCACTCCTTATATTGTCGGATCGCTGCATACGTCAAGTCGTTTCCGTTTACAGGGCCTCCCACAGCGTCACATTTGCATAACGCCAGCTGTCTCTAATTCAATTGCTCTTCATTGTATGTCTTGGTATTAGTGTCTTGGATTATCTGTGCCACAAAACTATCCCTTGGCCGCCCTCTTCCTCTCTTACCTTGAATTTTCCTTCCTAAACTTTCAGAACCGGGTCTCCATGGCGCCATGTGTGTCCTGTCCATTACATTTTTCTTCTGTTTAACATGTTGATCAGACTCCTGGGTTTTCCCAGGACCTCCTCAAAAAAAAAATAGTGTTTAGTAACATCTAATTATGTTAGGATGATTTGTATAGTAAAACTACGGATTAGAGGAATAATACACAATTTCCACTTTAGTACGAGGTATGCAGGTTAAAATACCACATGGATATACACTCGGTAAGCTTTATATAGGAACATCTCCCGTTTTACATATTCGGAACGATAGCGAAGTGCCACGCGATAACAATGGCACGTGCGACTACTGTAAATTGTGCACACCTATCCTCTGTAAGTGATCAGTGGAAGTTGTCCAATAGTGGGGAAACTTAAGCCAATTTGACAGCGGCCAAATAATTAGAGCCCGGAGTTCAGATGCCAGTATTTCAGAAACAGCCGCAACAAGTTGGTTGCTACCGTACTACTGTATCAAGTGTGCAGCAGGACTGGATTATCTTAGCACAGACATCCAGCAGAAGGGCTCACATTGGTCAGCCACATGCCGTTGATCCTAGAGGTGAGCGTCGGGCATCACGATTGGTATCTCAGTAAGGACGTGCAACAGCCACCGAGCTCACCCACCAGTACAACAGTGGTGCAGTTCGACCTATTTCCCCATGCACCATAACCTTGCTTCGCCCAGAGTTCCACAGCAAAAGACCAACGATGATATCCATGTTTATGACCAGTAATCGGAAACAGCGTCTCGCATGGGCCAAGGATCGTCGGCAATGGACCCTTGACTGGTGAAAGAACTGGTCTGGAGTGATGAATCCCGTTTCCTGCTACACCATGCTGATATCTGGGTTCTCATATGACGTAAACAGCTGTTTGCACAGTTGGAGTTCAACAGGCCGGTGGAGGTGGTGTTCTCGTGTAGGAAGCTTTTTCCTGGCAAGCCCTAGGTCCGTTGGTTTTCACCCCACAAACACTGAATGGTGGACGCTACAGGGACCTGCTAACCCACCATCTCCATGCACACCTTCAGGAAGTTTACCAGGACCACAGCGCCATCTTTCAACAGGAAAACGCACCGTTTCATCAGGCTCGTGTAACTACTGATTAGTTGGAGGAACACGACAGTGGACTCGCTACATTCCGTTGACCCTCAAACTCCTTTGACTGTAACGCAGTTGTATATTTGTGGGATATGCTAGGACGGGGCGTAAAAATTGCTGATCCTCTTCCACGGAATGAAGGTGAACTGACGGTGCTGCTGCAGCTAACATGGGTCAAGTTGCGCATGAAGGACACTCGATAATTTCTATAATCTGTTCCTAGGCGTTCGCGGACCGTGATTACACAGAAAGGTGGACCAACGCGTTATTAGGTAGTGTTCCTGATGCAAAGTTAACTCACTGTATGTGCTATGACGATTCAGTGTTCAACAGATCACACGGAATACCTCGGAGTAACAAATTCATTCGGTATTAAGCTGAAGGTGTAACAGCACTATAATTAGTCGTAGAATCTCACACTTGGAAACATAGATAAACAAATCCAATATACAATTCGTGCACCACACAATTAAATCTGTAGAGACGACGCTGTCACTGCACGATTGAAAATCATGTTCACACACTGTCTGTAATGTTAAAAGATTTAATGCACATTAAAATATATACACGTTAAAGGTAAAACTAGATCTTTCGGGTGGGCGGCCCAAAACATCTTCAGGTACAACACTGCGAACGGACGCAAGACATCGTGGTATTATATACATCAAGACGAAGCTGTATGATGTAAGCACACAAGTAGAGCGCATGCTCACGGACTCGGAAAAGATTCAGAATAGTTCACTTACTAATATTATTTCATATGTTAAATAAAAATTGTCAGCAGGTCTGTATCAAAATTGTCAGCAGTTCTGCAGAAAAGATTCAGAATAGTTCACTTGCCAATATTATGACAGATTAAATAAAATTGTCAGCAGGTCTGTAGAAAAGATTCTGAATAGTTCACTTACTAATATTATTTCATACGTTAAATAAAATTGTCAGTAGGTCTGTATCAAAATTGTCAGCAGGTTTGCAGAAAAGATTCAGAATAGTTCACTTACCAATATTATGACAGATTAAATAAAATTGTCAGCAGGCATGCAGAAAAGATTCAGAATAGTTCGCTTACCAATATTATGACAGATTAAATAAAATTGTCAGCAGGCCTGTAGAAAAGTTTCTTAATAGTTCACTTACCAATATTATGACAGATTAAATAAAATTGTCAGTAGGTCTGTAGAAAAGATTCTGAATAGTTAGTTCGCTTACCAATATTATGACAGATTAAATAAAATTGTCAGTAGGCCTGTAGAAAAGATTCTGAATAGTTCACTCACCAATATTATGACAGATTAAATAAAATTGTCAGCAGGTCTGTAGAAAAGATTCTGAATAGTTCACTTACCAATATTATGACAGATTAAATAAAATTGTCAGCAGGTCTGTAGAAAAGATTCTGAATAGTTAGTTCGCTTACCAATATTATGACAGATTAAATAAAATTGTCAGCAGGCCTGTAGAAAAGATTCTGAATAGTTCACTTACTAATAATATTTCATACGTTAAATAAAATTGTCAGTAGGTCTGTATCAAAATTGTCAGCAGGTTTGCAGAAAAGATTCAGAATAGTTCACTTACCAATATTATGACAGATTAAATAAAATTGTCAGCAGGCATGCAGAAAAGATTCTGAATAGTTCACTTAACAATATTATGACAGATTAAATAAAATTGTCAGCAGGCCTGTAGAAAAGTTTCTTATTAGTTCACTTACCAATATTATGACAGATTAAATAAAATTGTCAGCAGGTCTGTAGAAAAGATTCTGAATAGTTCACTTACCAATATTATGACAGATTAAATAAAGACGTCAGCAGGTCTGTAGAAAAGATTCTGAATAGTTAGTTCACTTGCCAATATTATGACAGAATAAATAAAATTGTCAGCAGGCCTGTAGAAAAGATTCAGAATAGTTCACTTGCCAATATTCTGACAGATTAAGTAAAATTGTCAGCAGGTCTGTGTATACAGACATTCTGAATATTTTATTTTATTTATGTCATAATTTTGGTAAGTGAACTATTTTGAATCTTTTTTGAGTTCGTGAGCATGCGTTCTACTTGTTTGCTTACGTCACACATATTCGTCTTCATGTGTTCAACAAATTTATTGGTGGTATAAAAATACATGGCAGTCTGTCGACTTGACATTCGTGAGCATGCGTTCTACTTGTTTGCTTACGTCACACATATTCGTCTTCATGTGTTCAACAAATTTATTGGTGGTATAAAAATACATGGCAGTCTGTCGACTTGACATTCGAAAGCATGACGATGTATTGTATACAATGAAAGGAAACACCATTCCATTTATCGAAACACAAAGTGATGAGATCAACGTGGTGATACATGGAGAAAATGCATAGAACAGAATCTTGGCATAAGACAAAGATATGCAGGGATACATGCTGTGTAAATACAGAAAAACAAAAACAACATGATAAGAAACAGCAGGAAACGAAGACTGCAGTATGGCGAAGTTTTGCAGGTATGCTGATGATAACAAATGCTTTATGTCGAAGTAAACACTGAACTCTCAGTAGCGTGGACAGAATATATACGTAAAAAAGTCATAAATTTTTGACATAGAGTACAATCACATGATGCAGGTCAAACATTATGCTTAAATAAATGCAACAAAGGGAACATGTGTCATATAGAACAATCAAACAACAGATACTAAAGAAAACATTTCATCGAGAAAAGGTATGAGTACAGCACAGTGTTTTTCAAGAATTAGATTCTTGGAATGAAAAATTGTGTGACGATCTGCCAGCTCGACAGGCGAAAAAATATAACAATGAATAAAGGTGAAATGACGATGAAAATGTACAATGAGGGGAATAACGGTCCCCAAAAACAAAAACATAATAAATGATAAAAACATAGGTTGCACAGGGATACAGGTAGATATGTATGGTACAGGACAATATCATGAGGGACAAGATACTAATTAGGTGTTAAAATAACAGATATAACATAAGAAAGTTGCGGAAACGTACATACGCACATAATAAACTTTAGAGGCGTACTAAAGATGAACAAAAAAAGTACGACATCGAATTGGGTATGAAAGATTTTCAAGTGTTATACCAGTAGATGTTTTCAGCCGCCCACCCGAAAGATTTAGTTTTACTTTTAACATGTATACATTTTAATGTATATTAAATCTTTTAACCTTACAACCAATGTGCGAACATGGGTTTTAATCGTGCAGTGACAGCGTCGTTTCTACAGGTTTAATAGAAAAACAATACTAATATCGAAGTCGTAACATCATAGAATATAACTTATTCGCAGTCGTACTAAAAACTGACATAAGCAAGCAGCATAATCATGGTAATCTTTAATTTGTGTGGCTCCTGAGTGTGCTAAACATGTCTTGACTGAATCCAGTCATGACTTGACGCTCTCATGGGAGTTTGTGCGCGCGCGTGTGTGTGTGCGTGTGTGAAGTTTAACGACCACCATGAGCAATTCGGAGGAACGTAGGTGATCGTCTGATCCTAATTTGGGGCCACAGGTTCGGGGAAGGGGAAATAGTGCCACAAAACATGTACACCACCCCTGCCTCATCAATGGTTGCAATCCACCGACTTGCTTTCAACCGAAAGCTACCAAGGCGACCATGAGAGCTGTGAGAAAACTATAATTAGAAGCAATAAGGATTAAAGTACATGAAAAGTTAAAGACTGAAGATGAAAAGGACAGGATACGGCACAATGTCCTCTCTTGAAATTAGTGGTACAGTTAGTGCGTGGCAATGAGCCATTTAATCGATAATCGTATTTATTTCGAACTGAATGATTAATTGAGCCAATCCATCAAGAAGGGCGCTGTATGTTTTCCATGTATTTTGATGCATTTGGGTTATTTGATTACAGTTACTACACAACAAAAAAAAATTTCACAAAAATTAAAAAAGTTGTTTTCAAGGGTTCATTCACAGCATGTCAACATGTACCCTTGTTTTTAAGAGGGCCGAAAATTCGAAATAAATTCCAAACTTCCTCCATGGAATTTTTTCAGTACTGGAAATTAGGGCCGGATAAACGACCAGAAATAAGAAACGAAAGCCTCACTTACCCAGATATTACCGTTGTTTTTTAACTGTTGGAGGCACCGCTAGTATTATCCGATACTTCCGCTGTCCTGTTGTGATATCGGCTCTTTAATATTTCCTTGCCTTTCATATCCTGAATGTGGAAGTAATAAAACAATTCTTCGGAGTTACAGATTTGTTGATATTCATTCTTGGAGAACGTTTATCTCTTTTCAAGAGAGAGAAAAGGCTGAAGGTTGTGACCTTGATGACACGTCGATAGAGTCATCCAAGTAGTTTCGCGTTCTGTTAAAGCAGCAAATGAGATTTTGCGAGAGAAGATTTTAATCTTCCGCTTTCAGTCTTGCATGCCACTACAGAAACCCAAAAAAGGTGTTACTGAAACGTGTAAAGACTGTATGGAATTATATACCTAAGAAAAACTTAATTTCCAGAGAACTCTCTCATAAAGCCTCCCTGTTAGTGCATACAATTTACAGTCAATCTCAGAGTCTAGAAGTAGCAGTGTACATTGTCAACATCAATGAACAAATATTTCGACAGCCCTTCACGAAGCTTTGAAACGAACGTGATCTTGTTAACCAAGCCCCATGTGTCACACAAAATGTGAGAAAATTCGTAATATCGGAATTAATTTATTTATCCGTCCTTCCGTCTGTGTATGGTCACCATATCTCTTTCGATTTAAATGAACAAATATTGTCTTTCCTTAGGTAGTTTTAACTATGCAAACGACGAAGTATACTTTCTCTTCACCTTATACCCACCCTCCATATCACTACTTCTAAAAATTAGACAGAAAAATGAGTCTTCGTATGATACGTTTTACTATGAAAACAGTTTTAGAAAATTTCGAACCTCAGTCTTTTACGCTAGGGGACGTAAATACAACGGCCGTTCCATAAAAAACTGAGAGTAAAATCACACAAAATGAAGAAATATAGGCACAGCAAAACATATGTTATTCTTTCTCAAAGTATCTTTCCTCGGATGATATGCAACAACGCTCCCATCGTTCAGGCCGCTTTTCAAAGCATGTGGCGAAGGCATTTTTGTGGAAGCTGCTTTAGCGACCCACTACACCTTAAATAACGTCAGCATCTGTGTTGAATGTTGCGCCACGGAACTTCTCCTTCATTGTTGGAAACAACCAGAAATCGCACGGGACAAGATCAGGACTGTAGGCAGGCTGTGGCATGATTTCAGTACTGCGTTTCGTAAGAAACCGTTCAACATAAGCAGTCACATGTGTGTAGGTGTTATCATGGTTTAGGGTCCACTTGCCCACCAGTTCCTGTCACTGAATCATATGTGTCGTCGCAGATGCTTCAAGACTGAAATGTAATACTCAGCATCGACAGTAATTTGTGGAGGAACGGCATACTGGTAGACTACACCTTTATGATCAAATAAAATTATCATCATCACCTTCCCAGCTGATTTAATTTGGTGAACATTTTTCGGAGGGGGCTAGCCTGTGTGTTTTCAGACATTCGTCACGCGTTTTATGAGAGGGGGGGGTTGAAATAGTGGACCCATGTTTCATCGGCAGCTTTTACTGTGTTTAGAAAGTTTGGATCCTTTGCAATCATTTGTCTCCACTCATGACACATCTGAACTCTGGCTAAAAATTGTTCTCTCGTCAGGTGAGTAGGTAACCATCTTGAATGCACACGATGCAGCAGTAATTTGTCGCGTAGAATGCGGAATGCCTATGTTTTTGAAAATATAATGGACGCCGCTATGTCTTCACACGTCATTCATCGATCTTCTTGCAGAATTGCCTAAATAGTGTTAACATTACGCTTTGAAACAACACTTTGAGGTCGACCAGGCCTAGAAGCGAGTTCTGCCGACAAGCACCCTTTTTTCGAAATCATGGTGCCATCTAAAAATCGGTAACTCACTGAAAAATAAATCTTTATAAGATTTTTTCATTAAATTAACTGTTTCTGAAGTCATTTTACCCAAACGATAGCAAAATTTTATCACGCAACGCATTTCACTTAACTCTAAATCACTCAACCCCATGCAAAAGGCAGACGTACCTTAAACAACTGCGCAATAGCAACACCACGGCTAATAACTGTCGCCATAGACACTTCACGCAAGCGACTAACTGAATTAAGGAAGTATCTATGGCGACAGTTATTAGCCGTGGCAGACGATTCTGGTTTTGTTATTAGTATTATTATTAAACAATCCATTGAATGTTGGTTTTGAAAGCGTTAACTGCATTTATCAAATGGCATTATGTGAAGTTCAAGCAGTTAAATTTATTACAGCCACAGAGACAAAGTTAGAACGCTACGAGTGGAGCAGAATTGTTCAAACTTTTTATCACTCAGAAATACCATACGTAAGAAATTTTTTCAATGTTTGGAAGTACTTATGCGAGAGGGCATTGCCTGACATGAAATACGTAAAGTCAAAACTTAGGAACAGTCAAAACGACTGTTCCTATGCTATGCATCGTGGGTATAGTTCAATCATTCTGACTGTTCTCGAACTTTTCAGCTTAACGAATTTGCACTTTCAACGACATGTATCAACTTTGTTGCATGTCTACTTTTAATCGTCCATAGTGCTCTCATTAAATATAAATTTGCTACTTTAGAAATTTTAAATTTCAACTTTTCTTATATTAATTAAAAGAGCTTAAAGTTTAATAAATTACCTAGGATATTTTTATGTTTACATGATCTTATATATCGATTTCAAAAGACTTAAACAATAAAATACTGATCCCACCACTCAATTATTTTAGAAATTTGACCCGCAGTTCTATAGAAGTTGGACTCCGACTTCACTAAGTACGTGTAGCAAGTTGTATTCTCAAATAGTTTACCTTCTGTTAAATAAACTGAGGCTTTTTAAGAAAAGCCTATGTGTGTACAAAATCGGAAATGTGTTGAGATTTTTGATCAGGCAGTTACACATTAGAAATGTCTATGCATTTAAGTTTACATGTGAACGTGATGAATAAATCAGTTTCACCAAAGTGACGTACGCAGTAGTTGCTTCTTGAATACGTTCAGGAATATATTATGGTCAACCAATGAATGAGTACGGTAATGTTAGCCTACCATTCGATACAATTCCCTCATGTTGACATCTGTTCTTTTAACTAGTTATGAATGCCATTTTCTGCTCTTAAATTTCTTTGATTAATTCGAAAAAAAAAATCATCAACCTTTCTGTTTTGTTTTTTTCTTACATATCGATCAAAAATGGACTTAATACTGTAAGCTTGGATAATAGAATAAGTTATTTCGTTGATTTTGTGATATCGCAATGCGAAAATAATAAAAGCCTGAAGCACGGGGTTTCTGAAGCCCTGTGTTGTGGCGACATCTATTGGAAGAAATGATGTACAGTGACGATTTCAACACCACAGAAAATGAAAGGATGTCGCAGCTCATTATAAGATCTCTGAATTTCACTAATTCTCTCTGAAGCTTATTTTCTTCCTTGCAGGGGCTAACCCAGTAATTCTAAATGGGGGGGGCAAGCTCTGCAATTAAAAATGCTCGTGTATGTGTACTTACGCGACGTGACTGTTATAACGAATGTTTTGATCTGTGAAAGAATTTAATACATTGTATTCCTGAATTATCCAGCTGCAAATAGTGTTTTCATTGTTGATTTTACTTTTAATAAAAACAAATATTTCAGAAAAAGAGTAAACCACAAATGCAATTATTTTATCTATTGCTATATTATAGTTTCACAGAATGTATTTTAGGACATATTCTATAATGCATGATTTCAGCAATTATGAAAATTGAAATTCACCAAATAGGAAAATTGGATAATAGTTAGAGGATTAGGAATCTCTCGTGTCGGACACCGCTGGTGTTGGAATCATACATACTATAAAACACTTGGCCTCATGGGGGTACGGAACCGGGGACCCCACCCCCAACCTTCCTATTGGGTGCGCCCCTGCTTCCTTGGGTAAGATCTCTTTTTCTTGCAAAGGTATGATCTATCAGAAATGCCACTTCGTTTACAGTAGGCTTGTTTCACGGCCTGCTCAATCAATCATAAACTATTTACTAATTAATCGAAGGTAAATAATTTCTGTTAATTAGAAATTATAGGTAGCAATGAAAATATGAGTGAGATCTGCAACAAGCAAAATATTTAATCAGTGTGCAAATTACAGTAACGGCAAAAAATTTTAAAATTTCGCCTGTTTTATTTGCACGTTACGTCGAAAATATGAGACAACTGTTGTTTGCTTTGTACTTGTCCTGACAACTGTTTTAATTGTATTTCAATTTCATCTGTTTTTGTTTTGTTTTCGTTTGGAGGTTTAACGACCACCGTCAGCAACTGAATGAGCTAGAAGCAGTCTCCCGTCCCTAATTTAGGGTAACATATTCCGAGGAAGGGAGAGAGCCAGTGCTGTAAGACAAATATAATATGGATGCCTTACCGGGATTCGAACCCTGACCCATCTGGGACGAAAGGTCAGGAACTAAAGCTTAAACCACTGCGCTACCAGACGGTCAAAACTTCACTATTTTGGTGGTTAAGTTTATACACAGTTGAGTCACATTATTGTGACCACCTCGTACTTTTGACGTCAACAGCCCGTAGCCAATGAAAGAAGGCACGTGTCGTGAGCTGGCTTGTAGAGTATATAAATTGTGCTGTAGGCCTTCTGAAAACATATCACTCGTTGCTATCATGGATAAAAGGAGCGATTTTTCACATTTGCAAAAAGGGATAATTATCGGTTTTCGGGCCAAGGATGGCAGTATTTCTGTAACAGGGCAGTTTATGAACTGCTCGCGTGCTGCTATGGTTAAAGTGTATCGTGACTGGAGAAATGGCACCGTTGCGAATAAGCAACGTGCAAACTGCGGAGCACCACGTGCCATCGATGTGAGAGGTGAACGTCGGCTACGAAGGTGCGCGAGGGACGATCGACACGCTACAGTGGAGCAGTTCACTGGCTGAATGAACCAGGGGTTACCGGAAGTGTTCTTAAAACGACAGTTCAGCTAACCCTGCTGCGTATTGTGCTTCGATGCAGACGGATGGTCACTACACCCATGCTAACAAAGGTGCATCGGCGGAAAAGGCTTACATTGCACGGCAGTATCGGAATTGGACCTCCGCTGATTGGCACAGGATTGCCTTCTCTGATGAGTCACGTTTTCTGTTTCATCGAATAGATGGACGTTGGCGTACATGGCGAGAAACACCGCAGAACAAACACTCTTCAACCATTGCTGGAAGAACACAAGCTGTTAGAGGCAGTGTTATGTTCTGGGGAAGGTTTTCGTGGCATTTTCTGGGTCCACTCATACCTGTGGAAGGCACTATGCACCGAATTCGTTATGAATCCATCCTTAAAGACCTCGACACCCATACGTCCTGATTGTTTCCCCTGGGGCGGATGGGATCTTCCATAACGACAATGCGACGTGTCACATAGCTAGAAATGCCCGAGAGTGGTTGGAAGAGCACGATGAAGGCTTCAAAATACTTCCCTGGCCCTCTAATTCCCCAAACGTAAACCCAATTGAGCATGTGTGGGACCACGTCGATCGTGTTGTTCGCTCTATGGATTCTCCACCAGGCACTCTCCAGAAGCTGTCAGGTGCATTGCAGTTAGCGTGGCTCCACATACCCGTGAACACCTTGCAGCACCATACTGAGTCACTCCCAGCACGTCTAGCTGCTGTCCGCGATCCACATGTCGGTTACTCTGGATATTAGCTGGTGGTCACAACAATGTGACTCGACCGTGTATAAATATACAGTAACGAACAAATTAATCCGAACACTCGTATTTTAAGGAAAAGTTGTAATTTCGCAAGAAAATAAGTGCAAAAATTAATAAATTCCAATTTTATCTAACAATTTATACGTGCTACTCTGTTCCTAATAAGTTCATGAATACCCTTAGCATGGACGGTGCCAGAGTACAGAACATTTTTTTCTTATTTCTTCATCTCTAAATCTCTTGCCTATAATGGATTGTATAATCCTTTGTATCATAATTAATTTTTCAAATCTCTTTTTCACTGTGGCCGACACATGTTCTGTTGAGTTAATTTCAGGAGAGTTACCTGGCCACTGCAGCATTTGGGTGTTGTGATTTTTGAAGAACTCCTTCACTTTTTTCGAAATGTGGCATGGCACGAGATCCCGTTGGAAGATGAATCGTCTTTCTGAGTCTGTGGGTCTACTCTTTTCTTCAATATTTTTATGTATTGGTCACTTTTCCTCATATCGGTAACAGGAACAAGTGATGTTCCGGGATTGTTTTACACATGAAGTGATCGCCATGTGTAAAACAATCCCGGAACATCTCTTTAGCTGTGTGCTTATGAGGTTGTTTATGGTAGGGTGGAAAAGTCTTCTCAGCCGCTGTTTTGCAGAAATATGGTACTCGCTCTTCCTGGACAAAGAAATGACTCTCATCTGAGAATATGACATTCTTCTACCTCTCAACAGTCCAGTCTTTGTGCGCTTTTGCCCACAGGAGACTCTTTTTTTGCATAGCCTCTTGTCAACTTTTTAGCACGTCTTTTGTAAAAAAAGATCGTGTAAAACAAACCGATAACATAAGTTATCGGTTTGTCCGTCCATCCGTCTGTACCCACGGTATCTCTGCAACTATTAGCCCGATTTGAAAAATTATTTTTGCCTTTAAAAGCTTGAAATATGCAAATGATGATCCTTCATTTCGTTTTATTTTACAATGTACCATTTCGCCGCTAGAACGCGTAAATGCAGATGATGTCGAATTCAAAAATACGTTTTATTCCACATATTTGCTTCTAAACATACGATTGAAAAAAATCTTTTATTTTTCGATTCCATTTATGTCGAAGAGTATTTTGGATATAGTTTCTTTTTCAAATTAAGCATAGAGTTTCCGCTAGGGGGCGTAAAAGTAAATTGCATAATTTCCGATAACTCTTCTTCTAAAACTCCGATTTGAAATTTTTTTTTTCAGCGGATACATCTCCTGATGCACAATCTTTTCCATATAATTTCGAATTTTTGGTAAAGAAAACTTTGGCCACCAGGGGGCGTAAGTGTTAATTTTCGCTTCTGATGTATTTGCCATAAAATCTGAGCTTCTAAAATATCGATTGAAAAAATTCTTTCGTGGACTGATGCCACTCACATCGATAAACCTTTTCGGAATATTTTCTTCCTAAAATATTCCACAGTTTCTCAACCAGGAGGCGTAGATGTATATCTTATTTTTGACAATATCTCGACTTCTAAGAGTCCGATTTGAAAAATTCCTTCTTTGTTGGATAGTGTTTTCCGTGTGACATGTTTTTCATATAATTTCAAAATTTTCAAGTAATTCATAGACTTTCCGCTAGGGGGCGTAAAGGTAAATTGCGTTTTCCCCTATATCTCTGCTTCTAAATCTCCGATCTGAAAAATTCTTTCTGCACCGGATATAGCTCCTGATGGGAAATCGTTTGCACATAATTTCTAATTTTTGAAAAAAATGGTTTGGTCACCAGGGGGCGTAAACCTTAATTTCCGCTTCTGATTTATTTGTAGCAAAATATGAGCTTCTAAATTCTCGATTGAAAAAATGTCTTTTGTGGACCGATACTACTCATGTCGGCAAACATTTTAGGAACATTTTCTTCTTGAAATAAGGCGTGGTTTCTACGCCAGGGGCGTAGATGTATATCTTTTTTTTTTTTTTTGGTCAATATCTCGACTTCTAAGAGTCCGATTGGAAAAAGTCCTGCTTAGTTGGATAGTGTTTCCGATGCGAAATGTTTCTCCCATAAATTCAAAATTTTCAAGTAAATCATAGATTTTCCGCTAGGTCGCTCAATGGTAAATTGCGTTTTCTGCTCCTAAAACTCCGATTTGAAAAATTCTACCTGTATCGCATACAAGACCTGACGGAAAATATTTTTCACCTAATTTTTAATGTTTGGTAAAGAATGGTTTGGCCACCAGGGGTCATAAGTGTTAATTTGTACTTCTGATATATTTGTAGCAAAATCTGGGCTCCTGAAAACTAGACTAAAATTTTTTTTGTTGGACCGATACCGCTCATATGGATAAACCTTTTGTGAATACTTTCTTCCTAAAATAATGCATGGTTTTCCCACCAAGGGACGTAAAGTCACATCTTATTTTTGTCGATAACTCTGTTTCTAAGAGTTCGTAAGCTCACGATTCCGTTTACAGCAATATCTGAGGGATTAAAGACCCGATTGAAAAACTTCTTTCTTCCGTCGAATACTATTGTGTTCCATACCGGTTCCATTGACTTTGAATAGCTTTGATAAATTTAATTTGCGTCAGAACGGATTCAAAAGACGTGCTTATTACACCCGAAAATTCGGTGTCATCTTTCTTGTTTTCTTCTGTGGACAGTCATTTCTGTTTCCAACAATCTTCGACGGACTGTCATGTCAGAAATATTAATCGCACTAGCTGCCGAGTCTCTGAGTCTGCAGCAGGCAATTTTAGTTTAATTTTGCTTTTCGTAACTAGTAAACAAGCTTGAGTACGTGTAGTTTTACTTTTTCGCGCACATTTCCCTTTTCTGTCGGGAGAAAAGGAACCCGTTTTACTAAACCTATTTAAAATCGCATTAACAGTATCCAAAACCAACATCACACTCATTGGCAATTTGTCTTTGAGTCTTGGATGTATGCTGTGAAAGAGTACATACTGTATTTTCGAACTGTTTCTTGGTGATGTATCCTTATTTTGCCCATTTGTTCACTCTAGAATAAATCGAAAACACTATTCAAAACATCGTAGGATTTGGTTAAACATCGTAGAACCACAACTGAAACCCAGAACTAATATTATTGGGAACGACAACAACTAAAAATCGTAAACTGGAACCAAAACTATGGTGAACTAACACTAAAACTAAACCCAAGCCAAAAACTTGAAGAAAATTTCCGCATGCTTGGATACATTTGTTAGCTGGTAGACATAGACATTATATAGTAATTGAATGGTTAATGATATAACTGATAAACAATATAAATACAGATTAAATGTTATAAATACAGACGGAATGATAAATGATATATATATATATATATATATATATATAGATTAAATGTTATAAATACAGACGGAATGATAAATGATATATATATATATATATACAGATTAAATGTTATAAATACAGACGGAATGATAAATGATATATATATATATATATATATATATAGATTAAATGTTATAAATACAGACGGAATGATAAATGATATATATATATATATATACAGATTAAATGAAAAATTATATAAATACACATTAAATGATAAAAATGCAAATTAAATGATACAAATACAGATTAAATGATAAAAATGCAGATTCAGTAATAAAAATACAGATTAAATGATAAAAATGCAGATTCAGTGATAAAAATGCGAATTAAATCATAAAAATACAAATTACATGATTGAAAGGCGGCGAGGAGAATTAATAAAAGACAGCTTTTGTCCAGGAGGTGAATGTGTATGCAAATGGAGAAGGGAAGGGTCAGCGGGGTGTAGTAAAAAAAACAAAAAACAAAAAACGATAACAACTGAAACATTCTTGTTTTCATGCAAATTGACCTGTCTGTAAGGCGAACCGTGGGATGTCTTCAACAACAGGTAATTTTCCAGTGAAAGAGGAAGGAATAAAAACTGGGTGAGTATCACTTAATTAACCGTGATGCACTTCGATGTATGCAATTCTCCAAAAGTTATTGTGCGTAACATGCGGTTAAAATAAAAAGAGAAAATAGATATTACGAAAATCAAGGCATCTATAAAAAATTTGGTTTATGCCCAACTTCATATTATGCGAGCTCGTTGCATGTAGGCTTCACTGCATATATGTCAGTCGTCATGGTTTTGCTCACCACTGGGAGGCTTTTTCAAGCCAGCAATCAGATATAAAATGCGAAAAATTAGAACGCGTAAGAAACGTAGATGGTGTTTTGAAAAGAGCGTTGGAAACATTATGAACAGTATTACGTATTATTTAACACGCGATTATTTGGCTGCGTCGCGGCGTTGTTTCCATCCCTTTATGATCCATGCCAATCCATTGGAAGTTCCATAGAGACAGAATCATTGTATGCCAGCTTGATGGAGAATATCTAAACTGTTCATGTTATCAGGCTTTGCGACGACACAAAAAAAATATATATATCGGAATGACGAAGCGATAATTAACCGTTACATGTAAATAACACCAGAGGATGTCAAACAGAACATTCTGAAAATGACACTTGGCAGGGAAGTCATTAACTGCTCGGCCGCTCCTACGCGGAATAATATTGTTCCTTACGCGAACTTTAAAGATATTGCAATAAGAGAAATTGCTAAAATCCTCTCTCACAAGCTAGATGCAATGATACTGTCTTTATGGAACTACCAATAATTTGGCATGCATTGCTAATGGATAGAAACACGTCGTAAAGCAAGAAATAATTGCTTCATAAAAACGCGTAATGTATGACTTCAACGCTATTTTCTAAAAATCATCGTTGTTTCTTACGCGTTCTAGTTCTCTGCACTTTAAGTCTGACCGCTGCTTTGAGAAAGCATCCCAGTGAAGAGGTTAGATCAGATCATATGTAGGGGATTTTAGGAAGGGAGTGTCTGACCCCAGGTCTTAAATGATCTCTTTTGGAGCAAAACTGTTATTGAAGGAAATTTTGTACCCACATAAAAAGCTCAAGAATTGATACAAAACTTGGTAGAAAGTTTGCTGTTTGCGCACCAGGAAGAACCTAAATTTCTACAGGTTTACTTTCTTGGTGATGATGATAGGAAAATCATGAATGAGATGTGCGAAGATCAGTTATGTTAAAAGTTCACTTCGACTTCTCAACTTCAGAACATGTTGCATTACTATAATGAATACCAGCTTCGTATACACCAATTACGCAAGTTCCAAACGCTTAAATCAATTTAACGACAGTTCAGCGAACCTGCTGCGAATGGGATCACTTTTTCCTATCAGGCACTCTAGCCCAAATCTCGTAGTTTCCTATTTCTAAGGGTAATTTAACCGTCTGGGACGAGCTGAAATCAGGTTGAACCAAAATGAGCTGAAATCAGGTTGAACCAAAATGAGCTGAAATCAGGTTGAACGAATATATTCGCTGTCTGAACGCGGATTAAAGGAGTGAACCTTTCCATCAGAAAGCTTTAGTTCTTTTGTTCCTAGTGGTCATTTTGGAGAATGATTGACACTATTCCTTTCTGATTGATTACCTGATAAACGGACTATAGCAGTGACAAGGAACTCAAGATCAGAGAGAGAAGATGACTGAATTACTTGTTTCTACTCAGTGGCATGGTTGCTTAGGACCTGAGTCCGTTTGAGTCACTTGTTTCTACCCGGTGATACGAAAGTCTTTGTTAGAGGAACTAGCTCTTCCCGACATGCCTTGTGTCATTGAATAGATTATAAAGAACTAATACAAGCGAATGCTTATGACAAGTGTGGGTTTATGGTCGGTACTGCTGAGGTGGGAGGAGGATCGGTATTGTTTTACCGTAGATTTAGTAAAACTCATGTTTGGAGAGGGCAGAACATTTAGGGCACCATTTGTTCAGGTACATTGGCCACTTAAAGGGTTAATCTGGAAAGAACCTGGGATTCGATACCTTTCCTCCAACATCCGAGAAAGGGACCGCTATGGTAGCGGGGGTGTCATGGTCTGGGAAAGCATCATGTTGGACGGCCACACACTTCTCCATGTGTTTGACAGAAGCTCCCTGGCTGCTGAGAGGTACAGGGATGAGATCTTACAGCCCTATGTTCGACTTTTCAGGTGCGCAGTTGGCCCTAAGTTCCTTTTTATGGACGACAACCCTCGTCCACATAGAGCTCACCTGGTCGACGATTCTCTTTAAAGTGAGGATATTCGTTCGCCGCATGGGTGGCTAGCCAGATTGCCAGACCTAAACCCTATCGAACATGTCTGGGACGTTCTTGGGAGAGCAATTGCAGCTCGCCATCCAACTCCGAAAACCATCCAGGAGCTGAACACTGTGTTGCTGCAGGAGTGGAGCCAACTGCAACAGGGACTCGTCAACTGCCTCGTTTCCAGTATGACGTCACGCTGTGAAAGCTGTATGACTGTGCGAGGGGACCATACCCCATATTAGAGTCGTTTTATGTTCGATCTTGCACCGTGGATTTTGGACATTACTGCGCTGATGAGTACGTACCATGACTATCGCTGATGAGCCTTACTGACGATCATGAGCGCGTACCATGACTGTTGTTATATAACTGTGTATCCATACCAAATTTCATTAAAATGTGTGGATTAGATTTTCAGAAATTCGACAAAATGTGCAAATTCTCTTAATTTTGAACATTAGTGTACAACCCTTTCCGTGAAATAACGGAAATAAACCTGAATTTCACGGATGTTTCGTTGGCCAGGAAAATCCTGAATTTTTAAAAACCTCGCAATTCCTTTCTTATATTGACGGCAAATTACCGTTTTCAAGATGTGTTAACGGAAAATTCTGAATTTTCAGAAACTATAACGTAACTCTTTTTCGTGTGCGAGATTGGTGTTACGCTGTGTCTAAAATCATGACTAAGAAAATGTTGAACTGAATGAGAATACGATGCAATAGCTGCACGGGATAGCTCAAATTAAGGTTTTACGGCCAGACGAAACATATTCAGAAGGTAAACTTACGAGAACTTTTTATTGGTCCAGAAACGATTGATGGAATCCACAATATAGTAATGCGAGTTTTACGCTTCACATATAACACCTTAATTATCTATCGTACACGTTAAGTTTGGAAAGTGCAAAAGAGAACAAACTCAAATTCACATAGGAAAAGGAACAAAAAATCAAAGTTAAATTAAAATATACAATCGTGGCAAAAAGTCCTGCAACAGTAGACCGAAAGTCAATTTTTGATGTTTGAAGTCAACTTATACAGCGTAATGGTAAAGTCAGGAATACGTATTATACACTAACGGAAAAAAATCCCAACACCACGAAAAAATAGCTGTAGAGGAATGAAATGGCGGCAAAACATTTGTATAGGTAACATATTTAATCGATTAAGGTTTCAAGATCACAGCTTATTGTAAGCACGAGAAGAGCCATTTTAAATGTGAAATCATCATCATCATCATCATCATTGTCAACCATTATCAATCCACTGCTGGACGAAGGTCTCCCCAAGTTTCCTCCACAACGGTCTGTCTTGTGCCAGTCTCCTCCATGTCACTCCCGCATACTTACGAATTTCATCCACCCATCTCCCATGTGGTCTTTTTCTGGGTCTTTTCCTGTCCCTTGGAATCCAATCTAAAATTTCGGCTGTCCATCTATGGTCTGTCCTTCTGGCAGTATGTCCAGCCCATTGCCATTTCAGTTATTTAACTCTGATCATGATGTCTTCCACTCTTGTCATTTTTCGGATCCACGAGTTCCTCTTCTTATCTCTCCTGGTTATACCAAGCATGCACCTCTCCATGCTGCTTTGAGTTGTCTGCAGCCTTTGTATGTCTCTTTTAGTTAAGGTCCACGTCTCTGCACCATACGTAAGCACTGGAAGGATGCATTGATCAAACACTTTTCTTTTAAGACATAATGGCATATTGCTCTTGAAAATTATGCTGTTTCTTCCAAAAGCTCTCCAGGCAAGTTTTGTACGCCGATTAATTTCTTCATCAATGTGACCCTCACTTGATATCTGCTGTCCAAGATAAACATGCGTATCTGTTATCTCCAGTTTTTCTCCATCAATCGATAAATCTTCATTTCTTGTAAAAGCATTGAACATCACTTTTGTCTTCTGAAAGTTCATTTTTAATCCCACTTCTTTACTCTTGTCAGCAAGTTCCTGGATCATACTCTGCAGCTCTGATGGGGTAGTTGCAAAAATGACTACGTCATCAGCAAAACGAAGGTGGGTTAGATAATCTCCATTAATCTTTATCCCCTTGTTTTCCCAGTTCAGTGATTGAAAGACATTTTCCAATGTGGCATTAAAGAGCTTCGGAGATATGGTGTCACCTTGTCTCACTCCTTTCCAATTTTTATGTGTGTTGTATTTTCAAACAGCCGAATCTTTGCACTTGCATTTTCATAGATGTTATTAATAATATTAATGTATGCATCTTCAATACCGCAGGATTTCAGAGCCGTGGTAACTGCTGATGGTTTCACCGAATCAAAGGCTTTTTCATAATCGATAAAAGCCATGCACAATGGAAGTTCATATTCCCTCGCTCTTTCAATTAGTTCTCTCAGTACGTGGATATGATCTATTGTGCTGTAGCCACTCCTGAATCCAGCTTGTTCTCTCGGTTGAGCCATGTCCAGTGTTACCTTCAAGCGGTGTGAAAGAACTTTAGTGAAGATTTTATAAACCATTGATAGGAGGCTGATAGGTCTGTAGTTCCTGAGATCCTCAATGTCACCTTTTTTATGTAGCAGGATCATTGTAGCATTGTTCCAATCCTCAGGAATCTTCCCTTCATTAAGGCATCGAGTGAAAATTTGGGCGAGTACTGTTTCAATTTCTCCACTTGCTTCTTGTATGATGTCTATAGTAATTCCATCTTCTCCTGGAGCTTTCCCCCGCTTCATGTTCTTGATTGCATGAGCAACTTCTGCTGGGAGGACTGGAAGAACTCTGGTACCTTTCATGATGTCTGGAGTACATGTATCATCCCTTTCATATAATTTGGAGTAGAAATCTTTCACTCTTGTCAAAATTTCGCCTCTATTTCTTGTTATAGAACCATCTTCTTTTCTCAGAGCCATAATCTGTTTTCTTCCCTTACTGAGATGTCCCTTTGCTATCTTAAGGCTTTGGTTGTTTTCAATTGCTTTCCTCACTAGCTCACAGTTGAATTTCCTTACATCTTCAGTGATACTTTTTCGTGTTGTCTTGCATAGCTCTATATATTCCACTTTGGAAGTCACATCTTCTTTAGTTGTCCTCATCTCTCTTCTTTTTTGCATCAACATTTTGGTTTTACCTGATAATTTGTTCACATGCAACTTGTTCTTAGACCCAGCTAATTTTGTTGCTGTTTCCATTAGAGCTTTGGTTACTTTTCTGTTAACTTCTGAAATATCCACTTCTTCCGATGTTAGGTCTTCTAAAGCAGAGAATCTGTTCTTCAGTTCCAACTTGAAAGTATTATGGTGTTTTTTAAGATTGGTTATGTCAATACATTTTGTTTGTCTTATGAGCTTGCCACGTTCAAGTTTAGTGTTGAGGTGCATCTTACATCTCACCAATCTATGGTCACTACCTGTGTTGAACTTGTTCAGCACACTGCAGTCTTCGATGACGAATTTTTTGTTACACATAATATAATCAATTTCACTTGTCGTCCCAATTGGATCTCTCCATGTCCATTTCCTGTGTGGCTTTTTCTTGAAAAAGGAGTTCAAGATGAAAAATCCTTTTGCCTCTGCAAACTCAACGAGAGTATTTCCACGCTGGTTTCTGTTGCCATGACCGAATTTACCTACTGAAGTTTCATTCTGTTGCCGTTGCCCTACTTTTGCATTGAAATCTCCCATAATTATCTTTAAGTGCTGCTTACCTTTATTATTTAGATGACGAATTTCCTCATAAAATTCTTCAATTTCTTCTTCAGGATGACTTGTGGTGGGTGCATAAGTTTGAATAATCTGAGCCTGGTATCTTCTCGATAGTTGGATAACGAGTCGTGCAGCTCTGTCAGAGGAACTTTCAACTTCTACAACTTTATCCTTCAGTTTCTTGTTTATTATAAATCCAACACCACTAGTTCTGCCAGTATCTGTCCCACGATAATAGAAGAGATGTCCACTTTTCAGTTCAATGAGATCTTCTCCTTTTCTCCTTACCTCACTTAGCCCGACGATGCCCCACTTTAATACTTTTACATTAATAACCGGTGTAACCGCCAGAATGTTGAATGCAAGCACGCAAACGTTCATGCATTGTGTCGTACAGGTGCTGGATGTCAGTTTGTGGGATGGAGTTCCATGCCTGTTACACTTGGTCGGTCAATACAGGGACGGTTAATGCTGGTTGGGGGTGACGCAGGAGTTGTCGTCCAATGATGTCCCATACGTGCTTGATTGGTGAAAGATCTGGTGACCTAGCAGGCCACGGCAACATGTAGACACTCTGTAGAGCATGTCGGGTTACAACAGCGGTATGCGGGCGAGTGTTATCCTGTTGGAAAACACCCCCTGGAATACTGTTCATGAATGGCAGCACAACAGGTTGAATCACCAGACCGACGTACAACTGTGCCGTCAGGGTGCGTGGGATAACCACGAGAGTGCTCCTGCTGTCATAGGAAATTGCTCCCCAGATCATAACTCCAGGTGTAGGTCCAGTGTGTCTCGGCCGCGGACAGGTTGGTTGCAGGCGCTCACCTGGCCTCCTTCTAACCAACACACGGCCATCACTGGCACCCAGGCAGAACCGGCTTTCATCAGAAAACACAACAGATCTCCACTCCGTCCTCCAATGAGCTCTAGCTTGACACCACTGACGTCGCAAACGGCAGTGGTTTGGCGTAAGTGGAATGCACGCTACAGGGCGTCTGGCTCGGAGCTGTCCTTCCAGTAACCGATTTGTAACATTTCGTTGTGACACTGTGGTGGCAACTGCAGCTCGAATTGCTGCCGCACATGCGGTACCATGTGCCACGGCCATACGCCGTACACGGCGGTCTTCCCTCTCAGTAGTGACACGTGGCCGGCCGGAACCCGGTCTTCTTGAGGCAGTACCTACCCTTGACCATCGCTGCCAACAATCATGCACAGTGGCTACATTCCTGCCAAGTCGTTCTGCAATATTGCGGAAAAAAATCCACCTTCTCGTAGCCCTATTACACGACCTCGTTCAAACTCCGTGAGCTGTTGATAATGGCTTCTTCGTATTCTTAAAGGCATTCTTGACTAACATCAACACCCTACGTCGAATCTCAACGATAACTAACGCTCACGAACGTTACAGCGCGTATTTACAGCAAACCAGCTTTGCATGTTCCGAGGGGCGCTACTAGCGCCACACGTATGCGCCGAGCGCGAAATTTGCATAGACGTCATCTTACAGATGTACTCTAACCGCCTACCAACTGTCGTTTATATAACACAAACCCTTCTTGGTGTTGGGATTTTTTCCCCGTCAGTGTACATCATTTTAAAGGAAATGCTATGCTGAATACAAATATTTTTACAGAATGCCAGTAATAGAAGTGAAGTTACAAGCAAAAGTGCAGTGTCTAGTCATAAAAAGCAAAAAATAGTGGAATTCGTGAAATTAATGTACAATGCATTTAACGTAAAATTACTGTACAGTACATTATTGAAACTTGCAGGACACTTGAAATAACTTACCAAAAAGCAAAATACGTTTTAATATTTAATTGGACAATCGCGGTTTCTTAGTAACAAAGTGCACCATCTTGGCATGGAACTAATGAGCTTCTCTAGTTGTCCATTGGAGATAACACGATGCCAAAAATTGCTGTTAAATGTGGCTGTGATCTTCCACTGTCTTGCACATCTTTAAAAGAGTTGCAGAAACTGGTTGTATGGGAAACAGAAAAAGAACAGATCGGCCAAGGCTTGGTACCGAACGTGATGATCACATGTTGATTCGTCGTTCCTTAAAATCAAGGTTTAAAGCAGCCACCGATTTAAAGAAATCAGTGGGACAATGAAGTAGGCATTATTGCATCTGGACGTACAGTTCGTCATAGGCTGCAATAAAATGAACTGACTGCACGAAAACCCTTCCTTACTGAACAACAACGGCTTAAAAGAATTGCTTGGGCAAAGTCACACAAGAATTGAACTGTTGATGAATGGAAAAATGCTATTTTTAGTGATGAAACAACTGTTACTATTTCCGCTAATAATGGAAATAATTATGTACGTCGTTGAGCTGGTGAAAGATATAAGGCATGCTGCACCCAGCCAACAATCAAGCACCCACATTTGGTGATGTTATGGTCTTGTATTTCAGCCAGTCGTGTTGGCCGCCTGCACATTGTTAATGGTACATTGAATGGATCGAAATATGTGGATATTTTGGAGTTCAAACTGCCACCAACTGCACAAGACATGGGTTTGCGGAATTTTATCTTTCAGGACGATAACGCGCCATGTCATCGGTCAAACTTGGTTGACTAGTGGTTTAATCGAAAAGTTATAAGAAAATTTCAGAGGCAGGCACAGTCACCGGCTCTTAATCCCATAGAAAATCTGTGGGTGAGATTGAAGCAAAATATCCATCAAGAAGGACCCACATCTAAAACAGCATTAATTGAGTCTGTAAGGGCCGTATGGCACCGTGTTGTCACCAATGAAGTTACAAGCGTCTGCACTTCTCGCGGCTGTGACGACATCTCTATTGATGGCCTCATGGCCTGGTTGCCCGCTTATATCCCGCGCGCCGTTAGTGCGATTAGCCTGCAAATGCAATCATCTGTATAATTTGTACGTGTGCACCCACCCACGTCTTCGCGGTGCAGCATTTTCTGTCAGGCAGTGTATATTGACTGTAAATTACCGTTTTTTTTTATTGAAGGTTTAATGACCACTGTGAGCAGCTCAATGGGCTATAAGCAGTCGCCCGTCCAAAATTTAGGGTCACTGGTTCCAGGGAAGGGAGAGAACCAGTGCCGTAAGACAAACACCACATCCATGCCTCACCGGTATTCGAACTCGGAACCCTTCACGGACGAATGGTCTTAAGCCAGCGCTTAGACCACTGCGCAACCGGGGCGGCAAAACCTACCGTTTTCAAGATGTGCTAACGGAAAATTCTGAATTTTTAGAAACCTCCCCGGAATTCCTTTCTTACATTAACGTAAAAACTCCGTTCTCACTTTTTCCGTATTTATATGATTAAAAATTTCGGTAATAGGAGAGATTCACGGTAATACTTGGAACTTTAATTACCTGTTGAATTTACCGTAGTCTGTCGAAATATTTGAAGTTCTACAACGAGATCGGAACATTGTGAATTGCATATCGCATAAATTTTGTTTATTGTGGCACAGAATATTTCTTCTCCTCTCCCCTATTTTGTGCACCAGCTATTTATTATACATGGTGTTTCTGTAATAAACCGAATACGTAAGTTATTATACAGGCAATTATGCGATGAATAGCTGGTGCACAAAATAAGGATGAGTAGCTGGTGCACAAATTACACTACTGGCCACCCGATATGCAACACCAAGAAGGACACGAGATAGCAAAGCCAGATTTACTGGACACATAACAACAGATACAAAGATGAAACGATTGAGCGTACAGGCCCGTGCGACTTGCGGAACACGCAGGTATCATTAGTTCGTGTGGCCCCCATGGCTGGCAATAACGGCCGCTACACGCCGCGGCATCGAACAAAAGAGACTTTGGATGTGGGCTTGGGGTATGTCGGTACAGGCAGCTTCCACACGTTGCCACAGTTCATCAGGCGTAGCCGCGGGTGGTGCTAGCCGGGCTACTCGGTTGCCGATCAGTAACCAGACGTTTTCGATGTGCGACGTATCGGGAGAACAGGCGGGCCACGGCAGCAGTGACCTCTGGTGGGCCGTGAAGAATTGTTGCACGATGCGTGCCACGTGCGGGCGGGCATTGTCCTGCTGAAATGTGGCCGCTGGCAGGTCCTGCAGGTAGGGGAGGACTACAGGCTCTAAAACGTCGGAGATGTAGCGGTGGCTGTTGAGTGTACCGGCGATGCGTACCAGAGGGGTGCGGGTGTCATATCCAATTGCGCCCCAAACTATAACGACAGGTGACGGACCGGTATGACGATGCATAATGCTGGCGTCATACACTGTCTCGCCGCGGTGCAGCCACACGCGGATCCGACCATCGTGGTGTTGCAGGCAGAAGCGGGATTCGTCGGAGAAGACAATGTAAAATTATAGCTATCATAAGCTATTATAGCTATCAAAAGCTATTATGGCTATCAATAGTACATTTTATATTGTCGGAGAAGACAATATAAAATGCACTCTTGATAGCTATAATAGCTTTTGTTCTAAGTTGTCCAAAGGCTGATACATAGACTTCGTATAATCATTTATACAATAAGTTTATTTCCAGGTTTCTTACAGTAACACAATATACACGGTCGAGTCACATTATCGTGCCCACCAGCTAACATCCAGAGTAGCAGCCGTGTGCCGCGCGGACAGCAGCTAGACGGGCTGGGAGTGACTCAGTAAGGTGCTGGAAGGTGTTCACAGGTATGTGGAGCCATGCTGATTGCAGTGCATCTGATAGCTGCTGGAGGGTGCGTGATGGAGGATCCATATAGAGAACAACACAATCATGGTGGTCCCGCAGATGCTCCATTGGGTGTAAGTCTGGGCAATTAGAAGGCCAGGGAAGTACCTTGAAGTCTTCATCGTGCTCTTCCAACCACTCTTTGACATTTCCAGCTGTGTGACTCGTCGCATTGTTGTTCTGGAAGATCCCTTCCGCCCCAGGGAATACAGTCGGCATGTATGAGTGTACGTGGTCTCTATAGATGGATTCATAACGATTTCGGTCCATGGTTCCTCCCACAGGTATGAGTGGATCCAGGGAATGCCACGAAAACATTCCCCAGACCACAACGCTGCCCACATCAGCTTGTGTTCCTTCAGCAATGTTTGAAAACTGTTTGTTCTCCGATGTTTCTCCCCTCACACGCCAACGTCCATCCGTTCGATGAAGCAGAAAATCTGACTCATCGGAGAAGGCAATGCTTTGCCAATCAGCGGAGATCCGATTCCAATACTGTCGTGCAAATGTAAGCCTTTTCCGCCGATGCACCTTCGTAAGCATAGGTGCAGTGACCATTTGTCTGCATCGGAGCCCCGTACGCAGCAGGATTCGCTGAACTGTGGTTTTAGAAAACACTTGCGGTAGCGCCCTGGTTCAGTCAGTTAGGGAGCTGCTCAACTCTAGCGTGTCGTCGACCATCACGCACCTTCGAAGCCGACGTTCACCTCTCATATCAAAGGCACGTGGTGCTCCGCAGTTTGCACATCGCTTTTTCGCAGTGGTGCCATTTCTCCAATCACAATACACTTTAACCACATCAGCACGCGAACAGTACACAAACTACGCTGTTTCAGAAATACTGCCACCCTTGCCCCAAAAATCGATAATCATCCTTTTTAGCAAATCTGATAAATCGCTGCTTTTATCCATGACAACAACGAGTGATATGTTTTCGGGTTGCCTACAGCACACCTTATATACCCTCCAAGCCAGCTCACGACACATGCCTTCTTACATTGGCTACCCGCTGTTGACGTCACAAGTAGGAGGTGGTCACAATAATGAGACTCGACTGTGTATAATCGCCGTTTCTATCGCGTGTTGATATTTTAAATCGCTACCTACTGTTAATCATACGTAACAAAATGGAACTTCAAATACCATAACTTACGTGAGTATATCAACGCATTAAACAAGATAGCGAATGAAAGAGGCAGAACGTTTCCATTTGAATCACGTATGACACCGAGATGCAAATCATTTGTTCTGTATTGTATAATGAACATTTACAGCAGGTGATGCATGCCAGAGATGGCCACACCGACTCTTAGCTACATCGACGCACCTGGTATGTTTGACACCGAGATGCTAATCATTTGTTCTGTATTGTATAATGAACACTTACAGCAGGTGATACATGCCGCAGATGACCACACCGATTCTTAGCTACATCGACGCTTCTGGTACGTATAACACCGAGATGCAAATCATTTCTTCTGTATTGTATAATGAACATTTACAGCAGGTGATGCATGCCAGAGATGGCCACACCGGATCTTAGCTACATCGACGCACCTGGTATGTTTGACACCGAGATGCAAATAATTTGTTCTGTATTGTATAATGAACTTTTACAGCAGGTGATAAATGCCATAGATGGCCACACCGATTCTTAGCTACATCGACGCACCTGGTATGTTTGACACCGAGATGCAAATAATTTGTTCTGTATTGTATAATGAACATTTACAGCAGGTGATACATGCCACAGATGTCCACACCGATTCTTAGCTACATCGACGCTTCTGGTACGTATAACACCGAGATGCAAATCATTTGTTCTGTATTGTATAATTAACATTTACAGCAGGTGATACATGCCAGAGATGGCCACACCGATTCTTAGCTACATCGACGCTTCTGGTATGTTTGACACCGAGATGCAAATAATTTGTTCTGTATTGTATAATGAACATTTACAGCAGGTCATACATGCCAGAGATGGCCACACCGATTCTTAGCTGCATCGACGCTTCTGGTACGTATAACACCGAGATGCAAATAATTTCTTCTGTATTGTATAATGGACATTTACAGCAGGTGATACATGCCAGAGATGGCCACACCGATTCTTAGCTACATCGACGCTTCTGGTATGTTTGACACCGAGATGCAAATAATTTGTTCTGTATTGTATAATGAACATTTACAGCAGGTCATACATGCCAGAGATGGCCACACCGATTCTTAGCTACATCGACGCTTCTGGTACGTATAACACCGAGATGCAAATAATTTCTTCTGTATTGTATAATGGACATTTACAGCAGGTGATACATGCCAGAGATGGCCACACCGATTCTTAGCTACATCGACGCACCTGGTATGTTTGACACCGAGATGCAAATCATTTCTTCTGTATTGTATAATGGGCATTTGCAGCAGGTGATACATGCCATAGATGGCCACACCGATTCTTAGCTACATCGACGCACCTGGTATGTTTGACACCGAGATGCTAATCATTTGTTCTGTATTGTATAATGAACATTTACAGCAGGTGATGCATGCCAGAGATGGCCACACTGATTATTAGCTACATGGATGCACCTGGCACGTATGGTGCAAATCATTTGTTCTGTATTGTATAATTACCATTTACAGCAGGTGATACATGCCATAGATGGCCACACCGATTCTTAGCTACATCGACGCTTCTGGTACGTATAACACCGAGATGCAAATCATTTCTTCTGTATTGTATAATGGACATTTACAGCAGGTGATACATTCCAGAGATGGCCACACCGATTCTTAGCTACATCGACGCACCTGGTAGGTTTGACATCGAGATGCTAATCATTTGTTCTGTATTGTATAATGAACATTTACAGCAGGTGATGCCTGCCAGAGATGGCCACACCGATTATTAGCTACATGGATGCACCTGGTACGTATGGTGCAAATCATTTGTTCTGTATTGTATAATTAACATTTACAGCAGGTGATACATGCCAGAGATGGCCACACCGATTCTTAACTACATAGACGGTTCTGGTATGTATAACACCGAGATGCAAATCATTTCTTCTGTATTGTATAATGGACATTTACAGCAGGTGATACATGCCAGGGATGGCCACACCGATTCTTAGCTACATCGACGCTTCTGGTACGTATAACACCGAGATGCAAATCATTTCTTCTGTATTGTGTAAGGGACATTTACAGCAGGTGATACATGCCAGAGATGGCCACACTGATTCTGAGCTACATCGACGCACCTGGTAGGTTTGACATCGAGATGCTAATCATTTGTTCTGTATTGTATAATGAACATTTACAGCAGGTGATACATGCCAGAGATGGCCACACCCATTCTTAGCTACATCGACGCTTCTGGTACGTATAACACCGAGATGCAAATCATTTCTTTTGTATTGTATAATGGACATTTACAGCAGGTGATACATGCCATAGATGGCCACACCGGTTCTTCGCTACATCGACGCACCTGGTATGTTTGACACCGAGATGCAAATAATTTGTTCTGTATTGTATAATGAACATTTACAGCAGGTGATACATGCCACAGATGTCCACACCGATTCTTAGCTGCATCGACGCTTCTGGTACGTATAACACCGAGATGCAAATCCTTTCTTCTGTATTGTTTAATGGACATTTACAGCAGGTGATACATGCAAGAGATGGCCACACTGATTCTTAGCTGCATCGACGTACCTGGTAGATTTGACACCGAGATGCTAATGATTTGTTCTGTATTGTATAATGAACATTTGCAGCAGGTGATACAGGCCAGAGATGTCCACACCGATTATTAGCTACATGGATGCACCTGGTACGTATGGTGCAAATCATTTGTTCTGTATTGTATAATTAACATTTACAGCAGGTGATACATGCCAGAGATGGCCACACCGATTCTTAACTACATTGACGCTTCTGGTACGTATAACACCAAGATGCAAATCATTTCTTCTGTATTGTATAATGGACATTTACAGCGGGTGATACATGCCAGAGATGGCAACACCGATTCTTAGCTACATCGACGCACCTGGTAGGTTTGACATCGAGATGCTAATCATTTGTTCTGTATTGTATAATGAACATTTACAGCAGGAGATGCATGCCAGAGATGCCCACACAGAATATTAGCTACATGGATGCACCTGGTACGTATGGTGCAAATCATTTGTTCTGTATTGTATAATTAACATTTACAGCAGGTGATACATGCCAGAGATGGCCACACCGATTGTTAGCTACATCGACGCACCTGGTAGATTTGACACCGAGATGCTAATGATTTGTTCTGTATTTGCTAATGAACATATCCTGTAAAAATCAAAGTCATAGGCAGACTCGTTTCAGGTTATTTTTTTATCAACATGAGTGTATATGCATCATCTGCCACAAAATAACTCATATTTAATTTGTAACATTTTGCAGACCTAAATAATTTTAACTACGTCTGTGTTTCCTTTTTTCAGTGTTCCTTCACGTATAATAAAACGCTCGCGATTGAAAAACAGCTACGGTCTGTAATTTCTTCAAATTTGAGTTACTCTTTCTCAAGATACTGTGTCCTTTACGAAGACATCTAATTGGAGCAATGTCCTTTGAGGATTTGATTTGAACGGAAAATATGTTTGCCTCCTTAGTGGTGCAGTGGTCTTTGCGATCTGATTATGGATGATCGGCTGCCATCTTGGACGAATGGTCAGAATTGCTATGTATTTTGACCATTCTTCCGAGATGGGTGTGGGTTCTGATCCCGGTGAGGCAGGAATTATGTGTTTGTCTTACGGCACTGGCTCTCTCGCTTCCCTGCAACCTACAACCCTAAATAAGGGATGGGCGGCTGCTTATAGCCCATCGAGTTGCTTACGGTGATCGCTATAACTCTGAACAACAAAAAAGTTTGAATATTAATGATCGCCATGGAACTAAAAATTTGGAATTAATAAACTCTATATGCATTTCTACAAATTATCAAGCTGTTGACTTCCTTTCGGCCACATTGGAGGCCAATTAGTCTGTGGCACTGGCTGTTGACAGTTCGTTTGATTTGGGATTTAACCGAGTTCGGGTTAAGGTGCGAGAAGTAATTTTGCGGGATGGCGCTGGCTTTGTCCCTTACTTAGAGACGGTGTCCCTAAATCCAAGTAGTTCGTTCAATCCTTTACCGGCTGGAATGCTAACCTCGAGGTAGTTCGTTCAATCCTTTTACCGTCTGGAACTAACTAACTCGGATTTAGCAAGATTGACTGCAATCAGCTTGAAATAAAGTATTTAGTGTCTGAAAAGTGGATCGATCGCAGGAAGACCGAGTGTACTTGTTCATTAGAAAGTTGCTTAGCTATGTTAATAAAAGTGGTGATTTAGGGGGATGATTGACAATCATCCTTTCTGATTGATTACCTGAAAGAAGGGAGGATATTGGAGAAATGTGTTCCCTCCTTTGGTGACGTCATGCGAGAGCCAAGTTTTCCAACTGATTTCGAACGTTGTTGTGTGTGACCTCAAACACTGCACACACGTACTAATCCATTTAACCTGAGAAGGACGTCCCAAGAACCTATGAAAAGAGAGAGAGGATATTTGAGTGACTTGATTTTATCCAGTGGCACGATGTCTGTGTCAAGCAGACTAGCCCTTCCTCACCATGTCTTGGAAAATAAAGGACAGGTAGGAATCGCTTTACACTACTGACAAGTTTATGGTTTTTACTGCTGAGATGAGGGAAGGACAGGAAGTGATTTACAGCAGCTTTCGCAAAACCCGACTGCTGTGTGAACAATCCTGTTTGGGACACCATCTGGTTCAAATGAATCGGCAGCTTAAAGGGCTACTGCTTACAGCCCTCTGACTTGGTTATGGTAGTAGTTCAAGTAATGACTGACTCTATTTAGTCTTGCTTTGATGGCGTATCACATCGAAGACCAACTAACGGGAAGTGTGGGAAGTACCTCGTCTATCTGAAAGGGGTATGTCAGATCAAAGACTAACGAAGACAAGCGGAAATCTGTTTCTCTGGATGTGAGTGGTAGACATCAAAGAAAGCAGAGGCACCATTCATCTGACTACTCGGAAAAGTTGCATTTCGGAATATACAATGGTATGAATATACAATAACAGTTCACTGATGCGTCTTCATTCTCAGGATTTTTCAAACATATCCACTCTTGTTTTGACTGATTAGAATTTACCTTCACTCTAGAGCAGGGGTTGTCAACCATTTCTGAATCCCAGGGCACATGACAAAATAAAACTGGATTGGGAAGATACGTGACAAAATGGAATATGTCACATGAGAAAATGGGATAGGACTGGATGACCACATAAAGAGCGGAAAGACATGTATTTAATATGAATATCGATTATTCCAAAGGGATTTAAAATCTTAAAACTTATCTTTCCGATAAAGGAGAGATGCACTTAACAAAATACCTATCTTACAAACAAGTTGGAAATAGTTCACTGTTGCGTCTACATTCTCAGGATTTTTCAAACATTTTGACGTACTACTGAGGTTAATCACGTGTCAAGAGGACAAATCTGCAGCGGCACGTTTCGTCCGTGTAGTTTATTTGGGAAAGCAACTTACTCCGGAGTGAGGGGGTGTGGTTTCGATCTTCGTCACTGACAATCTTGTGTTTTTACAAAATTCCATATTTAAAATATATCCCAACACATCTCGCTGAAAATTTCCATCGAACCCAAGGTATCTAGTGAAATACCCATCTTTTTAAAAGTTGAACAGGAATATAAAGTAATTACTCTTAAATATAGTCCACAGAGATGAAGTTGCATAGAAACATACGATTTATTAATCAAAGTGCAAATCCGTGGATTCACATTTTCTGCTTCAGTAGATAGTCTTTAAAAGAACAGGTACACCCTCAATGGACAAAACATTAAGGATACCTACCTAATAGCTGTAGGTCCTCCTCCATCGCGAATAACAGCCTGCACGCGCCGAGGCATCGACGCCACCAGATACCGGAGAGTTTTCGGAGGTAATGCCAGCAATGCGTATTGCAGCATTGTGCGCAGCTCCACCCGAGACTTCGGTACAGGATCAATGTATCTGACGTTCCGTTTCACGGCATCCCAGAGAGCCAACCCAGGTTTTCAATCAGCGGGCGTTAGGGGCTAATGAAAGGTTCTGAACTCGAACGTTCCTCGAGCCATGCCTAAGTGGTTGCTGCACGGTAGGGCGGCGCATTGTCCTTCTGAAACAATCTATCGGCCGCAGGGTGTAGGTTATCAGCCAGCATGTGTTGGTAGCGTGCAGAGGTTAAAGACCTCTTTAGATATACAAAGGGACCTAATGTGTCCCACGAGAAAGCTCCCCAAACCATCACAGATCCACCACCGCTCTGAGCAGAGCCGACGTGGCATGACGGGACTATGCCTTCATGCTGACTACGCCACACCCGCACTCTCCTGTCAGCTCGATACAGCTGAAAATGGGATTCATCTGACCGCACGACACCCAGACACTCTCAAAATGTTCAGTTTTGTTGTCCCCGGCACAAGGCGAGGCGTAATGTCCGATGACGAGCAATGTATAGTGAGTCACGATTAGGGCGTCGGCTCCCGTAGCCCATGGTATGCATTGTGCACCATACCGTTCACTCGCTGACGCTGCTTGGACCTCCGACACTTAACCTCGACGTGATTTGCGCAACCGTTCACATGCGGCCAGTTTGTACGAACCTTAATAGTCTACGTCGACCCCGGTCATCAGTGGCGTGTGGTCGGCCAGAGGACCGGGTTCGACATGTGGTCGGCTCTCTGGGCGCTAATATGTCCGTTGATAGTATACTCGCGGGAACTCTAGTGAATATACTACCCTCAATCTCTGAGTATACTATCCTCAATCTCTGAGTATACTACCCTCAATCTCTAAGTGTACTACTTTCAATCTCCGAGTATACTACCCTCAATCTGTGAGTATACTGCCCTCAATCTCTGAGTATACTACCCTCAATCTCTGAGTATATTACCCTCAATCTCGGAGTATACTACCTTCAATCTCGGAGTATACTACCCTCAATCGCTGAGCATACTACCCTCAATCTGAGTATATCACCATCAATCTCTGAGTATACAACCCTCAATCTCTGAGTATACTACCCTCAATCTCTGAGTATCATCATCATCATTGTCAACCATTATCAATCCACTGCTGGACGAAGGTCTCCCCAAGTTTCCTCCACAACGGTCTGTCTTGTGCCAGTCTCCTCCATGTCACCCCTGCATACTTTCGAATTTCATCCACCCATCTCCCATGTGGTCTTCTTCTGGGTCTTTTCCTGTCCCTTGGAATCCAATCTAAAATTTCGGCTGTCCATCGATGATCTGTCCTTCTGACAGTATGTCCAGCCCATTGCCATTTCAGGGATTTGACTCTGATCATGATGTCTTCCACTCTTGTCATTTTTCGGATCCACGAGTTCCTCTTCTTATCTCTCCTGGTTACACCAAGTATGCACCTCTCCATGCTTCTTTGAGTTGTCTGCAGCCTTTGTATGTCTCTTTTAGTTAAGGTCCACGTCTCTGCACCATACGTAAGCACTGGAAGGATGCATTGATCAAACACTTTTCTTTTAAGACATAATGGCATATTGCTCTTGAAAATTATGCTGTTTCTTCCAAAAGCTCTCCAGGCAAGTTTTGTGCGCCGATTAATTTCTTCATCAATGTGACCCTCACTTGATATCTGCTGTCCAAGATAAATGTACGTGTCTGTTATCTCCAGCTTTTCTCCATCAATCGATAAATCTTCATTTCTTGTAAAAGCATTGAACATCACTTTTGTCTTCTGAAAGTTCATTTTTAATCCCACTTCTTTACTCTTGTCAGCAAGTTCCTGGATCATACTCTGCAGCTCTGATGGGGTAGTTGCAAAAATGACTACGTCATCAGCAAAACGAAGGTGGGTTAGATAATCTCCATTAATCTTTATCCCCTTGTTTTCCCAGCTCAGTGACTGAAAAACACCCTCCAATGTGGCATTAAAGAGCTTCGGAGATATGGTGTCACCTTGTCTCACTCCCTTTCCAATTTTTATGTGTGTTGTATTTTCAAACAGCCTAATCTTTGCACTTGCATTTTCATAGATGTTATTAATAATATTAATGTATGCATCTTCAATACCGCAGGTTTTCAGAGCCATTGTAACTGCTGATGGTTTCACTGAATCAAAGGCTTTTTCATAATCGATAAAAGCCATGCACAATGGAAGTTCATATTCCCTCGCTCTTTCAATTAGTTCTCTCAGCACATGGATATGATCTATTGTGCTGTAGCCACTCCTGAATCCAGCTTGTTCTCTCGGTTGAGCCATGTCCAGTGTTACCTTCAAGCGGTGTGAAAGAACTTTAGTGAAGATTTTATAAACTACTGATAGGAGGCTGATAGGTCTGTAGTTTCCGAGATCCTCAATGTCACCTTTCTTATGTAGCAGGATCATTGTAGCGGTGTTCCAATCCTCAGGAATCTTTCCTTCATTAAGGCATCGAGTGAAAATTTGGGCGAGTACTGTTTCGATTTCTCCACTTGCTTCTTGTATGATGTCTACAGTAATTCCATCTTCTCCTGGAGCTTTTCCCCGCTTCATGTTCTTGATTGCATGTGCAACTTCTGCTGGAAGGACTGGAGGAACTCTGGTACTGGTATCTTTCATGATGTCTGGAGTGCATGTATCATCCCTTTCATATAATTTGGAGTAGAAATCTTTCACTCTTGTCAAAATTTCGCCTCTATTTCTTGTTACAGAACCATCTTCTTTTTCTCAGTGCCATAATCTGTTTTCTTCCCTTACTGAGATGTCCCTTTGCTATCTTTAGGCTTTGGTTGTTTTCAATTGCTTTCCTCACTAGTTCACAGTTGAATTTTCTTACGTCTTCAGTGATACTTTTTCGTACTGTCTTGCATAGCTCTATATATTCCACTTTGGAAGTCACATCTTCTTTAGTTGTCCTCATCTCTCTTCTTTTTTGCATCAACATTTTCGTTTTTCCTGATAATTTATTTACATGCAACTTGTTCTTAGACCCAGCTAATTTTGTTGCTGTTTCCATAAGAGCTTTGGTTACTTTTCTGTTAACTTCAGAGATGTCCACTTCTTCCGATGTTAGGCCTTCTAAAGCAGAGAACCTGTTCTTCAGTTCCAACTTGAAGGTATTATGGTGTTTTTTAAGGTTGGTTATGTCAATAGATTTTGTTTGTCTTATGAGCTTGCCACGTTCAAGTTTAGTGTTGAGGTGCATCTTACATCTCACCAATCTATGGTCACTACCTGTGTTGAACTTGTTTAGCACACTGCAGTCTTCTATGACGAATTTTTTGTTACACATAATAAAATCAATTTCACTTGTCGTCCCATTTGGATGTCTCCATGTCCATTTCCTGTGTGGCGTTTTCTTGAAAAAAGGAGTTCAAGATGAAAAACCCTTCTGCCTCTGCAAACTCAACGAGAGTATTTCCACGCTGGTTTCTGTTGCCGTGACCGAATTTACCTACTGAAGTTTCATTCTGTTGCCGCTGCCCTATTTTTGCATTGAAATCTCCCATAATTATTTTCAAGTGCTGCTTACCTTTATTATTTAGATGACAAATTTCCTCATAAAATTCTTCAATTTCTTCTTCAGGATGACTTGTGGTGGGTGCAGTCTCTGAGTGTACTACCCTCAATCTCTGAGTATACCACACTCAATCTCTGAGCGTACTACCCTCAATCTCTGAGTATACCACACTCAATCTCTGAGTATACTACCCTCAATCTCGGAGTATACCACCCTCAATCTCGGAGTATACTACCCTCAATCTCGGAGTATAATACCCTCAATCTGTGAGTATACTACCCTCCTAGTATAAAAAGTCTGAGTATATTACCCTCGGGAACTCTAGTGTTTTTAACACTTGGGCGACAGAACGAACAATCTGTCTTGCTCCGAAAATGCGTCCGTGATCAAAGTCGCACAGGTCACCACATTTACACATGTTTGTCAATTGCGAAACACTGTTGGGAAGCACTACTATGCGCCTATTTATCGCCTGCGACGTTCCGTTTGGGTCTGTTGCACTCTGCGCTGCGGATGACCATGTCAACTGCACATTAGCCCCGTCTCTAATGTTTTTCTACTGATTGTGTAAATGATTATTCTTCAATCTCGGGCATATAGGTGAAGTAACATAAAAATGTACTTTTTATTAATCAGAGTTTTAGTCCACGGACACAAGTACCTACTGAAATAACCACCTTAAAAAGCTGAGTATATTACCCTCGGGAACTTTAGTGCCTTTTTTCTGGCGGTACTCAACGGTATGCAATACCGGCACCTTTTTTCTTAAGTTTTTAAACAATTACGATTTACTCACAGCAAAATGTATTATAAATATTCCGGCAGATGGTACTGTGGGGCATTAGTATTTATAACAGACACGAAAGTTCGACATGATGTCAGCCTGTGAAACAGATATATTCTCTTTTCTTAGAATTCGGGAAATAACAGGTGTTTTTTAAGTCGTGCTTTCAACCAAATTTGCGGTGACGTCCTTGTTATTTTAAGCTCTGACCTGCATCCGTGTATTTCAAGCAAACAACGAGTTGATTTTGTGAAATGTTTTCCGTGATTTTGTTTGCCGTATGTTAGTCCTTCATTGCATTTCATTTCACCTATCCGCTAAGAGGGTTTCGGAAACTTTTGCTGTTCTACGCTGGCTTCTGAAGAAAGAGGAGGGGGAAGTGGACCAATAAATGAAATGCCAGCTTTGCCCTGTTACTGCCTCAAGCATACAACTTAGTGCTTGATGAATGTTCTATGTCACCGCAGGTCGGCGAAGCTCACCAGCGCCAATCCAATTGATTTAAGTGCTACGGGATGCCCAAAGCTCTTACTGCTACTTCTAAAATCAATTTTTCAAAAGACACGGAGGGAAAGAGAGAGGGACAAAGAGACACCGAGAAAGAGGGATGGATTTTATTTTGAAACCTGGATTTCAGGTGCATTCTTACGAAAAAATGCCCGAAATTAGAGCTTCGTTATTCCGCGATCTTGAGCAATTAAGCACGGTAGCAAGAACAGTACTTGTAAGAAGTGAAGCACATCTAAAAAGACTGAAATAATAATATGCACGTTGTTTAGTGCCACTGCGACAAAATAAATATCCCAGATTATTAATATCGACATTGAATGCGTATATGATAATTCAGAATATGAAACTTACTATTGTATGGCTTTTATTTTTATGGAAATGCATTCTACAGTGCATGGCGTGTCAAACCTGTATTTCTCTTTGCTTCATAAAAGTTCCAAGACCTATACAATCCTTCAACCGCGAGTCTTACTTCGAGTGATAGCTAATTTTCCGGATTGTCCTCTGTCTCTAGATGATGTCTTGGAGAAATGATGCGTGCGAGTTGACATGGCAGGAAGCATACTTCTGCGTTCAAAGGAAGTTTGATCGGAAACAAAGCCTTTGCTGCTTAACAGAGAACTATTTGTACATAGCAATTCCAGGATCAAAGAGCTTCTCACAAAAGCAAATAAAAAGGGGCCGTTTCTCGGGGCTACCGTTCTTTTCAGGGCAATCCCAAATTTTCAAAAAATGGCCTTTTCCGCAATTGCCTTCTGCCACGTTTTATCACTTACTACTGAGTTTCTGTTATTACAAACATCACGAAATCTTACATTTATCGTCTTAAATAGTCCAAAATATTCACTTCAGCATTTAAATGGAATAATTTCAAAGGTCAACGGCAGTTTCACCGTTCGAGATTTGTTCCTTTTTCTTATGAATTTCGATTAGCAAATTTCAAAAATGACCCTTAGAATTATCTCTCACGTACAGATTTTTTTTTTTTACAAAATAAAATTTTACATATTGGGTCATGTCAATACGGATTTGGTAACACTAAGGGAGGGCGAGTAGGGAATAACAGGCCAGCGAAATATACGGAAACAGAGTTCACACAAGTTTGAACTTGATCCTCATCCCCACCTCACAATAAAACTGAAAGCTGCCACTTAGGCTTGTGTCACCGCACTGAACAGTTGTGTATTGGTTATCTATCATGTTTGCATTTGGTTTCAATGTTGTGAATGGCAGTTTTTGTGACACTGGTTATAAAATGGCGTTTTGAGCATCGAAGACGCACATACATGTTAGGATGATAATACTTTTGTCATGTCAAAATTGATTTTTATGTATAGGTCGGATCAAATACCATAACCGCCCAGGTACACAGTCTTGCAATATAATGTATCCAAACACCGTCTTCTCTTCCTCAAAGACGGTGGATCAGTGTTGGGCCTACGTTAAATTGCAAGGCTATGCTCCCTGGGTGTAGCCTGATTATTTCATTTGTTTATTGAGATCTGAAATGACAATGATGCAAAACAGCGCAGATTTCACCGCAAAAGAGTATCGAGCAGTGATGAAATATCTTTTCCTAAAAGAGAGCTGGGCCAAACCAATTTATGATGGAATGTCAGTGACATTAGATGACAAGTGCCTTTCTTACTCCACAGTCAAGAACTGGGTTGCTAGGTTTAACACTGGACATTTGAGCACTGAAGACAAAGAACGTTCTAGGTGACAAACTCAAGTGACAAATCCAGAAAGCACAGATACTATTCCTTCCATGATCCCGGATGATCGAAGATATCCTCTAAAAAGATAGCAGAGATATTGGCGATATCTCTAGAACGAGTACACTACATTATTCATGAAATTTCAGACACGAGAAAGCTATCAACCAAATGAATTCCTAAATGTTTCAATGCAGACCAGAAGCGTGATCGAGTGATTGCTTCACAAGCCATTTTGGACTGATTTCGGCGGGATCCTGTGAGATTTTCGAACCATCCAGTAACTATGGATGAAACGTAGATCCATATATATGATCCAGAGACCCTGCATTACGAGAGTAGTCCTTCGTATGTATTAACCAAAAGCGTGATCGAGTGATTGTTTATAAGCCATTTTTGGAATGATTTCGTCGGGATCCTGTGAGATCTTTGAACCGTCCCGTAACTGTGGATGAAATGTGGATCCATATATATGATCCAGAGACCATATATTACGATAGTAGTCCTTCGTATGTATTAACCAGAAGCGTGATCGAGTTATTGCTTCCGAAGCTATTTCGGACTGATTTCAGCGGGATCCTGTGAGATTTTTGAATCATCCCGTAACTATGAATAAAACGTAGATATATACACTGAAGAGCAATTGAATTAGAGGCAGCTGGCGTTATGCAAATGTGGCGCTGTGGGTGGCCCTGTAAACGGAAACGACATGATGTATGCAGCGATCCGACAATATAAAGAATGATGCTACGGGAATAAGTAAAAGTCGGACGGAGTAGGGGTAAGACGGAGGATCTAAGCGCATTTGATCGTGGGAAAATACATACGAAGGACTACTCTCGTAACATACACTGAAGAGCAATTTAATTAAAGATACCTGTCTAGTAACGTGCAGCACCACCTCTCGCCCTGATGACGGCAGCGATTCGTCTAGGCATGGACTCGACAAGACACAGGAAGCGTTGGGAAGCCATACGGATCCACAACCCCTGAACAAGCTCCCACAGTTCACGAAGACTTGATGGAGGGGGATCAGAGCCTCTAAGATCTCTCTCCATGGCATCCCAGATGTGCTCGATGGGATTGAGGTCAGGTGATCTAGCTGGCCAAGGAAGCGAGGTCACGTCGCTGGAGTGTTCATCCAACCATTCGTATATAATTCGGGAGCGATGGCACGGTGCATTGTCTTGTTGCAAGATGAGGTCCCCAGTGGGATGTTGAAGACGCACAAACGGGAACAAATGGTCTTCCAGGATATCTCGGTAACGTTGACCTGTGAGTGACGATGTCACACGTAGCAGTGGTCCCATTTCAGTCCACGTAAACAGTCCCCAGACGAGAATGCCACCCCTACCAGCTTGAAGAGTACCCTGCTGTAAAGAAGGATCCATCGCTGCATGTGGTTTGCGCCGTACTCGTATCCTGCCATCCGCATGTACCATCGTGAATCTCGACTCATCAGCCCAGGCAACATTTTTCCACATGTCTAGGGTCCAGTGGCGATGTTCCCGCCCCCATGCTAATCTTTGCACCCTGTAGTGTGCGGTCAGCAGCGGTACCCTCGTGGGACGATGGCTTCTGTACCCCATAGCGAGAAGATGGTTCTGGATGGTGTGGCTGCTTACACATTTTTGTGCACCAGCGTTGAATTGCCGAGTGATTTCTTGCACTGTGGCCCGTCTATCCGCTGTTACAATGCGAGCTAGCCGACGATGACCCCGCTCATCCACACGCTGTTGTCCACGGCAGTTGGCCCTTGCAGGGATGGTTTTATCGGATTGGATGTACTCACGGTGCACCCGTGACACAGTGGCTCGTGAAACTCTCAGTGCCTGCACGACTTCCGAGATGGAGTGACCCATTTGTAAGCAGCCACACCATCCAGAACCATCTTCTCGCTATGGGGTACAGAAGCCATCGTCCCACGAGGGTACCGCTGCTGACCGCACACTACAGGGTGCAAAGATTAGCATGGGGGCGGGAACATCGCCACTGGACCCTAGACATGTGGAAAAATGTTGCCTGGGCTGATGAGTCGAGATTCCCGATGGTACATGCGGATGGCAGGATACGAGTACGGCGCAAACCACATGCAGCGATGGATCCTTCTTTACAGCAGGGTACTCTTCAAGCTGGTAGGGGTGGCATTCTCGTCTGGGGACTGTTTACGTGGACTGAAATGGGACCACTGCTACGTGTGACATCGTCACTCACAGGTCAACGTTACCGAGATATCCTGGAAGACCATTTGTTCCCGTTTGTGCGTCTTCAACATCCCACTGGGGACCTCATCCTGCAACAAGACAATGCACCGTGCCATCGCTCCCGAATTATATACGAATGGTTGGATGAACACTCCAGCGACGTGACCTCGCTTCCTTGGCCAGCTAGATCACCTGACCTCAATCCCATCGAGCACATCTGGGATGCTATCGAGAGAGATCTTCGAGGCTCTGATCCCCTCCATCAAGTCTTCGTGAACTGTGGGAGCTTGTTCAGGGGTTGTGGATCCGTATGGCTTCCCAACGCTTCCTGTGTCTTGTCGAGTCCATGCCTAGACGAATCGCTGCCGTCATCAGGGCGAGAGGTGGTGCTGCACGTTACTAGACAGGTATCTTTAATTAAATTGCTCTTCAGTGTATGTTACGAGAGTAGTCCTTCGTATGTATTAACCAGGAGCGTGATTGAGTGATTGCTTCACAAGCCATTTTGGACTGATTTCGGCTGGATTCTGTGGGATTTGTGAACCGTCCCGTAACTATGAATGAAACGTGGATCCATATACATGATTCACAGACCAAAGAACAATCCAAAAAATACAAACACAGTTGTTCCCCACGTTTAAAGAAGTACAAGACACAGAAGATATCAAGCAAAATGTTGGCGTTTGTCTTCTGGGTGAAAGATTGAATTTTCCTTGCAAATTATCCGAAAAAGGGTGCAACCATCACGGCAAAGTACTGCGTTTCATTTCTCAACAAATAGAAGCTGCAACTGGTCTCCAAACGTCAAGGCAAGCTTTCAAAAGGGATCTCGTTTCTTCAAGACAAGGCCTCTCCTCACAAAGCGGCCATTACGGAGCAGCAATTGGCTGACCTTCACTTTGAAATTTTGAAACACCCGGCTTACTCTCCTGATTTGGCTCCTTCGGACTACTACACCTCTTTCCTAACCTGAAAAAATATGTCAAGGGAAAAAAATTCCAAGCATTGAGGAGGTCACAGCAGCTGCAGACGAATGGTTTGCAGCACAACCGAAATAATTTTATTTTTTTATTTTTGATGTGTTAAAAAAGTTGGAACAGCGAAGTGTGGAGCTCAGTGGAGAATATGTAGAGTAAGTAATTTCTTTTTCAATCCCGTAGCTTGTTTTTTTTACCCAGCCAAAGAATTGTCAGCACCCCTTCGTAACAGTGCTTCTTGGTGTACAATGCAATGCAACATTTCAGAATTGGATTCCATCTCTTTTTAGTCACAAATTGCATTTGGTTTGTTCTTCATTTACAGGCAGCAAGACTTCTTTCCTCGACCAGACAATTGGATAGCAATAGTTTAGGCGAAGTGTAGGCTTACAACCAAGTAATATTTAGAGAGAAATCTTTTTCTACTCTACAGTGGTGTGTAAAAATATTGAAAAAAAAACACGTGAAGTTTTAAGTTTAACTCTTTTTTTAACTAACTAATTTTCATAGATATTTCATCATTTATATGTCATTAGATGCGAAATTTAATAGAAATTTCAAAAATATGTTCGCTTTTCCGCAGCTACATCTGTTCTTAAGATACATTACAAAAATCATGACCAAGTCGAAATTATTATGAAAAGAATCATTTATCCAATTCTTCGATTTACAGCAATAAATCGTTTTTGTAATTCAGAAGTAATGAAATAACATCTAATACAGAAATATAATAAAGCAACATTATAAAAAAAGTACTTAATATTTTGTTGAACACCCAGCTTTAATCACAGCTGAAGGTTATTTATTCGTGAAGGTAGGTACTACAGTATAAAAGCAACTTTGCCGACTTAATACACGATTTATATACATACAAATGAATACTATACACACTCAAAGCACAAGTTTACCAGAAAGATGACACCGAATTTTCGGATGTAATGAGCACGTCTTTTGAATCCGTTCTGGCGCAAATTAAATTTATCAAAGCTATTCAAAGTCAATGGAACCGGTGTGGAAAACATAGTATCTTACCGAAGAAAAAAACAAACTCAATCGGGTTTTTAATCCCGCAGATATTGCTGTAAACGGAATCGTGAACTTAAGCCCTCTTGTTGCAGACTTGTGCGTTAAGAAAAATTTGGACTTATGTGAGAAACATTTCGCAGCGGAAATGCTCTCCAACAAAGAAATAATTTTTCAAATCGGACTCTTCGAAGCAGAGATATGGACAAATATAAGATATGCATCTATGCCACCTGGTGATAAAACCATGCATTATTTTAAGAAGAAAGTATTCTCAAAATGGTTTTCGCTGTGAGCAATATCAGTCAAAGAAAAAAAAAATTTAGTTGAGTTTCAGTAGCTCAGATTTTGCTGCAAGTACATCAGAAGCAGAAATTAACACTTATGCCCCCTGGTGGCTGAAGCATTCGTTATTAAATATTTGAAATTATATGAAAAACCTTTTCCATCAGGAGCTGTATGCGATACAGGAAGAATTTTTCAAATCGGAGTTTTAGAAACAGAAATGTCGGGGAAAATACAATTCACCATTGTGCTCTCTGGCAGAAAGTCTGCAATTTACTTGAAAATTTTGAATTTATACGGAAAACATTTCGCATAGGAAACGCTATCCAGTAAAGAAATAATATTTTAAATCGGACTCCTAGAAGGAGAGATATTGACAAAAATAAGATATATATCTACGCCCCCTGGGGGAGAAACCATGCATTATTTTGAAAAGAACATATTCCTAAAAGGTTTGTCGACATGAGTAGTACCGGTCTATAAACGAAATTTTTTCAATTCAGATTTCAGAAGCTCAGATTTTTCTGCAAATTCATCAGATGCGGAAATTAAGACTTACGCCCCTGGTGGCCAAACCATTTTATTATCAAAAATGAGAAATTATATGCATAGAATTTCCTATCAGGAGCTGTATCTGGCGCAGAGAGAATTTTTCAAATCGGAGTTTTAGAAGCAGAGATATTGGGGGAAACGCAGTTTACCTTTACGCCCCTAGCGCAAAGTCTATGTATTACTTGAAAATTTTGAAATTATATGAAACACATATCATACCAGAAATTGTATCCAATAAAGAAAGAATTTTTCTAATAGGACCATTAGAAGAGATATTAACAAAACTAAGATAAACATCGTCGCCTCCTGGCGGAGAAACCATGCAATATTTGGAGAAGAAAATATTTAACGATGCGAGTGGCATCAGTCCACGAAAGAATGTTTTCAATCAAGATTTTAGGAGCTTAGATTTTATGGTAAGTACATCAGAAGGAAAAATTAACATTTACGCCCCCTGGTGGATAAAGTATGCTTTACCAAAAATTATAAATTATATGCAAAAGATGTTCTTTCGGGAGCTGTATCCGCTGAAGAAAAAGGTTTTCAAATCGTATTACCGCTCACATTACACTGTTCGCATATTTATGAATAACAAGATAACAAAAGCTGCGAATAACCCAGCTCACATTACACTTTTCGCGTATTTTCGAATAACAAAAGCTGTGAATAACAACATTCACATTACACTTTTCGCATAATTCTGAATAGCAAAATAACAAAAGCTGTGAATAACAACATTCACATTACACTTTTCGCATAATTCTGAATAGCAAAATAACAAAAGCTGCGAATAATCCCGCTCACATTATAGTTTCGCATATTTTCCACTTTTCTATTATTAAAAATTCTTCCGCAAGAACACGTCGCCCTTAATTTCTATTTTTCAGAATTTATTCGATTCTAAAAATCCCTTAGAATTATTAATTTTTGGCAGAACACTTATCATTACGAAAAATATGTTGCACGAATTTTCTTCTTTAACTAACACACAGTTTTTGCGCTAGGAGTGAAAAGTTACATTACGTTTTCCTTGAAATCTATTTTTGTAACTATTTGATTTGAAAATTCTTTTGCCTCTGATATCTTCCACTATGAGAAATTTTTTGAGCGCGATTCGTTGATATTCCAAACACAATTTTCAGTTGTTAGTGAGAGTAAATTGAGTCATGTGCGAATGCTTTATCGATTGTAGAAATCACGTGGAATTTTTCCTTTGTAACCGGTTGCATTAGCTGTGAATAAATTGCGCGCAGTTTTCTTCTAGGTAGTGTTTTTTATTTTCTTTATTTTTCTTTACGCCCCCTTGCGGAAATTCTATGCGTAGCTTGAAAAAGTAACTATACCTAAATTACTCTTCGGCATAAATGGAATCGAGGATAAAATAATTTTTTCAGTCGGATGTTTAGAAGCAAATATATGGAATAAAAATATATTCTGAATTCGATATCATTTGCATTTAGTGACGAAACTGTATATCGTAAAAAAAAAAAAAAAAAAACAACAACAACGAAAAAACGAAATAGAGGATCATCATTCGCATACTTCAAGCTTCCCAATGCAAAAAGAATGTTTCAAATCGGACTGATGGTTACAGAGATATGGTGTCTACAGATGGACTGACAAACCAATAACATAATCACGATCTTTTTTTACGAAAAGCGTGCTAAAAACATTAGCACTTTGAAGCTCACGTTGAGCTTGACTTCAGATGTATGTAATACTGCGTTAAACACTAGGAGTAGTGGTATAATGTGGGAGGTATATCTTATGAGCATGCGCAGTGGGAAAGATGTTGCATTATTCACTGCTGATGGCCACTCTTGTGTTTCGCAGACGAGGTTTTGCCACGAATGGCGCTAGACGCAGTACATTAGACTCAATAGCTCTCGATACCTCCATTACCCTGGCGACTGTTGCCACGGAGACACCAATTATCCGGGCACCAGCAATTAGCCCTATTTCGAAGTCTGTTAGTTCGATCATGTCGTTGTCACCCTAAAAGTATTTTCGCAACGAGGCACTTTAAATGCGCTTTGACAGAACCTTGAGGCTTTAAAAATAGCTATTATAACCAAAAAATGGTGGATACGTTTGCGCATTGTGACGTACGCAGATGCATTAAAAGTCGCGTCTTTGTGGATAGTGTTCACATTATTCTGTCCAATCCCTGTATGTTCAACTATTAAAAACAACGTTAAAATAATAGAAACACTACAAGATCTTACAGAATCGATTAGTGGATTAAATGATTCATCAAGGTACGTATTCTTTAATACAAGATGATAATTTTTAGTTATTTTTATATGCATTGAGGGGCCAAAAAAGAACTGGAAAGGGCGCTACCATTTCCATTACAGGCCAGCACACCCATGCGGTAAATGGTATCGTCCACAAACGACGCATCTATAGAAGCAGATATCTCCTCAAGCTCAAGTAGTAGCATTCGCAGTTCAGATCGAATCTTATCCGGACTTAAGAGATTTCGAACGTGGTGCGATAGTTAGTGCCCAGGAGGTGGGGTCACTCCATCTCGGAATTCACCAAGAAATTTGGATTTACATGGTCCACAATTAAAGGGTGTATGTACTTGGATTACACAGACTCAGGGGAAAATATCCAGACCGCGAGACCGGTGTGAACGTGGAAAAGCCCTGGACGATCGTGGATAGCGGGAGTCTGACACGCATCGTAACAACTGCCCAACGTGCAACACTGCCGCAAATCACAGCGCAGTTCAATTCTGGGGCCAGTAGTAGCATCAGCGTTCGGACAGTGCAACACTCCTTGTGTTCTAATGAGTTCCTGCGCCGACGGCCCACGGGACGCCAATGCTGACGACGACACAAGACTGCATGCCTCACGTGGGCTCGAGAACAACGCCACTGGACTCGAGATTACAGCCTGGTCCGACGAATTGCAGTACCAATTGTTTTGAGTATATGAGCGACCCTGGATGTAGCGACAACCCCACGAGGCAACGGATCCCGTATGCCCACAAGAGGTACTGCAGGCAGACTGGATTTTTCATGGAGTAGGGTGTTTTCAGATGGCATGCATTAGAACCCCTCATACGTCGGCAGACCGCTCTGACCGGCGGAGGCTACGTAACCCATCCTTGCGGATCATTTGCACCAGTCAGACCTCTTTCAGAAAGACATGTGCCACCGCACACGTTCACAATCACGCGATTATGGCCGGAGGAATATTCCACTGAGTTTGACGTCGTGACTTGACCCTCTCGTTATCCGGATTTAAACGTTATCGAACACATTTTGGATGCTGTTCAACATGGCGTCGCCGCTCCGGTGGCGCAGTGGTCTACGCGATGTCTTCTGACCATTCGTCCGAGAAGAGGTTCTGGTTCGAATCCCGGTCGAGCGTTTGTCTTACGGCACTGGCCCTCTCCCTTTCCTGGAAGCACTGACCCTAAATTAGGGACGGGCGACTGCTTATAGCCCATTGAGTTGCTCACGGTGGTCGTTAAACCTTCAATCAATCAATCAACATGCAGTTAACGCCACGAATCCTCCAGCGGCGAATATTAGGGAACTGTGGGACGCTCTTTTTTTCCCTAATTTTGGGTCACTGGCTCCAGGGAAGGGAGAGAGCCAGTGCCGTAAGACAAACACAACATCCATGCCACACCGGGATTCGAACCCGGACCCCTTTCGGACGAACGATCAGAGGCCATCGCTTAGACCACTGCGCCGCTACGCTCTTCAGGAAGTATGGTGTGTACTGTCCCCGCAGTACTACTGAGAGCTCGTGGAGTCCATTCCCAGTCAGGTTGCTTCAGTTATCCGAGGAGGACCAACCGGGCATTAGAGAAGTAACCCACTTTTTTTTTTGTGGCACTGCAGTGTATATTCGCCTTTACTAAATTTCTTTGAAAACTGTCGGCGAAGTAACCCTTTCGACAAAGTATACAACATGTATACTTTGTCAATTACTAGGTCTTCTCTTTCAATAAATTCCTTTGAAATCTTCCAGTAGAATAACTGCTCCTTCGAAATACCCCATATTTCCCCCAAATACGAGATAATGGATTTCTGGTTATTTTCAGACTTTCTTCCTTTATTACGTTCCTTTGATATCTGCCAGGTGAATAAACTTTATTAAAAAATCTCTTGCTCATTGGCCTCAATGAAAGATCCCCGTGTTCTAATAATTCTTAATTTTCGCAGGAAATCAAGCTTTAAAGGATATTTTGTAAGGCTCTGAAAAAAAATCCATCGTCTTTTGTTTGTGACATAAGTTTTCATTAATTAAAGGAGGGACATAATGCGATAAGGGAGCTTTCCATCCTTATTAATAATTACTCTTTTTGATCGAAGTATTTCCCCCCACTTTTTTACTGTGCTCCGTTAATTTCTCTCCGATTTCTTTACGGGAAGATACTTCATTTTCTTCCTTTTACGTATACCCGATAGCACGAATTAAATTTTCCATCAGCAGGCATCTTTTGATTGAGTTTTAAACTAATACGACTCTTATTACAGACGGCCTTTCCTAAGGAAAATGTTTCTGTTAAAAAGTAAAATCGTTCCGGAAATCAATGCCGGAAGAAGAGATCCGCTGAAATGGACAGAGGTTTTTCCAAATTTTCGATGGAGAATACCGCAGGCGTAAGTTGACGTTTAACCGTCGACGGGAGCGTCTTATCGAGAATCGTTGGGCACTGATCCCTCCTGATAAAGATTTTACAGGAATCCAGTCATTTACCCGACGAATGGCTCCGCGAAGGGATGCGCTTGAATATCGATAGAATGGGAAATGAGCGTAATAAGTTTTTTTGCAGTAATTCTGATCTTTACATCTCTCCGGGCTGTTTTGCACAGGCGTGAGGCCATCTGCGCACGCAAAAACAGAAAAAGAAGCGCTATCATGTAGGGGAAACGTGATCACATCTTTATCGTACCAGATTTATCTGAACATTTTGAGGACGCCGTTTACATTAAACTATTTTTTCACGTACAATTTAATTTTTTAGTCAAAGTATGATATGATTTTAGTTAGCGAAATAAAAGATAACAGGAGATACGTAAATGAATTCTCTAATATTCTGACGCTTGATAAGAAAAATGCACAGATGTGAATGTAGCACATGTCACAATCCCTAGAACATAAAGATTTGCAAGGCAACGGAGATATCACGTCCACAGATGACATTCTGCGTTTTTTAAACCGTAGTATACGTACTACGATATAAAAGGAAACAGGAAAATATGGGTAATAGGATTCAATTCGAAATTTTAAATGTAATGAGCATATATTTTGAATCCTAAAAAAATATTTCACACCAGTTTTTTAAAAAATCTAAAAATTTAGCATGAAAAAATCAGAAAAATAAAGAAAAGAAAAAAAAAACTCTACCTAGAAGAAAACTGCGCGTAATTTATTCACAGCTAATGCAACCGGTTACAAAGGAAAATTCCACGTGATTTCTACAATCGATGAAGCATTCGCACATGACTCAATTTACTGTCACTAACTGCTGAAAATTGTGTTTGGAATATCAACGAATTGCGCTCAAAAAAATTCTCATAGTGGAAGATTACAGAGGCAAAAGAATTTTCAAATCAAATAGTTACAAAAATAGATTTCAAGGAAAACGTAATGCAACTTTTCACTCCTAGCGCAAAAACTGTGCGTTAGTTAAAGAAGAAAATTCGTGCAACATACTTTTCGTAATGATAAGTGTTCTGCCAAAAATTAATAATTCTAAGGGATTTTTAGAATCGAATAAATTCTGAAAAATAGAAATTAAGGGCGACGTGGTCTAGCGGAAGAATTTTTAATAATGGAAAACTCGACTAGTTATCGAGAGTTCCGGGGTTCGATCCCAGCGGTGCCGGAATACAATTTTTCAGTCGCTATGCGTTGTTTAAAAAAATAACGTGGAGGGAGCGATGGCGTCGTCCATTTGCATTGTCTCCACGTGTTTGATATATATTAACCATTTCTATCGCCCTTTGAATTTATCAGCTACAATTAAATAGCTGTTACGTTAAATGCCACCAGATTACGCCATTTCAGTTGCTGAGACCATCAATACGTATTCGTGTAGTCAGATGCTGACTGATAAACCACGCGTGGCGCTGAGAATTGTTGGCGCCGTAGCGTAAATTCGAACGCACTCGACTAGTTATCGAGAGTTCCGGGGTTCGATCCCAGCGGTGCCGGAATACAATTTTTCAGTCGCTATGCGTTGTTTAAAAAAATAACGTGGAGGGAGCGATGGCGTCGTCCATTTGAAAAGTGGAAAACATGCGAAACTGTAATGTGAGCGGGATTATTCGTAGCGTTTGTTATTTTGCTATTCACAATTATGCGAAAAGTGTAATGTGAATGTTGTTATTCACAGCTTTTGTTATTCGAAAATATGCGAAAAGTGTAATGTGAGCGGTATTATTCGCAGCTTTTATTTTGTTATTCACAATTATGCAAAAAATGTAATGTGAGCGGTATTATTCGCAGCTTTTGTTATTTTGTTATCCACAAATATGCGAAAAATGTTACGTGAGTGGAGTTATTCACAGCTTCTGTTATTCACAAATATGCCAAAAGTGTAATGTCAGCGATGTTATTCACAGTATTTGTTATTCCCAAATATGCGAAAAGTGTAAGGTGAGCGGGTTTATTCACAGCTTTTGTTATTCACAAATATACAATCAGTGTAATGTGAGTGTGGGGGGGGGGGGGGCGGTATTTAGAGCTTTTGTGATTTAAAACATGCGATGTGTAATGTGAGAGGGGTTATTCACTGCTTTTGTTATTAACAAGTATGAGAAACGTGTAATGTGAGCGGGGTTATTCCCAGCCAATGCAGCAGGTTACAAAAAAAAAAAAAAAAAAAAAAAACTAATTTCTACAATCGGTAAAACATCAACAAAGACAAATAATTACTTACTCTCACTAGCTGCTGAAAGGTGTGTTACGAAAATCAACAGATTGCGCACAAGAAGTTTCTCATAACAAAAGATATCAGAGGCAACAGGATTTTCAAATTGATCAATTAGAAAAACAGGTATAAAGAAAAACGTAATGTAATTTTATTTTATTTTTTGATTGGAGGTTTAACGACCATCATGAGCCTCCTAGAGAACAAGCTGTGCGTTAGTTAGAGAAGAAAATTCGTGCAAAATTCTTTTTATAATGAAGAGCGTTCGACCGAAAAATATTTTTTTTAAGGAATTTTAAGAGTCGAACAAATTCTTTCAAATAGCGATATACGACGATGCCCCCTAGCGGAAGGATTTTTAATAATGGAAAAGTTAAAAATATGCAAAAAATATTCTTCATAGCAAAAGCTACGCTAAGGAAACTTAATTTTTCATACAAGAATTCTAGAAGCAGAAAGAAAACAAGTTTTGATATTCTCCCCTCCCAGTGGGAAAATTTTGCATCATTTTATGAAGAAAATATGCGAAAATAATTTCCGTGGTGAGTGGGTTTTACTAAAAAAGATTTTTTTTCAATCGAGTTTTCAAAGGTGCAGATATGGCTGAAAATGCTTGGGAAACAGAAATGTACCCTTAGCGCTCCCCAGTGCTAAATCTGTTCTTTACCAAAACTTAAGAATTTTATGCAGAACATCTGACACCAGGAACTCAATCGGACTCGATAAAAAAATTTTTGAATCTGACTTTTAGAAGCAGAGATATTAGATTGCAATTTATCTTTACGCCTCCTAGGAGAAAAACTATGCTTTACTTGAAAAACAAAACAAATTAAAAGCAATGTTATAAAATAAAATGTATTTTTAGTAGTATAGTATCTGCTTTTACCCCACTTAGCGGCAAAGTTATGCGCCAGAAAAGGACCGGTAGGCAAAAATCATCGTTCTCACAGTTTGGGTTTTCCAAAGCAAAAAGGATCTTTCCGATGGGACTAACAGTTGCAAAGACGTGTTGCCCCCAGGCAAACGAACAAAGGGATGCTATAATAACGTAATTGTTTTTAAGTGTTAAAAAGACATATTTCAGCCCAAAAATATTACTGTCGGAACAGGAACGCCTTATTTCACGGCATGCGTGTAAGATTCGCGTTCCAGGACGATGATACCCTCAGGTTTTCTGAAGAGAAGGACTCAAGGGGAAACCATAAAATTAAACATTTATGTACCCCCCCCCGAATATTTTTTTTATTTTTTGGCTACCATGTGCTTGATAAGATACTTCCTTCACTAATGCTATTTTAAATGCACCAGACTGTGAATACTCAAGAAACGCATATAGAGTATTAAATTTTTCGATTACATTAATTTAGTTAATATACTGTACATAGATATCCTATTTAAATCTTTCATTGTTTTTCTTATACTATGTTTATCAGTGGTTATGTTGGCATGTGTTAAGATTCCTATATACTGTAACTGTACTGGTTATATGCCATCTACACTGGTGTGCAAAAATTGAGGACGAAGAGAAGAAATTAGCATAACAGCGGAACGAGCAGGCAGAACGGACCGAATGATGATCAAATGATCATATATAGAGGATTTTAGGAAGGGAGTGTCTGACCCAGGTCTTAAATAACCCTTAAAAATATGAAACTAGGAGATTTGGGTTAGAGCGCCCGATAGGAAAGTGACACGGAAGCGAAGTAGAAAGGGGGAGGAAGACGTCCTTATTTATTACCGGGGGCCAGTACCCGGGGTCCGACGGCTTAGCGTGCCCATCCGACGCACGGCGGATATTTAGTGGATCGAGCGTTCATACCTGCCTGGGATCGAACCTGAGGTCCTTTCCGTGGCAGTCACGAACGTTGCCCACTAGGTCACCCGCGGCCAGAACGGAGCGAAAGACCATTCAGGAGATAGACTAGGGTCCGGTACGGTAGGGCTTGCGCATATATGCAGCATGACGTAGGGGGAGGGGAGTGTAGTAAGGGTGTAAAGCACACGGGTGGTGTACGCTCAGCAATTCGGTGAGAGCTATTGCACGGTGTACATCGGTTTGAACGACGTCGAGTTGCTGCCACTGTGAGATATGGTCTACAGGCAATCTAGTAAACGACATCTGGATGACTTTACCCGAGATCGCGTCATTGGGAAGTTGGAAGAAGGTCGAAGTGTGACTAGTGTGGCCGAGAAGTTCGGGATCGCTCACAGCATCGTTTCACGAGCTTTTAGAGCATTTCAAACAACATGAACAGCTGTCCGAGAGTTTAGCAGTGGTCGTCCACGAGCAACCACGGCGGCGGACGACCGGTATGTTGTCCTACAGGCGAGAAGAGACAGACGGCAGACAGCGGGAGAAATCGCAAGGCACATGCAACAGACAACTGGACGTCCGTTATCGCGTTTTACCGTGGACAGGCGGCTGCACAAAGGTGGTCTATTTGCACGACGACTAGTACGGTGTGTGCCATTAACGCCTGCTCATCGGGGACGGCGGTTTCTGTTGTGCCAGGAACACAAGAACTGGACACATCAGCAATGGGATCGAGTTCTTTTTACGGATGAGAGCCGATTTAGTCTGACGAGCGACTCTGGACGTATACACATCTAGAGAGAGCATGAAACACGCAATCACACCTCCAACATCATGGAAAGGGACCGATTTGGAGGTGGCGGAGTTCTCGTTTAGGGCGGTATCATGGTTGGTAGCCGTACTGACCTCCACATCTTCCAATGAGGTTCAGTCACTGGTGTCCGCTATTGTACCAAGGTTCCCCAGCCTCACGCGCGTCTGTTTAGAGGTGCTGTGGGTCCTGAGTTCCTCTTCATGGACGACAACGCTACACCTCATCCTACAGTGGCTGTCGCAGAGCTGTTGGAGAGTGAAGATATTCAACGCATGGATAGGCCCTCAAGATTCCTGGACCTAAATCCAATCGAACACGCGTGGGACCTACTCGGAAAACGCTTGGCAGAACGTCACCAGCCGCCAGAAACGATTCCGCAGCTGCAATTGGATCTACAAGAGGAATGGGCCGCGATGCCTCAACAGCTCCTCGACAACCTCATCCTCAGCATGGACATTCGTTGTGAATCCTGCAACGCAGTCAGGGGGGATCATATCCGCTAGTAAATGCTGGATGTTTCTTGGCAGCCGCCTGTCACATGGACGTTTCTGTCTTCTGTCCAGTTGTGCTCGAAGCTACCTTTTCAATAAAGTGCCTTTGTATCCTTTGGATTCCTTGTATTGACGGTTTTGCTCACTTGTCCCATATTCTTACATCTTGGGGATCTTATGGTATGATTTGAGTCGTTGTGGAGCACTTCTGCACGACGTTAGATTCGAAAAACCGTCCCGTCCTTAATTTTTGCACGCCAGTGTACTTTTGAATTGCAGTTGTTTACGATCATGTATCCTTCACTTCCTTGTACTATCATGGTAATTTGTGTCTTATTGTGATTTTTTGTGCACTGTGTTCTTGGCCTAACGCACACTTCTTGGGGATCGGGTACTCGTTAGGCATTTTCATCCCTGGCTCCATGTCATCCACTTGCAGTGACTTATGTAGACATAGATCACATTTTTTACATTTCATACCATCTACTTTATAAATTTGGGTTTAATTGTGCGAGTTCATTAAGTGTAGTTAATGGTATGTTTATTGTAATTGGGTTATGACATACTAAGGATACATTACTGACATTGTATTTTGCTTTGGTTAGCTACTTAGCACAGTCTTATTGTAATGATGTATTGTTTGTGTTAAACTTTGTCATGTATGGTATTCCTGTGGTGTATGACAGAATATTCAATAAATCAAATCAAATCAAATCGAAATCCGTTTATTTTTGTGGTGTAGTAAGCACAAAAATTCGCTAAGCTTTCGCACTCCACTGGGAGGTTTTTTCAAGATAATGGTAGCCATAAAATGTCTTTTAGCCATAAGCATGTCTGTTATGTCTACAATTGCCTTGAAAAAGCATCCCAGTGGAGTGAGCTTGGTGATTCTTTGTGCTTACTACACCGCAACTCACCTTTATAGAAGATGTCTGGGTAAATATTAAAGTGCAAAGCAGGAAAAGTTCACAGAACGCTCAGGTGTACTTCAGCAGGCTTAAATCTGTATTTCTCCATGATGTTAACTCAACCACAAGTGTTAGCCGGTTTTCCAGTTAATCTGGGTTTAGCGTCCCTACTTCCTCCATTACTGTATATCAAAACACACACACACACACTCACACACTAGATATGCGAACCTTTATTTAGCATCGAGTTGGTCCATCTTTCTTGCGAGTGGCGGCAAGTATTTGATGCCAGATGGACTCAGTGAGGTGCTTGAGTTCGTTTTGATACATGGATTCCATTTCGGTACAGCCATTCTTGCAGCAAAATATCTCTGAGATCTCACAGCTCTGACGAAGAAGACTTTTTCGCCGAACAACTGTTTCCAGAATGTCGCAGACATTTTCAATATGTATATATCTTATAGTATTTCAGGATAAAAATAATATTCATCCTACCATACTTCTTATTAACGTGTATACCAGTATCAATATACGTACATATGGTATGTCACTCACCTTGCTTAACGAACTATTGGAACCCAAGACAGTAAGGTTGCTCATTACGCCTTCCTCGCAGACAAACAATCGTGACGTAACTGAGTGACATCACCGTCCTAACATGTGAATCGCAGATCCGAAATGTAGCTATAAAGGAAGATGTCATGTCAACAATTTTTATAACTCAAACATAGAACAAAAGCCTATGCAAAAGCACATTTACATTAAATACAGAAGAAATTCGCAGTCATGTGAATATTTTAGTAACAGGTATTTAAAAAATACCATTTTTGTTACGTAAAGGCGAGAAAAATCGTTACACTTTTACATGTTGATTTAGTTGCAAATTGAATTTTTGTCTTTTTTAGATACATTTAGAATGGAAAATATATACATTTAGAATGGAAAACTCACAGCAGGACATATTATTGTCATATAATAAGAATGTCTTTGTGAGGAACAGGGAAAGCATCTCAGCAACATTCCCCAATTTTTTTAAATTAAAAGTTGAAAATAATATGCATTAAAACTTCATGCAGAATTTATGTTAATATTTCCAACTGGTTTACGAATAGTAATTCCGGAACGCTGCTCTGGTGCAGATTCAAAGAAAAGTGGCGATTAGGTGGTCTTACGACTGAGATTTGGACAGTGACGTCATAAAACAATCACCGGAAGTGCAGGATAAGCATAACCTTGTCGTCTGCTGACCTTGATTGGAGCCCTACTTGAATTTGACATTTCTAACACGTACTAACAGTTTTGTGTCCGGTCTCTGGTTCGAGGATATGGCTAATTTCAGGGTTAATTTCTTTAAACTGAATACTTTCTATAACCAGCATTGCAACATTTCACTAATAATGTGACACAATACACAATCATTCCAAACCTTCCTAATTTATGTATTAAATTATTTGTAATGTATCTTAAAGTATTAAATTGTTTTCTAATGTATCTAATCCATCTTAAAGTGTATCACATTAAATGACAGTTTAAAAGACTCTATTGACATGCTTCCAAGTCTCATTAAAAATTTGACCTTATCTAACTACACGTACACTGAAAGTACAAATTATTACGTACACCCCGTCGAAAATACAGGTTTGGTCGAAAATACTGGACAGCAGCAAATCGCGGTGTGCAGGAAAATCGGTTGGGGTTATAAATAGAGTGGCTCCGTACGCACAGGAATACATTCCGTCAAGTGCCAGCATACGAGACTTAAGTGAGTTTGATGGAGGTCAAGTCGTGGGAGCCAGGAAAGCCGGATGTTAAATCAGCGCAACGGCGAAACAGTTAGGAATTCCGTTATAAACCGTAGGAAGTTTGTAACAGGAGCACATGAAATCCGGCAAGACTGCTAACAGTCGGCTAAAATGTGGCCGAAAATGTGCGCTGGATGATCGAGGGCGCCGACGAGTATCCCGCATCGTACAGACGAATCGGAAGGCTTGTTTGGAGGAAATCACGTCACACTTTAATGAAGGAGCATCCACAAGCCTATGCTCAAAGACAGTCCGTTGACGTATGGCACAACTCGGCTAGGCAGTCGACGACCACATCGTGTCCCTATGTTAAGGGCACAGCATCGCATGATTCGGCTGCAGTTTGCGAAGGACCATCGAAACTGGAGCATGGATGCTTGGAAACGCGTCATATAGTCTGACGAATCCAGTTTCACACTGTATGGCGCCGATGGCAGGCAGCGCGTGTGGCGTAAACCTCAGAAAGCTATGGACCCCACATGTTGGGTACTATGGACCCCACATGTTGACACCATGTAATAAAAGGGGCACTATGGGTCCACATGTCTTTGCTTTGCTCTTGTAAAAAAAACTGTGGGGTACTATGACGTAAGACAAGACAAAGATACTATGATGTACTAAGATACTATGTTTCGGTTTAAACAATTTGCTTTTTCATATTTGATACTATGACGTAAGACAAGACAAAGGTACTATGACGTAAGACAAGCGATTTGAGCGCGTGTTTGTCACTTCAACCAGATTCATTCACATGTGGGGTACTGTGGACCCCACATGTTTGGTGACAAGAGTAAAGAGAGGAAAAAGTTTCCTCTCTTACAAGAGTAAGAGAGGAAACAATTCATTATTATTATTAGTCTTGAATTACACAAATTGTGTTTTTATTTTTTATATAGCACAGCAGGCCTGTTAAGAATTCAAAGCGTTTTGCATTGTTTCCTCTCTTACAAGAGTAAGAGAGGAAACAATTCATTGTTATTATTAGTCTTGTAAGACAAAAAAACAACAACTGTGGGGTACTATGACGTAAGACAAGACAAAGATACTATGACGTACTAAGATACTATGTTTCGGTTTAAACAATTTGCTTTTTCATATTCGATACTATGACGTAAGACAAGACAAAGATACTATGACGTAAGACAAGACAAAGGTACTATGACGTAAGACAAAACAAAGGTACTATGACGTAAGACAAGCGATTTGAGCTGGTGTTTGTCACTTCAACCAGATTCATTCACATGTGGGGTACTATGGACCCCACATGCTTGGTACTACATATTGGGTACTATGGACCCCACATGTTGGGTACTACAGGTACCCCAAGTTGGGGTACTAAAGGTCGGTGGAGGCGGTGTAACTGTTTGGGCAGCTTTCACGTGGTCCAGCCTGGGTCCCTTGGTACCTCTTGAGTTTTCCGTCACTGGTACCAGCTATGGTCAGCTCCTGACTGGCCATCTCCACCCTTTCATTACATGACCCTGTTCGAACCAAGTTACGATCTTTCAACAGGACAACACTCCACCCCATCGGTCCCGGCTGGCTCCAGGAGCATAGCAGTGAGATTACCACACTCGCATGGCCCCCTCGCTCACCGGACGTCAACCACATACAGAATTTATTGGACGTATTGGAACGAGCTCTTCGTGATCAACCACCCTCACCTACATCTCTGCCTGCTCTACGCCAAGCACTCTTAGATTGTTGGTCAGCGATACCTGAGTCTGTGATTCGAAGCCTCACTGCGTCCGTACCACGATGTTTATATGCTGTCCTGTGTGCAAAAGGTGGTGCCACACGCTATTAGGTGGGTGGGCCGAATAATTTGTCCTTTCAGTGTATATACAAATCCCCTACACGCAAATAATCCACTGTAGACGCTCAACAACATCTAATATTCAAAACGACATTGTTAAAACGTCAACTAAAGCTTATATATCTTTGTCCCGGGAGATGGCCACGTCTTTTTTTTCAGGGAGACCCCGTAGCAACAATATACTCTGTACTCTGTAGTTCAGTCGTCTCAATCGCAGAGCAGGAGATTCAGAGGTAAATCTACCATAGAGACTCATGGCAACAATTTGGCACCGAAGATCTCAATAGACGTTAAACCTTCAATCAAAAAAAAAAAAAAAAAAAAAAAAAAAAAAAGATCTCAATAGAACAGCGCGTCAGTGGACGGACATGGAACTAAAGCGTCGAACCGTAACCGTCTGCATGTTTTTTACAAGAGTTTACAATTCTCTCCGCGGTGCTATTTCTATAGCCACTGGTACCGTGTCATGTGACATAACCTATCGTAGTTTCATGCCCGACCACTATAGCGCTGTCACAAACACGAGAGTTGGACCTTTGTCTCTTCTCCTCTGTGGTGTCAACAATCGTTTCCTCAATGCATCCTCGTGGCGCAATATATGGTGGTGAATCCAAGCCTCTACAAAAGTCTGCTTTAAAGTCTAACTTGCATTTCATTTGCCTTGTTCCCTTTTTTTTCTCCCCCTTTTTTTTCTTTTCTTCGATTTTAATTATTGAAGAATGTTAAGCATGTCAATAGGTTGTTTTAAATTGCCATTTAATGTGATACATTTTAAGATGAATATGTACATAGGAAATTATTTAGTACATGAACTACGGAGGTTTTGAATTAATGTGTATTGTGTCACATTATTAGTGGAATGTTGCAATGGTGGCTTTAGAAAATATCCAGTTTGAAGACCTAAAGTTAGCCATATCCTCGAACCGGAGACCTGACACAGAACTGTTAATAGGTGTTAGAAATTTCATATTGAAGTAGGGCTTCAATAGCTTGTTAAGCAAGGTGAGTAACCTACAATACGTATTTTTAAAATATGATTGAGATCAGGCCATTGTGGAATCCGGGAGAGATGGTGAAAGTCCGTCATCAAACTAATTTCCTTGCACGATGTGCTGTAGCACTGTCATCCACACATGCAGGGAAAAAGTAATACTGCAGGGTTCATTTGGGTGGCTAAGATGTTCTCTAGATAGCATCTTACCTTCCGCTGCTATTAGCGAACCAGTCTGTACTAACTGAACACCCCCTCAGTATGATGCCACCTCTAGATGTTTTTCAAGGCATGAAGGGTCTACCATTTCAGGAAGTATTCGGCACACACACACTGCAGAATATCATTGCAAAGTAATGGGTAAATGAAGGCAGGCATACACGGTTGTGGTTTACCCAGCGAGACAACTAGGCGAGCAGATGGTCTCACAGTTTGTGACATACCACAGAGGTAAAAGCACGTGTGAAGACGACAAACTAAAGCGATACATTCCGTTCGTGTAGCTTAGTTGGTAGAGCAACTTATTCCGGAGTGAGGGGGGTCAGATTCCATCCCCGTCACAGACAAATCTGTACTTTCACAAGTTCGACATGCCCGAACCGCTCGGACAACGTCTCTGCCCACCATCCAGCGATATACAGCGGCCCCTACATAGCATCATTGCATCGTGCCTCATTATGATATGACTTGCAGTTGCAGGGAGAACTCCATTCCCCCCGCCCACTCCGACGCCTTCCATTAACTCCCCTCCTACATTAGTGGCTCCGTCTGAAGTGGTATCTTGCCCGGGAATTATGATCGGCTCCCTGCTAACGACAAACCGTTTATAGTGACGAATCCAGATTCTGTCTTAGAACGGATGACCACTACATCCGCACATGGATGAGGGATGTGCAGCGCTCACGTGCGAACTCAGTGTTATAGCAGCACACCTCCCCCACTAGTGGTGTAATGTGTAGATCTATGACCTAACACAGTCGGAGGGCCCTAGCTGTGCTAAAAGGTGCACTAACTGCACGTAGATATATTCAAGAGTCGTCTTTCCTTTTATATCACGTCTCCCAGGGACTTTTTACCTGTAGTACAATGCCCGGCCATATACGGTTCGCCTGCCAAGGTAGTGGTGCAATTTCCCCCATACCCGCCAGGTCACCCAGGTTCCCAAATTTTTCTCCCGTCGAGGATTTCTGTGACGTCAGCCACAGCCATCACAGAATATTTGGGGAACTTGTGCAGCATTTGAACTCTTGGTATCATCTGCCACAGAATATACACAGTCGAATCACATTATTGTGACCACCTCCTACTTTTGACGTCAACAGCGCGTAGTGCATTCTGAAAACATATCACTCGTTGCTGTCATGGAGAAAAGGAGCAATTTATCAGATTTGCAAAAAGGAATGATTATCGGCTTTGGAGCCAAGGGTGGCAGTATTTCTGGTTTGTGAACTGTTTGCGTGCTGCTATGGTTAAAGTGTATCGTGATTGGAGAACAGACACTACTGGGAATAAGCGACGTGGAAAATACGGAACACCACGTGCCATTAATGTGAGAGTTGAACGTCGGCTTCGAAGGTGCGTGAGGGCCGTCACGCAACAGTGGAGCAACTCACTGGCCGAATAAACCAAGCTACCGGAAGTGTATCTAAAACGAGAGTTCAGCGACCCTTCTGCGTAAGGGACTCCGATCCAGACGGATGGTCACTGCCCCTATGAAAACAAAAGTTCATCGGCAGAAAAGGCTTACATTTGCACTGCAAAATTGGACCTCTGCTGATTGGCAAAGGACGGGTCTTCTCCGATGAGTCACGTTTTCTACTTCATCGAACGGATGAACGTTGGCGTATGAAGCGAGGAATATCGGAGAACAAACACTCTTCAACCGTTGCTGGAAGAACACAAGCCGGTGGGGGCAGCGCTATGGTCTGGGGAACATTTTCGTGGCATTCTCTGTGTTCCCTCATACTTGTTGATGGACCGAAGTCGTTATGAATCCATTCTTGCAGACCACGTACCCCCATACATGCTGTTTGTCTTGCCTGGGGCGGATGGAATCTTCTAGAACGACAATGCGACGTGTCACACAACTAAAAATGTACGAAAGTGGTTGGAAGGACACAATGAAGACTTCGCAGTACTTCCCTGGCCTCCTAATTCCCCCGACTTAAACCCAATTAAGTATCTGGGGGACCACCTTGATAGTGTTGTTCGCTCTATGAATCCTCCATCACGCACCCTCCAGCAGCTGTCAGATGCACTGCAGTCAGCATGGCGGCTCCACATACCTGTGAACACCCTCCAACATCTTATTGAGTCACTCCCAGCCTGTCTAGCTGCTGTCCGCGCTACACACATCGGTTACTCTGGATATTGGCTGGTGGTCACAATGTGACTCGACCGTGTATAACGTGAAGCACAATATATATGAACGTGTGTCGCAGAAAGCGGAAGTACCAAATGCATAATATCAACGTGAGTCGCTGTGGCTTTACGAAGTGCTAATTTGTAGCAGTTATGACTTTCCTGAAAAAAAAAGTCTTACTGTTGTGGTATTATTATAAGTTTCTTACTTCTTCGTCAGCAAGGCATGTACTAGATTCGTTACAATGGGACGATTGTTTTGTCCTCCGTCGAAATATTTTGCCTAAGAGTGTAGATAGAGAATTTGACTCGGACAGAGCGCTTATATTTAGGTTACTTTAAACGTCGGTGGCGTGAACTTTATGCGTTTGTACTGCCGTGAATGATTAAATTAGCCCTCCCGCGATTGTCGGTTACGTGCTGAAGATAAGAAGAGATAGTGATTCATTTCACAAGTAATGATTTCCTTATGCAAAAGCATGCGATAACTACGCCGTGTGTTCAATGCTTTACCATTCCGAATTTATTAAAAATTCCGTGGAGGCCATTTACACCATCTTGTCACTGCGGTTTTCCAAAAAAATCACCTGGGTACATGAGATTAAGCAAAGTTATACTTTTTGCCTCCCTAGAGACAATGGCAGTTTGTTTTGAATCACTTCTCGAGAGATGCAAACATTCGTTTTTATCACCTTTTCAATTTTAGTCCCGTAATTGTTATTTTTCTGTCAACTGGAACCAAGGGTGCCCATAAGGGAGGGCAGAAGGGGGGGGAGCCCCCCTAGCCGTTGGCATAGCCAAATTTTTGATAAATTTAAAACACTATAATAGACGAAACCATTTTTAAAGCATTTTTAAAAATGATAAGATATTAATGATTGATTGTATTGATTATACATATTTGTTGTATTTTAGTATCTTGTACATTTACTAAAATGTTTTACAGCCTTGAAGGAGGTAAGGATTTTTCTTAGCCCCCCCCCCAAAGTACTCATATGGGCACCACTAACTGAAACAGCTCGGTGAATTTGCATCTTTATCTATCGATTGAATAATCACATTATCTTTAATAAAAATTGTAATCACGAATGGAATACGGGATTACATCATACAAGACAAACTTTGAAGATGTGAATCCGTTTTGTGGTGTAAGATGCAGGTAACTTCATGATGCAGATCCTGAAAGTAAGATGTTTGTGTAAGATGCGAATGCGTTCTGTGGTGTTTTGTGGCGAATCCGTTTTTTTTTTTTTTGTTTTTTTATTGGAGGTTTAGGTTTAACGACCACCGTGAGCAACTCAATGGGCTATAAGCAGTCGCCCGTCCCTAATTTAGGGTCGCTGGTTCCAGGGAAGGGAGAGAGCTAGTGCCGAAAGATAAACACAACATCCATGCCTCATCGAGATTCGAACTCGGACCCCTTTCGGACGAATGATCAGAGGCCATCCCTTAGACCACTTTACGACCGGGACGGCTGAAATCGTTTCGTGTTACACCTCAAAACGGATTCACATCTTCAAAGTTTGTGGCAATTGCAATGTTATACAGTGTGCTACAACGCGTGTATGTTAGCTTTTGAGAGCACTACGAAAAATTTATTTTCCTTATTCACTCACTCGGAGTGAAACAAAGTCAGTCAATTAAAGTTCAAGAACGATTGCCTTACAGCTTCCTTTCTAAAAATTCAGCCGCACTTCACTAAATCATAGTTCCAATAACCACACTAGGCACTTAGTCGAATTAAATTGAATTAGAGAACACAGAAGTAGATTTAAAAGACTATCACGAAACATATATATAAAACACAGGTCAACAGACGATATCTGCATGTAAGAACACGTTTAAGAGATCTAAAAAGCCTTCACGACTGACACTAACGCACCACACACCGCTTGCTAACTTAACACATTACACGTATTAGGTGTACAAATAAGTTTTAAAGCGTTTTGTGTGTGATGTATACAGCTAATTTACATATCCAACATTTCCCCGCGTTGTTGTCATGTGACCTTAATTGGTCCAGAGTATAAAACGTGACACAGAAGTGTTCCCAACAGTCAAACGGACTTACACATCGGTAGGTGCAAGATGCATTCGTTACGAATTTCATCAAGAAAAAAGTGCTGCAAAAGTATGTGCATCGATCTGTTCTGGGGGAGAATATTGTATCGAAAAGCACGTATCATTTTTGGTTTAGACGGTTTGAAGCAAAATGATTTTGATGTTAGCGATCGAGAACGTAGCGGCGCCCCCGCAGAACGCTGCACTTGAGGAACTGCAAGCATTGCTGAATGAAGATTAGTCTCAAACGCAAAAAGAACTAGCTGAACAACTAGGGGTAGCTTAACAAACGATTTCCAATCGTTTACGCGCAATGGGAAAGATTCAGAAGGAAGGAAAATGGGTGCCACATGACCTCAGCCAGAGGAACAAGGATGAGCGTGTCATGAAGTGTTTGAATCAGTTGAATAAACAACACAAAACGTCTTTCCTGTGAAAAATCATTACGGGTGATGAAAAGTGGATATGGTACGACAATCGCAAACGCAAAAAAAAAAAAAACCAAAAAAAAAAAAAAAAACCCAACAACAACAACATTGGGCAGTCCCTGATGAAGCAACGACTTCGACACTGAAACGCAATATTCACTCCAAGAAAGTTCTGCTGTGCATTTGGTGTGATATGAAGAGTGTGCTGTATTATTAACTATTGGAACAGGGTCAAACTGTTACTGCTGATCGCTACAAGCAAGAATAGCTGCGATGGAGATTGAACCAGGAAATCTGTCGGACACATCCATTCACAGGCAAAGGATTGCGTACCGTGAAATTACTGCATGACAAGGCTAGGCCGCATGTCACGAAATCGGTCAAGGAAATGTTATCGACGCTTGGCTGCGAAGCTTTGGGGCACCCGGCGTATAGTCACGACATATAGGCCCTTCAGACTATCATTTGTTCCGATCGATGCAACATGGTTTGTGTGCTGTACGGTTCCGGAGGTGTGATGAAGTGCAAAAATGGGTTGACGACTTCATCGCGTCACACGCCGAAGTATTCTTTATTCCTGGAATACGTCAGCTGCCCGACTGATGGCAGAAGGTGATAGATAATGACGGCGTATATTTTTATTCTTAAAGTTATTGTTGTTTTCTCTCGAATTACATGTTGCGTTGTCTTAAATAGCTTTAAAACTTATTTGTGCAGCGAATATATGCAGCGATCTTGCTTGTCAACCACGCATATGCCATTCACCCTTGACCTCAAGACTGTTGCCGGAAAAACATTCCGCGAGTGAGAAAATACAACGTTAAAATTGAAAGGTTTAAAGAGAATGAACTAAAAATTTAAGCAGAGAAAGAAACTAACAAGTTAGTAAAATCATGCAATGCATTGATTATGATACGCTTTCCAACATACCAGAAATTATTACTCAAGTTATGTAGATAATGGCTGTGGAATAAATCTCGCTCCTGTGTCCTGACCTTTGACCCCATTTTGATGATATTCAACAGAACCGGTTCACTGTACCTCCGGAACAACATGATAAAGTTTTGTTGCAATAGAAGCAGTTTTACGCAAGTTATGAGAATAATGGCTGTGGAATAAATCTGGCTTTTGTGCATTGACCTTTGGCCCCATTTCGTTGATATTCAACAGAACCGGTCCACTATACCTCCGGAACAACATGATAAAGTTTTGTTGCAATCCAAGCATTTTAGGTAAGTTATGATACAAGGGCAATGGAATGGATCCCACTCCAGTGTCCTGACCTTTGACCCCATTTCGCCCATTTTCAATAGGGTTCGTCCCCAGTGGCTCCCTACCACATACTAAAATTTCATCGAAATCGAACCATTTTTACGCAAGTTATGACGCATAAGGGCAATGGAATATATCCCGTTCTTATGCCCTGTCTGACCTTTCTCCCCATTTCGCCTATTTTCAATAGGGATCGTGCCCAGGTGGTTCCCTACCACATACTAAAATTTCATCGAAATCGAACTATATTTACGCATGTTATGACGTATAAATGCAATGGAATGGATTCCGCTTTTATGTCCTGACCTTTGACCCCATTTCACCCATTTTCAACAGTGTTCGTCCCCATGTGGTTCCTTACCACGTACTAAAATTTCATCGAAATCGAACCATTTTTACGCAAGTTATGACGCATTAAGGCAATGGAATGGATCCAGCTCCTATGTCCTGACCTTTGACCCAATTTCACCCATTTTCAACAGGAATCGTTCCCAGGTTATTCCCTACCACGTACTAAAATTTCCTCGAAATCGAACAATTTTTACGCAAGTTATGACGCATAAGAACATGGAATGGATCCCGCTTCGATGTCCTGACCTTTGACCCTGCTTCGCCCATTTTCTATAGGGTTCGTCCCCAGGTGGTCCCCTACCGCATACTAAAATTTTGTCAAAATCGAACTATTTTCACGTGAGTTATCGTGCGGACGGACGGTCGGACGTACGGACAAAGCTGGAGTATACACGCTTCTTCAACCTACGGTTGGAAAGTGTTAAAAATGAAAGTCAAATTAGAGTATAAATCATAGAATAATTCAAAGGATGTCGACTTGTTAGTGGGTTGACTTTTGGTTAAGGTGCAGTAAAACGAATCGAGCTTTATACATACATATATACATACATATCACTAATCTGTTCTTTGATATTCAGAGGTTAGCTCCAGAAAGAACTACAAACTACCAGATAAGTTTTTATCTGATTATTTACTTACGGTTGCCGTATCAAACTTCTCCCTTTACAGCGATCTTGACACACAACTCGGACTTCACGGACCATCCATCACACGACGTACACAAGACCATCTATACTTATACTCATACATAGCCTTTTTCTCATGCAGACACTCTTGAATCTGATCCACCCATGACTTCCTCTGCCTTTCCTTCCTGTCACTTGGGGTAAAAAATGTTCTTAGTAAGTATCTCATCACTTTTAATAGTCTCCACCTTACTAACAACATTTTGCTCCACATTACACAACTGCAACACATCTTCATTCCTCACACGATCAGAACGTGTCTTGCCACAACCCACCCGTAAGTAACGCATTTCTCCATCATACAAACGACTCCTATGTTTCTTCTGCAGTACCCATGTTTCACTGCCATACATTAGAGTAGGAACAATTGCACTGATGTATGGAAGACTCATAATATTTCATACATCAGAGTAGGAACAATTGCACTGATGTTTGGAAGACTCATAATATTTCATACATCAGAGTATTAACAATATAAATCTGTCCAAGTTGCAGGAACATTGAGCTTTATCAGCCCCGAAATAAAAACTAGTCAGTAAAATCATGCAATGCATTGATTATGATACGCTTTCCAACATACCGGAAACCATTACTCAAATTATGAGGATAATGGCTGCGGAATAAATCTCGTCCTGTGCCCTGACCTTTGACCCCATTTCGATGATATAAAACAGAACCAGTTTAGTACATCTCCGGCACAACATTCGGAAGTTTTGTCACAATCAAAGCATTTTTTCGTACGATATGACTCATAAGGGCGATGGAATGGATCTACTCCTATGTCCTGACCTTTGACTTCATTTTACCCATTTTCAATACGGTTCCTTACCAGATTGTCCCCTACCACATACTAAAATTTCATCGAAATCGAACTGTTTTTACGTGAGTTATCGTGCGGACGGACGGACAGACAGACGGGAAAAGCTGGAGCATATACTCTTCTTCAAGCTACGGTTGGAAAGCGTAAACAATATGGTTAAATCACAGTACAGCGTGAAACCTTTTTGCTGGTGGCAGGATTGGGACCTACGTCTTCCCAGTCCGGAGACGGTTATTCCCCCGGCTGAACTACAGCAGCCCGACTTTAGCTTACCGCTGCAACTCGCTGTTTTGACTCTCGCCTCAGTGGTGCGTCACATGTACCCCAGCCTCCCAGATTTACTCTTTGAGAAAGACGGGGGCAGGCAATCTCAGGTTCCGTGTCCGCCGCAAACCATGTTTGAAGTAGCTCGCTGTAGCAGAAGGAATTCTGATTGATTACAGACGATGTGTGGAAGAAACATCACACATTATTCTCCAACCTCACGGCTAGGTGATTCGTTTTTAATGTTGGCGTGCGAACGTGAAAATAAGCCCATTTTGCCGGTGGCGAGATTCGAACCCTCTTATCCTTGCTCTGGATCCAGTTTTTTCTCCCGACTGAACTACGCCGACATTGGCTTATCATTGCCACTTGCCGTTTTGGCTCTCGCGTCACCTCAGTGATACGTCACAACACGTGTCGCTATTACTTTTTCTCGCACTGTATATGGCAGTGCAATTTAAATATTTAAAGGGATATGCGCTAATCAAGATGTAAATCGCAGCACCGAGAAGAATGTAACGCATAGCCACGTAAATTACCGGATGCATAGGTTTGTGAAGGCAAGTAAACGAAATCTAAAAAGGTAGTTGCTGGTATTCAGGGTTGTTTCAGTAAGGAGTTGATCGGAATTGGAAAGCTACGAAGAAGAGAGCCGTCAGTGAGGTAATCAATGAAGCGCACGGGTATAAAACCTATATAACGGGCTACGTCTGTCCCTAATGCTCTGACGTCATCAGTACTTGCAGCGCCATCTGCTTTTATCCGGTGGCCGAAATCGTAACTGAGCTCACCGCTGTCGCACGATATGTAAAATCACGGAGAAATACCGGAAAATAAAGTAGAGTTAGTAAGACAAATGACTTTATCTGTGGCAATACGCATGTGATCGAACAACTGACTGCAGCGTTTGTTCTGTTACGCAGGTGTTATATCGTGTTTTATTTCCTTTTCTTCGCATTGCAGAGTAATTTCACAAAAGCAATAAAATTGCAGAGTAATTTCATAAAAAAGGAAGCAGCGTTATTTTATTTCGTAAAAAGGAACTCATAGAAAGGAATCAGCGGAATATCGAATGGGAATATTACGAATATTTTGTTGTTGGTGACCTATCTTATAGACTGCCCATTAATAACATAACCTTTTATTTTAATTATGTATATGTGTTTTACGATTCGTTTTATAAAAATTTCAGTCTTAGCTTTTTCACCAGTGCATGGTACGGGCAATGAGCTTTTGGCATTATAAGCAGCAAAACACTGCGCGCGCATCAGTTGCAGGTAAGCTCCAGAGAAAGGGAACCCGCACTGTCATACATATGCTCAATGAGCTCTAAATGTGGTGACAATGGCGGCCGTGGGAGGATGTCCACTCCCTGAAGATTATTCCCTGTAACTCGAGTAGTGTGAGGAAGGACGTTGTCCTGTGGATGATCACTCGCGGCGTGGCGGAAAGGAAAGGTCGTGAAGACGGGACCGACAACGTCATTGGCGTAGCGTCTGAAAGGATGTTCTGCTGATTTACGAGTTCTATTCTAGAGCAATATACTATGTTAGGGCGTTGTATGTAGGATGACTGTAAACACCATCGCATGGGTTTGATGGAGAAAAGCGCTTTACTCATGTGAGGCCACCTGGCACGCTGAAACAGAATCTGGACTCATCCGTTAATAGCACGTGCATCCATTTCCGTTTAGAGTGTCTTCTCTCTTTCTCACTCTCTCCCTCCCTGCCCCCTCTCTCCCTTTCTACCTCCCCTGCTCTCCCCCTCTCTCTCTCTGTGTCTTTCTGGATGACAGGCAGTATAGTGTAACAACAATGGGGTGTTCTGTGATATTCAACTAGCTCCCAGTCTCACTTCATGTAAACATCATCGCATGGACTCAGCGAACACCTCCGTATCCGTAACAGGCTGACTGTAAACACCGTCGCACGCGTTTGATAACAAAAAGGGCTTTACTCATCTTAGCCCACCTGGAGCGTTGAAAGAGAATCTGGACTCATCCGTTAAAAGCACATTTATCCATTTTCGTTTAGAGTGTCTTCTCTCTCTCTCTCTCCTCTGCGCCATTTCCGACGACGGGCCGTGTGATGTAAAAAACAACGGGGGGGGGGGGGGGCTCGTGATGATCATCTAGCCCCTAGTCTCACTTCATGCAAACGTCAAACGTCATCGTATGGACTCCGTGGACACCTCCGAATTTGTAGCAACTGCCAGATCACGCATTATTATGGTCCCCGTGAAGGAGTTGGGACCTTCAGCGCTGTTGTCCGGCGTGGTGGACCATTTCCTTACGTTGCATCATTTGATGTTCCATGACATGACGTGGTACGTAAAGTTGCACTATGCTGATATTTCTGCAAGCCGACGAAGAAGTTGTTCGTAAGCCAAGGCTCAGATCTCGCATCTCAACAATCTTGCGCCTCTATGTTGCAGTCAGTTGAACGTAAGTGTCCCATCAGCGTATCCGTGCCATATTCGAAACGTTTTCGACGGACACCCTCAATCCCAAAACGTCTGTATTGCTGCGACGCATGTCGTTTTTAGTCTCTACTTAGACGATAGCAATGAGATTGGTCATCGCTAAACTTTGATCATTTTCATGTTTCAGGAAGTCCATTCTCGTGCGAGTTTTATGTCTCTAGGTATATAATTTCTCTCGTTTTTGCGATTTCCACGTTGAGAAGTGCACTTCAAGTATTATTACACCGTTGAGTTCTGCGTTGAATAAGTAAAACCACCAACATAGTGTTAAGGGATCATGTTGTGCTTGTCCATGGGAGCTCTTTTGATGAAGTTATTTGCATAGTTCGGAGGATGAGTTAGAACGGACATTGTGTTTGTTCATTTCCTATAACTAATGACCCTAAATTTGTGATGGGTAATCTTTGAATTCTTAGATGGTCATGGGGGGGGGGGGGGGGCATTGTTAAAACCCGAAAAAATAGAGCATGTCTGAAGTTATCAAGGACATTGATCGGGACAGTTGTCAAAATTAGAGCCAACTCCTTCAGTTATCAATCGCAGTTCAGCGAATGGTCTAACATTACATTTGCTTTGCTGGTCCCCAGCAAAGGAAGTGTGACGCCCGTAGTTTCACTTTATTCATTAGTGTTGCATGAAAAGTTCAGCAATTCCATGGCAGATAAGACTTTTGTTCTGTACTACAACTCACAGTAATCTATAATTTTTCAGGTAGCTAGGATCTTACATCAAGAGTTTGACATTAAATATCGCCTTATCCTAGACTGTACTCCACTTATTTCAAGTACCAACCAGAATCTATTCTCGAAAATACGAATTACATATATTATGTACCAGGAAAACCTATCATCACAGACAAGATCATTTACCACAATTGGCCCAACATTGCAATTGTAGACAAAAATCTGAAGAAGACACAACTGGCCGATGTAGCGGTTTCACTTACAAGAAACATCCAAAGAACAGAATCTAATAAAATCTCGAAATATGAGAACCAGCTAATGAAAATCCAAAGAATCTGGAAGCAAAGCATAACACAGGTCGCACCAATTGTCATTTCGACAAACTCAGTGGTACCAAATAACTTTCTAAAAAATCTCGAGGAATTAGGATTGCAACGGAGACTGTTTCACGAAATCCAAATGGCAGACATTCTACAAACTTGCTATATCACTAAAAAATTCATGAACTTGCAGGCTTGAGATGAATATTTCTGCCTTTTGCTCACCGGCTCTGTCGGAGAAAGAGAGAGAGAGAGAGAGAGAGAGAGAGAGAGAGAGAGAGAGAGAGAGAGAGAGAGAGAGAGAGAGAGAGAGAGGCTGTTATGGATGTGTATCAGCAAAAACTCCGTGAAATCGCGGTACAGACGTCAAGATTCGCCACATTGTCTTTCATTTTTGTCCGAGTTGCAACGACGGCTGGTTTCAAAGCGAAATTCTTCCCGAAGACAGGGGCTTGTGATAGAAGCAAGTCGCTGGTTTCAAAGCGAAATTCTTCCCGAAGACAGGGGCTTGTGATAGAAGCAAGTCTTTGTATCACGCTATCTGCACAAGAACCAAAGAAACAGCTGAGAACGCGCATATGACCTTGAGCATGCGTGATCTGACATTGACGTCTGCTTGAAATTGTTCCTGTCATGTATGCATCACGAAAAACACAATAATTTACCTTACTTCGGCATTCATATTTCACCGGTGGTCAGAGCCACGTCGTTCGCTCAACTTCGGCATTCATATTTCACCGGTGCACAGTGTGAAATTTCAGTAGTCTAGGGGAACTTAATTCAATTTCGCGAATGACCAAAATCATTAACAAGTTAGTAAATTCATGTAATGCATTGATTATGATACGCTTTCCAACATACCAGAAATCATTACTCAAGTTATCACTCAAGTTATGAGGATAATGGCTGTGGAATAAATCTCGGTCCGGTGCCCTATCCTTTGATCCCATTTCGATGACATTCAACAGAACCGATTCAGTATACCTCCGAAATAACATGATAAAGTTTTGTCACAATGGAAGGATCTTTACGTAAGTTATGATGCATAAGGCATATGGAATAGATCCCGCTCTGTGTCCTAACCTTTGACCCAATTTCACTCATTTTCAACAGGATTCGTCCCCATGCAGGCCCCTACGACATACTAACGTTTTATCCAAATCGAAGAATTTGTACGTAAGTTATGACGCAAAATGGCGATGAAAGGATCCTGCTTCTGTATCCTGACCTTTGACCCCATTTCGCCCATTTTCAATAGGGTTTGTCCCCATGTGGTTCCCTACTACACACTAAAATTTAATCGAAATCGAACCTTTTTTTACGTTAGTTATGACGCATAAGAGCAATGGAATGGATCCCGCTCCTATGTCCTGACCTTTGGCCCCAATTCGTTCACTTTCAATTGGGTTCTTTCCCAGGTGTTCCCGTACCACATACTAAAGTTTCATCGAAATCGAACGATTTTTACGCGAGTTATCGTGCTGACGGACATACGCACACAACGCATGACGTAATGAGGCAAATGGGAATCGCGACCATCTGCTCGAAAGAGTGTGACGTCATAAAACTTTAATAGGATCCACACACAACGCGTGACGTAATGAGACAGATGGCGTGACGGCGCGCCAGCATTTCAATCGCGAGATTGTGACGTCATAAGATTTCTAAGCATGGGTAACATTAATAGGATGCCATGACACTAAAAACGTGGTAATTCGGGGTTGTTATTTAACGCACTTAACGAAATTTCCTAAAGTCGAAATCAAGCTAAATCGATTTCTAGTACCAGAAAACGGTAGGTTAACGATTTTCATCAAAATCCTTAGAGCCGTTTTCAAAATAAAATTTACATACAAACAAGGTTCCCTACTACACACTAAAATTTAATCGAAATCGAACCTTTTTTTACGTTAGTTATGACGCATAAGAGCAATGGAATGGATCCCGCTCCTATGTCCTGACCTTTGGCCCCAATTCGTTCACTTTCAATTGGGTTCTTTCCCAGGTGTTCCCGTACCACATACTAAAGTTTCATCGAAATCGAACGATTTTTACGCGAGTTATCGTGCTGACGGACATACGCACACAACGCATGACGTAATGAGGCAAATGGGAATCGCGACCATCTGCTCGAAAGAGTGTGACGTCATAAAACTTTAATAGGATCCACACACAACGCGTGACGTAATGAGACAGATGGCGTGACGGCGCGCCAGCATTTCAATCGCGAGATTGTGACGTCATAAGATTTCTAAGCATGGGTAACATTAATAGGATGCCATGACACTAAAAACGTGGTAATTCGGGGTTGTTATTTAACGCACTTAACGAAATTTCCTAAAGTCGAAATCAAGCTAAATCGATTTCTAGTACCAGAAAACGGTAGGTTAACGATTTTCATCAAAATCCTTATAGCCGTTTTCAAAATAAAATTTACATACAAACAAGAATTGCTCCTTTAATAGTATGGGATAAGGGCGATGGAATGGATCCCGATCCTATATCCTGACCTTTGACCCCATTTCGTCCATTTTCAATAGGATTCGTCCCCAGGTGGTCCTCTACCACATACTAAAATTTCATCGAAATCGAACCATTTTTACGTACGTTATGACGCATAAAGGCAATGGAATGCATCTCGCTCGTATGTCCTGACCTTTTAACCCACTTCACCTATTTTCAACAAGGTTCATTCCCAGGGAGTTCCCTTCAAAATACTAAAATTTCGTCGACATCGAACTATATTTACGCAAGTTATGACGCAACAGAGCGAGGTATGGATCCCGCTCCTATGCCGTGACTTTTGACCCCATTTCGTCCATTTTCAATAGGGTTCGTCCCCAGGTGGTCCCCTACCACACACTAAAATTTAATCGAAATCGAGCCATCTGTACGCGAGTTATCGTGCCGACAGGCGGACGGAAAAAGCTGGAGCATGTACGCTCTTCAACCTACGGTTGGAAAGCGTAAAAAACACACGGAATTCCGATAGCTGAAGATGGTCTTCAAATGACCTTGACAGCAGTTTAACCAATAGTCGCTCCAGACAGGTATTACATGCAGCTCAAACTACAGTCAGTGGCGTTGGCCAGATAGCGAGACGAACGGAAGCGCATCATTGCTTCCAGTTCAGTGGATGCGTGCGCAGCAATGGTAATCCATGGCGGTTTGTGCGGTGTGAGAATACCTTCGACAGTGTTTCAAGGTAAGATTACGTCCTTGAACATTTACTTATACCTATAGAGTAGTGCAAAATATCGTATTTTAAAGAAAGCGTCTTTACATTGTGACAAAACAGTTGTTACATTATAACGAACCTTTTAAGACATTATTCCGCGTTGTGTTCAGAATTATTCACACAACCAGATTAAAGCTAGACGTCTACACTATTGAACTGAAAAAAGAAATCTTGCGCAAATTCGCGCATCTACACCCTGTCGTTATTTGTGTCAGAATGACTCCTCGAATATCCCGTCTTGCCATTTTTGAAGAAAGGGTATCAACATCCTCCAAGACAACGTACGGACGCAATATTGACGTATATCCAGGACGAATTTGGAAGACCACATTTGCCAAAGGACGCCTTAAACAGCGTAAAAGCAACACGTAGAAATATTGCTTATGAAGTCGAACTGAATTCGTTGAAAGCGCAGAGACATCGGGAAAGATTCCTCGGGAACAACGCATCGTGGCTTCAAAAGAACATCAGTTTTGCAGACACCGTAAGTCAAGCCCTGCTTACTTGCTTTTTTTTTTTTTTTTTTTTTTGAGATTTAACGACCACCGTGAGCAACTCAATGGGCTATAAGCAGTCGCCCGTCCCTAATTTAGAGTCACTGGTTCCAGGGAAGGGAGAGAGCCAGTGCCGTAAGACAAACACAACATCCATGCCTCACCGGGATTCGAACCCGGACCCCTTCCGACGAATGATCAGAGGCCAACGCCTTAGACCACTGCGCCACCGGGGCGGCACTTACTTGCTTGTACAATGACTTCTGTAAAAGAAGCAGACCCCATAAGTCTTTCAAAAACTGTGATACCTGAAGGAGTATCCGTGGTATTCTATGCCCGTAAGCGTACATAAAGTACTTATCCATGGCAGAGATATTATAAGTACAGCCATAATTCCAATCAGTCAGTTTTCCGAGGAAGCCCAAGAGGTAAAAAATAAAGACAGCAGAAAATACTGTGCACTGTTTGCTAGAAATACTTCTAGAATCGACACCAACACGGACATAGCCGCCCCGGTGGCGCAGTGGTCTAAGCGATGGCTTCTGATCATTAGTCCGAAAGGGGTCCGGGTTCGAATCCCGGTGAGGCATGGATGTTGTGTTTGTCTTACGGCACTGGCTCTCTCCCTTCCCTGGAATCAGTGACCCTAAATTAGGGACGGGCGACTGCTTCTAGCCTAAATTCGGGACCGGCGACTGCTTATAGCCTAAATTCGGGACGGGCGACTGCTGGAGCATATACGATTCTTCAGTTCAACACAATTTTATTAACAAGGTTGGGTTCAGGAGGCGAACATGGGCGTCCTGGTACATATATTGTACGGTAAAATATACAAACTCTAAAATTCTATGTACATTACATACAGCACGATGTATTGATTCACAAAGGAGCCTCGTGGTAAGAGGTACAGGCATTTTGCACAAGAACAATAAGAGAGATTGTCGAAACATTTCGTCTCGAAGCATAAATATATTATAGTGCTGACAAATAACAGAACGAGAATATTATAATGAAGCACTGTACAAAAGGAGAACTGTAGATGACAAAGTAGACAATGTGAAACCTAAGGCAAACGGAATTACGATGTCTTAGTACTGGTAGAAAAAATTATAATCAAAGAGAAAACAAGTAAGACTATCAGTATGGTGCATATATATTCACATGTGTTAGAAGATATAAGCTGTATGTTGAAGTTTGATTCCGAAAACCAATGGTGAGCATGCACGTTGAACTGAAGTTCAACAGAGCTAGAAGCAACGAGGTTATAAACTACCGACAGTCAGTTGTAACGTCGCTGGCATGCCGGAGAACCAGGAAGCGGCCGGAGACCAGGTGGAACGGAAATGTTGTTCTCTCTGTTGGGCGACGGCCACAAGGTTCTCTAGACGAAGTCTTGAGAGGAGACGCTCCCGAAAGTGGCACAGTAGTTCCACAGAAGCTTGGTGGATGGTATAAGGAGATGAGATATCTCGGCAGCGCTGATGAAATACGTAAATGACATGTTTCACCAGGATGAAAATATATGAGCAGATGGGTGGAAGCTTGACTGGCGGAGAGACCTGCAGGAGGAGTGTCTTATAGGCATCGAAAGGAAGATCAGTTGTGGCTGAACGTTGAGCAATGGAAAATGCAAGATGGAGTAGTGGAAGGAGGATGACACAATGTAGATAAACGTGAGAGACATCAGCTTCTTGAGCACAGAAGGGGCAAAGAGGTGAGTCAAGAATGGTCATGCGGTGGAGGATGGATGGAACGGAAAGACGGCGGTAGAGAAAAAGCCAGTGAGTGTTTATTTCAAGAGGAGCTGAAAGAGGAGAAAGGGTGGCAGGCCAGACAGCGGTGAGAGAGGATTGGGAGACATCAGAGATGTGAAGGGGAGAAGGAGAGTGGGATTTTAAAAGTAACCGATAGAGAACTGAGGTTGAAAGAGAGGAGAGTGGAAGTGTAGATCTGCCGACTGAAAGAAAGAAAGGAAGGGGAGGGAGGCGGAAGGAACAAAGGTCAGGCCGGTGGTGGTTGCGAGATGAGGAAACTTAGCAATGATGGTAGAGAGTAGGGAGTCATAGACAGAGCGAGAGGAGGGTGAAAGTAGAACGGTGGGTGGGAAGCTGGCGTAGGTTCGCCAGGACAGATCTGAGGTTACAAGGTCTTTGACGGTTACAACTCCGACTCGGAGCCAAGAAGGATAGGCGAAGCATGAAAGATGAGGGGAGTGAAGAAGAGAGGAGAAGAACAGGGGTTCGGCAAGGAGTTCAGTGGTGGAATCGGGTGGGGATCGAGTGAGCGGGAGAGAGCGGAGAAAGGTAAGAGTCTCCCGTAAGGCAGGAGGAAGGCGAGAGTGAGTGGTAGTACGGAGGTCCATTAGAATGAAAGAAGTGAAAGTGAAATTAGTGTTGCTCGAAGAGGTGATGATATTCCTTGCGGTAACGGCGTCGGCAACAGGTGAGGTATGAAGACGGAGGAACGAAGTAATCCGGAGTGCTTGATAGTACAGTCGTGTATCAATTAGGCCAATGCCACCTTGGTCAGGAGGAAGGCTGAGCTTGGGGGCACTGAGCCAGTGGTGTCCGGTCCAGATAACCGAGGTGAAGCAGCGAGTGATATAATTGAGACGAAGAAGTGGGGATTTAGTAGCAAGCCAGGAATGTGTGCACATGGAGAGAAGATAGGTTTGCGCAAGACGTGCACGTTGAAAATATGAGGTGCAGAACTGCGCTTTTCGCCAAAACGCAGTTGACCGATGAAGACGTGGCTGGATGGTATTCCACGTTGTGCTGGAGGCTTCACCTAGGACGCCAAGATGTACGCAAAGGAAACGTTGAGAGGCTGAAGACCAGTGCGCTCCCCATGGGGAATCCAAACGGTCAACCCATGAGCCGCACCACAGGCCTGTGCTTTTGGTTGTATTAATCGCAGCTCCGGAGCAGGAGGCGTAATCGGCGAAAAGACTTTGGAGCAAAGAGAACTGTGAATCCAGGCGTATACAGAAGGTAACGTCGTCTGCATACGCCACGGAAGTGGTGACATGGTGTCTCGTGCGGACGATGAGTGGCGGCACGGTGGCTTGAAAGGAGCGTTGAACGGAGCGGAGAAAAGGTTCTAAGGCTATAGCGAAAAGCTGACCGGAGAGTGGGCAGCCTTGCCTCACTCCACGGCGGAAGAGCATTGGTGCTGTAAGAAAGGTGGGCAACTTGACCTGGAAACTGGCGTTCTGGTAGAGGGAGGTGAGGAGAGAAATAAACGGAGATGGAAATCCAAATCGGAGAAGTGTGGCGGAGAGATAAGTGTGGGAGATATTATCACAGGTGGACTGTTGGTCTAAAGAGAGGAGGGCGAGGGGTTCAGAGCGGGAGCGCGCAAGGTGAATTAGATCAGTCAGGAGATGGATGTTGTGAGATAGGGAACGGCCGGGAACTGTGTAAGTCTGGTTAGGGGAGAGGATGTAAGTGAAGATGGGATTTAGTCGTTGTGAAAGAAGCTTGGTATAAAGTTTGTAGTCGAGATTCAGTAGGGAAATTGGGCGCCAGTTCACCAAGTCAAGGAGATCACCTTTTTTGGGGAAAAGGACAACGTATGCATTTGTGAATCCCCTCGGGAGAAGAGAGTAAGTAAAGGCAGCAGAGAAAGCGGATAGGAGAAACGGAAGAAGAAGAGGCAGAAAAGTTTTATAAAAGCTAAAGGTTAGGCCGTCCGGACCCGGAGCGGCACTAGAATTCAGAGAAAAGAATGTAGTGTTTTGTTCAGAGGGCGTGGGGGAAAGGAGTAGAGAAGAAGCGAGATGGGGGGGACCTGAGGTAGATTAGAAAGGAGAGAATCCATTGCTGCAGAGGATGATTGAGGAGGTTCACTGAACTTCATGGAGAAGTACTGACGGACATGGGAACAAAGCGCAATCGGCTCATCTGATACCTCTCCAGAAGAAAGGCGTAGATGATGAAGTATGGACGAAGCTCGTCGGGTGTTTTCCACCGACGTCAGGAACTCACATTTGTGAGCATCCGGCGTCAGGTGTTGCAAACGAAGTCGGCGGAGAGCTTGTTGCGCCAGAGGAGTGAGAAGAGATCGAAGCTCTTCTTGAAAGGAGGAGAAGAGGGATCACTGAGACTGAGCATGGATAGCATTGAACGAACATAGTCTAGGCGCATGTTCTGGAGTGTCTTTAGTTGGAAAGAGTAGTTTCGGACATGCAGAACGAGCTGTTGCTTGATCTCCAACCAAGAATTTAATCCGCAGAGTGCAGATTGAAGCTGCGGTCGTGTGTCAATCAGGAATGACCGGACCGAAGAGCAGAATGTCGGGTCGGAGAGAAGTGCATGATCAAATGTACACGGGCGAATTATCCTGGGTTTGAATGGTGCAGTATGGACTATGATGGCAATGGCGCAGTGGTCAGATGAGGCCGTGGGATGCACAATCGATTCTGTCACGGCAGGAAGTAGAGTACTGGAGGCATAAAACCTGTCAAGGCGGGCTAAGAAAGGATTTTGCGCATGAGAGGAGCGCCAAGTGTAATTAGTCGACCATGGATGAATATGCCGATGTACATCATGAAGAGCGTTGTTCGTGACAACTGTCTGGAGCAGGTTCGCCAGGGCATGGCGGCGCTCTCTATTTGTAGAAGACCTATCCAGAAGAGGATCCAGGGTACAGTTAAAATCCCCACCAACGAGAACATGGTCTGACGGTGGGATACGGTCGAGTGCTCTGCGAAGACGCGTGAAGAGAACTGATAAATGTGTTGTAGTGCTTGGAATATAGATATTGAATAAATGATATTTGGAAGACGCGATGGTAAAGGATGCATGCTGTAAGAGATCTCGACAAATATTTCGCACAGAGAGGGATGTGATAATAGAATTGAGAGTATGACTAATGCCGATGGCAAGACCGCTATGAGATGTTAGTCCATAGGCGTGATGAAAGACAAAGTTCCACTGGCGCCATCGAGAATAGACGGTAGATGGTTTGCAATTTGTCTCTTGCAGGAGGAGAATATCAGTCCCCAACGGGTTGAGGTCTTCATATGCTAGAGAGTTGCTGAGGGGGAAGCGAATCCCCTGCAATTAAGTGACACGATCTTGAATTGTGGGGTTCCTTGCCTCTAGCTGAAGATCTTTCAGAGCTGGAGGAAAAGACTTGAGACGATTATAGAAAATTTGTGCCCACGGATGGATGGGAACATTCTGGCGGCAGAAATGCGACACATTGAAGATCTGCTCCGGCACAAGTTGGCGAAGCGATGGATTCTTGACTGCTAAGGCACGCGCTATTGCGTAGCTTGTCGGATTCGTTAAGTATGTATGGAGATCAATGTATGAGAGTGGTACGGGAGGTATATTGGCTGTCTGGAGAAATGCAGCGAACTCTTCGACCGTGGGAAAGGAGACTTCGGCTGGCGAGGTGTGTCGAGGAGAACTGCTGGAGAGGGAGGTTGAACGAGGTGAAGTAGAGTTTTGCTTCTTCGCTACTCGCCTGCTGCGGCCAGAGCCGCGGCGCTTCAGTGGAGGCTCTGTCGTCTTATCCTCACACTGCGTCTCTGGACCAACGGACTCCACATCAGCTGTTTCGGAGGTTCCAGTGGTAATAGCTGGTTGTATACCCTCTGAAAGGGACTCAGTGGTGGAGCGACGACGTTGCGGGAGTGAGGAGGCAATTGTAGGAAAGTCCTCTAGTGAAAAAGAGGAAGCGGCTGTGGGAGCGTTGCGTTGACCAACGTCTGTAAGCGGACTTTTTTCATCATATCTTGGCTCCGAGGCCTGCTGTGCTGAAGTAGATGGTGTAGTACGCTTCGAGGTAGGAACAGTACCTGTAGGAGCACCAGTCGGAGTCGGTGGAACTTGATGTGGGCAGTGCACGCGAAGATGGTTTTCGCCATGGCAAAGCGTGCAGTGCAAGGAGGTAATGACGTCGATTCTCCGACGTTGCTGGCTACACCGTACGGTTAGGATCTTCGGGCACGCAAGCAGATGATCGTCCGACGGAAATATGACACGGGCACTTCGACGAAACCCTGCAATGGATTTGTCATCGGGATCTCTGGGCGCAGCCGAAAGGGTCGTTATTGGTCCAACCACTCGGCCGAATTTGCTGAGTAAACTGGGTGGAAAGTGACCTGGATAGGTCGCTGTGCCACAGGTTCAGCCGGAAGATGCACATCTTTGATGGATAAGCCAGCAGTCATCACAAGGTCTGCATGTTCTTTACGGGCAAAATACACTAATACGGCCCGTGGCTTTCGAGCCATATGAGTGATATAAGCTCCTGTAGGAAGCATCTTCTTTAGGGCAATACTATATTCCTTGAGTTTCGTGTCTGGTAATGCATCAAAACAGACACAGAAATCCATTGTGGAGAAAAATTGTTTCCCGGCTGGGGAATCCTCTGGGATATCGATGGTGGCAGAACTACCCTCAACACTGACGTAAGAGTCAGGAAAAACGGGAGCAATAAACTTGGAAGGAACTCTCGCTCCGGAGGTCACTGTGGAGTAAGTGAGAGAAGTAGAGTTGGCAGCGGAAGGATGCGATACAGTGCTCATTGCTGGTAGCGGCTTGGTAAACTGAGTTGAGCCAGTTGAAGGCAACGCAACCGTGCAATCGGTCACATCCATAGCTTCGGCAAATGAACCAGGCCCGTGCGTCAAGGTGACGTCACTCTCTTGGGCAGGGATATCAGCTTGAGCCTTTGCAGAGGAGTCTCGCGTCACATCTTGTATGCGTATGACGTCTCTGACGTGCATAAATGCTGATTGGTCTCCTGAGAGTGAGGAGGAGGAGGAGGTTGAATGAGCATCACTGATGTGGGCGTGGACATCACCCTTATCAGTGCCAGCCATTGTAAATGGGAGGATTAACTTAAGGATCGATGAGCTTGATCGAAAATAATAAAACGCTGAATGCAAACAAAATATGCAACTCACCGACTTGGGAGCTGAGCTAAAAGAATGTACAGATCTTCTTCTTGAAGGGGAACACAAAAATAAGAACAAACACTCACTATATGCTTTCAAAAACTGGGCACAAACACAGAGCTCGAAAGGAACGTGACTATATCGGTTATACGATTCTTCAACCTACGGTTGGAAAGCGTAAATAACACGCGGAAGCAGAAAATACTGAGACATCGGGAAAGTTGCTCACGGTGGTCGTTAAACCTCCAATTTTGCCGCCCCGGTGGCGCAGTGGTCTAAGGCGTTGGCCTCTGATCATTCGTCCGAAAGGGGTCCGGGTTCGAATACCGGTGAGGCATGGATGTTGTGTTTGTCTTACGGCACTGGCTCTCTCCCTTCCCTGGAACCAGTGACCCTAAGTTAGGGACGGGCGACTGCTTATAGCCCATTGAGTTGTTCACGGTGGTCGTTAAACCTCCAATAAAAAAAACCAAAAAAAAAACCTCCAATTTGAAAAAAAAAAAAACACGGACCTATTGCATCGATTGCTTATCACCTCTGATCCTCTTATCGATAGCCTGCGTGCTTCGCCTAAAACAGAACTTGCAAACATCATGCCCGAGGTATTACGTTTACTGAAAGACTCTTCTTTTAATGATTCTCAGACGACAGATTATTCGAACAGTGATTGTGCTTAATTTTGCCGGTATATTTTCTATTACAATCTTACGTATACAGTTGCGGTCGTTGAATGTACAATACATGTATACGTACATATTACAATCTTATGCGTAACATGTACGGTTCTCCTTTTTGTTACACGAAGTTGACCTGTGAGTCGCACTTAGGACGAAGTATGCAATAATGCCACATAAAAGTAAATGTGAATAATGCCAAAATACATGTATGTACTTAATGCCTAATGTAATATGTAAATCATGCCAAATAAAATGTAGAAATACGTAAGTACTTATTAGTTTTGCTTGCTTTACCTTCCAAATCCACAAACTCAAATATACTTAGCCATAGGAATAAAGTTCCCCTAGGTTGCTGAAATTTCACACTGTGCGGTGGGTAGAATCACGTCGTTCGCTCAACGCATGCAGTGCTTCGCTACCAGCCTCGAATTGAGTAAATTATTTTACTAGCACTTCATAAAATATTACGCAGTGTGTGCTTGTCAAATTTATTTTCATTACGTTTCTTCTGAAAGAGGAAATTCATGCCGACAGCTAGAACTACTGAAACAGACGGAGCGAAAATTCAGAAAAAAGAAATATGTAGCACCTAAAGGAAAATCGATTAACGTTTTCTATAAAGCGGTGTTTTTATAAAGGCTTCCAGCTGAGATTTTTGCGTGTTCTTGTATCGCAAAAATCATTACTGCACTGCTAACAAGGTTTACACATCTACGGTTCACAGGGAAGGAATCATTCACTGCCGTAATATTCATTGATTTACACACGTAGGGTTCAACGCACTGATTCACTGCCGTAAAAACCCAAAATTAACAGGTTGCATCTTAAAAGGTAAACCCGGACAGCGGCGGGTTCACTTCAACCAATTTACGAATGTGAAATGTAGCATCCGTGAAGTTTTACTGGAATACTGCTAACTGGAACACCAAAAAACCTAACTTATCACTTCTTAATTAAAGTAACCCAGCAGCCAAAGAATTAAGAAGTAGGTCAATTCTCTGATTTAAACTTCTTTTTGAGTTTTTATTCTAATGTAATTTTGGTTTCTCTTCGTTCAATATTTTCTCACTTAATGGCACATTATTCGACGAGTTTTTCAAAGTTGGTATCCTGACAGTGTGTGAAAGTTAAGTTCACTCAGAGGTAAATAATATAGAACCATATGTGGAGTATGATGAGTTATGAGCGGTTACGATAAGCTGTGTGTTATAGTTGAAGAGCAATGGGTATTATGCGATTAGATCTATGTGGATAACATTTGGTGACGGAGAGCTATAATTGCCAATTTTTTTCTTTTTAAGAAATAGTAGTTTGAAGTATTTTACATAAGAGAAGTATGTATTATCGATGTGCTGCACATTTGACGTGCTTTGAAATCGAATACAATTACGCTGAACTGCTAAATACAGATTTCTGTGATTATTTTATCCTCTCAGTTTGACTTGAAAATGTTTTTTACTTTGTGTGATTAAGTTTTGAGGCTCAACTTCTACAGCAAACATACGAATTACAATACAAGAGTAGTAGCAATCATTTTTTTTTTTTTGATTGGAGATTTAACGACCACCGTAAGCAACTCAATGGGCTATAAAGCAGTCGCCCGTCTCTAATTTAGGGCCACTGACTCCAGGGAAGGGAGAGAGCCAGTGCCATAAGACAAACAGAACATCCATGACTTACCGGGATTCGAACCCGGACCCATTTCGGACGAATGATCAGAAGCCATCGCTTAGACCAATGCGCCACCGGAGCAGCCAAGTAGCATTCATATTATACTTTAAGTTCTAAGATTTAAAGTTGAAAAATATGTCCTTAAATTTTAAATTTCTACAGTCATCCAACCTTTATTTGTTCTACAGTCTGCAAAAAAAAAAAAAAAAAAAAAAAAGGAATTGCTACTGTTAACACAGCGAAATCTTTTAATTTTAGCTTGCTTCACAAGACCACAGGAGCTCTGAACTTGATCTCACGATAATCAACAAGATGTTGCACACACTGATTAATAATAAAACCGTTCAAAACTTTAAACAGACTGAAGCTTTAATCATGATGGTTTAGCAAGCTTCACTCACAAAGGAAGTACCATGGAAATAAACACGTGAGGTAGTGACATACTACGCAAGTGACCACATGTCAAGACGGCACGTAGCAGAGATAAGTCCTGGCCGGTTTTGCTTAATCGGGAAAACATTCGGCTCCGGAGCAGAAAGATGTGAGTTCGAACCTGTCCCCGGCAAATGCGCTTGAATTTCACATTGGCTCCCAAACGTAAAAATGGGTCTATTGGCAGTTAGGTTCTTCGAAAGCTGTGTGATAATTCTTCCACACATCGTCTGGATTTAATGAGAAATCCTTCATCGCTTCCAAAAATGTGTATGACACTTCTTCCACACATCGTCTGGAATTAGTGAGGATTCCTTCTTCGCTTCAAAAAATGCGTGACGCTTATTCCACACTTAGTCTGGAATTAATGAAACTTCCTTCTTCGCTTCGAAAGATGTGTCATGCTTATTCCTACACATATCGCCTGGAATTAATGAGAATTCCTTCTTCGCTTCAAGAAATCTGTGATGTTTCTTCCACACATTAGCTGGAATAAATGAGAATTCCTACTTAGCTTCGAAAACTGTGTGACGGTTCTTCCACACATCGTCTGGAATTAATGAGAAACCCTTCTTCGCCTCTAAAAATGTGTGATGTTACTTCCACGCATCGGCTGAATTTAATGATTATAACGAAGTAAATTTCTCCGTCATTTTTGTCCACGCCGGGGATCCAACCCGGGTCCCCTCATTCCGAAATAAGTCGCTCTACCAATTGGACTAGTTCGTTATCGCTGCTATCTGCCTTTATGTCGTGTGCGTCCTGCTGGGCAGGCACGTCACATCTCCCCCCCCCCCCCCCGAAAGAGGGCCGGGGGCATGGCCCACGGGTCAGCCGTGACCATGAACCGTTGCAGGCAGCCATCCGCTGTAGAACGTACTTGAGAACTCCCAGTCAATCTAGTGTGTGGAATGCAACGTCGCAAACATTTATGTTCTGAAGCGCTGGAGAAGGGATTCTCTTATTTTTTCCTATCTCGCGGTGTGGAAAGAACATCACACCATTGCGAGATATTGAGCGGCCGGTTCATTCGGAATATTCGGACGCCATTATAACGAAGTAAATTTCTCCGTCATTTTTGGTCCACGCCGGGGATCGAACCCGAGTCCACTTATTCCGGAACAAGTCGCTCTACCAACTGAGCTACGCGAACGTTCGTTCTCGCTGCTATCTACCTTTATGTCGTGTGCGTCCTGCGGGGCAGGCACGTCACATCTCTCTTTTATCTCTTGTTCTTATCAATATCAGGCATACGTCACGTGCATTCAACCTCAATTGTGTTGCCAAACGTATTCGTTTGAGAGAAAAGATATTACGTTAAGAATGAAGAATAACAGAATAAACTCAAGATTTACATAGGGAAAGACACTCAAAAGGAAAGGTAATTTAGAATATACGTCACATGATAATTCCTTCTTAGCTTCGAAAAATGCGTAATGCTTCCAAATATCGTTTGGAATTAATGAGGATTTCTTCTTCGCTTCAAAAAATGTGTGACGCTTATTCCACACATCGTCTGGAATTAATAAAACTTCCTTCTTCGCTTCCAAAGATGTGTCACGCTTATTCCACATATCGTCTGTTATTAATGAGAATTCCTTCTTCTCTTCGAGAAATGTGTCATATTTCTTCCACACATCGTCTGGAATTAGTAAGAATTCCTTCGCTTCGAGAGAAGTTTGTTCCGCACATCGTCTTTTAATAACGAGAATTCCTTATTCGCTTCTAAAAATGTGCGATGCTTTTTCCACACATCGTCTGCAATTAGTGAGAATTCCTTCGTTGCTACAAGCATGGTTAGCGGCCGACCCGAAACCTGCGATTTCGTGCTCCCGCCTTTCTCAAAGGGGGGGGGGGGGTATATGTGACGTACTACAGAGGTGACGCACATGCCAAGACTGCAAGTAGCAGTGATAAGCCCTTGCCAGCGTAGCTTAATTAGGAAAGCATTCGGCTCCGGAGCAGAAGGATGGGTCTTTCGAAGACCGCCACCGGCGGAGAGACGTCTTGTTTCGCTATAAAGCTTAACACGAAGGAGTATCTCATCACTTCTCACACAGGGGGTCGATTTTTTTTATCTCTGTTTCCCTTTGTTTCGCTCCCAGTATTGCCATATGATGTTTAGTTTGGAAAATGTAAACGAGAAATAAATAAAATTCCTAAAAGAGATACAAACAAAAATAAAACCGTAAAGATAAAATAGATTAAACATACGACGCCACCTTTGAAAATTTTCTTTAAAAATCCGTTGCCGTATATTGAACCTTTTCCTTCTAGGATGAAATCTCCACGAAAAAGGTATTTACGATACATTTTCTTAAAAGCCCTGTAATACGATACGTCAGTTTTATTCTCCACCTTGTTCAAACTTTCACTTAGTTTCCTCAGAACTGGTAAAAATCATTATCCAGTATTTGGAGGGAAAAAGAAACCTGCCTTCAAAATCTGTCAGCCGAGTTCAGTACCTGCACGTTTGCGGATATTAGTTGAAGGAATTCCATTCACGCGCCTTCCCAACTAAAGCCGAAAAGACTGAGGTCGATCTGACGCTAGTTCATAATAATCACTCTTTGGCGGGCTCACTCCCGAAGAACAAAAATTTAGAATTGGTGGCTGACATGGGTAGCATCGAAAACAGGGACTCCGCTGTTATACCATACAGTAAAATAAATTGCTTCGCTCAGATACTACACCCCTATATGTAACCATGGAAACAACGGCTTTGTTTGGCCATATTGATCGACAGCAACCAACAAATATATCCCGACAGCTCAGCTCAATAAATAATTTTCCAAAGGGGAATACTCTAAGAATACACAAATAAAGCATGTTTACTACGTATGCGTAAATGACAAATGGTTCTTGGTGTGTGAGACAACTACCAGTTTCTGAAGAAAAACAGAAAATGCAGTGTCACAAAACATGAAATGATGTCGATAAATATAGAAAATATACGCATGGATACAGGAAGTGTGATTGTATCATACACGCATAAAGCCGTATAAGCATGGATATGTAGACAAATAAAAGTAGATGGGAAGGTAGACCCCACATAGGGGAAACCATTTTTATTTTGTTTCGAGGTTTAACGACTAGCATTGGCAAATCTTAACGCTATGAGCTAACGCCCGTTCCAAATTTGGGCCACTGGTTTCAGGTAGGAGACTGAGCCAAAGCCATCAGACAAACATCACCTATGCCTCAACAGGGACGCGAACGTGGGCCCGTCTTTTGAAAAGTGATCAGAAGCTAGCACCATTAGACAAACACACCATCCATACCTCAACCTGGACTCGAACCAGAATCCTTCTCCGATGAATGGCCGGAATCCAGCGCCATCAAATAACCACGCATCCCTCCACTAGGACTCGGACCCGAGCACTTCTCGGACGAGTGGTTTGAAGCCATCTACATCAGACAAACACAATCCATTCCAGAACCTGGGCTCGAAACTGGGCCCTTCTAGGACACATGGGGTCAGAAGCCAGTGCCATTAGGAAAACACACTACCCATGCTTCCACTGCGACTCAAACCCGTACCCTTCTCGGACGACTTGACAGAAGCCAGCATCGTCAAATAACGACCATCCTTCTACTAGGACTCGGACCCGGGCCCTTCTCGGACGAGTACCAAGAAGCCATCACCATCGAATAACCACCTATCCTTCAACTAGGACCCAGACCCAAACCCTTCTCAAACGAGTGGTTAGAAGCCATCTCCATCAGACAAACACCACCCATTCCTTAACCTGGACTTGAAACTGGGCCCTTCTAGGACACATGGTTAGAAGCCATCTCCATCAGACAAACACCACCCATTCCTTAACCTGGACTCGAAACTGGGCCATTCTAGGACACATGGTCCGAAGCCAGTGCCATTAGGAAAACACACCACCCATACTTCCACTGCGACTCGAACCCAGACTCTTCTCGGACGACTTGACAGAAGCTAGCACCGTCAAATAACCACCATCCTTCCACTAGGACTCGGACCCGGGCCCTTCTCGGACGAGTGACAAGGAGCCATCATCATTGAACAACCACCTATCTCTCAGCTAGGACCCAGACCCGAACCCTTCTCAGACGAGTGGTTAGAAACCATCTCCATCAGACAAACACTACCCATTCCTTAACTGGACTCGAAACCGGGCTCTTCTCGGACGCATAGTCAGAAGCTAGTGCCATTAGAAAAACACCACCCATGCTTCAACTGTGTCTCGAACCAGGACCCTTCTCGGACGAGTTGCCAGAAGCCAGCAACATCAAATAACCACCATCCTTCCAGTAGACCTCGGACCCGGGACCTGGCCGAACGAGTGACCAGAAGTCATCACCATCAATCAACCACCCATTCCTCCACTACTACTCGGACCTGGGCCCTTCTCGGACGAGTGGTTAGAAGCCATCTCCATCAGACAAACACCACCCATTCCTCAAGCTGGACTCAAAATTGGGCCCTTCTCGGACGAGTGGTTAGAAGCCATCTCCATCAGACAATCACCACCCATTCCTCAAGCTGGACTCGAAATTGGGCCCTTCTCGGACGAGTGGTTAGAAGCCATCTCCATCAGACAATCACCACCCATTCCTCAAGCTGGACTCGAAATTGGGCCCTTCTCGGACGAGTGGTTAGAAGCCATCTCCATCAGACAATCACCACCCATTCCTCAAGCTGGACTCGAAACTGGGCCCTTCTCGGACGCATGGTCAGAAGTCATAGAGCAAACACACCACCCATGCCTCAACTGCCACTCGAACCCGGACACTTCTCGGAATAGTGGCCAGAAGCCAGCTCCATCATACAACCGCCCATCACTCCGTCACGACTCGGGCCTGAGCCCTTCTAGGACGAGTGTTTAGAAGCCATCTCTATCAGAAAAGCACCACCCATTCCTGAACACGGGCTCGAAACCGTTCTCTTCTCGGAAGCATGGTCAGGAACCAGCGTCTTCCTTAGACCACTCGGCCAACGGAGCAACGCGAAACATGACAAATATGTAGATAGATACAGAACAACTTTTGTGACTGTATGCACTGGTACGGCATAACATTACTTCAGGATTTCAGCAAGGTTGACACGCAGCGTCGTTAGTAAATCAACGAATGCAACAGTATAGCATGCTGGTAGCACGGGTTTCTCACGAAAGTTCCACTAGTACACTAAGGTTTCCCTGCGCTGATGCAATGTCGTGCTATACACACTGTGCCAGTTAAGTAATGAGACTGATATTATACGGGGCAGGCCTTTTGATAAAAGTAACAAATGTGTTTATAGTTTTGACCGCCAGAGTGTGCTGTAATCGCAGGACCAACTTTAAAGTCAGGTAATGCAGCTGTTTTCATGTGGCCACAGTTGAACTAAAACTGTGCGAGTGGAGCGTATCAAAAGTTGCGTAATGGAGCACAGAGCTGTGATAAAATTTTACTGTAAATTAAGGAAAACTGCCACGGAAGTACACCAAGACCAAAAAATAGTTTACGGCGATGATTGTCTCAACCTCTCACAGCTGTTCTACAGGGTTTCCAAGTTTAAAAATGGGAGGTGGACCCTAGAGGATGAACCACGCAGAGGACTTCAAGTTTCAGCACGCACGAATGAAAATGTGGTGAAGGCTAGCGAAATTGTTGCCCATGACAGGCGAATAACTACTAGGTTACTCGCTGAGCAACTTAGAGGAAATGTAACGTCTGTACGCCCGCATTTGACGTGTCAGGAGAGAACCATTCCGCCAAAACAACTGGTTTCTGTTGAACGACAACGCGCTCGCACACTGCGATCTGCCTGTGAAGCTGTTTCTAGCTTCAAAGTCGATCTGTGTGATCGAACATCCACCCTACTCACCAGATTTGGCTCCCACATACTTTTTCCTCATCCCCAAAGGTTGGGTTTGTATTTCCTTGTGGAGTTGACCTCCGAATCTTAGAGAACAGCTTAGTGATATGTATGTATGTAAGGCGAAGTGTGACTTGAAAAGGGAGCGCATCGGCGACATTAAGTATACACAACGAGATGTGACGAGCAGACTGAAGGAGATTCCGGTTCAGAACTTCCACCGTACCTTCAAATACTTGTACGAAAATCCTAAAAGTTACGTGGAGCTGGAGGGAGAATATTCTGGATCTGTATAAGTGACCGTTCAAAATATAGTTTGCTGTGTTGATATAATAATTTTTGTCTCATTTCTTAACGGGCCCACTGTTTATGCCATCTTTACTGAGCACATGGGACAAAAAAGTAGTGACCCCTAGACGAACTTACCTAATAACGGGTGACGGTATTTTTCTTGATAAAGCAGCATGAATCCGCTGTGGTAGACACTCTACGAGGTTGTGGATATATTGCACACAGATTTACAGTAACATGTGCGTCAATTGGTTCCAAAGTTCATCCAGAGTACGTGGGTCCGAAGTTCAGCCCGGCGTTTTACCCTCTGTTCCAAATGATTCCACAGATTTTCGACAGGATTTAAATCTGGAAATTTGGCGGGCCCGTCGAGGAGATATAGAGTTGCTGATTGTTCGTCGTGTCACTCAGACACAGTTTTAGCCCTGTGCACACGGCAATTGTCGTCTTGAATAACAGGAGAGGCGATGCTTTTGCTGCTCTTGGAAATGTAGGGCAAAGGGCAACACTTCGTTGTTCAGAATGCGGAGGTACTCATGCTGGTTCAAATTCATTGTCACTGCAACGAAAAGGCCCATTTCGTGGTACGAAAAACATCACCAAAACATCACAGAACCCCCTCCAGCTTGAACAGCAGCTTCGACCCAATAAGGATTAAAGGCTTCATTGGGCCTGCGATGCACTCGTAGCCTCCCATCGTTGGAGTACAAACAAAAACGAGACTCATCAGACCAAATTACTCGTTTCCAATCCTCCACAGTAAGTAAGGTCTTGGTGTCTCTGAGCCATTCGATAACTTGTGACTTTATGACTTGCTGTTAAAAGAGGCCTCTTCCGTGGTACTCTGCTCCAGATGTCCATCGCATGCAGTTCTCGTCGCAATGTCCTTTCGGAAATTGGTTGGAGTGGACTTCATTAACTATTTCGAGCAATTGTTGCCTGGTTTGAAACCGATTTGCAGTTACCAGACGGGAAACATGGCGACGGTCCCTGTTGGTGAGAATCGTTTTCGGCCACAGTGACGTCGCCATTTTTCAGTTGACTGCGAACTACACCACTGTTTGTAGATCCACTAGACAGTACGTACGCACTGACACACCAACAAATTGAACGACTTCATTCACTTTGTGTCCGTGGGCACGGCCAAGCACGATGACTTCTTTTTGCAGCTCAATAACGTGCCTTCAGTTTTTATTGTAAGTTGGAGCGTTTAGATAGATCGATATTTTGCAAGATGTAAAATATATTCAGCACTAAACTCGGAAAGTTAGTTAAATTGAACAGTGAAAAATAATTAAAGCGTACAAATTAATATTCGAATCATCTTGACATTTCAATCGCTGTAAAATCATGTGATCGCGTGCAAACCCAACTTGCTATGATATTAAGAAATCAATTTTAATTTTGTTGATCGGAAAAATAGAACCCGATTCATTGATAATCCACTGTTTTTAAATTAGCACGGGATCACCTTGACATCTGAAAATGATCGCGTGCTATAATATAGAAGGACATCTCGAGAGTACACATAAATTGATCAATACGTGATGATGAAAAAATGCAGACGTTGCTATGACGTCAAGCGTTCGAGAGATCTGGGTGTTTATATGTATAATGCTTGAAACTATTCCTAAGGATTATTTTTCAGGCACGAAATTGCCCTTCTGAAATGTTTGAAATGGGACAGCTTTAGGTATTCTATGTTATTAATAAATACGGTTAACAAGAAGAAAAATTAATGAATCAGTAACGAAAATAATTAACCCTTTTCTTTGTTAAGGTGGAGTACTGTTGTTAATTTACGTGCATTTATTGTTTTATTATAAACAAAAGTATAACAAAAAATAAATAAAACGAGATTGAAGGCTTGTAATGTTGTTTGTTAGCTAATGTGTCACTTCTTAAACATTACCTTCCTACCATCAGTTGTATTATTGGAGCTTCTTACTGTTAAGCCCCGGATAGCTATTACAAGTAAAAATAATCCTAATTACACACTAAGCAAAATTAGGCGCCCTACCATCTAGAAGAGATAAGCCATTGAAACCGCTTACAATAATAAAAAAAACTGCCTTTATTGCAGTAAACTTCACGATACTTCAGGAACACAATTTATGAGCAAACGATCTCATTAGCACAATTAACAATAGCAATACTATATCAACTTAGATTCAGCGTGTTTAAATACTATATGATATATTAATAACAGCGATTTGTTCCCGTGATTTATCAACAGCATCTCACACCACACCAGTTCGCTGCTTGCTCCAATAATACACTATACTGACAAAAGTCACACAACATAGTATTTATGGACATATATTAGTACGGTGTCGGTCTACCTTTAGCCTTAATGCATGCACTGACCCTTCGAGACACGCTTTCGACATGATTTTGGAACACACCGATAGGTATGCGCTTCCATTCAGTACATAAGGCTGCCTCTAACTGTTGCTCAGCAGTAGCCCTTGGTTCCAAACTTCTTATGCTGCTCTAATTCATCCCATAGGTGCTCTATGGGATTAACGTCAGGGCTGTGTGCTGGCCAGTCCACACACGATACGGAATTATCATCAAACCACGCCGTAACAGTATTTGTTTTGTGGCTAGGTGCATTATTCTTCTGGTACCAACAAGGCTCAGTTCCATAGTATTGCCACAGGGTTGGTAGGGCATAATTGTGGAAAATATCGAGGTAGACTTGCTGGTTAACAGGTATGTACACGATAAAAAATGGGCCGGGACTATACCACGAAAACCACCAGCACACTGCCAGCTCCAAACTTGACCGTAGAAACACCACACTGTGGTAAATAGCGTTTCCCCGGGTGCCGCCATACCCACACACGGTCATGAGACTGATGGATCGTGTATCTGGATTCATCAGTCCATAGGACCCGTTTCCATTGATCTACAGTCCACGAGAAATGTTCCTTACACCATGCTAAACGACAAGTAGCATTCTAAGTGGAGATGAAAGGCTTATGAGCAGCCGCATGACCACAGCAACCCATGGAATGAAGTTATCTGCGAATGGTAAGTGTACATACCACAGTTCCAGCATTTTTACTCACCTGCACACTGAGGTTTTGTGCAGTACTCCGTCGATTAGCTGTAACAACTCTCCTGAGGCGTCGACGTCCTCTATCACAGATTTTCTTTGGTCTGCCGGTACGTTTTACTGCTTCAGGCACGCCATGTGTCTTCCACTTATTCAGTACATCCAAAACAGTTGACTTGGGTATATTTAAGCGCCTTTCGGTTTCTCTTATGGACAACCCACTAATACACTGGTGTGCAAAAATTAAGGACGAAGAGGAGAAATTAGCATAACAGCGGAACGAGCTGGCAGAACGGACCGAAAGACCACTCAGGAGATAGACTAGGATCCGGTACGGTAGGGCTTGCGCATATAGCAGCATGACGTAGGGGGGGGAGTGTCGGAAGGGTATAAAGCACACGGATGGTGTACGCTCAACAATTCGGTGAAAGCCATTGCACAGTGTACATCGGTTTGAACGACATTGAGTTGCTGCCACCGTGTGATATGGCCAACAAGCAATACAGTAGACGACATCTGAATGACTTTACCCGAGATCGCGTCATTGGGAAGTTGGAAGAAGGTCGAAGTGTGACTAGTGTGGCCGAGGAGTTCGGGATCGCTCGCAGCATCGTTCCACGAGCTTGGAGAGCATTTCAAACGACAGGAACAGCTGTCCGAGAGTTTAGCAGAGGTCGTCCACGAGTACCCACGGCAGCGGACGACCAGTGTATTGTCCTACAGGCGAGAAGAGACAGACGGCAGACAGCGGGAGAAATCGCCAGGCACATGCAACAGACAACTGGCCGTCCGTTATCGCGTTTTACCGTGGCCAGGAGGCTGCACAAAGGTGGTCTATTTGTTCGACGACCAGTACGGTGCGTGCCATTAACGCGTGCTCATCGGAGACGGCGGTTTCTGTGGTGCCAGGAACACAAGAACTGGACACATCAGCAATGAGGTCGAGTTCTCTTTGCGGATGACAGCCGATTTAGTCGGACGAGCGATTCTGGACGTATACACATTTGAAGAGAGCAGGGAACACGCAATCACACCTCGAACATAATCGAAAGGGACCGGTTTGGAGGTGGCGGAATTCTCGTTTGGGGCGGTATCATGCTTGATAGCCGTACTGACCTCCACATCTTCCAAAGAGGTTCAGTCACTGGTGTCCGCTATTGTATCGAGGTTCTTCTGCCTCACGTGCGTCTCTGTAGAGGTGCTGTGGGTCCTGAGTTCCTCTTCATGGACGACAACGATACACCTCATAGCACAGTGGCTGTCGCAGAGCTGTTGGAGAGTGAAGATATTCAACGCATGAATTGGCCCGCAAGGTCCCCGGACCTAAATCCAATCGAACACGTGTGGGATCTTCTCGGGAAACGCTTGGCAGCACGTCACCAGCCGCCAGCAACGATTCCGCAGCTGCGATTGGCGCTACAAGAGGAATGGACCGCGATTACTCAACAGCTCCTTGACAACCTCGTCCTCAGCATGGACAGACGTTGAAAATCCTGCAACGCAGTCAGGGGTGATCATATCCCCTACTAAAGATACTAAAGACTGGATTTTTCTTGGCTGCCGCCTGTCACATGGACGTTTCTGTCTTCTGTCCAGTTGTGCTCGAAGCTACCTTTTCAATAAAGTGCCTTTGTATCATTTGGATTCCTTGTTTGGACGGTTTTGCTCACTTGTCCCATATTTCTACATCTTGGGGATCTTATGGTATGATTTGAGTCGATGTGGAGCACTTCTTCACGACGTTACATTCGAAAACCCGTCTCGTCCTTAATTTTTGCACGCCAGTGTATAACACCCAACAATCTTTCCTTTCTCAAAGTCAGTTCTCTCAAGTCGCGACATTTTCACTCAACCTTACAGTGCTATATGATCGCGGTCAGCTTTAGGCTTGTTCTTATACCGTTTACTGCGGTTCTTAACAACGCAGCGGATCCTTTCATTTGCTTTTGAAGGGGTGTGCGGTGACTTTTGTCAATAAAGTGTGTATAGCTTGTTCTTATTATATCCATTCAGACACACGCGTCATGCACCCTGCACTAAAGGTTGCTGCCAACGTACATTCAGTGAGTGGGAAAATATAATGTTAAGGCTAAAACAATAAATCCAAAATTTAAATAAATAAAGAAAATTAAAAGTGAAAGTCAAATTAGAGTATACGTCATTGGCATTTAAAAAAACCTCTTCAAACATTTTTAATGTCAATGTTTTTAAAACCATAACATCGTGCATTTTTGTACCTTATCAGCAACATAAGAAATGAGAAAGTAAAGTGGCATGATTTGGTTCATAAAAAAAAACAAAACAAAAACAAGGAAAGGAACATACGCATGCGCTCACTCAAGCGATGTAAAACAACAGGTCCTTCTTCTTTTCTTCTTCTTTTTTTTTTTTTTTTTTTAGATTGGAGGTTTAACGGCCACCGTGAGCAACTCAATGGGCTATAAGCAGTCGCCCGTCCCTAATTTAGGGTCACTGGTTCCAGGGAAGGGAGAGAGCCAGTGCCGTAAGGCAAACACAACATCCATGCCTCACCGGGATTCGAACCCGGACCCCGTTCGGACGAATGATCAGAGGCCATCGCTTAGACCACTGCGCCACCGGGGCGGCCAGGTCCCTCTTCCTGCTGGTCAGATGTTGCGATCGGGTATACTACAGTGTTTGTCGAATCCACCGTTATTCACTGGTCCAGAAGTTTTTTGACTGGATGTTTAACGACCACTGTGAGCAACTAGGTGGGCTATAAGCAGTCACCTGTCCCTAATTTAAGTCCACTTGTTCTAGGGAAGGAAGAGAACCAGTGCGTAAGACGAACACAACATCCATGTCTCACCGGGATTCAAACCCGCACCCATTTCGGATGAATTGTCATAAGCTAGCGCTTAGAACACTGCGTCACAGGACTGCATCCACAATTTCCCTTCGAGTTACGGCCAGATCGAATCCTTTCGCGCTCCTTTTTAGGCGAACCCAGCGAATTGTCATCTTGCCGATGTCTGGCTGGAAGCTCTCTTTTGTAGTACTTCCCTCTGACGACGAATGAAGCTGAAACAAATACCCTACCTCAGCAGTTACTAAAATTCTGTAAGCCATCCTCGAAATTGAAATCTCTTAATAAGAGCTGCTTCATATTGCAGTAATGATATAATCAACACATATTTAATCATTTATTATGAGTGAGGTTTAAGGAATCAAACAACGGCATTGCATTTCGCGTTCAAACAGGTTTTTTTTCGCGTGCCTCATGTGCTATAAGTTTGCCACTTTCGTTCTAGGGATTCAGCGGTCCGTTTGATACGGTACCCCACAGCATCAGGGATCAACCTCCATGCTGTTTCACAGTGGAAATAGTAGGGGTGATAGGCTTCCGCAGGTTTTTCGCCAGATTTACACTCTACCAGAGGTTTTCAGCCTCCCAGCTTTTATGTGCTCTGCACCACTTTACACGCTTTGTTGCATTGATGTTTACAATCATAGGTTTATGGACTGAGGAACTGCCATGAATACCGGCACGATGGAGATCCCGACAAACTATTATGGCGGAAATTGGATTTTTTCGACTGGGGTTCAACTTTGCTTCTACACTCTGCTGGACACAGAGATTGCACCACCCAGAAGGAATGAGGATAGAGGAGTGAAATTGAGCATGCAAATAGAAATACATAATGGCTTACTTTGATGTTATTTTCAGCCCCGTACAGTGTTTATCAGGTAAGATAATGCAGCACAATGTGTACGGCTCAGTAAGTAGTTTAACCGCAGCGAACGGCAATACTGGCACCAATATGGCGTGGCAATGAGCTATACAGTCGACGGATATCGTCCTGAGGACTGGAACACGAAGCACGGTTGACTCGCTCCCATGATGCATCGAGATCGCGCGCAGGCCGATTCTATTGCAGACGACGTCCAATGTGGTCCCACCACAGGTTTTCGACTGGGGATAAATCGGGGGATCTTGCCGGCCATGGCAGTGTTTGAATATGTCGCAAACATTGTCTGGAGACCCGAGAGGTGTGTACACAGGCGTTATGTTGCTGGAAAAAGGGGTGATCAAGGCCATTCAGGAATGGTATCAAAATGGGCTGCAGAACCTCGTTCACGTATCGCGCAGCTTTCAGTGTGCTCATGATACGGACAAGAGGCTGTCATGCGCACCTCATACCAGGATGCCTACCTGACGAGCGGTGTGACGGTCGCGAACGAAACCGGGATCCGTCCGCTCAGCAGGGTGTCGCCGGATGCGGATCCGTCGATCATCAGCACCCAGACTGAAACAGGATTCATCACTGAAGACCACAATGGTTCATTCGTGACCCCAGTTCGCATGTCTTAGGCACCAAGCCAGACGAGCGCTGCGATGGCTGGCCGTCAATGGCAATCGACGTAATTGTTGCCTACTGCACAGGTTTCCCACATGTAACCTGCGGTTTACAGTTCGGAATCGTTATGACAACGTCCATGGCCGTCGAATATTGGGTGCAGTGCTTTCTGGTAATTAACGAGTGTGTTGAATAATCCGCCGGTCCAGGCGTTTTGACGTCTGTCAGACCGTACCACCGCCGCTCCGACGCACGTACGAACCTTTCTGTAGCCACTGGTGCCAACAGCGTCCAACAGTTCGTGCATCCTGTTGCACAAGAGCAGCGATACGACGTGTAGACTAAGGTTCTTTCTGATCGCTTGTAGATGACACAGGACATGGCTCAACCGAGAGAACAAGCTGGATTCAGGCGTGGTTACAGCACTCTAAAGCATTTCCATTTACTGAGAAAAAAGTATTTGAAAAAGCGAAGGAGTATGAACTCCCGTTATGTATGCTTTCTGTTCATTATGAAAATGGCCTTGATTCCGTGAAACCATCAGCAGTTACAATAGCTGTGAGATCCTGCGGTATTGAAGATGCATACATTAGCATTGTGAATAACATCTATGAAAATGCATGTGCGAAAATTCCGGTTATTTGAAGACACAGCACCAATAAATATTGGAAAGGGAGTAAGATAACCGTATCTCCCAAACTCTTTAATGCCATATTGCAAAATGTCTTTCAATCATTGAACTGGGAAAACAAAGGGATAAAGATTAATGGAGACTATATAACTAACCTGCGTTTTGCTGATGACGTAGTCATTTTTGTAACTGCCCCTTCAGAGCTACAGAGCATGATCCAGGAACTTGAGTAAAGAAGTGGAATTAAAAATGAACTTTCAGAAGACAAAACTATTTTTACAAGAAATGAAGATTTATTGATTGATGGGAAAAACCTGGAGATAACCGATACGTATATTTACCTTGGACGGCAGATATCAAGCGAGAGTCACATTAAGGAAGAAATCAATCGGCGTTTAAAACTTAGTTGGAGAGCTTTCGGAAGAGACAAGTCGATTTTTAAGAACAATATCCTATTATGTTTTAAAAGAAAAGTGTTTAATCAGTTCATCCTTCCTGTGCTTACACATGGAGCGGAGACATGGACCTTAATTAAAAAAGACATACAAAGGCTGCAAACAACTCAAAAATTATGGAGAGATGCATGCTTTTTGTAACCAGGAAAGATAAGTAGAGGAACTCGTATATAAGGAAAATGACAAGAGTGGACGACATCATGATCAGAATAAAATCTCTGAAATGGCAATGGGCTGGACATGTTATCAGAAGAACGGATCTCTGATGGACAACCGAAATTGTGGACTCGATTCAAAGGGACAGGAAGAGACCAAGAAGAAGGCCACATGGGTGATAGGTGGATGAAATTCGAAAACGTGCTGGAGTGAAACGAAGAAGACTGCCGCAAGACAGACCATTGTGGAAGAAACTTGTGTAAGCCTTCATCCAGCAGTGGATTGATAATGGTTGATGATGATGATATACTCCAAGATACAGGAAAAGACCAAGAAGAAAACCACATGGGTGATAGGTGGATGAAATTCGAAAACGTGCTGGAGTGAAATAGAGAAGACTGTCGCAAGACAGACCGTTGTGGAAGATACTTGGGTAGGCCTTCATCCAGCAGTGGATTGATAATGATCAATGATGATGATATATATTTTTTGCTTCGGAGTTTATCGACCAACATGAACAATTATGAGGGCTATAAAGCAGTTTTCCGTCCCTAATTTAGGGCCATAGGCTCCACCGAAAGGACAGAGCCAGCGCTATCGGGTAAAAACACCATGTCTCATTTGGCACTCGAACCCGACCCTATCTAAGACGAAAAATGAGAAACCAGAATCTCAGACAACTCAGCCACAGAGGGGGAATGGTTCTATTGGCCAATTGTTGATGCAGGTGTTAGTGCAAAACCATTCGCCAACAAGTACCATGCGTGACGTTTCGGTACAATTAAACTTCACGATGTCCGAATAGCGTTTATTTCAAACAGAATACAAATAACATAAATAAATTTCTAACCAAATTTAAATCTTAACATATGTACACACGAACGAGGACTTTCGTCTTCCCTCGCCGCACAACAATTTTGTTTTTACCTTTTTCACAACTAACTGCGTAAAAAAGTCTCCCTTCTGTTGTCACAGATGACACAGGGTGATCCTTGCACTCGTGCCTTTAGAATGTACGAAGTTTTACGGGATGTTTTATGCTACATTACTCCACATGTAAAGCTCCACACATTTCTAATCTCCTTTAGTATCATGCGGATACTAAAAAAGTGAAAACGGAAATTTTCCGTTAATATACGAAAGGAATTGCGGAAAGGTTTCTGAAAATTCAGAATATTCCTGTTTTACGAAAAATCCGTGAAAACCAGGTTACTTTCTGTCATTTCACGGAAAAGGCTGCATCAGAAATATGCTTCGTTAATTCACGAAAGAAATGACGGAAAATGGCTCCTGAATATCAGTAGTTTTTTTACAGTGTAAATAAAAAAAGTTATTGTCTCGCAGCAAAGAAGGCGCTAGCCGTTTTGTTGCCTTTTTCTCTTGCTTGCTTTACCATTTCTCGTTGCTGCCTTTCAGGGTGTTAGCATCTTTTTTACGCTTTCCAACCGTAGGTTGAAGAAGCGTATGTGCTCCAGATTTGTTCTTCTGTCTGTCAGCACGATAACTCGCGTAAAAATGATTCGATTCCGATGAAATTTTAGTACGTGGTAGGGGACCACCCGGGGACGAACCCTATTGAAATGGACGAAATGGGGTCAAACGTCACAACACAGGAGCGGGATCCATTCCATAGCCCTTATGCGTCATAACTTACGTAAAAACGATTCGATTTCGATGAAATTTTAGTATGTGGTGGGAGACTACCTGAAAACGAACCCTATTGAAAACGGACGAAATGGGGTCAAAGGTCACGACATAGCAGCGGGATCCATTCCATTGCTCTTATGCGTCATAACTTGCGTAAAAATGGTTCGATTTCAATGAAATTTTAGTATGTTAGGGGATCACCCGGGGACAAACTCTTTCGAAAAATGAGATAAATGGGGTCAAAGATGACGACATAGGAGCAGGATCCATTCCATTGCCCTTATATGTCATAACTTGCGTATAAATGCTTCTATTGCGACAAAACTTTAGTATGTTGTTCCGGAGGTATACTGAACCGGTTCTGTTGATTATGATCGAAATGGAGTCAAAGGTCAGGACACAGAAACCAGATTTATTCCGCAGCCATTATCCTCATAACTTGACTAAAAATGTTTCTATTGCGACAAAACTTTATCATGTTGTTCCGGAGTTACACTGAACCAATTCTGCTGAATATCAGTGAAATGGGGTCAAAGGTCAGAACACAGGAGCGAGATTTATTCCACAGCTATTATCCTTATAAACTGTGTAATGATTTCTGGTGTGTTGGAGAGCGTATCATATTCAATGTATTGCATGATTTTACTAACTTGTTTACACTTGTACGAGGTTACCTCACTATTCGGGTGAATATTACTCGTTGCTTTGGGGGCACGTGTTGTGTTTTTTATCCCGTGCAAAATTGGTTAAATCAAAATTGTTTGATAGTTTTTTTTATTGTTTCTTTTAATTATTTATTGGTCCCAGGTAATACATACAACTTGAATTCATACATTAGTCGTGGTGAACACATACATCTCGAATTCAGAAAAATACAGTATTGTGCGTCACAGGGCACAAATATACAATACATTGAAATCATCAAAGTACAGATCGAACATGTGATACAGTACGCCAGATTTGCAAATAACAGAGAGAGAGCCAGTGCCGAAAGACAAACACAGAGATCCATGCCTTTACGGGATTCGAACCCAGCCCTTCCGTTGGGGAAAGCATTAGCGCTTAGACCACTGCGCCACCGGGGCGGCTCGTAGGTTTTTAGTAATTTTGTTTGTTTTTTAGGCATTTGCAACTTTTATTTTTTGGGGACTTCTATGGAATTTCGTATTCAGGTGCAGACAGCGGTTCCGCTAGAGGCAATCTAAAACCCGCTTTGTTTAAATTTACTTATTTATTTTTTTACGTTTTATGGGAATTATTTCGGGAGGGCAGGGATCAATATAATTATGTTTCTTTATTTTATTTAACCCTTCAACTAGCTGGAACGAGTTGATTCTGGTTTACCAAAATGGACTGAAATCAACTTGACGAATATATTTTTGTCTAAGAAGTGAGCTGAATGCGACTGGGGTGAGTGCATTCAGGATGTGTTTAGTAGTCCCAAATCAGCTCGAACGAGTGACCTGAAAAAGTAGAGTATCGAAAAAATTGCTTACCCCGTTAGATTTATCATTCAAAAGTGGACATTTAGGGGTATGTGATTGATAATAAACCTTTCTGACAGAGATTTCTTGTTGAAGGGCTGTAGACAAAGTAAGAAAAAAGGATGTTTGAGTCACTTATTCTTACGTAGTGCCCATGAAAGTCCATGTTACGGGGGCTAGCCCTTCTCCATCATGACTTCGGTCATGGAAAAGAGAACAAGTTAGCAAAATCATGCAATGCATTGATTATGATACGCTTTCCAACATACCAGACTCAAGTTATAACTCAAGTTATGAGGATAATGGCTGTAGAATAAATCTCGCTCCTATGACATGACCTTTGACTCCATTTCGATGCTATTCAACAGAACTGGTAAAGTATACATCCGGAACAACATGATAAAGTTTTGTCTCAATCGAAGCATTTTTACGTAAGTTGTGACGTATAAGGGCAATGGAATGCATCTAGCTCTTATGTCCTGACACGTAACCCCACTTCACCCATTTTGAATAGGATTCATCCGCAGGTGGTCCCCTACCACATACTAAAACTTCACCGAAATCGAAATATTTTTACGCGAGTTATCGTGCGGACAGACGGACGGACAACGCTGGAGCATATACGCTTCTTCAACCTACGCTTGGAAAGCTTAAATAAAGGACTGGAAGGGAGATTTTTATCACTCTTCGCAGGTTTACTTTCGGTGCTGCTGAGATGAGAATGGGAAAGGAGTTGTTTTAACATAGCTTTCGTAAATCCTTGCCGCCATGACAACATTTCTGTTTGCGAGAGCGAAAATGTTAGTTACAGTTTGGTTCAAGTACATAGGCCTCTTAAACGATTAAAGCCCATGTTATTTACGCTTTCCAACCGTAATTTGAAGAAGCGTATATGCTCCTGCTTTGTCCGTCAGTCCGTCCGTCCATCCGTCCATCTGCCCGCACGATAACTGGCGTAAAAAAGGTTCGATTTCGATGAGATTTTAGTATGTGGTAGGGGACCACGGTATGAGGACGAACCCTATTGAAAATGGGACAAATGGGGTCAAAGGTCACGACGTAGGAGCGGGATCCATTCCATTGCACTTATGCGTCATAACTTGCGTAAATAGGGTTCAATTCAAAATAAAATTTTGCTGTGTGGTAGGGGACCACCTGGGGCCGAACCCTATTCAAAATGGGTGAATTGGGGTCAAAGGTCAGGACATAAGAGCAGGATGCATTCCATTGGCCTTATGCGTCATCAGGTGCGGGAAAATGGTTCGATTTCGATGAAATTTCAGTACGTGGTGGGGGACCACCTGGGGACGAACCCTATTGAAAATGGATGAAATGGGGTTAAAGGTCAGGACATGGGATTGCGATCCATTCCAGCGCCCTTATCTCATATTATTAAGGTGGACGTCAAGTAATTTTGCTTCCTATACTTCCAATGGAAAAACTATTGTACACATTTCCGTCACAATTAATGTGTTCCCAAGGATGAAAATTTAAGCATCGATTAAAATAACTTCATATTATAACTTGGAATACCTAATATTTTTTAAACGTAACCGTAATTATATCAAAAATCAATAACTTTTTCTTTGGTGGTGCTGAAACCAGAAAAAGGATGGCGCGACCTGTACTTTGATGACATAATTGTGGTTATGTTTTAGAAAATATTAGGTATTCCAAGTTATAAAATGAAGCTATTTTAATCGATGTTCAAATTTTCATCCTTGTGAACGCATTAATTGTCCAGAAAAAAGATGGCGCGACATGTATTTTCATGACGTCACTAGACAAACAAATGTTGTATTGCATAATTATGGTTATGTTTTAGAAAATATTAAGTATTGCAAGTTATAAAATGAAGATATTTTAATCGATGTTCAAATTTTCATCCTTGGGAACGCATTAATTGGGAAGAAAATCTGTGCAGAAATTTTTCCATTCGAAGTACAGGAAGCGAAATTTCTTGACGTTCACCTTAAAGGAGCAAATCTTGCATGTATGCAAATTTTATTTTGAAAACGGCTCTAAGGATTTTGATGAAAGTCGTTAACCTACCGTTTTCTGGTACTAGAAATCGATTAAGCTTGTTCTCGACTTTAGGAAAATTCGTTTAGTGGGTTAAATAACCACCCCGAATTACCACGTTTTTAGTGTAGTGTCATGGCGTTGTCCCATTAGATGTTGGCGCGCCGTCACGCCATCTGTCTCATTTCGTCACGCGTTATGTGTGGATCCTATTAAAGTTGTAAGACGTCACACTCTTGCAAGCAGATAGTCGCGATTCCCATCTGCCTCATTACGTCACGCGTTTTGTGCGTATGTTCGTCCGCACGATAACTCGCGTAAAAATAGTTCGATTTCGATGAAATTTTAGTATGTGGTAGGGGAACACTTGGAAAAGAACTCTATTGAAAGTGAATGACATGGGGTCAAAGGTCAGGACATAGGAGCGGGATCCATTCCACTGCTCTTATGCGTCATAACTAATGTAAAAAGGTTCGATTTCGATTAAATTTTAGTATGTGGTAGGGGACCACCTGGGGACAAACCCTATCGAAAATTGGCGAAATGGGGGTCAAAGGTCAGGACATAGGAGGGGAATCACTTCCATCGCCATTATGCATCATAACTTACGTAAAAATGTTTCGATTTGGATGAAATGTTAGTATGTTGTAGGGACCTGCCTGGGGACGAACCATATTGAAAATGGGTGAAATTGGGCAAAGGTTAGGACACAGAAGCGGGATCTATTCCATAGCCCTTATGCATCATAACTTACGTAAAATTACTTCGATTGCGACAAAACGTTATCATGTTATTTCGGAGGTATACTGAACCAGTTCTGTTGAATATCATCGAAATGGGATTAAAGGTCAGGGCACAGGAGGGAGATTTATTCCACAGCCATTTTCCTCTTAACTTGAGTAATAACTTGAGTAATGATTTCTAGTATGTTGGAAAGCGTATCATAATCAATGCATTGCATGATTTTATTAACTTGTTATTATTATTAGCAGCGTATATCCCGTCGTAGAACGGTTGTTTTTTAGTTTTAAATAAGTATTAATGCATAGGGGATATTGCTCGTCCTGTGACGTAGTGAATGTTTTAATTGAAGCAGATTGAAAAAAGAAAATAGACGCCGGATTTGTCTAAGGAAACATAGTAAAAACTTACATAGTAAGAACTCACTCATGTTAGAACTAAAAATTATATGCTGTTTATTCCTGTGTTTCAAAAGACCTCGTTATGAATAACATTGTGTGTAAAATACATATTGTTTAACAATTGTAGATTACTGCGTTTAGATAGATCGATATTTTGCAAAATGTGTAATATATAATCTGCACTAAGCTCCGAAAGTCGTTTTCGAGTAAACTTACCTTAATAATTTTTACTTTGATTTTTCGTGTTAAATTACTTTTTCTACGGCACACTTGTTATTCCCTTCACGGTTTATTTTACACTGTCCTATTCGACCGTTAGTTTGAAACTTCATAACAAAGCTTTTTTTTTCCGTTCCTGTGGCGCAGTGGTCTAAGCGATGGCTTCTGACCATTCGTTCGAGGTGGATACGGGTTCGAATCCCGGTGAGGCATGGGTGTTGTGTTTGTCTTAAGGTACTGGCTCTCTCCCTTCCCTGGAGTAAGTGGCCCTAAATTATTTATTTCTTTTATTCATTTTTGTTGTTACATGCTCTTAGAAGAAAAGAACGCAAAAAATAAATAATAAAAAGAGTGGGGACAAAATATATTGACAGTACATAAATTATGACCATAGACTGTAACAACAAGGAAGACAAGGGAAAAGGCTAAAATGGCCTGACATAGCCCTATACTACCCGTAGAAGAAACAAATGAAACGACAGATAGACACATGAAGTCAGACAATCAGAAGACGTTTTGCCAATCTTTTCCTTTTTTTTAATTATTGAAGAAGATAGAGTTTGAATTTTTTTTAAATAAATTAAAATTGTTTAAGTTAGTCAGGTTGCTAAGTAAAGAATTCCAGTATTGAGGGCCTCTATAATTTAGAGTAGGTTTAATTGATTCCGTTTTTGGAAAAATAGGTTGTAATTGTAGTTTATTCCTTGTTTCATACGAATGTGCATGTGTATTAAGAAATATGAGATCTGAATATAAATTATACTTAATTCGTTTGAACATACTTTTACCAAGATTAAATTAATATAGTTGAGTAATAGTAAGTATATTATATTTATTAGGACGTACTTTTGTTCTAAAATTTATTAAAGGCCGAGTATTAGGATGTGATTTGAGATCAATTAGTCTAATAAATTTATTTTGTAGAACTTGTAATTTATTAATATTGTATTGTGTCGTAGGGACGGACGACTGCTTATAGCCCATTGAGTTGCTCATGGTGGTCCTTAAACCTCCAATCAAAAATAAGAATAAAAAAAGCTTTTTCTACAAAATAATGCGACATCTGGTTTTAAAAATCGGAACTATCTAAATTCTCGACAATGTGCTGTTGAGGCGACATCTGCTTTTAGATGCAATTTACTCGCTTTGATATCTCAATATTTCAGTTTTTATTGTAGATTAGAGCATTTAGATAGATCGATATTTTGCAAAATTTATAAAATAATCAGCATTAAACTCGGAAAGGTCGTTAAATTTAAAAAAATAATTAAAGGGTACAAATTAATATTCGAATTGTGCTAAATCAAATTATTATGCAAACGCAACTTGCCGGGATATTAAGATTTTAATTCGAATTTTGTAGATCGGATAAATAGAACTCGAGTCATAGGTAATCCAATGTTTTTAAAATTAGCAAGCGATCACATTGCTATCTCAATGCGATCGCGTGCAACTCAACTTGCTGTGATATTAAGAATTCAATTCGAACTTTATACATCGAAAAAATAGAACTCGATTGATTTAAAAATCAAATGTTTTTAAATTAGCACGCGATCACATTGGCATCTAAAGATCGCGTGCTATTATACAGCAGGCAATCACTTTGATATCGCAAGAGCACACACGATTTGATCGATACGTGATGGCGCAACAATGCAGGCGATGCTGTGACGTCAAGTGTTTCAGAGAGACAGAGAAATAGATCTGGGTGTTTATATATATTATTAACTAACTGCATACTTTTTTTCCTCGTTTCTGATTGGTCAGGTTTGGCACTGCTGTTTCTATGGTAACTGACACCCAATGCGTCTTTTTCTCAGCAATCGAAGCAGATGTTTCCTTTTGCAGTGACGTGAAAGTGCCCAATATTAGCCAACGTTCCGAGAAGATATAGTTATCCTGTGCGTTGCACATAGCCAGTATGGGTTAAAATCATATGTAATGCTTTAAAACAACCAGAGTTTCAATCATATTTTTTTATAATGAAGCAATAATTTTTTTTAACCGTAAACTGCCCGAATTACACAGTTTGAGAGAAAGCAAGAATTTCATTAATTCTCTCGCGGTTTGTGGCCTACCTTTGTCTTTAAACTCTAAACTGATTACGTTTGTTTTACATAATTATTTTATTTACCTTTCCATTTTATTATTTATTCCTTCATATTATGCTTCCAGAAAGCCGTGATTATTTAAAGAAGAGCTCGCGTGCTCCAGACGAATAGCAACTGATTACTCAGGCTTCCGTTTTTCTCTTGAGAAATGAGCTAGAAATTCTTTGAGCACTGTTTTCATTCTAACACAGACATGGAATTTATATTCCGCGAGCTTATAAATAAAAATTTCATAAATCTTCTTGTTTCCCTTTTCCCAAGAAAACACAAACATCTTTTTATAAATTCCTTGTATTTTACACGACATATCCGTGGAACTGTAATTATTTAAAGAAATGCATGATTATAATGCCGCTGGTGAAATATGAAATTTGTTGCTCAAACAACTGAATTAGCTTATTGGGTATTTATTATTGTTTCTGTTCGTATACCTTTTTTTAACACTCGCTTTTTATGTGCTTTTGTCTGAGATGTAGGCACACTTCTCAAGTCTGCAGTTAAATTATTCCACGAAATATTTATTTCACATAAGTTTGCTGCTCTACTAGTTTTCCTTTCGTCGTCCTAAGTTTAATGTATTTCACTAGATTTTTCGTTATTTATTTTTTCCCACATAGTTCATTTGACATTTCTCGGATTATCGGAGTTGTTTGCGCAATAATTTGCGTTTCTTTAAAATCCACGTTTTTGGGGGAAAGCGTTAATTTCGTTTTCAAAAATGCAGTTTTTATGAAACTAACATGCAAAACTTTCTATTCTGAGAAACATTTCGCGCTGCATATCTCTCTTTGCCGTGGTTTTCTTGTTGTTGTTCTTAACTCAAGAGAGAAATAAATCTTCCAAGATTTTTTCCGCTAGTGTGATTTTGAAATATGAAAAGGGATCAAATAAAAAGTGTTGAGTTAGTTTTGTGCTGTTTCGTTATTTTTGTTTATAGGCGAATGGATTTAAATGACTAGATATTAATCACCCGTTACGCGAACAAGTACACTGTTAAAAATTTTCTAAAATTCAAGAGTCGTTTTCCGTCGTAAATTGAATTGTGCACGAGCAGGGCCAGGCTTTTTCCCCAGACACTTACGACCGGGCCAGGCCCAGTCGCCACATTCTTTTTACTGCAATGGTAAAGAAAGAAAGAGAAAAAGGCGTGTTTCCCAATTTCCTGGTCTGTTTGACTACTTTACTCGCTTTACTTCCTTCCATGAGATAGCCCAGGTCGTAATAACAAAAAGCAAGAAGAGGCACTCAGTCTTTTTGCCATCTGTAGGTATTTAGTTGGTAAAAACACTTTGTGGTTTGTTGACAACAAAAAGATTCGAGAGAGAGAGAGAGAAAGAGAAACAGAGAGAGAGAGAGAGAGAGAGAGAGAGAGAGAGAGAGAGAGAAACAGAGAGAGAGAGAGAGAGAGAGAGAGAGAGAGAGAGAGAGAGAGAGAGAAACAGAGAGAGAGAAACAGAGAGAGAGAGAGAGAGTTGTGGAGGACGGGTTGTATCAGCAATACTGTGGGGGGTGGGATGTTTGTATGAGAGAGAGAGAGAGAGAGAGAGAGAGAGAGAGAGAGAGTGGGACGACATCGACTGTTTCTCCTATCGCCATTCCGTATAGAGATTGACTTTTGTAGCGTTACAGCTTGATAGTTCAGAGAAAGGGAGATTTTGAGCGCACTTAGTCTCTCTCTCCCCCCCCCCCCCTCTCTCTCTCTCTCTCTAGGTTATATTCTTTGATAATTGTAAAAGTTTAGTCAATATTTTTAAGCTTACATTCAAATAAATATTTTCAATAATACCTCATTTCATTATTTAAATTTCACAATTTAATACAATAGAAAGACAAAGTTATACAAAATAGCACATCACGGGCTTGGCCGAGCTTAAATAATAGCTACAATTGACGAGATGGGCTTAAATAATAGCTACAATTGACGAGACGGGCTTAAATAATAGCTACAATTGAGAGGTCAGTTTTAAATAGCTACAATGGACGGGTCGGGCTTAAATAATAGCTTCAATTGTGGGACCGGGCTTAAATAATAGCTTTAATTGAGGGGCCGGGTTTAAATAATAGCTACAATTGAGGAGTCGGGCTTAAATAATAGCTACAATTGAGGGGCCGGGCTTAAATAATAGCTACATTTGACGGGCAGGGCTTGAGCCGGGTGGGCTCATCAAGTAAGACCACAGCAGACTTGTAGCTCCTGACACAACTTTTTATGGATAATGACGGGAAAAAAAGATCTGAATTACACGATCTTTTCGTACACCAGAGAAATTCAGTTTTTTTTTCATTTGATTGGAAGTATAACGACCATCGTGAGCAACTCAATGGGCTATAAGCAGTCGCCCGTTCCTAATTTAGGGTTTCTGGTTCCAGGGAAGGGAGAGAGCCAGTGCTGTAAGACAAACACAACATCCATGCCACACCGGGATTCGAACCCGGACCCTTTTTGGACGAATGATCAGAGGCCATCGCTTAGAGCATTAAGCCCGACTGCGCCACCGGGAAAAGCGTTCCGTAATTCCTTTTTTTATATTTACAGTAAATTTCCGTGTTTAAGAGGCGTAAACCGAAAATATTGAATTTTCAGATATTTTCACGTATGTAAACAATTTTGAATCCACAACACGCAGCCTCCTGACTATTGCACATTCTGAAGACTTCATTTAAGAAACACACTACTAACGTAGAGGAACAAAGAAACTCCAGAACGGAAACTAACCGGCCTGCAATTTTACCAAAGGAATACACGTAACACATTGGAAGATCGTTCCGAAAATTTTGGCAGAACCTATTAATATTGTCGTTTCTACAACGTTTGGCGTGAGCTCTCGAAATTTAGGCAAGAGTGTAAGGAAACACAGTCGAGCGCGCGTGCGCGTACTCATACGCGCAGGAGTACAACCAAATATTGTTGCGCAAAAGTGCAATGAAATGTTGTTTTGAGATTTTATACCACGGTATACAGCAAGATAAAATTTCAGCAATAGTTCAAATTTAAAAAAATTATTCAACGTTTTTAAATTTGAATTTCCGAGGTGCGAATGTTTAAGTGCCTCTGCAAGTTTGTACCAAATTTCAAATCTCTACGTTGAGTAGTTTCTTCTGTAGGCCACTGACAGAGACGATAATCTTATTAATAATAATAAAATAAATTTAATTTTCTTAAATTTTCGGCCTTTATTAATGATTAACTCTGATTCAGAAAAATGCAAATTCATGGAAAAAATATGCAAAATTGTGGGGGGCCACCCGAACGCACAATACGTTATGTGAGTGGTTGGTATACATAGGGTGTGTCCGTTATGTAATGATACAAAAATCATTATATCAAAACTACCAATTATATGTTTTCAACTGTCACTTACACAGATTCAAAATAATCTGCCCCCAACTCCACACAACAGTGAGATCTTTCCTACAGGTGCTCGAAAGCACAGTGAAAGGCCTGAACCGGAACATTCTTCAGTCTTTTGGTCGCACCTCTTTGGATGTCCTCAATATCACTAACGCCCTCCAACTCCACACAATGGTGATATATTTCGTTCAGATGTCCGAAGGCACGGTGGAAGTCCTGAACCGAGACCTCCTCCAGTCTGTTGATCACACCTCGTTGGATGTCCTCAATGTCAGTAAAGCCCTCCAACTCTACACAATGGTGAGAACTTTCGTACAGGTGTTCGAAGGCACGGTAGAAGTCCTGAACCGGAACCCCTTCAGTCTGTTGGTCACACCTCTTTGGATGTCCTCAATATCAGTAAAGCCCTCCAACTCCACACAATGGTGAGAACTTTCGTACAGGTGTTCGAAGGCACGGTGGAAGTCCTGAAGCGGAACCTCCTTTAGTCTGTTGGTCGCACCTCGTTGGATGTTCTCAATGTCAGTAAAGCCCTTCAACTCCACACAATGGTGAGAACTTTTGTACAGGTGTTAGAAGGCATGGTGGAAGTCCTGAACCGGAACCTCCTTTAGTCTGTTGGTCAAACTTCATTGGATGTCCTCAATGTCACTAAAGCCACCAACTCCACACAATGGTGAGATCTTTCGTACAGGTCTTCTAAGGCACGGTGGAAGTCCTGAACCCGAACCTCCTCCAGTCCGTTGGTCGCACCTTGTTGGATGTCCTCAATGTCAGCAAAGCCCTCCAACTCCACACAATGGTGAGATCTTTCGTACAGGTCTTCTAAGGCACGGTGAAAGTCCTGAGCCGGAACCTCCTTCAGTCTGTTAGTCGCACCTCGTTGGATGTTCTCAATGTCAGTAAAGCCCTTCAACTCCACACAATGGTGAGAACTTTTGTACAGGTGTTCGAAGGCATGGTGGAAGTACTGAACCAAAACCTCCTTCAGTCGGTTGGTCACACTTCATTAGATGTCTTCAATGTCATTAAAGCCACCAGCTCCACACAATGGTGAGATCTTTCGTACAGGCATTGGAAGGCACTGTTGAAGTCCTGAACCGGAACCTCCTTCAGTCGGTTGGTCATAGCTCGTTGGATGCCCCCAATGTCACGTAAGCGCTCCCCTTTCAAGGGACAATTGACCTTTGGGAAGAGGAAGAAATCTGCGGAAGCCGTATCTGGTGAGTAGGGTGGATGTTTGATCACACAGATCGAATTCGAAACCAGGAACTGCTTTACAGCCAGCGCACAGTGTGAGGGTGCGTTGTCGTGCTACAGAAACTAATCGTTTTTGTAGAACAGTTCTTTTCTGACACATCGAATGCGGGCGTACGGACATTGTTTTACTCATAAATAATACTGAGCGTTCACTGTGGCGCCCTCAGAAACAAATTCGCGGTGGATGATTCTAGCAGAGTAGAAAAACCAATGATCATTGTCTTGACACGTGACTTTTGCTACCGGGCTTTCTTCTGTCTGGAGAAGACGTTCTACGCTATTCCATGCTCTTGCGTTTTGTTTCAGGATCAAACTGAAAACGCCGCCCCGGTGGCGCAGTGGTCTAAGGCGCTGGCCTCTGATCATTCGTCCGTAAGGGGTCCGGGTTCGAATCCCGGTCAGGCATGGATGTTGTGTTTGTCTTACGGCACTGGCTCTCTTCCTTCCCTGGAACCAGTGACCCTAAATTAGGGACGGGCGACTGCTTATAGCCCATTGAGTTGCTCACGGTGGTCGTTAAACCTCCAATCAACAACAACAACAAACAAACTGAAAACACCAACTTTCGTCACTGGTGACAATCTTTTTGCAACAAAACACGATCTTGATCAACTGCATGGATGGAATTTTGACAACACGCAACCCAGTGCTCTCTCTCTGTTCGTGTGTCAAGGTGTGCGGCACAAACTTCGAACAAATCTTCCTCTTATGCAGATCGTTTTCTAAGATTACCCTGGGCGTTTCTTAAACCGACACCGAGCTGTTGTGTGAGCAGCCTAGTGGTTGTTCGCCTATCATGTGCAAGAATTTCTTTAGCCTTCATCACATTTTTATTTTTTCGTGCAGAAACTGGACGGCCTGTTTATGGCTCCTTCTCGAGAGACTCCCTCTCTCCTTTAAACGTTGAAAACCAGTGGAACATCTCTGCACGGCTCAGACAGTCATCGTCATAAACTTTTTGACGTAGAACTACGTCTTTCTCCGCGCTGGGTAGGGGGTAACATCGGGAGTACGGATGTAACGAAAACATCTCACACTTTGAACGCTTATATCTTCGAAACTAATAATCGTAGAGTAATGAATAATACATCATTAGATAGAATTTATAATAAAACAAGTGCAACGAAAACATGTTACACTTTCAACGCTTATATCTTCGAAACTAATAATCGTAGAGTAATAAATAATACATCATTAGATAGATTATAGAGTCCCATTTATAACAAAACGAGTGCAACGAGAACATGTCACACTTTCAACGCTAATTTCCTCGAAACTAATAATTGTAGAGTAATAAAAAATACATCATTAGATAGATTATAGAGTCCCATTTATAACAAAACAAGTGCAACGAAAAGATGTCACACTTTCAAGGCTAATATCCTCGAAACTAATAATTGTAGAGTAATATATAATACATCATTAGATAGATTATAGAGTCCCATTTATAACAAAACGAGTGCAACGAAAACATGTCACACTTTCAACGCTAATATTCTCGAAACTAAAAATTGTAGAGTAATAAAAAATACATCATTAGATAGATTATAGAGTCCCATTTATAACAAAACAAGTGCAACGAAAACATCTCACACTTTCAACGCTAATATCCTCAAAACTAATAATTGTAGAGTAATAAATAATACATCATTAGATAGATTATAGAGTCCCATTTATAACAAAACAAGTGCAACAAAAACATGTCACACTTTGAACGCATAATATCCTCGAAACTAATAATTGTAGAGTAATAAATAATACATCATTAGATAGTTTATTGAGTCCCATTTATAACAAAACGAAGAGCAACGAAAACATGTCACACTTTCAACGCTAATATTCTTCGAAACTAATAATCGTAGAGTAATAAATAATACATCATTAGATAGTTTATAGAGTCCCATTTATAACAAAAGAAGAGCAACGAAAACATGTCACACTTTCAACGCTAATATCCTCGAAACTAATAATCGTAGAGTAATAAATAATACATCATTAGATAGATTATAGAGTCCCATTTATAACAAAACAAGTGCAACGAAAACATGTCACACTTTGAACGCATATATCTTCGAAACTAATAATCGTAGAGAATAAATAATACATCATTAGATAGTTTATAGACTCCCGTTTATAACAAAACAAGAGCAACGAAAACATGTCACACTTTGAACGCTTATATCTTCGAAACTAATAATCGTAGAGTAATAATTAATACATCATTAGATAGTTTATAGAGTTCCATTTATAACAAAAGAAGAGCAACGAAAACATGTCACACTTTCAACGCTAATATCCTCGAAACTAATAATCGTAGAGTAATAAATAATACATCATTAGATAGATTACAGAGTCCCATTTATAACAAAACAAGTGCAACGAAAACATGTCACACTTTGAACGCTTATATCTTCGAAACTAATAATCGTAGAGAATAAATAATACATCATTAGATAGTTTATAGACTCCCGTTTATAACAAAACAAGTGCAACGAAAACATGTCACACTTTGAACGCTTATATCTTCGAAACTAATAATCGTAGAGTAATAATTAATACATCATTAGATAGTTTGTAGAGTTCCATTTATAAGAAAAGACTTTTCAACCCTCCACCCCTTAACCCTTTGATACAGTAGCGTTAGAAAGATAAGCTAAATTTCGTGGGATTTTGTTTCGCCGCAAGCCGTTTTAAGGTTGATAACTAGTGAATAGATAACAGAGACAGAGGGTGGGCAAAATCGTAATTGAATTAATCAGTAATGCATTACAGCGTAATGGCAATGAGAACAAGAACTTAGCGTTACTGGCCATTAGAATTACATGGTAATTGTAATGACACGTAGCAGTTACCCATTATAAATCGTAATTTGAGTTTCAATTTAATGAAAATTCTGCCACACAACACAGTAAATCTAGATTTGACAAAACACAAACATCAAGAATTGTCATATGTACTAAACTAAATTTAAATATTAATACAATATTAACACAATAGAATGAAAACATGAAATCACAGTTATATCACAAAGTTCAATACAAATTAATAACATTTAGTACTAATTATTCACTCCAAGAGAAAACAAATGCTCAACCACCTCAAATATATCTAGTATAATAATCATAAACATACGAGCACTAATCCCGTTTGCAATTGACTAACAAAAAAATCAATACAATGTAATTCATTAGAAAGATAACGTAATGTACTACGAAACTGTAGCATGGAGCCAGGGAAAAAGGCTTAAATTTAAGCCTGACAATAGTTAACTATATGTTGATAATTAGCCAATAACTTATGGGTAACAATACAACGTGGATAAACCATCAACCAGTACCCCCTTACACGTTGTGTAGGTTATTTGACAACTGTTCCATCCAGGGCCGGCCCGTGATATTGTTCATGCGTGGGCAAGGTGCAGGTCTGGCCGCCTTTTGATGAAATTAAGATGTTTTGTTGCACACATACCCGCCCCCTACACACTTTTCTTGAGGCACGCAGTCCACATAGTGATAGCATTATTTATGGAATTATCTTCCAAAAAATTCAATGAAAACCTGCACAAATTGCCAGTTTGTATTTCGTAGGAGAATACTGTAAGAATACACATCAGGTAAAAATACTTCCTATGAGAAAACTTCCAAAAACTTTCAGAACAAGCGACAGAAAAATGAAATATTGAAAAGCGACAATGGAATGTATATCAGAAATGACGACGGGGTATGTTTCCTTCATAAAGCACGGAGGAGGAATTTCAAACTAAATTCCATGAAAAATTCCCAAATACTAATTTTACACTTTAAAGTTCTCAGGAAATTTCTTTTTTCCTTTCGATTAAAACAAGTTCCTTGATTTATGCAGGGCTCGAGATCAACCAATTAAGATAGCACTGTATGCACGAAGGTATCTAAAGAAAAACAGGGATTGATAAGTTACCTAAATTTTACACCTTACATACCCTCCAAGCCAGCTCATAATACATGCCTTATATATACAATATCTACCAACACGTAATTGGACACCCATGCAATCGACGATATCTGCGGTCCTGATACACGTCACGGCCGCCGCCGTTAAATATCGCGTGGGAACCAACAACGCAACCAGTCGCATGCAAGATGCCACGCAGTTCGGAGCTCTCCGATTTCGAGAAATGTGTAATCGTCGGGTATCACAGAAATGGCAGATACATACGTGACATATCCAGCGAGTTGAAGTACCCAAAATAGACAGTGGCCTACGTGATTGGCAAGTGGAAGATGACTGTCGGAATGTGCCCCGACCCGGCAGACCCACAAAACTGGGAATTAGAGACCGACGGGTGCTGGCCTGAGAAATTCGGAAGAACCTCACCAAATCGATGGGCCACATCTGCGAGGAGTTTCAACAGGCATCCGGGAGAGTTCTTTCGATGAATACCATCCGTAAGGAAGCCATCTGCTCGGTTATCATGGACGTGCTGCCGCCCACCAGCCTTTGATCACCAAGTCCAATAGCGCTGCTCGGCTAACGTGGTGCAAAGAACATCGACAGTGGACCGTTGAACAGTGGAAACAGGTTCTCTGGAGCGACGAATCAAGGTTCACTCTCTTCCGTTCGGATGGCAGGGTCTGGGTTTGGCGTCTGCCTGGAGAACGCCTTCTGCCGGAATGTATTGTGCCAACTGTGAAGTTCGGCGGCGGTGGAATATGCTATGAAGATGTTTCTCCTGGTATGTCACGGGACCCTTGGTCGCAATTCCTGGTAGACTCAACGCCGAGACCTACTGCACCATTTTGGATGACCATGCGCTTCCTACGTTGTGGCAGGTTTACGGGGTGGACCCATGTTACTTTCAGGATGACAATGCCACCTGTCATGTTGCGAGGTTCACCATGGCTTGGTATGGTGACAATGGGGTTAATCGACTGGACTGGCCTGCGCAGAGCCCGGACCTTAACCTTATCGAGCACCTCTGGGACGAGTTGGAGCGCCGACTTAAGGGGTGTCCCCACCGTCCGAAATCGGTGAAGGAACTGACCTGTCTTCTCCAAGCCGAGTGGAAGAAAATACCGCTGGCAGTCGTACAACGCCTGGTTGAGAGTATGCCCCGGAGGGTCGCAGCTGTAATCGCCGCTCGTGGAGGCTCCACCAACAATTGAAGGTGAATAAACTTCGTTTTCCTTTGCTATAACAGGTGTCCAATTACTTGTTGGTAGATAGTATATTAGCAATCTGGATTTCATTAGCAATTAGGTTAAAACAAATAATTCAAAACCCTTCGAAAATGAAATTAAAAAAAAACAACTTATTTGCTTCTTCAATGAAATACCGACCAGCCGCCATCCCTATGACCGCAGACGTGGGCCTGCGCCCACGTCGCCTGCGCATAGGGCCGGCCCTGGTTCCACCCCTCGGACCTCAAATGCGTGTATGTAGGTATCGGAGATTGTACGTGTACGACATGAGTAGTTTCCCCGTCTTCAACGCAAGTAAAGTGATTTGAACGAAATAATACATATGAAGTAAGCACGAATGGGATGTTTATTTCGGTTAGAAAATAATACAAAAACGAAAGAAAAATCAATGCCGTTGCAAGGGATCTTAGTCTTCAACAAAGAACAATTCACTGCTATTCTCTGTCTGCTTTGTTACATGGCCGACTTTTCTAGACATAGCTTTTGGCATATGTACGTTTCAATAAACTATTAGTATGTTATTATTATTTGCAAAGTGTGTAATTTCATTTCCAAATAATTCCATTGCGTTTGAATGGCATTATTAAACAATTGAATTATATCCTCTTCATTGTAATGCATTACACATTAATTCCATCACCTTGTGCAAACCACACTTGGGATTACCTTGTAACGCACTACCTGTTACTGTATTACCTTGTAATGCATTACATGTTAATTGTAATCTGTACTTCCATTACTTTGTAATGCATTCCTTTCCCAACTCTGATAGATAACGATAGCGATGATTTTAGCCCTGCATTTCGTACCTCACGGGTATAGCTCACGGTCGAATGTTATAAACAGAGTTCAAGTGCATTTAAAATTTAGTTTTTAGATAAAAGAAATTTGGTGACGAAAATTTAGAAATGCCGCGAAAATTCAAAGAAAATTACTATAAGAACCGATGAAAGTTGAAGAAACAGCTAGAGGAGATCGAAAGGAATCAGAAAAGACCCGCTAAGTCATCAACCGAAAGGTCACGGGAATGTAGGGAGGGTCAAAATTATGCGCTCCAGGATGCATTTCTCCCAAGTTCAACTCTAGAGCCACAACCTTCCGCTTTAACTGCACAAATTGAGCCTAAAGAGCAAGAACAGGTGAAGATTGATATCATCGATCCAAATCTTCAAATTTTCACACCGAGCATGGAATACCAAATACACTGCTGGACAATTGCTAAGGACGGATCATAAATGGCTATATAGCGCATAAAAAAGTAAGTGTTTTTGGATGCCAAGTGAAATAAAATAATGTCAGAATGCCAGGACATTACAAGAAAGACAATTTATTCTGCTCTGAAATCCAGAAGGCTTTGGAACGTGTTCAAGGGACAAACAGGCCATTTTGTGCAGAATACGTAAACGTGAAAAAAATGCAATTACCGTCTGCAGGCGTTCCGGCGTAAGATGTTAATACGGGATATGGCCACCATGGAGGGCGATGCAAGATTCCACACGTCGTGTCATGCTTTGCACAACATTATCAAGCAGCTGTTGGGATAATTTATCCCATTCCTCTGTCAGTGCACGGATGAGGGTGTCCTTGTTTATTGGAGGGCATTGGCGACCAGCAAGACTCCTCCCCAAAGCATCCCACACATTTTCAATGGAATTCAGATCTGGAGAACGTGCTGGCCATACGAGGCGTTGAATATCCTCTCTCTCAAGACACTCCTGGACAGCGGCTGTTCGATGACATGTTGAGTTGTCGTCCATGAAAATTAATCTATCACCGACAGCACCACGGAACATGCGAACATGAGGTAGCAGAACATCATTAATGTATCGTTGGCCAGTCATAGTCCAAGTTGGAAGCACATAGAGGGACGTACGGCCATTGATCATGATGCCAGCCCATACCATGACACTACATGTCGGATATCGGTCCCTTTCCTGTATGTTTGCTGGACAATATGCAGTACCACTCTCACGCCAGATCAGTTGTCGTCCAAAATCAGACGATAGACTGTATCTACTTTCATCTGAGAAGAGGACAGCAGACCAGTCGTTATCAGTCCAATTGCGATGTTGATGGCACCATTGCAAACGGGCGGTACGGTGACGTCTGGACAATGGGATGCACACAACAGGACAGCGGGCGTATAGTCCTCCTTCAGGCAAACGTCTGGCGACAGTTTTTCGGGAGATCCGCTTGCCAGTAGCAGCCATAAACTGATTTGCTACCTCACTAGCTGTGCTGCGCCAGTGTCTTTTTGGTGATAGCACTATGCACCGATCTTCTGCAGGTGTCGTACTGCGAACACGACCTCCCCCGTGACGTTTGCTACACTCTCCATTTGTTTGAAATGATTTCCAAAGCCTTGAAACAACACTGTGGCTGACGTCGAACTCCCTGGCAACATCTGTTATTTTTCGCCCTTCTTCAATCTTGCCAATAATACGACCACGCGTAAAATCATCTAGGTGATGTCGGGAAGACATACTGAAAATTGCAAGTTCGTCAATTGATTCTTTCCCTTTCAACTTTGCGTTTGAACAACAACGGTCAATACGCGTCAAATCCTTTATATCTCTTATCAGCGCTATGACGTCACGAACAAGTTCGGCAATCCAAAATTTGCATACGCACAACACGTCTTACTGTATCCCGCACTTACGCTGATTTCCACATTTTCCTGCCTTCCATTTTATGGTTGCTATCGTTGCTATTGTCATCCGTCCTTAGCAATTGTCCAGCAGTGTATAATAATACGTCGCTAGTTGGCTGGATAATGAATGTATTACGTCTACCTTTACACCGCCGATGCATTCTGAATCTAGACAAGAACAAGAGCAACAACAAGAAGAGTACATTAGGTCCGAGACTAGGGATGGGATATTCAGATCTTCGAATTCCGCGAATCTTGAAAAAGATTCGAAATTCAAAAATACGAATCTTCGCGCTTATTTTGATTTTCGAATCTTCACCTCAAAGTCTTGGCGTTTGGTGCTTGTTCTAGAGCGATGTTTGTTCGAATATTTGTTATCATGACGAGTTCTGACATTGGAAAACAGTCGAACAAGATCGTCTACAGTGTGTACACAGCTATTTGAAATAGTTTCCTACTTCCAAACGGGATGCAACAGTGAAGGAATTGTTCAGCCAAACACAGAGAGCAACCGCCGAAACGACTGGCGTCTCCCATCAGACAGTGCCATGGCCACCATACTTCAAGTACAGTGGGAAAAGTGACTTACTCATATTTTGTCTCTTTCCCGGGAGTCGTTACTTTGGTAACGAGCGGGAGAACGGAGGCTGGGAGTTTGACCTTGAGCCACGTCGCTCACATGCCTCAAGTTACTCTGTCTACAGCACAGCGTTTCTAGTTCTGCTCAACAAAAAAAATAAATCAAAATTCGAGGAAATTCTCTAAAAAGTTCTTAGTCTCACCATCATCGACAGTAATGTCAGAAAAACTATTCAGCGCATCAGGTGTCATAGCTGATAAAAAACGAAGTAGGCTACACCCATAGCAAGTTTGAATGCTAGTGTTTTTAAATAAAAATCTCCATTAAAGGTTTCTGATTTTTTTACATTGCCCTGAAAGAATTCAGTGTTTAGTGTTTTTATTTTTATTAACACTTAAACATGTTTTTGATTTTTCTTAATTTTCCGGAAAGAATTTACTCAATTTGGTGTTCCATGTTTAGTGTTTATCTACATTAACTCTTGAAATAATCCTCCCCACCTCTACACTTGCTTTGATTTAAAAAGGTTTTGGAACTTTTGTTGTTAAAGAAAAATGTCAAAAATGTGAATTGTTACTCAAATATTTCTTTGGCAAAATTGTGTTCAGAAAATGGAAATGAACCTCAAGACTCAAGAGTTATGCACTTCATTTAGTAAATGTAAATTATAAATTTCATTTGTATCTTCTTAATAAGTATGGGTATATTTTTTGAAAAATGTATTCTTTAATTTGTTTCTCATTAAACACAGATTTAAATTTTTTTTCAATTAAAAACTTTTTAAGTATTTTCTTTCCCATTTATTTTTATTATTATTCTTACAGAAGGATTCGAGAGATTCAGGAACCTTTTAGGATTCGGATTCGAGAAAATTTAGGATTCGGATTCGAGAAAACTTAGGATTCGGATTCGAGAAAATTTAGGATTCATCCCACTCTGCCCGAGACGTGTCGCGAAATTTATAAAATCGCAACTAAGGAGTTTGAAAAATTATTTCTTAAGAACGATTTCGTCGGAAACAATTTTAGCAATGACTCTATTGACAACAATGATAGTACACCTTCTACTAACATTAATTTATAATCAGGATAAGTTACTGTGAATTGTATATAGCATAAGTTGCTTTTAAGTAAATAAAGTAAAACATTTATTTCGTTTTATTTCTTACAAATTTTATATCTGAAAAAAATGTAGTTGCGACCCAGTTGTTCTGTGCCGCAACTACAACGCAGGACTACGTAAACTGTCCTTCGCTGAATACTTTAAGGACGTAGAACTAGTGAAATAGTGCCATGAAATAGTGAGAGATGACGCAGTTCTACGTCGTAGGTTGCGACACAGTTGCTACTGTGCACCTTTTTTACGCTTTCCAACCGTAGGTTGAAGAAGCGTAATATGCTCCAGCTTTGTACATCTGTCAGTACGATAACTCGCGTAAAAATGGTTCGATTTCGATGAAATTGTGGTATGTGATAGGGGAACACCGTGGGACGAACCCTATTGAAAATGGATGAAATGGGGTCAAAGGTCAGGACATAAGAGCGCGATCCATCTACTGCCTTTATGCGCCATAACTTACGTAAAACTGCTTCGATTGCGACACAACTTTATCATGTTGTCGCGAAGATGCACTGAACCGGTTCTGTTTAATATAATTGAAATGGGGTCAAAGGTCAGGACACAGGATCGATATTTATTAAACAGCCATTATCCTCATAACTTGATTAAAAATGCTTCTATTGCAACAAAACGTCAGTATGTTGTTCCGGAAGTATGCTGATTCGGTTGAATATCATCGAAATGTGGTCAAAGGTCAGAAAAAAGGAGCCAGATTTATTCCACAGCCATTATCCTCATAACTTGACTAAAAATGCTTCTATTGCGACAAAACTTTGGCATGGTGTTCCGGAGGTATACTGAACCAATTCTGTTGAATATCGTCGAAGAGCGATATTTATTCCACAGCCATTATCCTCATAACTTGAGTAATTATTTCTGGTATGTTGGAAAGCGTATCATAGTCAATGCATTGCATGATTTTACTAACTTGTTTCTTTTTAGGTCTTGATACACTTCCGTGTCAGGTTTCTTTAATTTACAGTGAAATTTTATCATATCACTTTGGTTCATTACGCAACGTCTGACACGCTCCATTTACTTCAACGATGACCATACGAAAAGTGCTGCGTTACCCGACTCGGAAGTGTCTCCTGCGATTATAGCACACTCTAGCGGTCAAAACTACAATCACGTTTGTTACTTTTATTCAAATGGCTGTCCCTTAAAAAAATTACTCATTATTTTACGGGAACACTACGTATGTATTCTAAATTATTCGATTTATTCTACAACTAAATATCAATTCATTTGCCTTTTTTTTTTTTGTGGGATTTTAAAACACTAGACGTAAACCTGTTTGAAAATAGATGAAGCTGGCAAGTAAGGGTCATTTTATAGTATTACACTGAAGTGTCAAAAGGCATGGGATAGCCGTGTGCAAAATTTTTAACTAGCGCTGCCGTCGTATAAAGGCTTCGACGCACACCACGATTTTTATCAGTTTCGAGGTGTAATCTCGTGAGTCCGTCTGACCAACAACAGTCAGTGGGACTATGGAAAACCTACGTGAATTATCGGAGTTTAAAAGAGACGGATGGGACATTCGATTTCCGAACTTGTGCAAACATTCAACATTCCTCGATCCATGGTGTCACGCGTGTACCTAGAATACCTCATGAAAGGCATTACCACCCATTGTGGACAGCGCAGTGACTGACCATGGATGCTGGGTGCACGTGACCAGCGACGTCTGACCAGGATTATCCATGCTAACAGACAAGCGATACTGGCTCAAATAACATCCTCATTCAATGCTGGAGATACCAAAGACTTATCCATCAGGTCAGTGCAGCGTAATTTAGCGTCCATGGGATATGGGAGTAGAAGACCCACCAGAGTGCCTTCGTTAACACCACGACATTGGACACAGCACCTCATCTGGGCTCGTGAACGTGATAAGTGGACCCTTGAAGACTAGCGACAAGTGGTGTTGGTCCGATGAGTCACGCTACCAGTCGTTGCGAACTGATGGTAGAATTCAGGTGTGGCGCAGACCCTAAGAGACCATGGACCCAAGCTGTCACAACGAGGCACTGTGCAAGCTGATGGTGGTTCCATACATGTGTGGGGTGTTTTTACGTGGCACGGTTTGGTTCTCTGGTCCTCGTAAACACGTCATTAACCGGTAATCGCTTTGTTGCTGTGCTGGGTTACCATGTGCAGCCCTTCATGGACTGCATGTACCCCAACAACGATGGGGTTTTCCAGGTGGGCAATGAACCTTGTCATTATGCCCAAATGGTCCAAAATTGGTTCGATGAGCATTCTGGACAGTTCCCACGGATGGTGTGGCCACCACGTTTGCCCGACATGAACCCAATGAAGCACTTATGGGACGTGGTGGAAAGGTCCATTCGCACCTAAGATCCTGCTCCTACAAATACCAGGGAACTGTGGGCGGCTGTTCAGACGGCATGGATCAACATCCCTCCAGAAGTCTTCCGGCCACTTGTGGAATTCATGCCACGTCGAGTTGCTGCATTTCGCCGGGCTACAGGAGGTTCTACACGATATTAGGTACGTATTCCACGACTTTTGGCGCTTCAGTGTACATTAGTACGCCGCTCATAAAATGATTCCGACGCCTGGTATAACCCACATCTTATAATGAGCATCAGCCGCTAATATTAAAGGGAAAACAGTGTGTGCCCCAAAACACGAAAAATAAACAGAATATCCAGAACGAGGAGAGAGAGAGAGAGAGAGAGAGAGAGAGAGAGAGAGAGAGAGAGAGAGAGAGAGAGAGAGAGAGAGAGAGAGAGAGAGGGAGAGAGATAAAAGGAGTTTTCCAATTTGGCAAGTAAGAACGTCGAAATGAAACCCATGTTTCAGAAGATTCACTTAGTTCTTGATGTCACAGTAATTTCTGAATTTAAAGCGTAACGATACGTTCTTAATGAAGTGGTCTCAGAATTTCCAGCAACACACACGCGAACAAAGCCTCTGGTTGTGTAGTTTAAATCCCACTACGCTTAAAATATCCTGTTTGCAATTAATCTCCGCAGTATTTAAACGTTTGTAATGCAACCAGCACAATTAATTGGATTTAAATTACAAGCTAAGTGTTGAGAGTTACAGAGCCGCATTTAAGCGAAGTCATTTAAATAGCTCTCTACCCTTTCAGACTCACAGTAAATATGGTTATGTTCATCTTTACGAGCTACATTAAGCTTCAGGTCTCTGAATGTAAATCACCTCGCAAGCCGGTGGTGATAATATCACTGCATTGTAATAACTTTAATTCTAGCAGGGCAGGATATAATCAAATGGGCAAACATATCGTGTGCATCACACGCGATACCAATTGATTTTGCCTTGTATGATTCACAATTGATAAATTATGTATTGAAAGACGGACAGGGTGTGAATTTGTGACCAGAGCGATTAAAATTTTAGTTAGAGCTTCATTAATCTTGTTTACTCTCTTCAGATCACAATGTTTACAAAGCTGTGACACGATTACCCAACTATTTGGAAACGCACCGCGATCTGGGCTCGAATCGGAGATGAAATTATCGTCCGTTCATTATTTCCTAGCAGTTGGGAAGAATGGAATTGACCAATATTAGCTGAGTTACGCATTTTCAGAGGATAACGTGTGGTTTCTCTAACTAAACACTGATCCTCCAACTCCTGGAGAAAAGGGATAAGGAAACAATGATGGGGCGCGGTGGAAAAGGGGAGTGAGTGCAGTTTCTATTTGGAAACGCGCAGAGACCTCCTGATTTCGAATCGAAGATGAAGGTATAGTCCGTTCATTATTTCCTGGCAGTTGGAAAGAAATAAACTGACCAGTATGAGAGGTTCACATTTCAAGACCGAAAACGTGTCGTTTCCCTAACTAAGCACCGATCCTACCAGGGCTTACGATCCTCCAACTCTTGGAGCAAAGTGATAAGGAAACAACGATGGAACGCGGCGGAGAAAGTGAATGGAGTTTCTATTTAGAAACATGCCGCGACCTGGTTTTGAATCGGCGATGAAAGTATAGTCCGCTCATTAGTTCCTACTAGTTTGGAAGAATGAAATTGACCCAGTTTTAGGAGAGGTTCGCATTTTAAGAGGGGAAATGTGTCGCTTTCCTAACTACATACCGATCCTCCCAGGGCTTACGATCCTCAAACTCTTGGAGAAATGTGATGAGGAAACAATGATGGATCGCGGTGGAGTTACTCTTGGGAAACGCGCTGAGACCTGGGTTCGAATCGGAGATAAAAGTATAGTCCGTTCATTATTTTCTGGCATCTGGGAAGAATTAAACTGACCAGTTTTAGAAGTTCGCATTTAAAGAGGGAAACGGGTCGTTTCCCTAACTAAGCACCTATCACACACCTCCTCCCCCATGGCTTACGATCCTCCGACGCTTGGAGAAAAGGGATAAGGGGAAAATGATGGGACGCGGTGGACAAGAGGAGTGAATGGAATTTCTTCTAGAGTCGATTCAATGAAATGCTTTTAAACTTCTTGTTAAACAGTCCTCGTGGGAGAAAGTGACGTAGTAAATGAAGGGAGAACATCCGGAAAAGGACACTGAGAATCAACACGAAAAGGAACATTATCCATTTACCCTTTCCACTCCGTCCCATCATTGTTTCTTTATCACTTTGCTCCAAGATTTCGAGAATCGGTGTTTAGCTAGGGAAACGATAGGCTTTTCCTTTACAATGCAAACTTTTCTTAAAACTGAACAATTCAGTTCTTCCTAACTGCCAGGATATAATGAACGGGATATATGTGTTTTATTTTCTCCCTCATCAAGAGTCTGAATCAAATAAAAAAAAATAGTTGAAAATATCGTTTCCCCCTCGAATAATTGATAATCTGTTACATTTCCTCTTCTCATTTACACATACAAACGCACATAAAAATCGAGATACAAGAGTGAGAATTTCATCTACGTGCATGAACCATAAAATTATTATCACCTTCTGATAAAGTATTAGGCCGCTTTTCGACGCCAAAATCGCTCGCCCACAATGTGTTAACTATCACCTTTACCTGCGGAAACGAATTAATTCGGGTTTCGGAGTAGGGTGGAATCAGCTAGAAAGAATGTATTTGTTGTCTAATAAGTGGGTCAAACGAGGCAAGAACGATGAACCTGTCTATCAGAAAGCGTTGTTCTTCTAGCTTTGTTATTTAATGAGGTTATTTATGAGGTTATTTAGGTATGCCTCTATTTCAAATTTGTGGTGAGTTTTCTGTTCTGTAAATTTAGTTACTTCCGTATAAAACTTTTCGCACTGGACGACACATTAGTTCCCCGAAGAGCTTTTACAATTTGACAACACTGACTGTGAGTCGGAACTAGAAAAAAAATCAGAATTGGATAATAGAGGTAGGCTTAACAGCAGGGCTGTAGGTACCGGGAGGGCGGGGAGAATGGTCGTTCCATGGGCGGAAACTCATGCTCTGGGTGATGTAAAAAATAAAAATTATAACTAAAAAAGAAAGTTACACATTTCAGTATTTCCTTTTTAAAGACTTTTGTGAGTCTCATACAGAATTCCACGCAGTTAACCAGGGTACAGAGTAACATACACTATGAGGTGTGAACATCTCATATCCATGAAGGCAGTTTTTCAAAACAGTGAATGGTGGCATAGAAAACAATATGCTGATATGTCTAACTAACCTCCATGACTTTTTTGTTTTTTATTGAAAATTTAACGACCACCGTGAGTAACACCATGGGCTATAAGCAGTCGCCCGTCTCTAATTTAGGGTCACTAGTTCCAGGGATGGGAGGGACCCAATGTCATGAGACAAACACAACATTCATGCTTCACCGGGATTCAAACCCAGAGCCTTCTCGGAAGAATGGTCATAAGCGAGTGCTTAGACCGCTGCGCTACCTGGGCAGTCAATGATCCTTCCAAACATGTCATTGGGATGAAGAGTTAATTAATCATCTGCGCTCTGTGGCAGAAAGTTCTTTGAGCGTTTAACCTTGAACGGAATTTTTTCAAGCCCTACACCTAAAGCTTCTTCCTATTGTTACGTTCACTATCCCATACTCATTCGTTTTGCTCTGGTTTATGTTTTTTGTTTTTCGTACTGCACTTTTGTGGAGTGTCGTGTTGTCGGCGTTCATGTAACGTTTATGCTGTACTTAGTATTCACAACATGTGGTGCTTATCTAGTTTTTGCATTTTTAATAAAATTATGTCAAAAACTTGAAATGCTATTTTTGAACGATCGTGTATGTTGTGTTTGTCTTAGGCTGTACTTTCCTATAACGGCGGTGTGTGTGTGTGAGAAAGTAAAGACCACATATTATTTGACTGCTACTCGAAGGGGTGTAATTTTGAACTCGAAGGGGCGCAATATCAAGTGTCGCCCTCCCAGATAAGATAGGCTTGCTACGGTCCTGCTTAACAGTGATTTTCCGTTCACAGGGACAATTCCAGGAAGTAACGGCGACTTTAAACGGTGACAAAATCGCCGTTACTACTGCAGATTAGATTCTTTGCTTTTCCCGTCGTGATCGACACTCCTGACGATTACTGGCATTGTTGCGGATCAAGTCCATCCTGCAATGTTGATTATGTGAACATTGCAGGATGGACTTCATCTGTAACAATGCTCATATAATCCCTGGAAGACACCGGACCTGCAAACAATATCAGGAGATCGGTTCCGTACCAACAAAATGTGCCCCACAGCATGAAACAACCTCCAGAACCTTGAATTGTATTTACAAAGCAAGATGGGTCCATTTCTTCAAGGGGTCTCGCCAACACTCTGGTTACCTTCGGTACAGGACAAAATGTACTGGAAATTGTTGGACCACGTGACTTTTTTCAGTCTTCCATTGTCCTGTCACGGTGTTCCTGACACCACTGTAGACGAACTTTAACTTTCTGGTCTTAGTAGAAACCAGTAGTTTTTGTACAGGCATGCGATTTTCAATACCGATCCTTTTCGATTCCTTGCACATAATTCACTGTCATATAGTTCGAGAATAGCCTTCACTGACATGTAGGTGGAGAACAGCCTTCACTGAATTCATCGGTTAATTACCGCACACAGGCAGTCCTGCTTTTCTGCTCAAGCCTTCTCAGACGATGGCGATCTCGTTTCTGACAGACTGCGTCGCGCCGTAGTAATCACTCTTAGACGAACAGTGTGGACTATTTTTCCATTTATTAGACTCCTGAGACATCTCACCTTTTGAGAAACCAATCAGTTCTGCTGTTTTCGAAATCAACGATCCAATCAGACGGGAACCCATAATAAATACTTTATCGAATTCCGAAAGATTCTTTGTCTTTCTCATTATGATCGACACTACGGACGAGTAGCCGCCTTAAATTGTTTCCTAGTTTAAGTGATGACGCACGTGACCACGTATTTCGCATTACGCTGCATAAGTGACATTTACGTACATCTGCATAAAAGTTTTGGGCAAGGGGATATGATGCACCATGACGTAGACGATGTGATGCGGTTGCCAGTTTGCCCTTTAGCAAGGGATACGTCCCCCATTATTGAAGATACGCCCAACAAGAATTCGTGGCGTCCATGCGTGCGGTACTCGTATTAGTATCCTGTGGCTCATTCAGCCATTCTTTTTTTACGGCTGGATATGCAATGTGTCGGGTGTCTGTGCTGGATCTGGAGAACTACGGATGCAATTGCACATGATGTGCTCGATGGGAAAAAACAATGGAACATACTGGCCGAGGCAGGGTGTTAACTTTCACTTAGGTGCCATTAGATGTCCTGATCCACGTCGGGACGTCAGAGTTTCGAAAATGGAACTAAGACAACCTGATGAGGAATCATAGGCAAAAGGGCTCCAGAATATCATCCATGTTGTGCTGTCAACTTCTCTTCGACGAATACCAAAAGCCATCGAGAATCATAACTCAGTGTGTCCCACGGTTTAACTCAGACTGTACGGACATGCTGGCGCACTTGAGGGTACACTGGCTCCTGCATCCTACCTTGGTGATTCCATACCATTAAGCGACCACCATATGCTACCAAACAAAAAAGAGACTCATGACAAAAGCGATTTGATGTAATTCCTTTCCCAAACTCTGGGCTCTCGACATGACAACAGGCGTTCCTGGCAATAGCGAGCTGCCGTAGGCAAAGGGCTTACTAAAGCTTGTACATGTAATCCAATTTCAGTTAAATGGGCGCATGGTCTTTGGAAAGTCACGGCATAAAATGGAGGGCACGAATTTCGTTCGGTTGCAGCAGATGTGTCAGATTAGTTTGCAGTTACTCTCCTCCGCATGAGGAGGTCCTCTCGATTTGTGGATTCGATACGTGGTCAACACCAAGGAGTCGTTACCTTATGACCATCCCCAGCTCAGAGAAACGAGCGCGCATGAGGACGGAACGGTGGCGCAGGTGAAATTCACAGAGCAGTATATATACAACCTGAAGACCGACTTTCGGTTAGTAGAGTGTTTGGAGTCAGTATGGGGAACAGCTGCCGATTTATCGGAGTTTGATAAAGGGCAAATTGTACTGGCACAGCGCCTTCGGAACCGCGCGGTTTGTGGATTTCTCACGTGCAGCTGTAGTGAGTACGTATCAAACGTAGTGAGCAGATGGCCAAACGACGAACCACCGTCCAGCCGTGTGTCATCCGCAGCTCACTGATGCCAGATAGGAGCGGAGATTGTCGCGCATTGTTCACAGCGACCGCAGGTCCACAGTATAACAAACCATCCGGAGCCACAACAGTGGAGATCACCACAATGTGTCATAGCACACAGTTCATCGCAGCCCTCTGCGCACGGGGCCTGCGTAGCCGAAGACCCAGTCAGGTCCCTATGCTCACTGCACGTCATCGCCAACAACGCATGAAATGAGGCCTGCGTAGCCGAAGACCCAGTCAGGTCCCTATGCTCACTGCACGTCATCGCCAACAAAGCATAAAATGGGGCCAAGATCACCGAGATTGCACCGCGGATGATTGCAAGAAAGTGGCCTGGTCTGACAAATCAAGATTCCTGGTGCATCACATAGACACCCGAGCGCAGATACGCCGATTACCAACGGAGACTATGGCACCTGGATGCACTGTTGGGCGGAAACAGGCCGGAAGCGGCGGTGTTATGCGGTGGGCAATGTTTTCTTGGGACACTTTAGGCCCTATTATTTCAATTGCACAATCCCTGACAGCTGTCAGGTATCTGAACATTGTTGCGGACCAAGTTCACCCATTCGTGGCAATTGTGTTCCCTGTTGGTGATGGCCATTACCAACAGGGTAATGCCCCATGCCACACTGCCAGAATCGTCAACGAGTAGTTAGAGGAATATGCTTTCTGTTAATGCCCTGGCTTCTAAACTCACCTGACATGAACCCAAGAGAACATTTGTTGTTCGACTTGAAAAATCGGGTTCGCGCTGAATCACCACACCCTGAAATGCACTGGAACTGGAGGAATTGCTGTTGACATTATGGTACCAGATACCCCAGGATACCTATCGTCACCTCATCGAATCGATGCCTTACCGAGTGTCTGCTGTTTTGCGGGCTTAAGTGGCCTTACATCTTATTATGTAGATTGTCATAACGTAATAGCTCATCGGTGCAAATCCAAGTCCACGGAAATATATAGTGTTCCTAAGGTAACGTTGAAACATCGTCTAGCTGTTCCACAAGAGCTGTTTGTATCTCTTTCTTCTGCCTTGTCTGCTAGATACACTGACCTACTCTCCTCATACTTTGCCTCTCAAATGACCCCGTTGTTCGTATCTCTTTCTTCTGCCTTGTCTTACGGTACTAGCACCAGAAATTCAAGAGCTCACCTCATGGCAGTGGTTCGTAATAAAATCCCTTACGAGCAAGTTGGCTGTGATAGGGGCCTAACAACTGGGAGTAATAATATGATAACGTAATCCATTAACATTGGAAATGGGAAACGGGTAGTATTCCCTGACAGGACAGAAAGGCACTAAAAGGGCAGAAAAAGTAGAGTTATAGGGGTACACGCAAGGACTTTCAGTGATGAAGTTGTAAGCTACATGTAACATCCTTGATAAATTACACGTGACAAGGAAAATTTAAATCTCTAAATAGCTTCACGTTCCAGGTTTTGGGGATACAGCTCTGAATGTGCCCTGAAAAGGACCTTTTTTTAACCAAGGTGTAGCATGTAGTGTACGGTAATTTGGGTCGCCTCGTCCGCTCTAAGAAAGCCCTGTTGTTTATTTTTTTGATCTGTTAAAGTAGAATTGCGGATGCAAGTGCCAAGAATGAGGGGGAAGGGTGTCTTTTCTAATTTGATCTCTGATGCTGTAGGATGCCATATTAGTTTCTATTAGATTTTTTTTTATATTTAAAATATTGGCTGGAGTAATGGAATATAGTCTGTTAAGCAATTGTGTATTTTGTGTTTGATCAGTGTATTTTCGCAGCCAAGTATTTAGGTGCATTTCACCAGCCCCCCACCACGGAATTTTTTAATTTTTCAGACACCATTCGTTTGTACCACGTATGAACCGGAATGAACTCGATTTTTTCGTTTGAACCGCAAAAGTTTTGGAGATATTTAAAAAACAAAGTGGGGGGGCTGGTGAAACGATAGCCCCCCACCATGGAATTTTTAAATTTTTTTTGCACCATTCGTTTGTACCACGTATGAACCGGAATGAACTCAATTTTTTTCGTTTGAACCGCAATAGTTTTTGAGTTATTTAAAAAACAAAGTGGGGGGCTGGTGAAATGGTACCCCCAAAAAATAGATATTTCAAATTTCAGCATAGCCATTCGTTAATAAATCGTATGAACCGGAATGAACTCCATTTTCATCGTTTGAACCACAATAGTTTTTGAGATATTTAACAAATAATATTGAGAATTTGCATATAAATATAGGAGGCAGACCATTTCACCAGCCCCCCACCATGGAAATTCAAAATTTCGAAATAGCCATTCGTTAGTAAATCGTATGAACCCGAATGAACTCCATTTCTATCGTTTGAACCGCAATAGTTTTTGAGATATTTAACAAATAATATTCAGAATTTGCATATATACAGAAAGACCGACCATTTCACCAGCCCCCCACCATGGAAATTCAAAATTTCAAAATAGGCATTCGTTAGCAAATCGTGTGAACTGAAAAGAACTCCATTTTCATCGTTTGAACCGCAATAGTTTTGGAGATATTTAAAAAATAATGTTACAGGCCTATCATTTTACCCCCTCCCCCCTCATCATGGAAATTCAAAATTCCGAAATAGCCATTCGTTAGTAAATCGTATGAACAGGAACGAACTCCATTTTTATCGTTTGAACCGCAATAGTTTTTGAAATATTTAATAAATAATAGAATTTACATATACGCACAGAGACCGACCATTTCACCAGCCCCCCACCCCCATGGAAATTCAAAATTTCAAAATAGCCATTCGTTAGCAAATCGTATGAACCGAAAAGAACTCCATTTTCATCGTTTGAACCGCAATAGTTTTTGAGATATTTAAAAAAGAATGTCACAGGCCTACACCATTTACCCCCCCCCCCCCCTTCATCATGGAAATTCCAAATTCCGAAATAGCCATTTGTTAGTAAATCGTATGAACAGGAATGAACTCCATTTTTATCGTTTGAACCGCAATAGTTTTTGAGATATTTAAAAAATAATATTGAGAATTTGCATATATACAGAGAGACCGACCATTTCACCAGCCCCCCCCCCCCCCCCACCACGGAAACTCAAAATTTCAAAATAGCCATTCGTTAGTAAATCGTATGAACCCGAATGAACTCCATTTCTATCGTTTGAACCGCAATAGTTTTTGAGATATTTAACAAATAATATTCAGAATTTGCATATATACAGAAAGACCGACCATTTCACCAGCCCCCACCATGGAAATTCAAAATTTCAAAATAGGCATTCGTTAGCAAATCGTGTGAACTGAAAAGAACTCCATTTTCATCGTTTGAACCGCAATAGTTTTGGAAATATTTAAAAAATAATGTTACAGGCCTATCATTTCACCCCCCCCCCTCATCATGGAAATTCAAATTCCGAAATAGCCATTCGTTAGTAAATCGTATGAACAGGAACGAACTCCATTTTTATCGTTTGAACCGCAATAGTTTTTGAAATATTTAATAAATAATAGAATTTACATATACGCACAGAGACCGACCATTTCACCAGCCCCCACCCCCATGGAAATTCAAAATTTCAAAATAGCCATTCGTTAGCAAATCGTATGAACCGAAAAGAACTCCATTTTCATCGTTTGAACCGCAATAGTTTTTGAGATATTTAAAAAAGAATGTCAAAGGCCTACACCATTTACCCCCCCCCTTCATCATGGAAATTCCAAATTCCGAAATAGCCATTTGTTAGTAAATCGTATGAACAGGAATGAACTCCATTTTTATCGTTTGAACCGCAATAGTTTTTGAGATATTTAAAAAATAATAGAATTTACATATACGCACAGAGACCGACCATTTCACCAGCCCCCCACCCACATGGAAATTCAAAATTTCAAAATAGCCATTCGTTAGCAAATCGTATGAACCGAAAAGAACTCCATTTTCATCGTTTGAACCGCAATAGTTTTTGAGATATTTAACAAATAATGTTACAGGCCTACCATTTCACCCCCTCATCATGGAAATTCAAAATTCCGAAATAGCCATTCGTTAGTAAATCGTATGAACAGGAATGAACTCCATTTTTATCGTTTGAACCGCAATAGTTTTGGAGATATTTAAAAAATAATATTGAGAATTTGCATATATACAGAGAGACCGACCATTTCACCAGCCCCCCCCCCCCCCCACCACGGAAACTCAAAATTTCAAAATAGCCATTCGTTAGCAAATCGTATGAACCGAAAATAACTCCATTTTCATCGTTTGAACCGCAATAGTTTTTGAGATATTTAAAAGAATGTCACAGGCCTACACCATTTACCCCCCTTCATCATGGAAATTCAAAATTCCGAAATAGCCATTCGTTAGTAAATCGTATGAACAGGAATGAACTCCATTTTTATCGTTTGAACCGCAATGGTTTTTTTTTTATTGGAGATTTAACGACCACCGTGAGCAACTCAATGGGCTATAAGCAGTCGCCCGTCCCTAATTCAGGGTCACTGATTCCAGGGAAGGGAGAGAGCCAGTGCCGTAAAACAAACACAACATTCATGCCTCACCGGGATTCGAACCCGGACCCTGTTCGAACGAATGATAAGAGTCCGTCGCTTAGACCACTGCGTCACCGGAGCGGCCAACAGTTTTTGATAGATTTAAAAAAGAAAAAAGTTTGAGAAAATTGGGGGACGACCATTGCACACACCCCCAGGGAAAAATTCAAAATTTCAAAATAGCCATTCGTTAGCAAATCGTATGAACCGAAAAGAACTCCATTTTCATCGTTTGAACCGCAATAGTTTTTGAGATATTTAAAAAAGAATGTCACAGGCCTACACCATTTACCCCTATCCCCTTCATCATGGAAATTCAAAATTCCGAAATAGCCATTCGTTAGTAAATCGTATGAACAGGAATGAACTCCATTTTTATCGTTTGAACCGCAATAGTTTTTGAGATATTTAAAAAATAATATTGAGATTTTGCATACATACACAGAGACCGACCATTTCACCGGCCCCCCACCATGGAAATTCAAAATTTCAAAATAGCCATTCCTTAGCAAATCGTATGAACCGAAAAGAACTCTATTTTCATCGTTTGAACCGCAATAATTTTTGAGATATTTAAAAAAGAGTGTTACAGGCCATTTCATCCCCCTCTCCCCCTCATCATGGAAATTTAAAATTCCGAAATAGCCATTCGTTAGCAAATCGTATGAACTGAAAAAGAACTCCATTTTCATCGCTTGAACCGCAATAATTTTTGAGATATTTAACAAATAATGTTACAGGCCTACCATTTCACCCCCCCCTCATCATGGAAATTCAAAATTCCGAAATAACCATTCGTTAGTAAATCGTATGAACAGGAATGGACTCCATTTTTATCGTTTGAACCGCAATAGTTTTTGAAATATTTAATAAATAATATTGAGAATTTGCATATATACAGAGCCCGACCATTTCACCCCCCCCCATGGAAATTCAAAATTTCAAAATAGCCATTCGTTAGCAAATCGTGTGAACCGAAAAGAACTCCATTTTCTTCGTTTAAACCGCAATAGTTTTTGAGGTATTGAAAAAAGGATGTTACAAGCCTACACCATTAACCCCGCCCCTCACCATGGAATTCGAAATTTCATAGCCATTCGTTAGTAAATCGTATGGCCGCCCCGGTGGCTCAGTGGTCTAAGGCGTTGGCCTCTGATCATTCGTCCGTAAGGGGTCCGGGTTCGAATCCCGGTCAGGCATGGATGTTGTGTTTGTCTTACGGCACTGGCTCTCTCCCTTCCCTGGAACCAGTGACCCTAAATTGGGAACGGGCGACTGCTTATAGCCCATTGAGTTGCTCACGGTGGTCGTTAAAGCTCCAATCAAAAAAAATCGTATGAACCGAAAAGAACTCCATTATTATCGTTTGAACCGCAATAGAGTTTGACATACCTACAAAAAAAAAGGATTCAGAAAATATGGAGCCGACAATTCCCCCCCCCCCCCATGTAATTTCAAAATTTCAAAATGACCATTCGTTAGTAAATCGTATGAACCGGGAAAACTCTGTAAGAGCGAACGTGTCGTCACGTGACTTAGCGCCGCCTCCTACTTAAGCATCCGAGGAGCACGCGCAACGGGCTCACAACAAGCAGAGAGTTCGTTTACTCTTCCCGGAAGTACACACTCTCTCTCTCTCTCACTCTGTTCGAGCGAACAAACGAAACCTCCCCCACTTTACTATATATATATCTGTGAATCGGGGAGGCAGAGCGACAACAGCTGGTTATACCGAAGTTTATCCACTTTCAGACATAATTTGAAAAGAACGCTTGGTTAACACATATACGAAACACTTATTCTTCATCAACTAGAATTTTGATGGCGGCGGATTACTCGCTCTTGAAAGTGACCTCGTTATGACTGGACCTGGCAAAGATCGTGGAACGCGCAAGATAAGGTGATCGAATTCTGTAGAAATCTCACCCTGCGTTGGCGTCCTAACTTAGGGTCTCCTTGACACTAGATATACCTCTATCTTATCGATGCTTCAGGACTAGTCTTCTAGCTATCCTTCTCTAATCGATGCTTCAGTGGACTGTACTAAGTCCGTAATTCAGTAGTATATCATCAGCTACTCTACCGGTATCCCTGACTCGGGTAGATTCCTTCTGTAGCGGCGACCTACTTCATCTAGGTCGGTGCCCGCTCTTTCCCCGTGGACTCCGAGAGCCCACCACACCATCCACGCAAACGCGTTCCTTTCTATCGGAGGACTATCACCTTCGCTCTCCGAAGACAGACTGCTCCAACAGGTCCACTCGGAGCGACCTCTTCGCCCCCCTTCACGCTGCTCCTTCTTCAAGGGCGACGGCGCTGACCTTCAACATGCTGCTCTCCTCTCGCGCCACGTGTCACCTCTCGCGCCCTTCACCTGCCCCATCCCTAGTCGTTTTCCGGGAATCGGGCTCCTAGACCTTTAAATCTACCTTGCGCATTCCTCGCTTATCCTCAGGCTATACATTATTGAGTGCCTCCTTCCGAGAAAGCAATCCTATCGTCGTAGTACATCCGTAGCAATACAATACACATTGTTATAACTATACAAAAGAGTATGTCTGCATTTCAGACTTGTATGCGCCTAGTGAAAATGAACAATGTATCTGTGAAAGTCACAGCGTCCTTGGCGATACTTTCAGTTCGTAGAACAAGTCCTCGCCCTTTCTAAGGCGTGAGAACCTGAAGTCTTTTGTCATACATCTCGCCTTCCCCCCCCCCAAAAGGATTAAACATATTTACGAATTCTCTGTCGCCATTTTGGGAACTTGCGATGTTTTCTTTGGTAAAAAAAAACCACATAATGTTTATCATTGAAATGAATTAACATCGTTAATGTGTCCGTTCTTACAAACTCCATGTTTATTTTTTCAACCCCGATAGTTTTTGAGATGTTTAAAAATGTTCCACGATTTCAGCTGCCCCCACCCCCACCCCCGGACATTTCCTGTTTCAGAATAGCTATTCGTTAGCATCGTGTGAACCGGAAGGAGCTACATCTTTATCATTCGAATCTGGATAGTTTCTGAGATATTTGTATAAAGGGTAATGGAGGATGATGAAGAAGTAATTTATTTTCAAAAGTCTTGTATTCGTTCCTGTCATTATCTTAAAGATCTCTCCGTTTCTAGCTTTGAACCGCAGCAGTTGAAAAGACATTCCAAAAAGAACGTGACGGTTTCAACATTTCTTCAATGTGTCTCAAGGACCAGAACACAAGAGAACCGGAAAATGCATGGCATAGTAAAACAGCCAAAATCTCGGAGCTGAAACAAACGACGCAATCCAGTCTGTAGTAAACATACAGTACAAGGCATCACAGAAAGAAAGGGAGCATGGCAGAGGCACAAAGCAGTCCGTTACATTACAATCGTGCGCTGTAGTCGGTGGCAGATACAACACGAGGCAAAGCACACAGGGAACAGTCACTGAGCAGAGGAACGGCTGAGCCAGCAAATAGAGAAAGCACCATACCTGGAACCAGGGAGCAACATGATGAGTAGAAAACCCAGGAACTATTCCTTCTTCCTTTTAAGGAAAAAACGAAATTATTGGTGCGAAATTATTGCTGTCCATCTGTGGTTATTGGGCGCCATCCTCCGACAAAAAGAGAAATAATGGTACTAATGCCACATTGAAAAGAAAAACATTAAGGAAAAACTATTACTTTCTTTAAAATTGGCATTTTCTGTCTAACAGTGGCATAGCAGTTAGACATACTATACAAAACATAGCAGGGTAGGAAGCAACACATGGCACTCCGGGAAAATCGGGCAGGGGGCATGCTTGAACCACAGAAAAACAGAAGCAGAACGAACGGTGCGAGGCAGTTGGTGATGGTCATGTAAAGCGGATGCAGGCAGGACATCGTAAGACAAAACACACAGAAAAAGGTCACAAAGCAGAATGATGAGGGGAAAAAAACGAGGCACGAGGGAAAACACTTCACAAAGAGGAGAAAGAAACAACAAGGGCTCAAAGAGACAGGGAGAAACATAGCTAAGAAAACACAACAGAAATCAATCATCAAACAAAACCACACAGGAGCTAATCAGGTGGACACCGAAGAAGGAGACGATGTTGAGCATGACAAATGAAGTGGTCAAGCAACCATAGTAACATTCAACTTCCGGGTAAGAGCCCGAAAGGTGAAAAAATGCAAAGTAAAAAGCGCTAAGATTGTCAACCAGAGATGAGTAAACTGCCGGATCGTTGGAAGCAATAAAGTGATTAAGTGTAGCATCGTGAGAAGAGTCAAAGAACAATGGGAAAGCGGCATCTAGAGAAAGAGTCTGCGTAAACTCGGGAACAACTTGAAGGCGAGCAACAAGATCAGGCACAACAGAGGGACTGTCAAGAACGCGAGCAAAAAAAAGTGACGGCAGCAGGATCAGGAGCGGTGCCTTGCGAAGAACGATGAGGAGGAGACATAATCACAGCGGCACGCTTAGCGCGAATCTTGCGATTAGACCGATGACGACGCTTCTTATTAGGAGCAATACCAGTAGGGAAATGTTGACGAAGAGGACGAGACGACGTAGAAGGAACAACAGGCGGCGTCTCGGGATTCTGGCGAGGTGAATAGGGTACAAAGTCGGATGACACATGTAAGGTGGTAGCTGCAGGAACAACAGAAGCCGGGGAGGGTGGGGTTTCAAACGAGACTAGAAGAGGAGCTGTGCGAAAGAGCGGGGACAGACCATGGCGACCAGAAGGTGAAACAAAGACAACGGCACTAGAAGCATCAGAAGAGCCCCGAGAAGGTGAAAAGGGCGGAGAGCACACCGGAGTACTGGAACCAGTGGAGGAAAGATGAGCGTCTGAGGGTGGCGTAGCCGACGTACGCAGCGGCGATGGTGGAGCAGAAAATCCCGGGATCGAGATAGACGAAGTGACTTGCGAAAACAAAGAAGGCAGCACCTGAACAGGCGGAGAAGGTGCAGCAACAGGATGTGACAAAGCGCAAACATCAGACGATGAAAAAGAAAGAAATACAGACGAAGGCACCGAAACAGGAGCAGTAGATCCAGATGTACCCACAACAGACGATGCTGGCGAGGAAGGAAAAGACCAACGGAGGCAGATGATGGAGATGGAGACTAAGAAGGTGTGAACTGATCAGGCGAAAGCGTGGTAACTGGAAGCGAAGAAAGAGGTTCTGTGACGGGAACTTGAGCAGCCGTTGAAGAAGACTAGGAAGAAATGAGGGGGCATTGCGAGAAATGGTGACCAGGCTGTTTACATGAGATGCAATGATAGGCAGTGAATACGTTGAATGCGACGTTGTGATGACAACAAATCACCAGAAAAGTTGTGGGGCAGTAAGAAACAGTCTGTGTCAGGGAAAAAAACTAAGTCTTGGCGGCGGAAGCCAAAATAAGGACGATCACCTTGATCAACATGGGCGGCGGGTATCTTGCGGATATCACCAAGAACGCGGCCACACCGAGAAGGAAAAGCATGTAAAAACTCATCGGAAACGTCCGGAGGTACAGGTTACAAATTAAGAAAAACGGGAGAATGTGCAAGGAAGATAGGGACCAAGCTATGATCTCCAACGGAAAGGCTAGTCGATAGGACTTGAGGAACAAACTCAGGTGAAAAAATATATACAAGAATGGACTTAGGCTTGCTGGCGAAATGTGTAATTGCACCGGAAGGGAGAAACGACAATGCAGACATACACTGTATAGACGTGCAACTTGACATTGGGTAAGGCGTCGAACTTGACACTTAAACTAAGTGTTGAAAGCATTGTACGTGTGCAATAAGCGTGGAACCTTGACATGAAATATAGGAGTCCAAGGCTGTCGCGAGGAAAGTCGGAGACGTTGAACACGGATCTGTAGCAAGATGAGGAGAAGAGCAGTCCTGGGACGCATCCAACACACTTGGAGGACAAGTCATCGAAGCAGCACATAGTGACGTGAGAGGGAAATAGAATTTAGAAGCAGAAGCACAGGCCATGGACAATGTGTAGAAATGCACGGCGAAGGGCACACAGATCCACTATAACAAGGTGGGGCACCAGGAAGGCGATCAGCATACCGAAGAAGGCAGCGCAGAGAACCACTGTCAATGGGTGGAACACAAGGAAGGTAATCCACACACCGGTGAAGGCAGCGCAGAGAACCATTAACGATGATTGGAGCGCAAACACGGAAGGCAAACGTAGACACAGCAGCGGGAAGGCTACTACATGCAGCAGACAGTTTTAGAGCAAAAAGTCAAGGCGAGTCACGATGGGCAGATTGTAAACAGGCCCAACGAAATGAATTGTAAACAGGCCCAACGAAATGAATTGTAAACAGGCCCAACGAGATGAATTATAAAGGAATATCGGCAAAATATGCATGTACCAACTCGAAAGAATGACTAGGAAGAGAGCGCAGACATTCATGCACGAGAGAAACACAAATTAATTCGGCGGTGGGCGCTAGATACAGGCGGAGCACAAAATGCAGAGCTCGAAAGGGCGTGGCCAGCAGAGCAACGTGACGGGATGCTGTGTGAGTCAAATATCGTACAAAGACAATTGTTTGGATGGGACCATTTCAAGAATGTTTGTTTTAAATTTAAGGGTGCATCTGCTTTGCACTTCCTTTCGACCGAAGCGTGTTAAAGTGGAAAAGTTTCCTGCACGTTCTTTGAAAACTAAAGGATGTACTTATACCTTCACTATATACATGTATCTGTCTGTATACGTTTATCTGTGTACCTCTAAGTCTGATTTAATATCAGCCTCTTTTTGCTTTGGGAAGCTAGAACAGTGAGAACGATGATCCTAGCATTTTAATCTTTATCTGATCCATAATTTCGCCGCCAAGAGCGAAATGCAAATTCCACCGATTTCAAAATATATTTTGCTTCATATCGTTGCTCAAAAATCAGATTGAAACACTTTCGACGCCTATTGAATGTACCATTTTTACGTACAGCTTATTGTATCTTAATATTACCGAATTTTTCTGTTACGACGAGCAAATGCGTACATTACTGTTTGTGAAAATTGCAACGCCAAAAAAGAATCGCACTATTCAAAAGAAATTTATATCACAGATTCCTCATGTTGCAGGAGATAACTGATTTTATTTTTAGATCTATAGAAGATTTTGTCAATTCAAATCTCAGTACTATTTGTTCAGTTGCTGCCTACCAAAGATGTTAGGCAGCAACTGAACAAATAACTAGTATACGAATGAATAATTAATACACACAATTGACGTAGATTTGGGACATCAAACAGATGGCATGGCTCTTTCCACGGTTTTAAGTGAGTCACGGGAAAAGTATCATCGGCCGCCAACGGAAATCGAACCAAGGGTCTTCCAGTTACTCGCTGGACATGCTACCACTGCACCAATTGCTTCTTACCATCTTTGAGGAATCCCCACCATTGTGCGGGTCTCCAAGAAGCAACCAGCCATGTGGTTTGGCAATTAATCACATGTGAGTCTGGAGAATTCGAGGCCGCTGCGGTGCAGTGGTAGCATGTCCAGCGCGTAACTGGAAGACCCTGAATTCAATTCCCGGTGGCGGCCGATGATAGTTTTTCCGTGACTCACTTAAAAACGTGGAAAGAGAAATGACTTCTGTTTGATGTTCCTAATCCACGTCGATTGTGTGTATTAATGCAGGACAATTACAGAGGCATCTGTGGCACGTAGTCCGGTCATCTTCAATAGCGCGTCGCACCGCTTCGTACGGTGATACATGTTGCAATATGGTCCAGCATAGAGGCGAACAGACGCCTGATGTCCTGCTGAAGAGGGCCCACACTTGTTGGACGGTGTGCTCCAAATCCCGGATAGTGCGGCACAGAGTCAACACGCATGCTCGATAGAGGACATGTTCGGTGAGCGGGCATGCCATGGAACTGTATGTACATGACGTAGGCAGTCCTAGAAAACCCGAGCAGGGTGCGGGATGGCACAATCCTGCTGGTAAAGCGCACCTAAAATTCCGCCCAGGAGTGGGAGCACATGGGGCCATATGATCTCATCCACATACCGCTGGCCCGACAATGATCCACGTACCACTACTAGAGCTGATCGGCTATCGTAGGCAATAAACCATAAAGGCTCCCTAGACCGTAATGCCTGCAGTGGGGTAGGTGGGACGCTCGATAGCAAGGTTGGAATTGTGCCGTTGACCCCGGGACCTCCACACCCGGACACGATGATCATCTGTCCCCAAAACGAACCGACACCAATCTCTGAACACCACACGTCGCCAGTCTGTGGCGTTCCACGTTGCTCTCGCCTGGCACCATTGCAAACAGAGCCGGCGATGATCCGGTGTTAATGGCAGAACACGTAAGAGGCGCTGGGATCGCAGATTCGCTTCCGCGAGACTTCAGGAAATGGCTCGTTGGCACACAAGAGCCGCTACATTTGCCTGGGGAGAGGACAGGGTTCTCGTGGGATCCATTCGTGCCTGCCGTACGAACTGTCGATCCTCTCTACGGATGGTCCTCCTGGTTCGTTCGGAGACACCCGCCGTGCGGCAGTGCCGTCACGTGTCCACTGCTCCCAACACAGTCGGACGGTATGGTCAGAACGATCCACGTGGTGGGTTATACGGCGCGCCGACCGACCTGCTGTTTTCAGCCCGATGATCAGGCCTCTCTCAAAGCCCGTAAGTTGCGTACATCGACGTCTCTGGTGTCTACCCGGCATTCTTGTCACTCTATACTCTTGCTTGCGCCGGCCGGTGCTTTTCTCTTTCATGGGGCATCGACTACACGCCGGTTTATAAGGCTGCTGGTTCGTGCTAGCAGCGCCGCCACAAGGTGTGCGGTTATGCGCACTCGCACCAAACGCACCCTAGCTATTTGCAAAGCTTCTCGGTTGTAGCATGTTTTCTTCTAGGTGTGCAAATTTTTTGTCCACGAGTGTACAAGAAGCAAGTGGAAGAATTGAAACTTCACTCGCCCAAGTTTTCACCAGCTGTCTCACCGAAGGTAAGATTCCTGAGTATTGGGATAATGGTACAATGATCCTGCTACATAAAAAAGGTGACGTTGAGGATCTCAGGACCTACAGGCTCATCAGCCTCCTATCAGTTATTTATAAAATTTTCAATTAGGATCTTTTACATCGCATGAAGGTAAAACTGGACATGGCTCAAGCAAGAGAAGAAGCTGAATTCAGGAGTGGCTACAGCACTGAAGATCATGTCCATGTACTTAGAGAACTAACTGAAAGAACAATAGAGTATGAACTCCCATTATGCAAGGCTTCTATTGATTATAAAAAGGCCTTCGATTCCGTAAAACCATCAGCAGTTACAACTGCTTTGAAAACCTGCGGTATTGCAGATGCATACATTAGCATTATTAATAGTATCTCTGAAAATGCATTTGCAAAAGTTTGGATATTTGAGGATGCAGCACTAATAAAAATTGGAAAGCTAGTGTGACAAAGTAAAATCATATCTCCCAAACTCTTTAATCCCACATAGCAAAATATTTTTTAATTACTGAACTGGGACAAAGAAAAAAATATTTATGCAGATAATTCAAATCACGTTCGTTTTGCTGATGACGTTGTCATTTTTGCAACTACGACTTCTGAACCGCAGAATACGATCCAGGAACTTGCTGACAAGAGTAAAGAAGTGGAATTAAAAATGAACTTTCAGAAGGCAAAAGTGACGTATATTGCTTTTACAAGAAACGAAGATTTATTTATTGATGGTGAAAAGCTTGAGACAACCGATACCTACATTTATCTTGGGCAGCAAATATGAAGTAAGGATCACATTGATGAAGAAATTAATCGGCGTGTAAAACTTGGATGGATAGTTTTTGGAAGAAGTAAAATTTTTACGAAAAGTATGCCATTGTGTCTTAAAAGATAAGGGTTTAATCAGTTCATCCTGCCAGTGCTTACGTATGGAGCAGAGACATGGACCTTCACTAAACAAGTTAGTAAAATAATGCAATGCATTGAATATGATACGCTTTCCAACATACCAGAAATAATTACTCAAGATATGAGAATAATGGCTGTGGAATAAATCTCGGTCCTGTGCCCTGACCTTTGATCCCATTTCGATGATATTCAACAGAACCGGTTCGGTATACCTCCGAAATAACATGATAACGTTTTGTCGCAATCGAAGCATTTTTACGTAAGTTATGATGCATAAGGACTATGGAATAGATCCCGCTCCTGTGTCCTAACCTTTGACCCTATTTTGTCCATTTTCTATAGGGTTTGTCCCCAGGGGGTTCCCTACCACATACTAAAATTTCACCGAAATCGAACCATTTTTACGTGAGTTATCATGCCGACAGACGGACGGACAGACGGACGGAAAACGCTGAAGCATATACGCTTCTTCAACCTACGGTTGGAAAGCGTAAAAAAGACAAACAAAGACTGCAGACAACGCTAAAAGCCCTGGAGAGAATCATGCTTGGTGTAAACAGGAAAGATAAGCAGACGGACTCATGGATAAGGAAAACGACAAGAGTTGACGACATCATGACCACAATGAAGTCACTGAAATGGTGAGGGCATGACATGTTGCTAGAAGAACGACCACCGACGGAAAACCGAAATTTTAGAATGAATTTCGAGGGACAGGAAAAGACCCAGAAGAAGACCCTATGATAGAATGATGCATGAAATTCGAAAGCATAGAGGTGTGTCATCGAGGAGACACGCTCAAGACAGACAATTGTGGGAGAAACTTGGGGAGACCTTCATCCAGTAGTGGATTCAAAGATGATGATATATATATATATCATTGTAAACCATTATCAATCCACTGCTGGACGAAAGTCTCCCAAATTTTCTCCACAACGGTCTGTCTTGTGCCAGTCTCCTCCATGTCACTCCCGCATACTTTCGAATTTCATCCACCCATCTCCATGTGGTCTTCTTCTGGGTCTTTTCCTGTCCCTTGGAATCCAATATAAAATTTCGGCTGTCCATCGATGGTCTGTCCTTCTGGCAGTATGTCCAGCCCATTGACATTTCAGGGATTTTCTCTGATCATGGTGTCTTCCACTCTCGTCATTTTTCGGATTCACGAGTTCCTCTTCTTATCTCTCCTGGTTACACCAAGCATGCACCTGTCCATGCTGCTTTGAGTTGTCTGCAGCCTTTGTATGTCTCTTTTAGTTAAGGTCCACGTCTCTGCACCATACGTAAGCACTGGAAGGATGCATTGATCAAACACTTTTCTTTTAAGACATAATGGCATATTGCTCTTAAAAATTATGATGTTTCTTCAAAAATCTCTCCAGGCAAGTTTTGTACGCCGATTAATTTCTTCATCAATGTGACCCTCACTTGATATCTGCTGTCCAAGATAAACGTATGTGTCTGTTATCTCCAGCTTACCTCCATCAATCGATAAATCTTCATTTCTTGTAAAAGCATTGAACATCACTTTTCTCTTCTGGAAGTTCATTTTTAATCCCACTTCTTTACTCTTGTCAGCAAGTTCCTGGATCATACTCTGCAGCTCTGATGGGGTAGTTGCAAAAATGACTACGTTATCAGCAAAACGAAGGTGGGTTAGATAATCTCCATTAATCTTTATCCCTTTGTTTTCCCAGTTCAGTATTGAAAGACCTTTTCCAATGTGGCAATAAAGAGCTTCGGAGATATGGTGTCACCTTGTCTCACTCCCTTTCCAATTTTTATGTGTGTTGTATTTTCAAACAGCCGAAAATTTGCACTTGCATTTTCATAGATGTTATTAATAATATTAATGTATGCATCTTCAATACCGCAGGATTTCAGAGCCATTGTAACTGCTGATGGTTTCACCGAATCAAAGGCTTTTTCATAATCGATAAAAGCCATGCACAATGGAAGTTCATATTCTTTCGCTCTTTCAATTAGTTCTCTCAGTACGTGGATATGATCTATTGTGCTGTAGCCACTCCTGAATCCAGCTTGTTCTCTCGGTTGAGCCATGTTCAGTGTTACCTTTAAGCGGTGTGAAAGAACTTTAGTGAAGATTTTATAAACCACTGATAGGAGGCTGATAGGTCTGTAGTTCCTGAGATCCTCAATGTCACCTTTTTTATGTAGCAGGATCATTGTAGCGTTGTTCCAATCCTCAGGAATCTTCCCTTCATTAAGGCATCGAGTGAAAATTTGGGCGAGTACTGTTTCGATTTCTCCACTTGCTTCTTGTATGGTGTCTACAGTAATTCCATCTTCTCCTGGAGCTTTCCCCGCTTCATGTTCTTGATTGCATGCGCATCTTCTGCTGGGAGGACTGGAAGAACTCTGGTACTGGTACCTTTCATGATGTCTGGAGAACATGTATCATCCCTTTTATATAATTTGGAGTAGAAATCTTTCACTCTTGTCAAAATTTCGCCTCTATTTCTTGTTACAGAACCATCTTCTTTTCTCAGTGCCATAATCTGTTTTCTTCCCTTACTGAGGGGTCGCTTTGCTATCTTTAGGCTTTGGTTGTTTTCAATTGCTTTCCTCACTAGTTCGCAGTTGAATTTCCTTACGTCTTTAGTGATAATTTTTTGTACTGTCTTGCATAGCTCTATATATTCCACTTTGGAAGTCACATCTTCTTTAGTTGTCCTCATCTCTCTTCTTTTTTACATCAACATTTTGGTTTTTCCTGATAATTTGTTCACATGCAACTTGTTCTTAGACCCAGCTCATTTTGTTGGTGTTTCCATAAGAGTTTTGGTTACTTTTCTGTTAACTTCAGAAATATCCGCTTCTTCCGATGTTAGGCGTTCTAAAGCAGAGAATCTGTTCTTCAGTTCCAACTTAAAGGTATTATGGTGCTTTTTAAGGTTGGTTATGTCAATACATTATGTTTGTCTTATGAGCTTGCCACGTTCGAGTTTAGTGTTGAGATGGATCTTACATCTCACCAATCTATGGTCACTACCTCTGTTGAACTTGTTCAGCACACTGCAGTCTTCGTTGACGAATTTTTTGTTACACATAATAAAATCAATTTCACTTGTTATCCCATTTGGATGTCTCCATGTCCATTTCCCGTGTGGCTTTTTCTTGAAAAAGGAGTTCAAGATGAGAAACCCTTCTGCCTCTGTAAACTCAACGAGAGTATTTTCACGCTGGTTTCTGTTGCCGTGAGCGAATTTACCTCCTGAAGTTTCATTCTGTTGCCATTGCCCTATTTTTGCATTGAAATCTCCCATAATTATCTTCAAGTGGTGCTTACCTTTATTATTTAGATGACAAATTTCCTCATAAAATTCTTTAATTTCTTCTTCAGGATGACTTGTGGTGGGTGCATAAGTTTGAATAATCTGAGCCTTGTATCTTCTCAAGAGTTGGATAACGAGTCGCGCAGTTCTGTCAGAGGCACTTTCAACTTCTACAACTTTATCCTTCAGTTTCCTGTTTATTATAAATCCAACACCACTAGTTCTGCCAGTATGTGTCCCACGATAGTAGAGGAGATGTCCATTTTTCCGTTCAATGAGATCTTCTCCTTTTCTCCTTACCTCACTTAGCCCGACGATGTCCCACTTGATCCTTTGTAGTTCCTCTTCCAATTCAAGAAGCCTTGAATCAGGAGATAGGGAGCATCCATTGTAAGTAGCCAAGGTCAGCATCAGTTGGCAGCCTAGTCCGGTCCTCCAAGGATTCTTAGCACCCTCTGCCTTCATGTCGCACTGGCCGCAGCCTTGGCCAGGTACATTCGAGCTGCCGGAGACTGAGGGCCAAGATTTAAGTTGTAGAGTCATTTTGGAGGGGTTTGGCCATAACTCACCACGCTGGCCAAGCGGGTTGGTGAGTGTGGGATAGCATTTCCTCTAATCCCGATGGTATAGTTATACCGCTATTGGCGGTCGTCAGAGCCCCTTTAGTGGGAACAGGATGCACCACGAGAAGGCGGGGTTGACATTTGTCAAGGAGAGGCTGTGATGTTACGCATCACCGGACCTTACATTCCACATATATATATATATATATATATATACTTAAGAGCAAAACTGAAGACTAAGGAAAAAAATTTTAGAATTTAAAACGAAGGGTGCAAAATAACCTGAAAATCAAAACGCGCAACGCAGCAGTTTTGAAAATTCAGAATTCACATTCTATAAAGAAGATACCTAAGCAAAAAAATACATATATAATTTTGACTCACACCAAGTACAACATAGAAAAGGTTATGTATCTACCTGTGTGAGTAAAAGGAGAAAAGATAAAAAAATAAAATAAAACAACTGAATGTAGAAGGTGTCGAGAATACTGAGCCTTGGCTTTAGTTGGCTAGAGGATGCCTATTAACTACCTAAAGGAACCTTAGTGCTATGGATATGACGGTCCTATTAAAACAAAAAATTAAATAATATAAACAAAATCACAAAAAAAGCTTAAAAATCTGTTTATAAAAGAAAATAAAAACAAATAAAAAAGAAAACTAGTTATTCATCACTAGGATAGCTATACTAAAAATAGTAAAACCAACATTAAAATTAATAAGATTCTGATTAATCTATAGAAGCTCACTAAGGTGATTTAATACATGCAAAGATTATTAAATAAACTGCTCGTGTATTTTATAATATTTCTCATGTATTCTGGAGAGTTAATTCTGCTCATTCTGATCATACAGATCCACAGTCTTAAGTTTATATATTTTTGTCTCTGGTTAAAATCTCCGCGGGTTGGTTTCTTGCTGTATGAGGAGGCCATCAGCCCAACCCTCACTGCCCCCCAGCGTCTAGGGAGTGGCGGAAGGGGTCAGCCATGTTCTCCTCTTGTGAGGAGAAAAGTTTTTGTCACACAAGAGGTAAGCTCTCTTCCTTGTTTTTGGGTTCTAGGTTTTATAAGTTCAATGTTTGTACTTTATGTACCTTTTCTCTGTCGTTTTTTAGCTTTTCAGCTTTTAAGCATTGGTTTGTCTGTTAACATTTATGCGGGTTTTAACTCTTACTTTTCTTTGTAACTTTGAGCGTCTTTTTGGGGTACCTAGGAACAGAAGAAGGCTAAGCTTGTTCCTTTTCTATGCGCTGTCTATGCGCTGTTTTTTCAAAGTAGTTAAGTTCTTAATAACTAATTAATTATGCACTTAAAGCACTGCTGAAATACTTTGTACATATTGCAACTAACTGTTTAAGGTATATAACTTTCACAAAGTTTTCTTTAGTTAATTATTATCTTTAACTTATTCTCGTTTTCGTGCTGTCATAAGTTGTAGAGTAGGGGGTTTTAGACTCAAGTTTTCTTTCAAAAATCTGTTCGTTATAAATTAACATTTCCTTTTTTAATTGCAATGTAAAATTTTTTGGTTTAAATTCTCTCTCAAACGAACTTGGAATTTCGTTATAGCTGAAAATCATTTCTATTTATTATGTCACTCTCACAGCTTGAGTTCTCTTTAATCTTCTTCTCTCTGTTTAATAGTAACAGATGAAGAGCATGGGTCGGGCCATGAAGGTTAATGGATGCAAGCGAAATTGTTAACTAGTGCTAGGTCATGCTACTCTACGGAGGACATGACTTATATATATATTTTTTAAACTATTTTAGGTGGGAATGTTACTTGCATCTATGGCCTTGCAGAAACCCATTTCCAACTAGGTCTTTGTGGAAGTGAGAAAATGCAGAGTTTTTGCTGGTCCTTGATAAAGCCAAGGCTCAGTATTCTCGACACCTTCTACATTCAGTTGTTTTATTTTATTTTTTTATCTTTTCTCCTTTTACTCACACAGGTAGATACATAACCTTTTCTATGTTGTACTTGGTGTGAGTCAAAATTATATATGTATTTTTTTGCTTAGGTATCTTCTTTATAGAATATATATATATATATATATATATATAAACGAACGAAGAGTTACATCCGCAGGTGTGACAGAATTAACACGCATCCCATTGCTTGGAAAGACGACGCATCCCATCGCTGGGAAAGACGACGCATACCGTCTGGAAAAAGGAACTTTAGTTTCTCCTTGAATCGTTTGGATATGTCAACATGAAAGTCACATGTTGACAGATCCGGGCTATAGGCTGGAGTGGTGCAGAACCTCTCACCCTTTCCGTGCTAACGCATCCTGCATAATGTGTGCAACAGAATCACACCGCGCCAAAGCATGCCAGGTCACCCATTCTTGATTGCTTTATGCAGCTTGTCCACTGTGTCGATGTAGTGGTTGGCATTGCTGTTCACGTGAGGCTCTTTAAAGTCCACCAACAAAAGCCCTTCAGCATAACCTCCCCGACGGAGTCCTGTGACTTGAATTTTATGTGTTTTGGTGATCCGGGATGTTTCCATTGCATGCTCGCTGGTTTGCTGGATGGCTCAAAGCCGTGGCACCGCGATTCGTCACCTGCCACTATGCGCGATATAAATGCATCACCCTCTGCTTTGTAACGCAGCAAGTGGTTCAAACTCCAACCCATACATTCTTCCTTATGGTGGTCAGTCAGCATCCGCGGGATTAATTGTAAACATACTTTCCGATATTGCAGTATCTTCGTAACCACAGTTTGAACTGTAACAAATGTCATAGCAAAGTCCTCCGTTTGCGAACGTCAGCCCCGACGACGGTTTTACATGCATTTCTTTCTCGGTGTGGGCGCATTGTTTGTGTTATTCGCATCGCTCCCCGCCGATCAAGGTGATCGTCCTTATTTAGGCTTCCGACGCCAAGCCTTAGTTCTCTTCCCTGATATGGACTCCATTACTTCCTGCCCCACTGTTTTCCAGGTGCTTTGTGTTCATCACAACGTCGTTATAAACGTGTTCACTGCGTATCACTGCTTCTCATGTAAAACGCCTGGTCATCATCGCTTGCAGTGTCCGCTCACCTCTTCTTGTTCTTCCTCAACGGCTGCTCAAGTGCCCATCACAGAACCCCCTTCTTCACTTCCGGTCACCACGCCTGCGCTTGTTTCGCTTCCACCTTCTTAGTCTCCATCTCGATTGTCGTTGCCTTCCTCTGCAGGTCTTTTTCCTTCTCCACTAGCGTTGCCTCTTGTGGATACATCTGGATCTACTGCTCCTGCTTCGGTGCCTTCGTCTGTCTTGCTTTCTTCTTCGTCGTCTGTTGTCTGTGCTTTGTCACATCCCGTTGCCAACCTTTCTCCGCCTGTTCAGGTGCTGCCTTCTTTGTTTTCGCACGTCACCTCGTCAATCCCAACCCCGGGATTCTCTGCTCCATCATCTTCGCTGTGTACGTCAGCTTCGCCACCCTCAGACGCTCATCCTTTCTTCAGCCGTTCCAGTACTCCGGTGTGCTCTCCGCCCGTTTCACCTTCTCCGAGCTCTTCTGATGCCTCTAGTATTGTTGCCTTCCTTTCGATTTCTGGTCCCGTGATCGGTCCCCGCTTTCCAGCACAGCTACTCTTCTGGATTTGTGTGAAGCCTTACCTTCACCAGCTCCTGTTGCCCCATCAGTTGCCTCTTTGCTTGCGTTATGCGCACATGATCCAGATCTTCCTTGTCAGACTTCTCACTTGCTGTCGGTTACTCCTTCTTCACCACGTCCCTGTTGGTATTGCTTCTAATAAGAAGTGCCGTCGTCGCTCTAATCGAGAGACTCGTACTAAGCGAACCGCGGTCGCTCAGCCTTCTCTTCATCGTTCTTCAGGTTCCGCTCCTAATTCTACTGTTGCTGCTTACGCCGACCTTCTTGGTACTCCCTCCGTTTCCACTGCAATTGTCGCTCGCCTCCAAGCTGTCCCTGGGTATTCGAAGATTCTCTTCCCAGATGCTGCCAACCCTTGTTCTTTGCCTCTTCTTGTGACGCTGGTTTGGATCCCCTTCTTGACTCCCATGATCCAGCTGATTACTCGAATATGATCGAGGATATTCGCTGCTTCCTCCAAGTTTTCGTTGACCTCACGAGATCTTACCCCTGAGATATTTCGTTATTAAAGTTTTCTTAATTGCTACCTTGGTGATACTCAAAATCGCCTCATTGATCTGGTTCTGACCGATTAGTTTCTGTCTGCACTTGCATGATGTTTCGCTTCCTGCCGTCTTTGCCTTGCTGCTGTTCCGTCTTACTGCTTTGCATGTTTCTGGTATGCGTTGTACCCAACCTTTTTCTTTCCGTTGTATCCTATGTACCGCCATGTTTTCTCCACATCTCGGTTCTTTCAAACATCCGCCCGGTGCCTACTTCCGTGAACCCGTCACATCGTTTTGTTCACAGAGCTTCTTCCTGTGTGCATTGTTATGCGCGATTCTTCTCTTATACCTTTCGTCACTGTCCTGGATTGCCCTATGTTGCTGTTCGCACCCAGTTAGTTTTTTCAGGTGTTTTTCCTGTCTCGTCGAGTATTTGTCTTATGTCATGCCATGTGCCTCAGCATACCTTCTACTGTTGTGCTACGTTACTTGCTCATCCAGTGTGACTCATCTCGTCAGATACTTACCGTTATTGCTTTGCCTCATGCTAATTGATTGTCCCATACTGTTACCTACACCATGCCATCTTTGCAAGTGTTATCTGTTGCACCTCGTTTCCTGCTTTTCATGCTGCGCCCCGGAGCATGAAAAGCAGCCTCCAGTTCGATGTATTCTCCATCTCCATGTCCGTCGTTCCTTCTGCTCAGTGACTGTTCCAGTGTGCTTCGCCTATCACAGATTGCCTTGTGCTGCTCGTTCAGCTTCGTTTATCATTGTATGTCCTGATTGGCTTTTACAGACTGCTTTATGCTGCTCGTCCAGTACCGTTATTCTTATTGTTTTATCATGCCATTTATTTTCCGTTCTCCTGTGTACTAGTCCTCGATACCTAATAAAGCAACGTCACGTTGTTTTTGGAATGTCTTTTCAACTGCTGGGGTTCCAAGCTAGAAACGGGGAGTTCTTTCAGCTAATGTCAGGAACGAATGAAAGACTTTGTGCAAAACAAATTACTTCTTCATTATTCTCCATTACCCTTATTACAAATATCTCAAAAACTATCAAGATTCGAACGATGAAGAAGAAGGTCTTTCTGATTCACACCATGCTAACGAATAGCTATCCTGTAATGGGAAATGTCCAGGTTGGGGTGGGCGGGGGAAGAGGCAGGTGAAATTGTGGGCTACTAACATTCTTTTTTAAACATCTCCAAAACTATTGCTATTCAAACTATGAAAATGGCGTTTATTCCGGTTCACACCATTTACTAACGAATGACTATCTTGAAATTTTTAATGAATTTACATGGTGAGAGGGGAGGGGTGATGGTCGGTCTGGAATATATATATACATAAGTTCTCAATATTGTTATTTTTTTCTCAAAAACTGTTACAGTTCAAACGATGAAAATGGATTTCCCCTCGGTTCATACGATTTGCTAACGAATGGCTATTTTGAAATTTTGAATTTCCATGGTGGGGGGGGGGGGGGGGGCTGGTAAAATGGTCGGTCTCTCTGTATATATGCAAATTCTCAATATTATTTTTTAAATATTTCAAAAACTATTGCGGTTCAAACGATAAAAATGGAGTTCATTCCTGTTCATACGAGTTACTAACGAATGGCTATGTCGGAATTCTGAATTTCCATGATGAGGGGGGGGGTGAAATGGTAGGCCTGTAACATTCTTTTTAAATATCTCAAAAACTATTGCGGTTCAAACGATGGAAATGGAGTTCTTTTCAGTTCATAGGATTTGCTAACGAATGCCTATTTTGGAATTTTGGATTTCCATGGGGGGGGGGGGGCTGGTGAAATGGTCGGTCTTTCTGTATATATGCAAATTCTCAATATTATGTTTTAAATATTTCAAAAACTATTGCGGTTCAAACGATAAAAATGGAGTTCATTCCTGTTCATACGATTTACTAACGAATGGCTATTTCGGAATTTTGAATTTCCATGATGAAGGGGGGGGGGGTTAATGGTGTAGGCCTGTGACATTCTTTTTTAAATATCTCAAAAACTATTGCGGTTCAAACGATGAAAATGGAGTTCTTTTCGTTTCATACGATTTGCTAACGAATGGCTATTTCGGAATTTTGAATTTCCATGATGAGGGTGGGGGTGAAATGGTAGGCCGGTAACATTATTTGTTAAATATCTCAAAAATTATTGCGGTTCAAACGATGAAAATGGAGTTCTTTTTCGGTTTATACGATTAGCTAACGAATGGCTATTTTTGAAATTTCGAATTTCCATGGTGGGGGCTGGTGAAATGGTCGGTCTCTCTGTATGTATGCAAAATCTCAATATTATTTTCTAAATATCTCAAAAACTATTGCGGTTCAAACGATAAAAATGGAGCTCATTCCTGTTCATACGATTTACTAACGAATGGCTATTTCGGAATTTTTAATTTCCATGATGAGGTGGGGGGAGGGGGGATAAAATGATCTGTAACATTCTTTTTTAAATATCTCAAAAATTATTGCGGTTCAAACGATGAAAATGGAGTTCTTTTTAGATCATACGGTTTGCTAACGATAGGCTATTTCGGAATTTTGAATTTCCATGATGAGGGGGAGTAGGGAATGAAATGGCCTGTAACATTCTTTTTTAAATATCTCAAAAATTATTGCGGTTCAAACGATGAAAATGGAGTTCTTTTCGATTCATACGATTTGCTAACGAATGGCTATTTTGAAATTTTGAATTTCCATGGTGGGGGGGGGGGGGGGGGGGGGTTGGTGAAATGGTCGGTCTCTCTGTATGTATGCAAATTCGCAATATTATTTTTTAAATATCTCCAAAACTATTGCGGTTCAAACGATAAAAATGGAGTTCATTCCTGTTCATACGATTTACTAACGAATGGCTATTTCGGAATTTCAAATTTCCATGATGAGGGGGGAGGGAGGATGAAATGGCCTGTAACATTCTTTTTTAAATATCTCAAAAATTATTGCGGTTCAAACGATGAAAATGGAGTTATTTTCGGTTCATACGATTTGCTAACGAATGGCTATTTTGAAATTTTGAATTTCCATGGTGGGGGGCTGGTGAAATGGTCGGTCTCTCTGTATATATGCAAAATCTCAATATTATTTTTTAAATATCTCAAAAACTATTGCGGTTCAAACGATAAAAATGGAGTTCATTCCTGTTCATACAATTTACTAACGAATGGCTATTTCGGAATTTCAAATTTCCATGATGAGGGGGGAGGGGATGAAATGGCCTGTAACATTCTTTTTTAAATATCTCAAAAATTATTGCGGTTCAAACCATGAAAATGGAGTTCTTTTCAGTTCATACGATTTACTAACGAATGGCTATTTCGGAATTTTAAATTTCCATGATGAGGGGGAGGGGGATAAAATGGCCTGTAACATTCTTTTTTAAATATCTCAAAAATTATTGCGGTTCAAACGATGAAAATGGAGTTCTTTTCGGTTCATACGATTTGCTAACGAATGGCTATTTTGAAATTTTGAATTTCCACGGTTGGGGGGGGGGGGGGGCTGGTGAAATGGTCGGTCTCTCTGTATATATGCAAATTCGCAATATTATATTTTAAATATCTCAAAAACTATTGTGGTTCAAACGATAAAAATGGAGTTCATTTCTGTTCATACGATTTACTAACGAATGGCTATTTCGGAATTTCAAATTTTTATGATGAAGGGGGAGGGGATGAAATGGCCTGTAACATTCTTTTTTAAATATCTCAAAAATTATTGCGGTTCAAACGATGAAAATGGAGTTCTTTTCGGTTCATACGATTTGCTAACGAATGGCTATTTTGAAATTTTGAATTTCCATGGTGGGGGCTGGTGAAATGGTCGGTCTCTCTGTATATATGCAAATTCGCAATATTATTTTTTAAATATCTCAAAAACTATTGCGGTTCAAATGATAAAAATTGAGTTCATTCCTGTTCATACGATTTACTAACGAATGGCTATTTCGGAATTTTGAATTTCCATGATGAGGGGGGTGAAATGATAGGCCTGTAACATTATTTTTTAAATATCTCAAAAACTATTGCGGTTCAAACGATGAAAATGGAGTTCTTTTCGGTTCATACGATTTGCTAACGAATGGATATTTTGAAATTTTGAATTTCCATGGGGGTGGGGGGCTGGTGAAATGGTCGGTCTCTGTGCGTATATGTAAATTCTATTATTTATTAAATATTTCAAAAACTATTGCGGTTCAAACGATAGAAATGGAGTTCATTCCTGTTCATACGATTTACTAACGAATGGCTATTTCGGAATTTTGAATTTCCATGATGAGGGGGGGGGGAAATGATAGGCCTGTAACATTATTTTTTAAATATCTCCAAAACTATTGCGGTTCAAACGATGAAAATGGAGTTCTTTTCAGTTCACACGATTTGCTAACGAATGCCTATTTTGAAATTTTGAATTTCCATGGTGGGGGGCAGGTGAAATGGTCGGTCTTTCTGTATATATGCAAATTCTGAATATTATTTGTTAAATATCTCAAAAACTATTGCGGTTCAAACGATAGAAATGGAGTTCATTCCGGTTCTTACGATTTACTAACGAATGGCTATTTCAAAATTTTGAATTTCCATGGTGGGGGGGCTGGTGAAATGGTCGGCCTCCTATAATTATATGCAAATTCTCAATATTATTTGTTAAATATCTCAAAAACTATTGTGGTTCAAACGATGAAAATGGAGTTCATTCCGGTTCATACGATTTATTAACGAATGGCTATGCTGAAATTTGAAATATCTATTTTTTGGGGGTACCATTTCACCAGCCCCCACTTTGTTTTTTAAATAACTCAAAAACTATTGCGGTTCAAACGAAAAAAATTGAGTTCATTCCGGTTCATACGTGGTACAAACGAATGGTGCAAAAAAAAATTTAAAAATTCCATGGTGGGGGGCTATCGTTTCACCAGCCCCCCACTTTGTTTTTTAAATATCTCCAAAACTTTTGCGGTTCAAACGAAAAAAATCGAGTTCATTCCGGTTCATACGTGGTACAAACGAATGGTGTCTGAAAAATTAAAAAATTCCGTGGTGGGGGGGCTGGTGAAGTGCACCTCAAGTATTTTTGCACTTCGGCAGAGAATTCACTGAAAGAAAGACACTAATTTTAAAATAAACATTAGTAATGGAGCCTTACCATTGTTATCCCTCAACGCAACCTAAGGGCTTACAATGGTGTATGCACAATATCTGTAAATATTTATCAAATTTGTATCCATCTATTTTCGTATAATCAAGCAAAATCTGAGGGCTTAGAATTTTAGTGTATTTCTTAGTTGACACTAAAAATCTGCCTATACTATTATCAAGCCAGTCTCGTAAGGATTTGTGGTGTGTGTGTAAGAGAGAGAGAGAGAAAGAGAGAGAGAGAGAGAGAGAGAGAGAGAGAGAGAAAGCGGTGGTAGTCTCGTAACGCTAACCGTAAACAAAATCTGCAGATACGTGAATCCAAAAAAACTGTGAATAACATGCATAGTAGATTCCGGTTAATTGAGACATCGGTTAATCTGGAAGCCGTTTATTTGGGGCAATTCTTGAAGAATATCCCAAATTAGTTCTTTAGGGTAAAGCTTCGCCTAAATGGGCAGCCACTTAATTTAACAAAAGTGTTGTACCTCCGATGTGTCGCAACTAATTGGAATCTACTGTACATGAATCCAGAAAAGGTGATCTCAGATTTCGCTTCATTCATTCATACGCAAATCCAAACTTTGCAAGTATATGAATCGAAGAAAGATTATCTTACAGCAGCGAAATTATGATTCTTTGGAAGAGCCTCATTGGTGACAGAACCACCTATCTCTCCGGTACCGCTGACGTCACGGGGATGCTTGTAGCACGTACATAAGACACATGTATACTGTTCATCGTACCAACACTTCCACAGCACAAAATTCTGACTGTTTCGGGTTTGTTAGCCAACTACATGGAGCACCCTAAGCAATACAACTAATAATTGTTGTTCATAAATAAATATAACGCGAATTATTCAAAAACAAGCTATTTCAGTTGTATACATACACGGTTTTTGGAACGCTAGTTTCTAGAATTGTTAAATATTTCTCTCCATTATATTCTTGTGCCGCAGATTTCTTTGACAGTTGAGTTAGGCTTAGCCATTTGGACACACTGAATTTCTTGTAGGACTAGCAGCTCACATTCGGGGTTTTTTGAATTCTTCAGATAGCCGTTTCCTTACCTTCTATAACTTCTTTAAATACAGCAGGTGTTGCTCTCCAATTAAAACACATCATCACTGGAATTTGTTTTCTATTTCGGTGTTAAGGTGGTTCCACCTAAAATCTCTGCCTAATGTTTCCAGTGGTAAAACTTCTTTACACATTTTCTTCGCTATTAATGTATTCCGAAGGTTGAAAATTTGCACATCGATAAAATTAACTTTACGTTATAGCATGGGATACTTAATACTTGCTAAAACATAACCATAATTATATTAAAAATCAATCATTTTTCTTTGAGTAATGTTCAGACCTGTTAATAGATGGCGCGACCTGTACATTGATGACGTTCGTAGACAAACAAATGTTGGATTGCTTAGTTATGGTTATGTTTTAGCAAGTATTAAGTATCGCATGTTATAACTTAAAGTTAGTTTTATCGATGTGCACATTTTCATCCTTGGGAATATATTAATTGCGAAGAAAATATGTAAAGAAGATTTACCATTGGAAACATAAGGCAGAGAGTTTAGGTGGAACCACCTTAAACCACCATAATGAGCAATTCAGAGATCCCTAAGCCGCTACTTGTACTTACTTTAGGACCACTGTCTCCAGAAAAGAAAGAAAGTTATCGCCATCGGACAAACACACCATCCGAGGAGTAGAACTCGGATGATTAGCCAGGTGATAACCAGACTGGTGCCCTAATTTTCTCCCTAAAAATTTGGCCTGAGTCACTCAGGACGGCATTTTTTTCTCTTTTATCGATTAAGGACGTATTGAGTGAACATCTCATACATGACGTGTTCTGTTCGTGAAATTGCTTAAGAATTTAAGGACGCCCCTCCCAGGAGAATTGCTGGAACCTGACGCTGAGATATGAAAGCTCACGCCAGCCAAAATGTCTAATAAAAAGCAAATATTTTCTCATTTCTCCTCAAAACGTATGACGTATACTCTAATTTAACCTTCAGTTCAGTTTTCTTTCTCTATGTAAATTTTGTGTTCATTCTCTAAGTGTTTTATACTTAACGCAAAATTTTTCTCGCTCACTAAATGTTTTGTGGCAGCAGTTTTGAGGCCAAGAATGCTTGACGTGTACATGTTTTGACCACCTAAGAACGAGATATAATGTATGTAGCTAGCAAACAAAGCGTGGTGTGATGCGTGAGTTCTAGATGTGGAAGATGTACGAATCTGTTTTCTTTCATGCAGATATAAGTGTCTGTTGATCTCTAGTGTATGTATGCACTGAAGTGCCAAAAGTCATAGGATACATATCCAGTATCGTGTAGGACCACCTCTATCAAGGCAAAGTGCAGCAACTCAACGTGGCATCGATTGCACAAGTGGTCGGAAGACTTCTGGAAAGACGTTGAGCCATGCCGTCTGAATAGCCGCTCACAGTTCCCTCGTATTTGTAGGTGCAAAATATTGGGTCCGAATGGAACTTTTGACCACGGCCCATAAATGCTCCATTGGGTTCATGTCAGGCGAAAGTGGTCGTCGCATCACCCGTCGGAACTGTCCAAAATGTTCCTCGAACCAATTTTGGACAATATGGGACCCAATTTTGGACAATATTTTTGGGGTACATGTAGTCCATGAAGGGCTACAACTGTTCACCCAGAACAGCAACAAAGCCAGTACTGGATAATGACGTATTTTCGAGTACCAGAGGACCCAAATAGTGCCACGTAAATACACTCCACGCATGTGTGAAACCACCACCAGATTGCACAGTGCCTTGCTGACAGTTTGGGTCCATTGCCCCATACGGTCGGCTCAACACCTGAACCCTACCTTCAGCTCGTAACAACTGGTGGTGTGACACACCGGACCACGCAGCATGTGGCCAGTCTTCTAGGGTCCCTTTACCGTCTTCACGAGCCCAGCTGAGGCGGTTAGCCCGAAGTCGTGGTGTTTGTTATCATCACCATAGGAGAGAAAACGGCAGGTTGCAGCGATAAGCTGAAGTCGGCGTAGTTTAATCGAGAGAAAAACTAGCACCGGAGCAAGGAGACGTGACTTCGAAATACACAGTGAAAGGTGAAAATCCTCCAAATACGTGGCGTCAGTAAATAAATAAATACATCGCTCTTTCCACGTTCCAGAAACACATAGCAACCGAAAAATTGTGTTGAGCCGCCGCCGCCGTGGAATTGAACCACGGATCGCTCGATATCTAGCAGAGCGCGTTAGCTTTACACCACGTTGGCTTTACATCCACGGTGCTATGTGTATTTTTAAGTCAGCTTCGGACATCATAAATCCGTAAGGTGGGCTCAGCTACTGAGACGTCTCCATCTGGTGGGCATTAACGGCACTGGCTATATATATATATTATAGCAGTTAAATCCAAAGGGCGAGATCCAAAGTGAAAATTCTCCAAATATGTAGTGTCAGTAAATAAATAAATACATCGCTCTTTTCACGTTCCAGAACCACATAGCAACCAAAAAATTGTGTTCAGCCGCCACCGTGGAATTGAACCACGGATCCCTCGATATTTAGCTGAGCGCGTTAGCTTTACACCACGGTGGCCAACAATCCACGGTGCTATGTGTATTTTTAAGTCAGCTTCGGACATCATAAATCCGTAAGATGGGCTTAGTAACTGAGACGTCTCCATGTGGTGGGCATTAACGGCACTGGCTATATATATTATAGCAGTTAAATCCAAAGGGCGAGATTCAAGGTGGAAATACCCCAAATATGTGGCGTCAGTAAATAAATAAATACATCGCTCTTTCCACGTTCCAGAAACACATAGCAACCGAAAAATTGTGTTGAGCCGCCTCCGTGGAATTGAACCACGGATCGCTCGATATCTAGCAGAGCGCGTTAGCTTTACACCACGGTGGCTTTACATCCACGGTGCTATGTGTATTTTTAAGTCAGCTTCGGACATCACAAATCCGTAAGGTGGGCTCAGCTACTGAGACGTCTCCATCTGGTGGGCATTAACGGCACTGGCTATATATATATTATAGCAGTTAAATCCAAAGGGCGAGATCCAAAGTGAAAATTCTCCAAATATGTAGTGTCAGTAAATAAATAAATACATCGCTCTTTTCACGTTCCAGAAATACATAGCAACCAAAAAATTGTGTTCAGCCGCCACCGTGGAATTGAACCACGGATCCCTCGATATTTAGCCGAGCGCGTTAGCTTTACACCACGGTGGCCAACAATCCACGGTGCTATGTGTATTTTTAAGTCAGCTTCGGACATCATAAATCCGTAAGATGGGCTTAGTAACTGAGACGTCCCCATGTGGTGGGCATTAACGGCACTGGCTATATATATTATAGCAGTTAAATCCAAAGGGCGAGATTCAAGGTGGAAATACCCCAAATATGTGGCGTCAGTAAATAAATAAATACATCGCTCTTTCCACGTTCCAGAACCACATAGCAACCGAAAAATTGTGTTCAGCCGCCGCCGTGGAATTGAACCACGGATCTCTCGATATCTAGCCGAGCGCGTACACCACCTGGAAGAAGGGCTAATTTTCACACCAGCGCCCGAAGGTAAGAATGAACCTCATGGCCGCAAGGTTCGAGAATAATGTGTAACCATTCTTACACATATCGTGTGGAATTGAATGAGAATTCCTCCTTCTACGCTTCGAAAAATGTGTAATGTTCCTTCCACACATCGTCTGGAATTGATGAGAATTCCTTATTCTAGGCTTTGAAAAATGCGTGATGCTTCTTCCACACATCGTCTGGAATTAATAAAATAAAAGAATTCCTTCTTCTACAGTGGGCTCTCGGTCAAGCATGGTTTTCGCCGGACCTGAAACCCGGAATTCGTGCCCTCACCTTTCTCAAGGGGAAAGGTGGGTGGGTGTATATGTGATGCACCTACCTCAGAGGTAACGCACATGTCAAGACGTTGCAGCGACAAGGTGTGTCGACGTAGTACGGTTCATTTTCACAATCTCAAAAGCGATTTTCTAGAGCTTTCACGATACATAAAATTATGCTCATACTTAAAAAACTGGCATGTGGAAGTACTCCAAGAAAAACTTCCAAGGAGCGAGTTCTGGGAAGTATGGTGGTTAATCTACGACGTGGATTCCATTTAGAACCACGGATTCTTATCTGGAAATTTTAACGGGAATGGTAACGTTATTCTAAAATTGGAAGTTAACATGGTCCAACTTTCTCAGAGCTGCTATTGCTATTTGGTTTTAAGAAATACAATTTTTGATCACACCATCTAAATCAGAAAATCTGATGGTTTGACGTTTTCGTGATTTGGTGGATGAAAAAGAAATACAATCGATATCATCATCATCATCATTGTCAACCATTATCAATCCACTGCTGGACGAAGGTCTCCCTAAGTTTCCTCCACAACGGTCTGTCTTGTGCCAGTCTCCTCCATGTCACCCCTGCATACTTTCGAATTTCATCCACCCATCTCCCATGTGGTCTTCTTCTGGGTCTTTTCCTGTCCCTTGGAATCCAATCTAAAATTTCGGCTGTCCATCGATGATCTGTCCTTCTGGCAGTATGTCCAGCCCATTGCCATTTCAGGGATTTAACTCTGATCGTGATGTCTTCCACTCTTGTCATTTTTCGGATCCACGAGTTCCTCTTCTTATCTCTCCTGGTTACACCAAGTATGCACCTCTCCATGCTGCTTTGAGTTGTCTGCAGCCTTTGTATGTCTCTTTTAGTTAAGGTCCACGTCTCTGCACCATACGTAAGCACTGGAAGGATGCATTGATCAAACACTTTTCTTTTAAGACATAATGGCATATTGCTCTTGAAAATTATGCTGTTTCTTCCAAAAGCTCTCCACGCAAGTTTTGTACGCCGATTAATTTCTTCATCAATGTGACCCTCACTTGATATCTGCTGTCCAAGATAAACGTACGTGTCTGTTATCTCCAGCTTTTCTCCATCAATCGATAAATCTTCATTTCTTGTAAAAGCATTGAACATCACTTTTGTCTTCTGAAAGTTCACTTTTTAATCCCACTTCTTTACTCTTGTCAGCAAGTTCCTGGATCATACTCTGCAGCTCTGATGGGGTAGTTGCAAAAATGACTACGTCATCAGAAAAACGAAGGTGGGTTAGATAATCTCCATTAATCTTTATCCCCTTGTTTTCCCAGCTCAGCGACTGAAAAACACCCTCCAATGTGGCATTAAAGAGCTTCGGAGATATGGTGTCGCCTTGTCTCACTCCCTTTCCAATTTTTACGTGTGTTGTATTTTCAAACAGCCTAATCTTTGCACTTGCATTTTCATAGATGTTATTAATAATATTAATGTATGCATCTTCAATACCACAGGTTTTCAGAGCCATTGTAACTGCTGATGGTTTCACCGAATCAAAGGCTTTTTCATAATCGATAAAAGCCATGCACAATGGAAGCTCATATTCCCTCGCTCTTTCAATTAGTTCTCTCAGCACGTGGATATGATCTATTGTGCTGTAGCCACTCCTGAATCCAGCTTGTTCTCTCGGTTGAGCCATGTCCAGTGTTACCTTCAAGCGGTGTGAAAGAACTTTAGTGAAGATTTTATAAACTACTGATAGGAGGCTGATAGGTCTGTAGTTTCCGAGATCCTCAATGTCACCTTTCTTATGTAGCAGGATCATTCTAGCGGTGTTCCAATCCTCAGGAATCTTTCCTTCATTAAGGCATCGAGTGAAAATTTGGGCGAGTACTGTTTCGATTTCTCCACTTGCTTCTTGTATGATGTCTACAGTAATTCCATCTTCTCCTGGAGCTTTTCCTCGCTTCATGTTCTTGATTGCATGTGCAACTTCTGCTGGGAGGACTGGAGGAACTCTGGTACTGGTATCTTTCATGATGTCTGGAGTGCATGTATCATCCCTTTCATATAATTTGGAGTAGAAATCTTTCACTCTTGTCAAACTTTCGCTTCTATTTCTTGTTACAGAACCATCTTCTTTTCTCAGTGCCATAATCTGTTTTCTTCCCTTACTGAGATGTCCCTTTGCTATCTTTAGGCTTTGGTTATTTTCAATTGCTTTCCTCACTAGCTCACAGTTGAATTTTCTTACGTCTTCAGTGATACTTTTTCTTACTGTCTTGCATAGCTCTATATATTCCACTTTGGAAGTCACATCTTCTTTAGTTGTCCTCATCTCTCTTCTTTTTGCATCAACATTTTGGTTTTTCCTGATAATTTGTTCACATGCAACTTGTTCTTAGACCCAGCTAATTTTGTTGCTGTTTCCATAAGAGCTTTGGTTACTTTTCTGTTAACTTCAGAGATATCCACTTCTTCCGATGTTAGGCCTTCTAAAGCAGAGAACCTGTTCTTCAGTTCTAACTTGAAGGTATTATGGTGTTTTTTAACAATCGATATACGCTGTATGAAATACTTCCGATTTTTCTAGGTTTTCCTCACTCACAAAATAAGTATCTTTCCGTCGTGATCTTTGAAAAATGGAAAGTTCACTAAAGAAATAAATCAGACTATCTATAAGCCAGCCATCTCGGAAGTGAGAGCAGTTCTTCTCCAGAAACTACGAGTAAGTGAAAACGATACGACATGTGTTACTTTGGAGTGCATTAGAAAATTCCACGTTGTCTTGGAATATGAAGAGACATTTTGAATTCGATTATCTTTATGCGAGGCATTTTGAATTTCAAGTTTGACATGCCAAACATCCTTATGCTTGTAGTGTTCCCGTTGCTGCTGTTCGTTTTTTTTATTTTTCTTTCAATTATATTTTCCCATTTCTTGAAACTCGACAGAAATATTATTTCAGAAGCATATTAACTCCTAATTTACACTCGGCAGTCGTAAGATCTCTCTTAGTAACCACTATCTTTTTGTAAAAAGAAAAACTGTAAAAACAGGTTTATTTCATGTATCCCGTCACAAAGAATAAAATCGAAACTTATTCGTTTACTCCTTTATCCTGTCGTAATCCTTCTCTTCTATTCTGTTTTTCATTATTTTGCATCTGTCAGATTCTTTCACGATCCTCTCAGCTTTTGATGGGAAATGAACTTCTCCTCTAAATCTAACTGACAACGGCAATCGGCGATCTCCGTTATTAGCTGATTCTCCTTCTCCAGGAATTCCATTCACTCTTCTCCCTCTCGACGCTAATGCCGAAAAGACGACGGCCTGCCCGGTCCACAATAATCACCACACGCTGGGATCACTTCATAAAAAGAAAACTGTAAAGTTTGGAATTGGCGGATGACATGTATAGCGTCGAAGATAGTGTTTGTGCTTTGTTTCTGTCTCGTAGAATAGATTACATCTCTGTAAGACATCAACACCCCCAGTATGTTACCATGGCAACATACTCTTTGGCCAGCTCTTTATTGATCGCAACATCAACCAAGAATTCGCGTAAACTAACCACAGTAAATATCTCTCTGTAAGCTAATCTATATAATCTTTCAAACAATTTATTCTTCTCTTACAGAAAAGAGGGAAAGTCAATTGATATTTGAAACATTACAACAGCAAGCAGATATATACATAATAATCAGAAACATTCTCAGGAAAAGTGATGCGTAGATATATGTATACACGTGCCTTATATGTATATACAGTATATATTCACCTTCGTTTTGCTGATGACGTAGTCATTTTTGCAACTACCCCATCAGAGCTGCAGAGTATGATCCAGGAACTGGCTGACAAGAGTAAAGAAGTGGGATTAAAAATGAACTTTCAGAAGACAAAAGTGATGCACAATGCCTTTACAAGAAATGAAGATTTATCGATTGATGGAGAAAAGCTGGAGATAACAGACACGTACGTTTATCTTGGACAGCAGATATCAAGTGAGGGTCACATTGATGAAGAAATTAATCGGCGTGTAAAACTTGCCTGGAGAGTTTTTGGAAGAAACAGCATAATTTTCAAGAGCAATAGGCCATTATGTCTTAAATGAAAAGTGTTTGATCAGTGCATCCTTCCAGTGCTTACGTATGGTGCACAGACGTGGACTTTAACTAAAAGAGACATACAAAGGTTGCAGACAACTCAGAGCGCATGGAGAGGTGCATGCTTGGTGTAACCAGGAGAGATAAGAAGAGAAACTCGTGGATTCGAAAAATGACAGGAGTGGAAGACATCATGATCAGAGTTAAATCCCTGAAATGGCAATGGGCTGGACTATACTGCCAGAAGGACAGACCATCGATGGACAGCCGAAATTTTACATTGGATTCCACGGGACAGGAAAAGACCCAAAAGACGACCACATGGGAGATGGGTTAATGAAATTCGAAAGTATGCAGGAGTGACATGGAGGAGACTGGCACAAGACAGACCGTTGTGGAAGAGGCTTGGAGAGACCTCCGTCCAGCAGTGGATTGATAATGGTTGACAATGATGATGATGATATATATATATATATATATATATATATATAAGGCAAGTATTGTGAGATGGCTTGGAGGATATATAAGGTGTGCCATAGGCATTCTGAAAACATATCCCTCGTTGCTGTCATGAACAAAAAGAGCGATTTCTCAGATTTGCAAAAAAGGATGTTTATCGGCTTTCGGGACAAGGTTGGAAGTATTTCTGAAACAACGCAGTGTATGAACTGTTCGCGTACTGCCGGGTTTAAAGTGCATCATGATTGGAGAAATGGTACCATCTTTTTTTTTTTTTGGTTGGATTTTTAACGACCACCGTGAGCAACTCACTGGGCTATGAGTAGTTGTCCGTCCCTAATGTAGGGCCACTGGTTCCAGGGAAGGGAGAGAGAGCCGGTACCGTAAAACAAACACAACTTTCATGCCTCACCGGGATTCGAACCCGGACCCCTTACGGACGAATGCTCAGAAGCCATCGCTTAGACCACTGTGCCACCGGGGCGTCAATGGCACCATTGCGAATAAGCGACTGCGGAGCACCACGTGACATTGATATGACAGGTGAACGTCTACTTCGAAGGTGCGTGAGAGCCGATCGACACGGTACAGTGGAGCAACTCACTGGTGGAATGAACCAAGGGTCTACCGGAAGTGTGTGTAAAACGACGGTTCAGCGAACCCTGCTGCCTATGGGGCTTCGATGCAGACAGATGGTCACTGCACCTATGCTAACTAAGGTGCATTGGAAGAAAAAGGCTTATATTTGCACGGCCGTATCGGATTTGGACCTCCGCTAATTGACAAAGGATTGCCTTCTCCGATGAGTCGCATTTTCTGCTACATCGGACGGATGGACGTTGGCATATAAGGCGAGAAACATCGGAGAACAACAACACTCTTCAACCATTGCTGGAAGAATAAAAGCTGGTGGGTGCAGCGTTATGGTCTGGGGAATGTTTTCGTGACATTCTCTGGGTCGGCTCCTACCTGAGGAAGGCACTATGGGCCGAGCCGGTGGCGCAGTGGTCTAAGCGATGGCTTTTGATCACTCGTCTGAAATGGGTCAGGGTTCGAATCCCGGTGAGGCATGGATGTCGTGTTTGTCTTACGGCACCGGCTCTCTACCTTCCCTGGAGCCAGTGACCCTAAATTAGGAACGGGGGATGACTTATAGCCCACAGAGTTGCTCGCGGTGGTCGTTAAAACCCCAATCAAAAAAAAAGAAAAGAAAAAGGCACTATGGGCCGAATTCGTTATGAAGCCATCGTTGCAGACCACATGCATGCTGATTATCTTCCCTGAAGCCGATGGGATTTTCCAGTACGATAATTCGACGTGTTACACAGCTGGAAATGTCCGAGAGTGGTTAGAAGAGCACGATAAAGACTACAAAGCACTTCCTTGGCCCCCTAATTTCCCAGCCTTAAACGCAATTGAGCATCTGTGGGACCACCTCAATCGTGTTATTCCCTCTATGGATTCTCCACCACGCACCCTTTAGCAGCTGTCAAATGCACTGGAGTCAGCATGGCTCCACATACCTGTGAACACCTCTCAGCCTGTCTAGCTGGTGTCCGCGCTGCACACGGCGGTTACTCTGTATATTAGCTGGTGGTCACAATAATTTGACTCGACAGTGTGTGTATTATATACTGTATATAGGTTATAGGGAATTTTATCACATATGTGATGGACTGAGAGGTTAATATACAGACAGGTAGCTTTATATTTATCAACTTCATCAACCGAACTAAACGCAGCAAGCATTTACCTGTAAGCTAATCTATGTAATTTTTCAAGCAATTTGATATTCTCTTAAGAAAGAGGGAATGTTAATTGACATTGGAAACATTTTAACATCAAGCAGCTACAGTCACAAAAGTCAACATATTAATACAACCTTCAAAACAGCATTATTAGGAAAACTATAAGAATTTGAGAAATTGTAGACTTGTTACAGTAAAAGGCTGTGTACATACAGATGTGTTTATCTCAGAAAGGGAGAAAATATGAAGCTAATGTACATGAAATATATTTTTAATGAATATATGTAATGCCACAATAGTCTGCATACATAGGAAAGATTAGAAATGTGCACGATTCAGACCTATGGAAAATAAAATATCATGCAGGCTCTCCTATTGAATAAAGTAATACCATGAGCATTGACAGCACAAGAGACTGTGTGGTATCGAACTTTTTTTGTTTTCGAGTTCATCCGATAGGTGTTCAATTGGATTTAAATCTGGTGACTGGGAAGGTCAATGAAGATGTCCAGGTACCTTATAAAGTAGCAACTTCTTGAAAAATCTTGGCTGTATGCTTCGGATCATTACCCTGCTGCAAGACCCATTGGCTTGCAAGTCCAAAGCTGCGGACAGATGTCTGCAAATTGACCTGTAATACCTTCCAATATTGTAGGCGGTCCATTGTGTCCTCGATGAAAACTAATTTTCCAACCCGAGCCGCCGCCATAAATCCACGAACTATTACATATTCTCCACAATGCTTGACTGTGGGAACCACATCCTCAAGTTTCATTTCTTCATTGTTTCGTCTCCAAATCGTTTCACGATCGCCAGATCCAAAAATATTATATTTGCTCTAGTCGGTAAACAGAACTGTTTTCTACAAATCGGAGTCTGTTGTTATACACTCATTGTCATAAAAATCCGCGCACCAAGTAAAAACCGTGCGATTAACGCGAAACTCGGCGAATAGCTACGGGGAGGGCAGACATGCAAATGATTAAAGTTTCGTGTGATTCCGCACACCCGCGTGTCCAAAACCGGCGCTGCGATCGCAATCCTTGGGACTTATAAGGCGCCGCGCAGGGGACTCCACAAGCAAGCCAAACTGCACGATCCATGTGTGACTTACCTGCCAGCAGGACGCACACGACATAAAGGCAGATAGCAATCAGAATAAATGTCCGCGTAGCTCAATTGGTAGAGCGACTTATTCCGGAATGAGGGGATCCGGGTTCGAGCCCCGGCGTGGACAAAAATGACGGAGAAATTTACTTAGTTATAATGGCGCCCGAACTATCCGGATGACCCGACTGTTCAAAATCTCGTAATGGTGTGATGTTATTTCCACACCGCGAAATGGGAAAAATCAGAGAATCCCTTCTCCAGCGCTTCGAAAAATAAATGTGTGTGACGTTGCATTCCACACACCAGATTGGCTGGGAGTTCTCAAGTGCACGTTCTACAGTGGATGGCTGCCTGCAACGATTCATGGTCACGGCTGACCCGTGGGCCATGCCCCCGGCCATCTTTCGGGGGGGGGGGAGATGTGACGTACCTGCCAGCAGGACGAACACGACATAAAGGCAGATAGCAATCAGAATAAATGTCCGCCTAGCTCAATTGGTAGAGCGACTTATTCCGGAATGAGGGGATCCGGGTTCGAGCCCCGGCGTGGACAAAAATGACGGAGAAATTTACTTCGTTATACATGAGCGATAGACATGCCGAGGAGCCGCCGACGGAGTTTGAACGAGGCCGTGTCGTCGGGATGAGAGAGGCAGGGTGGACGGCGCGCCACATCTGCCGCAATTTGGGATGGTTGCACTGTAAGGTGCGATCGCGTTGAGAGCAATGGACACAGTAATTGACCTAGACACTGCGAACTGGATCTGGACGACACATACACACCACCAGCAGAGAGGACCGTGGGATCATTAGAGTGGTACGCACAGATGCAACGACATCCTTGTCCAATATCCAGAGACATGTGACAGCTGTACAAGGCATTCCTGTGTCCGCCAGAACCATTTCCAAACGCCTGGCAGAGGTGAATCTGCATTTGCGACGGCCCTTACGTTTTCCGCCATTAACACCTGACCATCGTTGGCGTCGATTGCAGTAGTATCAGCAGCGAGCAACGTGGAATGATACGCACTGGCGGCGTATAGTGTTCAGCGACGAATCCCGCTTCTGTATGGGAACGGACGACCACCGTGTCAGAGTATGGAGGACCGCAGGTAAGCGCTACAATCCCAACCTCACTGTACAGCGGCACACGACCCGAACTGCAGGCGTGATACAGCCGGACTTCCTCGCAGTGATCCCAGAGAAGTTAACATCCCGGCGATACGTACAGGAAATGCTGCGGCCCCATATGCTGCCTTTCCTGACGGGGCGGCCTGGGGCCATTTTCCAACAAAATAACGCCCGCCCGCACACGGCTGGGGTTTCCCAGGACTGTCTACATCATGCTTCGACGGTTCCGCGATCTGCCAGATTGATTGATCTCTCTCCCAACAAGCACGTGTGGGACCAGATGAGACCCCAGCTATTTCCATGTCACAGTATTCGACATTTAGAGCGTCAGTTGCAAGAAGTGTGGGCCAATCTGTCCCGGGATAACACACAGCGTTTCTTTGACTTCATGCCGGACGGTATCACCGCATGTATCTGAGCAGGAGGCGGTCCGACGCGGTACTAACGCTGACCGGTATGTGTACCGTATGTCCGCGGGAAATCGTCCTGTTGCTGTGATATTATAATCACTTCTGTCCTTTGTATGTACCATCTCACTACTAAAACCTCATTTCAATCCGATGGCTCCTTCTTGGTGCGCGGTTTTTCGTGACAATGAGAGTATGTACTTTTTGGCAAAGTTAAGTCTGTTTGTCTGATTTGTTGAGGTTATTAGAGGCCTTTTTCTGGGAACTCTACCACTAAATCCCTTAAACCGAATAATTTTTTGTACAGTCTTGACGTGCACATTCTTACGAGTCATTGTTTCAATACATTCCATTAATTTTGTAAAACGACATTTTTGGATACGACTTGACTCTTTTTAGAACATCCCGAGCATCTCGGTCGCTTAATACGCTGGAGTGACCACTTCGAGCTTTGTTGAACACCTTTCCGGCTGACCGATAATTCCTAATAACAGTTTGGACACGTGAATGGCTTTTCCTAACAGTTTTTGAAATCTCACCGTAAGATTGTTTCCCCGTTCACAAGTATATCATTACATTTCTCATGTGCTGAGAAATTTCTTTTCACGGAGCTATTTTAACTGGAACACTAAAAAAACACCCAACTAACTTACACAAGATTAACTTTTCAGCAGTGTGCTGCACTTCCGTTTTCTGACTGCTTAAAATAAGAACGAGTTTGCATGATGAAACATAAATATACACTGAAGAGCAATTGACTTAGAGACAGCTGGCGTTATGCAAATGTGGCGCTGTGGGCGGCCCTGAAAACGGAAACGACATGACGCATGCAGCGATCCGACAATATAAGGAGTGATGCGACGGGAGTCAGTAAGAGTCTGACGCAGTATGGGTAAGACGAAGGATCTAAGCGCATTTGATCGTGGGCAAATTGTCGGGGCCCGACGAATGGGTCAGTCCAACTCGGAAGTCGTGCAGGCACTGGGCTTTTCACGAGTGACTGTGTCACGGGTGCACCGTGAGTACACCTAATCCGGTAAAACCATCCCTGCAAGGGCCAACTGCCGTGGACAACAGCGTGTGGATGAGCGGGTCATCGTCGGCTAGCTCGCATTGTAACAACGGATAGACGGGCCACAGTGCAAGAAATCACTCGGCAATTTAACGCTGGCGCACAAAAACGTGTAAGCAGCCACACCATCCAGAACCATTTCCTCGCTATGGGGTACAGAAGCCATCGTCCCGCGGAGGTACCGCTGCTGACCGTACATCATAGGGTGCAAAGATTAGCATGGGCGCGGGAACATCGCCAATGGACCCTAGACATGTGGGAAAATGTTACCTGGACTGATGAGTCGATATTCACGTTGGTACATGCTGATGGCAGGATATGAGTACGGCGCAAACCACAAGAAGCGATGGATCCTTCTTGCCAGCAGGGTATTCTTCAAGCTGGTGGGGGTGGCATTCTCGTCTGGGGACTGTTTACGTGGACTGAAATGGGACCCCTGGTACGTGTGACATCGTCTCTCACAGGTCAACGTTACCGGGATATCCTGAAAGACCATTTGCTCTCGTTTGCGCGTCTTCAACATCCCACTTGGGACCTCATCCTGCAATAAGATAATGCACGGTGCCATCGCTCCCGAATTCTATCCGAATGGTTGGATGCACACTCCACCGACGTGACCTCGCTTCCATGACCAGCTAGGTCACCTGACCTCAATCCCATCGAGAACATCTGGGATGCCATGGAGAGAAATGTTCGAGGCTCTGATCACCCTCCATCAAATCATCGTTAACTGTGGGAGCTTGTTCATGGGTCGTGGATCCGTATGGCTTCCCAACGCTTCCGGTGTCTTGTCGAGTCCATGCCGAGACGAATCGTCGCCGTCATCAGGGCGAAAGGTGGTGCTACACGTTATTAGACAGGTATCTCTAATTCAATTGCTCTTCAGTATACGTGCTGTACGCAGACTTTCTGTGACTTGATTTTCGAAGGTTTTTTTTTACGGAAGTTAAAAAATACAGGCACTTTTAAGAATGGAAATTTCGTTAAAAGATGAATACCTACCGGCAGCTTTGCTGCACGATATTTTCAGAGATTTTCTGTTACTTCGCACCATTAGTTTTTCATAGTATATTAAGGAGTGTCAACATTGGCGAATTAAACAGAAATAAAAGCATTTAAGGGGATTGGGTACAATTTATATTAACTGCTGAAGACTAAATCAGGAGAACTATTAAAAAGAACAGAGATGTACCTTAGTCTATGTACTGGGTATACTGCTTCCAAGATATCTCTCAAGAGGGACGATATCTAAAATAAATGCGTTAAGGTTGATGCAGATTTTCGCTGGAATTGGAGTTAAGTCATCAATTATTATAAATTAGTTTAGACTGGATCTATCAGGAAGATCTAAATTAGAACTAGGTATAGAAAGACTTGTTAAAAAACAAGAAGCAGGTTAAATCTATGAAACAGGAATAAATAGATTCAGGTCAGGTGTCGCCAAGCCAACCGTTCGTGTGCGAATGGTTGAAACATGCCCTCGTCGATAGCTAAGGGACTCTGTTTGGCTCACTGAGGTATTTGCGCAAGAAAACCCTGTCAACCAACATCGATCGCGAAGGAAAATGTCTTGCATTCTGCACTTTTCTTTCTCTTTATGAAACCGCTTTTGCTCTGGATTTATTTCTTCGAAAACTGATTTCATAATTCCTTTCCATAGTGATAATTATCTTAAACTTTTTCCAAATCACAACTGTCGAACGTGATCGAAATTAACGACGTTGAAATCAATAATGTCCAGCAGTTCGTTTTTTCCAGGAATAATATCGAAGCAGAAATGGAAATCACTGGTGATGGAAGATGTCGGGAGAGCATCACATGATGATACTGATCAGCGTGTGATCCTTAAGATTAAATCTCTTGAAAAAATTGATGTTAAAATTTATGACATTCCTCAGAATGTAAGTAGACTGGTGTGCAAAATTTAAGGACGAAGAGGAGAAATTAGCATAACAGCGGAACCAGCAGGCAGAACGGACCGAAAGACCACTCAGGAGATAGACTATGGTCCGGTACGGTAGGGCATGCGCATATATGCAGCATGACGTAGCGGGAGGGGAGGGGGACTGTCGGAAGGGTATAAAGCACACGGGCGGTGTACGCTCAGCAATTCGGTGAAAGCTATTTCACGGTGTACATCGGTTTGAACGACGTCGAGTTGCTGCCACCCTGTGATATGGCCAACAGGCAATCCAGTAGACGACATCTGGATGACTTTACCCGAGGTCGCGTCATTGGGAAGTTGGAAGAAGGTCGAAGTGTGACTAGTGTGGCCGAGGAGTTCGGGATCGCACACAGCATCGTTTCACGAGCTTGGAGAGCATTTCAAATGACAGGAACAGCTGTCCGAGTGTTTAGCAGTGGTCGTCCACGAGAAACTACGGCGGCGGACGACTGGTATATTGCCCTACAGTGAAGAAGAGACAGACGGCAGACAGCGGGAGAAATCGCAAGGCACATGCAACATACAACTGGATGTCCGTTATCACGTATTACCGTGGCCAGGAGGCTACACAAAGGTGGTCTATTTGCACGACGACTAGTACGGTGTGTGCCATTAACGCCTGCTCATCGGAGACGGCGGTTTCCGTGGTGCAAGGAACACAAGAACTGGTCACATCAGCAATTAGGTCGAGTTCTCTTTACGGATGGGAGCCGATTTAGTCTGATGAGCGATTCTGGACGTATACAAATCTGGAGAGAGCAGGGAACACGCAATTACACCTCCAACATCATCGAAAGGGACCGGTTTGGAGGTGGCGGAGTCCTCGTTTGGGGTGGAATTATGCTTGGTAACAGTACTGACCTCCACATCTTCCAAGGAGATTCAGTCACTGGTGTCCGCTATTGTACCGATGTTCTCCTGCCTCACGTGCGTCTGTTTAGAGGTGATGTGGGTCCTGAGTTCCTCTTCAAGGACGACAACGCTACACCTCATCGTACAGTGGCTGTCGCAGAGCTGTTGGAGGGTGAAGATTTTGAACGCATGTGTTAGCCCGCAAGGTCCCCGGACCTAAATCCAATCGAACACGTGTGGGACCTACTCGGGAGACGCTTGGCAGCACGTCGCCAGCCGCCAGCCGCCAGCAACGATTCCGCAGCTGCGATTGGCGCTGCAAGAGGAATGGGCCGCGATGCTTCAACAGCTCCTTGACAACCTCGTCCTTAGCATGGACAGACGTTGTAAATCCTGCAACGCAGTCAGGGGTGATCATATCCCTTACTAAAGACTGGATCTTTCTTGGCAGCCGCCTGTCACATGGACGTTTCTGTCTTCTGTCCAGTTGTGCTCGAAGCTACCTTTTCAATAAAGTGCTCTTGTATCCTTTGGATTCCTTTTTCGGACGGTTTTGCTCACTTGTCCCATGTTCTTACATCTTGGGGATCTTATGGTATGATTTGAGTCGATGTGAAGCACTTCTGCACGACGTCTCGTCCTTAATGTTTGCACACCAGTGTATTATACTTAGTGACATAGCGTCCAACCGATGTATATTCAGCGCTCAGTTCTCCATTTAACCCTGGATGCTAATTTCACCACACACTGCAAATCTGAAGTTCCAGCCATTCGCCTGCACATTAGGAACTTTTGCTACATTTTAACCGCTTTCGTAATACACACACACCGGCCACTGAATTAGAAACCTTTATGAAGGTGGACGTAGACGCAGGATAAGATCCACAATTTTCGTGAGGGGAGCAAGTGTCGGGAATAACCGTTAACTTTTCTGAGATTTTCCCGCAGACACCATATGGAAATGGAAAATACAGATCCCCATTATTTTTTTTTTTTTTTTTTTTTTTTTGATTGGAGGTTTAACGACCACCGTGAGCAACTCAATGGGCTATAAGCAGTCGCCCGTCCCTAATTTAGGGTCACTGGTTCCAGGGAAGGGAGAGAGCCAGTGCCGTAAGACAAACACAACATCCATGCCTGACCGGGATTCGAACCCGGACCCCTTACGGACGAATGATCAGAGGCCAACGCCTTAGACCACTGCGCCACCGGGGCGGCCCCCATTAGTTCCGAATGATGAAATAGAACGTTGATATCTTCCAATTAAACAAGTTAGTAAAACCAAGCAAGGCATTGATTATGATACGCTTTCCAGCATACCAGAAATCATTACTCAAGTTATCAGGATAATGGCTGTAGAATAAATCTCGCCCCCTATGCCCTGATCTTTGACCCCATTTCTATGATATTCAGCAGAACCGGTTAAGTATGCCCCCGGAACAACATGATAAAATTTTGTCTTAACCGAAGCATTTTTACGTAAGTTATGACGCATAAGGACGATGGAATGGATCCCGCTCCTATGTCCTGACCTTTGACCCCATTTCTTCTATTTTCAATAGGGTTCGTCCCCAGGTGTTCCCCGACCACATACTAAAATTTCATCGAAATCCAACCACTTTTACGTGAGTTATTGTGCGGACGAACAGACAGACAAAGCTGGAGTATGTACACTTCTTCAACCTACGGTTGGAAAGCGTAAAAAACGAAAGTAATATACTTTTAAGTAATAATTTCTTTCACGAAAAAACATTCAATTTGTTATTAAAACCTATCAAATAGAAGCTTTTCTTTGGTTCCTGAGGGAGGGGCGCGCCTTCCCTGGATCCGCCCCTCCGTAGACGTCAGTAAGCAGGGTATATCCAAAATCCGTCGTCAAGTGTGTTTCCGCGTGAGCTACGCAGCTATTTTTTATTTATTTTTTGATTGGGGGTTACACGACCACGATGAGCAACTCAGTGGGCTGTAAGCAGTCGCCCGTACCTAATTTAGGGCAACTGGTTCCAGGGAAGGGAGACAGCCAGGGCCTTAAGTCAAACACAAGATCCATGCCGCATCACGGAAAAATGGTAAGAAGTCATCGTATAGCCCACCGCGCCACCGGGACAGCAACAAGGTCTGTAACACTCCTCGTATTGATATTTGCCATCCATGGCAAATGGTACGGCTTTTGGAAACCAAAAAAGTCGTCCCAGTGGTTATGTGATTAAAGGCGCAGGTTCTTCGCTGGCCGTTTGAGTTGGGTCTGGGATAAACTTAGGTGGTGCGCTTGTCTTTCAGCGCTGGATCTCTCGCTTCCCCAAACCAGCGTCCCAAAATCAAGAGGGAGACAGAGAGGGTGATAATTAAACCTTGAAATCTCGTACAAACATGTCAGTGTTAACTCATGGGAAAGGACTACAGCATTTCATTCATTCGTCAGTAGACGGGTTGAGTCTCCATTGGAGATTATGTTTCCGACGTTTTCTGGGTGAAACAGTTCAGAGAAGTGGCCCATCCGAAGGGTCTGTCTAATTGTATAGAGCCAGGATGTGCGTGGATGACCTCATGATCGTTTGAAGCCTGTGCTGCATGTGTAGGTTGTCTGTCTTACCTCTATTAATATGGTTGACGAACTACCGTAACTGGTGATGCTGGATTCTATGGGCACTTCTAGAACTGTTACACAGCTCAGCTTTCAACTGTTCGTTCGTCCTCCTGCATCTCCATTCTGCGACATTAATTTTCCTGAGAGATTTTATTTCAAAAAGGTGGGAAGTCGCTGTTTTATGTTTTTCTGGGTGATCCTAATCTCTACATCGTAAAGCGCTGATTTGTCTTAAATATATCATAATTTTTAATGCTTGTGGTGTAAGCGCTTGCTCCTATTCTGTTTAGTTTTGTCATACTTATAAAAAACTAAATACAGGGTTATGCAGAAAGAATCATCCGATTTCAAATAATTATATTTCGAAAAATTAACAACACAGAATGATAAGTAATACATCAATGTAAAGGGAAAATGTCTAAGTTTTTTTTTACAAATGTTCGATATGACTTCCTTTAGTCACACGTTTAATGTCAACGTGATATGAAAATTCCTGCCAAACGCGGTCTAATGTGTCATTGGTAACTGCTTCTAAAGTAGCAGAAATGCGTTGTTTAAGTTTACATAGAGTTGTGAGAAAACGAGGCACAAACACCTGATCTTTTACGTACCCCCAATGGAAGAAGTCTCATGTGGTCATATCAGACCAAGTCATCTGGACCAATCTAACTGCGGGGTAGCTCTTGCATGTAATGGCAGAAGTTCAGTCGGTGTAGTTCAAAAGAGCTCCCAAACACGATATGAAAATTCTGCCAAACACAAAAGATATGAAAATTCCTGCCAAACGCGGTCTAATGTGTCATTGGTAACTGTTTCTAAAGCAGCAGAAATGCGTTGTTTAAGTTCACATTGAGTTGTGAGAAAACGAGGCACAAACACCTGATCTTTTACGTATCCCAAAAGGAAGAAGTCTCATGTGGTCATATCAGACCAAGTCATCTGGACCAATCTAACTGCGGGGTAGCTCTTGCATGTAATGGCAGAAGTTCAGTCGGTGTAGTCCAAAAACGCTCCCAAACACGATATGAAAATTCTGCCAAACACAAAAGATATGAAAATTCCTGCCAAACACGGTCTAATGTGTCATTGGTAACTGTTTCTAAAGCAGCAGAAATGCGTTGTTTAAGTTCACATTGAGTTGTGAGAAAAGGAGGCACAAACACCTGATCTTTTACGTATCCCCAAAGGAAGAAGTCTCATGTGGTCATATCAGACCAAGTCATCTGGACCAATCTAACTGCGGGGTAGCTCTTGCATGTAATGGCAGAAGTTCAGTCGGTGTAGTCCAAAAGAGCTCCCAAACACGATATGAAAATTCTGCCAAACACAAAAGATATGAAAATTCCTGCCAAACACGGTCTAATGTGTCATTGGGAACTTTTTCTAAAGCAGCAGAAATGCGTTGTTTAAGTTCGCATAGAGTTGTGAGAAAAGGAGGCACAAACACCTGATCTTTTACGTACCCCCAAAGGAAGAAGTCTCATGTGGTCATATCAGACCAAGTCATCTGGACCAACCTAACTGCGGGGTAGCTCTTGCATGTAATGGCAGAAGTTCAGTCGGTGTAGTCCAAAAAAGCTCCCAAACACGATATGAAAATTCTGCCAAACACAAAAGATATGAAAATTCCTGCCAAACACGGTCTAATGTGTCATTGGTAACTGTTTCTAAAGCAGCAGAAATGCGTTGTTTAAGTTCGCATAGATTTGTGAGAAAAGGAGGCACAAACACCTGATTTTTTACGTACCCCCAAAGGAAGAAGTCTCATGTGATCATATCAGACCAAGTCATCTGGACCAATCTAACTGCGGGGTAGCTCTTGCATGTAATGGCAGAAGTTCAGTCGGTGTAGTCCAAAAGAGCTCCCAAACACGATATGAAAATTCTGCCAAACACAAAAGATATGAAAATTCCTGCCAAACACGGTCTAATGTGTCATTGGGAACTGTTTCTAAAGCAGCAGAAATGCGTTGTTTAAGTTCGCATAGAGTTGTGAGAAAAGGAGGCACAAACACCTGATCTTTTACGTACCCCCAAAGGAAGAAGTCTCATGTGGTCATATCAGACCAAGTCATCTGGACCAATCTAACTGCGGGGTAGCTCTTGCATGTAATGGCAGAAGTTCAGTCGGTGTAGCTCATCACAAGGCTTCAGTGCTTGCAAGTTATGCAATTTCTTTGGCTTGTAACACAATTTTTTCCTCAACACACGCCAAACAGTGGGATGAGGAATCCCTAGTTATCGACTAGCGCGAATGGTCGATTTCTTTGGGCTGCGTAGAAAAGTCTCTCTCACTCTTTCAACATTCTCTGCAGATACGCCTGGTTGCCCTGGACTTTTCCTTTACAAAGACATCCAGTGCCCTCGAACTGATGATACCACCTGCGAATACTCTGAGCCGTCGGTGGTACTTTCTACAAAATTCACGCTGAACGGTGATTAGCGACTGACATCGTGCAAACGAGAGCACACAAAAAGTTTTTCTGCTGACTAGACGCCATTTTCACTTCTACGCCAAAAGAGCTTCATGAACGACACACTTGCACCATGTATCATACATAATCTAAAACGAAGACAATTTTCCTTTAGGATGATTCTTTCTGAATAACCCTCTAGAACAGGACATTCTGGAAAAAAAAAACATAGAATTGGATATTTTGGAAATTGCTATTCTACCCGCCCCAGTGACACAAAGTGCTACTAATCATTCGCCCGATATGGGGTCCGGGTTAGAATCCCAGGTGAGGCATGGATGTTGTGTTTTCCTTACTGCACTGATTTTGATACTTCCCCCAAACCAGTGGCCCCAAATTAGAAACTATTGAGTGAAACTTTTCTGCTGGTGGTGCGATTCCAAACCACGACTTCCTACTCTGGAGGCGGATATTCTACCAACTCAATTAGGACTGCTGGCTTATCGATGTCACACTGCCGATTTGACTCACACGTCACCAAAGTAGTACGTCAGCTCTTGGGTTGTATAGAAAGTAATGTCAGATGATGAGGCACCCTAAGTTGAAACCCAAGCCACACAGCACCTTGGCCACAGAGATTGCGCACCACAACGGAATGACATTAACAGGTAGGTGGCTTAATTCGGTGGCAGTTAGCCGTCAAAAAGCGAAGAGTATAAGCGCCTACAGACATGGGAGTGGACGAGGAGAATATCCACCATTGCACACCGTATGAGTTTCGTCATGGTAGAATGTTCTGTAAGGAACATTACCACTGTGCATCCCAATGCCATATCACATCGACAGTGCTGTCGTTGGGATTAACGGCTTCGAAAGGGAAATTTTGAGTTATTAGACCGTCCTAAAGCCAGAAGACCATCAACAGTGGATATGGACATGCTGACGACCTAACATCGAAGAGCTTTTGGCCAACTCCCACGTGTGACCACGCTGGAGTTAGCCTAATAGTTATGGACTACCCACACGAGCGTTATCAAGCACCTGCGTGAATTTGGGAAAACGCACGAGACCAGGTTGGATAGCAGCATCAACGCACAGCTGATCAGAAAGCAAATCGCACAAGTGCATACGTTTCCCTGATTGCCCGGGATCAAGTTCAGCAGTTGTTGGGCCGCACCGTAACAGGTTGCGAGAAATGGGTTCCTGTATGGCAATATCAGTGCCTAGAAACAGTGGTTGAACTCAAAACAGAAGCACATGCTGACCCCCAAGGTCGGCTTATATCCACGTAATGTCCTGCTGTCTGTTTTTGCTTTTTTTATTGAAGCTTTAAAGACCACCGTGAGCAACTCAATGGGATACAAGCAGTCGCCCGTCCCTAATTTAGTGGCACTGGTTCCAGGGAACCGTAAGACAAACACAAAGATCCATGGCTCACAGGGGATTCGAACCCCGACCCTTCTCGGACGAATGATCATAAGCTAACGCTCAGACCACTGCGCCATCGAGGCGGAACTGTCTGTTTGGTGCGATATGCAGAGAGTGTCATGTTTTGTTTAGCTGCCACCGGACAACAACACTATCACCGCCGATGTGTACTGCAGTCAGGTCGACGATCTGCACGCATCGCTCACGTTGAAACGACCAGCACTGCTCAACCGCAAGGGCGTCCTTCTACAGCAAGATGGGGCGAAACCTCATACAGCACGGGTGACCTGTCACAAGATCAGGGACCTGGGCTGGCTGCTGCTGCCACACCCAACCTATGTCTCGCACGTTGCTCAAAGCGACTACCACCTTTTCCGATCGTTGCAGTATTTCCTTGACGGACAGTGGTTCACTCACCGAGACGATGTTGAACACGCACTTATTCACTTCTTTGCATCCAAGCCGCCACAATTTACATCCAACAGCTGCCCATACGATGGGGGCAGGTCTTGGCAAAAAAATGGCGACTGCATTTGGGTCTTATTTGTGATTTACATACGGTAATTAGCACTTATCTGTTGCCTTACATTTTCAGACCTTAATTTCTTTCCAACCTAATATGCCATGTTACGTAGAACGTTATAGGACGAGTGACTGCTTATACCCCGCTGAGTTGCTCAGAGAGATCGTTAAGTCCCATAAAAAAGAATACAAATAATAATTATACATATAAACACCTAGATCTCTCTCTCTCTCTCTCTCTCTCTCTCTCTCTCTCTCTCTCTCTCATTCTTTCTCTCTCTCTCTGTGTCTCTCATTCTCTCTCTGTCTGGAACGCTTGACGTCACAGCAACGTCTGCATTGTTTCGCCATCACGTATCAATCAATTCGTGTGTGCTCTGGAGAAGCCATAGTGATGGCCTGCGACACACCGAAGAGCAATTAAATTAGAGATACCTGTCTAGTAACGTGTAGCACCACCTTTCGCCCTGATGACGGCGGCGATTCGTCTCGGCATCGACTCGACAAGACGCCGGAAGCGTTGGGAAGCCATATGGATCCACGACCCCTGAACAAGCTCCCACAGTTCAAGAAGATTTGATGGAGGTGGGGAGGAGGGGGTCAGATCCTCGGACATCTCTCTCGATGGCATCCCAGATGTGCTCGATGGGATTGAGGTCAGGTGACCTAGCTGGCCAAGGAAGCGAGATCACGTCGGTGGAGTGTTCATCCAACCATTCGGATACAATTCGGCAGCTGCATTGTCTTGTTGTAGGATGAGGTCCCCAGTGGGATGTTGAAGACGCACAAACGGAGCAAATGGTCGTCCAGGATATCCCGGTAACGTTGACCTGTGAGGGACGATGTCACACGTACCATGGGTCCCATTTCAGTCCACGTAAACAGTCCCCAGACGACAATGCCAACCCCCCCCACCACCACCAGCTTGAAGAGTACCCTGCTCGCAAGGAGGATCCATCGCTTCATGTGGTTTGCGTTGTACTCGTGTCCTGCCATCCGCACGTACCAAAGTGAATCTCGACTCATCAGTCCAGGCAACATTTTTCCCACATGTCTAAGGGTACAGTGGCAATGTTCCCGCGCCCATGCTAATCTTTGCGCCCTGTGATGTGCGGTCAGCAGCGGTACCCTCGTGGGACGATGGCTTCGGTACCCCATAGCAAGGAGATGGTTCTGGATGGTGTGGCTGCTTACACGTTTTTGTGCATCAGCGTTAAATTGCCGAGTGATTTCTTGCACTGTGGCCCGTCTATCCGCTGTTACAATGCGAGCTAGCCGACGATGACCCCGCTCATCCACACGCTGTTGTCCACGGCAGTTATCCCTTGCAGGGATGGTTTTACCCGATTCGATGTACTCACGGTGCACCCGTGACACAGTGGCTCGTGAAAATCCCAGTGCCTGCACGACTTCCGATATGGAGTGACCCATTCGTCGGGCCCCGACAATTTTCCCACGATCAAATGTGCTTAGATCTTTCGTCTTACCCATACTGCGTCCGACTCTTACTGATTCCCGTCGCATCACTCCTTATTTTGTTGGATCGCTGCATACGTCATGTCGTTTCCGTTTACAGGGCCGCCCACAGCGCCACATTTGCATAACGCCAGCTGTCTCTAATTCAATTGCTCTTCAGTGTAATAGCACGCAATCACTTTTAGATCTCAAGGTGATCGCGTGCTAATTTCAAAAACTTTCGATTAATTATCAATGATTCGAGTTCTATTTTGTCCGATCTACAAAATTCGAATTGAATTCTTAACATCACGGCAAGTTGCGTTTGTGTGTTCACTTAATTTAGCACAATTCCAACTTTAATTTGTACGCTTTAATTATTTTTTACTTTTTGAATTTAACTAACTTTCTGAGTTTACTGCTGATTGTATTATACAATTTGCAAAATATCTATCTATCTATCTAAACGCTCTAACTTACAATAAAAAATGAAAACTTGAGATGTCAAAGTGAGCAAAAAATTGCATCTAAAAGCATGTGTCGCCCTAATAGAACATTGTCGAGAATTTAGATAGTTCCGCTTTGTAATACCAGATGTCACATTATTTTGTAGAAAAAGATTCGGTATGAAGTTTGAAACCAACCGTTGAATATGACAGTCTAAAACAAAACGCGAAGGGAATAACAAGTGCGCCGGAGAAAAAGGAATTTAGAGCGAAAAATGAAAGTAAAAGTTATTAAGGTAAGTTCTGGTCATATTACACATTTTGCCAAATGTCGATCTACACTGCTGGCCACCCAAAATGCAACACCAAGAAGGAAGCATCCGATTGGCCTGAAATTTGCAGCATGCGTCGCTCGCGAGAGGACATGCAAACGATTAGCATTGCAGGGCATATGCAAATCATGTGCGCCCGGTACACCACCGAGAAGCACTGTAAAAAGGGTGCACAGAAGGCGGTGTATAAGTAGTGGAAGTGTGTTGTGCTGCCGGACCTGTCCGTGGGGAGATTCCTGATGCCTCGTCGCAGAATACGGCACTCATTCCAGCACGTTTCGAAGTTCGACAGAGGACGAATAGTGGCTTATCGCGACAGCGGTTTATCGTACCGAGACATCGGCGCCCATGTGGGACGACATCCAGCCACAGTGAAGCGAGTATGGATTCGGTGGGTGCAGGAGGGACGGACGGACCGACGTGAGCGATTGCCGCAGCCACGGCACAACACCGAACGAGAGGACCGGCATGTTGTGCGGTGGGCATTGACGGCTCGCACTGCCACATCACGAAATATAGCGCAGGAATTAGTGTGTGCTGTGCAACAACCTGTGTCAGCACGTACCGTTCAACGTCGTCTGCAGGAGCGGGGACTTGTCGCACGGCGCCCACTACTCCGATTATCATTGACGTTACAACACCGGCGAGTGCGGCGGCAGTGGAGGACCGTTGAAGGCCGCACCTGGACTACGGAATGGCACGACATTGTCTTCTCCGACGAATGCCGCTTCTGTCTGCAACACCAGGATGGTCGGATCCGCGTGTGGCGGCACCGCGGCGAGAGATTGTATGGCGCCTGCATTATGCATCGCCATACCGGTCCGTCGCCTGGCGTTATGGTTTGGGGCGCAATTGGATATGACACCCGCACCCCTCTGGTACGCATCTCCAGTACACTCAACAGAGACCGCTGCATCTCCTACGTTTTGGAGCCTGTAGTCCTTCCTTACCTGCAGGACCTGCTAGCGGCCACGTTTCAACAGGACAATGCGCACCCGCACGTAGCACGCATCGTGCAACAATTCTTCACGGCCCACCAGGTGTCACTGCTGCCGTGGCATGCCTGTTCTCCCGATATGTCGCCCATCGAACACGTCTGGTCGCTGATCGGCAACCGAGTGATCCGGCAAGCACCACCCGCGGCTACGCCTGATGAACTGCGGCAATGTGTGGAAGCAGCTTGGACCGACATACCCCAAGCCCACATCCAAAGCCTTTTTCGTTTGATGTCGCGGCGTGTAGCGGCCGTTATTGCCAGCCATGGGGGCCACACGAACTATTGATATCTGCGTGTTCCGCAAGTCTCACGGGCCTGTAAGCTCAATCGTTTCATCTTTGTATCTGTTGTTACGATTCCAGTAAATCTGGCTTTGCTATCTCGTGTCCTTCTTGGTGTTGCGTTTTGGGTGGCCAGCAGTGTATCTAAACGCTCTAACCTACAATTGTTAAACAACAAATATTTTACACACAATATTTCTTTATCACGAGGTCTTTTGAAAAACAGAAATAAATAGCATATAATTTTTAATTCTAACATGAATGAGTTCTTACTACTGTACATAAGTTTTTACTATATTTTCTTATACGAATCCGGCGTCTATTTGATTTGTTTTTCAATCTGCTTCAATTAAAAATTTCACTTCGTCACAGGACGGGCAACATCCCTTATGTATAAATATTTATTTAAAGCTTAAAAACAACCGTCCTAGGACGGGCTACAGGTTAATAATAATAATAATAATAATAATAATTGAGATACCATGCTTGATTTCCCCTATATTATCTGAATAGCAATTAGATAACGTGATGTTGATGTTGCAGCACTAAAATTATTTTGGCAGACCCTGTAGTGATAAGAAATTTACAAATTACAGTTTGGATGGAAGAATGTGTTTAATCATACGAATGTCTTTTACATTTTATTTAAAAACATTGAATTTAATTACAAAATGATCCGATAGTGCACCGTCAGAGAAACTATGCTAATTAAATTACTGAATTAACCCTAAACATTAAATCGTGATGGAAGGAATTGTTATTCATAAAGTTCCGTTGAATTCGAGTGTTTTCATAAAGTCAAAAAACGAGAATCTAAAAAAAATTTCCCGACTCCTTTCTCTTAAATTCTCTTGATCATTGCTCTTGAAAACAATTATATTTGATCATGCAAACCTTCGTTATCAAAGACGGTTGTAAAAACATTCATATAAAATTACAACCGCTGCATTCTTTATTTTTCTGAACATCATATATCTTCCCAAATAACGGTGCGTCAGACTTTTGAAAAAGAATCAAATTCAATTAAATAGCATAGAGTAGAATTCGTACATCCGTATCATAATAACCTGCAAGATGTGCATTCCTTTTTTTAGGGAGAATTTTAACAGATATTTAAAAGGAGGTTTATTCAGCATGGGTTCATTTTTTTTTTTTTACTTCCCTTAAAAGAAATAATTTTTCATCATTTTTCTACGCCGCGGTTTGGGGAAAGATGTTATTTTGTAGGATGATTTTTTTTTTTCTTGAATGCATAAAGGTATCACTTTTATTTCCTCGAATACCTCAAATGTAAAGAAAGTGATTGGAAAAGAAAGTAGTGTTTGATTACATACGTAATGTGCAGAAACTGGGAAACTCAGGAAAAACTACAGCATGAGAAATAAATTCAGAATATATGTTGTTTTTTTTAGGGTTCTCCATAAAAATAAGCGCTATTCAAAATGAAAACGTCAGATCAAAAAAAGTGTGCGTACTAGCGTTTTGTCGAGAACGATTTTAAAAACCTCATTTTCTAAAGGTATTTCGCACATTCTTTCCGTCGTTTTTTTTTTTCTGAACGAAACACTCCATGGATTAATTTGTTCCGTAATAAAATGCAAACTATTTCAAAAATTAGAAAAAAAAATGGTGCAAAAAATGTTGCCTTGGAAGTAGTAAAACTGGCAGATGATGCATTCTTAAAAATATATTCAGGCGGAATATTAATTAATGCATCAAAATGCCTTTCGTTTTAAAATTACAATTTCTGTGAGCTTTGTTTTTGCGTGTTTCTTTCCCGCAACGATCATAAGAGAAAGGAAAATTAATCGGGCTTGTCTAAAACAGTGTATCATTTTAAAGGAACCTTGAAAAAAAAAACACGAAACATAGTTATGAAGAACATTTGGCAATTTATAAAAAAGTCAAAAACATTTCAGGGAAAAATTAAAGTGCATTACCTTTCTTAACCGACAGTTAATTACACTAAATAAAAACCTACAGAGTACCCAATAAAACGAAAAGATTTTTCTGTGTTTATTCAGATACGAAATTGCTCAAAAGCACTTTATTTGTGCTAGATGTTGTGAAAGCACATGTCCGTGAAGGGATAGAACCTGCGCCCCCTCACTCCGGAGTACGTTGCTCTCCCAACTAAGCTACACGGATCGAATGTATCACTGCAGAGTTATCGTCTTGACAAGTGCTTTACCGCTGTAGAGTACGTCACATCATCTCCCCGTTAATTTTTATTTTATTTTTTTATTTTTGAAGCGAACAACACATTTTTTTATTAATTCTAGACGATTTGTGGAACAAACATCACACATTTTTCGAAGAACCCAGCGGGCCAGTACATCCACTTTTACGTTCGGGTGCCACTGTGAAAACACAAATTTGTCCGTGATGGGGATGGAGTCAGTGCCCCCCCTCACTCCAGAGTAAGTTGCTCTCCCAACTAAGCTACGCAGACGGAATGTCCTGCTGCAGATTTGTCGTCCTCACACGTGTTTTATATCTGTAGTACGTCACAATGTAAAGAGAAAAGGTATTCCAAAATTTCAAAGTAAAACGGCCGTTCCATAAAAACTGAGAGTAAAATCACACAAAATGAAGAAATATAGGCACAGCAAAATATATGTTATTTTTTACATTCCCTCGGATGATATGCAACGATCCCATCGTTCAGTCCACTTTTCAAAGCACGTGGCGAAGGCATTTTGTTAAAACTGCTTCAGCAACCCCTGTACTGTTTGAATAATGTTAACACCTGTGTTGAATGTTGCGCCATGGAACTTCTCCGTTGTTGGAAACAACCAGAAATCGTACGGGGCGAGATCAGGACTGTAGGCAGGCTGTGGTATGATTTCAATAGTGTATTTCGTAAGAAACTGTTGAACAAAAGCAGACACATGTGGGCGGCCGTTATCATGGTGTAGGGTCCACTTGCCCACCAGTTCCAGTTGCTTAATCGCTATGTGTCATCGCAAACGCTTCAAGACTGAAATGTAATACTCAGCATTGACAGTAATTTCTGGAGGAACTGCATGCTGATAGACTACAACTTTATAATAAAAAAAAATTTTCATCATCACCTTCCCTGATAATTTGGTTTGACGGACGTTTGTCGGAGGAGGTGAGCCTGTGTGATTCCAGACACTCCTTGTGCGCTTCGCGAGGGGTTCGAAATAGTGGACCCATGTTTCATCGGCAGTTATTACTGTGTTTAGAAAGTTTGGATCCTTTGCAATCATTTGTTTGCCCTCATGACACATCTGAACTCTGGCTAACAATTGTTCTCTCGTCAGGTGATGAGGTGCCCATTTGGAACACACACGATGCAGCAGTAATTTCTCACGTAGAAGGCGGAATGCTGGCGTTTTTTACGCTTTCCAACAGTAGGTTGAAAAAGCATATATGCTCCAGCTTTGTCCGTCCGTCAGTCCGTCTGTCGGCACGATAACTCCCGTAAAAATGGTTTGATTTCGATTAAATTTTAGTATGTGGTAGGGGACCACCTGGGGACAAACCCCATTGAAAATGGCCGAAATGGGGTCAAAGATCACGGCATAGGAGCAGGATCCATTTCATTGCCCTTATGCATCATAACTTGCGTAAATATGGTTCGATGTCGATGAAAGTTTAGTATATTGCAGGGGACCACCTGGGAATGAACCTTATTGAAAATAGGTGAAGTGGGGTCAAAGGTCAGGGCATAGGAGCGGAACGCATTCCATTGCCTTTATGCGTCATAACGTGCGCAAAAATGGTTCGATTTCGATGAAATCTTGTTATGTGGTAGGGGACCACATAGGGACGATCTTATGACGTCACAATCTCGCGCTTGAGATGTTGGTGCGCGGTCACGCCATCTGCCTCATTACGTCACGCATTGTGTGTGGATCCAATTTAAGTTTTAGGACGTCACACTCTTGCGAGCAGATGGTCGCGATTCCCATCTGCCTCATTACGTCACGCGTTGTGTGCGTATGTCCGTCCGCACGATAACTCGCGTAAAAATCGTTCGATTTCGAAGAAACTTTAGTATGTGGAACGGGATCACCTGGGAAGGAACCCTCTTGAAAGGAGCACAATGGGGTCAAAGGTTATGACATAGGAGCTGGATTCATTCCACTGCTGTTATGCGTCATAGCTAACGTAAAAAAGGCTCGAGTTCGATGAAATTTTAGTATGTGGTAGGGGATTACTTGGGAACAAACCCTATTAAAAATGGGCGAAATGGGGTCAAAGGTTAGGACACAGGAGCGGAATCTATTCCATAGCTCTTATGCATCATAACTTACGTAAAAATGCTTCCATTGCGACAAAACTTTATCATGTCATTTCGGAGGTATTTTGAACCGGTTCTGTTCAATATAATCGAAATGGGATCAAAGGTCAGGGCACACGACCGAGATTTATTCCACAGCCATTATTCTCATAACTTGAGAAATGAATTCTGGTATGTTGGAAAGCGTATCACAATCAATGCATTGCATGATTTTACTAACTTGTTGAAATAGTTGAAGCCGCTATATCTTCACATGTCATTTGTCGATTTTCTTGCAGGATTAACCAAACACTGTTAACAATACGCTCCGTCACAACACTTTGAGGAGCGAGTTCTTCCGATGAACGCCCTTTTATGAAAGCATGGTGCCATCTAAAAATCGTTAAATCATCCAAACCTTTATCTTTGTAAGCTTTTTGCATGAAATCAAGTGCTTCTGGACCCGTTTTACTCAAAAGATAACAAAATGTTATCACACAACCCATTTCACTGCTTAACTCTGAATCGCTCACCTCCATTGCTGTATGATGAAATGCAGACGTACCTTAAACAACTGCACAAACACAAAACCAGAATCATCTGCCACGGATAATAACGGTTGTCATAGATACTTCCTTAATTCAGTTAGTCGTCTGCGTGGTTATTTTTCCCATTCGCACTGTTGCCATCTCAAAAACATTACTCTGAGGTTTTTTGGAACGGCCTTTATATTATTAAGAAATGAGTCAGCCAACACTAAAAGAGCGGCATTTATTTTTCCCGGCTCAATAAATATCTGTGCTGGTAGACCGTATTTCTTGTTGTTTAATGAGAAAATGAAGGAAAAGTAGCTGACAGATCTTGAGAGCAAGAACCACGATAGCAGCTGACAAAAATACAAAGAATTGGCACTCTCAATCTAAAGTATCCAGACCGAGTGTTGGTCTGGGTCTGGATATTTTATGCTGAGAGTGCCAATTTAACCTAAAGTATCCAGACTGAGAGTTGGTCTGGATCTGGATATTTTATGCTGAGAGTGCCAATTCAACCGAAAGTATCCAGACCGAGTGTTGGTCTGGGTTTGGATATTTTATGCTGAGAGTGCCAATTCAACCTAAAGTATTCAGACCGAGTGTTGGTCTGGGTCTGAATATTTTATGCTGAGAGTGCCAATTCAACCTAAAGTATCCAGATCCAGTGGTGATCTGGATCTGATTTGAGTCGTTCGGGAACTGTACGAAGTACCTAGCAGAAGTGGAAAAGGGTATGAGGGTGGACATTTTTTTGCGGGTCAAATGGGTCGGGGCAAGGTGTTCCCGACCCGTTTTCAACCCGGTTTTATTTGTTTTATTTTTGAAAAGCAATTTTTTTTTTTTTTTTTTTTTTTTTGCTTTTTCAAATTTTCAAAAATAAAACGCACTGTAGAATTCTGTGATAGATACTGGGGCCCGCGAACTGAAAAATGATTTGTCATGCAATATGAAAGAACAGTGTCCTCAGAAGAAAAAGTGTCCCTTCCTTCTGAGGGGCAATGATGAAAACAACATCCACATTTTGGAAACATTCAACTCATCATAAACTTGTAAAAATAAGTGTTGCCGAGAAACATATTCAGAAGCTTGATATGTTATCAAGAAAACAGCAAAACTGATATTAAACATACAACAAGTTGCTGAATTAAAAAAATTGGACTGCATTGCCATCAAATTTGGTGGAACAGCCTTCACATTACTGCGCAGGGACTTTTTGACTCTCGGAAATGTGTTTAAAAACGTGTAAAATAGTTAGGTTCTGTTTTCAAATGAAGGACGACAGTTTCAATACTTCCTGCAAGTAAGTGAGTAAATTATACGTTTCTATAATACATTTGTTTGATTTCCATATAACTTAAGACATCCACTGCACAGAAACTTTTTGAACACCCTGTATATACGCATATTATAGTTCAAAGTAGAGGTCAGCACGGGCATAATTTTGTGAGCCCGTCCCGGTCCGGTACCAACCCGTGCGTTTAAGGCTCAGCCCGGTCCGGCCCATGATAGTGCCATTTGATATTATTTTGTCTTTCTGTTGTATTTTATTAAAATGTGAAAATTAAATAATGAAATGAGAAATTATTGAAAATATTTAGTTGAATGTAAGCCTAAAAATATTAAATAAACTTTGAAAATTATCGAAAAATATAACCTTTAAAAAGAGAGAAAAAAAGGAAGACTAAGTGTGTTCAGAATCTCCCTTTCTCTGAACTAGTAAGAGGTAAAGCTACAAAAGTCAACCCCTATACAGATTAGGGATAGAAGAAAATATCCATGTCGTCCCACTCATACAAACACACACACACACCTACACACTTACCCAGTGGCACACCAAGGAATCCCTGCTGGGGGAGGGGGATAGATGTATATTTAGGTATGTGTATATACGCACGGGATGTAAGGTCAGGTGATGCGTAACATCACAGCCTCTCCTTGACAAATGTCAACCCCGCCTTCTCGTGGTACATCCTGTTCCCACTAAAGGGGCTCTGACGACCGCCAATAGCGGTATAACTATACCATCGGGATTAGAGGAAATGCTATCCCACACTCACCAACCCGCTTGGCCAGCGTGGTCAGTTATGGCCAAACCCCTCCAAAATGACTCCACAACTTAAATCTTGGCCCTCAGTCTCCGGCAGCTGGAATGTACCTGGCCAAGGCAGCGGCCAGTGCGACATGAAGGCAGAGGGTGCTAAGAATCCCCGGAGGACCGGACTAGGCTGCCATCTGATGCTGACCTTGGCAACGTACAACGGACGCTCCCTATCTTCTGATTCAAGGCTTCTTGAATTGGAAGAGGAACTACAAAGGATCAAGTGGGACATCGTCGGGCTAAGTGAGGTAAGGAGAAAAGGAGAAGATCTCATTGAACTGAAAAGTGGACATCTCTTCTACTATCGTGGGACAGATACTGGCAGAACTAGTGGTGTTGGATGTATAATAAACAAGAAACTGAAGGATAAAGTTGTAGAAGTTGAAAGTTCCTCTGACAGAGCTGCACGACTCGTTATCCAACTCTCGAGAAGATACCAGGCTCAGATTATTCAAACTTATGCACCCACCACAAGTCATGCTGAAGAAGAAATTGAAGAATTTTATGAGGAAATTCGTGATCTAAATAATAAAGGTAAGCAGCACTTGAAGATAATTATGGGAGATTTCAATGCAAAAATAGGGCAACGGCAGCAGAATGAAACTTCAGTAGGTAAATTCGGTCACGGCAACAGAAACCAGCGTGGAAATACTCTCGTAGAGTTTGCAGAGGCAGAAGGGTTTTTCATCTTGAACTCCTTTTTCAAGAAAAAGCCACACAGGAAATGGACATGGAGACATCCAAATGGGACGACAAGTGAAATTGATTTTATTATGTGTAACAAAAAATTCGTCATAGAAGACTGCAGTGTGCTAAACAAGTTCAACACAGGCAGCGACCATAGATTGGTGAGATGTAAGATGCGCCTCAACACTAAACTCGAACGTAGCAAGCTCATAAGGCAAACAAAATGTATTGACATAACCAACCTTAAAAAACACCATAATACCTTCAAATTGGAACTGAAGAACAGATTCTCTGCTTTAGAAGGCCTAACATCGGAAGAAGTGGATATTTCTGAAGTTAACAGAAAAGTAACCAAAGCTCTTATGGAAACAGCAACAAAATTAGCTGGGTCTAAGAACAAATTGCATGTGAACAAATTAACAGGAAAAACCAAAATGTTGATGCAAAAAAGAAGAGTGATGAGGACAACTAAAGAAGATGTGACTTCCAAAGTGGAATATATAGAGCTATGCAAGACAGTACGAAAAAGTATCACTGAAGACGTAAGGAAATTCAACTGTGAACTAGTAAGGAAAGCAATTGAAAACAACCAAAGCCTAAAGATAGCAAAGGGACATCTCAGTAAGGGGAAAAACAGATTATGGCACTGAGAAGAGAAGATGGTTCTGTAACAAGAAATAGAGGCGAAATTTTGGCAAGAGTGAAAGATTTCTACTCCAAATTATATAAAAGGGATGATACATGTATTCCAGACATCGTGAAAGGTACCAGTACCAGAGTTCTTCCAGTCCTTCCAGCAGAAGTTGCACATGCAATCAAGAACATGAAGCGGGGAAAAGCTCCAGGAGAAGATGGAATTACTGTAGACATCATACAAGAAGCAAGTGGAGAAATCGAAACAGTACTCGCCCAAATTTTCACTCGATGCCTTAATGAAGGGAAAATTCCTGAGGATTGGAACAACGCTACAATGATCTTGCTACATAAAAAAGGTGACATTGAGGATCTCAGGAACTACAGACCTATCAGCCTCCTATCAGTGGTTTATAAAATCTTCACTAAAGTTCTTTCACACCGCTTGAAGGTGACACTGGACATGGCTCAACCGAGAGAACAAGCTGGATTCAGGAGTGGCTACAGCACAATAGATCATATCCACGTACTGAGAGAACTAATTGAAAGAGCGAGGGAATATGAGCTTCCATTGTGCATGGCTTTTATCGATTATGAAAAAACCTTTGATTCGGTGAAACCATCAGCAGTTGCAATGGCTCTGAAATCCTGCGGTATTGAAGATGCATACATTAATATTATTAATAACATCTATGAAAATGCAAGTGAAAAGATTCGGCTGTTTGAAAATACTACACACATAAAAATTGGAAAAGGAGTGAGACAAGGTGACACCATATCTCCGAAGCTCTTTAATGCCAATTGGAAAATGTCTTTCAATCACTGAACTGGGAAAACAAAGGGATAAAGATTAATGGAGATTATCCAACCCACCTTCGTTTTGCTGATGACATAGTCGTTTTTGCAACTGCCCCATCAGAGCTACAGAGTATGATCCAGGAACTTGCTGACAAGAGTAAAGAAGTGGGATTAAAAATGAACTTTCAGAAGACAAAAGTGATGTACAATGCTTTTACAAGAAATGAAGATTTATCGATTGATGGAGAAAAGCTGGAGATAACAGACACGTACGTTTATCTTGGACAGAAGATATCAAGTGAGGGTCACATTGGTGAAGAAATTAATCGGCATACAAAACTTGCCTGAAGAGCTTTTGGAAGAAACAGCATAATTTTCAAGAGCAATATGCCATTATGTCTTAAAAGAAAAGTGTTTGATCAATGCATCCTTCCAGTGCTTACGTATGGTGCAGAGACGTGGACCTTAGCTAAAAGAGACATACAAAGGCTGCAGACAACTCAAAGCAGCATGGAGAGGTGCATGCTTGGTGTAACCAGGAGAGATAAGAAGAGGAACACGTGGATCCGAAAAATGACAAGAGTGAAAGACATCATGATCAGAGTTAAATCCCTGAAATGGCAATGGGCTGGACATACTGCCAGAAGAACAGACCATCGATGGACAGCCGAAATTTTAGATTGGATTCCAAGGGACAGGAAAAGACCCAGAAGAAGACCACATGGAAGATGGGTGGATGTAATTCGAAAGTATGCGGGAGTGACATGGAGGAGACCGGCACAAGACAGACCGTTGTGGAGGAAACTTGGGGAGACCTTCGTCCAGCAGTGGATTGATAATGGTTGACAATGATGATGAATGATATACGCACATAGCATATATGTATACAGGGTGATTCAGAACTCATGGGACAAACTTTAAGGGGTGGTAGAGCACACTGCAACAAACATTTTTTGTATAGGAATGTATGAGCGCAAGTGACGCGTTGAGGCACAAACACAAGAAATTCCCAGCTCATGTGCTATCCACAGATGAGGTGATTTTTACACACGAAAGTGTTTTCAATGTGCACAACTGTCATGTGTGGGCAACCTATATAACCCACACGCTACACGTTCACATGCGTACCAAGAACGATTCTCTATGAATTTGTGGGCGGGTATTGTGAACGACTTCCTGCTTGGCCCATATCTACTACCAACCCGACTCCATGGCAGATGTTATCGTATTTTTCTGGAAGAGGTTTTACCAGAATTGCTTCAAGATGTACTACTGGCCGTCTGACTAGGACTGTGGTTTCAGCATGATGGGGCGCCAGTCAATTTCAGCATCAATCTGCGCAATTACCTGGAATCTACTTTTGGGGCGCGATGAGATTGGTCGTGGTGGACCAGTCCGTTGGCCACCTCGATTACTTCTTATGGGGACATCTGAGGGCCTTTGTTTACGAGACTCCAGTTGACTATGTTGTGGACCTCGTCGCTCGAATATCCGTTGCAGCTGCACGTGTGCGTGAAATACCTGGCATCTTTGAAACTGTAAGCCAATCACTCCGTCGACGCTGCCACGCATGTATTACTGATGGCAACGCAATTTTGAGCAATTATTGTAAACATTGCTATAAAGAAGCACTTGTCAACGATGCTGCAAGTAAACAATTTGTGTTTCTTTTCATGTCTATTTCTTGTGTTTGTGCCTCAACGCGTTACTTGCGCCCAACATTCCTATACAAAAAATGTTTGTTGCAGTATGCTCTACCACCCCTTAAAGTTTGTCCCATGAGTTATGAATCACCCTGTATATATAAGTATATACATATATGTATAAAATAGACAGATATACATTAGATTGATAAAAGAGTTGAAGTACGGGGCTGCGGGGAGGCATAAGCCCCAAAGCCCTCCTTGGGTGCGCCAGTGCCCTTACCCCACTGCAGACACCCCCGTCCCTCACTCTACACAACACACACACTCGCTCGGGGTTGAATCTGTTTTGTTGTCAAAATCCCCAAACTGGTTTTACCATGTTAATACCTACAGATTGGTAAAAATACTGTGAGTGCCTTTAGGAACAGTTAGATAAACAGTTAATAGGAACAGTTAAACACACCAGGAAATCGCCGAATACGACCGGGCCGGGCTCGGGCTTGGGGTGCCAGCCCGGCCCGTGCAGACCTCTAGTTCAAAGTACATTTGTCCGGGTCGGGTCTAGGTCAGTTGTAAATCCGAATCGGGTGGGGGTCAGGTCCAATTATGTGACGTCAGTGTCCAGGTCCAAAATTTTTGACCAGTTAACAACTCAGGTGACAAGATAACACAACTTTGGAAATTAAAAACGCCCTTTTTACTAATTTCGAAGTGTTAAGCACTGTTATGGCATCAAAGATTGGAGATTGACTCCTGTGAGGAAGATTGAATCCAACAATAGCAACACCTTACTGTTGGCCTGTGATGCGAGATCCTCCAAACTTAGTATATCAGGCGATTGATAGCTGTTCCCATTTGGTGGTTCGTGAATGTATTCGAAGGGGTTCGCGGTATTATATTGTACATGTAGAACATATTTTACCAACAAACCGACGGGACAGCCATGGGTTCACCTTTATCCGCAGTCTTAGCGGAAATTCTTCTACAGCATATTGAAAATAAAGTCATACAAGAATTCCCACAAAAACCTAGTCTCTATATCCGTTACGTTGATGACATCTTGGTAATTTGGCCATATACCATAAATCAGTTACAGCAGTTTGTCAACGCTATGTCTGCTCAATACCCCTCCATCAAACTCACGATAGAACTTGAAAATAATTTCGTCTTACCTTATCTTGACTTTCAAATTACTCGTACCCCTTCTGACAATTCCCTGTCTTTTGCTGTTTATCGAAAACCTACATCCACACCCACTCTAATTCCGTACAACTCTGCTCACATTTTTCAGCATAAAATTTCTGCTCTGCACTTCCTATTTAGAAGAGCATATTCACATTCTTCTAGCCATTTCGCCAGAGCTCAAGAACTACAATGGATATCATCCCTTGCTAAAAACTATGGTTACCCGGACAACGTTGTTAGGGGAGTGCACAATAAAGTACGGTTTTCTATGTCAACTGCTTTAATTAGTGAGCAGGTGCCTAAAAAGTATGTTGGATCTGTTGATTTTAATCCACATATTGTAAACCTCCTTACCAACATATGTTCTCGTCATAAAATACAATTTGGAATACGATCATGCAATCTATATACCATTATCCGCAATGATCGTGACAAAATTGACAAAGGGAAAAAATGGGGTGTGTATGTTATTCCTATGCTCGACACTATCTCTGGTGAACTAAACAATCATTATGTGGGTTCTACCAAAAGAAATTTGGATTTGAGATTAAATGAACACAGATATGATCTAAAAATGAATCACCAAAGCACCTCTTTTGCAAGAACCATAAGTGCTGGAAATTCCATCCCAGACTGGGACAACGCTAAAATCATAAACACACCTAACTCTGTTCATTCCTTGTTATTTGCAGAAAGCCTCTATATTTCGGCTTATAATACAAGTTGCTGTAATGACTATTATCCTTATGTTTTACCTGAACCTTGGAGCAATCTTGTTGGGAAGGACAGCACAATAGCAATTGCTTCTGTTAAGTGATCATTGGCTAACTATGCCTTTTTTGATTGTCTTGTTATCTGGTATATCATGTGACATTGACATTACCTTTCCCATGATGCATCTACTCCACGTACTTAAGACCAGCATGTAGCCACATGGTGAAATTACATCTGATGAAGGTGTCAATGTGACACCGAAAGTGCTCATGTGTTTTTAAACTGTATATAGATTTCATTTTTTAGCTGCATAAATATCATCGTGCAACAAGACGGATTTCTTTTAATATTAGTACATGTAGAGATATTCTTAGGTTCAGATGTATAATATTCCATTGTCATCGAAGGCAACTTGTCATTTCTGGTGTAACAGTACTATAGAGAACTTTGTCCTAATATACATGGAAAAATATGACTTTCATTTTTTTATATATATATTTCTCAAAAATAAAAAAAAACCGTGTGTGTGTGTGTGTGTGTGTGTGTGTGTGTGTGTGTGTGTGTGTGTGTGTGTGTGTGTGTGTGTGTGCGTGTGTGTTTATTGTAAAGGTAATCCAATGGTTAAAAATACTTCGTCACAATTGCTTTCCACGTTTCTTGTATCTGTGCAAATAACTTTTTTCTTTGTCTACTGCATACGAGCTTACATAATTCGAGTTCCGCATTAACCAAAGTTTCTATAGGTCCCTTGATCATTGTAATATACACCCCGGTTATTCTGTGGCGCACCCACGGGGAGGGGCAATGGTGCAACCCCCCCCATCCTGGGCTGACAGAGCGGAAAATTATTACGTCGAAATTTGAAACAAAGTAGAGCGATGCGCGATCTACATATACTTCTGAATCATGTACCGTATAATTATAACATAAAATAATTATAAGGGTGTATAGTTCTGTTAAATAAATTTAAAAAAATCTAACCAGAAAAAGAATTTCATCTACTACTTCTTCTAATTATTTAACTTTCTTGTACTGTAACATTACTAGTAACTGGGTAATAAGAAATGTACAAAATTCAACCTCCTCCTTAATTCTTATGGCACCTGAATATTTTCCCGGGTAAATCTGGAGGGGTAACCCCCACCTCAGGAAAATTCTGGGTGACACGCCCATCCCCCATTCCGCTTGGTAAATTTCTGGGTGCGCTACTGCTGTTATTTCAACTGCATATTACGAAGAATAAATTCAAAAGAAACCGCATATAGAGATGTCCAGCTTGGTTGTCAGTAAACAGAAAACGTGACATTCAATCAACGTTTACCCTTTTCTCTTTCACTAAAAAACTACGATTGTACCTGCTGCTGACAACACCTTGCGGTTCTCCATACAGACAAGTCAGTTTGCATCAAGATGAGAATATTTCAGTTATTTTTTTACCATCACCTGCTACCCCATTCCCCCCTCCCCCAAACTCTTGCCACACATACATCCCCAGGACAAATGCTCCTTTTTATCTCCTCGCCTCTCCACTTTTCAATCACTTATTCTCTGTTTAGGAAACCTCAGAGCTTATTTTGAGTCTACAAACATTTCTACCACCGTGTCAAAGGAAGTTGAAAAACGTTTAAAAGAGCTATCATGGCAAGCACGAAAGGAGCAATTGACTCATATTTCTGACTTTACGGAAAAACGTCAAATCAAATGCAACATTAATTCATACACTCGACGTGCATCAGGAACACCAAACAGAAATCATCACTCTTTCCACGTTAATAAGTGTGTCTCGGAAAAATTGTCATTGGCCGCCACCGGGAATAGAACCTAGGGTCTTCCAGTTACGCGCCTGATATGCTACCACTGCACCACAGAGGCCTCGAATTCGCCAGAGTCACATGTGATTAACTGCCAAACTACATGGCAGGTTGCTAAATGGGGTCCCGCACAACGCTGGGGATTCACCAACGATGGAAAATAGCAGCGAATTCGAGACCGCTGTGTTGCAGCGGTAGCATATCCGGCGCGTAACTGGAAGACTGGGTTCGATTCCCGGTGGCGGCCGATGATATTTTTTCCGAGACTCACTTATTAACGTGGAAAGAGCGATGATTTTCGTTTGGTGTCAAATGCAACAGGTAAAATTAAAAATTTTTGGCAGTTACTTTCATTTCTGCATTGATGAAACATGTTTGTTTTGCATTTTACTCATATTTTTATTTATAGAATAATTCATAAACAGTTTATGATTGACCAGTTTGACGAAAACGAATATGCTAAAAACACCCCCTTTTTTTCGATCGTCGTATTCTAATGAAGTTTTCATACATCGAATGTGTTTAAGTCTCCTTCCAAATTCGTTATGTACGGGTTCGACCTTATTACGTGGTGAATAATTTTTCTCCTGACGTCACAAGATGACCAGATTTCCCGCACGCACTGTGCATTCTGAAACCCGTAATGAAAATTTGCATGTGCATTTGAGATTGATAGTAGACTCAGTAGACAAAACGTTAGAAACAGGGCTTATGGACAGTTGAGATGGCTATTCCCCGTGCACAGTGAAACAGACGCAAAACGAACGCAGGCGATAAATAGGCAGACAGCAGGGATTCCCAATAGTGTATCTCATCGATGAACATGAGTAAATGTAGTGATCTGAGTGATTTTGATATTGGACGCATTGTCAGCGTGAGAAAGACGGGTCATTCTATCTCCCAAGTGGTAAGAACCCTAGGACTGTCGAGGGCAAGCGTATGAAGGGTGTACCGCGAGTATACCATCGACAGACGTAGCACGGCCCAGAGCGTGTGGCCGACCACACGCCATTGATGACCGATGTCGACGGAGACCTTCCAGGGTCGTACAGACCGAGCATTTAGCAACGTCAGCGCAAATCCCGTCCAGGTTAAACGTCAGATGCCCAAGCACAGCCGGCGAGAGAACGGTACGATGCACGTTGCGTACCCTGGGCTACGGGAGTCGATGCCGTACTCATGTGCCACTGCTGACTGCTCGTCATCGCATATAATGTCCTGCCTAATGCCGGGAACATCAAAACTAGACGTCTGCAGGCTGGTGCCACGTCGTGTGGTCAAATGAATCCCATTTTCAGCTGTACCGAGCAGACGGAAGGGTGCGGGTACGGCGTCGAAACAGACCGACTATTTAGACTATTACATACTCCACTATTTAGACTATACATACACCACTATTTAGACTAATACATGCTCCGCTATTTAGATTATTATGATTATGACATACTCCACTATTTAGACTATTACATACACCATTATTTATACTATTACATCCTCCACTATTTAGACTATTACATACCCCACTATTTAGATTATATTTAGACTATTACATGCTCAACTATTAGACTATTACATACACCACTATTTAGACTATTACATACTCCACTATTTAGACTATTACATACTCCACTATTTAGATTATATTTAGACTATTACATTATCTACTATTAGACTATTACATACACCACTATTTAGACTAATACATACTCCACTATTTAGACTATTACATACTCCACTATTAGACAATTACATACTCCACTACTTAGATTATTACATACTCCACCATTTATTATTACATACTACACTATTTATACTATTACATCCCAGCAAAAACAGTCCTGCTGGCAGCCGCTGGCGAACCGTCAATAAAATGTCCGGGTGGCCAACAGCTGGCACCCCCATCAGTTGTAATATGCCACAACAGGGCCATTAGTTATCCATCACAGGCAGTAACTGCCACAAGTAACCCTTCAGCGGCCCTGCAAGCACGTGCCATAAATGATGGCTAGCCTAACGTGGTCCGCAAGTTTCCCGGCAGTGGCAGCCGGCAACCACGTGACGTAACTGATGGTTTGCCGAATCTTGTCCTCCAACTCCACAGTAGTAGCCATAAAAAAGAATCAAAGATAGCCGCATCCCCTCCCCTACGAAACAGCTGAATTACAGCCCTGAGCGGGGAAAATTTTCTCAACAGACCGGAAAAACGCCCGTTTGGATCTGGGTGGAAACGAGCGAGTTCTCTACCGACGGGACTGATTTGCTACACGGGAGCGTGTGCTTGAAGCTGTCTTTTTCCTGCGGAATGTGCAATCGAATGTTTCTGTCTTTAATTTTACAGTATCGCGAGGTATTTTTCATAAATGTCAGTTTCATGTAATTCATAAATTTATTTTTGCAACGTAACGATAGTTTTTTTACCTTAAGGGAACTTCACTCGTTTTTAAGGAGTCGACCAACTTAAAGGCGCTTTGCAAAGTTTTGTGCTGTCCTTGTCGTTTTGAAAGGCGGTTGTTGAATTAATATATTTATCCGTTCATGTCACATTCTGTTACATTTTTACCGTTGTATCTTTCCTTTCCGTTGTCCGAAGCTACATTTGTTTTAAAGAGGAAATATATTTTATTTTACTTCTCTTTATTTTTAGAAGCGAATTCCTCCAGTCTTGTGTATTCAACCCATGGATGAGTACATTATATAAACATAACGGTTTTTTTTATTCTTCTTTCAGATAACGATAAATTTGGTACGCGTATAATTATTTTTTTCCAACAGACGCTTTTTTAATGTTTTTCCCGGACTGCTGTTTCAAGCGGTTTCAAATTATTTCTTGTTATTCATGGGAATGGAGTGGATGTATTTCACGTCTGTAATCTAGTATTTAATATCTTAATCTGATATCTTCGTCGACTTGGCATTTCATTAGGAAATTAATTCGCTTCTCTACATATGGCTTTTTCTTCTTAACATCCACTAAAATAACACGATGGCGGTAGCGTAGTCTTCAACTAACTGGTACCACGAGATGCACCGCACATGCTGCTTCTGCGCATGCGCAGGCGGACCTGTTACTTCCACCTGGTGTTGGGGTTTCATCGGTTGCCAGCTACGGGCAACTAGTGGCACTTGCGTGATGGCCCGCAATTCACGGCGATGCTGCAGAGCCATCAATGGCTCGCCACCTGATCACGCTGCCACCAGCGGACCGCTACCGGGCCGTGAGCGGCAGATTTCACCCATCACTGCCAGCTGGTGGCCAGCAGTTTCCCAACACTTGTGTTTTTGCTGGGATACTACTATTTAGACTACTGCTACTATTTACTGGCTATTCGCACAGACCGACCATTTAGCAAAGGCAGCGCAAATCACAGGTCAAACGTCGGATGTCCAAACAGAGTCAACGAGCGAACGGTACGATGCACGCTGTATACCCTGGGCTACGGGAGTAGACGCCATACTCGTGTGCCACTGCTGACTGCTCATCATCGCATATAATTGTCCTGCCTGGTGCCGGGAACATCAAAACTGGACATCTGCAGTGTGGTGCCGCGTCTTGCGGTCAAACGAATCCCATTTTCAGCTGTACCGAGCAGACGCGAGGGTGCAGGTAAGGCGTTGACAGCATGAGGCCATGGCTCCGTCGTGCGAGTTCGGCCCTGTTCAAAGCAATTATGGTTCTGCGATGGTTTGGGGAGCATTCTCATGGTACACGTTAGGTCTCATAGTGTGTCCACACAGGTTCTTGATGACTCCACGTCGCCAACATATGCTGCTTGATCACCAACACGCTATATGCTCTTCGCGCATCCTGCGGCCGATGGTTCATTTCAGCAGGATAACGGGTCACTCCACCGCCTGTAACCACCACCCAGGTATGGCTCGAGGAACACTCATCTGAATTTGGGACCATCCAGTGGCCCCCAAGGTCCCCAGATTACAACCACCCAGGCATGGCTCAAGGAACACTCATCTGAATTTGGAACCATCCAGTGGCCTCCAAGGTCCCTAGATTACAACCACCCAGGCATGGCTCGAGGAACACTCATCTGAATTTGGAACAATCCAGGGGCCCCTAAGGTCCTCAAATGACAACCACCCAGGTATGGCTCCAGGAACACTCATCTGAATTTGGAACCATCCAGTGGCCCCCAAGGTCCCCAGATTACAACCACCCAGGCATGGCTCGAGGAACACTCATCTGAATTTGGAACCATCCAATGGCCCCCAAGGTCCTCAAATGACAACCACCCAGGTATGGCTCGAGGAACACTCATCTGAATTTGAGACCATCCAGTGGCCCCCAAGATTACAACCACCCAGGCTTGGCTCGAGGAACACTCATCTGATTTGAAATCATCCAGTGGCCCCCAAGGTCCCTAGATTACAACCACCCAAGCATGGCTCGAGGAACACTCATCTGAATTTGGAACCATCCAATGGCCTCCAAGGTCCTCAGATTACAACCACCCAGGCATGGCTCGAGGAACACTCATCTGAATTTGAGACCATCCAGTGGCCCCCAAGGTCTCCAGATTACAACCACCCAGGCTTGGCTTGAGGAACACTCATCTGAATTTGAGATCCATCCAGTGGCCCCCAAGGTCCCCAGATTACAACCACCCAGGCATGGCTCGAGGAACACTCATCTGAATTTGGAACCATCCAGTGGCCCGCAAGGTTCCCAGATTTAATCCCGGTGAAAGTTCTCTGGAATGCTGCTAAGCGGAACATCAGATTTATGCAGAGTTGGGCAAGAATTCATTACAAAGTAATGGAAGTACAGATTACAATTAACGTGTAATGCATTACAAGGTAATGCAACAACAGGTAATCCCAAGTACGGTTTGCACAAGGTAATGGGATTAATCTGTAATGCATTACAATGAAGAGGATATAATTCAATTATTTAATAATGCCATTACAACGCAATGGAATTATTTGGTAATGCAATTACACAATTTAAACTAGGGATTAGGGAATAGGAAAATCCTACCTTGTTTTGCGACAAACCACTTAGATATTCTACTTCTACTTTATAATGAGGATTTGTCATTTCTTTACTTCGTGATAATTTAGTTGCTCATTCTTTCTGTTGAACTCATAGTTCACTTTGTGGTTGGACGCCCTTGTATCGCAGAGGTCTAAGCAATGGCCTCTGACCATTCGTCCGTAAGGGGTCCAGGTTCGAATCCCGGTGAGGCATGGATGTTGTGCTCGTCTTACGGCACTGGCTCTTTCCCGTCCCTGGAACCAGTGACCCTAAATTAGGGACGGGCGACTGCTTATAGCCCATTGAGTTGCTCACGGTGGTCGTTAAACCTCCAAACAAACACTTTGTGGTTGCCATATTTTCTAGCAATCAGACCTTTCATTCCTTCCATTTCAAGTGGTTTAGTGTCTCAGAGTGGTTTCCATTGGAGTTTAATGCACAATTTGTTATTTCCTGACTGTTTTTTTGTGAACTTCAGTGAATTGTTCTTTGTTGAAGACTAAGATGCCATGCAACGGCGTTGATCTTTCTTTCATTTTTGTACTATTCTCTAACCGAAATAAACATCCCATTCGTACTTACTTCATATGTTTTATTTCGTTTAAATCACTTTACTTTCGGCGAAGACGGGGCAACTACTCATGTCGTACACGTACAATCTCCGATACACGCATTTGAGGTCCAAGGGGTGGAACAATTGTCAAATAACCTACACAACGTGTAAGGGTGTATTGGTTGCTGGTTGATTCACGTTGTATAGTTACCCATCAGTTTTTGGTTAATTACCAACATATACTTAACCATTAAGATTATAATGGGTAACTGCCACATGTCATTACAATTACCATGTAATTCTAATGACCAGTTCACCATTGCCATGTAATGGTAACGCTAAGTTCTTCTTCACATTACCATTACACTGTAATGCATTACCGATTAATTCAATTATGATTTTGCCCAACTCTGGATTTATGTACCCTAGACCGACGTTTGGGGCGGAGATGTGGACAATGCAGCAACAGGCATGGCTGGTATTACCTCCGGAAACCCTCTGGCATCTAATGGAGTTGATGCCTTTGCGTGTACATGGTGCGTAGCATCAGATCCATGGATCCCAAGCCGAAGTGGTGGAGCTGTGGACAATGGTGCAACAGGCATGACTGGTATTATCTCTGGAAATCCTCCGACATCTTGTGGAGTCGATGCCTCTCTGTGTACAGGCTGTTATTCGCGCTAGAGGAGGACCAATACACTAGTAGGTGGGTATCTCTAATGTCTTGTCTATTGAGTGTATTAAAACTAACGATAGGTTTTGAACAGTGCTTGTCAGGTGGCGATAAGAATTAAACAACACTTATCAGTTGAGGACAGGATTTAAACAGCACATGCCAGCTGATATGATATATACAGCGCGTGTTAGCTAAGGATAGGATTTAAGCAGCGCCGGATGCCGCCCCGGTGGCGCAGTGGTCTAAGGCGTTGGCCTCTGATCATTCGTCCGTAAGGGGTCCGGGTTCGAATCCCGGTCAGGCATGGATGTTGTGTTTGTCTTACGGCACTGGTTCTCTCCCTTCCCTGGAACCAGTGACCCTAAATTAGGGACGGGCGACTGCTTATAGCCCATTGAGTTGCTCACGGTGGTCGTTAAACCTCCAATAAAAAAAAAAATAAGCAGCGCCGGTTAGCTGATGATAAGATTTAAACAACGCCTGTCAGCTAATATGTTATGATTTAAACAACGCCTGTCAGCTGATGATAAGATTTAAACTGCGCGGTAAAAGATAGCAGAGCGGGTAAAAGTAAAAGATGAGATATAAACAGCGCGCGACAGTTGAGGACAGAACTTCAAAGAGCGCATGTCAGCTAAGAACGGGATTTAAACAGCCCGAGTCACCTCAGGATTGGATTTGCACAGTGAGTGTTATCTGAATATAAGACTTACAAAGCGCCTGTTAGTTGACTATAGGACTTAAAAAGTGCGTGTTAGCTGACTATAGGATTTATAAAGCGCGTGTTAGCTGACTACAGGACTTAACAAGAAAGATGACACCGAATTTTTGAGTGTAATAAGCACGTCTTTTGAATCCGTTCTGACGCAAATTAAATTTATCAAAGCTATTCAAAGTCAGTGGAACCGGTATGTAAAGCAATAGTATCTGACAAAAGAAAGAAGTTTTCAATCGGGTTCCTAATCTCTCAGATACTGTTGTAAACGGAATCGTGAGCTCACGCCCTCTGGTTGCAGACTTGTGCGTTAAGAAAAACATGAATTTATATGAGAAACATTTCGCACCGGAAACGCACTCCAACACAGAAATAATTTTTCAAATCGGCCTCAGCCGCCCCGGTGGCGCAGTGGTCTAAGCGATGGCCTCTGATCATTCGTCCGAACGGGGTCCGGGTTCGAATCCCGGTGAGGCATGGATGTTGTGTTTGTCTTATGGCACTGGCTCTCTCCCTTCTCTGGAACCAGTGACCCTAAATTAGGGACGGGCGACTGCTTATAGCCCATTGAGTTGCTCACGGTGGTCGTTAAACCTCCAATCAAAAAAAAAAAAAAAAAAAAAAAAAATCGGACTCTTAGAAACAGAGATATCGATAAAAATTAGATGTGACTTTACGTCCCCTGGTGGGAAAACCATGCATTATTTTAGGAAGAAAGTATTCTCAAAAGTTTTTCCATATGAGCGGTATCGGTCCAAGAAAGAAAAAATTTAGTTGAGTTTTCAAGAGCACAGATTTTGCTACAAATACATCAGAAGCAAATACTGTATTAACACTTGTATGCCCCCTGGTGGCCATACCATTCTTTACCAATTATTAGAAATTATATGAAAAGTTTTTTTTTTATTGGAGGTTTAACGACTACCGTGAGCAACTCAATGGGCTATAAGCAGTCGCCCGTCCCTAATTTAGGGTCACTGGTTCCAGGGAAGGGAGAGAGCCAGTGCCGTAAGACAAACACAACATCCATGCCTCACTGGGATTCGAACCCGGACCTTTTTCGGACGAATGATCAGAGGCCATAGCTTGGACCACTGCGCCACCGGGGCAGCAAAAATATTTTACATCAGGTGTTGTATGCGATACATGAAGATTTTTTCAAATCGGAGTTTTAGAAGCAGAAATAACGCAGGAAACGCATTTTTTTTGTACCCCATAGCGGAAAGTATGATTTGCTTGAAAATTTTTAATTTATATGAAAAACGTTTCGCATCGGAAACACTATCCAACAAAGAAGGAATATTTCAAATCAGACTATTAGAATTAGAGATATTGACAAAAATAAACCCCCTGGCGTAGAAACCATGCATTATTTTAAGAAGAAGATGTTTCTAAAAGGTTTGTCGACATGTGTAGTATCGGTCTACAAACGACGGTTTTTTGAATCGAGAATATAGAAGCTTATGCTTTGCTGCAAATACATCAGAAGCGGAAATTAAGATTTACGGAGTCTGGTGGCGAAACCATGTTTTTACAAAAATTAGAAATTAGGTGCAAACGATTTCCCATCAGGAGCTGTATCCGGTGCAGAAAGAATTTTTTTCAAATCAGAGATTTAGAAGCAGAGATATAGGGGGAAATGCAATTTACCTCTACGCCCCTAGCGGAAAGTCTATGAATTACTTGAAAATTTTGAAATTATATGAAAAGCATGTCACACTGAAAACACTATCCAACAAAGAAGGAATTTTTCAAATTGGACTCCTAGAAGTAGAGATATTGACAAAAATAAAATATACATCTACGCACCTTGGCCAAGAAACTGTGGAATATTTTAAGAAGAAAATATTCCGAAGATGTTTATTGATGTGAGTGGCATCAGTCCACGAAATAATTGTTTCAATCGATATTTTAGAAGCTCAGATTTTATGACAAATACATCAGAAGCAAAAATTAACAATTACGCCCCCTGGTGGCCAAAGTATTCTTTACCAAAAATTTGAAACTATATGCAAAAGAATTTCCAGCAGGAGGTGTATCCGCTGAAGAAAATATTTTTCAAATCAGAGTTTTAGAAGAAGAGTTATCGGGAAAAATGTAATTTTATTTTACGGCGCCTAGCGGAAAATCTAGGCGTCATGTGAAAAAGTAACTATGTCTAAAGTACTTTTTGACATAAATGGAATTGAAAGATAAAATATTTTTTTCAATCGGATGTTTAGAAGCAAATATGTTTAATGAAATGTATTTTTGAATTCGACATCAACTGCATCTACGCCCTCTAGCGGCGAAATCGTTCATCGTAAAAAAAAAAAAAACGAAAGTAAGGTTCATCATTCTCATATTTCAAGCTTCCCAATGCAAAAAAAAAAAAAAAAAAAAAAAATCAAATCGGACTAATAGTTGCAGAGATATCGTGGGTACAGACGGACGGACGGACAAACCGGTAACATAAGCACCATCTTTTTTTACAAATGACGTGCTAAAAAGCGCGTGTTCGCCGATGTTAGGGTTCAAACACTGCGTGTCAGCTAATGATAAGATTTAAACTGTGCGTGTAAGCTGATGATAGCATTTTACAGCCCGTGTAAGTTGACAGGATTTTAACAGCCCGTGCAAGTTGATGACAGGATTTTAACAGCACGTATCAGCTGACGATAGTATTTAAACAGTGGGTGTCAGCTGATGATAGGATTTGGTGCCGCGGGTGGCATAGTGATCGACGTTCGTGAATGCCACGGAGAAGACCTCAGTTTCGATCACAGGCAAGTACGAACGCTCGAATTACTAAATATCCGCCGTGCGTTGGATGGGCACGTTAAACCGTCGGGCCCTGGGTACCCGCCCCTGGTAATAAATAAGGACGTCTTCCGCCCCTTTTCTATCTCGCTTCCGTGTCACTTTCCTATCGGGCACTCTAGCCCAAATCTCCTAGCTTCCTATTTCTAAGGGTTGTTTAAGTCCTGTGGTCAGACACTCCCTTCCTAAAATCCTCTACATCTAATCTGATCTGATGATAGGATTTAAACAGTGGCATAAAATCTGACGACAGGATTTAAGCAGCACGTGTCTGCTGGCGATAGGATTTAAACAGTGGGTGTCATCTGGTGATAGGATTTAAAAAGAGCTAGTCATCTTGTGATAGGATTTAAATAGTAAATGTCATCTAATGATAGGATTTAAACACTGCTTGTCAGCTGAGTATATAAGGTTTAAACAGTGCCTATAATAACCAATTGCGTATTAAACATTTTAATCTTATGATTTTTTTTTTTTTTTTTAAGACATTAAAATTACAGAAACTCTAGCTGATCGTTATACAGGGTGTCCGAAAAGTCTTTCCCTGATTACAAACGTCATTCATATCTGCTGTATGTACGTTACAGATGTGAAACTGGTGCCAAAATGTTGGAAAACTAACCAAGTTTTTTTTTGTTGCAGGTTTCCGCAATGTGGCTGTAGTGTACCAGTGTCCAGGAAACCGGAAATGTTCACAAATCATGAACAGAACTTTTTGGCATCTGTAATTCACGTGAAGCCCTACGCACTGATTTCTTGGGACTTCGCACAAAAGACTGTCTCACTGCTTCCACCCTTTCAGCTGAAGTTGATGGTCGGCTAGTTCTCGGTAAGTCAGCAACAGATCCTGTGGTCTGCAACTTGTCGTACCACGACTTAATGCTCTTGACATCGGGCGGCTTCTTTCCATACGTTGTTTGAAAGTTCCTCTGCACTGTTATTGGTGACCGGGTGTCGTGATACCAGAGGATACACTGAGCTTTTTCATGATTTGTGAACATTTCCGGTTTGCTGGACACTGACACTGCTTCACTACAGCCACGTTGCGGAAACCTGCACCAAAAAAAAAAACTTGGTTAGCTTTCCAACATTTTGGCACCAGTTTTACATCTGTAACGTACATACAGCGTATATGAATGACGTTTGTAATCAGGGAAAGACTTTTCGGACACCCTGTACATTCAAAACACATCACCATTATAAGTTTGATTACTCTGCTGTAGATAATGGCATTTCCGTTGTTCAGAAGATAAATTCAGAAATCTTGTTCAATTTTAGCGCTTTGTTATATTTCTCGAAATAGTTTCAACTTCCACTTATATTCCAGAATTGATACATTCCATACCTGCTGGGAAAGAGCAGAAAACAACAAACTCCCCACAGATATCTTAATCATCTTATTTTTCAAAATACTATGCTTCTCTGAATCCGAGCTGAGCAAGATTTGTTGCTGTGTGCTCATTAATTTTTTAAATATTTTATCACTGTGAAAAACAAACAGAGCGTCGTTTACTGTTTGCTTAAGCAGGAGGTTTCTGTAATAGATAAATAATTTCTTTGCATAAATATGGCTGATAAATTGTATTCGACACTTAAACGTTCTTCTTTACTTTACCTAACGCGTGTGATTTTCAACAACAAGATAGTGAAAATAACTTCTGGGTGTAGTGAAGGAAAGAATTGGTTGCAACAGGTTGACGAAAATGACGTTGCTTTGCGAAGAATAAGATATTTGCTCAGTTACAGAGATATCAGATATTGAAACTTTTCATGTGACCTGTTTATTTTGAAAGTGAATTTAGGAAGCCATAAAATCGTTTTGCTAAAATGAAATTGTAAAATAAATTTAGCTAATTTTACAAACGTTTAGCTCAAATTTTATTGTTTTGGTACACAGACATCTGACAAAAAATTAGTCACCTCTAGAAATTCACTTTTAATACTTAATTCATCACGACATGTAGAAATCACAGCATTAATGTTTGCTGGAACAGATTCAACTAGATGATTTAAATAACTTGAATAAATTTTTGACCATTCTAAGTACAGTTTGTCTCGCAATTCATTGAGATTCCTGGGATGCTGAAGTTCAGTTTTTACACTTCGCTCAATGTGGTCTCCTAAATTCTTGATGGGATTTAAATCAGGAGATTTAGCTGGCCAGTCCATTGCCACAAAGTGGTATCACGCTCTTCACAACAATCCATAATGGGTTTAGTTGTATGAATTATACAGTTGTCATCCTGGTAAATGGGATAAGTTACTTGATGAGAATCCTGCAAATTTTGGCAACAGAAAACATATTATTGTTAACATTTCCCTGTAAGCCTGCTGATTCATCATATGTTTTACCTCTACTACTGGGCCTAATTCACAACTTTTGAAACAACCCCACAGCATTACAGATCCACCTCCTTTGGTAAGAACTCTTTGAACACACTTTGGATTGAATGTTTCTTTAGCCCTCCTGTTGACTCTAAGCCTTGCGTCATTTGAGTATGGGTAAAATGTGGATTCATCAGACCACGTGACAGCCTTCCACTAATGAGCTGTCCATGTCCTGTGAGCTTTGATCTAAGCTAATCGAGTATTTTTGTGAGCTGAAGTTGACACGAGTTTGAGTCTTGCCACTCTACTTCAGATATCCATTCGATGAAGCTCCTTATGCAATGTTCGCTCAGATATACGTGTGAGGTTCATTATTAACAGATTGGATGGTTCCTGCCTTGTTTGAAATCTGTTTTTTTGCTGAAAAGGCGAAGAATTCTTCGGCGGTCACGACTTGTCAAAATATTGTTTCGTCCAGAGTTTTCCTTTTAATTACGCTTCCCAACCGTAGGTTGAAGAAGCGTATATATGTGCTCCAGCTTTGTCCGTCCGTCTGCCTGTCCGCAAGATAACTGGCGTAAAAATGGTTCGATTTCGATGAAATTTTTGAATGTGGTAGGGGACAACCTGGGGACGAACGCTATTGAAAATGGACGAAATGGGGTTAAAGGTCAGGTCATAGAAGCGGGATCCATTCCATTGCCCATATGCGTCATAACGTACGTAGAAATGCTTCTATTGTGACAAAACTTAATCATATTGTTCCGGAGATATACTGAACCGGTTCTGTTGAACATCGTCGAGATGGGGTCAAAGGTTCAGGCACAGGAGAGAGATTTATTCCACAGCCATTATTCTCATAACTTGAGTAAAAATGCTTCTATTGCGACAAAACGTTTTTATATTGTTCCGGAGGTATACAGAACGAATCAATAGTCAGGGTACGGGGGAGGGTTCGTCTGCGCGCGATTTGTGGTATGTTGGAAATCGTATCATTCTCAATGCCTTGCATGATTTTACTAATTTGTTTTGAGTTGAGTTTGACTTACACCAATTCTTACAGATACGTAGAACTTTTCTTTTGCCAACACCTGCGAATTCAGCAACTTCATTAATGCTGTGTCCTTTTTGACTGGCCAAAAGCAATGACACCTCTTCGCGAATCACTTACATCAGTCTTTCGATCAAATAATTTTAATTTTTCAAACATTTTAGCTTAAAATTTGGCCTGTAGAAAGAAATAACACATATTTTATTATTATGTAACCCAGAAATGCTTAAACAATTCTGCTTATAACCTTAGAAATGTATCATATTAAACAATTATATACATATATTGCTACAGGTGAATAAAGTTTTGTCCGGTGTAGTTATTTAGATATATAAAAAATGCTACTTTGATATTATTTTCTGTACGAATGAAGCAAAAGCGTGAACTGCAGAACCAGAACTTTGCTTTATCCAGTAATGCTCTATAGAATCATACCATGTACCAGGGCAAGTCGGTCCCGTTTTCAGCTACATATAATTTTGAGACGCCATTCCTATGTGAAACATGCGCCAGCATCGACTGAAAACTGCGAGGACGTGACAAACACGAGGCTGATGACGTGCATAAAAGAGTACACGAAACAAGGCGAAATTCTTATATATAAACACGTAGGAGGGAAATAAATGACTTAATTTCGGAGGGATTAAACGAATGCGGTGAGCGAGCGAGGAGACAGTAAAATGTAACCTGATTCAGTAATTATGAAATCAATGGTGGGCTTTACATTCGTCAACACGACGTGGCATCGAATGAAAATGGCCTCGGGTGCTGTCCTGAGCTATCGTTGACCCTGCAGTGTTTTTTAGCTCGTTTTTTGTAAAAAAAGATCGCGCTTCTGTTATCGGTTTGTCCGTCCGTCAGTCCGCCTGTACCCAAGATTTCTCTGCAACTATTAGTCCGATTTGAAAAATTCTTTTTCCATTGGGAAGCATGAAATTTGCAAATGATGTTCCTTCATTTCGTTTTTTTACGATGTACAATTTCGCCGGTAGAGGGCGTAAATGCAGATGATGTCGAATTCAAAAATACGTTTTATTCCACATATTTGCTTCTAAACATCCGATTGAAACAACTCTTTTATCTTTCGATTCCATTTATGTCGAAGAGTATTTTAGATATAGTTACTTTTTGAAATTACGCATAGATTTTCCGCTAGAGGGCGTAAAAGTAAATTACATTTTCCCCGATAAATCTTCTTCTAAAACTCAAATTTGAAAAAAAATTCTTCAGCGGATATATATCTCCTGATGGAAAATATTTTGCATATGATTTCACATTTTTGGTAAAGAATACTTTGGCCACCAGGGGGCGTAAGTGTTAATTTTTGTTTCTGATGTATTTGCCATAAAATCGTAGCTTCTAAAATATCGATTGAAAAAATTCTTTCGTGGACTGATGCCACTCACATCGATAAACCTTTTCGGAACATCTTCTTCTTAAAATATTACACAGTTTCTCCACCAGCGGGCGTAGTTGTATATCTTATTTTTGTCAATGTCTCTACTTCTAGGAGTGCGATTTGAAAAATTCCTTCTTTGTTGGATAGTGTTTTCCGTGTGACATGTTTTTCATATAATTTCAAAATTTTCAAGTAATTCATACACTTTCCGCCAGGGGGCGTAGGTGTAAATTGCGTTTTCTTCTGTATCTCTGTTTCTAAATCTCCGATTTGAAAAATTCTTTCTGCACCGCATACAGCTCCTGATAGGAAATCGTTTGCACATATTTTCTAATTTTTGTAAGAAATGGTTTGGCCACCAGGTGGCGTAAGTCTTAATTTCCGCTTCTGTTGTATTTGCAGCAAAATATGAGATTCTAAAATCTGGACTGAAAAAAAAGTCGTTTGTTGACCGATACTACTCATGTCGACAAACCTTTTAGGAAAATTGTCTTCTAAAAAAAGCTTGGTTTCTACGCCAGGGGGCGTGGATGTATATCTTATTTTTGTCAATACCTCTACTTCTAAGAGTACGATTTAAAAAATTCCTTCTTTGTTGGATAGTGTTTCCGATGCGAAATGTTTTTTCTATAAATTCAAAATTTTCAAGTGAGTCAGACTTTCCGCTAGGGGGCACAAAGGTAAATTGCGCTTTATGCGTTATTTCTCCTCATAAAACTCCGATTTGAAAACTTTTTCCTGTATCGCATACAAGACCAGATGGAAAATATTTTTCACATAATTTCTAATGTTTGGTAAAGAATGGTTTTGCCACCAGGGGTCATAAGTCTTAATTTCTGCTTTTGAAGTATTTGTAGCAAAATCTGGGCTCCTGAAAACTCGACTAATTTTTTTCTTGGACCGATACCGCTTATATGGATAAACCTGTTGAGAATACTTTCTTCCTGAAATAATGCACGATTTTCCCACCAGGGGACGTAAAGTCAGATCTTATTTTTGTCGATATCTCTGTTTCTAAGAGTTCGTAAGCTCACGATTCCGTTTACAGCAATATCTGAGTGATTAAAAACCGGATTGAAAATCTTCTTTCTTTCATCAGATCTATTGTTTTCCATACCGGTTCCATTGACTTTGAATAGCTTTGATAAATTTAATTTCCGTCAGAACAGATTCAAAAGACGTGCTTATTACACCCGAAAATTCGGTGTCATCTTTCTTGTTTTTTTTTTCTGATCGGAGGTTTAACTACCACCAGGAGCAACTCAGTGGGCTATAAGCAGTCGCCCGTCCCTAATTTAGATCTACTGGTTCCAGGGAAGGGTGAGAGCCAGCGCCGTAAGATAAAGAACACCCATGCCTCAACAGGATTTGAACCCGGACCCTTTTCGAACAAATAATCAGAAGCCATCGCTTAGACCACTGCCCCACTGAGGCGGCCACGTGATGTTGACCTGTGTCCACAATTTATGAACGTTTTTTTTTGGGGGGGGGGTCGTGCAGAAAACGTTAAGTCATCTGCCAATGACGTCACACAGTTCCCTATTCAAGAGACGTCTTGGAATCCTGAAGGCCACGGCAGCATCTGAACATTTTGTGCGTACAACCTGCTGATGTTGGCAGTTTTGGGGCGGGCATTATCATGTTGAATTTCGGCATCCGGGATACCGTGGCAATGAAGCAATGCAGGACCACATCGAGGTATCGTTATGCTGTAATTGTATCCACTGTGCGTACTAGTGATGCACGGTTGTCGAACTGTTAGCGTCCGAAACATTGACACCAAGCTGATGATCCGAATGAAGCTCATTCATGGTAGCAAGATTAGTACGGTGACCACGTCGCCCCAGACTCTCAATCGGCTGTCATCAGTGATGAAACTGAAGCGCGACTCGTCGCTGAATACCACATAGTTTCATTCCTCCCGTCGCCCATTTCTGACAAGTCACCTTTGCACGACGATGTGGCTCTGTGAGTGGCAGTCGTCGTAATTGTCGGCGAGAACATAAACCTGCCCCAGTCAGTTTGCGATTAAATCCGATGATACCGGGATATCAATAGCTGCTTGTACGCCTCGTGGAATGTCGTTTACTGTGGATTGTGGGGCTGCTACGGCTTACCTTGAATGCTGCGATCGAGGTGTTTGGATGTCCACTGGAGCTGAGAAGGGCTGGGCCCGAGCCCGAAAGCCCGAGTCCGGGCCCTAACTGGGCTCGGGCTTCATTTTAAAAACTTCTGGTTGGGCTCGGGCTGCCTTATATAGATTTCTTTTTTACCGGTCAGTTTTATCAAATAGTTATTGGTTTTATTTTCAAAACTTTTTTTTCAGCAGCAATTCTCACTCACCGCCAGAAAGTTGTTCTTTTAGTTATGTCTGTTGTTTGGCTATCTGTAGGAGGGTGAATGAAATTTAATTAGTCCCTTTAGGCAATGCAGTTGTTCCGTCCATGTGAAGCCGGCTGACAGCCACCAGGGAACGGCGACAGACCAGCCAGAGAAAAGGCTTTAGAGGTGGGTGGGTAGGCAGGGGGTGGGGGTTCTGACTTGTAATACGAGGTGTAAAAAGGAAACTGACAGGCGGCAAATATAAGACAGAGTAAGGGGATAAGGGAACGGTTGAAATGCCCCCTGATTTTCCGATCGGATAAAGGAATGGAGAATGGATGTCTGGAAGACAGTAAAAAGCCAGTTAAGCTAACAATGTACAGTACTTTCCCATTCTCCAGTTTTATGATACCTAGCATTCGTTTCCTGGTGCTGCCGTTAGATGTTTAGGATGCCGATGAAGAGATTTTCTGAAGGCGTAAATTAGACCGAAGATTAGTCTCGATAACCCATGACGGTTTACGCATAAGGTTAAATTCTCTCCATAATTGCTTCGTAAAACTATACAGTAGCCGGAAAGACCGACGGGCTTTTGAAGTTTTCTGATGCTTTTTGTGATCAACATTTAAAACCAGTTACATCTTCCACGTACTGTAAAGAAGTGCACATATACATTGTTATTGTTAGTGTCACTGGGACATACTTTTTGTTGATGCCATATAAATTGTGGAACAAGATGAGTACATAAAAATATGGAAGGCACGAAAATAAAACTAGATGTTAAAATCATTTAAATAGAACTTTTGCTATGATTCCGGTTGGCGCGTGAAAGCTTAGGATCAATTTATAACAAACGAAAAAAAATGACCTGATTAAATAGTTTAAATTAGATCTACCAAAACTGTTCGTGTCCTTCTGCACTGGGTAGTTTTTACAGCTATTTAAAAGTTTCAATAGTTCACGAAAGTCGCTAAAATAAAGCAAAAAAAAAAAGTCTACTTCGGGATCGGGCTCAGACTATGACAAAAATGGCAGACAGTCCTCGGGCTCAGACTCTATGACAAAAATGGCAGACAGTCTTCGAGCTCGGACTATAAGACTTCGGGCCCACAAAACTGAGCCCGAACTCACCTCTAATGTCCACCTAGATGCACCAGTCCCCCTACGGCGACTAACGTTACTTTCTTCCTACCAGAGTCTCCAATCGCATCCGATGCATTTTCTCCACGATTCGACGCGATGACACACCAGGCGTATGAATCTCTACGATGAAGCCTGTATTAAAGACAAACCAGTCGATGTGATGGCAGTATTGCCGATGACATCGCCCAGACATTCTTACTACTTACATTGAGTTCCCCACCGATATCACTATAATGCAGTGCTCCGTAAACTCGAACGGCAGCCCCGGTGGTCTAAGCTTGGGCTCTTGACTACTCCTTAGAGAAGAGTCCGGGTTCGAATCCCGCTGAGGCATGAATGTCACGTTTCTCTTACGGCACTGGCTCCCTCCCTCCCTTCCCTGGAACTAATGGCCCTAAATTAGGGACGTGCGACTGCTTATAGCCCATCGAGTTGCTCACGGTGGTCGTTAAACATTTACCCCCCCAAGCCCGAATGAGGACGACCAAATGTAGCTGCGGCTTGCCGTCCTTTTATCTCTCTCGCTTAACACGTCATCGGTTCGCAACTGTAACAATTTATTTACATAACCAGCTCTCGTCACATGCCCACAATAAGCATGGGCTTCCGATTTATACTTCCTGGAATGGAATTTTCTATGTCGAGCAGCGTATATCTTTTGAAAAGAACTGAAGAAAAGGATAACTTCGCATGCGTTAGATCTGTCGTACAGTTCCAAGAAACGAACTCATAAATGCGTTGACCAATTTCTGAACACTGAACTAGAGTTGACCAATTTCTAAAATAAAATAAATGCGTTGACCAATTTCTAAAATAAATAAATGCGTTGACCAATTTCTGAACACTGAACTAGAGTTATTCTGTATTGACATTCCCCGTTTGTTTTCATCCGCATAGTTCTTTGTCGATTTTTGTTTTCATCTGCAAGACTCCATTTCTGTTTCCTAGCTATTACATAATTTCTCTATCATTTATGCGTATGTTGACAACCATTTTGTTGATCTTTTTGAATTTGTTGGTGCTTTTCTTTTGGATTTGTTGACATTTTGTGCTTCTCTTGTATTTGTATACCGCAGTTTTGGAGGACTTGAATTGCATTAGTGTTGATATTTTGTTTATTGGTTGTTGCACCGTGTATTTGTTCTGAGTTTCTGCCCTGAAGTACGTATAACTATTGCGCTTTTGCAGTGTTTAATGTATATCAGTTCTGGTAATCTATGTGTATTGAGACAAACTTTGGTTGTTGTAAATTGTATAAAGCATATAACGTGCATGTTTATTGTATGTCTTTTTCACCGTGTTATTTGCTTTGATCAGGATGAATATATGAATCGGTTTTGTTTGCGCCTACAATAGTTTGGCGCAAGATTTATTTTCTTAATTTTCTTATTTTCTTGTGGCCGACAGGAATTTGCTTTGTGATTCAGTTTCATTGCGTTGAAATACTGTAATGTTTGTGGAAATAACATCACACCAATGCGAGATTTTGAACGGTCGGGTTATCCGGATAGTTCGGGCGCCATTATAACGAAGTAAATTTCTCCGTCATTTTTATCCGCGCCAGGATTCGAACCCGGGTCCCCTCATTCCGGAATAAGTTGCTCTACCAATTGAGCTACGCGGACGTTTTATTCTGATTCCTATCTGCCTTTATGTCGTGTGCGTCCTTCTGGCAGGTACGTCACATCTCCTGGTACGTTACATGTTATTACGTATAACTACTGGGTAGTTTATGTATTTTTGAACAGCTTTGGCACTGGGTTATTGTAACTGCAAACGTTTTTACACTGAAACGTTTTTGCACTGTGTTATTATAACTATTGGGCATTTTTTTGTATGTCTGAACCGTTTTTGCATTTTGTTCTTGCAACTATTGGGTATTTCATGAAATTTTGAACTTTTTTTTTTGCATTGTGTTTTTATAAAAACTGGGTTTTTCATGTTTTTCTTAACCTTTTCCCCACTATGTTATTGTAACTATTAAGTATGTTATGTATTTCTGAGTTGATTTTGCACTGCAATTATTACGATTAGGTATTTTTGTTTTTCTGAACCCCTTTTGCACTGTGCAATTTCGACTATGGGTATCTCGTTTATTTCTAAACCGTTTTTTTGCCCTGTGATATTCTAAATATCATTCTCCTTGCACATCATTTCATTATTGTAATGACCAACCAATTTGCCTGCATCAGCTTGGCAACAAACTGTCCCGGTGATGTAGATAAAATTTGTGTTGTCGGTTGGATTGTTTATGTTATTTTTGTAGATGGCACCGTTTGTAATAGACTGAATTTGAAATATTTGTGCCCCCTTCTGAAAAACAAATGCTTTGAAACTTAGCTATTCTACAATTTATGCAGTGGTGTACTGGAAACATATTTCATATATCTCTTGTTTATGACATCATCTTGTTGATGAAAAACCTTTATCCTCATCGATACAAAAATTTCCTTCACTGAAAACAGAATTGAAGTGATATTTTTTCACATCCTCCTGTTCATACGAGTATATACATGTATATGGCTGTGAAAAGAGGCCTAGTGACTTGGAATAGCTTCTGTCCCGTCAACAGGTTTTATGAAATAGAACAGTGAAAATAATTTTCGAATATTTTACTTATTTATTAGAAAATATATCAAAGATATTTTGCTTTTTATTGCTTCATTCAAAGCTGCGACCAGAAATTCCTGGTTATCTCTTTAACCAGAATCATATGCTGTTTCAGTAAAAAATTTTATATAATCTTTATCCTGAGTCCATATTAACCGCGAGCTCCCCACCCCCTCGCACAATGCGGAGTTTTCGGGGGCTATCAGTACGCCCCTTAATTCATGTCATTCTCCCTGTCGCTGCTGAATTACTTGCTCCGATCCGTAACACTTAAATCCGTTGTCGAGTTGTTTTTTTTTCATATACATTATAACGAAGTAAATTTCTCCGTCATTTTTGGTCTACGCCGGGATTCGAACCCGAGGCCGCTTATTCCGGAACAAGTCGCTCTACCAACTGAGCTACGCAGACATTTGTTCTGATTGCTATGTGCCTTTATGTCGTGTGCGTCCTGCTGGCAGGTACGTCACATCTCCCCCCCCGAAAGAGGGCCGGGGGCATGGCCCACGGGTCAGCCGTGACCATGAATCGTTGCAGGCAGCCATCCACTGTAGAACGTGTACTTGAGGACTCCCAGTCAATGTGGTGTGTGGAATGAAACGTCACACATTTTTATTTTTCGAAGCGCTGGAGAAGGAATTCTCTGATTTTTCCTGTCTCGCGGTGTGGAAATAACATCACACCAATGCGAGATTTTGAACGGCCGGGTCATCCGGATAGTTCGGGCGCCATTATAACGAAGTAAATTTCTCCGTCATTTTTGTTCTACGCCGGGATTCGAACCCGAGGCCGCTTATTCCGGAACAAGTCGCTCTACCAACTGAGCTACGCAGACATTTGTTCTGATTGCTATGCGCCTTTATGTCGTGTGCGTCCTGCTGGCAGGTACGTCACAACATCACTGTGTGTTTCGTATGATTTTTCAAATTTATGTTTCTTATTCTATTTTCCAGCTTCTTCCTTTGTAAAATTTTATCTTTGTTTACCAGTTTTCTACGAATTTTCTTGCAGTAGACAACAAGAAATAGAAGAAATGGCAAATTTAGCGTCGCCGCAATTTTGAAAAGCTGTTCTTTTTAAGTGGTTTAACACGTATGAGCAACAGCAACTCGATGGGTAATAAGCAATCACCCTTCATCACCCGTCACTAATTTAGGGCCACTGGTTCCACGAAATGAGCAAGCTAGTGCCATAAGACAGACACAACAGCCATGCTTAACCGGGATTCGAAGCCGGACCCAATTGTGGACGAATGGTCAGGAGTCAGTGCTTAGGCCACTGCGCCACTGAGGGGTTGGGGGGGGCAAAACATTTGTTTCACGGTCATATAAAATTCGCCATCATCACTCAAGAATAATACAAGAATTGTACCAAAAGTAATGCAAAAGTAGACATAACCTTTTTATTAACTTACAGAGGTCGTTCAAATTGCACATGTTGGTAGAGTAACTCTTCCTCTATAGCAATCTTTCTCCTTCATTCCAGGTAAATAATGGATTCCAAGCAGAAGCAACGGTCCGCCATTGAGTTCTTGACGAAGGAAGGATGTAGGCTGTCCGACATCCCCAGAAGGCTACAGAATATTTACGGAGATGACAGCATTAACCAGAGCAATGTGCACAGATGGGTGAAGAAGTTCAAAGGAGGGGAAACTAGCGTTGAAGACAAATCACGCAGTGGGAGACCATCATCTGCGACCACTGACACGAGTCGTCAGCTAATGGATGAATTGATTCGCACGGAGAGACCAGTCACAATCCGTGAGCTTGTTGCACCACTGGGCTGTGTTCACAATGCCGTACAGAAGATGGAAAATTTAGGGTATCGGAAAGTGTGTGCAAATTGGGTATCTCGGCAGTTGATACACAATTTGAAGGAGAGAAGGTGGAAGTCTGCTCTGAACTGCTGGAAGCGTTTGAAGCCAATGAAGACACGTGTTTTTGCGATCTGGTGACAGGGGAAGAAACGTGGGCGTATCTTTAGGATCCAGAAACGAAGAATCAATCCAGGGAATGGCGTCACACCTCTTCACCAAGACCTAAGAAGTTCAAGAGCCAACGATCAGCACCGAAAGTCATGGTGGATGTTTTGGGATATCAGGGTTGTAATGCTTCTTGATTTTCTGAAACGTGGCCGTACCGTGACCAGCAAGCGGTACACTGAGACACTCAAAAAGCTTAGAGAAGCCATAAAGATAAAGAGACCGAAAAATAATCTGTAAAGGATCCACATGCACCATGACAGTGAGAGACCACACACATCTTTGGCAACAAATCAGACGATCAGCAAATTAGGCTGGTCGGTGGTCTCTCATCCACCGTACAGCCCAGATTTGGCGCCCTCCGACTTCCAACTGTTCGGTCCAATAAAGGGAAGTCTCCGGGGTCAAGGATTTGACGACACAGACGAGGTGAAAGTGGCTGTCAAAAAGTGGGTACAACAGTCCACAACTAAATTTTTTCAAAGGGATTCAAGAGTTGGGCATAACGATGACGCAAATGCATTCGTTGTGATGGAGATTATGTTGAGTAGTACCTTTGTACGAGCTTCGATCAAAAAGACTAGGCCCGATATACAACAAAGTACTTACGTTACGTAAAGTCTGGTTATGATCTCCCTCAAAGTAGCCTCCTTGGGCAGCGATACATCGCTGCCAGCGTTTTTGCCACTGTTGGAACGTCCCATGGAAGTCCTGTTCGCAAATCGTGTCAAGCACCGTCTGCGATTCGCGCTGCATCTCGTCCACGGTTTTAAAACGACGATCCGCGAGTTTCAGCTTCATCTTCGGGAACAGAAAGAAGTAACAGGGGCGCGAATCCGTCGGGTAAGAAAGGGCAGTCATTCTGTTGCGGCTGCAAAACTGGCGTGTTGCTAACACTCTGTGAGCTGCGGCATTGTCGTGATGGAGCAGGAAATCGCCCCTGCGCCACATTTCAGGTGGTTTGCGGCGAATGTCCTCCCTAAGACGCCGCAGAACATCGCAGTAAAAAGGGCAGTGACGGTCTGGCCCTCGGGGAAGAATTCACGGGGCATAGCCCCACGAATGTCGAACACGATGAACATGCTCTTCGTTGCGCTCCGGACTTGTCGGGCCTTCTTCGGTCGTGGAGATGTTAGGCTCTTCCACTGCGACGACTGCCGTTTGGTCTCCAGGTCGTAACCGTAGACACAAGTCTCATTCCCAGTGATGACCCACGACTGGAACGTTGGTTCATTCACCAGAAGATCTTGACAGAGTTCGACACGGAGCGCCTTCTGTTCGGGGTTCAAAATCTTCGGCACAAACCTTGAAGCAATGCGGTGCACGTTCAAAACCGAAGTCAGTATTTCTTGCACTGTTCCGTATGGCACACTGAAGATGGTAGCAATGTCTTGAATGGTTCTCCGACGATCCTCACTTACCAGTTCCCTAACTTTGTCCACATTTTCGGGGGTTTTGCTCGTGAACTGTCACCCTGACCTCTTGTCTTCCAGTGCCGCTCTGCCGCTCTTGAATCGCGAGTGCCACTCAAAACACCCTCACGACTCATTGTTTCATTTCCATAAGCCAGCCGCAACATTTCATGCGTCTCTGTTCTGGATTTGCCGAGTTTGAGGCAGAATTTGATGCTCTCTCTAGCTGCTCTAGTTTGCAGTTCATACCGAAATCGCAGTTGTGTTCTACACGTGGTCACCAATATCGTGTAGCACAGCGCCCGATGTTCACAGAACGACGCCATTTGCCACAATGACTCATGAAGGTCACTTCCCTCGACCTCTGCTCGCGCATCCGCGTATTGCCATCTGGTGGCGCGCTACGTCCCTAGTCTCGGAACATTTTGATCGCACTACGTATGTAGAGAGAATTACGCTACCAACATGCGCAATTTAAACAACCTCTGTCAGTAAATATACAGTTATACCCACTTTTGCATAGCTTTCGGTACAACCCTAGTAGTATTTTTGTTTTACAAGAAATGGTCTTCTGAAGCCACAGTAATTTTATTATAACGTAAAAAAAAACGGACGGATGACGAACCCCTAAAAGCAGACGTAAAACCGCAATATACATAATGTGGTTCATGCAATCAACACCATGTAAATTCTGTTGAAGTCTTGTGTCAACGTAATTCTTTTGTGTGAGATTTCAATTCAGCGTTACTATGCTTTAATTTGCATTGCTATTTCTTTATATATAATTTTAACAGGAATAACGAGATGGTTTTAGTGTTCCCGCTTCTCCACGGTTTTCTTACATGTTTTTTAGAAAATAGCAAATATTTTTAAAAATTACAGCGTAGTAAAAAAATCTTCCCTTCCCTTAGAATGTATATCAAGCTAAATCTCCTTCTCTGTAGATTTTACAACTCATTTCGGAGAGAGGTTTACTCCAAAAAATATCGAATTCGTCCGCAATCGATTAAAACCTGCGATACATTCCTGATCTTTGCATGCGTTTGAAGGTTTTTTTCAAGTGAACTGATTGTTGAGTTTTTTATTTCCTTTCCTTTCGCCTTTTTTTCTTTTTTAAATGACAAGTAAAACATAGCTTCTAAACTTCAATTTCTCCGATGATTTCAACAACAACAAAAAATCGCGAGTAAATAAATAACGAAAAATAAGTAAATATGCGCCCGAGGAAATGCGCCGACGCTAAGGTGTACTATGTTTGCAATAAGATGATTTGTGTCAACAGAATATCTAAAATAGCCAGAAGGTAAAGAATACAACACAGAACATTTATAAAATGACTTCAAAGGAAAAGTCAACTTTTCTTTCTGGAAAATTCATCTCGCAAGGATTGAAAACGAAAGATACATTTCATCATGTTTCGAAAATATGGTAGCAAAGAAAACTAGAAAAAAGTTCCCGAAGAAAATCAAAGAGTGTTCGTCAATATGTTTTCTTCTGTTGGGCGTATGACATTTCCAGAAACATTTCGACGAGTATAAATGAAAAGCGTGCGTTTAATGTGATTGCCATCATTTTTTCTGGAAGATACACACACTGATCTGCGGTTGTGACATTTCATATATATCTTGTTCATAACATCATAAGAGGAACAAAGAAGTGTTGCGTAAATTATGTGATTGCCATAAGGTTAGCTCTGAGCAGACAGACAGACGGCAAAGCAACTTCCGTGGTTCGGACACGGACAGGGGAGACTCCATATTGGAATATTCTAAAAAGTAATTTCAATGTTGACAGAAAATATATTGCAGTCTAAGAAAATCGCAACACGAAGAATCACGCTATTAAAATGAAATTTATATAACAGATTCCTCATCCCATACAACACAAAACGTTTCAGATATGTATCAATAATGTTACAACCTCTCATTTTCTTTACACTTTCCCAGATATCTTACAATTACTTTTCAGCAACATCTATTTTGGAACATACCTCTTTGTATAATACATTGCGGTTACGTTAAAAATAGCGTTCACCGATACTACTGTTTTATAGTTTCCATTGTACATAATTGCTGCCAAGGAGGTTATATTACTGGAGACACCACTCCTATCCACGCAGCATTGACCGCCATAAGTCACCGTCTGGGCTGCAAATGACGTCATGAGCAGGCACGACGCAAACGCAGAACAGAAGCTGCTTGGAAATCAATGGAACAAAAGCGTCTGAGCGTATAAACAGATAAAATGAGTAATTCAATAATCTTTATCAATCATACACAAGCTTACTGTTTCATCAACGGTATAATTTAGTTCATTTTTGCCTGCTTCTTACGTCACACCACAAATTCGCTGTGACCCCTGGCGGCAGAGCCAGTGGTGTCTCCAGTAACATAACCTCCTTGATTGTTACCTCGACGTTACATTCCGGCAATATTTAAGATTTTTGGTTTGGCAACGGCGGAAATGCGCATGCGCGTAAATGCCATTTCACCGAAGCACTCTCGTAGTCGTATTTCCACCTGCTACTGGGATATTCTTTGGTGACACTGTCGTACTAGAGTTAGCTAGTTAGTTGATTTAATATTACATCCTTTTTTTTTTTTTTGTGATTCCAGATCATCTGAAAGTAAGTAATTGTTTTGATTGTTATAATTTTTAAAATCTAACAAGTTAGTAAAATCATGCAATGCATTGATTATAATACGCTTTCCAACATACCAGAAATCATTACTCAAGTTATCACTCAAGTTATGAGAATAATGGCTGTGGAATAAATCTCGGTCCTCTGCCCTGACCTTTGATTCCATTTCGATGATATTCAACAGAACCGGTTTGGTATACCTCCGAAATAACATGATAAAGGTTTGTCGTAATCGAAGCATTTTTACGTAAGTTATGATGCATAAGGGCTGTGGAATAAATCCCGCTCCTGTGCCCTAACCTTTGACCCCATTTCGCCCATTTTCAACAAAATTCGTCCCCAGGCAAGAACCTACAACATACTAACATTTCATCCAAATCGAAGCATTTTTACGTAAGTTATGACGCATAATGGCGATGGAAGTGATTCCGCTTCTATGTCCTGACCTTTCACCCCATTTCGCCCATTTTCCATAAGGTTTGTCGCCAGGTGGCCTTCTACTAAATAGTAAAATGTCATCGGAATCGAACCTTTTTTACGTTAGTTATGACGCATAAAAGCAGTGGAATGGATCACACTCCTATGTACTGACCTTTGACCCATTTCGTTCACTTTAAATAGGGTACCTTCCAAAGGTGATCCCCTACCAGATACTAAAATTTCAACGAAATCGAACGATTGTTACGCGAGTTATTGTGCGGACGGACATACGCACACAACTCGTGACGTAATGAGGCAGATGGGAATCGCGACCATCGCTCGCCGCAAGAGTGTGACGTCATAAAACTTTAATAGGATCCACACACAACGCGTGACGTAATGAGACAGATGGCGTGTCCGCGCGCCAACATTCTCAAACGCGAGAGTGACGTCATAAGATTTCTAAGCATTGGTAACATTAATGGAATAATGGAACAACGCCATCCCTAAAAACGTTATAATTCGGGGTGGTTATTTAACCCACTGAACCAATTCTCCTAAAGTTGAGATCAAGCTAAATCGATTTCTAGTACCAGAAAACGGTAGGTTAACGACTTTCATCAAAATTCTTAGAGCCGTTTTCAAAATAAAATGTACATACATACATACAAGAATTGCTACTTTAAGGTGGACGTCAAGTAATTTTGCTTCCTATACTTCCAATGGAAAAACTTCTGTACACATTTTCTTCCCAATTAATGCGTTCCCAAGGAAGAAAACTTGAACATCGATTAAAATATCTTCATTTTATAACTTGCAATACTTAATATTTTCTAAAACATAACCATAATTATGCAATTCAAGATTTCTTTGTCTACTGACGTCATGAAAACGCAGGTCGTGCCATCTTTTTTCTGGACAATTAATGCGTTCACAAGGATGAAAATTTGAACATTGATTAAAATAGCTTCATTTCATAACTTGGAATACTTAATATTTTCTAAACCATAACCGTAATTATGCAATCCAACATTTTTTTGTCCACTGACGTCATCAAAGTACAGGTCGCGCCATCTTTTCTCTGGTTTCAACACCACCAAAGGAAAAGGTATTGATTTTTAATATGATTATGGTTATGTTTTAGAACATATTAAGTTTTCCAAGTTATAATATGAAGTTATTTTAATCGATGCTCAAATTTTCATCCTTGGGAACACATTAATTTTGAAGGAAATGTGTACAAAACTTTTTCCATTGGAAGTATAGGAAGCAAAATTACTTGACGTCCACCTTAATAATATGTTATAAGGGCAATGGAAAGGATCGCAATCTTATGTCCTGACCTTTGACCACATTTCGTCCATTTTCAATAGGGTCCGTCCCTAGGTGGTCCCCTACTACATACTGAAATTTCATCGAATTCGAACCATTTTTACGCACGTTATGACGCATAAGGGCAATGGAATGCATCCCGATCTTATGTCCTGACCTTTGACCCCACTTCATCCATTTTGAATAGGGTTCGTCCCCAGGCGGTCTCCTACCACATAATAAACTTTCATTGAAATCGAACCATATTTACGCAAGTTATGACGCATAAGGGCAATGGAACGATCCCGCTCCTACGTCGTGACCTTTGACCCCATCTATCCCATTTTTAATAGGGTTCGTCCCTAGGTGGTCCCCTACCACATACTAAAATTTCATTGAAATCGAACCATTTTTACGCCAGTTATCGTGCGAACGGACGGACGGACGGACGGACAAAGCTGGAGTACATACGTTTCTTCAACCTACGGTTGAAAAGCGTAAAAAAGTGTTTTATAAAATCTAAGTAGATGGCTGTGTTGTTGTAATAGTACATTATACCAGCATGTTTTTTTACGCTTTCCAACCGTAGGTTGAAGAAGCGAATATGCTCCAGCTTTGTCCGTCCGTCCGTCCGCACGATAACTCGCGTAAAAATCATTCGATTTCTATGAAATTTTAGTATGTGGTAGAAAAACAGTTGGGGACAAACCCTATTTAAAATGGGGTTAATGGGGTCAAAGGTCGCAACATAGGAACGGGATTCATTCCATTGCTCTTATGCGTAATTACTTGCGTAAATATCGTTCGATATCAGTGAAATTTTAGTATGTGTTAAGGGACCACATAAGGACGAACCCTAGTGAAAATGGAGTCAATGAGGTCAAAGGTCACAACATAGGAACGGGATTCATTCCATTGCCCTTATGCGTCATTACTTGCGTAAATATGGTTCGATTTTTGTGAAATTTTGGTATGTGGTAAGGGACCACATAAGGACGAACCCTATCGAAAATGGGCGAACTGGGGTCAAAGCTAACGACAAAGGAGCAGGATCCATTCCATTGCCCTTATGCGTCATAACTTGCGTAAATATGGTTCGATTTCGGTGAAATTTCAGTATATGATAAGGGATCACAATATAACGAACCCTGTTGGAAATGGGTGAAACGGGGTCAAAGGTAAGGAAGGACATCGGAGCGGGATCCATTCCGTTGCCCTTATGCGCCATAACTTGTAAAAATGGTTCGATTTCGATGAAATTTCTGTATATGATAGGAGATCACCTGGGGACGAACCCTATTGAAAATGGGTGAAATAGGGTCAAAGGTCAGGACATTGGATCGGGATCCATTCCGTTGCCCTTATGCGCCATTACTTGTAAAAATGGTTCGATTTCGATGAAATTTCAATATATGATAGGGGATCACTGGGAACGAACCCTATTGAAAATGGGTGAAATAGGGTCAAAGGTCAGGACATTGGATCGGGATCCATTCCGTTGCCCTTATGCGCCATTACTTGTAAAAATGGTTCGATTTCGATGAAATTTCAGTATATGATAGGGGATCACTGGGAACGAACCCTATTGAAAATGGGTGAAATAGGGTCAAAGATCAGGACATCGGAGCGGTATCCATTCCGTTGCCCTTATGCGCCATAACTTGTAAAAATGGTTCGATTTCCATGAAATTTCAGTATATGATAGGGGAATCACCTGGGGACGAACCCTGTTGAAAATGGGTAAAATAGGGTCAAAGGTCAGGACATCGGAGCGGTATCCATTCCGTTGCCCTTATGCGCCATTACTTGTAAAAATGGTTCGATTTCGATGAAATGTCAGTGTATGATAGGGGATCACCTGGGGACGAACCTTTTGAAAATGGGTGAAATAGGGTCAAAGCTCGTTCAGGACAGCGGAGCGGGATCCATTCCAATGCCCTGCGCCATAACTTGAGAAAAAATGCTTCGATTTCGATGAAATGTCAGTATATGATAGGGGATCAACTGGGGACGAACCCAATTGAAAATGGGTGGAAAGAGGTCAAAGGTCAGGACATCGGAGCTGGATCCATTCCATTGGCCTTATGCGCCATAACTTAAGTAAAAATGTTTCGATTTCGATGAAATGTCAGTACATGATAGGGGATCAACTGGGGACGAACCCTATTGAAAATGAGTGAAATGGGGTAAAAGGTCAGAACATTGGAGAGGGATCCATTCCGTTGCCCTTATGCGTAATAACTTTAATAAAAAAAGGGTTCAATTTCGCTGAAATGTTGGTGTGTGCTAGGGGACCTCCCGGGGACGAGCCCTACTGAAAATGGGTGAACTGGGGTCAAAGGTCTGGACATAGGAGCGGGATTCATTCGATTGTCCTTGTGCGTCATAACTAAAGATGCTTCGATTACGACAAAACGTTTTCGTGTTGTTCCGGAGGTATACTGAACCAATTTTGTTTAATATAATCGAAATGGGGTCAAAGGTCAGGGCACAAGACCGAGATTTATTCCACAGCCATTATCCTCATAACTTGAGTAATGATTTCTGGTATGTTGGAAAGCGTATCATAATGAATGCATTGCATGATTTTACTAACTTTTTTTTTTTTACTTGAAGCTGAGATATTTCATATTGGTAGGTAGGTATTTAGAGAAATGATGAATTTGATTTTCATTCTTTTTTTTTTCACTGAAAGATAGTCTATTCCATATGCATAATAGAAATTCGGCACCCTCATGTGGGAGCGATTTTTATTTACGCTTTCCAACCGTAGGTTGAAGAAGCGTATATGCTCCAGCTGTCCGTCCGTCCGTCCGTCCGTCCGCACGATAACTGGCGTAAAAGTGGGTCGATTTCGATGAAATTTTAGTATGTGGTAGGGGATCACTCGGGAACGATTCCCTATTGAAAATGGGACAAATGGGGTCAAAGGTCACGACGTAGGAGCAAGATGATTCCATTGGATTTTTTTTTTGGATTGGAGGTTTAACGACCACCGTGAGCAACTCAATAGGCTATAAGCTGTCGCCAGTCCCTAATTTAGGGTCACTGGTTCCAGGGAAGGGAGAGAGCCAGTGCCGTAAAACAAACACAACATCCATGCCTCACCGGGATTCGAACCCGGACCCATCTCGGACGAGTGATCAGAGGCCATCGCTTAGACCACTGCGCCACCGGGCGGCTCATTTCCATTAGCCTTATGCGTCGTAACTTGCGTAAATATGGTTCGATTCCAATGTAAGTTTACTATTTAGTAAGAGACCACGTAGGGACAAACCCTATTTAAAATGGGACAAATGGGGTCAAAGGTCACGACGTAGGAGCGGGATCATTTCAATACCCTTATGCGTCATCACTTGCGCAAATATGGTTCTATTTCAATGAAAGTTTACTATGTGGTAGAAGACTGCCGGGGGACGAACGCTATTCAAAATGGGTGAAGTGGGGTCAAATGTCATGACATAAGATCGGGATGCATTCCATTGCCCTTATGCGTCATAACGTGCGTAAAAATGTTTCGAATTCGATGAAATTTCAGTATGTAGTAGGGGACCACCTAGGGACGAACCCTATTGAAAATGGACGAAATGTGGTCAAAGGTCAGGACATAGGATTGCGATCCATTCCATTGTCCTTATCCCATATTACAGTATTAAGGTAGACGTCAAGTAATTTTGCTTCCTATACTTCCAATGGAAAAACTTTTGTACACATTTCCTTCACAATTAATGTGTTACCAAGGATGAAAACTTGAACATCGATTAAAATAACTTCATATTATAACTTGGAATACTTAATATTTTCTAAAACATAACCATCATTATATTTAAAATCAATAACTTTTCCTTTGGTGGTGTTGAAACCAGAGCAAAGATGGCGCGACCTGTACTTTGATGACGTCAGTGGACAAAAAAGTGTTGGATTGCGTAATTACGGTTATGGTTTAGAAAATATTAAGTATTCCAAGTTATGAAATGAAGCTATTTTAATCGATGTTCAAATTTTCATCCTTGTGAACGCATTAATTGTCCAGAAAAAAGATGGCGCGACCTGTATTTTCTTGACGTCAGTAGACAAACAAATGTTGAATTGCATAATTTTGGTTATGTTTTAGAAAATATTAAGTATTGCAAGTTATAAAATGAAGATATTTTAATCGATGTTCAAATTTTCATCTTTGGGTTCGCATTAATTGTGAAGAAAATGTGTGCAAAAGTTTTTCCATTGGAAGTATAGGAAGCAAAGTTACTTGACGTCCACCTTAAAGTAGCAATTCTTGTATGTATGTATGTATGTATGTATGTATGTATGTATGCATGTATGTATGTACATTCTATTTTGAAAACGGCTCTAAGAATTTTGATGAAAGTCGTTAACCTACCGTTTTCTGGTACTAGAAATCGATTTTGCTTGATCTCGACTTTAGAAGAATTCGTTTAGTGGGTAAAATACCCACCCCGAATTATAAAGATTTTAGTGATGGCGTTGTTCCATTAATGTTACCAATGCTTAGAAAGCCGCCACGGTGGCGCAGTGGTCTAAGGCGTTGGCCTCTGATCATTCGTCCGAAGTTGTCCGGGCCGCCCCGGTGGCACAGTGGTCTAAGGCGCTGGCCTCTGATCATTCGTCCGCAATGGGTCCGGGTTCGAATCCCGGTTAGGCATGGATGTTGTGTTTGTCTTACGGTGCTGGCTCTCTCCCTTCCCTGGAGCCAGTGACCCTAAATTAGGGACGGGCGACTGCTTATAGCCCATTGAGTTGCTCACGGTGGTCGTTAAACCTCCAATCAAAAAAAAAAAAAAAAAATGCTTAGAAATATTATGACGTCACAACTCGTGTTTGAGAATGTTGGCGCGCTATCACGCCATCTGTCTCTTTACGTCATGCATGCGTTGTGTGTGGATCCTATTAAAGATTTATGACGTCACACTCTTGCGGCGGGAAGATGGTCGCGATTCCCATCTGCCTCATTACGTCACGCGTTGTGTGCGTATGTCCGTCAGCACGATAACTCGCTTAATAACCGTTGGATTTTGATGAAATTTCAGTATCTGGTAGGAGATCACCTTTAAAGGAACCCTATTTAAAGTGAACGAAATGGGGTCAACGGTCAGTACATAGGAGTGTGATCCATTCCACTGCTATTATGCGCCATAACTAACGTAAAAAAGGTTTGATTTCGATGAAATTTTAGTATGTGGTAGGGGACCACCTGGCGACAAACCTTATTGGAAAATGGGCGAAATGGGGTCAAAGGTTAGGACACAGGAGCGGGATCTATTCCATAACCCTTATGCATCATAACTTACGTAAAAATGCTTCGATTGCAACAAAACTGTATCATGTTATTTCGGAGGTATGCCAAGCCGGTTCTGCTGAATATCGTCGAAATGGGATCAAAGGTCAGGGCACAGGACCGAGATTTATTCCACAGACATTATTCTCATAACTTGAGTAATAACTTGAGTAATGATTTCTGTAATGTTGGAAAGCGTATTATAATCAATGCATTGCATGATTTTACTAACTTGTTTCTATTGTTATTAATATACAGGGTCTTTATAATTAAAGTTCCACTTTGAAATGGCCATAAAAGGAAAACTACTGGACAAAATGTTACCAAACTTGGTAATAGTTAAAAAGGAGGTCATGGGATTTTATTTTCCGCAAAACAAAAAATTAGTTCCAAAACTCACCACGAGCGTGGAATGGCGCTGTATGCAATATTGGGAAACGAAAGAAGACATGACGACATCAGTTGCAAATGTGTGTAATCGTGTTGAACACGAAACAGTGTGCGGTGTTATGCAAATATGCAAAGCCTCGTCAACGGCTGACGGCAGGAGGAATGCAAATTAGAAGTACGCAAATGCGCTGTACACGTCATTGGATTTTCCACCCTAAAAGAGAGCCTCCCCGTCGGAGCTGTCATTGTTACGAGTCGACGATGTCGGTAACCATGCAAGATCGTGCTTTTCTCGTGAAGTGTTATTATGAATGCGATAGTAATGCGCGGCGTGCTTTGCAGAAGTATCGTACCGTCAGACGACTACGCCGAGGCCCAATGACACCGCAGGGTTTCAGGAAACTGATGGCAAAGTTTGAATCCACAGGTTTGTTATTTGTTGCACCTGGGCGGGGACGAAAGACTGTTGCTGTGGAAACCGAGGAGGCTGTTGCATTAGAAGTAGAGGAAGCAACTATGGAAAGCACACACGGGACTTGCAGGTCGCATGGACTTACCATTGAGTACGGTGTACAAAATCGTTCGTAAAGTGCTGCTGTACTACCCATACAAAATCAAACGTGTTCAACAACTGGAACAGAACGATCCTCCAGTAAGAGAATCTTTCGCGTTCGAATTCCTTGCACGGATGGCGGTGGATGAACAGTGGCCATGGAACATTTTGTGGACGGATGACGCCCATTTTTACCTCAATGGGGATGTGAACACCCATAATTGCAGGATTTGGGCCAAACAAATCTCATGCTATCCACCCAGTTCCATTGCATTCTCCGAAAGTCACCGTTTGGTGTGGTATGACACCTCGTGTCATAATTGGACCGTTCTTCTTCGAAGAACAATCGCCAACTGGGCCCGTGACTACCACTGTGACTGCTGTTCGCTTAGAGTCGATGTTACGACGTTTTGTGATACCGGAACTTCAGGAACGTGGCATTTTAGACACCACGATTTTTATGCAGGACGGGGCTCCACCGTACATTGGTACATGTGTGAAACAGTTACTTCAGCAACAGTTCACGGATGACCGGATTATCAGCCGCCACTTCCCCATGGCTTGGCTACCCCGGTCACCAGATCTCAACCCCTGTGACTTCTGGCTATGAGGTTACCTCAAAGCCACTGTTTATGGTGATAACATCCAGAATTTGGCGGAATTGAAAACTGCCATACACCGACATTTCCGTAACATTCCTCCTGATATGCTACGAGCTACTGTTCAGAACGCAGTACTGCGATTTCACTTGCTTTCTGAAAATGGTGGCCACCACATTGAACGTGAGTTATAACACGTGTTCGACACGATTACACACATTTGCAACTGATGTCATGTCTTCTTTCGTTTCCCAATTTGCATACAGCGCCATTCCACGCTGGTGGTGAGTTTTGGAACTAATTTTTTGTTTTGCGGAAAATAAAATCCCATGACCTCCTATTAACTATTATCAAGTTTGGTAACATTTCGTTCCAGTAGTTTTCCTTTCATGGCCATTTCAAAGTGGAACTTTAATTATAAAGACCCTGTATAAACGCCGCCACTGTACCCAATGGATTGCGTACTGCGTTGAACCTGTGAAAACGTAAACAACTCGCAATACGACTGTCGTTGCTTTTGAAACAGCTGTCGAGTGTAATAATTTTTATTGCGATTTTACAAAGTTTATTAAACCTCTAATGTTAAACATAGTAAATACGTAACAGTAATATGAGGATATCACAAATATCTTTAAAATACGTAACAATAATATGTAACGAAGTAACAAATATCTTTCGAATACGTAACAATAATGTAACGTAGTAACAAATATCTTTCAAATACGCAACAGTAACGTGAAGTTGGTATGTTAAAGTTAAAAAGACCTTTCAGTGTAACGTATAAGTTATGTTTCAAAGTTATGTAACGTTTGAGGACATTTTGATGTAACTGTAAGGTTCCTGAAACATTACTTTTACATTGCGCACCTGTAACATACACGAAATATTCTGTGCTGTGTAGGATGTTACAGGAGATAACTGATTACATTTGTAGAGCTGTAAAAATATTTTTTCGCTTCAAAATTCAGTGTTATGTCAAGCCATCTCAAGCACAAATAACAGCTTCTACACGCCGTGGCATTGAATACAATTGGTTTTTGATATCGTCCTGCGAAATAGCATGCCAGGCTGCTTCTACGCGAGACCAGAGCTCCTTTTCGGTGATTGACGGAGGAGCTTGACGGGTCAGTTGTTTAGCTACCATGTCCGAGATATGTTTAATTGGGGACATATCCGGAGAACGTGCAGCCCAGGGAAGGAATGGTATCTGCCGTGCATGAAAGAAGTCTTAGCTGTTCTAAGCTACGTGTGACCGAATATTGTTCTGCTGAAATAATGCGCCAAAACAAGTCTGAAGGAAAGGTATCAGCTCTGACTCTGAAACATCTTTGATGTATCGCTGGCTGTTGAGAGTTCCCTCAGTTTATTAGACGAGATCGCGAATTGCACACCAAACCATGACGCTTAGCGTTGAGATGGTATGACACTCAAAACGCACTCTGCAAGGTGCCGTTTACCACGATGTTTTCGAACACTTACGCAACCATCATTGTGCATCAAACTGAACCGTGACTCGTCAGAAAACACGACCTGTTGCCAATCATTGCGTAAATATGTGTTCGAGACCCCACTGCAGCCTGAGGTGTCTGTCTGTAGTTGAGGATCAAAGGACTGCGAAGAAATGGGCTGCTAGCGACCAGTCCTCTTTAAGCAGACGACGTCGAAATATGCTGAAGGACAAAGCCAAACTTGTGACAGTGCTCCATTGCTGCGCTAACGCCGTGGACTTTGCTGTGTGATCGGTCACTACCATGAGGCAGAGGTGTCTGTCATCCCGTCGTGCAGTCGTGCGATTTTGAAGTCCATTTCGATTTGGTCAGAAGCGTAGGTATCTCGCTAGTCATCCGAGATGAGCCTGGATTAGAGCTCCAGATGAGGTATGGGTGGTGTGTGGGTGTCTCAGGGCGGCTCCCCAGACAGCATACGGACGGTGGGCCAACATCAGCCGAACTTAACAATAGTAATTCGTTGGCTTACTGTAAGCGTAGTTATTCCTGAAGCTAACATCTACCCAACACTTTTTTAATTAATACAAATTTTGAAGATGTGAATCCGTTTATTGGTGTAAATATGACATGAATGTTAAGTCAGATAATATCCGAAAACTTGAAAATTTTGTGGTCTTGGAGCGGTAATCGAACCCTCGTCTCCCTGATACCGCCCGAGTATACCAACCACCACACCACTACACCACCCGGAACGACCAAATTAAGTTTCCGAATAATTTGAATATAACCATCACAGGATTCACTAGTCGAAGCAACCGGCATTCATATACATTTAGCGAATATTGAGGTAAAGAATTCATTCCCGTGTTTTCCCTGAGGCGCAAAATATCAATGAATGAAATACGGGATTACACCATTGTACAATACAAGTTAGGAAGCTGCGAATCCGTTTGTTGATGTAAATATGACATAGATGTTAATTCAGATAATATCCGAAAACTTGAAAATTTCATCTTCCTACTTGAAAATTTTGAAAATGTTTCAAATTTTCGGATGTTATCTGACTTAACATCCATGTCATATTTACACCAATAAACGGATTCACATCTTCCAAATTTGTATTGTAAAATGGTGTATACCCTTATTTCATTCATTGAGTTTCTTAATTGATTATTGTACGTATTGTTTTTTTTTTCTGGTTTCTTTTCATTGGGGGTTTAACGACCACCGTGAGCAACTCAATGGGCAATAAGCAGTCGCCCGTCCTTAATTTAGGGTCACTGGTTCTTGAGAAGGGGGAGAGCCAGTGCCGTAAGACAAACACAACACCCATGCCTCACCGGGATTCGAACCCGGACCAATGGTCATAAGCCAGCGCTTTGACCATTGCGCCACAGGAGCGGCCGTATGTTACTGGTAGGAGCGGCCGTATGTTACTGGTAAATAAACTGTATGCAATAAAACCACAAAAATGCAGGCTCCCGTGGAATATTTAGGAAGTTCAGGACGAAGCCATACCCGAAACTTGGACGGGAAATTTTGTTTGTTGGTTAGTGTTAAACCATCCGTCGCCATGCTCTAAACCATCCGTGATCCTAGCGTTGGACACCAAGACATCTCGTCGTTGGGCCAGCGTAATTTCCTATACGTTGACCCAACGTATGTGTGTTACGGGGTAATGCCCCCAAATTAGTGACTGCTGACTGCCTGTAGCCCTAAGAGTAGCACATGGTTTTCGTCAAACCACGAAATAAAACAGATAGAAAAAAAGCAAAGAATAAAACCAAGACAGAAAACAAAAGTGCACTGACCTCGACATCTGATGCGCGAGACTATGCTAAAGCACGAAAGTAGAGGAAAATTCATAACGAGTGGGAGTATCCCATAGATGGAACCAGTGGCCTTAAATTAAGGGACGGTAGCCTGCACCTAACCTTACATGTATTCCTGGTTTGATAAACTCAAGAACAGAAAAGAAAAAGTTTTTGATAAACATTATTTTTATTTTACCGTTATTTATCATTGCTTAAGTATCCTACAGCAGAAATTCATCGTGACTCTTAATCACTGGCGGTCCCTGGTACGGGCGAACCGGACAATCGCCCAGAGGGGCTCCGCATCGCTGCGAATTAATTAGTAATTTTTGCCATGCGTCACATAAAATATTGTAGTTCACAATCATTTACAAATAAATGACCAATTTTAATATTAGTTTACTGCATTTAATTAGCGACATCAAAAAGTTACTCTGTTAGAATTTTTTTATTTTTTCGTCAGAGACATTTTTTCAGCAATAAAGTTGTGGAGAAATGTCTAAATTTAACTTTTTTTCAAGATATTTTTTATAGGAGTTCTGCTGCAATTTCGGGTACAAGTAGTGAGTTGCAATGTACGCACGGAAGCCAGCGACCGAGAAAAGTCGCAGAATTCTTTTTTAAATAATCGACTTGTCTTATAATTATACATCTATCCTTGTTTATTTAGTAACAGGTAATATTTTGAATTTCTACCATTATATTAATAAACAATGTATTGCATTATATCGAGTTTATTTCATATAAATCAATACCACAATTCTCGGTAAAAAAAATTGCTTTGGGATCACATTCACCCCAAGTGAGGGTTTGTGTGAGAAAAGAAAAGCGAGCGACTATTTTACAGTCAGAGTAAGCAACAAGAAATTTCTTTACGTATATGCATTATATTGGCAAAAGTCACTGGACACCTAGAAGCATTTATTGACATGCATTAGTACGGTGTCTGTCCACTTTTGGCATTACTTTTGTCTTTTGTCACTTTTGTATCTTCGAGACATGCTTTCGATAAAGTTTCGGAACACAGCGATAGGTATGCGATTCCATTCAGTATGGCCGCTAACTGTTCCTTAGAAGTAGGCCTTGGTTCCAAACTTCTTATGCGGCACTCTAATTCATCCCATAGGTGCTCTAATTCATCCCATAGGAGCTCTATGGGATTAACATCAGGGCTCTGTGCTGGCCAGTCCACACACGATACGGAATTATCGTCAAACCAAGCTGTAACAGTCCTTACTTTATTTTATGGCTCGGTGCATTATCTTGTTGGTACCAACAAGGCGTGGTTCTATAGCATTGCCACAGAGTTGATAGGGCATAATTGTCCAGAATATCGAGGTCGACGTGCTGGTTAGCAGGTTTGTCCCCGATAACTAATGGGCGGGAACCGTACCACGAAAAACACCTTAACACGAGTACACTGTCAGCTCCAAACTTGACCGTAGGAACAGTACACTGTGGTCAAACAGAGGTCATCGCTCTTTCCACGTTTATAAGTGCGTCACGGAAAAATTCTCATTGGCCGCCACTGTCTGTATGAAGTATACTGTGGTAAATAGTGTTCCCCGGCTGCCGCCGTGCCCACACACGGCCATCAGACTGATGGATCGTGTATCTGGATTCATCAGTGCATAGGACCTGTTTCCATTGATCAAAGGTCCAAGATAAATGTTCTTTACACAATGCTAAACGATGAGTAGGATTCCGAGTGGAGCTGAAAGGCTTATGAGCAGCGGCACGATCACGGTAACCCATGGAATGAAGATCTCTGTGAATGGTGCGTGTACTTTCCGTGGTTCCAGAATGTTTACTCATCTGTACGCTGAGGTCTTGTGCAATACTCTGTCGATTAGCTGTAACTAATATCCTGAGGCTTCGACGTCCTCTATCACTGATTTTCTTGGTCTGCCGGTACGTTCTGCTGCTTCAGGCACGCCATGTGTCTTCCACTTATTCAGTACATCCAAAACAATTGAATTGGGTATGTTTAAATGCTTCTCTGTTTCTCTTATGGACAACCCACTAATATAACACCCAACAATCTTTCCTTTCTCGAAGTCAGTTATCTCCAGCCGCGAAACTTTTACTAAACCTCACAGTGCGATATGATCGCGGTCTGCTGCAGGATTGTTTTTATACCGTTTGCAGCTGTACCGCGTATCTAAACAACACAGCGGATCCGTTCATTTGCTTTTGAAGGGGTGTCCGGTGACTTGTCAATATAGTGTATATACAGTATAAGAGGTTATTGCTATTCCCAAGGGCCCCGTGAAGAGCCGTTGCCCGGAGCGCCGCAAGGGCTACGTCCACCACTGCTCTTAATCTCCACCAGAACATCTAAGAAACAGATTTTTATGTTTGCAATGAGTTACAGAGGGTATTGACACATTTTCAAAAGGTTTTCATAAGAAATTACAGAAAATAAAAGAAGTTCAAAGAATTGAAACTGGCAATAGTGTGTTAGATAAACACGAAAGGAGCATGCTGTAGTTATATATCGTCTGCTAAGAAAATGGCGCACGCAAACAAGCAGTGGATCAGAGGTTATGCTTTTGCTCGTTACGAAGAGAAGTATTCGTATTCTGTAATTAAAAACGCTATGAAAATCCAGGAATTAGCATTTGTAAATGTAAAATAAGCAATATTACTTATTAGTAACAGGAGGAAAATTCGTCACACATTGCTTTTAACAGGAAAAGGAACACAAACGAATATGCAAAGAATTGCTTGCAGTAAGACTGTTTCAAAAGTAAGGTCTCTCTGGTCTTAAAAGAAAATCCACCGACCCAAAGAGCAATCGCTTTTTCGTTAAAAATATCTCTATTACCTGCAAACAATGTAATAAACAGAGATTTGAACCTGAAACACAAGGGGAAAAAACAATGTTTACCGTCTTTTGCCTAGGCACGTGGCTGAGCGTAGAACACGGTGCAGACTTTTTTATAAAAATCCCGTTGCCGGAGACAGATTAAATTTTTTGGTACTACAAATTTTGAAGATGTGAATACGTTTTATACGCTTTCCAACCGTAGGTTGAAGAAGCGTATATGCTCCAGCTTTGTTCGTCTGCGCGATAACTCGCGTAAAAATGGTTCGATTTCGACGAAATTTTAGTATGTGGTAGGGAACCACCTGGGGACGAACCCTATTGAAAATGGGTGCAGTGGAGTCAAAGGTCAGGACATAGGAGCGGGGTGCATTCCATTGCCCTTATGCGCCATGACTTGCGTAAAAATGGTTCGATTTCGATGAAAATTTAGTGTGTGCTAGGGAAGTACTGGGGACGAACCTTATTGAAAATGGGCAAAATGGGGTCAAAGGTCAAGACATAGGAGCGGGATCCATTCCATTGCCCTTATGCGTAATAACTTGCGTAAAGATGGCTCGATTACGATGGCATTTTAGAGTGTGGTAAAGGTCCACCTGGGGACGAACCCTATTGAACATGGGCGAAATGGGGTCAAAGGTCAGAACAATGGAGCGAGATCCATTCCATCGCCCTTATGCGTTATAACTTACGTAAAATTGCTTCGATTGAGACAACACTTAATCATGTTTTTCCGGAATTATACTTTACCGGTTCTGTTGAATATCATCGAAATGGGGTCAAAGGGCAGGTCCAAGGAGGAGATTTATTCTACAGCCATTATCCTTATAGCTTGAGTTATAACTTCAGTAATCATTTCTAGTATGTTGGAAAGCGTATCATAATCAATGCATTGCATGATTTTACTAACTTGTTTGTTGTAATATGACATCGATGGTAAGTCATAATATCCGAAAACTTGAAAATTTCGTCGTCCTCGAAGCCCTCGTTTCCCAAATAGCTCCCAAATATGCTAACCACTACACCACCTAGAACGACCAAGTTTCAAGTTCCTGATTTATTTGAATATTACCATCACAGGATTAGCTAGTAGAAGCAACCGGCATTCATGTTTAGCGAATCTAGAAGTTAAGAATTCTATCCCGTGTTTGCCCGGACGAGCAGATAAATCACGAATAGAATACGAGATTACAATATACAATACAAATTTTGAAGATCTGAGTCCGTTTTACACATCTTCAAAATTTGTATGGTATGGTGTAATCCCGTATTCCATTCATAATTTATTGGGACTATTGTTGAAGCATGGATCTATCTTAAATGACTGCAACAAAGAAAGGTCCAAAAACATGGAGTTTACTCCATAAACCATACACTCCGGGACCCCAATCTGGTCGACAAAGTATATATAGGCTCCACGCAGCGTAGCGTCAAAATTTGCATGTTGGAGCATAGGTACGATATCTGTTCAGGGTTGAGAACCACGGCTTTCGAACGTCTTGTCGAAACTGGAACATATACTGGCGGAAAGTGAAAAAGAACACCAAGAAGGAATTGGCGGACGATCATGAAATTTACATATGTTAATGGGGTCGAGATTACGTAGGTGTGATGTTAATTTCGGGACCAACAAGTGAGCGCTTACGCCACAGCACGGCATAATATGCAAATTATCGTCGGTGGTATTTAAGGAGTACGGTGAAGTGAATGTAATCAGTCGTCGGCGTACGGACACGTGCGAAGGCCCTGAAGAAACTGCAATGCCTGGACATGAAAGACGTGTAGGATTTCAGCAGTTATTGGACTTTGAGCGAGGTCGTCTAGTCGGACTCCGCGAGGCCGGGTGGTCGTATCGTCGTATTGCGGAGCAAATTGGACGGGAAGTATCGGTGATGGTACGATGGTGGCGTAGATGGTCCGATGAACATTCCCACACGAGAAGACGTGGAACCGGGAGTCACAGACGGACTGATGAGCCGACCGATCGACGCATAAGAAGAGCGGCGTTGTCAAGCAGAACATCCACTGCGACGCAAATCGGAGCTGCCGTTGCACTTGAGGTGACTGTGCGAACAATACGCAACCGTCTACTGGATGCAGGACTACGTGCACTTGTGCCTCCGGCATGTGTACCTCTGACTCCAGCCCACCGTCAGGAACGGCTGCAGTGGTGTCGCCAACGTCTGCACTGGAGAACGCAATGGCGATCTATCGTGTTCAGCGATGAAAGCAGATTCTGCTTGGGAGCCTCCGATGGCCGTATGCGTGTTTGCAGACGCACAGGGGAGAGTTTCCACCCTTCTTGCATCCGCCAGCGACACATAGGGCCTACACCTGGTCTCCTGGTGTGGGGAGCGATCAGCTATCACTCCCGTACACAACTAGTGTTTGTACCGGGTACGTTAAACAGCCCCTGCTACATCAACAACATCATTCAGCCCGTTGTTGTGCCATTTGTAAGGTCAGTCCATCGTGGTATTTTCCAGCAAGATAACGCACGCCCACACACGGCACGTGCAACGCAACATACACTTCAGCGTGTGAGACAACTTCCATGGCGTGCACGTTCACCGGAGTGTTCGCCCATTGAGCACGTGTGGGATTTTATGGGACAACGACTTATCCGGTCTCCACGGTCAGTCACGACCATCCCCGATTTACGCGTCCAGGTTGAGGATGCTTGGAACTCAATACCCCAAACTTACATCCAATATCTGTACGACAGACTCCATGCCAGAATTGCACAGTGTGACGCAGTTCATGGCGGTTCAACCTCGTACTAACTATGTTACGATCGAAATGTTATTTTTCAGTTTACCAGCAAATACAGCTGTATTTTGCCATAATGTTTTGATCACGTTATCCTCTGTATTCCGTTATTATGCTGTATAAATTTCGTTGGTATCAGGCGTCTCCTTCTTGGTGTTCTTTTTTCACTTTCCGCCAGTGTATGATCCAAACTGGGACGCAATTAAAGTAATAACAGCGGACAATAAAAACATGACATTATTCGCCGAATAATGTCATTTATGCTGTAATGAAGATATGCCATATGTGATACCTACCGCATGGAAATCGTGTATTAATAATTATAGAATGAACAGTAGACTTAAAATAAAAAAAAATGAGTATCTTACATTGAATAGTATTTTTAGTGTAGATTACGTAATATTTCATTCTTGGTAATATATTTTGTACTATTTGGTGCGCATGTGCAGTGTCGCGATACGTCATTCTTATATACGTATAATGTAGGGTTACCATATATGACCACTGTTTTTTCAGCAAAACCTGGAAATGATCTGAACGTCAGGTCGAAAGATCTCGTTTATTTATGTGTTTTTTTAACTTGTGTAATATTGTAATCTATGATTTAGTAAACCCTTTTTAAAACCTGACGAAGGTTTGCATCACAAGTTATTACATCGTGCATTAAACAGTGCTTTCCGAATCATTGTCGTATTCTGCACGAAGAAACCCAGATTTTTTTAAAGAAAGGTCCATTTACTATCACAAAAGAGCAGAAAAAGACTTAAAAACTTGGTTCCAAAAAACCAAAGAAAGTTTCAGTAAAGGATTCATGATTATTTCTGGTTTCTCATACAATGGGAAATTAAAGTTAAGAAAAGTTGAAAAGAATGTTAAAATTTATTCTGCATATTTCCAAAATAATGTTTGAACACCTATATTTAAAAAGGAAATACCAATGCTTTAAATGCAGAGACTTCAAAGAGTAGAACTCCATCAGAATAAGGCTACCAATAATGAATCCAAACCTACCACTCTATTTCTTGAAAATATGAAAAAATGCGACTGGTATCAAGTCTATATCTTTTGCTGATATTCCTTCAAAGTCCACTGATGTGTCACCTATGGACTATTGTGCGTTCGAACTGCTGAAAAAGGGCACTTTCTAAACGCACACCTAAAATATAATGACTGGACTATGGAAAGCAGTAGAAGAGGAGTGAAATAAAATAACACTACCGCAATTTTAAGAAATGCCCACTTATCTTGGAAATCTAGATGTTGGTTCATAGTCCAGAGAATCTCTCACACTGTTGCCAACACCTCGCAATGGATTATTCCTTGGACATCCCACCAAACACGCAACAAAAACCATTTATCAAATCGAGCATTTAAAGAAGCAATAATTTTAATTTAAACATTAACTATATTGCTCGAAAAATTGTTCTAAAGATGTGCGGATATCCTCCGTAAATAAACTCTCAATCTATTGGGTGTGTACGTTCTACTCGTTTTTGTAATATATGCAAATTGCGATCGGAGTAGTTACATCACAGATGACGCTGCGATGCCGAATTTTCAGCCAATAAGGCGTGGAGCAGTAGAGGTACTAGGTTTGTTAGAGTAAGTCTTTCGGAGCGGAAATCACGGACGGTGTAACATGGCATGCCATAAGGAGGACATTACACATTGTTTACTGTACGAGTTAGAAAAAGACAGTACTGCAGCTGTGGCTTGCCACATCATATATCAAGTGTATGGGGAGGATGCAGTTGATGATAGCACATGTCGCCGTTATTTTCGGAAATTTGGGGACGGAGGCAGAAGCTGTAAATTTCAACCACGTCCTGGACGTCCATCCGTAGTTTCTGACGAAAGATGTGGAACAAGCCATAACAGATGATCCACATCCAACTGTTCAGGAAGTAGCGGAAACGTTGTCTGTACGCAGAACAACAGTCGAAAAACGGATGTATGCGCTTGGGTTCATCACCAAGTTCGATAACTGGGTTCCGCACTAGCTTTCTGCAAAACAACGAGAGGAGGGAATCCCTATCTGTGTTTCTTTGCTTTCTCGTCACAGAAATGAACCGTTTTTGGGACGGATTGTAACGGGTGATAAGAAATGGGTACTGTACCGTAATGTAAAACGTCGACGGACTGCGTGCCAAGATGCGGAGCCTGCTCCATCGACCTCAAAAGGAGGACTGCATCCCCAAAAGGTTTTTGTTGAGTGTATGGTGGGATGTCCAAGGAATAATCCATTGGGAGGTGTTGGCACCTAACCAAAAGATAAATGCTGACCTCTACTGCCAACAGTGTGAGAGATTGCGAGAACTGACATAGAAGCGGCCAGCACTCGTCAAGCGCAAAGGCGTGAACCTTCATCATGATAACACCAGTGCTCATGATGTTTTAATCACTCGGCAAAATTTACTGGACTTTGTTTGGGAAGTGTTACCTTACCTGGCTTATTCCCCTGACCAGACATCTACGGACTAACAATTTTTTCGATTATTACAGAACGCCTTTCGGTCTCCAAACCTTCGATGATGTGGACAATGTGAAAACGGCATTACATGACTTTGACTCTAAAACACAGGAGTTTTTCCGGCGTGGGATTCATCTATTCACAGACAGATGGCAAGAGGTCATACAGAATTATGGCAGTTATGTGAAATTCTAGGTACGTTATTTGTTGTGTTCTCCTCCTTTCTTTGTAGACTACAAAAACGGGTTGAACTTATGCTCACACTCAATAAAATAAATCAGAAGACAGAGTCATTAAGCGAAGTGAGGGCGATGGCCGAGCGGAGCTCTCTATACGAGACTAGAGACAATTAGTTGTTCGGGCATAGGTACGAGATGACAAATCCGATCACCGTGATTTTTGGCATGCGATTGGACATCGTCCATGGTCAGATTCTGACGCCTTCCGATTCCCGAAAATCATTGTAATTGAGGAATTTCAATTAAAAGTAGATGGACTTTTAATTGAAATGTTTACCGAAACTCACTAACTATAATTTAAAAAAAATCGTTTGAATTGAAAAACGAAGTAATGGAAAGACTCCGTCTGTTAGCTCAATATTTGCTTAATCTATAATAATAAAAATAAGTTCATGTATGTGTGTGTCTGTCTGTCTTTCGCAATACAAAATGATAAACGTGGTTCCCGCTCTGACTGTCTTTTCGCTTTGTTTACATGCAATCTTATCAACCAACGTGAAGGCGTGAAGGAAAGTAGTTCATGATCAATTTTAGGCATTTCATTTTTAGAATGTATAACGAAGTAAATTTCTCCGTCATTTTTGTCCACGCCGGGGCTCGAAGCCGGGTCCCCTCGTTCCGGAATAAGTTACTCTACCAATTGACCTACGCGTTCGTTCGTTGTCGCTGCTATCTGCCTTTATGTCGTGCGCGTCCTGCTGGGCAGGCACGTCACAAATGTTTCGTACTTATATTCTGGAAGTCATAAATTTTACGTGTTCGTTTTTTAGAATTTGTTATAATAGACGCCTTAATGAGCTTAGATTTTGCAATACCTTCGTTCAAAATTTGCCAACTGTGCCCGAGTTATCGGTTGGCGTTGGTGGCATGTCTTAGTGTTAAGAAGTGATCACACCAGAGAAATTTAATGTTGATACTGTGGTTGATTCATGGAAATGCATAGAAGATAAAATTCTGCTTTCACTTAATACACATATTTTTAAGAAGACTACGCGCACCGTAAATGCTCATAGAATTCTCTGAATTGATCGAAGAAATATATTTCAAAAGGGCTTTCAATTAATTCTTTTTCTTCTTCGTTCCCCACGCTTACGAAGAATAGGAACTTTTAAATTATTTCCAAGCCATTTTGAATGAAATATATCTATACTTTTATTCCGACAAAAAATGTCTGCGTGGACCTGGATTCAATTCATCAGAGCACTCAGTTAAAATCCTGAATAAAAGTTGAAATCCTTTTTTAACAATACGTGAACTTTTTTCCCCAAAAAAACTTGCGAACTTTTGAGTCTCCGAGAAAGGCATTCCTAGATCGTTGCTCATCGACTGAATTTGTAAGTGGGTCACCTATTTTTCCTTCAACCGATACATAATCTTGAAGGAGTAACTGGGAAAGATTTGCTGCTGGAATACAGGAAGAACTAGAGCGTTCTGTACAAGATAGATCACAAATGCCAGCAGATATTCTCGATTGATTTCAGTTGCCATTTATATGGGAACGGATACTATGCATTAGGACGATTCAATGTATATCCTGACAGCGGCTTTCAACTTCTTTACTTTGTCAGATCTTAAAAGTAAAGAACGCAAAACGGGGATTTCCTCCTTATTTTCTGGCCCATGGATTTTTATCCAAGTTTGAAATAGGAGGCTAAGCTGCCTTCATAGAACGTATTTCGAATTCCATGTTGGTTGCATGATACCGCTTTACAAAAAATGCAAATGCATATTTGGTGTCTAAGAATTCGTAACCTTATACCCATGCGAGTATTTTATCGACTGAAGAAACCAGAGTCAGATAGAAATAACATAGCATACTGGTCTCATGGTAGTAAACCTTATAGAGAAGATGTTTCCAAACTATTCGTTGTGACACCCTAGAGAGTTGCTGCATTACTTGAGTGGAGGCTCTGAATTACGTTGGAAAACGAATTCAGATTTTTACGAATACAACAAACCAGTTTCAAATGGACAGACACCTAGAAATTTCTCGAAGGATTTACACTCGTAGGTTTAGATGCAACTACCTATGTTCCATTGGACTTTTATTCTGCATATATCACAAAGGAAAGAACATTAGATTGAACCCATTGGCTCAGATATGATGGAGTAGACAGGCCAGAGAAGTTGGAGAAGAGGGGGGACTGACATCCCCCAAACCCCGTATTGCGGTAGGGCCTCATTCCTAAGTGGACGTCTAGCTTCAGTAAAAAGATTTTACAAATTTTTTTGCGGAAAATTCATGTGAAGCCGTAGCCAGGAAATTTTGACGGCAGCTTTGAAAGAAATATTAAAAGGAAAAGTAATTTTGGTATATATATTTTTACAATAAATAGGTAAAATATTTAGAAATCATTTTCGTGTTTTTAGTTTATAAAAACTGTTTGACAGAAAAACAGCTACACTCTTTAGAAAACTTGAGGCCCCATTTCGCAGCCATATACATGCATATCAACAAGAGAATGTGAAAGAAATATCGATTCAATGAATCAAGTTTTTGTACTGATGAGAATTAGGTGTCATGAATTGCAGTTATTCGCACATAACTAGGCATCCTTGAGAATATAAAGAACTAAAAGATGTTCTTTGCGGCAACGAAAAAACAGACCCGTCTCATTTTTTTTGTAACAGAATCCAGAGAAAAATTCATCGTAGTGTCGCGTGAACTACGAGAATCTCATGCCAAGCGTGATAAGAGGCGACAATATTAATTGATTGTGAAAAATGTGTGGGCTGCACTTTCGAAATGTTAGGTGGAAAACGCCGCAGTGTTATGCATTTGTTATCACGCACAATGAATAGATCCAATTATTTCTAAAGAAAGATTTGACTCAGTTTCTTCAAACATTGTTTCGAATTTGACATAACGAATTTGACTATTTACAATTTAAAATTTAATCTTGCTGTTCACTCTTTCAGATTTCCGAAGTGGCAAGTGTGTCCTTCAGCACCGTTCCGGGCGGGTTTTTTTTTTTTTTTTTTTTTTTTTTACGTTTCAGACAGCGACTCCTGTTGTGTAACTACGCACTAGAGATGAGTTCTGGCTCAATTTTAGGAGCCCGGGGCCGGCCGGCTTTTTTTTATTACATGTGTTTGCTGAGCCCAGGCCCGCCCGGGCCGGATTCTTGGAAAATTTTGCTTATCAAGGCTTACATTTATGCATTATACACTGGCCAAAGATATGGCCCAAGCAAAGATTAGTTCAAAAATCATTAGTTTAAAAAGTTTAGTTCAGTTAATCCACTTCACAATATGTTTTTAGAAATACTACGCATAAAGCCAAATGTTCTAAAATGTGGATTTGAAATTAAATAATCAACGTGCCCTTCGACCGTATCAGGGGAATCAGTAATTGTGGTAAAAGCTGAAGAAAAGAAAATCGTTTAGAAACAAAAAATTCCATTCGTTATTTCTTTTTGATTTCTAAATTTTCTTTTATTTTGAATAAATTGCGTTATAAAGCGTACAACGCCGTACAAACAGTTGCAAGTGCTTGAAATTTTGACTCTAGGAAACTAATCTTTGCAATATAATTTACATATATCTAATTGGTAAAGGTAGTTTAGAGTGATGTAGTAGAATATAAAAAAAAAGCATGTAGGGAAATTTCCAAAATTAAAGCAAAAAAGAACGTAAAAGCATTCCAGACCAGATTATTCTGCATTTTGTAACATTAACAAAGCTTTGCGCTTAATAGTATAATAATCACAATATTATCATATGTGTGTGCAGTTTACAGATCAAGTTCATCATGAAACAAGTTAGTAAAATCATGCAATGCATTGATTATGATACGCTTTCCAACATATCAGAAATCATTACTCAAGTTATCACTCAAGTTATGAGAATAATGGCTGTGGTCCTGTGCCCTGACCTTTGATTCCATTTCGATGATATTCAACAGAACCGGTTCAGTATACCTCCGAAATAACATGATAAAGTTTTGTCGCAATCGAAGCATTTTTACGTAAATAATGATGCATAAGGGCTATGGAATAGATCCCGCTCCTGTGTCCTAACCTTTGACCTCATTTCGCCCATTTTCAATAGGGTTTGTCACCAGGTGGTCCCCTACCACATACTAAAATTTCATCGAAATCGAACCTTTTTTACGTTAGTTATGGCGCATAACAGCAATGGAATGGATCCCGCTCCTATGTACTGACCTTTGATCCCATTTCGTTCACTTAAAATAGGGTTCCTTCTCAGGTGATCCCCTACCAGATACTAAAATTTCATCGAAATCGAACGATTTTTACGCGAGTTATCGTGCGGACGGACATACGCACACAACGCGTGACCTAATGAGGCAGATGGGAATGGCGACTATCTGCTCTCCGCAAGAGTGTGACGTCAGAAAACTTTAATAGGATCCACACACAACGCGTGACGTAATGAGACAGATGGCATGACCGCGCGCTAACATTCTCAAACGCGAGATTGTGATGTCATAAGATTTCTAAGCATTGGTAACATTAATGGAACGACGCCATGCCAATAAAAACGTTATAATTCGGGGTGGGTATTTAACACACTAATCGAATTCTCCTAAAGTCGAGATCAAGCTAAATCGATTTCTAGTACCAGAAAACTATAGGTTAACGACTTTCATCAAAATTCTTAGAGCCGTTTTCAAAATAAAATGTACATACATACATACAAGAATTGCTACTTTAAGGTGGACGTCAAGTAATTTTGCTTCCTATACTTCCAATGGAAAAACTTCTGTACACATTTTCTTCACAAATAATGCGTTCCCGAGGATGAAAATTTGAACATCCATTAAAATAGCTTCATTTCATAACTTGGAATACTTAATATTTTCTAAACCATAACCGTAATTATGCAATCCAACATTTATTTGTCCACTGACGTCATCAAAGCACAGGTCGCGCCATCTTCAATTGTGAATGAAATTGTTAAAAAGGTTTTCCATTGGAAATATAGGAAGCAAAATTACTTGACGTCCACCTTAATAATGTGGGATAAGGGCGATGGAATGGATCCCGATCCTATGTCCTGACCTTTGACTCCATTTGTCCCATTTTCAATAGGGTTACTCTCCAAGAGGTCCCCTACCACATACTAAAGTTTCATTGAAATCGAACCATTTTTACGCACCTTATGACGCATAAGGACAATGGAATACATCCCGCTCTTATGTCCTGACCTTTGACCCCACTTCGCCCATTTCAATAGAATTCGTTCCCAGGTGGTCCCCTATCACATACTAAAATTTAATTGAAATCGAAACATATTTACGCAAGTTATGACGCATAAGGACAACTGAATGAATTCCGCTCTTATGTCGTGACCTTTGACCCCACTTCACCCATTTTCAACAGGGTTCGTCAACTGGCGGTCCCCTACCACATACTAAAATTTCATCGAAATCGAACCATTTTTACGTGAGTTATCGTACGGACAGACGGACGGAAAAAGCTGGAGCACATACGCTTCTTCAACCTACGGTTGGGCCGCCCCGGTGGCGCAGTGGTCTAAGGCGCTGGCCTCTGATCATTCGTCCGTAAGGGGTCCGGGTTCGAATCCCGATCAGGCATGGATGTTGTGTTTGTCTTGCGGCACTGGCTCTCTCACTTCCCTGGAACCAGTGACCCTAAATTAGGGACGGGCGACTGCTTATAGCCCATTGAGTTGCTCACGGTGGTCGTTAAACCTCCAAACAAAAAAAAAAAAAAAAAAAAAAAAAAAAAAACTACGGTTGGAAAGCGTAAAAAGAGAGAGAGAGAATTGCATCTAATGCCTCGAGGCATTAGATAGTCGGAAAAAGTATTAATCCGACAGTGAATAGAAATATTGGTTTGTGGCTCTCCAATTTAATTGCTTAGAAAAGATTTTTCATTCAGAGAAATCTGAAGATACAGACTCAACTAGCAAATACAAAAATTGGTCTATTACTCTTGCCATTTGGGAACAAACAGCTACAAAATTCAAAGTGAACATTAAATTCAAAACCAGTAGCACCAAAAGTAAACAGCTATCAAGATGGTTTTGAAGCATTACAGAAACAAAGGAGCAATGATATGTGTTCAAAAATAATATTGTTGAGAGAAAATTCAAATTAGAAAAAAATCCTCATAAAACTATACTTCCAACCAAAGTAGTAGAATGTAAAATTATGTGCGCACGCCGATAGTTTTCAAATTATTAGCAGATTTTGCCAATATGGGCACATTTGGACGTTTGTGGCCTCTAGATTTTATCAAGGCCGGTTTCTCAGTACATAGGAACTGTATCAAAAGTTTCCTTTACACAGAAGGAATTTAAATTTTATTGCCAGGTTCCTCTTGCAGCAACTAGTTATTAAATTAAAATCTTTTCCTTAAGTAATTTGTAAGTCGACAGTATTTTTTTTTTATTGGAGGTTTAACGACCACCGTGAGCAACTCAATGGGCTATAAGCAGTCGCCCGTCCCTAATTTAGGGTCACTGGTTCCAGGGAAGGAGGAGCCAGTGCTGTAAGACAAACACAACATCCATGCCTCACTGGGATTCGAACCCGGACCCCGTTCGGAGAATGATCACAGGCCATCGCTTAGAACACTGCGCCACCGGGGGCAGCACAGTAATTTTTGAACTAAGCTGTTGAAAATACTATTTATAATTTTTAAAGGTTCATTAATGGAACTGTTTTCTGGGTATAAAATGTTTCTTTTAATTCTCTTGTTTTTAATGAGGTTCATAATCCAATATTTTGCCATAAAGGTCAATTTCACACACATACTCAATTGTATTTTGCAGTCATCGGAATTTGTAATGTCCTAATAATTATTTTTTTATTGTTTCTTTAAATTATCTTATATTGTCATCGTGATATGCAGGTTTGCAGCAAGTTTTGTTTCAATGGTTGTGTTCACAGATACATTTTATTTTTATACAACTCTGCTTCCAACTTCTCCCACCCCTGCATTCCTGAAATTTGAACAAAAATTTAGTAAACTGTAACTGGAAAAGCAAAGCAACTGGCCACCTTGCCTGTGACAGGTTCAATAGCATTCCTCTGCTTCATTATTTGATAGGCACAACTCTGATATGTGGAAGGGGAGATGGGCACATTTGAATGTAAGTGTGTACTCCCACAGTCTAACAAAATGTTGCATTGGATATTTGTATATATTCCATTTGGATACAGATACATTATGATTTCAGTAAGCTTAATTCACATCTGGTATAAAACGTGCATTTTCAAAAAAAAAAAAAAAAAAAAAAGTTAAATTTTTGCGTGCCTTACGTAGACTTTGAATTGTGACTGACAATATACTTCTTGGCCACAGGACTCTGTACAGGGTGGGTTTTGAATTTTTTTCAACTTTGAAGCTTTCTGGATTTAATAAGTATCTCTCCAACAGCTTATTCCGTTTGTTACTCTACACCCAATATATTTCTTGCAAAAAAACTGGCTGAATGAGCCCTAAGAAATGCTGATCTAATATATGATAACAGTAATATAGAGTATCCTTTATAACTAACATACCAATAAGCTGCGTTTGTAACAATGTTTGCTACACGGAAGCACATTGGAGTAATTAAGTATAAATTCAATACTCTCTAAACATTTGAAGAATTAGAATTTCTTTTACAACTAGCTGCATTTGTTATTTAAAAATCTAACCAAATATTCAGTAGCTCATAAAAATGAAAAGGTCTAAAATTTCGTTTCCTTGAAATATATTTTTGTTACTCTTTCACGAAAATACAAAATTAAAAACGAATCAGCTGTGTTTAGATCCGAAAATCTAACAAATTCTTTACTACTCCTAGTTTAAAATGCAGTCGATGATATATATACCTGTTAAGAAAATACATGAATGTGTTCACGTGTTAAGCCTACCTCCACGTGTTACGAAACGAATACATGAATGTCTTCACGTGTTACGGGAACCTCCACGAGTTACGAAGCGAATACATGAATTGTTTTCGAAATCGAAGCCTATGAATTGAAACAGGAAAAGAACTTACCTTTTAAGAACGATAAAATCCATGGATTAGGCATGCAGCTCTGGACGATCGAGTTCCGCTCAGCCTTGCCAGTTGCCATAACTCACCGTCCGTAGAACAAGTGACGTAACAGCAGGTTACAGAACGACGCAGCCGCAGACCAGAAGCTGCTTTAAAACAAATGGAATAAAATCTTCTAGTCGTATATGGAAAAAAAAAAAAAAAAAAAAAAGGAGGAATTCAATAATCTTTATCAATTATACACAAGCTTACTGTTTTATCAACAGTATAATTTTGTTCTTTTTGCCTGAATGTAATGTCACGCCAAAGATTAGCTGTGACCTTGCTAACATGACATGACGAAAATGCAACGTTTAGCAAACGTAATGAATGTGACAAAATCGCAACGGTAACGGATGTAACATTTAACAAACGTTTATCAAACGTAGTCTTTGTACGGAAGACCAAATATCAACTTTTGCAACCGAAATGCGACGTCTTTTAAACGTCACGTGCTACTTGGGTCAGCGCTTCAACTTTATCTTTTCTCTAAAACTCGACCTGCTGCACTAAAAACCAACGTCACCCCAAAAATCGCGGGAGTGAGGAAATTTAAAAATATGAATAACAATACTTCTACCAACACAATTTTGGAAATTAATACATCATTTTAAAAATAAGATTCTTGATTTTTAATAAAATACAAAAAATGGGAATGTGATTTTTTGATAGTTTTTTGATACCAGACCTGCTTAAACTAATTCTTGCTTGGGCCATAGCTTTGGACAATGCATAATGCAAGTCTTGCTAAGCAAAATTTGTCTTGCAATGGCAGCTAGCTTAGGAAATTCAAAATCCTTCCACCATGGTAACAAATCCACAATGAAATTCAACCGAGCTCAGAATTACACGTGTTGAATTAATTACAGTAATGAAATTCAAGACGTGTAATTTCGAGCCCGGGCCCGGGTTTTTCGGTAGTTAATGAATTCAGAGCCCGTCGAGCCCGAGCTCGTCTCTACTATGTACTATAAATAGTTCCAAACTCCACGGAATTTTTTTTTATTGGAGGTTGAACGACCACCGTGACCAACTCAATGGATTATAAGCTGTCGCCCGTCCTTAATTTACTGGTTCCAGGGAAGGGAGTGAGCCAGTGCCGTAAGACAAACACAACATCCATGCCTCACCGGGATTCGAACACGGACCCCTTTCGAACGAATGATCTGAGGCCATCGCTTAGACCACTGCGCCACCGGGGCGGCGGGAATATTCTGATTAGACTTCTACGACCATTATTTGGAATTTGACATAAAGCACGCGATTTACAATCTGAAATTTGATTTTGCTGTTAACTGTATTAGACATCCGAAACATTTATTGTGTGCTTCGTTCCGCAGCAAATGCCAGCGAGTTCACGCTTCCGACTGTGGTACTCAGTGTGTTACTTCTCGCTGTAAATATTTACATTATTTATAAAAATAGTTCCGCATTTCGTTTAGACATGAGACTTATTAGATGAAATGCAAATACAAGAAATGAAATGCGGGTAAAATGTGAATTTTCTCGCATTTCATTTCTTCAAAGCTAAAAATTTCTGTTCCTCCTTTTGCGCATTCTACTACCTGGTTTTTACGATTTATTTATTTTACCCACGACCGGCTGTCAAGAAACTCATGTCAAATGTTATAGTAGCTACCACCATGACAAATATACTGCAGAAAGCGATGTTTTTATTCCAATCAATCCAGTCCTGCGATCTGACCTTTCATTTCAATTTAAACGCCTACAGTTTTCTGTTTGTCTCAGTTTTGTCATGTATTGAGTTGATGTATAAATAAGTTCATGCAGTTTTTCACCGCACTACAGGAATGTATTACGTCAGAAGAAAAAACGGAATCAATCAACTATGTATCTTCCAAAAGCTCTCCATCCAAGTTTTATACGCCAATTAATTACTTCATCAATGTGACCCTCACCTGATATCTGCTGCCAAAGATAAATGTAGAAATTGTTTATCTCCACTTTTCCCTATGAACTGATAAATCTTAATTCCTTGTAAAAGCATTGTATATCAGTTTTGTCTTCTGAAAGTTCATTTTTAATCCCATTTATTTACCCTTCTTAGCAAGTTCCTGGATCATACTCTGCAGCTCTGAAATATTCTTAAGGTTCTTTGAAATATTTTTTTCTTTTCAAAAATAAAACGAAAATAAAATCGGGCCAGGAACACTTTGACCCGACCCGTTTGACCCGCAAGAAATTGTCGACCCAGTGATGTGAATGTGCTCTTCTACACATCGGAAAATGTAAAGTTACCCACTGGGATCTACTATAAGTCCTATGCTGTACCTAATTACCCTTCGTCGGACTCATTTTCTCCTATGGAGTGTAAAACCAGCGTGTTTCGAGCACCCTTCAAAATGAGCGGTTATTTTCATCAGAAAACGAGGCGAAAGAAGCAGAAATATATTTTAATCAAGTATTGTCTGCTGGTTTCAGCAAAGACCACATGAACCCAATCTTAGATAAAGTCAAATACCGCATGAATGGAAATACATCGATCTGCAAATCTCCTTTAAAGGTCATTGGGTAACTCCCATACATTCCAGGTTTCACGTTTTGTAAGAAACGCCTTAAAAAAGTTGGGTCTAGGGATAGGCATCCGGAAAACTGCTTTAGTTACAAATATCAATTCTTCCAGGAGGAAATGGGGCACTGACCAGAAAGCTGGTGTTTATTCCATTGCGCTGGAGTACCGAGACGGAACGCAGAAGGATTACATAGGTATGACTCAGAGAAACTTTAGCACTCGGATAGCTGAACACAAAAGAAATGTGAAAAATGAAACTTTGAACATAGCCCTTGCAAAAGAAGTGCGTCTCTAGGATGCGACACCTCGATGGGCAGGAGACAAATGCTTAGCTCTGTACACTACCCAAATTGAGAATGCCATCAGAGACACAATAGAACTACTCACAACGCAATGCGCGTTCAACGATGCTGTCTCACGTGAACTGCACTCCTATGGATAGACAGACTTAACCCTTTAAGCAGGCCGAAGTACCTGAACCATAAAAGGCCCAAATTTTTTAGCACTTTTGAAACAGAAATGTTCACTAGGCGGCTGCTGGGTTTTACGAAAACTACAGCAAAATTACCCTCTACCCACTCATCTCAGCGGTACTGATCATAAGCCTGTCATTCGTGAGAAATCCCCTCTAGTCCTATATCCTCTGCTCCATGATCCATGGCATGATGGGGAAGGGATAATCCCTCTGACATGGACATCATGCCACTGGGCAGAATCAAGGGACTGAATCATCTTCCCTCTCCTTTCGTAGGTTCGTCGCCATTGTTATAGCCCTTTTAGTATGTAATCAGTCAGAAAGGATTAGTGTCAATCAACCCCGTAAATGACCATTTTTCTTTGAACAAGGAAGCTAAGGAGAAAGCAGCGTTTTTTGAAGCGCAGGTTCAATTCTATTTAGGCAGCGAATATATTCGTTGGAGCTGATTTCAGCCTATTTTGCTAACTCCGAGTTAATTCGTTCGAGCCGGTTAAAGGGTTAAGTGTTAAGATTTGCTTGTTGATGTTCGATTCACCTGCAAATTTCCCACTTTGCGCATTTGAAGTTAACTCAAAGAATGTATCGATTTTCAAAAACTAACGTTCTCTAGAAGTTCCCATCGCATAGGTTAGTGCCAATCTGCCTTGAAAAAGCCACCTTTCGGTGCGCGAAAGCTTGCCATTATCAGTTTGTTCTACGCCAATAAATGTAACGGATTTCGTACTATAACAATTTGGTGTATTTGTGCTCTTTGTTTATTCTTTGAATAAAAATATATTTCATGAAGTAAACCCAACAATGCATCATGAAGAGTTTGGAAACGATTCTTCTGTTTCGCGAAATTGAAGGGGCATGCATGTACTTGCTGACAATATGGTTACGAAATCCTTTTTAAATTTCAGGTGCTTCTGGTACGCTTTTTAATTTATTTACTCAAACTCCACACATAGTTCAGCTCCCACCTGAGCTTTTGGTAGGCCAGTTGTCTTAAGACCCGTTTATTATGTTGGAGCATTTTTTGTAACATTTATTGGCATGCCGTTAGCAAAGACACAACCGGTTATTAGTTGTTTAGAAATGTTACATTTTGGATCAAAAACTTCAGCGAAACAAGATTTTTCTTTCACTTCTGTTTCTGACTCGTCCCTGGAGATGCTAGTAAAAAAATTAGGAATTATTCATATTTTATGCTGATAAAGGCTGTCTAAAGGATAGAGCTAAAAGATTTGGATCTTTACGAAAGATTGTCAAAATCTATTTATATTGTTACGTAGTATCTTTACGAAACTGAAAACGTTATATAATTTGAAGTGTGTTTAAAGAGAGGATCTACAAATTATCCTTTAATTTGTGCATTCATACACGATTCCGCTTTAAATATTTATAGCATTTGGATCTGTTGCGACTATGCCAATTAGCAGAAATATGCAAAATTGTTTCTGAAAACAAATAGGATATTGTAATTAAATGAGTTATTAATTTGCACGAAAGAAAAATTACTTTTCTAACCAGAACAGAAATTTTCGTCAGTTAACGCTGTACTATTTCTCATAATAGCTCTTGAACTAAATGAGATAAACACCCAGATTCGTCTGTTACTCTGGCGATGTCAAAATCATTGCCTGCTGTATGTCAAGGTGATCGCGTGCTAATTTAAAAACATTGGATTATCAATGACTCGAGTACAATTTATCCGATGTATAAAATTCGAATTGACTTCTTAATATCACGGTAAGTTGCGTTTGTACATTAAATTACTTGAGCACAATTTGAATATTAATTTGCACGCTTTAATTATTTTTTTGCTTTTTTAATTTAACTAACTTTCCGAGTTTAGTGCTCATTTTATTAAACATTTTGCAAAACATCGGTCTATCTAATCGCTCTAACCTACAATAAAAATTGAAATGTTGCGATGTCGAAATGACAAAATTGCATCTAAAAACAGATGTCGCCCCTATAGCAAGCACATTGTCGATAATTTAGATAGTTCCGATTTGTAATGCCAGATGTCGCATTATTTTTGTAGAAAAGGCTTCGGTATGAAGTTTCAAACTAACCTCCGAATAGGACAATACAAAACAAAACATGAACGGAATAACATGTGTGCCGGTGAAAATGTAATTTAACGCGAAAAATCAAAGCGATAGGATTAAGGTAAGTTTACACGAAAAAAACCGGACTACAAGGAAAATTGTTAAACAACAAATATTTCGCACAGAATGTTTATTTATCGCGAGGTCTTTTGAAAAACGGAAATAAATAGCATATAATTTTCATTTCTGATATGAATGAGTTTTTGCTATATAAATTTTTACTATATTTCCTTACAAAAGAGCCGGCGTCTATTTGATTTGTTTTCAATCTGCTTCAATTAAACATTTCACCGTTTTAGGATAGGAAACATCCCCTATATATTAATATTTATTTAAAGCTTAAAACAACGGTCCTAGAATTGGCTATAGGTTGGCTGAGTAAGAATTACGCCCAGACTCTTCGTAGAGGAAATGTCGAAAGCGTATTAATAACGGCTAAATAAAAAATAAATTTTAGACAGTCTAGTTGAAATTGAAGTTACAGCACATGGCGCACAAAACGCATCTCATAGCAGAAGGAATATCAGAGACAGAGATTTTCAAATCGAACGGTTAAAAGAAGATTTATAGAAGGAAACGTGATATAACTCTACGCCTTCTAGCGGAATAATTTTGCATAATCCAAAAGTTGAAAATAGGTGAAAAGTATTCTTTATTGCAAAAGCTGTGCTAAGGAAAAAGAACTTTTCAAATACGTTTCCCGGAAGCCGAGACGACAAGGAAAAGGTTTTGACCTTTACGTAACCTAGCGGTAAATTTGAATTATTTAAAGAGGATAATGTACTCATCTTTATTGTTACAAATGACATACAGTAAATAAAGGAATTTCTGAATAGGGTTTTTAGAAGTGGAGATACAGCTGCAAACAGAAATACAGAAACGCCATTTAGAGACAGAAATGTGAAGTAAAAAGCTCGAATGCAAACCAAAAGTGTTCTACATGGTAAATAATACCTGGTGTTAAAAATTTTAAAATCGCACATTTAGAAGATATATTGATAAAAACAGATTAATCATTTGCACACCCATGTGGTGAAATTGTGCATTCTTCGGGGAAGAAAATACGCAAAAAGGGTTTTTCATAGTTAATATCTGACCGGAAGAAAATATTTTTAAATCGGGTTTGTAGTCCCAGAGATATTGCTGTAAACGGAAACGTAACGTAAGTTACGTTCTAGTGGAACACTTGTACGTTACGAAAATTTTGAAATTAAATGGAAAACATTTCGCCCTAGAAATGCTCTCCAACAAAGAAAGAACTTTTCAAATCGGTCTCCTAGAAGCAGAGATATGGACAAAAAAAAAAAAACTTAAAAGAAAAACGTATATACATCTACGCCCTTGGTGGAAAAACCGTGCACTATTTTAAGAAGGAGGTACTCGCAAAATGTTTTCCAGGGTGAATGGTATCGGTTACGGAAGAATTTTTTAATCCAGTTTACACAAGCTCAGATTCCCGCCACGGTGGAGCAGTGGTCTAAGCGATGGCTTATGACCATTCGTCTGGGAAGGGTCCGGGTTCGAATCCCGGTGAGGCATGGATGTTTTATTTGTCTTAAGGCACTGGCTCTCTCCCTTCCCTGAAACCAGTGGCCCTAAGTAAGGGACGGACGACTGCTTATAGCCCACTAAGTTGCTTACGGGGATCGTTAAACTTGTAATAAAAAAAAAAAAGCTCAGATTTTGCTTCAAACATATTAGAAGGTGAAATAAACACGCCCCCTGGTGGCCAAACCATTCATTACGAAAAATTAGAGATCACATGCAAAACATTTCCCATCAAAAGTTGCATCTGATGCAGGAAGAATTTTTCAAATCGGACTTTTAAAAGCAGAGCTATCGGGAAAAACGCAATTTACCTTTACGCCCCTTAGCGGAAATTCTATGCGTTACTTGAAAAAGAGATTGTGCCTAAGATAGTCTTATATAAAAATGGTATCGAAAGGGAAAATTTTTCATTCCGATATTTAGAAGCAAATATATGGAACTAGCCTATAGGCCGTCCTAGGATGATTGTTTTGAAGCTTTAAATCAACATTAATATATAGGAGATGATGCCCTTCCTAAAACTAGTTGAGATTTTTGATTGAAGCAGATTGAAAACAAATCAAATAGACGCCGCATTTTTGTAAAGAAGTATAGTGAAAACTCGTTCGTGTTAGAGCTGAAAATTATATGTTATTTATTTCCGATTTTTCAAAAGACCTCGCGATAAATAACAGTGTAAAATATAAAGCGAAATGCAAGGATCATAATTCTCACCTTTCAAGCTCCCCAATGCAAAAAGAAATTTTCAAATCGGACTGATAGTTGCACATCAACCAAGATGGCTTTTTCAAGGAAGGTAGACTGCTCTATTCTTTCAACTGCGACCTTCTTGATGCTACCACTGCTATCTTCTTGGTGCTTTCTTTTAACTGCTACCTTTTTCAACTGCTACCTGGTTGATGTGCGAAAGCTTGAAAACCTTGATTTTATCTACGCCAATAAATTCGGATAACTAGTATAGTTGTTTTAGTAGAAGTTCTATACATACATATATTTGAACACTAAATTACGTGGGAAATAGGCAATGTATACTAGGACAAAGTCCTCTATAATACTGTTACACACGTAGTATGTGAGTTTCGAAAAGACAAGTTGACTTCAACGATAATGGAATATTTATAGTTGAACTTAAGAATATTTCTTTATGTACAGTATATATACATTTAAATGTTGAAACCTCAAATAAGTTATATCCAGTGAGACATAAGAAAAACAGCAATGAAGCAACACACATTGCGCTCACCTTACTCCGGTTTCAGTCCCTTTGGCTTGCAATCAATCATGCTTCTTGTCCGGTGTTGTACCACATCATTAAAGGTATTCCACGTTCAAAGTTCAACACAAACACGAACATCAGCACAATTCTACAAGAAAGGGGTGATGAGTTAAAACTCATCACCCCTTCTTGTAGAATTGTGCTGAAACTCATCAACCCCTTCTTGTAGAATTGTGCTGATGCTCGTGTTTGTGTTGAACTTTGAAAGTTCAACACAAACACGAACATCAAAACTCATCAACCCCTTCTTGTAGAATTGTGCTGATGCTCGTGTTTGTGTTGAACTTTGAACGTGGAATACCTTTAATGATGTGGTAGAACACTGGACAAGAAGCATGATTGATTGCAAGCCAGAGGGACTGAAACCGGAGTAATGTGAGCGCAATATATGTTGTTTCATTGCTGTTTTTTATGTCTCACTGGATATAACCTATGTGAGGTTTCAAGATGTAAATGTATATATACTGTACATAAAGAAATATTCTTAAGTTCAACTATAAATATTCCATTATCATTGAAGTCAACTTGTCTTTTCGAAACTCTTATACTAAGTGTGTAACAGTATTATAGAGGACTTTGTCCTAATATACATTAGTATAGTTGTACTATCTTATAGAAGTATCAGGTTACTCTCTCATTTTTCTTCCTCTCCCTGCTGTTTAGTATAAGCACTGCCTATTTGAAGGTTTAATATAAGATTAGTCATACGAGATTTTATCAAAATGTGAGCTCAGGATGGGAGCTATACTCTAAAATATTATCATCGGACTGCAGAACTTGCTCCACGTTTTCATTTTTGATCCTGAATTATTCTTAGCTATCTATACAGTGTAGCAACAAAGTCAGTGGCACGAACTATCTCGAGAACTATGAATGCTGGCGTTCCGCTCTTGCAATTGTATAGATAACTCCTTTACGCTACATGGAATAACTTTGAAACTCCTTGCCCTAAAAGAAGTGAAAATAAGGAGTCTATCTTACTTACTTCTGAAGTTAGAGCCACAAAGTTGTACAGCGCGGGGAAAAATAGCTCATAATGCGTTTGTACTGAAGAAAATGATTAGAAGGAACGCCAGATACCACCGACAGTTGTGGCATATACATCTAATTTAAGCTTCCTTTTGAGTTTTTTATTGTTATGTAATTTGGTTTCTTTTTGTGAATGATTTTTCTGACTTAACGACACATTATTTTCCACAATGAGTTTTCTAGGTTTGGCATGATTGGCAGTGAGTCGAAAGTAAATAAAATGTAATGACGAATTATTAACTGTTAGGCAGATTAGAGCAGAGCTGAGTACAGAGTTGAAAGATTGATTGCTACCGTTGAGAGCAGTTCCTTGGAGATAACTATTTGTAATGGGAAGAATCCTGTGAGTTCATGATTTATTAAAAGTAAATTGATTTTTGGATTGAGGGGAGTTTTGTTTGTGGTTTAATTTGAAGCCAATAAGTGATTTCTGGCTAGTATGTTCAACTTGTAACGTACCATAGTATGAAATAAAGACAGTTGATCATATGTAAGCCAATATTGTTTCACTTCGTATCCATGGAAGTTTGTGTTTTCTATAATATCAAGTTCTCTAATCTTGGCTCAAATAAATTTGGCATTTAAGCAAGTTAAGCTTACAGTGAAGGTCGAAGTTTTAAATCTACGAACAGTTAATTTTAAACCCAAGAATTGTTCATGTGAACCATAAATTATCACAACTAACCAATATCATTATGCACTATAATATTGTAACGTGCATATTTAATTCATTCTGTTTGGGCCAAGTACGATAAAATGATCAAGTGTTTTGCTGATGGTTTGGTAAACAGCGGGACGTTTCGCAACCAAGCGATTGGTGCTGTCGCCGAGCGCTGTATTATTGTTCTTTTTAGCAAGTCGTTTGTAAAAAAAGATTGTGCTTCTGTTATCGGTTTGTCCGTCCGTCTGTACCCACGATATCTCTGCAACTATTAGTCCGATTTGAAAAATTCTTTTTGCATTCGGAAGTTTGAAACATGCAATTGGTGATCCTTTATTTCGTTGTTTTTACGATGTACAATATCGCCGCTAGGGGGCATAAATGCAGATGATGTCGAATTAAAAAATATGTTTTATTCCACATATTTCCTTCTAAACATCAAATTAAAATGTTTTTTTCTTATCTTTCGATTCCATTTATGTCGAAGAGTATTTTAGATATAGTTACTTTTTAAAATTACGCATAGATTTTCCGCTAGGGGGCGTAAAAGTAAATTACATTTCCCCCGATAACTCTTCTAAAACTCCGATTTGAAAAATTATTTCTTCAGCGGATACATCTCCTGATGCAAATTCTTTTGCATATAATTATAAATTTTTGGTAAAGAAAACTTTGGCCACCATGGGGCGTAAGTGTTAATTTTTGTTTCTGATGTATTTGCCATAAAATCGGAGCTTCTAAAATATCGATTGAAAAAATTCTTTCGTGGACTGATGCCACTCATATCGATAAACCTTTTCGGAATATTTTCTTCTTAAAATATTGCACAGTTTCTCCGCCAGGGGGCGTAGATGTACATCTTATTTTTGTCAATATCTCTACTTCTAGGAGTTCGATTTGAAAAATTCCTTCTTTGTTGGATAGTGTTTTCCGTGTGACATGTTTTTCATATAATTTCAAAATTTTCAAGTAATTCATAGACTTTCCGTTAAGGGGCGTAAGTTGTAAATTGCGTTTCCCCCTATATCTCTGCTTCTAAATCTCCGATTTGAAAAATTCTTTCTGCACCGCATACATTTCAAAAATTGCCTTTATTCTTCAGTAAAATAACATTTCTATGTACATGACAATGGAATTCTGCCAATAAATACAGCGGTATATAGCTCCTGATGGGAAATCGTTTGCACATAATTTTTAATTTATGTAAGAAATGGTTTGGCAACCAGGTGGCGTAAGTCTTAACTTCCGCTTCTGTTGTATTTGCTGCAAAATATGAGCTTCTAAAATCTCGATTAAAAAAAAGTCGTTTGTTGATCGATACTACTCATGTCGACAAACCTTTTAGGAAATTTTTCTTCTTGAAAAAATGCATGGTTTCTACGCCAGGGGCGTAGATGTATATCTTATTTTTGTCAATATCTCTACTTCTAGGAGTGCGATTTGGAAAATTCCTTCTTTGTTGGACAGTGTTTCCGATGCGAAATGTTTTTCCTATAAATTCAAAATTTTCAAGTAAATCATAGACTTTCCGCTAGGAGGCACAGAGGTAAATTGCGTTCTCTGCGTTATTTCTGCTCCTAAAGCTTTGATTTGAAAAAAGTATTCCTGTATCGCATACAAGACCTGATGGAAAATATTTTTCACATAATTTCTAATGTTTGGTAAAGAATAGTTTAGCCACCAGGGGTTATAAGTGTTAATTTCTGCTTCTGAAGTATTTGTTGCAAAATCTGGGCTCCTGAAAACTCGACTAATTTGTTTTCTTGGTCTGATACCGCTTATATGGATAAACCTTTTGAGAATACTTTCTTCCTAAAATAATGCATGGTTTTCCCGCCAGGGGACGTAAGGTCACATCTTTTTTTTTTTGTCGATATCTCTGTTTCTAAGAGTTCGTAAGCTCACGATTCCGTTTACAGCAATATCTGAGGGATTAAAAACGCGATTGAAAATCTTCTTTCTTTCGTCAAATCTATTGTTTTCCATACCGGTTCCATTGCCTTTGAATAGCTTTGATAAATTTAATTTGCGTCAGAACGGATTCAAAAGACGTGCTTATTACACCCGAAAATTTGGTGTCATCTTTCTTGTTTATTATTAGTATTATTGTTCTTCTTTTATTTACCGTGGGAAAGCTCTTCAAGCAGTGAACTTCGACCTGAGTAAGTCACGTGTTGTCTTCGTGTGTGAGGAGGAAGGCAACAGGCTGACAGAGTCAGAAGTGGTGACGATGTTAGAAGATGTTAGAAGATCCTGTTGACGATGTTAGAAGATGTTAGAAGATCCTGTTGACGATGTTAGAAGATCCTCGAGTTGCATCAATTCTCAGTGTTTTCTGAATGACAGAAATACAGTGGGTTACCATTGGCAATAATGATAAGGTAAAGAGATATTTTTGTGACAGCGACGGCCCAGATCGTAGTTGTCTTACAGCAAAGATTTTAAGTTATTGCTTGCAGTACCAGAGAAGCGTGTGTTCGTAAAACTCGTAAACTAGCGCCAGTCCGAGATCTTGTTGTACATAAAATATTCACTATTCTTTCAGTGTGACTGTGTTATCTGTTAATTTCGATCTTGTAATTATTTTTAGTTATTAAATGTCGCTGTCCTTTGGTTGGTTTAATGATCTCTAAAGAAAGTATCTTTTTTATGAGCTCACTGTCTCATTTACTGTTCTCTGATACTAAGGTCGATACCGATCGATTCGGTTTTATCCTGTGCACAGAGTCTGTCTCGAAACTGATACGGGGCAGCAGGCCACCAGCGGCGTAACAGTATCAACACCAATAAGCAACATACATGAATTCAGGCAATGCTATAATATGCGAATGAATAAAACGGCCTTTACATAAATAATTAAACACAGGTGTTCGTACCGTCGTACTGTCCACCATAGGCAAAAATACACGCCTTTGCGGATTCAACTAGATACCGTCATGCGCTTTTCAGTACATCCTCGTCAACATTGGTACTGTAGCCGTGGTTCTCTGTTGAAGAACTAATACAAAGGCCGTTCCATAAAAACTGCAAGTAATTCTTTCGAGTTGGCAACAGTTCGAAGGGGGAAATAACCACGCAGACAACTGAATTAAGGAAGTATTTATGGCAACAGTTATTAGACGTAGCAGACGATTCGGGTTTTGTTATTGCGCAGGTGTTTAAGCTACGTCTGCATTTCGCCATACAGCTATGGAGGTGAGTGATTCAGAGTTAAGAAGTGAAATGCATTCTGCGATAAAAATTTTGCTATCGTTTGGGGCAAAACGGCTCCAGAAACACTTGATTTAATGAAAAAGCTTACAAAGATAAATATTTGGGTGAGTCAACGATTTTTAGATGACACCATGATTTCAAAAAAAGGGCGTTTGTCGGCAGTACTCGCTCCTAGGCCTGGTCAATCTGAAAGTGTTACGCAGCGTATTAACACTGTTTGGGCAATCCTGCAAGAAGATCGACGAACGACGAGGGAAAATATAGCGGCGTCAACTAATATTTCAAAAACGTCGCCATTCCGCATTCTACGCGACAAATTACTGCCGCATCGTGTGTGTTCCGGATGGGTACCTCATCACCTGACGAGAGAACAATTGTTAGCCAGAGTTCAGGTGTGTCATGAGTGGAAGCAAATGATTGCAAAGGATCGAAACTTTCTAAAGACAGTAACAACTGCCGATGAAACATATGTCCACTATTTCGACCCCTTCACGAAGAGCGCAACGAGTGTCTGGAAACACACAGGCTCGCCTCCTCCGAAAGAAGTCCGCCAAACCAAATCAGCTGGGAAAGTGATGACAATTTTCTTTATTCATAAAAGTGTAGTCTCCTAGCATGCCGTTCATCCACAAATTACTGTCAATGCTGAGTATTACATCTCAGTCTTGAAGCATCTGCGACAGCACATAGCGATCAAGCGACCGGAACTGGTGGGCAAGTGGACCCTACACCATGATAACGCCCACCCACATGTGGCTTCTTGTGATCAACAGTTTCTTACAAAATGCAGTATTGTAATGATGCCACAGCCTGTCTATAATCCAAAAACGAAGAAGTTCCCTGACGTAACATTCAACACAGATGCTGACGTCATTCAAGCTATACATGTGTCGCTAAAGCAGCTCCTACTAAATGCCTTAGCCATACGCTTTGAAAAGTGGACTGAACAATGTGACAGTTGCATATCATCTGAGGGAAGATACTTTGAGAAAGAATAACATATCTTGTTGTACCTATATTTCTTTATGTTATGTGATTTTAATCCCAGTTTTTTATGGAACACGGCTGTTGTAGTTTCATCATGTAGTTTCCTAGGGCTCTCTTATGCAATTACACAAAAAGAAAAACTTCAACTATTACAGTACTTGGACTGGTCTACGATTTTGCTTGCCCTATAACAAATTACCAGCGATTCATGGTAAAAACCGAATTACATTTACATACAATGTACGACTTAAAAGCTTATTTTATTGAATTCGTATTCAAGCAATCACCGAAACGAAAATAATAGCGCGATTGTTCTGAATTCGGTATAAAAATTTTCTAGCAATAAGAAAACCTTCCGAAAAAAATAAAAAATAAAAACCATTAAATTTAATCAGCCAAGCACTAATTTCGAAATATTGGTTTTAATTAATGGCACATCGTTAAGGGACTACAAGACAGAATCGAAGTGCGAGTCTTTACTTGAAACCATTATTTCGGCGAGGGTTACGATTGCAGTCTTTTAGCCTAAAGTTGTACAGCTTCTCGATCTTATGCGTCATTTTATCTAAGACAAATGCATCCCGTTTTCAGCAGACAGTAAGATGCAGCAGGTGGTTGGTTGGTTGGTTGGTGTATTTTAATGGCGCAAGGGCCAGGTCTGGCCAAAGAGCGCCAATCACGAAGCAATGATGAAGAAGGGTAAGCTATTTTGCTTGTGTCTAACGTTCTGCCCTTCTTCCAAAGAAAAAGCAATATTTTTGCTTCAAGATACGGACCTTTCAAAAAGTTTTTCCATGTCAGAAAAAGAAAAACATTCTAACAGATGTCTATCCGTCCATTTTCCTGCACACATGATTCCATCACTTCTACGAGATAGATTGCGATAATTCTCAATTCCATTTTTAGGTATCAAACAGACAGGATCCCGGAGTACACGGAAACAGACAGTCTGGCCGATGGAAGGTAAACAAATAGGCAGACCGGCTGACGCAGAGTACACAGACAGTATGGCTGATAGATGAAATGAGGTAGAGACAAACTTTAATTTGTATACTTTCTTCTATGATGAAGAGAAACAATTTCTGCAATCCGGCGTTTAGATGGAAAGACATAATCTATCAGAGAAACATATTGTACATTATTGAGGGAAGAACGCAAGAAAAAATACACGGTTGTATCACAAAAAATATGACCACCTACCTAATTAATGGGAATAACCGCCCTTGGCCCGGATGACAGCGGCGAGAAGGCGTGGCATGGACGCCATGAGGCCCTGGAAGGTTGCCTGAGGCTTCACGCAATGACGCAATAAGGCCCTGCAAGGTTGCCTGAGGCTTGACGCAAAAATTTTCAAATGAAAATCCAGTATGCGATTCAAATAATAAGTACTATCATTCTAGCAAGAGCTATCATGCCGAACTGTCATTTTGTGACTGAAGGCATATGATCGGACGCAATGAGGCCCTGCAAGGTTGCCCGAGGCACATGTACCCATTTGGACTGCAGCAGAATGCGGAGGTCACAGAGATGACGTGGTTGTGGGTCGGTACGTCCAACCTGTCTATCCAAATAGTGCCACAAGTGTCCTATGGGATTGAGGTCAAGCGATTTCGCCTGCCAAGGGATAACGGAGACATCGCTATCTTGTTCCTGGAACCAGTCACGCACCCCTTTATGACGCATTATCCTGTTGATAGACACCATCACCACCACGGTTAACGTCCATCATAAAGGGATGCATGTGGTCAGCGAGGATGGGCAGGTAGCCATTGGCGTTCAGGGACCCACTCAATGGTACCAACGGTCCTAAGTCATACCAGGAAACCGTCCCCCAGACATACACACTGCTTCTGCAGGCCTGTGTTTTGCCGACAAGCTTGTCTAGGTGTTAGTTCTCGTATGTCTGACGCCGTATCCGCCACCAACAGTCACGTCTGTGAAGTAGAAACCTCGATCCGTCGGAGAAAAAAACGTTTTTCCACTCTGCCATTGTCCATGACGGTAGTCGCACGCGAACTGCAGACGTCGTTGCCGATGGACATGGGTTAACATGGGCGCCTTGACGCAGTGTTGACTCCTGAGATCCATGCCCTACTGTTCTTATCGGGGACACATACCTGTGTGTCCCAGATTTCATTTCGTGGAAAATTGGTGCATTATTGCTCGTCGATTGCCCTTTAACAGTCTACGAGGTCGACACTCTCCTCTGGGGCTCCACTGTTGTGAGGTCGGGAGGTGCTCTGTGTACAAGCTATCCATTCTTGGTACACCCTTACTACAGCACCTCGCAAAGAGCCCACTAAGTTTGCTGTTTCTGATATAGCTTCCACCGTTGGTGCAGTAGCCGATGATCATTCCTTTTTAGAACGTTCGTCAAATCAGTACCTCTGCCCATTGTGCTCACGTGGCGCACTATGACCCGTCTGTGCTGGGTGGCCGCTCTATGGGTGTAGCCCATTTTTTGTGTGCTAAACGGGAAACTGACGGAAATTCACAAAGAAACGGTCGAAATGTATGGTGGAGATTGCCTGTACAGCGGCAACATATCCAGATGGTGCAGTTTCTTTGTAGAAGGCCGTGGCAATATTACAGATTCGCCGAGTTCCGGTTGACCTGTAACCACGTCACCACCTGCCACTGTGAGAAGCATTGAACAGGCAATTCTGAGTGACTGGCGGATGCATTTGCGCACATTGACACAGAAGTTTAACGTTTCATACTGCATAGCGCAGGATATTGTGCATGACAAATTGCAATTTCGCAAAGGTCAGTGCCCGCTGGGTGCCCAAGAACTTGACATACAACTAGAAGGGACAGAGAAAAGGTGTCATCTTCAGACCACTTGGCGCGTTACACAGAAGGACATCAATCATGGCAGGTGTATTGACAGGCGTTGAGTTCTGGGCGCACCACTGCACTCCCGAAACAAGGAAGGCCAGTATGGTGTGGAAACATTTCCGAGTCTCCGCCACCAAAAAAATTAGAATATCCCAATTTGCACAATGAGCCCTTCTGGCGGTGTTCTGGGACGTGCATGGCGTTCTCCTGGTGGAGTTTCATCCAACTGGAACCACTGGGAATGCCAAAACCTAACGCTAACACACTGACAAAGTTGCGTCGTGCCCTTCGTGACATAAGACCCAACAGAGACGCTGAAAATCTCAGACTGCTTCACGACAATGCTCGCCCAATTGTTGCACAACACGTTGGTATCAAAATTGCGCACTTTTACTGGGAGGTGCTCCAGCACCCACCGTACAGTACGGACCTGGCTCCTTCGGACATTCATCTGTTTGAAACGATTCCTGGGTGGCCAACGCTTCGATTCAGTTGAAGAAAAATTGGTTGTCCGCATGTTGCCCTGAAAACGGACTTTTATGAACAAGGTATACTAAAACTGGTACCACGCTGGGATAAATGTCTGGAGCGTGTCGGTTTTTATGTTGAAAACAATTAAGAAATGTAGTTTCACTTTGTGTATGTTTTGTTTTGCCCATCTGTTAAACTGTTGCCCAAAAGTAATAGAGTGCGTTGATTTCCTGGTCACCCTCGTAATTTTGTCAACAATGCCAAAATTCAGTGACCCCAAAAAAGGCATTATCATTGTTGCACAAGCCTCAGTAACAAGAACTGCAGAAATAGGTGTAACTAGAGAAACAATCGAAGATTATGTGTACTTATCAGAAATGATACTACAGTGCTGGAAAAAATGTTAAGGTCGTGTAAAGAAATGTGAAAATACAGACAATAGAGGACTAAATTAAAGGGGCGAACCGTTCAAATAGTGCTAAAATAAAAATGCGATAAAAATGTTTGCGGAAAGAAAAAAGAAGAAACCCGAATTAAATACATTTGCAGCTAGGAAAAATAAGGTCAGGAACGTTTCCCGAAGAGTATGGAAATTAGGTTGCTTCACGTATGTGTAGGGACAGGCGCCTTGGATAAGCAGAGCACGTGGAAACGTCAGTGTTGGCTTTGAGAAGAGTATTGCTATGGCGAAGGGCAAAAAGTTGTCGGATTTTGAACGCGGTAAAATACAAGAATTGTATGTGAGTGGGAAGAGTGGTGCGGAAATTGCAGAGACCGTAGTGAGCAATTATTTACGAAATCCTTCTTCTTATGGACTAAAGAAATGTAAAGGTAGGCCAAAATCAATTTGAAATCTCGTAAAACGTAGAGTTTGTAAACTTACATGAGCTAACAAATAGCCGTCCAGTGGAAATTTTCGTGAACTGAACTCGCCCTGCAGTGACCGAACTGTACAAAATGTCAACGGGTTGACGATTTCTTGCGGGTCCTCTTGGGGGATTTCTTGCGGGTTCAACCCAAACGTGTTCCTGATCCGATTTTGACCCGGTTTTATTCCAGTTTTATTTTTCAAAAGAGAAGAATATATTCCAAAGAAAAATGCATGTTGTTGAATTCTGTAGTCGATCTGGTACCCATGGAGTAAATAATTATTTGCTATGCAAAAATACTGTCTTTTTCTTAAAACAAAGATTTCCACCGACCGACGTCAGACACACACCATATCGTAAACAGATACTTCCTTTGCGTTCTTTTACAGTGCAAATGTCCAGGGCAAGGTACAAGCAAACGCCATTCGCCTGCTTCTCAGCTGATTCACTCTCTCCGTGCGAAGTTCACTGTATGATTAAGAGTTACTTTTCACATCACATCTTTTACATTGAGCATTCAGAGGTTTTCGATTGATGTGCTAACATCCCGTTCCCATGACATGTCATGTCGAAATTAACTCCTTATTTGTTAATATGGATAGATTTAATATTAAGGAGGTTGAGAAAGGCGTCGCGGCCAACAAATACGTGCTTGTTGAAAAAAAAAGGGCAAGAGTAAACTGGAAATTGTTTCCTTTCAGTAAGGAACCGGTGAATAATTCTGTGTTGTTTGGTAATATAATAATAATAAATAATAATAATAAATAATAATAATAATAATAATAATAATAATAATAATGTTGTTTGGTCCTGCTTGTTGTTCAAAATGTAGAAAGTGTATAATTACAAAGAAAGATGTCGACGGTGTAATAGGAGATTATGGAACCAAAAATCTAACAGACCATATGAAAGTATGCGCACCTCCATCAAAACGTAGAAAGAGTGAATAATCTAAATACACTGGTGGAAAGTGAAAAAAGAACACCAAGAAGGAGACGTCTGATACCAACGAAATTTATACAGCATAATAACGGAATACAGAGGATAACGTGATAAAAACATTATGGCAAAATACATCTGTATTTGCTGGTAAACTGAAAAATAACATTTCCATGTAACATGGTTAGTACGAGGTTGAACCGCCATAAACTGCGTCACACTGTGCAGTTCTGGCATGGAGTCTGTCGTACAGATATTGGATGTATGTTTGGGGTATTGAGTTCCAAGCCTCCTCAACCTGGACGCGTAAATCGGGGATGGTCGTGGCTGGCCGTGGAGACTGGATAAGTCGTTGTCCCATAAAATCCCACACGTGCTCAATGGGGGACAAATTCGGTGAACGTGCAGGACATGGAAGTTGTCTCACACATTGAAGTGCATGTTGCGTTGCACGTGCTGTGTGTGGGCGTGCGTTATCTTACTAGAAAGCACCACGATGGACCGACCTTACAAATGGTACAACAACGGGCTGAATTATGTTGTTGATGTAGGAGGTGCTGTTTAACGTACCTGGTACTAACACTAGTTGTGTACGGGAGTGATAGCTGATCGCTCCCCACACCAAGAGACCAGGTGTAGGCCCTGTGTGTCGCTGGCGGATGCAAGAAGGGTGGAGCCGCTCCCCTGTGCGTCTGCGAACACGCATGCGGTCATCGGAGGCTCCCATGCAGAATCTGCTTTCATCGCTGAACACGACAGATCGCCATTGCGTTCTCCAGTGCAGACGTTGGCGACACCACTGCGGCCGTTCCTGGCGGTGGGTTGGAGTCAGAGGTACACATGCCAGAGGCACACGTGCACGTAGTCCTGCATCCAGTAGACGGTTGCGGATTGTTCGCACAGTCACCTTAGGTGCAACGGCAGCTCGGATTTGCGTCGCAGTGGATGTTCTGCTTGACAACGCCGCTCTTCGTATGCGTCGATTGGTCCGCTCATCAGTCCGTCTGTGAGTCCCGGTTCCACTTCTTCTCGTGTGGGAATGTTCCTCGGACCATCTACGCCACCATCGTACCACCACCGATACTTCCCGTCCAATTCGCTCCGCAATACGACGATACACGACCACCCGGCCTCGCGGAGTCTCACTAGACGACCTCGCTCAGAGTCCGAATACTGCTGAAATCGTACACGTCTTCCATGTCCAGGCATTGCAGCTTCTTCATGGTCTTCGCACGTGTCCGTACGCCGACGACTGATTACATTCACTTCGCCGTACTCCTTAAATACCACCGACGATAATTTGCATATTATGTCGTGCTGTGGCGTAAGCGCTCAACGGTTGGTCCCGAAATTAACATCACACCCACGTATACTCGGCCCAATTAACATATGTAAATTTCATGATCGTCCGCCAATTCCTTCTTGGTGTACTTTTTTCACTTTCCGCCAGTGTACATTAAAAAATACATTTATGTAATCGTAAATAATGATTCCCATTTGCAATATACTCCATGATCACAGCCATAGTTAGACATTACTTCTGGATTACGCAAAATGGTGGTACTAAAAATGGCACGAAAATTTAGCAAGTAGAGCTAATTTTGCCCTAACCCTTACAGCACAAATTTTCTGCGCAGGGATGGTTCCGGTCTCTTGCGGATTGTTTTTAACATTGTGTGTATGCGTGTGTGTATGTGTGTGTGTGTGTGTGTGTGTGTGTGTGTGTGAGAGAGAGAGAGAGAGAGAGAGAGAGGGCAAAATTTAGAAGTAATCACCCTCCTAGCACAAATTTTCTATCCAGGGACAATTTCTACCTTTTTTTCGCAGATTGCTTCTAAACATTGAAAGAGTTTGAGAGAGAGGAGTCATTTATGAAGTAATCGCCATCTCACCACAAATTATCTGTTTTCTCCCCAGTATCCAGGAACAATTTCGGTCTTGCGCAGATTGCTTCTAACATTGAAAGAGAAATATATACGGTATATACTGTACACACACACACACACACACACTCATCGTAAAAAATAATAGTTGCACCCAGAAAGAAGCAACGGACAGGAATGAAACTTGGCTAGGTTTGACATCGTGAGACATGCAAATGATTAAAGTATCACGTTCGGCAGTGCTTGTGGTGCCGGAAAGGACGGTGCGTAGCTTTGTGCCTGACAGGCTATATAAGGTCGCCCGGTTGCGCGTGCTTGCCATTCTGACTCATGCTGTTCTTGGTTGCATACTGTCCAAGTGAAATATGCCCCGGAGAAAAGTTTGGAAGCAATTCGAGCAGCTGGAGGAGATAGTGAGGGGCCGCATCGTCGGGCTCGGGGAAGCAAGAAGGTCGTATTACCGTATTGTGCGCCATATCGGTCGTGCGGATATAACCATAGCACGCTGTTGGCAGCAGTGGATAGAAAAAGGCAAGCAGCAGCGACAGGAAGGGTCTGGGTGACCTAGACGAAACACGGAGAGAGAGAGAGAGAGAGAGAGAGAGAGAGAGAGAGAGGACCGACGGGTTGTCCGATATGCGCGGATTGACCCAACAGCCACGATTGCTGATACTCAGCAGGCAGTGGTGCCCTTCATGCATCGTCCGTTTAGTGTCAGCACCATTGGCCGACGGCTGCACGACTCAAGACTACACGTTCGCAGACCTATTACGACGACTGCCCTTAACACCAGTGCATCGTCGCCAAAGACTGCAATGGTGTAATTCAAGACTGTCAAGAAGATACTCAGAATGGCAGCGGGTGATCTTCAATGGCTAGTCCTGCTTTAGTTTTGTAGGAGATGACCAACGAATCTGTGTGGAGCCACCGTGGCCAGCGCCAAAGGGAACGGTTTGTTGTCGAGCGTCACACGTCCAGAAGGCCTGGTTTCATGGTGTAGGGTGCAACTGCCTACGATGCCAGATCACCTTTGGGGTTCATTACGGTGCGATTTTCCAACAGAAAAATGCTTCTCCCCATACTGCTGCTGTCTCGAGAGCTTGCCTTCAAGGCATTGAAACTCTTCCATGTCCAGCTGCATCACCAGACCCATCCCCGATTGAAAATGTGTGGGACGCTATTGGACGCGCTACCCACACTCCACCTCTACCGCACTCTATCCACACTCCACCTCTACCGCACTCTATCCACACTCCACCTCTACCACACTCTATCCACACTCCACCTCTACCACCTCTATCCATCCACACTCCACCTCTACCACCTCTATCCACACTCCACCCTCCACCTCTACCACCTCTATCCATCCACACTCCACCTCTACCGCACAATCTGCAGGAACTGCGTGAGAAGATTCACGCTGCATGGGATGGCTTATCGCAGGACACCATTAGGAACCTGTACAACTCCAAGCTGAGAGGTCTGGCATGCTGTGTGAGCAAACTTTGCGGGCCCGACGCCTTACCGAGAGGAACTACTTATTGGCGTGTAGCTTAATAAATATTGCCCATATCAGTCTCAATGTTAAATCATTTATTGTTCCTGGTAAACATTTCGCTTCCTCTTGAATAGAATTGCAATCCGACACGTTCTTCTGGGTACAATTATTTTTTTTTGCCGATGAGTGTATATACAGTATACACACTGTTGTATCAGAATAATATGTCCACCCCCGGAATCACAGTTTACCCGCCCAGTCGCGTCACAAGGTGCACGTGACGAGGTCAATCGCACGGAGACATAAGCCGCCGGCCAGGACAGATGGTCCATAGTACATAATCTGACCACAATGGGTAGATGTAGTGATTTGACGGACGTTCAAAAAGGAATGATCATCGGCTACCGCGCCAAGGGTGGAAGCATCTCAGAAAAAGCGGACTTCCTGGGCTTTTTACGAGGTGCTGTAGTAAGGGTGTACCAAGAATGGACCGATGGCACACCGAGTAGCCCTCCTACGTCATAAATGTGGAGCTTCAAGCGCCATCGACTCCAGAGGAGAACGTCAGCTCCGTCGACTAGGAAAGGGCAATCGACGCGCAGTAATGCAGCAATTGAACACGCAAATGAACGCTGGGTCACCCAGGTACGTGTGCCCGATAGGAATAGAGCAAACCCTGTTACGCATGCGTCTCCGGAGTCAACGCTACGTCCAAGCACCCTGGTCAACACAGGTCTATCAGTAACGACGCCTGCAGTTTGCATTGGACTACCGTCATTGAAGAGTGGGAAAAGGCTGTCTTCTCCCACGAATCGAGGTTTCTTATTCACAGAAGTGACGAGCGGTGGCCAATACGGTGTCAGACACACAGGAACCAACATCTGGACACGCTTGTCGGTCAAGAACAGGCTGGCGGTGACAGTGTGCATGTCTGGGGGATGTTTTCCTGGTATGACATGGTACCACTGGATGGGTCTCTGAACGTCAATGGCTACACCTCTATTAACGCTGACCACATGCATCCCTTCATGTTGGGCATTTACTCTGGTGGTGGTGTATACCAACGAAACAATGCGCCGTGTTACGTCGTTAATGGGTGCGTGACTGGCTCCTGGAACACGACAACGATGTCTCCGTTCTGCCTTGCCCGGCGAAACCTCCCGACCTCAACACCATAGAGCACTTGTGGGACAATTTGGATCGACAGGTTCAATGTGCCGACCCACAACCACTTCATCTCCGGGACCTCCGTGCTTTGATGCATTCCCGAATGGCCGCGTGTGCTTCGGGAAACCTTCCATGATCTCATTGCGTCCATGCCACGCCGTCTAGCCGCTGTTATCCGGGCCAAGGGTGGTTATTCCCATTATTAGGTAGGTGGGCATATTATTCTGAGAGAGTGAGAGAGAGAGCTAATTTAAGAAGTAATTACCCTGCCAGCACAAATTTTCTGTCGAGGATTTTTTTTTTTTTTCGCAGATTGCTTCTAAGCATTCTTTCTCCTCTCTCACATACACAAATTGAGGGAGAGACACAGATGAGGGAGGACTAATTTAAGAAGTAATTTCCTTTAGCCAACATATCTCTCTGCGAAGTATATGATCTTCTCGAAGAATAATTTACATGGATTTCAAACGCTTTTAAAAAAGCTACGTAAAGGGATTGAAAGTAAAGAATCAAAGAATAGCTTACCTGCAGCTAAAAAAAAAAAAAAGAAAGAAACTCAGTCTATGTTCTAATTACACTACGCACGTTTATTTGAATTGCATTTTCGGGAACTGCAAGAAAACCTGATTAATCCTCCGCCCCCCCCCCCATCTCAGTCGCATTTAGTTTTCATTCGAGGGTTGCTATCTAATTTCCTGTATTATTTCCTCGAATGTGCAGTTCAGAGTGACACACATCCTAAAATGATTACGTCCCATTTCTTTTCAGGTCTGTTTTCTTCAAATTATTTTTTATGCATTTCTTCGCTCCTAATCTTTCAAATTCGGCTTTGTAGTCATCGGAATTATCTCCCAAAGCGAAATAGCAAACACGTGTGAATAATTTGCATGCATACTCCCTATTGTATTTAGATATCATACAAAAAAAAAAAAAAGCATTCAGTTCATATCATACTGATGCGTCACTTTTGTTCCCTCCAGAATGCAAATCATGTAGTGAGCAAATATATACATAAATCCGGTAAGCTTTAATATCGTCATTTAGTATAGCAAAAAGTGTTATTAAATTACGTTAGAAGATGCATGGAAATATACTTTTCTCAGAAGCAAAATAATGCCCTTTTAATTTATGCTACTTTTTGTGTTATGAAGAATGCGAAGTACGAGAAGCAACTGTTAAAGCTCCTAGCCCGCTTTGATTGCTTTATCATGCAGTGAGAAATATTTTCAAATATAGTTATATTTGCTGACAAAGTGCTTCCAAGAGAAAAGAAATAAGACATTTGGATGAGAATGTGCTTATTTGCTCAAATAATTAGCCCTGATCTGCCTGAGGCAATTAGAGAAATAAAAAAATAGTCCTAAAACAGGAGGAAAGTCACAGCGGATGCGTTTATTTACTTAAGTAATTAATCGTGATGAAGAAAAAATGGCACACAAAAATATTTGCATACTGGCCTTATTCCGATGTAAGGGAAAATTTTATTAAAAATGTTCCGTATATCACAACAACGTAGTTGTAACATAAAGACGTGTGCAAAACGAAACAAAAGTACAGCTTACTCTTTGAATTATACGTTGCCCGATATTACTTTAAAATAAAAAAAAATATCAGTTATTCCTTTTATGTGATCAATATAAGGAATTATCCGTGTTATGGGTAATTCCGTGACAAACGATCGAATATTCTAAAACTTTTGTATCTCACCCTCTTGGATTAATTTTCAAATTCGGTTCACCTAATGTACTCCAGAGATAGTAAAGAATCCGAATTTCTATATTTTTATCTGCAGTAATTTTTAAGTTACGCGCATCTGAAATCTAAAAAATAGAAAAAACCCTGCAGTTTCCCGCTCAAGCTACATAGAAGGCTGCGATAAAAAACATTTTGCAGCTTATTCTTTAAGCTTTCATGATACGTAACATGATTTGTTTTGGACAGTTTCGAATTTTAAAGTCATGCCATAAAATGTTTTTCCTTGAATTTCTGAAAAATCTAATTTTAAAAAATTTTAGGAAATGAAAAAAACAACAACAACAACACACAAACATATATTATAGCATCATTTGTGAAGGGTTTCAGCATGAAATCACAGTGGAATCATGTTTTAATCAATTTTTAAGATTTTTTTTAATCTTAGTGGTTTTTTCTTTAAATCACCTGAAACGAAATTACCATTATATGAATTGCACTGAATCTTATGCAAAATAACAGAATAGATCAGTTGGCTTCACTTATCTTTTGTGTTTCTCCGAAGTTAGTTCATTTTTTTTTTTTTTATTGGAGGTTTAACGACCACCATGAGCAACTCAATGGGCTATAAGCAGTCGCCCGTCCCTAATTTAGGGTCACTGGTTCCAGGGAAGGGAGAGAAACAGTGCCGTAAGACAAACACAACATCCATGCCTCACCGGGATTCGAACCCGGACCCCTTTTGGACGAATGATCAGAGGCCATCGCTTAGACCACTGCGTCACCGGGTTAGTTCATTTGATCCAACGCACGTTGAAAAAAATGCCAGTTTGATTTCTAGATTTGGGTATTTTATCGTACAACCTTGTACAGGATTATTACAGTATAACCCTAAAATCGGCTGGTAAGAATATACTCGTGGTTAGTGAAATCAGCTGGAGCATACATATTAATTATCTGACAGAGCTGCACGGCTTGTTATCCAACTCTCGAAAAGATACCAGGCTCAGATTATTCAAACTTATGCACCCACCACAAGTCATCCTGAAGAAGAAATTGAAGAATTTTATGAGGAAATTTGTCATCTAAATAATAAAGGTAAGCAGCACTTGAAAGTAATTATGGGAGATTTCAATGCAAAAATAGGGCAACGGCAACAGAATGAAACTTCAGTAGGTAAATTCGGTCATGGCAACAGAAACCAGTGGAAATACTCTCGTTGAGTTTGCAGAGGCAGAAGGGTTTTTCATCTTGAACTCCTTCTTCAAGAAAAAGCCACACAGGAAATGGACATGGAGACATCCAAATGGGACGACAAGTGAAATTGATTTTATTATGTGTAACAAAAAATTCGTCATAGAAGACTGCAGTGTGCTAAACAAGTTCAACACAGGTAGTGACCATAGATTGGTGAGATGTAAGATGCACCTCAACACTAAACTTGAACGTGGCAAGCTCATAAGACAAACAAAATCTATTGACATAACCAACCTTAAAAAACACCATAATACCTTCAAGTTAGAACTGAAGAACAGGTTCTCTGCTTTAGAGGCCTAACATCGGAAGAAGTGGACATCTCTGAAGTTAACAGAAAAAGTAACCAAAGCTCTTATGGAAACAGCAACAAAATTAGCTGGTTCTAAGAACAAGTTGCATGTGAACAAATTATCAGGAAAAACCAAAATGTTGATGCAAAAAAGAAGAGCAGTGAGGACAACTAAAGAAGATGTGACTTCCAAAGTGGAATATATAGAGCTATGCAAGACAGTAAGAAATGTAAGTATGCACTGAAGACGTAAGGAAATTCAACTGTGAACTAGTGAGGAAACAAAATCTATTGAAAACATAACCAACCTTAAAGATAGCAAAGGGACATCTCAGTAAGGGAAGAAAACAGATTATGGCAACTGAGAAAAGAAGATGGTTCTGTAACAAGAAATAGAAGGCGAACATTTTGACGGAAGAAGTGAAAGATTTCTACTGAAGTTAACAGAAAATGATATATGCCAAAGACATCTTATGAAAGATACCAGTACCAGAGTTCCTCCAGTCCTTCCAGCAGAAGTGGCACATGTGAATCAAGAACATGAAGCAGGAAAAGCTCCAGGAAAGATGGAATTACTGTAGACATCATACAAGAAGCAAGTGGAGAAATGAGGACTCGCCCAAATTTTCACTCGATGCCTTAATGAAGATGTGACTTCCAAAGGATTGGAACACCGCTACAATAGATCCTGCTATGCAAGGTGACATTGAGGATCTCGAAAACAGTATCACTGATCAGACGTAAGGAAATCTTCACTAAAGTTCTGTGAACTAGTTGAGGTAACACTGGACATGGCTCAACCGAGAGAACAAGCTGGATTCAGAGTGGCTACAGCACAATAGGGATCATCTCAGTGCTGAAGAGAACAATTATGGCACTGAGGAAAATGAGCTTCCATTGTGCATGGCTTCTGTAACGATTATGAAATAGAGGCGAAATTCGATGAAACCATCAGCAGTTACAATGGCTCTGAAATCCTCCATTGAATTATATATATATATATATATATATGATGATGATGATGATATATATATATATATATATATATATATATATATATATATATATATATATATATATACACACACACTTCGCCAAAAGAAACGTAGCACCCAGAAAGAATCATCCAATCAAGATACAAATTTTTACGTGCAAAATACACTGCTGGCCACCCAAAATGCAACACCAAGAACGAAGCATCCGATTGGCCTGAAATTCACAGCACGCGTCGCCTGCGAGAGGACATTCAAACGATTCGCATTGCAGAGCATATGCAAATCATGTGCGCCCGGCACGCCACCGAGAAACACTATAAGAAGGGTGCAAGAAGGCGGGGTGTAAGTAGTGGAAGTGTGTTGTGCTGCCGGACATGTGCGTGGGAAGCTTCCTGGTGCCTCGTCGCAGAATATGGCTGTCATTCCAGCATGTTTAGGAGTTCGACTAAGGACGAATAGTGACTTAGCGCGACAGCGGTTTATCGCACCGAGACATCGGCGCCCGTGTGGGACGATATCCAGCCACAGTGAGGCGAGTATGGATTCGGTGGGCGCAGGAGGGACGGACGGACCGACGTGAGTGATTGCCGCAGACGTGGCACACCACCGGACGAGACGACCGGCATGTTGTGCGGCGGACATTGACGGCTCGCACTGCCACATCACGAGCGTTAGCGCAGGAATTAGGGGGTGTTGCGCAACAACCGTGTCAGCACGTACCGTTCGACGTCGTCTGTAGGAGCCGGGACTTGTCGCACGGCGCCCATTGCTCCGATTACCATTGATGTTACATCACCGGCGAGTGCGGCGGCAGTGGGCCGTGGAACGCCGCACCTGGACTACGGAATGGCACGACATTGTCTTCTCCGACGAATCCCGCTTCTGCCTGCAACACCACGATAGTCGGATCCACGTGTGGCGGCACAGCGGCGAGAGACTGTATGACGCCTGCATTATGCATCGCGTTACCGGTCCGTTGCCTGTCGTTATGGTTTGGGTCGCAATTGGATATGACACCCACATCCCTCTGGTACGCATCGCCGGTACACTCAACAGCCAGCACTACATCTCCGACGTTTTGGAGCCTGTAGTCCTCTCTTACCTTCCAGCTGCCACGTTTCAACAGGACAATGAGCGCCCGCACGTGGCACGCATCGTGCAACAATTCTTCACGGCCCACTAGGTGTCACTGCTGCCGTGGCCCGCCAGTTTTTCCGATGTGTCGCCCATCGAGCAAGTCTGGTCGCTGATCGGCAACCGAGTGGCCCGGAAAGCACCACCCGCGGCTACGCCTGAAGAACTGTGGCAACGTGTGGAAGCAACCTGGACCGAGATATACCCCAAGCACACATCCAAAGCCTCTTTCGTTTGGTGCCGCGGCGTGTCTAGCGGCTGTTATTGCGGCCGTTACACGCCCAACACGCTGGTACAGACGAGCTTATGCAAAATACATAGCAACGTCACCTATGCGCGCACTCGGTTGCGTCCGCTACTGCGTATATAAAGCTATAGATATCCTTGCCAGCTGTCAGAGCGTTTTCGGCATGAGAATGATAAGTAAGAACGATTGAAGTGATTTTCAACGCGATGTCATAGTTGGCGTTCGTGAGATGGGCCATAGTATTTCGGAAATAGAAACGAAGTTCGGATTTTCACGTACGACCATTGCAAGGGTGTACCGTGACTACAAGAATTCCGGCAAAACCTCCAACCTACGATACCAGTGTGGCCCTAAAAAGACATTGGGTGAACGTGACCATCGTCGGCTGTCAAGAATCGTTTCATGCGACACTCTTGCAGGCAGCATCGGAATTCAATGCTGGAGCCTCGACAAGCATCAGCGTCCGGACTGTGCAACGTACCCTGCACGATATGGGCTTTGGGAGCCTACGCCCAACTCGAGTCCCCTTGATGGGTGCACGGCACAGAGCTATGCGTCTCGCTTGGGTACGGCAACACCGCCACTGGACACTTGATGACTGGAAACAAGTACCCTGGTCTGAAGAGTAGCGTTTCCAACTGTATCGGGCAGACGGAAGGATTCGTGTGTGGCGAAAACCCCATGAAACCATGGATCCCGCTTGTCAACAGGGAACTCTACCGGCTGGTGGAGGGTCCGTAATGGTATGGGTTGTGTTTAGCTGCACTTCACTGGTACCCCTGGTACGTCTACAAACATCTGTTACCGGCCAACGCTATGTGCGCATCCTTTCTGACGAGGCACACCCGTTCATGTCCTGCATTCATGCTGATGGGTTGGGCCTATTCCAACAGGACAATGCACCTCCACAAAAGTGTCGGGACGCAACATTATGGTTAGAGGAGCATTCATCTGAGTTTGGGATGTTGCCATTCCACCCAAGTCCCCAGATCTGAACGTGATAGAACACATTTGGGATGCCATGCAAAGTGCTAACGAAAACAGGAATCCGAGATCTCGAAATACACCCGAATTGTGGAACGCTCTGCAGGAAGTATGGAGTACATTTCCTACAGCATGTTTCCAGAAGCTAGTGGAGTCCATGCCCCGTCGTATTTCTTCTGCAGTCCTGCGCTCCCGTGCGGGACCTACCAAGTGTTAGACTGGTGTAACAGTTTTTTCTGGCACTTCAATGTATGTATGAATTCAAATTACTGTTCCCAGAACTAAACGATTGGAAAGAGCGTATTACAGTTTATATCGGAGATTAGACTTCTTCCTTATTGCAAGGTAGATACTCTACTGTGATGAACTCTCAGGCGATTTTCAGTATTAGACGTAAAATCATCACAATATACTGTACGTAGCACTCAAGGTTAGTAGAAGGTAAGGTTGCCTCGAGCGCTATACTTCTCTGCAGTCACATTTTGGGTGGGGGAGTGACGTCAGTGACAGACCCGTGGTCAAGGTCAGCGCTCACCTATCCCTTCCCGAAAGAGCTAAATCCTATGTAATTTCAATGCAATCTCACTTTGAGCTTAGGAGTTTCTTTTGTGTAGCAACATTTTTCTGAGTGATCTATGAACTGCTACCTAATAACATTCAACATTAATAGCTACATATTGTACATATACATATTCATAGCTACTGTTTTATGCGACTGACTATCAGTGATGCCAGGGATGAGATGCACTGTTGCAATTTTCAACAACAGTTTGTCGAAAACTAAAAAAGATTCTTATAAAAAGAACGTAATGTATCATTCTTTTTCAAAAGAAAAAGTGGATTCATCTTTGTCGCAGAGATGGGAAATGAAACCCAGCATCCTGTACTGTGTATTCAGAACATTTTTAACCCGAAGATTATGAGCGGGATTTGAAATTAGAACTTTTAAGTTTGCCACCCTAAAGAAAATGAAAAAGCTTTGCCTTCTCTTCAAAATATTTGCTGAAAAGTTCTGAGGTTATAAAACACTTGAATTCCTGCAATGAAAATCGCATTGAAAGACTTACTCAAAGAGAAATTAAATATATGATTTCTGATTTGTTACAAGTAAACCATTCAGAAAATAGTTCTGAGAAGCAAAATGCAGTGGAATCCGATGGAGTAACAGAAATCAGAGATATAGAATATGGAACATTAATGTGTAAATATATGCAGTTGCTGACTAAAAATATTGCGTTACGCGAAAAGGTGTGCAATCAACAAAAAGAAATAAGGGATTCTGCTCTAAAAATACGCAGATTGAAATATGAAATTGTTTCAATGAAACGGAAAAATATTTGCAAAAAAATTTTGAACTTCAAGTTCGTTCAATACTACTCAAGATGTTTACAAGGGGTCAAGTAAATATGCTTTCGAATTAAAAAAAAGAAGATTATTTGGTCCAGTGAGGATATATCGATTGCTTTGACTCTGCGATACCTGAGTAAGAGGTCATACATTTATTTATGACGTGAACTGAATTATTCCTTGCCTGAATAATTAACTTTGCAGAAATGGGCGTCCAAGATTAATTCCCAACAAGGTATCATGACAGACGTACTGAAAATTATGAAAATCGGGCATAATACAGAAAAATACCAATACTGATCTTCGGAATTCGGATGTCAGACATAGTGCGAGATGCCGGCATAGACTTGTCGTTAATCGGTGTGACCCGTGCCTTTAACGATCCACCTTGGCAGCCAGTTCAGGCAGTGACTGACCTCTCTCTTTCTGGATGGCCTAAGTCCTCAACACCTGCACTGGTGTACCAGAAACTTTTTGCTGAACACCTTTCCCTCTATCCCGATTTCGTGCCTGTCTTCACCGATGGTTCGAAATCCGGTGATTTTGTGGGTTCCGCCTTTGTTTGTGCGGATGAGACTTATGCTGAGAGGATTCCGCTGGTTGCGACAGTCTTTACAGCAGAGATGCATGCGGTGCACCTCGCGTTGCGCCACATTCATTCCAAACAACTTCGTCGCACTATGATTTGTATTGATTCTCAATCCGTTATTAAAGCCTTATTCTCCCCGGAGAATAGTGACTCACCAATCACCAGAGATGTCCATCGGCTCTTGGGAACTTTGACGGGTTCTGGGTACCTGGTCCGATTCTGTTGGATCCCCGGCCATGTTGGGATTCGGGGTAACGAGCTAGTCGACACCGCAGCCAGATCTGTTCCATCCTTGGCAATCACCCGACTGCCACTATTTTTTCGAGATTTTCACCCGTGCATCCGCAAATTTATCATGGAGGAGTGGCAGTCCCTGTGGACCCAACAGAGCAGCAACAAACTTCTTTCCATCAAACCGCAGATCGGACTATGGCAATCTGGGTTGCGGAAGAATCGTCGCGAGGAAGTGGTTCTTGCGCGTCTGCGCATTGGGCATTGTCATTTCACCCACCGCTTCTTGCTGTGTGGCGACACTGCCCCAATGTGCGAGACGTGTAACAGTCGTCTCAGTGTCCTTCATGTCTTGTGTACTTGTGTCCGCTTTCGTGACAACCGTTTTCAATATTTCCGAGCTTATTCTTTGGAAGACAATTCAGCTTCCCTTCAAAGAATCTTAGGTGACTGTTGTGATACGTTCGCAGTTTTTTCATTTTTCAGGCAAATTGACTTTCTTAAACTAATCTAAATTACCAAGCTTTTATCGTTCTTGTTTTTCAGTTGTCCTACTCCGCCGTGCTTCTTATTACTCTTCCTAGCTTTTAACTTGTTTTCTTTAATTGCTTCGTGTTTGGCGCTCTTTGGCCAGACCTGGCCCTTGCGCCATTAAAATACACCAACCAACCAACCAACCCAGACTGATGAATCACGCACTAAAGTATTCATAGTTGCAAAAGTGCTGCGCCACGTTGGGGTCAAAAGTGATGAAAAAATGTCCAAAGATTTATACGATGCTCAATTGCTTATTCTATGCAAGCGACAACGATAATGTGTTAAATACAGAACAATGCCTACCACAGTAACTGAAGATGATGGCCGGGAGTATCTTGCTGGTTGGGTGGCCAAAAATATATAGAAAAATACCCACATTTGGGAGATTACACATCGAAAAATAACACTGTACATATTGAGGAATCATGGCTACATCATCTGTCATTTGGAGGACTCATTCAACCATCTCTTGAGTGGCCTAATATCGCTAAAAAAATGGAATATGAATTTCTTAAACAAAACATAAATTACACTATAAGTAAAGAGCCTTATATCGTAAAAACGTTAACCGAAAAAGCATCTCTCTTGTTTCGTGGATTTCCCACAGAGGTACTTAGAATATATTGTCAGGTGAGAACTATAATTAGGACTAAATATTTGAATGAGAGGCTGCAGTCCACCCTAACTGCCAAAAGAAAAACCAGAAATGAAGATGACATTCGCTCAAAGAAGAGAAAGCCTATGAAAATAGTAAATTAGTGAAAAAAACAACAACCTTAGATCTACCCATTTAGAAAAAACTAGTTTTGCGGATTGGTGTGATTAAATCAATTATATTAATTGGATTATAACTCATGTTTCTAAATCATGAAAAGCCAAAGCAACAGAACTGCAACTACAGTAAACTTAAGTACAAAATAATACACTTTATGCTTGAGTCTAAATTATCAGTTTTTATAATGCATATGCATGTTTTTCTTTCTTTTTTCTAACCTTTTAAATGTTTTTAATCTAAAGCAGGTTATGGCTAAACTTTTTCATTCAAAATAAACAGGCTTTAAAAAAAGAGAAAAAAAAAAAACTCAGTTGATTCCACACTCCAGACGGACGGCAGAGACCTCGAGTCAAACCCTACGATGGGTCTGTCAGTGACGTCACTCGCCTCTCCCTCTCCGCTCCAAGATTTTCTGCGATGGAGGCAACCTTCTCTTCTACTAACCTTGCGTAGCACTACTATCTACAATACCTTTATAACTCACAAACGCAACGAGTAGTAACGTAAGTTAACATCTAATTCTAAAGATAATCGTGAAGCTGATCTCAGCCATCCCGGTGGCGCAGTGGTCTAAGCGATGGCTTCTGATCATTCGTCCGAGATGGAAGCTTATCTTAGCCGCCCCTGTGGCGCAGTGGTCTAAGCGATGGCTTCTGATCATTCGTCCGAGATAGAAGCTTATCTTAGCCGCCCCGCCCCGGTGGCGCAGTGGTCTTTTTTTTTTTTTTGATTGGAGGTTTAACGACCACCGTGAGCAACTCAATGGGCTATAACACAACATCCATGCCTCACCGGGATTCGAACCCGGACCCCTTACGGACGAATGACCAGAGGCCAGCGCCCTAGACCACTGCGCCACGCGCAGTGGTCTAAACGATGTCTTCTGATCATTCGTCCGAAATGGAAGCTTATCTCAGCCGCCCCGTTGGCGCAGTGGTCTAAGCGATGGCTTCTGATCATTCGTCCGAGATGGAAGCTTATCTCAGCCGCCCCGGTGGCGCAGTGGTCTAAACGATGGTTTCTGATCATTCGTCCCGGTGAGGCACGTATGTTGTTTTTGTCATACGGCACTGTCTCTCTCCCTTTTCTAGAACCTGTGACCCCAAATTAGGGACGGACGACTGCTTATAAGCTCAATGAGTTGCTCATGGTGGTCGTTAAACCTCCAAATGAAAAAAAAAAGCTTATCTCATCAACAATGTTGATAAACCGCAGATCTCCGGCACCTTCCACACCAATTCGAATTGAATAAACGATCCTTAATTCGAATGAACGATCCATACGGTGTTTCACTTCTAGGCTGACCCGATAAGTTATTACACAATGGCTTCTGATCATTGTTGTAGGAAGATTAACTAGGTTGATCCGGTGAATTGATCCCTTATTCAGGTACAGTTTAATCTTTCTACAATAAATATTTATTGTGCGAATATTAAACTGTACCTGAATAAGTGTCATTACAGCAACTGCTAGAAGTGGCAGCCTTACTGTTGCAAACACAGAATGGCATGTCTTTCCATACTGGCAAAGTTTGAAGCAAGCATAGCAGGTGTAATGAGGGCAGGCTCGGTGTTGCTGTTGCGCTTTAATTCGTCCAACGTGTATAGATTGTTTCTGTACCCCTGTCCTTCAGCATTCCACAAAGGAAATAGTCCAGGAGCGTCAGATCCGGGGAGCGAAGTGCCATACTTTAGGAATTATTCTGTTTTCGAAGAAGGAGCTGATGAACCGAATGAAATTTTCAGAAGTATGAAAGGTTGCGGCATTTTGTTGTAAATAACCAAGTGGCAGCTCAGGCAAGTTCAACAGGTTGACGAACTCTACCAAAATTTCCACGTACACTTTGCTGTTCACATTTCTGTCGTAGAAAATCGGACCCACTCTGGGTGAACCAGCCAACGCGCATTGTAATTCAATTTCCTGTGGGTGAAGGGGCTTCTCGTGGATGGCATGGGGATGCCGTTCAGCCCAGATTCTGGGAATTTACATCGCCCGAAAGGTGAAACCAGGCCTCGTCGGAATACCATTTTAAGCCTAAACTGTCCTCATTACCTTCAATGAAGCCTATAATTCGTGTGCAGTAACGACGCGTTTTTCCGAAATCAGGCGGACGCAATTCCGGTGACGCAATAGGGATGCATTTTTGCTTGTTTGCCCCTCGGTGGCATCTCTTGTGATAAACGCCGTAGATATTTCGTCTGTAACTGCTCCAACCAGGCCTGCACTTTCCTCACCGTATCCGTTGACATTTTCGGTCCACCTAAAGTACGAATCGGAAACAACGTACCCGTATTTAACTTTTCCAACATTTTGCGGATCGCCTGTTTTGAAGGTGCAGTTTCGCCATACTTTTCTTCAAATGCTTTCTGTTACGACTTAAACTATCCTGTTAGCCAGTAGGAGAGCAAGAGAAAAACAGGTTGCTTTATCGTCAGCATTGTCTCAACTGACGAATGGCAGCTGCGGCAGCGCTAATGTGCGCATGTAGTTGGCTCGGCGCCAGACGTTACGTCATCAGTCTGGAGAATGTGACAGCACGGCGCCTGGTGGCATTCGCAATTCTATTAATTCAGGCACGTCGTACCGCAGTTTAATCTTTCTTCAATAAATAGCATTTCTGTAATAATTAATTTACAGGGTCAACCGAGTAGTGATACATCCTGTATATACATACATGACTGCTAACCTAAATGATCTAAAGGAAAATGACATCTTGGGAATTCCGACGTGACGTTCAGTTCAGAAAACACATCCAAAATCCACATAGGAGAAAGTAAACCAAAAAAGGGGAGGGAAAGTTAAGTAGGTAGTTAACGTCACATATCTGTCTTACAGACATTTCATGCATCCTCCGGATGGGCGTTTCCGTACACTTTGTCAACCGGGTATTTTACAATCATGTACGATTTTTCTTAATTCAGGATACATGGCAAAACATTTCTGTCCTGTCTATGAGGGACGTGTGCTCAAAATCTCTGATAGTCTTCAGAATTCGACCCCTAGCGGACTGCTGCACCGTCGAACGGGCATTTTTTTAAAACTTTTAAACGTTCGATAACAATCGTTCTCGTGCCATTTAACGGAAAATAAATACACCTTCGTACAACGATAAAACCCCATAAAATTGAGTTCGAATATGACAAATTTCGTAAAACTCCTTTCAAATGTCAGGTGCCACTTCTTTAATTTCCGGAGGCCGCCACAATGAGACCATGGGTAACACAAAAGGAAACATCCAGCGCCGATCGATTTGGATGAAAGTCATTTTAATTATCATTAATGAGCATGGAAGACTCATGATAACACGCAGCAGTTACTCATTAACATTATTCTCTACGTAAATTGAATCGTTGTCAACGAAGAAAGGGCTACTCCCGTTGAATGGCGGAATTGCTTTTCTGAGTATTAAAAAATACAGCAAAGACAATGGCCTTACCTGACAGCTTAACAATATAGCTCACCAAAATTCTATTTCAAATAAGAGGCGCCTTTGATAATAATTCTTTCTTATTGTGTGACGTACCTGCCAGCAGGACGCACACGACATAAAGGCAGATAGCAATCAGAATGAACGTCTGCGTAGCTCAGCTTGTAGAGCGACTTATTCCGGAATAAGCGGACTCGGGTTTGAATCCCGGCGTAAACCAAAAATGACGGAGAAATTTACTTCGTTATAATTGATACAAGCAGTTTCGTCGTGATTTCTGACACGATTTGATACACGAATTTCCGCGGTAAAAAATATTTATACTGAAGATGCCTTCAAGGAATTATAATACTAATAATAACTGAGAAATAAACACATTCTTTTTCTTTCATCTATTATGAAATATAAATCCTCATAATTTTTTTAGCATTGCAGCAGCAGATTAAACTAAACGTTAACTGAAACTATAAAAAACCGCATATACATATCCATTATTAATTCGAAAATCCTGCAAATACAAAGACATCGCTCTTCCAAGATATCGCTCTTTGAATAAACAAAAACATCGCTCTTCCAAGATATCGCTCTTTGAATAAACAAAAACATCGCTCTTTCCACGTTTTATTAACACATAGGAACCGATTCCGAATCCCAGATCTCTCGATAACAATCTCGCCCTTTGGATTTAACTGCTATAATTAATACAGGGTGTTTCAAAAAGAATGACCCGATTTTTTTTTGATTGGAGGTTTAACGACCACCGTGAGCAACTCAATGGGCTATAAGCAGTCGCCCGTCCCTAATTTAGGGTAACTGGTTCCAGGGAAGGGAGAGAGCCAGTGCCGTAAGACAAACACAACATCCATGCCTGACCGGGATTCGAATACGGACTCCTTACGGACGAATGATCAGAGGCCAGCGCCTTAGACCACTGCGCCACCGGGGCGGCAACCCGATTTCAAAGTAGTATATTTAATAAGGCAAATGTGGGATAGTTACAAAACAAAAAGCCAAGTATGAAGGAAGGTCTAAAGTTTCACTCACCACAATTACAAATGCTCAATGTGCCCTCCACCTGCTGCACAGACAACATCAAGCCCATAGCTGAATTGATCCCAAACGCGTCGGAGAGTGTCTTCAGTCACAGAATTTACCGCGGCCGTGATTCTTTTTCGGAACTCATCCAAGTCAGCGGGTAAAGGGGGAACATAAACACAGTCTTTTACGTATCCCCATAAAAAAAGTAACATGATGTGATGTCTGGAGATCTCGGTGGCCAAGCGTGTAGTGCCAAGTCATGGGGTCCTCTGCGTCAAAACATTCAGTTTTGGTGAATCACGTTCATGTTGGAGAGTTTCATTTGGATTCTCCAGTCCCCATATGCGAACATTGTAGCGCGAAACTTTCCCGCTTACATGAAAGGTTGCTTCATCGCTAAAAATCAACCTTTGTACGACGGTGTCGTCCTCCATGTCCTCTAACAGAGTTGCACAAACATCTTTTCGTTGTGTTTTGTCACCTCCACGAAGAGCTTGCACCAGTTGCAATCTGTACGGCTTCAGCAGCAAACGTCGTCGTAAAACACGCTAAACAGTCACATGAGGGATGGCGAGTTCGCGGCTCGCACGACGAGTAGACTTCCGTGGGCTTTGCTGAAACGCCTCGTGAATTCGTTGCACATTCGTCGCTGAGGTGGTTGGTCGTCCAGGAATCTTTCCCTTACATAAACACCCTGTTTCTTCAAATTGTCGATACCAACGACGAATGTTTTTGCCCACTGGTGGAGCACTGCCGTAATGCCGTTTAAACGCACGCTGCTCCGTAATCACGGACTTGTCTTGCTAACTTCGAGCACACAAAACGCCTTGTGTTGCCTCGACGCCATCTTCTCACTCACTAAGCGTAGCAGGTGTTTGGACGCTCGTGGTGCCATCTAGTGGTAGTCAAACTTTGGGCCACGCCCGTAGACATGATACGAGTCGCATTCATCGGTGATTCGTGGTTGTTGAGATATTCAGTTTTCAAATCGGGGCATACTTTATGAAACACCCTGTATATAGCCAGGGCCGTTAATGCCCACCAGATGGAGACGTCTCAGTAGCTGAGTCCATGTCACGGATTTATGATGTCAGAAGCTGAAAGAAAAACACGCATAGCGCCGTTGATTGTTGAACACCGTAGCGTAAGGCTAACACGCTGAGCTAGATATCGAGAGATCTATGATTCGGAACCTCAGCGGTGACCGCACAACAATTTTTCGGTTGCTATATGTTGATAAAACGTAAAAAGAGCGATGTCTTTGTTTGTTCACTGATGCCACGTATTTGGAGGATTTTTACTTTGGATCTAGCCCTTTGGATTTAACTGCTATAATTAATGTAGAGCCAATGCCGTTAATGCCCACCAGATGGAGACTCCTCAGTAGCTGAGCCCATCTTACGGATTTATGATATCAGAAGCTGACAGAAAATCACACATAGCGCCGTTGATTGTTGGCCACCGTAGCATAAGGCTCGGATAGATTTCGAGAGACCTAGGATTCGGATACCCGCTGGTGACCGGATAAAAACTTGTCGGTTGCTGTGTGTTGATAAAACAAGGAAAGAGCGATGTCTTTGTTCACTATTCATTTTACGTACACCAAAACTACATAACGTCATGACCACCTGCCTAATATGATGTTAATCCTCCTCGTTCCGCCAAAAACAGCTCTTTCCCGGCAAGTCATTGACGCTACAAGATTTCTAAAGGTGCCTTGTGATATCTGGGACCAACATGTCACCAGCAGATCCTTTAACTTTTGTAAGATACGAGGTTCTTCTTCTTCTTAACCTATTGACACTCATTGCAGGGTATAGGCCAGCCCCCACTCTTTTCCAACTTCCTCGATCCTTAGTTGCAGTCCACCATTTAGCACCTCTAAGTTTCTGAAGGTCATCTCTTCAACTTGTTCTCTGGCACCATTGTCATTTCTTTCCACCTCTCGGTTCCCATTCTGTTATTAATCGTGTCCATCTTTCAGTTTTCCAACATTTCCAGCCCATTTCCACTTTCATTCTTTTATTATTTTTATAAAATCTATTATTCCTGTTCTTTCTCTTAGAAGTTCATTTCTAACCCTGTCTGTTCTTGTTATTCCCTAACTTTCTTCTAAGTTTCTTACAGATACTCTTACTGTTTTACATTCTAGCTCTGCTCTACTCCACGTTTCACTTCCATAAGTAAACACGGAGATGATACATGCTGAAGAGTAAACTTATTTCGGTATGAAGAAGTATAATTTAGCTGTCTAAGTATGACATGTCAAACTCACCAAGTTGAAATTGCAGAGTTAAAAATGATTTATTTACGATTAAAATGAAGGTAAGTTAAAATACGTAAAAGCGAGATCTTTTGAGGGAGCCTACGGCCTTATCATCAGCCTTAGTGCCACATTATACAGAGCAAGCAAGCAATAAATACACAAAGAAGCAATACCATGATGCAATAGTCACATGAGTCTTCGTTGCCAAACGTGGGCAGTGGGAATTCTCATACATGAAAATTATGACAGGTGTTCAACTTCCGCTATGTGAAACACGGATTCGACGAATAGCCTCCAAGGGCGTGGGACAAAACTAGGAAGGTCTATATTGCAGCTCGAATTACCAAATTTAATAATATGTAAGCTTTCAGATAAAAGTAACGAACGCCTGTTACTTGCCGACGCCGGAATCCTTGAGTTGTCCCAGTCAGATGAGTACCCACCTTGGTTCACAGTCCTGGTTAATGCAGGGGATGTGGAGCCAGTCCTAAGTAAATATTTGTGTTCAGACACACTAACATTTAAAGTCCTAAGTGCATATTTGTGTTCAGACACACTAACATTTAAAGTCCTAAGTGCATATTTGTGTTCAGACACACTAACATTTAGAGTCCTAAGTGCATATTTGTGTTCAGACACACTGATATTTAAAGTTCTAAGTGCAGATTTGTGTTCAGACATACTAACATTTAAAGTCCGAAGTGTGGAACCAACATAATATTTTACGGCTAAGACTGGATCACGAGGATCCAAAGGGATACAGAATACTCCAGATTCATTGGGTGTAGGGACTAAGTCATACAGTATACTCCAAATTTATTGGGTGACTTATTCAGTGTACAGAAAACCTACCAGTTCCCCGGTTATTATACCGTTTTCATCTTCTCATCCGCGGAACTACAAGCTTTCAGCTATACGTTTTTTAATAAAACTTGCTTTTTCACATTCCTCGTCAGTTAGGTTTCGACGAACCGAACGTTCGAATGTTTTGCAAATTCCACTTACCTTCAAGTATTCTTCGAATACCTTTTTTGAACTATTGCGCAGCGTTCAGTGATTCAGGTTTACTACACTCCGCCCTGAGGAGTCCAAGACCCGATTTGTTGGTTCACTCGAGTTTTTTCCACACATTGTCACCATTCTAAAGAAATTTTGTAAGAAACATAACTGTGATTTTGGGATTCACACCCGGAATGTTTTTTCAATTGTTGGAAAGGACCGTGACTGGACCCTACACCCAATAAATCTCGAGTATACTATATTTCTTTGGTTCCCTGTAATCCAGTTTTAGCCGTGAAATATTATATTGGTTCCACACTTCGGATTTTAAATGTTTGTGTGTCTGAACACTACATCCACTGCCCTAACCAGGACCGTGAACCAAGGTGGTAACTCACCTGACTGGGACAACTCAAGGATTCTGGCGTCGGCAAGTAACAGGCGTTCATTACTTTTATATGAAAGCTTACGTATTATTAAATTTGGTAATTTGAGCTGCAATATAGATCTCCCTAGTTTTGTTCCACGCCCTTGGAGGCTATTCGTCGAATCCGTGTTTCACATAGACACCTGTCATAATTTTCATGTATGAGAATTCCCACTGCTCACGTTTGGCAACGAGGATTCATGTGACGATTGCATCATGGTATTGCTTCTTTGTGTATTTATTGCTTGCATGCGCTGTATACTGTGTCACTAAGCCCGATGATGAGGCCGTAGGCTGCCTCGAAAGATCTCGCTTTTACGTATTTTAACCTCCCTTATTTTAATTGTAAGTAAAGCATTTTCAACTTTGCAATTTCCCCTTTACGAGTTTGACATATCGACAGCTAAATTATACTTCTTCATGATAATACATGCATTGAAGATTTTTCTTTTTAAACACAATGGGAGATCACCTGTTAAATAGTCTTTAAGCATCCAAAAGGCCCTTGGATAATTCTTCTATTGATTTCTCTTTGTCCTGCTTTAAAACAGATTACTTGACCTAAATAGATGTATTTGTCTACCTTTTTAATTTCTTTTCCTTCTATGAAAATCTTTTCTGTGTTTTTCATATATTTAGTTTTTGCTGAATTTATTGTCAGACCTATTTTAAGACTTTCCATCCATAAATCCTTTATTATATTTGTTTAGCCGCTGCAGATCGGATTTGCTGTTCTAGCACATACTACAGATGCTCGGGAGACTAGGCCAAGGAAACACCTGGAAATCTTCCTCATATTCTGATGTCTTGGGAGACTGGAGGACAACACCTGGAAATATTCCTCCTGTTCTGATGTATTGGGGGACTCTAGGCCAAGGTAACACCTGGAAATCTTCCTCATATTCTACGAAACATGGTAGTGCGTCATGGCGCATTATCCAACTGAAAGATAGCACTACTAGATGGGATGAAAAATTGCATCTGGTCTGAAACGATATGATGTTTAGGAAGGTAGTAGACGTCATAGGTTCCTGCACACCAATGACTGGACCTAGGGTTTCCCAGCAGAACATTGCCCAAATCATTACACTTCCTCCACCTGCATGTTGTAATCCCACGGTGCAACCTGGTGTAAAAGTAAACCACGGGTAAACCCCAGGTAAACCAGGCACACGGCTGTGCGCGTGATGCAACAGAAAACGAAATTCATTGGACCAAAGGAGATTTTCGATGCTTGTGTGCCCATTGTACGTGCTTTCGACTGTGAACTCAGTATAGCAATGGCACTCTAAGCGACCAACTTCTATGCAGCCCCATTTTTCAGCAGGATTCGATGTATCTTATGCCGTCACATATTTCTCCCGTCACCGTCATCCAAATTACCACCACGCTGAGCCACAGTATTGCTTCTGTTGGCTCTTACCATACAGGATAGCCTTCGCTGACCTCTAGCATCGACGAGCCGCAGTCAGCCTACACCTTGCCGGCGGTATTTGGTTTTACCATCCTTGGACCACTTTTTGAAGATACTAACTACGGCTCACCGTAAGCTTTCCAGAAGCATTGTAAACCATAAAACCTCTAGCATCGATAAGCCGTAGTCAGCCTACACCTTGCCGGCGGTATTTGGTTTTACCATCCTTGGACCACTTTTTGAAGATACTAACTACGGCTCACCGTAAGATTTCCAGAAGCCTTGTAAACCATAAAACCTCTAGCATCGACAAGCCGTAGTCAGCCTACACCTTGCCGGAGGTATTTGGTTTTACCATCCTTGGACCACTTTTTGAAGATACTAACTACGGCTCACCGTAAGCTTTCCAGAAGCCTTGTAATCCATAAAACCTCTAGCATCGACAAGCCGTAGTCAGCCTACACCTTGCCGGAGGTATTTGGTTTTACCATCCTTGGATCACTTTTTGAAGATACTAACTACGGCTCACCGTAAGCTTTCCAGAAGCCTTGTAAACCATAAAACCTCTAGCATCGACAAGCCGTAGTCAGCTTACACCTTGCCGGCGGTATTTGGTTTTACCATCCTTGGACCACTTTTTGAAGATACTAACTACGGCTCACCGTAAGCTTTCCAGAAGCCTTGTAAACCATAAAACCTCTAGCATCGACAAGCCGTAGTCAGCCTACACCTTGCCGGCGGTATTTGGTTTTACCATCCTTGGACCACTTTTTGAAGATACTAACTACGGCTCACCGTAAGCTTTCCAGAAGCATTGTAAACCATAAAACCTCTAGCATCGACAAGCCGTAGTCAGCTTACACCTTGCCGGCGGTATTTGGTTTTAACATCCCTGGACCACTTTTTGAAGATACTAACTACGGCTCACCGTAAACTTTCCAGAAGCCTTGCTGTCAGGGAATTTCTCTGACCCAGTCGTCTGGCCATTACAATTTAGCCTTTATCAATCCCGCTCTCTTTCCCATCTAAAGAATAACACTGATTAGCACAGCGTATTTATATCGCTTCATTATCTTCAGACGCGCCGTTGTTTACCTGTGGTTGCTTAGGTTTGCATGTAAACGCGCTGGCCATGGTTTGTCTCGTCGGTGTATACGTCTATTTTAACCATCCTTTTGAGTTCCTGTGTTTTTATGTAAAGTTGGCTTCTTCTCAAACGATTTCTAAACTTAACGCCACACATTCTTCCGCGACGAATTTCAAGTAGGCAACAACCTGAGAGTAGGTCAGGATGCGTAAATAAAAGAGATAAGATGGCGTTCTTCAGTAAGCGTGGTGTAGTACAGATTGTATTAATTAGCTCACTCTTGTATTGCAATGATTTAAGCGAACTACACAGGGGTTGGACAAAATAATGTGAACACCACGCCCAGAAACGTGACTTTCAATGCAGCTACGTACATCGCAATACGCAAACATTTTCACCACCTTTTGGTTGTAATAGTTTTGTTTAGAACCTCAAGGCCCTGTTTAAGTGCATTTAAAGTGTGCTGTTGCGAATTTCTTTCGGGGTGACGACAAAATGAGCAATCTAACGAACTTCGAAAAAGGGCTAATTGTTGGTGGTCAGCTTGTTGGTGCCTCCGAGACAACATTCGCCAGGGTAGTAGGGGTATCGAGAGCTACTGTGTCTAGCGTCATGACAGCATACCGTGTTCGTGGTAAAATCTCGTCTGCGAAACACAAGAGCGGCCGGAAAACGACTCTGACTGATAGCGACAGGAGAGCATTAAAGAGGGTTGTTACCCGTAATAAGAAGACCACGTCACCGAAAATTAGGGCGGAGCTCAATCTTCAGACTTCAGTATCAATGGAAACAGCGCGCAGATAACTGCATAAACAAGATATTCATGGCAGAGCTGCTATTGCAAAACCTCTGGTGATCCGGGTGAATGCACAACGGCGACGGTAGTGGTGCCAGGAGCATACAACGTAGACTGCCGATGCACGGAAGTGTGTAATGTGGTCTGATAAGCCCACATTCACACTATTCCCCACCGCAGGACGTGTTTATGTGTGAAAAAACCAGTCAGAAGCGTACAATCCAGACTGTCGGCATCAACAGTGCAGCATGGTGGTGGTCCTGCCATGCCCTGGGGTGGTCATACCGTGGTTTTCAGTAGATCTCCTGCTCACCTTGAAATAACGGATGACGGGCAGGGCTTATGAAATCATTTTAGCCGACAAGTCCATCCAATGCCTCAGGCATTGTTTCCTGCAGGGGATGCCAGCGACGTAATGACAGCCCCCGGAAGCCCCTCATTGCGGGGGTGGGGCCTCACGGCTAAGAGAGTCTCTAGCTTCAGCTGAAGGATTTCACAAAAAAAAAAAAAAAAAAAACTACGGTAAGTGCGAACGCCCACCCTCTCTTTTTTTCAACTCAGCTAGAACTAGATATATCGAGGTATGGAGGATACAAAAGAGTAGTATGGCCACATTTCTAACGCTAAACGCGGGAAACAGAAAAATTAGAGATGAAAAAGCCAATTGGTGGTTGATTTTCACTGTTTTTTTTATATCTACTTTATACCGCGTAAATAAGGTGTTAGAGATATTGCAGCACCGCAATCATCATCATCATCATCATTGTCAACCATTATCAATCCACTGCTGGAGGAAGGTCACCCCAAGTTTCCTCCACAACGATCTGTCTTGTGCCAGTCTCCTCCATGTCTCTCCCGCATACTTTCGAATTTCATTAACCCATTATCCCTGTGATCTTCTTTTGGGTCTTTTCCTGTCCCTTGGAATCCAATCTAAAATTTCGGCTGTCCATCGATGGTACGTCCTTTTGGCAGTATGTCCAGCCCATTGCCATTTCAAGGATTTTACTCTGATCATGATGTCTTCCACTTTTGTTATTTCTAGGATCCACGAGTTCCTCTTCTAACCCCTGCTGGTTACACCCAGCATGCACCTATCCATGCTACTTTGAGTTGTCTGTAGCCTTTGTATGTCTCTTTTAGTTAAGGTCCACGTCTCTGCACCATACGTAAGCACTGGAAGGATGCATTGATCAAACATTTTTCATTTTAGACATAATGGCATACTGCTCTTGAAAATTATGCTGTTTCTTCCAAAAACTCTCCAGGCAAGTTTTGTACGCAGATTAATTTCTTCATCAATGTGACCCTCACTTGATATCTGCTGTCCAAGATAAACGTATGTGTCTGTTATCTCCAGCTTTTCTCCATCAATCGATACATCTTCATTTCTTGTAAAAGCATTGAACATCACTTTTGTCTTCTGAAAGTTCATTTTTAATCCCACTTCTTTACTCTTGTGAGGAAGTTCCTGGATCATACCCTACAGCTCTGATGGGGTAATTGGAAAAATGACTACGTCATCAGCAAAACGAAGGTGTGTTAGATAACCTCCATTAATCTTTATTTTTTGTTTTCCCAGTTCAGTGGTTGAAAGACATTTTCCAATGTGGCATTAAAGAGCTTCGGAGATATGGTGTCACCTTGTCTCACTCCCTTTCCAATTTTTATGTGTGTTGTATTTTCAAACAGCCGAATCTTTGCACTTGCCTTTTCATAGATTTTAGTAATAATATTAATGTATGCATCTTCAATACCGCAGGATTTCAGAGCCATTGTAACGGCTGATGGTTTCACCGAATCAGAGGCTTTTTGATAATCGATAAAAGCCATGCACAATAGAAGTTCATATTCCCTCGCTCTGTCAATTAGTTCTCTCAGTACGTGGATATGATCTATTGTGCTGTAGCCACTCCTGAATTCAGCTTGTTTTCTCGGGTGAGCCATGTCCAGTGTTACCTTCAAGCGGTGTGAAAGAACTTTAGTGAAGATTCGGTGTGAAAGAACTTTAGTGAAGACACCGCAATATAGTGCACTTAATAAACAAGTACATTAAGGATTTTACAAAACTTTTCGCTGACATTTCATACGAAACTGGTTAAGGAAATAGCCAAAAATTAAGATGGCTTTGAATGAAGTATTAAAAAGAAAAACAAATCAATTTCGTGGTTATATATAGTTCGTAAAACTGGATGACGAGAGAGCAGCTGCTCAAAAGTACTTGAGGCCACTTTTCATAGCCATAGCATTAGTCCTTATACAAGTGTATTAACAAGAGAATGTGAAAGAAATGTATGCAAAAATTCTCCAAATACGTGGCGTCAGTGAATAAACAAAGACACTCTTTCCATGTTTTAGCAACACACAGCAACCGAAAAATTGTTATTCGGCCGCTGCTGGGGAATCGAATCCCAGATCTCTCGATATCCAGCCGAGCGCGTTAGCCTTACACCACGATGGCCAACAATCCACGGTGCTATGTGTGCTTTTCTGTCAGCTTCTGACATCATAAATCCGTAAGATGGACTCAGCTACTGAGTCGTCTCCATCTGGTGGGCATTAACGGCACTGGCTATATATAAGTATATAGGAGTTAAATCTAAATTTATGTACCAATGCGAGTAAAGTGTTATTTATTACAGTTGTTTGCACACAACCAAACATCCTTCAGAATATAATGAACTAAAAGGTGTTTCTTCGTTAGGAACGACGAAGCAGAGACCTGTGTCCTTTTTTTTATAACAATCATAGCATATTTTATGTTATGTGTAAAACATTGAGGCATTATATGTTGAGTACTTTTTTATATTCAAGAGTAAAAAATATAATTAAGTAGTTTTGCTTTTTTTGTGTGCTACAATTCTTAATTGTTAGTAACAATTATATATCCACCAATAGATTAAATACTATTGCGTACCTCTAATCCTTAATTTATATGATTCACATTGTTGGTGTGTAATTTTTCTTTGTTTCTGGATTCATTGACGATTCTCAAGACATGTCGCGATATTCCAATGATAATTCCTTGGGACATGAAACTTTTTAGTGTTAATCTTTTCTTTTATGAACACTATTGCACACACATTATTGCACTCTGGTTCCAGCTCTTTAAATGTTAAAATCACTATATACATCATGAAAGAAATACGGGATTACGCCATATAATACAAATTGTGAAGATGACAATCCGATTTTTGGCGTAAATATGACAAGGATGGTAAGTCAGATAATATCCGAAAACTTGAAAATTTTCATCGTCCTGGAGCGGGACTCGAACCCGCGTCTCCCAGGAAACGCACGGGTATGCTAACCACTACACCACCCAGAGCGACCAAGTTTCAAGTTTCCGATCAATTTGAATTTAACCATCACAGGATTCGCTAGTCGAAGCAACCGGCATTCATGTTTAGCGAATCTGGAGGTTAAGAATCTTATCCCGTGTTTGCCCGGAGAAGCAGATAAATCATGAAAGAAATGATAAATCACGAAAATATGGTTAAATTCAAATTGATCGGAAACTTGAAACTTGGTCGTTCTGGGTGGTGTAGTGGTTAGCATACCCGGGCGTTTTCTGGGAGACGCGGGTTCGAGTACCGCTCCAGAACGATGAAAAATTTCAAGTTTTCGGATATTATCTGATTTACCATCCTTGTCACATTTACGCCAAAAATCGGATTGTCATCTTCAAAATGTGCACTATATACATGTTGATAAAATATTATATTCCATCAATGTTCACTGTACTTATTTGCCCAAGTAGTTTAATTTGATGTTTAAAAATTCATCATTAAAAAATCACATTACATCGATGTTCACTGTACCTGTTGCACCACCAGTTAAATTTGAAGTTTAAAATATTTCACTATTAAAATCTAATAAGTTTAAAATCACGGCATGCTTGAGATCACCACCATTCCAACAAACTCTCGTTGAAGCTTTTCAACCTCTATGAGGTCATCTTCAGAACACTTGTCCTAACCACGATGCTGCAAACCGACCATCTGTGCACAGATGGTCTCCCAAGGAAATCGCGACATGTGTTGAGAATCGTCAATGAATCCACAAACAAGGAAAAATGACACACTAACAATGCAAATCATAAAACTAAGGATTAGAGGTACGTAATAGTATTTAATCTGTTAGTAGAGATATAATTGTTACTATGAACTTTCGGTGTGAGTTATGGACACAAAACAAAGCTTTTGTGGTTCTACTGAGATATTTTATCTTAATTGTTATTTATTTCTTACGGGTATCGTTTACTTGATCGAAAGGTCACTTGACCGAAAATCACTTGATCGAAAGGTACATTTCACCGAAGGGTCACTAGACCGAAAAGTTTATTTCATCGAAAGGACATTTGATCGAAAGGAAATTTGATCGAAAAGTTCATTTCACCGAAGGATTACTTTACCTAAACGTTCATTACATCGAAAGATCATTTCACCGAATGGTCACTTTACCGAAAACGTAGAGTTTTGTTGTTAGAGATGTGCTGGTGTGTGGTGCGGGTTTTTGAAAAACTGGCCACCGAAACATTATCGGATTTTATAAAAAAATACACTTTTAATTTCTATGAAACACCTGCCCATGAGTAGGTATTTCGAAATACAACATTAATTATAAGGCCTAGATCTGTGCTTTTTGTCAAATTTTAATCTTCCGAGCTCATATTCATAAGGGTTACATAGCAAATCAAGTAAATAATGTTCCACCTTTACTCAATCACAAAACATTAATTTTTTGACCGTAAGCCCAGATACAGGTTATTTTAGCAGAATTTAACCCTACTCATATTCATAAGCATTACATAAAATGTAAAGTAACTTTTTATGTAAACTTTATGAACATGAGCACGCACGGTTAAAATTTGCTAAAAAGGCCTAAGTCGAGACCAAGGGCCCTAAAAATTAATTCTTTTTGCCTGAAAAAATATGTAAAATTATTAACTTGACTTTTTATGTAAACCTTATGAACATGAGTTCGCACGATTAAAATTGGGTAAAAAGGCCTAATAAGCCAATACCTAGGGACCTAAAAAGTAATTAACTTTGCATGAAAAAATGTGCAACATTATTAATTTTACTTTTCATGTAAATCTTATGAACATGAGCACTGAACATGACTTTTTTTGTAAATCTTATGAACATGATTAAAATTTGATAAAAAGGCCTCAGCCGAGGCATTAAAAAATTTTTTTGTCTTAAAACTAAATCTTTGCGTTCTCTGTAACACGGAGAAATTAAAAGTGCAATTTGAGTACGATCCCCTAACGTTTCGGTGGTCTGTCTGCCGAACTTGCACCGTGCTTCAACAGACCCTTTAATGAAATCCAAAGTTTTCGAAAAACTGACCCATCGGTGAAATGACCTTTCGATGAAATGAACTTTAAGGTAAAGAGACCTTTCGGTGAAATGAATTTTTCGATCAAGTGACTCTTCGATGAAATGAACTTTTCGATCAAGTGACTCTTCGATGAAATGAACTTTTCGATCAAATGATCTTTCCGTGAAACAGTCTTTTCGGTGAAGTGATTTTCGTTCAAGTGACCCTTCGGTGAAGTAAACGTCGGGCAAATGAACCAGACCCATTTCTTACTAATGTGTTTTCCTGTAAATGGGGAAATGTCATGAAACACTGTCACACGACAATTATAACTTTTTGTCTGCGATCGTGAGGCATTTCAAATGAGGCTGGCTTTATTCTATAAAAAATAAAATTTGATTGATATGAATAACTTTGGATTAAGTGTTGTGTAGTTTTTGTATCGGTATAAAACTAGGGCACTCATTTTAGTTACAACTTGCACAGTAGTGTTTCATACAATCCAGTGTAATAATACCAAAAAGAAATCATCGCTCTTTCCACCTTAATAAGTGAGTCTCGGAAAAATTATCATCGGCCGCAACCTGTGGTGCACTGGTAGCACGTCCGGCGCGTAACTGGAAGACCTTGAGTTCGATTCACGGGGGCGGCAGATGATAATTTTTCCGAGACTCACTTATTAACGTGGAAAGAGCGATGATTTCTGTTTGGTGTACCTGATCCACGTGGAGTGTTTGAATTAATCAGTGTAATAATTTTGGTTTTACAGAAAATGCTTACAGTTTGCGAAGAATTTGATTTATTAAAACGCTTCTAAAGCTTAGTTAATAATATGGAAGTTAAAACTTTCAGAAATGCAAATCAAATAAGTTTTCTCAAAAGGGCCTCGAAAATATTTTTTGCGGAGGGCCCTGATTTTTTCCGGTAAGTCACTAGGGGATGCCATCTATCAAGATGATAATGCCCAAATTCACAGAGTTCGGAATGACCAATCATAGTTTAAGGAACGTGAGGACGAACTTTCACACCTTCCTTGGCCTCCCCAATCACCAGGCTTTAACATCATCGAACCACTGTGGTCTGTGTTGCAAAACAAAGTAAGATCCCGTCATCCTCCTCCTGCATCTCTCTAGTACCCGTTTTCTGTATGAAGAATGGTGTACAATCCCACTAACCGCCATCCAGGATTTGTATGCGTCCATTCCAAGGAGGATTCGCTATGTTTTGAATCACAAAAGGTGGTCCCACACCCTCTTACGTTCGTAGAACCTTTTTTTCCTGGGTGTTCACATTATTCTGTCCAAACACTGTATCTTTGTTACACGAACGACTATTGTGTTAGCGGATTGTGTGCGATAATGAAGTTACTATGACTTGTTGATGGCGAATGTTTGAAGTAATGTATTTTGTACTGATGATGTGTACTGAATTCGTAAGTATGGATTTGTTATTCAACCTGGCCGTATTACCTTGTGACATGACTTTTATAAACAAACAGAAATATCGCTCTTTCCACGTTCCAGCAACACACAGCAACTCAAAAATTGTAATTCTGTCACCGCCGGGGAATTAAACACATGGATCTCTCGATAACATACATAGCACCGTGGATTGTTGGCCAAAAACACAACACACATAGCACCGTGGATTGTTTGCCACCGTGGTGTAGGCCTAACGCGGTCTGCTAGGTATCGAGAGATCAGTGGATTCAATTCCCCGGTGGTGACCGAATAACAATTTTTCGGTTGCTATGTGTTGCTGGAACGTGGAAAGAACGATATTTCTGTTAAGTTACTGACGGTCAGTAAATAAACAGAAAAATGTAAGGTCAGGTAATGCGTAACATCACAGCCTCTCCTTGACAAATGTCAACCCCGCCTTCTCGTGGTACATCCTGTTCCCACTAAAGGGGCTCTGACGACCGCCAATAGCGGTATAACTATACCATCGGGATTAGAGGAAATGCTATCCCACACTCACCAACCCGCTTGGCCAGCGTGGTGAGTTATGGCTACACCCCTCCAAAATTACTCCACAACTTAAATCTTGGCCCTCAGTCTCCGGCAGCTGGAATGTACCTGGCCAAGGCAGCGGCCAGTGCGACATGAAGGCAGAGGGTGCTAAGAATCCCCGGAGGAACCAACTAGGCTGCCATCTGATGCTGACCTTGGCTACGTATAATGGACGCTCCCTATCTTCTAATTCAAGGCTTCTTGAATTGGAAGAGGAACTACAAAGGATCAAGTGGGACATCGTCGGGCTAAGTGAGGTAAGGAGAAAAGGAGAAGATCTCATTGAACTGAAAAGTGGACATCTCTTCTACTATCGTGGGACTGATACTGGCAGAACTAGTGGTGTTGGATTTATAATAAACAAGAAACTGAAGGATAAAGTTGTAGAAGTTGAAAGTTCCTCTGACAGAGCTACACGACTCGTTATCCAACTCTCGAAAAGATACCAGGCTCAGATTATTCAAACTTATGCACCCACCACAAGTCATCCTGAAGAAGAAATTGAAGAATTTTATGAGGAAATTCGTCTTCTAAATAATAAAGGTAAGCAGCACTTGAAGATAATTATGGGAGATTTCAATGCAAAAATAGGGCAACGGCAACAGAATGAAACTTCAGTAGGTAAATTCGGTCACGGCAACAGAAACCAGCGCGGAAATACTTTCATTGAGTTTGAAGAGGCAGAAGGGTTTTTCATCTTGAACTCCTTTTTCAAGAAAAAGCCGCACAGGAAATGGACATGGAGACATCCAAATGGGACGACAAGTGAAATTGATTTTACTATGTGTAACAAAACATTCGTCATAGAAGACTGCAGTGTGCTGAACAAGTTCAACACAGGTAGTGACCATAGATTGGTGAGATGTAAGATGCACCTCAACACTAAACTCGAGCGTGGCAAGCTCATAAGACAAACAAAATGTATTGACATAACCAACCTTACAAAACATCATAATACCTTCAAATTGGAACTGAAGAACAGATTCTCTGCTTTAGAAGGCCTAACATCGGAAGAAGTGGATATTTCTGAAGTTAACAGAAAAGTAACCAAAGCTCTTATGGAAACAGCAACAAAATCAGCTGGACCTAAGAACAAGTTGCATGTGAACAAATTATCAGGAAAAACCAAAATGTTGATGCAAAAAAGAAGAGAGATGAGGACAACTAAAGAAGATGTGACTTCCAAAGTGGAATACATAGAGCTATGCAAGACAGTACGAAAAAGTATCACTGAAGACGTAAGGAAATTCAACTGTGAACTAGTGAGGAAAGCAATTGAAAACAACCAAAGCCTAAAGATAGCAAAGGGACATCTCTGCAAGGGAAGAAAACAGATTATGGCACTGAGAAAAGAAGATGGTTCTGAAACAAGAAATAGAGGCGAAATTTTGACAAGAGTGAAAGATTTCTCCTCCAAGTTATATGAAAGGGTTGATGCACGTACTCCAGACATCATGGAAGGTGCCAGTACCAGAGTTCTTCCAGTCCTCTCAGCAGAAGTTGCACATGCAATCAAGAACATGAAGCGGGGAAAAGCTCCAGGAGAAGATGGAATTACTGTAGACATCATACAAGAAGCAAGTGGAGAAATCGAAACAGTACTCGCCCAAATTTTCACTCGATGCCTTAATGAAGGGAAGATTCCTGAAGATTGGAACAACGCTATAATGATCCTGCTACATAAAAAAGGTGACATTGAGGATCTCGGGAACTACAGACCTATCAGTCTCCTATCAGTGGTTTATAAAATCTTCACTAAAGTTCTTTCACACCGCTTGAAGATAATGGACATGGCTCAACCGAGAGAACAAGCTGGATTCAGGAGTGGCTACAGCACAATAGATCATATCCACGTACTGAGAGAACTAATTGAAAGAGCGAGGGAATATGAACTTCCATTGTGCATGGCTTTTATCGATTATGAAAAAAGCCTTTTTTTCGGTGAAACCATCAACAGTTACAATGGCTCTGAAATCCTGCGGTATTGAAGATGCATACCTTAATATTATTACTAAAATCTATGAAAATGCAAGTGCAAAGATTCGGCTGTTTGAGAATACAACACACATAACAATTGGAAAGGGAGTGAGACAAGGTGACACCATATCTCTGAAGCTCTTTAACGCCACATTGGAAAATGTCTTTCAATCACTGAACTGGGAAAACAATGGGTTGAAGATTAATGGAGATTATCTAACCCACCTTTGTTTTGCTGATGACATAGTCATTTTTGCAACTACCTTATCAGAGCTACAGAGTATGATCCAAGAACTTGCTGACAAGAGTAAAGAAGTGGGATTAAAAATGAACTTTCAGAAGACAAAAGTGATGTTCAATGCTTTTACACGAAATGAAGATTTATCGATTGATAGAGAAAAGCTGGAGATAACAGACACGTACGTTTATCTTAGACAGCTGATATCAAGTCAGGGTCACATTGATGAAAAAATTAATCGGCGTACAAAACTTGCCTGGAGAGCTTTTGGAAGAAACAGCATAATTTTCAAGAGCAATATGCCATTATGTCTTAAAAGAAAAGTGTTTGATCAATGCATCCTTCCAGTGCTTACGTATGGTGCAGAGACGTGGACCTTAACTAAAAGAGATATACAAAGGCTGCAGATAACTCTAAGCAGCATGGAGAGATGCATGATCGGTGTAACCAGGAGAGATAAGAAGAAGAACTCGTGGATCCGAAAAATGACAAGAGTGGAAGACATCATGATCAGAGTTAAATCCCTGAAATGGCAATGGGCTGGGCATACTGCCAGAAGGACAGACCATCGATGACAGCCGAAATTTTAGATTGGATTCAAAGGGACAGGAAAAGACCCAGAAGAAGACCACATGTGAGATGAGTGGATGAAATTCGAAAGTATGCGGGAGTGACATGGAAGAGACTGGCACAAGACATACCTTTGTGGAGGAAACTTGGGGAGACCTTCGTCCAGTAGTGGATTGATAATGGTTGACAATGATGATGATTTGGAGGATTTTCGCTTTGGATTTAATTGCTATAATTAATATATAGCCAGTGGCGTTAATGCCCACCAGATGGAGACGTCTCAGTAGCTGAGCCCATCTTACAGATTTATGATGTCAGAAGCTGACTTAAAAACTCACATAACACCGTGGATTGTTGTCCACCGTGGTGTAAGGCTAACGCGCTCGGCTGGATATCGAGAGATCCGTGGCTTCAATTCCCCGACGGTGACCGAATAACGATTTTTCGGTTGCTGTGTATTGCTGGAACGTGGAAAGAGCGATATTTCTGTTTATTTACTGACGCGACGAATTTGGAGGATTTTCGCTTTGTGACTTTTATATCTCTAATGAAGTTTTCAGCTGCTACGAACGACTGAGACGCATATAGGTATCATAGCACTATGACTTGTCAGATGCTGCCAAAAACATATCCGTCCAGCGAGAATCTGAGGCCGTAAATTTAGAAAATAATAAACAAGAAGTATCCAAATTTACGTAAGAATACAAAAACTCAAAAAGGAAAGATAAATTACAGCGCACGGCTACAAGCATCACGTTTAAATAACTGTAGTCACATAACTAAATGCGTGAAAAAGTATTCAGCAATGTAAAAGGTTTTGCGAATTCACGCGATTACGGTAGATAATTTTTGCTACTGCCTAAGATAAAGTCACTTCAGCATACTATTTTAACAAAAATTTCATGATGCTCTACAGGAAAAGCATGTGAAGTAAGCCTATTTCACATTGTTTATATAGAGATCTTTCTAGCGTGGACAAAAGAAAAGGATGTATTTCAAATCTGAGCTTCAAAGGAAAGCGAAGTGAGTGAGCCGAAACAAATGCTTTTCAATCTGTAACTTGATGGGTTTTCGATTTTACGAAGACATTGTGTCGGAGCCGACTCTTTCTTATTTTTCCCCCTTCAGTTTGAACACAGCTGTTGGAGACGGTGAATTGATCTAACTGTAACGCCGGAAGAAAATGCAGAGAGAATTTGAAAATCGGAAAAAGCAAATGGCAAGCCAGACCCATCTTTGCCCAAAGTATTGCTTTCCGAGACAGTTCCTCTCAAACCTCAGAGCGAAGCTTCTTTTGTTCAGACGTGTGTGGAGGTGCGTATTGTTAAAAAAAGTTGAGTTTAGGTTAGTTTAGCAAGATGGCGAAGGTAGATTTTGTTCACAGAGGTTTTAAAGAAAGAAGGCTAAAACCGAACGAGTAAAGGTTATGGCTAAAAATCTATGCTATGCATAAAAATAACTTACAATTCTTTCTCTACATTCTTGTGGAGCTACATAAGAAAACCAAGAAATTTGTTTCTATATAAGAAATCAAATTTTTTAAAACACACTCCCCTTTATTAAAATCAAGATACAGAGGTTTCAAAAATTTCTTATGACATTGACAATTCTTCAGCTTTTATTATAATTTCTCATCTTTAACATCCGCAAAGCATTCGTAGTAAAATCATGCAATGTATTCATTATGATACGCTTTCTAACATACCAGAAATCATTACTCAACTTATAAGGATAATGGCTGTTGAATAAATCTCGCTCCTATGCCCTGACCTTTGACCTCATTTCGATGATATTCAACAGAACCGGTTAAGTGTACTTCGGGAACAACATGATAAAGTTTTGTCTCAATCGAAGCATTTTCACACAAGTTATAACGCATAAGGGCGATGGAACGGATCCCGTTCCTATGCCTTAACATTTGTCCCCATTTCGTCTATTTTCAATAGGGTTCGTCCCCAAGTTGTCTACTACCACATACTAAAATTTCATCGAAATCGAACCATTTTTACGCGAGTTATCTTGCGGACAGACAGACAGACACGGCTGGAGCATATACGCTTCTTCAACCATCGTTTGAAAAGCGTAAAAAAGGAAAACACGTAACAGCAGATAGAGACGTTTAGCATGTAAAGAAACATAGTAAGCATAATAAACAATTTATAACAGAAATATATGTACACATTTTGCGTATACAGGGTCACATCCGCTGATGTTGACAAGGTGAGTTGTAAGAAAGTAATCTAAAAATGTCTAATAAAAAATATGGTCTCCTTTTACGAAAACACAACTCTCACAACTGCGATGCACACTCATCACCTGGTTGTTGATCAACTCTGAAGACAAAGAGTTCCATTCCTCGATGAGGGCGGTGCGTAGATCGGAAAGGACTCTGAGAGGAGGCTGACGGGCTGCTACGCGTCCCCGCAGAGCATCCAAGACATGCTCAACAGGGTTCTTCTTTTTTTTTTTTTTTTTTTTATTGGAGGTTTAACGACCATCGTGCGCAACTCAATGGGCTATAAGCAGTCGCCCGTCCCTAATTTAGGGTCACTGGTTCCAGGGAAGAGAGAGCCAGTGCCGTAAGACAAACACAACATCCATGCCACACGGGATTCGAACCCGAGCCCCTTTCGGACGAATGATCAGAGGCCATGGCTTAGACCACTGCGCCACAGGGTTCAGCTCCGAAGAATTGGCTAGCCAATCTGTACAATTAATATCTTCTTTCTCTAAGAAATCATTAACAAGCTGATCCCTACGCGGGAGAGCATTAACATCCATTAAAAAGGAACTGAATAGCAACAGCTCCTCGAAAACGTCTGACACACGGCTCTAGAATCTTGTCCCTAAAGCATTCACGTTGCCTCCTGTTAATACTGGAGTGAAGTTCGGCCGTTGAACATAATGCCACCGTACATGCGCAGACCTCCGCCACCGAACGAATTATCGTTCGCGGGCGTTTGCAGCATCCATTACAAGTTCCATGTGTGAAAACAGGAATTCGTCGGTGAGGCGGATCAAACCGGCTTCTCCTCGCGCCGGAGTGAGTTGCTCTAACCGGCTTCTCCTCGCGCCGGAGTGAGTTGCTGTAACCGGCTAAACTACACCGACGGAATGTATCGCTGCATATTTGTAGTCTTGTCACGTGCTTCACACCACTGTAGTATGTCACACCTGTTCCCTCCAGATGAAATGCCGACGGGAATTCGTTTGTAGACTGAATCTCGACTCGTCTGTAAAATGAACACCGCCCCACTCGTCTGGCCTGCAGCAGTTCATGCGAGCTGTTCTGTGAGATGCGTTTTTTTTTTTTTTTTTTGATTGAAGGTTTAACGACCACCGTGAGCAACTCAATGGGCTATAAGCAGTCGCCCGTCCCTAATTTAGGGTCACTGGTTCCAGGAAAGGGAGAGAGCCAGTGCCGTAAGACAAACACAACATCCATGCCTCACCGGGATTCGAACCCGGACCCCTTACGAACGAATGATCAGAGGCCATCGCTTAGACCACTGCACCACCGGGGCGGCATGAGATGCGGTTATCGGAACACAAGTCTCTTGGCATAAAGGCCAATTTCATCAAGCCCCTGATGTATGGTTTGGCTTGGTACCGTAGTCCCAGTGGCAGAGAAGATTTCTGAAGACAATTGCTGAGCTGTATAGGTCGTATACGACGCAGTGCAGTTAAAACAACAAAACGGTCCTCAGGAGGTGTATGCCTTGGACGACCAGGGCTATGTCTTCGTCACACTTCATCGGCGTAGTTGATTCGCTGCAATAACCGTGAAACTGCTCTGGGGTGAATATTGAGGACCCTTTGACATGGGCCTGAGACTGGCCGGCTTGTAGTCCACCTATCATACATTGTCGGATACACGTGTATGAGACATAAGACAAGCATTTGCACCCACCGGAACGCTTTTAAATTCCCAAACGTACGGCTCATATGACGGAAAATAATTTCAAGTTGTCTTTACGGTAAACAGAGAGACAGATACAAACGTGTGTGTGTGTGTCCTTCTGGGTACTTTCATGCCCTGCCCAACGCTCCTGTCAGGGGTGCATCGCGAGACACAAAACAATTTCCCCTATTTAGGTATTGTCATTCCCTCGGCTGCTGAAATTTTTCCTGTTGATGAGTACACATTTCTCCTCTGATGCATGCCGTGCTTCATGACTGGCATTGTGTGCGTTATATTACTTTACGTACGGTTCATAAAGACTTATACACATAATTCAGTACATTCTGTCTGAAAGAAGAAATTCACGGATGAAGCCAACGGCTTTGGAAGTAGAAGAAACGAAAAGGTAGAAAACAGAAACATCTCATCCCCGAATGAAAGATCACTCACATATTTTATAAATAAAGGGTTATGAACTTACAACTGAGATTTATTTGGCATTCAGGTATCCCAAACACTATATCACTACATTGCTAAGAAGATTCGCACTCTTAGAGTTCATAAAAAGCCGAATCTCTTGCAGCTAGGGTGTTCAGGACGTGGTACAATACAACTGCTCACTGCAGTGAAGATCAGAATGTACAGATTGCATCTTTAAACGTTATACCCAGAACGACCGGGCACATTTCACATAGTCTCAACTAAAAACACCTTAAAAGAAGTTTTCCCTTTCAGGTGCTACCCTTAGTATCCATAAATTTCAAGTTACAATACCTCTACTGTGAAGATGCATTTTTTTGGAATGCAGAACATAAATAAGGCAAATTATGTTTACCGCTACCTATTTCTTAATTCCCCGACCATTTAGATATTCCTCAAACGTTGTTATCCTTTTAATGTGAACACGCTCAACATAAAAGACAATTTAAACAATATCATATTTTGTCAGCACAGAAAAATATATACTCAGTACGCATATCTCCACCAGATGCTGGAGGATTTCCGAAGGTAATGCCAGCCATACTTACCTAATAGCGTGTTGGTCATCCTCTAGGGCGAATAACAGCCTGTACACTCCGAGACATCGACTCCACCAGATGCCGGAGGATTTCGGGAGGTTATGCCAGCGACACCTGTTGCAAAATTGTCCACAACGTTACCCGAGACGTCGGTGCTGGCCTGCGGGTGGCCTAGTGGTCAACGTTCTTTATTGTCACGAAGAAAATCTCAGGTTCGATCCCAGGCACGTGCGACAGCTCGAACCACTAAATATCCGCCGTGAGTCGGATGGGCACATTAAGCCGTCGGACGACGGGTACTGGCACCCCGGGGTAATAAATAAGGCCGTCTTCCTCCCCATCCATTCTACTTCGCTTCTGTGTCACTTTCGTATCGGGCACTTTAGCCCAAATCTCTTAGCATCCTATCTTTAAGGGTTGTTTAAGACCTCGGGTCAGACACTCCCTTCCTAAAATCTTCTTCATATGACTTGATCTGAGACGTCGGTCCAGGATCCATGGAACTGTTGTTCCGCTTCACGGCATCTGGGAGAGCTTCCATAGGGTTTAAATCTAGAGTCCTTGAAAGTCACAGGATGGTTCCAAACTCAGATTAGAGTTCTTCAAGTCATGCCTGCATGGTGCGGCTCGGCGAGGGAGCGCATGGGCCTTCTGGAACACACCATCTGCCGCAGGATCAGCGAAGGACATGAAAGCGCGTAAGTAATCAGTCAGCACATGCTGGTAGCATGCAGCGGTTGAGGACCTCTCCAGACACACTAAGGAACGTAATGTGTCCTATGAGAAGGCTCCCAAAACCACCACAGCGCGACAACCGCCTTGAACAGACCCGACCTGGAAAGCGGAGCGATGGCTCATGTTGTTGATGCTGCACTCGCACCCTCCAGTCAGCTCAGTAAAACTGAAAACAGGATTCATATGACCCCATGACGAGGCGCCACTCTGCAGAGATTCGGTTTTGATGTTCCCGGAACCAGGTAAGGCGTAATTTACGATGACGAGCAGTCAACATTTCTGCACCAGTAGGCAGTGTTGCCAGATTGGGGGTTCTTTTCCCCCATTTTGGGGAAATATTTAGCTGCTGGGAAAGTTTTGGGGAAATAATTTTACAGATGAATTTAGGGGAAATTTTGGGGGAATGGTCAGTAGTAGTTCGAAATAGTCTCGCTCTGGGAATAAAAGTGAGAATGAATTACTGGAGGCATTTTCTCAGAGTGAGCTGCAAACTTGAATAAATAATAACTGGGAAAGCAATTAAAAGGTTATACTTGTAAGAGATTATTTATTAAATAGTTTCCATTAAAGTTGTCCCTGGATGCACCCTACCTACCTCTGGCACTGCGGCCTAATCCTTAAGGTGGTTCCAACGAAAATGTCTGCCATGTGTTTCCAATGGTAAAACTTCTTTACATATTTCCATCGCAATTAATGTATTCCCAAGGATGAAAATTTGCACATCGATAAACCTAACTTTAAGTTATAGCATGGGATACTTAATACTTGCTAAAACATAACCATAATTATATTAAAAATCAATCATTTTTCTTTTAGTAATGTTCAGACCTGTTAACAGATGGCGCGAGCTGTACATTGATGACGTCAGTAGTTAAACAAATTAAAAAATAAAAACAAATTCAGTTCATTTATTAGACAAACAAATGTGGATAGCTTAATATGTTTTAGCAAGTATTAAGTATCCCATGCTATAAGTTAAAGTTAGTTTTATCGATGTGTAAATTTTCATCCTTAGAAATACATTAATTGCGAAGAAAATATGTAAAGAAATTTTACCATTGGAAATAAAAGGTAGAGATTTTAGGTGGAACCACCTTAAATGTGCAAAGACGTGTTTAATACCAACAACTCCAGTGCCGCCCTCGCATCACTACGGAGGTGAGGGGGCAAGGATAAATTGCTATATGGTGGAATGCGCAAAATAATTTGAAAGAAAAAATAATTTTGTAAATTTCAGTGCTTGACATATTTAAAAAGAATTAAAGATGGCCTTTTTTTTTTTTTTTTGTGCGTGTGCTTTTCCAAACAGTTACTTTTAAATCCCACGAAGAGACAATAAGTTGCTGTGCTTTATAGTCATAAATCAATTTGTCATAAATTTAAAAGAGAAAATGTTGGGGAAATTCCGTTTGGAAACACCCATTTTGGGGAAAATCTGGCTATAGCTTGGGGAATTTTCATTTTTACCATCTGGTAACACTACTGCCAGTAGGGCGTCAGCTTTCGTAGCCCATAGTGTTTTTTTTTTTTTTTTTTTGATTGGAGGTTTAACGACCACCGTGAGCAACTCAATGGGCTATAAGCAGTCGCCCGTCCCTAATTTAGGGTCACTGGTTCCAGGGAAGGGAGAGAGCCAGTACCGTAAGACAAACACAACATCCATGCCTCACCGGGATTCGAACCCGGGCCCCGTTCGGACGAAGGATCAGAGGCCATCGCTTAGACCACTGCGCCACCGGGGAGGCAGCCCAGAGTGTGAAACGTGCGCCTAAACCGTTCGTTTCCGGACGCTGCTTAGGCCTTCGACATTTAGCGTGGATGTGATTTGAGTCGCCGTTGCCAACCGATCGGTCTGCTGGAGCGTGGATACTCCACGGCTACCCTGGTCATCTTTGGCATGTTGTCGGTCACCGCTGCTCTCTGGTCGCTGGTATGTCCGTCGACGGTATACTCGCGGTACACCCTTGATACGGTTGTCCTCGGGAATGCTAGAGTTCTCGCCACTTGGGCGATAGGAATGAGTCTTGCTCTGACAATACGTCCACAATTAAAGTCGCTCTGATCACCACGTTTACCCATGGTTCGTCGATTGCGGTACACTTTCGGAAAGCCCTAGGCTCCGGATATTTATCGCCTGCGTTCGCTTTGGGTCTGTTCTAATCTGCGTGGGGTATGTTAATGTCAACTACCCATAACCCCGTATCTCTAATGTTTTGTCTACTGAGTGCATTTTATCTTAAGGCGAATCAGCAACATTTTATCTTTACTTGTTAATTTATAGTCCCGATCATTTTAAATTCCACTAGATCATCTGGCTTATCTTTTGTTCCGACTGATAGGAAGGATTTCGTAGATTACCGTGCTTCAACAAGATATAAGGAATTTCAGGAAGGATGAGGCTTTGGGAAGAGAATAAATCTTCTCCCCTTTCAACCTCTCATTTGCTTAGGCTGAGTTTCTTCTCCATTAAAGAAGTTTGGAATGACTTCGGACACTTCGGGATTGAAGCCCGGACCCATTTCGGACGAATGATCAGAAGCCAGCCCTAGGAACATTGCGTCACCGGTGTGGCAGCGACGTGATTAACAACCGGAAAGTTGAGTCACAAAATTTACATGACACTGGTAATGACAATGACGTTAATGAAAAAAATTGAATTTTCACAAGCTAACACTGCGCTGCAAACTATGCGTCATTATGTAATCGAACAGGCAGATACTTCTGCACCTTTAGAGTGCACGGATGAACTGGAAGAATCTGAGGCATTGTTTTGATAGGAAAAGGCAGATATTTCCGATACCACAATCTAACAAGAAAAATTCTCACTGAATGTGCTATAAAATATATACGTACTGCAGTATACATACCGTAGAAACAATATATACTGCTACAGCACTATGTATACTTTTATCTTCCCGAAAAATGTGGTAATATCAGTAAAACGAACTCCTTTTAACCAGAACAAATTTTCGGGTTGATAACGAGGAGCAGTACACCAATTAAGTAGTAAATAGTAACACTATACTAGTGATCTGATTTATTGGATCCCTAGTATAGTGATCCAATAAATCTTATTATTATTTTTATTTTATTTTATTTTTTATTATTTTTCTCATATATATTTTTCTTTTTTATCCTATGTGGGATGATATAAAGAAAGTAGCTACTTACTCTAATCCTAAATGTACAGCCATTCGGGAAACCTTAGAGATTATTACCAACAGCGATACTTGCAATGATAGCGTCTTACTCGAGTTACCACGAATTTGGAGCCAGTTCTTCAAGTAACGCCTTCTCCCTACCAGGACACCGCGCGCACAGCCAACGTCATGCTTTGTATCTTTAACGTCGTATCTGTTTATTGTCAAGTTAAGATGAACGTCTAGTGATTTTGCTTCCTATACCTCCAATGGGCAAACTTCTGTACACATATTCTTCACAATTAATGCATTCCCAAGGATGAAAATTTTAACATCGATTAAAATAGCTTCATAACTTGTAATACTGCATATTTTCTAAAACATAACCATAATTAAGAAATCCAACATTTGTTTGTTTACAGACGTCATCAATGTACAGGTTGCGCCATCTTTTTTCTGGTCTCACCACCACCAAAGGAAAAGTTATTGATTTTTAATATAATTATGGTTGTCTTTTAGAAAATATTAAGTTTTATAAGTTATAATATGAAGTTATTTTAATCGATGTTCAAATTTTCATCCTTGGGAACGCATTAATTGTGAAGAAAATGTGTACAGAAGTTTGCCCATTGGAAGTATGGGAAGCAAAATCATTAGACGTGCACCTTAGTTCCCGCGTTCAAATTGTTAAAGCGTTCTATTATTCCGTTTGCAGTTTCTGTCTAACTTCCTTGAAAAAGTCATGTGGTTGATGTGCGAAAGCTTGGAAACGCTTATGTGTATATTTACTACGCCAATAAATCGGATCACTAGTATAGTGTTACTATTTACTAAATTTTCGAGTTCCTGCGATGTTCATGTTAAAGAAGTTCGACTATACTATACTTTTGTTTCAATCATCGCGAAAGACTTACAAAACATTTTCTAACCAATAATTTAATAGCTGACCGCTCTGCGTTGGAGTAATAGTTTATCAACAATGTAAAATCCATAAAATTCACATTTCCTTCAACGTTCAGCACACAAACCTTATCCTTTCCATTCTTCACAGTAGTAATGTCGCACTTAATTGACATCAACACAGGTTTAATCTTCGTGCTTCACTTCTTCCATTTAAGACCTTACGCAAAGAAAATGCAGCGCCCTTGATGTGCATCACCCAGAAAATCCATGCCTTCTCTCCGGTAAAGTCAAAATGGTAAAAGCAGCTTAGGAAACATCGTCTAGAAATAAATTCCTATGTTTTCCTCTTCCTTGATTACTATGCAACAGATTCTCCGAGGCACGCAATTAGTTTTACTCGCCTTTTCTCAAGAGTGTCATGGGAAAGATAGGTTACTAAGTAATAACAAGTCTTTGCGCTGCCAACCGACCGAATAACGTTCTTTGCACATCCGACCTGGTCTCATGAATTGATTAGGAAGTAAGGACTGTCATGTATAACGAACACTCTCGCGAAATGAAACTTCATTAGAGAAAGAAAGATAGAGACAGAGAGAAATTCTCGCACGATGAATTGTTAGTTTCAAGACAGTCGTCTGTTGTATGCCAGCTAGGAAAAGAAATTTGTGAAACCTTTAAAAGATGTCATTTGCGACTCGGAGAGATTTTAATTTGAAAATACCGTGAGTAGATCTCACCCTTTTCTAAAAAGGAAAAAAGGCTTGAAATGTTTCGGCTCTGTTAAGTCTCTTGTGCTGCAAATGTTTCGAAGGTCAGAATAGAACAAAGAACAGTTACCAAAATTTTTGTAAAACACACTGAGCGTTTAACATCTAGCAGTACACTACGAAAAATGAATGTTTAATATATTTTTAATGATTTTTACCGATTTAAAACTTCGTACCTGCTGTTTGAGTAAGTCAAACAGTGTTCCTCTTCCTTGTAACCAAACTATGGTCTTCTATTCTGTATACACACCCCAAACGTGGTGCTTCTTTTGTGTTTAACAGCCAAAATGAACAGCAACATTATGTGAGATTTGAATGAAAAGGAGCATTTTTCGGCAGATCCCCAATACATATCATTTCCCTTAAATTTAGCAAGCATCAGTTGGTATGCTATTATCGGTCTACGAGATATCACAAAACACAAAAACTTCTGTGGCCTTTTCACAAAATAGGATAGATGATACCGTATTTGAAATCGCGTAGCAGCCGCTGTAGAGTTTTCCAAATACTAAAAAGCGTTAAAAATGAAATGAAGATTCACATGTGATTCGAAATCTCTGAAGTGCTCGTATTAATGCATCATGAATAAAGAAAAGAGCAGATGACATACTTTTTATTCCAAACTCTTAAAAAAATCGTGGCATTAAATGAATCTCATAACGTGTTATTAGTGAAAGATTTTAATCTCACTTTGTTCAGTACTTTTTATCACGTCTTTTGTAAAAAAAAAAAAGATCGTGCTTATGTTACCGGTTTGTCCGTCCTTCCGCCTGTACCCACGATATCTCTACAACTATTAGTCCGATTTGAAAAATTCTTTTTGCATTGGGAAGCTTAAAATATGCGAATGATGATCTTTTATTTCGTTTTTTTATAGGATGTACAATTTCGCTGCTAGAGGGCGTAAATGCAGATTTCAAAAATACCTTTTATTCCACATATTTGCTTTTAAACATCCGATTGAAAAAAATATTTTATCTTTCGATTCCATTTATGTCGAAAAGTATTTTAGATTTGTAGTTACGTTCTCAAATGACGCATAGATTTTCCGTTCGGGGCCGTAAAATTAAATTGCATTTTCCCCGATAACTCTTCTTCTAAAACTCCGATTTGAAAATTGTTTTCTTCAGCTGATACACCTCCTGATGGAAAATATTTTCCATATAATTTCCAATTTTTGTTAAAGAATTCTTTAGCCACCAGGGGTGTAAGTGCTAATTTTTGCTTCTGATGTATTTGCCATAAAATCTGAACTTCTAAAATACCGATTGAAAAACTCTTTCGTGGACTGATGCCACTCTCATCAATAAACATTTTCGGAATATTTTCTTCTTAGACAATTCCACAGTTTTTCCGCCAGGGGGCGTAGATATATATATCTTATGTTTGTCAATATCTCTACTCCTAGTAGTACGATTTGAAAAATTCCTTCTTTGTTGGATAGCGTTTTCAGTGTGACATGTTTTTCATATAATTTCAAAATTTTCAAGTAATTTATAGACTTTCCGCTAGGGGGCGTACAGGAAAATTGCCCCTCCCCCTCCTATATCTCTGTTTCTAAATATCCGATTTGAAAAATTCTTTCTGCAACGGATACAGCTCCTGATGGGAATTCCTTTGCACACAATTCCTAATTTTTGTAAAAAAATGGTTTGGCCACCAGGGAGTGTAAATCTAAATTTCCGCTTCTGATGTATTTGCAGCAAAATATGAGCTTCTAAATTCTAGATTGAAAAAACTTTGTTTGTAGACCGATACTACTAATGTCGACAAACTTTTTGAAACATTTTTTTAGAATAATGCAATGGTTTCTACGCCACGGGGGCGTAGATGTATATCGTATTTTTGTCAATATCTCTACTTCTAGGAGTCCGATTTGAAAAATTCCTTTGTTGGATAGTGTTTCCAGTGTGACATGTTTTTCATATAATTTAAAAATTGTCAAGTAATTCATAGATTTTCCGCTAGGGGGCGTAAAGGAAATTGCCGCCCCCTCCCTATATCACTGCTTCTAAATCTCCGATTTAAAAAATTATTTCTGCATCGGATACAGCTGCTGATGGGAAATCCTTTGCACATAATTTCTAATTTTGTAAAAAAATGTTTTCTCCATCAGGTGGCGTAAGTCTTAATTTCCGCTTCTGATGTAATTGCAGCAAAATATGAGCTTCCAAAATCTCGATTGAAACAAAAGTCGTTTGTCGACAGATAGTACTCATGTCGACAAACCTTTTAGGAACATTTTCTTCTTGAAATAATGCATGGTTTCTACGCCAGGGGCCGTAGATGTATATCTTATTTTTGTCAATATCTCTATTTCTAGTTGTCCGATTTGAAAAAATTCCTTCTTTGTTGGATAGTGTTTCCGATGCGAAATGTTGTTCTTATAAATTCAAAATTTTCAAGTAAATCATAGACTTTCCGGTAGGGGGCATATGGGTAAATTGTGTTTTCTGCGTTATTTCTGCTATTAAAACTCCGATTTGAAAACTGCTTTCTGTATCGCATACAAGACCTGATGGAAAATATTTTTCACATAATTTGTAATGTTTGGTAAAAAATGGTTTGGTCACCCGGGGCATAAGTGGTAATTTCTGCTCCTGATGTATTTGTAGCAATACATCAGGACTAAAAACACGACTAAATTTTTTTCTTGGACCGATACCGCTCATATGGATAAACCTTTTGAGAATACTTTTTTCCTCCTAAAATAATGCGTGGTTTTCCACCAGGGGACGTAGAGTCACATCTAATTTTTGTCGATATCTCTGTTTCTAAGAGTTCGTAAGCTCACGATTCCGTTTACAGCAATATCTGAGGGATTAAAGACCCGATTGAAAAACTTCTTTCTTTCGTTAAATACTATTGTTTTCCATACCGGTGATTGAGTTATCGTGAGCAACTGATGAGTTGCTCACGATAACTCAATGGGTTATCGTGAGCAACTCATCAGTCGCCCGTCCCTAATTTAGTCAGTGGTTCTAGGGAAGGGAGAGAACCAGTGGCGTAAGACAAACACAACATTCAAGCCTCACCGGGATTCTAACCCGGTTGACGAAACCCGTCGGAATCTACGATAAGCGTTTTTTTTTTTTTGAAAAAATAGAATAAACTCATATGAAACGTTTATTTACATCTTTACATAATGGGAAACGTCTGACCACCGTGAAATAACTGAATCGAATTATGCATCACCGGGATTCAAACCCAGTAGACGAAACCCGCCTGAATCGACGAATAGTTTTTTTGTTTTTTTTTTTGAAAAGAATAAACTCATATGAAACGTTTATTTACATCTTTACATAATGGGAAACGTCTTACCTACGTGAAAGAATTGAATGAATATTAAATTGTATATATCACAAAGTCCAATGGCATAACGCAATAAGGTCTTCGAGTGTTCGCTGTTCTGATAAGAACTTTCAAACAAATTCCTGCTGGCGTTGTTTTGCACAACGGTTCGCAGAAAAGAGAGACTTCGGACTATCTGAGTCCCTCCATACCCCGCCTTCAACAGCGCGTGAGTCAACCGCACGCTTCTCCCATTGACTTTACATGGGAAATTTTCCTCCCCACAACGCCCGAACCGTTGCCCCAATCTCATTTTTCTCTTCGACTAGCATATCTACAGGGTAAGACCTTTATTTTGTTACCTCAACCATATGTTTACGTTCAGCCGTTCTCTCATATTAAAAAAAAGGATTTGTTCTGCAAAATTTGGATTCATTCAAAAGGCCACGCTTAATGGTCTAGAAGGCCAAGGTTCCCCACCTCTGATCTTGCGTATTGTGAATGACTTTTTGATGTTTATGGATTTTAACGTTCGCGTGGTTGACGAATAAAAACGTTGGTTTGAATACTTGTAAATAGATTATGTTATCATTGAATTCTGGGCTTTATTGAAAATGAATTCTATGTGTAGTTAATATTTTCAGTTACAACCGACTGAGAATAGCGACGTTAATTCAATAAGTCTTTAAACCAAGACATAAGTTAAAGTAGAAGCTTTAACGTTAAGTCAAATCTACAAACCCAATAATAGCAAATATCCCATAGTAAATAAAAGCCATTATTTTAAAAGAATCTTTAACATCTCTTGCCTCCTAACAACACGTGCTGCATTTTGGTCAGAGAGTCGTGTATCAAAAGCTCCCAAATCAAATCAAGAAGTCGTAAAACACGCGCCGGAAATTTATCGATTGTAAATGTGTGCCATGTAGCCTTTGTCGGATTTTGATCACTTTGGCCTGCGTGATTGCCTCTTCGATGCAGGGATACACACAAGCAAAGGGGGCTCTTCGTAATACCGCACACTAGCATTAAATTTCCGAACCACGACCTTTGCCTTCAGCGACCTAGAAAAGGATGCTGGGGCAGTCAGCATAAGGAATTCAAATCCTCGCTGTTTACAAATGGCACTTTCGCTTTCAAACAACAATAATTTGATTTTCAGGGATCATACAAAACAATTCCTATTCTAAACTTTTCAATTTGATGCTTTATATTTCCTCTGTAATCTTTTGAGACATACATTCCCTTGTAAAATTTTAACGCTTATCACAACATATGCATCGAAGTCCTAACGTAAACTGCAGTTTTGAGTAATGACGGTCAGAAATCTCCATGATGAAAATGGATGATTTTGAAAATTTTCGGTAAAACAGATTCAAAACGACATTCCGTATTTTACAACTTGTCGATAATTTGAGACATTATGAGTTTGTATTGTAAAGTTTAATGTAGGTTATTACCAGTTCTCTTTTTCTGGAGATAAAGATTCGGAACTCTTGCACCTAAGTTGTAAAGGGGTGTATCTAGTAAAAAGTAACTCAGTTTCTTCGAGATTGTTTTTTCAGCCTCATTACTGTTGCTAGGCTCAAAATTCAAAAACATAACTCACATGCTCATGTATTACGTATTTACATATTTAAAACCTAAGGCAGTTTCTTTCTACAATCCGCCAGCGCCACCTACTGGAGCGATTTTCATGGTTTCTTTTTAAATGAAAGCTGCTGACCCACAGATTTGTCGTCGCTAATTTTTATTGTCATAAGCTTTTTTCTTTTTATGTTACCATGTCATTTTCTTTGCACAATTCGCCGTAAGTGGAACGATACACGGGAAATCGGGAACTACTTGAAAGCGATCTGATTCGGTAGTAAATCCAAAAGTAATAAAAAATAAACGAAATAGTCTACGTCCACCGGAAAGAAATAAGCTTCTCAACGGTGAAAGAATTATCCAAATCGGTTCAGTAGTTTTCGAGGTTACCTCAAACACACCAACAAAGTTTCTCTCTTTATACATTATTATTAGTAGTATAAATAAACGAAATAGCCTATGTCCACCGGAAAGAAGTAAGCTTCGCAACGGTGAAAGAATTATCCGAATTTGTTCAGTAGTTTTTGAGATTAGTAAAACAAATTCCGTATAGTATCGTGAACTACTTTTTTACACTTTGGGTGCGATCAGGTTGTATGTAAACAAAGCGGAACGATACACGAAAAATCGGGAACTACTTCAAAGCGATTTGATTCTGTAGTACAGCCTAAAACAATAAAAAATAAACGAAATAGGAAAGCTAATTTCTTTCTAGTGGACAAAAATAGTTTTTGTCCACTAGAAAGATATAAGCTTTCCAACGGTGAAATAATTATCCAAATCGGTTCAGTAGTTTTTGAGATTACTTCACACACACAAAGATTTTCTCTCTTTATATATTAGTATAGATTATATAATACCAAAAAAAAAAGCACCTGTTAAAACCAAACTGGCAAAATGAAACATTTTTTACCCCATTGTGTAGTTATGTAGACACGATATCATTTCGAATCACTGAAAGAATGCCTCAATACTCCAATGCAAGCCCGTCAACGACGGGTAAGCACATGTTTATACAATAATGAGGAACGTCATCCTTAAATCCGTATAGAGTACTTGGAAAAATTAAAAATTAATAGGAATATTACGAAATTTTTGTGGTTGGTGACCCATCTTATAAGACTGCCCATTAATAATTCAACCGTTTATTATAGTTATGCATTTTATTACGATTCATGTTATATGACAAGAAAAAGTTTCAGTCACAGATTTTTCAACCATGCATGGCAAGACTAGTTAAATTATAATATTAGTAAACCAGAATTCCGTAACAGTTTTATAATACATAGTAAATCCTGAAATTAAAGTCTATCAAACTGCAACATCTACTCTAATATATCTTTCCTTTATATCTTCTGTATCTTTCTTTGTAAATTTGGTTTATTCTCTTTAAGAATTTATAACCTTAACGTTTACATTCCCTCTCTCCCTCGAATCTCTTTGGCAACAAGTCTTGAGATAATAGGTAGCGTGACTTGCGTAAAAATCTACGATAGGAACGATGTGTTTGAGTAGTAGTGTTCGTGAGAGCTGAGTTTAGCCTGTTTTCATTGAGTTGTGTTTTGTAAATCCGACTTGCATTAGGTTGATTTGGGTTAGTATATAGTATTTCCGTTTAGGAGTTTCGTTAATCTAATATTGTATACTAACCCATTTTAAATCAAGTCAAATTAGTTTTAATATTACAAATTTTGAAGATTTGAATCAGTTTTCTGGTGTAAATATGACATGGATGGTAAGTCAGACAATATCCGAAAACTTGAAAATTTCGTCGTCCTCGAGCGGGAATCGAACCCGCGTCTCCCGGATAGCGCCCGGGTATGTTAACCACTACACCACCCAAGTCTCAAGTTTCAGATTAATTTGAATAAAACCGTCACAGGATTCACTACTCGAAGCAACCGGCAGTCATGTTTATAGCGAATCTGGAGGTTAAGAATTCTATTCCGTGATTGCCCGTAGAAGCAAAACGGAATTACACGATACAATACACATTTTGAAGATTTGAATCTGGTTTTCGGTGTAAATATGACAAGGATGGTAAGTCAGATAATATCCGAAAACTTTAAAACAAGTAGTGAGTATATCCGAAAACTTGAAAACAAGTAAAACTTGAAAAAGTTTCAAGTTTCGGATATTATCTGACTTACCATCTGTGTCATATTTACACCAAAAAACGGATTGAGATCTTTAAAATTTGTATTGTATCGTGTAATCCTGTATTCCATTCATGACTTATTGTTAATAATGTTAAGAGGTAGTTGAATAATTATTTAAAGGTACTTCATTATCAGTGAAATAAGGTGAAAATGGTGTGTTACAAGCCGTTCTGCTGCTACAGTATTAACTGAAGTGACTACTGATTGGATGAATGAAAAGTTAAGTAAACAATACCTCTCTGCGTTTTTTGAGCTTAATTAAAGACAGTAAATAGTAAGCTATCCGGGATTTTCAAAAAAAGTGAATGAGTTAAAATAGAAATAAAGCTTAACGTAAGGTGGTGCTCAAAGTAAATGGACTCAGCACATATACCGAGTGATCACTGAATTATGATCACCCCTATCAAAAGTGGATAAGGCCCGTGGACCGCGTGATTTCCGCGAGGATGCAATTAGTCGACATACGTGCCATACATAAGATGTGAGTGGAGGAGTAGGTAGTGAAATTCGGAGCAAGATAGGTGAAAAGAACGATTTACCGGATTTTGAGAAACGACAGGTTGTGGGATTTCGGAGAGTGGGCGACTTGATTTCCCAAACGGCTGAACTGATGGGTTGTTCATCAGCGCCGTAGATAAAGTGTATCAAAACTGGCGAGAAAATAGTCAAACAACGACTCGGAGGCCAAACTGCACAGGATTGTGAAAGGTTGATGATAGAGGTGATCGCTTTGTCCAACGATTAGTACAGGCCAACATTGCTCAACAGTTGAATATGTAATACAAAGGTCAACACGAACCATGCGTCACACGTATGGGATATCACAACAGACGACCGCAACGACATCCTCTCCTCACCACAATTCACCGGGTGCAACTGACTCGCTTGGTGAAGAGATCATGGAAGTCTTGCACGATGACGGGAGAAAAGTGTGCTAGTCCGACGAGTCGCGTTTTTAATTCCACTCCGTGGATGGATGTTATAAACAAACTTAAAACCCATCACAGTCCTGTATGTATTTGGCGCAAACAACATGAGGCACTATCTATTCTGCATGATCTCCATATTGCAAGCTGGTGTAGGCTGCTTTATGGTGTAGGGCATGCTTACCTGACAGTATCTTGGACGCCTGGTGCATGGGGAACAATGTATGACTTGAGCCCACTATCGTGAGTTGCTTGCTTACAACCACCAGGAGAGGGATGCAAGCAAGCAATTCACGATAGTGGGCTCCACTCATCCTGCTTCAGTAATTCACGATAGTGGGCTCCACTCATCCTGCTTCAGTAATTCACGATAGTGGGCTCCACTCCGAAATTTTGCACTTTTCCCCGAATGCCGACAGTGCTTTCCAAGATGACAACGCGCCCACCACAGATCCAATGTTGTGCGGGAATGGTTTTAGGAACACAGTTCAGACTTCTAGCATATCGATTGGAGTCCGAACTTCCCAAATATCAATCACACAGACCACTTGCGGGACACTATGGAACGGAATATCAGGAGCCTGGATGCACTAATCACCTCCGTACCTGCATGAAAGATGCATTACACACAGCTTGTTGCCATATCTCCCAACTGCTTTCAGCATTCTATTGAATCGATGCCACGTTGCATAGCTGTTGTACTGAGAGCGAAAAAAGGACCTATTAAGTATTAAGTAGGTGGTCACAATTCAGTGATATACAGTGTTTATTGATACACTTTGAAATTCAGGAAAGCAACAAACTTTTTCTGAAATGGAAGTTACATTTGCTCTAAGGATTGGTTTACGCTGAGGAACAGAAATGAACTGTATTTTGATCTTAAAATACAGTCAAAAATTTATCGTTTGAGATATTTCTACTGTTCTCGTCGGATCCTTTCTTTTGGTATTCACTGCAGAACAGTGTCCTCGAAGGAGCCACGATAGGACGTATTTCGTACGATCAAACTGGCCTAGCAGAGGCACAACAGTTTTTAGGAACAGCAATGAGTTACTGCTGTGTTGGAAGAGAAGACCTAACTGGGCTGATAATCAAATCCTTCACAGAAAATCTCCCTTTCACATTCTCTTAAACAGCGGTTCCCAACCTTTTTGCATTCGCGGACTGGCCACACGTTGGGGAAATTTTCGCGAAACAAAACCTTTAGGCTGTTTTCGAGCATTTAATCTTGTAATATTCTATATTATAATGATCACTGGTACAATTCATAATTTATATGCCAGATTATTCCATTTCACCTACTTACAGCAGATATGATATAATTTGTTAATATTCTTTAACGACTAATAAGTGCAATCCATAACCAATATATCATATTATTCTCCTCACGTTAATTTTTTTCTATGGTCAATGCGAGTTCGGATGTTACTGATTCGCGATAATATTCTAGAACCGTGGTTCCAGCTTCGTTTCTGCAAGACACAGTTTAGCATTGATGTCCATTATGTTTCTATGCTTTGTTTTGAGTGTCACAAGGGCTGAAAATTTTTATCGCAATAAATGCGTGATCGGAAAAGTTACCAATAATTTTAGAGCTTTGTCGCTGAGACTTGGATATTCTTTCTCCATAATACCCCAAAACTGAGTCATTTAGATATGAATATCGATACCAGACTGGCATCAGAAGAAAGTTCAACAAAGCTTTCCTTTTCCTGATGAGTTAGCCTGCAGGAATTCAGATACCAGACTGGCATCATAAGGAAGTTCAACAAAGCTTTCCTTTTCCTGGTGAGTTAGTCTGCAGGAATTCAGTTATCAGACTGGCATCATAAGGAAGTTCAACAAAGCTTTCCTTTTCCTGGTGAGTTAGCCTGCAGGAGTTCAGTTATCAGACTGGCATCAGACGGAAGTTCAACAAAGCTTTCCTTTTCCTGGAAGTTAGCCTGCAGGAGTTCAGATACCCGACTGGCATCAGAAGGAAATTCAACATAGCTTTCCTTTTCCTGGAAGTTAGCGTGCAGGAGTTCAGATCTTCTGTGAAGAGGTTAGCGATCCAAGCTTCCTTTAATTTTCCACGAAAGGTGTTTAAAGAATTCAGATCTAGATTTCCTCTTACTTTGTCTTCACTTCGATTCAAAAGAGAAATATTGTAAATAAATTCACTTATTCCTCGCGGACCAGCAGAAAAAACCTTGTGAACCGGTACTGGTCCGTGGACCGGCGGTTGGTAAACACTGCTCTAGAACATACAGCAATGGTTTACAAAGTTCGCTTCAGCTGTAATGTTGTCTAGGTTTTTCTTTTCCTTTAAGTTGTAGGTATTCTCTAAAACCACGAATCTTCTCTTTCATTGAGAGCTCAGACCTGCTAGATAATTTCCTGATATTTTTCCTTTTAGTTTGGTGGTTTAAGGACCACCGTGAGCAACTCGATAAGATATAAGCAGTCACCCAACCCGAATTCAAGGACACTGGTTCCAGAACCGGAAGAGAGCCAGTGCCGTAAAAACAAAAGAACATCCATTCCTCACCGGGACCCGAACACGGACGATCAATTTCGGACGAATGGTCAGAAGCCAGCTCTTAGGCTTCGGCAAAGTAGTGGTTGTAGCTTTCAAATCCCAAACATGTGATTGGAGTACTGCCAGCTCAGCTGCGATGATACCATTCAGCTGGTAGGGACATTTAACTGGGATTTGAGTATCAGTTTATATACCGATTGTAGTCTTGGGAACCATGACTAATGCAAACGATCACCGATCCGACTGAATTGGGACAAGCTCCCTTGTGGCCTCTGGATAACATATGTCCTCAACGGTCTTGAAACACAGGATTTCTTTCTGTTCTTTCCACGTCGGGTAGTCTTTGGATGATTCAGCGTGTGCTCCCTTGCAGTTAAAGCAATGCTCGGCATCGGCATGGCTATCTGGCAACAGATTGTCAGCTGTTGCAAATCGCCCATACCGAATGCTGCTGCAGGACTGCTGGGAGTGACCAGAGGCCTGGCATTTGAAACATCATAGAGAACTTAGTATATACGGGCACACCTCAAGATGGAGATACACTGCCTTGATAGATGTTGGAAGAGATGGACTGTCAAAGTTCAAAATGTTTCTAGATGGGCTGACTGTCCATCCGTCGAAAGAGGATGAGCGGGACACCAATGACATGTTGATCTTTAAGTTTCTCTAGAAGTACATGGTCGCTGCATTCCATCAGGTCTTGAGAAGAGACTACATCTCGGGATGAAATGAGGTAACCATGAGGAGTAACCTTAACAGGAGTATCCAGAAGTGAGATCGCATTCAAAGTATAGTTGTATGCCTGGGACTGAGCATCTCAACTAGATTTTCAGACAGGAGTTTTTTTAACAGCCTTGGGAGAGATTGCAATAGACTAGAGTTTTGTTGGTCCAAAAAATATTTTGAACTTAAATGGCTAAGAGGATTCTAATGAGAGGATAAAGAAAACAAACGAGCGCTAGAAGTGTAAGGTATATGATTTTTGGTTGAAAGGGAAAGCCCCTCCTCATTACGCCGCTTAAGCTTCACTCACTGTGAAACATTTATAGAATCTATACTAAAGAGTAAAATTCGTTCGCCATCACTGAGCCCAACGGGGGAGATCCAGAGGTCCGGAAGCTCAAATGAACGTAGGATACGGCTCGTTAAGCGGGGGATATAGCATATGTATAGGGCATATATGCGCTTGGCGAGTACCATGACTTTTCCGTGTCTCGATAGCACTCCTTTGGCATGCTTGCACTGTCCCCAGGCCGCCTCGGTGGCACAGTGGTCTAAGCGATGGCCTCTGATCACTCGTCCGAACGGTGTCCGGGTTCGAATCCCGGTGAGATATGGATGTTGTGTTTGTCTTACGGCACTGGCTTCCTCCCTTCCCTGGAACCAGTGACCCTAAATTAGGGACGGGCGACTGCTTATAGCCCATTGAGTTGCTCACGGTGGCCGTTAAACCTCCACTCAAAAAAACCCTGTCCCCAGACTCATCCTCTTGTACGCAACGACAAGTCGTTAGAAGAGTGGGCTCCACTCGGCCACAGATTTCATTGACTAGGAGTGGATTAGTTGCTAGCCGTCCGTTTAGAGTGAAGCGGGGGGGGAGGGGGGTAAAGAGGAGTGTTTGTAGCTGGGGAAAAACTACACTACGGTCCCCAGAAACCTCAGCCTCCAGCATTCCCTTTTCCCCCTTACGGGTCACCGCACACAGCAAACGTGCAGGTAGGTCTAGCTAACTAACACGGAAAAACGAAGAAGTAACATAAAATGAAGAATAAGGAAATAGAATGAGAAAGTAAACTCCGGCGCTGGCGCATAATCAAAAATTCAGCAACTGAGGCCGTTGCATTTCAAGATAACAAAAACTAAAAAATGGGAAAACATGGTACAATATATGTCGGCTCCGGCCGTGGGGTCACCGCTCCTCAGTAGCTGGATAAACAGCTGCTCCTACGGTGATGTAATCGTTCAAAGAAGAGTATTTTCATCACTAGGTTAGATCGGGCCGTGTGGGAGCTACTCCCCAAATAACGGGAAAACTGGTTATACCCGTGCAGGGCTGTAGAAGGAGGAATGCTCACTAATTCTAGACGACGAATGGAAGAAACATCACACATATTTCGAAGAACCTAACGGCCAGTAGATCCATTTTCACGTTCGGGCGTCAGTATGAAACACAGCCTGTTTCATGAATCCCGTGGTGGCATTCGAACCCCGTTTTCTGCTCCGGTAACGAATGCTTTCCCCATTAAGCAACACTGACGAGTGTTACCATTGCTACTTATCGTCTTGATATATGTGTCACCTATGTAGTACGTCACAGAAGGTGTAATGTTTAGAATGCGTTTTGCTTGCAGGTATCAATTAATTGTCTACATTACCCCAAACCACTGGCATTACTTCAATGTAAATACTCTTCGTACTGAAACTTTTCGTAAAGTCATATCGTGCAACGGATAGCGTTTACGAGGGTTGTACGAAAAGCAATGCAAAAGTGGGTATAACCTTTTTATTAACTGACAGAGGTCGTTCAAATTGCACATGTTGGTAGAGTAACTCTTCCTCTATAGTAACCCTTCTTCATTGCAGGTAAATCATGGATTCCAAGCAGAAGCAACGTGCCGCCATTGAGTTTTTGACGAAGAAAAGGTGCAAGCTGCCCAACATCCACAGAAGACAACAGAATGTTTACGGAGATGACACCACTGACAAGCGTAATGATAAATGAAGTTAAAAGAAGGGGTAACCAGTATTGAAGACAAATCACGCAGTGGGAGACCATCATCTGCTACCAATGATATGAATATTCAGTGAGTGGATGAACTCCTTCGGGTGGAGAAACTATTTACAATCCGTGAGCTTGTTGCGCAACTGGACTGTGGTCACAATGCCATGCAGGGGGTGGTTGAATACGTAAGGTATCGGAAAGGTGGTGCAAAATGGGTACCTCGGCAGCTGACAGCCGATTTGAAGGAGAGAAGGGTGGAAGTCTGCTCTGATCTGTTGAAAGCGTTAAAAGCCAGTGAAGACACTTTTTGTTTCCAATCTGGTGACAGGGGATGAAATGTGGGTGTATCTTTACGATCTGGAAACGAAGAATCAATCCATGGAATGGCGTCACAGCTCTTCTCCAAGGCCTAAGAAGTTAAAGAGCCAGCGATCAGCATAGGAAGTCATGGTGACTGTATTTTGGGGATGACAGGATTATCATTATCTTCGATTTTCTGGAACGTGGCCATACAGTGACCAGTGAGCGGTAGACTAAGACACTTAAGAAACTTCGAGAAGCTATGAGGAGAAATAGACCGAACGAGAATCCGAAATGGATCCACATTCACCATAACATTGCGATACCACACACATCTCTGGCAACAAATCAGGCTGGTCGGTGGTCCCCCCCCATCCGCCGTACAGCTAAGATCTGGTGTCCTGTGACTCCACATGTTTGGTCCAATGAAGGGCAGTCTCCGGGGATAACGATTAGGTGACACAGACGAGGTGACAGTGGCTGTGAAGAAGTGGGTACACAACAGTATACATGTGAATGTTTTCAAAGAAGATTCAAGAGTTGAGTTCAACGATGGCGCAAATGCATCGCTTGTTATGGAGACTATGTTGAGTAGTACCTTTGTATAGAGAAATAGTTACTCTACCAACATGTGCAATTTGAACGACCTCTGTCAGTTAATAAAAATTTATGCTCACTTTTGCATTACTTTTGGGACAGGCCTCGTATATAAATATTGTTACCACCCGGGCTGTGAATGGATCGCACACTGTATACTGCATGTGACATAACTGAACAGTCAAGGACTTTCGCCATTCAAAGAAATATTGGTAGCGTTTAAAACAAGCACAGACTTTTAATGAAGTTTATTAACACAACTTGTTACAAATTGTTATTCGACAAAATTTAAAGAAGGATGGGCTGGATTTTATGAAGTGTTACGGGAATTCTAATTCACCAGCCAGTACAATTTTTTAGGCCAATTAGGGTTCCTATTAGGGATAAGTCCTGTTGAAGTGTGTCCAAAAGCAATACCCAGTAATGTTTTGATAATCGATTCTAGGGTTGACTCCCCGAACGGCGTCTACATATATGTTCGAAATGGTACTTACGTACTGTCCTTTGCCGGAGTAATCCAGTGACATGTCCCCCACTTTTGGTGTGTTTGGGGGTTTAAATCAGGATATTTCTCAAGAATGCAACACCACTAAGACTAGCTCCCTGGCATCTCGTTCTACACCAACACACACAATTTTCTTTCACGAGAGGACGGTCTTTTCCGGGTGATCCCCAATCAATCCCACGCAGCCATGATGGGGTCAGACGGGAGCTAATCTCTTGGCGAAGTTTGAAGTGTTAGATTAGTCCCCTATTTCTTGAGACTCAACGTAGACGTCTGCACGTGCCGAGTCGGGCTGTGTTTAGTTTAGAGAACAAAAGAAAGGGCCGGCCAGGCTTTTTCTCAGACACTTAAGGTCGGGCGGAATCTGGCCAAGTCGACCCATTCTTTTCTATCGCTGTGGTAAAGAAGGAAAAGTCCTGTTTCCCGATTTCCTGGTCTCTGATTTTCTGGACTTCCTTTCGTGACCACACAGAGAACAATCACAGGGGCGAGGAAAGCCACTCAGTGTTTTTACCATCTGTGGATATTAAGCCGGTTAAACTACTTTGAGGTTTCTTGACAAAAAAAAGATTCGACCCTGAGCGAGTGTGTGTGTTCTATGGAGTAGAAGACGAGGTGTGTCCGCAGTGGGATGAGGTGTGTGTGTCTGTATGAGAAAGTGGGAGGACATCAATTGTTTCTCCCATCCTTAATCTGTATGGAGATTGACTTCTGTAGTGTTACTACTTGATAGTTCAGAGAAAGGCTGGTTTTGAACGCGCATGTTCTCTTTTTTCTCTCTTTAAATGTTATATTGTTCGACAATTGGCACAGATTAATGTTTTTTTACGATTTCCAAAAGTAGGTTGAAGAAGCGTATATGCTCCAGCTTTGTCCGTCCGTCACCACGATAACTCACGTGAAAATGGTTCAATTTCGACGAAATTTTAGTTTGTGGTAGGGTACCACCTGGGGACGATCCCTATTGAAAATGGGTGAAATAGAATCAAAGGTCAGGACAAAGGAGCTGGATCCATTCCATTGCCTTATGCGTCATAACTTGCTTAAAAATGGTTCGATTTCGATGAAATTCTAGTATGTGGTAGGGAACTACCTGGGGACGAACCCTATTGAAAATGGGTGAAATGGGGTCAAAGGTCAGGCAGGACATAAGAGCGGAATTCATTCCATTGTCCTTATGCGACATAACTTGCTTAAAAATGGTTCGATTTCGATGAAATTCTAGTATGTGGTAGGGAACTACCTGGGGACGAACCCTATTAAAAATGGGTGAAATGGGGTCAAAGGTCAGGCAGGACATAAGAGCGGGATTCATTCCATTGCCCTTATGCGACATAACTTGCGTAAAAATGGTTCGATTTCGATGAAATTTTAGTATGTGGTAGGGCACCACCTGGGGACGATTCCTGTCGAAAATAAATGAAATGGGGTTAAAAGTCAGGTCATAGGAGCGGGATCCATTTCATTGACTTTATGCATCATAACTTGCGTAAAAATGGTTCGATTTCGATGAAATTTTGGTATGGGGTAAGGAACCACATGGGGACAAACCCTATTGAAAATGGGCAGAATGGGATCAAAGGTCAGGACATAAAAGCGGGATCCATTCCATTGTCTTTATGCGTCATAACATGCGTAAATATGGTTCGATTTTGATAAAAGTTTAGTATGTGGTAGGGAACCAACTGGGCACGAACCGTGTTGAAAATGGGCGAATTGGGGCCAAAGGTCAGGCAGGGCATAAGAGCGGGACTTATTCCATTGCTCTTATGCGTCATAACTTGCGTAAAAATGGTTCGATTTCGATGAAATTTTAGTATGTGGTAAGGAACCAACTGGGAACGAACCGTATTGAAAATGGGCGGAATGGAGTCAAAGGTCAGGACACTGAAGTGGGATCCATTCCATTGCCCTTGTGCATCATAACTTACCTAAAAATGCTTCGATTGCGACAAAACGTTATCATGTTGTTCCGGAGGTATTGTGAACCGGTTCCGTTGAATATCAACGAAATGGGGTCAAAGGTCATTGCACAAAGGAAAGATTTATTCCACAGCCATTATTCTCATAACTTGCGTAAAACTGCTTCTATTGCGACAAAACTTAGAATTACATCGAAATGGGGTCAAAGAATATAATCGAAATGGGGTCAAAGGTCAGGACACAGAAGCGAGATTTATTCCACAGCCATTATCCACATAACTTCAGTAATAATTTCTGGTATGTTGGAAAGCGTATCATAATCAATGCATTGCATGATTTTACTAACTTATTTAGCTTTGCGATGTGCCTGCTCTGCAGGACGCACATGAGATAATGGCAGATAACAGTGAAAGCACATGCCAGTGTAGTATACTGGATAGCACTCTGAGCTCCGGAGCCGAGAGTTGCGAGTTTGAATCTCACCTCCGTCATAGCTTGCAATCAACTAAATATTTTCAATAATATCGCATTGCATTATTTAATTTTCACAATTTATTAAAATACAATAGAAAGACAAAATAAAACAAAGTGGCACATCACAAGTCCGGCAGGGCCTAAACAACTGCAAGTGACGGGTCAGGGCCGGGCCAAGAGTCTAATATTTGAAACGGGCCAGGATGTGCTGGGCCTTGAAAGCACGGCTTGGGCCTGGCCGGGCTTAGCAAACAAGGCCCGAGCAGACCTCTAACGCAACGCACCGTTCCTCCGCAGCGCAGTTTCCAGCCCGTTGTCTGGTTCTCACCTTAGATGCGTGCAAAGATTCTATTGGATAGTCGTTCTGTCCTGTAGTCGTTCTGTGAGTTTTTTCGATGGGTGCTATCTCAAAGATTTGTATAGAACAAACCCTCCCATTCCAACGGCCTAGTCTCGCCTATTACTCATCTTCCTCATAGGAAATACCTGTTCCTTCTATCCTTCAATTTGTCACCATCAGCTCATTGCGATTTTCAGGGCAGAAAATGTTCTCGTCCGTCTGTGGCTTTCTATCTGTTCTTTTCGATTATGTAGAAACAACTTCAGTTCGAGTGGTTTCTATACTTAAGGGTCAGCGGGATACCTCTTTTAGCACGTCGGGACTCTTAGATGGTACCCAGCAACTCCACCTTTCTCTGAATAATTTTTTTTTTTTTTTTTTTTTTGATTGGAGGTTTAACGACCACCGTGAGCAACTCAATGGGCTATAAGCAGTCGCCCGTCCCTAATTTATGGGTCACTGGTTCCAGGGAAGGGAGAGAGCTAGTGCCGAAAGACAAACACAACATCCATGCCTCACCGGGATTCGAACCCGGACCCCTTCGGACAAATGATCAGAGGCCATCGCTTAGACCACTGCGCCACCGGGGCGGCCTGAATAATTCCTTCTCTGCTCTCTCTTCCTCTTTCGAAAGACTTGTCAACAACAAAACACTTGAGAATTAGTTTACTACCGTCTGTGTCTGACCGTCATGTGTCTGTCTAGTTCTGACCCTAGACCTGGAGAGAATTCGAAACACATTGAATTTGGATGAAAAGCGGTCTAAAATGGGGTTTCGTTGGAAGCGTTTTTCCTGCCTTAACTTTGATGCTCTTAGGAATGACCCCAGAATTTAATTTCGGCGAATAATTTTTGTAACAGTATATTACAGAATTAAGTACGCACTTAATGGCTCTGAAGGGCAGGTAAAATAACAAGTCTTGTACTTACACGTCAATCAATATCTTATTTGGCCTTGCAACTTATTAGTCGGATTAGAATTCACATCGTATTTAATCAATGGTTGCTTAATGAGTTGAATAAGCTACAGCTCATAACACACAAAATATTTTTCTGATCTTACGACTCTACAACAGCTTGAGGCTTCACAAGCAAAGAAGTATAACAATCAACGTAAGCGCTTGGGTAACATCAAACGCTAACCAAAACATTTCTCGATACAATCTCACTGTAATCTCCCAACTTCTCCCCAAAGCAATTATAACGATCATACACTCTAGCAGACTTCTAACGATAGCTGTGGTACAATAGTAAACATCACTCTCATTAAAATAAGTCATTCACCCTTTGACCTAATATCAGGTTACCAAATTAGCATTCAGCGAGTGAGAAAATGTAGCACTTTAAGTTAGGAACTACTAAAGAGGGAACCAAAATTTACATAATATAGCAAGAACTTGTGAAAACACCAGTTTGTCCGCGACGGGTATCGAACCATGTCCTCTCACTCCGGAGTAAGTCGTTCTCCCAACTGAGCTACGCGAACAATGTCTCGCTGCAGATTTGTAGTCTTGACATGTGTTTTCCCCTCTGTAGTAAGTCACCAACTAAAAAGTTAAGTTAAATGAGCGTATACGGCCATATTAGACAATCTCGCGAGGTGATATTCTGCCCCGAAACACATGGAAACCCGGAGGTCGAAAAATAAAAACAGAACTCTTAAAACTGGTTGCCATGTTTGAAATTATGGTTTCTATCAGAGACTGATATAAAGATGAAATGAATAAGTTAAGAACGACAGATAGTAAGATAAGTAAAGCCTCTCACCTGGCGGATAAGTAAAGAGCTCAAGCTATAAGCACACGGACGGTAAAGTCTTTTAATGAGGAGGTTCTTTCCAACGTTCAATTTATCAAGAGCGAATCTGTGCCGTTAATTTTAGAATATCTTCAACAAGAGGAAACCAAATTTGCATAAGAATACAGGAACTCACAAGGTAGGATACATTAGTGCATACGTCCAGGGACGGATTATGTCCTTTGTGGGTTCCTAGGTTAAGACACTTGAGTGGGCCTCCAAAAAACTTATGGCTAAGAATCATTACTGAAATCCGTTAAAACACGAAACTGTAACTACTAAATTATTTGCAGAGTTTTCAGAATGAAGCACTGGGTTTTTCATTGCTCTCATAAGAACACGAGTTAAAAGCTTAAAATTTCTAGATTTAGTCTTGGATTTCCTAGTAATTTAGTATCGTATAGCTTTTCTAGTGCACCTTTTTTGTTATGTAATGTGAAGCCATAGGGCACTTCGACCATTAATGGTTCCAACTGCAAATTGGGAGGTCTGGGTGGATGGTAGTGAAAAAGCTGAAACTATCTCGCCGACCCCGCTGAACACAGCAGCATGAAACCTTTACCCTTGGTGAGTCACTAGCTTGAAGTCAGTTTGCCTTCCAGTCTTTGTTTCTAAACAAGTGAAAATCATGCGAAGCAAAAATAAAACCATTTTATAAACCCTCTCTGTTAATCTATCTACACATTTATCTATAAACCTATCTATCAGTCTACCTATAAACCTATTATACACCTTTCCATATATCATCATCATCATCATCATTGTCAACCATTATCAATCCACTGCTGGACGAAGGTCTCCCCAAGCTTCCTCCACAACGGTCTGTCTTGTGCCAATCTCCTCCATGTCACTCCCGCATACTTTCGAATTTCATCCACCCATCTTCCATGTGGTCTTCTTCTGGGTCTTTTCCTGTCCCTTGGAATCCAATCTATAATTTCGGCTGACCATCGATGGTCTGTTCTTCTGGCAGTATGTCCAGCCCATTGCCATTTCAGGGATTTAACTCCGATCATGATGTCTTCCACTCTTGTCATTTTTCGGATCCACGAGTTCCTCTTCTTATCTCTCCTGGTTACACCAAGCATGCACCTCTCCATGCTACTTTGAGTTGTCTGCAGCCTTTGTATGTCTCTTTTAGTTAAGGTCCACGTCTCTGCACCATACGTAAGCACTGGAAGGATGCATTGATTAAACACTTTTCTTTTAAGACATAATGGCATATTGCTCTTCAAAATTATGCTGTTTCTTCCAAAAGCTCTCCAGGCAAGTTTTGTGCGCCGATTAATTTCTTCATCAATGTGACACTCACTTGATATCTGCTGTCAAAGATAAACGTACGTGTCTGTTATCTCCAGCTTTTCTCCATCAATCGATAAATCTTCATTTCTTGTAAAAGTATTGAACATCACTTTTGTCTTCTGAAAGTTCATTTTTAATCCCACTTCTTTACTCTTGTCAGCAAGTTCCTGGATCATACTCTGCAGCTCTGATGGGGTAGTTGCAAAAATGACTATGTCATCAGCAAAACGAAGGTGGGTTAGATAATCTCCATTAATCTTTATCCCTTTGTTTTCCCAGTTCAGTGATTGAAAGACATTTTCCAATGTGGCATTAAAGAGCTTCGGAGATATGGTGTCACCTTGTCTCACTCCTTTTCCAATTTTTATCTGTGCTGTATTTTCAAACAGCCGAATCTTTGCACTTGCATTTTCAAAGATGTTATTAATAATATTAATGTACGCATCCTCGGTACCGCAGAATTTCAGGGCCATTGTAACTGCTGATGGTTTCACTGAATCAAAGACTTTTTCGTAATCGATAAAAGCCATGCATAATGGAAGTTCATATTCTCTCGCTCTTTCAATTAGTTTTCTAAGTACGTGGATATGATCTATTGTGCTGTAGCCACTCCTGAATCCAGCTTGTTCTCTCGGTTGAGCCATGTCCAGTGTCACCTTCAAGCGGTGTGAAAGAACTTTAGTGAAGATTTCATAAACCACTGATAGGAGGCTGATAGGTCTGTAGTTCCTGAGATCCCCAATGTCACCTTTTTTATGTAGCAAGATCATTGTAGCGTTGTTCCAATCCTCAGGAATCTTCCCTTCATTAAGGCATCGAGTGAAAATTTGGGCGAGTACTGTTTCGATTTCTCCACTTGCTTCTTGTATGATATCTACAGTAATTCCATCTTCTCCTGGAGCTTTTCCCCGCTTTATGTTCTTGATTGCATGTGCAACGTCTGCTGGGAGGACTGGAAGAACTCTGGTACTGGTACCGTTCATGATGTCTGGAGTACATGTATCATCCCTTTCATATAATTTGGAGTAGAAATCTTTCACTCTTGTCAAAATTTTGCCTCTATTTCTTGTTACAGAACCATCTTCTTTTCTCAGGGCCATAATCTGTTTTCTTCCCTTACTGAGATGTCCCTTTGCTATCTTTAGGCTTTGGTTGTTTTCAATTGCTTTCCTTACTAGTTCACAGTTGAATTTTCCTTACGTCTTCAGTGATACCTTTTCATACTGTCTTGCATAGGTCTATATATTCCACTTTGGAAGTCACATCTTCTTTAGTTGTCCTCATCTCTCTTCTTTTTTGCATCCAAATATATACACCTATCTATAAACCTATATATCTATCTCTCTAATTATAAGCCCAGGTATGAATTCTGGAGCCTTGATCACGGTGGGCCACAAAGCTATAGCCCATATATTGGGTTGTCGGAAAAGTCATGACGTATTTTGGCACCCGATGATGGTTGGGCGGTTTTGGAAGTACTAGAGGCATGCGCAGCTCTGTTATCGCTATGGCATTCGACAGGTTCGAGTCCTAGCTGCACGCCAAAAGGAATAGTGAGCAATTTGGTTGATTTGCGGAGATTTGACATCAAGTTGAAGATGAAAGACCAAACTGTGCATTTTCGTCATATTTTACTGTTTTACTTCCGTAAAGGGAAGAACGCGCGTCAAGCTTGTGAAAAGTTGCGTAAAGTGTACGGTGATAATGCTCTACAAGAACGACAGTGCCAGCTGTGGTTCGCAAAATTCCGTGCTGGTGATTTTGACCTCAACGATGCTCCTCGGTCGGGAAGAGCCAACGAGGTTGATGACGACCAAATCAAGGCATTGGTCGAGTCAAACCCAAGTTACACGACACGAGAGATAGCAGACACATTGCACATCCATCATTCAAGCGTTCACGACCACCTGAAGAAGCTGGGATACGCAAGCAAGTTCGATGTGTATGTTCCTCATGAACTCAAAGAAGCTCAATTGACGGCGCGTATAAACATCTGCGATATGCTCATTAATCGTGAAGAAAACTATTCTTTTTGAAGCAACTTATAACTGGTGACGAAAAGGGGATTGTGTACAACAATGTGCTGCGCAAACGGCCTTGGTCCCGACGTTCTGCTTCGCCTCAAACGACATCCAAAGCAGACATTCATCAGCGGAAGGTTCTGGTCCCAGTGTGGTGGAATTTTAAAGGTGTCGTGTTTTTCGAGCTCCTACCACGGAATCAAGCAATCAATTCGAATGTGTATTGTTGGTAATTGGACAGTTTGAACGAATCCATCATCCAGAAACTTCCAGAGCTCGTTTATCGTAAAGGTGTTGTGTTCCACCACGACAACGCGAGACCACACACAAGTTTGATCACCCGCCAAAAATTATTGGAGCTTGGGTGGGATGTGTTGCCACACCCAGCATACTCGCCTGATCTTGCGCCGTCAGACTTCCACTTGTTTGGCATTCTGCAGCTCACTGAAAGTTGGCAAAAGGTTATCTAACAAAACGGGAATTATATCATTGATTGATCTTTGTTCTTTCTATCAATAAATGACCGTTGCAAAACGTGGCTAAAATACGTCATGACTTTTCCGACAACCTAATAGATCCTAATTAATCCGGCCCTGCATACGTCACAAGGTCATATGTATGCTTACATTTAAAAAGATCGCATTCGTGCTCTACAGATATGGTAGAGAAAATTAAATATTCACTTGTGCTGTACTAAGGAAAAATGCGCACCAGAAAAGATGTGTGAAATATCTTGGCCACCCATTGTTATATAACATTTGAGAAAAAAATGGGTTCCACTTCTAGAAGCAGAAACAGACTTCCCTTAGACAGTGGGAACGAAAAAACAAGGGGCTTTTGCTCGATAATCCTGCTAACAAATAGTTCAGTGCTATGATGTGTTGGCAGCAGACTTGATCGAGAAGCAGTTTTTTTACAATTCCCGATTAACAAAATCTCTGTTACGATTGTGAATATGTGCGTGAGCGCCACCAACTGTTTGCGCGAAAAATAAAAGGCGTTTGCGTGACGTCTCGCAATTATTTTGATACAATTGTCACATCACTTTTGGCAATGTTTAAGTAAGCTGCTTTAGGAAATTTATGTTTTTGCAGCGGACAATGGCGATGTTGCTAGGGGAAAAAGTGCTTTGTCAGGATGTGGTTTAGACATTTTTCACTTAAATTCCTTTTTAAATTCGGATCGTGCGAAATCTCGGGTCTTCTTAAAGCACACGGAGGACATAAATCGTAGGAAGGCAATTGGTGTGGCGTACACGTGCATCGGTTTGTGAATTTTTAAACGCGAGATAAGGTTTTGCGTGCCTCCAAGCAATTATGTTTGATGGAATATTCGCAGCTCTTCTGGAGGTATCTCGGAATCTTGATGAATTCTGCAGTAATTTTAGGTCTTTGTGTGACTTCGGAAATGAGGAAAACGAAAAACCTTTTACATGCCTAACTATACTGTGAACTACATTTACAGAAGAGAAGCCTGTTTCATGTGTGTAGGGCATGTATGACTTTTAATTAGATACATCGAGTGTTCTCAGAATTTATTTTACATACTTTACTGGGACAACAAAACATGAGAAATACACACGTGTCGAAACTTACGGGTTAAAAGTGTTGTATTCATGACAGTCTTCCTCGTCCATGGAAACAGTTTTAAAACAAGATTAGGTTCGCTATTGACTATTGTACTTTAAGCACATGAAGTTGTTAAACTGCAAACACATGACGTTGTTACACTTCAAACACATACGCTTAAGAGCCAAAACGTTATGGCTACCTGCCTAATAGGATGTTGGCCCTCTACGTACCGCCAAAACAACTTTCACACGAAGAGGAATAGACGCTACGAGATTTCTAAAGATGTCTCGTGGTATCCTCTACTAACATGTTACCAGGAGATCCTTCAACTCTTGTACAAGGGTCACTTTAAAAGTTCTTGACAGTGTGGGTTATCTACTAAAAACGAATTTATTTCACAACATACCTTTACAGGCCTTCGGAGTAATCTCCATGTTTCTTCATGACAGCGGCCAAACGTTTTGGTAAGTCTTGTATTGCAGTCAGGACACCTCCATTGTTGAGGCGTCGGATTACTCGGGTCACCACAACATACCTTTGCAGGCCTTCGAAGTAATCTCCGTGTTTCTTTATGACAGCGGCCCAACGTTTTGAGAAGTCTTGCATTCCAGTCAGGACACCCCCATTGTTGAGGCGTCGGATTACTCGGGTCACCTCAACATACCTTTGCAGGCCTTCGAAGTAATCTCCGTGTTTCTTTATGACAGCGGCCCAACGTTTGGGCAAGTCTTGTATTCCAGTCAGGGCACCTCCATTGTTGAGGCGTCGGATTACTCGGGTCACCTCAACATAACTTTGCAGGCCTTCGAAGTAATATCCGTGTTTGACAGCGACCCAACGTTTGGGAAAGTCTTGTATTCCAGTCAGGACACCTCCATTGGTGAGGCGTCGGATTACTCGGGTCACCTCAACATAACTTTGCAGGCCTTCGAAGTAATATCCGTGTTTGACAGCGACCCAACGTTTGGGAAAGTCTTGTATTCCAGTCAGGGCACCTCCATTGTTGAGGCGTGGGATTACTCGGGTCACCTCAACATACCTTTGCAGGCCTTCGAAGTAATCTCCGTGTTTCTTTATGACAGCGGCCCAACGTTTGGGCAAGTCTTGTATTCCAGTCAGAGCACCTCCATTGTTGAGGCGTGGGATTACTCGGGTCACCTCAACATAACTTTGCAGGCCTTCGAAGTAATATCCGTGTTTGACAGCGACCCAACGTTTGGGAAAGTCTTGTATTCCAGTCAGAACACCTCCATTGTTGAAGCGTCGGATTACTCGGGTCACCTCAACATACCTTTGCAGGCCTTAGAAGTGATTCAACTGTACGCCGTAAACTTCTGGGAGCTCAACATACCTTTGCAGGCCTGTCACCTCAACATACCTTTGCAGGCCTGTGATGTTAGTGATTCAACTGTACGCCGTAAACTTCTGGGAGCTGGCCGGAAGGCAAGAAGACCAACGAAAAAACAATATTTGAATGCGAAAATGAAGATACAACGTTTATCATGGTCCAAAAAATATAAATCATGGACTGCTGACGACTGGAAAAAGGAAATTTTCAGTGATGAAACTCATTTATTTGTGCAGGGTTACCAACCAAATGTTGTTAGACGAAGCAACTTAAGACCTGAGCATGTCAAACAACTGTAAAACACCCTCTGAAGCAGATGTTTTGAGGTTTTTTCACATCAAATGGTACTGGAAGCTTAATTCCTGTTCAAAGTATTATGAATTCAGCCAAGTACGTAGAAATATTACAACGTAGGATTGTTCCATTCTTGCAAACTTTTGACGGGACATTTCAACATGACTTTGCCCCATGTCGCAATTCAAAATTGGTCAAGAATTTCATGCTAGAAAATGAAATTCATTTGCTTGATTGGCCTGGAAATTCACCAGACTTAAATCCCATAGAAAACTTGTGGAATATTTTGAAGAGACGTTTAGGTAAAATGGACTGTACAACCAAAGAACGCATGATAACGAATGCTATAAAAGTGTGGTTCCACGATTATGAAGTCAAAAATATGTGCACTCAATTAGTGGAGTCAATGCCAAAACGAATTCAAGAGGCCATTTCTGCTAAAGAAGGACATACTTTATAATAATACAGGTATTTATCAGTGTATATCAAGGAATAGAATGATATAAAGGCATAGTTTTGGAAAAAAGAGTGATTTTTTACTTTGTCCCAATTAATTTGCACAGTATAGTACTTTGCAATGAAAGGATATACCCGGCCTGCAGTGATGTTTCGGTAAGCTACAGGTCATAGTTTCCTGCACTTGGGTAACTGGACCCAGGGTTTCCCAGCAGAACGTTTCCCAAAGCAGCACACTTCCTTCAGCAACTTGTTTAAGTCCCACGGTGCATCCTGTCATTCCAGGTAAACGATGCACATGTATGCGACCGTCTACATGATGCAACAGGAAATTAGATTCATCGCACAAGTCGGCCTTCTTCCAATAATTCGAAGTTTATTTTGAGTTCGTTGGCCAACGTTTGGCGCCTTTGACATTGAACCGAGTTTAGCATGGGCACTCGGAGAGGCCTGCGAGTACACCGCAGAGTTGGTCAAAATCTTAATTGAATTAATCGGTAATGCATTACAGTGTAATGGTAATGTGAACAAGAACTTAGCGATACCATTACATGGTAATCGTGAACTGGTCATTAGAATTACATGCTAATTGTAACGACATGTAGTGCATATATACCCATTATAATCGTATTGGTTAACTATACGTTGGTAATTAACCAATAAGTTATGGGTAACAATACAACGTGAATAAACCAGCAACCAGTACACCCTTACACGTTTTGTAGGTTATTTGACAATTGTTCCACCCCTCGGACCTCAAATGGGTGTATGTAGGTATTGGAGATTGTACATGTATGACATGAGTAGTTGCCCTGTCTTCGCCGAAAGTAAAGTGATTTGAACGAAATAAAACATATGAAGTAAGTACGAATGGGATGTTTATTTCGGTTAGAGAATAGTACAAAAATGAAAGAAAGATCAATGCCGTTGCATGGGATCTTAGTCTTCAACATAGAACACGAGCATAATGTCTAACCCATTCTTGCCGTTTCTAGAACATTCTACACGACACTTTGGTCTCTGTCTGCTACGTTACATGGACAACTTTTCTAGACATTGGTTTTGGCACACGTACATTTCTATAAACTATTAGTATGTAATTATTTGCAAATTGTGTAATTTCATTACAAAATAAATCCATTGTATTGGAATGGCGTTATTAAATAATTGAATTATATCCTCTTCATTGTAATGCATTAAACATTAATTACAATTCGTTGTGTAAACCATACTTGGGATTACCTTGTAATGCATTACACGTTAATTGTAATTTGTACTTCCATTACTTTGTAATTCATTCCTGCCTAACTCTAGTACATATCCCTATTTTCAAAAGGGTTCCATGTACTGTGTGTCGTGGCACATTCTTCCCGTCACCAGCATTTAAATTACTGGTCAGTTGCGCCACTGTATCCTGTCGGTTGGCTGTTACCATGCAGGAGAGCTCACCTCTAGCATTGGGGACCAGTAGTCGGCCCACACCTCTTTCCAGCGGTTCGTGTTTTTTTCCCCTACTCGGATCACTTTTTGAAGGTACTAACCACTGCTGACAGTGAGCGCCCCTGCCAGCCATGATTATAGTACTTTTCAAAAAGTGATGCCTCTGAAATGATCTGACATAGACGTTTAGCAGTTACAATTTGCCCGTTGTCGAAAGCAGTTAAATCCGCTGCCTTTAGAATCTGAAGAACAAGAATAACCCTAAATAGACAAAGTCACCGCTCATTCCACCTTTTTTTACGCTTTCCAACGGTAGGTTGAAGAAGCGTATATGCTCCAACTTTGTCCGTCCGTCTGTCCGTCCGTCCGTCTGTCTGTCTGTCGGCACGATAACTCGCTTAAAAATGGTTCGATTTCGATAAAATTTTAGTATGTGGTAGGGGACCACCTGAGGACGAACCCTATTGAAAATGGAAGAAATGGGGTCAAAGGTCACGGCATAAGAGCGTGATCCATCCCATTGCCCTTATGCGTCATAACTTGCATAAATATGGTTCGATGTCGATGAAATTTTAGTATGTTATAGGGCACCACCTGGGAATGAACCCTATTGAAAATGGGTGAAGTGGGGTCAAAGGTCAGGACATAGGAGCGGGATACATTCCATTGCCTTTATGAGTCATAACGGGCGTAAAAATGGTTCGATTTCAATGAAATTTTATTATTTAGTAGGGGGCCATCTGGGGACGATCTTATGACGTCCCAATCTCGCGCTTGATATGTTAGCGCGCGGTCACACCATCTGTCTCATTACGTCACGCGTTGTGTGCGGATCCTATTAAAGTTTTATGACGTCACACGCTTGCGAACAGATGGTCGCGATTCCCATCTGCCTCATTACGTCACGCTTTGTGTGCCTATGTTCGTCCGCACGATAACTCGCGTACAAATCGTTCGATTTCGATGAGCTTTTAGTATGCGGAAGGGAATCACCTGGGAAGAAACCCCATTGAACGTAAACGAAATGGGGTCAAAGGTTAGCACAAAGAAGCGGGATTCATTCCACTTCTCTTATGCGTCATAACTAACGTAAAAAAGGTTCGATTTCGATTAAATTTTAGTATATGGTAGGGGACCACCTGGGGACAGCCCCTATTGAAAATGGGCGAAATGGGGTCAAAGGTCAGGACATAGGAGCGGAATCACTTCCATTGCCATTATGCGTCATAACTTACGTAAAATTTCTTCGATCTGGATGAAATGTTAGTATGTTGTAGGGGCCTGCCTATTAAACGGGAGAAATGGGGTCAACGAATCCTATTGAAAATGGGCGAAATGGGGTCAAAGGTTAGGACACAGGAGCGGAATCTATTCCATAGCGCTTATGCATCATAACTTACGTAAAAATGCTTCCATTCCGACAAAACTATCATGTTATTTCGGAGGTATACTGAACCGGTTCTGTAGAATATCATCGAAATGGGATCAAAGTTCAGGGCACAAGACCGAGATTTATTCCACAGCGATTATCCTCATAACTTGAGTCATAACTTGAGTAATGATTTCTGGTATGTTGGAAAGCATACTGTGATCAATGCATTGAGGTGCTGTGGGTCCTGAGTTCCTCTTCATGATCTACAATGCTACATCTCATCGTACAGTGGCTGTGGCAGAGCTGTTGGAGAGTGAAGATATTCAACGCATGGATTGACCCGCAAGGTCTCCGGATAAACCGAATCGAACAACGTGTGGGACCTTCTCGGGAGACGTTTGGCAGCACGTCACCAACCGCCAGCAATGATTCCGCCGCTGTGATTGGCACTATAAGAGGAATGGGCCGCGATGCCTCAACAGCTCCTTGACAACCTCGTCTTCAACGGACAGACGTTGTAAATCCTGCAACACAGTCAGGGGTGATCATATCCCTTACTAAAAACTGGATTTTCTTGGCAGCCGCTTGTCACATTGACGTTTCTGTATTCTGTCCAGTTGTGCTCGAAGCTACCTTTTCAATAAAGTGCTTTTGTATCCTTTGGATTCCTTGTTTGGACGGTTTTGCTCTCTTGTCCCATATTCTTACATCTTGGGGATCTCATGGTATGATTTCAGTCGATGTGGAGAACTTCTGCACGACGTCACATTCGAAAAACCGTGTCGTCCTTAATGTTTGCACGCCAGTGTATAAGGCGAATAGTTATGCGCTCTATGAGGAGTTCGAGCAAGAAAATCAAAGCCTTACTACATTCAAAAGGGTCTGATATTAGTATCAGCACTGTTTTCCGACGTCTTAGCAAAGACGTTGCATTAATGTCTTATAAACCTGCACATAAATCTAGACTAACCTCTGTCATGAAAATGAAGAGACGCGAGTTTGCAAAGCGTCATCAATCGCGTACTTCTGAAAATAGGAGCAAAGTTCTTTTTTTCCATTAATCAACTGTGCGTCAATTCGAATCACGTGAAGCACATGTTCGACGACCTAACGGCAAGAGGTTTTATGAAAAATACCACGTTAAGACTGTAAGACATCTGCTTAGTCAGATGATATGGGGTGCACTGTCATCATCCGGTACTGCTTCATTATCCTTTTTGCCGACAGGCACTATCATGATGGTCCTTTTTATGTGGAAATGTTACGTGAGAAGCTGTTAACTCATATGCAAGTGCACAGATGCACAATCTTTATACATGATGGTGCTCCATGCCACAGATCAAAGACAGAAAAGGACAACCTGCAGAGGAAAAACATAACTGTGCTTGACTGGCCCGGTAATAGTCCGACCTTAACCCTATCGAAAATTTATTAACCATTTTAAAAGACAAGGTAACAGAAAAACAGTCATCCAATTCCCAAGCTTTGATTGACGCGATAAAGTATGTGTGGGGAAAAGACATTTCTAGTGGCTACTGCAAATCCCTCATTGACAGTATGCCCCATCCTATTCTGCCTGTTATAAAAAACAAAGGTGTCCACACAAAGTACTGATTTCGGTCTTTTTGTGTTCTAAAGAATGTAAGTATCCATATGTGGTGTCATTTTTTCAAATATCTCTGACTAGTAATTAGTTATATAGATTAAGATAATACAATGTAGTTGTCACATATGTTTATTTTTTTATTTCTCAAGCCGACCATGGTTTCGCTGGGTATTGACCTAGCTTCATCAGGACGAACGGCACGTAAATATTCAAATTGTATTTGACATCATAAATGGTGTTTACAGTCGCGTGTTTTGGTTAGATGCTTTCACGCATTTGATAGAAATGGCGTGGATGCCATGTCATTAACAAGTTGCGAAGACTTCTGATATATATGGAAAGCTTCCAAACTATCAAGTTTGGAGGTTGAATCTGGCTTGTCAATAAGTTTTGCTTCTTCAAAGAGAACTCTGTGGTCCTTTTCGTAACAGTGTTTAGCCATCGATGACTTCTTTAGGTCACAATTCCGAATGTAGGTCTTGTGCTCCTTCAATCGAAAACGCAAGGTCTGTCCTATATATGAAGCGCCACATTCAACATGGAATTTGATAAATTCCCCACGAATTTTTGTCTTCAACACAGTCCTTTGATCCTAAAAATCTCATTTTGTTTATGGGTTTAATTATCTTAATCTATATATAATTGTCACAAAACTGTAGTCGTTGAGATAAAGAATAGTAATAAGTTGTTTCTTTGAAAATCTTAATTTTCAATAAATTGACAGGTGATCTTAAACTTTTGCAAATGACTGTTTCCACTCCTTGAGTTTTGATTTACTCTTTGAAAGTAACGTAAGTGATTAATTGCAGGTGAAAATTTACGAGATCTTCTGAAAGTGCAAAAGATAGCAAAAGCTATATGTTCTGGAAAACAAAAGTAACACCATCTTCAGTGTTAGGTTCCAATCATCGTAAAATGGAGAGGTAGATTTATCTCCGAATGAAGCGTGACTTGTCATGGAATTGCATTTAAGTTATATACCCAATGATATTTTTCTGAAATACTTAAAAGCATTTATCCGAATGATGGAGGCGTTTGAAAAGTTCTTCGCTTGCAATCACGTCAGATAATATGTTAAGTAAGTAATGAGAAACACTTAACGAGGGTTCGCCTTTGAATCAAGAATGCTAATGGGATCTCTAGCGATGCGAATGTACACGCATCAACGCCTAATTAATAATTATTCATTGTTGCGCTGATTAAAGGTGTTCTTTAAGTATTCTGGTGGAAGAGGTTATCACGGTCGTGTGGAGGAGTGCGTAGCTGTTGCGATGCGTCCATCAACAAGTTTAGCTAGTGGCGAAATGGAATTCTAGGCTTGCAGCACGCATAAAGAACTTAACACCCATTCATCAGTGGAAAACAGGAGGCACCCTGCATGCTTGCGCAAAACAAATTTGCTCTGCCAACCGATTTATTTCACAATAATTCTATCGGATGTTTTGGTAACAGCGTAGCTTGCGTCAAGTGCATTTATCGTATGAAAATTATGAGAATCTTCCTGAATGTTTGACACGGTGTTGGCTGCATTAAACTGCTGCAGCCCACAAAAGTGTTGTCAATAGAAACGGGATATGTTCAAACAAAGGACGACAGCTTACGCTCAGGGATTTGAACACTACCCCTCCGCGCCACAAATTTCCTAGGGCACCTTCCTTTTGATAGATGTCAACAATCCTCCAAGTAGATTGAGGATGACTGACATGATGGTGATATATCTACGTATCGTCGTCGTCTGCTGTTATCAAACCACTGCTGGATGAAGGCCTCTCAAAATTCTTTCCACAACATTCCGTTTTGAGCCAATTTTCTTAGTGCAACTCCCAGGGTTGGAAACGGGTTAGAAATGTCGAACCCGGACCCGACCTGAACTTCCCATAACTGGAACAAATCTGCTTTGAACTATAAATTCGAAACTCAGTTTATATGTATATGTAACCGTAATATATACAATATAAGGTGCGTCGCATAAATATAGAGACAGTCTACTTTGCCCAGTGAACGCAATGCGAATATAGGTAGAAAGTTGAAGTGGTACCTAATTAGACATAACCCTACAACAAATGTTTCGATCTGTCGAGATTACTGGATTGTGTGAAAAGAACACCACAAGGGGAAAGTGCAATTTTAGGTGTCTCATAAATATAAAGACAACTATGTAAAGTAGGCACATGCAAACGAGATGTGCAAATTAGCATGTTGTACGCACGCGCATGGGTCGAAATTCGGTCCAGCCTACAAAAGACTGCGGACCTGCCGTCAGACATTCATTTGCCGAAATGCCACGCAACAGTCAACTTTCTGGTGAGGAGGTGCAGAAGATTTGGAGACTAGGAGCAAATGGATTGCCTGTAGCAAAAATTTGTGAAAGCCATGGGGAGGAGTAGGGCAGTCATTTACAAGACTTTATCGAAACGCGGTGCGTTAACTGCCACAAAACGGCCTGGAAGACCTCGAATAACAACCAAACGAGATGATCGTGCAATCATGCGTTCAGTGCCGCTCCGGTGGCGCAGTGGTCTAAGACGATGGCCTCTGATCATTCGTCCGTAAGGGGTCCGGGTTCGAATCCCGGTGAGGGATGGATGTTGTGTTTGCTTTCGGCACTGGCTCTTTCCCTTCCCTGGAACCAGTGACCCTAAATTAGGGACGGGAGACAGCTTATAGCCCATTGAGTTGCTCACGGTGGTCGTTAAACCTCCAATAAAAAAAAGGCGTTCAGTTTCATCCCAAAGGTTATCACTACGTCAAGTTTCTCGGACTGTTGGGGTCACCGTCTCAAAGGACACAGTTCATCGACGAATCAAGGAAAGTCGCAAAATTGTGCTCCGCAAAATGCGCCGTCTGCCGCACCTCACGCGGCGCCACAACGAAGCTAAATTGTTATGGGCAAGCAGTCACATGCACTGGACGGACAAGTGGATGGTATACAAATATTTTCTCCAGTGAGAAAAAGTTAAACCTGGACGTCCCTGACGGTTGGAACTGCTATTGGCATGATTTACGACGCGAGCCACGCACCTTCTTCAACAGACAGAAAGTAGGGGAAACTGTGATGTTTTGGGGAGCTTTTGCGTTCAATGGGGCAACGGATATCGCTTTCCTGCAAGGCAGACAAAACTCCGAAACGTATGAGGACATACTCAGCAGCCACCTTCTACCGTTTGCCGAAACTCTAGCGGGTGTTGATTATCTGTTCCAGCAAGACAATGCCTCTATCCATCGGTCTGCATCAACGAAAAGCTGGTTTAACACTCACCATGTGACGGTAATGGATTGGCCAGCACTCAGTCCAGATATGAACCCTATCGAGAACCTCTGGGGTATCCTCGCTCATGATGTGTATGTGAATGGACGGCAGTTCTCAAGTGTGGTGGCATTGAAAGAGCAGATTAAACGAAGCTGGTACGCACTCCGTTCAGAACACTTACATGACTTGGTGGACAGCATGCCCAATCGGGTTTTCAGTGTTATTCGGAACAACGGCTCCACTATTCGTACCGGAGGTGCTCATAAGTAGTAAGTCTTTGTATTTTTGAAACAGCGCATTTCTGTTTTTTTCTCTTGTACTTGGCGTTGGAATTGTTATGTTTCCGTCAATTTATTGTGCAGCTGCGTGTCCTATGCTATTTTGGCTGTAAATATGAGGTGTACATTTCAGCTAGTTTCTTTTTTATTCGAGAACTTGTTCTGTTTCTATATTTATGCGACGCACTATATATTCATTCCAATAACTTCTTGATTTAATAACTCAAATCCTTTTTTAATAAACTTTGGTTACTTCCTAAATTTTAGTGCCATTTTTAGTGCCACGATTCTGCGTAATCCAGAAGTAATGGCTGACTATGACCATGGAGTATATTACAAATGGGAATCATTGTTTACGATTACACACATGTATTTTCTTAAATGTATTCAGGTTCTTCGCTCCTTCCATGCTTGATGGAGGTGCGCATACTTTCATATGGTCAGTTAGATTTTTGGTTCCATAATCTTTTATTACACCGATTTTTGGTTCCATAATCTTTGATTTTTAAACAACAAGCAAGACCAAACACAGAATTATTTACCGATTCCTTAATTAGACGAAACAATTTCCAGCATTCACTCTTCCACTTGTGGTTTTCAATAAGCACGTATTTGTTGACCTCGACGCCTTCCTCAACCTCCTTAATATTAAATCCATCCATATTAACAAATAAGGAGTTAATTTCGACATGACATGTCATGGGAACGGGATGTTAGCACATCAATCGAAAACCTCTGAATGCTCAATGTAAAAGATGCGATGTGAAAAGTAACTCTTAGTCATACAGTGAACTTCGCACGGAGAGTGTGACTCAGCTGAGAATCAGGCGATTGGCGTTTGCTTGTGCATTGCTCTGGACAACTGCATTGTAAAAGAACGCAAAGGAAGTATCTTTTTACGATATGGTATGTCTGACGTCGGTCGATGGCAATCTTAGTTGCTTTAAGAAAGAGACAATATATTTGCATGGCAAATTATTATTCACTCCGTGGGCATCAGTATCGACTACAGAATTCCACAACGCGCATTTTTCTTTGGAATATAGTTTTCTTTTTCAAAAATAAAACGGGAATAAAACCGGGTCAGAATCGGGTCAGGAACAACTTGACCCGACCCGTTGACATCTCTGGTCACTCCCAAATGCTTTCGAATTTCATCCATCCACTTCTCTCGTGATCTTTACCTATTCCTCGCAAAACAGTCTAGCATTTCAGTTGAGCAGCGGTGGTCAGTTCTTTTAGGATGATGTCCTGGCTGTTTTTGTGGCGCAGCGGTCTACGCGATGGATTCTAATCATTTGTCCGAGATGGGCCCGGTTCGAATTCCGGTAAGGTATATATATTGTTCGTTTCACGACACCGGCTCTCTCCCTTCCCTGTTCAGTTGTCCGAAATTAGAACGGCGAACTTATAGCGCATAGATTTGCCTACTGTTGTCGTTAAAGCTCTCAATAAAAAAAAACTAAGCACCCCGAGAAAGTAGTTCGATCCTGATGAAACTCCACATGCAAGTACCTCAGGGCCGAATATACAAATGATTAAAAAATAACGACCAATGACTAAATAGTGGCCCACCTCTGCGCATGGGAACTGCGCATCGAAGAGGGAAGGATCAAGAACAAAGCTCGTGCGCAGGGACAACCCAAGCCCGCCCGAGCCCGGTTCGGACGGGCTTGGGTTGTACAATACTTAATACGGTTCCGCCTCGGAGACAGAGAAATATAATTTATCTTTAAATGTAATGTTTGAATGTTTTAGCACACGGGAAGTTTCTTACGTTTTCTATTTAATAAAGACATTTCTTTGGAAACTGGGTCTGGACGGGTTGGAGAAACTCGGGAGGGCTCCTTATTCTTGGTATGGGTACAGAAAAAAACCCCATAGGAAACGTATTAGTGGGTTTCGGCGGAGAAGGAGTAGCTTCTTCAAGCACTATAGATACTAGATAGTACGCCGACAACATGTAGCCCCCAACCTCCACGCTGCAGCTCTCTGCTTATTCTATTGAGCAAAGCACGTAGTTTTCAGCGTCTCCCGATCTTTCCGAATACCCGGCCGCCTGAAACCTTTCTGGAAGCATCGAATGGCAAATAAAAACCGTGCAACTATGCTATAGAAACAGATAAAGGTCCATTCTCCACTCCCCAGATGAGAGAGACATCAGTTAATTGCAGGGGTAAGAGAGTGAAAGTCTGGAAGAGGATTTTGTTTTTTCATTAATGCACAAACAAGTTAATCATAGTTTTCGGGCTAGTTCGGGCCTGGGCTCCATCTTTCAACATAAAATTCGGTCTCGCGCGGCCTCGGACTCTTAAAATTGAGCCCGAACTCAGCTCTGGTCTACAAGTACGAAAGTGGCCACCAGTACAGTTGCCAGGCAACTTGTGGCACTCATACTACATTCAAGGAGGCCACTCTGCCGCCTACCACTGTCTAGCGGGCATCGCCGGCATCGGTTGGTGACGGGCCTGATCAACGTGCGATAGTATCCAGTGGCGCCATGTTTTCAGTGGTGAGTCACAGTTTGCCCCTTGGCGTAGGTGACCAACGCATACGCGTGTCTCGAAACGTGCCCGCTAGCGCATGGATCTTGCCTTCACCATGGAACAGCAAACGGCTCGTACACCTAAAGTGACTCCCTGAGAACCCATTTCCTACGATATCCGGACATCCTTGGTAGTCCGTCGTATAACCTTCACAGATCAAAAGTTCATCGAGTAAATTCTACAACTTCTTGTGATGCCATTTTTGTAGCATCATCAAGCAGGTTTTCAACAGATTATATCCGGCCAGACACTGCACAGCTGTCACAGGTCTGCCTTCGTAATGCCGGCACCTTTCCGTGGCCAACCCGATCGACCGACCTCTCACAGATAAAACATGTTCGGGACGTGATGGGACGCCCCGTGCCCACATCTCGAAATGTTGGCGATCTGGGGCGTAATTTAGACATCATCTGGCATGTTTTACCTCAGGTCAGTACCCGCTTCTATTAGAGTCAGAGGTGGCGTTACAACACACTAACTTGTTCATTAGAGCAGCTGTTTTATCCGAAACAATGGCCCAACTGCTCTGGAATTGCAAAAATTTCCTTTATATTTATATATATATATAGTCGGATTAAAAATGAACTTTCAGAAAACAAAAGTGATGTGCAATGCTTTTACAAGAAATGAAGATTTATCGATTGATGGGGAAAAAACTGGCGATAACCAATACCTACATTTATCTTGGACAGCAGATATCAAGTGAGGGTCACATTGATGAAGAAATTAATCGCCGTATAAAACTTGCCTGGAGAGCTTTGGGAAGAAACAGTATAATGTTTAAGAGCAATTATGTCTTAAAAGAGAAGTGTTTGATCTATGTATCCTTCCAGTGCTTACAAATGGTGCAGAGATGTGGACCTTAACTAAATGAGACATACAAAGACTGCAGGCAACTCAAAGTAGCATGGAGAGATGCATGCTTGGTGTTAACAAGAGAGATAAGAACAGGAACTCGTGGATCAGAAAGATGAGAAGAGTGGAAGACATCATGATGACCAGAGGTAAATCCCTGAAATGGTTATGGGCTGGACATATTGTCAGAAGGACAGACCTTCGATGGACAGCCGGAATTTTAGACTGGATTCCAAGGGACAGAAAAAGACCCAGAAGAAGACCACATGGTAGATGAGTGGATGAAATTCGAGAGTGCGGGAGTAACATGAAGGAGCCTGGCACAAGACAGAGCGCTCTTTGGCCAGGCATGGCCCTTGCGCCATAAAAACTAACCAACTAACCAGCCACAAGACAGACCATTGTGGAATAAACTTGGGGAGACCTTCGTCCAGCAGTGGATTGGTAATGGTTGACGATGATGATATATATATATATACTGAGTGGCCACTTTATTATGACCACCTGACAGTTTTAAGCAAATGAGCTATGGGTGCACGCTGTTGCCGCCAGAGGGCGAGGCTAGTATAAAAAGGGAAGGCTTAGTGCTTGCGACAGTAGTAAAAGTGATTTTTGGGTGACGAGATGGGTAAAAAATGCGATTTGACGGACTTTCAACGTGGGGTGACTGTAGGAGCTCGGAGGCATGGAGCGAGTATCACCGAAACCGCCGCATTCGTGAAATGTTCCAGAGCAGCTGTTATTAAAATGTTTAAAGACTGGACTGTCAGCCAAAAAAGTGGGTCTCTACGGGTAACGTGCGATCGTCATCATCTAGTGACTGCTCGGGCGGAACGGAGAGTGTGCCAGACTGGTAACAGACAACAGAACATAAGGGCAACAGTGCAGCAAATTACAGACTATCTTAATCAAGGATTTCCTCAAATGATCTCTGCATGCACTGTTCGCCGTACACTGCATCGGATGGCACATGGCAGCCGAAGGCCTGTTCGAACACCTTTGCTGTCTGCAGTTAACAAGAGAAAACGTCTCCTGTTCGCACAGGAGCACAAGGATTGGACAGTCGATAATTGAAAACAAATTATGTGGTCCGATTAATCACGTTTTCAGTTGCACCATTCCGATGGCAGAGTGAGAATTTGGCGGAAACAACACAAAAGCATGGACCCCAAATGCATTGCTACAACACTTCAAGCTGGTGGAGGCAACGTTATGGTTTGGGGAATGTTTTCCTGGCATGCGTTATGCCCTTTAATTCGTGTTGATCTACGTCTGACTGGCACATCATTTCTAAACATCGTTGCGTAACAAGTGCATCCTGCCATGTAGATGGTTTATCTCAATGGCGATGGCTACTTTTAACAAGATAATGCGTCCTGCCATATTGCTGGTATTGTACAGGCTTGGTTTCAGGAACATGCCGAGGAGTTTACTTTGCTTAGGTGGCCCCCACAATCTCCAGATCTCAATCCCATTGAGAATTTGTGGGATGAGGTTGTACGAGCCATCAAACAGCTGGATCCACAACCCTGCAATCTCACACTCCTGGAAAGTGCTATTCATCAAGCTTGCTCTCAGATTCCACAAACCACCTATCAACATCTCGTGGAGTCCATGCCAGGAAGAATCGACTCAGTATTAAAGGCAAAAGGTGGCCCAATGAAGTACTGAGGGGGATGGTCATAATCAAGTGGCCACTCAGTGTATATATACACACATACGGTCAAGTCACATTGTGACCACCAGCTAATATCCTGAGTAACCGCCGTGTGCAGCACGGACAGCAGCTAGACGGCCTGGGAGTAACTCAAAGAGCAGGAAGGTGTTCACAGGTATGTGAAGCCATGCTGACTGCAGTGTATCTGACAGCGGCTGGAAGGTGCTTGGTGGAGGAATCAGAGCAAACTACACGATCGGGGTGGTCTCATAGATGCTCAATTTGGTTTAAATCTGGGGAATTAGGGGATCAGAGAAGTAATTTGTAATCTTCATCGTGCTCCTTTAACCATTTTCTGACATTTCTAGCTGTGTGACACGTCGCATTCTCGTGCTGGAAGATTCCATCCGCCCCGGGGAAGACAATCAGCATGTTTGGGTGTACGTGACCTGCAAGGATTGGTTCATAGCGAATTCGGTCCATAGTGCCTTCCACAAGTATGAGTGGACTCAGGGGATGCCACGAAAGCATTCTCTAGACCATAACGCTGTCCCGCACCAGTTTGTGTTCTTCCAGATATAGTTGAAGAGTTTGTTCTCCGATGTTTCTCGTCTTATACGCCAACATCCATCCGTTCTATGAAGCAGAAACGTGACTCACCGCAGAAGGCAATCCTTTGCCAATAAGCGCAGGTCAAATTCAGATACTGCCGTGCAAATGTAAGCCTTTTCTGCCAACGCACCTTCGTTAGCATAGGTACAGTGACCACGAGTCTGCATTGGAGTCCCATGCGCAGCAGGATTCGCTGAACTGTCGTTTTAGGCACTCTTCCGGTAGCTCCCTGGTTCATTCGGCCAGTGAGTTGCTCCACTGTAGCGTGTCGATCGGACCTTGCGTACCTTCGAAGCCGACGTTCACCTCTCACATCAATGACACGTGGGGCTCCGTAGTTTCAGCGGCGCTTATTCGCAATGGTGTTATTTCTGCAATCACGATGCATTTTAAACCACAGCAGCACGCGAATAGTTCACAAACTGCGCTGTTTCAGAAATACCCTTGGCCCGAAAGCCGATAACCATACCTTTTTGCAAATCTGACAAATCGCTCCTTTTATACATGACAGCAACGAGTGATATGTTTTCAGATCAGATCATATGTAGAGGATTTTAGGAAGGGAGTGTCTGACCCCAGGTCTTAAACAACCCTTTGAAATAGGAAGCTAGGAGTTTTGGGCTAGAGTGCCTGATAGGAAAGGGACATGGAAGCAAAGTAGAAAGGGGAAGGAAGACGCCCTTATTTATTACCGGCGGGCCAGTACCCGGAGTCCGACGGCTTAACGTGCCCATCTGACGCACGGCGGATATTTAGTGGATCGAGCGTTCGTACCTGCCTGGGATCGAACTTGAGGTCCTTTCCGTGGCAGTCACGAACGTTGCCCACTAGGCCACCCGCGGCCCTATGTTTTCAGAATGCCTACAGGACACCTTATATACCCCCCAAGCCAGCTCACGACATGTGCCTTCATTCATTGGCTACGCGCTGTTGACATCAAAAGTAGGAGGTAGTCATAATAATGTGACAACTGTGTGTATATATCAGTGGCGTCGCGTGCCCATTTAAGTTGTGTGTGTGCCGTTATGGGAAAAAAACACGCAAACATTTTATTATGTGTCTCGAGCTGCAAAATTCGCGCATTGATTTTGAACATGCGAAAGCATTTCTTTTATTTAGATGCCTCATAACGTATGGCAAGGATCTTTACATACACTCCATTACAAGAAAATGTTGAGTTTTCTGAGCAAATACTAGGGTGATGAAGGAATTTTCGATAATTTTTAGCACGACTTTGTAAAAAAAGATCGTGCTTATGTTATCAGTTTGTCCGTCCGTCCGCCTGTTGATACGATATCTCTTCAACTAATAGTCCGATTTAAAAAATTCTCTTTGCATTAGGAAGCTTGAAATGTGCGAATGATAACACTTTATTTCGTTATTTTTTTTACGATGCGAAATTCTCGTTAAAGGGCGTAAATTCAGATTATATCGAATTCAAAACACATTCTGTTCCATATATTTGCTTCTAAACATCCAATTAAAAAAATTTTTGCTTTTAGATTCCATTTATGTCTAAGAATATTTTAGGCACAGTCACTTTTCCAAGTTGCGCATATGTTCTCCACTAGGGGGCGTAAAAGAAAATTGTTTTTATCCAGATACCTCTGCTTCTAAAACTCCGATTTGAAAAACGTTTCCTTCAGCGGATACAGCTCCAAATGGAAAATATTTTTCGTATAGGTTATAATTTTTGGTATAAAATCGATTGGCCACCAGGGGGCGTAAATGTTTATTTCTGCTTCTGATGTATTTGCAGCAAAATCTGAACTTCTAAAATTTCGATTGAGGAAATTCTTTCATGGACCGATACTACTCACGTAGACAAACCTTTTCGGAATATTTTCTTCTTAAAACAATTCATCCGCCAAGGAGCGTAGATGTATATCTTGTTTTTGTCAATATCTCTGCTTCTAATGATCCGATTTGAAAAAAAAAAACTTCTTTGTTGGACTGTGTCCCGTGCGATATTTTCCTTTTATAATTTCAAAATTTTCAAGTAATTGACTTTCTGCTAAGGGGAATAAAGGTAAATTACGCTTTCCCCGATATCTCTACTTCTAAAACTCCAATTAGAAAAATTCTTCCATCACCAGATAGAAGTACAGGTAGGAAATCTTTTTATCGCACTTTCTAATTATTTTTTTTTTTTTATAAAATATGGTTTGGCCACCAGGGGGCGTAAGTGTTAAATTTCTGCTTCGTCAGTATTTGCAGCAAAATATCAGCTTCTAAAAGCGCGATTGAAACGATTCTTTCGTGGACCGATACAGCACATGTCGATAAACATTTGAGAATATTTTCTTCTTAAAATAATGCATGCTTTCTCCATCAGAGGGCGTAGATGTCTATCTTATTTCTGTTAATATCTCTACCTCTAAAAGTCGGATTTGAAAAATTCCTTCTTTGCTAGATAGCGTAGCCTGTGTAAAATGTTTCTCGTATAAGTTCAAAATTTTCAAGTAATGCATAGACTTTCCGCTAGGGTTCGTACAAGTAAATTGCGCTTTCCTCAATATCTCTGCTTCTAAAACTTCGATTTGAAAAATTATTTCTGCACGGAATACAGCTTCTGATAGGAAATGCTCAGCATATAATTTTTAATATTTAATGAAGAAATGTTTTGCCACCAGGGGGCGTAAGTGTTAATTTCTGCGTCTGATGTATTTGCGGTAAAATCTGAGCTACTGAAAACTCAATTGAAAAAGTTCTTTCATGGACCGATACCGTTCACATCGAAAAACCTTTTGACAGTACTTTCTTCTTAAAAGAATGCATGTTTTTTTTTCGACAGGGGGTGTAGATCCATATCTTATATTTGTCGATATCTCTGCTTCTAAGAGCCCGATTTGCAAAATTCTTTCTTTGTTGGAGAGCGTTTAGCTGCGAAATGTTTCTCATAAAATTTGAAATTTTTCTTAACGTACAAGTCTGCCACCAGAAGGCGTAAGTTGAAGTTTCCGTTTACAGCAATATCTGCGGGATTAAAAACCCGATTGAAAAACTTTCTTCGGTCAGATGCTACTGTTTTCCATACCGGTTCCATTCATTTTGAATAGCTCTGGTAAATACAATTCGCATCAGAACGGATTAAAATAACGTGCTCGTTACACCTGAAAATTCAGTGTTACCTTTCTTGTGAGTTTTAAATACAGTACGAGACTTGACTTTTTTTTAATCCGCTATACACAATTTGCAAAAGCTCTGGTAGAGAATTGGACACTTAGTACCTCGTCAACCTAAATGGATGTGAAAAGTCAAATTGTATATACACTGAGTAGTCACTTTATTATGACCACCCCCTCAGTACTTCGTTGGGCCACCTTTTGCCTTTAATACTGCGTCGATTCTTTGTGGCATGGACTCCACGAGGTGTTGATTGGTGGTTTGTGGAATCTGAGACCATGCTTGATGAATAGCACTTTCCAGGAGTGTGAGATTGCAGGGTTGTGGATCCAGCTGTCTGATGGCTCGTTCAACTTCATCCCACAAATTCTCAATGGGATTGAGATCTGGAGATTGTGGGGGCCACCTAAGCAAGGTAAACTCACCGGCTTGTTCCTGAAACCAATCCTGTAAATATCGAGCAATATGGCATGGAAGCATTATCTTGTTGAAAGTAGCCATCGCCACTCGGTTAAACCATCCACATGACGGGATGCACTTGGTACGCAACGATGTTTAGATATGATGTGCCAGTCAACACGAATTAAAGGGCCTAACGCATGCCAGCTAAACATTCCCCAAACCATAACGTTGTCTCCACCAACTTGATGGGTTGTAGCAATGCATTTGGGCTCCATGCTTTCGTGTTGTTTCCGCCAAATTCTCACTCGGCCATCGGCATGGTGCAACTGAAAACGTGATTCATCGGACCACATAATTTGTTTCCAATTATCGACTGTCCAATCCTTGTGCTCCTGTGCGAACTGCAGACGTTTTCTCTTGTTAACTGCAGACAGCAAAGGTGTTCGAACAGGCCTTCGGCTGCCATAACCCATCTGATGCAGTGTATGGCGAACAGTGCGTGCAGAGATCATTTGAGCTGATCCTTGATTAAGATGGTCTGTAATTTGCTGCGCTGTTGGCCTTCTGTTGCCTGTTACCAGTCTGGACACTCTCCGTTCCGCCCGAGCAGTCACTAGTCGATGACGACCACATGTTGCACGTAGAGACACTGTTTTTTGGCTGATAGTCCAGTCTTTAAACACTTTAACAACAGCTGCTCTGGAACATTTCACGAATGCGGTGGTTTCGGCGATACTTTTTTTTTTTCTGTGATTGGAGGTTTATGTTGTTGTTGTTGTTGATTGGAGGTTTATGTTGTTGTTGTTGTTGATTGGAGGTTTAACGACCACCGTGAGCAACTCAATGGACTATAAGCAGTCGCCCGTCCCTAATTTAGGGTCACTGGTTCTAGGGAAGGGAGAGAGCCAGTGCCGTAAGACAAACACAACATCCATACCTCACCGGGATTCGAACCCGGACCCCTTTCGGACGAATGATCAGAGGCCATCGCTTAGACCACTGCGCCACCGGGGTGGCATTGGAGGTTTAGCGACCACCGTGAGCAACTCAATGGGCTATATGCAGTCTCCCGTCCCTAATTTAGGGTCACTGGCTCCAGGGAAGGGAGCGAGCCAGTGCCGTAAGACAAACACAACATTCATGCCTCACCTGGATTCGAACCCGGACCCCTTACAGACGAATGATCAGAGGCTATCTCTTAGACCACTACGCCACCGGGGCGGCTTCAGTAATACGAGTTCCTACAGTCATCCCATGTTGAAAGCCCGTCAAATCGCAGTTTTTACCCATCTCGTCAGGCAAAAATCACTTCTACTACTGTCGCAAGCACTAAGCTTTCCCTTTTTATACTAGCCTCGCCCTCTGGCTTCAACAGCGTGCAGCCATAGCTCATTTGTTTAAAACTGTCAGGTGGTCATAATAAAGTGTTCACTCAGTGTATAAATCTGTGCTCATAAACACACCGATTATCACAGCGACGAAAAGACAAACAGTAACTCGTAGCAGAACGTTGAATTGTGTTTATGACTCCACGCTATTCCAAACACAAACAAGTATGACCAGTGGTGCTTTTTGAAGCGCGCACACCCTGGGAGTTTGAACTTCTGCGTTGATACCAAGAGGAAATAAAAACATGATGTGTAGCTCCATCTGGAGAACTTTGAATTAGAGTTGCCTAACGACTTGGGATGTCCGCTGCTAAAATAGCACTTCTGCAGCTGCAAATATTACTTACTACGTTGTTTACAACAACAAGCAACGAACCTTCTCTTTACGAAAATATTGCACAAAGGAATTATGTTCAGCAGATAAACTTCAGCGAGTCTTATTCGAAATGCATAAAAAAAAAACAAAAAAAAAAAAAACAATATAACAACTGGTTGCACCATTCCGTGGGACGGTTCATTTTTGGGTAACAATTCTGTGGGACCCAAGCGGTTCTTACTTTGGGTAGCACAGCCTGAGAGTTCCGCTGTTACGTTTCAAACCACAGGGAAATAAGGACGTGACCTGCAGCGCTATCTGGGGAGGGCTTGTATCACAGCTGCTTTAAGGTCGTCGGATGTGCGCACGCGAAACAGCACACCCCAGCATTCTAGCGCGAAAGCAATATTCTTACTGAAGGAACCTTTTCTTGATGAAAACATTTTGTGGGAAATTAATTTTAACCACCACTTGAAGTCTTAGGACGAACTCTGGCGAGTTTTGAGAGAAATAAATCTGAAAAAATAATATCGACAATATAAGTTAAATTGCGACTCTGTATAAGTGTGAGCCTCGATTCTAGCACACCCCGAATATCGAATATGCACCACTGAGATTATATAAATATACACTGCTCGCCACCCAAAATGCAACACTAAGAAGGACACGAGATAGCAAAGCCAGATTTACTGGACAGATAACAGATACAAAGATGAAACGATTGAGCTTACAGGCCCGTGCGACTTGCGAAACACGCAGACATCAATAGTTCGTGTGGCCCCCATGGCTGGCAATAACGGCCGCTACACGCCGCGGCATCGAACGAAAGAGTCTTTGGATGTGGGCTTGGGGTATGTCTGTCCAGGCTGCTTCCACACGTTTCCACAGTTCATCAGGCGTAGCCGCGGGTGGTACTTTCCGGGCCACTCGGTTGCCGATCAGCGACCAGACGTGTTTGATAGGCGACATATCGAGAGAACAGGCGGGCGACGGCAGCAGTGACACCTGGTGAGCCGTAAAGAATTGTTGCACGATGCGTGCCACGAGTGGGCGCGCATTGTCCTGTTGAAATATGGTCGCTGGCAGATCCTGCAGGTAAGGTAGGACTACAGTCTCCAAAACGTCGGAGAGGTTGCGGTGGTTGTTGAGTGTACCGGCGATGCGTACCAGAAGGGTGCGAGTGTCATATCCAATTGCGCCCCTAACCATAGCGCCAGGCGACGGACCGGTTTGTTGGTTGGTAAGTAGATTTTAATGACGCAAGGGCCATGGTTGGCCAAAGAGCACCAAACAAAAGACATCAAAAAAGAACAAAAGCAATAAAACACGTACACAAGGTTAAAAACAGGATGTAGCGGTAAAAGTGAGAGATGGAAATGAATACGGTAAAACTAGATGAGGTTAAAAAAGTCAATTTCCTTGAAAAAGGAGAACACTGCGGTCAGGTCTCAGTCCTCACCTATGAAAGTCTGCAGCGTAGCTGCTCCGACGTCCAACAAATGAGAATAAAAATAACGAAAACGATGATCACAAAAACGAACACAAGTACACAAAACATGAAGGACGGTGAGACGACAGTGGCACGCTTCACACATCGGGGCACTGTCGCCACAGCAAAAAGCGGTGAGTAAAACGACAGTGCCCAATGCGGAGACGCGCAAGAACAACTTCCTCACGACGGTTCTTCCGCAAACTAGACTTCCAAAGTCCGATCTGTGGTTTGATGGCATAGAGTTTATTGCTGCCCTGCTGAGACCACAGGGACTGCCACTCATCCAAAACAATTTTCCGGATCAAAGGGCGAAAACCTCGGAAAGACAGTGGCAGCCGAGCTGGAGACATGGAGGAAACAGATCTGGCAGATAGATCTTCCAGCTCGTTACCCCGGATCCCAACATGGCCAGGAACCCAACAGAATCGGACCAGAAATCCAGCATCTTCCAAAGTTCCAAGAAGACGACGGACAGCACGAATGACCGGTGAGTCCGTGTCCTCTGGAGAGACTTGGATGACGGACTGGGAATCGGAGCAAATCATAGCGCGACGATGAGATCTAGACTGTATGTGACACAAAGCGAGGTGTACCGCACTCATCTCATCCGAAAAGACGGTGGATTCAGGCGGAAGCCTCTCAGCATGGGAGGCATCGCCACACACGAAAGCGGATCCAACAACCTCACCGGATTTCGACCCGTCAGTAAATACAGGCACGAAATCCGGGAAGAGAGACTGTTTCTCAGCAAAGAGCTGCTGGTACACCAGAGCAGGAGTGGAAGACTTTGGCCACACACAAAAGGAAAGGTCAGCTGTTGCTTGAACCGGCTGCCAAGGCGGTTCATTGTAGAACCGGGTCAAACCAATCCTTGACAAGTCTAGACCAGCATCGCGCACTAAGGTCGACAACCGAATCCCAAACGTCGGAACAGAGGAAGGCCGGTGTGAGAAGAGGCCGACACATTGCCGTTGGAAAATGGAACCATGCAGTGGATGATCAGGAAGAGACTTCAACTTGGTGAAGAATTGAAGAGACAGCTGCTTACGTCGGATGCACAATGGCGGTTCATGGGCCTCGGCATACAGGCTATGCACGGGAGAGGTACGGAAAGCACCAGTGCATAGCCGCAGAGCCTGGTGATGGACAGGATCCAGAGGCCGCAACACGGAAGGACGTGCCGAACCGTACGTTATGCAACCGAAGTCTAACTTTGACCGAATCAGAGAATGGTAAATGCGAAGCATTGAGCACCTGTCAGCCCCCCAAGATGTTCGAGAGAGGACCTTCAGGATACTCAATGGCTTCGTGCATTTCACCTTTAAAGACTGGATGTGAGGCCGGAAGGTGAGTGCTCGGCCAAAAGTTAGCCCAAGGAACTTCTTGACTTCTGATACCACAGGAATGGTAGAGCACCCCAGACGGAGGCTGGGGTCTGGGTGAAGACCCCGTTTGCGGCAAAAATGCACGCAAACGGTCTTCTGGGTCGAGAAGCCAAATCCATTATGGGAAGCCCAGATAGAGATCTTCGTAATGGCCGACTGCAGCTGCCTCTCAATGGTGCGCATGTTTTCAGGTGCGCAAGAGATCTGCAGATCATCCACGTACATGGAGCTATGAACCGTCGGAGGAAGTAGAGTGAAAATATGATTAACACGAAGGATGAACAATGTCACAGAAAGAATGGATCCTTGAGGGACACCCTGCTCTTGTGGGTATAACGCAGAGAGGGTCGATCCGACGCGCACACGGAACATCCGGTTCTGGAGAAATCCGGCAATGAAGGTTGGCAAATTTCCCCGCAATCCGCAGTCATGCAGATCACGGAGAATGCCATATTTCAGGTTCGATCGTAGGCTTTTTCAATATCGAAGAACACGGAGACCAAGTGCTGACGCCGGACAAACGCCTCCCTGACAGATGTCTCAAGGCGAAGATGATGATCTGAGGTGGAATGGAATTTCCGAAATCCACTCTGATGAGGTGAAAGAATGTGACGTGATTCCAAATAAAAAACCAAACGAAAATTGATGATGCGCTCTAGGACTTTGCATAGGCAGCTCGTCATAGCAGTTGGTAGGTAGTTCAACGGGTTAGCGGGATCTTTACCAGGTTTGAAAACAGGAACGACAATGGCAGTGTGCCAAGATTCGGGAAAGTCACGCTCTTGCCAGATCCTGTTAAACAGGACTAGCAGACATTCAAGAGAGGATGGAGAAAGGTGCTTCAGCATTTCATAATGGATGTTATCTGGTCCGACAGATGTTCGGCCGGACCGATTCAGGGCAATCTTCAGTTCGACGGCAGTCAGCGGGCTGTTATAATCGTCAGCGGAAAACGGTCCAAAGGAAACTTTGGACCGTTCAAGCCGAGGCTGTAACTGCCGGAACGAAGCAGGGTAATTGCTGCTGCTGGACACCGAAGAAAATGCGGCGCCCAAACAGTCAGCAACACCCTGAGCGTCAGCAACCCTTCCCCCATCACTCTCGAGAATGGAGATTTCCCCAGAAGGGTACTTACCCCGAATCTTGCGGATCCTGTCCCAAACGATCTTTGAGCTGGTAGTGGTGTTAATCCCGGATACGTAGCGTATCCAAGATTCCCGTAGACTACGACGACGTACCAATCGCGCGTAAGATTTGGCATTCTTGAAAGCAAGTAGGTTCGCGTCGGTGGGGTACCGAAGAAACCTACCCCAAGCCCGATGTTGGGCCTGACGAGCTGCTTTGCAAGCGGAATCCCACCAAGGTCGCGGGCAACGTGGAAGTTTAGTCGAAGTCTTAGGGATGGTAAAGTCTGCTGCTTGCACAATACAATCCTTTACTGCCGCAACAGCTTCATCGATCGTACCCGAGGTCACCATGACTGGAGTAATGGTCGCCGAAGCCGAGTATGAGTCCCACTTGGCTCGATCGATAGCCCATCTAGCAGGGCGAGTAGGACGACGGTAACCGTCACCTGCTAGACGGAGAAAGATGGGAAAGTGATCACTGCCAAGGGTATCATCAGACACGCTCCAGGACCAGTCAGGATATAACGATGGCGAACTCAAGGACAGATCAATGGCTGAGTACGAGCGGGTGGGTTCATGAAAATAAGTGACTGCCCCGGTGTTGTGGAGGCAGAGGGACGTGTTGGAGAGAAGGGACTCAACAACACGGCCCCTGGAGTCTCAAGTGGTAGAACCCTACAACGGATTGTGTGCATTGAAATCTCTTAAGATGAAGAAAGGAGGCGGCAGCTGGTCAACTAAATCTTCCAGATCCGAAAGGCTTACAGCTTCATCTGGTGGTATGTAGATGGAACACACTGTAAACAGTGTGTTCACAGATAGACTCACTGCCACTGCCTGCAAAGTCGTCCGAAGGGCAACTGCAGTGACAGGAATACCATGAGTAACAACGACGGCCACTCCTCCGCAGGCGATAACGCCGTCCAGGTGATCTTCGCGGAAAAGGGAATGTCTCCGCAGCGAAGGAGTGTCCGTCGTGCGAAGCTTTGTCTCCTGGAGACACACGCACACAGGTGTGTTCGAAAACAGTAAGTCTTTTAAATCATCAATGCGTGAACGCAGACCTCGGCAATTCCACTGAATGAGCGTGGCCATAATGAAAAAATGAAATGAAAGAATGAAGACAGACGACTAGAAAGTCTCCATGTCGTCCGTCACCTCCAATCCATCGGCAGTGTCTGGAGGTAACACAGGGCTGTGTTTACCCCCTGTGCTGAGAGGTGGTTTTTTGCCTGCTCTGTTTCGGGGAGGATGAGCCGGGTTTCACCTTTTCCGGCTTCTTCTTTGCAGTGCCCTGGACCTGGGTCCCTGTGATGGTCGAAGATGTTTTCGGCATAGAAGGTTTAGGCGACGATGTTGATGTCGTCTTGGAAGCAATGCTGCGAGACTTCAGTGCTTCCAGCCCAGCAGCGACGATGTCCCCAAAATCATAAGGACACCGCGCCGGGATGGTCACCTCCGTCTGGACCGCAACAGTAGCTTTCTGCACCACAACCGAGGCATAGGAGCGCCGGCCGGGTGGAAGAGGAGCTATCCGCCGCCTGGCCTCAGGGTATGACAGATGTTCACTGGTCTTCAGGCGTTGGATAGGCTGCTCCTCGATCCACTTGGGACACTGCTTAGAAGACGCAAAGTGGGAGCCCTCACAATTCACACAATGATCCGACTCAGCGGAGCAGTCCTCCAAAGAGTGTTCATTGGAACCACAGCGCCCACACTTTGCTACATTACGGCAAGACTGCTGGGAGTGACCGTAATGCTGGCACTTGAAACATCTCAAGGGAGTTCGGGACGTATGGCCGACAATCTAGACGCAAGTACCCCGCCTTGATGGAAGTTGGCAGGGTAGGTGAGCCAAAGGTCAGGATGATGTTCCGGGAGGGAATAGACTTCCCATCCAGCTTGAAAAGAATACGCCGAACCCCAGTGACATGTTGGTCCCCAAGTTCTTCCAACAATTCTTCTTCACTGCACTCGCGCAGGTCGCGGGAGTTGATGACACCGCGAGAGGAATTGAGGTACCCATGGGGTGAGATCTGTACTGGAATGTCCAGCAGAACGGTCGTCTCCAGCAAGGTGGCACTGTGACGTGGATGAGGTCTCTCCACAAGAAGATCCCCTGACGGGAGCTTCTTAACACTCTTTGGTGAGCCCGCAACGGCCTGAAGAGCCTTATTAATCCAGAAAGGACTCTTCGAACTGAGAGACTGAGCAGGATCAACTGAATGAATGAGAAGAAACAGAGCATTGCAGTCCGTAGTTAGTAGTTCCTTAGTGGAGGAGGGTGCCCCTTCCTCCACACGGCGCTTCAAATTTACAGCATGGGAAACACTTTGTGTTGCCATGAGGGAGAAAAAAAGATTCGTCGGCCAACCTCCCCACCCAATACCGAGCCCAACGAGGGAGAGCCGGAGGTCCGCAAGCCGAAGAGGGCGCAGGACACGGCTCTAGGGATAGTCAGCGGATATAGCAAGTTGGTAGGGCAGACACACGCTCAGCGTGCACCCAGACTTTCCCGTGTCCGGAGAACACCCCTTTGGCATGCCCACCCTACCCCCAAACTCACCCTGCCGAACAGAACGACAAGCCGCTAGAAGTCTGGACGCCACTCGGCCACAGACTTCCTGACTAGGAGTGGGTTAGCTCCCAGCCTCCCGTTTAGGGTAAAGCAGAGGGCAAAGACGAGTGTTGGCATCTGGAGACACTACAACCCGGCTCCCAAATACCTCAGCCTCCAGCATCCCCATTTCCACCTGTACGGGTCACCGCACACGGCAAACATGCAGGTAGGTCTAAGCTAACCAGCTCCGGAAAAACAGAAAATGTAACATAAAAGAGAAAACACAGGGAAGGGAACGAGGAACAAAACCTGGAGCTGGCGCCTCATCACAACCTCAGCAGCCTACAACTGAGGCGGGTACATGTCAATATATGAACTAAAGACGAAAAAGCAAAATGATAAGAGAAAATCGGCTTGGGCCGTGGGGACGCCATCCCCCATTAGCTGGATGAACAGCTGTCCCTTCGGTGATGTTATCGTTCAAGAGGAAACGAAATGTATTCTGTCACAAGGTGAGCTCGGGCCGTGCGGGGGCGACGGACCAATATGGCGATGCATAGTGCAGGCGTCATATAGTCTCTCGCTGCGGTGCCGCCACACGCGGATCCGACCTTCGTGGTGTTGCAGGAAGAAGCGGGATTCGTCGGAGAAGACAACTTCGTGCCATTCCGTAGTCCAGGTGCGGCGTTCAACGGCCCACTGCAGCTGCACTCCCCGGTGGTGTAACGTCAATGGTAATAGGAGCAATGGGCGCCGTGCGACAAGTCCCCACTCCTCCAGACGACGTCGAATGTTGCGCAACACACCCTAATTCCTACGCTAACGTTCGTGATGTGGCGGTGCGAGCCGTCAATGCCCGCCGCACAACATGCCGGTCCTCTCGTTCGGTGGCGTGCCGCGCCTCACCTCACCGTGGCTGGATGTCGTCCCACACGGGCGCCGATATCTCTGTACCATAAACCACTATTCGTCCTCTGTGGAACTCCGAAACGTGCTGGAATGACTGCCGTATTCTGCGACGAGTCATCAGGAAGCTTCCGACGCACAGGTCCGGCCGCACAACACACTTCCACTACTTACACTCCGTCCTCTGTGCACTCTTCTTATAGTGCTTCTCGGCGGCGTGCCGGGCGCACATGATTTTCATATGCTCTGCAATGCTAATCGTTTACATGTCCTCTCGTGGGCGACGCATGTTGCGAATTTCAGGCCAATCGGATGTTTCCTTCTTGGTGGTGCATTTTGGGTGGCCAGCAGTGTATATATAGTTACTTGAACGCGCCGTAGGTGGATGCGAGCGACCACCGCTCATAACGTGTCCTAGTCATAACAGCTTGAGTTGTGATGGCGGAACAGTCGCGTGTTACGGATGTGGACGAAAGATTAATTTTGGCGGTTGTCCGCTACGAATGGGCACTAGGCAAGTGCGGTGCAGAAATCCATAAGCGGCTCGTTGAGATTTATGGTCTGCACGAGATGTCGGGGCAAATGGTGCGGCGATAGATTCAGCAGTTTCATGACGGGCGTGAGAGTGTATCAGACGAGCAACGACCTGGAAAGTCGTCGACAGCGACTACAGAGGTGAACATCGAAAGTGCGTATCGCCATGATACGCGCCGACTGACAGATCACTTCGCATACGCTGGCCTCGGCATTGAAGCTCTCACATGCCCGAGCACGCTGCATTATCCACGACATCCTTGACTACCGCAATTGTCAGCACGGTGGGTGCCTCCGTAACCGGCTTCCAATCACAAGTCCCACAGAATGGGCATCAGTCTGCGACGTCTCATGCGTTATGATCAGGAAAGTAATCAGTTTCTGTTCCAATTTGTGACGGGGGACGAAGGCTGGGTATACTATTACACCCCGGAGTCAAAATTCGCCTCCAGGAAGTGGAAAGGATACCAGTATCCCGGTCAAAAAGGAGTTCAAGGTTCTGTTCTCAAGGTTGCCCCGTCTGCCAGCAAGATCCCATTGGTTGTGTGTTGGGACGCCAAAGGGGTTCTGTTGCTGGACTGACTTCATGGTGGAACGGTGAATGCTCCCAGGTACTGCGAAACATTGACACGATTGAGAGCAGACATTAGACGGTTCTAAACCCCTCAACCGAGCCGACATTCCACGGCTCTTAAACGCTATTGTCGTCGAAGCATTCGGCTGCGACAACAGCAACACTTCTGGCGAGACCCAGTTGGAAATGCCTGGACTATAATCCCGACCTTGCGCCCAGAGACTTTCACTTCTTCCCAGCTGTGAAGAAGGTGCTGGTTGGACACTTTTACACCAGCATTGATGACGTAAAACGCGCCGTTCGCAATTTCGTTCGTACGCAGGGCACGGTCTTTTACCGGTGGGGATTCTCCAATTTGGTACACCGGTACGACAAAGTGCAACAATGCCCGTGATGACTACTTCGAAAAATAGGTAAGTTATGATCTTCTCGTCCGTAGTGCGATTTGTCACAGGCATGAACATTCCTGCCGTTAAGGAAAGCGAAACCTATTTTCAAAGTTTATTTTATATATATCATAATCATCCAACTGCTGGATGAAGGTCTCCCCGAGTTTCTTCCAAAACTTTGTCTTCGTCCAGTCTCCATGCCACTACGACATGCTTTCGAATTACATCCACCCATCTCCCACATGATCCAGTGTAGCATTTTGGTTGTTCAACCATGGTCAGTTCTAGGAATACGATCAGCATGTCGCCATTTCAGTGATTTTATCTTGATCATGAATTCATCAACTCTCATTATTTTCCTGATCCACGAGTTTCTTCTTCCTATTCTACCTGGTTATAAGCTTGCACCTCTCCATACTTCTTAGAGTGGCTTTTAGCCTCTGAAAGGTTTTTTTTTTTTTTTTTTTTTTTTTTTACGCTTTCCAACAGTAGGTTGAAGTGTATACACTCCAGCTTTGTCCGTCCGTCTGCACGATAACTCGCGTAAAAATGGTTAGATTTTGATGAAATTTTAGTATACGGTAGGGGACACTGGGAACGAACCCTACTGAAAATGGACGAAATGGGGTCAAACGTAGGAGCGGGATCCATTCCATTGCCATTATGCGTCATAACTTGTGTTAAAATGATTCTATTTCGATGAAATTTTAGTATGTGGTAGGGGACTACCTGGGGACGGGCCCTATTGAAAATGGACGAAATGGGGTAAAAAGGTCAGGACATAGGAGCAGGATCCATTCCATCGCACTTATGAATCACAACTTACGTAAAAATGCTTCGATTGCGGCAAAACTTTATCATATTGTTGCGAGATGTACTGAACCGGTTCTGTTGAATAACATCGAAATGGGGTCAAAGGTCAGGACACAGTAGCGAGATTTATTCCTCAACCATTATCCTCATAACTTGACTAAAAATGCTTCGATTCCGACAAAACTTTAGTATGTTGTTCGGGAGGTATGCTGAGCCAATTCTGTTTAATATCATCGAAATGGGGCCACAGGTCAGGACACAGGAGCAAGATTTATTCCACAGCGATTATCCTCATAACTTGAGTAATGATTTCTGGTATGTTGTAAAGCGTGTCATAATCAATGCATTGCATGATTTTACTAACTTGTTTAGTTAATGAACAAAACCGTAATTACAAGAAACATGACACCGAATCTTCCGTTGTAATGAGCAAGTTTTTTGAATACTTTCCGACGGGAATAAAATTTATCAAAGTTATTCGAAGTCCATGGAAGCGATTAGTAAAAAAAAAAAAAAAAAAATCAACCGAATTTCTACAATCAATAAAACATCCAGAAATAGTAACAGCTAATTAACTAAACCAACGGCTAAAAAGTATGTTAAGAAAATTAACAAACGGGACACAAAAATGTTTGTGATAGCAAAAAGACGCATCAGACAGAGGTTTTCAAATCGAAAAATTAAAAGGAGAAATATAGATGGAAACATGACATAACTCTAGGCCTTTTATCGGAAGAAATTTTGTGTTTTAGAAAAGTTGAAAATGGGCAAAAAGTATTCTCCATGGGGAAAGGCTAGGCTAAAGCAAAAATATTATTTAAATATGTCTCTCAGATGCACAGACAGCGGAAAAAAAAAAAAAAAAAGGTTTTGGCCTTAAGGCTGTCTTTGAATGAGTCTAAGAGAAATTATATCCTATATCTGCAATGCAAATTCTTTTGTACACATTTTCTCGAAGACTATTACTTTGTAGTATTCGAAATTTTGAGCACAAATAAAAATGACCTATAGCTGATATGTGCCACAGTTATTATTCCGAAAAAATTGTTATTTTTTTTTAATTCACTTTATCTGATTCGGAAGCACTCCAATTTGGGCGTTAGATGGCGCCATAAGTTAGCTTAGCAGTGCTTCTTTCTAGAAGAAACGAAATCTCTCATTGCTGTCTGATTTTTTGAATTATCTAGACCAAATAGATATAACTGAATGAGGCCAAAAGTGAGACTGGAATATTGTCTCCCATAAATCATCTTAAATCCTACTGCACGCTCATTTTTTTTTAAGAGAAAAGGTGTACGTTTAGCAGAGAACCCATGAATTTGTGCTGTAGAAACCCCGCCTACCTACAAAGCTCCACCCCAAACAACGTTATTGGTTAAAAGGTAAAAGTGCGTATTTTGTCTTTTCATTGTGGGCCGCGGGTAGCATAGTGGGCAACGTTCGTGACTGCCACGGAAAGGACCTCAGGCTCGATCCCAGGCAGGTACGAACGCTCGATCCACTAAATATCGGCCGTGCGTCGGATGGGCACGTTAAGCTGTCGGACCCCGGGTACTGGACCCCCCTCCCCGGTAATAAATAAGGACGTCTTCCTCCCCTTTCTACTTCGCTTCCGTGTCACTTTCCTATCGGACACTCTAGCCCAAATCTCCTAGCTTCCTATTTCTAAGGGTTGTTTAAGACCTGGGGTCGTCAGACACTCCCTTCCTAAAATCCTCTACGTATGATCATGTCTTTTCATTGTGGAGCCAACGAGAGGCCGCTTCCATTCTGAATATGGTAAGGCATGCAGTGATTCGGTGACGCCAACTTTTGGGACAGTCCCTCAAGACGTAAAAGCCACGCCCAAGGAGGGATTGTTTACGCGATCTATCGCATAAGAGGAACCTTAACACTCATTCAAAGAGCATTTTAACGCCCCTTGAGGGAAATCGTGCATTATTTAAAGAGAATAATGCTCCTCGTCTTTATTGTAGTGAATGGCATACAATAAAAAATAAATTTCTCATTAAGGGTTTTAGAAACGGAAATACAGCTGCAGAGAGTAGTATAAAACACCGCCTAGTGACAGAAATGCGAACTATGAAGCTCCTCAAATATAAACCTGAAATGTTCCACAAGGGAAATGGCGTACGGCGTTGAAAGGTTTTTTTCAAATTGCAGATGTAAAAGCACATGTATTAATAAAAATAAATAAAACATTAGCGCCCAAGCACGAAATACTGCATTATTTTGAGAAGAGAATACATACAAAGAATTTTCATAATTTATAGTATCTGACCGAAAAATGATTCTTTCAATAGCATTTTTTCAGAATCGCAAATATTCCTGCAAGCATGCTGTAACCGGAAGCGTCAACTTACGCCCTCTAGTGGAAAACTTGTTCGTTAAGAAAAATTTGAAGTCATATGAGGAACATTTCTCATCGGAAACACTCTCCAACAAAGGAAGAACTTTTCAAATCGGACGCTTAGAAGGATAGATATCGACAAAAATAAGATATGCAACCACGCCCTCTGGCGGAAAAACTATACATTATTTTAAGCAGAAAGTATTCTGAAAAAGTTTTTCGAAGTGAGCGGTATGGGTCTACGAAAGGATTTTTGAATCCCCTTTTTAGAAAACTAGATTTTGCTGCAAATACATTAGAATCAGAAATAAACACTTGCCCTCCCTGTTGGCCACACCATTCTTCATCAAAAATTAGAAATTATGTATAAAATATTTTCCATCAGGAACTGTATCCGGTGCAGGAAACATTTCTCAAATCAGAATTTTAGAAGCAGAGATATCGGGGAAAACACATTTTATTTTTATATCCCTCGCGAAGATCTATGAAAACGAAATTAAAATAGACTTCAATACAAATGCCATCGAAACAAAAAATAATCTTTTCAATCTGATATTTTTAGAGGCAAATATATGGAATAAAATATAATTCGGTATCTCAATTTACGCCCTCTAGCGGCGAAATTGTGCATCGGAGAAACCGGAATGCAAGGATCGTCATTCTTGCATTTCAAACTTTCCAATGCAAAAATAATTTTTCAAATCAGACTAATAGTTGCAGAGATATGGTGTCCACAGACGGACGGATGGATAAAGGGATAACATAAGCACGATCTTTTTTTTTTACAAAAGACGTGCCAAAAAGTGGATTGATACATTGTTTCTTTTAAGGCATATTGGTAAATTGCTCTTGAAAATTGTACTGCTTCTTCGAAATGCTCTCAGACCAAGTTTTACACACACACACACACACAAGGAAAGCTAAATAGAACTATAGGTCACAACTCATTTTGTCAAAATGCCATAAGTAATCCAAACATGATTTCGTGCGTGTGAAATCACCACTCACATCCATTACTTTCGATACGGCTTTTATTTACCTTCCGACTCCCTGCCAGTTGTTGCCCAGAGCTGCAAGTAAATTGGAGAAAGTGACCTGCTGATCAGAAGGAAAATCTGACGGAGAAGTAACAATTCGCATAAATACAGAAACTTAAAAGGAACGGTAAAATTAGAGAAATATGTCACAGCAATTAAAGTAAAGTACTCGTACTATTATATCAGTATCTCTACGTAAATTCGTGCAATAATAACTACCGATTCCACAATTATGGAGTCCGAATGTATTTTTGACTATTTTCATTCTCATGCAACAGAAAATTATGCCAACCCACTTTTCAATAAACTGTAGTCTGTAGAATGAGCATTATTTCCCTTAAACTCCCATCATTTTCCACAGGTCCGCGATATCAAATTCAATTGCTTTGGTCCGACTAAATACCCCAGACTTTAGTTAATTACAGCCAAGGTTTCCCTTCCTTCATCCATTTTGGAAATTAATCCACATAAGAGGAATTTACTCTGAAACTACCCTTTCCTTTCAACGGCGTTCCGTAATCCGCATTTTCACCAATGAAGCTTCAGAAGCTTTATGTACAAGTCAGAAATTAAATTACCGCACACGTCTCACAAAAGGTTTAAGTTCGGCGGGAAATTCATTATTTCTTCTTAAAATTTACCCCTGTTTTACAGCTGTGTCTGAAAAAGTTTCTAATCGTTATCTGACGATATCATTCATTTGTACATATAAAACTGGAAGCCCTCACTGACTCATCACCGAATCTCAGAAGCTACTGAACTTAGAACTTTTATATTTGGCAGGAATGTACCTTTTACAACATAGAGGCGCCTTAAGAAGGGATTTTTTCCTGCGATAACTTTAAGTGGGTCGAAATGGTTTTTTTTTTTAAATTGCCCAGCTTTGATAACGCTAAGACGTTTTGAAATGATCGAGCCATTGTTGCCCAGCAACTGAAGTCCGCTTCAGTTGACCTGCTCAGTATATATTTTGTTCTGAATTTATTTAACAAAAAACCTTAAAAATCACGTGCAAAGCGCTATATCATAATATGTTTTGCATTTAAACATTTATATGACACGTACGTTTATCTTGGACAGCAGATATCAAGTGAGGGTCACACTGATGAAGAAATTAATCGGCGTACAAAACTTGCCTGGAGAGCTTTTGGAAGAAACAGCATAATTTTCAAGAGCAATATGCCATTATGTCTTAAAAGAAAAGTGTTTGATCAATGCATCCTTCCAGTGCTTACGTATGGTGCAGAGACGTGGACATTAGCTAAAAGAGACATACAAAGGCTGCAGCCAACTCAAAGTAGCATGGAAAGGTGCATGCTTGGTGTAACCAGGAGAGATAAGAAGAGGAACACGTGGATCCGAAAAATGACAAGAGTGGAAGACATCATGATCAGAGTTAAATCCCTGAAATGGCAATGGGCTGGACATACTGCCAGAAGGACAGACCATCGATGGACAGCCGAAATTTTAGATTGGATTCCAAGGGACAGGAAAAGACCCAGAAGAAGACCACATGGAAGATGGGTGGATGAAATTCGAAAGTATGCGGGAGTAACATGGAGGAGACTGGCACAAGATAGACCGTTGTGGAGGAAACTTGGGGAGACCTTCTTCCAGCAGTGGATTGATAATGGTTGACAATGATGATGATGATGATTACCGTTTGACATATGGAATGTCAAGGTTTTTTGATTTGCTCTAAATTTCTTTACCAAAAAAAAGGCCTTTTAAAAATATCTCGTAAAAAGCGCTATATCATAATATGCTTTGCATTTAAACATTTCTATTACCGTTTGACATATCGAATGTCAAGGTTTTTTTGAGTCAAAATCAAATTCCAACATTCGCTTTCATCGAAGCAACGGTGACGTCATAAGTGGTAAAGTGACTGCAATAAATATAAATGTGCTGGTAGATTTTCATAGTAATTGAAATCTGAAAAAGAAAAAAGTTTCCCCCTTGAGATATTAGCGATGACAACACAATTTTGCTAACGCTTCCAAAAACATCGGACTTGCTAGCTTTTAAATGTACGGTATCGTACGAAATTGTTTATAAGCAAGGTTCTTTTTACATTTATGCTGAAAGTAACAACGTATTTTGTTCTGTTTTCTATTATTTTTTTCTCTTGTTTATAAAAGCGAAGAGTAACGACGTATTTTGATTTGTTTAGTGTAGGCTTTAAGTTTTAAATTTACAGTTATGAACGAAATTGCTTATGTGTCGTCTGGCAGAACAAGAGGCAGACATGTGCTTTCCAAAAGAGCGAAGAAATATGCTCTGTATGGCCATTTCAACTGTATATCATATACAGTACATCATCTGTATTTCAACTTATTTTAATATAACGTTCGAAGAACGGGTATTTAGCTAGTCTACCTATATTTCTTCTCAGAGAACTTTTTTCCTTCATTTTTCTACTTTAAATGGGAAGAATAGATAAACGTTTTGGACAGCTGTAGAAAATATTTGCGCTAATAAAAATTCTCTTGCGAACTCCTTACAAGCAAAAAATGGCAAATTAGTGTTGCTTTGACGATTCATATGTCCAAACAGCACTGCAAAACCCCGCTATATGTACGATAAATTTATCATAAAAATACAAAAACGAAGCCTGTGTTTTTAGTGGCAGTATTAAGCTATTCACATCGGAACGGAAACAAAGTTTGTTCACAAACTTTGGGTCGGACAAACACATTTCCTAGGGGAGGGAGGGGGGGGGGCGTCCAGGCGGTCCGGACACCCCAAAGAGGCTACCCAACAATAACAAAAAATGTGGACTTGTTTTTAATAACTATCCACAAATTTATTTTTAGGAATAGATTCCTAGAGGAAGTTCAAAAAACACACACATTTGAATGCTGTATTGGGGTGATGTTTCTGCTGTAAAACTCCAAGGATTGGGGTCATGTTTCTGCTGTGAAGCGAAATGTGGCGTGGAGTAAACTAGGAGTTAGCTGATCAATGCCTGTCAAAAATCTTGACTTTGAGAGTAACAGAACAGCAGTTTAAAACGCGTGTCGGACGCGCAGGGCGTTTTGTCTGACGCGGTATCAAAAGCAAACGTTGCGGTGAACAGCATTGCATGTAGTCGCTTTGTCTGTGATTGGGAATCCTAAAAGATGAACAGCCACAACCAGCTAATATAATTAGGGAAATTTTGCTTTACGAGTTTGAACTCTGCCATAACGCTGATCAAGCAACACGAAACATTTGTCATGCGAAAGGAAAAAGTTATGTGGACCACAGCACCACAACCAGTTGGTTCAAGAAATTTTGCTCAGGTGACAGAAACCTCAACGGTCAGCCAAGGTCAAGTAGGCCGCGAACGCTGGATTCGGAGGCCGTGCGCCAGACCGTAGAAGTAAATCCGACAACCAGCACTTGGAGATTGTCAGGCGAGCTGGGAATATCACAAACCACCGTAGTTCGTCACCTTCAGGACCTCGGCAAGGTCTACAGGAGCTGCTGCATTGTCTCACACGAACTAACGCCAGCTGAAGCAAACTTCCAAGTGGAAGTGTGCACGAAACTGCTAGAAAACCCGCGCGATGTACGTTTCATCAAGGGAATTGTTACGTGCGATGAAATGTGGGTATATTTCCGTAATTCTAACACACAACGGCTGTGGTTGAACCCAAGCCAGCCTCCTGAACCTGTTGACAAACGTGGGTGCTTCGAGCACAAGATGATCTTCTGCGTCTAGTGGAATTTCGAAGGGATAATACATTTCAAATTTGTTCCAGACCATCGGACCATCAACGCCAAACTCTACTCTGAACAGCTAGAGAGGATGTATGCGGTTTTTGAGGAGAAATACCCGACGGTAGTGAACAGAAAGCTCTCGCTCCTACAGCAAGACAACGCTCGGCCTCATACCGCGCTAAGCACCCGGGAAAAACTAAAGGAACTTGAGGGCAGCGAACTGATGCCACATCTAGCATATAGTCCGGAACTTGCTTCGTCGGATTATTACCTGTTCCGGTCCATGGCCCACTTCCTTCGCGGACGGCACTTCAACAACCAGGAGGAGGTGGCAGCTGAGCTGAAGGAGTTCTTCGCCTCGAGGGACAAGAACTGGGAATCTAAGAACTGGAAGACAGATGGCTAAAGACGGTATAACACGATAGCCTATACTTTGAATGCTAGTAAGCGTTCGTCGTAAAGGTACGTATAAAGCAAAGTGATCCCAATATTGCAAAACGTTCAACTCAACGTCTGTATTATCAGCCGCATAAGTGGAATTAAAATGCAGTTACCAAAACTACCATACTATTTTAACATGAATAAAAAATCAAACACCAAATGTGTCACGTCTAATTTGTCTTTATAATTATAATTCTTTTCAATAAGATGTTTTCGGTGTCATATTTCAATGTTTGGCGTGATTCCTTAAATGTGTGTGTGAAGTGTAATGCCAAATTTTAGATCTCCAGCAATTAGTGATTAATAATATGGCTTTTGTTAATTTGCCATTTAAAAAAAAATATCTTATGTGTGCTCTAAATTTATTACAATGACTTAACAACAGTTAGTTAAAAGATATAGTGAATATAATCGGGACAACATTTCCTACCTTCATGTACTCTTTTAATTAGTTTCTCACGCAATTGGGATAGTACGTTCTCTACGACAGACTGCAGGAGCTGTATTTCACTCATATTCGAATGCTATTAAGATAGATGAATTCAGAACTGTAAGGCTCTTAGCTTTTAGTAAGAGAGGAAGTCCAAAGGTTCCGAAATTTCATTTTGTTTTCAAGACTTATCTCTCTTAAAATTTAATGGATGAATACAAAACAGTTTGCTTATGAATGATCTTCAAGGCAAGTTTCTGTGCTATTTAAATTGATAGTTTAACATACACTGTCGGAAAGTGAAAAAAGAACACCAAGAAAGAGACGTCTGATACCAACGAAATTTATACAGCATAATAACGGAATACAGAGAATAACGTGATGAAAACATTATGGCAAAATACAGTTGTATTTACTGGTAAACTGAAAAATAACATTTCCATGTAACATGGTTAGTACGAGGTTGAACCGCCATGAACTGCATCACAATGTGTAATTCTGGCATGGAGTCTGTCGTACAGATGTTGGATGTAAGTTTGGGGTATTGAGTTCCAAGCATCCTCAACCTGGACGCGTAAATCGGGGATGGTCGTGGCTGGCCGTGGAGACCGGATAAGTCGTTGTCCCATAAAATCCCACACGTGCTCAATGGGGGACAAATCCGGTGAACGTGCAGGCCATGGAAGTTGTCTCACACCCTGAAGTACATGTTGCGTTGCACGTGCCATGTGTGGGCGTGCGTTATCTTGCTGGAAAACACCACGATGGACCGACCTTACAAATGGCACAACAACAGGCTGAATGATGTTGTTGATGTAAGAGGTGCTGTTTAACGTACCCCGTACAAACACTAGTTGTGTACGGGAGTGATAGCTGATCGCTCCACACACCAGGAGACCAGGTGTAGGCCCTGTGTGTCGCTGGTGGATGCAAGAAGGGTGGAGACGCTCCCCTGTGCGTCTGCGAACACGCATACGGACATCGGAGGCTCCCAAGCAGAATCTGCTTGCATCGCTGAACACGACAGATCGTCATTGCGTTCTCCAGTGCAGACGTTGGCGACACCACTGCAGCCGTTCTTGACGTTGGGCTGGAGTCAGAGGTACACATGCCAAAGGCACACGTGCACGTAGTCCTGAATCCAGTAGACGGTTGCGGATTGTTCGCACAGTCACCTCAGGTGCAACGGTAGCTCGGATTTGCATCGCAGTAGATGTTCTGCTTGACAACGCCGCTCTTCTTATGCGTCGATCGGTCCGCTCATCAGTCCGTCTGTGACTCCCGGTTCCACGTCTTCTCGTGTGGGAATGTTCTTCGGACCATCTACGCCACCATCGTACTTCCACCGATACTTCCCGTTCAATTCGCTCCGCAATATGACGATACGACCACCCGGCCTCGCGGAGTCCGACTAGACGACGTCGCTCAAAGTCCGATAACTGCTAAAATCGTACACGTCTTCCATGTCCAGGCATTGCAGCTTCTTCACGGTCTTCGCACGTGTCCGTACGCCGACGACTGACTACATTCACTTCGCCGTACTCCTTAAATACCACCGACGATAATTTGCATATTATGCCGTGCTGTGGCGTAAGCGCTCACCGGTTGGTCCCGAAATTAACATCACACCCAAGTAAACTCAACCGCATTATCATATGTAAATTTCATGATCGTCCGCCAATGCCTTCTTGGTGTTCTTTTTTCACTTTCCGCCAGTGTATATAGCAAAAAAGCAACAAGAAGAATTAAACAAAAACCAAGTACACATTTGAAATTCCAAAGCGCCAAAGGCTGCATAAAAGAAAGTTAAAACCACAACATTAAAAAAAAATGGAAAACTCAAAGAGCAATCATTTTTGTTAAAAAACATATATATACACCAATGAAGTATTACATTATGATCACCTACCTAATAAGCAGTGGGACTCCCTTTAGCCTGCAAAACAACGGCCACTCTGAGAATCATCGGTTCGATGAGGTGGCGATAGATATCCTGAGGTATCTGGTACCACAATGCCAACAGCAGGTCCTTCCGTTCCCGTACATTTCGGCGAGCTGGTGATTCAGCGCCGATCCGCTTTTCTAAGTCGAACCATAAATGTTCGATTGGGTACATGTCAGGTGAATGTGGAGGCCAGGGCACTAACAGAAAGTCACTAGCATGTTCCTGGAACCACTGCTTGACGATTCTAACAGTGTGGCATGGCACATTTTTTTTGTTGGTAATGGCCATCAAAAGCAGGCAACACAGTTGCCATGAATGGGTGAACCTGGTCCGCAACGATGTTCAGATGCCTAACTGCTGTCAGTGATTGTGCTGTTTTCATAATGGGGCCTAAAGTGTCCAAAGAAAACATCGCCCACGGCAAGACACTGTGGCCGCCGCCGGCCTGTTTCCGCCTAACAGTGCATCCAGGTGCCATAGCCTCCGTTGGTATTCGGCATATTCGCGCTCGGCCGTCTACGTGATGCACCAAGAATATTGATTCGTCAGATCAGGTCACTTCCTTCTAATCATCCATGGTCTAATCTCGATGAACTTGGACCCATTTATACGCTGTCGGCGATGACGTGCAGTGAGCATGGGGACCTGGCTGGGTCTTCGGCTACGCAGGCCCATGCGCAAAAGTCTGCGATGAACTGTGTTCTGTGATACATTGCTCTGATTACTGTTGTAGCTACGGGTGATTTGTATCACTATGTCTCTGCGGTTGCTGTGAACAACGTGCTAATCTCCACTGTCCTCTGCCACCAATGAGCTGCGAACGACACAGGGCTGGACGATGGTTCGTTGTTTGGCCATCTGTGCACCACTTTCGATACGTACTCACTTCAGGGGCACGTGAACAACCCATAAGCCGCGCCGTTTCTGAGATCATATATGCGAGGAGCCGTGACATCACAATTTGGCCTACGCCAAACTCCGATAAATCGGCAGCTGTTCCCATTTCGACTCCGAACACTACTAACCGAAAGCCGGTGTTCGAGTTGTATATATATATACTATTCTGTGGGCTTCACCTGCTGCACTATTGGGTCTTCAGGCTCGCTGATTTCTCTAGCCTGGTGTCTGTCGTCATAATGTAACGGCTCATTGGTGCAAGTTTCTTCATTTTGTGTAATTTTACTCAGTTTTTATGGAACCGGCCGTTCTATAGACGTTCCCAACTGGTTTATGGTCTATTTTATACCCATGAATTGACTTTCCCCGTTCTTTTTATTTCCATCTTTTAGGGTAAGGTTCAAAAATTCGGTATAACCTCGTTTATACATTTCTTACTTATATGTTTTTCTCATTTATACGTAAAATATCGCCGGTCCAAAAATTCTAAGTTGTACTTAAACCGTATCACTCATATGTTAGCCGAATAAGGCATCTTCTCATTCATTCGTTAAACTGTGGTGTTATGATGTCTTGATTTAGAAATTCATACCACACGAATTCCATTTACCAAACTATACCGACACATCCACCCCCTTCGCCAATTTAGTTTTCCATTTCTGGTCACCTCTGTCTTTTTCTCATCCCATTTTCTTACCTTCAAGTATTTTAGGATTCACTATGAGGAATGTATAGACTCCTCCTGAGCTAACACTGATTCATCTCAAATGGAAATTGCAGTAGACACCTACTCTTGCTTGACGTTGTCATATCGGGACTTTTTTCTTGAGCCCTTCGTTTTCACTCAGTTATGGCTTTGCGAACTCACAATCTTGTCTTTAAAAGACGAGTGATTTTAAAGGAAATGAATGAAAATCACACACTAACGAAAATGCCCTTAGCTGCAAAATTAAAAATTCCAGTTTTGATTCTTTCTACGATAATTTACAAAAGACATAACTGCGTCGAAAAAAGTATTACAAAGCGTAGTTTTTTCTTTTTTTCGCAAGGTGTAGCAGGATATGCTGCCATCTAGTGTCGGAAAAGTTCCCCCTTTCGTTTATAAGTTCTTTTTCAATTGTACGTTAATTTTATTTGGTCTCTTGAAAAACGTATAAACGGGGTAACGAGGTTTCACTGTATTTTCAAAAAACTAGAACAACAGCATTGGGAGGTTTTTACTCATCGTAGTTTTTGCAACGAGGAACATAACAAAACTAATTACCTTGTGCATCAGCATTTTTCCAGTTGTGTGATCGATTTCCCCTGTTATGTATGAAACTTAAGTACCCCAAATTTCAGGTTGTGATATTGGTACATATAAATTCCCTGAACAAAAGATAATCCTTTTCGTTATGCGAAGCATCAAAATTAAATAAGCTCCCAAACTTAACGTAATATCAACTTCATTCGCATATCAAAGATGAGCTGTAAGTTTTCTGACCAATAATTGCAATTTGAAACAGAATTAAAATACCTAACGCTGCAGTAAACAGGTTGGAAACTGCGTAGTTGTTATATATTACTGAGGCCCTTAGCATCGGAAAGGGAATTCGACTTTTTCGTTTTATGCTCCCAAACAAGAGCGAACAAGATTAAAATAATCGAATCGAGAATTCATCTTTGACGTTCAGCTCTTTTACCTGTTAGTAGGATTAAACCGACACAACGCAATGAGGGAAAAATTTTCTTAATCCTATTAATTCTCTATACCTGATGAACACACAACGGCATTACGCAATTTTGGCGTTTCTTCCTAACAAATAATGCGATTCTTCCTGGATATAACGGAAATCATTCCGAGACGGGAGAATCTAAATTGAAAAAAGTACTTGTGCTTATTAATCACATAACTTCTACGAAAATTAAAAACATCTGCACGATAACTACCTTTATTAAAAGAATGAGATTAATCACCAGACGCAAAGCGTGCGATACACTGTTAGTCGAGCTTGTTTCAACTGAGCATGCGATGAGGTATGGCTGCCTCAAATAAGCATGCATCCCTAAAGAAATGAAAACAAAGGAGCTGTTTTCAAAACTGCGAATCTGTTGATTAAAGTGCGCTTAATAATCATTGAAGCAATATAACAAGCGCGATTCCTTAATGAAATAAAAGGCAATTTTGTTCGGGTGTGATTTAATGATATTTTATGCAAAGTGAACTTTTCACGCATTCTTAGCTTTTTGATCTTTAGTTCCCGATGAGATTTTCGGAAATTGGCTTGCATGGTAAAAACAATGTAATTTATTGTCCTCAAGTATTTTAATATTAAGGTGGACCATCTTGTGTCATTCACTGAAGGGATACAGCAGGATATTAAGAATTAAAAATCGGCAGGTCGACTTCTTTTTTTTTTTTTATTGGAGGCTTAACAACCACCGTCAGCAACTCAATAGCCTATAAGCAGTCGCCCGTCCCTAATTTAGGGACACTGGTTCTAGGAAAGGGAGAGAGTCAGTGCCGTAAGACAAACACAACATCTATGCCTAATTGGATTCGAACCAGGACCCTTCTCGGACGAATAATTAAAAGACATCGAAAAGTTTATTTAAACGTCGACTGCGCCATCTGGGCGGCGCTGGTCGGCTTTTAAATAATTTTTCCCTATGACGTATAACGTAAGGTAAAAAAAATAAAATGCCGATGATGTAAGAAAAAATGAATTCGTCATGTAAACCAAATAATACCACAAAGTTATATTATCAGACACTGACCCCCGCACGGGGATAACTGGTTTACCAGTTATTTGGGGAGCGGCGCCCCCACGGCCCGAGCTAACCTTGTGACGGTTTCTATTGCCTCTGCGGCTTTGACGATTACATCACCGAAGGGACAGCTGTTCATCCAGCTGATGGGGATGGCGTCCCCACGGCCCGAGCCGATTTTCTCTTATTGTTTTGCTTTTTTCGTCTTATGTTCATATTTTGACATGTACCCGCCTCTGTTGTAGGCTGCTGAGGTTGTGATGAGGCGCCAGCTCCGGGTTTTGTTCCTCGTTCTTTTCCCTGTCTTTTCTCTTTTATGTTACATTTTCTGTTTTTCCGGAGCTGGTTAGCTTAGACCTACCTGCATGTTTGCCGTATGCGGTGACCCGTACAGGTGGAAATGAGGATGCTGGAGGCTGAGGTATTTGGGGGCCGGGTTGTAGTGTCTCCAGATGCCAACACTCGTCTTTGCCCTCTGCTTCACCCTAAACGGGAGGCTGGGAGCTAACCCACTCCTGGTCAGGTAGTCTGTGGCCGAGTGGCGTCCAGACTTCTAGCGGCTTGTCGTTCTGTTCGGCTGGGTGAGTATGGGGGTAGGGTGGGCATGCCAGAGGGGTGTTCTCCGGGCACGGGAAAGTCTGGGTGCACGCTGAGCGTGTGTCTGCCCTACCACCTTGCTATATCCGCTGACTATCCCTAGAGCCGTGTCCTGCGTCCTCTTGGGCTTGCGGACCTCCGGCTCTCCCTCGTTGGGCTCGGTAGTGGGTGGGGAGGTCAGCGGACGAATTTTTCCTTCATTCATGGAAACCCCAAGTGTTTCCCATGCTAATAATAATTTAAAGCACCCTGTGGAGGACAGTGCTCCTTCCTCCACAAAGAAACTTGTCACATCTCATTGCAATGCTCTGTTTCTGTTGATTAAATCTGGTGACTCTTCACAGTCACTCAGTACCAAGAGTCCTTTCTGGATCACCAAGGCTCTGCAAGCCGTTGCTGGCTCTCCAAAGAGTGTGAAGAAGCTCCCTTCCGGGGATCTTCTCGTGGAAACTTCTACTCCACGCCACAGTGCCACCTTGCTGGAAACGACCGTTTTGCTTGGCGTTCCTGTTCAGGTTTCTCCACACGGTTATCTCAATTCCTCTCGCGGTGTAGTCAACTCCCGCGACCTGCTTGAATGCAGCGATGAGGAATTGCTGGAGGAACTTGGTGAACAGCATGTCATTGGGGTTCGGCGGATTCTTTTTAGGCGGGATGGGAAATCTATTCCCTCCCGTAACATCATCCTAACGTTTGACTCCCCAAACCTGCCTACTTCCATCAAGGCAGGTTATTTACGGCTTGATGTTCGACCATACATCCCGAACCCCTTGCGATGTTTCAGGTGCCAGCATTACGGTCACTCCCAGCAGTCTTGCCGTAATGTTGCAAAGTGTGGCCGCTGTGGTTCCGCAGAATACTCTTTGGCGGATTGCTCTGCAGAGTCTGATCATTGTGTCAACTGCGAAGGGACTCATCCTGCTTCTTCTAAGCAGTGTCCAAAGTAGATAGAGGAACAGGCAATCCAACGCCTGAAGACAACTGAGCATCTCTCATATCCCGAGGCTAGACGGCGGATCGCCCCTTTACAACCAGGCCGGCGGTCCTATGCTTCAGTTGTGGTGCAGAAGGCTTCAGTGGCGGTCCAGACTGAGGTGCCCATCCCAGCGGGGTGTCCTTATGATTTTGGGGACATCGTCGCTGCTGGTATGGAAGCACTGAAGTCTCGCCGTATTGCATCCAAGGCGACATCAACATCGTCGCCTAAACCTACCTCTATGCCGAAACCATCTACGGCCATCACAGGGACCCAGGTCCAGGGCACTGGAAGGAAGAAGCCGGAAAAGTTAAAACCGGGTTCATCCTCCCCGAAACAGAGCAGGCAAAAACCATCTCTCAACACAGGGGGTAAACACAGTCCTGTGTTACCTCCCGACACTGCGGATGGATTGGAGGTGATGGACGACAGTGAGACGTTCTAGTCGTCTGTCTTTTTCATTCTTTCATTACATTTTTCATTATGGCCACGCTCATTCAGTGGAATTGCCGAGGTCTGCGTTCACGCATTGACGATTTAAAAGGCTTACTGTCTTCGCACACACCTGTGTGCGTGTGTCTCCAGGAGACAAAGCTTCGCATGACGGACACTCCTTCGCTGCGGAGACATTCTTTTTTCCGCAAAGATCACCAGGACTGCGTAATTGCCTGCGGAGGAGTGGTCGTCGTTGTTCCTCATGGTGTCCCTGTCACTGCGGTTGCCCTTCGGACGCCTTTGCAGGCAGTGGCAGTGAGACTGTCTGTGAACACTCTGCTCACGGTGTGTTCCATCTACATACCACCAACTGAAGCTGTAAGCCTTTCGGTTCTGGAAGATTTAGTTGACCAGCTGCCGCCTCCTTTCTTCATCTTTGGAGATTTTAATGCTCACAATCCGTTGTGGGGTTCTACAACTCGAGACTCCAGGGGCCGTGTTGTTGAGTCCCTTCTCTCCAACACGTCCCTCTGTCTCCACAACACCGGAGTTGCTACTTATTTTCATGAACCCACCCGTTCGTCCTCAGCCATTGATCTGTCTTTGAGTTCACCATCCTTATATCCTGACTGGCCCTGGAGCGTGTCTGGTGATCCCCTTGGCAGCGATCACTTTCCCATCTTTCTCCGTCTAGCGGGTGGCGGGTACCGTTACCCTACTCGCCCTGCTAGATGGAATATTGATCGTGCCAAGTGGGACGCATTCACGGCTTCAGCGATTATTACTCCAGCTATGGTGACCTCAGGAACGGTCAATGACGCTGTTGCGGCGGTAACGGATTGTGTTGTGCATGCGGCAGAACTTACCATCCCCAGGACGTCGACTAAACTTCCACGTTGCCCAAGACCTTGGTGGAATTCCACTTGCATGGCAGCTCGTCAGGCCCAACATCGGGCTTGGGGTAGGTTTCGTCGGTACCCCACCGACGCGAACCTACTTGCTTTCAAGAAGGCCAAGTCCTACGCGCGATTGGTTCGTAGGCGTAGTCAACGGGAGTCCTGGATACGTTACGTATCCGGGATTAACTCCGCTACCAGCCCTAAGATTGTTTGGGACAGGATCCGTAAGATTCGAGGACAGTGCCCATCTGGGGAAATCTCCATTCTTGAGAGTGATGGAGGAACGGTTGCTGACGCTCAGGATATTGCTGACTGTCTGGGCGCCGCTTTTTCTTCGGTGTCCAGCAGCAGCAATTACCCTGCTTCGTTCCGGCAGTTACAGCCGCGGCTTGAACGGTCCAAGATTTCTTTTGGACCGTTTTCTTCCGCAGATTGTAACAGCCCGCTGACTGCCGTGGAGCTGAAGACCGCTCTGAATCGGTCCGGCCGGACATCTGTCGGACCGGATAACATCCATTACGACATGCTGAAGCACCTTTCTCCGTCCTCTCTTGAATGTCTGCTAATCCTGTTTAACAGGATTTGGCTAGAGAATGCCTTTCCCGAGTCTTGGCGTACGGCCATTGTCGTTCCTGTTCCCAAACCTGGTAAAGATCCCACCAACCCGTTGAACTACCGGCCAATTGCTATGACGAGCTGCCTTTGCAAAGTACTCGAGCGCATCATTAACCTTCGTCTCATTTTTTATTTAGAATTTCATCACATTTTTTCGCCTCATCAGAGTGGATTTCGTAAATCTCGATCCACCACCGATCATCATCTTCGCCTTGAGACTTCTGTCAGGGAGGCGTTTGTCCGGCGTCAGCACATGGCCTCCGTCTTCTTCGACATGGAGAAAGCCTATGATCGTACCTGGAGATACGGCATTCTCCGTGATCTGCACGAGTGCGGATTGCGGGGAAACTTACCATCTTTCATCGTCGGATTTCTCCAGGACCGGAGTTTCCGTGTGCGCGTCGGGTCGACCCTCTCTGCGGTGTACCCGCAAGAACAGGGTGTACCTCAGGGCTCCATTCTTTCCGTTACGTTGTTCATCCTTCGTGTTAACCATATTTTCCAACTGCTTCCTCCCACGGTTCGTGGAACCATGTACGTGGATGATCTGCAGATCTCTTGCGCCTCTGTAAACATGCGTACCATCGAGAGACAGCTCCAGTCTGCCATTACCAAGATCTCTCACTGGGCTTCCCAAAATGAATTTGGCTTCTCGACGCAGAAGACCGTTTGCGTGCATTTTTGCCGCAAACGGGGTCTTCACCCAGACCCCAGCCTCCGTCTGGGGTGCTCTACCATCCCCGTGGTGTCAGACGTCAAGTTCCTTGGGTTAACTTTTGACCGAGCGCTCACCTTCCGGCCTCACATCCAGTCTTTGAAGGTGAAGTGCACGAAGTCATTGGGTATCCTGAAGGTCCTCTCTCGAACATCTTGGGGGGCCGACAGGTGCTCAATGCTTCGCATTTACCATTCTCTGATTCGGTCAAAGTTAGACTTCGGATGCATTACGTACGATTCAGCGCGTCCATCGGTTTTAAAGCCTTTGGACCCCGTCCATCACCAGGCTCTGCGGCTATGCACTGGTGCTTTCCGCACCTCTCCCGTGCATAGCCTGTATGCGGAGGCTCATGAGCCGCCGTTATGCATCCGTCGTAAGCAGCTGTCTCTTCAGTTTTATACAAAACTGAAGTCTTTTCCTGATCATCCAATGTATGGTTCCATCTTCTAACCGGACTGTGTCCGTTTGTTTTCCAACCGCCCCTCCTGTGTTCCGACGTTCGGGATTCGGATGTCTGCGCTGCTGGTCTAGACTTGTCAAGGATTGGTTTGACCCGGTTCTACAATGAACCGCCTTGGCAGCCGGTTCAAGCAACGGCTGACCTTTCTCTTTGTGTGTGGCCAAAGTCTTCCACTCCTGCTCTGGTGTACCAGCAGCTCTTTGCTGAAAAACTGTCAGTCTACCCGGATTTCGTGCCTGTATTCACCGATGGCTCGAAGTCCGGGGATGTCGTTGGATCCGCTTTTGTGTGTGGCGAAGCCTCACATGCTGAGAGGCTTCCGCCTGAATCCACTGTCTTTTCGGCGGAGATGCGTGCGGTGCACCTCTCTTTGTGCCACATACAGTCTCGATCACTTCGTCGCGCTATGGTTTGCTCTGATTCCCAGTCCGTCATCCATGTTTTATCTTCTCCAGAGGACACGGACTCACCTGTCATCCGTGATGTCCGTCGTCTTCTTGGAACTTTGGAGGGTGATGGCTTCCTGGTCCGATTCTGTTGGGTTCCTGGCCATGTTGGGATCCGGGGTAACGAGCTGGAAGATCTATCTGCCAGGTCTGTTTCCTCCATGTCGCCAGCTCGGCTGCCACTGTCTTTCCGAGATTATCGGCCGTTGATCCGGAAATTTGTTCTGGATGAGTGGCAGTCCCTGTGGTCTCAGCAGGGCAGCAATAAACTCTATGCCATCAAACCACAGATCGGACTTTGGATGTCTAGTTTGCGGAAGAACCGTCGTGAGGAAGTTGTTCTTGCACGTCTCCGCATTGGGCACTGTCGTTTTACTCACCGCTTTTTGCTGTGTGGCGAGAGTGTCCCGGTGTGTGAGGCGTGCGACTGTCGTCTCACTGTCCTTCATGTTTTGTGTACTTGTGTTCGGTTTTGTGATCATCGTTTTCGTCATTTTCACTCTCATCTGTTGGACGAAGGAGCAGCTAAGCTGCAGACAATTATTGGCGAAGCCTGCGACATGAAAGCAGTGTTTTCGTTTTTACAGGATATTGACTTTTTTAAACTTATCTAGATTTTAACTTGTTCACTATCATATTTCATTTTTACTACATCAGCCTGTTTTTAACCTTGTGTACGTTTTTATTGCTTTAGTTTTGTTTTGATGTCTTTTGTTTTGGCGCTCTTTGGCCAACCATGGCCCTTGCGCCATTAAAATATATTAACCAACCAACCAACCAGACACTGACTTTAAAATTTAAAATCTAAAATATATACACACACACACATAAGTACTTTCGGTCCACCAAGTGGACCATCTTCAGATGTACAAAGCGTTAGCAGATAACATTACTATATATTTATCATCATCATCATCATTGTCAACCATTATCAATCCACTGCTGGACGAAGGTCTCCCCAAGTTTCCTCCACAACGGTCTGTCTTGTGCCAGTCTCCTCCATGTCACTCCCGCATATTTACGAATTTCATCCACCCATCTCCCATGTGGTCTTTTTCTGGGTCTTTTCCTGTCCCTTGGAATCCAATCTAAAATTTCGGCTGTCCATCTATGGTCTGTCCTTCTGGCAGTATGTCCAGCCCATTGCCATTTCAGGGATTTAACTCTGATCATGATGTCTTCCACTCTTGTCATTTTTCGGATCCACGAGTTCCTTTTCTTATCTCTCCTGGTTATACCAAGCATGCACCTCTCCATGCTACTTTGAGTTGTCTGCAGCCTTTGTATGTCTCTTTTAGTTAAGGTCCACGTCTCTGCACCATACGTAAGCACTGGAAGGATGCATTGATCAAACACTTTTCTTTTAAGACATAATGGCATATTGCTCTTGAAAATTATACTGTTTCTTCCAAAAGCTCTCCAGGCAAGTTTTGTACGCCGATTAATTTCTTCATCAATGTGACCCTCACTTGATATCTGCTGTCCAAGATAAACATACGTATCTGTTATCTCCAGTTTTTCTCCATCAATCGATAAATCTTCATTTCTTGTAAAAGCATTGAACATCACTTTTGTCTTCTGAAAGTTCATTTTTAATCCCCCTCCTTTACTCTTGTCAGCAAGTTCCTGGATCATACTCAGCAGCTCTGATGGGGTAGTTGTAAAAATGACTACGTCATCAGCAAGACGAAGGTGGGTTAGATAATCTCCATTAATCTTTATCTCTTTGTTTTCCCAGTTCAGTGATTGAAAGACATTTTCCAATGTGGCATTAAAGAGCTTCGGAGATATGGTGTCACCTTGTCTCACTCCCTTTCCAATTTTTATGTGTGTTGTATTTTCAAACAGCCGAATCTTTGCACTTGCATTTTCATAGATGTTATTAATAATATTAATGTATGCATCTTCAATACCGCAGGATTTCAGAGCCGTGGTAACTGCTGATGGTTTCACCGAATCAAAGGCTTTTTCATAATCGATAAAAGCCATGCACAATGGAAGTTCATATTCCCTCGCTCTTTCAATTAGTTCTCTTAGTACGTGGATATGATCTATTGTGCTGTAGCCACTCCTGAATCCAGCTTGTTCTCTCGGTTGAGCCATGTCCAGTGTTACCTTCAAGCGGTGTGAAAGAACTTTAGTGAAGATTTTATAAACCACTGATAGGAGGCTGATAGGTATGTAGTTCCTGAGATCCTTAATGTCACCTTTTTTATGTAGCAGGATCATTGTAGCATTGTTGCAATCCTCAGGAATCTTCCCTTCATTAAGGCATCGAGTGAAAATTTGGGCGAGTACTGTTTCAATTTCTCCACTTGCTTCTTGTATGATGTCTATAGTAATTCCATCTTCTCCTGGAGCTTTCCCCCGCTTCATGTTCTTGATTGCATGAGCAACTTCTGCTGGGAGGACTGGAAGAACTCTGGTACCTTTCATGATGTCTGGAGTACATGTATCATCCCTTTCATATAATTTGGAGTAGAAAACTTTCACTCTTGTCAAAATTTCGCCTCTATTTCTTGTTATAGAACCACCTTCTTTTCTCAGAGCCATAATCTGTTTTCTTCCCTTACTGAGATGTCCCTTTGCTATCTTTAGGCTTTGGTTGTTTTCAATTCCTTTCCTCACTAGCTCACAGTTGAATTTCCTTACGTCTTCCGTGATACTTTTTCGTGCTGTCTTGCATAGCTCTATATATTCCACTTTGGAAGTCACATCTTCTTTAGTTGTCCTCATCTCTCTTCTTTTTTGCATCAACATTTTGGTTTTTCCTGATAATTTGTTCACATGCAACTTGTTCTTAGACCCAGCTAATTTTGTTGCTGTTTCCATAAGAGCTTTGGTTACTTTTCTGTTAACTTCCGAAATATCCACTTCTTCCGATGTTAGGCCTTTTAAAGCAGAGAATCTGTTCTTCAGTTCCAACTTGAAGGTATTATGGTGTTTTTTAAGATTGGTTATGTCAATATATTTTGTTTGTCTTATGAGCTTGCCACGTTCCAGTTTAGTGTTGAGGTGCATCTTACATCTCACCAATCTATGGTCACTACCTGTGTTGAACTTGTTCAGCACACTGCAGTCTTCGTTGACGAATTTTTTGTTACACATAATAAAATCAATTTCACTTGTCGTCCCATTTGGATGTCTCCATGTCCATTTCCTGTGTGGCTTTTTCTTGAAAAAGGAGTTCAAGATGAAAAATCCTTCTGCCTCTGCAAACTCTACGAGAGTATTTCCACGCTGGTTTCTGTTGCCGTGACCGAATTTACCTACTGAAGTTTCATTCTGTTGCCGGTGCCCTATTTTTGCATTGAAATCTCCCATAATTATCTTCAAGTGCTGCTTACCTTTATTATTTAGATGACGAATTTCCTCATAAAATTCTTCAATTTCTTCTTCAGGATGACTTGTGGTGGGTGCATAAGTTTGAATAATCTGAGCCTGGTATCTTCTCGATAATTGGAAAACGAGTCGTGCAGCTCTGTCAGAGGAACTTTCAACTTCTACCACTTTATCCTTCAGTTTCTTGTTTATTATAAATCCAACACCACTAGTTCTGCCAGTATCTGTCCCACGATAATAGAAGAGATATCCACTTTTCAGTTCAATGAGATCTTCTCCTTTTCTCCTTACCTCACTTAGCCCGACGATGTCCCACTTGATCCTTTGTAGTTCCTCTTCCAATTCAAGAAGCCTTGAATCAGAAGATAGGGAGCGTCCATTGTAGGTAGCCAAGGTCAGCATCAAATGGCAGCCTAGTCCGGTCCTCCGGGGATTCTTAGCACCCTCTGCCTTCATGTCGCACTGGCCGCTGCCTTGGCCAGGTACATTCCAGCTGCCGGAGACTGAGGGCCAAGATTTAAGTTGTAGAGTCATTTTGGAGGTGTTTGGCCATAACTCACCACGCTGGCCAAGCGGGTTGGTGAGTGTGGTATAGCATTTCCTCTGATCCCGATGGTATAGTTATACCGCTGTTGGCGGTCGTCAGAGCCCCTTTAGTGGGAACAGGATTCACCACGAGAAGGCGGGGTTGACATTTGTCAAGGAGAGGCTGTGATGTTACGCATCACCTGACCTTACATCCCATATATATATATATATATATCATCATCATCATTGTCAACCATTTTCAATCCACTGATGGACGAAGGTGTCCCCAAGTTTCTTCCACAGCAGTCTGTCTTGTGCTAATCTCGTCCATGTTACTCCCGCATACTTTCGAATTTCATCCACCCATCTCCCATTCATGTGGTCTTCTGGGTCTTTTCCTGTCCCTTGGAATCCAATCTAAAATTTCGGCTGTCCATCGACGTCTGTCCTCCTGGCAGTATGTCCAGCCCATTGCCATTTCAGGGATTTAACTCTAATCATGATGTCTTCCAGTCTTGTCATTTTTCGAATCCACGAGTTCCTCTTCTTATCTCTCTTGGTTACACCAAGCATGCACCTCTCCATGCCCTTTTAGTTGTCTGCAGCCTTTGTATGTCTCTTTTAGTTAAGGTCCCCGTCTCTGCACCATACGTAAGCACTGGAAGGATGCATTGATCAAACACTTTTCTTTTAAGACATAATGGCATATTGCTCTGGAAAATTATGCTGTTTCTTCCAAAAGCTTTCCAGGCAAGTTTTGTACGCCGATTAATTTCTTCATCAATGTGATCCTCACTTGATATCTGGTGTCCAAGATAAACGTTCGTGTCTGTTATCTCCAGCTTTTCTCCATCAATCGATAAATCTTCATTTCTTGTAAAAGCATTGAACATCACTTTTGTCTTCTGAAAGTTCATTTTTAATCCCCTCCTTTACTCTTGTCAGCAAGTTCCTGGATCATACTCAGCAGCTCTGATGGGGTAGTTGTAAAAATGACTACGTCATCAGCAAGACGAAGGTGGGTTAGGTAATCTCCATTAATCTTTATCTCTTTGTTTTCCCAGTTCAGTGATTGAAAGACATTTTCCAATGGGGCATTAAAGAGCTTCGGAGATATGGTGTCACCTTGTCTCACTACCTTTCCAATTTTTTTGTGTGTTGTATTTTCAAACAGCTGAATATTTGCACTTGCATTTTAATAGATGTTATTAATAATATTAATGTATGCATCTTCAATACCGCAGGATTTCAGAGCCATTGTAACTGCTGATGGTTTCATCGAATCAAAGGCTTTTTCATAATCGATAAAAGCCATGCACAATGACAGTTCCTATTCCCTCGCTCTTTCAATTAGTTCTCTCAGCACGTGTATATGATCTATTGTGCTGTAGCCACTCCTGAATCCATCTTGTTCTCTCGGTTGAGTCATGTCCAGTGTTACCTTCAAGCGGTGTGAAAGAACTTTAGTGAAGATTTTATAAATCACTGATAGGAAGCTGATAGGTCTGTAGTTCCTGAGATCCTCAATGTCACCTTTTTTTGTAGCAGGATCATTGTAGCGTTGTTCCAATCTTCAGGAATCTTCCTTTCATTAAGGCATCGAGTGAAAAGTTGGTCGAGTACTGTTTCGATTTCTCCACTTACTTCTTGTATGATGTCTACAGTAATTCCATCTTCTCCTGGAGCTTTTCCCCGCTTCATGTTCTTAATTGCATGTGTAACTTCTGCTGGGAGGATTGGAAGAACTCTGGTACTGGTACCTTTCATGATGTCTGTAGTACATGTATCATCCCTTTCATATAATTTGGAGTAGAAATCTTTCACTCTTGTCAAAATTTCGCCTCTATTTCTTGTTACAGAACCATCTCTTTTCAGTGCCATAATCTGTTTTCTTCCCTTACTGAGATGTCCCTTTGCTATCTTTAGGCTTTGGTTGTTTTCAATTGCTTTCTTCCCTAGTTCACAGTTAAATATCCTTAAGTCTTCAGTGATACTTTTTCGTTCTGTCTTGCATAGCTCTATATATTCCACTTTGGAAGTCGCATCTTCTTTAGTTGTCCTAATCTCTCTTTTTTTTTACATCAACATTTTCGTTTATCCCGATAATTTGTTTACATGCAACTTGTTCTTAGACCCAGCTAATATTGTTGTTGTTTCCAACAGAGATTCGGTTACTTTTCTGTTAACCAGAAATATCCACTTCTTCGGATGTTAGGCCTTCTAAGGCACAGAATCTGTTCTGCAGTTCCAACTTGAAGGTATTATGGTGTTTTTTAAGGTTGGATATGTCAATACATTTTGTTTGTCTTATGAGCTTGCCACGTTCAAGTTTAGTGTTGAGGTGCATCTTGCATCTCACCAATTTATGGTCACTACCTGTGTTGAACTTGTTTAGCACACTGCATATATATATGTGTGTGTGTGTGTGTGTGTGTGTGTGTGTGTGTGTACAGAAGCCGAGGTGGCACAGTGGCAAATATGTAAATGAATTAACAATAGCTGTCATAAGGTCCCAACATAATTGCAAGTGTTCAGGCCATTAATTGGGTTACTAAAGTTCGAATAATGTCCTGCCAGGCTTTGGGTAGACCGTAAGGTAAGTTGTCGTTGCAACAAGCATCACCATATGTACAAACAAGTATGCTTTCCGTGATGTGAAGGGAAGATTTAAATTTTGGGGTAATCAAAATTTTAATATTATTCCAGTGTGGATGCAGTTCTCCATTTGCGACAGTCCTGGCTAGAGCCATGCATTGGCTCCCTGCCCTAATATTATATTTGTGTCCTTTAATTCTTTGAAGTAGATTGCGACCCGTAGCACCTATAATAACATACACTGTGAGCACCTATAATAACATACACTGTGAGCACCAACATTATCGATCAAGGGTATATAGTACACTCATAATCTTTGATTGGTTGGTGTAGGGAGACTATCTTTTCTGACCAGTGAGATGAGGTTAGGTGATCTTGTCCCAAAATCCAAATTAAACCGTCGGCAGATATTTTTCAATGGGTTGGGACTTGATGGGATATAATCCAACGAGGTACTATAACATGGAGCATGATGAGATATACGTTGTAGTGTGGTGGCCAAGATGGAACGGACCCTTGAGTGTAACCTGTTAAATAAGTATGAGGGATACCCATAACTGTTAGCAAGCGCTGAAGTCAATTTTATTTCTGGAAGGCAAGCAGCACGAGTGGAAGAGTGGAAGAGTTAGTGTTTAAGCTCTACGAAAATAGAACCTAAGAGACGGGAAAGTGGAAGATTTGATTCACAAGGAATAATGGCATGAATACTGGAAGGTTTTTTGTAAACTCAGAAATGCATTGGACTTGTTGAGTTTGGGGAACGAGGAATTAAGATACTGAGGAACAGAGGCTTGTGGTTTTATTCTAATTCTACAGTAATACTTATTTGACGGGACCTGAGAAGCAAAATAATCAGCAAAAGTTGATAATTCAGCATGGGTATAAGGCCAAATGATTAAAATGTCGTCAACATAACGTGCATATAAGTAAAGATTTTAAGGGATAGCTGGATAGATATTCATCCTCTAGGTGTTGCATGAAAATTTCGGCTAGTACTCCTGATAGAAGTGATCCCATGTCGGTGTCATCAGTTTGTTGATATATAGTATTTTGAAACTGAAAACATGAGCGGTTTTTAGCAAACCCTAAGGGCATTCATAACTCCCGAAATTTCAGAGTCATTGTATCCAAATGAGTGTAAAGAAGTTTCGATAATGTTATGAGTGAGGTCAATGGGGACGTTGGGGTAAAGTGCTACGATATCAAATAAAGCTAGAATTGTAAGGGTTCGCCTGAGGTGGGAAACCTTTTAATTTTGACACAGCCTGGGGAGTTTTGCGTTAAGGGTGCAAGGAACTTGGATAAAGTGGTTTCGAGTGTTCGGGGTGGACTAAATCGTCCTGATGCAAGCGGACGCAATGGGTGACCAGTTTTATGAAGTTTTATTTTGCCAAATAAGTTGGAAACCTGAGGGCCCGGTGGTGCCTGCCTTAAAAGAGTTATTAAAACATGGAAGAAAGGTATGGTTTTTGCCTAGTTGTGCTAATGCATTTATGGTGGCCTGAGTTGAATCACTAGCTATAAAGGAGTAAGGAATAGTAGAAATAGCATTATTCATCTTTTCGATATAGTCGTTAGTGTTTAAGATACCGAATCGCGTCGTTTTATTAGCTACAATAACGGACATATTGGGTTCCTTTTTAGGGTCCGAAATCAGCTTTCTTTTCTTCCATACCAGGTCCTTGGTTGGTTTTCTTGCTTCGTGTAGAAGAATTTGTGAAATGTTTTGCCTAGTAAATTCCCTCTCATTGGTAGGTAGTTGGGAAATAATTTCTTCTATTTGTGGAATTACTAAAATTCATATTTGGTGGATATGCAAACTTTACACCATGATGCAAGGCCTTCTGTATATCCTCATTTGACTCAAAGTTGCTCAGGTTGATGAAAGGTTGCTGCTCAAACTGTTGACTGCTCATACCGTTGGTCGGCCCTCAAAGCTTATGAATATGTGTCTGTAGTAACGTATCAGATATATGATCGAACGTAGAGGACACGATACTCATAGATTTGTCAACAATAATTGGGTGGGATAACTCAATCATAGCCTGGTAGGAATTATAAGTTCTTTGGTGTAGTTAATTCACTAGGCATTTTTTGGCCTTAATTTCTTGAGAAAGTCTTCTTGATTCTGCCGTCCTAATAATATTGTAGTCCCTGCAGAACCTGGATTCAGTTCTTAACTGAAGATACTTCGGAATGATGGAAAACCCCCGACAATTTACCAGGAAATTCAGTTGAGAGTATTCCCTGGCCAGCTTGAGTCTAACGGTACGAAAAATATTTGCTGAACGTTCAAACATGTTCATGATATAATAGAGGTTAAAACACACCTTGATTCAGAGCGGCAGAGATGAAGCACAAAATTGTTTCGTACATCTTCGGCATTTTATTTTATTTACGTTACGTTTTACTGTACGAATGACTACGTTTTGCACTTCATCTCTGCCGCTGTGAATCAAGGTATGTTTTATTCTCTATTTTATCATCATGAACATGTTTGAGGGTTCAGCAAACATTTTTCGTACAGTTAGACTTAAGCTAGACATGGAATCCTCCCACCTGAATTTCCTAGTGTAATGTCGGGAGTTATCCATCATTCCGAAGTATCTTCAGTTAGGAACGGCACCCAGATCCTGGAGAGACGACAATATTATTAAGACTGCAGAATCAAGAAGACTTTCTCAAGAAATTAAGGCCAAAAGAGGCCTAGTTAATTGCCTACACCGAAGAACTTATAATTCCTACCAGGCTATGACTGAGTTATCCTACCCAATTAATGTGGACAAAACTATGAGTATCGTGTCCTCTACGGTCGATCATATCTGATACGTTACTACAGACCCATATTCATAAGCTTCGAGGACTGGTAGATCAAAAGGTTCGAGCTGCACGCTACCCGCTAAGAACAACACAACAGGACCAACGTTTCGGGCACCAACCTTTCATAAACCTCAGCAACTTTGAGTCAAATGAGGATATACAGAAGGCCTTGCATCATGGTGTAAAGTGTGCATATCCACCAAATAAGATTAATATGAATTTAGTCATTCCACAAATAGAAAAAATTATTTCCCAACTACCGACCAATGAGAGGGAATTTACTACACAAAACATTTCACGAAATCTTCTACACGAGGCAAGAAAACCAACCAAGGATCTGGTACGGAAGAAAAGACAGCTGATTTCGAACCCTAAAAAAGAACCCAATATGTCCGTTATTGTAGCTGATAAAACGACGCAAGTCGGTATCTTAAACACTAATGATTACATCGAAAAGATGAATAATGCTATTTCTACTATTCCTCACTCCTTTATAGCTAGTGATCCAACTCAGGCCACCATAAATGCATTACTACAACTAGGCAAAAACCACACCTTTCTTCCATCTTTTAGTAACTTCTTTAAAGCACCACCGGGCCCCAGGGTTCCCAACTTATTTGACAAAATAAAACTTCATAAAACTTGCTACCCATTGCGTCCTCTTGCGTTAGGACGATGGAATGCAACGCGAAAACTCGAAACCACTTTAAGTTCCTTGCACCCTTAACGCAAAACTCCCCAGGCTGTGACAAAATTAAAAGGTTTCCCACCTCAGGCGAACCCTTACAATTCTAGCTTTATTTGATATCGTAGCACTTTAGCCCAACGTTCCCATTGACCTCACTCATAACATTTTTGAAACTTGTTTACACTCATCTGTATACAACCACTCTGAAATTTCGGGAGTGATGAATGCCCTTAGGGTTTGCTAAAAACCGCTCATGTTTTCAGTTTCAAAATACTATATATCAACAAACTGATGACACCGCCATGGGATCACTTCTATCAGGAATACTAGCCGAAATTTTCATGCAACACCTAGAGGATGAATATCTATCCAGCTATCCCTTAAAACCTTTACTTATATGCACGGTATGTTGACGACATTTTAATCATTTAGCCTTATACATATGCTTAATTATTAATTTTTGCTGATTGGTTTGTTTCTCAAGTCCCGTCAATAAGTTTTACTGTGGAATTAGAACAAAACTGGAAGCTTCCGTTTCTCGGCACCTTAATTCCTCGTTCTTAAACTGAACAATTCCAATGCATTTCTGAGTTTACAAAAACCTTTCCAGTATTCATGCCATTATTCCTTGTGAATGAAATCATCCACTTTCTCAGAAACTTGCGTCTCTTAGGTTCTATCTTCGTAGAGCATATACTCACTCTTCCAATCGTTCTGCTTGCCTTGCAGAAATAAAATGGACTTCAGCGTTTGCTAACCACTATGGATATCCCTCACACTTATTTAATAGGTTGCACTCAAGAGTCTGTTCCAGCTTGGCCACAACACTACAACCTATATCTGATAGTGCCCCACGTTAAATTACCTCGTTGGAGTATATCCCATTAATCACCAACCCATTGAAAAATATCTGCAGACGGTTTAATTTGGATTTCGGGACAAGATCACCTAACCTCATCTCACTGGTCAGAAAGGATAGTCTCCCTACACCAACTATTCAAACATTGGGAGTGTACTATATACCCTTGATCGATAATGTTGGTGCTCACCGTGTATGTTATATAGGTGCTACGGGTCGCAATCTACTTCAAAGAATTAAAGGACACAAATATAACATTAGGGCAGGAAGACAATGTACGGCTCTAGCCAGGACTGTCGCAAATGGAGAACTGCATCCAGACTGGGATAATATTAAAATTTTGACTACCCCAAAATATAAGTCTTCCCTTCACATCACGGAAAGTATATTTATTTGTACATATGGTGATGCTTGTTGCAACGACATCTTACCTTACGATCTACACAAAGTCTGGGAGGACATTATTCGAGCGTTAGTAACTTCATCAATGGCCTGAACACTTGCAATTATGTTGGGACCTTGTGACACCTATTGCTAACTCATTTACATATTTGCCCCTGTGCCACCTCGGCTTCTGTACACACACACATTGTATATATATACACACTGTACGAATGACTACGTTTTGTATGACGTATAACACCTTTTTAAAATAATCTTCCATTTTTGGTTTACTCGCTCTTGTGCAAATTTTAATTTCCTCCCTTTATGTTCCTGTAGTGAACATCACGTCGGTATTTCCAAGAATTTCTTTATTTTTATTTGGAGCTTTAATAAACCACCCTGTGATCAATTTAATGGACTAGAAGCAATAGCCCGTCCAAATTTAGTGCACTGGTGTCAAGGAAGGGAGACAGCTAGTGCGGTAAGACAAACATATAAGCCATTGTTCACGGGGATTTCGAACCTGAACTCGTCTCTAATGAATGGTCAGAGGTCAACGTTTTGAATCACTCTGCCACCGAGGTGGCAGTTTATTTTCTGCATTAACACTGTCAAAAGACTTGAACATAAATAAAACCGTGAAGCGACCAGTGAGATCCTCGATGACCGGCCACGAGTGGCCTAGGGGTTTGAACAACCGCCTTACAACCAGATACTCGCGGGATCTATCCCAAGTAGATACAGTTGCTCTGAAACACTGAATACTCGTTATACGCCAGAAGGGTACGTCAGGCAGTCGATCTAGGGGAATTAAACCCTCCATCACAAATAAGGTAATCAGTCTCTTTCTGCCGCCCGTGATGTAATTCCACAGAAGTGCTCGTTGTGGCGGCATAATCAGGCACTTCCAACTATGGCAACGCGCACTTTCAGTCTGGTATTGCTACTTCTCTGACCTTTTGAAGTATCTGAGCCTTTATTGAATGTAACTTCGTTTCTGATACGCACCGCAAAAGTCCTATGAGGCATAGGTTGTTGCGTCTAAACCCTCCCTGTCGGCGTAAAACCTACGATGAATTGCGAGGCTGTCTCTCAGTGAGGCCAGAGAGCTATCACCCAAGTCGATCATACCAAAGAGCCAAAACATTATGACGACATACCTAGTATGTTGTTGTTCCTTAACATGCCGCCAAAACAACTCCTACACGGCAAAGCCTGGACGCTACAAGATTTATAGAAGTGTATTGTGGTATCTACTGTAGACTGTTGCTAATCCGGCTTCCTCCTCCTTGTGTGGTGTCTGGTTGCAGAAATCGTGTTATCGGACCGAAATGAATTATACTGCATACACGAGGGAAATTTTCAATTTTAACGTTATGTTTTGTTTTGTATTGGCGCTAACGTTCATGTAATTCAATTTAAAATAAAACTAGGAAAGATCGTCAAAATAATTAAGAATATTACAAATCCAGCATTTTCTTACATATCGGCAGAAGTTGGTTGCAAATGTTTCTAATTTTGCATCGCAACACAAAATGCATTGCAATAACCTCGGCCGCCCTGGTGGCGCAGTTGTCTAAGGCGTTGGCTTCTGATCATTCGTCCGTAAGGGGTCCGGGTTCGAATCCCGGTCAGGCATGGATGTTGTTTTTGTCTTACGGCACTGGCTCTCTCCCTTCCCTGGAACCAGTGACCCTAAATTAGGGACGGGCGACTGCTTATAGCCCATTGAGTTGCTCACGGTGGTCGTTAAATCTCCAATCAAAAAAAAAAAAAAAAAAAAAAAAAAAAAAATAACCTCGAAAACCACCAACTTTCCAACGGTTTACGCGTGCTTGTGAAGTCACGAGTTCCGCCCCGGTGGCGCAGTGGTCTAAGCGATGGCTGCTGATTATTTGTCCGACAGGGGTCCGGGTTCGAATCACGGTGAGGCATGGATGTTGTGTTTGTCTTACAGCACTGGCTCTTTCCCTTCCCAGAAACCAGTGGCCCTAAATTAAAGACGGGTGACTGCTTACAGCCCATTTTATTAAAACAGACAAAAAATCTGACATGTTTCGAAGTGACCACACTGAGTAGAAAATGCAAGATTTCATCTGTGCTGTATTGCAATTGTATGTTCCTTTTGCTCTGTATAGTACGTATACATACATATTATGCTTTACTGTACAGATAATAGGAAAATATCATTTCATTGTTGTTAATGAGACAGTATAGTAAGTCCTGATCGTGTTCTTTTACCATTTTCATATGCTTGTCTCTTATTTATGTTTTGTCAAATACATATGTACTACACATAGTAAATTTGTAATTGTAACATTAAATTTAATGAAGAATTAAACTGAATTTTAATGCACTCTCAGTAATCCGGCACTCTCGCAAATCCGGCACCCCTCCGTGAAAGGAATGGCCGGATTAGCTAGAGTCTACTGTATTATCAATATGTTATCTTGAGATCTTTTAACTCTAGTAACTTACGTGGTTGAGCCACCTCAAATCGGATTGCTGTTCCAATACAAACCACAGATGCACGATTGGATTGATGCCTGGAAAAATTGGAGGCCAGGGCAGTACTTTAAAGTATTCCCTATGTTCAGCGAACCATTCTTGAACAATCCGAGCTATTTGACATGGCGAATTATCTTGCTGAAAGAAGGCTGTGCTAAAGGGGAATAACATTGCCATGTACCTAGTCTGCGATGATGTTTAGGTAGGTGGTAGACATCATAATTACCTGCACATGACGAGACTCAGGATTTCCCAGAAGAACATTGTTCAAGGCATTACACTCCTTCCATCGGCTTGTTTTCATCCCAGGGTGCATCCCGGTGTTAACACTTCCCCTGGTAAACAACTCACACGTAACCGGCCGTCCACATGGTGCAACAAGATAACACTCATCGGACCACATGACCTCCTTCTCAGAGAAACCACGTGACTTTAGGGAATGGCAAAACATTTTCATTAAAAAAAGAGGACATTTCGAGAAAAAGGACAATTTTTTACAAAATAAAGATGAATGCAAAATTTTTAAATTTTAGTTTGAGAGTTTATACGTGTAAAACTTTAAAAAAGAAAACGATTTTAGTCTGCTGGACATTTTTATTTATATTTTCACTGAAAGTGATTTTCTTCAAAAGAATCAGGATTTTTTTAACAAGTGTTTGTGAAATTCAGAACATGACATGTCTTTCAAATTGTATTTAACTAGCAGTATACTCCTTACCGATTAAGAATCCTGTTCCTTAAATCAATCCTTTCAATAAGTACTTATCAGTACTTTCATAATCATTCCTCCCTCTAGAAAAGCACTGGTACTTTTCTTGGAACACATCATTAAATTTACACTTCAGTTTCTTTTTTCCGACTGTTATACTATTCTCACTATAATTTTGATTGACTTATAAATATAAAAAAACTCACAGCAAGGACTCACAACACACAAAACAAGCAGCAAAAGCGGACTGCATACACGACTACACCGCATAGCACCATCCACGTCCGATGAACGACAGACAGACAGTAACGGCCGCCCCGGTGGCGCAGTGGTCTAAGCGATGGCCTCTGATCATTTGTCCGAAAGGGGACCGGGTTCGAATCCCGGTGAGGCATGGATGTTGTGTTTGTCTTACGGCACTGGCTCTCTCCCTTCCCTGGAACCAGTGACCCTAAATTAGGGACGGGCGACTGCTTATAGCCCATTGAGTTGCTCACGGTGGTCGTTAAACCTTCAATCAAAAAAAAAAAAAAAAAAAGACAGTAACGCGCACAGGCGGGGTTTCTCTGCGCTGTTGTCACAAGTGACGCACTACAGTAAGCAGCTGTAGGATTGCAGGAACAAACTCGTCGAAAAGAGGGCGCGAGCGAGAATCCAGAAATCGATGAACACATTTTAGAGGTGGAATCCAGAAATGAATGAATACATTTTAGAGGTGGAATCCAGAAATGAATGAATGCATTTTAGAGGTGGCTTGATAGGATATATGATTACAATAGAAGAATTTGATCAAAATGTATTTGAATTATGTTTTATTGAAAAAGCCAGACTTTTGGGCTATTACCTGTAATGCCTGGAGGACATGGTAAGAAAAGGACGACATGTCTTCCAAAAGTTGGACATCTTATCCCTCTGCTCCTTCCAATCATTAAAAGTCAAGTTTTGATGGTCGTGTGGCCATTGCAGGCGCTTTGGACAGTGAACCGAAGTTAGCATGGGCACTCGGAGCGGCCTGTGGATACGCAACCCCATTTTGAGCAGGGTTCGATGTACTGTGTGTTGTCATACATTACTCTTGTGTCTGTGAACCGAGGTTAGCATGGGCACTCGGATCGGCCTGAGGCTACGCAGCTCCATTTTCAGCTGGGTTCGAGGCACTGTGTGTTATGATACATTACTCCCGTCACAAAAATTGTTACCGGCGAGTTGCATTACAATACCCCTTCTGTTGGTTCCTATTATACGCATTCGCTCAACTCTAGCATCGATGAGTCGTGGTCGGCTCACCCCTTGCCGGCAGTTCGTAGCTTTGCCCTCCTCGGACCACATTATGAAGGTACTAACCACTGCTGACCGTTAGCCTGCCAAGCGTAGCCGTCTCGGAAAAGACGTGACCCAGTTGTCTGCCAGTTACGCTCCCGATTTGGCCTTCCCCGTCTGAAGGACCAGAATAACGCTGATAGAGCTCAGTACAAAGCGTTATTTATACCGGTTTCGTGACGTTTTTTTTTTTTTTTTTTTTTGATTGGAGGTATAACGACCACCGTGAGCAACCCAATGAATGGGCTATAAGCAGTCGCCCGTCCCTAATTTAGGGTCACTGGTTCCAGGGAAGGGAGAGAGAGCGAGTGCCGTAAGACAAACACAACATCCATGCCTCACCGGGATTCGAACCCGGACCCCGTTCGGACGAATGATCAAAGGCCATCGCTTAGACCACTGCGCCACAGGGGTGGCCGTGCCATCGTTTACTTGCAGTTGCTTAGATTTGGATATAGAACCGCTGGCCATAATGTTTTGGCACATCGCTGTGAACGCTTGGTGTATTCGATAATTTTTAAAAGCTGTCGTGTAGTTAATTGAGTTTTGAAGTGAACGCTGTCGTTACACGAGTGTATTTTAAGCTTTAATGGAGTCTGAAGTTAACATCGCTGTTATACGAGTGTATTACAACTTTGATGCAAACACACCGGACAAAAAATTACGAAATATTGATTAAAACATGTACATAAGTACAAAATTGATAAACGTAACTAGATGTATGCATACTGAGAGGGAAACCGCTGGATTGAGGTTTTCTGATGTGTCTTTAAAGCACCTGTAGTATTCTGTACTTTTATAAGCATAAATTTGGATCGTAGAGGGGACGTTACTGAGTGGCAAAAAGGGGCCATCGGTTTTGGTCGAGAACATTCTTTAGAAGAGGTGGAGAAGTTCATTGGGCTATCCGAGTGAATAGTCAGTAGTGTCATTTGCAGTGGAAAAAGTATGGAAGCTTTCACCGTAGGCGGAGCAAGTGAGGTACAAGCTTTATGATCACAAAGCGCAATTGCAGGGTTTGGGATGATTAGCAACTGCTGTACGTTTCCAGAATCGTCAAGAACTGTTTCAACTATACAATGCTGGACCCAGTAAACAAGGCTCATTACAAACGCTACGGAGAGAACTGTATGGCTCCTGTATTTTCAGCGGTGTGGCCTGGATATGTTCGAAGTTAACCGCCCAGAAGAAAAATCACCTTGCTTGGGAAAAACAAAACAGCTTCGTCACTGGATCATTGAATAACGGCGACGAATAATACAGTACGACGAATCCTTATTCTGCTTGTATTCCAATGACGGTCGCTCCAGGAAAGCTGGAGAAAGCATTTCGCCCATAATGCGTCCAAACAACTGAGCAAAAAGGAGGTGGAAGTGTGGAGATGTATTTCAAGTACTGGAGTTGGGTGATTCGTTAAGGCGTCTAATGGCATGAAATCTATGGGTTATGTGCCACTTTTAAATAATACATTACTGCCATTTGTCCAGTTTTGGGAACAAGGATGACACATAATGGATCCTGTATTTCAATATTATAACTCTCCATTGAGCTAGAGCTGTACTGGACTGATTTAAAGAACATGAGAGACGTTCCACATTTCAATTGACCTGCAAATTCACTCGACCTAAATGAGATTGGAAAAAATCTAGGACATGACAGAAAGGACTATGAAGAAAAAAACAACACCGCGCTATTTGGCGGAATATTTTGATCATGGGGTGGAATAAACTTATTACGCATGTAATACTGCGTCATATCGACAGCATGCCAAACAAAATTAAGGCTGTAATTAAATCAGGTAATATTGGGTTGATGCACGAGTTCATGCCGTTTTTTTTTCACAAGTGTTTACCAGGTCAATAGTGACTGTGCAGATGGCCAGTTGGATATCAAAATGTAGCCAGTAATCTCGTGTATCTAAATCATATTGCGCTGTGTGATTGTGGCTAATGGATTTCAGGTCCGGAAGTATGGAGTGTCAAGTAGAGAGGAATGAACCTTTTCAACAGCTGATCCTCTAGGAGTTTAAAAAGGGATCCACAGCCGCAGAGGCTACACAAAAACGTTATGCTGTGTATGGATAGGATACTATTGCTCCAAGGACAGCCCACAAATGGCTTTAGCAGTTCCGAGGTAGCAATTTTGGCCTCAATGACTCTCCAAGCTCAGGTCGTCCATATCACTTTGATGAGGATCGCTTGAACCGTCTTATCCACTTGGATCCGCGTCACACTACACGCAAATTGACTACTCAGATGGACTGTGGTCATGCCACAGTTCTGCGACACCAGGAACGTTCTCAGCAACACATTTTCTGTCACGTATTGCTGTAGGAGATGAAAATTGGTGCCTGTATATGTGAATTCCAGGCATCGGAGGGAACGGTTAAGCCCAAAAGACGCCAACACCACGTCCAAAACATTACTTTCATTCTGCGAAGATCATTTTGTGTGTCTGGTGGGACATGGAAGGCATTCACTTGGAAATGCTTCTGAGAAATCGGACCATCAACGCTGCACTCTGTTGTGAGCAAATCCGCCGAGTGGAGGGAGCAATTCAGCAGGAACTGCCACATCGGCGCCCTGGTATCCTCCAACATAACGCACGCCCTCACAGTGCAAACACTACCAAAATGGCAATTCAGGGCACGAAATGGGAGATTCTTCCACATCCGGCCTATTCCTCAGATGTCGCGTATGATTGGCATGTTAAGTCGTCGGACCCCGAGGGATACTGGTCCCCCGGTAATAAATAAAAGCATCTCTCTCCCCCTTTCTAACTCGCTTTTATGTCACTTTCCCATCGGGCACTCCAGCCCAAATCTCCCAGCTTCCTATTTCTAAGGGTTGTTTAAGACCTTTAGTCAGACTTCCCCTTCCGAAAATTCTCTACACATGATGATGATCTACGCGAGTTTTATAATAGTCGCTTCTTGTTGTTATTAGGGTAGAATTTGTGTACATTCTCAATAACGGTTGAAACTGCGAAATTGTCATCAGCGGACAGAGTAAAAGTAGTTGTTCTGCATTCAGAGGAGTATTCTTCGAGACAAATCGCTGAAGGAGTGGGCTGTAATTAATCTACAGTTATTAGGCTACTGAAGAAAGTAAAATACACTGCTGATATTAAAAATATGCGTCGCAGTAGAAGTCCCAGATTCACTACTATAACCAGGCAGGACAGTGTGCTCAGAAAGCTAAGTTTGCCCGACAGGAAGCTCAATTCACCTGAATTACTTTAAAGATGGTCCGAGCCGCCACGGTGGCGTAGTAGTCTAAGCGATGGCCTCTGATCAGTCGTCCGGGTTGGAATCCCTGTGAGGCATGGATGTTGTGCTTGTCTTACGGCACTGGATCCCTCCCTTCCCTGGAACCAGTGACCCTAAATTAGGGACGGGCGACTGCTTATAGCCCATTGAGTTGCTCACGGTGGTCGTTAAACCTCCAATCAAAAGAAAAAAAGATGGTATGAAGGGACTGATGTTACTGTTAGTACATCTACTGGTAGGTGGAGTCTGCTTCATTATCGCTTACATGGCTGTGAAGGCAGGCGTAAACCACTGTTAACTGCAAATCAAAGACAACATAGACTTCAGTGTGCAAAATAGCATGTATCATAAACAACTAAACCATATGAAAATGTCCTTTTCAATGATGAATCAGAATTTTGCCTTAATGGGAATCCGAGTAGTGCCTATGTAAGGAGATTCAAGCAGGAAGAATTCCATCCAAGTTGCTTAGTGAGGACAGTGTTAAGCATCCGGTGAAGGTCATGGTTTGGAGCTGCATGTGAGAACATTGCGATGCGAACCTCTATATTGTCTATGGTACACCAAATGCCCAGAAATACATCTGGAGATTAGAAAAGAAGATGCTGTCATCACCTAGAAGACTTTATGATAGTAATTTTATTTTTCAAGAGGACAATGCACCCTGTCATCGTGCAAAACTAGTGAAAAACTGGTTTCAGGAAAAAAATGCTCAGCATCTTGATTGGCCACCACACTAACCGGACTTAAACCCGATCGAAAATGTTTGGTTCAAAGTGCCGTATGAACTATCAAAAAAGAAGTCAACAACCAAAATTCATTGAATATGTAATTCAATTATGGAATCGTATTGTTCAACCCAATCTTTTACAAAACTTTGTTCACAGTATGCAATCAAGATGCAAATCTGTGATTAAAGCTAAAGTTTGGGCAACAAAATATTAGGTACACTTTATCATTTTGCTGCATTATATGTATTTCTGTATTTAAATGTCATTTCCTTCCTTATGAATTACAAAAACCAATTTTTTGCTGTATACCTAAGTATTGGATAAACGATTCAATTTTTTAAATAATTTCGACTCGGTCATGTTTTTTGAAATGTATCTTAAAAACAGAAGTAGCTACAGGAAAAGCAAAAACATTTTTTTGGAAATCTCCGCTAAATTTTCCACCTAATGACATATAAATGATGAAATTGCAATAAAAATTAGATAGTTAAAAAAAAGTCAAACTTAAAAATTCACTGCCTTTGCAGGTGATGCAATACTTTTCACACCACTGAAAAAAGGATTAAATTAACATTTCTGAGCTTACCCAAATTAAAAGATTTAAAACGGCCATTCAGCAGTAGTTGAAGGTTTTTCCTGGGGCTGGACGAAAGTTTAGCTGCTTAAAGAAGTATCTGTACATTCACATATATACAAAAACATACTTACAACTTTTCAAAATAATCTCCATGAACATCTATACAATTTTGTGTTCCATGTTACCCAATTCGCAAAATAATCCCTAGCCCTTCAAATTATATTTTGAATATCTCAAAAACTAAGCTATCACAAACTACACGGTTTGCCTCACAAAACAACACAAACGTAGCAAAATCGAATGGCACTGTTGATTTTAAATTTGCGGGGGTGGGGGACTGAGCGTTTCCCCAACTTCCCGAAATTATATTTTGAATATCTCAAAAACTATGCTAGCACAAACGACACGGTTTATGGCACAAAACAGCACAAACGTGGCCCAAACGAACGGCACTGTTGAATTTTGAATTTCCGGGGGGGGGGGGAGGGCTAGGCAAATGGTTCAACCCCAAATTTGGGTGTTTAATATCTCGAAAACTAAGCTAGCATAAACGTCACGGTTTGTGGCACAAACATAGCACAAACGAACGACACTGTTGAATTTTGAATTTGCGGGAGTGGGGGGCTGAGCATTTCCCCATCCCTACAAAATTAAATTTTAAGTATCTCCAAAGCTATGCTAGCACAAACCTGGCACAAGCGAATAGCACTGTTGAATTTTGAGTGTGCAGGGGTGGGGGCTGGGCAAATGGTCCACCCCGAAATTTGGATATTTAACATCTCGAAAAATAAGCTAGCACATACGACACGGTTTGCGACACAAACCAGAACAAACGAAGCGCAAACGAATGGCAATGTTGAATTTTGAATTTGCCGGCGTGGGGGGCTGACCATTTCCCCAGCTCCACCAATTTATATTTTTAATATCTCAAAAACTAAGCTAGCACAAGCGACATGGTTTGTGGCACAAACGAATGGCACTGTTGAATTTTGAAGAATTCGCCAGCGTGGGGGCTGACCATTTCCCCAGCCCCCCCCAATTTATATTTTGAATATCTCAAAAACTAAGCTAGCACAAACGACACGGTTTGCGGCACAAACCAGCACGAACGTAAGACAAACGAATGGCACTGTTGAATTTTGAATTTGCCGGCGCGGGGGCTGAGCACCTCCCCAATTTATATATTTAATATCTCAAAAACTAAGCTTGCACAAACCAGCACAAACGTAGCACAAACGAATGGCATTGTTGAATTTTGAATTTGCCGGGGTGGGGGCCTGACCATCCCCCCCCAATTTATGTTTTGAATATCTCAAAAACTATACTAGCACAAACGACACGGTTTGCGGCACAAACCAGCACAAACGTAGCACAAACGAATGGCATTGTTGAATTTTGAATTTGCCGGGGTGGGGGCCTGACCATCCCCCAATTTATGTTTTGAATATCTCAAAAACTATACTAGCACAAACGACACGGTTTGCGGCACAAACCAGCACAAACGTAGCACAAACGAATGGTACTGTTGGATTTTGAATTTGCTGGGGTGGTGGCCTCAAAAATCCCCTCCCCCAATTTATATTTTGAATATCTCAAAAACTAAGCTAGCAAAAACGACACGGTTTACGGCACAAACCAGCACAAACGTAGCACAAACGAATGGCATTTTTGAATTTTGAATTCGTTGGGGTGGGGGGCTGACCATTTCCCCAGCCACCAATTTATATTTTGAATATCTCAAAAACTAAGCTAGCACAAACGACACGGTTTGCGGCACAAACCAGCACAAACGTAAGACAAACGAATGGCACTGTTGAATTTTGAATTTGCCGGCGCGGGGGCTGAGCACCCCCCCCCCCCCCCAATTTATATATTTAATATCTCAAAAACTAAGCTTGCACAAACCAGCACAAACGTAGCACAAACGAATGGCATTGTTGAATTTTGAATTTGCCGGGGTGGGGGCCTGACCATCCCCAATTTATGTTTTGAATATCTCAAAAACTATACTAGCACAAACGACACGGTTTGCGGCACAAACCAGCACAAACGTAGCACAAACGAATGGTACTGTTGGATTTTGAATTTGCTGGGGTGGTGGCCTCAAAAATCCCCTCCCCCAATTTATATTTTGAATATCTCAAAAACTAAGCTAGCAAAAACGACACGGTTTACGGCACAAACCAGCACAAACGTAGCACAAACGAATGGCATTTTTGAATTTTGAATTCGTTGGGGTGGGGGGCTGACCATTTCCCCAGCCCGACCAATTTATATTTTGAATATCTCAAAAACTAAGCTAGCACAAACGACACAGTTTGCGGCAAAAATCAGCACAGACGTAAGATAAACGAAGGGCACTGTTGAATTTTGAATTTGCCGGCGTGGGAGGCCGAGCACCCCTCCCAATTTATATTTTTAATATCTCAAAAACTAAGCTAGCACAAACGACACGGTTTGCGACACAAACCAGCTCAAACGTAGCACAAACGAATGGCATTGTTGAATTTTGAATTTGCCGGGGTGGGGGCTGACCACCCCCCCCAATTTATATTTTGAATATCTCAGAAACCATACTATCACAAACGACACGGTTTGCGGCACAAACCAGCACAAACGTAGCACAAACGAATGGCATGGTTGAATTTTGAATTTGCCGGGGTGGGGGGCTGACCATTTCCCCAGCCCCCCCAATTTATATTTTGAATATTTCAAAAACTATGCTAGTGCAAACGACACGGTTTGCGGCACAAACCAGCACAAACGTAGCACAAACGTAGCACAAACGAATGGCACTGTTGAATTTTGAATTTCCCGGGTTGGGGGCTGACCATTTCCCCAGCCCCCCAAATTATATTTTGAATATCTCAAAAACTATGCTGGCACAAACGATACGGTTTGCGGCACAAACCAGCACAAACGTAGCACAAACGTAGCACAAAGGAATGGCATTGTTGAATTTTGAATTTGCCGGGGGGGGCTGGCGAAATGTACCTGCTGCACTGTGGGCTCATGCTTGACGGTATCGCCATCGGGCTCCTTAATAGATTTGACCAGCGCATTTGTACAGAGCGAGACGCTGATTGTGCGTCTCTGACGAAATTTCTTGGGGTTACTTCTACGCAAACGTCCGAGACATGGTTGGATGTTCCTATTGAGCGTTCGTTGCTTTGCCGGTTATGAGTGGAAAGCAACTAACTGTTGACCTAAAAATTCAGTTTCTAGCATTACTAGATTTACTTCAAGAATGCTTTACATCTCTAGCGGAAAACCTAGACCTAAAAACTTGCTTAGTAGGAAAGGTAATTCATGCATCACGCTTTTTCCTGTGAAGAAGTTTTTTTGAAGAGGAATTGCAATATTCAGGAGATGTTCAGGCTAATCACGCAATTTGATTCCATTTTAGGGAAAGCGATAGAAGCGATTTAACACATGAATCTGAGTTTACATCTAATAAAAGAAATGTTTAACGCTCTTCTTTCCCGCGCACGTGTGTAAAGATTAAGAAATCAAGATCACAGTTGGCGGACGAGGTGCCAATCCTTGATCTATTTTCTGTTGCGACACAGAATAATATCGTGCAAAAGTATTCCCGGATTGAATTTGAATGCACGATACTGTTGAAATACACTATTCTAACAGTTTTGTTCGGGAATTTAATATCCACATTGACCAGCTCGATGGACTATAAGCAGTCGCCTGTCCCGTTTAATTTAGTGTCACTTGTTACAGGAAGGGGGCAGCGAGCAAATGCCGTAAGTGAAACATCTATGCCTCACTGGATTCGAACTCTGACCCCCATCTCGTAAGAACGATCATAAGCAGCGCTTAGACAGCAACGCCGCCGAAGCAGTTAATGCAACAGCCTAGATAAACTTGAGTGCCTGGCTTTTTCAAGAATACAGTATGTTTTAAAACAGCAATGCAAACTTTTAAACTTGATACTGTCTGTGATAAGATTTATAAGATTGAAGTGCCGACCGTTGTAACACTTGAAGATTTCACTCTAAACCATTGAAATTGCAAAATCGCCAGGGTGGGTGCAGTGGTATAAGAGCTGGCTTCTAACCATTCGTCTGAAATGAGTTCGAGTTCGAATCCCGATGAGGCATGCTCACGGTGGTCGTTAAACCTCGAATCAAAAAAAAAAAGTTTGGAAGAAAATGTACTTAATTTGCGTGGACCAGCTGCTCCACCACTATCAGCGCATATCGATTTTCTCACTGTTAATCATCATATGGTATATCGACGTCCCAACGCTTTCTCCTGGAAACTAAGTTTCACACGAATTGTTTAGTCACATAACTAACACATGAACGGTCCCACCAGTAATTCCTAAGCCTCATTTTTGTTCACCTCATAAAAAGACTGAGATTAAAACTGAAGTTGATAAAATGTTAAAAAAAACACGGGATTATTGAAGGAAGTACTAGCATGTGAGCAATATCAGCATTTCTTGTGCACAAGATTTTACAGGACTTTAAAAATTCATTTATTATATCATGAACCAAGTAACTAAACATTACATTTATCCCCGACTGTTATAAATGCTATTTTGCAAGATTTAATGTCTAGTATGTCTAGTAACTGGCTGTGTATTATTGATTTTAATATCAGGTTTTTGTTTAGCGGCTGTCCACTCGATTCGGTAGATAAGGCAGGCAATTCTTCCGAATGCCTTTCGGTATTGCATATATTACCCCGTGACACTTTTCTACTTAACGAACATTGTTTAACCACCAGTTTAGGGGCTTCAGCTGCGATATTTGACTAGCATATCAAGGTCCTCAATCAAGTTTTTGAATTATAACCTTTTCTGGCTCTATACTCTAACGCAGTCAATGCAGTTTTGGGAGGGATGAAATTACCTGATACGGAAATTAACGAAGAAATATTTCTCACAAATGTATGGGGAAATTCGAAAGGCTATTCTTAGAAATCAGATTGTGTTGAACTGTTATATTTTATTGCTCAACATGTATAACCTCATCAGAAAAATTTAAAATTGCAGTTTTTCGTCTGGTGATGCGAGTTCGATTCCCGCTCCAGAACTTGTAAGTAATTCAGTATTACAATGAGAATAATCTTGCTACAAATCACTCAGCAAGGGTTAATAACTGATGGAGGTAAAGTGAAGACCGTTGTCGAAATTCCACGACCAAAGATTCTCTCGTTTGCTAGAAATGACAGTGTGGTTGTTACCAATAGTTTCCACCGAGCTATGAAACTGTGTGAGTATCAGTGATTTACCGCAGAAGTGTAAACTATTTATGTGGTAGGCACGGAGGACAATGCATTTCAACAGCTCGGTGTTTAATTTCACCAAATATCTTAACATTCCTTGATCAGACGCAACCATTCTAAATCTGAGCTGCCCCTGTGGCGCAGTGGTTTAAGCGATGGCTCATGACAATTCGTCCGAGTAGGCTCCGGGGTGAGGCATGGATGTTGTGTTTGTCTTACGGCGCTGGGCCTCTCCTTTCCCTAGAACCAATGACCCTAAATTAGGGATTTATAATTCTCAATATAATAGCTATAGGAGTTGCTGACGGTTGTCGTTAAACCTTCAATCCGCCGCCCCGGTGGCGCAGTGGTCTAAGGCGCTGGCCTCTGATCATTCGTCCGTAAGGGGTCCGGGTTCGAATCCCTGTCGGGCATGGATGTTGTATTTGTCTTACGGCACTGGCTCTCTCCTTCCCTGGAACCAGTGACCCTAAATTAGGGACGGGCGACATGCTTATAGCCCATTGAGTTGCTCACGGCGGTCGTTAAACCTCCAATCAAAAAAAAAAAAAAAAAAAAAAAAACCTTCAATCCAAAAAAAAAAAATAAAAAAAAAATCTACAAATATCTCTGGTATTGGTCGTGATGCTTTAATATCGCAAAATAATAGTGTTGTAGGACCTTGTCTGAGACTCGACGCAATAATGCGGCCACGGAACGTTAATAATTGGCGATCATCATTTCAATGAGTGTCAAATTGAAGTGGGTTTTTAAAAAGCAGTTCAGATGCATTGGAATGCTGCCAAAAAAAAAAAAAAAGAAAAAAAAGAAACCTGTCAACCAGACTTTTAAAACAGACCTCAAAGTTACAAAAATATTACAACATTTCTTTGACCATTTACATTGTTAAGAATTTCCGTGAAATAAAGTTGTTGCCCGTGTATTATTACACTGATTTTACAATTTCAGGTAAATGACGATACACTGATCATGAGCGGAGTGGAATTTTTTAAGGGCACATCGATACTGGAAAAATTTTAAATTTCATTCAACTTTGAGTGCTACTCTGAGTACTGGCTGCGTCATAATTTAAGAGCCGTGTGTACGGCTCCTAATTGCGGTTCGTTGCCCTAAAACTAAGTGATAATGTTAAACACTTTTAGGCATACGCAAAACTAGAAATTAGTTGAATAACGTAGAATATTGACCTGGTCTATGTGATAGCGTATTCAAGGGCTTTTCATGTGATATTTTTTCAACGCTATAATTACGAGTCCGGCGGATTACCTAGTTCCTAGCTCTAGCCAGTATGCGTTTCAAACTTGATCCACCGATTTACTGAAACTTACCCTTTATGACTCGTTACATTCTTAGTAATTATTATTTATACCACCACTAAATGGGTTGGATGTTTTCCTTTTCAATCTGATAAGGTGTAGGACTATTTCAACGTCGTATACTGCTTGAACTCAGTTTTTCTTTTACTTATAGAAATTTTGGTTGCTTCTCGTTATACTTTCTGTACTGAAATTGCATCAAAGGTACCAGGATTGTTTTCGTTTTGAGCTATGATTGGTAGTAAATCATTATTACTCATAAATACTGATATAACGCGGTGAAAAGGAGTTTATTAGGCTGTTGTTTGTAGTATCTACCACGTCTACGAATGTACTACCTTCGATGTTGTTACTCCTTCTATGTTATTCTAGTTCTTCGAGTTCAAAATAATGACTTGTCTTTGAGTGCTTTCATGATTAAAAATCATTGGCTCCGAAGATATGACTTAAATTCACTTAGAGCCTCAGTTTAGTGTGTTTTTTGAGCCCGTCTCCTTCGTCCCAGCTTATGCAAAGTAATTTTCACTGTTTAACGCGAGCCAGCATTTAAGAAACAGAAGGAAAGCGACGCTATTGCGTTACTCCCAATAGCCTAACATTTTAGCTGGCTTGAGACTTCATTAAAGACTGTATACCGAAGAGCCAAAGCATTTTGACCAGCACGTATTTATGAAAGCAACTGTACGCCAAACGCGTGTGAATATCGTTGAAATGCATAAATGACACAGAGTTCTGTTAATCAGTGTTACTTGAGTTCTTCAGATGGGAAAGATAGCTGATTTTAGCGAGTTTGACAAAGGCCAAATTGTAATGGCCAGAGGACTGGGTCAGAGTATTTCCGAGACCGCAAGGCTTGCGGGGTGCTCACTGTCAGCTGTGGTTAGTACTTTCAAAAAGTGTACCGAGGTGGGAAAATAACCATGAACTGCAGGCAAGGTGTGGGTCGAAGACAGCTTATCGATGTTAAAGGTGGCAAAAGGCTATGCTGTACCGTACGAGTCAACAGTAGGAATATTGGGACTCAGTTCGCCGATAATTTGAATGCTGGTGACGAGAGCAGCGTGTCACAACACACAGTACATCAAACGTTGCTGAAAATTGGGCTGTTTTGTAGTAGGTCGCTCAGAGTGCCCATGCTGACCTTGGTTCACCTTCGAAAGCGCCTAGAACTCGCGCACACCAAAAACTAGACCTTAAACGATTGAAAGAAAGTCTTATAATCCAACGAAATTTTATTTTGCGCCATATGGACGGCTGCGTCGTTTACCTGAGGAATTGTTGACATCATGATACACCGTGGGACGGAAACAAACCGGTCCAGGAAGTTTAGTGCTTTGGGCAATGTTCTGTGTAGGGAATCCTGGGCTCAGTAACTCATGTGCAGGAAACTACTACGTCTACCACCTATCGAAACATCAGTATTGTCAAGGTACATCCTTTCATGGCAATGGTATTCCTCTCTAAAAATACCTTCCTTTATCTGGATAATGCGCCATGCCGCATTATCCAGATGAAGGAAGGATGTTCGAGAATGGCTCTTGAAACGTGTTTTATGAGTTCTAGGTAGTGCCCTCTCATCCAAATTCCCCAGACATCATTCTAATCGAGCATCTGTAGTTTATGTTGGAACAGAAAATCCGATCTGCGGCGACCTAACCACGTAACTTACAAGAGTAACGGGATCTGCTGGTGACGTGCTGATACCCGATGTTACAAGACTCTTTAGATACTTTGTAGTGCGCATGCCTTGCTCTGGTCAGAAAAGTTTCACCGGCACGTGGAGGACTAACATCCTATTAGGCGGGTGGTCATAACGTTTTGGCTCTTCGGTGTATATACATTATATTGACAAAAGCCACCGGATGCTTAGAAGAGAAAAACAATATAGCATTTATTGACATACCTTAATACGGTGTCGGCTCACCTTTGGCTTTAATGCATGCACTTACCCTTCAAGACATGCTTTCGACAATGTTTGGGAACACAGCGATAAGTATGCGCTTTCATTCAGTACATAATGCTGTCGCTAATGTTGCTTAGTAGTAGGCCTTTGTTCCAAACTTCTTATGCAGCGCTCTAATTCATCCCATAGGTGATCTATGGGATTAAGATCAGGGCTTTTTGCTGGCCAGTCCAAACACGATACGGAATTATCGTCAAACCAAACAGTAACAGTCCTTGCTTTATGGCTCGGTGCATTATCTTGCTGGTACCAACAAGGCTTGGTTCCAAAGCATTGCCACAGAGTTGGTAGGGCATAATTGTCCAGAATATCGAGGTTGACGTGTTGGTTAACAGGTTTGTCCACGATAATCAATGAGCCGGGACCATACTGCGAAAAACACCCCACACAAGTACACTGCCAGCTCCAAACTTGACCGTAGGAACTGTGGCAAATAGAGGCCCCCGACTGCCGCCACTTCCCACACACGGCCATCAGACTGATGGATCGTGTATCAAAATTCATCAGTCCATAGGACCCGTCTGCATCGATCTACGGTACACGATAAATGTTCTTCAGACCATGCTAAACGGCGTGTCTCATTCCAAGTGGAGATGAAAGGCTTATGAACAGCAGCACGACTACGGTAACACATGGAATGAAGCTCTCTACGAATGGTACATGTACATACGGAGGTTCCAGCATTTTTACTCATCTGTACACTGAGGTCTTGTGAAGTACTCCGTCGATTAGCTGTAACGACTCTCCTGAGGCTTCGACGTCCGCTATCACTGATTATCTTTGGTCTGCCGGTACGTTTTGCCGCTTCCGGCCCGCCATGTGTTTTCCAGTTATTCAGTACATCCAAAACAGTTGGCTTGGGTATGTTTAAGCGCCTCTGGGTTTCTCTTATGGACAACCCACTGATATAACACCTAACAATCTTTCCTTTCTCAAAGTCAGTTCTCTCCCGCCGCGACATTTTCACTCAATCTCATAGTGCGATATGATCGCGGTCAGCTGCGACTTGTTTTTATATCGTTTGCAGCTATACCGCGCATCTCAACAACGCAGCGGATCCGTTCATTTGCTTTTGTAGGGGTGTCTGGTGACTTTTGTCAATATAGTGTATGTGTATACGTTAACGAGTTGTGTATATGTGTCTTCAGAGTTCTTTTTTTGTGAGTTTGTGGCATTAAATATATCTCTAACAATTCAGGAATTAATATGAATTGATTATCGCATCACAGTTGGCATCGTAGGTGTTCGGGGTGCAACAAATAAACTGTATGAGAACAAAGAAAAAAATGGAAATTAATACAAATATTATACAAGGCGTTTCCAAAACATTTGACCAGAGATTGGAAACTGGTACCAACAATTCTGATAAAAAGGTCACAAAATCATAGGGCTAGAAACGATGTCCTACAGAGATATACAGAATGTATTTAATAAAGTCCCGTACCAGCAGTTTTACAGGTGAGAAGTGGCTCATAACGATGCGGAGCCAACGGGATTTGTGTAAGTGCCAGAGTGCAATCAACCACTAACCCAGCTGGCTGAACAACGTGTCATTCTGTCTCATGTTGCTGTCAAATAAACAGGACGATAGGTTGTGGAATCTCATCGGCACACGCAGGTCACGAAAAGCGAATATTCCTATATATGTCTCTAGCACTGGAACGTGATTGGTGAAGCCACTGCAGAAAGCACAGGACTGTGGATGGAAACCTCTATGCCGAACAGCTGCAGCAAGTACCTGCTGCTCTGAGCTAACGCTACCTAGCGCTCATTTATTGGAAGCAAGCGTTGCTGCAGATACGTAACTAGTGTTTCGCCGAAAACTACATATCAGATCATTTGTAGAGGATTTTAGGAAGGACTGTCTGACCTCAGGTCTTAAACAACCCTTAGAAATAGGAAGCTAGGAGATTTGGGCTAGAGTGCCCGATAGGAAAGTCACACGTAGAAAGGGGAAGGAAGACGCCCTTTTTTATTACCGGGGAGGGGGAGGCAGAACCCGGGGATCGACGACTTAACGCGCCTATCCGACGCACGGCGGATGATTAGTGGTTCGCGCGTTTGTACCTGCTGGGATTGAACCCAAACTCTTCTCCGTGGTAGTTACGAACGTTGACCACTAAGACACCCGCGGCCCGCCGAAAACAGCAGGAACTGGATGAGGTTTAAATACTATCCCCATATCCTCTACACAGTCCAGAACGTGTACCCATTATACTACAATCTGTTTCGCACCATGGCTTATTTCTTACAAGGACGGACCATGATTTCGGTGGTCGGTGGAGAATCTGGCATGAGAGTCTGTCCTAGAAACTTTCCCAGTGGTACCATGGAATCATAGTGGTTCTGGTGGAACGTTGGCAAAGAGACTATAGAAAAACACAACTTGTACTTTGCAGCATAAGGTGAGCATGTGAAGCTTTATTGCCCCATTAAACGTGTTAGCTGAAAATGGAACAAACGTTTGACTCACCCATGGATCATACTTTATTTTAGAAACCTCTTACCTACTTACGTAGATTTTTGCCTGATCATGGTTTCTTTTTCAGTGGAGAGGGGATTAAGAGCAGTCTCCCGTCTGTAATTTGGGCCACTGATTCCAGGAAAAAGATTGAGCCAGTGCCTCAAGGCAAACACAATATTAATGACTCCCTGAATTCGAACCATAGCCATTTCTGACGAATGGTCTCACGCCAGCGCGTTGCCTTTTCAAATTGGAAGGTCGCATTTAGTTAGCTGTAATCTAAAACGGCCGCGTTCAAGAAATCTCAAGTAAATGTACTTCGAAATGTACATTATCTTGTAAAAATCTTACTGTGTACTAACTTCAAAGAATGAAAAAAAAAATCGTTAATTCTAAAGTTAATTAACCTTTTAATGACTTTGTGTGACTGCTTTGTTTGAAAGCACCTGAATATTTAGTTGCAACATGGATGTCTGCACTTTTAGCTGATCCTCTAGATAGGTATACGTCATTTGTGACCTTAAGGGCTTCTTGATTTGGGTTAGGTAGGAGAATGTAGATTCGCAGCAATAAGTAGTTGAAAAGCAAGAAAGCATTTTTCGTGCATGTTGCCGAAGGCGTGGGTATTCTATTGCATTTTTCCATATTTCAACTGGATCTTTCTTAGCATCAAATAAGGACTTTAAAAGTGTCTTCTTCTGAGAGCCCAATCAATTCCATCTGTGGTTCTTTAGGAACCATAGAACGAAATCATGAGTGTAGCAATTGTCAAAATAGCCCTTATGACTTACTAATGTTTTAATTGTGGCCGTCAGTCCGGAAGCATTATTTCGTTGAATTTTCTTTTACTCTTACCTATTTTAAATACGGCCATTTTAAGATTAAAATAAAAATAATAAAAGACGAACAAAAACATAATAAAAAGATTTCGTGAACGGAATACGGGATTACACCATACAATATGTAACGTGCCTGCCCCGCAGGACGCACACGACATAAAGGCAGATAGCAGCAAGAACGAACGTAGCTCAGTTGGTAGAGCGATTTGTGCCGGAATAAGTGTACTCGGGTTCGATCCCCGGCGTGGACCAAAAATGACGGAGAAATTTACTTCGTTATAATGGCGCTCGAACTTCCCGGATGCCCCGCCGTTAAAGATCTCGCAATGGTGTGATGTTCTTTCCACACGGAGAGATAGAAAAAATAAAGAGAATCCCTTCTCCAGCGCTTCGAAAAATAAACGTTGCATTTTCACACCAGATTGACTGGGAGTTCTTAAGTGCACGTTCACAGCGGATGGTTGCCTGCAACGATTCATGGTCATGGCAGACCCGTGGGCTATGCCCGCGGCATTTTTTCGGGGGGGATGTGACGTGCCTGCCCCGCAGGACGCACACGACTTAAAGGCAGATAGCAGCGAGAACGAACGCCTGCTTAGCTCAGTTGGTAGAGCGAATTGTTCCGGAATAAGCGGACTCGAGTTCGATCCCCGGCGTGGACCAAACATGACGGAGAAATTTACTTCGTTATAAATACAAATTTTGAAGATGACAATCCGTTTTTTGGTGTAAATATGACAAAGATGGTAAGTCAGATAATATCCAAAAACTTGAAAATTTCGTCGTTTTGGCGCGGGAATCGAATCCGCGTCTCCCGCAGAGCGCATGCTGATGGCTGTATTCAAATTAATCGGAAACGTGAGACTTTGTCGTTCTGGGTGGTGTAGGGGTTAGCATACCTTGGCGCTCTCCGGGAGACGCGGGTTCGATTCCCGCTCCAGAACGACGAAATTTTCAAGTTTTCGGATATTATCTGACTTACCATCCTTGTCATATTTACACCAAAAAACGGATTGTCATCTTCCAAATTTGTATAAACGGATTTGTTCTGCAAAATTTGGATTCACTCAAAATGCCGCACTAAATGACCTTAGAAGGCTGTCGGTTCTCCACCCCTGGCGTAGACTTTTGCGCCACCGGGGCGACCCACCATTTCCTGATGTCAGATTTAAAGAATATTAATCGTATGATCAGGATGATTTGAATACAGTACGAAAACATATAATGCCTGTTCAAGCACGTTTTCCTTAACTAAGTAGTTATTTTTTCCAGTTGGACTTAAAAACGTAAATGTCTTTCCACAGGCAGAGTTGTGAGAGGCGTAGGCTCCTGACTACTCCTCCGAGCTGCGTTCTAGATGAGGCATAGGTGATGTGTGCCTTACGGTTCTGGCTCTCTGGCTAACCTGTTTCCAGCGGCCCTAAATTACGCAGCCGCTCTGTGTGTCAGTGGTCTATGCTCTGTCTTCTGATCATTCTTCGGAATTAGATTAGAGTTCAGATCCGGGGTGAGTCACGGATGGTCCGTTTGTCTTTTGGCACTGGGTCATTCCTTTCTCTGGAACCAGTGGCCCCAAAGTACGGATGAGCGACTGTTTTATAGCCCCTTGGTGGTCGTACCCCCCCCCCCCTCCCCGAAATGATGAGGCAAAACATCTTGATAAAGAATTAGGTAACAGGTTTGTAAAACTAAGTCGGATATCTGTCTGTATGAAAAACTAGAGCATGCCGCCAACGGTAACAGATAACTCGGATACAGTTGGCAAATTTTGAGCAAAGCTATTGCAAAATCTAAGCTCATTAAGACGTCTATTATAACAAATTCTAAAAAACGAGCGCGTAAAACTTATGAGTTCCGGAACAAAAGTACGAAACATTCTGAAAAAGAAATGCCTAAAATTTATCGTGAACTAGTTTCCTTCACGCTGGTTGTGATCAGGTTGCATGCAAAAAAAAGCGGAAAGACACACTCAGATCGGGAAGCAGGATTTTCATTTTGTATCGCGAAAGACACACATACACAAACTTCCTTTTATTATTGTAGATTAAGCAAATGTTGAGCTAACAGACGGAGTCTTTCAATTTCTTCGTTTTTCAATTCAAACGATTTTTTTTAAAATTAATTTTAGTCAGTCAACTTTCGTGGAACGGTTCAAGTAAAAGGCTATCTAGCTTTTTTTTTTAACTCTCTACAACCCGACATATGCCAAACGGAGAGCGAATTTATAATATTGAGAAAATCAATGATTAGTGACATGAGGTTGGTATCATGGTGATTGATCGTGTCGTATAGGAATAATGACCATTAAGAAACTGAACAATTTTAATTGAAATTTCTCAATGACACGGAATTACGAGAATCGGAAAGAGTCAAAACCTGACCATGGACGATGCCCAATCGCATGCCAAAAATCATGGTGATCGGATGTGTCATATCGTAGCTATGCCAGAACAACTAATTGTCCCGAGTCTCGTATAGAGAGAGGATGTTTCAATTATTAATAAAATTGGTCAGGTTTTTAATGGTCATTATTTTTATACGACACAACCAATCGCCATGATACCAACCCCATGTCACTCATCATGTCCTTCCTTTTCTCTGGGGTAAGTGCTATCGCGATCTGCTGAAGATCTTTGGAGGAGATGGGCAACAAACGGCCCCTTCTCAAAACCCGGAAAAACCCCTAAAATGGCAAGTTTTCGGACGATTATTTCTCAATGACACTGAATTTCGGGAATAGAAAGGTGTCAAAACCTGGCCATAGACGATGTCCAATTGCATGCAAAAAATCACGGTGGTCGTATTTGTCATCTCGTACCTATGCCCGAACAACTAATTATTCGAAGTCTGGTAAAGAGAGCTCCGCTCTGCTTTCGGCCTCGCTTCGCTCAATAAAGAATTGGGTAACAAAGTCTGATCCCTGCTGTTCCCTTGGTGACTCAAAAGTTCATTCAATTTTCATCTAATTCCTTTATAGTTTCAGTCTTTCAGTCGTTTTTGCAATTACAGATGTGCGTGTGCTGCTGGGCAAATTTTCTTAACGCTTTCTGTCAGACGAGTAAAGACCTGCCTTTTTCCAGAGATTGCAAAAAAAAAAAAAAAAAATTACTTTAGAATAAACATCTGTGTTGAGACACTGAGTGGCTTTTCCACTTTTGGCCTTTGAACGAACACACGAGGGTGATAGAACTCGACAAAATTGTGGATGATATTGTTAATCGTAGCGCCCACAGAGGAACATATTACCGTGAATTATACATAATGTGCTTGATCTCAAAGACTACAGTCTTGTGACGATTATATGTATTAAGATAATACAACATAGTTTGTCACAAATATTTATTTTTTCAAGTCGACCATGTTTTCGCTGGGTATTGACTTAGCTTCATCAGGACGAATGATGTCATACAAATATTCAATTTGTATAATATCATAAATGGTGTTTAGAGCCACAAGTTTTGCTTAATTGCTTCCACGCGCTTGATAGAAATGGGGTGGGTGTCATGTCATTAACAAGTTGCGAAGACTTCTGATATATATGGAAAGCTTCCAAAATATCAAGTTCGGTGGTTGAATCTGGCTTGTCAAATAGTTTTGCTTCTTCAAAGAGAAATTTATGGTCCTTTTCGTAACAGTGTTTAGCCATCGATCACTTCTTTAGGTAACAGTTCCGAATGTGCGCTTTGTGCTCCTTCAATTGTAAACGCAAGGTCTGTTCTATATACGAAGCTCCACATTCACATGGAATTTGATAAATTCTCCACGAGTTTTTGTCTTCAACATAGCCCTTTGATCCTAAAACGTTCATTTTGTACACAGCGAAACCATGGGCGACTTAAAAAAGAAACATTGGTAACAAACTACGTTGTATTGCCTTAATCATTATCATCATCATCATTGTCAACCATTATCAATCCACTGCTGGACGAAGGTCTCCCCAAGTTTCCTCCACAACGGTCTGTCTTGTGCCAGTCTCCTCCATGTCACTCCCGCATACTTTCGAATTTCATCCACCCATCCCACACGTGGTCTTCTTCTGGGTCTTTTCCTGTCCCTTGGAATCCAATCTAAAATTTCGGCTGTCCATCGATGGTCTGTCCTTCTGGCAGTATGCCCAGCCTATTGCCATTTCAGGGATTTAACTCTGATCATGATGTCTTTCACTCTTGTCATTTTTCGGATCCACGAGTTCCTCTCCTTATCTCTCCTGGTTACACCAAGCACGCACCTATCTACGTTTCTTGGAGTTGTCTGCAGCCTTTGTATGTCTCTTTTAGTTAAGGTCCACGTCTCTGCACCATACGTAAGCACTGGAACGATGCATTGATCAAACACTTTTCTTTTAAGACATAATGGCATATTGCTCTTGAAAATTATGCTGTTTCTTCCAAAAGCTCTCCAGGCAAGTTTTATATGCAGATTAATTTCTTCATCAATGTGACCCTCACTTGATATCTGCTGTCCAAGATAAACGTATGTGTCTGTTATCTCCAGCTTTTCTCCATCAATCGATAAATCTTCATTTCTTGTAAAAGCTTTGAACATCACTTTTGTCTTCTGAAAGTTCATTTTTAATCCCACTTCTTTACTCTTGTCAGCAAGTTCCTGGATCATACTCTTCAGCTCTGATGGGGTAGTTGCAAAAATGACTACGTCATCAGCAAAACGAAGGTGGGTTAGATAATCTCCACTAATCTTTATCCCTTTGTTTTTCCAGTTCAGTGATTGAAAGACATTTTCTAATGTGGCATTAAAGAGCTTCGGAGATATGGTGTCACCTTGTCTCACTCCCTTTCCAATTTTGATGTGTGTTGTTTTTTCAAACAGCCGAATTTTTGCACTTGCATTTTCATAGATGTTATTAATAATATTAATGTATGCATCTTCAATACCGCAGGATTTCAGAGCCATTGTAACTGCTGATGGTTTCACCGAATCAAAGGCTTTTTCATAATCGATGAAAGCCATGCACAATGGAAGTTCATATTCCCTCGCTCTTTCAATTAGTTCTACCAGTACGTGGATATGATCTATTGTGCTGTAGCCACTCCTGAATCCAGCTTGTTCTCTCGGTTGGGCCATGTCCAGTGTTATCTTCCAGCGGTGTGAAAGAACTTGAAGGTAACACTGGACATGGCTCAGCCGAGAGAACAAGCTGGATTCAGGAGTGGCTACAGCACGATAGATCATATCCACGTACTGAGAGAACTAATTGAAAGAGCGAGGGAATATGAACTTCCATTATGCATGGCTTTCATCGATTATGAAAAGCCTTTGATTCGGTGAAACCATCAGCAGTTACAATGGCTCTGACTGTCATAACGCGGAAAATGGAAGGTTGTGAAAGGTGCGGTAACTTGAACAACGCAGTCAAGCTCATGAGCGAACATGTTCGTAACCGTCACGGAGCTGTGAGAAAGGGTGTGGAACAGTGAAAGAGTCGCAGCTGTTGATATATGCGTACGTTTTTAGCAGGAAATACAGAACAAATATGAAATTCTTCCAGCCTAGCGAGCCGGTGCTGCGTTAAATCCGCCACCTCATTCCCCTGATCTGGCACGGGCTGTTTACTTTGTATTTCACCGACTGAAATTAGGGTTAGAAAGAAAGGCTTAGGCGGATATTCAAGTGAACGCAACGACGAAGGTTCAGAGATCCGCATGGACCTAGCCCTGCCCGGAAAGCCCGATCCCGCAGCCCCGGTGGCGCAGGGGTCTAAGGCGCTGGCCTCTGATCATTCGTCCGTAAGGGGTCCGGGTTCGAATCCCGATCAGGCATGGATGTTGTGTTTGTGTTACGGCACTGGCTCTCTCCCTTCCCTGGAACCAGTGACCCTAAATTAGGGACAGGCGACTGCTTGTAGCCCATTGAGTTGCTCACGGTGGTCGTTAAACCTCCAATCAAAAAAAAAAAAAATGAAAGCCCGAGCCCAACCAGGTCATCGGGCAGGGCTTTTTGTTCCATCAATTAAGTGAAAATGTCTGGTTTGGGCCTGTACAATAAGATTTTACATTTTGCTCCTTGAATAAAAAATAGTTTTACAAAACGAAGACTAACTTCTTAAATAATCAGATGGCGAAGGTCACTGAGTGATACGAAAGACCCGATCAGCCATTGAATGTATTGATTTATTACACCTGAAACCGGCCGTCCCGGTGGCGCAGTGGTCTAAGCGCTGGCTTATGACCATTCGTCCGAGAAGGGTCCGGATTCGAATCCCGGTGAAGCATGGATGATGTGTTTGTCTTACGGCACTGGCTCTCTCCCTTTCCTGGAACGAGTGACCCTAAATTAGGGATGGGCGACTGCTTATAGCCCATTGAGTTGCTCATGGTGGTTTTTAAATTTCAAAAAAAAAAAAAAACGCGGCTGAAACCGACAAGCGTGGCTGCAAGATGAGAGTCTGAAATGGGACGATTTATTTTTTAAAGGTTGAAATCAAGTTTAGTTTTCAGTTCTTTGGCTTTAGCGACTAAAACACATGGTTTTGTTTTTCGCGGGAATTGTGTACATGGACAGAGATTTCAGTTACACAAAAGCCAAAACGAATTTCTGGCGCCATTCGTTGCTATTAGGTGTGTACAAGTGCAAATTCCAAGTAAAAGATTTAAGTAACAAGTCAACAACAGATGGCGCGTGTGATGGCCAAAAATGCTTCGAGGAATAGGCTATAAAATGACACCAACTATGTAGGTGCATCTCTGAGCCGCGGATGGCTTAGTGGTTAGTGTTTCAGGCTATCGATGCTGGGTCCCCAGGTTCAAGCCTGGGCTGATCTTTCAGAGATGGCGTGATTTACTAACAATCGCTGAATATCCGTCGTGCATCGGACGAGCACGTAAAGTGACGGCCCCAGGCTGGACCCACTGGTTAAATGGGTATCCTTTCCTATGTCCTCCCTGAAATTCTCTCACCCATCTATGAGCAATATCGTACTTGTACGGTGGCGCCATCTACTGTACTCTTATCTCACTACAAACTGTTCTGTCAAAAAGTCGCTAGACTTGCTCTCATTCCTTCCGTTTCTGTGTCCTGCCCAAAAGGCGATCTCGCTGTAGGTGGCTGGGACCTAAACTCTACTACCTGTGGAATGACGCTGACCCCCAGGTGCATCTCATTCGGAAACAAGGCACACAAGAGCTAACATGCCAGTCAATAAGGATCACAATAGGCATTGTTTCCTTTGAGTTCGACAAAGGAAGCAATGGAGCTGAAGCCTGTCACAACATTTGCCAAATGTATGACGAGGATGCTGTAGACGAAAGTACAAGTCGCCGTTGGTTCCGGCACTTCCGCAAAGGAAACGAAAGCTGCAGAGATCAACCATGGACGTTCATCAGATTTTTCTGAGGAGAATCTCAGTCAAGCGGCCAACATCGAACAATTGTTGGATGTTGGCCGCTTGGCAATGATGGCCGGCCAACGTCTAACAATTGTAGGTCATGTGGTCAATAATTTGGTATAGCTAAAAAGAATGCTAAATTGAAGAATGAGAAAGGTTTTTCTGTACAGAGCAACAGTAGAAAGAATGCATGAGCCTGGGTTTATCACAAAGTTCGATCAGTGGATACCACATGAGCTATCCGCAAGAAATCGATCGATCGGAGAGAATGACCATCTGTCTCGGATGCAGTCCTCCTCTTCAAGAGGACTGTATCCGAGAAAGTCCTCGTTAAATGCATGAAGGGAATTTAAGGGATTATCCACTGGGAGCTGCTGGCACCTAAGCAAATGATAAATGCTGACCTGTACTGCCAACCATTTGAAACACTGAAAGAACAATTGAAATCTAAGTGTAAATCATTGGTTAATCGCAAATACTTCATGTTGCAACATAACAACGCAAGACTCCATACAGCTTTATCCACTCACAGAAAATTTACTGGACACTGGACGGGAAGTGTTGTCTCATACCCCGTATTATCCAGATCTCTTCAGAACAATTTCGATGGAGTTGACGATGATGTTCATAGCAGATTTGGGAATTCAAAGTCCATATACCCAAGGTATCTATTCATTTTTCAATTACGGAAATGTATTTATTTTCTATATTAAGATTTTCTTTGTGGGTGTCTCACGGGACACGGGTTGAAGACTACCCGCTTTAGAGTAATCCCTGCGTTATTTGCAATAAGTGGCAGAAAGCGCTTAATCGAAATTTTAAATAGGTCGAGCCACGTGGACCCATGAAATTCAGGCCCAGGTCGGGCCGGACATTCCAAATTAAGTTCCGTGTGGTATTCTATCCAACCGCAGACGATAACAAAGTACTTTTCCCACAGCATTCAGCAGTTATATACTGTTACAAATTTTGTGATATATTCCACCAAAAAGTGGTACTACACTAGCGCACAACTTTCTGGGAAAAGATAAACCATTGTGTGGTGCAAACAAAACCAACATGTTGCAACCTTGCACCATGTTATGGTACAAGATTAAACTACATCATGGTCCAAGGTTGCACCATATTGTCTGGTTTGGTTTGCATCACACCATGGTGTATCTTTTCCTAGAAAGTGGTGAACTAGTGTAGTGCTACTTTTTTGTGCAACCTACCACAAAATATTTTACAGTGTACAAAGGATCCGAAAAGTGTATGGCATCTGGTAGGGATTATTTTAAAAACGAGTAAACTAAGTTTTCTTAAGTATTACCAGTCAGTTTTTACCGTACATTGAGTGAACTATTGCACCTTTTATTAAAAATTAGCCTATAGTCCATCCTAAGACGGTTGCTTTAGACTTAAATAAATACTAATATATAACTTTCAGAAGACAAAAGTGGTGTTCAATGCTTTTACAAGAAATGAAGATTTATCGATTGATGGAGAAAAGCTGGAGATAACAGACACGTACGTTTATTTTGGACAGCATATATCAAGTAAGGGTCACATTGGTGAAGAAATTAATCGGCGTACAAAACTTGCCTGGAGAGCTTTTGGAAGAAACAGCATAATTTTCAAGAGCAATATGCTATTATGTCTTAAAAGAAAAGTGTTTGATCAATGCATCCTTCCAGTGCTTACGTATGGTGCAGAGACGTGGACCTTAGCTAAAAGAGACATACAAAGGCTGCAGACAACTCAAAGACAAACATGGAGAGGTGCATGCTTGGTGTAACCAGGAGAGATAAGAAGAGGAACACGTGGATCCGAAAAATGACAAGAGTGGAAGACATCATGATCAGAGTTAAATCCCTGAAATGGCAATGGGCTGGACATACTGCCAGAAGAACAGACCATCGATGGACAGCCGAAATTTTAGATTGGATTCCAAGGGACAGGAAAAGACCCAGAAGAAGACCACATGGAAGATGGGGGGATGAAATTCGAAAGTATGCGGGAGTGACATATGGAGGAGACTGGCACAAGACAGACCGTTGTGGAGGAAACTTGGGGAGACCTTCATCCAGCAGTGGATTGATAATGGTTGATGATGATGATGATATATGGGATGTTTCCCGTCCTCGGACTGAGTGAAATGTTTAATTGAAGCAGATTGAAAACAAATCAAATAGACGCCGGATTCATAGTAAAAACTCATTCATGTTAGAACTGAAAATTATATGCTATTGATTTCCGTTTTTCAAAAGACTGCGATAAATATTAAGCGCAAAACATTTGTAAAAACATTAAGCGCAAACATTTGTTCCCTTGGAATCCAGATGTTTTCGTGTAAACTTACCTTAATAACTTTTGCTTTGATTTTTGGCGTTAAATTACTTTTTCTACGGCACACATATTATTCCCCTCACGGCTTTTTTTTAGACTGTCCTAACCGAAATTTAGTTCGAAGATTCATACCGAAGCTTTTTCTACAAAATAACGTGATATATGGTATTACAAATCGGAACTATGTAAATTCTCGACAATGGGCTATTGGGGCGACATCTGCTTTTAGATGCAATCTTGCTTACTTCGACATTGCAAGATTTCGGTTTTCGCCGTCCCGGTGGCGCAGTGGTCTAAGGCGCTGGCCTCTGATCATTCGTCCGTAAGGGGTCCGGTTTCGAATCCCGGTGAGGCGTGGATGTTGTGTTTGTCTTACGGAACTGGCTCTCTCCCTTCCCTGGAACCAGTGACCCTAAATTAGGGACGGGCGACTGCTTATAGCCCATTGAGTTGCTCACGGTGGTCGTTAAACCTCCAATAAAAAAAAAATTCAGTTTTCATTGTAATGTTACGAAAATAATATAGCCCAAGCTGTATTTTTGGGGACACTTTTTAAGAGCGCCGAGTTAATGCAAGGAAACGCATCTTGAGAACGAAGTCCCCAATTTTCACCCTTTCACCCAGACAAAAATGTGACTGAAACTCTGTCCCCAGACGGCACGTGATGTGGCCAGACGCTAATAAACAAATTCTCAAGTGGTTCACTTTGACGGGTCAGGGAAGCGAGGGGGAAAACAAGAGAAAAAAATAGTCAGTTGTTGGGTACCGGCGGATGAAGGCAGGCGCCTAGGAAAAGAGCGGGAGCTTGCTGAAACCACTCAGACGAGAGCTGGATCCCCTGCATAATAGAGAAAACATTCCGAGTCTGGGCCTCATAGTCGCATCGACCTTATGGTGACTAAGAAAATTAAAGAGAGAATGAAAAATATAGAAGGAACAAGAGAGGTTCAGATAGCAGAAAGGATTTTTGCCGATACGAATTTCTTAGACAACACCCATCGGAAGCAGGCAAACAACTACTGCCGGAGTCTCCCAACTTCATCGCAGATACTCCAAAAAGATCAAGTGACCTACCTGAACATTGCTGCTGTGGAAGGATGAATCAAGGGAGAAACATTCACCTCACCCCGTCGGACTTCGCCAAGAGAGTAGCTTTCACCGGACCCCAGCGTGGCTGCTCGTTTTAAGCTGATTCCGTCCTTCTTTGGTTTCCGGAACTATCGGCATCTTCTTCAGAGAGTGTCCTCCGTCTCCCCCCCCCCACCCCGCCGACTCAGGAGCGGTGGGGAAACCAAAAGGTTTGATGACGGTAAAGTGACAACGTGTGGAAGATCAGATTATTGCTTATTGTCATCAGTGGTGTACTAAGATTGTGTCACCTGGGGAGCTGCAGGAAAAGAGAGCATTAAAAAGCCTGCTCTCCCCAGGATAACGCCGAAGAAGAATACTGGATTACACGACCAACTCCAAATGAATAATTCCTGTTTGTCATTTTGGACTTTTATAAAATGCAGGGGCGAGAGTTCAGGAACTCTAATTTGCATGAGTTAGCAGTTGGTTGGTGAGTCCAATAAGAAAACTTTAAAAAGCCGAAAGTCCAGCCCAACGTTATTTGAAATTTACAACCAAGCACAAAGTGACATAACTCATGTTAATTATTTTACCTTCTACCAATGAGTTTATTTTAATAATTATCTGTATTAAAAGTCTGTGCTTGTCTTAAACGCTACCGATCTTCCTTGGACTGGCCTGAGTCATTTATTCAGTCCTCTCACCTGCAAAATCCATAAAAGAACCCGGAGTGCGACCAATTCGCAGCCCCGGTCGTAACATTTAGATAGATCGATATTTTTCAAAATGTATTGGGTGTAAAAATAAGTTTTAAAGCGTTTTTTGTGTGACGTCATATCCGACATTTCCCCGCATTGTCATGTGACCGTAACTGGTCCAGAGTATAAAAGGTGACACAGACGTTTGCCCAATACTCAAACGCACTTGCACATCGGTAGTTGAAAGATGGCAAGCGATACTGCATTTATTCGACACTGCATTCGTTACGAATTTCATCAACAAAAAAGTGCTTTAAAAGCATGCGCATCGTTCTGTTCTAGGGAAGAATATCGTATCGAAAAGCAGGTGTGAGTTTTGGTTCAGACGGTTTAAAGCAGGTGATTTTGATGTTAGCGATCGAGAACGTAGCGGTGCCCCACAGAAGGTTGAACACGTGGAACTGCAAGCTTTGCAGGACGAAGATTTGTCTCAAACGTAAAAAGAACTAGCTGAATAACTGGAAGTAACTCAACAGACCATTTCCAATCGTTTACGCGCAATGGGATAAATCCAGAAGGAAGAAAAATGGGTGCCACATGACCTGAGCTAGAGAAACAAGAATGAGTGTGTCATGAAGTGTTTGAATCTGTTGAAAAAACAACACAGAAAGTCTTTTCCTGTGGAAAATCGTCACGGGTGATGAAAAGTGGATATGGTACGACAATTCCAAACGCAAAAAACACTGGATAGACCGCTGTGAAGCAACGACTTCGACATCGAAACGCCAATATTCACTCCAAGAAAGTTCTGCTGTGCATCTGGTGGGATATGAAGGGTGTGCTCTATTATGAACTATTAGAACAGGGTCAAACTGTTACTGCTGATTGCTACAAACAACAGTTGATGCGATTGAACCAGGAAATCTGTCGGAAACGTCCATTCACAAGCAAAGGATTTCCTCCCGTGAAATTACTGCATGACAACGCTAGGCTGCATGTCGCGAAATCGGGCAAACATTATTGCCGCTTGGCTGGGAAGTTTTAGAGCACCCGGCGTATAGTCCTGACATAGCCCTTTCAGACTATCATTTGTTCCGATCTATGCAACATGGTTTGTCCGCTGTACGGTTCCGGACATGTGACGAAGTGCAAAAATGGGTTGACGACTTCATCGCGTCACACGACGAAGTATTTTTCAAGGCTGGAATCCGTCAGCTGTCCAACCGATGGGGGAAGGTGATAGATAATGACGGCGCATATTTTGATCCGTATTGTTTTCTTTCAAATTACATGTTGCGTTGTCTTAAAACGCTTTAAAACTTATTTGTACACATAAGAAAATACATTCAGCACTAAACTCGGAAAATTAGTTAAATTAAAAAGTAAAAAATAATTAAAACATTAAAGCGTACAAATTAATATTAGAATTGTGCTAAATTAAATTAATATACAAGCGCAACTTGTCGCGATATTAAGATTTTAATTCGAATTTTGTAGATCGGATAAATAGAACTGGAGTCATTGATAATGTAATGTTTTAAAATTAGAACGCCACCTTGACATCTCAATGCGATCGCGTGCAAACTAAATTTGCTGTGATATAAAAAATTCAATTCGAATTTTGTAGATCGGAGAAAACAGAACTAGAGTTGTTATTAATCCATTTTTTATTAATTTGCACGCGATCACCTTGATTTCTGAAAGTGATCTGGTGCAAAAAACACTCGGTAGACATTTTGACATCGCGAGAGCACACAGGAATTGATCGATAAGCGATGACGCAACAATGCAGACGTTGGTGTGACTTTTTAAGCGTTCCAGAGAGACTGATCTGCGTGTTTATATTATTAACTTAAAAAACATTTATGAAAAGAGTAGAACTACGATTGTATGAGCTTGGGAGCATGTACCATCTTATGAATATTGCCCACTGATAATAACAAAAACGACTTCTGATAACGTCTCAGTTCTAGATTTTTCTTCTGGTTACGTGGAGTGGGGATCACTCTGAAATCGAGCAAGGCGTCCACAGGTGTGAACTTGCGTCTCTTTACGTCGTGCTCGATTGATTGAGTTTACAAATACTCAAGTTACTGAAACTCTTAAACCCAAATCACCAGATGCGCAGATTTTAGCATCCAGCACAAAGATACAGGATACTTTTTTTTACGAAGCTTATGCAGTTTAATTAAAAGAAATTGAAATTTTGAAGATATGAATCCTTTTTTTGGTGTAAATATGACATGGAGGGTAAGTCAGATAATATCCAAAATTTGAAAATTTCGTCGTCCTGTAGCGGGAATAGACTCCCTCCGTTTCTTTTCGGATATTATCTGACTTAGCCATCCATGTCATATTTACAGCAAACAACTTAGTAAAATCATGCAATGCATTGATTATATGACACGCTTTCCAACATACCAGAAATAATTACTCAAGTTATGAGGATAATGGCTGTGGAATAAATCTCGCTCCTGTGCCCAGACCTTTGACCCAATTTCGATGATATTAAGCATAATTTGTTCGGTATACCTCCGGAACAACATACTAAAGTTTTGTCGCAATAGAAGTATTTTTAGTCAATTTTTGAGGATAATGGTTGTGGAATAAATCTCGCTCCTGTGCCCTGATTTTGACCCCATTTTGATGATATTAAACAGAATTAGTTCAGTGTACCACCGAAACAACATACTAAAGTTTTGACGAAATAGAAGTATTTTTAGTCAATTTTTGAGGATAATGGTTGTGGAATAAATCTCGCTCCTGTGCCCTGATTTTGACCCCATTTTGATGATATTAAACAGAATTAGTTCAGTGTACCACCGAAACAACATACTAAAGTTTTGACGAAATAGAAGTATTTTTAGTCAATTTTTGAGGATAATGGTTGTGGAATAAATCTCGCTCCTGTGCCCTGACCTTTGACCTCATTTCGATGATGTTAAACATAACCGGTTTAGTACATCTCCAGAACAACATAAAGATTTGTCGCAATCGAAGCATTTTTACAAAAGTTATGACGCATAAGGGCTATGGAATGGATCTGCTCCTATGCCCTGACCTTTGATCCCATTTCGTCCATTTTCAATAGGGTTGCTTCCCAGATCGACATTTACCGCATACTAAAAATTCATCGAAATCGACCCATTCTTACTCGAGTTATCGGACGGACGGACAGACATTTTTTTTTTTTTTTTTTTGATTGGAGGTTTAACGACCACCGTGAGCAACTCAATGGGCTATAAGCAGTCGCCCGTCCCTAATTTAGGGTCACTGGTTCCAGGGAAGGGAGAGAGCCAGTGCCGTAAGACAAACACAACATCCATGCCTGACCGGGATTCGAACCCGGACCCCTTACGGACGAATGATCAGAGGCCAACGCCTTAGACCACTGCGCCACCGGGGCGGCGACGGACAGACATACAGATGGACGGACAAAGTTGGAGCATGTACGCTTCTTCAACCTAGTAATGGAAAGCGCAAAAAACAATAAAAAAAAAAAAAAAAACGGATTCACTTCTTCAAAATTTCTATTGTATGGTATAATTCCGTATTCCATTCATAAAAAGAAATGGAGTTTACTTTTATTCTTGTCGAACCACAGAGTTAATCTATCCTAGCCAGTATCTCCCTGTTCTGACCCAGTGGCGCAATGATTGAAGAGCTAGCTCCTGACCTTCTGTCGGAGATGGGTCCCAATTGGAATCCCGGTGAGGCATGGATGTTGTGTTTGCCTTACGGCACTGACTCTCTCCCTTACCTGGAAACAGTGGCTCTAAATTAGGGACGGGTGATAGCTTTTGGACCAATGAATTGCTTACGGTGTTCGCTTCCCCCGCCCCCGCCCGAAAAAAGTTCCCTATATAAGCTTTCTGTTGCAAGAATTGTAGTTTTCTGGGTACTGGCTCCCCGGTAATAAATAAGGGCGTCTTCCTCCCCCTTTCTACCTTGCTTCCGTGTCACTTTCCTATCGGGCACTGCAGCCCAAATCTGCTAGCTTCCTATTTCTAAGGGTTGTTTAAAACCTGGGGTCAGACACTCCCTTCCTAAAATCCTCTACATATGATCTGATCTGAATTGTAGTTTAATTGGCCACGTGTGGCCTAGTGGTCAACGTTCGTGACCGCTACGGAGAAGACCTCGGGTTCGATCCCAGAAAGTACGAACGCTCGTATCACTAAATATCCGCCGTGCGTCGGATGGGCACGTGAAGCCGTCGGGTCCCATATACTGGTCCCCCGGTAATAAATAAGGGCGTCTTACTCATTTTTTCTACCTCGCTTCCGTGTCACTTTCCTATCGGGCACTCTAGCCCAAATCTGCTAGCTTCCTATTTCTAAGGGTTGTTTAAAACCTGGGGTCAGACACTCCCTTCCTAAAATCCTCTACATATGATCTGATCTGAATTGTAGTTTAATTGGCCACGTGTGGCCTAGTGGTCAACGTTCGTGACTGCCACGGAGAAGACCTCGGGTTCGGTCCCAGAAGGTACGAACGCTCGTATCACTAAATATCCGCCGTGCGTCGGATGGGCACGTGAAGCCGTCGGGTCCCATATACTGGTCCCCCGGTAATAAATAAGGGCGTCTTACTCCCTTGTTCTACCTCGCTTCCCTGTCACTTTCCTATCGGGCACTCTAGCCCAAATCTGCTAGCTTCCTATTTCTAAGGGTTGTTTAAAACCTGGGGTCAGACACTCCCTTCCTAAAATCTCCACATCTGATCTGATCAATTGTAGTTTAAATTTTAGTACAAAGGTAAAAGAAGACAGATGCTTTTATTAGTAGTTCAAGAGAGATATTTAACCATGCAAAGGAAAAAGGGTATAGAAATAATTTTCTTTAAGGTCAGAATAATAACTAAATATTCAGCCAAATCCGCATTACCAGTGCGGGGGAAGTAACATTTTGACGCATTCTGCATTGAAGCAGTCATATGCGGTGCTTTGTGCCCCTCTTAAATTTCTGAAACTGGGATCACACGAGGTCGCACGGTTCGTGGTTGCTGACATGATAGGCAACTAATAAGCGATGGCTTCCCAAGGGAACAACAGAGTGCAAACCCAATTCGCCCGGGCCAATTAAATTTTGAATACATCCATTACTATGAGGTCTGTGCTCATGAGTTGGGGACTTGCCGGACGGAATATTCATGCGATGGATTGGGAGCAGGCAGCCGCCAATTACCCTTCAAGTGTTATGTGGATATCCGTTTCCGAATCCCTCATAATCATCTGTCATGCGTGAAAATGAGTGTGGAACTCGTAAGCGCAGAGGCTCCACGGGACAACTAAGCTGGCGCTGGGCGAAAGCACGCGCTATTATTGCTACGCAGAAATTAGCAACCAGCTTGTTCTTGCGTCTCAAGCGGACTGTACGTGAACTGCCGCCCGGAATACCAAGTTTCAAACCCCATTAGTATTCGGACGCCTTTGCTTACAGGGCCGCAAAGACGACGCTCAAGATCAGGCCAACCGAAATTCCGCTCTTGCACGCGAAGGGACATATTAATACCCAAACCCTTATGTCTTTAAGTAGATTTCAAATTTAGATTGAATCAAGCACTAACCATGAAGTTGAGTATATTCTCGCGGATTACAAACTTCCGGTTACTCAAAGCATTTTGCTAAGATGAAGGGGAAGGTAAAGAGGATTTGCTGCATTGAGATGCTGTTGGGTAGCAGGCTACCATTGCAATCGAAGATCGACTCATCCGCTCGTGTGGCTGTAAATGCATTAGAATTATTAGGCAACGTTTGGAAAATTTTTACGCGAAAACTTTACTCTCAAAAACGAATAAACTCCTGGGCTTGATCACTGGGACCACACTGGCCTTCACGAGAGGCGCGTCCCACAGACCCGCGAGGAATATACACGGTCGTGTTAGAATAATATGATCACCTACCTAACAATGGGAATAACCACCCTTGGCCCGGATGACAGAGGCGAGACTGCGTGGCATGGACGCAATGAGGTCCTAGAAAGTTGCCCGAGGTACACGTGCCCATTCGGACTGCAGCAGAGCACGGATGTCCCGGAGAGGACGTGGTTGTGACTCGGCACACCGAACGTGTTGATTCAAATAGTTCCACAAGTGCTCAATGGGATTGAGGTCGGGTGATGTCGCCTGCCAAGGGAGAACGCTGATATCGCTGTCGTGTTCCTGGAACCACTCACGCACCCCCTTAGTGACATGGCATGGCGCATTGTCCTGTTGGTAAAGACCATCACCACCAGGTTATACATCCAACATGAAGGGACGCATGTGGTTAGCGAGGATGGACAAGTAGCCATTGGCGATCAGGGACCCATCCAGTGGTACCAGCAGGCCCAGGTCATACCAGAAAAATATCACACTGCCAACCCCTGCCTGTATTTGGCCGATACGCATATTTGGGTGTTGGTTCGTGTGTGTCTGACGCCGTATCCACCACTTCCCGTCACTTCTGTGGAATAGAAACCTTTGATTCGTAGGAGAAGACAACCTTTTTCCACTCTTCCACTGTCCAATGACAGTGGTCCCATGCGAACTGCAGGCGTCGTTGTCGATGGACCTGGGTTAACACGAGTGCCTTGACGCAGCGTCAACTCCGGAGACCCTTGCGCAACAGAGTTCGCTCTGATGTTATCGGGACACGAACCTGGGTGCCCCAGCATTCATTTGTGCGGTCAATTGCTGCACTGTTGCGAATCGATTGCACTTTACCAGTCGAAAAAGGCGACGTTCTCTTCTGGGGTTGACGGCCTTTGGGGCTCCACAGTTATGACGTCAGGTGGTACTCTGTGTGCCAGCGGTCCATTCTTGGTACACCCTTACTACAGCAGCTTGCGAACAGCCCACGAAGTGTGCTGTTTTTGAGATGCTTCCACTCTTGGCGTGGTAGCCGATGATCATTCTTTTTTAAACGTCCGTCAAATCACTACCTCCGCTCATTGTGCTTCCGTAACGCATTATGGCTCATCTGTACTGGCCGGCCGCTTATATCTGCGTGAGGTAGACTTAATCACGTGCACTCCGTGACGCGCCTGGGCGAGTACACTGTGATTCCGAGGGTGGTCATATTATTCTAATACGATTGTGTATATACGTACATACGATCGTGAATCAGATAATTATGACCACCCCGATCATAGCGCTGTCTTCGGAATCGAATTCTGGGTGAAGGACTATGGTGTTTCTCTGCGTCCCTTGTTCTCCCCCTTGTGGTTTGGGGGTTAACGGTGACGGTGAGCATGTCGATGTGCAGTATGCAGTCTTCCGGCTGTAATTTAGGGCTGCTGGATCAAGGAAAGGGTGAGAACCAGTGCTGTAAGAAAAATAAAACATCCATGCCTCACAAGGATCCGAACCCAGACCCATTTTGAACGAATGGTCGGAAACCATCGCTTAGACTACTGCGTCACCGGGTCTGCGTTCTCTCTCTTTCTTGGAGCCAGCAGCCTAAAATCAGGGACAGGCGACTGCTTATAGCCCACTCCCTTTCCCACATTGGTCAATTAAACCCTACTAGTGAGGAGTAAATGCATGCACACATGGGTCAGATCATTATAGCCATACATACCTTCTAAAGTGAGCGCGTCCCACAACACTCAAATGGCGTCAAGGACCAGTGTGCTGAATATATATTTAGAAACAGGGCGTATGAGATCGCCAGAACAAAGCCCGTGAAAAGAACAAGCGAAGGACTTATTGTAGTTTAAATATATAATTGTTACTAGCGAGATTGCCTTCACCTCAACAACCGGAGGCATTATTGGCTGTGTAAGCACGCTGTGCAAAGGGTCCGAAGAGAGATACAGATTTACCCATTGTGCAGCATTGGGAAGGCCATCACTGTTGGGTTGTTGAGGTGAACCCTGGTTGGAACGAAGAAAAAGATGGTTCACGAGCTCTCACTAACTGGATTACAACCAAGGTGCACAGAGAAACGTTTGCGAGTATCTCTGGTTGTAGTGTATAACGAAGTAAATTTCTCCGTCATTTTTATCCGCGCCGGGGCTCGAACCCGGATCCCCTCATTCCGGAATAAGTCACTCTACCAATTGAGCTACGCGGACGTTTTATTCTGATTCCTATCTGCCTTTATGTCGTGTGCGTCCTTCTGGCAGGTACGTCACATCTCCTGGTACGTTACATCATCTCCCCCTTATTTATTTATTATTATTTTTTTTTATTCGAAGTGCTGGAGAAGGGATTCTCTTATTTTTCCTATCTCGCGGTGTGGAAATAACATCACACCAATGCGAGATTTTGAACGGTCGGGTCATCCGGATAGTTCGGGCGCCATTATAACGAAGTAAATTTCTCCGTCATTTTTATCCGCGCCGGGGCTCGAACCCAGATCCCCTCATTCCGGAATAAGTCACTCTACCAATTGAGCTACGCGGACGTTTTATTCTGATTCCTATCTGCCTATATGTCGTGTGCGTCCTTCTGGCAGGTACGTCACATCTCCTGGTACGTTACAAGTGAACTGCGACATTGGTTTCTGACCGTTCTTCCGCAATGGGACAGAGTTCGAAGCTTCTCCAATGGAGTTGGCTCTCGGTCTCTTTCCTAGAACCAGTGGCCCTATATTGTGTACCGGCGACAGCCCATAGCCCTACTCCAATAGAGCTGGCTCTTTCCTAGAACCAGTGGCCCTATATTGGGTACCGGCGACAGCCCATAGCCCAACTCCAATGGAGCTGGCTCTCTTTCTTAGAACTAGCGGCCCTATATTGGGTACCGGCGACAGCCCATAGCCCAACTCCAATGGAGCTGGATCTCTTTCTTAGAACTAGCGGCCCTATATTGGGTACCGGCGATAGCCCATAGCCCTACTCCAATGGAGCTGGCTCTTTCTTAGAACCAGTGGCCCTAAATGTTGGGTACCAGCGACATCTCATAGCCCTACTCCAATGTAGCTGGCTCTTTCCTAGAACCAGTGGCCCTAAATGTTGGGTACCAGCGACATCTCATAGCCCTACTCCAATGTAGCTGGCTCTCTTTCTTTGAACCAGTGGCCCTATATTGGGTACCGGCGACAGCCCATAACCCTAGCCCAATGGAGCTGGCTCTCTTTCTTAGAACCAGTGGCCCTATATTGGGTACCACCGACAGCCCAGAGCCCTAACCCAATGGAGCTGGCTGTGTCTCTTGTCTAGAACCAGTTGCCTTATATTGAGTACCAGCGACAGCCTATAGCCCTACCAGTTACTCATGGTGGATGTTAATGCACTCCCTTCAAAACAATAAGCGTCGCCGTGTTGTCTACACGACAATTCATCACTTTACGATTTCTATAAGTATATAAGAAAGTTTACAAGTACTATAAAAATGTTTGCAAGTACTATAAGGTTGTTTGTTATTAACAAAAGCCTATGGAAATATTTTTAATATCTAAAATCAAAGAACTATGAAATTTTTTATTTCAAATCTTTCAGAATAACGTCAAATGTAGCATTTTCCCGAATAAACCATTTTTGGTACGAAACAAACTTGTTTACAACAAATCTAACAATTAGGTCAACAGGTAAGTATTGAAAAAAGAAACATTTTTCATAAGAAAATCTTAAAAGGAAACTGCTAAAGCATCTTTCTTGTGGTGCAAAAATAAAATAAAAAGAATATTTTAATGAAAAACGCAAAAAAGGGACTTTTCTTACATATCTGCGTTGCTAAAATTACATGCAAATTATTTTTTCTGATGTTGTACGTTGAAATAAGTCATCTTCCAGTAGGAAATTCCTGGAAGATTTCTGCTTCTAACAAATGTGCGCATTTAAGCATTTGCTAAGTTTTCAATTTTGAAATTCTAGATAAGCTGGTAAAACGTTTTCACCAGGAGAGGGAATTTAATCAAAATTACTAAAAATGTTTTATTGGGTGAAAACCATATCTGCGTTGAAAGGTTTTATTATAAAAAATAAAGCACACTTTTACCACTGAGTAAGAATTTTCAAATTCCTTTTCACTGTTTAGATATGAACTTTGCGTATTTCAAATCAATAGTCCGTATATTGATTTGTACATGAAACGGAGAACAGCTCCATGCAAAAATGGAATTACCCTGGACATTGTACAAGAAGCTAGTATAGAAATAGAAACTACATTCGTTCAAGTTTTCACTAGATGCCTCGTCGAAGAGGAGGTTTCTGAGAACTATGACAACGCTACAGAGATCCTGGTGCATTAAAACGGGGGCCCTGAGGTTTTCAAGAATTAGACTCTTCAATCTCCTATCGCTTGTTTATGAAACCTTCACTAAGTTACTGTCACATCGCTTAAAGAGAACACTGGATGTGGTTCAACCAAAGAACAAGCTGGATTTAGGACCATATCCATGTATTGAGAGAATTAACTGAAATAGTGAATGAATTGGAACTTCCATCATGTAAGGCTTTTATTTATTATGAAAAGGACTTCGATTTCGTGGAAACATCAGCAATTACGGCTTCGAAATCCTGCAGTATTATACACTGGAAAAAAAAATTAATTGTACACTGTAAGTAAATAGAAAACAGTAGTGTATTTAAATCAGTACCGGGTAGGTCCGTTCCCACAGCAGCCACTCGTCGAGCTAAGCTATCCACAAGTCCATTGAGTACAGAGAGCGGGATATAATTGCATTATGCTTGGAGTACATCGACCAACTCGGTCAGTGAAGAAGGTCATGTTGATCTGGACCACACCCGTCGTTCAATTTCATCCCATAGGTGTGTTCAATGGGATTGAGGGCCAGTCTATCCGCTGGACCTGAATTTCCTCATACTACCCCACTGCAGCCCTGGAAGCTTGATAAGTGGCATTGTCGTTCTTGAAGAAGCAATCGTCGTGTCCGTACAACTTACAAAACATCGGGAGTATCGAGTTATCCAGGATATTTCTGTGCAGCACAGAGTTTATGTTGCCATGAATGACAACCAGTGGATCCACACCGTATCAGCCGAAACAGCTCCATACCGTACCACCGTCGCGTCGCTTCCGTGCTTCACAGTCAGCACAGTACACTCCGGAAGCAGACTTTGTCTGTGTAAGCGCCAAACCCAGACATATCTATCCGATCGGAATGTGAAGCAGGATTCCTCGCTCCGTCACGCCTGCCGCCATTGCTCCAATGTCCAATTATTGTGCAGTTGACATCACAGCCACGTGACTTTATTGGTCTTTGTGATGAGCGGTTTATGGGCGGCTGCTTGACCAGGACTAGAGTTGGAAACAGGTCAAAAATCTCGGACCCGGACAAATCTGATTTGAACTATTAATTTGAAACTCAATTTTAACATATATACATATAAACGTAATACACAGTGCGTCAAATAATTTTTAAGACTGGCGCTAGATTTCAGCCTACGGTGGTGCCAATAGTGTAACCGCGAATGCGTTATAAACCGTGACCATCTGCTTGCTTTCTGCCAAAAGTACTGCGCAGTTGTTAAAGTAACTCAAACGAAACGGCCGTTCATTAGAGAAGTAAAATTTTTTTCATGTTGAATTATTAAGATGGAACAAAGGTCCGTTATTAAATTTAACGCAAAACTTGGTAAAAGTGCCTCGGAAATGTACCAAATGATGAAACAAGTTTACGGTGAGTTTCGTTTAAGTAGATCAAATGTTTTCCTGTGGCACAAACGTTTTTTAGACGGAAAAGAGACGCTAGAAGATGATAAGCACACCGGAAGACCAAGTTCATCTAGGGCACATGAGATTATTGAAAAAGTGCATGATTTCGTGGCAAATAATCGATGTGCGTCACTAAGAATGATAGAAGAGTTTTTAAACATCAACAAAGAAGCGATTCGAACCATCCTGCATGAAGATTTGGGCAAAACAAAAATCTGTGCTAAATTTGTTCCACAAACGTTAACCAATGAACAAAAATCAAGGAGAAGTGCATATTGCAGAGACATCATTTCAGCCGCTGAAAATGATCCAAACTTCTTAAAATCGATTGTTACAGGTGATGAAACATGGTGTTTTCAATATGATCCTAAAACAAAGTGACAAAGTGCGGAATGGAAATCAAAAAACTCACCACAAGCCAAAAAAACAAGAAAAGTTCCATCGAAAATCCAAAACAATGCTCATTACATTCTTTGATAGTAAGGGTATTATCCACAAAGAATTTGTTCCAAGTGGACAAACAGTTACTGGTGAGTTTTGTTTAAATGTTTTGAGGCGTTTGATGGGCAGAATTCGTCGCATTCGTCCAGAATATCGAAATGAAAACAGTTGGTGTTTGTTGCACGATAATGCACCCAGTCACACCTCACTTCTTGTTCGTAGATTTTTGTCGAAAAATAACGTCTGTGTGTTGAATCATCGACCGTATTCGCCTGATTTAGCACCCTACGGCTTTTCTTTATTTCCAAAACATAAAATGACGTTAAAAGGGTGTTATTTTGATGATATTTCGACCATACAAACAGCTTCAACGCGTGCTTTGGAGGCAATTCCGCAAAGTGAACTGGAACAGGCATTCGAATCATTATTAAATCGCTGTAACAAGTGTATTGAAGCCAAGGGGACTTATTTTGAATAACAAACCAAAGCAAATTATAATTTCTTGTTTCTATTTCATTTTACAGACCCAGTCTTAAAAGTTCTTTGACACACTGTGTATTTAGCGACCTCTCTGACATTTACAGTGCTTCTTATGCCCATAAGTCCAGTTGAGCAGCCTATTTACAACGCCCTTTTCCAACTCTGAGAGCTTTCGGCTGCTAGCCACCTAATCCGCGATTGATATGAGCTACTCTCTTTGCCGGTTTTATACCTTATCTACCAAATGTCCGCTGCGCATATATGAATATTTTTAATAACAATGTTTTTAATGCAAGTGCAAAGTTTAGACTGTTCGAGGATGAAGCACCTATAAAAATTGGAAACCGAGTGAAACAAGATGACACAATATTTGCCAAGCTCTTCAAGGCCATATTGCAGAATGTTTATCATTCATTGAACTGGGAAGACAAAAGGATATGTATTAATGGATATTACTTAACTCTCCTTCGTTTTACTGACGACACAGTCTTTTTTGTAAGTACCACCTCAGAGCTGCGGATTTGAAATGGTCCAGGAATTTGATGAAAAGAGTAAAGAAGTGGAATTGAAAAAGAACTAGCAGGAAAGGAAATTAATGTACGATGCTTTTTCAAAAACTAGGATTTAGCGATTGACGGAGCCGTTTCAGAAGTATTAGATTCCTGAATTTACCTTGGCAAGATATCGGGCAAATGCCACATCGAAGAAAAAAGTAATAGGAATATAAGACTTCCCACACAGCACAGAATATTTCGTATATGTTACAAGTACGTAGCACTGAAACATTGAGACTTTTCCGATACGTTGCGCAATATAACAGTAATGTTTCAGAAACCTTACGGTTTCGTCAAAATGTCCTCAAACGTTACATAACTGTGAAAAATAACTGATACGTTACAGTGAAAGGTCTTTGTAACTTCAATATACCAACTTCATGTTACTGTTACGTATTTGGAAGATATTTGTAACTTCGTTACATTACTGTTACGTATTTGAAAGATATCTGTGACAACATATCTTTCGTTGAACATTATAGTTTTAATAAACTTTGTAAAATCACAATAAAAAATATTACGCTCGACAGTTTTTTCAAAAGCAACGACAGTTGTATTACGAGTTGTTTACGTTTTCACAGGTTCAACGCAGTCCGCTGTTCATTGGGAACAGTGACGACGTTTATATATTAGTAACAAAAGAAATAAGAATTGGTCCCAAATGAGGGTGTCGAATTTCTATTGTACATGTGGAATAGACTATATTTAAGCGAAAAAAAAGAAAGAAAATCAAATTCGTCATTTCTCTAAATACCTACCAATATAAAATGTCTCTTGCCGCCCCGGTGGCGCAGTGGTCTAAGGCGCTGGCCTCTGATCATTCGTCCGTAAGGGGTCCGGGTTCGAATCCCGGTCTGGCATGGATGTTGTGTTTGTCTTACGGCACTGGCTCTCTCCCTTCCCTGGAACCAGTGACCCTAAATTAGGGACGGGCGACTGCTTATAGCCCATTGAGTTGCTCACGGTGGTCGTTAAACCTCCAACCAAAAAAAAAAAAAAAAAATTTCTCAGCTTCAAGTAAACAAAACATGCTGGTATAGTATACTAACACAACCATCTACTTAGATTTTATAAAATGCTTTTCAGAATTTAAAAATTATAATAATCAAAACAATTGCTTAGTTTCCGATGATCTTGAATCACAAAAAAAAAAACAAGAAAGTTGACACCGAATTTTCGGGAGTAATAAGCACGTCTTTTGAATCCGTTCTGACGCAAATTAAATTTCTCAAAGCTATTCAAAGTCAATGAAACCGGTATGGAAAACAATAGATCAGACCAAAGAAAGAAGATTTTCAATCGGGTTTTTAATCCCTCAGATATTGCTGTAAACGGAATCGTGAGCTGACGAACTCTGAGAAGCAGAGATATCGACAAAAATAAGATGTGACTTTACGTCCCCTGGTGGGACAACCATGCATTATTTTAGGAAGAAAGTATTCTCAAAAGGTTTATCCGTATAAGCTGTATCGGTCGAAGAAAAAAAAATTAGTCGAGTTTTCAGGAACCCATATTTTGCAACAAATACTTCAGAAGCAGAAGTTAACATATATGACCCAAGTTGGCTAAACCATTCTTTACCAAACATATGAAATTATGTGAAAAATATTTTCCATCAGGTCTTGTACGCGATACAGGAAGAATTTTTCAAATCGGAGCTTTAGGAGCAGAAATAACGCAGAAAACGCAATTTACCATTGTGCCCCTGGCGGAAAGTGTATGATTTACTTGAAAATTTTGAAATTATATGAAAAACATGCCACGCGGAAAACACTATCCAACAAAGAAGGAATTTTTCAAATCGGACTCTTAGAAGTAGAGATATTGACAAAAATAAGATGTACATCTACACCCCGTGGCGTAGAAACCATGCACTATTTTAAGAAGAAAATGTTTCTAAAAGGTTTGTCGACATGAGTAGTACCGGTCAACAAAGGACGTCTTTTTCAATCGAGAATTTAGAAGCTCATATTTTGCTGCAAATGCAACAGAAGCGGAAATTAAGATTTACGCCCCCTGGTGGCAAAACTATCTTTTTACAAAAATTAGAAATTATGTACAAACGATTTTCCATCAGGAGCTGTATCCGGTGCAGAAAGAATTTTTCAAATCGGACTCCTAGAAGTAGAGATATTGACAAAAAATAAGATGTACATCTACGCCCTCTGGCGGAGAAACTGTAGAATATTTTAAGAAGGAAATATTCTGAAAAGGTTTATCGAAGTGAGTGGCATCAGTCCACGAAAGAATTTTTTTAATCGATCTTTTAGAAGCTACGATGTTACGGCAAATACATCAGAAGCAAAAATTAACACTTACGTTCCCTGGTGGCCAAAGTATTCTTTACCAAAAATTTGAATTTATATGCAGAAGATTTTCCATCAAGAGATGTATCCGCTGAAGAAAATAATTTTCAAATCGGAGTTTTAGAACAAGAGTTTGCCGCCCCGGTGGCGCAGTGGTCTAAGGCAGTGGCCTCTGATCATTCGTCCGTAAGGTGTCCGGGTTCGAATCCCGGTGAGGCATGGATGTTGTGTTTGTCTTACGGCACTGACTCTCTCCCTTCCCTGGAACCAGTGACCCTAAATTAGGGACGGGCGACTGCTTATAGCCCATTGAGTTGCTCACGGTGGTCGTTAAACCTCCAATCAAAAAAAAAAAAAAAGGACAAGAGTTATCGGGGAAAATGTAATTTACTTTTACGCCCCCTTGCGGAAAATCTATGCGTAACGTAGATTTTCGCTAGGGGGCGTAAAAGTAAATGACATTTGCTTCTAAACATCCGATTTTTTTCAATCGGATGTTTAGAAGCAAATATATGAAATAAAACGTATTTTTGAATTCGACATCATCTGCATTTACGCCCTCTACTGGCGAAATTGTACATCGTAAAAAAAAAAAACGAAATAAAGGATCGTCATTTGCATATTTCAAGCTTCCCAATGCAAAAAGAATTTTTCAAATCGGACTAATAGCTGCTGAGATATCGTGGGTACAGACGGACGGACGGACGGACGGACGGACTGACTGACGGACGGACATACCGATAACAGAAGCTCGATCTTTTTTTACAAAAGACGTGCTAAAAAGGATGAAATATTAAATCAACTAACTAGCTAACTCGAGTACGACAGTATCACCAAAAAATATCCCAGTAGCACGTGGAAATACGACTACGAGAGTGCTTCGGTGAATTGGCATAAATGCGCATGCGCATCTACCCCTCTGCGAAACCAAAAATCTGAAATATCGCCGGAATGTTAACATGAAGGTAGCAATTAGGTACAATGGAAACTATAAAACAGTAGTATCAGTAAATGCTACTTTTAATGTAACCTTTAATGTACAAAGAGATGTTGCTGAAACGTAATTGTAAGATATCTCTGAAAGTGTAACGAAAATCAGAGATTGTAACATTATTGCTACATATCCGAAACGTTTTGTGCTGTATGGGCAACTATTCCTTCTGACCTCAAGTTAGAAAGAGAAGCTGAATAGGTAACTTTTGGTCTAAGATATCTACAGGTTGAAACGCAGTGTTATACGGGGGTCCTAATAAAATTTCTCCACACGGTCCATTTCTGAGAAAAGTCTGAAGTAACGGAGAGAACTTACTATATTGCTGTTCAATGTACAGGGTGTCCACATTGTCTTGTTATCCCCCTGTAATAAGAAATGTAAGTAAGCTATGTATCTGTTGTATGATGTATATGTTGAGTTATCCTTAAACATCCAGTGGATCCGTTTGGGCTCCGTCATTCTCGTGACAGAGAATAATTTTATGCCATGTTCTGTGGGACATTTTCCGAAGAGGTTGCGGGGTGATACGAGAGAAAGCACGTCTCACTGCTTGTTTAAGTTCATTAGTGGTTTGGTAGCGCTGCTGCGCAACAACCTCCTTTATGAAACCCCAAAAGGCATTATCGCACGTTGAGAGATCTGGGCTTCGAGGTGGCCATTCAAGTGGAGCGAGCAGCACTGCCGAACCTCGGCCGATCCAACGATTCAGAAAGATCTCACCAAGGTATTCCCGAACACCGATTGCGTAATATGCGGGTGTCCCATCATGTTGGAACCATACGTCATTCAGAATGCCAAGATTTCCAAGTTGTGGCACAAACCAGGTTTGCAGCATGTCCAGATAAGTTGTCCGATTCACTGGACCATCAAAGAAATACGGTCCAAACAGATGTCGACTATTCATTGCAGCCCATATCATGACATGCGGAGGATGATATTCAAATTCTTCTACATAATGTCGGTCTTCCTTGGCCCTGAGAACAACGTTCCGTGATCGACAGCTGCGGTACATCGCACATTCATCACTGAAAATGACTTTTACACGTTTTGGGATTGTGGCACATGTCTGAAGCATCATTGCACATGCATCCCGTCTGCGGTTTAAATCGATGTCTGATAACTCCTGAACGTACATTGGGCGATATGCGTTCAAGTTCAGGTCATTCTTCATGTGCTTATGAAGTGTCGATCGTGGTATTCCAAGCTCCGCTGATCGTTTGCGGAGCAACTTCGTCGGTGACCTGATAACTAATTCCTCGACCGCTTGACACTGTTGCACTCTGGTTGATGGTCTTCCCGTTCGTGGTTTATCCTTGATGTTGCCTGCTTCGAAGAGTTTGTTCCCACCGCAGAAGAGTCTGTTTTGGAGGGGCCTCTTTGTCGAATCGTTGTTGGAAATCGGCACGCACGTCGCGCATTGTCTTCCCTGTGTGTGGACGTTCGTGTACTCAGACACTGACAACAATCCGCTGTTCCAGGGTGTATTCCCTGGTATCACACATGGTTCCGGTACCTAATCTGTAAATAAACACAATACAGACCATAACTCAACATATACATCATACAACAGATACATAGCTCAATTACATTTTTTATTACAGGGGGTAATAAAACATTGTGGACATCCTGTACTCCCCTCCGCTTCTAATGACAGCTAGCCATCAGTCAGGTAGGTCCTGGATGGCCCGTAGTACGCCACGTTTTTTCAGTTGTCATATTACTCGGGACACGTCCAATGGCAGTTGGTCCAGCAGTTCTTAGCAGATGCGACGGAGCCGATGTTTTAACTTTGGAAAAAGTTGACAGTCGGGTGGACTGAGATCAGGGCTGTATGGTGGGTGGAAAAAAGCTTTTAAGTCATATTTCGACAAACGTCCCCGTACCGACGTTGCACCATGACACGATGCCTTGTCATGCAGAAAGATGGCTCCCGCTTTCAACAAGTTCGGGAGATTTTGACGAACTTTCAGCCTCAACTAGTCACGATAACCTTGTGCCTTGACAGTTTGTCCTACTGGCACTAGATCAGAGACACCACTACCCTCCGCATCGTACGCAAAGATCATCATTTGATTCTCTTTGGATTGTTGCCGACGCCACTTTGAGTGGCGTGGGGAACTTGGATGCCTCCATTCCGGTGATTGTGACTTCAGTTCCGGCTCAAAATCACGGGTCCAAGTCTCATCAATTGCGACAATTCTGTTCAGGAAGGTGGCGCCTTCTCTTTTGAACCTGTGGTGGTGACCTTGTGCGATAGTCACTCTGGCTGCCTTCTGCTCGGGGGTGAGTTGATGGGGCACCTAGAGCGTGGCAAGTCTTCTTTTTCCTAGTGAGTTGGTCAAAATCTGGTGAACAGACATGGTGGACAAATTTCCCTGATGAGCAAACTCTTCGGTTGTCAAATGGCGATTCCCTTCGAGAAGTGTTGAAACAATGGCGACAGTGTTTTGTCTGTTGCCGTTTGAGGTCGGCCTGAGTGGGGATCATCTTCGATGCTACTTCGGCCCTCCTGAAAGCGCGATGCACAGCGAGAAATTATGTTTCGATCAAGGGTTCCTTCCCCACAGACTTCTTGCAAAGCACAGTAGATCTGCGGAGTTTTCCCCCGCAGAGTTTCTATTTTCAAGCACGAGCCCTGGTCTAGCCCCACGACACAACCTAAGGAGCTGTATGCTTCCATTTCCAAACCCTTCCACTTCCACATAGTAAATGATAGCGCATTGTTCTGACACCACTGCGTTGCTGAGAGTCTAACCTTGACATAACGCAATCATTTTCCCGATTGAAACATCCGCTTCTGTTTTAAATTAACTTCTGCACAACTTTTGTTATCACCCTCGTACATCATTTTAAAGCTCTCTTCAATAGCAGGTAACCCTCCTTGGGGGTCGAGATAAAGTCAAATTTCGCTACGACGCATACCTTACATCTGTCGGGGAAAATGCATAGCATCAAAATGCATTTTTGTAATGGCTTTTATCGTATTTAACATGAGGTTCTAGTAATTTACGCAGATTGCAATGAGATATTGTTACGTTTATGTAAAACGTGATTAAATATTGGTCGGCAATCTTATATACACTGGTGTGCAAAAATTAAGGACGAAGAGGAGAAATTAGCATAACTGCGGAACGAGCATGCAGAACGGACCGAAAACCGAAAGACCACTCAGGAGATAGAATAGGGTCCGGTACGGTAGGGCATGTGCATATATGCAGGGTGACGTAGGGGGGGGAGAGTGTCGGAAGGGTATAAAGCACACGAGCGGTGTACGCTCAGCAATTCGGTGAAAGCTATTGCACGGTGTACATCGGTTTGAACGACGTCGAGTTGCTGCCACCGTGTGATATGGCCAACAGGCAATCCAGTAGACGACATCTGGATGACTTTACCCGAGGTCGCGTCATTGGGAAGTTGGAAGAAGGTCGAAGTGTGACTAGTGTGGCCGAGCAGTTCGGGATCGCTCACAGCACCGTTTCACGAGCTTGGAGAGCATTTCAAACGACAGGAACAGCTGTTCGTGAGTTTAGCAGTGGTCGTATACGAGCAACCACGGCGGCGGACGACCAGTATATTGTCCTAAAGGCGAGAAGAGACAGACTGCAGACAGCGGGCGAAATCGCAAGGCACATGCAACGGACAACTGGACGTTAGTTATCGCGTTTTACCGTGGCCAGGAGGGTGCACAAAGGTGGTCTATTTGCACGAGGAACGGTACGGTGTGTGCCATTAACGCCTGCTCATCGGAGATGGCGGTTTCTGTGGTGCCAGGAACACAAGGACTGGACACATCACCAATGGGGTCGAGTTCTCTTTACGGATGAGAGCCGATTTAGTCTGGCGAGCGATTCTGGACGTATACACATCTGGAGAAAGCTGGGAACACGCAATCACACCTCCAACATCATCGAAGGGGACCGGTTTGGAGGTGGCGGAGCTCTCGTTTGGGGAGGTATCATGCTTGGTAGCCGTACTGACCTCCACATCTTCCAAGGAGGTTCAGTCACTGGTGTCCACTATTGTACCGAGGTTCTCCTGCCTCACGTGCGTCTGTTTAGAGGAGCTGTGGGTCCTGAGTTCCTCTTAATGGACGACAACGCTACACCTCATCGAACAGTGGCTGTCGCAGAGCTGTTTGAGAGTGAAGATATTCAACTCATGGATGAAGATATTCAACTCAGGTCCCTGGACCTAAATCCAATTGAACACGTGTGGGACCTTCTCGGAAGACGCTTGGCAGCACGTCACCAGCCGGCTGCAACGATTCCGCAGCTGTGATTGGCGCTACAAGAGGAATGGGCCGCGATGCCTCAACAGCTCCTTGACTACCTCGTCCTCAGCATGGACAGACGTTGTAAATCCTGCAACGCAGTCAGGGGTGATCATATCCTCTACTAAAGACTGGATTTTTATTGGCAGCCGCCTGTCACGTGGACGTTTCTGTCTTCTCTTCAGTTGTGCTCGAAGCTACCTTTTCAATAAAGTGCCTTTGTATCCTATGGATTCCTTGTTTGGATGGTTTTGCTCACTTGTCCCATATTCTTACATCTTGGGGATCTTATGGTATGATTTGAGTCGATGTGGAGCACTTCTGCACGACGTTACATTCGAAAAACCGTCTCGTCCTTAATTTTTGCAAGCTAGTGTATTAATTCTATAAAGTTTTTTACTGTGAAACCTATTTTGAGAGAACGGCTGGACATAAAGATATGGTTCAGGTATCATAATAAACGTCTTACAATGTGCATGTGCCACTCGAAGAGAAAACTGAGATTGGAGCAACGGTTCGGGTGGGGCGGGGCGGGGAGAGCGGGGCGGCGAAGTTCTCATGTGAAGTCTAGGGGAGAAGCGCACGGCCATTTTCTACCTCAGGCGCTCATTTATGTGTCAGACTTGGTGTGTGCATGGTGTTCTATGATCAGTCCTAAAGTAAGTAAATACTTTATTGCATACTTACCCTTAACAGAATGTCTCTCCCGAAAAAAAAAAAGATAAGGAAACGTAAGAGCCTTACTGGAAGGCACGAGCGATCACTAGGTCGCAACTATATGTCTCAGACAAGAGAGAATGAAGAGTATTTGCAACGCGAATCTCATTCCAACAACATTTCCAAACACAGTTGTGACTGAAGATGAGAGTGAAAGAGTGCGCTATTAAGTTTATTTATGTATTGGAGTACTTGCTCCATCATCATCATCATCATTGTCAACCATTATCAATCCACTGCTGGACGAAGGTCTCCCCAAGTTTCCTCCACAACGGTCTGTCTTGTGCCAGTCTCCTCCATGTCACTCCCGCATATTTTTGAATTTCATCCACCCATCTCCCATGTGGTCTTTTTCTGGGTCTTTTCCTGTCCCTTGGAATCCAATCTAAAATTTCGGCTGTCCATCTATGGTCTGTCCTTCTGGCAGTATGTCCAGCCCATTGCCATTTCAGGGATTTAACTCTGATCATGATGTCTTCCACTCTCGTCATTTTTCGGATCCACGAGTTCCTCTTCTTATCTCTCCTGGTTATACCAAGCATGCACCTCTCCATGCTACTTTGAGTTGTCTGCAGCCTTTGTATGTCTCTTTTAGTTAAGGTCCACGTCTCTGCACCACACGTAAGTATAGGAAGGATGCATTGATCAAACACTTTTCTTTTAAGACATAATGGCATATTGCTCTTGAAAATTATGCTGTTTCTTCCAAAAGCTCTCCAGGCAAGTTTTGTACGCCGATTAATTTCTTCATCAATGTGACCCTCACTTGATATTTGCTGCCCAAGATAAACATGCCGCCCCGGTGGCGCAGTGGTCTAAGGCGCTGGCCTCTGATCTTTCGTCCGTCTGGGGTCCGGGTTCGAATCCCGGTGAGGCATGGGTGTTGTGTTTGTCTTACGGCACTGGCTCTCTCCCTTCCCTGGAACCAGTGACCCTAAATTAGGGTCGGGCGACTGCTTATAGCCCATTGAGTTGCTCACGGTGGTCGTTAAACCTCCAATCAAAAAAAAAAAAAAAAAAAAAGATAAACATACGTATCTGTTATCTCCAGTTTTTCTCCATCAATCGATAAATCTTCATTTCTTGTAAAAGCATTGAACATCACTTTTGTCTTCTGAAAGTTCATTTTTAATCCCACTTCTTTACTCTTGTCAGCAAGTTCCTGGATCATACTCTGCAGCTCTGATGGGGTAGTTGCAAAAATGACTACGTCATCAGCAAAACGAAGGTGGGTTAGATAATCTCCATTAATCTTTATCCCTTTGTTTTCCCAGTTCAGTGATTGAAAGACATTTTCCAATGTGGCATCAAAGAGCTTCGGAGATATGGTGTCAGTGATATGTGACACCATATCACTTGCTCCATATTGTCTTTTATATGAACAGCGTGATCTACTGAAGTAGAAGGCAACCCGATGAGTAGAAGATGGGTTTTCATACTTTATATTCTAGGAATCTTTAAATAACCTCTAATCTTCTGGAGTATGTGGTATGTTGAGAGGTGTGAATAGTCAACATCTTAGCAAACAACCAGGTTACCATAAGGGTTGCAAATTATCGGACACAAAGCGCAAAATGCGACTAAGTTTTCGTTCTGCGACAAGTATTTTCATATCGTGTGAAATTGGCGACTGCAAAAATTTACAAGACACTGAATATTTGGATTACTTCAGTTTCCACGTAAGCATCTTCTAAATGTTCGGCCTTACAGTTGCAAAATTTACTGCATGCTTACATTTACAAACATCTTCAGATATTTTGGTGGATATTAGTGAAACATTCAGTAACCTTCCTAAATCTCTCAAATCTTATGTACACACAGTACCTTTGGAGACATAAGATTTCAAAGAAAAATATATAACATTTACCAATTACTTAACTTGTAATCACTAAAGGTTTAGTGCTTCGTGTTAGATAATTACACGGTTAAGTCATTGTGACCACCAGCTAATATCCAGAGTAATCGCCGTCTGCAGCGCGGACAGCAGCTGGGAGTTACCCAATAAGGTGCTGGAAGGTGTTCACAGGTATGTGGAGCCATGGTAAGTGCAGTGCATCCGACAGCTGCTGGTGGGTGCGTTGTGAAGAATCCATAGAGCGAATAACACGATCGAGGTGGTCCCAAACATTCTCAATTGGGTTTAAGTCTGGGGAATTAGGGGGTTCGGGAAGTACTTTGAAGTCTATATCGTGCTCTTCCAACCACTCTCAGACATTTCTAGCTGTGTGACACGTCGAATTATCGTGCTGGAAGATCCCATCCACCCGAGGAAAGACAATCAGCATGTATTGGTGTACGTGGTGTGCAAAGATGGATTCATAATGAATTTGGTCCATAGTGCCTTCCACAGGTATGAGTGGACCCAGAGAATGTCACGAAAACATTCCCCAGACCATAACACTGCCCCCACCAGCTTGTGCTCTGTTAGCAATGGTTGAAGAGTGTTTGGTCCCATATGTTTCTCGCCTTATACGTCAACGTCCATCCGTTCGATGAAGCAGAAAACGTGACTCATCGGAGAAGGCAATCCTTTACCAATAATCAGCGGAGGTCTAATTCCGATACTGCCGTGGAAATATAAACCTTTTTTGCCGATGTACCTTCGTTAGCATAGGTGAAGTGACCATCCGTCTGCATCGGAGCCCCATACGCAGCAGGGTCCACTGAACTCTCATTTTAGACACACTTCCGGTAGCCCCCTGGTTCATTCGGACAATGAGGTGCTCCACTGTAGCGTGTCGATCGGCTCTCATGCACCTTCGCAGCCGACGTTCACCTCTCACATCAATGACACGTGACGCTCCGCAGTTCCCACTTCGCTTATTCGTCATGGCGCCATTTCTAAAACCACGACAGACTTTAACCACAGCAGCACGCGAACAGTTCACAAACTGCGCTGTTTCAGAAATACTGCAGCCCTTGACCCGAAAGCCGATAATTATCCCTTTTTGAAAATCTGATAAATCGGTCCTTTATCTATGACAGCAACGCGTGACATGTTTTAAGAATGCCTACAGCACACCTTGTGTACCCTCCAAGCCAGCTCACGACACGTGCCTTCTTTCATTGGCTACGTGCTGTTGACGTCAAAAGTAGGAGGTGGTAGCAATAATGTGACTCGACTGTGTAAAGATCACAAAATGACGTTAAAAAACAACGGTTAACAGCGTTACCAAAGATTTTCTGGGGTCTTATAAGACCCCAAAGTCCATAGGAAGGTTAATGAATCTTTGATTTGTCACACATATGCATAGAAAGGTGTCTGGAGAACTTATACAATTTTTGGTAATGATAGTTTAGTTGTAATAGCTTAGTTGCACGTGCTAAGTCTGTTAACTTCTATGACTCGTGTAGTGTAGCTGTTGAAAACTCAGTAAATGGCTGGAGAGTAAATATTTCACGCTGTTTATGCACGGTGATTAAGCTTCATAAAAATTCAATCGCAAGTTAAGACTATTTTTATTGTAAAATTAAAATCCGTGAATAAATTAATTTAAAAGATACACGCAAGATCTTTTGGGCATGCTTCAAAGCCCATTCTCAGTCCAAGTACAATAGAATATGACTACACGGCAGTTTAATACACTCGCGGACACTGAAATTTGCGCACCTAGAAGAAAACATGCTTCAACTGCGAAACTTTGCAAATAACTAGAGTGCGTGCTGGTATACAAATGATCCATGTTTGGTGCGAGTGCGCATGATCGCACACCCTGTGGTGGCGCTTCAAACACGAACCGGCAGCCTTATAAACCGGCGTGTAGTCGATGCCCCATGAAAGCGAAAAGCAGCGGCCGACGCAAGCAAGAGTACAGAGTGAAAAGAATGCCGAGTAGAAGCCAGAGACGCCGATTTCCGCAACTTATGGACTTCGAGAGAGGTCGGATTATCGGGCTGAAAACCGCAGGGTGGTCGGCGCGCCGTATTGCCCGCCACGTGGATGGTTCTGACCATACCGTCAGACTGCGTCGGGAGTAGTGGACACGTGACGGCACTGCCACACGGCGGAGCGGCTCAGGACGGACCAGGAGGATCCCCGGTAGAGAGGATCGACAGATCGTGCTCCAGGCACAAACGAATCCCACGGAGACCCGGTCCACTATACAGGCATATATAGTGGTTCTTGTGTGCCCAAGAACCATTTCTCGACGCCTTGCGGAAGCGAATCTGCGATCCCAGCGCCCACTTACGTGTGCTGCCATTAACACTGGATTATCACCGGCTGTGTTTGCAGTGGTACCAGGCCAGAACGACGTGAAACGCCACAGACTGGAGACGTGTGGTGTTTAGCTATGAGTTCCGCTTCGTTTTGGGGACAGATGATCAAAGTGTCCGTGTGGGGAGGTCCCCGAGTTAACGGCGCAATCCCATCTTCGCTGTCGAGCGCCGCACCTCCCCCACTGCAGGCGTTATCGGCTATCGTAGCCATTGCCTACGATAGCCGATCAGCTCTAGTAGTAGTAGTACGGGGATCATTGATGGGCCAACGGTATATGGATGAGATCCTAAGGCCCCATGTGCTCCTATTCCTAGCCGGGATTCCAGATGCGCTACACTAGCAAGATAATGCCTGCCCGCACAGGGCCCGGGTTGCCCAGGACTGCCTACGTCATATCCAGACCCCCGGACATGTCCCCTATCGAGCATATGTTGAAATGGCAGCTGCCGCCGTGCCGCACTATCCGGGATTTGTAGCACACCGTCCAACACGTGTGGGCCAGTCTGCCGCAGGACAACATCAGGCGTCTGTTTGCCTCAATGCCGGACCGTATTGCAGCATGTATCGCCGCACGAGGCGGTGCGACGCGCTATTGAAGATGACTGGACTGCGTGCATAGATCCCTCTTTAATTGTCCTGCAGCTCTGTTTTTGCCATCATGTGTATCATTCATCTGTATCATTACGTCCATAAAATTTCAGTTCAATCCGATGCTTCCATCTTGGTGCGGACATTTCATTGTCCGTTAGTGTACAAGAAGGGCAAAACCAGTGGCGCAAGAGGTATTATGTAAAATTTGAGCATACAAAGTGATAACAAATAAGATCACAGCATGCTAATAAACAAAACGTCTAACATGGTAACAGGAACTACAGACCCCGTATCCTTTGTATCACACATATTCTTAATATAAAGTTTCCAAGGTTGTGGTAGTGCATATGGTACATCGTCATTGCAACAAATAACTGCAATACAGTAAATGTATGTAGAATTGTAAATGTGAACAGGATTGTAGGTTTATTTGGTGCAGAGGCAAGTATTTGTATCTCATCCCATTCAGGAGACTGTTGGCCCCGTGCTACAAGTGTAGCAATGGCAGTAGTAGCTCCAGATCTAATGTCATCTTTATGCTCCTCCACGCGAACACTAATAGTATGAAGAGTCGATCCTATATAAATTCGGTCCTGGGTAGAGGGATCATTGGCCTTTAGTGGTATACTGTATACACCATGTTTCCGGGTGGTGTTCACAATGTCCCGTGTATTCTTGATATTTTTAGGCACGAACAATGTATCTATATATTCTTGATGTGTTTGGCACAAATTTACCTTATATCTCATTCCTCTTAATGTTTTTTAAACTGACAAATCTGTGGAATTTGAGAAATATGTGAATTCACGCATGCAGTTTAAATACAAGAATCTCAATATGGTAGACCTAAATTTCCAAATTATGAAGATAGAGCAAATTTCAGTTTAGTTTAGGTGTTCAATTTATTTAATATATACTCATCGTCAAAAAAATAGTTGTATCCTGAAGGACGTGTCAGATTGTAATGTTATTCTGGAGAAAGGTAAAGGTTACCAGGCAAAATAAATGATTAAACTTTGAGCCTAATATAGGCAATATTTATTCAGATACACGCCAATAAGTAGTGTCTCTCAGTATGGCGTCGGGCGGCCACGTTTGTTCACACAGCATGCCAGACGTCTCGGCGTGGAGTCGTACAGGTTCATAATGGTGTCCTGCGATAAGCCATCCCACGCAGCTTGAATCTTCTCACGTGCGGTTGGGGTGGAGTGTGGGTAGCGCGTCCAATAGCATCCAACACATTTTCAATCGGCGATAGATCTGGCGATGCGGATGGCCATAGATGATTGTCAGTGACTCGAAGGCAAGCTCTCGAAACGGCTCGGTCCTCTCTCCCTGTGGTTCGTCTAGGTCTCTCAGACCCTTATTGTCGCTGCTGTGTGCCATGTTCTATCCACTGCCGCCAACTGCGTGCTATGGTGATATCCGCACGACCGGTACGGCGCGGAATATGGCGATAAGACCATCCCGCTTCCCGGAGCCCAACGATGCGGCCCCTCTCGAACTCCACCAACCGCTAGAATTGCTTCCGAACTTTTCTCCAAGCCATACTTAACTTGCAAAGGATGCAACAAACACAACAGCACGAATAAGAATGCCAAGTACGCGCAACAAGAAGACCTTATATAGCCGGTCAGACACAGAGCAACGGCCGCTCCTTCCTTACGTCATACTCGCGGCTGAGTGCGAGACTTGAATAATTTGCATGTCTCACGATGTCAAACCTACCCACCAAGTTTCATTCTTGTCGGTTTCTTCCTCCTAGGTGGAACTATTTTTTTGACGATGAGTGTACATCTGATGGAGTAAATAAAGAACATTTTACTGGCAAAATAGGTTTTAAACTGCAGTTTGTATTGATTTTTGATAAAAATGTGTTTTAAAAAATCTGCAAAAATTATTCCCCTCATCCCACCCTATGCACAAAAGTTTAATCCATATAGGTCAAATTTCAAACATAAGAGGATTCCCCAAATATTCAATATTTAATTACTTAATTCACAGTTTCTTTTCAATGAATGTGAGCGTACCTGTTATATGCTTTTCACTCGAAAAACAGATTTTGCGTGCGGTACTGTAGGATTTGTGCCTAGAATTTGAGCCACATGCGCGATTTTGCACATGCCGATTTTTTTTTCTAATTTCCCACTCTGGTTACCATGGCAAAAAACAATGTTGGCGGGAACTATACACACTTCTCTTCATATTTATAAAAAGAAGATTTCATGGTTGTCTGGATCACGTGCCCCCCCCAAGGGGGGGGCACAGGTGGGCATTCTTTCACCCTTTTCGGACGGAAATGATAAGAAAAAATACATGTCGAAGAGAATAACATTACAAGTTGAAGTTGTTACAAGTGCTTTAATTAACGTTACAAGTTAAAGTTTTAAAAGTGCTTTAATATATTTAAAACAAATTCCTCAGAGGGCGCTAACTGTAGGAAAAGTTAGAAAGATATCCTTATAGGTTGTGTAAATTTCTTTTCTGTGGCATCATTTGCAAATTTCTATCGGTTTAATGAAAAGAGTGCCAATGTGCGTATGAAGAAATACACATAAACTATTCCTCACAGAGCTTTCTAGAAAGGACAGAAATCGAGAGCAGACATTTTTCTTTGTACAGATCTAGTAACCGGAAAGTCACATAATATTACGTTAATCTCGATTTTAACACATGAGATCGCAGTTTGATGGCCAGCCAGCAGAGTTATTTCGAGACATGCGAGGAAAGAACATGGATCTCTCAGGTGAAATCACATTGGGCATACGCTGGTGTATTGAATATCACGGATCTGGATCAGAATCCCGACAAACCAAAATCCCGACAAGCCAAAATCCCGACACGTCCAATATCCCGACACTACAAATCCCGACAATTCACAATTCAAAATACCGACAACCCAAAATCCCGACAACCCAAAATCCCGACAGAGAAACACCTGATGAGCTCATGCCTTAATACATGTTACATTTGGAATCCCAGATAATTTTTCAAATTCTTTTTTGACGTGATATTTGATTTTTAGCTAATAGCATTATTTTGTTTTTAGCTAACAGCATTATTTGATCAATATGTATGTAATAATACATGATCAATTATTTGATTTACTATAATAAGAAATACTGAAATTTAGTATTAAAAGAAATCCGTCTTGTTGCACGATGATATTTATTCAGCTAAAAAACGAAATCTATGTACAGTTTAAAAAACATGAGCACTTTCGGTGTCACATTGACACCTTCATCAGATGTGATTTCACCATGTGGTTACATGCTGGTCTTAAGTACGTGGAGTAGATGCATCATGGGAAAGGTAATGTCAATGTCACATGATATACCAGATAACAAGACAGTAAAAAAGAGCATTATTAGCCAACGAAAATTACTTAACAGAAGCAATTGTTATTGTGCTGTCCTTCCCAACAAGATTGCTCTAAGGTTCAGGTAAAACATAAGGATAATAGTCATTACAGCTACGTGTATTATAAGCCGAAATGTAGAGGCTTTCTGTAAATAACAAGGAATAAACTGAGTTAGGTGTGTATACTGAAATTTGGAAATACTGAAATCTTTCAAATTCATTTTCTCGTTATATTTAATTTTTAGTTAATAGCATTATTTTGTTTTTAGGTAACAGCATTATTTGAACAGCATTTATATAATAATATTTGATCAATTATTTTATTTATTATAATAAGAAATACTGAAATCTGGAATTTGGCTTGTCGGGATTATATCCGGATCCGGAATATCACACCAAAACCAATATATTGAATAGTGCACCAATATGTTGAAAACTGATGAACTGATTTTCCGATATATCGAAACTGTGATATCAATATTAAATATCAGAACAACGGAAGAAAATATCGATGCTTCGATATATTGATAAATCATGCCCATCGCTACTCCAGATCTCCAAGATGACTCAACTTGTTTTGCGTGATCTCCTGTGGGTGTGAAATATCTCTTTTCAAATCCTCTGTTTCTTCTGTTCCACTAGCTTCTCTGAGTTCATATTTTAATGTTCTTGTGTCTCCGGGATTGATAGGTTTTTCGCATGGTGTACTCTGCTGCTGGCAGACGGTATCTTTGGGGGGTCTGTCATTTTCGTTTTAGTAATAGCACTTCCCAGCGGAATTATCACAAAAATGTCACGCACGTGATTGCACGGTTACCGCCATATCTTAGAGATAACAGATAGTATGGATCACTTCTTACCATTTTAGCAGGCTATGAAGACGTGTTATAAAACTATTACACACTACTAGTAATGCCCAGCTCCTCAGGTGATCGCCAGTCTTACTCCAGTAGTAAAGGTGGGGTAGGTCTTTGGCTGATATGCGTTATTTTATGTTCGTATGATGCACAAGTAATTTCTCGCAAAACATGAAAAAAAAAATACCCTGAAGAGCAATTGAATTACATGCAGCTGGCGTTATTCAGATGTGGCACTGTGGACGAACCTGTAAACGTAAACGACATGACGTATGCAGCGATCCGGCAATATAAAGAGTGATGCGACGGGAATCAGTAAGAGTCGGACGCAGTATGGGTAAGACGAACGATCTAAGCGCATTTGATCGTGGGCAAATTGTTGGGGCCCGACTCCATCTCGTAAGTCGTGCAGGCACTGGGATTTTCACGAGCCACTGTGTCACGGGTGCACAGTGAGTACATCGAATCCGGTAAAACCATCCTCGCAAGGGCCAATTGCCGTAGACAACAGCGTGTGGATCAGCGGGGTCATCGTCGGCTAGCTCACATTGTAACAGCGGATAGACGGACCACAGTGCAAGAAATCACTCAGCAATTCAACGCTGGTGCACAAAAACGTGTAAGCAGCCACACCATCCAGAACCATCTCCTCGCTATGGGGTACAGAAGCCATCGTCCCACTAGGGTACCGCTGCTGACAGCACATCACAGGGCGCAAAGATTAGCATGGGCGCGGGAACATCGCCACTGGACCTTAGACATGTGGAAAAATATTGCCTGGACTGATGAGTCGAGATTCACGTTGGTACATGCGGATGGCAGGATACGAGTACGGCGCAAACCGCATGAAGCGATGGATCCTTCTTGCCAGCAGGGTACTCTTCAAGCTGGTGGGGGTGGCATTCTCGTCTGGGGACTGTTTATGTGGACTGAAATGAATGGGACCCCTGATACGTGTGACATTGTTCCTCACAAGTCAACATTACCGGGATATCCTGGACGAACATTTGCTCCCGTTTATACATCTTCAACATCCCACTGGAGACCACATCCTGCAACAAGACAATGCACCGCGCCATCGCTCCCGAATTGTATCCGAATGATTGGATGTACACTCCGCCGACGTGACCTCAATCCCATCGAGCACATCTGGGATGCCATCGAGAGAGATGTTCGAGGCTCTGACGAACTCCATCAAATCTTCGTGAACTGCGGGAGCTTGTTCATGGATCGTGGATCCGTATGGCTTCCCAACGCTTCCGGTGTCTTGTCGAGTCCATGCCGAGACGAATCGCCGCCGTCATCAGAGCGAAAGGTGGTGCTACTCGTTACTAGACAGGTATATCTAATTCAATTGCTCTTCAGTGTACAACATCCGCACAAAATCATGAAAGGGCGATGACTGAGAAAGAGTAAATTCCGAATGATAAAAAAATAGCTCCCGGGTATTGTATTGCTTCAAATGACGAAATTGTTTCCTGGTATCGTTACCACGGCGTTTCAGTGTTGCGCAGTGTTTCCAGACTGTTCTTCAATTACCCCCGGGCGCCGAGTTATCTGAGCTGTATCTTCCGATCTTTCGAACGAGATGGTCTCGGCTTTTGTATCCTGACGAGATATTGGAGGCTGCCCATGCCTTAAAGCATTGGCGTTCTTCCAGCTCTAGAATCAGAGACCCTAAATAAGGGACGGCTCACTACTCATACCCTACGAGTTTCTTATGGAGGTTCATAAACCTTCCTCTCGAAGTGCATCCGTCATTTTTGGTCGTTAACCCCTTGACGACCATAACGCCCGAAACCCCCTTACACCCAAAATACCATGACCGAACGACCCTTCTAGATTGAATAGGATTTCTTACCCACACCTGTTTATTGAATTCTCACGGCGTCTACGGGATTAGCAGAAGTCACTCTCAGTCACACTTCTTGCTAAACAAATAAATAAAGCAGGCGTTGATATCTCCTGGAGGGATATTAAAACGCCCGTTCCATAAAAACTGAGAGTAAAATCACATAAAATGAAGAAATATAGGTACAGCAAAATATGTTATTCTTTCCCTTTCTCAAAGTATCTTCCCTCGGATGATATGCAGCGGTCCCATCATTCAGTCTACTTTTCAAAGCATGTGGCGAAGGCATTTTGTGGAAGCTGCTTTAGCGACCCCTGTACAGCTGGAATAACGTCAGCATCTGTGTTGAATGTTTCACCACGGAGCTTCTTCATTATTGGAAACAACCAAAAATCGCACGAGGCGAGCTCAGGACTGTAGGCAGGCTGTGGCTTGATTTCAATACTGCATTTCATAAGAAACTGTTGAACACAAGCAGCCACATGTGGTCGGGCGTTAACATGGTGCAGGGTCCAATTGCCCACCAGTTCCGGTCGCTTAATCGATATGTGTCGTCGCAGACTCTTCAACGTGGAAATGTAATACTCAGCATTGACAGTAAATTGTGGATGAACGGCATGCTGGTAGATTACACCTTCATGATCAAAGAAAATTATCATCATCATTTCCCAGCTGATTTGGTTTGGTGGACGTTTTTCGGAGGAGGTGAGCCTGTGTGTTTCCAGACACTTCTTGCGCGCTTCGTGAGGGGGTCGAAATAGTGGACGCATGTTTCATCGGCAGCTGTTACTGTCTTTAGAAAGTTTGGATTCTTTGAAATAATTTGTTTCCACTCATGACACACCTGAACTCTGGCTAGCAATTGTTCTTTCGTCAGGTGATGAGGTACACATCTGGAACACACGCGTTGCAGCAGTAATTTGTGGTGTAGAATGCGGAATGCCGACTTTTTTGAATAATTAGTTCACGCCGCTATGTCTTAACACCTCATTCGTCGATCTTCTTGCAGGATTGAACAAAGAGTGTTAACAATACGCTTCGTAACAGCACTTTCAGGTCGACCAGACGTAGGAGCGAGTTCTGCCGACAAACGCCGTTTTACTATATCATGGTGTCATCTAAAAATCGTTGACTAACCCAAAAATCTATCTTTGTAAGCTTTTTTCATTAGATCAACTGTTTCTGGAGCCGTTTTACCCAAACGATTGCAAAATCGTATCGTACAACGCATTTTACTTCTTAACTCTGAATCGCTCGCCTCCGTAGCTGTATGGTGGAATGCAGACGTACCTTAAACAACAGCGCGATAACAAAACCGGAATCATCTGCCACGGCTAATAACTTTTGCCATAGATACTTAATTCAGTTAGTTGGATGCATGGTTATCCCTCCTCCCCTTCTTGTTGTTGCCAACTCAAAAATAATTTCCCAGTTTTTATGGAACGGCTTTGTATTTACTCTCATGACATCGCATTCCTTCTGTGTGGAGGAATGCAGTGATCACCCTCAGGAAACTTTTAAAGGTTATACATTATAATGAATAAGCTTTTTCTCTAGCTAAACTAAGCTGAAGCTAAGCTAAGTATACTATCGTGAATATAGCTTGCACGAATATTATAATGAATTCAAATGGTTGCTGTTACTAGTTAATTAATATCATGAATAAAGTCTCCTGCTAGTAGTGTAGTAATAGTATTGAACAAACTTATAACTGGTAGTAATGTTGTAGTAGTAATTAGGATGAATAAAGTCTTAACGCTGGTTGTTAATAATAATCCACTAATTGACATAAACCTCACAGCCAGACAGAGATCTGACAAAAACTATGAATTGAGAAAGACGTACTTACAACAAAAATCTTTTATTGTGTTACGCTTGATCATCCAACGCACACACACAATTCGTTTCACAATAATCAAGAATCAAACTAGTCACATAGAACGAAGCTCTCCATACAGCAACAAACTCTCTCCTTCACATAAACCAAAGCTCTCTCTCTCAACAACAACGCTCTCCCTACGACAACAACGCTCTCCTTGGGTATCGTTGAACGCGCCTATTTATACTGGCTACCACCACGTCATGACTTACACTCATTGCCAGATCTCATTCAGCGGGTGAAATAATATTTCGTTCAGTAAGAAGATAATTTACATAGAAAAATAAAATAACCAGAGATAGTAAAATCAAAAGGAAAGTGAATATAGAGTATACGTTACAACATATCAAGACTACAGATGGAAAAGTTCTGTGTGGAGAGCAAGCACTAGTCGTTCTTTTGTTAACTTGTAAAGGAGAGGGGAGAAATTCTGAAAGGAGAAATGGACAATTTGAGGCGTTATGGTATTGAGCGACGCAAATTTTCAAGGCCCTGGTTGTTAAAGGGTAAAGAAAATTCTGTTTTCAAAAATTGGTTCTATCACGTTGTAAGAAATTTAGTTTCGTTTCACGTTGAAAACGTCTTTTGGCTTTACTTGTCTAACTATGTTTGCGTTGGTTGGTCATAAGTTTCTCGAGGATTTGTGGTTATTGCGGAAACAGGGATTTATTTTGAGACCAAAAATATACAATATTTCACGTCATACTAAAACTTACTCATCCAATTCTTATCGCAGACACTTTCGTTACTTCAAATGCCAATAAAAATATTTAACTTATTTTGAAAACATTACACAGTAAAGGGAATCCCAAGAATCTGATTTGCAATTTTTAGTTATTTCTTTCCCTTTTTGCTTAGTTTCTGAAATCAGCGAAATCCCCTTCGAAAGAAATATATATTCTTGAAGATCTAGAAAGAGATATGAAAAAAAGCAGAGATTCATCTGGACTCATGAATTATGTGACGGCAATTTATTTCGCAAAGATATACACTCTGAAAAAGGTAGAAACTCTGTCGTGAAGATATACCTGTTTGCGAAACGAGCTGACCGAATCGAATCCAAAGTGCAAGGAGAAAAAGGGAGTTTATATAAATCTACAGAGCTCTTGCGTATATTGACCGGAGGAGTTCCTTTGGGAAGGACGTGAGATTTGTGAGTGAGATTCTTCAGTAAACGTCCATTAAGAAAGTGTCTGAAGGGGATTTGGGATCTTTGCAGAAATACATCTTCAGTAAAGTGAAGACAGGGACTTATTTTACTTGAAAGAGCTCCCCTTTAGCTCAGCGTTCCTCATGAGAATTTTTAAAAGCCGTTCTTCCAGCAGGACAGTCATGAACGGCAAATATCAACTTTAAATACACTGATACGCACATAAGAGTTAGATAAAACTTATGGAATAAAAAATAAAACAAGATCCTAGTGATATCAAAGTGGATCCGTCGAAGTTTCGTGTGTAATAAGTGTGCCTTTTGACAAAATTAAATAAAATCAGATATGCAACAATACCGAATAATCTAAAATCAACTTAAACCTTCTGAAAGTTCTAAGGAAATAGACAAAAATATTATTTGCTGCTTTCAAGTACATAATACAATCCTGCCAAACAGCCGAAAAGTTCTATACCAAATAAAATTGGGGAATTTGTGAAAACAGATTTTCCTAGCCAATGCAAATTCGTTTTGAATCATTTTCAAGAAACTGAAATGCAGCGGAAAATATTGGTGGGAAATACCAGAGTTGGGTAAAATCGTAATTGAATTAATCGGGATTGCATTACAGTAATGGTAATGGGAACAAGAACTTGGCGTTACCATTACATTGTAATGGTCAACTGGTCATTACAATTACATGGTCATTGTAATGACATGTAGCAGTTACCCATTATAATCTTAACCCTTTAACGACCATCACCCCAATATCTTGCATTACTCAAAATACCATAACGCCCGAAACTGTCTGTTGGTTCACTTCTTTGTTTATTAACAACAATAGTGACTGAGGGTGACTCCTGCTGATCCCTCATAGGTCGAGAAAATTTGAAGAACAAGTAAGGATAGGAAATCTGATTCACTCTGTATAGACAGGAGTTTTGGGCGGCTAGAGTCGTTTGTCCGCACTGGCGTTTTGGGCGTTATGGTCGTTAAAGGGTTAATGGTTACCTATATGTTGATAATTAACCAATAACTTATGCGTAACAATAAAACGTGAATAAACCAGCAACCAGTACACCCTTACACCTTGTGTAGGTTATTTGACAATTGTTCCACCCCTCGGACCTCAAATGCGTGTATGTAGGTATTGGAGATTGTACGTGTATGACATGAGTAGTTGCACCATCCTCTCCGCCAGTCAAGTGACTTGAACGAAATAATACATATGAAGTAAGTACGAGTGGGATGCTTATTTCGGTTAGAGAATAGTAGAAAAATGAAAGAGAGATCAATGCCGTTGCATGTGATCTTAGTCTTCAACAAAGAACAATTCACTGAGGCACACAAAAATAGTCAGGAAGTAACAAATTGTGCATTAAACGCCAACAGAAACCAATCTGAGACACTACATCACTTGAAATAGAAGGAATGAAAGGTCTGATTGCTACAATCCGTTGCCGAAATACTCATTTCGTCCATCTCCAGTGCAGTATTTTCGTCCATTACATACGTTTCACTGCCCAAAATAATTACCCCACAATAGCTACAAGCGCTACACTCACAGTTCAGCAACTCAGGGTGCACTGCCGAATATTACAGAAATTTGCGAACTCTTGATATTTTCCCCGTACTTCTCAAGTGTTGTTGTCCATTACTTGTCCGATACGAACACTGGACTGCCGCTGCCGCCCCAGTGGCGCAGTGGTCTAAGCGATTGCTTCTCCTCATTCGTCTGAAAGGGGTCCGGGTTCGAATCCTGGTGAGGCACGGATGTTGTGTTTGTCTTACGGCACTGGCTTAGCCCATTGTGTAGCTCACGGTGGTCGTTAAACCTCCGATCAAAAACAAAAAAACAGGAAAAACAAAAAAACACTGGACTAGCCAGCGACTGACTCCTTTATATATACTTCACGACAGGACCTGAACCTTTTGGAATATTCTTGATTTACATAAAACTCTCCAACTTCCCACTGCGCGATTATTCTGGAATATTCTACAAACGTCTGACCCATTCTTGCCGCTTCTAGAACATTCTACACGACACTTCGGTCTCTGTCTGCTATGTCACATGGCCGACTTTTCTAGACATAGCTTTTGGCACACGTACATTTTCTATAAACTATTAGTATGTAATTATTATTTGCAAATTGTGTAATTTCATTACCAAATACTGTAATTCCATTACGTTTGAATGGCGTTATTAAATAATTTAATTCTATCCTCTTCCTTGTAATGCATTACAGATTAATTCCATTACCTTGTGCAACCATACCTGTGGTTACCTTGTAATGCATTTACCTGTTACTGCATTACACGTTAATTGTAATCTGTACTTCCGTTACTTTGTAATGCAGTCGTGCCCGACTCTGGGAAATATATATTTCAGCTAAACTGGAAAACTGTGCAGCATAACGATCTCAACATGCATGGAAATATATTGAACATGCATGAGTTTTCATAGAACTTAGAAAACTTTCGTCTCCTTTCCTTGAAAACTATGTTATCATAGTAAATATGGTAGCTATGCTACCATATGTACGCCACATAACGTGACGATCGTGAATCAGCAAAAGCATAAAACCTGTGGAAAGCCGTGCTTCCAATTAGTGTCCTAAACATTTCATAATTAAGCGATACACCAGGAAGTCTGAAATTCTATGTGATGCTTTTAAAAAGCAACTTTTGTGCGATTCTAGTAATATTTTTTCACACTAACAGAAACAGCGGTGCAACAAATAGTGGCCAATTTATTAAGAACACTTGTAGAATAACATATTGGAATACTCTGACTCTAGAAGAGCAACAATTTGCCTTCCAATTGATTCGACTAACTTATGCTAGCGGGTCGGGGAAACGTTGTTTACGTATGTCGCATAGTTTTTTCCCATCCAAGCAGCGTGGATGAAAATAGATCCAGACGTCTGACGTGCCATTGGACTTTATACCATTATTAATACACCATGAAAATGAGGTTGCTAATTAAATGGAAAACGTCCCCACGGTGATTTTGAAACCAATCTGAGACAGTGTGAGCAACGTGACACTGTGGGTTGTTTTGCTTGAAGTACCCATCACTAAAGGTGTGGAGTGTCAATTTGGGCATTGTAGAAGTGTTCACTGGCCCGTTGGAAGTATCCATTATCATGAGGTTAAAGTGCGAAAATGTGGGCGTTTGGCATCGTGCAGTATTTTTGTTGAAAACATCCATCCCCACGAGATTAAAGAGCATGATGTGGGCTAGACGGTTTTTGGAAGGGGTTGGAGCCCGGGGGTCTGAGCCCCCCCCCCTCATAAAAAAATTCGTAAAATCTACAGTTTTCATTTTAGAACCACAAAATTTGGTATACTATCTCATGGTACTCTAACTTAGACGGTACACCGTTTTTGGAACGGGTCAAGGCCCGGGAGGTCAGAGCCCACCACATACAAAATTTTCTTAAAAACTAGAGTTTTCAATTCAGAACCACCAATTCTGGTATACTATCTCATGGTACTCTAACTTAGACGCTAGACGATTTTTTGAAGGGGTTGCAGCCCGGGGTAAGGGCCCCCCTCATAAAAAAAATTCGCAAAATCTACAGTTTTCAATTTAGAACCACCAAATTTGGTATACTATCTCATGGTACTCTAACTTAGACGCTAGACTGTTTTTGGAAGGGGTTGGAGCCCGGGGTAACAGCCCCCGTCATAAAAAATGCCTTAAAATCTACAGTAATGAATTTAGAACCACCAAATTTGGTATACTGTCTCATGGTACTCTAACTTAGACGGTAGACCGTTTTTGGAACGGGTCAAGGCCCGGGGGTTAGAGCCCCCCCCCATAATTTTTTTCGTAAAATCTACAGTTTTCAATTCAGAACCACCAAATCTGGTATACTATCTCATGATACTCTAACTTAGACGCTAGACAGTTTTGGGAAGGGGTTGGAGCCCGGGGGTCAGAGCCCCCCCCCCGTCATAAAAAATGCAGTAAAATCTACAGTATTCAGTTTAGAACCACTAAATTTGGTATACTATCTCATGGTACTCTAACTTAGACGGTAGACCGTTTTTGGAACGGGTCAAGGCCCGGGGGTCAGAGCCCCCCCCCCATAATTTTTTTTGTAAAATCTACATTTCAATATTGCCTTTATTCTTCAGTAAAATAACATTTCTATGTACATGACAATGGAATTCTGCCAATAAATACAGCGGTATATACATCAGCTGGAAAGTTCCAGTGAAACGTAAAACAAAATATTGTTAAAATCATAAAAAAAATATTTCGCCACGTAGGGCGAAGGAGAGGCAGACAATAAAGCACGAGCGATACAAACGAAAATGTTTACCTACAGTATTGTAGACAGGGCAAGACATGATTCTATACTATGCACAAATTCCAATTAAGCATTACTACCATACTAAAGATTAAACATTAGGTACTAATTCACAGAAATGCAACAGTGATGCTACATTCAAAATTTACAACATATGTACAGAAGTATTCAGTGACAAGGGGAAATAACGCTAAATGTACTCAGAAGGGCATCTTGTTGCATTAAATTATACACACAGTGACTAATATTTTAAAAAAATATTCAACATAATGAAGGGGACATTGCGTGGGCAGTAAACTGTGCAGAAGGAAGAATTATATACAACAACATAAAACCCAACATTATCGAAGAGAACATGGGAAACATATTGAGCTATCTTCAATGGCACATTAAAACGGAAAAATCACAAATAGCGAAGCACCAAAATTAATACGTAAAAACATGATTTGTTACAGTGAACGTGGGCGACAACAAAAATCCCACTTATAGGTTGAGATGTAACTGCAAATTGTGGATATGGAACCACCCAGCCGATTGGGCCCAAGTGGATTGAAAAACGCTATCGGTGTTTGTTGAGGCAGCACGAGAGTGCTCCATTTGGAGGCGAGTGGTTAACCGTGCTAGGAAGCGTCTCCGAATGATAGCACTTGCCTCCTGAGGAGGTGGAATAAGAGCGGGGAAGCGTTGTTGAAGATGGAAAGCATAGACAGTGAACTTCACAAGAAGAAAAATATAACGGCACACAGGAGGCAAGTGAGTAGGTGGATGCTTTGTTTGGAGTAGCCAAGCATATGCAAGAAATGGTAACGATCGAGCACAAATTCGATCAGCAAGACGAAATGCTGTGTTTAGGACTGGCAGGAGAACGGGGAAGAATAGGTATTGATGTTGGACGTCGCTGACTTCAGGGCAAAAGGAGCACTGCGGAGAGGTGAGAAGGGTCATGCGAAACAGTACTGATGGGGCGGGGAGACGAAGGTGAAGAAATTGCCAATGGACATTGAGTTCAAGAGGGGAGGAAAGGGGGAGGTAGATGCTGTCCAGATGGCGGGGAGAAGAGAAGGAGGAGCAGAATGAACAGAAAGTGGAAGTGCGGGAGGGGAAAGAAGAAGCCAATAAAGAGAAGAGGACTACAGTTTTCAATTCAGAACCATTAAGTATTGTATCATGAAACTCTAACTTAGACGCTTTTTGGAAGGGGTTAGAGCCCGGGGGTGAAAGCCCCCCTCATAAACATTTCGTAAAATCTACAGTTTTCAATTTAGAGCCACCAAATTTGGTATACTATCTCATGGTACTCTAACTTAGACGGTAGACCGTTTTTGGAAGGGGTTGCAGCCCGGGGGGTAAAGGGCCCCCTTCATAAAAAACCGCATAATCTAGTTTTCAATTCAGAACCACCAAATCTGGTATACTATCTCGTGGTATTCTAACTTAGACTGTAGATGGTTTTTGGAAGCGGTTGGAGCCCGGGGATTAGAGCCCCCACCTACAAAATTGCCGTAAAATCTAGTTTTAAATATAGAACCGCCAAATTTGGTGTCATGAAACTCTAACTTAGCTGAACACTCTTTTTGGAACGGATCGGGGGCCGGGTGGTCAGACCCCCCCCTCCCCTTACAAAATTATCGTAAAATCTACAGTTTTCAATTTAGAACCACCAAATTTGGTATACTATCTCATGGTACTCTAACTTAGACGGTAGATGGTTTTTGAAACAGGTCGAGCACGGGGTCAGAGCCCCACCCATAAAAAAAATGTCGTAAAATCTATAGTTTTCAATTTAGAACCACCAAATTTCGTATACTATCTCACGAAACTCTAACTTAGACTGTAGACTTTTTTTGGAAGCGGTTGGAGCCAGGGGGGCCAGAGCCACCCCCTTCCATACAAAAATTTTCGTAAAATCTACAGTTTTCAATTTAGAAACGCCAAATTTGGTATACTATCTCATTGTACTCTAACTTAGACGGTAGACGGTTTTTGGAATAGGTCAAGGCGCGGGGGGTAAGAGTCTCCCCTTATACAAAATTTTCGTAAAATCTATAGTTTTCAATTCAGAACCACCAAATTTGGTATACTATATCATGGTAATCTAACTTAGACGGTTTTTGGAACGGGTCGGGGCAAGGGGGTTTCAGCCCCCCTACAAAATGTTCGTGAAATCTACAGTTTTCAATTAAAAACCACCAAATTTGGTATACTATATCATGGTAATCTAACTTAGACGGTTTTCGGAACGGGTCGGGGCACGGAGGGATTCATCCCCCCCCAAATTTTTTTCGTGAAATCTACAATTTTCAATTTAGAACCACCAAATTTGGTATACTATCTCATGGTAGTCTAACTTAGACGGCAGACGGTTTTTGGAACGGGACGGGCCCTGGGTCAGAGCCCACCTCATAAAAAAATTTGTAAAATCTAAAGTTTTCAATTTAGAACCACCGAATTTGGTATACTATCTCATGGTGCTCTAACTTAAACGGTAGACGGTTTTTTGGAACGGGTCAAGGCCCGGGGGTAAGTGCCACCACATACAAAATTCTTCTTGACAAGTGTTCAGAAGCCAGCCCCTAGATCACTCCGCCGCCGTAGCGGCACACGTTGAAATGTATTTTTCATACGGCCCCAAACGCTCTTATGGACATACTAGATTGAACTGGACGCAAATAAATCATTAATATAATTTGTACTAGCAGGGATACCAGTTATTTGCCAGGTACATATTACTATTTGTGGAATCACCAAGTTCAGCGGGTTAAAGTTAATGAATGAAAAAGATATTCCTGCAATTTTCCAGTAAACTTATTTTAAATTTTTTGATTTAGTTAATTTAATTTTGCGAAACAAAAAAGAAAGAAAAAGGAATGGGAATACTTACCTTCTAGGAGACATCTATAGAACTGCAGTACATGAGGCGTGTGCTTCTGTGAATCCCGCAACAAAGAAATGCAATGTACCTATGTGATGTCGATTGCGTTCGACTTCACATTGGCATTGATCATCTTTTTCATACCGTTTTGAATTTTGAATATCTGGAACTCTCTATTTACATTACATTATATTTCTTCCTGATAAGCCGTTCGTTGGTTGTAAAAGCTAAACTATATTGATTTGTGTTTTTCATACACCATTAAACGCATATTTTTGCACTTTATTGTTATCTACAGTCTCTCACTTAGACCGTAGGTTGGTTAGTTGGTTGGTTGATGGTTTATGGTGCAAGGCCCTCAAAGGGCGAAAGAGCGCCTTAGAACGTAGATAGGGTATATTCTTAAGAGTAAAAAACGGAGCTTTTTATAAAAATTTTGTTTGGGGCTCCCTTGACCAGGGCTCCGACCCCTTCCAAAAACCGTCTACCGTCTAAGTTTGATAACCATGAGATAGTATACCAAATTTGGTAGTTCTAAATTGAAAACCGTAGATTTTACGAAATTTTTATGTGGAGAGGAGGGGGGGGGCTCTCACCTCCGGGCTCCAACCCCTTCCAAAAACCGTCTAGCGTCTAAGTTAGAGTTTCATGATACCATATTTGATGGTTCTGAACTGAAAACTGTAGATTTTACGAAAAAAAAATTATGGGAGCGGGCACTCTGACCCCCGGGCCTTGACCCGATCCAAAAACGGTCTACCGTCTAAGTTAGAGTACCATGAGATAGTATACCAAATTTGGTGGTTCTAAAGTGAAAACTGTAGATTTTACGAATTTTTTTATGAGGGGAGCTCTGACCCCCGGGCCTTGACCTGCTCCAAAAACGGTCTACCGTCTAAGTTAGAGTACCATGCGATAGTATACCAAATTTGGTGGTTCTAAATTGAAAACTAGATTTTGCGATTTTTTTATGAAGGGGGCCCTTACCCCCGGGCTGTAACCCCTTCCAAAAATGGTCTACTGTCTAAGTTAGAATACCATGAGATAGCATACCAAATTTGGTGGTTCTAAATTGAAAACTGTAGATTTTACGAAATTTTTATGAGGGGGGCTTTAACCCCCGGGCTTTAACCCCTTCCAAGAAGCGTCTAGCGTCTAATTTAGAGTTTCATGATACCATACTTAATGGTTCTGAATTGAAAACTGTAGATTTTACAAAAAAAAATTAAGGGGGGGGGACTCTAACCCCTGGGCCTTGACCTGTTCTCAAAACAGCCTACCGTCTAAGTTAGAGTACCATGAGATAGTATACCAAATTTGGTGGTTCGCTGAATTGAAAACTAGATTTTACGCGGCATTTTTATGGGGGCTCTTACCCCAGGGCTCCAACCCCTTCCAAAAACCGTCTAGCGTCTAAGTTAGAGTATCATGAGATAGTGTACCAGATTTGGTTTTTCGGAATTGAAAACTGTAGTTTTTAAGAAAATATTGTATGGGGGCTCCGACCCCGGGCCTGGGCCTGTTCCAAAAACGGTCTACCGTCTAAGTTAGAGTACCATGAGATAGTATACAAAATTTGGTGGTTCTAAATTGATTACTTTAGATTTTACGGCATTTTTTATGACGGGGGCTCTTACCCCCTGGTCTCCAACCCCTTCCGTCTAGCGTCTAAGTTAGAGTACCATGAGATAGTATACCAAATTTTGTGGTTCTAAAATGAAAACTGTAGATTTTACGAAATTTTTATGAGGGGGGCTCAGACCCCCGGGCTCCAACCCCTTCCAAAAACCGTCTAGCGTCTAATGATACCAAATTTGATGGTTCTGAAATGAAAACTAGATTTCACGAAAATTTTGTATGTATGTGGGGATTGGGGGTGGGGGCTCTGACCTTCTCCGGGCCTAAACCTGTTCCAAAAACCGACAACCGTCTAAGTTAGGGTACCATGTGATAGGATACCTGATTTGGTGGTTCTGAATTGAAAACTGTAGATTTTACAAAAATTTTGTATATGGGGGCTCTGACCCCTTCCAAAAAACCGTCTACCATCTAATATTTTTAGTGCCAAAGAAAAAGCGTAATATTCCTATCCTGTCTGAGTGTCCAAACTTTATAAATTTGATCAGGGAGGAAGACGTTCGAAATCGTACGTTTTCCTGCATTCGTTTTGTATGTAACCAAAATCTGTTAACGCGACGAATTGAGGTAGTCGACGAATTGAGGTAGTCGACGAATTTGTCCGCGACGAATTGACGCTCAACGAATCGTCGTGGTCGACGAATTGACGCGCGACGAACTGACGCAGGCGACGAATTGACGCGCGACGAATTGTCGTAGTCGACGAATTGACGCGCGACGAATTGACGAGCGACGATACGTCGCAGTCGGCGAATTGACGCAGTCGACGAACTGACGCACGCGACGAATTGACGTATAACCATCCATCACCACAGTTGTGGAGATTGGCAATGCGGGCAATATTGTATGCCTCCTTGTTCTGCTGATGGTATTCATCGCCGCAGTTGTGGAGAGTGACAATGTGTACATTGTGGTATGCTGTATTGTCCTTCTTGTTGTATCCAATTGTGCAGAGTGACAATGTGGGCATTGTCGTATGGGCACCGTTCTGCTGATAATATCATCTCAACACTGCAGGAGAGTGGCAATGCAGGCCCTGTGGCATAGGGCGTGGTTCTGCTGATTGGTACCATCACCACAGGGCCGGAGAGTGACAATGTGGACATTGTGGTATGCTGCATTGTTCTGCTGGTTGTATCCATCATCACAGTGGTGGAGATAGCAATGTGGGCATTATTGTATGCCTCTTTGTTCTGCTGATGGTATTCATCGCCGCAGTTGTGGAGAGTGGCAATGTGTACATTGTGGTATGCTGTATTGTCCTTTCTTGTTGTATCCATTACCACAATTGTGGAGAGTGACAATGTGGGCACTGTCGTATGGTGCACCGTTCTGCTGATAGTATTATCTCCACACTGCAGGAGAGTGGCAATGATGGCACTGTGGCATGGGGCGTGGTACTGCTGATTGATACCGATCACCACAGGGCCGGAGAGTGACAATGTGGACATTGTGGTATGCTGCATTGTTCTGCTGGTTGTATCCATCATCACAGTGGTGGAGATAGCAATGTGGGCATTGTTGTATGGTGCATTATTCTGTTGGGGGGCATCCATCACCACAGTGATGGAGAGTGGCAATGTGGGCATTGTGGTGTGGTGCCTTGTTCTGGTGATGGTATGCATCACTGCAGTGGTGAGAAGTTACAATACGGACATTGTCGTATGGTGCATTGTTCTGCTGATAGTATCACCTCCTAAGTTCAGGAGAGTCTCAATGAAAACACTGTGGCATGAAGCGTAGTTCTGCTGACGGTACCCATCACCACAGGGCCAGAAAGTTACAAAATGGGCATTGTGGTAATGGTGCATTGTTCTAAAGAAAGTGGTGGAGAGTGACAATGTGAGCATTGTGGAATGATGCTTTGTTCTGCTGTAATTATCTATAACTAACGGGATAAAGGGAGATCATGGTTTGATGAACTAGATTATAAAGAAATCTTCAATAAATTTGGTCATTCAATCGTGGATTTTGGGTGGCTTTCAGGAAGCTGAACATCTTGCGTTCTTTACTGTATTCTCAGGATGCTCAACTTTTCCGTGTCTAAGATACACAATACCCTACCATTAATATCCGGGCACTCTTCTATCTATTGTGAATAAAACCTGCGCAAGCACCACGTCACAGGCCCAACTGTAGATGTGCTCAAAAGGCTATGATGAGAAAATAGCATGACTAATAATGCGAGATGCCTCGATCGACAGAGTTAACTGATTCCCATCGCTGATTGATAACGGGGGGGGGGTGCACATAAGCAACCACTCCGTACGTGACACTTCAGCGGTATTAAAGATGCCTAAGTCGACTGTTGGGGATGAGATGTACAAAAGGTAGGGGACTGTAGTTGAATCTGCCAAGAAACGACCCTAAAACATCCGAGCCGATCAGTGACGAGAGTCATGCAAAAGACTGCCCGCTCAGAGCGCAAATCAGCATGATATCAAATACCGCAAACCATTTGTGAAACCATAACCATTGGGTCGGCTGTAATGAGCACATCCATTGAATCCTGTACGACTTGAATTAAATATTTCAAAGTTATAGTCCATGGAACACAGTAAAAAAAAATCACCCTTATCTCTATAATCGATAAAACATCATCTAAAAATAAGCAGTTACTTTCTTCCCATAGCGGCTAAAAAGCATGCAACAAAAATTAATAAATTATGAACGAAAGATTTCTTTTAGCTGAAGGAAGATATCAGAGACAAAGGGATTTTCAAACTAAACAGTCAGAAGAACTGAAAGACAGAAAAGCATGATATACATTTGCGCCCAGTAGCGGAAGTATTTTGAATAATGGAAAAGCAGGAAAACTGAGAAAATACTCTTCATAGCGAAAGCTATTCTAATAAAGAATTTTTCGATTATGCCTCCTAGAAGCAGAGATAAGGAGAAAAATGTTTTGACCTTTCTACCCTCTAACGGGAAAACTGTGCATTATTTAAAAAATATATAATATTCTCCATCTTTATTTTAGCGAATGACGTACACTAAAAAATCAAATTTTCCAGTAGGATTTTTAAAAGCGAAAATATTAGCATCAGATAGAAATGTACGCTAACATTATATAGCGTCGGAACTGCAAACTACAAAATCCCACGAGTACAGTCAAAATGTTCTATAAGATAAATGTTATGCAGCGTTGATAGAATTTTTTAAATCTGACTTTTAGAAGTAGATATATTGACAGAAACATGGCCATTTGTGTTCCCTAGTGCAAGAATTGTGCACTATTTTTAGTAGTAAATGTACGCCAAATATTATGGAAGTTCGTAGTATCTGAAATACGGATGATACTCCGAACTCAAAAAATTAACACTCTTATTTGAAAAATTCGTTGTTAGTGTTTCCGGTGCGTAATGTGTTGCATCTCTGAAAAAGGATTTTTTCAGTAATGTTTTTAGACGTGCAGATGCTTATAAGCTTCAAACAGAAACTTGAACTTATACCCTCTAATGGCGCACTTGTGCTTTAAGAAATATCCGAAATGCAGCATTCTAACAACGAATTTTAAGAAACACTCTAGCAACGAATTTTTCAAATAGGAGTGTTAAATAGAAGCGGAGATATCTGTAAAAAAATGATATACAGCTATGCTCCTGGCGAAAAAACTATGCACTATTTCAATCACAAGGTACTCTCAAAAGGTTTGTCATAGAGAGTGGTATCTGGCCAGGAAATAAATTTTTTTCCAGATGCGTTTGTATTGCTGCAAATAAATCAGGAAAAAAATTATTTACTGTGGCCAAAAAACTGTTCTTTACTAAAAATTAGAAAATATATGCAGAGTATTTTTCTCCAGGAACTCTATCCGATGCATTTTTTTAAATCTGCTTTTTAGAAGCAGAGAAATCGCAATTTAATGTTATACCCTTAGCCGAAAAACTATGCACTACTACCAAACGAAACTGTACTCAAAATAGTCTTTATAAATAGTGTCGAATGAAAGACTTCTTTTCAATCGGATACTCAGAAGTAATTATATGAATAAGATTTTATTTTGAATTCGGTATCTGCATTCACGCTCTTAGCGGCAAATTTGTACATTGTAAAGAAACGCAGAAGGGACCATCATTCTCAGATCTCAAGCTACCCAATATATTAATTGCCGTAATAAGGTGTTTACAGACGGACGGACGCAGTGATAACGTAAGCACACACTTTTTTTTTCACAAAAGGCTTGCTGAAAAAAAAAAGTACCTTTTACAATGACTAGACAAATGACTCTCGATCAGCGCTCAAATCCAGCAGACATTCGACACTGCATTTGCGGAGAGCAGGGGTCACAAACCTTTTCGACAGAAGGGCCAAATGAAAAAATTTTCTAAAGCACGGTAGGCCGGATTAAAAAAAATGGGTAAATCGAAGATCAATCAATGCAGATATTGAAAACTATCTTTATATGATCTGTAATTTAACATGAAAGTTTTCAAATAAATATTAAATGATATTTATACACATCTTAAACAAATACAAAACCAAACTTACTAAACACTAAACTTTTATCTTTAGTAAGTTGACTTCATGTCATATAAAACTGGAAAAAAATCAATGAGAGCAACGATATTGTTTCTGGAACGATTTCACTGCATTTTCGACATATGGCATCAGGTTCAAGAACCCAATTTAAAAAAAGAAAAACAAGAAAGATGACACCGAATTTTCGGGTGTAATAAGCACGTCTTTTGAATCCGTTCTGACGCAAATTAAATTTATGAAAGCTGTTCAAAGTCAATGGAACCGGTATGGAAAACAATAGTATTTGACGGAAGAAAGAAGTTTTTCAATCGGGTTTTTAATCCCTCAGATATTGCTGTAAACGTAATCGTGAGCTTACGCACTCTTGTTGCAGACTTGTGTGTTAAGAAAAACATCAATTTATTTGAGAAACATTTCGCACCAGAAACGCTCTCCAACACAGAAATAATTTTTCAAATCGCACTCTTAGAAACAGAGATATCGACGAAAATAAGATGTGAGATAACGTTTCCTGGTGGGAAAACCATGCATTATTTTAGGAAGAAAGTATTCTCAAAAGGTTTATCCATATGAGCGGTATCGGTCCAAGAAAAAAATTAGTCAAGTTTTCAAGAACCCAGATTTTGCTACAAATACATCAGAGGCAGAAATTAACACTTATGCCAAACCATTCTTTACTAAACATTAGAAGTTATGTGAAAAATATAATCCACCAGGTCTTGTACGCGATACAGGAAGAATTTTTCAAATCGGAGTTTTAGGAGCAGAAATAAGGCAAAACACGCAATTTGCCTGCCCCCTAGCGGAAAGGCTATGATTTACTTGAAAATTTTGAACTTATAAGGAAAACATTTCGCATCGGAAACACTCTCCAACAAAGAAGGAATTTTTCAAATCGGACTCTTAGAAGTAGAGATATTGACAAAAATAAGATATACATCTACGCCCCCTGGCGTAGAAACCATGCATTATTTCAAGAAGAAAATGGTCCTAAAATGTTTGTCGACATGAGTAGTATGGTCAACAAACGACTTATTTTTCTATCGAGATTTTAGAAGCTCATATTTTGCTGCAAATACATCAGAAGCGGAACTTAAGACTTACGCCACCTGGTGGCCAAACCATTTTTTACAAAAATTAGAAATTATGTGCAAAGGATTTCTCATCAGAGCTGTATCCGGTGTAGAAAGAATTTTTCAAATCGGAGATTTAGAAGCAGAGATATAGGGGGAAACGCAATTTACCTCTACGCCTCCTAGCGGAAAGTCTATTAATTACTTGAAAATTTTGAAATTATATGAAAAACATGTCACACTCTCTAACAAAGAAGGAATTTTTCAAATCTGACTCCTGGAAGTAGAGATATTGACAAAAATAAGATATACATCTACGCCACCTGGCGAAGAAACTGTGGAATATTTTAAGAAGAAAATATTCCGAAAAGTTTTATCGATGTGAGTGGCATCATTCCACGAAAGAGTTTTTTCAATCGATATTTTAGAAGCTCAGATTTTATGGCAAATACATAAGAAGCAAAAATAAACACCTGCGCCCCTGGTGGCTAAAGTATTCTGTACCAAAAATTTGAAATTATATGCAAAAGATTTTTCATCAGGAGGTGAATCTTCTGAAGAATTTTTTTCTCAAAATCGGAGCTTCAGAAGAAGAGTTATCAGGAAAAATGTAATTTACTTTTACGCCCCCTAGCGGAAAATCTATGTGTAATTTTAAAAAAGTAACTATAGCTAAATTACTCTTCGCCATAAATGGAATCGAAAGATAAAAGAATTTTTTTCAATCGGATGTTTAGTAGCAAATATGTGGAATTAAACGTATTTTTGAATTCGATATCATCTGCATTTACGCCCTCTAGCGGTGAAATTGTACATAGTAAAAAAAAAACAAATCAAATAAAGGATCATCATTCGCATATTTCAAGCTTCCCAATGCAAAAAGAATTTTTCAAATCATACTAATAGTTGCAGAGATATCGTGGGTACAGACGGACGGACGGGCAAACCGATAACATAAGCATGATCTTTTTTTACAAAAGACGTGCTGAAAAGTGTTTTAATGATAAAACTTTTAAGATTTGAAAAACCATTTCTAAGCAAAAGAGACTATAAAGTTATGAAACATTCACTCTTAAACAACGATTTCAAATTAATATTGAGATATAGGGAAACGCAATGATTATTTCCAACTGTAAATTTTCCTCGGTATCGTCAACCATTAAAACTAAATGGCAATAGCTGGAATTGTTTTTCATGCTAGTACAAATCCCCAAAACGTCTTTCCAACTCAGCTTTGAACAACTTAATATTTATGACACAGTGCTGAACATCAAAACTAAATTAATATTTGTGACACTGTGCTGAACATCAAAACTTAATTAATATTTATGACTCAGTGCTGAACATCAAAACTAAATTAACATTTGTGACACAGTGCTGATTTGCGACACAGTGCTGAACATCAAAACTAAATTAATATTTGTGACACAGTGCAGGACATCAAAACTAAATTAATATTTGCGACACAGTGCTGAACATCAAAACTAAATTAATATTTGTGACACAGTGCTGAACATCAAAACTAAATTAATATTTGTGACACAGTGCTGAACATCAAAACTAAATTAATATTTGTGAAACAGTGCTGAACATCAAAACTAAATATTTGTGACACAGTGCTGAACATCAAAACTAAATTAATATTTCTGACACAGTGCTGAACATCAAAACTAAATTAATATTTCTGACACAGTGCTGAACATCAAAACTAAATTAATATTTGCAACACAGTGCTGAACATCAAAACTAAATTAATATTTGTGACACAGTGCTGAACATCAAAACTAAACTTATCAGACATATTCCACATACATTTACAAGATGGAAAGTGCAAAAAGTTTGCTCAGCTAACTGTCGCTTAAACAGTTCCAAATTATATCCGAAAGACTTCAGATAAACCTGCACATCAGTTGTTTCTTTATCTTCCCCTGTTAAATTCAAATTTAGTTGATTGAGGTGGTTAGTCATGTCTGTTAAAAATACACAACTAGAAGGCGTTACCGCTGGCAGGATTTGGCCCACGGGCCGTAGTTTAGTGATCCCTGCCGTAGAGTTAGAAATTCAATTTAAGAACGGGTACGATGTTTTTATTTTATTAAGGGGACGGAAGATCTTTCAGATTCAAAACTTTGCCCGTATGAGGAAGACGATGGTATACTTGGCTACGTCCATCGTCAGTACGCGGTGAAAAAAAATGTGTCAGAATGAATCACTACTGACAGGCAGTTTTCGATTTTACAGAAGCAGAAATTAATATTTTTATAGTACTGCAGTTTAATTTGGGGTTTCCTGAAGTTGGGAGCTGGGGGAAGCGCTGTCTTGCATGCCCCTTTGATGACCGCAAGTTCATTACGGGGAAATTTTTTAGCACAAGTTTGAGTAGCGGTACAGCTCAAAAGATCTGATTTTCATGGTTGTTTTAGACAAATCTATGAATCTCTACTTAGACGTACGGGACAATTGTGCATTATTGGTTAAAGCCATGGACAAAACTAAACCAGCGTTCAAGTACTTGCATGACAAATTTCCTCGACTGAGCGAAGCAAAAATAAAAGAGGGAATTTTTGTGGGTCCGCAAATCAGACAGATATTTCAAGATTTGCAGTTTGAGGACATGCTTCAGTGCGATGAAATAGAAGTGTGGGATGCCTTTTGTCAAGTACCAACAAACTTCCTGGGGAATTCCAGGGCTGAAAATTACGAAGATCTCATTACCGACCTGCTTGCTCTGTAACAAAAATTTAGCTGTAATATGTCTTTAAAACTCCACTTCCTGGATTCTCACCTGAATTTCTTCCCGGATAACTGTGGCAAATTTAGTGATGAGCATGGTGAACGGTTTCATCAAGATATGGCCATAATGGAGCAACGATACCAGGGAAAGTGGTCCTCTTTGATGCTCGCAGACTACGTTTGGACACTCTTCAAAGATGCTCCTCTGGTAAAATACAACCGAAAGGCAAGGAGAAGTAAAACGTCATGAACTGGTAACTGATTTCCATCTATGCATGAAAAACACATGTACATCTCAAAACTACATTTAATACAAATGTAAAGAAAAAGAATTACACTATATATTTTTAATTGTACTATAAAAAATTACACTTACTCTTTCGGACTGTATTTACTTCAAAAGAAGTGTAATGTAACGCATGCAATATATATATATGAAGACGTACATAAACACTGGTTGCAATTGCTAAGGAACACTTGCATGCTATATCAGTGGGAGAGATTTGGTGTAAAGGTTGGCAGACTGAAATCAAAATGTCCTAAAAACTGATTTAGAATAATAAATTTCCTCATATACACATGTTAGAAACACATATTTTGATTATTATTTTTGATTTTGTTAAGTGTTTGAAGCTCTTTAATTAGCAGCATAAACAAATATTTATAAGGGAAGCACATCAAGAGGTGCAGGCAAATTATATGCTTCTCTCCCATTGAAACAGCATGCACGTGTTCCTGATCAATGGTCAACCAGTGTACCTGCATATTACAAACAAACCGTAGCCAATTCAAATTTTTTATGGTCATATTCTGTTTCAGCACATCGAATTCATTAAGAAATGGCTATTTTTATCTCTGAAGCATGAACTTGATCAAAAATTGTTGTCCAGTGTTATCAATGCTGCGTAAGTATTATAGGGAAGGCTCATACCTATATCGGCAAGGTAACGCACCTTTTCATATTACTTGCGTTGTTACAGATTGGTTTGTAGACGTGGACAAAATGCAGGGGCCAAGACCGAGTTCTAACTTAAACCCTGTTGGAATATCTCTAAGCCGAATTGAATCATGAGGTGAATGAGAGAAGCAGTGAAAACGCCAGAAGTTCAAAAGTGGAGAGGCTATTTATGGTGCTAAGTTTTGTACGAGAGGGGCACAAATTTTAAAGTGTTGGCAGAAATTTTTCCAAAGATTAACGTTCTTGTAGATTTCACCCGACGTTCATGATGTTACCCCCCCCAGTAAAAACAAAACGTGTTCAGATACATACTGTACGTACCCAGCAAGAACACAATTGCTGGGAAACTGCTGGCCACCAGCTGGCAGTGATGGATCACTGTTAGGTGAAATCTGTCGCTCGCGGCCGGCTAGCGGTCCGTTGGTGGCAGCGCCATCAGTTGCAGCCATTGATAGCCCTGCAGCATCGTTGTGAATTGCGGACCTCCAAGCAAGTGCCACTAGTGGCCCGTAGCTGGCAACCGATGCAACCACACCACCAGGTGGAAGTAACGGGACTGCGCATGCTCAGGATCATCGCGTGCTGTATCTCTCGTGGTACAAGTTGGTTAAAGACCACGCTATCGGCACTGTGTTATTTTAGTGGATGTTAAGAAAAAAACATATATGGAGAGGCGAATTAATTTCCTATAATGAAATGCCACGTCGATGAAGATATCCGATTAAGCCATAAAATACTAGATTACAGCCATGAAATACACCCACTCCATTCCCATGAATAACAAGAAATAATTTCTGTGTAATCTTTCGTTTTAACATACACTAAATTGCTTGAGACAAAAGTCCTGGAAAAACATTAAAAAAAGTTATGCTCGAAAAAAAAAATATACGAGTACAAAATTTATCAATTATTTAAAAAAAAAAAGAGCAAGGCTGTGTGGATATAATGTACTCATCCATGGGTTGAATACACAAGACTGGAGGAATTCACTTCTAAAAATAACGAGAAGTAAAATAAAATATCTTTCCTCATTAAAACAAATGTAGCTTCGGACAACGGAAAGGAAAGATACAACGTTAAAATTGTAACAGAATGTGACATAAGTGGGACATATTAATTCAACAATCGCCTTTCAAGACGACAAGGGCCGCCACGGTGGCGCAGTGGTCTAAGCGATGGCCTCTGATCATTCGTCCGTTAGGGGTCCGGGTTCGAATCCCGGTGAGGCATGGATGTTGTGTTTGTCTTACGGCACTGGCTCTCTCCCTTCCCTGGAACCAGTGACCTTAAATTAGGGACGGGCGACTTCTTATAGCCCATTGAGTTGCTCACGGTGGTCGTTAAACCTCCACTCAAAAAAAAAAAAAAAAAAAAAAACAAGACGACAAGGACAGCACAAAACTTTGGAAAGCGCCTTTAAGTTCGTACACTCGTTGAAAATGAGTGAAGTTCCCTTAAGGTAAAAAAAAACAAACAAACAACAACCGTTATGTAGAAAAAATAAATTTATGAATTATATAAAACTGACATTTATGAAAAATACCTCGCAAAATTGTAAAATTAAAACTAGAACCATTCGTTACACATTCCGCAGGAATTAGGCTCAGCTTCAAACAAACGCTCGTGCGTGGCAATAGTTCCGTTAGTAGAGCGCCCGCTTTCCACGTAGACAGTAGTCCTTGGTTCGTTTCTACCCAGATTCAAACAGGCGTTTTTCAGGACCTGTTGAGAGGATTTCCCCAGCGCAGAGCTGTAATGCAAAAGTTTCGTAAGGCGAAAAAAAATTAGTTGTACTCTTGGGAAACTGCGGTTATCTTTTATTTATTATTTTTTTGTTTTTATGGCTACTACTGGGAAATTGGCGGACGATATTCGGCAAGCCATCAGTTACGTCACGTGACTGCCGCTGCCGGGAAACTGGCGGACCACTTTAGGCTAGCCATCATTTATGTCACGTGCTTGCAGAGCTACTTGTGGCAACTACTGCTTGTGATGGATAACTAATGGCCCTGTTTAGGGATATGACAACTGATGGGGATGCCACTGTTGTCCCGAACTGCTGTCTCATGTGGCGGCCGCCGGGACACTTTATTGACGGTTGGGCGGCGGCAATATAGTGCTGGGCTACCACTGGCGGTTTTGGCAGCCAGCAGTGGCCCAATGCTGGCCCAGCAAGACTGTTTTTGCTGGGTAGTATTTATTCAATGTATGCAGCACTGAGAACCAAGGATACGAACCTCCATTGCCTTTAACAAGTCGATTTTTTTAATATGTGCTGTCATAAGGCTCTTCGTGAATTTTAGTTTGTAACCTAATAAGGAATCTATCTATCTAAAACCCATAGCATAAAATATTCGGGGGGGGGAGCTAAACGTAACGTCGCGCCTGGGGAAGTAGCTGTGGTCAGACAAGCAATGTTGAGCTGGTCACTGATTTCAAGGCTGAATGGAGGAAAAACATATCTGCTGACATTTACAAAAATCTAGTGGAAAACATTCCACGAAGTCTAGAAGCCGCCATAAGAGATGTTTCAACGCACAACATGTAATTTTATGCAAATGGAGATTATTCGTAGATTATGAAGGCGCCCAAATTCTAATGGCTAGGCACTGTGCTTCTGTTTCAGATTTTGTCTCTTATGTTCGGAGTGTACTTGAAATATTTGATGTTTCGTAAGCAAAAGTTGAAGTATTGTACAATGGAGTTCTAATATTACAGTAGCACCAGTGTTCATGATTTCTTTTCCTTGACTTTCGTTCTTACATTATCTAGATTTTAGCAATATTTGCCAATGAAATGCTATAATAGTAACCGGTTAACGTTGTCAAACCATGGTTCGGGTTTCTGCATTAGTTGCAAGATGATTATACAGCATCCTGACGAGAAATAAAGACCTTATATAAATGCAAACATTTTCAAACTTCAAAATCTGACATACCCGAAATTTCGAACGACGTGATTTGAAATGGTGCCAGGAGAAATCTTTTCCGTTCTGCCAGCAGGTGTTTCGGTTTCAAGAAGTTGGCAGCAAAGCGAGTAGAGATGCTGCCAAAATAAGTATTTCACTAAATCTTTATCAGTCCCTCGGAACCGTTCTCCTGCAGAGAAAAGCGGAAATGGAAACTACTCTATAGCAGGTGTGTCAGACTTCTGATAGGTTGAGGATAGCGTTGACATAAATTTTTAAAGCGACTCTCAGATAGTTCATTCTAAGCTCATCCTTTTAATTTCTCAATGAATAAGTTAATTCATCCGTACTTTAACGTAACCCCCACATAATTTATTTCACTCAGTCTAAGTAACATGAATCATTTTAAAGCTGTTCAACATTCAACATATTATGACAACGTGCGCTGGGCTAATGAAAAATTTAGCCCAGCGCACGTTGTAATTTTTTTCTAAAGTAAAGTTGTATGCTCAACTCATGTACACTGTCGGGCAAAAAATTAAGTTACAAATTTAAAAGTTTACATAGCAGAATATCGACGTGAGAGAATTTTACGAAATCTGGGTGAGAGATATTCGGTCGTTTGGGAAGTAACTGAACACATTCAACTTAACATAATTCCCATAATAGTAAAGCAATGATCAAAATATTTAAGGGGAATAATTAGGAGTTTCCCTCATTATCAGTAATACGTTCCGAAACTGTCGGCAGTTCACGAATGCTATTGAAAGTAGCAGTGTCATTAAGTCTGTGGAAAACGCATGACTTGGAGATCTAAATCTTGTTTGTTGTTGCAGCGAGTCCCAGAAATCTCCATTTCCTGATGGCCAAATCAGTTGAAATCACAGAGGTTCATATCCGGTGATAACGGTGGGGAGGCAGATTCACCCAACTGTTTTGTTGAATGAACAGCCGAATAATCCGGGCCTTGTGCGTTGTGTAAGAGGTCAAGTCGCTGTACGTGATGTACAGCGAATTGGCTCTTTTATGGTGATGTTCTCATCATGTCTTCCAAAAAGTTACACCGTGAACACCCATGCCAGTTAGATTCAACTCTGCAGGGGGTAAAGCTGTCGCGAAAAAACAGTGCTCAACTAGGGTCGTCTAGATTCTAGAAAATAAAAGGCCATAACATTAGATGAGTACCCTCCGTTTGTGACGTCACTTAAATATTTAGCGGCTGGACACGTCGGTGTCGTGTATGACGTCGAACACGACAGCGTTAGAAACGTCTTGGTTCCAGGTGATGTCCCTAAAAGAGAGAACTCATCACTCTAATGTCATGGCTTTCTATTTTCCAGACAACTTCAACCCAGGATCGTGATTGGTGTCGTTTCCTGGGTTTGCAAAACTTCACCCATCTTTTATCTAAGCAGAGAAACCTTGGGAGCTCTATTATTGCGACTATTCCACGCAAGGTTACCCCGTGGAATTTCGTAGTGGCCGCCCCTGTGGTGTAAGGGTCTAAGCGCTGGCCTCTGATCATTCATACGAGATAGATCAGGGTTCGAATCCTGGTGAGGCATGAATGTTGTTTGTCTTATGACACTGGCTCCCTCTCTCGCTCGCTCTTCCCTAAAACCAGTGGCCCTAAATTTAGGACGGTGACTGCGTATAGCCCATTGAGTTGGTCACGGTGGTCGTTAAATAAAAAAAACAAATTCGTAGCGGAACTCCTGTGTTGTGATTGTATAACGAAGTAAATTTCTCCGTCATTTTTGGTCTACGCCGGGATTCGAACCCGAGGCCGCTTATTCCGGAACAAGTCGCTCTACCAACTGAGCTACGCAGACATTTGTTCTGATTGCTATGTGCCTTTACGTCGTGTGCGTCCTGCTGGCAGGTACGTCACATCTCCCCCCCCGAAAGAGGGCCGGGGGCATGGCCCACGGGTCAGCCGTGACCATGAATCGTTGCAGGCAGCCATCCACTGTAGAACGTGCACTTGAGAACTCCCAGTCAATCTGCTGTGTGGAAAGCAACATCACACATTTTTATTTTTCGAAGCGCTGGAGAAGGGATTCTCTGATTTTTCCTGTCTCGCGGTGTGGAAATAACATCACACCAATGAGAGATTTTGAACGGTCGGGTCATCCGGATAGTTCGGGCGCCATTATAACGAAGTAAATTTCTCCGTCATTTTTGGTCTACGCCGGGATTCGAACCCGAGGCCGCTTATTCCGGAACAAGTCGCTCTACCAACTGAGCTACGCAGACATTTGTTCTGATTGCTATGTGCCTTTACGTCGTGTGCGTCCTGCTGGCAGGTACGTCACAATTGGTGTGTGTGGTACCTACGTCACTCGACTGCTGATTAGGCCAAAATCTTCCACGGTATAAACCGTTGTGTGAGGGATACCCAGTTGTGCTGAAAGGTCATTGACACACGACTGTTGTAAGGCCTCTCGGATGAGCCACTTGGCTCTTTGTTTGGAAGCCGAAATCGGACGAGAGGGTCTTAGAACATCTTCGGGTGATGTCCTGCCATGCATATATTTTATCCATTTGTGCAACGCCATATTCTGGAGGGCATCTTGATCTACTGCCGTCCGCAGGAGGCTTTGTGCCACTCTCTCTGAATACTGTAATAGGACACAAAATTATAAAAAAAAACTCACGCTGTTCTACCACTGTCATTGATCATCGCAATTGCTCCATAGTTATTACAAAGTTCAGTATCCGATCGATAGGCGTGAACTTAGTTAGAGTTGCGTACTTCGCACCTACCAGAACATCCCCTGTGTTTGTTGCGACTTCGGGTTCCCGAAATATATGGCAATGAAAGAGTTCGCGTACTTTCGAACTGTTGGTTAGCGTCCTGGCGTTTATCGTATCCCACGTGCACCTGTCCGTTCATTTGTAAAATTGCTACTACGCATGCCGAGCAGCGGGCTGCAGGAGATTTCGGGACGACCCGTAGAGTGTTTTACGGCGTCGGCGGAGAAACCTTTTGAGTGGTGTAGTTCTAAAAGAAATATTAAATAGTTATTCCAAAAAAATTGCACTGAACAACAGGAATTTTTTTCCCCAGGGAAATTCCAACTAATTCCAATGAACACACCCTAGGGGCTATCGAAAGTAATCATAACAAGAAAGATGACACCGAATTTTCGGGTGTAATAAGCACGTCTTTTGAATCCGTTCTGACGCAAATTAAATTTATGAAAGCTATTCAAAGTCAATGGAACCAGTATGGAAAACAATAGATCTGACGAAAGAAAGATTTTCAATCTGGTTTTTAATTTCTTAGATATTGCTCTAAACGGAATCGTGAGCTTACGAACTCTAAGAAACAGAGATATCGACAAAAATAAGATGTGACTTTAAGTCCCCTGGTGGGAAAACCATGCATTATTTTAGGAAGGAAGTATTCTCAAACGTTTTATCCATATAAGCGGTATCGGTCCAAGAAAAAAAAAATTATGAGTTTTCAGGAGCCCAAATTTTGCTACAGATACTTTAGAAGCAGAAATTAACACTTATGCCCCCTGGTGGCCAAACCATTATTTACCAAACATTAGAAATTATGTGAAAAATATTTTCCATCCGGTCTTGTATGTGATACAGGAAGAATGTTTCAAATCGGAGCTTTAGGAGCAGAAATAGCGCAGAAAACGCAATTTACCTTTGTGCCCCTTAGCGGAAAGTCTACAGCGAGTGATACTGAGCACGACAGCACCCGGACGCCCAGGTTATACGACGGCTTGACGCTCGAGTGCGCGACACAGGCAATGTCGCACCACGTCCAAGTGTACATAGTGGCGCTGGACCCTCTGTGAGAACACCATCTCTCGAAGAGGCCATAATAGAGTTCATACAGGAGGAGCCAACGACCAGCAGCCGTGCGATCGCGCGACAGTTCGGTGTGCACCAAAGTACCGTACCTGTCATTCTACATGGCAAAGACCTGCATCCATATGACATTCCACGGGTGCAAGACCTATTACCACAGGATTATCCTCGAAGACAGGCATACTGTGAGTGACTGTTACAGCAACATGATGTTGGTAATACTTTCATCCGCCGGATCTTGTGGACATGAAGCAAGGTTTACACTGCAGAGTATCTGCAACACACATAAGAGTCATGTTTGCGCATTGGACAATCCGCAAGCAACACGGGATATGGCTCACCAGGTCCGGTGGGGTGGTAATACCTGGTTGTGGGCGATATCCTAGTGGGACCATATCTTCTTCCCGAATGTATCACAGCTGCCAACTACATGCTGTTCCTACGTGATGTTCTGTCGGACTCACTGGAAAACGTACCATTGGCTGTTCTCAGCAATCTATGGTTCCAGCATGATGGAGGCACTGGTGCATTACGCTGCAAATGTTCGCCAGTGGCTGGATGCGGAATATCCCGGTCGATGGCTTGGCCGTGGTGGTCCTGTTGCATGGCCCGCTAGATCGCCGGAACTTAACCCATTGGACTTCTTCCTCTTGGGTCATCTAAAGGAACTGATATATCGACGGCCTGTCAACAGCCTGCACGACTTAGAGGCCACCTTAAACGCGGCCTTTACAACTGCAACCCTTGCTATGCAGATGTCTATCTTGTAGTGCGCCTGTTCCGCACTACAAGGTGGTCATTTTGAACACATGTTGTAATCTGACACGAATCAACGTGTTTTATCATTTGTGTTGTAGTGGTACACATCAATAAATTTCATGTTTTCTGTCAAAGTGATTGGGTAAGTTATTTCTAATGTCTGTATTCTTCCCGGATGTGACGTCACGAACTTTCGGCGTTTATAACTCCGGAATGCGACGTCCGATCGGGCAACGGGTTTTGGCTCTTTTCTCCACGAGGAATCGTCCGGTAGGTTTATTGTGAGGTCGATTCTGATCACCCTGTATATGCAGATAACTCAATCATGTTGTTCTAGTATAGTCTATACATCCTACTCACCTGGTATTTGATGAAAGTGATATATATTGGCCTCCGAACAACGGCTAAAAACAACGTTGATTGGCCTCCGAACAACGGCTAAAAACAACGTTGATTGGCCTCCGAACAACGGCTAAAAACAAGGTTGATTGGCCTCCGAACAACGGCTAAAAACAACGTTGATTGGCCTCCGAACAACGGCTAAGAACAACGTTGATTGGCCTCTGAACAACGGCTAAAAACAACGTTGATTGGCCTCCGAACAACGGCCACCTCTCAACAATGGCCATTTTCTTCCGGCCCGAGCAGTGACCGTTATTAGGAGTTTTACTGTATTATCTTCTTAAAAAGGAAATGTTAAATCAATGCATCCTTCCAGTTTATGGATCGAAAACATGGACCTTAACTCAAAATGGCATCCAGACTCTGAAAACTTTTGAAATACGCATGAAGGCATAACCAAGAAAGAGAGGAAGAGAAACTTGTGGATCAGAAAAATGACGGGTGTTTTTGACAACACGGTCAAGGTAAAATGCCAATTTTATATTGCCAGAAGAACTGACGATCGTTGGATAACTGAAATACTAGACTGGATTCTAAGGCACAGGAAATAACCCAGGACGTGTGAGAGATGTGTGGATGAAATTTGAAAGCATGTTGGAGGATATGAATAGACAGTCATCGCTCTTTCCCCGTTTTCTTTAATTAACACACAGCAACCGAAAAATTGTTATCCGAACACCTCTCGGATCGTACCCCAGATTCCTCGATAACTAGCCGAGTGCGTTCGCTTTACGCTACGGTTGCCAATAATCCACAAGAGGAGACTTTCGGAAGATAAAGTTGTGGAAGAAATTTAGGGAGACCTTCATCCAGTAGTGGATAGGTAATAGTTAATAAAATATCGAATCCATGTAATGTTTTTACGAGGAAACCAAAAAGTAACTTCCTGTATGTGCAGATCGGTGTCTGCTAATTTCATTAATCTCCGGGCCAGAAGGCGTTGTTTCGCACATAGGAGTGGGAATTCAAATGCAATATACTGTAGAACAGATTATAGTGAAAACGGCGCCTGGCATGGAAACATGGTTTCACTTGGAGGTAAGCGCGGTGATTAGGTTGAATGCCAGACATGCGGTACCGAAATAAACATTTGGATTTGCAGCAATCTGGAGCACAGTCACCCATCCGTTAGCTTGCACCAGTCTCCACACACTCCACATTGCTATTAGTCGATGTTGAAGGCGTTTCTGATTCACAAAAGCATTGCACTCGTGCACGAATTCTGAACACCATTTTGACCGATCCGAACGTTCATGACTTGTGACAGTTTGCGGTGGATATCCGCTGCTGGAGCATCTTCAGCCGAAAGATATCCAATCGTTACGCTTACCTACGGGTGAAGTCATGTTTCAAGGCGGATCGTCATTTTCACTTGAAGCTGTTTTCTTGCACTTTCCTTTTTCATTCCAACATCTGTGCCAAGCAACGGCCTCTGATTACAGTGTATCGACTAATTATGAAGCAAAGATTCACGAATCCCTAATCGGCAGCGTAAAGTCATCGCAAGTTACTTGTTGATCAGCGTTCGTGAATCACATTTTTTAAACAAGATTTTATTCAAACTCCTTTGCCAAGCAACGCCCTCTAGTCAGGAAATTGTAATGACAAATCATCATCATTGTCAACCATTATCAATCCACTGCTGGACGAAGGACTCTCCAAGCCTCTTTCACAACGGTCTGTCTTGCGCTAGTCTCCTCCATGTTACTCCCGCATACTTTCGAATTTCATCCACCCATCTCCCATGTGGTCTTCTTCTGGGTCTTTTCATGTCCCTTGGAATCCAATCCAAAATTTCGACTGTCCGACGATGGTCTGTTCTTCTGGCAATATGTCCAGCCCATTGCCATTTCAGGGATTTTACTCTGATCATGATGTATTCCACTTTTGTCATTTTTCTGATCCACGAGTTCCTCTTCTTATCTCTCCTGGTTACACCAAGCATGCACCTCTCCATGCTGCTTTGAGTTCTCTGCAGCCTTTGTATGTCTCTTTTAGTTAAGGTCCACGAATATATATATATATATATATATAGGGATGTAAGGTCAGGTGATGCGTAACATCACAGCCTCTCCTTGACAAATGTCAACCCCGCCTTCTCGTGGTGCATCCTATTCCCACTAAATGGCTCTGACGACCGCCAATAGCGGTATAACTATACCATCGGGATTAGAGGAAATTCTATCCCACACTCACCAACCCGCTTGGCCAGCGTGGTGAGTTATGGCCAAACCCCTCCAAAATGACTCCACAACTTAAATCTTGGCCCTCAGTCTCCGGCAGCTGGAATGTACCTGGCCAAGGCAGCGGCCAGTGCGACATGAAGGCAGAGGGTGCTAAGAATCCCCGGAGAACCGGACTAGGCTGCCATCTGATGCTGACCTTGGCTACGTATAACGGACGCTCCCTATCTTCTGATTCAAGGCTTCTTGAATTGGAAGAGGAACTACAAAGGATCAAGTGGGACATCGTGGGGCTAAGTGAGTTAAGGAGAAAAGGAGAAGACCTCATCGAACTGAAAAGTGGACATCTCTTCTACTATCGTGGGACAGATACTGGCAGAACTAGTGCTGTTGGATTTATAATAAACAAGAAACTGAAGGATAAAGTTGTAGAAGTTGAACGTTCCTCTGACAGAGCTGCACGACTTGTTATCCAACTCTCGAAAAGATACCAGGCTCAGATTATTCAAACTTATGCACCCACCACAAGTCATCCTGAAGAAGAAATTGAAGAATTTTATGAGGAAATTCGTCATCTAAATAATAAAGGTAAGCAGCACTTGAAAATAATTATGGGAGATTTCAATGCAAAGAAAGGGCAACGGCAACAGAATGAAACTTCAGTAGGTAAATTCGGTCACGGCAGCAGAAACCAGCGTGGAAATACTCTCGTTGAGTTTGCAGAGGCAGAAGGGTTTTTCATCTTGAACTCCTTCTTCAAGAAAAAGCCACACAGGAAATGGACATGGAGACATCCAAATGGGACGACAAGTGAAATTGATTTTATTATGTGTAACAAAAAATTCGTCATAGAAGACTTCAGTGTGCTAAACAAGTTCAACACAGGTAGTGACCATAGATTGGTGAGATGTAAGATGCACCTCAACACTAAACTTGAACGTGGCAAGCTCATAAGACAAACAAAATCTATTGACATAACCAACCTTAAAAAAACACCATAATACCTTCAAGTTGGAACTGAAGAACAGATTCTCTGCTTTAGAATGCCTAACATCGGAAGAAGTGGACATCTCTGAAGTTAACAGAAAAGTAACCAAAGCTCTTATGGAAACAGCAACAAAATTAGCTGGGTCTAAGAACAAGTTGCATGTAAACAAATTATCAGGAAAAACTAAGATGTTGATGCAAAAAAGAAGAGAGATGAGGACAACTAAAGAAGATGTGACTTCCAAAGTGGAATATATAGAGCTATGCAAGACAGTAAGAAAAAGTATCACTGAAGACTTAAGAAAATTCAACTGTGAACTAGTGAGGAAAGCAATTGAAAACAACCAAAGCCTAAAGATAGCAAAGGGACATCTCAGTAAGGGAAGAAAACAGATTATGGCACTGAGAAAAGAAGATGGTTCTGTAACAAGAAATAGAGGCGAAATTTTGACAAGAGTGAATGATTTCTACTCCAAATTATATGAAAGGGATGATACATGCACTCCAGACATCATGAAAGATACCAGTACCAGAGTTCCTCCAGTCCTTCCAGCAGAAGTTGCACATGCAATCAAGAACATGAAGCGGGGAAAAGCTCCAGGAGAAGATGGAATTACTGTAGATATCATACAAGAAGCAAGTGGAGAAATCGAAACAGTACTCGCCCAAATTTTCACTCGATGCCTTAATGAAGGAAAGATTACTGAGGATTGGAACACCGCTACAATGATCCTGCTACATAAGAAAGGTGACATTGAGGATCTCTGAAACTACAGACCTATCAGCCTCCTATCAGTAGTTTATAAAATCTTCACTAAAGTTCTTTCACACCGCTTGAAGGTAACATTGGACATGGCTCAACCGAGAGAACAAGCTGGATTCAGGAGTGGCTACAGCACAATAGATCATATCCACGTACTGAGAGAACTAATTGAAAGAGCGAGGGAATATGAACTTCCATTGTGCATGGCTTTTATCGATTATGAAAAAGCCTTTGATTCGGTGAAACCATCAGCAGTTACAAAGGCTCTGAAAACCTGCGGTATTGAAGATGCATACATTAATATTATTAATAGCATCTATGAAAATGCAAGTGCAAAGATTTGGCTGTTTGAAAATACAACACACGTAAAAATTGGAAAGGGAGTGAGACAAGGTGACCCCATATCTCCGAAGCTCTTTAATGCCCATTGGAGGGTGTTTTTCAGTCGCTGAGCTGGGAAAACAAGGGGATAAAGATTAATGGAGATTATCTAACCCACCTTCGTTTTGCTGATGACGTAGTCATTTTTGCAACTACCCCATCAGAGCTGCAGAGTATGATCCAGGAACTTGCTGACAAGAGTAAAGAAGTGGGATTAAAAATGAACTTTCAGAAGACAAAAGTGATGTTCAATGCTTTTACAAGAAATGAAGATTTATCGATTGATGGAGAAAAGCTGGAGATAACAGACACGTACGTTTATCTTGCACAGCAGATATCAAGTGAGGGTCACATTGATGAAGAAATTAATCGGCGTACAAAATTTGCCTGGAGAGCTTTTGGAAGAAACAGCATAATTTTCAAGAGCAATATGCCATTATGTCTTAAAAGAAAAGTGTTTGATCAATGCATCCTTCCAGTGCTTGTGTATGGTGCAGAGACGTGGACCTTAACTAAAAGAGACATACAAAGGCTGCAGACAACTCAAAGTAGCATGGAGAGGTGCATACTTGGTGTAACCAGGAGAGAAAAGAAGAGGAACTCGTGGATCCGAAAAATGACAAGAGTGGAAGACATCCTGATCAGAGTTAAATCCCTGAAATGGCAATGGGCTGGACATACTGCCAGAAGGACAGATCATCGATGGACAGCCGAAATTTTAGATTGGATTCCAAGGGACAGGAAAAGACCCAGAAGAAGAATACATGGGAGATTGGTGGATGAAATTCGAAAGTATGCAGGGGTGACATGGAGGAGACTGGCACAAGACAGACCGTTGTGGAGGAAACTTGGGGAGACCTTCGTCCAGCAGTGGATTGATAATGGTTGACAATGATGATGATGATGATTTATATATATATATCATATATATTGTAATGAATAAATAAATATATATATATTTTATTAAGAAGAGACTGAAGCAGAAAAAAATTTTTGACTTATACCAAGTACAACATAGAAAACGTTATGTATTGAGCGGTGTGAGTAAAAAGAGAAAAAAATAGAACAACTGAATGTAGAAAGTTTTGAGAATACTGAGCCTTGGCTTTATCAAGGATCAGCAAAAACTCTGCATTACACTACTTGTGTATTTCATAATATTTCTCATGTATTCTGGAGAGTTAATTCTGCTCTTTCTGATCAAACATGTACACAATCTTAATTATATTTTTTTTCACTAGTTAAAATCTCCACGAGTAGGGTTTTTTCAGTGTGTAGAGGCCTTCAACCCCACTCCACACTGCCCCCAGCAACTAGGGAGTGGCAGGGGTGTTTGTAAGTTTGGGTTAAAAGGTCGGCCATGTTTCCTCAAGATTGGAGGAAGTTAAGTTGCATAAGAGGTAAGCTCTCTTCAATGTCTTTGGGTTTTAGGTTTTCCAGGTTCAATGTTTGAACTTCTTGAACATTTTTCTATTTTTTGCTTTAAGCATTTAGGCACTAGCAAGTCTTAACTTTTTTGCGGATTTTAACTCTTTCTTTTCTTGGCAACTTTGCGCATTTTTTAGGGAACTAAGGCAAAGCAGCCGGCCGTTTCATTATTCTTGTAGTCTGCGATGTGTTTTCAATGTAGTTAAGGTCTTAATAACTACATAATTATGCACTTAAAGCACTTCTGAAATACTTTGTACATATTGCAACTAATTGTTTATGTCACATACACTTCACAAAGCATTTCTTTAGTTTATTATTGTCTTTATTTTATTCTCGTTTTTGTTTTGTCAGAAGTTGTGGAGTAGGGGTTTTTTATAATCCAGTTTTCTTTCAAATATCTGTGCTTTAGAAAAAAATTAATATTTCCTTTTTTATTGCAACATTTAAGAATTTGTAATACTTTTGTATTGCTATTCAGGTTTAAATTCTCTCTCAGGCGAACTTGGCAATTTGGTATTGCTGAACATTTTTTCTGATTCATCATGTCACTCTTACAACATGAGTTTTCTATAATCATCTTCTTTATGTTTATTAGTAACAGATGAAGAGCATGGGTCGGGCCAGGAAAGTTATGGATGCAAGCTAAATTGTTAACTAAAGCTTGGTCATACAACTCTGCTGAGGTCATGACATATATATATATATATTGAAAAAAAATTTTTGGTGGGCTTATTACTTGCATCTATGACTTTGCAGAAACCCATTTCCAAATAGGTTTTTGTGGAAGTGAGAAAATGCAGAGTTTTTGCTGGTCCTTGATAAAGCCAAGGCTCAGTATTCTCGACACTTTCTACATTCAGTTGTTCTATTTTTTTCTCTTTTTACTCACACCGGTCAATACATAACCTTTTCTATGTTGTACTTGGTATGAGTCAAAAAATATTTTTGCTTCAGTCTCTTCTTAATAGAATGTGAATTCTGAATTTTCGTAACTGCTGCGTTGCGCGTTTTGATCTTCAGGTTATTTTGCAACTTTCGTTTTGAATTCTAAAGTTTTTCTTATATTTTCGGCTTTGCTCTTTAGTATATATATATATATACTATCTACCAACAAGTAATTGGACACCTGTGATAGCAAAGTAAAACGAAGTTTATTCACCTTCAATAGTTAGTGGAGCCTCCACGAGCGGCGATTACAGTTGCGACCCACCGGGGCATACTCTCAACCAGGCGTTGTACAACTGCTAGCGGTATTTTCTTCCACTCGGGTTGGAGAAGACGGGTCAGTTCCTTCACCGTTTTTGGACGGTGAGGGGGCACCGCTTAAGTCGACGCTCCAACTCGTCCCAGAGGTGCTCGATAGGGTTAAGGTCCGGGCTCTGCGCAGGCCAGTTCATTCGATTAACCCCATTGTCACCATACGAAGCCATGGTGGACCTCGCAACATGACAAGTGGCATTGTCATCCTGAAAGTAACATGGGTCCACCCCGTAAAACTGCCACAACATAGGAAGCGCATGGTCATCCAAATAATGCAGTAGGTCTTATCGCCGCCGAACTTCACAGTTGGCACAATACATTCCGGCAGGACGCGTTCTCCAGGCAGACGCCAAACCCAAACCCTGCCATCCGAACGGTAGAGGGTGAACCTTGATTCGTCGCTCCAGACCACCTGTTTCCACTGTTCAACGGTCCACTGTCGACGTTCTTTGCACCACGTTAGCCGAGCAGCGCTCTTGGACTTGGTGATCAAAGGCTTGTGTGGGTGGCGGCACGTCCATGATAACCGAGCAGACGGGCTTCCTTACGGATGGTATTCATCGGAAGAACACTTCCGGATGCCTGTTGAAACTCCTCGCGGATGTGGCCCATCGATTTGGTGCGGTTCTTCCGAATTTCTCTGACCAGCACCCGTCGGTCTCTAACTCCCAGTTTTGTGGGTCTGCCGGGTCTAAGCACATTCCGGCAGTCACCTCTCATCTTCCACTTGCCTATCACGTAGGCCACTGTCGATTTTGGGTACTTCAACTTGCTGGATATGTTACGTATGGATCGGCCATTTCTGTGATACCCGACGATTACACCTTTCTCGAAATCAGAGAGCTCCGAACTGCGTGGCATCTTGCATGCAACTGGTTGCGTTGTTGTTTCCCACACGATATTTAACGGCGGCGGCGGCCGTGACGTGTATCAGGACCGCAGATATCGTCGATTGCAGGGGTGTCCAATTACTTGTTGGTAGATAGTGTATATATCAATTGGACTTACCTTTGGACTTGACATTTAGGAAGTTTTAATCCAAGACAAGGGACAAAGCAAATATATATGATTTAAATAGATATAAATGATAATCTCACTCGTTTGGCACACACTTCATAATCAGAACTTAACTCCATTACAACAAGTGAAGAAGTGCGCACTTTGTCCAGGTGATTGACATCACTCCCTGACTCCGACTTACTAGATATGACATCATCTGCTTGAACTTCCGCCGAGCGTTCGTTACACGAATGAAGATGCTCTCTTCGGCGAACACAGAACGAAATGAAAATAAACCAACGATAAATCCTGCATATACTGTATATATTATAATTGTAATGACGTTACGATAGGGCCCATACTAATTTACATATCCCTAATCTGCCGCTATAAATGTATATTCACAAAAGTTGATTTTCTTCCATGTGGAATAAACAATCAGGTTCTGAAGTGATAAGTTAGTAAAATCGTGAAATTCATTGATTATGATACGCTTTCCAACATACCAGAAATCATTACTTAAGTTATGAGGATAATGGCTGAGGAACAAATCTCGCTCCTGTGATCTGACATTTAACCCCATTTCGATGATATTAAACAGAATTCGTTCAGTATACTTCCAGAACAACAGATTAACGTTTTGTCGCAATAGAAGCATTTTTAGTCAAGTTATGAGGATAATGGCTTTGGAATAAATCTCGCTCCTGTGCCCTGACTCCAGTTCGTTTATATTAAACAGAATTGGTTCAGTGTACCTCCGAAACAACACACTAACGTTTTGTCGCAATAAAAGCCTTTTTAGTCAAGTTATGAGGATAATGGCTGTTTAATAAATCTAGCTCCTGTGCCCTGACCTTTGACCCCATTTCGATGATATTAAGCAGAATAGGTTTAGTAGGCCTATACTTCCGAAACAACATACTAACGTTTTGTCTCAATAGAAGCATGTTTAAGTAAGTTATGACGTATAAGGGAGATGGAATGGATCCCGCTCCTATGTCCTGACTTTTGACCCCATTTCGCCCATTTTCAATAGGATACATCCACAGGTTGTCACCTACCATATACTAAAATGTCATCGAAATCGAACCATGTTTACTCGAGTTATCGTGCGGTCAGACAGACAGACAAAGCTGGAGCATGTACGCTTCTGCAACGTACGGTTGGAAGGCGTAAAAAAGGGGACAATACATTTTCCGTTGAGGAGAAAACGAAGTTCTGTGTCTGTCGAATAGTCAGAGTCCCGGTCTTCTGGATAATCATTTGTGTTCAGTCCGGATTAGAGTCCCAGATGAAGCATTAGTGAGGTGCTTTTCGTACATCCTTCGTGCTTTCCTGGTCAAAATAGTAGTCAAAATACTAGTCTAAATAGTCTGTCGTTAAAAACTCGTACCAGTTGGGATACAGAAACGTGTAAATTAGGCGATCAGGTTGACCCTCCTATTTTTTTCAAGTAGATTATTTCCCATTTAGAAATCATAAAATAGTTCAGTCTCGTGCCTTCATACATATTGAGGTTTTTATTATAAATCCATGACGTATGCTGTTACATCGACTTTTTAATGCAATCTAGTTACAGCATGATAGTTGATGCTGTTTCTGATATCTCTTTGCAACATTAAAAACGAAGTGAGCATAAATGACACTAATTAAAAATAGATTTTCTGCGAGAAATACTTTACGAATATATATTTTATTTTAGTTATCGTTACGTGAGCCCCAAGTGGGCACCAAATTAACATCCGGCAGTCCCTATGAGATATCTTTGAAAGAAAAACTGGAAGAATTTTATCTTTCAAGTCATGTAGTAACGTTACGTGATTTTTTTTCATCTTTAAAGTTCCGAAATAAAAAGCGATCTTAACACGAAAATACGACGCGCAACAATATACAGAAAAGAAGTAATTTCCCAGGCACCGCGAATATAAACAAAAAGCTTCGGGGACTTCTCCTTTTTTTCCTTCTCTTTCGGATAATGTTCCTCTCAACGTAATGCTTTTCTTAATTACCCAATAAATGACTCAAACGATGTTGTTGGATGACACAAACTGCTCCTCCGGATCAAACTCTTATCTGGAGAGTAATGTCTTCCGGAAGGATTTTTCGAGAGATCACCGGTACATAAAACGCGTTTTCGCTCGTATTTTGATAGTTTCTGTTATTTTCTTTTTTTATGGTGAGGCACAAAGTTTGGGACAACATATAAAAGGCGTCCTGGAAGATAAAACGTACGCATGGAATCCTTGTATTTGCTTTGGTCAACTTGAAGGTCAAATAAGTTCTCTGATAATGACGGTACAGCTCAAAAGATAAATTTTAGGTCCATTTACCACGTTTGTCAGACAGTGCTATCCAGAAACATTAAAACAGGGTTCCTTGATTCTAAACCCGAAGCGCACACACAGACATTTTTTTTAGATATCTCCGTTTGACTTACGTGGGCACTGCATTTACAGCTGCCGTTCCATAAAAATCATAGAGTAAAATCACACAAAATGAAGTACAGGAACAGCAAAATATATGTTATTCTATCTTAAAGTATCTTCCCTCGGATGATATGCAACTGTCCTATCGTTCAGTCCACTTTTCAAAGCATGTGGCGAAGGGATTTTGTGGAAGCTGCTTTAGCGACCCCTGTACAGCTTCAATAACGTCAGCATCTGTGTTGAATGTTGCGCCACGGAACTTCTCCTTCATTGTTGGAAACAACCAGAAATCGCATGGGGAAAGGTCAGAACTGTAGGCAGGCTGTGGAATGATTCCAATACTTTATTTCGTAAGAAACTGCCGAACACAAGCAGCCACATGTGGGCGGGCGTTATCATGGTGTAGGGTCCACTTGCCCACCAGCTCGTGTCGTTTAATCGATATGTGTCGTCGTAGACGCTTCAAGACTGTAATGCAATACTCATCATTGACAGAAATTTGTGGAGGAACAGCATGCTAATAGACTACACCTTTATGATCAAAGAAAATTATCATTACCTTCCCAACTGATGTGGTTTAGCGGAGTTTTTTCCGGAGGAGGCGCAGTTATAGTAATAACTGCGGATAACCGCTTCGTGAAGTGGTTTTCCGCAATTATTACTATCTTTAGAAAGTTTGGATCCTTTGTGATAATTTGTTTTCACTCATGACACAGCTGAACTCTGGCTATCAATTGTTTTCTCGTCAAGTGATGAGGTACACACCTGGAACCCCTACGAAACAGCAGTAAATTGTCGCGAAGAATGCGGAATGCCGAGGTTTGTGAAATATTAGTTGACGCCGCTACGTCTTCACACGTCATTTGTCGATCTTCTTGCAGGATTGTCCAAACACTGTTGCTAACAATACGTTCTCTAACAACGCTTTCAGGTCGACCAGACCCAGGAGCGAGTTCTGCCGACGAACGCTCTTTTCTGAAATCATGGTGCCATCTGAAAACGTTGACACACTTAAACATTTATCTTTGTAAGCTGTTTTCATTAAATCAACTGTTTCTGGAGCCGTTTAACCCCAACGATATCAAAATTTATCGCAGAACTCATTTTACTTCTTAACTCTGAATCACTCACCTCCATAGCTGTATGGCGAAATGAAGACGTACCTTAAGCAACTGCGCAATAACAAAACCAAAATCGTCTGGCACTGCTAATAGCTATGGCAATAGATACTTCCTTAATTCAGTTAGTTGTCGGCGTGGTTATTTTCCCCCTCGTACTACTGCCAACTCAAAAACATTACTCAGTTTTTATGCAACGGCCTTTGTATTAATAATTTTAAAGGAAATATACTGTTTAACGACCATCATGAGCAATATGAAGGGCTATAATCAGTCACCGATCCCTAATTTAGGGTCACTGGTTCCAGGTAAGGGACACATTGCCGTAAGACAAGCACAGCATTTACAATTCACCCGGTACCCTTCTCGGAAGAATGGTCAGAAGCCAGGACTTAGACCACTGCGCGACCGGGGTGGCGAAATGTACTTTCAAATATCTAAAACTTTTGACTCATAAACTTTAGCAAGGCATCGGGAAATTTTGAGAATACGCGGAACAGCAAAAATATGGGTAATCGAACAGCCAAAATTCAGGTAATTGAACAACAGAGGTTTGGGTAAGAGGCCATTACCCATGAGTTGAAATATTTCGCACATGAGATTATCGGAAAATGTTTCTTCTATATTTCGAGTTTAGTGCCTCCTATGAGAGTAAAAGCTTTAATATTCACTTCTATGAGAGTCAATCCATTCCTATATATCCACTTCTATGAGAGTCTATCCACTCCTTTATTATTTACTCCTATGAGAGTTTATCGACTCCTACGAGAGTCTATCCACTCCTATATGTCCACTTCTATGAGAGTCTATCCACTCCTATATGTCCACTTCTATGAGAGTCTGTCCACTCCTTTAACATTTACTCCTATGAGAGTTTATCCACTCCTATATATTCACTTCTATGAAAGTTTACCCAATCCTTTAATATTTACTCCTATGAGAGTCTATCCAATAATTTAATATTTACTCCTATGAGAATCTGTCTAATCCTTTAACATTTACTCCTATGACAGTCCCTCCACTCCTAAAATATTTACTCCTATAAGAGTTTTTCCACTCCTATATATTCACTTTTATGAGAGTCTATCAAATCCTTTAATATTTACTCCTATGAGAGACTATCCACTCCTTTAATATTTACTCCTATGAGAGTCTATCCACTCTTATATATCCACTTCTATGAGATTCTATCCAATCCTTTAATATTTACTCCTATGAGTCTGTCCAATCCTTTAATATTTACTCCTATGAGTCTATCCACTCCTATATATCCACTTTTATGAGAGTCTATCCAATCCTTTAATATTTACTCGTATGAGTGTCTATCTACTCCTATGAGAGCATATCAAGCTACTATATATCCACTTCTATGAGAGTCTATCCACTCCTTTAATATTTACACCTATGAGAGTCTATCTATTCCTATGAGAGTCTATTTGCTCCTATATATCCACTTCTATGAGAGTCTATCCACTTCTTTAATATTTACTCCTATGAGAGTATATCAACTCCTATGACAGTCTAACATTATGAGGAGTCGTTCGTTCTCAATCAATAACCACTGGTTCCAGCATAGAAAAAGAATATGACCCAGAAATAAGAATTCAAAATCATCTGTCTTCGGGAATCGAGCCCGCGCAGTGCGGCAAAAACTAATGAGACCGAATTAAAAAAATGGAAAAGCAGGAAAACTTTCGAGAATAAATATATTGACATAAGTCACCGGACACATAGAAGAGAAACACAACATAGCCTTTATTGACATACATGAGTACGGTTTCGATCCACCTTAAGCCTTAATGCATTCACTGACCCTTCAAGACATGCTTTCGACAAGGTTTGGGAACACAGCGATAGGTATGCGCTTCCATTCAGTATATAATGCTGCCGCTAATTGTTGCTTAGTAGTAGGCCTTGGTTCCAAACTTCTTATACGGTGCTCTAATTCATCCCATAGGTGCTCTATGGGATTAAGATCAGGGCTCTGTTCTGGCCAGTTCACACACTATACGGAATTATCGTCAAACCACGACGTAAGAGTCTTAGCTTTATGGCTCGGTGCATTTTCCTGTTGGTACCAAAAATGCTCGGTTCCATTGTATTGCCACAGAGCTGGTAAGGCATAATTATCCAGAATATCGAGGTAGACGTACTGGTTAACAGGTTTGTCCACGATAAGTAATCGGCCGGAACCGTAGGAACAGTACACTGTAGTAAATAGCGTTCCCCCGGCTACCGCCATACCCACACAACGCCATCGGAATGATGGATCGTGTGTCTGGATTCATCAGTCCATAGGACCCGTTTCCATTGATCTACAGTCCACGATAAATGTTTTTTACACCATGCTAAACGACGAGTAACATTCCGAGTGGAGATAAAAGACTTATGAGCAGCCGCACGACCACGGTAACTCATTGAATGAAGTTCTCTGCGAATGGTACGTGTGCACACCGAGGATCCAGCATTTTTACTCACCTGTGCACCGAGGTCTTCTGTAGTACTCCGTCGATTAGCTGTAACGACTCTCCTGAGGCTTCGACGTCCTCTATCACCGATTTTCTTTGGTCTCCCGGTACGTTTCGCTGCTTCAGTAACGCCATGTGTCTTCCACTTATTCAGTACATCCAAAGTAGTTGACTTGGGTATGTTTAAACGCCTCTCGGTTTCTTTTATTGACAGCCCGCTAATATAACACCCAACAATCTTTCTTTTTTCAAAGTCAGTCCTCTCCCGCCGCGAGATTTTCAATCAACCTCACAGTGCGACATGATCGCGTTCAGCTGCAGGCTTTTTTTTATACTGTTTGCAGCTGTACCACGCGTCTTAACACTGCCAGTGATCGGTTCATTTGCTTTTGAAGGGGGTGTCCGATGACTTTTGTCAATATAGTGTATATTTCATTGAAGTACATTTCTCCCATAATTCAAAAAAGTGGTACGATCAGCCAACGAAAGGAAGGGCTTTCAGGGGTCATCTTTTGGTGTGGATTGAAGAGCTGATATCACAGTTCTTTGTATGTCTTCAGTGTCTTGGAAAACTTCCTTTTAAAGGCAGCTTTAATTTAGGAAATAGGAGATCACCCGGTGACAAATCTGAAGAATAAGGCGGGATGGTTGAGTATACACAATTTTATTTTGTGCCAGAAATTGCCGTACACTGACTGCTCTATGTGCGGGTGCGTTATCGTGAAGAAGGAACCATTTCCCGCTTTTTGTACTCAGGCCTGACACGAAAAAACCTTTTCGACACTCCCTCCCAAATGGATGTGTAAGCATTGTCAGTGACAGTTGAACCTTTAGAAATAAAGTCTTGATGCAGAATTCCCTCGCTATCGTAAACGCACGCAAGCATTGTATTGATTTTGGGCTTCTATAACCTGATGGTCTTTGCTTTGAGTGACTATGACCACTTCCATTGAGCACTCTGAGGCTTCTGTTTCAAGATCATAACGAAAAGGCCATACCTCGACACGTGTCAAAATGCTTCTAAGAAAATTTTGCATTTTTTCTGCAGACTCTAAAATGTCTTTCTCGTACAGAAGAACTCGGGCAACTCCTCCACCCCCCCCTCCCCTAACAATCTTGAACTAAAATTTGACGGATCATCTACTTATTATCACCGATCTCACATTTCAGTTTCCTCGAGGTCACACAATGATCACCTTTTATTCTTACGCAAACTTCCTCAGCGAGTTCAGACTTGTGCACTGAAATCAGGCGTCCGGCCTTTCGTCATTTTCCAAATCCTTGCACCCATCCTTAAAATGTGCATACCATCTGAATATTTGTACACGAGATAGGCAATCAGTCCTGTAATTAATATTTGATAAACGTGATTAATATTATATGATCGGCCATGTAATTTATATTTGATAAACGTGATTTGCCTGCGCCAAAGGAGCAGGCAAACCAGTCATGACAACGGGGTATCGTTCACTTGATCGAAAGGTCACTTGACCGAAAATCACTTGATCGAAAGGTAAATTTCACCGAAAGGGCATTTGATCGAAAAGTTCATTTCACCGAAGGATTGCTTTACCTAAAAGTTCATTACATCGAAAGATCATTTCACCGAATCGCCAGTTTATCGAAAACTTAGAATTTCGTTGTTAGAGATCTGTCGGAGCGTGTGGAGCGGGTTTTTGTAAAACTGGCCACCTAAACATTATCGGATTGTATAAACAATACACTTCTAATTTCTATGAAACACCTCCCCATGAGTAGGTTTTTCGAAATATAACATAAATCAAAAGGCCTAGATCTGTGCTTATTTGTCAAATTTTAAACTTCCGAGTTGATATTTATAAGGGTTACATAGCAAATCAAGTAAATAATGTTCCACTTTTACTCAACCACAAAACATTAATTTTTTGACCGTAGGCCCATTCAGGCCATTTTAACAGATTTTAACCCTTCTCATATTCATAAGCATTACATAAAATGTAAAGTAACTCTTTATGTAAACCTTATGAACATGAGCACGCACGGTTAAAATTTGCTAAAAAGGCCTAAGACAAGACCTAGGGTCCTAAAATTGATTCTTTTGCCTAAAAAAATGTGCAACATTATTAACTTCACTTTTTATATAAACCTTATGAATATGAGCACGCACATTTAAAATTTGCTGAAAAGGCCTAAGCCAAAGCCTAGTGCCCTAAACTTGATTCTTTTTGCCTGAAAAAAGGAGAAACATTATTATTTTTATTTTATGTAAACCTTATGACTTATGAACATGAGCACTGAACATGACTTTTATGTAGACCTTATGAACATGATTAAAATTTGCTACAAAGGCCTAGGCCGAGGCCTATTGTTTTTTTAAAAAAAAGATTTGTCTTAAAACTAAGTGTTTGCGTTCTTTGTGACACGGAGAAATCAAAAGTTCAATTTGAGTATAATCCCCTAACGTTTAGGTGGTCTGTCCCCGAACTTGTACCATGTCTCAACAGATCCTGTAATGAAATCCAAAGTTTTCGATAAACTGACCCTTCGGTGAAATGACCTTTCGATGAAATGAACTTTTAGGTAAAGAGACCTTTCGGTGAAATGTACCTTTTGATCAAGTCACCCTTCGGTGAAATGAACTTTTCGATCAAGTGACCCTTCGGTGAAATGCACCTTTCCATCAAGTGACCCTTCAGTGAAATGAACTTTTCGATCAAGTGATCTTTCGGTGAAACAATCTTTTCGGTGAAGTGATATTCGGTCAAGTGACCGTTCGGTGAAGTAAACGTCGGGCAAATGAACCAGACCCGATGACCACTACCTGTCGTATGGCACATACACAATCATGTTAACTGCTGCCCCATTGGCGCATTGGTCTAAGCGATGGCTTCTGACCATTCTTCCGAGATGGGTCCGAGTTCGAATCCCGGTGAAGCATGGATGTTGTGTTTGTCTTGAAGCACTGGCTGTCTCCCTTCTCTGGAGTCAGTGGCCCTAAATTAGGGACGAGCTACTGCTGAATTGCTCACGGTGGTGGTTAAACCTCCAATAAAAAAAAATTATGTTAATCACTCTTACCACTGCCTGCCGCAGGGGTCAGAAGCCAGGGCCTACAGGGCCATGGACCGGAACAAGTAATAATCTGACGGGGCAAGGTTCGGACTATATGCTGGCTGTAGCATCAGTTCGATGCCCTCAAAATCCTGGGATATCAAATTGTGCAATCCCAATGGTTACACATTGCGTATATCATTGTATTCTTGACAAAGGTCCACGAGACAGAAATCTACTGGACCATGCCCATCGTCTCGGTTAAAATTCAGTGAATTGATGATTTTCCAATATGATATCTTCGATACCTTACACCCATGCAGCAGGCAATCGTATTGGAAATCATGTTTACCAAAGAATCGTATAGAAGTTCAGCTTACAGACACCTGGAGAAAGAGAATATTTGAGCGTAAATGAAATAATGGGTGCATTACGTAAGGTATTATCTTTTTCATTCTTAGATGCATTGGTAAGTGCATAAGTTCTTGCAGGTTAGGCTTGTCTAGCAAAGAAGATTCATTTTAAATTTCCAAAGCATAGAGCATGAGGAACCACTGTGCTGTTGGCTGGATTTTCATTACGGTAAAAACAGAAGCTTTCGAAATTTCAACTCGTTTAGTTTATAGCATCTCAGATATTAACGTCAGTTTTGATAACGTGCATATTTGTCGCCAATTGCTTCTCGTTGTTCGATGTAAAACGTATGGTCGCCGTGACAAATACACTTATGCTGTGTGTCTGGGGAGCCCGCTGTAATGAAACAAACATACCAAGATTGTTTGTTTAACGAAGTTCCATTAAAGGGTTCTTAGGGAGCTTGATGAAGCAGCATTTTTAATAAATAGTCCGACCCTTGTCACACTTACGAGATATTGTCAACGTATAATTGATCCGACAATTGTAATAACGCGAGCTAGCTGTGTAATAAAGATTAAATATATGTCAAGTGCTAGTCTTGCGTCTATTGGAATGGTACAAAAACTGAATCAATCGGTACCAAATCAATAATCGGCTAAGAATAAAATTGGTAGAGTGACGATAAATGTATCTCCTCAAGCTGTGCATGAAACGTAGCCGTTCTTGAATAGAATGGCGACAAATAGGCGCTACATAAGAATTTTAAGCGCAACAAATCATTTAAAACAAGAATGATGACATCGAATTTCCGGTTGTAAGGAGCACATCTTTTGAATCCTTTCTGACGCGAATTAAATTTATCAAAATGTATTCAAAGTCAATGAAACCGGTTAGAAAAAGTCAACCGCATTTCTACAATCGATAAGACATCCAATAATAGAAACAGCTACTTACACCCACTAGTGCCGAAAAAGTATGTTACGGAGATTAACAAATGGAGCACAAAAAGTTTCTCATAGCAGAAGGAAGGTATGGAAGACAGATTTTCAAATAGAAAAGTTAAAAGAAGTAATTCCGAAGGAAACATGATATATTTCAACGCCATCTAGTGGGAGAATTTTGCATAATGGGGGAGTTGGAAATAAGTGAAAAATATTCTTCATGAAAAAAGCTATGCTAAGGAAAAAGAACTTTCCAAATACGCCTCCCTGAAACGCAGATAGCGAGAAAAGGTGTCGATAAAATATAATACCTTTACTAGCGGAAAATCAGGAAAATCTGATTTCACAGATTCCCCCTAGCGGAAAATCTGTGCATTATTTAAAGAGGATAATTCCCGACATCTCGATTGTAGCGAATGGCATACAGTAAAAAAAAATCTCAATAGGGTTTTTAGAAGCGGAGGTAGAGCTATAAACAGAAATACACAAACACCACCTAGAGTTAGAACTGTGAACTATAAAACTCCTCAAATGCAAGCCTATAGTATTCCACAAGTTGAATGGCGTCAGAAGTTTAGAGAATTTTTTAAATTGCACGTATAGAAGCGGAGATATTAAGAAAAACATAAACATTCGCCGAACCAAGCGATGAAATTGTGCATTACTTTGGGAAGAAAATACACACAAAGGGTTTTCATAGCCAGTAGTAACAGACTGAAACATAATTTTTTATATCGGGTTTTTAGTCCAGCAGATATTGCTGTAAACTGAAACATGAACTTCAGCCCTCTAGAGGCATACTTGTGCGTTAAGAACAATTTGAAATTATATGAGAAACATTTCGCAGCGGAAACTCTCTTCAACAAAGAAAATATTTCCAAATCGCACTCTTAGAAGCAGAGATATCGACAAGAATATGATATGCATATACTCTCCCTGTTGGAAAAAGCTATGTATTATTTTAAGAAGAATGTTTTCTGAAAAGATGTTCCGAGGTGAGCGGTATTGGTTCAAGAAAGAATTTTTTCAATCGAGTTTTTGAAGCTCAGATTTTGCTGCAAATACATTAGAAGAAATAAAAGCTTACGCCCGTTGGGGAACAAACCATTCCTTACCAAAAATTAAGAGATTATACGCAGAACATTTTCCATAAGCAGCTGTTTTCGTTGCAGGAAAAAATTTTCAAATCGAACTTTTAGAAGCATAGATATCGCGGAAAACGCAATGTGATTTTGCCGCAACGACAGCGCAGTGGTCTAGGCGCTGGCTACTGATCTTTCGCCCCAGTTGGGTCCGGGTTCGAATCCCAGTGAGGCATGGATGTTGTGTTTGTCTTACGGCACTGGCTCTCTCCCTTCCCTGGAGTCACTGGCCCTAAATTACGGAAGGGCGACTGCTTATATCCCACTGAGGTGCTCACGGTGGTCGTTAAACTCCCATAAAAATACCTTTACGCCCCCTAGAGGAAAATTTATGTATTACTTGAAAAAGAAATTGGGCCTAAAATGGTCTTCAATATAAATGGCACCGAAAGAAATAATTTTTTCAATCGGATATTTATTAATATAAGCAAATACGGTATATGGAATATAACGTGTTTTTAATTCGATATCATCTGCATTTACGCCCTCTAGCGGCGAAGTTGTGCATCGGAAGAAAACCGGAATGCCAGGCTCGTCATTTCGCATATTTCAATCTTTCCAATGCAAAAATATTTTTTTTCAAAACGGACCAACAGTTGCAGAGATATGGTGCCCACAGACGAATGACGGAAAAACCGATAACATAAGCACACTCTTTTTTTTTTTCACGAAAGGCGTGCTAAGAAAGCGGTTTTTCCGTCCTTCAGAAACATTTCCAAAAGCCGATCTCAAACCGAAAGCCTTGCTCTGCTTTAGGTGGGATTGCAAGAGCATTATCCATCATGAACTGCATCAACTTAGCCAAATTATCACTGGTAGTCTTTTTTTTTTTTTTTCGATTGACCAGGTGAATGAGTTTGGGTATTTAGGAAGCATGTTTAACAGGGAGAACAAACTGGATGGTGAAATTAGTAGGCGAGTGAATTCTTCATTGAAAGCCATGGCTGCTTTGGGAGGGTTTCACAGGAATGATGGGCTCTCAAGAGAGTCAGTCCCGCATGGCTGTATATGAAAGTGTAATTGCTCATTTTCTCCTACGATCAGAACGTGTGGCAAGACACGTTCTGATTGCCAGAACGTGTGGCAAGACACGTTCTGATTGCGTGAGACATGAAGATGTGTTGTAGTTGTGTAATGTGAAGCAAAATGTTGTTAGCAATGTAGATACTAATATGCTTCGGTGGTTTGGTCATGTTGAAAGAATGAGTGATGAGATGCTTACTAAGAAAATCTTTTTAAGCCTCAGTGGCAGGAAGGAAAGGTAAAGGAAGGCCAAGAAAGTCATGGGAGGATCAGATTCAGGAGTGTCTGTACGAGAAAAAGATTGAGTATGAAGTACAAAAGATCTTGTGCACTGCGTGTGATGGATGTCAGTGAAGCCCGAGTTGTATGTCAAGATCGCTGTAAATGGAGAAGTTTGTTAAGGGAACAGTAAGTAAAAATTATCTGGTAGTTTGTATTTCTTTGTGGAGCAAACCTCTGAATATCAGAGAACAGCTTAGTGATATATATGTATGTATGTCTTTTTTCTGATCAACTTCGCAAAGTGAGACCTTGAAATGGAGGCTTCCCAGTTTGGTGAGCCTGAAAGGTCAGGTTTCTTCTGTCATTATAACGTTAGACCGTATGCAGTTACGGCAACAAAGCACGAATTGCAGGAAGTTGGCTGAGAATTTTTGCCTCATTCACGGCATTCACCTTACTTAGCACCAACATATTCGTATTTTCACTTGTTCCCGTGAATGCAGAATCCTATAGCTTGTAAAACCACAAAAGATCTTGTAAAGGTGTGGAACGGCGGTTCACAAGTGGTTTCTGGCTCCAAGGATGTTACTTTCTTTGATAGGGGAACTAGACAATTAACCAAACAATGGGAAGAGGTCATCACTTATAATACAAACTATGCAATGTATTGAAATAAAACATTGTGTAATTACAAAACTGCATTGGTTACCATATATGCAACTGTTCTTGCCTGTTGCAAAGCTGCGTTTCTATTTTGACATCTGACAAGAAAATTAGATGATATTAAAGGCCGTTAGTATATTCGACATTTATTAAGCCGCAACATAGGTATTTAATAATTCTATGATGAAATTTATAATAGCGAACATTTTTCAAATAATACAGTAAAAAAAAATGGCGCGAGAAATATACAAGGTGTTTTACGAAGTGTTCCCGAAAAAGTGAAAAATGCGAAATACATAGCAAACAGAGGAAAATTCAGCTATGATAGTTGCACACCACCGTAATGGATAATTTTCGAAAAATACGAGAATTAAATGTTTATACGGCGCCCCTAGGAAGCCAAAATCAATTGGTTATAAACCGTGCCACACTAGGGACAAAGAAATTCACCCAGACGCTTTAGAAGAATATTTCGCTGAGATATCAATAGTTGAAATTCTGGACGTATGCCAGCTTACCTGAAGTGAGCATGTGCAGCGTTAACGTCCGCGAATAGTACTACATATCGACGGACGTCTGCAAATCCATTCACCAGCCGACGAACGAATCGTGGAGATGGATGCCATCTAGTAGGAAAACAATGTGCGTATTCTCTAGCAGTATCTTCAGCATTTCGATTGCATTCAATAAAGAATAATTTCGCTGTAATTGCCCTTACTTGTAATCGCCCGAGTTCTCATACAGGCACTGACGCATTCCGCTATCTTGAAGTTCAAGGAGCAGTATTACCCTATTACAGCCTTGCAAATTTGCATAACACATTAAACGCGTTTACACTGAACTTGCATACACAGAGTGGATGGGCTTCCGCCATTTGCTACCAGGTACGTTTCAATCATGTTGCTGGTCCCATACAATTAAACGGCAAATCGCGAACCGTGCTAATGTCCACATCTCAGCGAAATATTTCTCTAAACTCTAAAGCATCCGGGTAAATTTCTTTCCCCCTAATTCAGGGCGGCGCTTCTTTTAGCACGTCTTTTGTAAAAAAAGATCGTGCTTATTTTATCGGTTTGTCTGTCCGTCCATTTGTTGACACCATATCTCTGCAACTATTCGTCCGATTTTGAAAATTGCTTTTCGCATTGGGAAGCTTGAAATGCAAGAATGATCCTTGCATATAGTTTTTTTTTCTGATGCACAACTTCGCCGCTAGAGGGCGTAAATACAGATAATATCGAATTCAAAATATATTTGTTCTATGTATTTACTTCTAAATATTCGATTGAATTTTTTTCTTCCTTTCCATGCCATTTATAACGAAGACTATTTTAGGCATAGATTATTTTTCAAATAATTCATAGATTTTCCGCTAGAGGGCGTAAAGGCAAATCGCGTTCTCTCCGATATCTCTGCTTCTAAAAGTCCGATTTGAAAAACTCTTCCTGCTACGAAACAGCTCCTCATATCAAATGGTTATGTATATAATTTCTAATTTTTGGTAACAAATGGTTTGGCCACCGGGGGCGTAAGTATCTATTTCTGCTTCTGATATATTTGCAGCAAAAACTGAGCTTCTGAAAACTCGATTGAAAAAATTCTTTCGTGGACCGATACCGCTTACCTCGGAAAACCTTTCGAGAATACTTTCTTTTTAAAATAATGCATAGTTTTTCCGCCAGGGGGCGTAGAATTATATCTTACTTTTGTCGATACCTCTGCTTGAAAGAGACAGATTTCAAAAATTCTTTATATGTTGGAGAGCGTTTTATGCGAAATGTTTTCCTTATAGTTTACAATTTTTCAAGTGATCCATAAATTTTCAACTATGGGGCGTAAAGGTAAATTGCGTTTTCCCCGATGTCTGTGCTTTTGAAACTCCGATTCGAAGAATTCTTCCTGCATCGGATACAACTTCTGATGGGAAATGTTTTGATTATAATTTCTAATTTTTGGTAAAAATTATTTGGCCAATAGGGGCGTAAATGTTAATTTCTGCTTCTGATGTATTTGCGGCAAAATCTTACCTTCCGAAAACTCGATTGAAAAGAAACTATCTCCTGAACCGATACTGCTCATCTCGGAAAATGTTTTGAGAATACGTTGTTCTTAAAATAATGTATAGTTTCTCCCGCCAGGGGGCGTAGATGTACATCTATACTTTTGTTGATGTGTCTGCTTCTAAGAATCCGATTTGGAAATATTTTCTGTGTAGGAGGGAGTTTCCGCTGCGAAATATTTCTCATGTAATTTAAAATTTTTCTTAGCGCTCAAGTGTACCACTACGGGGTGTAAGTTAAATTTTCCTTTTAGAGAAATACCTACAGGACTAAAAACCTGATGTAAAAATTATTATTTCGGTTGGATACTACTAACTATGAAAACACTTTTTCTTCCCAAATAATGCAAAATTTTGCCTCTGGGGTGGGGGTGAGGAGGGGGGCCAATGTTTAATCAGTTCTCAATATCTCTACTTCTGCATGTGCGATTTAAAAAAATTATTTCAACCCGGATGCCATTTACCTTGCGAAACACTTTAGGTTAGTGCTTAACTTAAGTGTTACACCCTACCTACCTAACCTACTTTAAGAGAAACAAGAGTCACTAAAATAATGATGTTCAAGAAAGAGTTACTTTTATACACACTACACAGGTCGAGAGACGCTAATGCATGAAAAATACCGGTTGCAGTTTAAGAGAGCTTCCACGAATAATACACCAAGCTTTGTCTGCTAGCCGCAGAACATTTTTTCTCGTTCTTAGCTTGTCAAACATGTACATGTCATTCATTCTTGACATCAAGACTGCTGCCAGCATAACATTCAGTGAGTGAGAAAATACACTATCTACCAACAAGTAATAGGACACATGTGATAGCAAAGGAAAACGAAGTTTATTCACCTTCAATAGTTGGTGGAGCCTCCACGAGCGGCGATTACAGCTGCGACCCTCCAGCGCATACTCTCAACCAGGCGTTGTACGACGGCTAGCGGTATTTTCTTCCACTCGGCTTGGAGAAGACAGGTCAGCTCCTTCACCGATTTCGGACGGTAGGGGCACCCCTTAAGTCGACGCTCCAACTCGTCCCAGAGATGCTCGATAGGGTTGAGGTCCGGGCTCTGCGCAGGCCAGTCCATTCGATTAACTCAATTGCCACCATACCAAACCATGGTGGACCTCGCAACTTGACAGGTGGCATTGGCATCCTAAAAGTAACATGTGTCCACCCCGCAAAACTGCCACAACGTAGAAAGCGGATGGTCATCCAAAATGGTGCAGTAGGTCTCGGCGTTGAGGCTACCAGGAATTGCGACCAAAGGTCCCGTGCTATACTAGGAGAAACACACCCATTGCATAATTCCACCGCCCCCGAACTTCACAGTTGGCACAATACATTCCGGAAGGAGGCGTTCTCCAGGCAGACGCCAAACCGAGACCCTGCCATCCGAACAGTAGAGGGTGAATATTGATTCGTCGCTCCAGAGAACCTGTTTCTGCTGTTCAACGGTCCACTGTCGACGTTCTTTGCACCACGTTAGCCGAGCGGCGCTCAAAGGCTTGTGGGCGGCAGCACGTCCCTGATAACTGAGCAGATGGGCTTCCTTACGGACGATATTCATCGAAAGAACACTTCCGGATGCCTGTTGGAACTCCTCGCGGATGTGGCTTATCGATTTGGTGCGGTTTTTCCGAATTTCTCTGGCCAGCACCCGTCGGCCTCTAACTCTCAGTTTTGTGGGTCTGCCGGGTCTAAGCACATTCCAGCAGTCACCTCTCATCTTCCACTTGCCTATCACGTAGGCCACTGTCGATTTTGGGTACTTCAACTCGCTGGATATGTCACGTATGGATCGGCCATTTCTGTGATACCCGACGATTACACCTTTCTCGAAATCAGAGAGCTCCGAACTGCGTGGCATCTTGCATGCTACTGGTTGCGTTGTTGTTTCCCACACGATAGTTAACGGAGGCGGCCGTGACGTGTATCAGGACCGCAGATATCGTCGATTGCATTGGGTGTCCAATTACTTGTTGGTAGATAGTGTATAGTGTTAAGGTTGAAACACTAAGAGAGAATGGATTTAAAATTTACATGGAGAACGACAGCTAAAAATAAAAGTTAAATTAGACTATATGTTATAATTGGTCGTTATTTTTAATCATTTGCATATTTGGCCCTGAGGTACTTACATGCAGAGTTTCACCAGGATCGAACGACTTTCTTTCTCGGCGTCCTTGCTTTTTTTTTTTTTTTTTTTGCAAAGACTGTGTGAACCAAGACAGATACACAACCCAAAGCAAACAAAACATAACAAACAAAGAAAAACAAGAGCTTGAAAATTACCTAAGTAAATTGCTGATTTTTTTCGACCGGCGTTTGGATATTTTTTACTCAAGTCTGATTTATATGTGCAATGAAGCTATATCAGAACATTAGCCGATTAGTTAGGTAACCAGTTAAGGATTTAAAAAAAATACTTCGGTCTAACGATAGCAGATGAAAGGAATGTAAAAAAAGGTATTCGAAAAAAATTTGCGACACAAATAATACATAATAAAAAAACTTGTGACACCCTAATGCAAAAATACTAAAAAGCGTTACATCCTGGAGAGAGGAATGCATATAAAGTAAAGAGGTTTTTGCATCTGCTGAAACAAAGCTAACAAAATGAAGTAAAGGAAATTGGGAACAGAGAATTAAAGACAATCGTTAGTTTCCCAAGAGAAATAATGAACAAAAAGTAGCATCACTCTTGCTTAGAGAAAGAAGAGAAGAAAATGGCAGTAAAATAGTCGAGATATTAAAATAGGATCATCTCCGTGAAAATTTGACTAAGCTTTCGAGAGTGCGAGGCACAAACCGGCCAAACTGGATAGAGAAAAGTACAGATTTGGGAGAAGTGAATCGGTTTATTGGTGTAAATATGACATGGATGTTAAGTCATATATTATCCGAAAACTTGAAAATTTCGTCGTTCTGGATTGGGAAACGAACCTGCGTCTCCCGGGTAGCCCCCGATATGCTAACTACTACACCACCCAGAACGACCAAGCTTCAAGTTTCCTATTAATTTGACACCAATAAACGGATTCACATATTCCAAATTTGTATTGTACAGTGGTGTAATCCCGTATTTCATTCATCGAGAAGAGTTTTTGGTATGTAGCCAAATTAGGTAAGTTATGCAATTTCTGCCAGAGAATATATCTTTTCCTTTCAGAAGAGCACACATCATATCTATCGGGACTAGATCCGTGTCATAATCAGGAACCAAAAATTATCAAATACACTGGCGGAAAGTGAAAAAAGAAAACCAAGAAGGAATTGGTGGACGATCATGAAATTTACATATGCTAATGGGGTCCAGTTTACGTAAGTGTGATGTTAATTTCGGGACCAACCGGTGAGCGCTTACGCCACAGCACGGCATAATATGCAAATTATCGTCGGTGGTATTTAAGGAGTACGGCGAAGTGAATGTAATCAGTCGTCGGTGTACGCACACGTGCAAAGGCCCTGAAGAAGCTGCAATGCCTGGACATGGAAGACGTGTACGATTTCAGCAGTATTCGGTCTCTGAGCGAGGTCGTCTAGTCGGACTCCGCGAGGCCGGGTGGTCGTATCATCGTATTGCGGAGCGAATTGGACGGGAAGTATCGGTGGTGGTACGATGGTGGCGTAGATGGTCCGAGGAACATTCCCACACGAGAAGACGTGGAACCGGGAGTCACAGACGGAATGATCAGCGGACCGATCGACGCATAAGAAGAGCGGCGGCGTCAAGCAGAACATCCACTGCGACGCAAATCCGAGCTGCCGTTGCACCTGAGGTGACTGTGCGAACAATCCGCAACCGTCTACTGGATGCAGGACTACATGCACGTGTGCCTCTGGCATGTGTACCTCTGACTCCAGCCCACCGTCAGGAACGGCTGCAGTGGTGTCGCCAACGTCTGCACTGGAGAACGCAATGGCGATCTGTCGTGTTCAGCGATGAAAGCAGATTCTGCTTGGGACCCTCCGATGGCCGTATGCGTGTTCGCAGACGCACCGGGGAACGTCTCCACCCTTCTTGCATCCGCCCGCGACACACAGGGCCTACACCTGGTCTTCTGGTGTGGGGAACGATCAGCTATCGCTCCCGTACACAACTAGTGTTTGCACCGGGAACGTTAAACAGCACCTCCTACTTCAACAACATCATTCAGCCCGTTGTAGTGCCATTTGTAAGGTCGGTCCATCGTGGGGTTTTCCAGCAAGATAACGCACGCCCACACACGGCACGTGCAACGCAACATGCACTTCAGCGTGTGAGACAACTTCCATGGGGTGCACGTTCACCGCATTTGTCCCCCATTGAGCACATGTGGGATTTTATGGAACAACGACTTATCCGGTCTCCACGGCCAGCCACGACCATCCCCGATTTACGCGTCCAGGTTGAGGATTCTTGGAACTCAATACCCCAAAGTTACATCCAACATCTGTACGACAGACTCCATGCCAGAATTGCACAGTGCGACGCAGTTCATGGCGGTTCAACCTCGTACTAACCATGTTACATGGAAATGTTATTTCTCAGTTTACCAGCAAATACAGCTGTATTTTGCCATAATGTTTTGATCACGTTATCTTCTGTATTCCGTTATTATGCTGTATACATTTCGTTGGTATCAGACGTCTCCTTCTTGGTGTTCTTTTTTCACTTTCCGCCAGTGTAGATCGATGGAGCGTTGAGGACCTATCACTGAGATACCTCACTAGCGAGATATAACGCCTCGGTACTTTATTTTTTAGGAGGAATATGAAGGACATTCCTTATAGAACTAGAATTTTTTACTTACTACGACCACGCGGCTTGGATGATTTACGCTTGATGCAATGAAACTAGAGTCTTTCACGGGCCGGGCCTTTTCAGTAGTTTAATACTTACGGGCCGGACCTTCTCAGAGTTTAAAACGTACAAACCGGGCCTACAATTTCGTAGGCGGACATTTCATCCTGTTTCTGAAGTCTCTGTCTTTCCCTTCGCGAGATCATATTTCTTGTTTCTCGCAAACATTCTTCTCTCAAGCTTTGTGCTATTTTTTATTTATTTATTGATTTATTTATTTTGCGCGCGTTTTTTCGTCTTGATCTTTGGTAATATCTCCCTCCTTTGAATTCATTTTTCATTTATTTCGGAAGTTTACACCAGAAAAACACTTGCTCAGTAAGATGATTTGCATTTATAGGATTTAGGAATCTATTAAAGCTTCAGCATGCACTAGTAAACTATTCTTAGGCTCTGTCTTTATAATTTTGATTTGTTACTTGCTTTATTTCAAATATGGATAAATATTGGGTTGGGTAAATTAGAGGTTCGAGGAGCAAAACAATCGGAAAATTGTGTTACATTTGGATTTTGGAAGTTATATCCTGAACCTGAAGAATTAAAATCAAAGACGTCAGGCCAACAGAACGAAATTAAATTATGCGTACGAGAGTTTGTTGTATTAACTATTAACCATTAAGCATGTCAGTGTGTGAGTGTGTGAGTAACTGAGCAGCAGTTTATACACTGGTGTGCAATTAAGAACGAAGAGGAGAAAATAGCATAACATCGGAACGAGCAGGCAGAACGGACCGAAATACCCCTCAGGAGATAGATTAGGGTTCGGTACGGTAGGGCATGCTCATATATGCAGCATGACGTAGAGGCGGGGGGGGGGGGGGTTCAAAAGGGTATAAAGCACATGGGCGGTGTACGCTCAGCAATTTGGTGAAAGCTGTTGCACGGTGTACATCGGTTTGAACGACGTCGAGTTGCTGCCACCGTGTGATATGGCCAACAGGCAATCATCCAGTAGACGACATCTGGATGACTTTATCTGACATTGCGTCTTTGGGAAGTTGAAAGAAGGTAGAAGTGTGACTAGGGTGGCCGAGGAGTTCGGGATCGCTCACAGCATCGTTTCACGACCTTGGAGAACATTTCAAACGACAGAAACAGCTGTCCGAGAGTTTAGCAGTGATCGTCCACGGGCAACCACGGCGGCGGACGACCGGTATATTGTCCTGCAGGCGAAAAGAGACAGACTAATGACAGCGGGAGAAATCGCAAGGCACATGCAACAGACAACTGGACGTCCGTTATTGCGTTCTACCGTGGCCAGGAGGCTGCAAAAGGTGGTCTATTTGCACGACGACCAGTACGGTGTGTGCCATTAACGCCTGCTCATCGGAGACGTCGGTGTCTCTGGTGACAGGAACACAAGAACTGGACATATCAGCAATGGGGTCGAGTTACCTTTACGGATGAGAGCCGATTTAGTCTGACGAGCGATTCTGGACGTATACACATCTGGAGATAGCAGGGAACACGCAATCACACCTCCAACATCATCGAAAGGGACCGGTTTGGAGGTGGCGGAGTTCTCGTTTAGTGCGGTATCATGCCTGGTAGCCATACTGACCTCTACATCTTCCAAGGAGGATCAGTCACTGGTGTCCGCTGTAGTACCGAGGTTCTCCTGCCTCACGTGCGTCTGTTTAGATGTGTTGTGGGTCCTGAGTTTCTCTTCATGGACGATAACGCTACACCTCATCGTACAGTGGCTGTCGCTGAGGTGTAGGAAAGTAAAGATATTCAACGCATGGATTGGCCAGTAAGGTCCCCGGACCTAAATCAAATCGAACGCGTGTGGGACCTTCTCGGTAGACGCTTGACAGCACATCAGCAGCCGCCAGCAATGATTCCGCAGCTCCAATTGGCGCTACAAGAAGAATGGGCCGCGATGCCTCAACAGCTCCTTGACAACTTCGTCCTCAGCATGGACAGACGTTGTAAATCCTGCAACGCTGTCAGGGTTGATCATATCCCATACTAAGGACTGGATTTTTCTTGACATCCGCCTGTCACATGGACGTTTCTGTCTTCTGTCCAGTTGCGTTCGAAGCTACCTTTTCAATAAAGTGCCTTTGCATCCTTTGGATTCCTTGTTTGAACGGTTTTGATCACTTGTCCCATATTTTTACATCTTGGGGATCTTATGGTATGATTTGAGTCGATGTAAAGCACTTCTGCACGACGTTACATTCGAAAAACCGTCACGTCCTTAATTTTTGCACGCCAGTGTATTATGTCCTGGGCAAAAGTGCCAAAAAAGCCAGTACTTGACTCGTATAAACAGTGATCTGACCCTACGAAGGGTTCGATTATGAAATGACGATAATTTATTTGACTTCACTGAATACTATTTATCGCATTTGCCGTATTTCTGGTTACTGGTGGGTTAGTTAACTTGCTTATGTCCTCTTTTTACAAGAGTTTCGATTAATTTCAAAAAGTTACAGTACAAGTACCGTCTATGTTAGAGCAAGTGACAGTTACGCAAATGAAACCTATGCCGGGTCGGGCCTGACATTAACTGGGTAGGGCCGGGCCGAGTCGGGTCGGGCTTGGCATTAACTAGATCAGCCCGGGCAGGGCTAGGACCTATCAATTTTGCCTCTGCAGGGCTCTAGCTGCAACTATTGTAATAAAGGTGAAAATTTGTGAGAATCGTAAAAGGTGCCTATTCCTAAATTCAGTAACACACTGTATACAAACAAGAAATCCACATGCTCATTACATTAGACTTCAAACTTCGAGCAAATATTTTCAATAGATTTTTAATAATAAAAAAATATTTCCGAAGTACTAGCGTAATTCTGAAACACATGGTACATTTTTACTGACGCAGTTGTGCATTTTTCGGTTGTTTGATAACTGAGGTCTTCTTCAACTCTAGTTAATCATAATTGTACATATGTCCAAATTGTTTTATGAAATCCTAGAATATATCGAACTGATTCTAATTCTCCTATGAGCAAATTAATTAATTGTAACTTTCCACAGTTCAATGTGTTGCAAAATAAGTTCAAAAAACGAACCACGTTCAGCTTTAAATATTGAACTGAACAAAGAAAACTCTTATAACTTCTATTCGTAATTGTGAAATGTTGGCGTCATCGATTTTGATAAAGTTTGACTGTCTTTTAACAAGATCTCCTTTTTGTATGAGTCGCTTAATAAGCGTCCGTCTTTATGGGCTGCTTTAGAAATAGTTGTCTCCGTTGAATTTTCCAGAAAGACGAAATGCAAAGTAATCAGCACACACCGATTCTTCCTGCGCTTCCAATTAAATTTCAACGTGTTTCTTTGATCTCATCATTATCACACATCAATTTTTATCCGCCCTGTAATCTACTTTATCAAAGTATCTTAACTACAGGACGACATCAGTTGCATGTCTTTTATGTAAGACTGTTTCTAGATCTATACTCCTTTTTCTTATACGCACAAATTCAAAAAAGAAATCGGTTTAGCTTTTTAATGGAAAGAAGAGTTGCATTGAATAGACGATCATGAAACGGAAACGTCGTTTCTCTCGGTCGCATACATTCTGAAACAGCTACGGCTAGAAATTGAGCAGTACAGCAATTTTGGGAACGCTATCTTTTTAATCCGAAGTCACCGAACCAAAACTTTTATTTTATAATCTCCCGTTTCCTTCATTCGAATAGTGATTGCCTGGTTCTCCTAAATCGCTGTCCGCGAACTGCAATTACAGGAAAGCCATTTAACCTGGAATAAGTAGTCGCAATTTACTGAAGCAAACAGAATTCGCGGACCGTAGAACTAAAATCCCTTGCTATTCTAAGAGAACCATTATTAGGGTTCAGAAAAAGATCTCTCGTATCACTTCCGTCGCACGGTAGAAGTTTACGAAATAATGATGTACGCAAGAAGCACAATAAAAGCATGTAAAATGGAAATTGTCTCTTGTGTGCTACAAAAAGAAACTTTTAGTTCACCAGAATTTGTTCCGCAATGATAAAAGGAACTGCAGGCTGGGGTGAGATCGATGTATGCAAAAGGCGACGCAAAAAGATTTATTAATTTTTTGACAGGGTTGGACACTTATTTGTACTTCTGAACATAAGAGCCTCGGTGGCCGAGTAGTTAAAGGCACGATCTTCTGGCAAATCTCCCGAGCTGGACATGGGTTCCAGTAGCGGATGAAGCATTGGTGTCGAATTCCGCCAGCACTGTTGATTTTAACTCTTCCGTAGGACTAGGTGTCCTAAGTTAAGAACAGGCGATTTATTGCAACCTTAGAAGCTCGTGAAAGCCGCTAAACCACTCTCGTATAAAGCTGGTGTGCAAAACGTAAGGGGTCACTCCTGTGGCGCAGTGGTCTAAGCGCTGGGTTTTGAAGATGTTGTGTTTGTCCTACGGCACTGGCTCTCGCCCTTCCCTGGAACCAGTGACCCTAAATTAGGGACGCCGCCCCGGTGTCGCAGTGGTCTAAGCGATGGCCTCTGATCATTCGTCCGAACGGGGTCCGGGTTCGAATCCCGGTGAGGCATGGATGTTTTGTTTGTCTTACGGCACTGGCTCTCTCCCTTCCCTGGAACCAGTGACCCTAAATTAGGGACGGGTGACTGCTTATAGCCCATTGAGTTGCTCACGGTGGTCGTTAAACCTCCAATCAAAAAAATTAATTAGGGACGGGCGACTGCCCATTGAGTTGATCACGGCGGTCGTCAAACCTTCAATTAAAAAGAAGTGGAAAAAGTAATATAGAGTCGTAAAATACAGCAGCATCCAAACGCAGATTAACTTAGGACCGTGTCTGGGAAAAGGAGCAACAGCACATGCGTGATACTAGAGCACGACGTGTGGTTTGCGTGACGTGAGAACAAAATGAGCTCACGCAGCCCTGGAGCAACAGTTGAACAGAAGTCACCATAGGGTACGCGAAAGTATTTCAGACTAGGTGGGTTGAAAATACCAAATGTTAAGGTATAAATAAAGATAATATAAAAAATGTTTTAAACAAAAAATATTTTGCCGCCCTGGTGGCGCAGTGGTCTAAGCGATGGCCTCTGATCATTCGTCCGTAAGGGGTCCGGGTTCGAATCCCGGTGCGGCATGGATGTTGTGTTTGTCTTACGGCACTGGCTCTCTCCTTCCCTGGAACCAGTGACCCTAAATTAGGGACGGGCGACTGCTTATAGCCCATTGAGTTGCTCACGGTGGTCGTTAAACCTCCAAAAAAAAAAAAATATTTTCCGCTCGCGCATGATGATCGAAATTGTAGAAATTTCTAAAATTAATGTCATTTAATAATTTTTTTTGAAGTACCAAATAAATTAATGCAATCGAATCGCTGTGGTAAGGAAAAGTTGCCTCTAGTATAGCTAAATATAATGTAAAGAAGATTTTTTGAATTATGGCAGTATTTTCCGTTTGCGCACAACGATCAAAATCATAGAATATCTAAATTAGCTATTCGTTTTAAGTACCGAATTGCTGCCCCAGTGGCGCAGTGGTCTAAACGATGGCCTCTGATCATTCGTCCGAAAGAGGTGCGGGTTCGAATCCTGGTGAAGCATGGATGTTGTGTTTGTCTTACGGCACTGGCTCTCTCCCTTCCCTGGAACCAGTTACCATAAATTAGGGACGGGTGACTGCTTATAGCCCATTGAGTTGCTCGCGGTGGTCGGTAAACCTTCAATCAAAAAAAAAAGTACCAAATTCTTACCCTCCACTCACTTGCGGCTGGCGTTAAAAAACAAGCCATATGCTGCTAAGACACGTTTCGACCATGGCGACCCGCCGTTCCTTCAGCTAGTTGCTTGCTTGCTCGCAACAACTGCGTATCAGAGTTAGAGTTTAGTCCAGTGGCACTACTTAAGTATTTATCTTTGCCTTGCGATTTCACAGTTTGTGTGTTTTACAGTTACGGAAGTAGCATATAAACATATAACAAGAAAAAAATTATCTGCCCTTTATTTGGTCATGCAAGAGATATTGCTCCAATTAAACTTTAAACTGTGTACACATGAGGATGTAATACTGTGCTGTTTTGAAGGGAGGTATAAGCTGGCACTGGAATGTAACAGTAAGAACGTTAACGTGTCATCTGTTGCAGTGGCAAACAAAATGAAGCCTGTATTTGATAAAGCATTCCTCCCTACAATATCTTAGTATAGAATAGTGCGGTATTCTATACTATATATATATATATATTTTGGATTGCGTCTAATGTTGCTGGACCAATAAAAAATTGACTTAAGTTGGACTTCTGTATATGTTTCGTCTGGCCGTAAAACCTTAGTTTCAGTTGCATTGCTTTTACCCTTCGTTTAACATCTGTGCTCCCGGAAATCTTACATAACGTAAAGAGGGTTACGTTATACCTGCCATGATAAATATTACAAACTGAAAAAGTGTTGTAACGGGGACAAAAACAAACCAAACTTTCAAAACAAGCTTGACAGTTTAAGAAAAGAATCTAAGGCACCTTTTCATGTTGCTGCATGCAAGAGTTCTGTGACGCTGGATTGCGTTTTGTAATAAAAAACGTGACTCTTGTATTTGCCCAGTATCAATCCCATGCACATGGAAGAAATCGAAAAAAGTCCCTTCGATTGAAATGAAGTCCCTACATCTCCAAAAGCAGCATAGGATAGGAAGGTTTGAACCAGTAGATATACAGGAAACCCAAATAATTAAAAAGAGGAAACAAGGGAAAGAACGTAAACTCCACTATATGTCAATCGCTGCCACTTCTAACTCTTAGTTGCCTTCTAGTGGGCAGACTGCAACTGAGCTCGAGCACATGATGAGTTCCTGTACATCACTGCAAACTGAAACATCACTTTAACAATACATTTGTGACGTACCTGCCAGCAGGACGCACACTACATAAAGGCAGATAGCAGTCAGAACAAACGTCCGCGTAGCTCAATTGGTAGAGTGACTTATTCCGGAATGAGGGAATCCGGGTTCGAATCTTGGCGTGGACAGAAATGATGGGGAAATTTACTTCGTTATACATTACAAACTGAAACATCACGTAAACAACACATCACCGCAAACCCAAACATCACGGTGTAAAGACATATTTCGGAAAACATCTTATGTGGCGTGTGTAATGCAAGATTCTGCTGTCCTGTGGTGGCGTAAACATCGCAGAGTGCTGTGAGCGAAATTATAGATTCTAAAGTCCGAACGTAAGCTGTTGTGGAGAAGATTAGTTCCACGTGGCGACGATACTATGGCGATATCGAAGGAAGGAGTCCGATGCAATAATTCTTTATGAATGTTTGAATGGCGTGAAAGTTAGGGAAGCACTTGGAAAATTGCGAAGCGGGTTTGGTAGCGATATTATTGGACAGAGTACTTGCTATGACCGGCACAGGAAATTCGACGCTGTTGTACGGGTTCTGCCTCCTGATGCGCCCTGAAGTGGAAGACCCGGTAAGGTTGAAGGCGATACACTGCAACACGAGCTAGCGATCAAGCCTGATGCAACACTTCTGGAAATGGCAAAGGAACTGAAGACCGCCCATACGACCATCAACACCCGACTTCGGGAGTTGGGATAATTGTGCAAAATGTGCAAATGGGTGCCCATGCTGTGTCTGACCGGAATCGGATGCAACGCCACTCCATTGCTGTTGCTCTACGTAAAAAAGAAAAACGGGAGGGCATTTTTGCATCAGTTTGTCACGAGTGACGAAAAATTGTCACATGCGTAAATGTCACACGACAAACAGCGTGCACCAAGCAGGAACAACCCCACAGAAGCTCGCTAAGCCACCCCTTCATGGACGTAAGGTGATACTGAGTTGCTGGTGGGATTGTTGCGGTGTGCTTCACTTTGAACTCATATCGCGGAACAAAACTTCTACATCGGATGCTTACATCCAACAGTTGGACCGTATTCCTGTTGCACTGCAAGAAAAGCGCCCAGAGTTGATTAATCGCTATGAATCTGTTTTTCACCAGAATAGCGCTCATCCACATGTCGCTTTACGGACCCAGCAAAAATTGCACGAGCTGGAATGGGAAATACTGTCGCACTCCCTTTATTTGCCGGAGCTTGTCCCGTCCGCCTTTCATCTCTTCCGGTCTTTGTCGAATTTTCTCGCTGAGAAAAACTTTGCTAATGACGATGATGTGAAACGTTGCATGGATGATTTCTTTGTCTCTCGCTCGCCAGACGTCTATCGCAATGGGATATTTCAACTCGTAGGTCGGTGGAACAAGGTCATCAGTTTGAGATATTTCAACTTGTAGGTCGGTGGAACAAGGTCATCAGTTTGGGATATTCCAACTCGTAGGTCGGCGGAACAAGGTCATCAGTTCCAATGGGGACTACGTGGACGATTAGGTTAAGTGTTTTGTACGATTTTTTAAGCTTAAAATACACTGGTTTGCATAAATTAAGCAACAAATGGAAAAATGGTGAAAACTCAAAATTATGCAACCACTTCGGATGAAATTTGGTGGTAAGCTTTATCAGACCAAAGGCAACAACAAGAAAAAAACACGTAAGAACATGTGTTACAATGCATTAACATTTTGTATGAGTGATACAAATATAAAAATACACAAATATAGGTATCAATATGAGAAGGTACTTCAATGCAGAGTATGGTTACAACAGACAGCAATACAGGCCCGACAGCGATGTTCCATGCTGTTAATTATTATGCCGAGCAGTTCCATGGGTAGCTGAGTTTATTGCTCGAGCAAGGCAGAGCGGAGCAATGGACGCTCGGGCCTGCAGGGTTCGGGAAGGGGCTGGGAGGCCAGAAACTCGCCTCCTGAGAGTATCCCAGATATGCTCAGTGAGATCCAGATCGGAAAAGCATGCTGGCCACTCCATACGGACTATATTCTTCTATTCCAGGTACTGGTGCACGGGGCGAGCTGTGTGAAAGCGGGCGTTATCCGTCTGCAGTACAAATGTATCGCCTATTGGTGCCACATACGGACGAACAATAGAGTCCAGGATGTAATCTGTATACAACTGAGCATTGAGGTTTCCATGAAGCAACACATAGAGATCGTTACGGCTGCCTAACGATATACCTGCCCACACCAGAACAAGACCACCGCCATAGGCGCCCTTTTCCTAGATATTAAAGGGGAAATAGCGAGTACCGGCCTCTCTCCAGATGTAAACTCGGCGAGAATCACTCTGTAAACAGTATTGCGACTCATCGGTGAACAGAACGGACCTCCACTGATTTTGAGTCCAGTTCACATGCATTCGTGCCCAATTGAAACGCTCCCTCCAGTGGCAAGGGGTGACGGGCACGCATAATACTGGTCGCAGAGCATACTTGCATGTAATCTTCTATGTACCGTCAAAGCTGATACCGTCCGTCCGGTGAGTTAGTGCGGACGTCAGCTAATCAGGCGTGCGGCAAGCACTCGGTGTCTCCCCGAAAACATCAGTGAAAGGGATAGAAATGGTGACCGCGATGTACTCCTATGGAGAGGCGTTATGATCGATAAACGTAAGGAGCTCCAGGTACTGGAATATGGTACTGTAACAGGTAGGCGCTACTGTGATTAGGTAATCCTTCCCTATGTTCGTCTGTGCCTAAGTACTTTTGATCCACAGTTTGTGTTAATGGACGTTAACTCCAAACCCTATCGTACGATATCTGTTGATGAGCTGTTGGAATGTGAAGGCATTTAGCGGATGGGTTGGCCAGCATGTTCCCCCGACCTAAATGCCGTAGAACACGTGTGCGACGCTCTGGGCAGACGTTTCCGGAGTGGTACGTCAGTACACACCGGAAACTGTCCAACAGCTGGAGACGGTGCAAATCGTGCATCGAAGTTAGAGGTCATCATGTCCCTTACTGAGAACCTCTTCTTCCCTTCGTACCTTCTTTGGCAGTGATGCGTTTGTATCATGGCACCTAATCCTATGTAGCCAATTCTGAAGAAAGTTCCACTATATGCTTTTTAGAGTCTGCAGTCGTGTTGGTGTTGTTTCCGCCATCATTTTGGTAAGTAATGGAGTTCCTGTGGTTTGAATTTCACATATCCAGGCTGCTCCTTTGCGACTCTACCGGCCAAAACCTGGCTCGCCCTTAAGTTTTGCAGACCACTGTTATAATTTCGTGGGCAAATGTTGTGCTTTGTTGCCATAGCAACGGAAACCGGTTTTTTACGCTTTTCAACAGTAGGTTGAAGAAGCGTATATGCTCCAGCTTTGTCCGTCTGTCCGCACGATAACTGGCGTAAAAATGGTTCGATTTCGATGAAATTTTATCATGTGGTAGGGGACCACATGGGGATGAATCCTATTGAAAATGGGACAAATGGGGTCAAAGGTCACGACGTAGGAGCGGGATCCTTCCATTGCCCTTATGCGTCATAATTTGCGTAAATATGATTCGATTTCAATGAAAGTTTACTATATTGTAGGGGACCACCTGGGAACGAACCCTATTGAATATGGGACAAATGGAGTCAAAGGTCACGACGTAGGAGCGGGATCCTTCCATTGCCCTCATGCGTCATAACTTGCGTAAATATGGTTCGATTCCAATGAAATTTTAGTATGTGGTAGGGGACCGCCTGGAGACGAATCTTATTTAAAATGAGTGGTGGGGTCAAAGGTTAGGACATAAGAGCGGGATGCATTCCATTGCCCTTATGTGTCATAACGTGCGTAAAAATGGTTTGATTTCGATGAAATTTCAGTATGTGGTAGGGGACCACCTGGGGACGAACCCTATTGAATGTGGACGAAATGGGGTCAAAGGTCAGGACATAGGAATGCGATCTATTCCATCGTTCTTATCCCATATTATTAAGGTGGACGTCAAGTAATTTTGCTTCCTATACTTCCAATGGAAAAACTTTTGTACACATTTCTTTCACAATTAATGTGTTCCCAAGGATAAAAATTCGAACATTGATTAAAATAACTTCTTAATATAACTTGGAATACTTAATATTTTCTAAAACATAACCATAATTATATTAAAAATCAATAACGTTTCCTTTGGTGGTGTTGAAACCAGTAAAAGGTTGGCGCGACCTGTACTTTTATGACGTCATTAGACAAACAAATGTTGGATTGCATAATTATGGTTATGTTTTAGAAAATATTAAGTATTCCACAAATTTTGGATTGCATAATTATGGTTATGTTTTAGAAAATATTAAGTATTTCAAGTTATAAAATGAAGCTATTTTAATCGATGTTCAAATTTTCATCCTTCTGAATGCATTAATTGTCCAGAAAAAGATGGCGCGACCTGTATTTTCATGACGTCAGTAGACAAACAAATGTTGGATTGCATAATTATGGTTATGTTTTAGAAAATACTAAGTATTCCAAGTTATAAAATGAAGATATGTTAATCGATGTTCAAATTTTCATCCTTGGGAACTCATTAATTGAGAAGAAAATGTGTACAGAAATTTTTCCATTCGAAGTACAGGAAGCAAAATTCCTTGACGTTCACCTTAAAGGAGCAATTCTTGTATGTATATAAATTTTATTTTGAAAACGGCTCTGAGGATTTTGATTTTTGATGAAAGTCGTTAACCTACCGTTTTCTGGTACTAGAAATCGATTTAGCTTGATCTCGACTTTAAGAAAATTTGTTTAGTGTTAAATAACCACCCCGAACCACCAAGTTTGTAGTGTGGTGTCATGGCGTCGCCCCATTATATGTTGGCGCGCGGTCATGCCATCTATCTCATTACGTTACGCGTTGTTTGTGGATCCTATTAAAGTCTTATGACGTCACACCTTGCTAGCAGATGGTCGCGATTCCCATCTGCCTCATTACGTCACGCGTTGTGTGCGTATATTCGTCCGCACGATAGCTTGCGTAAAAATCGTTCGATTTCGATGAGATTTTAGTATGTCGTAGGGGAACACCTGGGAAGGAACCCTATTGAAAGTGAACGAACTGGGGTCAAAGTTCAGGGCATAAGAGCGGGATCCATTCCACTGCTCTTATGCGTCATAACTAACGTAAAAAAGGTTCGATTTCGATTAAATTTTAGTATGTGAGAGGAGACCACCTGGGGACAAACCCTATTGAAAATTGGCGAAATGGGAGTCAAAGGTGAGGACATAGGAGCGGAATCACCTCCATCGCCATTATGAGTCATAACTTACGTAAAAATGTATCGATTTGTATGAAATGTTGGTATTTTGTAGGGACCTTTCTGGGGATGAATCCTATTGAACATGGGCGAAATGGGGTGAAAGGTTAGGATACAGGAGCGGGATCTATTCCATAGCGCTTATGCATCATAACTTACGTAAAATTGCTTCGATTGCTACAAAACTTTATCATGTTATTTCGGAGATATACTAAACCAGTTCTGTTGAATATCATCCAAATGGATCAAAGGTCAGGGCACAGGGGTGAGATTTATTCCACAGCCATTTTCCTCATAACTTGAGTAATAGCCTGAGTGATTTCTAGTATATTGGAAAGCGTATCATAATCAATGCATTGCATGATTTTACTAACTTGGTGACTGTTTAATGCCGGTGATAAAACACTTGCGTGAAATCTTACTGTGACCAAATCTTATCTAATTCACTATGACATGTCATAAATGAATTACGTCACTCTATAGAAGTTTGTTTCAGCAAATCCCTCGGGAAAAAAAGGAAAATGTAACGTTGTACATAAACAACCTGAATATAAATACATAAATTTCTTAGAAATATTTTTTACAGTTGCTTCTACGATCTTTAGCTACTAAATGCCGAATGAAGCTACCCGGAGTTAGTGGATCCCTTTTATTTTATACGCCTAATAAACGGAGTTCACTGTTTATCGTCTTTCTCATTAATTGGGCGTACAGAAACCCGTTTCTTCATCGTTCGTATATATATTTGGAAACACATAGATTTAAGTTCAAATGCTTTTCGTTGGCATAAAAAGATAGACAAATAGAAGTAAACAAAATGTTGAAGGTTTGGTAAAGAAAGAACGTTCATCGACTTCAGTTTCGGAGATTCTGATTTGCCCTAAAAGTGCGACTATTAAAGTGCATGGCCAAACAATAACTATACATTTATCAGATGTACTAGACATTTAGTATGGAAGCAACTAGATTTGCGTGACGGAACATTTGATCACGTGTCGTGTGTTGTCTTTGAATTCCACGGGCACTTTTAGGAGAACAAAAGGCATTATTAACACTGGTCTACAAAAACAATTTTTTTGTCCCTCAGGAAAAAATGTGATTTTAATAGACGACATTTCCCATGCTAAATTCAAATATGACATTTGTTGTTTTCTCTCACGCAAGGTTCTTTAGTGACACACATGGAGGTATGAATAAGGGCAGACAGTATGACGTCACAAACTTGAAGCTTTCTTAGCAGGCGACACTGACGGTCATCTTAAGACTGTCGTTTTGAGACATTGGATTACATACATGATAAGTTTGATTTTCAAAATTTGAAGTTTTTTCTTGTTTTGTTTTTAGAAATGCTGTATTAATGCGCTTACGGGTGTCCCAACAATTTCGGGCGAGCACCTCCTGGAGTTACTTTTAACAGGTAAGTAACGGAGAAACCTTTAATATGAAATCCTTTAATTTCCGAAAAGCAGATAGTAGTCAAGCGCGTATATGAAGTCAATTTAGATATGACCAGCTTAATTTTCCATTTTGATTGACTGAATGGTACTGAACAGTATGAGATTTTGTTGTGCTAACAGAGGAAAAAAATTCTAATAGAAACTCGTAAAAGTCCACCTTCAGAGCATATGCGTATGCACACAATTAAAAAGTCTTATCAATGTGATGTATGTTCCAAGGAATTTGCTCGAAAAAGGGATCTTTCGAAGCATTTACTCATTCACATCGTGGAAAAGCCTCACCAATGTGATGTAAGACCTGAGTACTACCAAAAAGTAAAAGAGATCATACACTGCATTTTTGATAAAAAAATGCTTTAACAACCCCAAAAATACTCCCTACAGGGGGAATTGGACGTGGAAAAGCCTAGATGTACCAAAGTGCTGACTGAACATTAAACACTAAGCATAGTACATTTTACCAAACTTGAACAAGGAAATGAAGGTGATTCGTGTGATAACTGTCAGTAGGAATAGTAAAAAGCCAAAAAACAGCAATAAATATTAAATAGTTTTTGTTATAAAACTAGAATCAAGGAACCTCCTTGGTACCTACACTGATCCCCCAGAAATCACAACCGAAATGTTTCCTAAACTCTAATTACCTGGAATTAGCCGTAACGCCGTAAAAATTGATGAATCAACTAATAATATCCTTAAGAACAGTATATCAACGTTTACTATAATAAAGAAGGGCAAATTTATTAATATTAAAATCAAATTGCCAACTTCATGCCTCGCACATCATTAACAGTTAGTGCATAGGCTGCTCATGTCAGTCTTAAGATGTCTGCCGTGACGTTACAAGCGTGACGTTTTGCTGGCTTCACTTGTATTGCATTGAGCCAACGGAGAGTGCTTTCTTCCCTTATTCCTACCTACATGGTGACACACGTTTAAATTTGAATAAATCGTACATTGACATACACTTATAATCCATTAATAAATTAACTAAACCGCAACAATTGTTGACCTTGATTTATTTCTCTTGTTGAACGTCGTCTCGCTTGAGTGTCCAGCAGTAGTCAGCCAGAATATTGGAACTTCCCCCGGTACCACTTTTCTATGCTCAAAGTATCTTGATGAAAACCTTTGCCATGTTCGTAGCTAACGGTGCCTATATTATCAGAAAATAAATTAGTGTCGTAGTAAAGGAAAAGAGCCGCCCCGGTGGCGCAGTGGTCTAAGGCGCTGGCCTCTGATCATTCGTCCGTAAGGGGTCCGGGTTCGAATCCCGGTCAGGCATGGATGTTGTGTTTGGCTTACGGCACTGGCTCTCTCCCTTCCCTGGAACCAGTAACCCTAAATTAGGGACGGGCGACTGCTTATAGCCCATTGAGTTGCTCACGGTGGTCGTTAAACCTCCAATCAAAAAAAAAAAAAAAAAAAAAAAAGGAAAAGAAGCGGGCGGCCTAGATTCCCAGAAAAGAAATCAGAGTGGTAGGTTTCGGCGACGTATTACATTCCAAAAACTTTGTATGAATCCAAAAGTTCACACACTAAGTCAAGACAGTTTTCTGCCTTAATATATCCCAAAATGTTTTTAGTAACACTTTTGAAAGTTGTCAAAGCTGCTATCTTATCTTGGCTTAATTTCTCAATTTTTATCCTCTATCAAATCCTTTATTACAGGGACAACAGAAATACCTTCCTTAATTTTAGCGTCACTATTTCTGGATAATCGTTCTTTTAAATTTTAAATATATGAATCCAGAGCTATTTTGGTCCATTGCGCTGACAAAGTTTACCAGAAGCACTAATTTCATGTGTGTGTGTGTGGGGGGGGGGGGGGGGGTATATAAACATTTTCAGAGATTACCAGTGGAGGGTTTAAGACATTACATTTTTTCTTCCCTGGAGTTATTGACTCACAGTTCGACCAGTCCTTTCTCTTATAATGATTTCTTCTGTCTCTACCATTTCACTCACATCGGAAGCAACAAAATTGTATCAACATGTGTATCAAGCTACACAACAGATTCGAGGGGCCCAATTCTTCTCTTGGTTACTCACTTTGCAACCAAAATAAAGCTCATAAGACTTTTTAATTAACGAGGTAAGGTTTCACCTCTGAGCGTTTAAGGTTAAGCATACGTAACAGAAAGTATCAAGGTGATTCAAACACTTCCTTACCATAATGACACGATTTGAAACACAGCAGTATTGCGGAAGTTATTATTCACCTCGGAAAGAAAATACAGCATTCGCAGTGCTTACACCGGGGATAGCTCACCACTGACACACATCACTCGCAATGCTTACACCTCGACGGCCAGCTCACCTCTGACACACATCACTCGCAATGCTTACACCGCGACGGCCAGCTCACCTCTGACACACATCACTCGCAATGCTTACACCGAGACGGCCAGCTCACCTCTGACACACATCACTCGTAATGCTTACACCGCGACGGCCAGCTCACCTCTGACACACATCACTCGCAATGCTTACACCGAGACGGCCAGCTCACCTCTGACACACATCACTCGCAATGCTTACACCGAGACGGCCAGCTCACCTCTGACACACATCACTCGCAATGCTTACACCGAGACGGCCAGCTCACCTCTGACACACATCACTCGCAATGCTTACACCGCGACGGCCAGCTCACCTCTGACCCACATCACTCGCAATGCTTACACCGAGACGGCCAGCTCACCTCCGACACACATCACTCGCAATGCTTACACCGAGACGGCCAGCTCACCTCTGACACACATCACTCGCAATGCTTACACCGAGACGGCCAGCTCACCTCTGACACACATCACTCGCAATGCTTACACCGAGACGGCCAGCTCACCTCTGACACACATCACTCGTAATGCTTACACCGCGACGGCCAGCTCACCTCTGACACACATCAATCGCAATGCTTACACCGAGACGGCCAGCTCACCTCCGACACACATCACTCGCAATGCTTACACCTAGACGGCCAGCTCACCTCTGACACACATCACTCGCAATGCTTACACCGAGACGGCCAGCTCACCTCTGACACACATCACTCGCAATGCTTACACCGAGACGGCCAGCTCACCTCTGACACACATCACTCGCAATGCTTACACCGAGACGGCCAGCTCACCTCTGACACACATCACTCGCAATGCTTACACCGCGACGGCCAGCTCACCTCTGACCCACATCACTCGCAATGCTTACACCGAGACGGCCAGCTCACCTCCGACACACATCACTCGCAATGCTTACACCGAGACGGCCAGCTCACCTCTGACACACATCACTCGCAATGCTTACACCGAGACGGCCAGCTCACCTCTGACACACATCACTCGCAATGCTTACACCGAGACGGCCAGCTCACCTCTGACACACATTACTCGCAATGCTTACACCGCGACGGCCAGCTCACCTCTGACACACATCACTCGCAATGCTTACACCGAGACGGCCAGCTCACCTCCGACACACATCACTCGTAATGCTTACACCGAGACGGCCAGCTCACCTCCGACACACATCACTCGCAATGCTTACACCGAGACGGCCAGCTCACCTCTCACACACAACACTCGCAATGCTTACACGAGAATGCAAACTCACCTCTGATAGAACAATTGTTGCTCAGATGTTGTCGCGAAGCTTCGGTGTATGAATCGTGCCTGATTATTGCTAAGCATATGCACCTGTGCCTTTATAATGGTAGATTGATTTTTGCGTATACTGAATTCAAAATCAAATACAAAAAGAAATTAATCACGCTTCATGTACATTATTTCTGTTGACGTAATATCTAAAAATTCAGTACCCAGGATTGACAAAACAACGTTATCACATAAAAACTGTGGGTGATAGAAAAATTCTGATAATAGTTTTGAATTCAGGGTAAAACGTTACGTTAGCAGCACAATGTTCCATGGGACACAAACTGTGTTTACCAGTGTAATGGACAATTACGCAGAGCTGATAGAACGTTTTACGAAAACAAAGGAATTGATCTTCTAATTATATGGTGCCACATATAATAGTATTCCCACAATTAAATAAACTACTGCTAGGTGGCAGTTTAAAGAAGGAGTGGGAATACAGAAATATTGCGGAGGGGTTGTATTGTCCTTGTCCACATGGACCGTCTACTGTACGTTTTCAGGGTTGTAAGATAGGACAAGTGTATTAGGTGCAATGGAAAGTATTTTCATAAGTCATGAAGGAATTAATTAATGAAATGCGAGATCACACCATGTACAATACAAATATGGAAGATGTGAATCCGTTTATTGGTGAATATGACATGGATATTAAGTCAGATAATATCCAAAAACTTGACAAATTTGGTTGTCCTGGAGAAGGAATCGAACCCGCGTTTCCCGGGTAACGGCCGAATATATTTCTTCGTTTTCGGATATTATCTGACTTGACATCCATGCCATATTTACACCAATAAACGGGTTCACATTTTCCAAATTTGTATTGTACGATGGTGTAATCCCGTATTTCATTCATTGATATTCGGCGCCTCCGGGCAATCATGAGAATGAATTCCAAACCTTCAGATTCGCTATATATGAAAGCCGGTTGCTAGTCGAAGCAAAGCGACTAGCAACCGGCATTCATATATATTGATTATATATAAAAATGCCGGTTGCGTTCATATATACAATCAATATACTGTATATGAATGTCGGTTGCTTTCTGGATAGCGCGCAAGTATGCTAACCACTACACCACCCAGAACGACCAAGTTTCAAGTTTCCGATTAATTCGTGATGGTCATATTCAAATTAATCGGAAACTTGAAACTTGGTCGTTCTGGGTGGTGTACTGGTTAGCATACTTGGGAGCTAACCGGGAGACGCGGGTTCGGTTGCCTCCCCAAAACGACAAAATTTTCAATTTTTCGGATATTATCTGACTTAACATTCATGTCATATTTACACCAATAAACGGATTCACGTCTTCCAAAGTTGTATTTCATGTGGATATTGTTGATTAAATGTTTATACAATAAACTTTTTTTTTATTAACTTTTGCATTTTCCCAGAGTTTCGCATTCTAAGCACTCTTAGCTATTTTACAGAAACCTTTTCATTTGTTAAATGTTTTGTACATACGGCAACATACTTCTGTAAAGCTGTTCCAATGAAGACTCAAAATGGGTTAAGTTATTAACTTCTGCTCTATTTTTCGCAGTGTTTTATGGCCTCAAAAAACAAAACAAAAAAAAAAACAAGGCAGGCAAGAAAACAATGTAAAAGAAGAATGAACCGAAATGTGTGATCTCTGCTTCTGTGTCAATGTAAGAAGTAAAAACTGTCCAGAAATCAAGAGAATAGCTTTGAGCAATGCTCAAACAGATCGTTGAGGCGAAAGTAAAACATAGTGTGAGAAAAACGACCTGAAAAAACAATAGCTTCACGCCGTACGTGAGGCAATACAATGATCTCCGAGGGAAAAACTGATAAAAAGAATGGTGTCTGTCTTATTTTTGACCACTTCTTTCAGGCAGAAACCTTATCGGGAGATGTTTTATTTCTATCCGCCTTGAAGCTTTTCATTCTTTAAGGTCATCGACAGAAAGGAATTGTGTGCAAAAAGCAAACAGTAAGACAGAATAACGTATTGATTCCGAAAGTTTGGGCACAAAGTTCTGCCTAGGTACATACTTTTTACATTTCTTCAAAGAACGGGGTAATTCTTATGAACAAATACAGTTAATGATTTTGCAATACACAGAAGATAGGTGAAATGGATGAAATACAGCCGCTGACATTTGCCAATCGTAATTTGAGATCTTTCCTTTGGCCATGGGAAGATCACAATTTACAGATATCCTCATATATGCACCTCCTGTTATGAGGAACGGATATCGTCATATACGCACCTCTTGTCATGACAGAAATGTTGTCGCCATTTTGAATGGAAAGACCATGGTCAACAAAATAATTTTGTAAGGGTAGATTCGTACACATATCTGTTATGCAAATGGCAAATCGTTTAATAACTGGTCACAGGTGGAATACCCAGCGATAAACATACAACATTGCATGTCTGAAATGAAATACAAGATCTATGAACCAGACAGAAAATGAAAATTTATTCTTGTATAAAACCAACTAAGAAGCCGAAAATTCACATGCTAGAAATTTCTGGTGTGGACAAGAACGAAGGTGCTTCATATTTGCTTTATTATAAAAGTAAAGGATTCTTTCTAATCCTTTCTCCGATTCGTCTGTTAATAGATGAAGAAATCATAACCATTTATTTCTGGTAGCTCTCTAGAGGTTATTTATATCACCCAGCTAGACATAATTGTACACATATTTCACATCGCTACATGACAGCATTCGTCTCTGGAGCTACACATGCGTGACACCACTTGGAGAAAAATGGTGTCGTGTTCACTCTAAATATTGTAACTCCAGAGACTCTATTCTTGTTCGTTCGCTGTTGAATATATAAAGGGGCGACGATAACAAAGAACGCCAACATTCTGTTTAACGTTGCACTGCAAAAGAATGCTGTTCAGTTCTCATACTTGGGTATAACAACCGCATACAGGGGTTGGACAGAATAATGTGAACACCTAGAAAATGATTTTACGTACTTAATAGGGTGTGCGACCACCCGTGGCATCCGAAACAGCCTGAATCCTCCTTGGAATTGTCCCATGCAAGTACTGGATGGTGGTTAGTGGGATGTTACACCATTCTTCATGCAGAAACTGCTCTAGGTCCTTGAGAGATGCAGGAGGAAGATAAAGAGAGCTTACTCTGTTTTGCAACACACATTATAGTGGCTCGATGATGTTCAAGTCTGGTGATTGGGAAGGCCAAGGAAGGTGTGAAGTGCGTCCTCAAGTTCCTTAAACTATGATTGGACATTCCGACCTCTGTGAATTGGGGAGGTATCATCTTGACAGATGGCATCCCCGCAGGAAACAATGCCTGAGCCATTGGATGGACTTGGTCGGCCAAAATAGTTTTATACACACTGCCAGTCATCCGTCCATTCACGGTGATCCGGGGACATGCTGAAAACCACGATATGACCCCCAGAGCATAACAGAACCACCACCATGCTGCACTGTTAGGATCAGACAGTCTGGGCTTTACGCTTCTGACGGTGTTATCCACACATAAACACGTTCTGCGGTGGAGAATAGTGTGAATGTGGATTCATCTGACCACATTACACGCTTTCATGCATCGGCAATTCACGTTGTATGCTCCTGGCACCACTGCCGTCGCCATTTTGCATTTATCCGGGGCGCCAGAGGTTTTGCAATAGCAGCTCTGCCATGAATATCTTGTTTATGCAGTTCCCTGCGCACTGTTTTCGTTGATACTGGGGTCTGGAGATGCAGATTGAGCTCCGCACTAATTTTTGGCGTCGTGGTCTTCTTATTACGGGTTACAATACTCTTTAATGAACTTCTGTCTCTATCAGTCACGGTAGTTTTCCGGCCGCTTTTGTGTTTCGCAGATCTGGTTTTGCCACGAACACGGTATGCTGTCATGATTCTAAGCACAGTAGCTCTCGATACCCCCACTACCCTGGCGACTGTTATCAAAAAGGCACCAACTAGCCGGCCACCAACAATTAGCCCTCTATCGAAGTCCGTTAGGTCGCTGATTTCGTCGTCACCCTGAAAGAAATTTTGCAGCAAGAACTTTAAATGCACTTAAACAGGACCTTGAGGTTCTAAACAGAGCTATTACAACCAAGAAGTGGTGGATACCTTTGCGTGCTGCGACGTACGCAGCTGCATTAAGTCACGTCTCTAAACGTAATGTTCACATTATTCTGTTCAATTCCTGTATGTTATGACAGCTAAGCGCTCTGTTAGCTAAGGAAAAAGTCTGCACTACGTCTTCCTGGTAGCTACAGAAGTTCTTTGTTAACTAATGTCACCTTATCCGCCATGGTGTCTGCTTAATCAAGAGTCGTTCTAATTTTTAAAATTACTATATATAATTTATGACTACAAAGCTTGTGGTGTTATGATAGAATAATAAAAACAACGTTTCGCGCAATAATATGTTTATTATACATCGACTACAGTTTTGCAGAGCGTTTGGCTCGGCTTCCTCAGGACGAATGGAGCGTAAACATTCAAATCATTGTGACATCATCAGAATTCTGACGGTCACGGGTTTTGGCGAGTTGTTTCCACGCGCTTGAAAGAAATGGAGTCGACGTCATGTCGTTGACAAGCCGTGATGAGTTCCGGTATATGTGGAAAGCTTCAAATATATTAAGCTTGAAAATCGAGTCCGGTTTATCAATAAGCGTAGCGTTTCCAAACAAAAAGTTATGGTTATTTTCGTGACAATGTTGAGCTATAGACGACTTCTTCAGTTCATATTTCCGTACATATGTCTTGTGTTCCTTCACACGGAAACTTAAAGCCCTGCGGGTCTGTCCTATATATGAAAGTCCACATTCACAAGGTATCTGATAAATTTCCCAGGAGTTTAAATCTTCGACGTAGTCTTTTGATCCGTAAAAATTCATCTTGTTTATGGGTTTGAAAATAACTTTGAAATAAAAAAAATTTAAGGATTTTTGAAATCGCGAAGCAAATGGGATAATTGCCCAATTCTTTTGTATTGGGAGGTGTATAGGCATGAGCGTGCAGACATGCTTTGGTTTCCTAAATTTTTGGACAGCTTTGTCTATAACGGAAAAGCTGTATCCTCTGTGTGCTGCAATTCGTTTAAGAAAATGAAGCTCTTTCTGTAAGGAATCCTCAGTTGAGCTGATATGTATTGCACGATATACGTATGTGAAGAAGGCAGAGATCTTTTGTTTCCATGGATGATTTGATTTTCCATGAGGGGGTAAGGAAACAGCAAATGGTTTTCGATAAACTGTTGTACTAAAGGATCCTTGAGAGCGTGACACAAGGACATCGAGGAATGGTAAGCAGCCATTATTATCAGTCTCATATGTGAACTGTATATGAGGATCGATTGAATTGATAAGTTCACGGCTTGCCAACGACATGACTGACGTCGACTCCATTTCTTTCAAGCGCGTGGAAACAACTCGCCAAAACCCGTGACCGTCAGAATTCTGATGATGTCACAATGATTTGAATGTTTACGCTCCATTCGTTCTGAGGAAGCCGAGCCAAACGCTCTGCAAAACTATAGTCGATGTATAATAAACATTTTATTGTACAAAACGTTGTTATTATTATTCTATTCTAAAATGACTCATTGTCCAATGCCTCCCGGTCCACTAGAATGTTTCCTGTACAGAAGAGTGTCGCACCGTCTACATGAGTATCTTCTTTTGCAGTGGAGTATGCCCTTTTATAAAGTAATATCTCCTTGTCCACCAGTGTGTCTCCTCGTCACTAAATTGACACTTCGTTTACTTAAGTGTCATTTTTACCCAACAGTATTTTCCTGTTTACGTGAGTGCCACTTTTCCCACCGCAGTGTCGTTTTATCAAACAGTGTTTTCTTACCTATCTAAGCGCCACTTTGTATATCAGAAAAACCACTTAGTACCCAGAGCCACCCATTCTAAACATTTATTCGTCTGTAAAAATGTCCTCCTGTCAACCAGAGTGAATTACCTTTTCATCAATGGCTCCAACTCTTTTATAATGTTCTCTTGTCAATCTGAGAGCACTATCTTTTCGTCAGAGTGCCTCAATCTCCTTCAAAATGTTCCTTTGTCGATATGATGTTATTCTCATTCGCAAGAGTGTCCTGTTCTTTACCTTTTCTGCAGCAATATCTCGTCGTCATTAGAGTTTCTTTCTCTCTAATGGTGTATTCTTGATTACCTGAATGTCGCTTTTTCCATCGGAAAGACTCCTTAGAACTGAAAGCGTGCCTACATCCATATCTCCTGTCTTAAAATGTCCGTTTGCCTCCGCCCCTCCCTTCAGAGTCTTATCTTTACATAGCACACGTGGCTATTCTGACGTACTCTCCCAATACCTAAATCCGTTATTGGCTATACACTTCCCCCACAAGGGTGCCTTCTTTCAGCAAAAACAGGCTTCGACTCATTGCTCCTGTTTAGCGGAAGACTGAGTCGAGGAGCATTCAAGTGAGTTCCCATCCCTCGAATGGCTCTCTCGCCTCAAGATTTGGACGCAGTTGAGATGCAACTGCTTCCGGCAATTGGAAACACTAGCTTTAAGATATCAACTGACCGTAAGACAAACGCAATTGCTATACTTCATCCAGAACCTGAAAATGGCCCTATCTTGGCCGACTAGACAGAAACCCACGCAGCTGAACAATGAGCCACATATTATTATAGATTCAATTAGTATCCATACACTTTGTCACCATACGCCATGGTAGCGTACTGAGGGAATTAATTTTTAAATTCACTCGGCAAGCGAACTTTCCAATTTAAAATTTCATTTGATGGATTGTAAACCGATGAGACATTACATTATGACCACGCCCAGCCTGGAGAAATGAGCACGCCTGGAGACCGAACGGTGGCACAGGTGAAGTTCACAGACCAGTATATATACAACCCGAGGACCTGCTTTCGGTTAGTAGAGTGTTTAGAGTCAGAAATGAAAAAACTGCCGATTTATCGGAGTTTCATGAAGGAGAAATTGTGATGGCATGGTACCTCGGAACTACGATCTCGGAAACGGCGTGGCTTGTGGGTTGTTCACGTGCCGTCGTAGTGAGAATGTATTAAAAATGTGTGCACAGATAACCAAATGACGGCCGTTGTCCAGCCGTGTGTCGTCCGCAGCTCACTGATGCCAGAGGTGAACGGAGACTGTCCCGTAATGTTCAGAGTGACCGCAGGGCCACAGTGTTACAAATCACCCGCAGCCACAACAGTGGTGAACAGGACAATGTGTCACAGCACACAGTTCATCGAGGCCTTCTGCGCATGGGCCTGCGTAGCCGAAGACCCAGCCAGGTCCTCATGCTCACTGCACGTCATCGCCAACAACGCATGAAATAGGCCCCAAGATCATCGAGATTGGATCGTGAATGATTGGAAGAAAGTGGTATGGTCTGACGAATCAAGATTCTTGGTGGATCACATAGACGGCCGAGCGCAGATACGCCGATTACCAACGAAGACTATGGCACATTATTGCACTGTTGGGCGGAAACAGGCCGCAGCTGCGGTGTTATGCTGCGGGCGATGTTTTGTTGGGATACTTTAGACCCCATTATCCCAATAGCACAATCCCTGACAGCTGTCAGGTATCCGAACATCGTTGCGGACCAAGTTCACCCATTCATGGCAACTGTGTTCCCTGCTGATGATTGCCATTATCAACAGGATAATGCGCCATGTCACACTGCCAGAATAGTCAAGAAGTGGTTCGAGGAACATGCTGGTGACTTTCTGTTAATGCCCTCGCCTCCAAATTCACCTGATATGAGCCCAATCGAACATTTTATGGTTCAACTTGCAAAAGCAGGTTCGCACTGAATTCCCACCACCCCTAGGTTTACGGGAACTGGAGGACCTGCTGAGTAGTAGGAAAGGACCGATCTGGCCGCATGGAGACCTCCTTCTTTTTGAAGGAGCTAGCAGGAGCCTCCTTGTGGCCGAAGGGTTTGACCTATACAGCAGCCGAGGAGCAGGGGATGAGGATGTGTGGGGGGATGGGGTTTTACGCCTCCCCTCCTTAACGATGGTGGTGACTTCTAGCGTTACTTTGCAGAACTTTTTTTTTTTTTAAGATTTTCTTTAATGCAACTTTATTAATTTTATTTTCTCGAGATTTAATAGACATTGTTATTATGTGATGGCAACGGTTGAGTGTGGATTTATAGATGTTGCCCTCTAGCGGTGTTCCGTGGGACTATATTATTTTATTTTCTCGGTGATTTAATGGACATTGATTTTAATGATTGGGAAATTTTCTCCGGGGAAATATTATTCTGTGAAATGTTTTTGTGGGAAAAAGAAAATGACCGAACAGTCGAGCGAGTTTGAACCCGCGTTTGTTAGATTTCAGATTTCTAACTCAACGATTTTGCTCGCGTGACTATCCAGTCATTGGGAGAAGATGCTTGTTAGGGGAAGATTTATGGTGTCTTTTTAAAAAAGGGGTGGGTTCTAATTGATTTCATTTGTTTTCTGTATGTGATGATGTGAACATGAGTTTTTCCGTCTCAGTGGAAAATTTCACGTTACACTGCTGTAATGGAGGAAGTAATGAAACAGACGTATCTGACGCCGCTAAAAGAAGGTAGTCTCAGTGGTTTCGATGCATTATTCCATGCTGTAAAGAAAAAAGGAATCAAGAAAAAGATGTCAAGAGATGGTTCATGGGGCAGAAGGCATACACTCTCCACAAGACAGTGAGACATCATTTCCCTAGAAATAGAGTGATGATGAATAAGATAGGTCAACAGTTTCAGGCAGATTTGGTTGAGCTCCCCAGTTTGAGCCATCATAATGATGGATTTCGTTACTTGCTTACATGCATTGATGTATTTTTGAAATATGCATGGGTGATTCCCGTAAAACAAAAGTCGGGCTCCCTTATCATCCAAGCGTTTACCAAGATTTTCGAACAGAGAAAACCCTTAAAACTACAAACTGATAAAGGAACAGAATTTAAGAACAAAGAGTTTCAAAAGTTTTTAAAACAGCATGAGGTACATTTCTTTACGACAAATAACGAGACGAAAGCAAGCGTAGTGGAAAGATTCAATCGCACTCTCGCAACTAGAATGTGGCGTTACTTTACAAGTCAAAATACGTTCAGATTTATGGATGTGCTCAATGATTTAATTCATAGTTACAATCATTCTCCTCATCGAAGTATAAAAATGAAACCCGTCGAAGTGAATGAAAAGAATGAAAAGCAAGTGTTTAACAATCTGTATAGCGACCTCAAGAGACAAAAACCGTCCTATAAATTTCGAGTTGGTGATCACGTGAGGATTTCTAAAGCTAAATTAACGTTCGAAAAGTGATATGAATCAAATTGGACGGAAGAAGTGTTTATGGTGAGTGACCTTGTTCCCCGGTCCCCTCCCGTCTACAAAGTTAAAGATTTATTGAATGAAGAGCTCGAAGGAACATTTTATAGTGAAGAACTTCAAAAAGTGACTCTATCCGAGTCCTTTACTGTGGAACGTATTCTGAAGAAACGTAAAAGAAAAGGAAAAATGGAATACTTTATAAAGTACAAAGAGTATCCTGATAAATTTAATGCCTGGATCCCTGCGGAAGACTTTACGTCATTATAAAACCCATTTTTTTAAAAATAAAACATCATTTGTCAAAATCAATTGAAGTTAGCCCAAATCAATTGAAGTTAGCAAAAATCCCTGCTGGATATTATGATTCGGTGGGAGACGTTGTAAAAGCCATGTCCCAACACTGGGCGAAAAGAATTTCGATGTTTTTTAATAAAACCACGAGACGAGTCAAAGCGTCTTTAACTCATGGTTCTCAGCTGGAGTTATTTCCTGGATTAGCAGAACTTCTAGGTTTCCAACCTGGAGTGTATTCTGCCTCCGAAGGGAACGATGTTACAATTCATGGCAATTTTGTAGCTGATCTGAACACGTCGGTTTCCGTATTGTACGTGTACAGTGATATTGTAGAACCTCAGCCTGTAGGAGACATGGTTGCTCCTCTCCTTCGCATCGTGAAAGTGGCTGGAGAAGACGGAGATGTGGTGAGTGCTTTGTACGATCGACCTCATTATTTACCTCTCGCAAGGAAACATTTCCAAACCATTGAAATCGTTATAAGAAATCACTCAGGCCAATTAGTGCCATTTGAACGTGGGAGATCGATCGTGAAACTTCATTTTCGTCTCAAGCAATTGTAGCCATGTACGAACCATACCGCTGTTGTACAAAATCCTTCGAGGATTATTACGTCAGTGAAACTGGAAAATGTTTAGCATACTATCAGGGAGCACCCCTTCAAAAAGGGTATGGACTTGGAGGACTTTTTCGCTCGTTATTTAGAGCGGCGGTTCCCTTATTTGAACAAGGTGCAAAAACGCTTGGAAAACAAGTCTTTCGAACGGGAATCGACCTTACAAATGACTTAATGCAAGGAAAGGATGTGAAAACAGCAGCCAAACAACGAGCTAAAGAAGCAGGACAAATTCTCACTAACAAAGCAGCTAATAAAGTGAAGAAAATGTTGGGAGGAAGCGTTAAAAGGAAGAGAAATATGAGGAAACGTATCATTCGTTCAAAGAAACCCAAGAGGACAGCACACGATATTTTTGATCCATAAATCATGGGTCTGATTCACACTCATTCTTCCGTATGTTTAAAATCCGAACTTGATTTATTTGCTTTACCGCCTACCCAAACGAGTATAGAAAAAGAACAATGGATCGAATATCACCCTTTGGCCAACATTCGAGATGGAGGACCTCTGGAATTTAATATTTCTGGGAGTGGGGAAGAATACATGGATTTGTCTTCCAGCCAACTCTACGTGAAAACTAAAATTGTGAAAGCAGACAACTCTATCATAGCTGACAAAGAGCCCGTGGGTCCCATGAACTGTTTTCTTCATTCTCTGTTTTCCCAAGTCGACGTTAGTTTAAACGAAAGGGTGATTTCATCCTCAAGCAACACATATCCCTATAGGGCATATATTAAAACTTTACTGAATTATGGAGAAGAAGCAAAGAAAACATATTTAGCATGCGAAGGGTTTTACAAGGATACAGCCGAACATTTACATGAAACGAATCCCACGAATGCTGCAACAAACAAGGGACTACATCAACGCTATGAACTCATGAAAGATAGCAAAACGTTTGACATGATTGGAACCTTGCACTGTGATTTATTTTTTCAAAACAGACTGCTTCTCAATTTAGTGGACGTGAAAATTAAACTGGTTCGAAGTAAGCCTGATTTCTGCCTCGTTTCCTCCTCCGAGACCCCCAACTACAGAGTTCTCATCGAACATGCATCCACTTTTGTGAGAAAAGTGAAAGTCAACCCTGGAGTTGCCATCGGTCACGCCAAAGCTTTAGAAAAATCTCCCGCCAAATATCCTATTGATCGTGTTTTATGCAAAGTGTATTCCGTCTCTCAAGGAAGTATGTCCTTCGTGCAAGACAACGTATTCCTAGGACAAATGCCTAAAAGACTGATTATTGGATGTGTCGATAATGATGCTTTTAATGGTACATATAAATCCAACCCCTTTGAATTCAAACATTATGATGCTAACTTTATCGCTGTGTACGTTGACGGACAACCAGTTCCTCACAAACCTCTAGAACCCAATTTCGAAAAGGGAAGCACAATTCGTTCTTTCCATAGTCTATTTCAAGGAACTGAGAAACTGGGTCAAGACCGTGGAATATATATCGATCGAGAGGAATTTTGTAAGGGATACACTCTTTATGCATTCGATCTCAGTCCGGATCTGTGTGGTGGAGGGCATATGAACCTGATCGAACAAGGAAATATAAGAGTAGAAATCAAATTTGGAAAAGCTTTAGCAAAAACCATTTCAGTGCTAATCTACGCAGAGTTTCAGAACATTATTGAAATTTCAAAATCCAGAAACATTTTTTGTGATTTCACCAATTGAAGAAATTGAACAGTGTTCAAATTGCAAAGTCGCTAAAGTAGGATCATATGACTCGACGTTCCTTCCTCGGAGTGTTTGCTTGTGACAGAATCCCCAAGAGAATTGTCAAGTTCCCAGCATGTCTTGTCGTGAATACGGATCGGTATGGAAATCCTGGAAAACACTGGTTGGCTATGTATATACCAAACCCCAAAACAATGGAATTTTTTTATTCTTTCGGACATTTTCCACAACATTTTCAAGGACCTATTGCACGATTTGTCTCCAGGTTTATCACTATTAATTTTAATGAAGTACCTCTTCAAAGTTCGTTTACAGCCGTATGTGGTCAATTTTGTATTTTCTTCCTCTATACCAGATGTCGCGGAAAAAGCTTGTTTTCTGTTGTAAGAAATTTTCGATTGAATTCTGAAACAAACGACCTGCGTGTCTTTCATTTTGTTCGAAATAAATTTCGAATTGTATCAAAATTTAGAATTTAAAATAAAAAAAAAGGATTAAAATCTATTTTATGTGTCCTTAAATTATTTTGTACTTTTATTAATGGTCTCAGTTGATAACATGGAAGTGCCCCGACTACAGCACCCTTTCACAGCTCTGATAGCAGGACCTACGGATTGCCGGAAAACACAGTTTGTAAAACGCTTACTTCTGCATCAGGAGGAAGTCATTTCTCCCCTCCCGAGCATGTTGTGTGGTTCTACGGAGTTCATCAAAACTTGTATGATGAAATAGAAAACGTAACATTTGTGGAAGGCCTCTCATCTAATTTCCGTGACTATGTGAAAGGAAGAACGTTGTTTGTCATTGACGATCTTATGACTGAATGCGGAAGCGATAAAAAATTAACTCACTTGTTCACTCGAGGGAGCCATCATTTCAATGTGTCTGTGATATTCATTACACAAAATTTTTTTCATAAAGGCAAAGAAATGCGAGAAATTTCCCTGAATGCGCATTACTTGTTTCTGTTTAAATCACGAAGGGATGTGAATCAAATCACTCATTTAGGGAGACAGTTGTACCCTAGCAAACTTAATTTTTTTCAAGAAGTATATATGGATGCAACAAAGTCTCCTTACAGTTATTTAATGATAGATCTAAAACCTGAGACAAAGGAAGAATTAAGATTACGCTCCCAGATACTTCCGGGAGACATTCAAGTCATATATCAAATTCGGTGAAATGAAAATAAGTCTCAGTTTTCATCATGACGTTGTCTAAGTCGCAACTACAACTTTTACGCATAATTTAGCATTGCCCAAAAAAAGTAATAAAAGAGCTTTTAACGAAATGTGGGAAAAATGGAATTAAAGCTATATGTGAAGTTTGTATGAATACGTTAAAAGGAAATGTTCCGCTTACTCCCACCCAGAAACATTCATTGCTACAGCATAAGCACACCGAGAAACCCTTTGTACTTTATAAAGTATTCCATTTTTCCTTTTCTTTTACGTTTCTTCAGAATACGTTCCACAGTAAAGGACTCGGAGAGAGTCACTTTTTGAAGTTCTTCACTATAAAATATTTCTTCGAGCTCTTCATTCAATAAATCTTTAATTTTGTAGACGGGAGGGGACCGGGGAATAAGGTCACTCACCATAAACACTTCTTCCGTCCAATTTGATTCATATCCCTTTTCGAACGTTAATTTAGCTTTAGAAATCCTCACGTGATCACCGACTCGAAATCTATAGGACGGTTTTTGTCTCTTGAGGTCGCTATACAGATTGTTAAACACTTGCTTTTCATTCTTTTCATTCATTTCGACGGGTTTCATTTTTATACTTCGATGAGGAGAATGATTGTAACTATGAATTAAATCATTGAGCACATCCATAAATCTGAACGTATTTTGACTTGTAAAGTAACGCCACATTCTAGTTGCGAGAGTGCGATTGAATCTTTCCACTACGCTTGCTTTCGTCTCGTTATTTGTCGTAAAGAAATGTACCTCATGCTGTTTTAAAAACTTTTGAAACTCTTTGTTCTTAAATTCTGTTCCTTTATCAGTTTGTAGTTTTAAGGGTTTTCTCTGTTCGAAAATCTTGGTAAACGCTTGGATGATAAGGGAGCCCGACTTTTGTTTTACGGGAATCACCCATGCATATTTCAAAAATACTTCAATGCATGTAAGCAAGTAACGAAATCCATCATTATGATGGCTCAAACTGGGGAGCTCAACCAAATCTGCCTGAAACTGTTGACCTATCTTATTTACCATCACTCTATTTCTAGGGTAATGATGTCTCACTGTCTTGTGGAGAGTGTATGCCTTCTGCCCCATGAACCATCTCTTGACATCTTTTTTCTTGATTCCTTTTTTCTTTACAGCCTGGAATAATGCATCGAAACCACTGAGACTTCCTTCTTTTAGCGGCTACGTCTGTTTCATTACTTCCTCCATTACAGCAGTGTAACGTGAAATTTTCCACTGAGACGGAAAAACTCATGTTCACATCATCACATACAGAAAACAAATGAAATAAATTAGAACCCACCCCTTTTTTTAAAAAGACACCATAAATCTTCCCCTAACAAGCATCTTCTCCCAATGACTGGACAGTCACGCGAGCAAAGGCGTTGAGTTAGAATTCTGAAATCTAACAAACGCGGGTTCAAACTCGCTCGACTGTTCGGTCATTTTCTTTTTCCCACAAAAAAATTTCACAGAACAATATTTCCCCGGAGAAAATTTTCCAATCATTAAAATCAATGTCCATTAAATCACCGAGAAAATAAAATAATATAGTCCCACGGAACACCGCTAGAGGACAACATCTATAAATCCACACTCAACCGTTGCCATCACATAATAACAATGTCTATTAAATCTCGAGAAAATAAAATTAATAAAGTTGCATTAAAGAAAATCTTAAAAAAAAAAAATAAAGTTCTGCAAAGTAACGCTAGAAGTCACCACCATCGTTAAGGAGGGGGCGTAAAACCCCCATCCCCATCCCCTGCTCCTCGGCTGCTGTATAGGTCAAACCCTTCGGCCGCAAGGAGGCTCCTGCTAGCTCCTTCAAAAAGGAGGAGGGCTCCTTGCGGCCGGATCGGTCCTTTCCTACTACTCTGCTGTTAACACTGTGGTACCAGATACCCCAGAATACCTATCGTCACCTCATCGAATCGATGCCTCGCCGAGTGGGCGCTGTTTTGCGGGCTAAAGGGGGTCCTACAGCTTATTAGGTAGGTCGTCATAATGGAATGGCTCATCGTTGTATATCGCACTATAACAATGGACAAGTCTTTGTACTGTGTTAGTAGAAGTGCCTTGCATTTTGCCGCTGCATCATCGATACTTTCATCATCACAGATGTAGATTTGGGTATTTTAATTCGCCTACGCACAGTGCGGCAATTAAGTAGTAAAATTGAATTTTGTTTTAGAAAAATGGAAACGCAGAAAAACTTACGTGAATGTATTTTATTCAAAGCTCATTTTTTTATTGAAAGTTTAACGACCACCGTGAGCAACTCAATGGCTATAAGCAGCCACCTGCCCCTAATTTAGGGCCACTGGCTCCAGGTAAGGGAGAGAAGCAGTGCTGTAGGGCAAACAGGACATCCATGCCTCACGGGATTTGAACCCCGACTCTTTTCAGACGAAAGTGTCGTAAGCCAGCGCGTAGACCACTGCGCCACCAGGGCGGCAAACTATATTCGTCATTCGTGGATCCAAGATGTGGAACGATCAGCCAATTAAAAGAAAGTTTTGCAGAGGTCATTTTTGACATGGAGTGAAGAATTAATGTTACAGTTCTTTGTATGCCGTCAGTGTCTTGAAAAACTTGAAACCACCTCTGATTTCGGGAATAGAAAGTAGTCACATGATGTCAAAGCTGGAGAATAGAGGGATGGTTGAGTACATGCACTGGTTTTCGTAAGAGAAAGTGCTGTACACTGACTGCTCTATGTGCGGGATCGTTATCGAGAAGAAGGAATCATTGCCCGTTTCTGTACTCGGGCATGACATGAACGATCTCCTTCCGCAATCGTTCCAAAATGGAAGTGTAAACGTTGCCAGTGAGAGTTGTACCTTTAGGAATTAACTTGTGATGCAGAATTCCTTTTACCCTTTCGCTACCACAACGCCCGACGCATCCGGACATGCAGACAATCAGGAGCGCCCGAGTCGCCCGGATAGCATGATTTTCTAACCCCCCCCCCCATGTCCTTTAAATTTGCACGGCGTGACTTACCATCCTTAGCAGAAGTCACCTTCGGAAACTTGAGACTTGGTCGTTGGTGTAGCGGTTACCATACCCGGGTATGCTAACCGCTACACCACCCAGAACGACCAAGTCTCAAGTTTCGGGAGTCGCAGTTTCGAGTCCCTCTCCAGGAAGATGGAATTTTCAACTTTTCGGATATTATCTGACTTACCATCCTTGTCGCATTTACACCAAAAATCGGATTGTCATCTTCAAAATTTGTATTATATGGTGTAATCCCGTATTTCTTTCATGATTTTATCTGCTCCTCCGGGCAATCACGGGATATGATTGTGATATATATATATATCGAGATTACTATAGGTATCACTATGTAAATTTGAGTTTGTTCTGCTTATACTTCCAAACTTAACGTTATATCTTTTCCCTCAAACGAGAATGAGGTTGACAACATTCGAGGTCAGAGTGAACATGACGTATGAATGTATGAGATAATAACGATAGATAAAAGGACGAGAGCCGCCCCGGTGGCGCAGTGGTCTAAGCGATGGCCTCTGATCATTCGACCGTAAGGGGTCCGGGTTCGAATCCCGGTGAGGCATGGATGTTGTGTTTGTCTTACGGCACTGGCTCTCTCCCTTTCCTGGAACCAGTGACCCTAAATTAGGGACGGGCGACTGCTTATAGCCCATTGAGTTGCTCACGGTGGTCGTTAAACGTCAAAAAAAAAAAAAAAAAAAAAAAAAAAAGGACGAGATAACAGTTGCTGGTGTGGCGGATGTGAATTGCGTTATATTTTGAAGTGCGATGTTGTTCTATTGAAATAGTGTTGGAATAAAGAAAGAATTACCGTAAGTTGACTTCTCTTTTATGTTTCGTCTGGCCGTAAAAATTTAATTAGGAACTATTGCATTGTATTCTTATCTAATGGTTTAGACATAACGTAACGACAATATTTCCACACGAAAAAGACAATTACGCTATAGACAATTACGCTTAACCTCTAGATTCGCTAAACATGAATACCGGTTGCTCCGACTAGCGAATCCTGTGATGGTTATATTCAAATTAATGGGAAACTTGAGACTTGGGCGTTGTGGGTGGTGTAGTGGTTAGCATACCCAGGCGCTATCTGGGAGACGCGGGTTCGAGTCCCGTTCCAGGACGGTGAAATTTCAAGTTTTAGGATATTATCTGACTTACCATCCTTGTCCCATTTACCCCAAAAATCGGATTGTCATCTTCAAAATTTGTGTGATTGTTGTTGCTAGACAAAGAAGTGATCCAGGAGTTGGTTTGTCCCGGGGCTGTATCATTCAGCCTTCTGACATCGCTCAGTAGAACTCTTGCTTTGTTGACACGTGCTTCGTCTGTCTGTGATATTTTGCGCTGTTCCGAAAGCGGAGTTTAAGAGGGAAAATTTGTGGTAAAAATTATTTCATTTAGCTCAATCCAAATAAATACGATATTTTGTACAAGAAAGAACAAGAAAAGGGGAAGGTAAGCAAGGTTTTCCAGTTATTACCACTCCCATCTGTCTAAAGTTCTCAGTAGAAGAAAGCACTGATTACCCCAGGTAAACGTCCGAAGGTCAGTGCATAGCAAACTTAGAGATCGGAAGGTTTGAGTGGTGACACAACTCTACTCCTTCTTTTGTTTACTTGACAAAGGGAGGGGGAATGAAATTCGGAAATGAGCAGCAGACACTTTCGGGCGCTGTGGTATTTTGAGTGACAAAACATTTTAGTATCGTGGTTGTGAAAGGGTTAAGCTCACACAAGCATTTCTTGATTTTGGACATATGTAACCTTATCTTCTTTCTTTCGAGTGACTGTGGGGATTTCCATTGAGCACACTGACGCTTCGCTTCAGGATCATATCCAAAACACCATGTCTGGCATACTGCACTCGTGCATGTTTTTGGTCGCCTAACGGAACATGCAGAATAAAACGAGCACAGTTTTTCGCAATAAATCTTGGACTAAAATTTGACGAATCATTTTAATAACACAGAGCTTATACTGCAGCATCCTCAAGGTCACACAAGGATCACTTTAGTTTTTCACGAACTTCCTCAATGAGTACAGACCTGTGCACTGAAATCGGGCGTCTGGGCCTTTCGTCATCTTCCAAATCTTCCCTCTAATCCTTGAAATTACCATACCATCGGAATATTTGTGCACGAGACAGGCAATTAGACCCATACACATCACGCAGGAATTTAATTGTCACAGATGCAGTTTTAGCGATTTTCAAGAGGAACCTGATATTTTTCTCTCTGCACGATGACGGGGCTGTGATCAGAGCTCGATTTAAGAGGTACAGTGTCGTATTCAGGAACATTTGTGAATCAAATGTTCTTGAATAGCTTCGCAGATATGCCTTTGCTTCGCATACATTGCGACATATTTAATTTTGAACTCCTTTGACGAAGGAAATTTCTCCATCTTTATGCCAGGGACGGGATTCGAATCCACAACTCTCAGCTCTGGAGCTCCGAGTGTTATCCACTATACTACACTGGCATGTGCTCTCACTGCTATATGCCTTTATCTCGTCACATCCCTCTCCCGTATGAGGACCATGGTCCCACGGGTCAGCACGTGTCGTTGTAGGCAGTCATCTGATGAAGAACGTGTATATGAGAAATCCCATACAATTTGGTGTGCGCAGCGTAATACCACTCTGATTTATTATTTCGAAGCACTGAAGAAGGGATTCTCATTTTTCCGGTCTCGCGGTGTGGAATCAAAAACCACATCATTGCGAGAAACTTAACAGCCAGGTCATCCTTGAAGTTCGGGCGCCAATATGGCGAAGTAAATTTCTCCATCTTTATGCCAGGGGCGGGATTCGAACCCGCAACTCTCGGCTCCGGAGCTCCGAGTGCTATTCACTGTACTACACTGGCATGTGATCTCTCTGCTATCTGCCTTTATCTCATGTACGTCCTGCGGAGCAGGCACGTCACACTCCCGTTACGCTGACTTTCAGTGAACTTTTTGAACTTTTATGATGGTTGTTGTGGCCGTTATGCCAATATTACTCCCCCTCCCAAGATGATTTTTTCTTTCTAAAGTGTTGCGGCGGACAGAAGTTGCTTAAGGTTAATTTCTGTTACTTGGTGAAACTCAAAGACCCGGAGGAGAGAATCAGTCATAGATTTCTATACATGACAAGTGATACATTGAAGTGTCTGAAGGTTTTAGATGTAGCATTATGGCCAAAACATCGTGATTCCCTTAAAAGATTTTGGTCAGGATAAAAAATTCGGCACATGATTCAACAATTTGCCTTATTGCTGCAAGCCAAGAATGAGCGGAGCGCTTAAGTTGGACGTCTAGTGATTTTGCTTCCTATACTTCCAATAGGCAAACTTCTGTACACATTTTCTTCACAATTAATGCGTTCCTAAGGATGAAAGTTTCAACATCGATTAAAATGATTTTATATTATAACTTGTAATACTTAATATTTTCTAAAACATAACCATAATTATATTAAAAATCAATAACTTTTCCTTTGGTGGTGTTAAGACCAGAAAAAAGATGGCGCGACTTGTACATTGATGACGTCAGTAGACAAACAAATGTTGGATTGCTTAGTTATGGTTATGTTTTAAAAACTATTAAGTATTACATGTTATAATATGAAGTGATTTTAATCGCTGTTCAAGTTTTCGTCCTTGGAACGCATTAATTGTGAAGAAAATGTGTACAGAAGTTTGCCCATTGGAATTATAGGAAGCAAAATCACTAGACGTCCATCTTAAGGAATTCTGGCTCCAAAATATGGCGACCTCATCAAGAGAAGACTTGTGGTTCTTCATTTTAAAATCTAAAAGAAATATCTGTTGTAATAGCAGTAGTCTAAGTGAATCTTCGTTGGAAAATTTAATGCGCTTATCTGTTGAAGTGCCATCTGAGGGCGGTAAATATATTTTTTCCAAACCACATAAGCCCAACATACAGCCAAATGGCAAAATAAAAAAATGTGACGTTGAAGACGAGCAGCATTAAAAAATACAATAAATAAATAATGTAGCTAAAATTTCTTTCTAGTTTGTTTTCGAGCAGGTAGAGGATTTCTATCCTAGCGTAATGTCATAGTGCTAAGCAAAAGTTTCTCCTTGCTACACAAAACTTAATTTGTATAGCAAATGTTGCTACACATTTATTATTTCGTAAATAAAGCCCCGGCTGTGACAATGTTCTTCCACCAAATGACTTCATGCACAGCGTATATAATCATCTGCGGAATTCTCACGGAAATGTTGTTGCCAATCCATAGCTGATAAATGATTTATTAAAATACCATGCCTACCAGAACTGTGTGTTTTACCGGGATTTAAAAAAATCAAATCAGTCTGATTACTTAATTGTCCCACTGTGCATGATTAGAAAAATGCGATTTCCCAGAAAACTCTAAATGAAACTATTTTTTATTTTAAATTTCTACTCGCAACTTTATTCACGTCATATTCTAAAAACACATGATCTATTTTAAATTCAAAAACACAGGATGCGTTTTAAAGTAAGTCTGGTCCGTCTCCTCTAGGAATTCGAAATTCGTTTTTGGTTTTAATTCATGCACAGGCTAAAACTTTCAGAACTGATAAAATTTATTTTTTAGCGAAGAAGAAATTAAACTATTCTAGGCCTTATTTTCCATGCACAAATATATGTTCTTTTTTTTTCATCTTCGTTGTAATCAAAGTCGCGAAAATTAAGCTACCAGGAAAGTGAACTTATTGTCCAGGGTATAATTAAACTTTCAAAAAAAAAATGATCACGCGTGACCCACCTTCCTTTTACTTCCCAGGGGTGAGTGTTAACTATCAAGAGTCTATGTCCTAATGGAGGCTTTTATCAGCGAAGAATGTTATGCCAACTCATGCTAAAATACCGATACTCGCTGAGGAAATTGCTTTCCTTTCCTTTGAGACTTTGATTTATCTTTTTCGTGTGCGTGAAAAACACAACTCCCAGAGAGATCGCATTATCGATTACAAAGAATCCGATAACGTGTGGAATGAGCTCGTTAATTCAAATAAAGATAAGGAAACACACGTCGGTATCAAGTGGTTTCCTTTCGGGACTTGAGGGAAATCAAAGGAGAGTTGCGATCGAAAGAAGATTGCTATTTACCCACACACGCACGCACACATTCTCACCACACACACACACACAGCTCTTCGGCACATACGGGATAGTGTGCTGATGTTCCTAGTCTGAACTCAGTGTAAACGCACTCGTATTACTTTGGTAATTTAGTAGCTTCATAACTGGCTGCTTTCTAAGACTTCAATACACTCGCTTAGCACCATTTCTACCAGCACTGGTTGGTTCCCTCTTGCTTTGTCTGTATCAAATACATGTTCATTACGTCATCAGCAAAACGAAGGTGAGTTAGATAATCTCCATTAATCTTTATCCCTTTGTTTTCCCAGTTCAGTGATTGAAAGACATTTTCCAATGTGGCATTAAAGAGTTTGGGAGATATAGTGTCACTTTGTCTGACTCCTTTCCAATTTTTATGGGTGCTGTATCCTCAAATAGCAGAATCTTTGCACTTGCATTTTCATAGATGTTGTTAATAATTGAAGATGGATACATTAATATTATTAATAACATCTATGAAAATGCAAGTGCAAAAATTCGCCTATTTGAGAATACAGTACACATAAAAATTGGAAAGGGAGTGAGACAAGGTGACACCATATCTCCGAAGCTCTTTAATGCGGCATTGGAAAATGTCTTTCAATCACTGAACTGGGAAAACAAAGGGATAAAGATTAATGGAGATTATCTAACCTACCTTCGTTTTGCTGATGACCTAGTCATTTTTGCAACTACCCCATCAGAGCTGCAGAATATGATCCAGGAACTTGCTGACAAGTGTAAAGAAGTCGGATTAAAAATGAACTTTCAGAAGACAAAAGTGATGTTCAATGCTTATACAAGAAATGAAGATTTATCGATTGATGGAGAAAACCTGGAGATAACAGACACGTACGTTTATCTTGGACAGCAGATATCAAGTGAGGGTCACATTGATGAAGAAATTAATCGGCGTATAAAACTTGCCTGGAGAGCTTTTGAAAGAAACAGCATAATTTTCAAGAGCAATATGCCATTATGTCTTAAAAGAAAAGTGTTTGATCAATGCATGATGCATTCTTTCAGTGCTTATGTATGGTGCAGAGACGTGGATCTTAACTAAAAGAGACATACAAAGACTGCAGACAACTCAAAGCAGCATGGAGAGATGCATGCTTGGTGTAACTACCACAAATAAGAAGATGAACTTGTGGATCAGAAAAATGACAAGGGCGGAAGACATCATGGTCAGAGAAAAATCCCTGAAATGGCAATGGGCTGGACATATTGCCAAAAGGACAGACCATCGATGGACAGTTGAAATTTTAGACTGGATTCCAAGAATCAGGAAAAGACCCAGCAGAAGACCACATGTGAGATGGGTGGATGAAATTCGAAAGTATGCGGGAGTAACATGGATGTGACTGGCACAAGACAGACCGTTGTAGAAGAAACTTAGGGAGACCTTCCAGCAGCAGTGGATTGATAATGGTTGACAATGATGATGCTGATGATGATATATAAAACAATTGAATATAGAGGAATACTAATGAGTTCTAAAAAAGCATTGTCTTGACATGGTTAATATATATCAAATACGTGGAGACAATGTAAATGGACGATGTCATCACTCCTTCCACGTTATTTTATAAACAACGCATAGCGACTGAAAAATTGACATTTCAAGCATGACCAATTAACACATTAACTGCCACACTAGAAAAGAAATTCCCTTCGGACGACGGTGTTTCATTACAAAAATAGAATAAAAACTTCGAAAACAAAGCAATCCTGTCTAATTTAATTGTAACAATAACAACATCCACAAGTAGTAAGTTTTTCACGAACTAACTGCAGGGTTTTGCCCAGAGGGCCATCTTTCACGTAACATGTATGTTACAGTGTGGCAGCTTGCCCGACTCTTAAGGTTATGAGACGCGTGTGTTATATATGCTTCACGAGGCCACGGACTCAAAACTAGCGTGAGTTAAATACAACTCACATGTTAGTTAATGTGTTAAACACTTTTCTGTCTTGATTGAAGGTTTAACGACCACGGTGAGCAGCTCAATGAGCTATAAGCAGTCATCCATCCCTAATTTAGGGTCACTGGTCCCAGGGAAGGGAGAGAGCCCAGCGCTGTAAGACAAACACAAGATCCATATTTCCGTGAAAAATCGGAGTTGAAATCCTCACCGGGATTCCAATCCCGACCTTACAAGGAAATATGGTCATAACGACCACCAAATATGGTTTAACGACGATCAAATATGGTTTAACGACCACCGTGAGCAACTCAATGAGCTGTAAGTAGTCGTCCATCCCTAATTTAGGGCCACTGATCCCACGGAAGGGAGAGAACCAGTGCCGTAAGACGAACAAAACATCCATGCCTCACCGGGATTCCAACGCTGACCCTTTACGGAAATATGGTCATAACGACCACAAAATATGGTTTAATGTTCACAGTGAGCTATAAGCAGTCATCCATCCTTAATTTAAGGTCACTGGTCCCAGGGAAGGGCGAGAACTAGCGCCGTAAGACGAACAAAACATCCATTCCTCACCGAGATTCGAACCCCAACCCTTCACGGAAGTATGGTCATATGCCAGCGCTTAGACCACTGCGCTAATACTTCCCTCGGAGTCTTGTTGTTAAACAGCTTTGATGTAGTTCTGAATTTTAGGTGAAATTCAAGATTGATAAAAGAAATATAAATTCAGTAGTGGCGTCGGAACCGTAGGGGTGGGAGATGCAGATGCCCCCAGACTCATTGGTGTGAGGGAGCAACCATCACATTCCCCCCCCCACACACACAGACACACTCACACGCGCTTCCCCCGTTTCTTCCTTTTAATTTAGGTACGCAATTGGAAATCGGATAAATATTTGGATTTTTTTAATTTCCCGCGATTTAAATTTCCTTTCGATGAAATTAAAAAGCTGTAATAGGTGCAAAGGGAGGACGAACTCGACATTACTTCCTTTCCTGTAGCAGGAAGACTGTGGGTTGGCAAATGTCCGGATACTTTTGATTTCTTTCCTGTTGCAGGAAGACTGTGGATTGGTAAATGTCCGGATACTTTTGATTTCTTTCCTGTTGCAGGAAGACTGTGGATTGGCAAATGTCCGGATACTTTTGATTTCTTTCCTGTTACAGGAAGATTGTGGATGCCACCCCGGGAGCGCAGTGGTCTAAGCGATGGCCTCTGATCATTCGTCAGAAAGGGGTCCGGGTTCAAATCCCGGTGAGGCATGGATATTGTGTTTGTTTAACGGCACTGGTTCTCTCCCTCCCCTGAAACCAGTGACCCTAAATTAGGGACGGGGTGACTGCTTATAGCCCATTGAGTTGCTCACGGTGGTCGTTAACCCTCCAAACAAAAAAATAAGAAAAAACAAAAGATTTTGGATTGGTAACTTTCCGGATACTTTTGATTCCTTTCTTATTGCAGGAAGATTGTGGATTGGCAAGTGTCCAGATACGTTTGATTCCTTTCTTGTTGCAGGAAGATTGTGGATTAGTAAATGTCCGGATACGTTTGATTCCTTTCTTGTTGCAGGAAGATTGTGGATTGGCAAGTGTCCGGATACGTTTGATTCCTTTCCTGTTGCAGGAAGATTGTGGACTGCCAAGTGTCCGGATACTTTTGATAAAATAGTGTAAAGTTCATTACTTATTTGCTCTGTTTCGAGAATGTGTAAGTTTAAATAATCTACATCAGTCTTTTGTTACCAAGATTCTGTACGCAAAAGTGACTAAAATGGAGATAAACAGTTTTGTTTCTACACAACTTCATTTATTTTAATCCGTATTTACTGGTGTAAAAATTTACAAAATGCAATCACTAAGTGTTGAGCTTCACACTCCAAACGGTAGGCTCTATCACACGCCAGTGAACACTTAGGTCTTTAGGAACAACAATAATTTGAAATCTTGTAGCGCGCGTCTACTGTGTGCCCAAGTTACATTGCGTCTCGCAGAGAATATAAGGGACATTAACAGCAGGCAAACCCCAAACGGCACTATGCAAGGAAATAGCCCAAAGCAATCCCATACTAGCGTGGAAAAACATGAAGGGGATCGCCCCATACAGTGACTACAAAGAAACCCTGACTAGAGAAAGCGTCGAAATATTCATGCACCCTAACACTTGCAACAAGAGCCCTTACCTCGAACGCGTGGAAGATCCTACTAAGAGAGGATGTTAAAAAGGGAGAATGTTTGAAATGCAGTTCGTGAGTCGCCACCTTCCGAGAGACGCAATGTTACTTGGACACCAGTACTGAGACGGGCCGAGCCCGAGCCCGCAGCGGGCTCGGGCTGCATAATACTTACTATACACTGAAGACCAATTGAACTAGAGATACCTGTCTAGTAACGTGTAGCACCACCTTTCGCCCCGATGAGCACCACCTTTCGCCCTGATGAGCACCACCTTTCGCCCTGATGACGGCGGCGATTCGTCTCGGCATGGACTCGACAAGACACCGGAAGCGTTGGGAAGACATACGGATCCACGACCCCTGAACAAGCGCCCACAGTTTCACGAAGATTTGATGAAGGGGGTCAGAGCCACGAACATCTCTCACGATGGAATCCCAGATGTGCTCGATGGGATTGAGGTCAGGTGACCTAGCTGGCCAAGAAAGCGAGGTCACGTCGGTGGAATGTTCATCCAACCATTCGGATACAATTCGGGAGCTGCATTGTCTTGTAGCAGGATGAGGACCCCAGTGGGATGTTGAAGACGCACAAACGGTAGCAAATGGATGGTCGTCCAGGATATCCCGGTAACGTTGACCTGTGACCCCCGGTTCCACGTCTTCTCGTGTGGGAATGTTCCTCGGACCATCTACGCCACCATCGTACCACCACCGATACTTCCCGTCCAATTCGCTCCGCAATACGACGATACGACCACCCGGCCTCGCGGAGTCCGATTAAACGAACTCGCTCAAAGTCCGATAACTGCTGAAATCGTACACGTCTTCCATGTCCAGGCATTGCAGCTTCTTCAGGGGCTACGCACGTGTTCGTACGCCGACGACTGATTACATTCACTTTACCGTACTCCTTAAATACTACCGACGATGATTTGCATATTATGCCGTGCTGTGGGGTAAGCGCTCACCGGTTGGTCCCGAAATTAATATCCCACCTACGTAAACTCGACCCCATTAACATATGTAAATTTCATGATCATCCACCAATTCGTTCTTGGTGCTCTTTTTTCACTTTCCGCCAGTGTATTTGGTATTTTTCGATAACTAACATCACGTTGAACTCAGTTCCAACGGAATATTAGTTGTCTCAGCTCGAACGTGATGTTAGGTATTAGTTTGAAAAATTTCCTAGATATTTTCTCCAATTATGTTCTATTTTCACAGCAGTTCACCTCTCTGTAAGCAAAGGGCTCTTGTCCCGGCGATTCTCCTCCGAAACCTTTGCTAGTTGCCAGCATTTCTTTCGAAATCTGTTTGTTTCCCAGCGTTTGACTTTTACAAAACCTGTTTATCCACATGACATTTATCTTCTCCAAAGGTTACATTTATCTTTATATGATTTCTCTATCTAAAAATCGACATCTCCTTTTAGAAACTGTGTTCATTGTTTTATAAATTTCTATTCTCCAAAATCCGGTTGTGTTCACAGTTTTTCTTTTAATTAATTTACTGTCCCACCATTTCTGTTCTCTGAAACATTCTCCTCCCTGCACTTCGCTTCTCTACAACTAAATCTTTATCCTCTCAAGAAATCTTTGTCCGAAGTACTTTCAACCCCCCCCCACTCCGAGTTGCTCTTCCTATCCTTATTTTTTATCTAATTTTTCTTGCCTTTCCCTTATCTCAAGCCTTTATCCACTCAGAATTTTTCTTCTCCAAAATATGTGCATCTACATAACAATTCTCTTTTTCAAATTCTGCCTCTCTCCCAAGCGCCACTTTTCTCCAAAATCTGTTCATACTTTTTATGTTTCACCTTCTTAAAGATAACTTTACATCTTCCCAGAATGACATCTCTAAAAAACAAATTTTTATCATCTCAAAATCTATTTCCCTCATTAAATCTGTTCCGGAAACTATTTTTATTCTTTTAGAATTTTTCTGCAAAGTCGAATGACTTTTCAGTGCATTTCGTTCAGTGAATATCATGCGACGTTTTTTCGAGTTGCTTTAAACATATATTACTCTGCTCCACGAAATTCTTTGCTAACAGTTTTGCTAGGAGATATATTACAAAACTAGATTTCATTTGTCGCCATCTTCCCGTCAGCTAACAAAGTTAAGTTTACAAAGCCCCGAAGGGCACATCAGAGACGAAAATGGGTCGTAGCGTTAGTAATGACTTCAGAGCGATATGACATTGTTAAAGAAATGATTTTTACAGTTAATCTCAGTTAAGACATTATTTCATCAAGAATCAGGGATCATTTTAACTGTGGTTCTAGCTACGGCGCCGGCGAAAAGGGACCAGTATGTAACGATTTTACAACCTTCTCCAAAGACGAAAAACTTTTGGTGAAGAATATCCTAACATACGGACAAATGGAGAAAACACGTGACACAATGAAAGAGCTTGAAATCAAGGAGAACCACCTCGGTGGCGCAGCGGTCTAAGCAATGGCTTCTGATCACTTGTCCGAGATGGGTCCGGGTTCGAATCCCGGTGAGGCAGGGATGGTGTGTTTGTCTTACGGCACTGGATCTATCCCTTCTCTGGAACCAATGGCTCTAAATTAGGGAGGGGCGACTGCTTATAGCCCACTGAGTAGCTCACGGCGGTCGTTAAACCCCTAATTAAAAAAATCGAAGAGATGGAATCCTCAGGTTGAGGAAGAAAGTGTAGAGTTTTGACACCTCCGAAGGAGGACCGCAAAAGAAGTAATGAATAGAAATTAAAAAAAAATGTATATTACATACATAACTAAGGCTATCAGGGAAGAACGCCTGATCGTCTAACAATATCTCCACTGATAATAAACGTAACAGAGAATAACGGACATGTTTCTTCTTCATATCATATTCTTTTTTTTTTTTGGCATTTCGGGAAGGACTCAAAACCCATCAATCATACACTCATTGTCACAAAAATCCGCCCCCCCCACACAAAAAACCCTGCGGTTAACGCGAAAATCGGCGAATAGCTACGGGGTAGGCAGACACGCAAATCATTAAAGTTTCGTGCGATTCCGCATGCACGTGCGCCCAAGACCGGAGCTGGAATCGAAATCCGTTTTGCTTATAAGGCGCTGAGCACTGGACTCCACATTAGTGACGAAATGCACGGTAAGAGTAAGGTGAGATCCCGGAGAGGTAAGCAGGCCGAGGAGCCGCCGTAGATGTGTTAACGGGCAACTGACGGAGTTTGAAAGAGGCCGTACCATTCGGATGAAAGAGGTAGGCAGGCCGGCCCGCCGAATTCGGCTGCCATTTGATACGCTAGGACAGTACAGTGCGATCGTGTTGGGAGCAATGGACACGGAGAGACATACGCACACGGCGGAGAGGACTATGGGAACGTGAGATCGGCACGCACAGATGCAACGACGCCCTTGTCCAATATCCAGAGACATGTGACTGCTGTGGACTCCTGTGTCCGCCAGAACCATTTCCAGACGCCAGGAAGAGGCGAATCTGCACTCTCGACGGCTTTTACGTTTTCTGCCATTAACGTCTGACCATCGTCGGCGTTTATTGCAGTGGTGTCAGCAACGTGGAATGCTACAGACTGTCGGCTTATGGTGTTTAGCGACGAATCCCGCTTCTATATGGGAACGGTCGACCACAGTGTCAGAGTGTGGAGGACCGCACGTGAGCAATACAATCCCAACTTCACTGTACAGCGGCACACGTCCCGAACTGCAGGCGCGATGATCTGGGGGAGCCATCGCGTATGACAGCTGGATTTCTCTCGCAGTGATCCGGGGGACGTTGACACCCCAGCGCTACGTACAGGAGATCCTACAGCCCCATGTGCTGCCTTTCCTTGATGGGAAGGGGGCATTTTCCAAAAAGATAACGCCCGTCCGCACACGACTCGGGTTTTCCACGACTGTTTTTAAAGGAGGAGAGATCCTGCCAGATCGCCGGATCTCTCGCCCATCGATCACGTGTGGAACCAGATCGGACGGCAGCTTTCTCCATGTCCCAGTGTTCGTGATTTAGAGCGTCAATTGCTAGAAGTGTGGGCCGATCTGTCCCAGGATTGGCCCACACTTTTGGCAACTGACGCTCTTTCACTCCATGCCGGACTGTATCACCGCATGTATCCGAACACGAGGCGGTCCGATGCTGTACTAACGCTGACCGGATTGTGTTCCGTCTGTCTGCGGGAAATCATGCTGCTGCTGTGATATTGTAATCAGTTCTGTCCTTGGTATGTACCATCTTACTACTAAAATTTAATTTTAATCTGACGCCACCTTCTTGGTGCGCCGATTTTTATGACAGTGAGTGTATCTGAGTAATCTTACAGTAATATCAAGTAAGTTTTTCGTTTGTTAAAACAAGGAATTTCTAAACCTTTAGTAAATTCGGAATATTATTATTTGAAAACAATCATCAAAAAAATAAATGGACAAAAATGTCAATGACAAGTTTGAATTAGAATATAGTATACTACCGAAAGACGCGTAAGGAACCGCCTCTTGCTTAAGGACACACACGGTGGACCCTCAGCTGTGTAATGCAGTTCGCCTATTCTTTTTTTACTTTAGAGACACACATTCTTTTCAGGAGTTGGCAACAATATATGCGCCTTGAGGCGTGGAGATCAGTTAGACGCTCGAAGATTTGTGTCTCGCACGCTGAATTTGGTGTTGCACGGCTAGTTTTTTTCTTGCCCCCCCCCCTCTCACTTCATTGCAGCACTGCTCAATACTACTCACCGCAGCAAAGCTTTGTCTCCAAAAGCATGTCACTCTGTGGATTCTCCAACTAAATAAACCAGACCAATCACATAGCACGCAGAGAATACAAAGTATCCACTATTCGGTCTCTGCTTTGTTTAAAATTAAGGGAGCTACAAAACTCAAAAGTTTTGTTTCCATACTGCCTGCATACAGAATCCCTTTGCTCGTCCTAACAAAGGTCACAAATAAAAATCTTCTTAAACAGAAGGAAAGTGAGTCCACCGCAGTATTCCTCATTGCAGCGAAGCAACTGGGCGCTGACGCCCCGGTGGCTCAGTGGTCTAAGCGATGGCCTCTGGTCGTTCGTCCGTAAGGGGACCGGGATCGAATCCCGGTAAGGCATGGATGTTGTGTTTGTCTTACGGCACTGGCTCTCTCCCTTCCCTGGAACCAGTGACCCTAAATTAGGGACGGGCGACTGCTTATAGCCCATTGAGTTGCTCACGGTGGTCGTTAAACCTCCAATAAAACAAAACAAAAAAAAAACTGGGCGCCATCACCATATTTATCAAAAACTCACCGGAGACTGTGAATGCCGCCCTGGTGGTGCAATGGTCTAAGCACTGACTTCTGACTATTTGTCCGATATAGGTCCAGTAAAAATCCCGGTGAGGCGTGGATGTTGTGTTTGACTTACGGCACTGGTTATCTCCTTTCCCTGGAACCAGTTGCCCTAAATTAGGGACGGGCGACTGCTTATAGCACGCGGTGGTCGTTAAGCGCCCAAACAAACGAAGAAAAAAAAGTGAGGAAAATATCAACATTTAAGTAATTCTAACCGCCCCGGTGGAGCAGATGTCTAAGCGATGACCTCTGATCATTCGTCCGAAAGGGGTCCGGGTTCAAATCCCGGTGAGGCATGGATTGAGTGTTTGTCTTACTGCACTGGCTCTCTCTCTTCCTTGGGACCAGTAACCCTAAATTATGGGACGGGCGGGTATGTAACGATTGGTCGACAAACGGTTGGTCGACATAACGATTTTTTTGGCTGACAGTAACGATTGGTCGACATAACGAAAGGTCGGCATAACGATTTTTTTGGCTGACAGTGACGATTGGTCGACATAACGAAAGGTCGGCATAACGATTTTTTTGGCTGACAGTAACGATTGGTCGACATAACGAAAGGTCGGCATAACAATTGGTCAAAAGAAATGATAAGTCGACATAACGATTGGTCGACTGTACGGTTGATCGACATCACGATTGGTGGACAGTAACGATTGGTCGATATAACGATTAGTCGACATTGGTCGACATAAAATGGTCAACGGAACTTGGAAAAAAAATTGAATAAGTGCAAACAGTTTGGCGGTAAATTGCCCCACCAGAAAATTGCCACACATCTTTCAGCAAATCGAAAAATTGCCACACACAGAAAAATTGCCACATGGTTTTCACCATGGGGACGAGCACAAATCGTCGTTCGTCCGAAAAACGCTTTGAATGTGTGGCAATTTTCCGGTGTGGCAATATTCCGAGTTTCCGAAATATGTGTGGCAGTTTCCCCAAGGTGCCTATACCTAAAGTGCCCCGTTGGCCTTTCGGAAATAACATCGTTCAGAAGGCCCTCTATATAGATTTCACTTAGAGTACAAAAGATGACACGGGGGCCTATTTGGAAATAATATGTTATAATGCTGTACGTTCTGAGGACTACATTCTAAAAGATATTATTTCCAAAAAGGAACGTTACGTTCTGAGAGCGCAGTACGTTCTGAGAGGCACCACTGCGAATGTAAACCATAATCCTCTGAACCAATGGTTATCTCGACCAAACGTTGTGTCGACCAATCGTGCTGTCGACCAGTCGTTACGGTCGACTGATCGTTATGTCGACCAATCGTGCTGCCGACCAATCGTTACTGTCGAGCAATCGGGTGTCGATTAATCGTTATGTCGACCGATCGTTATTCAACCAATCGTGCGACACCGGGACAGGCGACTGCTTATAGCCCATTGAGTTGCTCACGGTGGTCGTTAAAATAAAAAAAAAAAATTCTAATGCTGCGCTAAAATTATTGCACTAAATCTGAAGATGTTTGAGTTGCATTTGTTGAAAGTGAAATTAAATGAACTTTTTTCAAAATTCAAGACGCAATTAAATTAAAAGTGTCAACTATCAATTGTAACATTATGGTTTTATTTTTTTTCTCTTTAGGGAAAAGGGAGGATTTAAGGAATGCGAGGTATGGAAAAAATACTAAGCCCTGTTCAGGTATCTATCTCAATGTTCGTTGTCTAACAACGCTCCTTAAATCCAACCCACAGCAGGATAAGGAACATTCCACTAACATTCTGTTCATCTACACGTGCCTCTTACGGCTCTGCTGTCCAAAATATTATTAGGTTCCACATTAGCTATATTCTTTTAATTCCACATTAGCTATATTTTCATTCCAGAATATTTGATCTCATGCAGCATATTTGCCCTTCCTTGGTCGCATTTTGATTAAAATCTCAGAATGCACACTTGAATAATACCGGGTGTTTCCACAGGCTACTGACAAAATTTTTCGGGAATATCGCTGGAAACTTTCTCTAGATTGTGCCAGAGGTCTTAGGATATCATCGTGATATGAAAGGAATTCTTGTAGAACTGGTTTGATCGCGAACCTGTTAGTTTAAAAATGGAGCATATACGACTACAAAGAGAGTTCTTATCGTCAAAAATTGGTATACAATCTAGTCACGTTATTGTGAACACCTCTTACTCTTGACGTCAACAGCGCGTAGCCAATGGAAGTAGGCGCGTGTCGTGAGCTGGCTTGGAGGTATGTAAGGTGTGCTGTAGGCATTCTGAAAACGTATCACTCGTTGGTGCCATGCATAAAAGTAGCGATTCATCAGATTTGCAAAAAGAGATGATTATCGGCTTTCGGGTATTGTAATTGAAGAAATAGCACCATTGCGAATAAGCGACGTTGAAATTGCGGAGCATCACGTGCCGTTGATGTCAGAGGTGAACGTCGGCTGCGGAGGTGCGTGAGTGCCAATCGACACGCTACAGTGGAGCAACTCACTGGCCCAATGAGTCAGGGGTCTACCGTAAATGGGTCTAAAACTACAGTTCAGCTAACCCCTGCTGCGTATGGAGCTCCAATGCAGACGGATGGTCACTGCACCTATGTTAACGAAGGTGCATCGGCAGAAAAGCTTTACGTTTCCAAGGCAGTATGGGAATTTGACCTCCGCTGATTGGCAAAGGATTGCCTTCTCCGATGAATCACGTTTTCTGCTTCGTCGAACGGATGGACGTTGGCGTATAAGGAGAGAAACATCGGAGGACAAACACTCCTAAACCATTGCAGGAAGAACACAAGCTGGTGGGGGCAGCGTTATGGTTTGGGGAAAGTTTTCGTGGCATTCCCTTGGTCCACTGACACCTGTGAAAGGCACTATGGACCGAATTCGTTTTGAATCCATCCTTGCAGACCACGTACACCCAGACATGCGGATTGTCTTCCCTGGTGCGGATGGGATCTTCCAGCACGACGTGTCACACAGCTAGAAATGTCAGAGAGTGTTTGGAAGAGCACGATGAAGACTTCAAAGTACTTCCCTGGCCCCCTAATTCCCCAGACTTAAACCCAATTGAGCATCTGTGGGACCACCTCGATTGTGTTGTTCACTCTATGGATCCTCCACCACGCACTCTCCAGCAGCTGTCAGATGCACTGCATTCAGCATGGCTCCACATACTTATGAACACCTTCCAGCACCTTATTGAGTTACTCGTAGCCCGTCTAGCTGCTGTCCGCGATGCACACGATGATTACTCTGGATATCAGCTGGTGGTCACAATAATGTGACTCGACCGTGTATATATCACTGGTCAACTCACTTTTTCTGGCATAAGGTATTCCAACGGTTTTAAGGTAAATTTGGGGTGCTGATTCCAAATCTGGCATCAGTTTTAGACTATCACATCAGGTTTTTGAGATATCGAATATTGCATTTTCAATCAAAACAGCAAGTTTATGCTCATATACGAATAGCTAAACAGACATACATACAAGAAGAAGGTAAGATACAATATACAATAATAATGAAACAAACATTTAATGAGCCGTAGCACAAAGTTGTGAGAGTGACTGCATACCAATGTGAGTGAATGCATATTACCATGTAAGAATTGAATTGTGAAGATAAGAAAAATATGTACAAAAAGGTTCTAAATAACAGTGATGTTACATCTGCATAAACGACGTCTTCTTTGACGATGTCCGATGTACAGCTTGTGGAATGTCTCTCATCAAGGACCAGCAGTAATCTGCCATCATGTTTGAGTCCCATCGGCCTTGATAACGTTCTTCCATAACTTTAATGTCTTGATGAAAGCGTTCACCTTGCTCTTTGCTCACGTGACCCATGTTCTCTGGAAACTGGGCCAAGTGACTATGTAAGTAGTGAACCTTGATGTTCATTCTACATCCAAGAGCTTGGAAACTCAAGAGCAGCTCCTCCACAATCTCTCAATAGTTGTCCGCTTTCCTGTTCCCAAGGAAATTCCGCAACACATCAGAGAATGCATTCCAAGCTCTAGCCTCTGCCGCAGTCATTGTTGTAACAAAGTGTGGATCCCTGATGAGTGTTCTTATTTGAGGGCCATCAAATATTCCTGCCTTTTTCTTCTCGGTACTGAGACTTGAAAAGGTAGAACATATATAGCTAAAGCAGTCTGCATTGTGATCAAGAGCTTTGACGAATTGCTTCATTAACCCAAGTTTTATGTGCAGTGGGGTTAATACAATTTTATTCCTATCAACCAGAGGCTCATTCTTGATGTTCTTGTCACCAGGCGTCAAACTGATTCTTGGTGGCCAGTTCTTTTTAACCCAGTATTCTAATGTAGCCCTATTGTCCCAGTAGCACAGGAAACAAGGGTATTTGGTATGACCTCCTTGCTGACCCAGCAGAAAATTAACCATTTTTAAATCAACACAAATTACCCATCCATGAACATGGTATTCCAATCTATCCAGAACAATCTTGATGTTGGCATACTCTTCTTTCATTTTTACGGTGCCCTATTGGGATTGAACCATATATATTTCTGTTGTGAAGTAACACACATTTCAAACTCCTTTTAGTACTGTCAATAAAAAGTCTCCATTCACTTGAATCATATGCGGGCAGTCCCATATTGAGAAGAAGGTCTTCAACATCATTACAATAAACAACTTGACCATCTGAATGGAAGTACTTTCGCAGAGCTGCTTCCCTGTTACGATAAAAGGAGACACTTGTGTCAGGTCTGAGTAGTCCTTTCTCTTGCAGCCAGGAAGCCAATAATTCAGCAAACTGCTTCGGCAAATACAAATCTCTTAAAAGATCATTCAATTCAGGCTGACTAAACAGAGAAATTTTATCACAATCTGCATCAGATGGCGTATATTCGATCGGAGCATCATCATCATCATCTGTAGAAGCAGGAAAACTGGGGGATTCAACATCAATCTCTGGTAGCTCAGTAAATACAGGCACAGGTATTTCCTCACAGTGCTCAACTGGTCGTCTGGCAGATGGGATATCTGGATATTGTAAGTGTTGTTTGTTTTTCTTATTGAAACCTTTTACATTGACAAAGCAGAAGTAGCAGTTATCCAAATGGTTTGTAGGTTCTCTCCAAACCATTGGCACACCAAACTTCAGCTTAGCTTTCTTTCCTTTAGACCATGATCGCAAAGTTTCAACACAGGTTTTACACACTTTGTGAAGAGCCCAATTTCTGTCTTGGTCTCCAAGTCGAACTTTAAAGTAGGCATGTTGCGCCTTTGATCCTGCAAAGTGAAGTTGCCACAGATGTAGCAGAAGATATCTGGGTCATTACTGCATTTCCTTCTTTCGGATGTTGTAGCCATTGTTAGATCACGACCTGTAAAAGCAAAATATTAAATAAAAGTGGATATCTATATGAAACGATGGGATGTAAGGTCAGGTGATGCGTAACATCACATCCTCTCCTTGACAAATGTCAACCCCGCCTTCTCGTGGTACATCCTGTTCCCACTAAAGGGGCTCTGACGACCGCCAATAGCGGTATAACTATACCATCGGGATCAGAGGAAATGCTATCCCACACTCACCAACCCGCTTGGCCAGCGTGGTGAGTTATGGCCAAACCCCTCCAAAATGACTCCACAACTTAAATCTTGGCCCTCAGTCTCCGGCAGCTGGAATGTACCTGGCCAAGGCAGCGGCCAGTGCGACATGAAGGCAGAGGGTGCTAAGAATCCCCGGAGGACCGGACTAGGCTGCCATCTGATGCTGACCTCGGCTACGTATAACGGACGCTCCCTATCTTCTGATTCAAGGCTTCTTGAATTGGAAGAGGAACTACAAAGGATCAAGTGGGACATCGTCGGGCTAAGTGAGGTAAGGAGAAAAGGAGAAGATCTCATTGAACTGAAAAGTGGACATCTCTTCTACTATCGTGGGACAGATACTGGCAGAACTAGTGGTGTTGGATTTATAATAAACAAGAAACTGAAGGATAAAGTTGTAGAAGTTGAATATTCCTCTGACAGAGCTGCACGACTCGTTATCCAACTCTCGAGAAGATACCAGGCTCAGATTATTCAAACTTATGCACCCACCACAAGTCATGCTGAACAAGAAATTGAAGAATTTTATGAGGAAATTCGTGATCTAAATAATAAAAGTAAGCAGCACTTGAAGATAATTATGGGAGATTTCAATGCAAAAATAGGGCAACGGCAACAGAATGAAACTTCAGTAGGTAAATTCGGTCACGGCAACAGAAACCAGCGTGGAAATACTCTCGTAGAGTTTGCAGAGGCAGAAGGGTTTTTCATCTTGAACTCTTTTTTCAAGAAAAAGCCACACAGGAAATGGACATGGAGACATCCAAATGGGACGACAAGTGAAATTGATTTTATTATGTGTAACAAAAAATTCGTCATAGAAGACTGCAGTGTGCTAAACAAGTTCAACACAGGCAGTGACCATAGATTGGTGAGATGTAAGATGCACCTCAACACTAAACTCGAACGTAGCAAGCTCATAAGACAAACAAAATGTATTGACATAACCAACCTTAAAAAATACCATAATACCTTCAAATTGGAACTGAAGAACAGATTCTCTGCTTTAGAAGGCCTAACATTGGAAGAAGTGGATATTTCTGAAGTTAACAGAAAAGTAACCAAAGCTCTTATGGAAACAGCAACAAAATTAGCTGGGTCTAAGAACAAATTGCATGTGAACAAATTATCAGGAAAAACCAAAATGTTGATGCAAAAAAGAAGAGTGATGAGGACAACTAAAGAAGATGTGACTTCCAAAGTGGAATATATAGAGCTATGCAAGACAGTACGAAAAAGTATCACTGAAGACGTAAGGAAATTCAACTGTGAACTAGTAAGGAAAGCAATTGAAAACAACCAAAGCCTAAAGATAGCAAAGGGACATCTCAATAAGGGGAAAAAACAGATTATGGCACTGAGAAAAGAAGATGGTTCTGTAACAAGAAATAGAGGCGAAATTTTGACAAGAGTGAAAGATTTCTACTCCAAATTATATGAAAGGGATGATACATGTACTCCAGACATCATGAAAGGTACCAGTACCAGAGTTCTTCCAGTCCTTCCAGCAGAAGTTGCACATGCAATCAAGAGCATGAAGCGGGGAAAAGCTCCAGGAGAAGATGGAATTACTGTAGACATCATACAAGAAGCAAGTGGAGAAATCGAAACAGTACTCGCCCAAATTTTCACTCGATGCCTTAATGAAGGGAAAATTCCTGAGGATTGGAACAACGCTACAATGATCTTGCTACATAAAAAAGGTGACATTGAGGATCTCAGGAACTACAGACCTATCAGCCTCCTATCAGTGGTTTATAAAATCTTCATTAAAGTTCTTTCACACCGCTTGAAGGTGACACTGGACATGGCTCAACCGAGAGAACAAGCTGGATTCAGGAGTGGCTACAGCACAATAGATCATATCCACGTACTGAGAGAACTAATTGAAAAAGCGAGGGAATATGAACTTCCATTGTGCATGGCTTTTATCGATTATGAAAAAGCCTTTGATTCGGTGAAACCATCAGCAGTTGCAATGGCTCTGAAATCCTGCGGTATTGAAGATGCATACATTAATATTATTAATAACATCTATGAAAATGCAAGTGCAAAGATTCGGCTGTTTGAAAATACAACACACATAAAAATTGGAAAAGGAGTGAGACAAGGTGACACCATATCTCCGAAGCTATTTAATGCCACTTTGGAGAATGTCTTTCAATCACTGAACTGGGAAAACAAAGGGATAAAGATTAATGGAGATTATCTAACCCACCTTCGTTTTGCTGATGACATAGTCATTTTTGCAACTACCCCATCAGAGTTACAGAGTATGATCCAGGAACTTGCTGACAAGAGTAAAGTAGTGGGATTAAAAATGAACTTTCAGAAGACAAAAGTGATGTTCAATGCTTTTACAAGAAATGAAGATGTATCGATTGATGGAGAAAAGCTGGAGATAACAGACACATACGTTTATCTTGGACAGCAGATATCAAGTGAGGGTCACATTGGTGAAGAAATTAATCGGCGTACAAAACTTGCCTGGAGAGCTTTTGGAAGAAACAGCATAATTTTCAAGAGCAATATGCCATTATGTCTTAAAAGAAAAGTGTTTGATCAATGCATCGTTCCAGTGCTTACGTATGGTGCAGAGACGTGGATCTTAGCTAAAAGAGACATACAAAGGCTGCAGACAACTCAAAGTAGCATGGAGAGGTGCATGCTTGGTGTAACCAGGAGAGATAAGAAGAGGAACACGTGGATCCGAAAAATGACAAGAGTGGAAGACATCATGATCAGAGTTAAATCCCTGAAATGGCAATGGGCTGGACATACTGCCAGAAGAACAGACCATTGATGGACAGCCGAAATTTTAGATTGGATTCCAAGGGACAGGAAAAGACCCAGAAGAAGACCACATGGAAGATGGGTGGATGAAATTCGAAAGTATGCGGGAGTGACATGGAGGAGACTGGCACAAGACAGACCGTTGTGGAGGAAACTTGGGGAGACCTTCGTCCAGCAGTGGATTGATAATGGTTGACAATGATGATGATGATGATATAAAACGATATTATAAACACACTATCCTAAAAATACAACACCATATTTTAACACTAAAGCAGTCACTGACTCACAACAACTTGCAATCATAAGTGACAAAGAGTTAATGTCGGGTAAAATCAATGAAAATGTGGTATGCCGATAGCATAAAAGTGAGATGTGATAGAGCAAATATGAGATCAGATTTGGAATCAGCACCTTGAAATTAGTCTAAAACAGCTGCAAAAGTTCAGGCCAGAACTTTTTTTTTTTGTTGACCAGTGAAAACCCGACAAACGCGTTAAAGCTGAGTAGTGTGTTTAAAAATTTTCGCAAGGCATCTCGTGCCACAGTGAATGCCTTGATAAAAAAATTCGGACGAACTAAGAGTGTTGCGGAATGTATGGCGGTGATGGCTACGAAACAGAACATAGTGCAGATGCAAGAGAACATTGAAGTTGCTTGCGATATTCTGCAGCAGGAGCCTGGAACTTCAATGAAGAAAGTTGCTCAGAGGAACTTCAAGTTAGTCCAGCTTCGGCATGGGGCATTGCAAAATGCGATTTTCAGATGTTTCCCTACAAGATTCAGGTGCAACAGCCTTTGAACGAAGCAGCCGTGTTGCAGCGAGAGGAGTTTGCCTACTCAATCTGTTTAATGATCGATGGAGAGAACTTTGATGCGAAAACCATTGTCTTCAGCTATGAGGCGCATTTCTGTTTAGATGATTACGCGAACCATCAAAATTATCGCATGTGGAGACGCGAGAAGCCTAAATTCACAGTCGTGGAGCCTCTCCATCCACAGAGGTTTAACCGTTTGGTGTGTCATGTGTACTGATGGCGTTATTGGTCCATTTTTCATTGATTCATCTGTGAACGCTTCTGTCTATCGTGGTTTTCTGCAGAACTGTTTTTCTCTCTGCTGCATACTGGAAATATTGGATCTAAAATAACAATCTTCAACAGGACGGAGCGCCGCCGCGCACAACTGGTGACGTACTCGATTTGATTCAGCACTGTTATGGGACACGAGTTATCGCTAGAGGTTTCCCACAGCGATTTCCTGCTAGTCTCTCTTTGCCTTCTTACAGCCCTGATTTATCGCCATTGTGATTTCTTCTTTTGTGGCTATCTGAAAGATAGTGTATCGTGACAGGCTAACAACACTGCTACACCTTAGACATGCCATCAAACGTGAAATTCAAGCAATTCCGGATTGCATGTTTCAGTTAGCTCTCGGCGATTTTGTGTTAGTAATTCGCCACGTAATGACAGCGAATGGCAAACATTTCGAACAACTTATTCGATAATTTACTTTCGACCCCCTCTTGACAGTAATGTAGTTTATTTTCCTTCTACTACAGTGAAATTATCTTGAAGAGCAATTATATTAGAGATACCTGTCTAGTAACATGTAGCACCAGCTTTCGGTCTGATGACTGCGGCGATTCGTTTCGGCATGGACTCGACAAGACACCGGAAGCGTTGGGAAGCCATAAGGATCCACGACCCCTGAAACAGCTCCCACCGTTCACGAAGATTTGATGGAGGGGGGCCAGAGCCTCGAACATCTCTCTCGATGGAATCCCAGATGTGCTTGATGGGATTGAGGTAAGGTGACCTAGCTGGCCAAGGAAGCGAGGTCAGGTCACGTCAGTGGAGTGTTCATCCAACCATTTGGATACAATTCGGCAGCGATTGCACGGTGCATTGTTTTGTTGCAGGATGAGATCCCCAGTGGGATGTTGAAAAAGCACAAACGAGAGCAAATGGTCGTCCAGGATGTCCCGGTTATGTTGACCTGTGAGGGACGATGTCACACGTGCCAGGGGTCCCATTTCAGTCCACGTAAACAGTCCCCAGACGAGAATACCACCCCCACCAGCTTGAAGAGTACCCTGCTAGCAAGAAGGATCCATCGCTTCATGTGGTTTGCGCCGTACTCGTATCCTGCCATCCGCATGTACCAACGTGAATCTCGACTCATCAGTCCAGGCAACATTTTTCCTCATGTCAAGGGTCCAGTGGCGATGTTCCCGCCCCCATGCTAATCTTTGCATCCTGTGATGTGCGGTCAGCAGCCGTACCCTCGTGGGACGACGGCTTCTGTACCCCATAGCAAGCAGATGGTTCTGGATGGTGTGGCTACTTACACGTTTTTGTGCACCAGCGTTAAATTGCCGAGTGATTTCTTGCACTGTGGCCCATCTATCCGCTGTTACAATGCGAGCTAGCCAACGATGACCCCTCTCATCCACACGCTGTTGTTCACGGCAGTTGGCCCTTGCAGGGATGGTTTTACCGGATTCGATGTACTCACGGTGCACCCGTGACACAGTGGCTCGTGAAAAGCCCAGTGCCTGCACGACTTCCGAGATGGAGTGACCCATTCATCGGGCCCCGACGATTTGCCCACGATCAAATGCGCTAACATCCTTCGTCTTACTAATACTGCGTCCGACTCTTACTGATTCCCGTCGCATCACTCCTTATATTGTCGGATCGCTGCATAAGTCATGTCGTTTCCGTTTACAGGGCCGCCCACAGCCCCACATTTGCATAACGCCAGCTGTCCCAATTGCTCTTCAGTGTATATAATTGGCTTCTGTCTTGGGAATATTACGAAAATTTTGTTGTTGGTGACCTATCTTGTAGACTGCGCATTAATAATTCAACCGTTTATTATACAGGGTGCGGCAACGTTCATAGTGTAATTCGCCGCGTGTCGTACACTGACGTCATGTATCAATGCGCGGCCAATGACGCGGCATTCTTATGTCAAAGAGCTGCCATTTTGTTTTTTGTTCGACATGGCGAGCTGGACGGCTGAACATCATGCTTTCGCTGTTGAAATGTATTTCAAGAATAACGATTCTATAGTTGTCACACAACGTCTATTCAGGCCACATTTCAAAGTGTGACGTCATGGGAATGTGCCAGTTGGTCGCACCATCACAAGGTGGGTAAGTTCTTTTAGATTTACAGCATCGACTTGTAATCGTAAACCAGTAGGTGGCGAAAGGAGTGTGTGGACACCGGAAATAATTGAAAGTGTTCGTGCTGCAATCTTGCGCAGCCCTAAATAATCATATCGGCAACACTCAACAGCTTTGTACATTTCCGATCGTTCATTCGGGAGAATATTTCATGAGGATCTGCATTTTCACCCTCGTAAGCTCCAAATTGTGCAAGAAATCAAGTCTCAAGATTTGGTTGCACGCGAAAATCTTCGGCCAATGGATGTCACCATAACAGTTTTTGTTATGGTGACATCCCTTTGACGTCATGGTCCCCCGATCTAACATGTGCTGATTTTTTACGCTTTCCAACCGTAGGTTGAAGAAGCATATATGCTCCAGCTTTGTCCGTCCGTCCTCACGATAACTCACGTAAAAATGGTTCGATTTCGATGAAATTTCAATATGTGGTAGGGAACCATCTGGGGACGATCCCTATTGAAAATGTGTGAAACAGAGGTCAAAGGTCAGGCAGGATATAAGAGCTGAATCCATTCCACTGTCTTTATGCATCATAAGTTGCGTAAAAATGGTTCTATTTCGATGAAATTTTAGTATGTGGTAGGGAACCACCTGGGCACGAGCCCTTTTGAAAATAAAAGAAATGCGATCAAAGGTCAGGCAGGACATAAGAGCTCGATTTATTCCATTGCTCTTATGCATAACTTGCGTAAAAATGCTTCGATTTCGACGAAATTTTAGTATGTGGTAGGGAATCACCTGGGGACGATCCCTATTGAAAATAAATGAAATGCGGTCAAAGGTCAGGACATAGGAGCGGGATCCATTCCATTGCTCTTATGCATCATAACTTGCGTAAAAATCGTTCGATTTCGATGAAATTTTAGTATGGGGTAAAAAACAACCTGTAGCACGAACCCTATTGAAAATGAGGGGAAATGGGGTCAAAGGTCAGGCAGGGCATAAGAGCGGGATATATTCTATTGCCTTTATGCGTCATAACATGCGTAAAAATGGTTCGATTTCGATGAAATTTTAGTATGTGGTAGGAAACAACCTGAGCACCAACCCTATTGAAAATGGGCGGAAATGGGGTCAAAGGTCAAGCAAGGCATAAGAGCGGGATATATTCTATTGCCCTTATGCGTCATAACTTGCGTAAAAATGGTTCGATTTCGATGAAATCTTAGTATGTATTAGGGGACCACCTGGGATAAAATTTTGTTGAAAATGGACGAAATGGGATCAAAGATCAGGACATAGGAGCGGGATCCATTGCATTGCCCTTATGCGTCATAACTTATATAAAAATGCTTCGATTACGACAAAACTTTATCATGTTGTTCCAGAGGCACACTAAACAAGTTCTGTTGAATATCATCGAAATGGGGTCGAAGGTCAGGACACAGGACGATATTTATTGCACAGCCATTATCCTCATAACTTGACTAAAAATGCTTCGATTGCGACAAAACTTTATCATGTTGTTCCGGTGGCATACTGAATTGGTTCTGCATAATATAATCGAAATGGGTTCAAAGGTCAGGACACACGAGCGATATTTATTTCACAGCCATTACCTCATAACTTGAGTAATGCTTTCTGGTATGTTGGAAAGCGTATCATAATCAGTGCATTGCATGATTTTACTAACTTGTTTCTTATGGGGGTACCTCAAGAAAGAAGTCTTCCAAACACGTGGTGCCACCATATTGAAATTGAAGGGCCGTATCAGAGCTGCCGCCACCAATATCCCTGGCGATATGTTAGGAAGAGTAACGGACCCCTTCCAACGCCGCTTAAGAAGAATGTGTGGTGCAGCGGATCTCCCATTTGGCAGGGGTCACATTCAAACATTGACTGAACAATGGCATTCTTGTAACTACTATTTGACATAGAGAGTAATAAATAAAAAAAAAACATTTGTTCGCTTACGGTGCGATTTTATTAATACGCTACCAACGCTGCTGGGATTAGAGGTTTAACGACCACTGTGATGATTATGATGATCATATGTAGAGAATTTTAAGAAGGGAGTGTCTGACCGCAGGTGTTAAACAACCCTTAGAAATAGGAAGCTAGGAGATTTGGGCTAGAGTGCCCGATAGGAAAGTGACACGGAAACGAGGTAGAAGACGCCATTATTTACTACAGGGGAGGGCAAAACCCGGGGTCCGACTGCTTAATGTGCCCATCCGACGCACGGCGGATATTTAGTGGATCGAGCGTTCGTACCTGCCTGGGATCGAACCTGAGGTCCTATCCGCGGAAGTCACGAACGTTACCCACTAGGCCACCCGCGGCCCACGACCACTGTGAGCAACTCAGTGGGCTATAAATAATCGCCCGTCCCTAATTTAGGGTTACAGGTTCCAGGGAAGGAAGAGAGCCAGTGCCGTAAGACAAACACAACATCCATGCCTCACCGGGATTCGAATCCGGACCCCTTTCGGATGAATGATCAGAGACCATCGGTTAGACCTCTGCGCCACCGGGGGCGGCTGTGTGTATTTTCCGATTTGCGTTATAAAGAATTCAGTCACAGCTTTTTCCCCCGTGCGTGTCACGGGCTATAAGAGAGTGTTATAATATGACCTATTTCTAATCTGCAGAAGGTTTCGGTTGGTCAATTTGTTGTGACAGATTAGGCCGCGGGTGGCCTAGTGGGCAACGTTCGTGACTGCCACGGAAAGGACCTCATGTTCGATCCCAGCAGGTACGAACGCTCGATCCACTAAATATCCGCCGTGCGTCGGATGTGCACGTTAAGCCGTCGGACCCCGGGTACTGGCCTCCGGTTATAAATAAGGGCGTCTTCCTCCCCTTTCTACTTCGCTTCCGTGTCACTTTCCTATCGGGCACTCTAGCCCAAGTCTCCTAGCTTCCTATTTCTAAGGGTTGTTTAAGACCTGGGGTCAGAGACTCCCTTCCTAAAATCCTCTACACATGATCTGATCTTTATTGTGACAGGTTATGGCAAGCTTGGGTATGGGTGAATTGTGTATATGATTTATTTTCATTGCACAACGTGGTGGGGGAGAAAAGATAAAAGCATTTGTCTGAAACGTAAATACACAAGTATAATATTCATTCAAAAAATTTATTATCTGCAAGCACAAAATAAAATTTCAGCTCCGTTAGTATGTAAAGCCAGTTTAGAAAGGAAGAAGAAAGCTGACAAACTATAATTGTGAAAGTGAAAAAACTACATTCAAAACAACTGCAGTTTCTTTTCTGCGTGGCATTTAAACTAAGGACAACTCTTTTAAAGAATTTTCACAGTGACCGACGAGAGTGTGAAAAATATTTCACCTCTGCAAGAGAGGAAATATCTTGATGTGAAGGAAAAAAAATAGAAGAATGAAGAATAAGACAGCTATCAGCTGGGTTTTTCAGTTTTCATCGGTGCATCAATACACAATGCAGAGTAATCAGAGGGCATTTTTCACGAGAAAGTTTCAAATCTTACAAAAGCATTCACCCAGTGCTCACTTGAAATCTGTATCTCCAAGGCGGAACGAGAGAGGAAAAAAGAAGAGATTTACCGCACAAAAGCGAAAACGATTTCTTTGTTCCCTAGTTCACAAAAAAGAAAAACAGTACCTTAACTCACAGATGTCAAAGGTGGAACAGAAAACTTAGCGACTATCTAAGAAAAAATACAGCAAAACACATTTCTAAACAAGCTTTTTAGTGTTCTCAGTATATCACATAATTTCAGCTTTGTCCTTGTTTTTATTCTTTCCCGTCTTACCGATTCACCGTGAAAATAAAATCTGCACGAAAATTGCTCTGATGTAACCTTTGTGCGTAATCTTTAATCAAAAACGTAAGAGATTTCTTTAATACGTGGGTTGTACCGAAAGTAATGCAAAAGTGGGCATGACTTTTTTATTAACTGACAGAGATCGTTCAATTTGCGCATGTTGGTAGAGTAACTCCTTCTCTATACAATGGGGTTAATCAACATAGTCTCCATCAAGAACGATGCATTTGCACCATCGTTGAACACAACTCTCCAATCCTCTTTGAAAAAAATTCAGGTGTGGACTGTTGTACCCACACTGTTAAAAATTTTGTGGTAGGTTGCACCAAAAAGTGGTGCTATCCCAGCTGCACCATTTTCTGAGAAAAAGATACACAACTGTGTGGTGCAAACAAAACTCAACAACATGGTGCAACCTTGCACTATAATGTGGTACAACATTGTACCATATCGTTATGTCAAGTTTCGTCATGTTGTTGGGTTTTGTTTGCACCACAGAATGGTGTACCTTTTCTCAAAAAGTGGTGCAGCTGGGGAAGCACCACTTTTTGGTGCAACCTACCTCAAAATTTTTAACAGTGCACTTCTTCACAGCCACTTTTACCTATCCTGTTTAATCAAATCGTTGCTCCCTGAGACTGTCATTCACTCGACCGAACAGGTGGAAGTCTGAGGGCGCACGATCTGGGCTGTACGGTGGACGAGGTACCGCCGACCGCCTGATTTGCTAATCGCCTGATTTCTTGCCGAAGATGTGTGTGCTCTCGCATTATCATGGTGAATGTGCATCATTTTCAGATTCTTTTCTGGTCTATTTTTATTTATGGCTTCTCTAAGCTTCTTGAGTGCCCCAATGTACCGCTCGCTTGTTACGGTATGGCGTATACTAGTAAATTAAATGAAAGACAGTCGGGCCAGAAACGTCTAAATAAAATGAAACACTACCGTCTTAGGCACGATAATAATGTTCCTTTAATCATATCTAAGCAGTTATCACTGACTGTCACATACGCCCAAATGCACAGAATAAAATGATGATTTTAAAAAATAGTCAGTAAAACCACTATATGCAATTCAATAAAACACTTCAACTATTAGCACTTTCGGCTGTACTGTACAGCCTTCATCAAATGGATTTTAAAAGCTATGTGCGAACAGGTTGCAAACACATCACAAGTTATATGTACAATCAAGGAGAGTGAAAAGTCTCGTTCATGCGCAATGTTCTAAGCCAGCCCGGTGCCAGATTTTTAAACTCATGTTGATTAGAATTCAGAGCGAATTTCCACGGGTTGAAAACCGTAGCTGGATATTCATCATTACAACAATAACTTAAAAACCCATAAACGATCAAACTTCCACATAATAGTAATTGACGAGGGGTAGTCAAAATTTCAACCTCCTCACATGATGGGTAATAATCACTATCTTTACACAGTCTCAATAGGGATGTAGATGAAGATTGAGTTTTTACACTATATTTATGTCCCGCTAGGCGTAAGCGCAAAGCTCTCGACGTGGATCCCACATACATGAGTTGAGCACAGCTTCCATCTCTTGGCATTAACCTAATTGAATAAACTCCGCATCTGTTCAGTTTCTCAATGTCATCCCGATCCCTTCTTATGCATGTAAAAATGTTCTCTTAGTTAATTCACCAAAGCCCAATCCTATTTTTTTTGCAGATAGAACGAAGCGGATTTGTACTGTCGGCAATAAGGAATCGAACCCACATACTTAATAGTTCTTAGTGAGCGCTGTAGTGTTGACATATTTTTCATTTCCTGCCGTCTAATTAGCTTATTTACTAAGTAGACAGGGTAGTCAAACGAACAACCCAACTTCTTAATGTAACTCAATTCCCTGTTCTCGCTCCTTCAACGTAGAAGAATGTGTGAAAGCTCTCCCAACGTAAGTCTTCAAAGCTGAGAGTTTTTGAGAATATGGGTAAAACGAACTAAATGGAACTAGAACCGGGGTACTGCTGTGTTTATGAAAGACAGAGAATAAAATACAGGGTGATTCATAAAGGAGTATACAGTTTTTTTTTTGTTTTTTTTTTTGATTGGAGGTTTAACGACCACCGTGAGCAACTCAATGGGCTATGAAGCAGTCGCCCGTCCCTAATTTAGGGTCACTGGTTCCAGGGAAGGGAGAGAGCCAGTGCCGTAAGACAAACACAACATCCATGCCTGACCGGGATTCGAACCCGGACCCCTTACGGACGAATGATCATAGGCCAGCGCCTTAGACCACTGCGCCACCGGGGCGGCTAAAACGAACTAAATGGAACTAGAACCAGGGTACTGCTGTGTTTATGAAAGACAGAGAATAAAATACAGGGTGATTCATAAAGGAGTATACAGTTTCAACGCACTATAAAACAAGAACAATGTAATTTATTTTATGTTACCTGTATCAGAATTGTAGGGGAATGTTTCAAGTTTTTTAGAGACAGCCATAGATGTTCTATGTGTGCACCCTTAGTCACACGACACACAACGAGCCGGTAATCCATTTCCGCCCAAACGCGAGGTAAGATATCTGAATCAAGTGCAGTGATAGTGGCTGTGATACGCTGTTTCAGCTCCGCTAGATCAACAGGAAGGGAATGGACGAATACCTTGTTTTTTACGTACCCCCACAGGAAAAAGTCACATGGTGTTAAGTCGGGACTTCTGGGTGGCCATTGGGTCAGTGGCATGTTGTAGTCCGCGGCTCGTCCAATCCATCGGTGAGGAAGATGTTCATCGAAATAATCTCGCACTTGACACGCACGCTATCGCCTACGTCACTTCCCTCAGTAGCGGGACACAAACCTCATGAGTACATCTACCTAACGGTTCGCAGTTGTGGTCCGTGTCTTTAACTGTTACTGTCTTACAGCATCTGGAAACTGTATACTTTTTTATGAATCACCCTGTATTATTTAAACACTGATTTGTCGTTAGCAAGAGGTCTGAAAAAGGTAACTGAAAATTAACCTCTAGCTCAGTGGTAAATTTAATGGTAGGGGATTATGAAGAGAGTACGTCAGTCAGTTCCAAGAGTGAGTCTACATCGGATGGCCAAATTACTAACACATCATCTACATTCCGCTTGAATAAAAGGAGCGAAACTGTAATCTTCGAGAAAACATTAGACTCGAGGGTTTGCAATAAAAACTCAGCAAGTATTCCAGACATTGGTGATCCAATAGGTGCACTATCTAACTGTTTATAAGAGACACCGGCAAAACGAAAAAATGTACGATTAAAAACAAGATTAAGGGTAGCAATAATCCCTTGAATTTCTTCGACCGAATATGTCGAATGAGAGTGAAGGGTAGATGAAATTATTGAAATTACTGTTTTCAAAGGCATATTCAGGAAGAGCGAAACAACATCAAACGATGCTAAGATAAAATGAACTGTAGACTGAAAAGAGCGTAATATAGAAATTAGTTCTACGGAACTTTTTAACACCGTAGAAGCGGAAGAGACAAACGGTGTCAAAATTTTGGCCAAACCGTCTTCCAATAAGAGTGTTGGTGAACAATAAGAAGAAAGTAGTGGGCGCATTGGATAATTGGCCCATGCATTTTAATCTGGCCAAATAAACATGGTACCCTTGTATCCATAGGTGGATAAAGAAAATAATTTAAAGACGATGGCAATACATGTGAAGTCTTTAACCGCCGCAATGCAGCAAGAGACGCATTAGTTGGATCTGATGAACACGTACAATGGTGAATGTCTTTAATAGCTTGTAACATTTCCGTTACAAAGTCATTATAATTCATAATAACTATTCGTGCTGATTTATCAGCTTTAACCACTGCCAACTTAGGATTTTTTTAACAGATGGTTCTTTTCTTTTACTTCAATGTCATTATTAGCAAAATCTATATATTGTTATTAGACCTGCGTAACTTCTTTGCTAAAATTGTTCGAGTCTCTTCTTGCGGTTTAGGTAAGGCTGCCACAATAGTTTCAATTTGGGGAATTAAATTAACGGTCACAACGTGGCTAGGTAGATGTGCATACTTAGGGCCCTTCTGTAATGCCGTACATTGATTTCAGATAAGGCCACGTCGCTCAAATTAATAAAGGCTGGACTTACCCTGGATTGTCTTGGCTTAACAAGCCAACTTGGTCTATGTCTAAGTTTCGCAACTTCTGTAAATGTTTATGTTGCAGAGACTCATACACTGACTCTGCAATTGCCATTGATACAGTCATTACTCGGTCGAATAAAATTGGGATGTAAGATCGACGTAGTACCCTGGTAAGCTTTATAAGTATTACGGTGTGTTGCATCCAACACCGCTCGTTTTGTCAGAATAATACTAGAAAACCTTTTAACCCCAGCAGTTCGAAGAATTCGAAAATCCTTTGGATTGAAGGATGCATGGTGGATTTGCAGGAATTTCGGCATAACGTTTAAGTCCCTGCAATTAAGAAGATCTTGCAGATGCGTGAGCTCCGTAGACAGCTTGCGACGTAGTTTACAATACGATTTTGATACTGCCAAATTCATGATGGTAAAGTAAAACCTTTATGCGGTATGTAACTAAATTAAATTAACTACAGTCGTGCCAGAAACGTCTAAGTAAAATGAAACACTACCGTCTTAAGCACGATAATAATGTTGCTTTAATCATATCTAATCAGTTATGACTGACTATCATTGACGTCCAAACGCACAGAATGAAATTATTTTTAAATGAAATAGTCAGTAAAACCACTATATACAATTCAATAAAGCACTTCAACCATTAGCACTTTCAGCTGCATTATACATCCTTCATCAGATGGATTTTAAGAGCTATGTGCGAACAGGTTGCAAACACATCACTAGTTATATGTAACAATCAAAGAGACTGAAAAGTCTCGCTCATGCGCAATGTTCTAAGACACCCCGGTACCAGATTTTTAAACTCATGTTGATTAGAATCCAGAGCGAATTTCCACGGGTTGAAAACTGAAGTTGGATATTCATTACAACAATAACTTGACAACCCATAAATGATCAAACTTTCACATAATAGTAATTGACGAGGGGTAATCAAAATTTCAACTTCCTCCCATGAAGCGTAATAATCGCCATCTTTAGACAGTCTTAATAAGGCTGTAGATGAAGATTGAATTTTTACACTATATTTATGTTCAGCTAGACGAAAGCGCAAAGCTCTCGAAGTAGATCCCACGTACATGAGTGGAGAACAGCTTCCATCTCTTGGCAGTAACCTAATTGAATAAACTCCGCATCTGTTCAGTTTCTCAATGTAATCCTGATCTCTTCTTATGCATGTAAAAATCTTCTTAGTTGATTCACCAAAACCCAGGCCCAATTTTTTTGGCAGATAGTACGAAGAGGATTTGTAACGGTCGAAAAATACGGAATCGAACCCACATACTTAATAGTTCTTAATGCTGCGCTGTAGTGTTGACATAGTTTTCATTTCCTGCCATCTAATTAGCTTATTTACTAGGTGGACAAAAAAATCAAAGAATAAACTGTCAGGTTTGAAGACTTACATTGGGAGAGCTTTCACACATTCTTCTACGTTGAAGGAGCGAAAGAGGGAATTGAGTTACATTAAGACGTTGGCTTGTTCGTTTGACTACCCTGTCCACCTAGTTAATTAGCTAATTAGGCGGCAGGAAATGAAAACTACACTGACGGAAAAAAATCCCAACACCACGAAAAAATAGTTGTAGAGGAATGAAATGGCGGCAATACATTTGTATAGGTAACATATTTAATCGATTAAGGTTTCAAGATCACAGCTTAATGTAAGCGCGAAAAGAGCCATTTTAAATGTGAAATGCTGGTACATTAATAACCGGTGTAACCGCCAGAATGTTGAATGCAAGCACGCAAACGTTCATGCATTGTGTCGTACAGGTGCTGGATGTCAGTTTGTGGGATGGAGTTCCATGCCTGTTGCACTTGGTCGGTCAATACAGGGACGGTTAATGCTGGTTGTGGGTGACGCTGGAGTTGTCGTCCAATGATGTCCCATACGTGCTCAATTGTTGAAAGATCTGGTGATCTAGCAGGCCACGGCAACATGTCGACACTCTGTAGAGCATGTTGGATTACAACAGCGGTATGCGGGCGAGCGTTATCCTGTTGGAAAACACCCCTGGAATGCTGTTCATGAATGGCAGCACAACAGGTTGAATCGCCAGACTGACGTACAACTGTGCCGTCAGGGTGCGTGGGATAACCACGAGAGTGCTCCTGCTGTCATAGGAAATTGCTCCCCAGACCGTAACTCCAGGTGTAGGACCAGTGTGTCTCGGCCGCAGACAGGTTGGTTGCAGGCGCTCACCTGGCCTCCTCCTAACCAACGCACGGCCATCACTGGCACCCAGGCAGAACCGGCTTTCATCAGAAAACACAACAGATCTCTACTCCGTCGTCCAATGAGCTCTAGCTTGACACCACTGACGTCGCAAACGGCAGTGGTTTGGAGTAAGTGGAATGCACGCTACAGGGCGTCTGGCTCGGAGCTGTCCTTCAAGTAACCGATTTGTAACAGTTTGTTGTGTCACTGCGGTGGCAACTGCAGCTCGAATTGCTGCCGCAGACGCGGTACGATGCGCCACGGCCATACCACCTTCTCGTAGCCCTCTTGCACGACCTCGTTCAAACTCCGTGAGCTGTTGATAATGGCTTCTTCGTCTTTTTAAAGGCATTCTTGACTAACATCAACACACTACGTCGAATCTCAACGATAACTAACGCTCACGAACGTTACAGCGCGTATTTACAGCAAACCTGCTTTGCATGTTCCGAGGGGCGCTACTATCGCCACACGTATGCGCCGAGCGCGAAATTTGCATAGACGTCATGTTACAGATGTTCTCTCATCGCCTACCAACTGTCGTTTATCTAACACAACCCTTTCTTGGTGTTGGGATTTTTTTTCCGTCAGTGTATGTCAACACTACAGCACTCACTAAGAACTATTAAGAATGTGGGTTCGATTCCGTATTTTCCGACCGTTACGAATCCTCTTCGTACTCTCTGCAAATAAAATGGGGTTGGGCTTTGGTGAATCAACTAAGGACATTTTTACATGCATAAGAAGGGATCGGGATGATATTGAGAAACTGAACAGATGCGGAGTTTATTCAATTAGGTTACTGCCAAGAGATGGAAGCTGTGCTCAACTCATGTATGTGGCATGCACGTCGAGAGCTTTGCGCTTACGCATAGCGGAACTTAAATATATTGTAGAAACTCAATCTTCATCTACAGCCCTGTCAAGACTGTGTAAAGATGGTGATTAATACCCTTCATGTGAGGAAGTTGATATTTTGACTATCCCTCGTCAATTACTATTATGTGAAAGTTTGGTCGTTTATGGGCTTTCAAGTTATTGTTGTAATGAATATCCAGCTTCAGTTTTCAATCCGTGGAAATTCGCTTTGAATTCTAAACAACATGAGTTTGAAAATCTGGCACCGGGGTGGCTTAGAACATTGCGCATGAGCGAGACTTTTCACTCTCCTTAATGGTACATATAATTTGTGATGTGTTTGCAACCTGTTCGCTCATTGCTTTTAAAATCCATGTGATGAAGGCTGTATAATGCAGCTGAAAGTGCTAATGGTTGAAGTGTTTTATTGAATTGTATATAGTGGTTTTACTGATTATTTTAAAGAAATACGTTTTATCCTGTGCGTTTGGACGTATGTGACAGTCAGTGATAACTGCTTAGATATGATTAAAGTAACATTATTATCGTGCCTAAGACGGTAGTGTTTCATTTTATTTAGATGTTGAGATAAGATAACACAGTTTTTTTTAGATGTCCCTTCTTTCTAACAAAACTAATGTGAAAATAAAATGTGCATTCTAGCCCGTGTGCGTGATATGCTAACCCAAAATTTAAAAGACTAATTTGTTAAATTCACTGCAAAATAGATGAAACAACTGTAACGTAGCCAGTTTCCGGAATCGAACCCGAATGCTTTCCCACTGAAGGTACACCGACGACGTTTTTTGCTGCAACTTTGCGATCTTGGCATACTGTATATGTGACGTACCACTGAAATGAGTTAAGAGTCAAAAACGGTAAGTTGCATTTATCCTTGCGACTGAACTACAACGTCGGTGCACTTCGGTTGGTAGAATAACTAGCTCCGGAGCGAGAGACGTGAGTTACTATTCCACCACCCGTAAATGGGCTTATTTTATATTAGCACCCAGAAGTAATATTAAACTCCTAAGCGTGAGTTATTTGTCTTACGGCACTGGCTTTCTCTCTTCACTGGAAGCAGCGTACCTAAATTGTGACGGCCGACTGCTTATAACCATTATAGTTGCACACGGTCGTAGTTAAACTCCCAATTAAAAAACACGAAACTAATAAAAAAATTATTTGGGAAATACAGGGTGTCTAATATACACTGAAATGCCAGAAAAACTGGTAAACCTGTCTAATACTTGGTAGGTCCCCCACGGGAGCGCAGGAATGCAGAAATACGACGGGGCATGGACTTCACTAGCTTCTGGAAATATGCTCTAGGCAATGCACACCATAATTCCTGCAGAGCGTTCCACAATTTAGGGTGAATTCCGAGGTCTCGGATTCCTGTATTCGATAGCGCGTTGCATGGCATCCCAAATGTGTTCTATCACGTTCAGATCTGGGGATTCGGGACGGAATGGCAACACTCCAAACTCAGATGAATGCACCTCTAACCATAATGGGGCATCCCGACACTTGTGTTGTCCTGTTCGAACAGGCCCAACCCATCAGCATGAATGCAGGACATGAACGGGTGTACCTCGTCAGAACGGATGCGCACATAGCGTTGGCCGGTCACAGACGCTTGCAGACGCACCAGTGAAGTCAGGCTAAACACACCCCGTACCATTACGGACTCTCCATCAGCCGGTAGAGTTCCCTGTTGACAGGCGGGATCCATGGCTTCATAGGGTTTGCGCCACACACGAATCCTTCCATCTGCCCGATACAGTTGGAAACGCGACTCGTCAGACCAGGCTACTTGTTTACAGACATCAGGTGTCCAGTGGCGGTGTTGCCTTGCCTAAGCGAGGCGCATAGCTCTGTGTCGTCCACCCATCAATGGTACTCGAGTTGGGCGTCGACTCCCAAAGCCCATATCGTGCAGGGTACGTTGCACAGTCCGGACGCTGATGCTTGTTGAGGCTCCAGCATTGAATTCAGATGATACCTGCGAGAGTGTCGCGTGAAACGATTCTTGACAGCCGACGATTATCACGTTCACCCAATGTCTTTTTACGGCCGCACTGGTATCGTAGGTTGGAGGTTTTGCCAGAGTTTCTTGTAGTCACGGTGCACCCTTGCAATGGTCGTCCGTGAAAGTCCGAACTTCGTTTCTACCTCTGAAATACTATGGCCCATCTCACGAGCGCCAACTATGACACCGCGTTGAAAATCGCTTAAATCGTTATTACTTGTCATTCTCATGCCGAAAACAGCTCTGACAGCTGGCAAGGATGTCTATCGCTTTATATACGCACTGAAGGCCGCAACCGAGTACGTGCATAGGGGACGTTGCTATGTTTTTTGCATAATTTCGTCTGTACCAGTTTTTTTGGCACTTCAGTGTACACCGTCAAGCCGTATTATTGTGACCACCTCCTACTTTTGACGTAAACAGCGCGTAGCCAGTGAAAGAAGGTACGTGTCGTGAGCTGGCTTGGAGGGTATATAAGGTGAGCTGTAGGCATTCTGAAAACATATCACTCGTTGCTGTCATGGATGAAAGGAGCACTTTATCAGATTTGCGAAAAGGGATGATTATCGGCTTTCGAGCCAAGGGTGGCCGTATTTCTGAAACAGCGCAATTTGTGAACTGTTAGCGTGCTGCTGTGGTTAAAGTGTATCGTGATTAGAGGAATGGCACCATTCTGAATAAGCGATGTGTAAATTGCGGGCACTACGTGCCATTGATGTGAGAGGCGAACGTCGGTTTTGAAGGTGCGTGAGCGCCGATCGACACGCAGCAGTGGAGAAAATCCTTGGCCGAATGAACCAAGGGGCTACCGGAAGTCCGTCTAAAAGGACAGTTCAGGGAACCTTGCTGCGTGTGGAGCTCTGATGCAGACGGATGGTCACTGCACCTATGCTAACGAAGGTGCATCGGCAGAAAAGGCTTACATTTGCACAGCAGTATCGAAATTGGACCTCCTCTGATTGGCAAAGTATTGCCTTCTCCGATGAGTCACGTTTTCTGCTTCATCTAACGGATGGGCGTTGGCGTATAAGGCGAGAAACATCGGAGAACAAACACTCTTCAACCATTGCTGGAATAACACAAGCTGGTAGGGATGTCGTTATGTTCTGGGAAATGTGCTCGTGGCATTCTCTGGGTCCGCTCATACAGTAGCTGTGGTAGGCACTATGGACCGAATTTGTTATGAATCCATCCTTGCAGACCACGTACACCCATACATACTAATTGTCTTCCCTGGGACGGATGGGATCTTCCAGAATGACAATAACGACGTATCACAGAGTTAGAAAGGCTCGAGAGTGGGTGGAAGGGCACGATAACACTTTAAAATACTTCCATGGCCCCTAATTGCCAGGATTAAACCCAATTGAGCATCTGTGGGACCACTTCGATTGTGTTGTTCACTCTATGGATCCCCCAACACGCACCCTCTAGCAGCTGTCAGATACACTGCAATCAGCATGGCTTCACATACCTTTGAACACCTTCCATCACCTTATTGAGTCACTTCCAGCCCTTCAAGCTGCTTCCCGTGCTGCAGACGACTGCTACTCTGAATATTAGCTGGTGGTCGCAATGTGACTCCACCGTGTATAAATGAAGTATAAAACTTCAGTATGCTTTTAAAAATATACGATAGAAAAAAAGTACTTTAAACGTCAAGAGACGTGGCAACTGTAAAAGTTTGTTAAGTCAGATAATAGATGGCGCCAGGTGTCTCATGTAAAGAAAAATCTCGTCAAACACGGAATACAACAGACGTGGCTTCCCCAGTGAGAAAGCAGTGTGTGTGCTTTGGTTTGCGGAGTCAAAATCTCTAACCCCAGTTGAGCGTCAGTTCAGAACCGAGTACAAGAGACAACCAACGAAACGAAGGAACATCGAACAATGGGTAAATAAATTCAAAGCAACAGGAAGTGTCTTGAAAGGCAAAAGCATTCGGAGACCTTCCATTTCGGACGAAAAGGTGGGAGACGTGCATTAGGCTTATCTAAGGATCCCGAAGAAATCCATCCGCGTCGCCAGTCGTGGACTCGAAATACCGCGAGCAACGGTACACAAGATTCCGCATAAACGGCTGTACCCATATGCATATAAAGTGCAGTTAGTGCAGAAACATCGACCAAATGATCAACCACGTCGAAATTCATTTGCCGTAGACATGCTTAATCTCATTGTCGAAGACCCCACACTCTTTCAAGGATCTGCTTCAGCGATGAATCGACATTCCACGTTTCTAGTAGAGCGAATAAGCATAATTGCCGAATCTGGGGCACGGATAATCCCCATGTGGTCGTAGCATACGAGAGAGACATCCCAAAAGTTAATGTGTGGGCTGGACTAATGGAAGACAAAGTGATAGCGCCCTATTTCTTGGCTAAAGCAACCGTTACTGGCATAACGTACCTGGACATGTTAGAAAAATTCGCCATTGCACAACTCCAGGATATTCAAAACATCATTTTCCAGCAAAATGGAGCGCACGCAGATCTTTATACCACAGTTTTCTAGTGCGTTAGATTGGACGTGGGGAGTCCGACAGCACGGCCACCCTGTTCACCTGATATTACCCGATGCGATTTTTTTTTCTTTGGGGCTTTTTAAGGACATTGTGTACAAGGAAAAGGCTACATCTATCACTGAGTTCAAAGAACGCTTTAAATGCAGCCTCCCTCCTTGTTACACATGGCATTCTGCAGCTTACGTGGGTGGAACTGGACCATCGTTTAAACATCCTGCGACCAACCAACGGAGCACACGTGGAGACCTGCTGACATTTCATAACAGAACTTTCACGGTTACCATTTGTTTTGACATTAAAAGTAAGTTGTTATTTATTGTAGATTTTTTTTTCAATAGTATACTGAAGTTGTATAGCCGGTGGCGGAGTGGTTAAGCAATGGCTTCTGATCATTCATCCGAGGTCAGTCCGGGTTCGAATCCTGGTGAGGCATGGATGTTGTGTTTCTCTTACGGCACTGGCTCTCTTCCTTCCCTGAAACCAGCGACCTTAAATTAAGGACGGCCGACTGCTTGTAGTCTAATGAGCTTGCTTACGGTGGTCGTTAAACCCCCAATAAAAAAACGTTTTATACTTCATTTATGGACACCCTGTACTATGCTTCGAAGTCAATCCTTAGATTAAATTATAATGAGTAACGAAAGTGTAACAACGAGAAGGGTTTGTTTAATGCAGTTGTAAGTTATTTTACTGAATCAAAAAATTACTTGCCTCATTTCGAATTTGAGCACAACTGGGAGTTCTTTTTACCCTCCGATTAATTTACACTGCTGGCCACCCAAAATGCAACACCAACAAGGAAACATCCGATTGGCCTGAAATTCGCAGCATGCGTAGCCCGCAAAAGGACATGCAAACGATTAGCATTGCAGGGCATATGCAAATCATATGCGATCGGCACGCCACCCAGAAGCACTATAAGAAGGGTGCACAGAAGGCGGGGTGTAAATAGTGGAAGTGTGTTGTGCGGCCGGACCTGTGCGTGGGAAGCTTCCTGATGCCTCGTCGCAGAATACGGCAGTCATTCCAGCACGTTTCGGAGTTCGACAGAGGACGAATAGTGGTGTATCGCGACAGCGATTTATCGTACCGAGACATCGGCGCCCGTGTGGGACGACATCTAGGCACACAGTGAGGCGAGTATGGATTCGGTGGGTGCAGAAGGGACGGATAGACCGACGTGAGCGATTGCTGCAGCCGCGGCACACCACCGAACGACAGTACCGGCATGTTGTGCAGCGGGCATTGACGGCTTGCACCGCCACATCACGAACGTTAGCACAGAAATTAGGGTGTGTTGCGCAACAACCTGTGTCAGCACGTACCGTTCGACGTCGTATGAAAGAGCAAGGACTTGTCGCACGGCGCCCCTTGCTCCGATTACCATTGACGTTACACCACCGGCGAGTGCGGCGGCAGTGGGCCATTGAACTCCGCACCTGGACTACGGAATTGCACGACATTGTCTTCTCCGACGAATCCCGCTTCTACCTGCAACACCACAATGGTAGGATCCGCGTGTGGCGGTGCCGCGGCGAGAGACTGTATGACGCCTGCATTATGCATCGCCATACCGGTCCGCCGCCTGCATTATGCATCGCCATACCGGTCCGCCGCCTGCATTATGCATCGCCATACCGGTCCGCCGCCTGGGGTTATGGTTTGGGGCGCAATTGGATATGACACCCGCACCCCTCTGGTACGCATCGCCGGTACACTCAACAGACACCGCTACATCTCCGACGTTTTGAAGCCTGTGGTCCTTCCTTACCTGCAGGACCTGCCAGCGGCCACGTTTCAACAGGACAACGCGCGCCCGCACGTGGCACGCATCGTGCAACAATTCTTCACGGCCCACCAGGTGTCACTGCTGCCGTGGCCCGCATAGTGTCACGAAATGTCACGCATCGAACACGTCTGGTCGCTGATCGGCAACCGAGTGGCCCGGCAAGCACCACCCGCGGCTACGCCTGATGAACTGTGGCAACGTGTGGAAGCAGCCTGGACCGACATACCCCAAGCCCACATACAAAGCCTCTTTTGTTCGATGCCGCGACGTGTAGTGGCCGTTATTGCCAGCCATGGGGGCTAGACGAACTATTGATGTCTACGTGTTCAGCAAGTCGCACGGGCCTGTAAGCTCAATCGTTTCGTCTTTGTATCTGTTGTTATGTGTCCAGTCAATCTGGGTTTGCTATCTCGTGTCCTTCTTGGTGTTGCATTTTGGGTGGCCAGCAGTGTATATTTGTAATGAGAGTGTTGTGAATTTTGCTGAAAAGATATAACATCCTTTTATGATCGTTTTGTATGCCGCTCTGCTGGCTGAGTGGTCAGAGGAATGGCTTTAGGCTCGAGCCAATGGTTAGCAGGGGCGGCGTCAAGACGCGCTCGCTCCACGACAGTTGATAATCTATCATTAAGTTTCACTAAACATAAAATATTCACCAGTGTATCACCGTGAAATTTATGTTCCGGCTAAAAACAAAGTAACTTTATTCAGAAGTATAAAATGTGGAATGTATGTCATGAAGGTTTTGGAACATGGCACAAACAAATCCGACTATGAAACACTTCGTCACAGTCATTCCCTGCGGTAATCGTTCACTGGAAGAGTCGAAGAAGATACGATATGATGCAAAATAGATTCACGGCGCAGTCATTCCCTGAAGATATCGTTCAGTGGAAGAGTCATCGAAGATACTAACGGATCTTACTCAGAATCGGTTCACGGTAGTATGAACCCATCAGCTTATGTTAGCTTACCTATATAACAAATTTATTGTTATCAATTCGTGCTATATAGAAATGTGGAATGTCAATTGAATTGCTACTTATACTAAACTCATATACTATCAGTTGCTACCCATATCATTCTTACCATCCGATTGTCTCTCCTCCCCCTTCTTCGATCGTCGTGGAATGGAAAAGAATCGAGAAGTGTGATATTATATAATACAAATTCCTTGAAGAAATCGTTCAATGGAAGAGTCATCAAAGATACAAACGGATGTAACTCATAATATATTTGCCGCCCCGGTGGCGCAGTGGTCTAAGCGATGGCCTCTGATCATTCGTCCGAAAGGGATCCAGGATCGAATCCAGTAAGGCATGGTGGTTATGTTTGTCTTACGTCACTGGCTCTCTCGCTTCCCTGGAACCAGTGACCCTAAATTAGGGACGGGCGACTGCTTATAGCCCATTAAGTTGCTCACGGTGGTCGTTAAACCTCCAATAAAAAAAAATTGATTTACCGAAGTCATTCCCTGAAGGAATCGTTCAGCGGAAGAGTCACCGAAGATACAAACGGATCTGACTAAGAATTGATTTCACGGGAGTCATTCCCGGAAGAAATCGCTCAGTGGAAAAATCAACGAAGATGCAAACGCATCTAACTCAAAATCGAATCACAGGTGGCCGCCACGGTGGCTCAGTGGTCTAAGCGTTAGCTTCTGACCATTCGCCCGAGATGGGTCGAAATTCGAATCCCGCTAAAGCACTGGTGTTGTGTTTGTCTTACGGAACTGGCTCTCTCCTTTCCCAGGCGCCAGTGACCCTCAAATTAGGGATGAGCGACTGCTTATAGCCCATCAAGCTGCTCACATTGGTCGTTAAATCCCAAACAAAACGATTCACAGGAGTCATTTCCTGAATAAATCGTTCAGCGGAAGATTCTTCCAAAATACAACCTAATCTGACTCGGAATCGATTCACGAAAATCATTCCCTGAAGAAATCATTCAGTGGCAGTGTCACCTGAGATACGAACAGATCAGACTCGGCATAGATTTTTTTATTGTAGTTTAACGACCACCGTGAGCAAGTCAGTGGGCTATAAGCAGCCGTTCGTCCCTAATTTAAGGGCACTGGCTCCAGGGAAGGGAGAGAACCAGCGGGGTAAGACAAACACAACATCCATGCAGCATCGCGATTCGAACCCAGACCCATCGCAGACGAATTATCAGAAGCCATAGCTTAGACCATTGCTCCACCGGGGCGGCGGAATCGATTCACTGGAGTAATCCCCCTTGAATAAATCGTTTATTGGAAAACTCAACAAAGATACCGAATGAATCAATGCGAACTATTTGTTTTATTAAGTATAATTGGAAGAATCTGTTTAACTATTTGTGCAGTAGGACAGAGCGTCACAACCCCATTCAGGGTATCTGAAGTGAGGCTTCGTAACTGTCCGATTGAGCAGAGACCTGCGCAGTGTATATGAACCTTCCCAGTTCCCTCTGCAATTTTCCTTTCGTGACGTCATGTCAGTGCTCGGAAAAATAATCGAATTTCGGTAGTTTTCGTTTTAGAGTTATTCGGATAAGAGATACTCAACTGGTACTGAAAGAGTTTCTTTCTAAAGCGGCGTTGAAAATGGGTATATCCTAATTCAGTGCATGGATAAAGTAGAAAGTAATAAAAATAAGCACTGTCAGAAGCAGTGAAAAATACACTGGATGGCTACTAGAGCTATTGTCCTTTTTAAAGCAGGGTTTTCCTTTTTAAGTATCCAACATCACAAATAATTAAAATATTTATCAAACAAAGGTCTTCGCTATTTCCACGTTTATAAATGAGTCATAGAAAAATTCTCATTGGCCGCCACCGGGAGTCGAACCCAGGGCCTTCCAGTTACGCGCCGGATATGCTTCCGCTACACCACAGCGGCCTCGAATTCCTCCAGACTCACACGCTAACTGCCAAGCCAATGGTTAATCCCCAGCTAACTACCATCTTTGGTGAATCCCCAGCATTGTGCGGGGTTCCAAGAAGCAACCTGCCAACTTAACTTGGCAGTTAGCGTGTGTGAGTCTGGAGGAATTCGAGGCCGCTGTGGTGTAGCGGAAGCATATCCGGCGCGTAACTGGAAGACACTGCGTTCGACTCTCAGTGGCGGCCAATGAGAATTTTTCCATGACTCACTTATAAACGTGGAAAGAGCGAAGATCTTTGTTTGATGTTGCTGGTCCACGTTAAATGTCTGTATTAAAATATTTATTTTTGTTAAATTATAGTAATAAATGCACAGATCTTCGTAAAATTTTGATAACTAAAATTTGCTGTAAATTTAGAGATAAAATGTTATGTTCTGACTTCAGAAGAAAAAAACAAACAATGAATGTTCAGAAACAGAGAAAGCTAAGAGCGGAAGCGAAAAGAGATTTTGACTGACCATGAAAAGCAATGGGTGCGCTTTATTCCTTAGTATTGGATGGTATCATTAGTACTTGGAACCACAGAAAGTTACCGTGGCCGCCCCGGTGGCTCACTGGTCTAAGAGCTGGCTTATTACCGTTCGTCCTAGTGGCTCCGGGTTCGAATCCCGATGAGACATAATGTGTTTGTAGAACCCCCCTCCACCCCCTCCTAAAAAAAGTTACCGTGTGGGGTAAACTTCGGGTGTGTGAGATAGTGTGGGTGACAGAGGAAAGCGCGTATCTTAATTGGGCCATGAGGCTTCTGGCCATTCGATCGATTTGAGTCTGGGTTCGAATCCCGACGAGTCATGGATGGTGTGTTTTTCTAATTGCGTTAGCTCTCTCCCTTTCTTGGTTCCTCCCTAACTTAGGGACCGTGGCCCTATGTTAGGGACGAACAACTGTTTAAAGTGTAACGAAACAAGCCCTTTGCCATTGGCAGGATTTGAACCTCATCCTGCTTCTGCGGAGCCGAATGCTGTCCCAATTAAGCTACACCGACAAAGTTTATCGCTGCAGCTTCGGTCTTCACATGTGAGTCTCATATACCACCCCATTTCTACCGTTTGAAAGGCGGAGGTATGAAATTGCAGGTTTCAGGTCTGCCACAAATCATGTTTAAAGTAACTCTTTGCAGAAGAAGAAAGTTTCACTAATTGCAGACGATGTGTGGAACGAACATCACACATTTATCGTAGAACCTAACGGCCAGTAGATGAATTTTTACGTTTGGAGGCCGATATAGCGAATCAAACCATTTGCTAGGGGGGAAGGGATTATTATTTTTTTTTTTTTGATTGGAGGTTTGACGACCACCGTGAACAACTCAATGGGCTATAAGCAGTCGCCAGTCCCTAATTTAGGGTCACTGGTTCCAGGGAAGGGAGAGAGCCAGTGTCGTAAGACAAACACAACATCCATGCCTCACCGGGATTCGAAGCCGGACCCCGTTCGGACGAATGATCAGAGGCCATCGCTTAGACCACTGCGCCACCGGGGCGGCTAAGGGATTAGAACAAACATCCTTCCGCTCCGGGGTCGAATGCTTTCCCAATTAAGCCACACCGACGAAGTTTACGCTGCAACTTTGCCGTCTTCACATGTAGGGCACAAGAGCCCAGTGAGCTGCTCACGGTGTTTGTAAAACCCACAATTAAAATACAGAAGGACCTTTAAACGAAATCTCGTAACAAATTTCCAGGCTGAAAATTTTTCTATTAAATTAATCCATGTGAATAGAAGGGGTCAGCTTTATTTTGTAGGATTTCATCGCAACATGAGATTTAAAAAGCATCAACTTGGTTTTCTGAAAAGGACGGAAATACAACGTCATGAAAGGTAGTGCTGATTTTTTAGTTCTTGTTCGCAGGTTGTGATTTAAAAATGTAGAACAGTTATTTTAATTTAAAAATGTATAAATAGCGTTGCACTGCCAGTTAGGGGGAATCTCTTCAAGTTTATATATAGTCTGTGTGCTCTTCAAAAAAGAAAAAGGCTGTTTTTTAGACCAGCGCCTACCTCCTCCTATGGTATACTTTTGGGTCCACTCCTGGTCAGAAAATGCCGTTACACAAATGACCTACAAACTGAACAAATAATGTTCGGCGTCAAAATTTTGACATGGTTAAAAAAATATGAGGCATACCATACTCATACTGTACTAAGTGTCTTCTTAAGTGCAACACAGTGAGAAAAATCGTAACGTTAAGTCGAATAGCGCAACCAGAATATTTCCGTGACGGATTCACATTATAGCGAAGTAAATTTCTCCGTCATTTCTGTCCACGCCAGGATTCGAACCCGGATCCCCGCATTCTGGAATAAGTCACTCTACCAATTGAGCTACGCGGACGTTTTATTCTGATTCCTATCTGCCTTTATGTCGTGTGCGTCCTTCGGGCAGGTACGTCACATCTCCTGGTACGTTAGATCATCTCCCCTTATTTTTTTTATTTTTTTCGAAGTGCTGGAGAAGGGATTCTCTTATTTTTCCTATCTCGCGGTGTGGAAATAACATCACACCAATGCGATATTTTGAACGGTCGGGTCATCCGGATAGTTCGGGCGCCATTATAACGAAGTAAATTTCTCCGTCATTTCTGTCCATGCCAGGATTCGAACCCGGATCCCCGCATTCCGGAATAAGTCACTCTACCAATTGAGCTACGCGGACGTTTTATTCTGATTCCTATCTGCCTTTATGTCGTGTGCGTCCTTCGGGCAGGTACGTCACATCTCCCGGTACGTTACAACATAACACAAATTATATCAGAAGTAACATTTCTCAGAATATACATTCGGGTAGAAATTCTCATTCTTCCTCTTCCGCTCATAGCGGGTTGAGTTCCTCAAAGGCGAGTTTTCACCATTTCTTTCTGTCTGCTGTCCTTTGGTTTAGTTCTATTACAGAGTTTAAGTGGGTGCTTGCTTTAATATCCAATCAATTTCTTTCTTGGTCTTCCCATACTGGACTGTCCTTCAATTCTACCATTTAATAATATGTATGGTAGTCTTTCTGTGATCGTTCTTGAAACATGTCCAAACTAGCTTGGTTATTTCTTTTTTGGTGCTGTAAGTATTATTTCTTTAAGTTAAGCTTCTTGGATTATTTCTTTAAGTTCTTCTTCATTTGTTTTTCTTTCTGTGCAGTTTGTTCTATTTATTTTCCTTAGGCTTTTTGTTTCAAAGGTGTTGAGTTTATCCATATCCCTTTTTTTTTCTTAAGATCCAGCATTCAGAGCCATAGAGTCATTGTTTTATGATAATTCCCACAGTACTCTACGGCTCCGAATGATTACCCCATACAATACAAATTTTGAAGATGACAATCCGTTTTTTAATGTAAATATGACAAGGATGATAAGTCAGATAATATCCGAAAACTTGAAAATTTCGTCGTCCTAGAGCGGCAATCCGCGTCTCCCAGATGGCGCCCGAGTATACTATCTGGGAGACGCGGATTCGATTCCCGCTCTAGGACGACGAAATTTTCAAGTTTTCAGATATTATCTGACTTATCATCCTTGTCATATTTACATTAAAAAACGGATTCTCACCTTCAAAATTGTTTTATATATTTTTAGTTTGAGTTCTTTGCTTAATCTTTTATTGTTCCATATGTTTTCTAGTCTGCCTATTGTTACTGATCCATTATTGATTCTGTGGACATAAATCAAGCTGTTGTTCCATGCAACGTTACCGCAGAAATTTGAAAATTTTATCATCCTGGAACGGGAATCGAACCCGCATCTCTCGGTTTGCGCTCGAGCATACTAACCATTACACTACGCAGAACAGTGAAACCCAAACAAATGAGGCTTTCTGAGACGTCAGACATTACTGTACTAGTCGAAACAAGCGTTTCCCATTGTAACCTGGGCATCCATATTTATCGGAAGTGAAGTTCAGTAGCCATTTTAGAGATCCTGGTATCAAACCGACACTTACAAATTCAGCTACTGAGTCAAAATATTGAACATGCTGATGAATACTTGCTACATTCCTTAACTATAGTTCTGTAGACTCTCGGACAGTCAACGTTCAGCCCTAAGTCGAGGATTTAAATTTAGCTTTCCAGTGTCTTCTTTTCGACCTCTACAAACCATCCCACAGGTTGAAATCATTATCAGTGCACTTCCCGAAGAAGAACGTGACTCTACTGGTTACACTTTGGCCAAAACCCTTGCAGGACCAAATAAAACATCACTAGCTCTGAAATACGAACGAAAACAGTTACTACAGCTAGCAAAAAATCCAAACCTGTCAATTATTGGTGCACATAAAACACAACAAATTATTATTCTGGACCGTGATGACTATTACGCTAGGATGAACCAGGCCATTACTTTAGATCCACACCGTGTCCTCAGGTCCGACCCGACTTCAGCTACTATCGCAGAATTAAGTAAACTAAGAAACCAAGGTTTCTTGCCCAAATCTATTTCTACTAAAATGAGACCTCCAGTAGGACTTAGGGTACCCGAGGTCTTCGGAAAAATGAAAATTCATAAACCAGATCAGCCTCTTAGGTTACTTGTTTCAGGATATGCTAACCCAACTCGCAAACTCGAGACAGCGTTGGCTTCATTTCTAAAACCTCTCACCTCAAATTCCTCTGTATCCATTAAAAGTTCTATGCAAGCTATATCTCGTATCAAAACCTTTGACTCTGGGGGAACTGAGTTCATAATGGCTTCGCTGGATGTAGTGTCACTATTTCCAAGTGTACCACTCACCACCGTTCACTCAATTATCGAGGACAAATTACAAGAAGACAATTACATCTCCCCACCTGAAGCTAATGCAAAAATCTCTGCTCTCAAACTTGTAGCAAAAGAGAACTTACTTTAGATTTGATGGCAAGTTCTATCATCAAAAGGAAGAGGCACCAATGGGTTCCTCCCTCTCCCCCGTTTTAGCTGAGATTCTCATGCAGTATCTAGAAAATAAGGTCATGTTGGACTTCCCTTATCAACCGTCACTATTGATTGGGTACGTAGATGACATGTTGGTTTTTTGGCCCCATTCTTTACCTTTACTGGACGAATTTGAAGATTGTCTTTCTACCCAGTTTCCAACTATTAAGTTTACAAAAGACCTTGAAAAAGAGGGAAAATTGCCTTTCCTAGACATTTTACTGTCTCGAGATTTGAATTCCAATAAAATCAAACATTGTGTTTTCCGTAAACTGACGTTTATACCTTGCATGATCCCATTCACTTCTTCTCACATTCCCAACCATAAAGCTTCAGCTCTACGTTTCCTAATAAAACATGCCTTCACCCATTCCTAGACAAGTAGAACTCGACGTGATGAACTTTCTAGAGTTCAAAACTTGGCCTTATTCTTTGGGTTCTCCGTCAACTTCTTTCAAGGACTTTTACAATAATTTCAAACACTGAGATTCACGGCTTTGTCCACTGAGGGAAATCCTACTAAGTACATAGGCAAAGTTGATTTCATTCCACCTCTTGTGTATATCTTAAGAAAAGTCTGTCACAAACACAATCTAACGTTTATAGTGTCCACAAGAAACCTCTTTTCCTTGATAAGAAATGATAGAGATAGAGTCCCAGCTCTTAACAAACCAGGTGTCTACTGCATACCATTAATTCATGAAGACTCAGACAATGCAGATAAATACTATATATATATTCTACCCTAAGAACCGTAAATGTCAGAATGGGTGAATATAAATACGCTCTTCGTCCTGGAACAGTTTCCACAGCTTTCACTAATGCTGTTAACCAGGGAGGTTACTCCCCAGATTGGACAAATGTTAGGGTACTTAACTCAAATGTTAATAAACGTACTGTCTTCCTTACGGAAAGCCTCTTCATTATTGCATATGGGGAAACATGCTGTAACATTGAACTCCCGGTTCACTGTAAACCGCCACACAGGAAAACTGCCACACAAGAAAACTGCCACACCGGAAGATTGCCACACAAGAAAACTGCCACACCGGAAGATTGCCACACAGGAAGATTGCCACACAGGAAAACTGCCACATGCTTTTCATGAAGGGGCCGGGCACAAATTGCTATTCCTTCGAGGAACACTTTGAATGTGTAGCAGTTTTCCAAGTTTATCTACGGCAACTGGCCACAGAAGTTCGAGGGGGGGGCTAAATAAAAGCGCAATATTATTAACTTGATTTGATGTGTAAACGTTGTGAATATGACACTGGTAGAATAAAACCTGTTAAAAAGGCCTATGCCTGTGGCCTATGACTATTTAGTGCCTAAGTAAAAGAGCAATGCTATTAACTTGATTTGATACGTAAGTGTTATGAATATAAAGTCGGTGAATTAAAAGCTGTTAAAAAGGCCGAGGTGTAGGGCCTATGAATTAATTAGGTAAAAGAAAAGTACTACAAATTTGACACCTTATGTAAATATTTAGTGCCTAAGTAAAAGTGCAGCGTTATTTAAAAATTCCCACCTCATTGGTCTTTCCTGAACAAAACCATTTTTGCTTGGCTTACATAGAACCTTTTCTCGAAATTTGTTTGGAGTTCCCAATTTAATTCTCAATATAGGCCAAGAAACGGCAATCTTTATACTCCCGCCCCTTCCTCCTCGAACTTCTGTGGCCAGTTGCCCTAAGTATGAACCGACATGAAAATTCAGACAAACAAAAGAGCTCCTTCCCATCGTTAGGCACCTTGGGAAACTGCCACACATAATTCGGAAACTTGGAAAACTGCCACACATTCAAAGTGTTCCTCGGAGGAATAGCAATTTGTGCACGGCCCCTTAATGAAAATAGTGTGGCAGTTTTCCTGTGTGGTGGTTTTCCGATGTGTGGTAGTTTTCTAAGTTGCTGGAAAATGTGTGGCAGTTTTCCTATGTGGCAGTCTTCCTGTGTGGCGGTCTTCCACCAACCGAACTCCCGACATTTGTTCCAAAACAGTGGAGAAGGATGGTTGCCCCCTCTGTACACAACTCTGAAGAAGAGGAATGTATCTGATAAGAAATTAAGACTTGATATTTGGACTTTAACGACTTGTTGATGGCATCACCGGCGATTGAGAAGACCGAGTGAATTGTGGGTCGTGTTGACAATATATAATGTCTGCTCTTGTGTTTCGTGGAGCTTGGAGCCTGATGATGGATGATATGTTCAGCCCCGAAAGATCTCGCGTGTAAATATAAATTTTTAATTGTAAATAAAGTGCTTTAATCTTGACTTGCAATTTGGAAATTATGTTTGTGAATGACCGTACGTGCGACAGCATCGGTGAATATTTTATAGTGACTTTTCGTACGATAGACTTTTAGTATTAATCATTTTAGAGATAGTAAATTATAATCATTTTCCTCCAATTTTCCGCCGTTTTGATGAGCAGGACGACGGTTGTTGTAGTACGCTTTTTCTCACGCATCGCAACAGAAGGGCTGTTAGATTTATGGGTTTTGTGGATATGAGAAAAAAGGACATTATTACTCTTCAGCCGTCCAAGGCGAGGGTGTAAAAGAGAAGAGGGGGCAGCGAAGCAATTAAGAAACTTTGAGTTTTCAGAGAGAAGGCATTTAAAGGTGTGTCCACGCTTTCCAAGAAAGCGTGGACTTTTTTCTTGATTTTCGTGGATTTTTTCTTTGATTTTCATATCGCTTTCTTGGAAAGCGTGGACTTCACTCTTCAGTAGGGGACACTTTTTTCGGGAGTTTTCTCAGGAAGAGGACAACAGACTCGGTGGCAGGAAGTTCAGGGGTAAAGAGGTGTGAGAGCGAGGTGCCAATGGCTCGCCGGTCGACGTGACGGACATAAGTAGTTGGTTGGTTGGTTCATTGAGTTTAATGGCGCAAGGGCCATGGTTGGCCAAAGAGCGCCAAACGACATAAGTAGTGAGTAATCAATGGAACTGGAGATTAGAGAGAAAAGGAGAATGAGAAGGTAGGAAACGACAATGTTTTGAGACATTCCCTATAACATTTGAATAAACGTTTTCCTCACTGCAAGAGCAAAGTTTAACTTTAGTCGATTTTTTATACTTTGTACTTTATTTATCTGCTCCAGTCGGGTGAAATACGTGTTAAATCCCCAACACAGAACTTGCGGCAAACGAAGCATCAGTCGAACACCTCCACACAGGGCGCTGTAATATAACTCGGCACCAAGCCCTGTAACACCATCGTATCACTAAATAATATCACCAGCAAATGAGTAAATGTTGAAAACACATGGAATAATTAGTGCGGACATAAATCAAGCTGTTCTTCTGTGTAACATAACCGCAGAAGTTTGAAAATTTTATTTTATTTTACTTAGCGCTATGATGGGATACGTTTGTTTCGACTAGTGCAGTGAATTTCTGACGTCTCAGATAAGCCTCAGATGTTTGGATTTCATTGACCTGGGTGGAGTAATGATTAACATACTCGAGCGCAAATCGCCAGATGCGGGTTCGGTTCCTTTTCCAGGACGATGAAATCTTCAAATTTCTGCGATTACGTTACATGGAAAGAACAGCTTGACTTATGTCTGTATCAATTATTCCATGTGTTTTTAACTTTGATTCTGTGTTTTATGGTTTCAAAATAATCAAGTGATCATTGAGCCTAGATAATTGAATTTCTTTACTTGTTCTATGCTGTTTCCCATTTTCATTTGAATTGTTTCCATTTTTCTTCCTATTACCATGCTTTGTTTTACTAAAATTAATTTTTATATCATATTTATTGCTTGTTTGATGCAATTTGGTCAGGATATTTTCTAATATTTTCTTTGATTTTCATATCATATTTGTTACTTGTTTGATGCAATTTGGTCAGAATATTTTCTAATTTTTTTTTTTTTTTGATTTTCATGTCATATTTTTTTGCTTGTTTGACGCAATTTAGTCAGGATATTTTCCAATTTTTCTTTGATTTTCATATCATATTTTTTGCTTGTTTGATGCAGTTTGGTCACGATATTTTAGAATTTTTCTTTGATTTTCTTATCATGCTTGATGCAATTGGGTCAGGATACTTTCTAATTTTTCTTTGATTTTCTTATCATATTTGTTGCTTTTGCTTGTTTGAGGCAATTTGGTCAGGATGTTTTCTCATTTTTCTTGGCTGTCCGTAGAGATAACTATGCCATCAGCATACTTTAAATGTGTTATATTTCTTCTACTTACAGTTATGCCTTCACACATCTGCAGTCCTTCGTCCACTACTTCTTTTAAGAAATTCAAGTGGTTTAAATCAATAAGCATTTCCCCAAAATTTCGAACATCTTAAAGTGTTAGTAATTCCATTCTCCACGGCAGTGTTTTCAAAAGTTTATAAACTTCTTTTGTACTATTCTTAGGCGTCCAAAGTTATCCCTTTAATTTCAGCTGCAAAGCGAAAGCACTTTGTTGTTTAGAAGATTGAAGATTAAAGCAGTAATCGTTGTCTGCCGTTCAAATGCACAACGTTGCGCTCTTGAATCGTCAAGAGCTTTTAAGAGCAAGGAAAGTTTACTGCATTAGTAAAAATATTCCTGTCCAGTGAGAAGCCCCGCTTTATGGGAATTAAGAAAAATAATAAGAAAATGAAAAGAGAAATCTCTCCATCCCTTCGTCTCTTAATGTCCTCTCGATGCTTCTATTTCTAAGATGTCACTTTATCAAAACTCCAGGGAACCCATCGGCTAACTCGAGAGTTCAAAGACTGAAGGACGATCATTTATCACGTGAAGAGGAGAACGGTTGCCATTTCCTGAGCACCGATCGTCGGGGTGAGGCAATACTTTCCCCTGTTTCTTCTTCAGAGAAACAGATTTGTCTCGCGATGTCAAAGTTTGAGGTCTTCTCCCCGAAAACAAAGAAGATAGTTTAACATTTTGATTTATAATAATAGGTTTTGTCTCAGTTCTCTTTACGCCAGTGAAACAGGTAACAGTATACGACAGAAAAAAAAAGAGGCTGAAAATAATAATACCACACAGTAAGAATGATTACTGCTTTAACTCGACGTAATGCCGTCGGACGTGAAAAATAAACAGTCTAAAGGAAATGGCGAGGAAGGCAACATAAGGCGACAAAACGGAGCTTTTTGTCTTCGGCGAGGAAAACAAAAAATTCTAAATAAGCGAGGAAAAGTCAAGGAGCTATTGCCAAATTTTCTTTTTTGCTCGACATTTTTAATGAACAATTTATAATACACAAACGAAGAACAAATCTTTGTTGTGCTTATACATTTTTACCGTATTTTTTCTGGATACGATGTGAAAACACACTTTTTCCAGCGGCGAATGTTGTGACGTACCTGCCAGCAGGACGCACACGACATAAAGGCAGATAGCAGTCAGAACGAACGTCCGCGTAGCTCAATTGGTAGAGTGACTTATTCCGGAATGAGGGGACACGAGTTCGAGCCCCGGCATGGCCCAAAATGACGGAGAAATTTACTTCGTTACAATGGCGCCCGAACTTTCCGGATGACCAGGCCGTTCAAAATATCGCAATGGTGTTATGTTCTTTCCACACCGCGAGAGAGGAAAAATCAGAGAATTCCTTCTCCAGCGCTTCAAAAAATAAATGTGTGTGACGTTGCATTCCACAGACCAGATTGACTGGGAGCTCTCAAGTGCACGATCTACAGCGGATGACTGCCTACGGAAGTTCATGGTCACGGCTGACCCGTGGGCCATGCCCCCGGCCCTTTTTCGGGAGGGGAGATGTGACGTGCCTGCCCTGCAGAAAGCACACGACATAAAGGCAGATAGCAGTCAGAACGAACGTCCGCGTAGCTCAACTGGTAGAGTGACTTATTCTGGAATGAGGGGACCCGAGTTCGAGCCCCAGCATGGACAAAAATGAGGGAGAAATTTACTTCGTTATAGGATCGAATCAGCAACTTTTTGCCCCGGAGCCGAATGCTTTTCCAATTAAGCTCCACCGACGAAATTTGTCTCAGCAACTTTATCGTTTTGACATGTGCTTTATCTCTGTTGTACATCAAATATACACTGATGAGCCATTATATTGTGACCACCCCGAGCCTAGAGAAATGAGATGGATGAACTCAATGCTTTTGAAGCAAGATATCTTAGTAAAATCAATAGAACAAACTGGACAGAAAGAAAAAATAAATGAAAAAGTCAAATAAGAACTTAACTTCAAAGAAACAATACTTACAGCACTAAAAGAGAACCAACTAAGCTGGTTTGGACATGTCTCAAGAATGAACTCAGAAACTCTTTAATAGAACTACACCAAAAGACAGCAGACAGAAAAAAATGACGAATATTCGTCTTTGTGGAACTTAACTCGCCGTAAGCGGAAGAAGAAGAAGACCTTCTATTAGAATGTACACCGATGAGACATTACATTAAGATCACCCCCAACCTAAAGAAATGAGGACGTCTGGAGACCGAACGGTGGCGCAGGTAAAGTTCACAGAGCAGCATTGATACAACCCGAGGACCAGACTTCGGTTAGTAGTGTGTTGGGGGTCAGAATGGGAAAAGCTGCCGATTTATCGGAGTTTGAAAAAAGACAAACTGTGATGGCACAGCGCCTCAGAACTACGATTTCGAAAACCGCGCGGCTTGTGGGTTGTTCACGTTCTTCTGATATGAGTACGTATCGAAAGTGGTGCACAGATGGCCAACCGACGAACCGTCGTCCAGCCGTGTTTCGTCCGCAACTGATTGATGCCAGAGAGGGAGCGGAGACTGCCGCGCATTGTTCACAGCGACCGCAGGGCCACAGTGCGACAAATGACCCGCACCCAGAACAAGTGTTGATCAGGAAAATGTGTCACTGCACACAATTCATCGCAGCCATCTGCGCATGGGCTCGCGTAGCCGAAGACTCAGCTGGGTACCCATGCGCACTGCACGACATCCCCAACTACGCATGAAATGGGCCCAAGATCATCGAGATTGGTTCACGAAAGATTGGAAGAAAGTGTCCTGGTTTGACGAATCAAGATTCCTGGTGCATCACGTTGACTGACGAGCGCGGATGCGCCGATTACCAAAGGAGGCTATGGAGCCTAGATGCACTGTTGGGAGGAAACAGGCCAGCGGCTGCAGTGTTATGCTGTGAGCGATGCTTTCTTGGGACACTTTAGGCCGTATTATCCCAGTAGCGCAATCCGTGACAGCTGTCAGGTATCTGAACATCGTTGCGGACCAAGTTCACCCATCAATGGCAACTATGTTCTCTGCTGGTGATGGTAGCGCATTATCGTGTTGATGTTGGTAATCAACACGATAATGCGCTATGCCACACTGCCAGAATAGTCGAGGAGTGGTTCGAAGAACATGCTGGGGACTTTCTGTTAATGCCTTGGCCTCCAAATTCACCTGACATTAATCCAATCGAACATTTGTGGTTCGACTTGGAAAAACGGGTTCATGCTAAATCACCACTACCCCTAAGTTTACGGGAACTGGAGGACCTGCTGATGACATTATGGTACCAGATACCCCAGGATACCTATCGCCACTTCATCGAATCGATACCTCACCGAGTGGCCGCTGTTTTGCGGGCTAAAGGGGGTCCTACAGTTTATTATGTAGGTGGGCGTAATATAACGGCCTATCGGTGTATATTTGCCCCTCGTCCTTGAGAAAGGGCTGGAACGGAAACATTAGTTTCTAGGTTAGCCCACTAGCTACGATTTTGAAGTAGCTCACTGAAGAAGAAGGAATTCTGGTTAATTCCAGACGATGTGTGGAACGAACGTCATAAATTTTACGAAAAACCAAATTGCCAGCAGATCTATCTCCATAATCGGGCGTCAATTTGAAGATAAGCTTTTTTTCGGTGGCGAAAATCGAAACCGCATTCTTCTGCTCCGGAGTTCTAAGTAATAAGTCGAATACTTTCCGAATTCAGCTACACTGATGCAATTCATCGCTGCAACTTTGCCGTCTTCGCATGTGTATCACCTCTGTGGTATGTTACAGAGCTAGTATGTCACAAGGCTCTTATGGTTAAAACAAAAGTGTTGTCTGCTCCGCCCTGCGGCTATTATACCGATGCAGTGTTTACTAAGATATTTTTTTCTAAACAACTGCTCATGAAATAGCAATTGTAATTTTGTGTGTGATATCATTCTTTCAATAAATAGCTATAAATATCCCCCTGCTTTTGAACAATACGTATATCCCTGCTAGGTTATTGAGAACGAGAGAAAGATCCATCACAACTACATTTTCCCTGTGACTTGTCTTGTCCCAGTGCGTGAAGTTTTTACGCCATGGTCTTTTTGAGCCTTCGCTTTCTCTCTTGCCCACTTTTCCCTCGGGGATTGGCGGACAAAATTTGGAAACTCTCTGCTTTTATGAGAACTTTCTCTCTGACTGTCCACTAACACGCCACCCTGCTCCAATGTTTCTCTCTTTCGTCCCCTTCCTAGCTAGGAGATTAAACAAAAGGACAGTGACTACCAGTTGTCAGACGTTTCCCATGTCAAAACCTGCAGGATTTCTGAGAACTTCGCATTGTTCCAGAAAACAGGTTTAAAACTCTCAACAAGAAAGGCGTTCGTGAAAAATCACCTATTTCAGTTTGAGATTATTAGAAGTGGCAGCCATTGACGTATAGTGGATTTTACGTTCTTTTCTTTACTTGTTTTTTAATTTTTGGGGGCTCCTGTATATCTACCTGTTGAATCCTTCCTATTCCATGCTGCCTTTGGAGATATAGGAACTTCAGTTCAATCGAAGGGGCGTTTTACGATTTATCACAGGTACATGTGATTGATATTGGGAAAATAAGAGTCACGTTTCTTGTTCCAAACGCAATCCAGTGTCATAGAACTCTTGCACAGAATAACACCGAAAAGGGTCGTAGATTCTTTTCTAAATCTGTTAAGTTTGTTTTGAAAGTTTGGTTTGTATTTCTCCCGGTCATAACACTTACTCATTTTGTAATATTTATCATGGTGGGCTCTAATAAGCTGCACTATTCTATACTCTGATATTGTAGGAATGCATGCTTTCCCAGCAAAAACACAAGTGTGGCGAGACTGTTGGCTGAAATCTGCCGCTCGCGGTACGGTAGGAATTTGTTGGGGGCAGGCTCATTAGTTGGAAGCCGTTGATGGCCCTGCTGCATCGTTGTGAAATACGGGCCTCCAAGCAAGTGCTACGAATGACCCGTAGCTGACAACGGAAGCAACCCCAACGCGAGGTGGAAGCAGTGGTACTGCGAATATGCAGAAGCAACATGTTCACAGTCTCTCGTGGTACCAGTTAGTTGAATACTACGTCATCATGTTATTTTAGTGGATGTTAAGAAAAAAAAACATATAGAGAGGGACAAATTAATTTCCAAATTAAATGTCGTGTTGACGAAGATTACCGTCGGCGGAAAATTGCATAAATAATTAATGAACTGTAAGAAACAGTCAATTACTCTCTTGTATTTATAGAAACTCATTTCGCAGCAAAATTCCTGCACTAACACACGAAGAATCGAGAGAATACAAACAGCCATGAAACACACCCACTCTATTCCCATAAACAACAAGAAATAATCTCTCAAAACGTTGTAAATGTATCAAATAATCTTTCGTTAACACACATTAAACCGCTTCAAACAAAAGTCGTAGAAAGACATAAAAAAATTGTTATGTTGAAAAAAAAATAAGAATTATACGCGTACAAAATCGGTATTTCAAAAAAAACAACAACTATAAATTCAATAAAAAATGATCAAATATTTGAAAAAACAAATCTATGCTATATGAATATAATGCACTCATCCATGGGGTGAATACAAAAGACTGGAGAAATTTGCTGCCAAAAATAACCATTGAAATATCTTTTCTATTTAGGACAAATGTAGATTCGGAATATGGAAAAAAAAGGTACACTGTTAAAAATGTAACAGAATGAAACATGAACGGGATAAATATATTAATTAAACAACTGCGTTTGAGGACGGCACAAAACTTTAGAAAACGTCTTTAAATTGGTAAACTTGGTGAAAACGACTGAAATTCCTTCAATATAAATACAAAAACCGTTACGTTGAAAAAATAAATTTATGAATTATATAAAACTAACATTTATGAAAACTAACTCGCAATATTGTAAAATTCAAAAGGGAATCCTTCATTTCGCACTGCACAGGGAAGAGGCTCACCTTCAAGCAAACGCTCGCACGTTACAACATAGTGTAGTATTTAAAGCAAGCGCTTTGCAACGAAGTATTCATAGATTCGATACTACCCTGATCCACCGAGCGATTTTCTTCTTGAACAGGTTGAGAAAATTTCCCCGACAACGTGACGTCATGCAGATAAGCTTCATGTGGGGAAAAATGAGTCTTGATAAATTGTGCCTGTGGGAAAGCTTGAGGAGATATATATTTCTTATCCTTTTTTTTTTTTTTTTTTTTTTTTTTTAATTATTTCCTCCACAGTGCACTTGGCGGACAAGATTCGGTAAACCACCAATTACGTAACGTGATTGCTGGCTGCCGTTTATGGCACATGCTTGCAGGACCGTTTAAGGGTTGCTTGTGGCAGCCACGGTCTTGGACGATTCGTCCAATGGACAATTGGTCCAAAGGTACGATTCGTCCAATGGACAATTGGTCCAAAGGTACGATTCGTCCAATGGACAATTGGTCCACGATTCGTCCAATGGACAATTGGCCCATACGATTCGTCCAATGGACAATTGGTCCAAAGGTACGATTCGTCCAATGGACAATTGGTCCAAAGGTACGATTCGTCCAATGGACAATTGGTCCAAAGGTACGATTCGTCCAATGGACAATTGGTCCAAAGGTACGATTCGTCCAATGGACAATTGGTCCAAAGTACGATTATTTTTGCTGGGTTCTCGAATACGGATCTTTTGTTTACCACTGCCACCAGTATACGGCCAATGGACAATTGGTCCAATGTCCAATGGACAATTGGTCCAAAGGTACGATTCAATGGTATGATTGGTCCAATGCCGATTCGTCCAATGGGACGATTGGTCCAATGCCGATTCGTCCAATGGACAATTGGTCCACTTCCGTCCTATCTGTGCGAAGTACTACTCATCTGTTCTGATTCTATCTCCGATGTTATACGAAAGTACCGGTAGTCCAAAGAATGTAAAATAATGTTACATTTCATGCGTAATATTGTTGTTACAGATTTCTTTTTTTTTTTTTTTTTTGAATCGCGTTTTCTTGTTATACTGTCCTTGCTGCCGTACGAAATTACTAATGTACGAGCCGTTCTATCAACTTCAATGTTTCTCTTTTGCATGAAATATAAAATACTAGTGTTCCGTTTCTGTTTGTAGAATGCAGTGGGGTTTTCCGCCAACTGCCCAATGGAAACAACTGGTCGGGGTTTGGACAAAGGCCTTTTCAACAGTTTTTATTCCAGCGATATCATATTCATAACGTTTACATATTAAATCAAGTTAATAATATTGCGCTTTTATTTAAACACGAAATAATAATTCATAGGCCCTAGGCCTAGGCTTTTCTAACAGTTTTAATTCTACCGATGTCAGATTCATAACGTTTAAGTAAAACTTAAGCACAAGATATATCAATTCATAGGCCCGAGGCCTAGGTGCCTAGCAAAGACCTCAGAAATGTCACGATGATTGCCTTTTATAAAGTTTTATAAAATGTTTACAAATACCAAATATCTAGGTTGTAACTTAAAATCTTCTAAAAAGGCCCGGGGCCTAGGTGCCTCGTAAAGACCTGAGGAATGATAGGAAGAGTGCCTTTTATTAGGTTTTAGAACATATTTACAAATACCAAATATCTAGGTTGTAAATTAAAATCTTCAAAAATGCCCGCTGCCTAGGTGCTTTGCAAACAGCTGAGAAATGCTCCATTGTGTGCCTTTTACCAGGTTTATGTAAAATGTTTACAATTACTAAATATACGGAAATTATCTTTCAAAAGGATATAAAGAGGAGAATAATTTAAATTATTATTCCTTTCTGGAAAATAAAAAAGTTTACCGTTGGTAAGATGATAGCATTAGACGAATCGGACATTGGACCAATCGTCCCTTTGGACGAATCGGCATTGGACAAATCGGCATTGGACGAATCGTCCCTTTGGACGAATCGGCATTGGACAAATCGGCATTGGACGAATCGTTCGGGACCGGTGGAAGCCACGGTCTGTGATGGACAACTGATGGCCGTGTAAGATAACTGATGGGGGTGCCAGCTGTTGCCCCGCTTCTGGCCCATGTGTTTGCAACCGGGTAATTTCATTGACTTTTGGGAATCGGCCCCATAGTGCTGGGCCATTGCTGGCTGCCAGCGCTGGATTGAGTGCTGGCCCAGCAAGATTAATTTTGCTGGGTTCTCGAATACGGATTTTTTGTTTACCACTGCCACCAGCATATAGCGTGTTTGTCAAGGTCAAGGTCGACTGGTCTCAGTCACAAGTGAATGGAGAGGTAATGATTAGGTACTTAGAACGAATATTTACAAATGTCTAAATTTGTGGAATTTCTATAATTTGGATCGTCACGCGCGAACGAAAAATATTGTCTTAATCCAAAATCGTTCTGTACATTTCATTTATCTATACTAGAGGCAACTTTTCCGCATTATAACGATTCGATTGTAGTGTATTTGGTACTTAGAAAAACATTAATAAAACTGCTTAAATTTTGAAAATTTCTGCCATTTTGATCGTCATGTGAGCACGGAAAATATTGTCTGATTTAAAGTTTTTCCTTACATTATCTTTAGCTATACCAGGGGCAAATTTTCCGCACTATAGCGATTTGCTCAAACACATTTCGGTATTTTAGACCTTTGGCGTGCTACGGAGGTGTCAACATGACTAATTTGCAGCGATACATTCCGTCAGTGTAGCTTAGTTGGGAGGGAAACTTACTGCAGAGTGAGATTCGATCACCGTCATGGACAAACTTGTGTTTTCACATTGGCGCCCCAACGAAAAAATAGATGCACCGGCCGTTTGGGTACTTGGAAGAATGTGTGATGTTTGTTCCACACGTTGTCTATAATTAATTAAAATTCGTACTACGCTACTAAAAAAAAAAGAAAAAAAGAAGAGAGAGATGATGTGACGCACTACAGAGGTAAAACACGTGTCAATGCGACAAATACATGCAGCGATACATTCTGTCCGTATACCTTAGTTGGGAGAGCAACCTACTCCGGAGTGAGAGGGCACAGACAAACTTGTGTTTTCACAGACGCTGTAACGTAACTCAAACCTTTTTTTTAATCGATGGAGGAAAATAAAAGTATTTCTGGACCTCGGCGTAAATGAATACAAAAGTTCGTTTTTTTATACCGCTGCTTATTAAGTTTCGTATTAATTCTAAAGTTTCATCACATCCCATTACCTTTAGTACAGCTGCATCTTTGATACCAATGGAAGAATTAATAGACGGCCTTTGTCACTAGGAAACCGAAATCTGAACCATGATGTGAGAAGCCTACGGTAAGGTCAGAATTGTTTCGGTTAAGGTAAGAAAAAATTCTGTGGGGCTTCATTTAAGAGAAGCGTAGGATTAAGTATACGAATAAAGTATTCTACCCGTAGATAGCCAAATCATTCTATGATGTTTTCCTTTGAAGGCGGATTTCATCTAATAGCCGACCTCATAAAACAAAGTTACTATCTAGTACTAAAGTCGTTTCCATTTACGTGAGTGCCACTGCAATATAAGGTCGGTAAAGTGCAGTCATTTCCATGAAGAAGAAGCGTTACATAATAAGCCCGCATTTTTCTGGTGCTTGGTGGAGCTATTACCTTATACGATGAATGCCCAGCGTGCGTTGTTGGCGATAAAGGTTAAACAAACGGGCAGTTTAGGGAAGCTTAAAACTCGGTAGAAAGACAAGAACTGGCAACAGTGATAGCCGTTCCTAAAACAAAAAAGAATGGCGAAACTAAAGAAAAAAACAAGAATTGTGCGTTACATGAGATACTTAAAAACTGGTGAAAAGGGAACTCTTTTAGGAAGTGTATTTTATTCCCTAGGCTGTCAACCGTAAATCTCAACTCAGATATCTCCGCGAGCCATCCACTGAATGCACAAATGCTTAAAATTAATGTGTGAATGTGAAATGCACGTACACATACCGCCAACTAAATTAGAAACGTTTATTAAATACTGGGTTGGGCGTCCTTTAGTCCACATTCTACGTGTTCAGTTTGGCGTAGATTGCACAAGGTGCATCTTCGTCTGCAGCATACGAGGACTTCACGCCTTCACCAGGCAGTCCATTAAGTGGCTCATATTTGACTGAAGAGAACTTTGGCTCAGATCTGCTTTACAAACATATCCCATACATTTTCCATGGGGCTCAGATCCGGGCTTTGTGATGCCCCTAGGAGATGCAGTGAAGTCGTTGTCATGCTTGACGAACCAGTGCTGAACACGATTAAACAAAGACATCGCTCTTTCCACGTTTAGCAAAGCACAGCAACCGAAAAATTGTTATTTGGCCGCCGCCGGGGAATTGAATCCCGGATCTCTCGATATCTATCCGAGGGCGTTAGCCTTACATCACGGTGGCCAACAATCCACGGTGCTATGTGTGTTTTTCTGTCAGCTTCTGACATTATAAATCCGTAAGATGGGCTCAGCTACTGAGACGTCTCCATCTGATGGGCATTAATGGCACTGGCTGTGTATTAATTATAGCAATTAAATCCACAGCGCGAGATCTATCGAGAGATCCGGGATTCAATTCCCCGACGGCGGCCGAATAGCAGTTTTTCGGTTTCTGTGCGTTGCTAAACGTGGAAAGAGCGATGTCTTTGTTTATTCACTGACGCCATGTTTTTGGAGGATTTTCACAGTGCTGAACGCATTGTGCTCGATAGACCGTAGCATTTTCGTCCATGAAACAGTCGTCACCTGTTGGATAAAAAGTCACCATTGTATGATGAAATTGGAATTAATCGGTAACAATATTCAGATAATCCTTGGAGAGCACTCGGTCTTTCAACAACATCCGGAGACCCGTTCCTTATCAACAGAACGTGCCTCACACCACGGCACCACATCAGAACCTTGAGTTATGTTTACAAGGCAAGCTGAGTACATTAATTCATGGGACTTCCGCCAAACTGTCTGCTTTCTGTCGGAACAGAATAAAGTGTACCGAGACTCGTCGGACAACATGACTTTTTCCCCATGTCCAGTCACGGTGTTCCTAACAGCATTGTAGAAGGACCCCAGTTCTTCTCAGCAATCAGTGGTTTCGCCAATGCCGATTCTCTTCAATTCACTGGGCACAGTTTTCTGAGATATGAGTCGAGAGCAGCCTTCACGGAATGTTTCGGTCTATTGCTGCACACAGGAATTCCGGTTTCTCCGTTCAAGCCTTCTCAGACGACGGCAATCTCGTTCCTGACAAATTCCACTTTTACACCCCTGAGTTCGTTCGCTATACCACCTCAGTCTGGCATCCCGTGGCTTCCAGTGAGTGGTATACAGAGCCTTCTCTGCGTACCAGCTTCGTGCACAAGCCACTGAATAATTCTGATCGACAGTTGCGATGTTCCGTCAGTCGTTCTCTAACTAGATATCTATCGGACAGTTGCTTTTTGGTACTAACAGCCATTCGATTTAGCTGTAGGTCATCCCGTTATGGGTTCACCCGAAGACAACCGGCTCCCGTACGACGACGTGACATACCTTCCTGTGTCCATTGCTATCAGTAACTGCCAATAGTTCGGACACTAAATCCCAAATGCTCACCCAGTTGTCGCATACATTATCATGTTACATCGAGACCCGTTACATGATTTCGTTTAAATTAAACAAGTGCAATCTGCTTTACTTTCGATGGTTCGACCCTGTTTGCATGTAGTAAATATCCGTCTATAATATACTAACGACATTACTCTTCGACGATTCGATTCCGTTTGTACATTGTCAACATCAATCTAGAACATAAAAATGGTTATATATTTTTTTACATCAAACTTAATTACCCTTCGTTTGTACGTTATCAACATCCGTTCACAACATACAAACGGAATTGCCATTCGTTGGACCCATTCGGTTTGTACGATGTCAGCAGCCGTCCACAACATACAAACGGCCTTACTCTTTGATGGTTCGGTCCGTTTGTATTACTCTTCGACGATTCGATTCCGTTTGTACATTGTCAACATCAATCTAGAACATAAAAATGGTTATATATTTTTTTACATCAAACTTAATTACCCTTCGTTTGTACGTTATCAACATCCGTTCACAACATACAAGCGGAATTGCCATTCGTTGGACCCATTCGGTTTGTACGATGTCAGCATCCGTCCACAACATACAAACGGCCTTACTCTTTGATGGTTCGGTCCGTTTGTACGTTGTCAACATCCGTTCACAACATACAAACGGAATCACCATTCGTTGGATCCATTCCTTTGTACGTTGCCAACATCCATCTACAACACACAAACGGCATTACCTTTCGATGATTTGATTCCGTTTATACATTATCAACATCAATCTACAACATACAAATGGCATTGCCCTTCGTTGGATCCACTCCGTTTGTACGTTGTCAACATACGTCCACAACATACAACCTGCATTACCCTTCGATGGTTCGATTCCGTTATTACGTTGTCGACATCATTCTACAATATTAAAACGGCATTACCCTTCGATGGTTCAATTCCATTATTACGTTGTCAACATCAGTCTACAATATTAAAACGGCATTACCCTTCGACGGTTCGGTTCCGTTTTAACGTTGTCAACATCAGTCTACAATATTAAAACGGCATTACCCTTCGATGGTTCGATTCCATTATTACGTTGTCAACATCAGTCTACAATATTAAAACGGCATAACCCTTCGATGGTTCGGTTCAGTTTGTACGTTGTCAACATACGTCCACAACATACAACCTGCATTACCCTTCGATGGTTCGATTCCGTTATTACGTTGTCAACATCATTCTACAATATTAAAACGGCATAACCCTTCGATGGTTCGATTCCATTATTACGTTGTCAACGTCAGTCTACAATATTAAAACGGCATTACCCTTCGATGGTTCGGTTCCGTTATTACGTCGTCAACATCAGTCCACAATATGAAAACGGCATAACCTTATGATGGATCCATTCCTTTTGAAGGTTGTCAACACCCGTCTGCAACATCCAAGAGCATTATCCTTCGATGGTAAACAGATTTACAGCTCAGGTTCGGTTTCTTTTATCTGCACTGTCTAGTCTTCTCCAAGAACAGCCTCCCCTATGTAACGTGTTTCTATAACTACACCTTCGTTTTGAAGTGTCTGTTTTTGCGCTATATCTCTTCCTGAGCAGTTCAGTTCCTACGAATTTCTTCATACATTTTGGCAACGGCTGACAGTGAGTCAGAGGTGAATAAAAAGCCACGCCTAATGTGAAAATGGTGTGTGGTGTGATCTTAACATGACATACTAATTGAAATAGGATCACATGTTATCCTGATAATACAAGAGTCAAGAATTGCCTTTTCACCAAATATAAGAGTTGTTGCATGTTTTCGCAGAGCTGCACTTAAATTGATGGCTAGGAAATAATGTCTAATTGGATTATTACGTACGTTGCTTTCATTCAAACGAACTCTGGCCGTAATTTATTTGTTCAAGCGCTAATGTTGCAGTAACTGCAAGGACAAACATATGCAGAATGCAACTTTAAAAGAGCATACTATAATGAATTAGCTTTATTTGCTTTCCGCTAAGCTAATTATAATGAATAAGCTCTTTCTACCAGCTAGCTAATGATAATAATGAAGCTTTCCTACTGCTAAGTATAATGCTTCTGCTGCTGAAGGATATGCTTGTACTAAGCTTCAAATAGTGAATTCAAATGGTTGTTGTTACTAGTTAATTAAGAACATGAATAAAGTCTCTTGCTAGTAGTGTAGTAATAGTATTGAACAAACTTAAAACTGGTAGTAAGGTTGTAGCAGTAATTAGAATGAATAAAGTCTTAACGCTGGTTGTTAATGGTAATAAACTAATGATATAAACCTAACAGCCAGACAGAGGTCTGACAAAAACTATTAATTGAGAAAGACGTACTTACGAAAAGCTCTTTTATTATGTAACTCTTGGTCATCCAAAGCACACACACACAACTTGTTTCACAATAATGAAGAATCAAACTAATCACATAGAACGAAACTCTCTCCTTCACAACAGCAACGCTCCTCTAGTATAACAACAAACGATCTCCCTATACAACAAAAGCTCTCCTTATAACAACAAAATCTCTCCCGCTATCGATGAACGCGCCTATATATACTGGCTACCACCACGTCATGACTTACACTCATTGCCAGATCTCATTCATCGGATGAAATAATATTTCGTTCAGTAAGAAGATAATTTACATAGTAAAATAAAATAACCAGAGATAGTAAAATCAAAAGGAAAGTGAATATAGAGTATACGTTACAATACGTTCAACTAAAGAAACTCGTGCTATCCATCACAATTTAGATCTGGCCATAACCGTGATTTTCCCTTCATTTGGTTATATTTGTATTACTGCCGTTCTTTCCATATTGTGCCGCACTGGAGGACGAGTGGTCAGATGCGCTGGCTCTTTACATTCCACGGAATCTATGGCCCAAAATAAGGAACGGACGACGTTTTCATAGTAGTCGTTAAACCACGAAACAAAAAAAAACTGTCCCTACTGTTTTGTATTTGGTTCGTTCAAATTAACACGGTAACTTGCGTGGATAAGCTAAAACCGGATATAATCACCATGAGCATTTAGGCCAGCATCCCATCTTGACTCTAGAGCACGAATGGCGTGATCGAAGAGTGAAGACTAAAACCGGAAATAATCGCCATGACCATTTAGACCAGCATCCTATCTTGACTCTAGAGGACAAATGGAGTGATCGAAGAGTGAAGACTAAAACCGGAAATAATCACCATGAGCATTTAGGCCAGCATCCCATCTTGACTCTAGAGAACGAATGGCGTGATCGAAAAGTGAAGATTAAACCGGAAATAATCGCCATGAGCATTTAGACCAGCATCCTATCTTGACTCTAGAGGACAAATGGCGTGATCGAAGAGTGAAGACTAAAACCGGAAATAATCGGCATGAGCATTTAGGCCAGCACCCCATCTTGACTCTAGAGAACGAATTGCGTGATCGAAGAGTGAAGACTGCTGCTGGGCGCAACAACCCATGACAACCTCTCTAACCTCTCCGTCTTTTGTAAAGCGGCGTACTTGTAAGTGTTTTTACGGGGGCCAAAAATGTCGTAATTGCAGGGCGACTTATCCAGACTGTAGGGCAGATGCGGCAGGATATCCCATCGAAGTTTGACAAGTTTATCGCGTGTAATGTTGGATGTATGCGGCGTGGCGTTATCATGCAAGAGGATCGCTCCGTGCGTTAACTTTCCAGACCGTTTTGACTTGATCGCCTGCATCAGGTTTTCGACCGTTGTGCAGTATCGTTCCTTATTCACTATTGCGCCGTGTCGTATCTAGTCCAGCAGTATTGGACCGGGTTCATTAAAACCAAAATACGGTGAGCATATCTTTACCAGCGTTGATGATGCTGCATGATTTGCGACGACGGGTACCTCCACTGCAAACTCGTGCTACGGGTAGCTGGTTGAAAGTGATGACACTATGTTTCATCACCGGCCACAAATATATCAAGAAATTTTTTACCCTTCTCGTACCGCAGCAAATTCATCAAGGACAGGCCCATTCGTTCAGCCTTATGTTCTGTTGACAGCAATCTGAGAACTCATCCTACGGTCACCTTGTGTACGCTAAGTGTTTATGGACTATTGTGTGCACAGTTCCTGTGCCTAATTTCAACGTAGCACACAGCTGCTGACGGTTATTTGCTAATTCTCCTTAATGTGAGCATCAACCTCCGCGATGTTTTCTTCTGCGATTTTCCTTTCGCTTGCCCTGGCCTCGTGACGTCTGCGGTCGACACGCGTCCGGTTCGAAACATGTCTGTCCATCGAAACACGGTACGTTTTGACACGCTTTTCTCGCCGTATTTGGCCTGCATTCGTCGATAAATGTCCGTAGCATTTGTACCCTCCATCGCTAAAAACTGAATCACTGCCCTCTGTGCACGTTTGGACGATTCCATCGTTCACTGCAGCGTGAATTTTCCTGCAGTACTGCACGTTACGATACGTTCAAACAGAATGACTGCTACAGAACAAAAGCTGTTTACTAAACGATCGTACTCGACTACTTCGGCCGTGCACGCGCCCTTTGTCCCTATGCTTCCGATGCTACTTTAATTTGAACGACATAATAAGCTCACCAAACAAAAAATTAGTCACCCCTGTTAGAACTTACCTAACAACGGGTGGCAGCGCCCCTTGCCTTGATAACAGCATAAATCCGGTGTGGTAGAGACTCGACGAGGTTGTGATTGTTTTGAACGTCAATTTGGAGCCGCTCGTGCTTCACCTGGTTTCCAAAGTTCCGCCAGAGTACGCGGGGTTATATTCCAGGCGCTTCACCTTCTGTTCCAAATGATCCCACAGATTTTCAATAGGATTTAAATCTGGGGATTTGGCGGGCCAGTCGAAATGAGACAGTATTGCTAATTGTTCGTCATGCCACTCAGACACAGTTTAAGCCCTGTGCACACAGCAATTGTCGTCTTGGAAGACAGGAGTGGCAAGGTGATGCTGCTCCTGGAGATGTTGGGCAAAGGGCAACACTTCGTCATTCAGAATGCGGAGGTGTGTATGTTGGTTCAGATGCATCGTCACTGCAACGAGAGGGTTCATTTCACGCTACGAAAAACATTTCCCAAAACATCACAGAACACACTCCAGCTTGAACAACACCTTCGAAACAATCAGGCCTCATTGGAACTGCGATGCACTCATATCCTCCCGTCATTGGAGTATATAACGAAGTAAATTTCTCCGTCATTTTTTTCCACGCCCGGCCTCGAACTCGGGTCCCCTCATTCCGGAATAAGTCACTCTACCAATTGAGCTACGCGGACGTTCGTTCTGACTGCTCTCTGCCTATTATGTTGTGTGCGTCCTGCTGGCAGGTACGTAACAAGTACAAACAAAAACGAGACTCCTAAGACCAAATTACTAAATTTCAAACCTTCAGAGTAAAGGTGTGGTGCCTTTGAGTCCATTAATACCGTGCGACTTTGTGATTTCCTGTTAAAAGAGGCCTCTTCCGTGGTACTCTGCTCCAGATGTCCATCGCACGCAGTCATCTTTGTAATGCTCTTTCGGAAATTGGTTGGAATGAACTTTCATTGACTGTTTGGAGCAATTGCTGCCTGGTTTGAAACCGATTTGCAGTTACCAGGCGGGGAAAATGGCGGCGGTCCCTTTCGGTGAGAATCGTTTTTCGGCCACAGTTACGTCGCCGATTTTTAGTTGACTGAGAACTACACCACTGTTTCTAGGCCCACTGGACAGTAAACTTCGACACACCAACAAATTGGACGACTTCATTCACTTTGTGTCCGTGGGCACGGCCAAACACGATGGCTTCATTTTGCCACTCGGTAACGTCTGTCTTACGACCCAAAGTGCAGACTAAATTCAACACACACGTTGCTCTTCACCACTGCACGAGACAGAAATGATCCTGTGGACACCGTCAGTGCTATTTATCTCTCAACAATGCTATCACGGCGCCCTCTGTGCAACTGGTAACTTCCTACTGTCATTTCTGTTAGGGGTGACTAATTTTTTGTCCGGTGTGTTTATATACGTAACTTTTGTTGCTGTTGTTGTTTGGAGGTTTAACGACCACCACATGAGCAACTCCAAGGGCTAAAAGCAGACACCCGTCCCTAATTTGGTGCCTCAAGGAGGAGACAGAGCCGTAAGCCAAATGGCTACTCATGTTTCATTTAGGGATCGCAATATTCCCTGTTTACAGTAGGAAATATTTGATATAAAGCATTTCATAAATAAATACCGATGAAATTTTGAAACTTAAAAGAAATGTTAACTGGCTTTTCCTCAAACAAGAGAGAAACTAAAGCTTCTAATAGTTACTGGCAGTGTCTGTAGTAATTAGTTTACGTATATAATTGGTGGTTCATCCATTAAGAATGCCCAGAAGCAGACACGTTTCCTGGCCTTTGACGTGTAGTTACATCGCAGACGATAGTGTTCAGTCGTTCATTAGAAACAACAATGTCCAATCTATTAGTCTTTAGCATGACGAATGAGTACGACCGATAAATAAATGATTTCCGAACAAAATGAAACAGCATTTTCATCCGTCAAGCTAAGAGAGACGGTAAATAAATCCGCTGATTAAGTAAATGGCAAAGACGCGCCGAAGAAATTACCAAATAAGTCTCAAAGAAAATAATCGTTAATGATTTACTTGGAAGTAAACTAATTTGCTTAATGACACATATCAGGACAAAATAATTATTGGCTAAGGAAAACGAAGGAAAAAACAGCAAATGATGAGAGAGCAAACAACGTGGGAGTGTTCTCTGAGATACCTAAATGGGTTCGTTTAATAAATAAAGAGAGCTGATGGGTAATATCATATGACATACATGTAAAACTTCCTATTTTTCAGTATTATAGATCTCATTCAGAATTCACTCTTCTTACAGATACAATTAGTCTGAACCAACTTTCAGTTCAAGAAAAACAAACTAGATTATGGGTTCTCTGATACACAGGATGTCCATAAAAATTTTCCCACATTGCAAAAATTAATATTAACAAATGTATTACAGGTACAAGAAAGGGACTACACGACAATGATGAGCACAAGGAAAGATTTCTCCCCAGTGTCAGTACACCTCCACATGGGCGTCATTTGTGACCCTTCACGCCACGTTTTGTTTAACATCTCAGCAGAGACAGAACCAATGACGTCCGTTATTCTGCTCTTCAACGTCTCGACATCCGGGACACTGATAGAGTAAACTTGGTCTTTCACATAACCCCACAGGATTTCACTCCATGTTTTGTTTAACGTCTCAGCAGAGGCAGAACCAATGACGTCCGTTATTCTGCTCTTCAACGTCTCGACATCCGGAACACTGACAGAGTAAACTTGGTCTTTCACATAACCCCACAGGATTTCACTCCATGTTTTGTTTAACATCTCAGCAGAGACAGAACCAATGACGTCCGTTATTCTGCTCTTCAACGTCTCGACATCCAGAACACTGCTAGAGTAAACTTGGTCTTTCACATAACCCCACAGGATTTCACGCCATGTTTTGTTTAACATCTCAGCAGAGACAGAACCAATGACGTCCGTTATTCTGGTCTTCAGCGTCTCGACATCCGGAACACTGATAGAGTAAACTTGGTCTTTCACATAACCCCACAGGATTTCACGCCATGTTTTGTTTAACATCTCAGCAGAGACAGAACCAATGACGTCCGTTGTTCTGCTCTTCAACGTCTCGACATCCGGAACACTGATAGAGTAAACTTGGTCTTTCACATAACCCCACAGGATTTCACGCCATGTTTTGTTTAACATCTCAGCAGAGACAGAACCAATGACGTCCGTTATTCTGCTCTTCAACGTCTCGACATCCAGAACACTGCTAGAGTAAACTTGGTCTTTCACATAACCCCACAGGATTTCACGCCATGTTTTGTTTAACATCTCAGCAGAGACAGAACCAATGACGTCCGTTGTTCTGCTCTTCAACGTCTCGACATCCGGAACACTGCTAGAGTAAACTTGGTCTTTCACATAACCCCACGGGATTTCACCCCATGTTTGGTTTAACATCTCAGCAGAGACAGAACCAATGACGTCCGTTATTCTGCTCTTCAACGTCTCGATATCCAGAACACTGCTAGAGTAAACTTGTTCTTTCACATAACCCCACAGGATTTCACGCCATGTTTTGTTTAACATCTCAGCAGAGACAGAACCAATGACGTCCGTTATTCTGCTCTTCAACGTCTCGACATCCAGAACACTGCTAGAGTAAACTTGGTCTTTCACATAACCCCACAGGATTTCACGCCATGTTTTGTTTAACATCTCAGCAGAGACAGAACCAATGACGTCCGTTGTTCTGCTCTTCAACGTCTCGACATCCGGAACACTGCTAGAGTAAACTTGGTCTTTCACATAACCCCACGGGATTTCACCCCATGTTTGGTTTAACATCTCAGCAGAGACAGAACCAATGACGTCCGTTATTCTGCTCTTCAACGTCTCGATATCCAGAACACTGCTAGAGTAAACTTGTTCTTTCACATAACCCCACAGGATTTCACGCCATGTTTTGTTTAACATCTCAGCAGAGACAGAACCAATGACGTCCGTTATTCTGCTCTTCAACGTCTCGATATCCAGAACACTGCTAGAGTAAACTTGTTCTTTCACATAACCCCACAGGATTTCACGCCATGTTTTGTTTAAATTCTCAGCAGAGACAGAACCAATGACGTCCGTTATTCTGCTCTTCAACGTCTCGACATCTAGAACACAGCTAGAGTAAACTTGGTCTTTCACATAACCCCACAGGATTTCACGCCATGTTTTGTTTAACATCTCAGCAGAGACAGAACCAATGACGTCCGTTGTTCTGCTCTTCAACGTCTCGACATCCGGAACACTGCTAGAGTAAACTTGGTCTTTCACATAACCCCACGGGATTTCACCCCATGTTTGGTTTAACATCTCAGCAGAGACAGAACCAATGACGTCCGTTATTCTGCTCTTCAACGTCTCGATATCCAGAACACTGCTAGAGTAAACTTGTTCTTTCACATAACCCCACAGGATTTCACGCCATGTTTTGTTTAACATCTCAGCAGAGACAGAACCAATGACGTCCGTTGTTCTGCTCTTCAACGTCTCGACATCCGGAACACTGCTAGAGTAAACTTGGTCTTTCACATAATCCCACGGCATTTCACGCCATGTTTTGTTTAACATCTCAGCAGAGACAGAACCAATGACGTCCGTTATTCTGCTCTTCAACGTCTCGACATCCGGAACACTGCTAGAGTAAACTTGGTCTTTCACATAATCCCACGGCATTTCACGCCATGTTTTGTTTAACATCTCAGCAGAGACAGAACCAATGATTTCCGTTGTTCTGCTCTTCAACGTCTCGACACCCGGAACACTGATAGAGTAAACTTGGTCTTTCACATAACCCCACAAGAAAAAGTCTAGAGAGGTTATGTCTGGCGATAGAGGTGGCCATATCATGGGACCATCGTGGCGAATCTATGTGTCCGGAAATGTGGCGTTCAGGAGCTCACGAACTATTATTAATCAATGCGATGGGCACCGTATTGTTACAAAATAATAGAAGGTTGGAGTGCATGCAAATCAGGTGCTGCAAGAAGTTCCAGCATGCCCAGGTACACATGACATGTTACCGTGGACTCTGTAAAAAAAGAAGGGTCCGATGATTCTGTCATACATTAGGCCGCAACAAACGTTCACTTTCTGGCGAACCCTCTGTTCTTCGATGACATAAAGGGGATTTTCTGATCCCCAGATTCGAACATTTTGCCTATTTAGTGTTCCAGATACGTGGAATGTGGTTTGATCGGAGAAAAAGACACGGTGCAGATAATCACTATCATGAGCTACGCGCTGAAACATCTCCGTCGCAAATGCACCACGACGAGGCCGGTGATCAAGCTTAAGAACTTGAACAATCTGCATCTTATAAGCATACAGATGACGACGTTTGTGTAAAATTTTGTGAACCGTGCCACTTGGAATCCCAGTTTCCAGTGAAGCACGACGAATGGATTTCCTGGGGCTTTGCGGAAGTCTTCTGAACAGCTGCAGCTGTCTCTTGTGTAACCGGTGGTTGGTGAGCTCCGGGGCAGATCGCCAACACTACCCGTCGCTTTAAACTTTTCCTACTAAGCTTTTATGCTATTTTGGTTCGGTGGTGACCGTTTGTACTTTTTTCTGAAATGACGCTGGACAGTAACCGCAGATTTGGTCTCATGGAACTATACAATACGCACACACCTTTTTCTTGCATGGAAGCCGTTATCGATGAAATGCTTCTCTTATTCAGCAGTAGGGCTCACCTAAAGAACAGGAAAAAAAAAACTTTGACTTTTGCTATATTATGTTGCCAACCATTTTATTATAACTTACACAGATTATTTATGTTATGTTTTGTAATGTGGGAAAGGCATTATGGACATGGTATAATGATATTTTAATTTTAAAATGTGTAATCGTTGCATTTCTGTAAAAATACAAAATAAAGGCCAACAATTTTCATTGGAAACCAGAAGGCAGAGAAGGCTTTGATGACAGCAGCAACACTTGAAATAGATGTAGAACAGCATGGGGATAGTAGTACAGTACAACCTTTCATTTCGGAACATTTATTTTTGTCTTTTTAAGCGGCCGATATACCTGAACCAAATGATGTCCGAAATTGTCTGTGCTACCTTAATACACTAGTGTGCAAAAATTAAGGACGAAGAGGAGAAATTAGCATAACAGCGGAACGAGCAGGCAGAAAGGTTCGAAAGACCACTCAGGAGATAGTACGGTAGGGTATGCGCATATATGCAGCATGACGTAGGTGGTGGTGGTGGGTGGGGGGTTAGGGGTGTAGGAAGGGTATAAAGCACACGGGCGGTGTATGCTCAGCGATTCGGTGAAAGCTATTGCACGGTGTACATCGGTTTGAACGACGTCGAGTTCCTGCCACCGTGTGATATGGCCAACAGGCAATCCAGTAGACGACATCTGGACGACTTTACCCGAGGTCGCGTTATTGGGAAGTTAGAAGAAGGTCGAAGTGTGACCAGTGTGGCCGAGGAGTCCCGGATCGCTCACAGCATCGTTTCACGAGCTTGGAGAGCATTTCAAACGACAGGAACAGCTGTCCGAGAGTTTAGCAGTGGTCGTCCACAAGCAACCACGGCAGCGGACGACTGGTATATTGTCCTACAGGCGAGAAGAGACAGACGGCAGACAGCGGGAGAAATCACAAGGCACACGTAACAGACAACTGGAAGTCCGTTATCGCGTTTTACCGTGGCCAGGAGGCTGCACAAAGGTGGTCTATTTGCACGACGACCAGTACGGTGTCTGCCATTAACGCCTGCTCACCGGAGACTGCGGTTTCTGTGGTGCCAGGAACACAAGAACTGGACACATCAGCAATGGGGTCGAGTTCTCTTTACGAATGAGAGCCGATTTAGTCTGACGAGCGATTCTGGTCGTATACACATCTGGAGAGAGCAGGGAACACGCAATTACACCTCCAACATCATCGAAAGGGATCGGTTTGGAGGTAGCGGAGTTCTCATTTGGGGCGGTATCATGCTTGGTAGCCGTACTGACATCCACTCCTTCCAAGGAGGTTCAGTCACTGGTGTGCGCTGTTGTACCGAGGTTCTCCTGCCTCAAGCGTCTGTTTAGCCTGTTTAGAGGTGTTGTCGGTCCTGAGTTCCTCTTCATGGACGACAACGCTACACCTCACCGTACAGTGGCTGTCACACAACTGTTGGAGAGTAAAGATATTCAACGCATGGATTGGCCCGCAAGGTCCTCGGACATAAATCCGATCGAACACGTGTGGGGCCTTCTTGGAAGACGCTTGGCAGCACGCCACCAGCCGCCAGCCGCCAGCAACGATTCCGCAGCTGCGATTGGCGCTACAAGAGGAATGGGCCGCGATGCCTCAACTTATTCGCTATTGTACCGAGGTTCTCCTGCCTCAAGCGTCTGTTTATTGTACCTCGTCCTCAGCATGGACAGACGTTGTAAATCCTGCAACGCAGTCAGGGGTGATCATATCCCCTACTAAAGACTGGATTTTTCTTGGCAGCCGCCTGTCTCATGGACGTTTCTATCTTCTCTCCAGTTGTACTCGAAGCTACCTTTCCAATAAAGTGCCTTTGTATCCTTTGGATTCCTTGTTTGGACGGTTTTGCTCACTTCTCCCATATTCTTACATCTTGGGAATCTTGTGGTAGGATTTGAGTCGATGTGGAGCACTTCTGCACGACGTTACATTCGAAAAACCGTCTCGTCTTTAATTTTTGCACGCCAGAGTAGATGTTCAGATAGCGACTGGGATTTACAAAAGCTGCGGCAAAGCAATTCCTTTCCCCCTGTCGTCTCAGCAGCACCAAAAATGAACCAAGGCATGATTGGGTAGGAATACTTCCTTTGACAAGGACTTCATGCAACTGGGTAGAAACAAATGACCCAAACATCTTCTATTTCCTTTTTCAGGTTCTTTGCTATTGTTATCGCTAATTTAGGAAGAAATCAGTCACTGTCATTCATCTCCCAAAATGTGGCCTCCTCTATGGCGCAATGGTCTACGCGTTGTCTTGTAAATATTCGTCCGTGATGGGACCTAGTTCAAATCCCGGTGAGACATGGATGTTGTGTTCGTCTTAAGGCACTGGCTCTGTCCTTTCCCTGGAACCAACGGCCCTAAATTAGTGACGGATGACTGCTCATAGCCTTAGTTGCTCACGGTGGACGTTAAACCCCGAAAAAAATATATTTTGTATAACTGCTAATCGCAATTTCCCAGACCGCAACCGCGTTCTTTCTTTAGAAACATTTTCTTGTAACATTCTTTAACCCTTTAACGCCCAAAACGCCCGTACGTACGAACGGCCATGGCCGCCCGAAACACCTGTCTAGAGTGAGTCAGATTTCCTACCCTTACTTGTTCTTCAAATTTTCTCCACCTATGAGTGATCAGCAAGAGTCACCCTCAGTCACTATTGTTGTTATTAAACAAAGAAGTGAACTAACAGACAGTTTCGGGCGTTATGGTATTTAGAGTGATACCAGATTTTTGGGTCATGGTCGTTAAAGGGTTAAACTCGGCAGAGAAGATAAATCCTGCCCTTTGTGAGGATGATTGATTTTGTAATCTACACCACAGAGCAGGAAACTCAGAGGCTAATCTTCCATAGAGACATATGGCAACAATTTCGCCCCGAAGACCTCAATAGAACACAGTGCCAGTCAGAGACCTCGTTAGTCTTCGAAATCAGGGTGGGCGAGCATAATTTTGGGTGGGGCAAATTTTATAGCAAATTTACCTACGAAACACTGAAAGGAAGAATTTGTTTTCCTTTTTCTACATGCTGCAAAGGTATATGAGCGATTACCCGCCCCCGCCCCCAGCCCAGCCCTTCCTGGATGCATATTTATTCATTTTGGAACTGTCATGAGGTTCTTGTATTTTTTGGAATACAAAAGAATCTAATGTTTGGAGTCATTTTTTGCTAATGTTCCGTCCATCCGTTTTTAATAAAATTAGTAAAATCTAAAGCGTTACATACCCGTATGATAAGCATGATACACTTTCACCAGCACCAGCAAAATGCCCTCAATAAAAGAAAATTTCATGCCTAGCAGAAAGATCTTAAGGCAAATGTTTTCACGGACTAGGGATGAGGGGAAATATTCAAGTTAGTATGATTAACTTTAGCATGATTTCAATACGTGGGCCATACCTTTCCCTCCTTAGCTCCTTTCCTTCAGGCCAGCAGCCTTGTCTTGCACTCATGTCTTCCAAAGTAATCGTCAGCTGCGACCTGTTCCCTCATTACCCTAAGGCAGGCTGGTAAAGTTATAGTTTCCATTTTTCGTGTTGGAATGCCCTGCTTAGTAGCACAAACAGCAGACCAATAACTATTATAATAACCTCAGTGAATTCCTATTCATCTCTTTATTCGCCCCTGATCATAGTAACTTGAAGAAAAGGCATAAATTCAGGATTTGGACGAGTGGAGAACAACGGAATTTTCATGGTCCTGCATATACTATGTTGATAACATTTCTACGGAGTAGGAAAATGCATTTTCTAGAGGAAAATACGTACGGCTGCACGATGAAAAACTGCGGAGTCATTATTTCTTGACAAATTGGAGATTATATTTTAAAGTTAAAAAAAAATGTCACATCTTGAACTGGGTGGGCGGCAGGGTGGGCAAGGAAATTTTCTGGATGGGCTACAGCCCACTCTCGCACCCCTAGCGACATCCTTGGCGCCAGTGGACGGATATGAAACTAAAACGTCTTTTTCTTTTTTTTGTTTTTCAAGAGTTTACAACTCTCTCCGCGGTGCTACTTATGTAGCCACTGGTACCGTGTCACGTGACAGACGAAGTCGTAGTTTCATGTCCGACCACTTGGGAGCTGTCTTAAACACGAGAGTTGGACCTCTCTCCTCCTCCCCTGTGATCTACACTATGTTATCAAAAGAATTCGAACACTAGCAAATATTTGCATAAGTGCAAAGAACGATTGCGCAGGAAGGTGCGCTGTAAGTGGAGAGGTAATAAAGCTGAGATATTCCGTCGTGTTATCAGTAACTTTGAAGCGGATATGCCGCGTGGAGGTGAATTTTCAGTTACAGTGTGGGCTGGTCATACGAGGGGATGCTGATAAGTTCTCGGCCACACTAAGAAGGAACTGGGCTACAGCTATGAAACTTAGAGACTATTCCAAATATTTACCCCGAAGTTCAGCACACTTGGAACAGCGTTTCTGGGGTTTCTTTAAACCTGCCAAAAAAAATTATGAAGTATGATCACTCAAATACTAATCTGCTGCAGATATCACCTCCGAAACATTCTGAAACTGATTCCCTTTCAAACTTATTTTAAAGTTTGGGAACAGGAAATAGTCCGATGGAGCAAGGTCTGGTGAGTAGGGTGGATGGTCTATGCACTAAAATTACATATCCCTCAAAATATCCACTGTTTTGCAAGACTTCTGAGCCGGCGCATTGTCCTGCAAAAAGAGAACACCCTTCCGCAGTTTTCCTCGCCTTTTTCCCTTAAACGCCTCCTTTAATCGGCACAGCAAGTTGGAATAGTATTCAGCATTTATTGTTTGTCCCTTCGGGAGATAGTCAGTCAGAAAAACGCCTTCCAAATTCCATGAAAAACGTTGCCATGACCTTTCCTGAAAACCTCTGAGTTTCGAATTTCTTTGGCCGTGGAGAACCCGAGTGCCGCCATTGCAGGGACTGTTGTTTCGTCTCTGGATCGTAGTGATTCATGATTTGTATGCCATGACCTTTCCTGCAGACCTTTGAGTCTTGAATTTCTTTGGCCGTGGAGAACCCGAGTGCCGCCACTACAGGGACTGTTGTTTCGTCTCTGGTTCGTAGTGATTCATGATTTGTACTCTCTTGCCATGACCTTTCCTGCAGACCTTTGAGTCTTGAATTTCTTTGGCCGTGGAGAACCCGAGTGCAGCCACTACAGGGACTGTTGTTTCGTCTCTGGATCGTAGTGATTCATGATTTGTACTCTCTTGCCATGACCTTTCCTGCAGACCTTTGGGTCTTGAATTTCTTTGGCCGTGGAGAACCCGAGTGCTGCCACTACAGGGACTGTTGTTTCGTCTGTGGATCCTAGTGATTCATGATTTGTACTCTCTTGCCATGACCTTTCCTGCAGACCTTTGAGTCTTGAATTTCTTTGGCCGTGGAGAACCCGAGTGCCGCCACTACAGGGACTGTTGTTTCGTCTCTGGATCGTAGTGATTCATGATTTGTACTCTCTTGCCATGACCTTTCCTGCAGACCTTTGGGTCTTGAATTTCTTTGGTCGTGGAGAACCCGAGTGCCGCCACTACAGGGACTGTTGTTTCGTCTCTGGATCGTAGTGATTCATGATTTGTACTCTCTTGCCATTACCTTTCCTGCAGACCTTTGAGTCTTGAATTTCTTTGGCCGTGGAGAACCCGAGTGCCGCCACTACAGGGACTGTTGTTTCGTCTCTGGTTCGTAGTGATTCATGATTTGTACTCTCTTGCCATGACCTTTCCTGCAGACCTTTGAGTCTTGAATTTCTTTGGCCGTGGAGAACCCGAGTGCCGCCACTACAGGGACTGTTGTTTCGTCTCTGGTTCGTAGTGATTCATGATTTGTACTCTCTTGCCATGACCTTTCCTGCAGACCTTTGAGTCTTGAATTTCTTTGGCCGTGGAGAACCCGAGTGCAGCCACTACAGGGACTGTTGTTTCGTCTCTGGATCGTAGTGATTCATGATTTGTACTCTCTTGCCATGACCTTTCCTGCAGACCTTTGGGTCTTGAATTTCTTTGGCCGTGGAGAACCCGAGTGCTGCCACTACAGGGACTGTTGTTTCGTCTGTGGATCCTAGTGATTCATGATTTGTACTCTCTTGCCATGACCTTTCCTGCAGACCTTTGAGTCTTGAATTTCTTTGGCCGTGGAGAACCCGAGTGCCGCCACTACAGGGACTGTTGTTTCGTCTCTGGATCGTAGTGATTCATGATTTGTACTCTCTTGCCATGACCTTTCCTGTAGACCTTTGAGTCTTGAATTTCTTTGGCCGTGGAGAACCCGAGTGCTGCCACTACAGGGACTGTTGTTTCGTCTGTGGATCGTAGTGATTCATGATTTGTACTCTCTTGCCATGACCTTTCCTGCAGACCTTTGGGTCTTGAATTTCTTTGGTCGTGGAGAACCCGAGTGCCGCCACTACAGGGACTGTTGTTTCGTCTCTGGATCGTAGTGATTCATGATTTGTACTCTCTTGCCATGACCTTTCCTGCAGACCTTTGGGTCTTGAATTTCTTTGGCCGTGGAGAACCCGAGTGCCGCCACTACAGGGACTGTTGTTTCGTCTCTGGATCGTAGTGATTCATGATTTGTACTCTCTTGCCATGACCTTTCCTGCAGACCTTTGAGTCTTGAATTTCTTTGGCCGTGGAGAACCCGAGTGCCGCCACTGCAGGGACTGTTGTTTCGTCTGTAGATCGTAGTGATTCATGATTTGTATTCTCATGCCATGACCTTTCCTGCAGACCTTTGAGTCTTGAATTTCTTGGCTGTGGAGAGCCCGAGTACCGCCACTGCAGGGACTGTTGTTTCGTCTCTGAATCGTAGTGATGTAACCACGTTTCATCAACAGGGAGAAGTCGCTGCAAAAAATGATCACCAGATCGCTCAAAATGCTGCAAAACCAATTTGGAAGTGTCCACTCGTTTTCATTTCTCATCGGCATTCAAACATTTTGGCACCCACTTTGCAGACATCTTCTGTACAGCCAAGTGCTCATGAATTATGAATCCAACACGTTCCCTGGATATCTCCAGTGTCTCAGCTATTGTTTTAGCCGAGATTCGCCGATCTGACAAAATCAAATCATGAACACGATCAACAATTTCGGATGTTGTCACTGTTGAACGCCTCCCAGATTTTGCTACATCTTCGGTCTCAAAGTCTCCACGCTGAAAGTTGCCACACCATTTCTTCACAGTGGAATATGAAGGTCACTTGTCACTTAATGTTTGCGTCACACACTCATAGATTTCATTTCTTCACAGTGGAATATGAAGGTCACTTGTCACTTAATGTTTGCGTCACACACTCATAGGACTAAGTGAAGAGTGCACTAAGTGAAGAGTGCACTAAGTGAAGAGTGCACTAAGTGAACGGTGGACAAAGTGAACAGTGGACAAAATGAACGGCGGACAAAATGAACCGTGGACGAAATGAATGGCAGACAATGTGAACGACGGACTAAATGAATGGTGGATAAAGTGAACCCTGTTCGAAATGAACTGGACAAAGTGAACAGTGTACTAAGTGAACAGTGCACTAAGTGAACGGTGGAATAAGTGAACGGTGAACAAAGTGAACGGTGAACAAAGGGAACAGTGGATGAAGTGAACTGGACCACGTGAACGTGGACGAATGAACACGAACAAAGTGATAGAGAACCGGGAAGGAGACAACCTAAATATTATGCTATATTCTATCCACAACACCAAATCTCACTATAGAACTTCAAATTCGGATCATCTGACAGACGATTAGAATTTGTTGGTTAAATCAAACCTCAAGTTTTATCGCGAACCCCTCCTATTACCAGACATTTTCCGTCATGTGGATCCGGAAAAGTGAGAACATAATTTTTCTCATAATATACAACAGGAATTGGGAAAGGTTTCTAAAAATTCTATAATTTCGGATAGCACCTTTTTTAAAAAACGGCAAGTTACCGTTACTATACTGTAAGTCAGGAACTACAGAGAGATTTCTGAAAATTCAGAATATTAGTGGCGTACCGAAAATTTGTGAAATTCAGGTTTTGGTGCTATTCATTATTACCGAGAGTAGCAAGGTAAATCCCAAGAAAAAAATTCGATGCCACAATTGTCAAAACCATTGCTGAATCAGATCATGCCGCATGCTGTCCCATGAGTTGACGCAACAACAGTTAATTTCATTGTTATTCAACAATATCTTTTACTAAACTATCTCCCAACATCATTTCATCATGTTTTATATAAACGTAACAATATATCATTGCCATCTGCGTAAATTACGAGAACCTCATGCTAAATGTGATAAACGCCACTACAAGAATGCATTTTAATGCTTGGCATCTCGCCTGACAGTAGTAAAGTATTCCTCGCAGCAAAATCTGGCTTCTTCTCGACTCCCACCCCGCCCCACCCCAACACACCCCAAGAGGAGTTACCTGTTATTGACGAGAGTTCAAAAATGGTGTATACCGCGGTAGGGGCGCATAACCTGTAGATATCCTAGGTGAAAAGTTACCATTCCTCCCTGACTAACACACTTGCGATATATGTTTTCTATCTTGAGGTCAGATTTTAGCTTGGCCATGCGCAGATGAATTTTTGTAGCTACTTCATCGGTTTCAGGGTCGTTTTTTACGTGCGTCTAAATCTGAATAATAATAATAACAATAAATATTGTTTTTGAAAAACTAAACAGTCGAAGTCGTTGTTATTGCCCCGCCATAGTTTAGTAAATATTTACTGTTATGGCTCACCTATCTTCTTTCGTCGGTCTTACGACAATAGCATTCATTAATCCATTAACCTAACAAGGGAATCCTTTCAACTGTCACTCACCAAAATTGATGGAACGTGGTCAGGAGATAGTACTAAGGGTAAAAACCAATGGGAGTATTTCCGTTTTGGCCCAAAGGAACTGACAAAGGTGAACGTACCTTAACCCTATCGAGCACCTCTGGGACGAGTAGGAGCGTCGACTTAAGGGGTGCCCCAACCGTCCGAAATCATTGAAGGAACCGACCTGTCTTCTCCAAGCCGAGTGGAAGAAAATACCGCTAGCCGTCGTACTAAACGCCTGGTTGAGAGTATGCCCCGGAGGGTCGCAGCTGTAATCGCCGCTCGTGAATTCTCCACTAACTATTGAAGGCGAATAAACTTCATTTTCCTTTGCTATCACAGGTGTCCAATTACTTGTTGGTAGATAGTGTATCAGCTATGTTCCCATAATTCAAAATAAGCTCATGTCATACAAAAAGCAACAAAAACCTTTATTACAGGTGTAAATGAACATTTGTGGCATTGAACACATTACCAAAACAAAGTAATTGGGAACAGTGAGAACAATGCAAGATCCCAAAGTTATCACAGTACTGAAAATTGTCAATGATATCTGAAAAACAAATGCGTTGAATTTTTTATCAAAAGAAGCGTGATCATTTTCACAGTATCCAATTTTAATCCACGGATATTACAACATCTTGTTGGATTATTTTTGACTGCCATTGATTGTTCTTCGATACGTTCGATGATTTTCTCAACTTGTGCTGTAAGTCCATTTTCAGACCACTCGTTCACCTTTGTCAGTTCATTTAGGCCAAACCGGAAATACACCCATTGGTTTTCGCCCTTAGTACTATCTCTTGGCCACGTTTCTTCAATTTTCGAGAGTGATAGTTGAAAGGCTTCTCTTGTAAGTACAGCTCAGTGTCAGGAATTACTAAATCTTCTTGTTTTGTTGTTATGATTTAATTTCAATTATTACGCACGCTACTGTGGTTCGGTGCCATGTGAATGAATGCAATGTATTGCACATAAATAAATGTGTACTCTCAAATCACTCGTTTTCACACCACAAAGACCTTGGTATAAGACAGATGCATAGCATAAATTAATTATCTTCAAAGAGCACTACGGTGCTCCGCCGATCCCCCCCGTCATTTCTCGGAAAAGGTTGAATCAATAATATGCTTCGCTATTTCACGAAAAAAATCGCGGAAGATGTCTCGTGGATTTCAGGAACTTTTTTCTTCTTTTTTGTGTAGATCAACCGTTAATTGCAAGATCTAAGATGTCATAATCCAATTGATATTTGATAGAGACTCGAGTTGAGGTTATTTTCTTCTTGACTTGCTTTTCTTTGATTTCCTTTTTACTAGCAGTGATTTTGAGAAATTATTTCTTGTTATAGTTTTTTCTTCACAGATATACTCAAACGGTTTGCATGAGACTCTTGACTCCTCTTATTCATGCGTGCAATGACTGTAGTTCCGGGTGCCACATGTTCGGTAGAAATCACCCAAGTTTATTTGACTAAGGAATTGCCTGTGACTGGAAGAGCCTGTTGAGCCATTTAAGCAGCAATTTTTCTCTTTCCCACACGAAAAGCATCCATCACTGTCGAAGCATTCACCGTTACTTAGGCGCCTCATGATGTTAGGACATGTATTACCGTCCAAGCCAATTCTCTACATGAGGATCCAGTCACCCCTTACACGTCCTACCCACTTAAGTGTTTAAAAAGGTTCACGCTTACGAAAGTTTTGAGAGATTTGCGCATTCAACTCACGTTTTGTTTTCACCACCCTAAGCGCTATTTTTTCACGCACCGAATTCCGCACGTGCGCAGAAAGCTGCTGAAATATTGAAAATGATAGCCAGAGTACTAAAAATACCAGTGCTCCCTCTCTCAAAGAGGATAAAATAGCTGGTTTTAATTTTAATTCAATGTAAATTCTGAAATTTCTAACGAATTTGTAAAGAGGAAACTATTTCATTGGAATGAAATGCATTATAATCTCATTTTTGTTTTAAATTAATTCTGTTTTGAATTTCTTCTTCTATTTTAACTCGAACCAAAATCTAGAACTTCCTGCGCTTTTAAACAAATTTTTGCCATTCAGTTTAAATAATTTTAAAAAATAATTTTCATTAAGTGCAGTTAATGAAAAGTATGTGGCGCAAACCTCTAATTGCCGTTCCCGTGACGCAGTGAACTAAGCGCTGGCTTATGACTGTTCGTCCAAGTGGGTCCGGGTTCGAATCCCGATGAGGCATGGATGTTGTGCTTTCCTTACGGCACTGGCTGCCTCCCTTCCCAGGAGCCAGTGGCCCTAAATTAGGGACGCGCGACAGTTTATAATACATTGAGTTGCTCACGGTGGTTGCATTGTAATATTAACATTTTTACAATGCCGAATTTATTAATGTCTTGAAATATTACTTCAACGGGCTGTTCTTCATCATTTCGAACCTTCTGCTGAAACAGGAAAGCAACTAAGTAAGGTTCTAAATCAAGGATGGGCAAACTACGGCTCGCGAGATAAATAATTTAAAAGTGTTTCTTCTCTCAGGCATGATACTTCATTTAATTTGTAAAACATTGCTTATTCTATTTTGAAATGTTTCTCGTTAATTTCTTGGTACAGTTTCAAGATAGGATCGGTTTCTTAAAAGTGCCGATTCAAAGTTGCTTACGACACGTACGGCAGCTTTTCTTTATTCCATCTCGAAAAAGGCACCAATCACGTGGAATGAGATGTCCATTGATGCCTGGGGGGGGGTGCAGGTTTTGGGACTTCGACATCGCGTCCAACGAACAGAGGTGACCACGTGTCAAATATCTTTCCTTGTTAGGATGCTGAGCCTCGCCAGCTTTTCGAGTTGATTGATCTTAGAAACCGACTTAATAATGAGCATCTGTCTTCTCTCTTGAGAATCACCTCCTCACAATTTAACCAAGACAGTCTGCAAAGTACAAAGCCAGGACATTGAGAGATCAGTTCCCTCCGTTTGTGACGTCACTATGATGTTACACTTCCTCATAAGTCGGTGTAGTGTTTGACGTCATACACGACAGCGTTAAAACTAATCGCGAGCCTTGGTTTCGGCGTTACGTCACTAAAAGAGGGAACTGATCTCTCCAATTTCATGACCTAGTATTTTCTAGACCGCCTTGGTTTAACCCAGATCATGAAAAAACTTGTGGCTTTGTGGGGCAAAAGCTCCAATCCATTAAGAAGTATTTTTTACAGTTTTTAAGAAAGTAAGATGATAATAAAATTACACCATTTTTTATGCTTTATATATACTGTCGAGGGAATATAGATAATGGCTAAATATATTATCAACAAAACGCAGCTCCAGGTTGTGTCCTGCTACTTCATACTCAATCGCCTCAGCTGAAGTCTTGTATGATTGGGTGTAAGGATCGTTAGGCAGAATATCTATGCCAGGGCTGTCAATATCGATTGCTTTATTTCTTTACTTTAATTACGACCAATACGTATGTCAGTAGCTGTCGTGGAATGTATAAAGTACAATTTTCCCCAGTAAGTGGTAATAAATCCGAAATATACTGGTGGATCTGTCCCTGAATTTTAAAGCAGTACGGGCCATTGACTGGAATGTCTTGTGGCCGGGAGTGAAGCGAATGACATTGCATTATTGTATTTCAGGATGTGTTGGACAAAGTTCGAAATGTTCAGAAGTAAATCTTTCAGCCCTGTATTTATCTGTAGTTCTGGAAGGGAAATAAGGCTGTTTAGCAAAAGGAATTAAATAAAGCTTTTCGGAAAGATAGGTTGTCGTTTGTATTACTGTGATAATTACGTGTGCTTTCAGAATTCCTTCTCTCACCTAAATTACGAAAAACACGCCTTCGTTTGTATGGTCTCCCACGAACGCTATTCATAACAGAACCCTGTTTCTGTCTTCACAGTTTGCGGTTGAATAGCAGTGGATGCACGTTTAGTCCTATTTTTCCTTGATAACAGCCAATCAGCTTCTTGCTCGCTGGCACCATCTCCCAAGGTCGTACGCCTACCCGTCTGCCACGCGTTGCGATGACGAAGTCAGAATAGTTGGCGTTAGCTTTGTAACGCATACAGCAACCAGCTAATTAAATTTAAAAGAAAGTTTTTGTTTTTCCTCAAATCTTGGATAGATATCTCTAAAATGAGTCATTTCCCAAGTTAGTATGACCTAACTATGTCCCTCAATTTTGTTGGATACTACGGAATTATATACAAGATGCTGAAAGGTCAATCACAGTATCCCTCATCTCACACACCCCATTATATAATTCTTCTACATGAACTTAAAAACAATTTAGTAGGAATGTATCAACAATTTAGTAGGTATGTAGGTCTGCATTCGCAATGTATTTAAAGTCATTCATGTCATTCTATGTTATGTGCGTTTATCACTTTTTTAATGAATTTTGAAGAAAAATTAATGAAAAAAGGCTTTGGCCCGCCGAATGTTTTTTTCTTTTCATTTGGCCCTCCTATAATTAATTTTGCCTATCCCTGTTCTATTTTATGACGTGCCTTCGTTTCGTATTTCGACATTTTGCTGACCGCACATTTTTACAATTTTGGTGTGCGCGGTCCAGTTGTTTGATCTGCGAAATTGTTTCTATATTTCGCATTGAATTGTTGAAATACAGCGTCCGTCGTGAAATTCCACAGTTCTATAGGGTCACCAGCTCCCCGAATAAATTGTCGAAACTGGTTGAATATGATCATTAACGGCGTCGATCAAATTTTCTTCGTTCCCATTTTGTGCTTTGCACGAACGACATCACATAACTTTCAACGTGGGATTCATTACGCCAGGGTGTTCCACTAGTCAGAGCGTACCGAAAATGAATACAGTGAAACCCCGATTTTACATCCCAGCATTTTACGTTTTTACATTTCGAGCCACGTTTTTCGGAAGTTCCGATAATTCTCCAATATTTCCTTCGTGTTGTACATTTCTACAATCACACGATTTCCCGCATCGAAAGTCGTTTAAAATGTTTGGTGCCAAACCTGATTTTTCTCTAATTTCGTATCTTCCTTGGTTGCCGTGCATGTAAGGTTGTTTTAAACCAGATCTTCTCCCTCCTGCCGCATTCCTCAGCAGAATCTGACAACCAGACTGCCTTAAACCGGTTGTTTCCTCTCCTGAATTAGTCAAAAGCCCGTGATAACCAGTTGGGGCAGTGCCGCATTCCTCAGACTGTATGTGTCTTATCTTAGCAACTTTGCTTGAGCGCCACGACTAGTGCCGTAAATTCCCCGAGTTGAACGGGCCTACGTCTCAGCTTGGCAAGAACGGTGTGAGATTCTGAGTACTATTATGTCAATTTGCTGTCTGTTTACATCTCGCTTTTTAGACGTAAGAATGAACGTGGCCATTAAGAAGCGCAAATATCTTTCCTTAGCTGAAAAAGCCTCCATTTATAAAAAAATAGCAAATTTCATGGAACTAAAGTTGAAATAGCCAAGTCTCTTGGATTACCAGTTTCAACACTGAAAACAATTTTTAAATGAAAGAGTCAATCAAAATTACTTCGGAAAGGTTAGGTCACTGAAGAGAAAGGAATTACCGATCTTTTTCGAAACATACATCCCATAATATTACGTACGTAGTTGTAATGCATTTTTTGGTTATTACATAAATATGTCTACATTACATACTATGTGCTAGTACAGTACTACTAGTGTTCATTGGTTTCTATTTTTTGTACACATTGTGTATGCCTGTAAAGTTTATTTTACCTAGACCTCGGGGATTTACGGCACTAGATGCATCGCACGACTTTTTATGCTGGTCCGCTGAAAATAATTATTACTTGTGAGCTCTTTTTATCGCCGAAATCTTATGTACAGGTGAAAAGAATTTATCCTGCAATTTAGCCAATTGAACCCAAGAAATTCTGACACTCATTAATTATTCATGCAACTTCAGGACTGGCACGAGACAACAGACATTTAATCAATTAACAATAAAATATGAAGATAATGATGAAGACGTCTATATACAGAGGATGGTGAAGGAGGGACGTCAAATAGACTCGCCCCTTTCGGGATAGCTCTGAGGCTGAAATTATCATTAAAGTCAATGATTATTTGTTGGCCTATACAGTCCGGCTTTAAAAACAGTTCTCAGTCGACAAAAGTCTATTGGCTGACCGGAGCCAATTATTTCACAACTGGCATGCATACATGAATTCCGTACTTACAGATATGCAGTTTCCAGGAGTATCCATGTTTAGTGCACTTAGTTTGTTATGCACTCGCTAACATTTTATGTGTTTTCGAAGCGTACCTGTGCGATGACACGCCCATTTCAGAGCGCCCACTATAACCAATGGAGAGGGGAGTCGAACCCCATTTCCCACTTTCTCTCGTGCACGGCATTCACCTGCACGAAATCAGGGACGCATTTACGCGCACCAATGTCGTGTTGGAACGAAGCCGCTGACGTCTGCTCGTCCCAGCTGATCTGTCCGTCTGTCCAAAGGTGAATCGCATACATCACCGGCCGTGCATCTCAGTCCTTCCGGGCTGCTGCTGGCTTTCTCTTACGTGCAATCTAGCGCCAGGAAAAGAGGTATCTTCCTCACTCCTATTTCCTCACGGTAACATCAACTGCTCCGCCGCTCTTTGTATATCTCGCCGGCATCTTCGGACAGAAGCTTTCCTTCCGCCGTTAACTCCGAGCTGGATCAATCCCCATCCGCTTTATCCGAACCTAGTTCCCTCCACGGCTCGGAACCAGACTACTCTTTTTCGCTTGTTCACATCGTCAACAAATTCCTTGTTCTCTCGTTAGGGGTCTGTTTTAACTCTCTTGTCAGCCTGAAAGCATTCCGCGCGAAAAAGAAGTCAGAAATGCCTGCCTTTGCATTCGGAATATGTGGTGGGTCCACTTCCCAAAAAGTACGGAAAACGCATAACTTAACTGACACTTCTTTGTCCTGCCAAGGTTCGGAGTAGCAAACGCCATAAGTTTTCCAATCTGTTGACACTCTTTCCAGACATCCTACCATCCCACACGTACATGGCCACCCAAACTGAACGACACGCACTTAGGGGGCGACGCATCGCGTTCCCCACACCAGGCTAAGATTTCTCCCTTCCAAGAAAAGGGACCCTTATCTCTTCTCTTTTGCAATGAGGGAAATCACTAGCTGTTAATTTTCACCCAGTAATTAATGCTGTTCCCGCCTCTTGCAAAACCTGCTAATCGAATTCATTACTGTACCCCAAAGTCGGAACAATACTTTTTTGATATATTAGCATCCCAGCAAAAAAGTCCCTTTGGGCCAGCATTGGGCCACTGCGGGCTACCAGCAGTGCCATCAGTGCCATCAGTGGCCCAACACTATGTTGCGTTTAAATGAATCGTCAATAAAATGTCCCGGCGGTCACCAGGTGGGCCAGCAGTTCAGGCTAGTAGCTGGCTAACAGTTCGCACCCCATCAGTTGTCATATGCCAGAACCGGGCCATCAATTATCCATCACAGGCTGAGGTTGCCACAAGCGGCCCTTAAGATGCCCTGCAATTACGTGCCATAAATGATGACTAGCCTTAATGTGGTCCGTCAGTGTCCCGGTAGTGGCAGACTGCAATCACGGGACGTAACTGATGGCTTGCCGAATGTTGTCCGTCAGTTTCCCAGTGGTAGTAAAAAAAAAGATAATAACAGTTCACCAAAGGTACGGTACACACGCAAATGCCTTTTTCCTCCCACGAAACTCCTACATGATGTCACGGTGCTGAGGAAATTTCCTCAACAAATCCGGGAAATCACTCGATGGATCTGAGTGGCATCAAACCAACAACCTCGCTCCTGTGCGATGTGAAACTAAAGGTTCTCTTTTTTTAATTTCGCAATATTGCGAGTTCGTTTTCGTAAATGTAAGTTTTACATAATTTATAAATTTATTTTTTCAACATAACAATTTTTTTTATTTACTTTAAGGGAATTTCACTCACTTTCAACCAGTGTATCAACTTAAAGATGTTTCCCAAAGTTTTGTGCTGTCCTTCTGGTCTTGAAAGGCGATTGTTTAATTAATTTATTTACACATTCATGTAACATTCTGTTACATTTTTGACGTTGTATCTTTTTTTTTCCACGGTCCGAAGCTAATTTGTTCTAAATAGGAATTATATTTTATTTTACATCCTGTTATTTTTAGCAACGAATTCCTCCTTTCTTGTGTATTCAACGCATGGACGACATTACATTCATTTGGCGGTTTTTTTTTTTTTTTTTTTTCAAATACTTGATGATTTTGTAACGAAAATATCCATTTTCTATTCGTATAATTCTTATTTTTTTCCAACACAAAGATTTTTTAATGTCTTTTCGGGACTTCTCTTTGAAGCGGTTTAGTGTATGAAGATTATACAGAAATCATTTCTTGTTATTCATGGGAAGTTTTTGAGGTGGGTGACAGCAATTCGAACAGGGTGTCTAATCCTGTTTTTTTATCTAAATTGTAGTAGAATATAATAAGGTTTATTGTAAGAATAAAGATTTCACTATTTTACTCTTGAAAGGAAAGAAAGTTTAAAATATACTATAAAAATTAAAAAGTATTTTCGTATAACCGCAGATGCTGGCATAGAATTGACTAGACTTAAGGTTAACTTGATTCTGAATGAAAAGACACATTTTTCAAAGTCCTTATTAAAAATGATCATCGATTCCTATTTGAATTTAATTCTAGGCTGTCCTAAACATTTGGTGACGTGATTTAATCTATCAAATTAACCCTTTCCTCAGGCTTTTTATTATTTTTTTTTCTAGATAGGCGTTTCCCGCCATTTCAGGAGCCAAATTCTTGCGTGCCAACTTTATTGATTTGGAGATTTCGGCTCTTTTAGCTGTTGTGTTTCATGGCTGTTTGAATTCTCGATTCTTAGTGTGTTAGTGCAGACATTTTGCTACGAAATGAGTTTCTACAAATACATGAGATTAATTGACTATTTATTATTTATATAATTTCCTCCGACGGTAATCTTCGTCGACGCGGCATTTCATTAGGGAATTAATCCGTCTCTCTACACATGGCTTTTTTCTTTAGCATCACCTTAAGCAACACAATGGAGAGGGCGTCGTCTTCAACTAACTGGTAGCACGAAAGGCTGTGCACGTGTTGCTTCAGCGCATGCGTAGTACTGCTGCTTCCAAATCCTGTTGGCGTTGCTGCGGTTTCCAGCTACGGGCCACTAGTGGCACTTGAGTGGAGGCCCGTAGTTCACGGCGATGCTGCAGGGCCATCAATGGCTACCACCTGATGGCGCTGCCACCAACGGATCGCTACCGTACTGTGAGTGGCAGATTTCAGCCAGCCATGAACCATCACTGCCAGCTGGAGGCCAACAGTTTTCCAACATTTGTGCTTTTGCTGGGATTAATTGTTTTTCATAAAAAATGTAATTCCTTTTTATAAATTAATTCTTTGCGCATATGTTTTCAGCTAAAATTGTAATACGAGGCGTGATGACTAAATAACGAGACTGACACTGTAACTGTAGTTAAATAAGAAGCTTAGAGTTTTAACTCTTATCAAATGTCCAATGTATGCTGCTCCGCATCAACACACCACTGGATTCTAATCTTCCACTGGGCAAAGCAGTGCTGTATATCATATCGCATGATGCATTTGAAACGTTTTGGTCGTTCCCTTCTTCACCGCAGCAACTGACACAAAACAGGTTCCCTTCAGTACAAGTTTTGCTTTTATACAGACTAAAAGACTGACATGGGGCTCAATCTGGAGAGTAGGCAGGACGTGAAATCAATGTGATCCCGTTTCTCAGCTAAAAACTGCGTCACTGAGGAAGCAAAATCAGCTGTCGAGTAATCTTTGTGAAGAATGAAGCTATTTTTCCAGATCTCTGGTCTTTTCCTCCTGAATCGCTTTCTGAAATTCACCAAAACCTGTTTGTAGTAATGCTAAATCACTTTTGCTCCATTGGAAACCCACACTGCTCAAATTACCCTTGATGTCAGAGAGAAGAACCTTTAGGGGGTTGGAGGTTTAACGACCATCGTGAGCATCTCGATGGGCTGTAAGCAAATGCCTATCTCTAATTTATGTCATTGGTTCCAAGGAAAGGAGAGAGCCAGTGCCGTAAGACGAACACAACATCCATGCCTCACCGGACTTCGAAATCGGACCCTTCTCGGATGAATGATCAATAGGAACCAGCTTAGACCACTGAGACGCCAGGGCTTCCAGAGAGAAGAATTAACATTACCTTGGTCTCCCTTTGCCGTGCTTGTTTCATTGAACCCCTATAAAACTGGTGTTTTCTAATGCACACACTGTTTCTTCAATTCAGGTCGTATTGGAAGATTCAGGTTTCACCACAAGTCATAACATTCTTTAAGCAGCCACGGTGGCGCAGTGGTCTAAGCGATGGCTTCTGATTATTCGTCCGAGAGGAGTCCGGGTTCGAATACCTGTGAGGCATGGATGTTGTGTTTGTCTTACGGCCTTGGCTCTCTCCCTTTCTTGGAACCAGTGGCCCTAAATTAAGACGGGCGATTACTTATAGCCCATTGAGTTGCTCACGGTGGTCGCTAAACCTCCAATAAGAAAAAAAAAAACTTTCGCTTCCGATTTTTCTTTGTTAAGGCTTAAAGAGAGAGAGAGAGGGGGGGGGGCTTAACGGCCACCGTGAGCAACTGAATGGGTTGTGGGCCACTGGCTCAAGGGAAGGCAGAGAGCGTGTGCCGTAAGACAAGCTCAACATCCATGCCTCACGGGATGATCATGATCATATGTAGATGATTTTAGGAAGGGAGTGTCTGACCCCAGGTTTTAAACAACCCTTAGAAATAGGAAACTAGGAGATTTGGGCTAGAGTGCCCGATAGGAAAGTGACACGGAAGCGAGGTAGAAAGGGGGAGGAAGACGCCCTTATTTATTACCGGGGGTCAGTACCCGGGGTCCGACGGCTTAACGTGCCCATCCGACGCACGGCGGGTATTTAGTGGTTCGAACCTGCCCAGGATCGAACCTGAGGTTATCTCCATGGCAGTCACGAACGCTGACCACTAGGCCACCCGCGGCCCTATGCCTCACGGGATTCCAACCCGGACCTCTTATATAAGTCCATCTTGTTTCGAGAAGCCTTCCAATACGTGTGGCAAGATACGGCTGAAAAACAACCTTCCAAGTGTGGTTATTCTGTAGCATACGTCGGATGTTTCGGAGAAACAAAAATATTTGAAAGTTGAATTTGGAAATATCTTATTTTAAATGAGGATTTAAAAAACGTCTAATCCATTAAATACCTTTCACTTGGAAAGAGAAAAACATTCCTGTGCTAAGCTGCAGCATCATTCATGATGAAGGTGTCTAATTTTTTTTTCAGTTTTGTGCTGAATTCTTTTGATCGTTTTATTTCTAATGAAATGCAATATCATTAATTCAAAATTTCTTTGTCACGTTAAAATGCATTTTGACTGACGCAAAAAAATTATTTTCTCCAATGGAAGATCAGCGTTCTGATTTCTAAATGTCAAGTGTCATGTTTTTTGTTAAGTGGCACGATTAAATGTTAAATGTCACGTCTACATGGCGTAGAACACTTAAGCGAGAGAGAGTGTGTTCCTGTTCTTTATTAAAATAGATAAAGATAATATACTACAGTTCTTCGTTGTTAGTGTAATGAAAAACGCTTCCCCGTAGTTAAGCTTCCAGATATTCTCGAACAACAGATCTTTCAGTCTTTTTTCATACACGACGGAATATTCATTTTGTACGAAGGAGTGCGATCATATTTGCTGTTAGTTTTGATACTAGATTTTCTCCGAAATTCGTCTTTCAGTGCAGTTGTCCCGAATTTCCATTGCGAAACGTTTCTTCTACACTGACAGGCTATGTTTCTAGAAGCTACCTGTACCTACAGGACGTTTCAAGTAAGACAGCTGCAAAGTTTAAAGTGCTATTTTCAAAATAATTTTAATAAATTACTGTCTAAAGTTATCATTGGCTGTATACATGAAACACAAAAGCCTTTTAGTTTTTACAATGCGTTATTGTACAATTTTTCATATTTTCCGTTATTAGCGACGACTTGTTTCTACAGTTCGTTTAACTGCTTAATTTCACAATCAAAGAAAGCAGCATATTTGGAAGAAAAAGAAACAACATTTGAATGGTCGTTTCGACCTCTATACGACCTTACATGATTTTACGAGCCACGGGATTCTCTAGTGAAAGGAACAAGTTAAAATCCGTTAGTACTAAACCCGGTGAATACAGTGGGTTAGGCAAAATTTTCCAGCTGATTTTCTACTGTGTTTCCTTAGCCACATGCGCGCTAGCATTGTCGATATTAGGTGTACAAAGAAGTTTTAAAGCGTTTTTTGTGTGACATATACCGCTAATTTACATATCGGACATTCCCCAGCGTTGTTTTCGTGTGACCGTAACTGATCCAGAGAATAAAATGTGACACAGCAGTTTGCGCAAAAATCAAACACATTTGTAAAACTGTAGGTGAAAGATGGCAAGCGATACTGCATTTATTCGACACTACATTCGTTACGAATTTCGCTAAGGAGAAAGTGATGCAAAAGCATGTGCATTGATCTGTTCTGTTCTAAGGGAGAACATTGTATCGAAAAGCACGGGTGAGTTTTAAAGCAAGTGTTTTTGATGTTAGCCATCGATAACGTAGCGGCGCCTAGCAGAAAGTTGCACATGAGGAACGGCTGGATGAAAATTCGTCTCAAAACAACAACAACAACAAAAAAAACTAGCTGAACAAATGGGGGTAACTCAGCAAATCATTTCCAATACTTTACGCGCAATGGTAAAGATTCAGAAGGAAGGAAAATGGGTGCCACAAGACCTGAGCCAGAGAAACAAGGATGAACGTGTCATAAAGTGTTTGAATCTGTTGAATAAACAACACAAAGGCTTTCCTGTGGAAAATAGTTACAGTTGACGAAGAGTGGATATGGTACGACAATCCTAAATGCAAATTACACTGGGTAGACCCCGGTGAAGCAACGGCTTCGACACCGAAACGCAATATTTACTCCAAGAAAGTTCTGCTGTGCATCTGGTGGGATATGAAGGGTGTGCTCTATTATGAACTATTGGAACAGGGTCAAACTGTCACTGCTGATCGCTACAAGCAACAATTTCTGTGATTGAACCAGGAAATCGGTCGGAAACGTCCATTCACAGGCAAAGGGTTGCGTCCCGTGAAATTACTGCATGACAACGATAGGCCGCATGTCCCGAAATCGGTCAAGGAAACGTTGTTGACGCTTGGCTGGGAAGTTTTACAGCACCCGGCGTATAGTCCCGACATAGCCGCTTCAGACGATCATTTGTTCCGATCGAGGCAACATCGTTTGTCAGCTGTACGGTCCCGGACATGTGTCGAAGTGCAGAAAATGGTTTGACGACTTCATCGGGTCACACGACGAAGTATTCTTCATGGCTGGAATCCGTCAGCTGCCCGACCGATGACGGAATGAGATAGATAATGACAGCGCATATTTTTGATTCGTAAAGGTATTGTTGTTTCCTCTCAAATCGCACGTTATGTTGTCTTAAAACGCTTTTAAAACTTATTTGTACACCTAATAAAAAACATCTTTCCCGTTCACCAAACTGCGGCATTTAGGCTTCAACGTCTCGTTTAAACAGTCAAATTGTTGCAAATAAGCACTCGCAGTGGTCGTTTGGTTAGGTACAAACAGCTCGCGATGGATAATTCCCTTAAAAACTTACCAAACGTGGTTCTTTACCGTTTTCGGGTGGAAATCAATTTTTGGAGTAGTGAAGCTTCCCTATTTTTACAATATATTTGAAGTCCATAAAGTCTTTCCCACATTACAAAAATTAATATAAAAATGTACTACAGGTACAAGAAAGTGATTGCAAGACATATAACGAAGTAAATTTCTCAGTCATTTTTGGTCTACGCCGGGATTCGAACCCGAGGCCGCTTATTCCGGAACAAGTTGCTCTACCAACTGAGCTACGCAGACATTTGTTCTGATTCCTATCTGCCTTTATGTCGTGTGCGTCCTGCTGGCAGGTACGTCACAGACAGTGATAGTGCACAGGTAAAGTTTTAAAGTTTTTTTTTTCCAGTGTCAGTACACCTCCACATAGGCGCCATTTGTGGCCCGGAGGACATCTAAGCGACATTCGATTTCACGCCATGTTTTGTTTAACATCTCAGCACAGACAGAACCAATCACGTCCGTTACTCTTCTCTTCGACGTCTCAACACCACGAACACTGCTAAAGTAAACTTGGTTTTTCACATAATCCCGCAGGAAATGTCTAGGGGTATTGTGTCGGGCGATCGAGGTGGCTATGTCATGGGACCGTCGCGGCCAATATATCTGTCCGAAAATGTGGCATTCAGGAACTCACAAGCCATTATGAACTAATGCGGTGGGGCACCGTCTTGTTGGAAAGTAATCGAAGTTTGGAATACATGCAAGTCAGGTGCTACAAGAAGTTCCAGCATGTCCAGGTACACGTTACATGTTATCATGGGCTCTGTAAAAAATGGTCCGATGATTCTGTCATCCATCAGGCCGTACCATACGTACATTTTCAGGCTAGCCCTCTGTTGTTAGATGACATAATGGGGATTGTCTAATTCCCAGATTCGTACATTGTGCTTATTTACTGTACCATAGACGGGGAATGTGGCTTCATCTGAGAAACAGACACGGTGCAGATAATCACTATCATAAGCTATGCGCTGCAACCTCTCCGTCGCAAATGCAGCACTGCGAGTCCGGTCACCAGGCTGAAGAGCTTGAACGATCTGTACCTTATAAGCATACAGATGAAGACGTTTGCCTAAAAGTTTGTTAACTGTGGCAACGGGGAATCCCAGTTTCCAGTGAAGCACGACGAATGGAATTTCTGAGGCTTCGCAGAAAAATCTCCTGATCATCTGAAGCTGTCTCTTTTGTAACCGGTGGTCGGGCCGGCTCGGGAGAAATCACCAACACTACCCGCTCTTTAAACTTTTCATACCAAGCTTTTATACTTTTAGGGGCCGGTGGTGATCGTTTGTACTTGTTTCTGAAATGACACTGGACAGCAACCGCCGATTTAGTCTCTTTGAACCAGCCATTATCGATGAAATGCTCCTCTTATTAAGTAGTAGGGCTCACCTAAAAAACAGAAAAAAAAGCTTTGAGTGTTGCTTTATTATGTTGCTATCCATTTTATTTTAACTTGCATAGAATTTTTATAAAAATCTTTGTAATGTGGGAAAACTTTATGGACACCCTCTATAATATTCTCCTGGTAGATGGCAGTGCGGAGTGGAGTGTAAGGAAAGTTTGAAGCTGTGTGTCAGATATCCCAGGCTCAGAGACTGCATTTGTGATGCGGTCGTTGATCAAGGTGGCAGCATGTTGATTTCCCAGGAACAGCGGATATTCATGTTGGAGTGTTAGATTGCTCGACGATCCTATTCTCATGTCATCAAAGAGTTTCCCAAGAAATATCCCGATGCACCAATACCCAAAAAATCCACAGTGACACGATTAGTCAAGCGTTTCCAAACAACGAGATCAGCTGATACGAAACAATGCGGTAGACCCTCCGTCTTGGTTTGTGATAAGCTGACAGAAATTCAAACGATGTTGTGCGTTCGCCAACGAAAAGCAGAACAAAACTTGCACTGCAAGCTGGAATATCGCAAAGTAGAGTGTATAACGAAGTAACTTTCTCCATCATTTTTATGCTAGGGGAAAGATTCGAACCCCCAACTCTCGGTTCCGGAACTCTGAGTGCTATTAACTATACTACACGGGCATGTGCTTTCACTGCTACCTGACTTTATCTCATGTGCATCCTGCGTTGCAGGCACGTCACAAGTGAACAGAGCAGCTGCGAAAAGGTTTTATCTTCGCTCGTATAAAGTTCAATGACTCAAGGAATTGAAGCCTCGGGCCGCGGCTGGTCTAGTGGTCAGCGTTCGTGACTGCCATGGAGATACCCTCAGGTTCGATCCTGGGCAGGCACGAACGTTCGAACCACTAAATACCCGCCGTGCGTCGGATGAGCACGTTAAGCCGTCGGACCCCAGGTACTGCCCCCCCCCAGTAATAAATAAGGGCGTCTTCCTCCTCCTTTCTACTTCGCTTCCGTGTCACTTTCCTATCGAACACTCTAACCCAAATCTTCTAGCTTCCTATTTCTAAAGGTTGTTTAAGACATGGGGTCAGACTCTAACTTCCTAAAATCCTCTACATGTGATCTGATATGAATTGAAGCCTCCTGATCAACGTAAACGTTTGAAGTTTTATCGATGAATGTAATCGTTTGTGGAGGAACCTGGAATTACGTAGTTGGGCAAGATGTGTTTTTAGAGATGAGGTGTGGTTCCACCGAAGTTGATATGTGTACAGCCAAAACAGTAGAGTTTGGTCAAGTGATAACCCACATCAGTTGTATATTTTGGGTCCGAGACCTGGGCTAACTCCCCCTCCCCCTCCTCTAGAACTGTTTTTTCTTTATTGCGAAGTTTAATTTTTAATTGTTAAGTCACAGAAGTAACTTTTTTCTAAATTTTAGGAACATGCCATTGTTAACATGATACCAAATAATTATGAAGATTAGGATTTGAACACTTATTTGTACATGAACTCCATTCTTCTTCTGAATACTTCATTTGTACATGAACTCCATTCTTCTTTCCTTTGTGTAAACTTGAGTGTTACGTTTTCATAAAATGTTTCGTCTGAGTACTTTTTCATATTTAAAAACAATGTTTTTCTCCATTGACAAAACAGCCAAGTTTTTCGAATGTGCATGTCCTTTTGTGGCTCTAAGATATATCTTGATTCTTTTTTATGCTGAAAAACGTTAGGCAGTTGTTGATGGAAAGTTTAATATGAGGTCTGCTAATTTGTGCACCTCACTAAACACTATGTTAAATTTATTCAACTTTATGTAACACGTAATGTCTCTTCCTGATTTGTTTTTGTATTCGTCAAGGAAATAAAACCTTTTCAGTTCATTTTTTAGTCGAGCTGTATCAAAATTTGAAGCATAGAGTTCTATAAGTTCTGACAGTAGATGTTCTGGGAAGCTTTCACAAAATTTATCAAAACAGTTCGAACCCAACAAAGCAACGAATTTAAGATATAATATCTCTGATTTTAATTCCTTGACACTTCACAAAAACTGAAACAACTCTCGCGAATCAATCTTATGGGCGGGGAAGGCAGACTATCTCAGTCAGCGAGTGACTGAGATAGTCTGCCTTCTTTTTTGGAGCAAACCGTTTCCAAAACCAATGGACCGATCCCTTCTACCAGCTGATTCATGTTGTCATGGAAACCCTAGCAGGCGATTGTACGGAAGGTTTTCGCATCAGAACTGTGAAGACTCTGGAAGAGCTGCTTGCGTTATGCCATTGGTTTTCTCTAGCCAGACTGAGTCAAAGAAGCGAATCAGCACGCGTGTTTTTTTTTTCGCAGCGAAAGCATCGACATATCTTAATACCGTTGATAATTGCCTTTTATTTGTGTATATTTAATTCAGTTTATTTGTGCATTCTCTGGACTTCGCAGCTAGCCAAGGTAGTTTCGAATATACGCCACTGACACACATGGTATTCACGAACTGCCGCTGCATTCGGAAAAAAATTGGCGTGTGGTGTCGGATTGTAGGCCTTACTTTTTTCGACAATACCGTGAACAGTGAGGTGTTTGGAGACATGGTTATGAGTTTATTTTACTGCAGTAAGTGGATTCGAGATTTGCAGAAATTATCCGCACACGTTTGCTGAGCAGGTGGGTGATATCAAAACAGCGATCTCATAAATCATTGCACACATGTTTCGCAGAGTTTCAAGCAATGTGCTAAAGCACGAACGCCCATATATTTGCGAACGAGGAGGTCATTTCCAACATTTATTGTAACCACAGTTTCCCTGCTAAAAATAAGTAGGCACCATTTCAACTGATATCTGTCGTACGTTATACTTTTGATTAAATGTCTCATATTGTTGAAGCATTCACGTTTGCCTTTTGATGTGCACGACTTTTGACTCATCCTGCGTTTCTTGTACACTAAAAGAACAGAACTCATGATATCCCTGGTTCCCGGGCAACGCGACGCTATCACCCCTCTTGCTAGTGGACATACCCCCAGCTTGGCAGGCATACATAGCTAGGAGGATATATTTTTGTACACTATCCCGGGAAGGTACGAACGCTCAAAGCACTAAATATCCGTCGCGCGTCGGATAGGCACGTTAAGCCGTCAGAACTTGGGTACTCGTCCTCCGGTAATAAATAAGGGCGTCTTCCTTCCCCTTTCTACCTCGCTTCCGTATCACTTTCCTATCGGACACTCTAGCCCAAATCTCCTAGCTTCTTATTTCTATAGGTTCTTTAAGAACTAGGGTCAAACACTCTCTTCCTAAAAACCTCTACATATGATCTGATCTGATCTGGTCTTTTTGTTACACTCAGAGGGCAAAACTCATGGGACACCTGGTTCCCCGGTATCGCGACGCTATCACCCAAGTCGCTACTGGGAAAGTGAATATATTTTTCAATTCATGGCATACGTGTTTCATGGGCAACGCGACGGTATCAACCCTCTCGCTAGTGCGGAAACCCAGATGTATATATTTTTATATATATATATATACATGTATATATATATACACTGAAGAGCAATTGAATTAGAGATACCTGTCTAGTACCGTATAGCACCACCTTTCGCTCTGATTACGGCGGCGATTCGTCTCGGCATGAACTCGACAAGACATCGGAAGCGTTGGGAAGCCATACGGACCCACGACCCCTGAGCAAGCTCCCACAGTTCCCGAAGATTTGATGGAGGGGGTCAGAGCCTCGAACATCTCTCTCGATGGCATCCTAGATGTGCTCGATGGGATTGAGGTCAGATGACCTAGCTGGCCAAGGAAGCGAGGTCACGTCGGTGGAGTGTTCATCCAACCATTCGGATACAATTCGGGAGCTGCATTGTCTTGTTGTAGGATGAGGTCCCCAGTGGGATGTTGAAGACACACAAACGGGAGCAAATGGTCGTCTAGCACATCCCGGTAACGTTGAACTGTGAGGGACGATGTCACACATACCAGGTGTCCCATATCAGTCCACGAAAGCAGTCCCCAGACGAGAATGCCACCCCCCACAAGCTTGAAGAGTACCCTGCTGGCAAGAAGGATCCATCGTTTCATGTGTTTTGCGTCTTACTCGTATCATGCCAACTGCATGTACCAACGTGAATCTCGACTTATCAATCCAGGCAACATTTTTCCACATGTCTACGGTGCAGTGGCGATGTTCCCGCGCCCATGCTAATCTTTGCACCCTATGATGTGCGGTCAGCAGCGGTACCCTAGTGGGACGATTGCTTCTGTACCCCATAGCGAGGACATGGTTCTGGATGGTGTGGCTGCTTACACGTTTTTGTGCACCAGCGTTAAATTGTCGAGTGATTTCTTGCACTGTGGCCCGTCTATCCGCTGTTTCAATACGAGTTAGCCGACGATCACCCCGCTCATCCACACGCTGTTGTCCACGGCAGTTGGCACTTGCAGGAATGGTTTTACCGGATTCGATGTACTCATGGTGCACCCGTGGCGCAGTTGCTTGTGAAAATCGCAGTGCCTGCAAGACTTCCGAGATGGAGTGACCCATTCGTCGGGCCCCGACAATTTGCCCACGATCAAATGCGCTTAGATCCTTCGTCATACCCATACTGCTTCCGACTCTTGCTGATTCCAGTCGCATCACTCCTTATATTGTCGGATCGCTGCATACGTCATGTCGTTTCCGTTTACAGGGCCACCCGCAGCGCCTCAGTTGCATAACGCCAGCATTACCAGTTTTCGTGTATGAAAACAAAATGCTGTACATGATGTCGTAGTGCCTATGCCGGGGTATATTCTCCTCCAGAAATGCTGATGCTCTCATTATATTGGGTTGGAAAAAAAGTATAGTCCGACGACAAGGTACCTGAAATCAAAGCCCCGGGCATGGGGCACATTGTTCACTGAGATTGCACAGAAAACCTGCATAACAGTAGCAGGTAGGTGGCTTAACCCTGGTGGCAGTTAGCCGCCACAAGGCGAAGAGTGTAAGCGCCAACCAATATGGAAATGCACAAGGAGCACAGCCGCCATTGCATGCTGTACGAGTTTCGTCACGGCAGCACCTCCGCAAGTGCTGTAAGGAACATTATCACTGTGTGTCCCAAAGATATATCACATCGTTATTGTTATCGTTAGCTCGAACGGTTATGAGAGGGACATTTTGACCTGTCAGGCACTCCCAAAGCTGGAAAACAAGCAACAGTGTATATGGATATTCTAAAGACCTTAGTGGAGACCGAACAACGTAAGATCATGCGGGAGTTGGCCTGACAGCTGAGGAATATCAATACGAGCATTATCAGGTACCTGCGTCAAATTGGGAAGGTCCGCAAGAGAGAGGTGGGTACCCCGTCAACTCAAATATAAACAGAAAGCAAATCGCATAAGTGCATGCGTTTCCCTGCTCGCACGTGACCACGTGGAACCGTTCTTGGACCACATTGTGACAGGTGATGAGACTGTGTCCTGCAAGACAATACCAGTGCCCGGAAACAGTGGTTGGATCCAAAACAGAAGCGCATACCGATCCCCAAGGCCAGCTTCTACCTACGTAAGGTTCTGCTGTTTGTCTGGTGGAATATGCGTGGTGACGTATGTTTTGAGCTCCGGCTGGACAACACCACTACCATTGCCGATATGTACTGTCGTCTGCTCGACGCTTTGCACGTTTCGCTCACGTCGCGTCGGAATGACCAGCACTTCTGAACGGCAAGTTCTTCCTCCTACAGCAGGATAGAACGTGAGCTCACGCATCACGGCTGACCTATCACAAGATCAGTGACGTGGACTGGGAGCTGCTGACACGCCCAGCCTATTCTTTGACATTGCCCCCAGCGACTACCACCTTTTCCGGTCGTTCCACAATTTCCTGGACTGGCAGCGGGTCACCAATCGGGAGGACGTCGAACGCGCACTTACTAACTTCTTTCTGTCCAAGCTGGCACAATTCTACATTGACGATGTCTAACAGCTGCCCAGACGACGGGAACAGGTCGCAATAAACGATGTTGACTACATTTTGGACAGATTTGTATTTGTACATACGGTAATTAGCACTTTTCTGGTGCCTTATATTTGTAGGCGTTACTGTCTTTCCATACGAATACGTCTTGCAAAAATCCACGCCGCGAGCACCGATGCCAACGACCAGTAAAATTTAATGCTTATGCTAATCTGTACGGGGTAAAGACGTCTCCAAAATATGTGGTTCAACCCGAGACCATGATTCATCCTTTGCTTAAATGAGCAAAAGTCTACTCAAATTTCATCTAAGCGGAAAAACCGTCAGGGCATCTTGATATTGCGACGATGCCATGCCAGGTCACTCAGTGCAATTTCGTAGCGGAATTCCTCCTGTGTCGTGGTTAGTGTCTGCGGTACGCACTGCGCTAGTTTGCACATTAGGCATATACATTGATGAGCCATTACATTATGATTACCTACCTAACGGGCTTCAGGACCACATTTAGCATGCGAAACAGCGACCGCTCGGCGAGGCGTCGATTCGATGAGGTGGCGATAGGTATCATGCGGTGTCTACTACCATAATGTCAACAGCAAACCCTCCAGTTTCCGTACATTTAGGAATGGTTCTGATTTAGCGCGAACCCGCTTTTCCACATCGAACCACAAATGTTCGATTGGGTTCATGTCAAGTGAATTTGGAGGCCAGAGCATTAACAAAAAGTCGCCAGCATGTTCCTCGAAGCACTCCTTGACGATTCTAGTAGTGTGACATGGCGCATTGTTCTGTTGGTAATGGTCTTCACCTTCAGGGAACACGGTTGCCATGAATAGTGAACTTGGTCTGCAGACGATGTTCGTATTTCTGCCAGCTGTCGGCGACTGTGCTATTGGGATAATGGGTCCTAAAGTGTCCCAAGAAAACATTTCCCACAGCATAACACCGCAGCCGCCGGATTGTTTTCGCCCAACAGTGCATCCAGGTGCCATTGCCTCCGTTGGTAATCGGGGTATCCGCGCTCGGTCGTCTACGTGATGCACCAGGAATCTTGATTCGTCAGACCAAGCCACTTTCTTCCAATTATAAGCTGTCCAATCTCGATTATCTTGGGTCCATTTCATGTGTGGGCGATGACGTGCAGTCAGCATGGGAACCCAGCTGGGTCTTCGACTACGAATGCCCATGCGCGGAAGTCTGCAATGAATTCTGTGCTGTGACACATCGCCCTGATCACAACTATGCTAGCTGCGGATGATTTCTCGCACTGTGGCCCTGCTGTCGATGTGAAAAATGCACCACAGTCACCGCTCCCTTCTGGCATCAATGAGCTGCGGACGACGGTTCGTCGTTTGGCCATCTGTGCATCACTTTTGCCCTCTGGCATCAATGAGCTGCGGACGACGGTTCGTCGTTTGGCCATCTGTGCACCACTTTTGCCCTCTGGCATCGATGAGCTGCGGACGACGGTTCGTCGTTTGGCCATCTGTGCACCACTTTTGCCCTCTGGCATCAATGAGCTGCGGACGACGGTTCGTCGTTTGGCCATCTGTGCACCACTTTTGCCCTCTGGCATCAATGAGCTGCGGACGACGGTTCGTCGTTTGGCCATCTGTGCACCATTTTTGCCCTCTGGCATCAATGAGCTGCGGACGACGGTTCGTCGCTTGGCCATCTGTGCACGACTTTTGCCCTCTGGCATCAATGAGCTGCGGACGACGGTTCGTCGTTTGGCCATCTGTGCACCACTTTTGATGCGTACTTACCAAAACGACACGTGAGCAACCCACAAGGTGTGACGTTACTGAGATCGTAGCTCTGAGTTGCCGTGCCATCACATTTTCTGCTTTATCAAACTTCGATAAATCTTCTTGTTCTTGTTCTTGATTGGAGGTTTAACGACCACCGTGAGCAACTCAATGGGCTATAAGCAGTCGCCCATCCCTAATTCAGGGTCACTGGCTCCAGGGAAGGGAGAGAGCCAGTGCCGTAAGACAAACACAACATCCATGCCTCACCGGGATTCGAACCCGGACCCCTTACGGACGAATGATCAGAGGCCATCGCTTAGACCACTGCGCCACCGGGGCGGCTACTACTACGATAAATCGGCTGCTTTTTCCATTCTGACTCCAGACACTCGACTAACCGAAAAACCGGTCCTAGGTTTGTATATATACTGTTTTGTAAAGTACACCTGCGTCGCCGTTCGGTCTCCTGGTGTGCTCATCTCGTTTTTCTTGGCTGGACTGGTCATAATGGAATGGCTCGTGGGTGATCTTCCGTCACGACGGTCTAAACTGTTGTGTGAGGGATTTCCAGTTTTTTCGAAACCACATTGACACTCATGTTATAGGATTTCTGTAAGGTCCCTCATACGCTTCGATCGGCTTCTTTTCTGGAAGTCAAAATCGGTCGATTGCGAATTGGAGCAGCTTTGTGTGATGTCCTGTCTTCTTTATAGCCTTTCATTCAATTGTTCACCGCCGTTTTCTTAAGGGAGTTATGGTCTGCTGCTGCCCACTGAAGACTTTTTCAACGCCCTCTGAATATTGCAATGAAAGAAAACAAATAAGAAGTAAAAGAAAGAACTGTTCTTCCGTTCACACTTATCTTCTCAGTTGCTCCACCGTTATTACCACTTTCACTAGATCTGTAGGTATGAACGAAATACTTACTACGCAACCGATAGATATTACCTGTTTTGTCACTTAAGGATTCAGAAATGGACGCCAATGAAAGTATTCACCACCTAATATTTATCACATGTTAATGAGGTACTGCTCGCTTCCTCTGTCCTTTATCAGCAAAAAAAAAAACACACTGTTTACTTCTGTATGTCAATTAGTACCATATGCGAGTCGTTAGAAGTTGTTTCATTATTTTTATCTGCCCCTGTATATGCATTCCTGTTCCCTTGACAAACATACAAGGAAGTACGGTCATTAAAACACATTTCTGCCCAGACCAGAACTGACTGTCCTTAATAAAGGTGAACGGACTGAACATAGTGAGGTTGCATTCGTATGCTAGATCCCTTCCACACGTGTCTTCGCCGATTATCAGGATAAAGTGTGAAACTGGATTCGTATGCTAGATCCCTTCCACACGTGTCTTCGCCGATTATCAGGATAAAGTGTGAAACTGGATTCGTATGCTAGATCCCTTCCACACGTGTCTTCGCCGATTATCAGGATAAAGTGTGAAACCGGATTCAGATCCCTTCCACACGTGTCTTCGTCGATCATCAGGAGAAAGTGTGAAACTGGATCCAGATCCCTTTCCACACGTGTCTTCGTCGATTATCAGGATAAAGTGTGAAACTGGATTCGTATGCTAGTTGAGTTGCTCACGGTGGTCGTTAAACCCCCAACCAAAAAAAAAAAAAAAAAAAAAAAAAGGTTGCATTCGTATGCTAGATCCCTTCCACACGTGTCTTCGCCGATTATCAGGATAAAGTTTGAAACTGGATTCGTATGCTAGATCCCTTCCACACGTGTCTTCGTCGATCATCAGGATAAAGAGTGAAACTGGATTCGTATGCTAGATCCCTTCCACACGTGTCTTCGCCGATTATCAGGATAAAGTGTGAAACTGGATTCGTATGCTAGATCCCTTCCACACGTGTCTTCGCCGATTATCAGGATAAAGTGTGAAACTGGATTCGTATGCTAGATCCCTTCCACACGTGTCTTCTTCGATCATCAGGATAAACAGTGAAACTGAATTCGTATGCTAGATCCCTTCCACACGTGTCTTCTTCGATCATCAGGATAAAGAGTGAAACTGAATTCGTATGCTAGATCCCTTCCACACGTGTCTTCGTCGATCATTAGGATAAACAGTGAAACTGGATTCGTATGCTAGATCCCTTCCACACGTGTCTTCTTCGATCATCAGGATAAACAGTGAAACTGGATTCGTATGCTAGATCCCTTCCACACGTGTCTTCTTCGATCATCAGGATAAACAGTGAAACTGGATTCGTATGCTAGATCCCTTCCACACGTGTCTTCTTCGATCATCAGGATAAACAGTGAAACTGGATTCGTATGCTAGATTCCTTCCACACGTGTCTTCTTCGATCATCAGGATAAACAGTGAAACTGGATTCGTATGCTAGATCCCTTCCACACGTGTCTTCTTCGATCATCAGGATAAAGTGTGAAACTGGATTCGTATCGTGTCTTCTTCGATCATCAGGATAAAGAGTGAAACTGGATTCGTATCAGGATAAAGTGTGAAACTGGATTCGTATGCTAGATCCCTTCCACACGTGTCTTCGTCGATCATCAGGATAAAGAGTGAAACTGGATTCGTATGCTAGATTCCTTCCACACGTGTCTTCGTCAATTATCAGGATAAAGAGTGAAACTGGATTCGTATGCTAGATCCCTTCCACACGTGTCTTCGTCGATCATCAGGATAAAGAGTGAAACTGGATTCGTATGCTAGATCCCTTCCACACGTGTCTTCGTCGATTATCAGGATAAAGATTGAAACTGGATTCGTATGCTAGATCCCTTCCACATGTGTCTTCTTCGATCATCAGGATAAAGAGTGAAACTGGATTCGTATGCTAGATCCCTTCCACACGTGTCTTCGTCGATTATCAGGATAAAGAGTGAAACTGGATTCGTATGCTAGATCCCTTCCACACGTGTCTTCTTCGATCATCAGGATAAACAGTGAAACTGGATTCGTATGCTAGATCCCTTCCACACGTGTCTTCTTCGATCATCAGGATAAACAGTGAAACTGGATTCGTATGATAGATCACTTCCACACGTGTCTTCGTCGATTATCAGGATAAAGAGTGAAACTGGATTCGTATGCTAGATCCCTTCCACACGTGTCTTCGTCGATCATCAGGATAAAGAGTGAAACTGGATTCGTATGCTAGATCCCTTCCACACGTGTCTTCGTCCATTATCAGGATAAAGAGTGAAACTGGATTCGTATATGAAAAGTACAGTACATGGTGCCTCTGTGTATTCCATGGCATGTACTGTTGGATCCAGGTACATCTTTGACGGGGTTGAACTGGTCGGTGGTTCGCTTCGGGAGCATTTTTTTTTCTTGAATCGCATTATTCCAATTTGGTAAGGAACACGTTTTCTCATGACTTCTTTTTTGTGTGCGTGTGTAGTTTCAGACCATTGGTGAAAGCTTTTCAGGCTGGCATCAATTGAAATTATATTATGTCAACCAAAGATTTATGTTATTGTGAATGTGAGATGTTGTTCCATCCCCACATTCCATCGCTGGGTTGCTGATGCTCAATATGGAATTTCACCTCTGACCCTTTTATTCTCCTACACTCCGTAACGCCTGTAGTGGAATCCAGTTATGACTAACTCTCTACCTTACTCACATTCCCATTTTTTAGCACGTCTTTTGTAGAAAAAATCGTGCTTATGTTACCGGTGTATCCGTCCGTCCGTCCGTCCGTCTGTACCCACGACATCTCTGCAACTATTAGTCCGATTTGAAAAATTATTTTTGCATCGGGAAACTTGAAATATGCGAATGATGATCATTTATTTCGGTTGTTTTTACGATGTACAATTTCGCCGCTAGAGGGCGTAAATGCATATGATGTCGAATTCAAAAATACGTTTTATTCCTCATATTTGCTTTTAAACATCCGATTCAAAAAAATATTTTATTTTTCGATTCCATTTATGTCGAAGAGTATTTTAGATATAGTTACTTTTTCAAATTACGCATAGATTTTCCGCTAGGGGAGGTAACAGTAAATTACATTTTTCCCGATAATTCTTCTTCTAAACCTCCGATTTGAAAAACATTTTCTTCAGCGGATACACCTATTGATGGAAAATCATTTCATATAATTTTAAATTTTTGATAAAGAATACTTTGGCCACCAGAGGGCGTAATTTTTAATTTTTGCTTCTGATGTATTTGCCATAAAATCTGAGCTCCTAAAATATCGATTGAAAAACTTCTTTCGTGGACTGATGCCACTCACATCGATAAACCTTTTCGGAATATTTTCTTCTTAAAATATTCCACAGTTTCTCCGCCAGGGGGCGTAGATGTATATTTTATTTTTGTCAATATCTCTACTTCTAGGAGCCCGATTTGAAAACTTCCTTCTTTGTTGGATAGCGTTTCTGATGCGAAATGTTTTCCCTATAAATTCAAAATTTTCAAGTAAATCATAGACTTTCCGCTACAGGGCACAAAGGTAAATTGCGTTTTCTGATTTATTTCTGCTTCTAAAACTCCGATTTGAAAAATTCTTCCTGCATCGCATACCAGAAATGATGGAAAATATTTTCACATAATTTCTAATGTTTGGTAAAGAATGGTTTGGCTGCCAGGGGGCATAAGAGTTAATTTCTTCTTCTGATGTATTTGTAGCAAAATCTGGGCTCCTGAAAACTCAACTGAATTTTTTTCTTGGACCAATACCTCTCATATTAAAAAACCTTTTGAGAATACTTTCTTCCTAAAATAATGAATGGTTTATCCACCAGGGTGCGTAAAGTCACATTTCATTTTTGTCGATATCTCCTAAGAGTCCGATTTGAAAAATTCTTTCTGTGTTGGAGAGCGTTTCCGGAGCGAAACGTTTCTCATATAAATTCATGTTTTTCTTAACGCACAAGTCTGCAGCCAGAGGGCGTAAGCTCACGATTCCGTTTACAGCAATATCTGAGGGATTAAAAACCCGATTGAAAAACTTCTTTCTTCCGTCAGATACTATGGTTTTCCATACCGGTTCCATTAACTTTGAATAGCTTTGATAAATTTAATTTTAATCAGAACGGATTCAGAAGACGTGCTTATTACACCCGAAAATTCGGTGTAATCTTTCTTGTTACGCTTTCCAACCGTAGCTTGAAGAAGGGTTGGAAAGCGTCTGTCCGTCCTTCCGTCCATCAGTTGTCCGCACGATAACTCGTGTAACAATGGTTCCATTTCGTTGAAACTTCAGTATGTCGTAGGGGACCACCTGGAGACGAACCCTATTAAAAATGGGTGAAGTGGGGTCAAAGGTCAGGAATAGGAGCGGAATGCATTTCATTGCCCTTATGCGATACAATGTCCGTACAAATGGTTCAATTTCGATGAAATGTTAGTGTGCGGTAGAGGATCCCTGGGGACGAATCCTATTGTAAATGGAAGAAATGGGGTCAAAGGTCAGGACATAGGACCGGGATCCATTCCACCTCCCTTATGCTTTATAACTTACATAAAAATGCTTCGATTGAGGCAAAACTTTATCACGCTGTTCCGGAAGTATACGTTACCGGTTCTGCTGAATATAATCGAAATGGGGTCAAAGGTCAGGTCATAGGAGCCAGATTTATTCTACAGCCATTATCCTCATAACTTGAGCAATAATTTGAGTAATTATTTCTGGTATGTTGGAAAGCGTATCATAATAAACGCAGTTTATGATTTTACTAACGTGTTCTATAAACCAGCACTATCCATCTGACGGTGCGGTGTCTGGTACCGGCGCCTGACAAGCAAAACTATATGTAAAGACCTACTGCACGCGGTTTCGTGATTCATACTTAGGTTAAAGCTCTAAGTGCCACGTACAGAGGATTCAATTGTCAATCCGCAGGCTCAGAGGCGTCAGGCGGGGGTTGATGACAATGGCATATTAATGTAATTATGGGTTCGAAATTTAAATTTGTTTACTTTTCCCGCAAGCTTTAGATGCTTATTTGTGTCCAACTATGCAGACAGAAGTGGCGGTGTCTATGTTAATATAATTAATAGCATACAATATTTATGTATATATATTGACAAAAGTCACCGGACAACCCTTCAAAAGCAAATGAACGGATCCGCTACGTTGTAAGATGCGCGGTACAGCTGCAAACGGTATGAAAACAAGCCTGCAGCTAACCGATATCATATCTCACTGTGAGGTTGAATGAAAATGTCGCGGCCGGAGAGAACTGACTTTAAGAAAGAAAAGATTGTTTGGTGTTATATTAATGGATTGTCCATAAGAGAAACCGAGAGGCCTTTAAACATACCCAAGTCAACTGTTTTGGATGTACTGAATAAATGGAAGACACATGGCGTGCCTGAAGTAGCAAAACGTACAGGCAAGTCAAAGAAAATCAGTGATAGAGGACGTCGAAAACTCAGGAGAGTCGTTACAGCTAATTGACGGAGTACTGCACAAGACCTCAGTGTACAGGTGAGTAAAAATGCTGGAACCTCGGTATGTACACGTACCATTCGCAGAGAACTTCATGCCATGGGTTACCGTGTTCGTGCTGCTGCTCATAAGCCTTTCATCTCCCCTCGGAATGCTACTCGTCGTTTAGAATGGTTTAAAGAACATTTATCGTGGACTGTAGATCAATGGAAACGGGTCATATGGGCTGGTGAATCCAGATACACGATCCATCAGTCTGATGGCCGTGTGTGTTGGGTATGGCGGCAGCCTAGGGAACGCTATTTACTACAGTGTACTGTTCCTATGGTCAAATTTGGAGCTGGCAGTGTACTCGTGTAGGGGTGTTTTTCGTGGTATGGTCCGGGCCCATTAATTATCGTAGACAAACCTATTAACCAACACGTGTACATCGATATTCTGGACAATCATGCCCTAAACTCTGTGACAATCTATGGAATCGAGCCTTGTTGGTACCAGCAGGATAATGTACCGAGCCATAAAGCAAGGACTGTTGCGGCATGGTTTGACGATAATTCCGTTTCGTGTGAGTACTGACCAGCACAGAGCCCTTATTTTAATCCCATAGAGCACCCATGGGATGAATTAGAGCTCCGCATAAGACGTTTGGAACCAAGGCCTACTACTAAGCAACAGTTAGCGGCAGCATTATGTACTGAATGGAAACGCATACCTATCGCTGTGTTCCAAAACGTTGTCGAATGCATGTCTCGAAGGGTCGGTGCATGCATTAAGGCCAAAGGTGGACCGACACCGTACTAATGCATGTCAATAAATGCTCGGTTGTGTATCTCTTCTAGGTGCTCGGTGACGTTTGTCAATATAGTGGTCAGATTTGGATTTGATCGCGTGGACCGAGTAGTCGTGTCCAGTCCAATCCTAATCTTTGACAACGATGAGCTGATGTCAATGCTATACATCTCAGCTGCTTCCTTGCTCTGTTTTCGTACTGGCAAAGAAGGTTTCGAACGGTTTGCGTACATACTGTGGCAGCAGAAGCAGCTCGAACTGATTTCCGGAGTTGGTTACTAAGGATGCTAGGCTTCTCCTTACTGTCAAGTAGTGATCTTGTCTTCTGGTGATTACTCCTGTGTCGATCTGCCGTACACTTGCCTGTAACATGCCAACAACCCAATTTCTGTTATCAATGCTTAAACGTCGTCTGGATATCATTTCAAGTTAATCCCAAACTTCTAGACCAAGCGATAAAATGACCCGTTTTCCACTTCTCGTATGGTACTTTTGTTGGAGCGCGAACACCAGTAGCTGTGGTGATGCTAATTCACATACGACGTAGTTATCTACCATGATAACCGATCTCAAGTAGTCACTAAGTTTGCATATAACCAGGTTTTCCCTACGAAACCACAATATCCTTATTTTTTGAGACCAGTGTGTAAAGGAGTTAACCCTTTATCCGGCTGGAACGAACTAACTCGGAGATAGCAAAATGTACTAAAATTAGCTCCAACGAATATATTCGCCTTCTAAAGAGACTGCAACAATGGAATCTGATCGTCAGAAAACCCTGCTTTTCCCTTACTTTGTTGTTCAAAGAAAATAGTCATTTACGGCGATGATTGACACTAATCCTTTCTGACTGATTACCTATGATTGACACTAACATTTTCTGGCTGATTACCATTTCACATTCCACCTGTGCCCTTGGTATTTTGACGCTAATCCTTTCTGACTGATTACCTATGGTTGACACTACTTCCTTCTAACTGATTACCATTTCACATTCTTCCGGGACCCTTGGTAATTTGACGCTAATCCTTTCTGACTGATTATCTATGATTGCCATTAATTATTTCTGACTGATTACCATTTCACTTTCTCAATAGGTTTGTCCTCAAAGTGGCAGTCTTATTAGCTTTTTAAAATAAGACTGCAAAAAGTGAACCTGTGCATAAGAAAACGCTGCTTTCCCCTTACTTTGTTGTTCAACGAAAATGGTCGTTTACGGTGATGATTGACACTAATAATTTCTGACTGTTTACCATTTCACATTCCTACTGGACCCTTGGTAATTTGACGCTAATCCTTACTGACTGATTATCTATGATTGACACTAATCCTTTCTGACTGATTACGATTTCACTTTCTCAATAGGTTTGTCCTCAAAGTGACAGTCTTATTTGCTTTCTAAAACAAGACTGCAGCAAGTAAACCTGTGCATAAGAAAACGCTGGTTTCCCCTTACTTTGTTGTTCAACGAAAACTGTCATTTACGGTGATGATTGACACTAATCCCTTTCTGACTGTTTACCATTTCACATTCCTACTGGACCCTTGGTAATTTGACGCTAATCCTTTCTGACTGATTATCTATGATTGACACTTATCATTTCTGACTGATTACCATTTCACTTTCTCAATATGTTTGTCCTCAAAGTGACAGTCTTATTCGTTTTCTAAAATAAGACTTCAGCAAGTGAGCCTGCGCATAAGAAAACACTGGTTTCTCGTTACTTTGTTGTTCAAAGAAAATGATCATTTACGGTGATGATTGACACCAATCCTTTCTGACTGTTTACCTGCTAAAAGGCTGCAAAAATGGCGAGGAAACTATAAAACGAGAGAGAAAAAGTGTTTCAGTTACATGTTTCTGTCTAGTGGCATAGCTTTCGTCTCAGAGGAACTATTTCCACATCATGCCTTGGATCATGCAGCAGAAAATATAGGACTAGAGGGTATATTGTCTCACGAAAGACAGGTTTTAAGGTCCGTACCGCTGAGATGTTAGGGAAAAGGAATAGTTTTGCCTTAGCTTTTATAAAACTCGGCTGCTTTGTGAAAATATTTCTGTTTGGAAAGTGTACAAAATTTTGGGCACTATGGGTCATGTGCTTTGGCCGTTTAAAGGGTTATGTTTGCTCTCATACCACATAAGAAATTAATTTCTTACAGAAGGGTAGAAAGACATGGAAATACCCGGTGTGTACTACATAATATGCTTTTAACACAACTTGCTCGTTGATCCAGCAGTCTAGGAATCCATTTCTAACAGAAACACAGCACTTGCTTTTTACGATCCCGATGCAACAAAGTTTTGCCTGCTATCTCCTAATTAAAACCTTTGGTTAAGAGCTTTGCATGCACGACATCAATAAAAAGAATCATCCGATAGGAGCTTTTAAACATAATTGAAAGTTGAGTCATATAGTTTTGTTTGCGCTTCTTTTTTTTATTTTATTTTTTTTCTTATTTTTGCTTTCCTGCGTTGGAGTTGGGACTTTTTGTGTATTGAATTGAAAGAGCGGACACGAGAGAGAGAGAGAGAGAGAGAGAGAGAGAGCGGGTTTGAAATACGAGTCAATAAAATCAGAAAACAACCAACGTTAAAAGTTCAGAAATAAAAACAGCCCAGATGTTTTGTTTAGATAAGATGTTTGTGCCTCGAAAAGGAAGAAAGATATCTCACTGCATACAAGACAGTTCTACGCAGGGCCGTTAAAACCGATATCTCGTTACTCCAAGAAAAAACTTGAAACAAACATAAAAGTACTGGAAAAAGACTTTCGCCTTTTGTTTCATTTTTTTTCTCTAAAAAAAGAAAGATCAATTTTCTCATAGTGCTTCCACACACTGCTATGCAGAACGTACTGAAAATATCTATCTGGCCACTTCAGTAAATAGGGAGAATGGAATAAAAAAATGCGGTTACATTGATTGCTCAGTGTAGATATTTCTAAATAATGCTTTTTTAAAGCCCCTCTCAAATTTACTGTATAAGAATTGTAAAAAAAAATTCAGTGACTCGAACTCTAATGTCATGTGCGAACACATATATTTTTTGATAAATATGCGTTTGCATTTCAGAAGAACCGAAATACAGACGTAAAACTCTCGTGGTGACACCGGAAATTATTTATATATTTCTTTTCAATTCACGGTTATTCGTTCGTTTACAACAACTTCTAAACTACAAGGATGGATCGAAAAGTAACTCACACTATTTAGTTTTGGCAAAAGTTTAATAGATGGGCAAAAAAAACAACATATACACAGTGAAACTACATTTCTTAGCTATTTTCCGCGATAGGAACCGGGACGCTTCAGATATTTATCCCAGCGTGGTACCAGTTTTAGTATACCTCTTTCATAAAAGTCCGTTTTCTGTGCGTACAGCCACCTACAGACAGCCGATTTGTCTTCGTCAGCTGAATTGAAGCGTTGGCCGCCCAGGAATCTTTTTCAAGAGACCAAACAGATGAAAGTCCGAAGGAGCTAGGTTCAGACTGCACAGTGAGTGCTGAAGCACCTCCCAGCCAAATTGCGCAATTTTGTCGCGAACGTGTAGTGCAACATGTGGGCGAGCGTTGTCATGCAGCAGTCTGATATTTGCAGCGTCTCTGTTGGGTCTTTTGTCACGAAGGGCACGACGCAACTTTTTCAATGTGTTAGCGTAAGTTTTGGCATTCACAGTGGTACCCGTTGGATGAAACTTCATCAGGAGAACGCCATGCATGTCGCAGAACATCACCACGAGGATTTTTTGTGCAAATTGGGTTACTCTGAGTTTTGTTTGGTGGCGGGGAGTCGGAAATGTTTCCACGCCATACTGGCCTTCTTCGTTTCGGGAGTGCAGTGGTACGCCCAGGATTTATCGCCCATCACTACACCTGCTAGAAATTCATGTCCTTCTGCGTAACGCATCAAGTGGAACAAAGATGGTGCCGTTCTCTGTCCCTTCAGGTTGTCTGTGAAGTTTTTGGGCACCCATCCCGCACTGACCTTTGCGAAATTGCAATTTGTCATGCGCGATATCGAACGCTATACCGTACGAAATTTTAAACTTCTGTGCCAATATGCGCAGATGGATCTGTCCGCCACTCAGAATGCGTGTTCAGTGCCTCTCCCAGTGGCAAATCATGACGCGGTTACAGGTCGACCGGAACGTGGCGAATCAGTAAGGTTGCCACGGCCCTCTGCAAAAGAAACTGCACCACCTGGAGATTTTGCTGCGGTCCAGGCAATCACCACCATACACTTCGACCATTTCTTTGTGAATTTCTGTCCAAAGTTTCCCGTTTAGCCCACACAAAAAAAAAGCGAACTACACTGCGTTGCTCTTCATTCGTAGACGACGCCAAGAAACGCGACATCTTTGTACCGCCGTTCACACTGTCTTCCACCAGAGCGACACCTGATGTAGCCAAACCGGTCTGTAGCGCGATATTCAAACTCGTTGTCTGCCAAACTTTAATCTGCTACTTGCAACCTGCAAAGAGGAAAAAAATTGCTGTGCTTTACTTTCCCACCTTTCCTCGTATATTTAATCTCAGTGAAACGAAACGTGCATTACTCTTGCGAAATTCTTTAAAGAAGGAGACTTTTCTTATTGCAAAATTTAGAACCATGATTGTTGTTTGTTATTCCTGTATTCAGGCAAAATACCAAGCCGTAATCTTCCGCTGAAAAATGTTCACAGATTATGTCTTTTTTGTAGGTGGAGCATTCTGGAATATTTACCTTTCCGCATACCTCTTAACCAGCAGGAACTAATTTAATCGGCATTAGAAATATAGGCTGAAAGCAGCTCGAACGAATACATTTGCTGTCTAAGAAGTGAGCCAAACGCGGCTGGAACGAGTGAACTCGCGCACCAGAAAGCTTTGGTTTCTTATTCAGCGTCGTTATTCAGTAGGATGATTAACACTAATCCTTTCTGACTGGATACCATCAAAAAGGATTTTAACAATGTCGACGAACCTAGAAGTGGAGAAAGGAGATGTTCGAGTTGCTGGTTTCTACCCAGTAGCATAATATCCGTACCAAGGGAAGTATACCCTCCCCCATCACGTCTTGAGTTACCAAGGACAGGTTATGGTCGATATAGCTGATATGAGAGGAGGAAATGAACTGTTTTGCGGTATCATTCATAATTTCTGGCAGCAATGTGAACATATTTATTTGCGGAGCACAAGATGTTTTGATTTTGGGACCTATTTGATTCAGGTACAACCGCCGCTTAAAGGGTTTGCGTAATTTGCTTTCCACCATTTACTTTTCGAAGAAATTTCAGTGACTCAGATTAGTTCTAAAATCTTATAAACTCGTTGTCCATTCTCCCCCAAAAAAATATTAAATAAAAAAAAAACACCTAAAAAAGTCGTTCGATCCTGATGAAAAGTCTGCAGCCGTCCCGGAGGCGCAGTGGTCCCCGGTCGCGCTTCTGACCGTTCGTCCGTGACCGCCCCGGTGGCGCAGTGGTCTAAGCGATGGCCTCTGATCATTCGTCCGAACGGTGTCCGGGTTCGAATCCCGGTGAGGCATGAATGTTGTGTTTGTCTTACGGCACTGGTTCTCTCCCTTCCCTGGAGCCAGTGACCCAGAGTCAGGGACGGGCGACTGCTTATAATAGCCCACTGAGTTGCTCATGGTGGTCGTTAAACCCCCAATTAAAAAATAAATAAAAGGAAACTCTGCATGCAAGTACCTTAAGGCCGAATACGCAAATGATTAAAAAATAACAACTAATGATCAAAAAGTGGCTTGCCACAACGTATCGAAACTGCGTACTGAGCATGGTATATCAAGAGAAGACACGTACGCAGGAACAAATGTGACAGCGGATTGCGGTTGCATTAACCTCCACGGAACACTACCACTGTACGGAACTCTAGCACTGGCCGAATACTTCTAAAGCTGTGCCTCTGACTATTCGACAGGGCTGTCCAATCTGTTTTAGTAACAGTTCAATAGTTGGGCCATTACACAGACACATGCCAAATTTTATCGTCTTTGTTTACCATCTGGTATTTTCCCAGACCCCTTAGATAAATGTTTAATACTACCAGCCTAAGATTTTCTTAGACACCCTGTGGTGGTTCAATGGGATTGTAAGCCCACAAAAAGTAAAAATTGTTCTTTCTAATACTGCGTCTCAGTATGATAAACATATGTTTCCTTTTCCATTTATTAATTTGAGCTTTTACCCCTTTTCATGCACAATTGTGACTCCAGATGGCGACACTTCATGGTTTTGGGGTCAGCTTCAGAATACAAGGAATTTTCCGTTTACCAGCTGCTACCTTTAGGTTCATTGTGAGCTCGGTGGTCAAATATACGAGGCCGCATTCATCAAGTGTTTGATAACAACACGAAAGCGAAATTTCACTCTATGTATAAGTCTACGTGTAGAAGTTTATAACGTTTGTCCGTGTGGAACCCACTTTCTCACAGCCGTCGGCTACGCTTCTTGTCATCCACGCTATAATCACCACTTCTGAACTTCAGAAATCACTCACGACACGTGTTTACACATACAGATTTCTCGCCGCATGCAGACAGAAAAACCGACCATCTTTCTTCTGCAGTGGTTGTCCGAAGATTAAGCATGAACAATAGAGAAACTTGGCGGTCCCCATGTCCTACCTCAACTAACCGCGCGCGTGGTCTGTCTTCAGCATATGTTGTTCGATGCAATGCCTTACCCTCACAGCGCGAAATTCTGCAAAAAGTGAACCGTGTCTCTATTGCAACACACTATGTGGAAAGCCAGAAACGTATTCATATACCTAATACTACTGACGTTCAATTACAACACCGCTATGACGTCAGTCGCTTAGTCCTAGACAACCTTTCATTATAAGTGTAAGTGATTCAGTCGATGACTGTTTGATCCTTGTTCGTTTAGTTTTCTTTTTTCGAGGATTAACGACCACGATGAGCCCGTCCCAAATTTGGCGCCACTGTTTCCACGAAAAAAGAGAGCGGGCGCCTTAAGACTAGCACATCACCCGTGATTCACCCCATCGGACGCTGATGACCTAGAGATCAACATTCGTGCCTGCCACGGAGAAACCTCAGGTTCGATCCCAGGCAGGTACGAACGCTCGAACTACCAAATATCCGTCGAGCGTCGGCTAGGCACGTTAAGACCTCGGACAACGAGTACTCCCCCCCCCCCCCCCCCCGGTAATAAAGAAGGACATCTTCTTCCACTTTCTACCTCGCTTCCGTGTCACATTCCTATCTGGCACTCTAGCCCAAATCTCCTAGATTCCTATTTCTGAGGATTGTTTAAGACCTGGGGTCAGACACTCTCTTTCTGAAATCCTCCTCTACATATGATCTCAATCTAATCTGATTCACCTAATACCCAAGCTTGGACGACTAACCCGATTCCTCAACTCTACTGCCAGTGATGAGCGAGAGTTAAAGCTTTGCTGAGGGAAATTTATTCAGTTAGTGACATTGAGAATTTGCTTTTCTCCGAAGTTACGCTGATTGCGCATTTTTCTCCAATAATATTTGTTCGTTCGACAAATAACCACACAGTGCTTGCTCACTGAATCTATGAAATGTGAGTTACGCCTGATATTGGAGTAACGGGAAGAAGGGCTAAAAAGGATTGGTGATTCAGTTGAAAGCAAAGTTACACACGTGATGGGTAAAACGGAGGATTTATCAGAGTGCACGACCACCCTATGCAAAATGAGCTACACCCGATACAGGAGTAATGAGAAGGCCGTGTCTTACAGGCTAAAGGGGTGTGTATAGGGGGTTGGTGTTTCAGTTGAGATTAAAGTTAAGCACGTGATCGGTAAAATCGATAATTTATCAGAGTGTACGATCACCCTATGCAAAGTGAGCTACACCCGATACTAGAGGAATGAGGAGAAGGCCGTGTCTTGCAGGCCAAAGGGGTGTGTATGGTGGTTGGTGTTTTAGTTGAGAGCAAAGTTACGGACGTGATGGGTAAAATCAAAGATTTATCAGAGTTTACGACCTCTCCTATGCAAAGTGACCTACACTTCATACTCGAATATCAAGAAGGGCGTTGCTTCTAGGCTAACGGAGTGTAAATAAAAGGTTTGGGGTTCAGTTGAGAGCGAAATTACGGACGTGGTGGTAAAAAACAAGGGCTTGTCGAAGTTTTCAAAAGGAAAATTATGGGCGCACAAAGGGTACGTGCATCCATTTCGGAAAAGGCGACACTTGTAGATTGTCAGAGTGTTTCCGTAATTAGAAATACCAGAAGTGGTGCCAAACTCGCTAAACAACCAAACAACGACACAAGTGTAAAGAATGATGATGGGTGGACTTCAGTGGTGAAATACGGTTGAGTCTTGCCTTAAATAGGGCAATTGGTCGAGCACAGTTTCGCAGTTGACGGCCGAATGCGATTCTGGTCAAGAAGAAACTGATGGAGGACAGTTTTTATTGCACACACTAGAAAAATAAAGAAAAATGAAGTCCCACTAACACTGAAGCTTTTAAAACCTGACGAGCTAATAGTAAGCCTTTACGTAGGTTACAATTATCATGAAAATAAATTACTCACACCATTAACAGTTACAGGCGCAGCTACACTTACATCTTAAAATAATAAGCATATACAAATAATAGAATCACACAATACCTCATTACTACACACCAAAATAAAATGTTATATACATTACTCTTTTTTTTTATTCTGCTGAGAATGAAACAAAAACTCAACTACTACTGCAGAAATAATTACAGCTACTAGTTACTCAAATTACATTACCAGTCCATACACCACACAAAAACAACATTCTGCTTTGCATAATACACTGCTGGACAATTGCTAAGGACGGATCATAAACGGCTATATAGCGCATAAAATAGTAAGTGTGGTTGGATGCCAAGTGAAATCAAATAATGTCAGAATGCCAGGACATTACAAGAAAGACAATTTATTGTGCTCTGAAATCCAGAAGGCTTTGGAACGTGTTCAAGAGACAAACAGGCCATTTTGTGCAGAATACGTAAACGTGAAAAAAATGCAATTACCGTCCGCAGGCGTTCCGGCGTAAGATGTCAATACGGGATATGGCCACCATGGAGGGCGATGCAAGATTCCACACGTCGTGTCATGCTTTGCACAACATTATCAAGCAGCTGTTGGGGTAATTTATCCCATTCCTCTGTCAGTGCACGGATGAGGGTGTCCTTGTTTATTGGAGGGCATTGGCGGCCAGCAAGACTCCTCCCCAAAGCATCCCACACATTTTCAATGGGATTCAGATCTGGAGAACGTGCTGACCATACGAGGCGTTGAATATCCTCGCTCTCAAGACACTCCTGGACAGCGACTGTTCGATGACACGTTGCATTGTCGTCCATGAAAATTAATCTATCACCGACAGCACCACGGGACATGCGAACATGAGGTAGCAGAACATCATTAATGTATCGTTGGCCAGTCATAGTCCCAGTTGGAAGCACATAGAGGGACGTACGGCCATTGATTATGATGCCAGCCCATACCATGACACTACATGTCGGATATCGGTCCCTTTCCTGTATGTTTGCTGGACAATATGCATTACCACTATCACGCCAGATCAGTTGTCGTCGACAATCAGACGATAGACTGTATCTACACTCATCTGAGAAGAGGACAGCAGACCAATCGTTATCAGTTCAATTGCGATGTTGATAGCACCATTGCAAACGGGCGGTACGGTGACGTCTGGACAATGGGATGCACACAATAGGACGGCGGGCGTATAGTCCTCCTTCATGCAAACGTCTGGCGACAGTTTTTCGGGAGATCCGCTTGCCAGTAGCAGCCATAAACTGATTTGCAACCTCACTAGCTGTGCTGCGCCGGTGTCTTTTTGTTGATAGCACTATGTCCCTATCTTCTGCTGGTGTCGTACTGCAAACACGACCTCCCCCGTGACGTTTGCTACACTCTCCATTTGTTTGAAATGATTTCCAAAGCCTTGAAACAACACTGTGGCTGACGTCGAACTCCCTGGGAACATCTGTTATTTTTCGCCCTTCTTCAATCTTGCCAATAATACGGCCACGCGTAAAATCATTTAGGTGATGTCTGGAAGACATACTGTACTGAAAATTGCAAGTTCGTCAATTGATTCTTTCCCTTTCAACTTTTCGTTAGAACAACACCGGTGAATACGCGTCAAATCCGTTATATCTCTTATCAGCGCTATGACGTCACGAACAAGTTCGGCAATCCAAAATTTGCATACGCACAACACGTCTTAATGTATCCCGCACTTATGCTAATACCACATTTTCCTGCCTTCCATTTTATGGTTGCTATCGTTGCTATTGTCATCCGTCCTTAGCAATTGTCCGGCAGTGTATATATATTTTTTCTTTTTGATTGAAGGTTTAACGACCACAGTGAGCAACTTAGTGGGCTATAAGCAGTCGCCGGTCCCTAATTTAGGGCCACTGGTTTGAGAAATGGGAGAGAGCCAGTGCCGTAAGACAAACACAACATCCATGCCTCACCGGGATTCGAACCCGGACCCTTCTTCCACCTTTTTTTTATTAAAGGTTTAACGACCACCGTGAACAACTCAATGGGCTATAAGCAGTCGCCTGTCTCTAATTTAAGGAAACTGGTTTCAGGGATGGGAGAGAGCCAGTGCCGTAAGACAAACACAACATCCATGCCTCACCGGGATTCGAACCCGGACCCTTCTTCCACCTTTTTTTTATTAAAGATTTAACGACCACCGTGAGCAACTCAGTGGGCTATAAGCAGTCGCCCGTCCCTAATTTAGGGCTACTGGTTCCAGGGAAGAGAGAGAACCAGTGCCGTAAGACAAACACAACATCCATCAGCCATGCCTCACCGGGATTCGAACACCGACCCCTTTCGGACGAATGATCAGAGGCCATCGCTTAGACCACCGGGGCGGCACACACACACACAACCAACCAGCCTTTTGGCAAATAAGGGAAAAAAAACTCACTGCACAGAAAGGAAAAAAGAAATAATTTACTTGACTTTTTCATTGACTTTTAGCAACACTTCAGATACCCTAGCGAGTGAGCGTAAGCAGTTTAGCCAAATGAAATCAATCAAGGAAGAATCGTCTTTCTCTCCTGAATTAATTTCATTTTTTCAATTTCCCATAAAAATTCGTGGATATATCGATATAAAATTTGATGACAGTGATCAGGTGTCATCAAATTTTAGTGTCATATCAAAACTATATCTCGCTCGCGTGCATACGCGTTGCACGCTGGCACGGATGGGCTACAAGAGATGACGCCCTGTGAACTACCCTCTCCTAACAACAATCCATGGACGTTAACGACTATCGCCGCCCCGATGGCGTAGTGATCTAAGCTCTGGCTTTTGTCCGTTCATACAAGTGGGTGATTGTTCGAATTCCAGTGAGGCATGGAAGTTGCATTTGTCTTACGCTTGGCTCTCTCCCTTCCCTGGAATAAGGGGCCCAAAATTAGGGACGGGTGACTGCTTACAGCGCGTTGAGTTGCGTCGTTAAACCCTCAACCCAAACCAATAAACGACTATCCTAGTGCTATCAGTAAGTGGATTGGACAATAGTAGATTGGAAGAAGGTGTGCTGGTTCGACGAATCACGATATATACTTCATTGTGCAGATCGTTCAGTCCGTATTTGGTGACAACAGCCTGAGTCTATGGATCCCTCATTCATGCATCGACTATCCAGGTTAGTATGGGGAAATTGTATGACACATGAGACAGTTTAGCTGTCATGAGCTGGTGCCCCCAGTTCTTGTGGATGAAGGTCTGAACACCAGCTGTTACCAGAGGCTGCTTGCTGACCATGTATACATTGCACGTTGTTGTATTTCCACCCAAAGGAGAATGTGATCTTCCAGGACGACCCCATCTAATTGGTCCCACCTCAAGCACGAATGCTTTGATGAACACAATGTTGATATGAGACATCGAATGGCATCCAAAAACGCCTGACTTGGACCCTATTCACTATCTATGGGATTTTCTGTAAATTACAACGTTGTATTAAGCATTGTAAAATACAATGCTTAGATGAACACAGTGTTGATATGAGACATCGAATGACATGCAAAACCGCTTGACCTCGACCCAATTCGCTATCTATGGGATTTTCTGGAACAACACGTGTAACAGTTGTTCATATCACCTCGATTCATACCGCAAAACCGCTTGCTTGCAAATCCTCAAGCGTGAAGTCGATGCTCACCCGCAAGGCTTCAGTTCTTGCGAAAGGAAGAACCACAAAGTATTAGTTAGGTGGTCTTAATTTGTAAGTACTCGGGGTATTCGCTGATAGTAATGAACGTATGGGTGAATTGATTCACATTACAAAGAAGCGAAGAAAGCAAGAGCATCATATTTTCCAAATTCTTTTCCTGCTGTTTAGCATTCTACCAAACCCGCAATTATCTATCTAATATATAAATATCCAAATTTATCTGCTAACCTATATAAATACATCAATTTCTGTTAATCGATATTTCCATCTATGTAAATGTGTTTGTCTGTAACAAGAGAAGCAGTAGTTATGCAAAATTTCCACTTTGCTGCTATGTTAACACACGTAAATATCACAGCAGATGTTGGGTGGCGTTTCGCTGAGGGAGTAATTAACATGCAAATCAGAACTCCCGATGAAAAGAGTGTTTCCCATTAGAGGCTATCCGCTGAACGTGAAAAGCTTCAGAGCATATTGGAATAACTATTTTCCTGGGCATATCTGAAATAAGACGTCTAAAAGGTTCATGACTAAACAAAATCTTTGAAAGTTAGAGGTCGGTTAATCAATCATGGAGGTAGCTCGATTCTTTGATGTCAACCTTTCAGTGACCCCAAGGCTCTTAATCAATTTCATATAGGTAAAATAGTCTTCTGGAAACCTATTCGGAACCGTCTAAAAGTGATAACATTCAAGTCGACTACTACATAGCATTATTAACAAACGGAATAAGTGAGCGGTAGCACCGGTTTGCTTCCGGATCTTATCGCAACTGCAAAAGCTAAGCATCGATTTCTACTGCGATTGGATAATTCCAATTCTGTTTGCTATGTCCTAACATCTGCTGTTAATTTGTCCTAACGTGCCAATAACTGTTGAACCCGCTTGGGATTGTATCACAGTCATGTCGACTGGACCTTGGGAAAGTGGTGTAATCGCTTAACCACGGATGGCTGAGTCTTATCTCTCTTGAATAGGAGGGGATATTTTGAATACGTCACGTGACATGTAGTGGATAATATCTTCATCACTTCGTTCAAAGAAGTTACTAGATGCACGTAACATAACGTCGTCGAAAATAAAAATGCTTTTCATGGTTGCAGAGCTACTATGTGGGCTCATTTATTATTGGTGGTAGGGCGACTTGTTGGGTTGGTTTCTTATTGGTGGTAGAATGACTGTGTGGGCTGGTTTCTCATTGGTATTGGTGGTAGTATAACTGTGTAGTCTGGCTTCCAGTTTATGGTAGTGTAACTGTGTGGGCTGATTTTGCATTCGCGGTAGTGTAACTGTGTGGGCTGGTTTCGCATTGGTGGTAGTATGACACCGTGGGGTGGTTTTTCGTTTGTGGTAGTGTGACTTCTGGCTGGTTTCGCATTTATGGTAGTGCAACTGTGTGGGCTAGTTTCGCATTGGTGGTAGTGTGACTGTGGGTTGGGTTTTCTTTGTGGTAGTGTGACTGGGGGTTGGTTTCTCATTGGTGGTAGTGTAACCATGCGAGCTGGTTTCGCATTGGTGGTAGTATAATCATGTGAGCTGGTTTTGCATTGGTGGTAGTGTGACTGTGGGTTGGTTTCTCGTTTGTGGTAGTGTGACTGTGGGTTGGTTTCTCGTTTGTGGTAGTGTGACTGCTTGCTGGTTTCCCATTTATGGTAGTGTAACTGTGTGGGCTAGTTTCGCATTGGTGGTAGTGTGACTCTGTGGGCTGGTTTTTCTTTGTGATAGTGTGACTGGGGGCTGGTTTCTCATTGGTGGTAATGTAACTGTGGGAGCTGGTTTCGCATTGGTGGTAATGTCATTCTGTGGGCTTGTTTCACGTTTGTGGTAGTGGGACTTGTGCTGGTTTCTCGTTTGTGGTAGTGTGACTCTGTACTGATTTCTTGTTTGTGGTAGTGTGACTCTGTACTGATTTCTTGTTTGTGGTAGTGTGACCGTGGGCTGGTTTCTCGTTTGTGGGAGTGTGACTGCGGGCGGATTTCTCATTGGTGGTAGTATAACTGTGTGCGCTGGTTTTGCATTGGTGGTAGTGTGACCCTAGGCAGGTTTCTCGTTTGTGGTAGTATTAGTGCTGGCCTATTTCTCATTGGCGGTAATTGAACTTCGTGAGCTGGTTTCGCATTGGTGGTAGTGTGACTGTGGGCTGATTTCTCGTTTGTGGTAGTGTAACTGCGGGCTCGTTTCTCATCGGTGGTAGTGTAACTGTGTGACCTGGTATCGCATTGGTGGTAGTGTGACTGCGGGGTGGTTTCTTATTGGGGTAGTGTAACTGTGTGGGCTGGTTTCCCATTTATTGTAGTGTAATTGTGCGGGCTGGTTTCGCATTGGTGGCAATGCGCCTGTGGGCTGGTTTCTCGTTTGTTGTAGCGTGACTGCTGGCTCGTTTCTCATTGGTGGTAGTGTAACTGTGTGCGCTTGTTTCGCATTGGTGGTAGTGTGACTGTGGGCTGTTTTTTCTTTGTGGTAGTGTGACTTCGGGCTGGTTTCCCATTGGGGGTAGTGTAACTGTGTGGGCTGGTTTCTCATTTATGGTAGTGTTACTATGGGCTGGTTTCTCGTTTGTGGCAGTGTGACTGTGAGCTGGCTTCTCGTTTGCGGTAGTATAACTGTGTGAGCTGATTTCGCATTGGTGGTAGTGTAACTGTGTGAGCTGGTTTCGCATTGTTGTTAGTTTGACTCTGTGGGATGGTTTCTCGTTTGTGGCAGTGTGACTGCGTGTGTGCTGGGGCTTCATTTACTCTATGTAATTTTGTGGTGTAATCTTGCTTGGTGTAACCAGGAATGAAAAGAAGAGAAACTCGTAGATAAAGAAAATGACGAAAGTGGAAGATATGATCAGAGTAACATCTCTGAAACGGCAATGGGCTGGAGATATTGCCAGAAGAACGAACCACCGATGGACAACCGAAATTTTAGACTGGATTCCAAGGGACAGGAAAAAAAACAGAAAAAAAATCTACATGGGAGATGGGTGGATAAAATTCGAAAGCATGCAGGAGTGACATGAAAGAGACTGGCTCAAGACAGACCGTTGTGGAAGAAACTTGGGGTGGCCTTCATCCTGTAGTAGATTGATAATGGTTGACAATGACGATGATGTAATTTTGAGGGATGATTTATCACTGGTGATGATGCGACTACATGTGTTGGTTTCTTATCGGTGGTAGTGTGACTGTGAGAGCTGGTTTTAATGGTAGCGTGACTGTGTGGTATGTTTTATCATTCGTAGTAGTGTGACTGTGTGGGCTGATTTCTCATTGGTTGAAGGGCGACTGTGTGGGCTGGTTTCTCTTTGGTGGAAGTGTGACTGTGTGGGCTGGTTTCTCATTGGTTGAAGGGCGACTGTGTGCGCTGGTTTCTCTTTGGTGGAAGTGTGACTGTGTGGGCTGGTTTCTCTTTAGTGGAAGTGTGACTGTGTGGGTTGGTTTCTCTTTGGTGGAAGTGTGACTGTGTGGGCCGGTTTCTCATTGATTGTAGTAAGTCTGTGTGTGCTGCTTTTTCATTGTGTTGGCGTACTGACTTCCATAATTTTCCTAAATATTCTTCAATTTCCGTTTAGTGCTCGGATAACATTCTCGATTCCTATAAGAGTGCTTATACCGGTGTAGTTAGCCTTAAATTTCATCGAAATGCACATTAAGCCACATATTAACAGAGTTATGGTCGTCGATACATATCTTGAAGAAATAGGTACACAACGAATAACGGCTTTTCATGTTCTTCTGAACTCGATCCCAATATGCATTTTCTGGGGTGCTTTAGGGAGGAGTATTGCTATCCTCCATCCCCTTTCTCCGAACCCTCCAAGATTTTTGTTTGCCAGTGAGAACTATTGTGAGCCCACTCGTCTAGCTATCATATTGAGGATATAATGCCACGATGCAAGCCTCCAGTACTTCTAGAGAGGGGCATATTTCATATTGGATATACAGTTTGCACAAATAAAAACATTTTAAAATCGAACAATTAGAAGAAGGGAAATGGAGGAAAACCTGGCATTCCGCCATAAAAACCGGGAACCTCTGAGTTACTTGAAAATGATGAGAATAACCTACCACTAAGGATTTTCCCAAGGAATTTTTAGAACATTTCTTTTTCAAAGAGAAATGTACGCTGGCGCCCCTGGCGGTAGAATGGTGAGTAATGGAAACGCAGGATATGCGCACAAAGTATTTTTAATAGCAAAAGATATGCGAAGGAAATATAATTTTTACAATAGGACTTCTAGGGGAACAGATAGCAAGAAAAAAAAAGTTTCAATCCCTCTGACGGAAAATCTGCGCAGTATTTAAAGAAGAAAATGTCTTCAATATTTCTTTACCTTAGGCGTTGGCATATAATAACAAAAAATAATTCTCCTAATAAAATATTTACAAGCACAGATACAATCACAAATAGGAAAACACACTAAGCCTTTGGAACTAAAGACTTTCAAATCTAACTAAGCAGTGTACAAATCTCAAAATATCTAAGAGTACACGTAAAATGTTTCATAAAAGTAATTATATCTGGTGTTAAAAGAATTTTTTAAAGATCGGTAAAAATAAATCATACATTTCGGCCATCTAGCGAGGTTTTTATTTATTATTTCAATCGGGTTCTTACCAGCGGAGATAGTGCTACAAATATGTTTTAAAAAAAGAAATATGTATTTACGCACTACTTTTAAAAAACGTGTGCGTTACGAAATACCATCACATATACGCAAAATACTGCACATATGGAGAGCTATACCTTCCACAAAGAAAAAATTTTCAAATCTAACACTTACGAGCAGAGGTGTCAAAAATTATAGGATATATATATATACACTCATCGTCAAAGAAATACTTGCACGCAGAAGGGCGTGTCAGACTGCAATGCTATTCGGGAGGAAAGTAATAGTTACCAGGAACAATAAATGATTAAACATTGAGACTGATATGGGCAATATTTATTGAGCTACACCTCAATAAGTAGTGTCTCTTAGTGTGACGTCGGGCCGCCATGTATGCTCACACAGCATGCTAGACGTCTCGGCACGGAGTTGTTCAGGTTCCTAATGGTGTTCTGCGATAAGCCATCCCATGCAGCTTGAATCTTCTCACTCAGTTCCTGCACATTGTACGGTAGGGGCGGAGTGTAGATAACGCGTCCAATAGCATCCCACACATTTCCAATCGGTCTGACGATGCGGCTGGCCATGGCAGAGTGTCAATGCCTTGAAGACAATCTCTTGAGACAGCAGCAGTATGCGGACGAGCGTTGTCCTGTTGGAAAATCGCACCGGAGTGAGCGTTCAAAAAAGATAGGGCCACTGGTTGCAGGACTTCGTGAACGTAACGTTGGGCTGTCAAAGTGCCTGTAATGAACACCAAAGGTGATCTGGCATCGTAGGCAATTGTATCCCACAAAATGACACCAGGCCTTCTGGACGTGTGACGCTCGAAAACAAACCGTTCATCTTGGCGCTGACCACGGTGCCACCCTACACGGATTCGGTGGTCGTCTCCTCTAAGACAAAAGCTAGACTCGTCACTGAAGATCACCAGCTGCCATTCTGTGTGGCTCCGTGACAGTCTGGGACGACACCATGCAGTCTTTCGCGACGATGCACTGTTGTTAAGAGCAGTCGTCGTAACGGTCTGCGTGCGTGTAGTCCTACGTCGTGCAGCCGTCTGAAAATGGTGCTGGCACTAATCCGATGATGCATGAAGGACATGCTGAATATCCGTAATCGTGGATGTTGGGTCATTCCGCGCATGTCAGACAACCCGTCGGTCCTCTATCTTCGTGGTTCGTCTGGGCCTCCCAGTCCCTTCCTGTCTCTGTTGCGTACCTTGTTCTATCCATGCCGCCAACAGCGTGCTGTGATGAAACCCGCACGACCGGTATGGGTCTCAATATGGCGATAAGATCATCCCAATCCCCGGAGCCCGACGATGCGGCTCCTCTTAAATTCCTCTAACTGCTTGAATTGCTTCCTAACTTTTCTTCGAGGCATACTTCACTTGCAAAGGATGCAACTAATACAACAGCACGAGTCAAAATGGCAAGCACGCGCAACGGGACGACCTTATATAGCCGGTCAAGCACAAATCTACGACCCCTCCTTGCTTGCGTTACATGCGTGGGCAAGCTTGATACTTGAATCATTTTCATGTCTCACGATGTCAAACCTACCTACGAAGGTCCGTTCCTGTCGGTCGGTTCCCTGTGGGTGCAAATATTATTTTGATGATGAGTGTATATTGTAATATACACTGAGTGGCCACTTTATTATGACTACCTGACAGTTTTAAGTAAATGAGCTATGGCTTCACGCTGTTGCCGCCAGAGGGCGAGGCTAGTATAAATAGGGAAAACTTAGTGCTTGTGTAACGTACCAGGAGATGTGACGTACCTGCCAGAAGGACGCACACGAGGGAGATGATGTAACGTACCAGGAGATGTGACGTACCTGCCAGCAGGACGCACATGACATAAAGGCAGATAGCAATTAGAATCAATGTCCGCGTAGCTTAATTGGTAGAGCAACTTATTCCGAAATGAGTGGACCCGGGTTCGAACCCCGGCGCGGATAAAAATGACGGAGAAATTTACTTCGTTATAATGGCGCCCGAACTACCCGGATGACCCGACCGTTCAAAATCTCGCATTGGTGTGATGTTATTTCCACACCGCGAGATAGGAAAAATATGAGCAGCACTTCGAAAGATAAAAAAAAAAAAAAAAAAAAGGGGGAGATGATGTAACGTACCAGGAGATGTGACGTACCTGCCAGAAGGACGCACACGACATAAAGGCAGATAGGAATCAGAATACATGTCCGCGTAGCTCAATTGGTAGAGCAACTTATTCCGGAATGAGTGGACCCGGGTTCGAATCCCGGCGTAGACCAAAAATGGCGGAGAAATTTACTTCGTTATATTGGCGCCCAAACTATCCGGATGACCCGACCGTTCAAAATCTCGCAATGGTGTGATGTTATTTCCACACCGCGAGATAGGAAAAATAAGAGAATCCCTTCTCCAGCACTTCAAAAAAAAAAAAAAAAAAATAAAAAAAAAATAATAAGGGGGAGATGATGTAACGTACCAGGAGATGTGACGTACCTGCCAGAAGGACGCACACGAGGGAGATGATGTAACGTACCAGGAGATGTGACGTACCTTCCAGCAGGACGCACATGACATAAAGGCAGATAGGAATCAGAATACATGTCCGCGTAGCTTAATTGGTAGAGCAACTTGTTCCGGAATAAGCGGCATCGGGTTCGAATCCCGCCGTAGACCAAAAATGACGGAGAAATTTACTTCGTTATAATGGCGCCCGAACTACCCGGATGACCCGACCGTTCAAAATCTCGCATTGGTGTGATGTTATTTCCACACCGCGAGATAGGAAAAATATGAGCAGCACTTCGAAAGAAAAAAAAAGAAAAATAAGGGGGAGATGATATAACGTACCAGGAGATGTGACGTACCTGCCAGAAGGACGCACACGACATAAAGGCAGATAGGAATCAGAATAAAATGTCCGCGTAGCTTAATTGGTAGAGCAACTTATTCCGGAATGAGTGGACCCGGGTTCGAACCCCGGCGCGGATAAAAATGACGGAGAAATTTACTCCGTTATACTTGCGACAGTAGTAGAAGTGATTTTTGGGTGACGAGACGGATAAAAAATGCGATTTGACGGACTTTCAACGTGGGATGATTATAGGAGCTCGGAGCCATGGAGCGAGTATCACCGATACTGCCGCATTCGTGAAATGTTCCAAAGCAGCTGTCCTTAAAGTGTTTAAAGACTGGACTGTCAGCCAACAAACTGGGTCTCTACGTGCAACGTGTGGTTGTCATCGACTAGTGACTGCTCAGGCGGAACAGAGACTGTCCAGACTGGTAACAGACAACAGAAGGGCAACCGTGTAGCAAATTACAGACCATCTTAATCAAGGATCCCCTCAAATGATTTCTGCACGCACTGTTCGCCGTACACTGCATCGGATGGGATATGACAGCCGAAGGCCTGTTCCAACACCTTTGCTGTCTGCAGTTAACAAGAGAAAACGTATCCAGTTCGCACAGGTGCACAAGGATTGGACAGTCGATAATTGGAAACAAATTATGTGGTCCAATGACTCACGTTTTCAGTTGCACCACGCCGATAGCGGTTTGAGGATTTGGCGGAAGCAGCACGAAAGCGTGGACCCCAAATGCATTGCTACAACCCTTCAAGCTGGTGGAAGCAACGTTATGGTTTGGGGAATGTTTTCCTGACATACTCTGGGCCCTTTAACTCGTGTTGATCAACGTCTGACTGGCACATAATATCTAAACATCGTTGCGGACCAAATGCATCCTGTCATGTGGAAGGTTTATCCAATAGGCGATGGCTACTTTCAACAAGATAAAGCGTGCTGCCATAGTGCTCGTATTGTACAGGATTGGTTTCAGGAGCATGCCGGTAAGTCTACTTTGCTTAGGTGGTCCCCACAATCTCCAGATCTCAATCCCATTGAGAATTTGTGAGGTGAAGTTGAACGAGCCATCAGACAGCTGGATCCACAATCCTGCAATTTCAAACTCCTGGAAAGTGCTATTCATCAAGCATAGTCTCAGATTCCAAAAACGACCTATCAATATCTCGTGGAGTCCATGTCACGAAGGATCGACGAAGTATTAAAGGCAGAAGGTGGCCCAACGAAGTACTGAGGGAGTGGGCATAATAAAGTGGCCACTCAGTGTATACGCGTAATTGTAATATATGTATATCATCATCATCAGCGTCAACCATCATCAATCCACCGCTGGATGAAGGTCTCCCTCAAGTTTCTTCCACAACTGTCTGTCTTGTGCCAGTCTCCTCCATGTACTAACGCATACTTCCGAATTTAATCCACCCATCTCCCATGTGGTCTTCTTCTGGGTATTTACCTGTCCCTTGGAATACAATCTAAAATTTTGCTGTCCATCGATGGTCTGTCCTTCTGGCAATATGTCTAGTCCATTGCCATTTCAGGGATTTTACTTTGACCGTGAAGTTTTCCACTCTTGTCATTTTTCTGATCATCGAGTTCATCTTCTTATCTCTGGTGGTTACACCAAGCATGCACCTCTCCATGCTTTTTTTAGTTCTCTGCAGCCCATTATGTGTATCTTTTAGTTAAGATCCTCGTCTTTGCACCATACGTAAGCACTGGAAGGATGCATTGATCAAACACTTTTCTTTTAAGACATAATGGCATGTTGCTCTTTAAAGTTACATTGTTTCTTCCAAAAGCTCTCCAGGCAAGTTTTATACGCCGATTAATTTCTTCATCAATGTGACCCTCACTTGATATCTGCTGTCCAAGATAAACGAACTTATCGGTTATTCCTAGCTTTTCTCCATCAATCGATATTTTTTATTTTTGCAAAAGCATTGTACATCACTTTTGTATTCTAATAGTTAATTTTTAATCCCACTTCCTTACTCTTGTCAGCAAGTTCCTGGATCATACTCTGCAGCTCTCATGGGCTAGTTTAAAAAATGACTACTTCATCAGCAAGACGAATGCGAATTAGATAATCTCCATTAATTCTTATCCCTTAAATAGTATAACTATACTAGATATCCGCAAATTCCGTGGTGTAGAATAGAAATCAAAGTTTCCAAGCTTTCGCACATCAACCAGATGGCTTTTTCAATTAAGGTAGACAGCAAACTGAATAATAGAACGTTTTAACAATTTGAACGCGGTGACTTGACTTGACAATAACGAAAAGATGCGAACGTAATCAGGTATTCAAAGACACGAGGCGTTATGCTCGTTTGGCACGCGGAATCATTGAAAGAAAATAAAGATGTAATCACTATTTGAAGAAATGGTTCTAAATTCGTGGCAATTCCAGTGAGACGCTATCATTGCATGACTCGCTGTTTGTTATGATCTCCAGATTTTCGTGAATGGCAGTAGATTTTGGGGTGGAGTAGGAACCGGTCAGATAGCAATGATGGATGCTGTGGATTACAATCAGACATTCCAAGATTCCATCTCCGCTTCCGGATCCACACTGCTGCATAGGAACCCTCTAAATTGTTGGATTGCTCAAGTGCAAAGAGCTGCCAAGCTGACCGCTATCCCGGATGATCTCAAGAAAGCCATTAAATTACCTCCAGGCCCTCAGATTCCGAAAATCTTCGGAAGACTTAAACATCACAAGCCTGATATTCCATTCAGACCCATCGTGTCAAGGAGGTCAGCCAGCACCGACATACTGTTTAGAGAAGGCACTATCCAAATTTCTGGTTAATCATCTCCCTGAATCGAACTCTATAAGAACTTTAATTCTAGATTTCATCGTGAAAGTCAAGCACATTTGTGCCAAGAAAAGCGACATTATCGGCAGTTTCGACGTTGTTTCTCTTTGTCCTTCGGTACCCGTGCCGGAAGCAATCGGAACGTTAAAAGAAGCCATAACTAATTTGTCACTTTTTTCGCATTACTCCTGCCTTAGCATCTTCAAGTTAATGGACATGGTCTCAAATTCCAGCTACTTCAGTTTCCAAGTACAAATTTACAAACAGATAAATGGCGCTCCGATGGGATAGCCCCTTTGAACCGTTCTCGCGGAAGCAATACTTCGCCCAATTGAGCAGTATATATTCACCAACATCACTCCAAAGCCTACCACCTAGCTAAGATATGCGGACGATGTGTTCTTTATATGGCCTCACGGAAAGGAGTCCATCCCGCTTTTCTAGATAAAATCAATGATATTCACCTTACTATCAATTTCACTATAGAGCTCGAACACAATAACGCCTTCTTGCCTTATCTGGATGTTTTATTGAGTAGTAAATTATCTGAAAATCGCCTTCGCATACAGGTCTACTATAAACTCATATCTGTACGTAAACTGATGCTCCGCAGCTCATTCTGCCCCGCTGACTACAAGACAGCTTTATTCTTTTCTCGAATCAGAAGAGCCGACAAAACCCGAACTAGTCGTACTGATATTTCTATGCCGCAGCTACGCTACCTGGGCTCAATTCTCTATATACCAAATGTTTTCTATCAGCTCAAGAACGCTCTGAAGAAGATGAACCTCGGTGTTGGCATCAGGTCTCCGGCGTTTTTATATACCATGCTTAAGGGAAACACTGACGAGACCCCACCTTCCAATGAAGCAGGTGTTTATGCCATTCCTCTCCTATATCCGGGCTGCTCCAAGCGATGCTACATTGGAATAACTAAACGTTCATTTAGAATTAGAGTCAACGAACATAAAAGGGACATAAAGAACGGCAAAGAAACCACGGTCCTATCCAAAGAAGTCAAGTTCAAGTCCGCTGCTCATATGTGGGATGACGTAAAGAAATTAGCTTCCTAATCCACTCCAAAATCTACTGCCATTCGCGAAACTTTGGAGATCATAACAAACAGTGAGTCATGCAATGATAGCGTCTCACTGGAATTGCCACGAATTTGGAACCATTTCTTCAAAGAGTGATTACCTCTTTATTTTCCTTCATTGATTCCGCGTGCTAAACGAGAATAACGCCTCGTGTCTTTGAATACCTGATTACGTTCGCATCTCTTCGTTATTGTAAAATCAAGTCACCGCGTTCAAATTGTTGAAGAGTTCTATTATTCAGTTTGCTGTCTACCTTCCTTGAAAAAGCCATCTGGTTGATGTGCGAAAACTTGGAAATTTTGATTTATATTCTACACTCAAGAAATTTCGGATATCTGGTATAGTTATACTATTTAAGTACAATTGTTGTGTAGTTCCTTTTTATTTAATTAATCCGTATGCCTTTGTTTTCCCAGTTCAGTGATTAAAAGACATTTTCCAATGTGGCATTAAAGAACTTGAGAGAAGTGATGTCACCTTGTCTCACTCCCTTTCCAATTTTTATGTTTGCTGTATTCTCAAACAGCAGAATCTTTGACCTTTCATTTTCATAGATGTTATTAATATTAATGTATGTATCATCATGTTGCTTTTTCCATAAGAGCTTTGATTACTCTTTTGTTAACTTCAGGGATGTCCACTTCTTCGGACAGTGGACATCTCTTAAGTTAACAGAAAAGTAACCAAAGCTCTTTTATATACAGGGTGCATAGGAAAGTCCCTTTAACCTGGAATAACTTGTGAACGGAGGGAGGTACGGTTATGAAAGTGAGATAACGGTATAGTAAAACCACTACGCCCGATCGAATGCAACCAATAACAGCGCCCCTAGTTGCGAAATGCGGAAATTAGCTTTTGCAAATTGAAAACGAAAAGAGATAGAGCAAAATTTCCAATTACAAAGTTGTAGAGCATCAATTAATTAGTACAAAATGATATTTGTTTCACACGGAAAAGATAAATTGTCGCCTGAATACCCTAAAATGTCCGAAATCGATGCGCGACCTTTTGTGTGAACGTTTGAAGAGAACAGACATAAGTATGAGCAGATACACACAATTTATTGCATAAATGCGTACCTATATCAATACAGTTTGATGACGTCAGACAAAAAAACAAAAAAGGCAAACTCGCGCACAGTGATAAAAAGTTAATGTCGAGTATGTTCGAAGAGTTCGCCGTTGCCCACGATACACATTTGTATTCGTGAAAGTAACTCTGCATGCACATTTCTCAGCATGGAAGGTGTCACACTATTGCAAGCATCTGTAACACGACGACGTATATCCAGCAGACTTAAAGGCGCTGTTGCATACACCTGATTTTTTACGTAACCCCAGAAATCCAGGCTTGCCATTCTCACACAGCGTACGTAGACCTAAACTTCTGATCAGGGTACATCCTGCTACTGGTTTGTATATCGTAAGTACGGTACGACGTCAGAATCTGTATTTGCATACGGCTACATTTGCGAAATGTGAATATTCAGATTCGAATCGTCGCGCATCGATTTCGGACACTCTAGGTTTTTCAGGCGACAATTTATCTGATCCGTGTGAAACAAATATAGTTTTGTGCTAATTAATTGATGCTCTACAACTTTGTACTTAGAAATGTAGCTCTACCTCTTTTCATTTTCGATTTGCAATGGCTAACTTCCGCATTTCGCCACTAGGGGCGCTGTTATTGGTTGCATTCGATCGGGCGTAGTCATTTTATTATACCGTTATCTCACTTGCATAACTGTACCTCTCTCCGTTCGCAAATTATTCCAGGCTAAAAGGACTCTCCTATTCACGCTGTATATATAACTAAACAAGAACCATAGGTATACAAACTAAATTACATTATGAACGTTGCCAAGAGGTAACGGGTAGGTAAAGGTGGAAGGAGATTTAGATGGACTGCAGTAAAAGGAGACTCTGGCTTTGTCAAGACCAGCATGGATACTCTCTCCACTCTACAGAAACCTGGAAATGGGTTTCTGTTACGACAAACTTGCTTAGTAATTAACTCAAACATATAAACCAAATTTGGAAGTTATAAACATGGCAGCCACTATTAAACAGAGGGACCCTCATATGATTTAAAAAGTAAGACCCCTTACTGAACTAAGAAAATTAACAATTTTAATTAAAAGAAACAAATTTGTCGTACCTGGTCGAGCCCATTAGATAAAACTCTTCGTTAAGACCAAATGACAATGATTTTTGTTTTTAAATTAGCTTAAACAAAAAGTTACAATATTTTACAGCAAATAGTTCACAATATTGTTTTATATTTTTGAGCAACCAGAGGCGTTAACTGATCCCATTCCTAAGAACCAAAGGCTCTCAAGACCCATGTTAAAAAAACAAAGAAAGTTGACCTGACAGGAGCAGAGAACAATAAGGGCCAGAAACAAAAAACAACAAATGGAGCGAATCCCAGACAGCCAAAGACCCTTCAGAACCCACTCAGCAAAGAATCCAATTTCACGAATGCGGCGAGAGCCGAGGCAAAAACAGCAAAGACAAAAAACTACAACTCCTAATACGGCAGCGAATAAAGAAACAAGAAACAATAAAAAATTAAAACAACTGAGCAAGAAGTCGCAACTTAAACAAAAAGACAACCAAACCCACGTCAGTGCTGATTTATCTCCCAATAATGCTATCAAGGCGCCCGCAGTGTAACCGATAACTTCCTACTATCATTTCTGTTAGGGGTGACAAATTTTTTGTCCAGTGCGCTTATAATATCTTTGAATTCCTACGGCTTTCACTATGCATACATTAATAGTATTAAGAACATTTCATAGAATGCACGTGCAAAGATTCGGGTGTTCGAGAAAATTGCTCCTGTTATAATTGGAAAGGGAGTGGGACAAGATGACAACACAGTTCCAAATCTCCTTAATGCTCCATTGTTTTTCAATCATTTAACTGAAACGACAAAATAATAATAATTAATTGACATTATCTTACTGATACACTGTCATTTTGCAGTTACCATCTCAGAACATTTGAGTATAAAGAACTAGAGGATGAGACTAAAGAACTAGAGGTTGAGACTGAAGAACTAGAGGTTGAGATTGAAGAACTAGAGATTGAGACTGAAGAACTAGAGGTTGAGACTGAAGAACTAGACGTTCAGACTGAGGAACTAGAGGTTGAGACTGAGGAACTAGAGGTTGAGACTGAAGAACTAGAGATTGAGACTGAAGAACTAGACGTTGAGGCTTAAGAACTAGACGTTGAGGCTTAAGAACTAGACGTTGAGGCTTAAGAACTAGACGTTGAAACTGAAGAACTAGACGTTGAGACTGAAAACCTAGACTTTGAGGCTTAAGAACTAGACGTTGAAACTGAAGAACTAGATGTTGAGACTGAAAACCTAGACTTTGATACTGAAGAACTAGATGTTGAGACTGGAGAACTAGACGCTGAGATTGAAGAACTAGTGGTTGATACTGAACTACTAGAGGTTCAGACCGAGGAACTAAAAGTTCAGACTAAAAACTACAGGTTAAGATGAAGAACTAGAGGTTGAGACTGAAGAACTAGTGGTTGAGACTGAAGAACTAGTGGTTGAGACTGAAGAACTAGACGTTGAGACTGAAGAACTAGACGTTGAGACTGAAGAACTAGACGTTGAGACTGACGAACTAGTGGTTGATACTGAAGAACTAGAGGTTCAGACTGAGGAACTAGAAGTTCAGATGAAAAACCTACAGGTTAAGATGAAGTACTAGAGGTTGAAACTGAAGACCTAGTGGTTGAGACTGAAGAACTAGCCGTTGAGACTGAAGAACTAGCCGTTGAGACTGAAAGACTAGTGGTTGAGACTGAAGAACTAGTGGTTGAGACTGAAGAACTAGAGGTTGAGACTGAAGAACTAGAAGATGAGACTGAAGAACTAGAGGGTGAGACTGAAGAACTAGTGGTTGAGACTGAAGAACTAGACGATGAGACTGCAGAACAAGACGTTGAGACTGAGGAACTAGAGGTTGAGACTGAAGAACTAGAGATTGAGACTGAAGAACTAGACGTTGACTCTGAAGAACTAGACGTTGAGACTGAAGAACTAGAGATTGAGACTGAAGAACTAGACGTTGTGACTGAAGAACTAGACGTTGAGACGGAAGAACTAGACGTTGAGACTGAAGAACTAGACGTTGAGACTGAAGAATTAGCGGTTGAGACTGAAGAACTAGTGGTGGAGACTGACGAACTAGAGGTTGAGACTGAAGAACTAGACGTTGAGACTGAAGAACTAGTGGTTGAGACTGAAGAACTAGTGGTTGAGACTGAAGAACTAGAGATTGAGACTGAAGAACTAGACGTTTAGACTGAAGAACTAGACGTTGAGACTAAAGAACTAGACGTTGAGACTGAAGAACTAGACGTTTGGACTGAAGAACTAGACGTTGAGACTGAAGAACTAGACGTTGGGACTGAAGATTTAGACATTGAGACTGAAGAACTAGACGTTGAGACTGAAGATTTAGACGTTGAGACTGAAGAACTGCAGGTTGAAACGGAACAAATTTAGAAACAACTGATGCCAAGATCTACCTTGGGTAACAGATATCAAGCGACCCACACGGCACAGAATATTTCGTATATATTACAAGTACGTAGCACTGAAACATTGAAACTTTTAAAATACGTTGCGCAATGTAACAGTAATGTTTCAGAAACCTTACGGTTACGTCAAAATGTCCTCAAACGTTACATAAGTTTGAAACATAACCGATACGTTACAGTGAAAGGTCTTTGTAACTTCAACATACCGACTTCATATTACTGTTACGTATTTGAAAGATATTTGTACCTTCGTTACATTACTTCTGCGTATTTGAAATATATTTATGACATCATCATATTACTTTTACGTATTTAGTACGTGGAACATTATAGTTTTAATAAACTTTCTAAACTCACAATAAAAATTATTACACTCGACAGCTGTTTCAAAAGCAACAACAGTCGTATTACGAGTTGTTTACGTTTTCACAGGTTCAACGCAGTCCGCTGTCCATTGGAAACAGTGGCAGTGATGATATATTGATAACAAAAAAAATATAAATCGGTCTCAAAAGAGGGTTTGAATATTTAATATACATGTGGAATAGACTATATTTCAGCGAAAAAAGAAAGAAAACCAAATTCGTCATTTCTCTAAATACCAACCAATATGAAATTTCTCAGCTTCAAGTAAAAAAAAAAAAACCATGCTGGTATAGTATACTAATACAACAACACAGTCATCTACTTAGATTTTATAAAATGCTTTTTAGAATTTAAAAATTATAATAATCAAAACAATTACTTACTTTCAGATGATCTTGAATCACAAAAAAAAAAAAAAAAAAAAAAAAAAAAAGGATGAAATATTAAATCACCTATTTAGCTAACTCGAGTACGACAGTTTCACCAAAGAATATCCCAGTAGCAAGTGGAAATACGACTACGGGAGTGCTTCAGTGAAATGGCATAAATGAGCATGCCCATCCACGCCTTTGCCAAACCAAAAATCTTAAATATCGCCGGAATGTAACATCAAGGTAGCAATGATTTTTTTTTGATTGGAGGTTTAACGACCACCGTGAGCAACTCAAATGGGCTATAAGCAGTCGCCCGTCCCTAATTTAGGGTCACTGGTTCCAGGGAAGGGAGAGAGCCAGTGCCGTAAGACAAGCACAACATCCATGCCTGACCGGGATTCGAACCCGGACCCCTTACGGACGAATGATCAGAGGCCAACGCCTTAGACCACTGCGCCACCGGGGCGGCATAGCAATGATGTACAATGGAAACTATAAGACATTAGTATCGGTGAATGCTATTTTTAACGTAACCGTCGTGTACAAAAAGAGTTATGTTCCAAAATAAATGTTGCTGAAACGTAATTGTGTGATACCTCTGAAAGTGTAACGAAAATGACAGATTGTGAAATTATTGATACATATCTGAAACATTTTGTGCTGTGTGGGGAGTGTACATCTCAAAAGAAATTAATAGGTGCATAAAACTTGGGTAATATTAATTTCGAGGAAAGCAGCACAATTTTAAGGCACGGTTTGCAGCTTTATCCACTACTATTTGTGAAACTTGCAACACCAAGAAAGAATCGCGCTACTCTAATGAATATTTATACCCTAGATTTCTCATGTTACAGGAGATAACGTATTACATTTGCAGAGCTATACAAGTTTTTTTTTGGCTTAAAACCCCAGTATGGTGTAGAGCGTCCTCGAGCAACAGTAACACAGTCTACACGGCGTGGCAGTGAATGGAAGGGGTTTTGGATATCGTCCTGCGGAATAGCCTGCCAGGCTGCTTCTATGCGAGACCAGAGTTCATTTGTGATTACTCGCCGAAGCGCTTGACAGGCCAGTCGCTTAGCTATCATGTCTCAAACACATTCGATCTGTGACCTATCCGGCAAACGTCCAGGCCAGTGATGAAGCTGTATCTGCCGGGCATGGAAGAGGTCTTAAGCATTCAGGGCCACATGTGGCCAAGCATTGCCTTGCTGAAATATAACGCCAGGATAACTCTGAAGGAAAGGTATCACCTCTGCCTCTAAATTATCCCTGATGTATCGCTGCCTGTTGAGGGTTCCATCAAGTCGTGTCAGGACGAGGTCGCGAATTGAACCCAATGACGCTCCAAACTATGATGCTTGGCGATGGGACGGTATGACGCTGCAAAATGCACGCTTCAAGGTGCCGTTTACCATGATGGCTTTGAACACGATTGCAATCACGATGGTGTATCAAGGTGAACCGTGACTCGTCAGAAAACACTACCCTTTGCCAGTTAGCACGCTAATGTCTGTGTTGGAGATGCCATTGCAGCCCGAGGTGTCTGTGATTGAGAGTAGAAGGAATGCGCAGGAACGGGCTACTAGCGACCAGCCATCTTTTAAACAGACGATATCGATTTGTTCTGGAGGACAGCTTGACTTCTGACAGTGTGCCACTGTTGCGCTAACACCGTGCATGTCGCTGTGCGATCGGTCACTGCCACGCTGTAAAGAAGTATGTCATCTCGTGCAATCGTACGGTTTTGCTGCACATTTCCCGGATTTCTCTATGTTGACGCTTCATGTGTCCACTGACGCCACGTTAGCATACCTGTATTGGCGTTTTGTCCCGTACGAGCTCCAATTTCGCGGTAGCAAAATCCAGCTTCTCTCATTCCAAATATCCTTCCTCGCTCAAAGTCCGACAGGTTTGCACAACGCAGCTTTCTTCGATGAAGGGTCATAGTAAGACACAAGAAACATCCTTTCGACTCAATGTCGCTTCTTCACGGATTGCAACATCAGATCAGATCATATATAGATGATTTTAGGAAGGGAGTGTCTAACCCCAGTTCTTAAAGAACCCTTAAAAATTGGAAGCTAGGAGATTTGGGCTAGAGTGCCCGATAGAAAAGTAACACGGAAGGGAGGTAGGAAGACGGCCTTATTTATTACCGGGGGGGCAGTACCCGGAGTCCGACGGCTTAACGCACTCATCCGACGCACGGCTGATATTTAATGGATCGAGCATTCGCACCTGCTGGGATCGAACCTGAGGTTCTTTCCGTGGCAGTCACGAATGCTGCCCACTAGGCCACCCGCGGCCCGGATTGCAACATCTCGTTTGAGCCAGCTCTATATACCCAGGACCGGACAGCTCAGATGGGGCTGCTCCGAAACCACATGCCCATTTTCAGTGACATTTTAATCATTTGCATGTCCAAAACTGTTTTATTTACCCTGTAAGTTTCAAACTATTAATAATACCGGCAGTCCTTCATGGTGTTTCAATTTTCACAAACAGTAGTGTCTTTAAAGGAAAGTGTTTAATCAGTACATTTTTTTTCAGTTATTACCTGTAGATCAGAGACACACAGCCTAACTAAAACGGAAGAGGCCGCGAACGACTGAAATAAGTGTAGAGAGATACACGATTGCAGTAACCAGGTAATAAAGGAAAAGAAACTTACGGATCAGAAAATTGGCAAGAGATGATGACATGATGATCAAATTGAAGACCCTTAAGTTGCAATGGGCTGGACATATTCTTCCATAAACTGACCACCGTTGGATAGGGAAATATAATTTGGATACCAATGGATCAGAGTTTAAAACCGGTCAAAAATTTCGGACCCTGACCTGATCCGGGCCCGTAACTGACCCGGGTAATTCTGCTTTGAACTATAAATTCGAAACTCCATTTATATACAGTATATATATATATACATATAAACGTAATATACACTGCTGGCCACCCAAAATGCAGCATCAAGAAGGAAGCATCCGATTGGCCTGAAATTCGCAGCATGAGTTGCCCGCGAGAGGACATGCAAACGATTAGCATTGCAGGGCATATGCAAATCATGTGCTCACGGCACGCCATCGAGAAGCACTATAAGAAGGGTGCACAGAAGGCGGGGTGTAAGTAGCGAAAGTGTGTTCTGCTGCCGGACCTGTGCGTGGGAAGCTTCCTGATGACTCGTCGCAGAGTACGGCAGTCATTGCAGCACGATTCGGAGTTCGACAGAGGACGAATAGTGGCTTATCGCGACAGCGGTTTATTATGCCCAGACATCGGCGCCTGTGTGGGACGATATCCAGCCACAGTGAGGCGAGTATAGATTCGGTGGGTGCAGGAGGGACGGACGGACCGACGAAAGCGATTGCCGCAGCCGCGGCACACCACCGAACAAGACCACAGGCATGTTGTGCTGCGGGCATTGACTGCTCGCACCCCTACATCACGATCGTTAGCGCAGGAATTAAAGTGTGTTGCGCAACAACCTGTGGCAGCACATACCGTTCGACGTCGTCTGCAGGAATGGGGACTTGCCGCACGGCGCCCATTGCTCTGATTACCATTGACGTTACACCACCGGCGAGTGTGGCGGCAATGGGCCGTTGAACGCGGGAACCTGGACTACGGAATGGCACAACAATGTCTTCTCCAACGAATCCCGCTTCTGCCTGCAACACCACGATGGTCGGATCCGCGTGTAGCGGCACCGCGACGAGAGTCTGTATGACGCATGCATTATACATCGCCATACCGGTCCGTCGCCTGGCGTTATGCTTTGGGGCGCAATTGGATATGACACCCGCACCCTTCTGGTACGCATCGCCGGTACACTCAACAGCCACCACACCATCTCCCACCTTTTGGAGCCCGTAGTCCTCTCTTACCTGCAGGACCTGCCAGCGGCCATGTATCAACAAGACAATGCGCGGCCGCACGTGGCACGCATCGTGCAACAATTCTTCACGGCCCACCAGGTGTCATTGCTACCGTGGCTCGCCTGTTCTCCCAATATGTCGCCCATTGAACACGTCTGGTCGCTGATCGGCAACCGAGTGCCCGGCAAGCACCACCCGCGGCCACGCCTGATGAACTGTGGCAACGTATGGAAGCAGCCTGAACCGAAATCACATCCAAAGCCTCTTTCGTTCGATGCCGCGGCGTGTAGCGGCCGTTATTGCTAGCCATGGGGGCCACGCGAACTACTGATGTCTGCGTGTTCCGCAAGTCGCACGGGCCTGTAAGCTCAATCGTTTCATCTTTGTATCTGTTGTTATGAGTCCAGTAAATCTGGCTTTGCTATCTCGTGTCCTTCTTGGTGTTGCGTTTTGGGTGGCCAGCAGTGTATATATTAATCCCAATAACTGCTTGATATTTAATAACTGAAATCCTTTTTTTATAATAAAATTTGGTTACTTGCTAAATTTTAGTGCCATTTTTAGTGCCACTATTTTGCGTAATCCAGAAGTAATGGCTGACTATGACCGTGAGAATATAACAAATGGGAATCATTATTTGCGATTAGACAAATGTATTTTTTTAAATGTATTTTGATTGTTCACTCTTTCCACGCTTTAATGGAGGTGCGCATACTTTCATATGGTCCGTTCGATTCTTGGTTCCATAGTCTCTTATTACACCGTCGACATCTTTCTTTGTAATTATACACTTTCCACATTTTAAACAACAAGCAAGACCAAACAAGACAGACTTATTCACCGGTTCCTTAATGAGACGAAACAATTTCCATCATTCACTCTTCCCCTTGTGGTTTTCAACAAGCGCGTATTTGTTGGCCTCGACGCCTTTCTCAACCTCCTTAACATTAAATCCATCCATATTAACAAATAAGGAGTTAATTTCGACATGACATGTAATGGGAACGGGATGTTAGCACATCAATCGAAAACCTCTGAATGCTCAATGGAGAAGATGCGATTTGAAAAGTAACTCTTAGTCATACAGTGAACTTCGCACGGAGAGAGTGAATCAGCTGAGAAGCAGGCGAATAGCGTTCGCCTGTACCTTACCCTGGACAATCGCACTGTAAAAGAACGCAAAATAAGTATCTTTTTACGATATGGTGTGTTTGACGTCGGTCGGTAGAAATCTTCGTTATTTTAAGAAAGAGACGACAATACTTTTGCATGGCAAATCATTATTCCCTCCGTGGGCACCCGTATCGACTACAGAATTCCACAACGCGTATTTTTCTTTGGAGTATATTTTTCTCTTTTCAAAAATAAAATGGGAATAAAATCGGGTCAGGAACACCTTGATCTGACCGGTTGGACCCGTAAGAAATTGTCGACTCGTTGACCCTTGACCTGTTTCCATCTCTGCAATGGATAGGAAAAAGATAAGATCACGTGGCAGAAAGGTGGATAAAATTCAGAGGTATCGCATAATGACGCAGAAAAGATTAAAAACTGCTAATTGTTTTAAGTTAATATGAACTACTGTAGCGCAAATAAATTTAAATCTTTTATATATTTACTCATTTTATGGTTTTTAAGCATATATATTCATTTATTATTCCAGATATTTGTGTGGCATTGTTTTATTGTTAACAAAATAAGAACCTAAAAAGATGAAAATTGGAAAGTTGAAGTTTTTTGTAATTTTATAACAGCATATTCACTCTTCAATATGGATTATCGTAAGGAATAAATTTCGGTATGGAGAAATGAAATGTCGATAGAATAAAAACCAAAAACCCTTTTGCCGACAATGAAACATCATTTTTACGCTCTTATGCACCACATTAAACAATAACCACGGCCGTTTTCTGTGCGTAAAGAGCTATTTAAAGAGACGAAAATATTTGCCCTCGGTTTTTTTTTTTTTTGCGATGAAAGGCTGTGTCTTTCCTTTGCTTGTATTATGCAAATAAAATGGCTGAAATAATAGCTTTTAGTGTGGTCGTAATGAATCCATTTGCCGGTCCACCAGAGGAATAAAAAAACGCGGTAAATTAGGGAAACACATAACGTGGACATCTTCAGCCTTGACGAATGCAGCCGTATGAAAATGCAATGGCTTTTATTACCCATTTACTCTGCAGGATTAACTGTTTCATTTTGCTGAGTGATTCTGCTCGGTCATTTCTCGTTAAGGTTAACGTAGACTAAACTTATTTAAATAAAGTAACTTAAGGAGTAATGTAAAATAACATCCTTTCCATAAATTAGTACATGGGTTAAGTGATACAAGGCAAAATAACGTACGCGATGTTTCTACTTTGTTTTCATCCTCAACGTATGTGTGCTAACAATAATTGATAGCATCATACTCCAGTAAAAGTCCAATAATGGCTATCCTTCTAGTTATTTTCGAAACAAATGGGATTTCTTAATTAAATAGCTGAATTCATTTTCCATCATTTTAATTTCTTTCTTCCTGAGCGAAGATATAAATCAGTCTACAAAAAGGTGAAAATGGCTGACCTCTTTTTCTATTGGCCAAAAGGATTTTTTTTCTCATTTACATAACATTCATTCTCTTTCTATTATGTACCTATTCGATAACTCTTTACGATTAATTACAATACTGAAATGAGATATGTGTCTATCAGTTGCGGATGGTGATTCTAAAATGTCATTCTCTCGCTAGGGACCCCACAGTTTCGGCAATAAGATCACTATTTATAAATGAAATTCATTAAAAATTTATACACACGTATATAATCATCATTAATTCTCAATCCACTGCTGGATGAAGGTCTCCCCCAAGTCTTTTCCACAACTCTGTCTTCAGCAATTTTCTTCCATGCCCTTCCGGAATGGCTTCGGATTTCATCCACCCATCTCCCATACGTTCTTCTACTGGATCTTTTCCTATCCCTTAGTATACTGTCTAGTATTTCAGTAGTCGCAAGATCAGTTATTCTAGCTGCATGGTCAGCCGCTTGCCACTTGGGGGTCTTTACTTTGATCATGTGTGAAAACACAAATTCGTCCGCTCCCCTTCACTCCGGAGTATGTTGCTCTCCCAACTAAACTACACGGACGGAATATATCGCTATAGATTTGTCATCTTGACACATTATTGACCTCCGTAGTACGTCACACATGATATGATCCAGTCTTGCCACGAGTATTTTCTCCTGTCATTCTTTGTTATACCAGTCATGCATCTTTCCATGCTTTTTTGAGTTGTTCACAGCCTCCGTATATCGTTTATAGTTAATATCCATGTGTCGGATCCATATATCATAATCAACTGTTCTCAATCCACTGCTGGATGAAGGTCTTCCCCCAAGTCTCTCCCATAACTCTCTGTCTTGAGCAATTTTCCTCCACGTCACTCCGCCTTGCTTTCGAATTTTAAACACCCATCTCCCATGTGGTTTTCTTCTGCATCTTTTCCTTTACTTTGGTATCATTATCATCATTGTCAATCATTATAAATCCAGTGCTGGATGTAGGTCTTCCCAAATTTCTTTCACAACTGTCTTTCTTGAACCAATCTCTTCCATGTCGCTAAGCCATGTCTTTGAATTACACATATCCATCTCCCACGCTGTTTCCTTATTCATCTTTCACTGCACTTTTGTATCATCACTGTCAACCATTGTCAATCCAATGCTGGATGAATGTCGCCCTGAGTTTCTTCCACAACTGTCTCTCTTGAGCCAGTTTCATCCATGTCACTCCGGTATGCTTCTGAACTTCACACACTCATACGATTTTTTCTGGTTCTTTTCCTGCGCTTTGATGTCATCACCGTCAACTATTATGAATCCAATGCTGGATGAAGATCTCCCCAAATTTCTTTCACAACTGTCTTTCTTGAGCCAATCTCTTCCATGTCGTTAAGCCATGCCTTTGAATTACACATATCTATCTCTGACGCGGTTTCCTTATTCATCTTTCACTGCACTTTGGTATCATCACTGTCAACCATTGTCAATCCAATGCTGGATGAATGTCGCCCTAAGTTTCTTCCACAACTATCTCTCTTGAGCCAGTCTCATCCATGTCACTCCGGCATGCTTCTTCTGAATTTCACACACCCATTTCTCATACCATTTTTTCTGCGTCTTTTCCTGTGCTTTGATGTCATCGCCGTCAACTATTATGAATCCAATGTTGGATGAAGATCTCCCCAAATCTCTTCCACAACTGTCTTTCTTGAGCCAATCTCTTCCATGTCGCTAAGCCATGCCTTTGAATTACACATATCTATCTCCGACGCGGTTTCCTTATTCATCTTTCACTGCACTTTGGTATCATCACTGTCAACCATTGTCAATCCAATGCTGGATGAATGTCGCCCTAAGTTTCTTCCACAACTATCTCTCTTGAGCCAGTCTCATCCATGTCACTCCGGCATGCTTCTTCTAAATTTCACACACCCATTTCTCATACCATTTTTTCTGCGTCTTTTCCTGTGCTTTGATGTCATCGCCGTCAACTATTATGAATCCAATACTGGATGAAGATCTCCCCAAATTTCTTCCACAACTGTCTCTTTGGAGTCAGTCTGCTCGATGTCACTCACTCATGCTTTCGAATTTCATACACACATCTCCTACGTGGTCTTCTGAGCCTTTTGCTGTCTTTTAGTAAAGCAACTTTGAGTTATGAAATCAATTTGGGGGGGGGCACAAATCGCCACACTCGCCAAGCGGATCGGTGAGCGTGGGATAACATTTCCTGTAATCCCGTTGGCATAGCTATACCACTCGGCGTCAGAACCCCTCCAGTGGGAACACGATGCACAGCTGGATGGCAGGGTTGACATTTGTCAAGGAGAGGCCACATTACGTTTGCGCATCACCTGACCTTGCATTCCGTATTTCGGTATACAGTCAAGTGTTTCAGATGTTCACCGGTAGTCAGCATTTGGACATCTAAAACACTAGACTCTTCTGTCTCATTGCCATTTCAAGGATTATCTTGACCATGATGTCATCAACTCCCGTCATTTTTCTGATCCACGAGTTCCTTTCTCTATCCTTCTTGTTTAAGCGAAGCATTTGGACATCGCAAACACTAGACTCTTCTATCTCATTGCCATTTCAAGGATCTTATCTTGACTATGATGTCATCAACTCCCGTCATTTTTCTGATCCACGAGTTCCTTTCTCTATCCTTCTTGTTTAAGCGAAGCATTTGGACATCTAAAACACTAGACTCTTCTATCTCATTGCCATATCAAGGATTTTATCTTGACCATGATGTCATCAACTCCCGTCATTTTTCTGATCCACGAGTTCCTTTCTCTATCCTTCTTGTTTAAGCGAAGCATTTGGACATATAAAACACTAGACTCTTCTATCTCATTGCCATTTCAAGGATCTTATCTATGATGTCATCAACTCCCGTCATTTTTCTGATCCACGAGTTCCTTTCTCTATCCTTCTTGTTTAAGCGAAGTATTTGGACATCTAAAACACTAGACTCTTCTATCTCATTGCCATATCAAGGATTTTATCTTGATCATGATGTCATCAACTCCCGTCATTTTTCTGATCCACGAGTTCCTTTCTCTATCCTTCTTGTTTAAGCGAAGTATTTGGACATCTAAAACACTAGACTCTTCTATCTCATTGCCATATCAAGGATTTTATCTTGACCATGATGTCATCAACTCCCGTCATTTTTCTGATCCACGAGTTCCTTTCTCTATCCTTCTTGTTTAAGCGAAGCATTTGGACATCTAAAACACTAGACTCTTCTGTCCCATTGCCATTTCAAGGATTTTATCTTGACCATGATGTCATCAACTCCCGTCATTTTTCTGATCCACGAGTTCCTTTCTCTATCCTTCTTGTTTAAGCGAAGTATTTGGACATCTAAAACACTAGACTCTTCTGTCCCATTGCCATTTCAAGGATTTTATCTTGACCATGATGTCATCAACTCCCGTCATTTTTCTGATACATGAGTTCCTTTCTCTATCCTTCTTGTTTAAGCGAAGTATTTGGACATCTAAAACACTAGACTCTTCTATCTCATTGCCATATCAAGGATTTTATCTTGACCATGATGTCATCAACTCCCGTCATTTTTCTGATCCACGAATTTTTTTCTCAATCCTCCTTGTTTAAGCGAAGCATTGCGACATCTAAAGCACTAGTCTTCTATCTCATTGCCATTTCAAGGATTTTATCTTGACCATGATGTCATCAACTCCCGTTATTTTTCTGATCCACGAGTTCCTTTCTCAATGTTTCTTGTTTAAGCGAAGCATACATCTTACGGTGTTCTTTTCAGATGTTCGCGGCCTCTAAATGAGTTTTTAGTTAAGGTTCTTTCTTGTCTGTGTTCCATAAGTAATACCAATTGGGCATTGATTAAAATATTTTGCTTTAAGACATAATGATGGTAAACAGCCACTGAAAATTGTAAATCGTACAAATGGACTTCAACCTGGTTTATATATGTATGCTAATTCCTTTTTCTGTTGTGCAGGGTAGACCTGGCCATCTGTTCTAAATTTGCCCCGCCGCCCCGTTGGCGCAGTGGTCTAAGGCGCTGGCCTCTGATCATTCGTCCGTAAGGGGGCCGGGTTCGTATCCCGGTGAGGCATGGATGTTGTGTTTGTCTTACGGCACTGGCTCTCTCCTTTCCCTGGAACCAGTAACCCTAAATTAGGGACGGGCGACTGCTTATAGCCCATTGAGTTGCTCACGGTGGTCGTTAAACCTCCAACCAAAAAAAAAAAAAAAATTTGCCCCATTTAGTTCTTGTAGAAGTATTGTGCATGAATTCAGTTATGTATAAGTTCTTGTTTGATGCGATCTTTTTTCTCTTGTTCCTGTATCATACTGTACAGCTCTGGGAGCTGTGGGAAAGGAAGATGGGTAGTTGAAAAAATAGGCACGTTGTCAACAAACCGAAGGAGGAATGTGAAATCACATTGAATAGGGCTGGCTATAAATCATCCCACGCTACCCATACTGGTCGATGAGTGCGTGACATCGCGTTTGCCTCAACACTTCCACAGCTAAACGACGCACACGTACCTAGCCATACACATGGCGCAACACGAATCGGGATTCATCGGAGCAGACGGTCTTCTTCCAATCATTCTGGGCTCAATTTTGACGGTAGAATGCCCAATGTAGGCATTTTCGACGGTGGACAGAGGTTAGCATGGGCAATCGGAGAAGCCTGTGGATACGGAGCTGCATTTTTATCACGGTTCGATGTAATGGATGTTGTGACACATTACTGCCGTCACCAACATTCAAATTGCCGGCGAGTAGCATCACAGCGTTCCCTTTTGTAGGCTCGTACGATACAGGAAAGCCTTCGCTCGCCTCTAGTATCGGCCCACACCTTGTTTGCCAGCGGTTCGTGGTTTTTTCATTCTCAGACCACTTTTTGAGGGTATCAATCACTGATGACCGTGGGCAGCAAAAATGTCTTGCTGTTTCGGAAATGATGTCATCCAGTCTTCTGGCCATTGCAATTTGGCCTTTGTCAAACTTACCTAAGGCCGCTGCCTTTCCCATCTGGAGAACAAGAATAACACTGATTAACCCTTTAACGACCATAACGCCCAAAACGCCCGTATGGCCATAGAAGCCCGAAATTCCTGTCTAGAGTGAGTCATATTTCCTATCCTTACTGATTCTTCAAATTTTCTCGACCTATGAGGGATCAGCAGGAGTCACCCTCAGTCACTATTGTTGTTATTAAACAAAGAAGTGAAACAACAGACAGTTTCGGGTGTTACGTTATTTAGAGTGATGCAAGGCTTTTGGATCATGGTCGTTAAAGGGTTAACAGAGCTCAATGCAGGTGTTATTTATACCGTTTCATGACCTTCACACGTACCGTCGTTTACCTGCAGTTGTTTCGATTTGTGTAAAGACGTGCTGGTCATAAGGTTTTCGCTGTTTGCATATTTTGCACATCTATAGATATTACATCACATAATATGCTGAAACCGATAACGTCCGGCATCTAAACACCTGGTACTCAAAATTAGAGAATAATTAACCAACATCTTTATGGTTGCCGATGTTTTTTTTTTATTGGAGGTTTAACGACCACCGTGAGCAACTCAATGGGCTATAAGCAGTCGCCCGTCCCTAATTTAGGGTCACTGGTTCCAGGGAAGGGAGAGAGCCAGTGCCGTAAGACAAACACAACATCCATGCCTGACCGGGATTCGAACCCAGACCCCTTGCGGACGAATGATCAGAGGCCAGCGCCTTAGACCACTGCGCCAGCTGGGCGGCTGGTTGCCGATGTACAGGGCTTGTACAGAGTAATGTGAACACCACACTCAGAGACGCGACTTTTAATGCAGCTGCGAACGTCGCAATACGCAAACGTATCCACCATGTTTTGGCTTGTTTGAAACGTCAAGGTCCTTTTTAAGTGAAAATCCTCGAAATACGTGACGTCAGTAAATAAACAAAGACTTCGCTCTTTCCACGTTTTAGCAACACACAGCAACTGAAAAATTGTTATTCGGCCACTGACGGGGAAACGAAGCCCATATCTCTCGATATCCATCCGATTTAACTGCTATAATTAATATATAGCCAGTGCCGTTAATGCCCACCAGACGGAGGCGTCTCAGTAGCTGAGCCCATCTTACGGAGTTATGATGCCAGAAGCTCACAGAAAAGCACACATAGCACCGTGGATTGTTGGCCACCGTGGTGTAAGGCTAACGTGCTAGGCTGGATATCGAGAGATCTGGGGTTCGTTTCTCCAGCAGTGGCCGAATAACAATTTTTCGGTTGCTGTGTCTTGCTAAAACGTGGAAAGAGCGATGTCTTTATTTAATCCGTTTTAAGATCATTTAAAGTATTTTGTTGCAACATTTCTTTTAGGGTGACTACAAACTGAGCGACCTAACGGACTTGGAAAGAGGGCTAATTGTTGGTTGATGCCTCCCTGACAGCAGTCGCTTAGGTAGTAGGTGTTGCCGAGAGCTACAGTGTCAAGCGTCATGACAGCATACCATATTCGTGGCAAAGCATCGTCTACGAAACACAAGAGCGGCCAGAAAACGACCCTGGCTGATAGAGACAGGAGAGCATTAAAGAGGATTGTTACCCGTAATAAGAAAACCACGGCTACGAAAATTAGTGCGGAGCTCCATCTGCATCTCCAGACCGCAGTATCAAAGTAAACAGAACGCAGGGAACTGCATGAACAAGATATTCATGCCAGAGCTACTATTGCAAAACCTCTGCTGACCCGGGAGATCACACAACGGCGACGGCAATGGTTCCAGGATTATACAACGCGGACTGCCGATGCATGATGTGGTCGGATGAAACCACATTCACACTATTCCACACCGCAGGACGTGTTTACGTGTGGAGAACACCGTCAGAAGCGTACAAGCCAGACTGTCTGCTCCCAACAGTGCGACATGGTGGTGGTTTTGTCATGCTGTGGGCGGTCATATCGTGGTTTTCAGCAGGTTCCCTAATCTTCCCTAAAAGACGGATGACTGGCAGGGCGTATGAAACCATTTTGGCCAAACAAGTCCATCCAATGGCTCAAACATCAAGATGATGACGTCCCAATTCACAGAGTTGGTAATATCCAATCATTGTTTGAGGAACATGAGGAAGAACTTTCACACCTTCCTTGCATCCCAAATCACCAGACTTTAACAACATCGAGCCGCTGTGGTCTGTGTTGTAAAAAAGAGTAAGATCCCCTTATCCTCCTCCTTCATCTCTCAAGGACCTGGAGCAGTTTCTGCATTAAGAATGTTGTAACATCCCCACAAACCACATCCAGGATTTGTATGCGTCCATTTCAAGGAGGATTCACGCGGTTTTGAATACCAAATTTGGTCCCATATCCTACTAGGTACGTAAAACCTTCTTTTCCTAAATGTTCACATTATTTTGTCCAACCTCTGTATGTAAAATAATTCTCTAAAAACTGGCGAACATGCAATTTTGTTTACGCGGAAGACTATCCTGCATTTAGTTCTTGCTGTAGGTGAGTTGGAATACGGAAAATTTGGGTTGCGCTGAAAAGCCGCTCGCGAGTCCACTGGCATCTTGTAGTTGTTCTGGGCAACTTTTGTTTTGACTCCAGTGGCACGTCGAGCTCGTTATATCGCAAAGACATCGTATGCATGATTTCCAGATGTGAAAGGGCAGTTGGTAGCATGGAAGCAGCTCAGTACCAGATAGATGTTTTCAGAGCATTGAATGTTCATTAAAGTATCCTCTTAAGACTCTGGAGAAAATATCAACAGATAGAAGATACTCAAAATAAAAAACTATACTAAAAATCCGAAATTTCTTGGCGTAAAATGTAGTTAGCTGTCTACCTTCCTTGAAAAAGCCTTCTGGCTGATGTGCGAAAGCTTGGAACGTTTATTTGTATTCTACGCCAAGAAATTTTGAATTTTTAGTGTAGTGGACCACTAGGCCATTTCGTAAATCACGACTTTATTTTGAGTATAATTTGGTGCACAGTTCCTACTTATTGAGATGGAAGATATTCGTCGTCGACCAGCACAAGGCCGCCCAGCGATACAACTACTCCAGGTGATTGCAATATGAATCTGATTACCAGACGCAACAGAGATTTGTCCGCTAGGTAACTCCCTTTGTAACCAGCAGCAGCCACACGAACGAGGTTTCCAACGCTTAGTGTTGTAGAAGACTTCGTAAGCGATGCCTTTATTCAAGGTGGTTTTTTATTTGAAAATAAGAAGATCGTTTTTCTATTTCTTTGGACTGCTGGGCCATTTCGTGAATCACGACTTTTCAGTACGAGATTGCGGTTCGGGATCAACATAGGTGGTATGAATGATGCGGCGATTTTTTCTCTGTATTTCACGGCTTGCACCGCAGTGAATTATACGAAGAAAAATACCATACAATTTATATTTATTACCACACACAGACACACGTTTTGTTTCAAAAGGAGCGTTTTTTTATCACTCATAATCTGATATCATCTTTCTTGTTTCGTTTTAAATACTAAAAATTCTGCGTGACTTTGTGACACACCTCTTGATGATACAGCTTTAATTTCAAACTTAACAGAAATGAAAATGATTTGCAATTCAATGCTAAAACCTCGGGATTAATGAATCACGGCTTCTGATAATTCGTCCGAGACGGGTCCGGGTTCGAATCCCGGTGAGGCATGGATGTTGTGTTTGTCTTACGACACTGGTATTCTGCCTTCACTGATGTCAGTGGCCCTAAATTAGGGACGGGTGACTGTTTATAGCCCTTCAGTAGATTACGGTGGAAGTTAAATACCCAATCCCCCTCCCCACCTTCAAAGAAAAATGGGTCACAGCGTACAGTGTTTATTCGTTCTGAAATATGTAACAATATGAAATTTTAATTTATCTCGATAATATTCCACACATGATCGAGACATCACAAGAAAAAGTAATAAAAAAAAAAATATTTTTTCGTTTGCTTTTAATTTAGGTAATGTTTTCTCAGCCCACCTGCTTACACTATCGTGATTTCCTTTTTCAATGCATCTGACATCTTCGTGTTTCGAGAAAAAAATCTTTCGAGAAGTTGGGACTTTTTTTATTAGCTTCTGAATCATATTGCCTTTCATACGTAGTGAACATGCAGTGCGTTAAAGATGTAACAAAATCAGGTTACAGTCAAGCTTTTTATTTGACTTTAGTTCGGATAAATAATGAAAGTAGCAACAAAATTTTAGCTTATCTCGCAAAAAACTGGAAAACGTAACGCTCTATCAAATTATTTCGAACGTAATTAAGTTGATGGCCCCTTTTCGCAAATAAGATGATCGTAACAGGGTTAGTTTGACCAGGCTGAACGGACAGTCTTAATGGACAACTCACCTGCTAAACTAAGATTGATTATTTTCTATTTCCCCTTTTTTTTCTGAGCTATATGAACCGACGTTTTTTTCCAGATAGAAGGGATTACATAGTACCCAATTCTTTACGTCAGATTTTTTATGTTGACAGATTGGCTTCGTTTTAGTTTTGATAATAACAAGTTCGAAACTGAAGTTGATCGATATAAAAAATTGCTCCTCAATCTTTTTAATAAGAAGTTAACTTAGCTTTCCTTCCCTCCATTTTTAAATGTTTCATGATAAACATAAATTTTAAGTGCACATTCTGATGAATGGATTATTTGAATATTGGTTACGTGTTCGATTTATAGGACCGTAGTAATCTCAGTAAACAAAACATCAGAGATACAGGTGATGGGCAGCTGATATGGGCATTCTCCGCGCGGATTGGTACAGACTCGAACCGAACGCAGGAGATAAATAGGCGGAGAGCAGGGCTTCCCAACTGTATATCGCAGTCGACGAACATTGGCAAACGTGGTGATGTGAGCGGACTTTGATCGTGGACGCATTGTCGGCAAAAGACTGATGGGTCATTCTGTCACCCAAGTGGTAAGAACACTAGGGTTTCCGAGGGCAATCCTACCTGATGTGAGCGGACTTTGATCGTGGACGCATTGTCGGCAAAAGACTGATGGGTCATTCTGTCACCCAAGTGGTAAGAACACTAAGGTTTCCGAGGGCAATCCTATCAAAGGTGTACCGCGAGTGCACAGATGTACACCTATATGTGCATCTATAGATGTGCAGATGTACGCCATAGATGCACACCTATCAAAATGTAAACCATATATGTACATCTATCAAGAGTGTACCATCCATGAACGTACAGATGTACACCATTGATGTACACCTATGGATATGTACACCATCAAGGGTGTACCACCGATCAATAGATGAATAATAGATGAATCGCAGATCAGTCATTAGATGTGCACCTATCAAGGATGTACCAGTACCACAGATCAGTTACATTGATTGATTATATTACCTATCAAGGGTGTACCATCATACACAAATGTACACTTATTCACAGATCAATAGACGAATCACAGATCAATCATTAGATGAACACCTGTCAAGGGTGTACTGTGGTACACCCATCAGTTACATAGGTTGATTATATTACCTACAAAGAGTGTACTACAGATCAGTTACATAGATCGATTATATTACCTATCAATGGTGTATCATAATACACAAATGCACACTATAGATGTACACCTATCAAGGGTGTATCACAGATCAATTACAAGGATGATATACAGTTATGTACACCTATCAACGGTGTACCACAGATCAATAGATGAAGCACATATCAATCATTAGATGTATACCTATCAAGGGGGTTCCACACATATGAGTTACATTGATCGATTATATTACCTCTCAAGGGTGTACCATCATACACAGATGAACACCATACCTGTACACCTATCAACAGATCAATAGATGAATCACAGATTAATCATTAGATCTACACCTATCAAGGGTGTACTACAGATCAGTTACATATTTCGATTATATTACCTATTAAGGGTGTACTAGAGATCTGTTATATAGATTGATTATATTACCTATCAAAGGTGTACCATCATACACAAATGTACACCATAGATGTGCACATATCAAGGGTGTACAACAGATCAGTTACATAGGTCGATTATATTACCTATCAAGGGTGTACTACACATCAGTTACATAGATCGATTATATTACCGATCAAAGGTGTATCATCATACACAAAAGTACACCAGAGATGTACACCTATCAAGTGCGTCATCATACACAAAAGTACACCATAGATGTACACCTATCAGATGTGTATCACAGATCAATTACAATGCTGATGTACACTTATGTACAGCTATCAAGGGTGTACCACAGATCAATAGATGAATCATAGATGAATCGCATATCAATCATTAGATGTACATCTATCAAGGTTGTACCACAGATGAGTTACATTGATCGATTATATTACCTCTCAAGGGTGTACCATCATACATAAATGTACACCATAGATGTACACCTATCAAGAATGTATCATCATACATAGATGTACACCATAGATGTGCACCTATCAAGGATGTACCATCGACGAACGGACCAAAGCCCAGGGTGCAAGCTGTGGCCGACCACACGCCATTGATGACCGGGGTTGACGTAGACTATCCAGGCTCTTACAGACCAATCGATTGGAAACGGCAACGCAACTCACATCCAGGTCAAATGTCGGAGACTCTAGCAGCGTCAGTAAGAGAACGGCATGACGCAGGTTGCATACCATGGGTTACGGGAGCGACCCCTACTTGGGTGCTGCTGTTGACTGCTACCCATCAGAAATTATGCCTGGGATGGTTCCGGGATCATCAAAACTGGACCTATTCAAATAGGCGCAGCGTCGTGTAGTCAGATGAATCCCGTTTTCAGCTGTTTCGAGCTAATGGGAGGGTTCTGGTAAAGCGTCTACGGCATGAGGCCATGTCACCGTCATGCCAGGTCGGCTTTGAAGGCGGTAGGTGTTTTATGATGGTTTGCAAAGCCTTCTCGTAGGACACATTATGTCTTTTAGTGTGTCTGGAGAGGTCCTTAACCACTGCGCGCTACCAGAATGTTCTGTCTGGTCACCTATACGGTTTCATGGCCTTCGCGCTACCAGAATGTTCTGTCTGGTCACCTATACGGTTTCATGGCCTTCGCGCTACCAGAATGTTCTGTCTGGTCACCTATACGGTTTCATGGCCTTCGCGCATCTCTAGGCCGATGGCCTGTTCCAGAAAGACAATTCACCGCCCCGCAGGGCTGCAACTACCCAGGCACGACTCGAGGAACACTCATCTGAGTTTGGAACCATCCAGTGACCTCCAAGAAACCCGGATTCAAACCCTGTGAAAGCTCTTTGGGATGCCGTGGGATAGAACATCAGATCCATGGATTCTGGATCAACGTCTCGGGCGAAGTTGTGAACAATGCTCCAAGAGGCATGGCAGTGTCTCCCTAAAACCTCAGACATCTGATGGATTTGATGCCTCTGCTTCTACAGGCTGTTATTCGTGCAACTGGAGGACTACAACACTATTAGATACTTATCTCTAAAGTTTTGTCAACTGAGTGTATTTTGGAACAGTATAATTATTACTCTACAAAGTTGGATCACAAAGGTACACATTTTGACATTGAAATTTTCAGTCATCATCTTGCCAAACGTTAGGCACACCTCAAAAAATGTTACCGAATAGGAGATCCATGTTCTCGAAATTGTACAGTTAAGGGGAAAAAATAATAAATGATCGTTTTCCATATGAAATAATCCTGCACTTTAATTGGTTCTCAGTTTTAGGTTCATCCGTTTTTAAAGCACGTCTTTTGCAAAAGTTATCTTGCTTATGTTACGTTTTGTCTGTCCATTCCTCTTTGGACATCATATCTCTGCAACTATTAGTCCGATTTCAAACATTCTTTTTGCATTGGGAAGCCTGAAGTGAGCGAATGATGATACCTCATTTCGTTTTTTTGTTTTGTTTTTATGCGATGCACAATTTCGCGGCTAGAGTGCGTAAATGCAGATGATGTCGAATTCAAAATACATTCTATTCCATATAATTGCTTCTAAACATCCGACTTAAAAATTCTTTTACCATTCGGTTCCATTCATTTATGGCAAAGACTATTTCAGGTATAGTCACTTTTTAAGTTACGCATAGAGTTTCCGCTAGGGGAGTAAGTGCAAATTGCGTTTTTCCCGATATCTCTGCTTCTAAAACTCCGATTTGAAAAATTATTTCTGCAGAGGATACAGCTCCTCATAGAAAATGGTTTGCATATAACTTTTAATTTTTGGTAAAACTGGTTTGCCCACCAGGGTGCGTAAGTTTTAATTTCGGTTTATGATGCATTTGCAACAAAATCTGAGCTTCTAAAATCCCGACTGAAAAAATTCTTTCGTGGTCAGATATCACTCACATCGATATATGTTTTACAAATAATTTCTTATTAAAATAATTCACGGTTTTTCCGCCAGGAGGCGAAGATATATATCTTATTTTTAACGATATCTCTGCTTCTAAGAGTCCGATTTGAAACATTTTTCCTTTGTTGGAGAGCGGTTGCGGTGCGAAATGTTTTCACATAATTTCAAAATTTTCTTAACGCACAAGTGTGCCACTAGAGGGCGCCTGGTTACACTTCCGTATACAGCAATACTTGCGGGACTAAAAACCACATTGGAAATATTCTTTTTGGGTCAAATATTACTACCTATGAAAACTCTTTGTGTATTTTCTTTCCAAAATTCATAATTTCGTCACTAAAAGGCGCAAATATTTAGCCTGCTTTTCAAAATATCTCTACTTCTAATGGCGTAATTACAAAAAATGTTTTATCACCGGAGACCACTTACCTTACGAAACATTTTACGTTTGCATTTGAGGAGTTTTTTCACAGTATTGTCGCTAGGTGGTGTTTCTGTACTTCTGTTTGCAGCTGCATGCCCACTTCCATAAACCCTCTTGAGAAATATCTATTTTCAATGTATGCCATTCGGCATTATAAAGATAGGAAGCTCTTTAAATAATGCACAGCTTTCCCATTAGGGGCCGTAAAGGTTTAAACCTTTTTCTCGCTATCTCTGCTTCCGGGAGACGTATTTGGAAAGTTATTTTTCCTTTGGATAGCTTTTGCCATGAAGAAGACTTTTCACCTATTTTCATCCTCATCAGGTATTTACATTACCAAGTGGATTTCCTCGACCATATCTTTCTCCACTTCTCTCTATCCAAGGCCATCACTTCATCCAGTCCAATATTTTTTTAAACTTGATTTAATCTCCTCCATCCACTTTCTCCTTGGTCTTCCTCTTCCGCTTTTTCCTGGAGTCTCCCACTCCGTCAGAACCTTAGGAAGTCTTTCTGAGCCGCGCCGGTGGCGCAGTGGTCTAAGCGATGGCTTCTGATCATTCGTCCGAAAAAGGTCCGGGTTCGAATCCCGGTGAGGTATGGATGTTGTGTTTGTCTTACGGTACTGGCTCTCTCCCTTCTGTGGAACCAGTGACCCTAAATTAGGGACAGGCGGCTGCTTATAGCCCAATGAGTTGCTCACGGTGATCGTTAAACCTCCAATAATAAAAAAACGCCTTTCTGATGACATCCTGCTTGTATGGTGAAACCATTGCAATCTCCGCATCTCAATAGTTTGAAGAACGTATACTTTAACACTCGTAATATCTCGAATTTTTTCACATCTGGATTTTCTTGCCGAACGCCCGCAAAAGCCAATCTCTGTTGCCAATAATCTTTGTTGATGTATTTCATTCAATGTCTACGTCTCCGCACCATATACACAGTCGAATCATATAATTGTGACCACCTCCTACTTTTGACGTCAACAGCGCGTAGCCAATGAATGAAGGCACGTGTCGTGAGCTGGCTCGGAGGGTATATAAGGTGTGCTGTAGGCATTCTGAAAACATACCAGTCGTTGCAGTCATGGATAAAAAGAGCTATTTACCAGATTAGCAAAAAGGAATGATCATCGGCTTTCAGGCCATGGATGGCAGTATTTCTGAAACAGCGCAGTTTGTGAACTGTTCACGTGCTGCTGTGGTTAAAGTGTATCGTGATTGAAGAAATGGCACAATTGCGATTAAGCGACGAGGAAACTGTGGAGCACCACGTGCCATTGATGTGAGAGGTGAACGTCGCCTGTGAAGGTGCGTGGAGGCCAAACGACACGCTATAGTGGAACACCTCACTGGCCGAATGAACCACGCGGCTAACGGAAGTGTGTCTAAAACGACAGTTCAGCATAACAGCAAAAACTGCTGTGTATGGGGTTCCGACGCACACGGATGGTCACTGCACCTATGCTAACGAAGGTGCATCTGTAGGAAAGGCTTCCACTTCCACTGCAGTATCGGAATTGAACCTCCGTTTATTAGCAAAGGATTGCCTTCTCCGATGAATTACATTTTCTGCTTCATCGAAAGGATGAACGTTGGCGTATAAGGCGAAAAACATCGGAGAACAAACACTCTTAACCATTGCTGGAATAATACAAACATGTGGGGGCAGCGTTATGGTGTGGGGAATGTTTTCGTGACATTCACTGTGTCCACTCATCCTGTGGAAAGCCCTATGGATCGAACTCGTTATGAATCCATCCGTACACACCACATACACCCATACCTGCTGCTTGTCTTCCCTGGGGCGGATGGGACCTACCAGCATGAGAATGCTACGTGTCACACAGCTAGAAATGTCCGAGAGTGGTTGGAAGAGCACGATAAAAAATTTAAAGTACCTTCCTGGCCCCCTAATTCCCCAGACATAAACCATATTGTGAGACAACCACGATCGTGTTGTTAGCTATATGGATCCTCCACCACGCACTCTCCAGCAGTTGTCAGTGCACTGCAGTCAGCATGGCTCCACATACCTGTGAACCCCTTCCAGCACCTTACTGAGTCACTCCCAGCCCGTCTAGCTGCTGTCCGCGCTGCACATGGCGATTACTCTGGATATTAGCTGGTGGTCACAATAATGTGACTCGACCGTGTAAAATGCTCTGTACAATCGCAGAAAAAATGTGTCTATTTACTCTTGTAAAAATATTGCTGCTCCAAAAAACAGGATTCAAAACAGAAATAGCTTTCTTGCGGTCCGCAATTCTCCGATCATTGTCATGATGACATGTACTATCCTGTTGTATTATGGATCCGAGTTCACCTATTTTCAGCGTTTCCATTTTTGTAAAATGTCTCCTTCTATATTTCTTTATCATACACTAGCGTGCAAAAATTAAGGACGAGACGTTTTTTTGAATGTAACGTCGTGCAGAAGTGCTCCACATCGACTCAAATCATACAATAAGATTCCCAAGATGTAAGAATATGGGACAAGTTAGCAAAACCGTCCAAATAAGGAATCCAAATGATACAAAGGCATTTTGTTGAAAAGGTAGCTTCGAGCACAACTGGACAGAAGTCAGAAACGTCCATGTGACAGGCGGCTGCCCAGAAAAATCCAGTCTTTAGTAGGGGATATGATCACCCCTGACGGCGTTGCAGGATTTATAACGTCTGTCCATGCTGAGGACGAGGCTGTTAAGGATCTGTTGAGGCATTGCGGCCCATTCCTCTTGTGACGTGGTGACGGGCTGCCAAGCTTCTCCCGAGAAGGTCCCATACGTATTCGATTGGATTTAGGTTCGAGGACCTCGCGAACCAATCCATGCGCTGAATATCTTCATTATCCAGCAGCTCTTCGACAGCCACTGTACGATGAGGTGTAGTGTTGTCGTCCATGAAGAGGAACTCAGGACCCACAACACCTCTAAACAGACGCACGTGAGGCAGGAGAACCTCGATACAATAGCGGACACCAGTGCCCGAGCCTCCTTGGAAGACGTGGATGTCAGTACGGCTACCAATCGTGATACCGCCCCAAACGAAAAATCCGCCACCCCCAATCCGGTCCCTTTCGATGATGTTGGAAGTGTGAATGCGTGTTCCCTGCACTCTCCAGATGTGTATACGTCCAGTTCGCTTGTCAGACTTGATCGGCTCTGATCCGTAAAGAGAACTTGACCCGCATTGCTGATGTGTCTAGTTCTTGTGTTCCTGGCACCACAGAAACCGATGAGCAGGCGTTAATGGCACACACCGTACTGGTCGTCGTGCAAATAGACCACCTTTGTGCAGCGTTCTGGCCACGGTAAGACGCGATAACGGACGTCCGGTTGTCTGTTGCATGTGCCTTGCGATTTCTCCCGATGTCTGCCGTCCGTCTCTTCTCGCCTGTAGGACAATATGCCGGTCGTCTGCCGTCGTGGTTGCTCGTGGCGGACCACTGCTAAATTCTCGGACAGCTGTTCCTGTCGTTTGAAATGCTCTCCAAGCTGGCGAAATGATGCAGTGAGCGATCCCGAACTCCTCGGCCTCACTAGTCACACTTCGACCTTCTTCCAACTTCCCAATGACGCGACCTCGGGTAAAGTCATCCAGATGTCGTCTACTGGATTGCGTGGTGGCGGCAACTCGACGTCGTTCAAACCGATGTACACCGTGCAATAGCTTTCACCGAATTGCTGAGCGTACACCGCCCGTGTGCTTTATACCCTTCCGACATCCCCCCTACGTCATGCTGCATATATGCGCATGCCCTAACGTACCGGACCCAAGTCTATTTCCTGAGTGGTCTTTCGGTCCGTTCTGCCTGCTCATTCCGCTGTTATGATAATTTCTACTCTTCGTCCTTAGTTTTTGCTCTTTGTCTCTGATGCTTAATTCTGCTGTGAGAAATATTTAATGCCGCATTTGGTAATTTTCGTAACCATACTTTTCGGCAGCGTCTGGAAGTGAGAAGCCGTTTCTATTGGATTGGTACGAATGAAATGTCCAGCAACTGACCAGCACACGTGAACTGCGAGAACGGAAATGTAGGGCAACTTACCAAAGCAAAATAATCCCCATCGGCATTGACACGTAGTTGCCATCTGTCCGGCAAGGCCATAATTCCGGAACTGAAAACGTCTTGTGGCTGGGAACCGAAGAAGTTATCAACTGTACGTTGAACCTCGTAGTCTGTCGTGAACTGTTTCCGGACAGGAAGTGATCCAGGCGACGAAACAGATGATAGTCTGTCGGAGACAAGTCCGGGTAATAGGCAGGATGAGGCTGTGCTTCATAGCTTAAGGCACTTAGTGTCATCATCGTTCGTTGTGTGACATAGGGCGGCCGTTGTCCTGGAGCAGAAGAACACCCTGGCTGTTGGCCAAAGCTGGTTGTTTCTGCAGCAATTTCGGATGCATCTGGCGTAATTTAGCACAATAACGTTCTATATACGGTGATGGTTTGGCCTCTTGACAAGAAACCTAAAATCAAAAATTACCCGATGAATTATCTCGGCTGTGGACCACCAGACAAGAAGCATCATTTTCTTGGTGTGTAGGGATGGCTTAGGATGTCATCCAGCAATCTGTGCCTTGTTTAATCAAGCTTGTTTCCGATTATCATAAAGGACCCACTTCTCGTCGCAGGTGACGGTCCGATGCAGAAGAAGTTCCTGTTTATTCCTTGCAAGCAGCGACGTGCAGACTTCCAAACGACTAGTCTTGTCGGCAGTTGTCAACTCTTGCGGAAGCCACATGTGAAGTTGTTTGACCTTACCCAGCTCAGCCAGACGCCGAACAACTGTCGTGTGGTGGACACCTACCTCTGCCGCTATCCCACGAGACGTTTTTTGGGTGGTCCGCTTCAACTAAACGTAACAGAACATTGTCAGAAACAGCAACAAGTCGGTGACCACGTTCATCGTTTTTCAGGTCCGTATCTCCGCTTCGAAACTTCACAAACCATCGCCGAATGGTTCGTTCGTTGGCCGCATTCTCCCCAAATGCTTTGTTAACGTTTCGAGCGGCAATTCCTGCAGAATGGCCCACTTTAAACTCATACAGGAAGATGACTCTCAAATCCGGCGTCTGCATGTTTCCTTTGCAAGCCACGTTACGTCCAAACAAACCACGCCTGAACCTTGTTCTTCACACACTGTAACGTACCAGGAGATGTGACGCACCTGCCAGAAGGACGCACACGACATAAAGGCAGATAGGAATCAGAAATGAACGTCAGCGTAGCTCAGTTGGTAGAGCGACTTGTTCCGGAATAAGTGGACTCGGGTTCGAATCCCGGCGTAGGCCAAAAATGACGGAGAAATTTACTTCGTTATAATGGCGCCCGAACTATCCGGATGACCCGACCGTTCAAAATCTCGTAATGGTGTGATGTTATTTCCACACCGCGAGATAGGAAAAATAAGAGAATCCCTTCTCCAGCACATCAAAAAAAAAAAAAAAAAAAAAAAGGGGAGATGATGTAACGTACCAGGAGATGTGACGTACCTGCCAGAAGGACGCACACGACATAAAGGCAGATAGAAATCAGAATAAAACGTCCGCGTAGCTCAATTGGTAGAGCAACTTATTCCGGAATGAGGGGACCCGGGTTCGAATCCTGGCGCGGATAAAAATGACGGAGAAATTTACTTCGTTATAACACGTGCTAGCTATTTATAGTAACTCTGTGACGTAGCACCCACAACACCTGTGGGTGGTACCATTCCGCTGTGGTGGGGGTCTGTCTCCATTAATCGTTCGTGCCGGACATTTCATTCGCATCAACCAAATATTTCCGGATGTTTTTATCGATTGTATAAATCGTGATATAGAAACATTACACTGAAGCTCTTTGCAAGTTTATTATCTGCAGCTCTTTGCAAGTTTTGCTACCGGAGTTCACTATGTAGAGATAACAGTGATGCGCTACGACACTTTGTTATGTCTCAGCTCAACCGTCGCTATGTTTAGTTTTATTCTATTGTACTGTTGTTATGGTGCATAATATATCTATTCTGTACAACTAAGAAATTGAATACAACTTTAAAGTAATTTAAAAACATTTAAATGTTCAACACATAATACTGTTAATCTCCAATACATTCTATTTTATAGTTAATGAAGTGTAATACTTCCCTGTTTAACTATCAGTATTAGCGTTGTAATAATGGGAGATACGGTTTCTCTAGAGCTAATGTGACACTTTCCAAGAACAATGTCAGAGCAGTACATCGCTGTAACCTAGTTCGAACATTTTAAGATAGTACATAAAGAAACAGTCACTATTCACACTCAGTCCTGTGGTGTGCACTTAACGAACTATTACATGAGTTTTAAAACTGTGTGATGCTTCCCGACCAAGTTTCGCAAGATCATAATCAGTTAATCCAGTTAAAGCAGTACGTAGTTGTTGGCGGTTGATTTGAAGGCTGTCTTCATATTTTTGTTATATTCTGTAGTCACGGGAGCGATACTCTGATATCCACTGTTTTGCGCATGTTCAGGATTTGAACGGACATAACGTAGCCTCCTTTTCATGGACTCCAAACTAACCAAGTGGTGACTCTTGGTGATACTTGTGGTTTGTCTGTGCTATGTATTTCGGTACAGCGTGTACCATCATCAGGCTAGAGTTGTCGCTCATTGTCACACGCGTGACAAGCTGCGGTGGATCTTCTCTTCGGATAATGGGCCGGCGTGTTATCTACAATTTCTTCGACATCTGGTTTATCTCAATGGTGCGTTAAACGTCCATTTGGTTAGAGTCATTGCGCAACCGTGCTTTCGTACCAGTGTTCGTTATTCTCACTATTCTTTCTCTTTTTTGTTTCTTTTTCATTGTTTACCAGCAGTTTACAAGGTAGTAGGAGGTCAATGCAATTGTTTTGGACGATGCCATCGTTATTTCATAAACAACGCATAGCAACTGGAAAAAATGTGTTCCGACACCTCTGGGAGCGAACCCAGATCTTTCGATAACTAGTCGAGTGCGTTCGCATTCACGCTACGGTGCCAACAATTCAAACCGCATGCGTGTTTCAAACCACGATGGCAATTCAAACCACGCAAGGCAATTCAAACCACTCATAGCGCTGTGAATTGTTGGCACCGTAGCGTAAATGCGAACGCACTCGACTAGTTATCGAGAGATCCGGGTTCGCTCCCAGCGGTGTCGGAACGCATTTTTTCCAGTTGCTGTGCGTTGTTTACAAAATAACGTGGATAGAGCGATGGCATCGTCCATTCGCATTATCTCCACGTATTTGTTATATATTCGCAAATGTTTTTGTTGCAGTTAAAGTTATTGGTCCTCTCAATGAGGACTTCTTCAGCATATCTTAAGGCTATTTCTGTCCGTTGTTTATTAATTAGCTTTATGTTTTCGAAGTCCGGTTCGACTTGATTATTATGGCAATATTCTATCAATGGTGTTTGGTTTTCTCTTTTGCTCCAATTTTGTGTCTTGTCGGATTCGGTATTTCAAGCTGTTTTTGGTACTTCCTATATAATACAGTAATATTTCATCTTAGTGGTTGGGTTATTCACAGGTTTTATCGGAATTTTGTATATACCACAACTGTCTTGAATATTCTTTGTTTCTCGGTTGTTTAGTACAATTTTTCTGTAAGTGGTAGAGGAGACTCCGAAAGTTGTTTTTTCGACATTGTTTTTTTAGTAACTTGTTAATAGCTGGTAGGTATGGGAGTCGGCCTTTATATTCAATACTATTTGGTGTTAGTGAACATCAAAGATATTGCACCAAAACGTGCAAAGAGTTGCAGATTGACATTAACTTCAGTATAATGTTTCTATATCAATTTCGCAGCACGTTAATATACACGACTATAATTCATAGTCTGTAGTGGCTTAATGAATCGGGATGATTTTATTTTACTAACCGGTTTCATTAACTTTAAATAACTTCGATAAATTTTATTCACGTCGGAAAGGATTCAAATGACGTGCTCGTTACAACCAAAAATTTGATGTCATATTCCTTGATTTTTTTTATGGCAATTGTAATGAAAGAAAATCTACGCCACCCCGGTGGCGCAGTGGTCTAAGCGCTGGCTTATGACCATTCGTCCAAGAAGGATCCGGGTTAGAATCCCGATCGGGCATGAATGTTGTGTTTGTCTTACGGCACTGGTTCTCTTCCTTCCCTGGAACCAGTGTCCCTAAATTAGGGATGTGCGACTGCTCATAGCCTACTAAGTTGCTCACGGTGGTCGTTAAACGTCCAATAAAAAAAATAGTAAAGAAAGTCTACAAATTAAACATATTTTTGAGCTTACCTGATAATTCATTGAATTAAAAAAAAAGATACTGCTGAAACCATTTTTCCTAAAGTTCGAATCGAATTGTGTGCTAGTGGTTTTTTTTAAGTTACCTGCATGAAATTTCTGTAAAATTTTACCGAGCAATCTCTATAAGCAAGAAGTTACAGCACGTGGCAATTTCACGCCTTTCCTTAAGTCAAGCTTAGTGCATCAGAAGAAAGGGGATCAAGAAACACGTCTGGAAGTGTGAAACAAGGGATAAGTGGCACAAATTGATTTATTGGAGTCCCAAAGGAAGATACGGTTCGTCTTACGTGAGAAAAATCGAAGCGAGACGGAAGCCCTTAGTGAGAAAAACAAGAATCTCGCCCATGTCTAACGGCGAAATTCGCCTGCTAGACCGCATGCGACTGGATACTTTTACCTCATCTTTTATATATAGTGCTGATGTATTAGACAGGTGAAAAGCACTAATTCATCTTTTAGAGACCTTAACTCAAACAGAATGATGAACAAATTATGAGAATTTTTGGCAGACTTCGCCTTATTTCCCTGAAAAGCTGTCTTCTCAAAATAAAATACAAGAATCAAATTGAATATTTTAAGAACTCATTCAATTTTCAATGCCGTGGTTTTGAAACATCATCTCCAGCTCGAGTGTAAAGTCTGTATGAAATATATATAAAGTTCATCTGAAATTCAAACTGAGAATAAAGCAGGAAAAACCCGAAGTTATAGTTTTCGAGGGAGGAATTGCTGCTACTGAATACAAGATCAGTTAGAATAATACAGAGATAGACGAAGTGAAAGAGTTTGTATATTTGGGAAGCATATTTGACTTAGAAAGCGGAATAGATGGTTAAATTACATGGCGAGTGAATTAATTTTTGAAAGTCATAGCTATTTTAGGACCGCTTCACAGGACTGTTGGTTCTCAAAACGATCCCGAATGGCTGTGCATGAAAATGTAATTCCTTCTACTCTGACGAACAGCAGTTGAGCCTGGGTATTTCAGAAGAGGCAAGAGTCGTATGTGTTAGAAAAATCACGAAACTGTGTCTGTCGCAGTTCAAGACGATAGATGGCGCTGCCACACTCGGCGAAACTCTCCCGTTCTCTCCTTCAGACGAAGTGAAGCTGTTGTTGTTCTCCTCTCTCGTCGGCAACGAAAACTTTAAAACGCCGGTGTGTGTGCTTGTCTTATTGTAAAAACAACATCAACTTATGTGTGTGTTAAATCAACATGCAGTTATCAGTGAACTACACTGCTGGCCACCCAAAATGCAACACCAAGAAGGAAGCATCCGATTGGCCTGAAATTCATAGCATGCGTAGCCCGCGAGAGGGCATACAAACGATTAGCATTGCAGGGCATATGCAAATCATGTGCTCCCGGTACGCCACCGAGAAACACTATAAGAAGGGTGCACAGAAGGCGGGGTGTAAGTAGTGGATGTGTGTTATGCTGCCGGACCTGTGCGTGGGAAGCTTCGCGATGCCTCGTCGCAGAATACGGCAGTCATTCCAGCACGTTTCGGAGTTCGACAGAGGACGAATAGTGGCTTATCGCGACAGTGGTTTATCGCACCGAGACATCGACGCCCGTGTGGGACGACATCCAGCCACAGTGAGTCGAGTATGGATTCCGTCGGTGCAGGAAGGACGGACGGACCGACGTGAGCGATTGCCGCAGCCGCGGCACACCACCAAACGGGAGGACCTGCATGTGGTGCGGCGGGCATTGACGGCTCACACCACCACATCACGAACGTTAGCGCACGAATTAGGGTGTGTTGCCCAACAACCTGTGTCAGCACGTACCGTTCGACGTCGTCTTCAGGAAAGGGTACTTGTCGCGCGGCGCCCATTGCTCCGATTACCATTGACGTTACACCACCGGCGAGTGCGGCGGCAGTGGGCCGTTGAACACCGCACCTGGACTACGGAATGGCACGACATTGTGTTCTCCGACAAATCCCGCTTCTGCCTTGAACACCACGATGGTCGGATCTGCGTGTGGCGGAACCGCGGCGAGAGACTGTATGACACCTGCATTATGTATCACCTGACCAGTCCGTCGCCTGGCGTTATGGTTTGGGGCGCGATTGGATATGACACCCGCACCCCTCTGGTACGCATCGCTGGTACACCCAACAGCCACCGCTACATCTCCGACGTTTTGGAGCCTGTAGTCCTCTCTTACCTGCAGGACTTGCCAGTGGCTACGTTTCATCAGGACAATGCGCGCCCGCACGTGGCACGTATTGTGCAACAATTCTTCACGGCCCACCAGGTGTCACTGCTGCCGTAGCCAGCCTGTTCTCCCGATATGTCGCCCATCGAACACGTCTGGTCGCTGATCGGCTACCGAGTGGCTCGGAAAGCACCACCCGCGGCTACGCCTGATGAACTGTGGCAACGTGTGGAAACAGCTTGGACCGACATACCCCAAGCCTACATCCAAAGCCTCTTTCGTTCGATGCCGCGGCGTGTAGCTGCCGTTATTGCCAGCCATGGGGGCCACACGAACTATTGATGTCTGCGTGTTCCGCATATCGCACGGGCCTGTAAGCTCAATCGTTTAATCTTTGTATCTGTTGTTATGTGTCCAGTAAATCTGGCTTTACTATCTCGTGTCCTTCTTGGTGTTGCATTTTGGGTGGCCAGCAGTGTATTATGGTGTTGTGAATCAACTTAACGTGAATAAATTTGGATTACTTAATGAATGGTGGTAAGTTCTCTCTCTCTCTTCGTTCAGTGAGTTGGAAAATTCAAGTTCTTTGGTTGGTCGTCATTTGAGATCAATACGCAAAGCGTTATTGAGTGCACATTATAGAATTTTAAATCACTAACAGTATGTGTGCAGGAAAGATGAGTTAATTACGGATGGTTTCTGGCAAGACAGGTTCTGATCATGTGCAGAATGTAGATTATGTTGTACTGTATATGTGCAATGTGAGGTAAAGTGTTAGTAAGGTAGAGACAAATATTCTGAGGTCGTTTGGCCGTGTTGAATGAATGAGTGATGAGACTCTTACTAAAGTAATTTTCTAAGCACAAGTGTTATATTAGTGGGTTGTCCATAAGAGAAACCGAGAGAATGAATAAAACTGAATGAATGAGTGGTGAGACTCTTACAAAAGTAATTTTCTCAGCACAAGTGTTATATTGGTGGGTTGCCCATAACAGAAACCGAGAGTCATTTAAACATACCCAAGTCAACTGTTTCGGATGTACTGAATAAGTGAAAGACTCACGGCGTGCCTGAAGCAGCAAAACGTACCGGCAGACCAAAGGAAATCAGTGATAGAGGACGTCGAAACCCCAGGAGAGTCTTTTCAGGTAATCGACGGAGTACTGCACAATACGTCAGTGTGCAGGTGAGTAAAAATGCCGGAACCTCGGTATGTACACGTACCATTCGCAGAAAACTTCATTCCATTGTCGTAAAGCTGCTCATAAGCCTTTCATCTCCACTCGGAATGAAACTTGTCTTTTAGCATGGTGTAAAGAACATCTATCGTGGACCGCAGATAAATGCCAATGGGCCCTATGGACTGATGAATCCAGATACATGATCCATCAGTCTGATGGCCGTGTGTGGGTATGGCGGAAGCCGGGGAAACGCTACTTACCACAGTGTACTCTTCCTATGGTAAAATGTGAGCTGGCAATGTACCCATGTTGGGATGTTTTTTGTGGTATGGTCCGGGCCCATTAATTATCGTGCACAAACGTATTAACCAACACGTCTACCTCGATATTCTGCACAATTATGCCTTACCAACTCTGTGGCAATATTATGGAACCAAGCCTTGTTGGTACCAGAAGGATAATGCACCGAGCCATAAAGCAAGGACAATTACGGCGTGGTTTGACGATAATTCCGTTTCGTGTGTCGACTGGCCAGCACAGATTCCTGATCTTAATCCCATAGAGCACCTATGGGATGAATTCTAGCGTCGCATAAGAAGTTTGGAACCAATGCCTACTACCAAGCAACAGTTAGCGGCAGTAATATGTACTGAATGGAAGCGCATACCTATCACTGTGTTCCAAAACCTTGTCGAAAGCCTGTCTCGAAGGGTCAGTGTATGCATTTAAGCCAATGGTGGACTGACACCGTACTAATGTATGTCAATAAATGCTGTTGTGTTTCTCTTCTAGGTGTCCGGTGACTTTTGTCAATATAGTGTATATCAGCGAACTATGTTGAGGTAATTGAAGAGAATCAGTATTACCGGTCGCATAAAGGTTATACTACTTAGATAAGCCACTGATTTTTGCGAAGAACCAGAACGTTATTCTGTATTGGTGTCAGGAACACTATAACTATACAGCAGAAGACTGGAAAAAGTCATGTTGTCCCACGAGTTACGGTACACTTTGTTCTGTACCAACAACAGACAGAGAATTCGGTGGGTGACCCACGAAATAATGAACCCAGCTTGCATTTTAAACACAAGTCAAGATTCTGGAAATGGTATCATGGCGTGAGGCACGTTCTGTTGATACGGAACGGGTTTCCCGAGATTGCTGATAGGTCGGGTATCTTCCAAGGATTATCTGATCATAATTGTCGATCAAGTCGATCCTGCAATTTTGACTTTTTATACAGCAGGTGACGGCTGTTTCATGGATGACATGCCACTGTCCGTCGCTAAGAAACTTTTACCGTCTTTCCTATCGGCCCCGCAAAGCCCGGTTCTGAACTCCATTGAGAATATATGGGACATGTTAAAAAGAAAACCGATCCGAGAGCAAAGACTTCTTCCGTCAAATCTGATCCAATTAAATGACTGTCTGATGAACGCCTGGTATGCTGTAGACGTACATTTACTCTAACCTTGTGGAATCTATGCCAAATTGCATGGGTATCGATCGTTCACTTGATCGAAAGGTCACTTGACCGAAAATCACTTGATCGGGAGGTACATTTCACCGAAGGGTCACTGGACCGAAAAGTTCATTTCACCGAAAGGTCACTTCACCTAAAAGTTGGTTTCATCGAAAGGACATTTGACTGAAAAGTTCATTTCATCGAAAGGACATTTGACTGAAAAGTTCATTTCATCGAAAGGTCACTTCACCTAAAAGTTGATTTCATCGAAAGGACATTTGACTGAAAAGTTCATTTCACCGAAAGGTCACTTTACCTAAAACTTGGTTTCATCGAAAGGACATTTGACCGAAAAGTTCATTTCACCGAAGGATTACTTTACCTAAAAGTTCATTATATCGAAAGATCATTTCACCGAATGGTCAGTTTATTGAAAACTTAGAATTTTGTTGTTAGCGATCTGTTAGGGTGTGGTGCGGGTTTTTGAAAAACTGGCCACCTAAACATTATCGGATTGTATAAAAAATACATTTTTAGTTTCTATGAAACACCTCCCCATGAGTAGGTTTTCTGAAATATAACATTAATTATAATATGTGCCTTTTTGATAAATTTTAATCCTGCGAGCTCATATTCATAAGGGTTACATAGCAAATTAAGTAAATAATGTTCCACTTTTACTCAACAACAAAACATTAATTTTTTGACCGTAGGCCTAGATACAACCCATTTTAACAGATTTTAACCCTACTCATATTCATAAGCATTACATAAAATGTAAAGTAACTTTTTATGTAAACCTTATGAACATGAGTTCGCACGATAACAATTGGGTAAAAAGGCCTACGCCAAGACCTAGGCACCTAAAATTGATTCTTTTTGCCTAAAAAAATGTGCAACATTATGAATTTTACTTTTTATGTAAACCTTATGAACATGAATGGAATACGGGATTACACCATACACTACAAATTTTGAAGATGACAATCCGTTTTTTGGTGTAAATATTACAATGATTAAAATTATGAACAACGATTAAAATTTGCTAAAAAGGCCTAAGCCGACGCCTATTGTCTTAAAAAAAAAGATTTGCCTTAAAACTAAATCTTTGCGTTTCCCTGTGACACGAAAAAATCAAAAGTGCAATTTGCGTATAATCACCTAACGTTTCGGTGGCCTGTCTGCCGAACTTGCACCATGCTTCAGCAGATCCTCTAATGAAATCCAAAGTTTTCGATAAACTGACCCTTTGGTGAAATGACCTTTCGATGAAATGAACTTTTCGATCAAGTGACCCTTCGGTGAAATCAGCTTTTCGATCAAGTGATCTTTCGGTGAATCAATCTTTTCGGTGAAGTGATTTTAGGTAAAGTGACCCTTCGGTGAAGTAAACGTCGGACAAATGAACCAAACCCAAATTGCATACGTTCTGCAATTCATGCTAATGGAAGTTCAACCCGGTATTGATTAAAAGTTTGTAATTCAGTCTCAAGCAGCAAAATGTCTGCCTCCGGCGTAGATCTAACGTCAAATTTACGGTTACGTTTTTCGATTTTGCACTACAAACATCGAGAAACCTTCTGTTGTTAGTAAATTCCTTCAACTAGGTGTAATCCTGCCTCTTTACATAAACCCAATAAGCGGCAGTGAATTTAATAACTACTTCATCAATTGGTTTATTTCATTAACTAGCCTCACCTCCAATATTAATAATCGGAGTTCGGTCGTATTTCTTTTCATCTTCAAATCGCCGCGGTTGTTCTGACTTAATTTTTCCCAGCTTTATGCCTAGAATTGAACCTGACAATACTAACGCTATAGCTTATCCAAGTGCAACCCAGGACTCAGCCTCGTCCAAACCTTGACTCATATCAAAACTTCGCTGATTCCTTTCGAACTCGCTCATAATTCCTCTGGTAAATATATAATTCCTCCTATAAATTTCGCTTCTCACCTATTTACAAGATAACATACACTCCTGTTCGACAAGAAAAATGGTCACAGTACAAACATTTCCTAGTCTGAAGAATTTCGCAAAAACTAAACAAACGGCACTGACATAAACACAACAATAAGTAACGTTCATCTCACGGGATCACCATCCAGAGGATGAAATTACTTTTTTACGCTATGGCAGCAAATTTATCGATACAAATTTATCGATACGTGATCATCAGCCAAAGAATCAATTACATTTTTACGCCATGGCAGCAAATTTCAGATCAATCTGCGACGGATATTGTGGTGACACAAAATAATCCACAGGGCGAGACAAGAAAGATGTGCGAGCAACAATAAAAATTTGCACAAGTAGGAATAAAAAAAATAAAAAAGAGAAAAGAAAATCACCACTTTACTGAAAATAGTATAAGTATACTACCGTTCCGAACTTCTTGGCGTAGAATAGGAAACAAAGTTTCAGAGAGAACTACTTTGAGGAGAGTTAGTGTACAGTTCCTATTTATTGATCATCATCATCATCATCAACCATTATCAATCCACTTCTGGATGAAGGTCTCCCCAAGTTTCTTCCACGATTGCCTGTCTTGAGCCCGTCTCCTCCATGCCACTCCAGCATCATACTTTCGAATTCCATCCATCCATCTCCCATGGGGTCTTCTTCTGAGCCTTTTCCTGTCCCACGGAATCCAGTCTAAAATTTCGATTGTCCATCGGTGGTCCGTTCTTCTGGCAACATGTCCAGCCCATTGCCACTTCAGTGATTTCACTCTGGTCATTATGTCGTCCACTCCTGTCGTTTTCCTTATCCACAAGTTCCTCTTCTTATCTTTCTTGGTTACACTAAGCATGCATCTCTCCAAGCTTCTTTGTCTGCAGTCTTTCTATGTCTTTTTTAGTTATGGTCCATGTCTCTGCTTCATACGTAAGCACTGGAAGGATGCATTGATCACACACTTTTCTTTTAAGACATAATGGCATACTGCTCTTAGAAATTGTGCTGTTTCTTCCAAAAGCTCTCCATCCAAATTTTATACGCCAATTAATTTCTTCATCAATGTGACCCCTCACTTGATATTTGCTGCACAAGATAAATGTAGGTATCGGTTGTCTCAAGCTTTTCTCCATCAATTGATAAATCTTCGTTCCTTGTAAAAGCATTGAACATCACTTTTGTCTTCTGAAAGTTCATTTTTAATCCCACTTTTTTACTCTTGTCAGCAAGTTCTTGGATCATACTCTGCAGCTCTGAAGGGGTATTTCCAAAGATTACTACGTCATCTGCAAAACGAAGGTGAGTTAAGTAATCTCCATTAATCTTTATCCCTTTGCTTCCCCAGTTCAATGATTGAAAGACATTTTGATATGTGGCATTAAAGAGTTTGGAAGGTATGGTGTCACCTTGTCTAACTCCCTTACCAATTCTTATGTGGGCTGTATCGTCAAATATCCGAACCTTTGCACTTGCATTTTCATAGATGTTATTAATAATAGATGTTATCATGCATGATATTCAATACCGCAGGATTTCAATTTTATTGATCACTACCTTATATTTCTTTTACGTGAAAACGCCATAACTAAAATGCTACAGCACTTGCAATGACAACTGGGATTAAAAATACTGACGTCTGAACCTAGAATTGCTTTGTTGTATCTTAAAACAATATTTGATATAACCGGTGAAAGCTAGGAAGGATTACCCAGACTGAAAATGTTTTTCACATTACAACGCCCTACCACTTAACTAAAGATTAGGTATATGCTAATAACTGTCTCCTTTATCTTCCTTTTTGAATGTAATGTCCCCTATTTATTATATGTACAACCTACGTCTGAAAAGTTCCAGGACTATTGCAATAAAGAGTATAAAAAAGAAGTACCATACTCACAATTAATGCTGGTCACCTTCAAAATACCGCCCTTCTGAATTAACACACAATTCCCATCGCTTCTTCTGATTCTGAAAACAGTTCTGGAAGGTACTTTCCGGGATTTCTGAAAGTTATTTGGTCACTGCTGCTTCGACAGATGTAATGTCTGCATGATACTACTGTATATACCTCTCCATTTAGCGCTTTGTCGCTTGGTTTGTGGATCATGCTGTAGGCACCATGTTTCATCTCCTGAAATAATTCTGGAGAAAAAAATCAGGATCCTCACTCAGCTACAGTGCGCAGTAGATCGGAATAGATCGATGAACAAGCCTTCTTTTACAAATTTTGAAGATGACAATCCGATTTTTGGCGTAAATGTGACAAGGATGGTAAGTCAGATAATATGCGAAAACTTGAAATTTTTTTTCATCGTCCTGGAGCGGGACTCGAACCCGCGTCTCCCAGAAAACGCCTAGGTATGCTAACCACTACACCACCCAGAACGAGGCGTTTTCTGGGAGACGCGTTTTCTGGGAGACCAGGCGTTTTCTGGGAGACGCGGGTTCGAGTCCCGCTCCAGGACGATGAAAATTTTCAAGTTTTCGCATATTATCTGACTTACCATCCTTGTCACATTTACGCCAAAAATCGGATTGTCATCTTCAAAATTTGTATTATATGGCGTAATCCCGTATTTCTTTCAAGCCTTCTTTTGTTCATCAGAATGCGGGGTACCAATCTGGCACTACGTTTTCGTCTTTCCAGATCTTCGCGCAGGATATCATGACAGATAGACTTAATGATGCATGACCACCGATTCAGCCAAAAGTCTCACTGTAATTCGGCAATCTTTCTTTAACTGATTCCGAGACTGTTCTATTTTTATTTCATGTCCACACACTGGAGGGATGCCCAGATCTCGGATCATATCAAGGGATTCCTGCCCGTCACGAAGCCGCACATACCATTCGAAAACTCTGCTGCGGGATAATGTTGTGTCTCCATACGCTTGCTTTAACATTCTGTAAGTTGCAATAGCTAATTTTCCACGTTTTCAAAAAAAGAAAAAACAAAAACAAAAACGGATGTTTGTTTACTCTCTGCTCTTCCAGCATGGCTAAAATGAAATGGCACGAAAACGCTTGCTATGACTCCCTTAATCCCCACTAACACCCGTCAGTGCCAGTTTAACCCGGTTTCCAGCTGTTCGCTTATTGGCCTAGGACTACACTCTTCTGGCATACACGTGATATTTTTATCCCACTACTGTTACGTCAGTTACGCAGTCAGTCCTGGAACTTCTTGGACGTAGATTGTATACTGTTATCCAAAATAAAGGTCACAAACAGTTTTTTTTTAAATAATTCAAAATAGCAACCAGTAAAATCTTTAAAATTGCTGTCATATATACTTTGGGGAACGGTGAATCTAATGTAATTGGGCCGCGGGTGGCCTAGTTGGCAACGTTCGTGACTGCCACGGAAAGGGCCTCAGGTTCGATCCCAGACAGGTACGAACGCTCGATCCACTAAATATCCGCCGTGCGTCGGATGGGCACGTTAAGCCGTCGTACAATGGGTACTGGTTCACCGGCAATAAATAAGGGCGTCTTCCTCCCCTTTCTACTTCGCTTCCGTGTCACTTTCCTATCGGGCACTCTAGCCCAAATCTCCTAGCTTCCTATTTCTAAGGGTTGTTTAAGATCTGGGTCAGACACCCTCTTCCTAAAATCCTCTACATATAAGTGTTAAAAAACAAGAAAAAAAGAGAATCTAATGTAATGTAAGAGCCGCGGGTGGCCTAGTGGTCAGCGTTCGTGACTGCCATGGAGATAAACTCAGGTTCCATCCTGGGCAGGTACGAACGCTCGAACCACTAAATATCCGCCGTGCGTCGGATGAGCACGTTAAGCCGTCGGAGCCCGGGTACTGGTCCCCCGGTAATAAATAAGGGCGTCTTCCTCCCCCTTTCTATCTCGCTTCCGTGTTACTTTCCTATCGGGCGCTCTAGCTCAAATCTCCTAGCTTCCTATTTCTAAGGGTTGTTTAAGACCTGGGGTCAGACACTCCCTTTCTAAAATTCCTCTATATATGATCTGATCTGAAACAACATTGTTGCCATAGCAAAACCGGTATCTATATGTTTTGCATGCAATTCAGCTGTTGCTCGAATTAATTTTACAGGTACAGTACGAGCATGGCGTTTCTCTTCTGATGACAAGCTTCGTCGTTGAAAGAGACGTAAATGAACAGTTTCTACTAATATCATATCCATCATACTTCAGCTTTTCCGTTAACTCAGATAACGTCTTTACCGAACGATACGATTCTTCACGGCGCTTCTCGTAGGCAGCAGAGCCAAATATAGCTATATCCGTAATTGCTTTGAAAAGCAGTGGTTGGTCGTTTTCTAAAGAAAGATGGCCTGACTTGAGTTCAGGATATTTTTCACAAAGTTCACGTACCTTAGTTTGCTTTGTAGCACGCTCTTTTCTTTTTCTCCGCACTTCACACTTTTCTTTCCCACAGTCTTCTCACAAGTTCCTTTAGCTTCTGCTTTTTTACGGTTTGTTCTTTCGCCTCTACTTCCATTAACATTTCTATTTATTTCCTTTTCTGTAGCCCAAATACATCTGCGTTTAAAACATTGATTTTATAATTCAAAGATTGTTGCACTGGTGGTAATCGAGTGGATATTCCTGGCTTAATTTTTTGACGAACATGGGGTTTGTTCTTCATTATTTTTTTTTATCAGAAGAAACAACAGCGGTTTTTGTTTTTGTAGATTTTCCGGGAGAACAATTGGCTTCAATGCTCGAAGATGCATCTTGAGAAGCATCAGAAAATGAAATTTTTATAGCAGCTTGTTGAAATTGTTTCAACCAGAATGACAGCAGTGAAGCTTTTCTCTGCAGTTCTTTTGATCGCCACTCACTTAAGTATTTTCTACTAATTCATGTAAATTCAAATCTCCCTTGACTCCCCGGAGATGTTGTATCCAAATTGATACAACATCCTGTTGTTGTTTCCCTGTTTTATTTGGATGTGTAGTTTTATATCCTGCCTGCAGCTGCTAAAATAACTTCTGCTTATCCATTCAGAATCAAGAAGCTGCAGATTTATACAACCGTACTTACCCAGCACTGAATTCACTTTGACTGCGTGCTTTATTTAACATACTCTACTGAGGTGAAGTGACACGTAAATCGTCTGGAGTGAACGGTTCGGTCATAGTGGCGCCAGTCGTTACTTGTTTTCGTTCCACCACGAGGCAGCGATCAAGTTTCATTGACATTTAAACTATCCCACGCAATCCAAAACATTTTGTGACTCATTTACCTTTGCTCGGTGCTGTTTCTACACTGCTTCCTCAGGGTGCACAACCTTTCTCAAAACAGCTCGGTCGACAACGCGTTAGCGATTAGTCTTTTTTTTTTTTTTTATAACTCGAAGCAACTGAGATTTTAGGCATAGAATACAGAGTGGGACCTGGGAATGCCTCCCACCCTGAAAACGAATACACATTGCAGACGTATGTTTCAGATAAAATATAATTAAGCATTAAACATTGCGTTCTCTCAGTAAGTTAGGTTGAAAGAGCTTACTTCTAAGAAGCATAAAAAATACTGCAGACTCTGTCGCAAAGAGCTGCGAAAAAGAAACAACACTATGCCCCAACGATGATATAAAGACATATCTGCAAACATATTTAAATTCCAATGTGAACATAAGAGTTTTTTTTAATATCACGATTCCACTATATTTTTGCCGCTGGATGTCCGAATTACACCCCCCCCCCCCCCGATGTGGCATTCTATAACATCAAACAAAGGTCTTCGCTCTTTCCACGTTTATAAGTGAGTCACGGAAAAATTCTCATTGGCCGCCACCGGGAATAGAACCCAGAGTCTTCCAGTTACGCGCAGGATATGCTGCCACTGCACCACAGCAGCCCCGAATTCCTACAGACTCACACACACTAACTGCCAAGCCAATTTGGCAGGTTGCTTCTTGGAGCTCCACACAATGCTGAGGATTCACCAAAGATGGTAAGCAGCAACTGAAGAAATAATTAGAAGGCGAATGAATAATTAATACAGACATTTAACGTGGACCAGACACATCAAACAAAGATCCTCGCTCTTTCCACGTTTATAAGTGAGTCACGGAAAAATTCTCATTGGCCGCCACCGGGAGTCGAACCCAGGGTCTTTCAGTTACGCGCCGGATATGCTGCCACTGCATCATAGCGGCCTCGAATTCCTCCAGACTCACACGCTAACTGCCAAGCCAGTTTGGCAGGTTGCTTCTTGGAGCCCCGCACAATGCTGGGGATTCACCAAAGATGGTAAGTAGCAACTGAACAAATAATTAGAAGGCGAATGAATAATTAATACAGACATTTCACGTGGACCAGGAACATCAAACAAAGGTCTTCGCTCTTTCCACGTTAGCTTGTATTCAATGGTGTACATAAGTTTGATTTTAATTTATTATTGATTATATAATATTTTGGGTTTGATTTTTAAGTTAATTTATAACATTTGTTATAAATTATAACATTTGCTTTTTTTCTATGTGATGTCAGTTGATTTGTGAGTTAGAAAATGTTGATGTTTAATTTTTGGTGTGATTATGTGGAGTTAAGTTTTGTGTTGTTGAACAATTTTTTTGTTTTTGTTTAACATCCGTCTTTTGAAAGACTGTATAATATGTGTATTTGGATTAGCAGGGCTTTTTTCCTTGCATGTAATTGGTTCTGCTAATCCCTGTGAAGCCAATTGGCGGTACAGGTTTTATAATAAATTGCTATTACCAATATATTGTCCTAATATGGTCTAACATGAATGTCAGCTAATATGGTTCATGTTCAGACCAAATATAATTCATGTTCAGTTATGCAGACCTGAACATATTAAATCTGTCACGTGGTGTCTGCATAGGTCCCCGTTATCAATATTATTAGATAAGTCTCCGGATATAATACTAGTGCAGTATAACTACATATTACTAGATATTAAACTTTCCTTTTTTCTTGACTATAATACTTTCGGTACTTAACGCCATATCTGAAGTACAGGAAGTTAAACGGACGGACGAACAACGTCATAACATAAGCACGATCTTTCTTTACAAAAGACGTACTATAAACTATGTTATATAGTTACGTACGTTTCACATTATTTTTGGTGAATACAAATTGGCTAACGCTCGACTATTTTTCTCAACTAGAATTCTATTTTCCACAGCACAATATGTCGTTAAAAATTACACGCTTCACAGCTTTTCGGAGATGGTAAAAATTTACTTCACGCGTTTTTTTACGCTTTCCAACCGTAGGTTGAAGAAGCGTATATGCTCCAGCTTTGTCCGTCCGTCCGCACGATAACTGGCGTACAAATGGTTCGATTTCGATGAAATTTTAGTATATGGTAGGGGACCACCTGGGGACGCACCCTATTGAAAATGGGACAAATGGGGTCAAAGATCCCGACGTAGAAGCGGAATCCATTCCATTGCCCTTATGCGTCATAACTGGCGTAAATATGGTTCGATTTCAATGAAATTTTACAATGTGATAGGGGGCCACCTGGAGACGAACCCTATTCAAAATGGGTGAATTGGGGTCAAAGGTCAGGACATAAGAGCGGGATGCATTCCTTTGCCTTTATGTGCCATAACGTGCGTAAAAATGGTTCGATTTCGATGAAATTTCAGTATGTGGTAGGGGACAACCTGGGGACAAACCTTATTGAAAATGGACGAAATGGGGTCAAAGGTCAGGACATAGGATTGCGATCCATTCCATCGCCCTTATCCCATATTATTAAGGTGGACGTCAAGTAATTTTGCTTCCTATACTTCCAATGGAAAAACTTTTGTACACATTTCCTTCACAATTAATGTGTTCCCAAAGATGAAAATTTGAACATCGATTAAAATAACTTCTTAATATAACTTGGAATATTTAATATTTTCTAAAACATAACCATAATTATATTAAAAATCAATACCTTTTGCTTTGGTGGTGTTGAAACCTGAAAAGGAATGGCGCAACCTATACTTTGATGACGTCAGTAGATAAACAAATGTTGGATTGCATAATTATGGTTATGTTTTAGAAAATATTAGGTATTCCAAGTTATAAAATGAAGCTATTTTAATCGATGTTCAAATTTTCATCCTTGGGAACGCATTAATTGGGAAGAAAAAAGATGGCGCGACCTGTATTTTCATGACGTCAGCAGCCAAACAAATGTGCGGATCCTATTAAAGTTTTATGACGTCACACTTTTGCTAGCAGATGGCCACGATTCCCATCTTCCTTATTACGTCACGCGTTGTGTGCGTATGTTCGTCTGCACGATAACTCGCGTAAAAATCGTTCGAATTCAATGAAATTTTAGTATGTGGAAGGGAATCACCTGAGAAGAAACCCTATTGAAAGTGAACGAAATGGGGTCAAAGTTCAGTACATAGGAGCGGGATCCATTCCACTGTTCTTAAGCGTCATAACTAACGTAAAAAAGGTTCGATTTCGATTAAATATTAGTATGTGGTAGGGGATCACCTGGGGACAAATCCTATTGAAAATTGGCGAAATGAGGGTCAATGGTCAGGACATAGGAGCGGAATCACTTCCATCGCCATTATGCGTCACAACTTGCGTAAAAATGTTTCGATTTGGATGAAATGCTAGTATGTTGTAGGGGCCTGCGCCTGGGGACGAATCCTATTGAAAATGGGCGAAATGGGTCATAGGTCAGGGCACAGGAGTGAGATTTATTCCACAGCCATTTTATGATTTCTAGTGTGTTGGAAAGCGTATCATAATCAATGCATTGCATAATTTTACTAACTTGTTTATTAATATATTAAGCTTTCGAACTTAACGGCATGTCTGAAAACTTTCCGTACTTAACGCCATGTCTGAATTAAAGGAAGTAAAAAGGACGGACGGACAAAATGACAACATAAGCACGATCTTCCTTTACAAAAGACGTGCTAAAATTATATTATAATTATGTTAGTTTCACATTATTATTAGTAAATACAAATAAATAAATTCTTTTATAAATACAATTCTTTTTGGTTAACGCTCGACTATTTTTAGCAACTAGAATTCTACTTTTTACTGCACCATATGTCGTTAAAAATTGTGTGCCTTACAGCTTTTCGCAGATGGTAGGAATTAACTTAACGGGTGTTTTTTTTTATTTTTTATGCTCTTTCTTTTTCATGAATATTTACATCCCTGAAATTCCAGCCTGAATTTTTTCCATTTATGTGTCTCACGTCACACATCTAAATTTTGCTTTTAATAAAATTCTAATTTTATAATTCGGTGTAACATTAAAAATTGTTTCTTTTACAGCGTTTCCGCAATGAAAAATATTCAGTTAATAAGTGTTCCATTTTTTTTTCACTCTGTTCCTCGTATATTCACAGCCAATGAGGCAGGACTGAAATCAGAACTTTCGCTGAAACACAAAACTGAAACTGGATTCCTTTTTTGCTTAGGACCCATTAAAAGAATTTATAAACCATTTTATCCGTCTCCGTTTCAGACATTCAATATAAGAACCGTCCGAGAACTCCTTTTTTTTCTGTTGCTGTTGTTCCGCCGGATAATTACTTCTCATTTCTGTGCTGAGTAAATTTCGATCGACATTTTCTCCGAGAAAATCCTTTAAAAACTGCCTCAGGGTTGCTTTCAAGGAGAAGAGTGAGTTAACTCGTAATGGGCACCATTACTCTTAGGAAAGTATTTCACATTTTGCGGCAGTCTCTAGAAAAAGAAACTGTGCGTGTGTGTGAGGCACTGGAAGTGCGACTAAGTGGTTTTGAAAATCACCCGCGGGGGAAATTCTTGCCACGTGTCACGGGCAAAGTGGCAGCAAAAGACATGGCTGCGAGGAGAGACATGATACTGGGATTCGGAAACTTCAGGCAAATCGCGCGGGGTAGAGAATAATCACAAATAATTATTCGAGCTTGCTCTCGCAATTAAGCCCGAGAATGTGTCCCGAGGCATTACGTGACACGTTAGCTAACTTTTCTTCCTTTATTTCTTCCTTTTTTTTTTTTTTTTGAATGGCACAAGCATTGCTTCTTCCCTATAGATTCTTCTTTTCCCTAGCTTCTTTTTTTTTTTCTTTTGCTATAATTCGGAGGACTCGTGGCTTATGTTCTTCACACAGAGTCAGTGACCGCGATATTCCAAGAAAAATGTTTCCTTCGTATATTTATGAACTAACAAACGTCGCAAGCAAATTTATGAACCAAACATTATGAAGTCCACACTGTTAAAACATATCTACTTAAAAATGAGAACCTCAACCTACTTGTCTTTTTTTTAAGCACAATCGTAACGTAAACGAGTACATGACATGTTAAATATACTGCTGGGCAAATGCTAAGCACGGATCATAAACGGCAATATAGCGCATAAAAAAGTAAGTGTGGTTGGATGCCAAGTGAAATCAAATAATGTCAGAATGCCAGGACATTACAAGAAAGACAATTTATTGTGCTCTGAAATCCAGAAGGCTTTGGAACGTGTTCAAGGGACAAACAGGCCATTTTGTGCAGAATACGTAAACGTGAAAAAATGCAATTACCGTCCGCGGGCGTTCCGGCGTAAGATGCCAATACGGGATATGGCCACCATGGAGGGCGATGCAAGATTCCACACGTCCTGTCACGCTTTGCGCAACATTATCAAGCAGCTGTTGGGGTAATTTATCCCATTCCTCTGTCAGGTCACGGATGAGGGTGTCCTTGTATATTGGAGGGCATTGGCGACCAGCAAGACTCCTCCCCAAAGCATCGCACACATTTTCAATGGGAATCAGATCTGGAGAACGGGCTGGCCATAAGAGGCGTTGAATATCCTCGCTCTCAAGACACTCCTGGACAGCGACTGTTCCATGACATGTTGCGATGTCGTCCATGAAAATGAATCTATCACCGACAGCACCACGGATCATGCGAACATGAGGTAGCAGAACATCATTAATGTATCGTTGGCTAGTCATAGTCCCAGTTGGAAGCACATAGAGGGACGTACGGCCATTGTTCATGATGCCAGCTCGTACCATGACACTACATGTCGGATATCGGTCCCTTTCCTGTATGTTTGCTGGACAATATGCAGTACCACTATCACGCCAGATCAGTTGTCGTCGACAATCAGACGATAGACTGTATCTACTCTCATCTGAGAAGAGGACAGCAGACTAGTCGTTATCAGTCCAATTGCGATGTTGATGGCACCATTGCAAACGGGCGGTACGGTGACCTCTGGACAATGGGATGCACACAATAGGACCGCGGGCGTATAGTCCTCCTTCATGCAAACGTCTGGCGACAGTTTTTCGGGAGATCCGCTTGCCAGTAGCAGCCATAAAATGATTTGCTACCTCACTAGCTGTGCTGCGCCGGTGTCTTTTTGTTGATCGCACTATGTACCGATCTTCTGCAGGTGTCGTACTGCGAACACGACCTCCCCGTGACGTTTGCTACACTCTCCATTTGTTTGAAATGATTTCCAAAGCCTTGAAACAACACTGTGGCTGACGTCGAACTCCCTGGCAACATCTGTTATTTTTCGCTCTTCTTCAATCTTGCCAATAATACGGCCACGCGTAAAATCATCTAGGTGATGTCGGGAAGACATACTGAAAATTGCAAGTTCGTCAATTGATTCTTTCCCTTTCAATATTTCGTTTGAACAACACCGGTCAATACGCGTCAAATCCGTTATATCTCTTATCAGCGCTATGACGTCACGAACAAGTTCGGCAATCCAAAATTTGCATACGCACAACACGTCTTACTGTATCCCGCACTTATGCTAATTTCCACATTTTCCTGCCTTCCATTTTATGGTTGCTATCGTTGCTATTGTCATCCGTCCTTAGCAATTGTCCGGCAGTGTATAAAAAACCATGCGTACTTACAAATAACTGAGTCAATAAATATAATCTCGTATTACTTCATTTTAGATATTATAGATTTCAAAAGAAATTGTTTAATAAATGTGTAAAGTGACACACATAAATAATTAGTACAACAAAGTCACTGATCACAAGTAATTTAATTAAGCATAAAGTATCTTTGTGTTCGTTTTTAGATTAACAATATCTGCGTCAATCTCATAAATAATATATTTTCGCTTCATCACTATATTTGTCATAAAATTGTGCGGTTCATTTGCCCATCATGTGACAACAAATATATCAATTATTCCAGATGTGCCAGAGGATAATATACTTCCAGTTGATTCTATGAATAAATGAGTATGTATGGAGTACAAGCATTCCAAATTTGAAATCGAGCCGCATTTTTTATTTGGCCTAGTGGTCAGTGTTCGTGACTGCCATGGAGATAACCTCAGGTTCGATTCTGGGCAGGTACGAACGTTCGAACCAATTAAATACCCGCCGTGCGGCGGATGGGCACGTTAAGCCGTCGGACCCCGGGTACTGCCGCCCCCCCCGGTAATAAATAAGGGCGCCTTCCTCTCCCCTTTCTACTTCGCTTCCGTGTTACTTTCCTATCGGGCACTCTAGCCCAGATCTCCTAGCTTCCTATTTCTAAGGGTTGTTTAAGACCTGATTTCAGACATTCCTGTGATGACATAAGAAAAATTGGGAGATTTTAGGGACGGTAAGGTGAAAAATAAGTACAAGCTGGGAGATGGGACGCCATTTCTTGTCAGCGAGAAGGGAGGATGGCGATGGGTCGGCCATGTTGTATGTGCTAGTGGAAGAAAAGAGAAACAACAACAAAATGCTTTCCTCAGTGAATTCTGCGGGTAGAGGGGCTCGACAAATGCGCGACCCTGGGATGTCACGGAAAGTTTTGCTGGGCGCTGGACATTGAGAGAAACCACATGGCCCAGCCGCTCAGCATTCTTGCACGCCATTGGACGAGCAGTCTCCGGGCACGAGAAAAATTGGAATAGGCGCGAAAAGTTACGACAGACTTTCTCTCTCTTGGGTCTCTGAACGTGATCGAGGAAGACGCGCTTCTTTTTCTCCGTGATAGCGGTGTGGAATATGGAATCCAGCCGTTACTAATGCTGTTCCACTGAGGTGGAGTAGCACTGTAGCAGAACCAACCTGAGGGTTTGGTTATACGAATGATGTTCTAATACCTGCGGGTTATTTAGGGACATAATATTCAGGTCACTGTCTGACATGATCAAAGTTCACTCTCCATCTGTGTTTCCTAAATGTTGTGTGACTGTGTATCTCAACAGGAACTTTGATATTGTATCTCATCCAGAACTGTGTTGCTAATAAAATCAATGTTGCTGGACATTGAATCTCACCCTGAACTGTGTGCTGAATCCGCTGAAAAGTATGGAGTCAACAACACGAAAGAGGTACTAATATTTGAATATTCTGATGCAAGCCAGAGATTGTAAATAAAACCGTGTACAGATTGTAATTGTTTCGCAGCTCTATGTCATCTAGCTCACAGATCCTTCACCATGCCTCGGACGAGCGGCTAAGTAAGGTACGGTGATCGGTTCATATAAGGTAAGGAATTGATCTGGTGGCAGCTATTAAGAAATGTGTCGTAGAAAGGAAAAGTCATCTACTCACACACCATCCTCTTACGTATAAAAAAATATTACGAAACGTGCAATACTACCTTGCATTGCAAACGACGGACACCTAACCAAAAAACAAACAAACAAAAAAAACCACCACAACTTGTAACGTACCAGGAGATGTGACTTACCTGCCATAAGGACGCACACGACATAAAGGCAGATAGGAATCAGAATAAAACGTTCGCGTAGCTCAATTGGTAGAGTGACTTATTCCGGAATGAGGGAATCCGGGTTCGAACCCCGGCGCGGATAAAAATGACGGAGAAATTTACTTCGTTATAATGGCGCCCGAACTATCCGGATGACCCGACCGTTCAAAATCTCGCATTGGTGTGATGTTATTTCCACACCACGAGATAGGAAAAATAAGAGAATTCCTTCTCCAGCACTTCAAAAAAAAAAAAAAAAAAAAAAAAGGGGGTGGGAGATGATGTAACGTACCAGGAGATGTGACGTACCTGCCAGAAGGACGCACACGACATAAAGGCAGATAGGAATCAGAATAAAACGTCCGCGTAGCTCAATTGGTAGAGTGACTTATTCCGGAATGAGGGGATCCGGGTTTGAACCCCGGCGCGGATAAAAATGACGGAGAAATTTACTTCGTTATAAACTCCCTTTCTAAAATCCTCTACTGAAGATCTGATCTGAAAATTAAAATCGAGCCGCGGATGACTTAGTGGTTAGAGATCCAAACAACTGATGCCAGAAGCCCACGTTCAAACCTAGCCTGACAGTCTTGAACCTGGGGGCTTTCCGTGGTGATTGTGTGAATTTCTAACAATCGCTGAATATCGGACGAGTACGTTAAGTGACAGCCCCCGGGGAGGAATCCCCCGGTTAAAGTTCCTAAGCACCCCTAATTTCTCTCTTCTATGAGCAAAATCGTACGCTTGTATGGTGGCGCCATCTAGTGTGCTCTCTCCCTCACTTACAAACTATCCTGTCAGAATCTCTAGATTCGCTCTCACTTCCTTCAGTTTCTCTGCCCTGCCCGAACAAGAACAGAAACAGAATAAAGTTAGAGCACATATATTTGAAATATATGGATTTTTTTGAGTATATAATGTTATGGAAAAATTAATAGCAACTCTGGAAATTTCTGATATTTTTTTGGAGTTTTCAGTGCTGCTACAAAGGTAAATATGCAGATAATACAATATATATATATACACTGAAGTGCCAGAAAAACTGGTACAGACGAGCTTATGCAAAATACATAGCAACGTCCCCTAACGCGCGTACTCGGTTGCGTCCGCCAGTGCGTATATAATGCTACAGACATCCTTGCCAGCTGTCAGAGCTGTTTTCGGCATGAGAAGAACAAGTAATAACGATTTAAGCGATTTTCAAAGCGGTGTTCATAGTTGGGGTTCGTCAGATGGGCCATAGTATTTCGGAGGTAGAAACGAAGTTCGGATTTTCACGGACGACCATTGCTAGGGACTACAAGAATTCCGGCAAAACCTCCAACCTACGATACCAGTATGGCCGTAAAACGACATTGGGTGAACGTGACCATCGTCGGCTGTCAAGAATCGTTTCACGCGATAGGCGTGCAATACTCTCGCAGGTATCATCGGAATTCAATGCTGGAGCCTCAACAAGCATCAACGTCCGGACTGTGCAACGTACCCTGCACGATATGGGCTTTGGTAGCCGACGCGCAACTCGAAACCCCTAGATGGGTCCACGACACAGAGCTATGCGTCTCGCTTGGGCACGGCAACACCGCCACTGGACACTTAATTACTGGAAACAAGTAGCCTGGTCTGACGAGTCGCGTTTCCAACTGTATCGGGCAGATGGAAGGATTCGTGTGTGGCGCAAACCCCATGAAGCCATGGATCCTGCCTGTCAACAGAGAACTGTACCGGTTGGTGGAGAGTCCGTAATGGCATGGGGTGTGTTTAGCTGGACTTCACTGGGACCCCTAGTACGTCTACAAACGTTTGTGACCGGCCAACGCTATGTGCGCATCCTTCCTGACGAGATACACCCGTTTATGTCCTGCATTCATGCTGATGGGTTGGGCCTGTTCCAGCAGAACAACACACCTCCACACAAGTCTCGGGACGCCACATTATGGTTAAAGGAGCATTCATCAGAGTTTGGGGTTTTGCCATTCCCACCCAAGTCCCCAGATCTGAACGTGATAGAACACATTCGGTATGCCATGCAACGCGCTATCGAACACAGGAATCCGAGACTTCGGAATACACCCCAATTGTGGAACGCTCTGCAGGAAGTATGGTGTGCGTTGCCTACAGCATATTTCCAGAAGCTAGTGGAGTCCATGCTCCGTCGTATTTCTGCGGTCCTGCGCACCCGTGGGGGACCTACCAAGTATTATACTTGTGTACCAGTTTTTCTGGCAGTTCAGTGTATATAATTTTAAAGCACATTTCATGCAAAAGCCAAATTAGTTTATAGAATGGGAATATCTTTAACATAACTCAAGTTTTGAACAGAAATGTGCTGCGAAACAGAAATCATGGTAAAGTAACTTGTTCAAATTCAAACACGATTACTTACCTAACATTTTGTTGGGTGACGTTTTGATTTAACAACGGCTGCAAACGTGTTGATCATGGAGTCAACCAACTTACGCAACATATCGGATGAAATACAGGTGTGCCAAACGTCAGTAATTGCGTTTATCAGTTCCACTTTATTTGTGGGGTGACGTTCGTGCACTTCTCTTTTCAGAATGCGCCGCAAATTCTCTATCGGGTTCAAGTATGTCGAATTACCAGGCCAGGGAAGAGGCACAACATTGCCTAAAGACGTCACATAAGCTTTAATGATTTTTCCTCGGTGGCATAAGGTCGAATCGTCCTGGAAGATGTATAGCTGATCCTGGAACAAATCACGTCCAGAAGGCACCATCTTGTCCTGGGGGATAATTTTGTACACCTGTGCATTAACAATGCTCTCACACACATGGCTTCTGCCCACTCCAGCAGCAGCAAAATTCCCCAAATCACAACAATGCATGGATACTTTGTTGTCTTAAGTATGCAAGAAGGATGCAACGCCTCGTTATTTCGTTGAAACACTCGGCACCCAGCGTTGTTACCGTCGATGTTCAATTTTGTCTCATCACTAAATAACACTTGACGCCACCTATCAGTGTTCCACTCCTTACGTTCCTTTGCCCATTCTAAACATTCCTTGCATTGTACATTGGTTAGCAATGGCTTCTTTACCGCCCTATGAGACGTCAGACCCATAGAACGTAACCTGTCTTTCACTGTTCGAGGATAAACAACAGTACCACAGCTCTCTGGCAGTTCTTTGCCAAGAACTATTGACAAGACGAACATGTTTGGCAGACATTACCGTTTCAACGCGTTGTTACTTCTAGGAATTGATTTCATTTCTTGGCCACATTTACCCAGCCTGCCATTCTTGATATTGTATTGTATTGTACAATGGTGCAATCCCGTATTTCATTCATAGATATTGAAGGTCAGGTGATGCGCAACATACTACAGCCTCTCCTTGACAAATTTCAAACCCGCCTTTTCGTGGTGCATCCTGTTCCCACTAAAGGGGCTCTGACGACCGCCAATAGTGGTATAACTATACCATCGGGATTAGAGAAGATGCTATCCAGACTCATCAACCCGCTTGGCCAGCGTGGTGAGTTATGGCCAAACCACTCTAAAATGACTTCACAACTTAAATTTTGGCCCTCAGTCACCGGCAGCTGGAATGTACCTGGTCAAGGCAGCGGCAAGTGCGACATGAAGGCAGAGGGTGCTAAGAATCACTGGACGACCAGACTAGGCTGCCGTCTAATGCTGACCGTGGCTACTTGCAATAGACTCTCCCTATCTTCTGACTCAAGGCCCCTTGAATTGAAAGAGGAACTACAAAGAATCAAGTGGGACATCGTCGGGCTAAGTGAGGTAAGCAGAAAAAGAGATCTCATTGAACTGAAAAATGGACCTCTCCTCTACTATCGTGGGACAGATACTGGCAGAACTAGTGGTGTTGGATTTATAATAAACAAGAAAATGAAAGATAAATTTGTAGAAGTTGAAAGTTCCTCTGACAGAGCTGCACGACTTGTTATCCAACTCTCGAGAAGATACCAGTCTCAGATTATTCAAACTTATGCACCCACCACAAGTCATCCTGAAGAAGAGATTGAAGAATTTCATGAGGTATTTCGTCATCTAAATAATAAAGGCAAGCAGCACTTGAAGATCATTATGGGAGATTTCAATGCGAAAATAGGGCAGCGGCAACAGAACGAAACTTCAGTAGGTAAATTCTGTCACGGTAACAGAAACCAGCGTGGAAATACTCTCGTTGAGTTTGCAGAGGCAAAAGGGTTTTTCATTGTGAACTTCTTTTTCAAGAAAACGCTGCAAAGGAAATGGACATGGAGGCATCTCAAAGGATTGACAAGTGAAATTGATTTTATTATGTGTAACAAGAAATTTGTCATGGAAGACTGAAGTGTGCTGAACAAGTTCAACAGAAGTAGAGACCATAGAATGGTAAGATGTAAGATGCACCTCAATGCTAAACTCGAGCGTGGCAAGCTCATGAAACAAACACAGTGTACTGACATGATCAACGTTAAAAAAACATGATAGTACCTTCAAACTGGAACTGAGGAACATATTCTCTGCTCTAGAAGGTCTAACGTCCTAAGAAGCGGGCATCTCTTAAGTTAACAGAAAACTAACCAAAACTTGTATTATGAAAACAGCAACAAAAACAGCAGGTACTAAGAACAAGTTGCATATGAACAAATTATCAAAAATCAAACAAAATTCTAATGCAAAAAAGAAGAGAGTTGTCCTATTGCCACCCCTATAGTTTAGTAAATATTTACTTTTATTATTCCCACATCTTCTTTCACTTGTTCTACGACAATGACATTCACTAATCCACCTACATAAGTAATAGGTTAATGTCAGGAATTAGGAAACCTTATTGTTTGTTATGATTTGTTTCTACTTAATACGTACCGGACTGTGGCTGAGTGTGGTCGTGAGTAACATGAATAATTAGAATGGGCTGCACGTAAAGAAATGCATACTCTCGAATCACTCGTTTTATTTCACACCCACAAATATCTTGGCATGGAAAACATACACAGCATGAATTACCTACAAAGAGTACCAGCGTGTGCTTACAATTTTTTTTTGGTTTGACTTGGGGTCCATAAGTCGTTTCAGACGAATCCATGAATACTGAGTTCTACCTAAAACTACTGGGCAATAATGCAGTGCCAGCCACCCCGCAGTGGTCTAAGCGATGGCCTGTGATCATGATCATTCGTCAGAAAGAGGTTCGGGTCCGGATCCCGGTGAGGAATGTATGTTGTGTTTGTCTTTACGGCACGGGTTCTATCTCTTCCGTGGAATCAGTGATCCTAAATAAGGGACGGGCGACTACTTATAGCCTATTGAGTTGCTCACGGTGGTCGTTAAACCTTCAATCAAAAAATAAAATAAAATGCAGTGCGAACGTTCTGGCAATAACCTTGTGAAAGGCCCGAAGATCCATCAGCAGAACAACGCACAGTACCATACTGCTCTCATTATTACAGATTGGTTTGAGGACATCGGCGTCGAATGCTCTCATCAAACCAATCTTCTTGTTTTTTTTTTTTTGTTTTTTTTTTTTGGATTGGAGGTTTAACGACCACCATGAGCAACTCAATGGGCTATAGGCAGTCGCACGTCCCTAATTTAGGGTCACTGGCTACAGGAAAAGAGATAGAGCCAGTGCCGTAAGACACACACAACATTCATGCCTCACCGGGATTCGAACCCGGACCCATCTCGGACGAATGATTACTGGCCATCGCTTAGACCACTGCGCCACCGGGGCGGCCAAACCAATCTGTAATAACTTGTCGAAAAAGTTAAACGAGCCAGCCCAGAATCCTGATTTGAACCCTATAGAGGAAACATGGAACGAATTCGATCGTCGAATGCATGAAAGAAGTGATCGCCCAACAACCAAACCCGAATCGATCTCTACTTTGAAGCCGAATTGCAGAACGCCGCCCCCGGTGGCGCAGAGGTCTAAGCGATGGCTTCTGACCATTCGTCCGAGATGGGTCCTGGTTCGAATCCCGGTGAGGCATGGATGTTTGTGTTTGTCTTTCGGCACTGGCTCTCTGTGTACATTGGTCATTTAGCATACTGTAAAAACCATGCTCGATATGTACTTGTTGATGTGAAACATCTGTCTGCTGTCTATGTCTGCCTGTTTGTCATGTCTCTATACCACCAGCCCAATAAACCATTTTTCCAAACCTCCAATCAAATACATATACATGAAAAAAAAAATTACGTAACATCTTCGCTGACATTTACATAAAACTGGTGTACAGTATCCCATGAGTACAACAGGCCGCCGTTAGGGTCAAAGGTTTCGTCGAAGAAGAAAACATTTTCTGTAAATAAATATTCTTTGTAAGTGCCCGGATAATTATAATACAGCAATGTCCTTCACACAACTCTTATGAGTGTGAAGATATCGGCACCACAGGCAGGCGGACAGTATGATATTACCTGAATTTGTTCTTTTTTCAAAGGACTTACTATAAAAACAATTATTTTAGATCATCTTTTCTAACTTAAAAATCCTCGTAAAAACAGCTTTTTCTATTTCTTCATCCCTCCTGCAGTAGGGCTTTTAAACTACGTATTTACTTAGCTGAATTTTCTCGAAACAATTCGCGATCAAAGGTAAGTGATGGAGACGTACGATACTTTGGCTTCTAATAATTGCCGCAAAGGCGGCGTAGTGGTCTAAGTGATGGTTTCTGATCATTCGGCGCGATGGATCTGGGTTCGAATCCCGTCAAGGCATTAACGCTGCTTTCGTTTTTCGGCGCCGGCGTTCGCCCTTCCCTGGATCCAACGGCCTAAAATTAGGAACGGGAGACTGCTTGTAGTCCATCGAGTTACTCACGGAGGTCGTTAAAGCTCCAAACAAAAAGCCCTTAGTAGGGCATGGATGGCGTGTGTGTATTATGACATTGGCTCTCTCCCTTCCCTAGAACAAATGGCCCTAAATTAGAGAGATTAAAATATTTATGTAGGGGATATAAAGAGAGAGTGTGTCTCAACCCAGCTTTTAAACAGTCCTTAGAAGTAGGAAGGTAGGATATTTGGGCTTGAGTGCCCGGAATAATATAAAGAGGGCGTGTGTCTCAAACCAGGTTTTAAACAGTCCTTAGAAGAAGGAAGCTAGGAGATTTGGGCTTGCGTGCCTGGAAGGATATAAAGAGGGCGTGTGTCTCAACCCAGGTTTTAAACAGTCCTTAGAAGTAGGAAGCTAGAAGATTTTGGTTTGGGAGCCAGGAAAGATATAAAGAGGGCGTGTGTCTCAACCCAAGTTTTAAGCAGTCCTTAGAAGAAGGAAGCTAGGAGATTTGGGCTTGAGTGCCCGGCAGGAAAGTCACATAGAAGTGAGGTAGAAAGAGGAGGAACAGATGTCCTTAACTTCAGTATCGAGGAGGTAGTACCGGGGGTCCGTCGGTTTAATGTGCTTGTCCAGGGCATTGCCGATTTTCAGTCGTTCGTACGTTTCTAAATGCCCAGGATAAAACCGATGTCCCTTCCGTGACAACCAGAAGCGATGACCACTAAGCCATCCGTGCTAAATTAGGAAAAGGCGACTGCTTAATGACCTTTGAGTTGCTCACGGCGGTTGTTAAAGCCTCAAGGGAACAGGCCACTTTCCAAAAACTTCATATGACCGTAAAAAAGCATTTTTATAGACAGTCCCCAACAAAACGTGCTTGTTCTTGAAACATATTCCCTGTCTCGGTAGTATACTCGACATTTTTTTTAACATTATGATTTGATATAATAATAATAACGCAAATGCAGCAGTTCCTATTCTTTTCTCTGAACCTCTGTAAAACGTAGAATTGCACTTACAGCAGCTGTATGCAAGTGGTATTGAAATTTATGCTAACATTATAGAGTGCCTTTTTAGGAAAATCGTTAAATTGTATGGCATCAGCCAAAGTGCTAATGTATCAATTTCTTTGAACAAACGTGGCATTTTGTTTCAAGTTTGCTAAAAATTCCATTTTCCTGTTATAGCAAGGGGAAAAAAGTGGCCAACACATTTGTTTATTTATTTATCTGTATTTCCTGACTTGCACAATTCTTTTCTGTTTTCTCGCACTTTATGCGCAATAAAAGATAAAATGGACTCAAGAGTGTTTTCGACGAAGTCTCAGGTCGGTGGAACTTGGTTGTAGCGTTAGGGTTTCCTCAGCCGGGCAGTGTAAAGTGCAGTAGTTTTATCTTCTTGAGGGCCAGAGGGGATTTGAAGATAAAAGCAAGCTGATCGACATCCTAAAAACTACATGTTCTTTTTCTTTCTTACTGTCACGTAGTCTCAGAAATAGCTGAGCTGGTCATAGCGAAACTCATTCTGTTCCTGCGATCTTGTGTTTTACGTGAGGTATCGGGAAATGGTCATGAACAACAGATCTTCTTTTCTCTCCTATACTCGACGTGGTTAGTTCTTTTTTTCCTTGAGGTTTTCTTCAGTGGTGTGTTTTACATAAAAACAGGACGTTCTCCTTTCTACATAACGCGAAATAAACAAGACTGCGTATATTTATTCGTCGAAGAGAATGTTAAATTTTTTCAGGCTGTTAGGACATATTTTATTCAGATGCAGTTTTTATTATGAATAATGGCCGAACCGGTGGTGCAGTGGTCAAAGCGGTGGCTTCTGATAATTCGTCCGAAAGAGGTCTGGGTTCGAATCCCGGTAAGGCATGGATGTCGTGTTTGTCTCACGGCACTGGCTCACCCCTTCCCTGGTGTCAGTGGCCCTAAATTAGGGACGGGCAACTGCTTATAGCCCATTGAGTTGCTCACGGTGGTCGTTAAACCTCCGATCAGAAAAATAAAAATAAAAAATAATGAATAATCATTTGTACTACTTCTTATCATTACACGTGAACAAGTTGGTCAAAACGCTCTTTGCCGCCCCGGTGGCGCAGTGGTCTAAGGCGCTGGCCTCTGATCATTTGTCCGTAAGGGGTCCGGGTTCGAATCCCGTCGGGCATGGATGTTGTGTTTGTCTTACGGCGCTGGCTCTCTCCCTTCCATGGAACCAGTGACCCTAAATTAGGGACGGGCGACTGCTTATAGCCCATTGAGTTGCTCACGGTGGTCGTTAAACCTCCAATAAAAAAAACGCTCTTTTAAAACAATTTAGTAAAATCATGCAATGCACTGATTATGATACGCTTTCCAACATACTAGAATTTTTTTTGGAGGTTTAATGACCACCGTGAGCAACTCAACGGGCTATAAGTAATCACCCGTCCCTAATTTAGGGCCACTGGTTCTAGGAAAGAAGAAAGCCAGTGCCGTAAGACAAACACAACATCCATGCCTTACCGGGATTCGGACCTGGACGCCTTACGGACGAGCAATCAGAGGCCAGCGCCTTAGACCACTGCGCCACCGGGGCGGCATACCAGAAATCATTGCTCAAGTTATTACTCAAGTTATGAGGATAATTGATAAGGAATAAATCTCGCTCCTGTGCCCTGAGCTTTGACCTCCATTTCGATTATATTAAACAGAATTAGTTCAGTATATCTCCGGGACAACATACTAAAGTTTTGTCTTTCAGAATAGCTTTATTGTACAACTAGGAGTATACAATAAAATAGGGCATAAAACATGAGCAAAGGACATATGACACTCGGACAAAATCACAGGCAATAAACATAGGGCATACATGGGGAGAACTAAAGATAACGAAATAGAAATCGTGGGTACTTGTATTATAAAATACTGAGTGTATACAATAACACCAGGGCTGAGAACAGGAGCTAATATAAAGGCAATAGCACGGAGGAGTCACAGGCAATCGCGTGAGCATTTATGGGAAAAGAAGCATACATAATGAACGCGTGGGCTCGCAGGTTACACTCAAGAAACGAGGGCGAACAAGAAAACAATAGGAAAGCACGAGGAGTTCTACACTAAATGGTACATATGAATAAAGGGCAAACAACAAGAGTATACATAATTCGGGCACATACATACTACAGGTGATGTCACTATAGTAAACGAAAAAGTAAGAGCAAAATCGAGAAACCAATATAGCACATACAAAACCGGGCGATACACAAGTATAACATGGAGTATGCACAGAGTAAGGAGAAACATGAGAACATGGGCACGCAGGCCGCACTCATAGAACAGGAGCAGCATAATACAACAAGTACATAGTGAGCGACAGGCCATAGCATGGGATTATAAAACTATAACAGGAAGAACAGGAAGTATGCAAAAGATAAGGAAGATACAATACAACGTGGGCAAGCAGGCGATACTCGTAGAAGAGGAGCAACACAATACAACAAGATAATAAACACGATGAAATAATACACGTGAAGTTCAAATGATGGGTGTAGGACAAATCCGAAAACCAGAACGATAGTACATAGAACGCCTAGGCAGGAGCAAAGTCAGACTAATATTAAAGGTCGGACGAATGTAGTTCTTCTCAAAGAGTGAAGGCGTCAATGAAGTCAACATCATTGGCAAAGTCTTGTGGAAATGGCTGTGGTGGAAGTGGAGAACATGGTCCAGACACAACAGGAACCGCTGAAGAAACTTTGATTTTGGCACGACGTTTTCGCGTGCGCTGAGAGAAGCGACGTGCACGTTTCTTTCTTTTTTTTTTTTTTTTTTTGATTGGAGGTTTAACGACCACCGTGAGCAACTCAATAGGCTACAAGCAGTCGCCCGTCCCTAATTTAGGGTCACTGGTTCCAGGGAAGGGAGAGAGCCAGTGCCGTAAGACAAACACAACATCCATGCCTCACCGGGATTCGAACCCGGACCCCTTTCGGACGAATGATCAGAGGCCATCGCTTAGACCACTGCGCCACCGGGGCGGCCACGTTTCTTTGGAATGGCCTCTGTTAAGGACCCCGAAATAGAGGGCTGAGAGGAAGACGACAGGTCAAGTAGAGATGAAGATTGTAGAACAACAGAGGACGGAGGTGGTGCAACAATGGGACGCGGAAACGGTTGAATGGAAAGGGAAATAGGCACGGACGGAGCTGCAGATGCAGTCGACGAAGGCGTGACAGAAAGCTTGGAGGACGGACGCAGATGATAAAATCGCCGAGCCATCGACAAGTCCCTATCTGCCGTGTACGGGAGGTTGAAGTACGATCTGGCAGAACACCAGGAGTCTAGAGTTTTGTTATAAGTGATTCGAGAGCTATAATTCTCACGAAATGGTACAGGGATCTTAATTAAGGTAAGATAATGGAGAGCTTTCTTGAATTTCAGCAGGAGCAGTCTCGTGGGGGTGCTTAGCAGAAAGAAGTTGACACTTGGAAGCAGAAAGATGTGCTGAGTAGTTTGGAGGCAGAGAAGTATCCGTGTACTCTGTAGGATCAGAACCTGAGTCCGTAGCTGAAGAAGTGTCCGAGGAAACGGAAGAAGCAGTTGAAGAATGTTTCAAAGAACCGGCGGCGCAAGGGGACAAGCTGGGCAATGATGAACGTACTAGTGTGTCTTCAAGTTATGCGGAGATGATGGGTGAAGAACCAAAGGCTGGTAACGGCGGTTCGGAAGAGCAGTAAGAAAGAACAACGGCCGAAGCCAAGTCCGGGCCGACGGTGCTGGGTTCCGTACTTGGCGGTGGGGAGACCACCGATGTGCTCTCACCAGAGTGGGACGTGTCCAGGGGTGATTGCAGAAGAAACTCCGGGGAGTCCACAAGGGGCACAGTGGTGATCGTAGCAGCTGAAGATGAAGCAGGCATTGTAGAAAAAAATCCTGGTGCAAAACGGTGAAGTAACCAGGCGGAGGCAACAAACTGGAATAGTCCTGGAGCGGTGCAATGAAAGGAACAGGTAGAGACGGCAAACTGTTGAACTTAGAAAGAGCTGAAGGGTCTTCGGGAAACACAATGGTGGAAGATGGGTAGGCCACAGGAACCATATTCACAAATGGAATAGGTGAACCCGAACTGGAAAGCAGCGGTCGAGGGGAAAGAAGCTGGGTATGATGAATGTAAGGAAGAACTTCTCGTAGTGCTGAAATCCAAAGCCACAGAGAGTGGAGAATGTGACACAGGAGGCTGGAACAACCCATCTGGTACAGAGGGTAAAGTACATGCAGTGGAATAAGACAATAAAGGTGCAGACTGAATAGGCTTGGCAGATGATGCAGTAAGAGCAGAAGAGCCAAGAGGTGAAGGTGATAATGCAGCGTTTTTAGCCGGGCAAGAAGCACAGAGATGAGTAGGTGATTTACATATGAAGCAATGAAGAGCAGTATAAACATTCACAACACGAATATGTCTACCACAGACTACTTGGAATGTGGTAGGACAGGAAATAATCGAAGCTTCGTCCGGAAACACGACGAGCGCCTTTCGTCGGAAACTAAGATAAGGACGAGCTCCTTGCTCGTCCAATGCGGCAGGTAAGGTACAAATTGGACCAATAACAAGCCTACAACGAGAAAGAAAACCAAGGAGGACATCATCAGAAATTTCCGGTGGAACAGGAGTCATGCTTACAAGGATAGGGCACTGTGCGAGAGGAATGGCGAACATACTTTGATCACCAACAAAGATGGGAGAAGACATAACTCGTGCAACATGAGCGGGAGAGGGAAAATAAATAATCACAGAGCGAGGTTTACGTGCAACATCTGTAATGGCATCTGGAGGAACAAGTTCATGCAGAGCTGATGTGTACACAGTAAGCTTTGCATTGGGGAGGGCAACATATTTCACCCCTAAATCTAAAGAGTCTAGTAGAGACTTACCTCAGGGCGAAGATTCAGGAAGATGAAGAGTAAGAATTGAATCCTGACGAGAAACAAGGAAATTCAGGCATGACGGCAAAAGCGTTGAATGTGTGGTAGTGGTGGCAGACAAAGAGAGCTGAAGTTTATTTTGAAGCAGAACATCTGGTGGAGGCGTCAGTGGTGGAAGATATTCTCTTGATATTGCACAAGCCGTGAGCGGTTATAGAATGCACAATTGCTAGGAAGACAACTGGGGAAGGCACAACGAACAGGTGAACGAAGGCTGAGCGACAAACAATGACAACACAAGTAAAGCTGCAAGAGAGATGTTACAACTGTGAGACCATGACGTCACCGGAGGACCACTAATGGAAGATGACGTAACCAGGAGAAGGGTAGATAAGCTCAGGAACACAAGCATAGAAGGCAACGTATAAGAACGCTGATGGGGAATAGAAGACAGTCAAGGCGAGTCACAATGGCCAGTGGTAAACAAACCCACCGAGATGAAATATGAATGAATATCGCTATAATAGTCACTTACCGGTGCGGAAACGTAGCTGGAAAGATTGCTGACAGCTTATTACTTGAGCGAGGTGCGCAGGAAAGGAACAGAAGGCACTGAAACATGTACACAGGGCGCACCGTTCAGAACGCAGAAGGGCGTGGTCAGCAGGTAATATTACTATGAAAATCAAGTAAATATGCACAGTTCGGCTAGGAAAGGTGGTGAGAAAGATAGCACATACCCTTATGCATGATTGGAGCACAAAATTCGGGAGCAACAGGCACTTTTACCGAACAAACTGAGCAAAATGTGAAGAGCTCGAGAGGGCACGTCCAACGACAGTTTTGTCGCAGTAGAAGCATTTTTAGTCAAGTTATGAGGATAATGGCTGTGGAATAAATCTCGCTCCTGTGCCCTGACCTTTGACCCCAATTCGGCGATCAATAGAACAGGTTCAGTATGCCTCCGGAACAACATACTAAAGTTTTGTTGCAATAGAAGCATTTTTAGTCAAGTTATGAAGATAATGGCTGTAGAATAAATCTCGCTCCTGTGCCCTGGCCTTTGACCTCATTTCGATGATGTTAAACATAATTGGTTCAGTATACCCCAGGAACAACATGATGAAGTGTTGTTGCAATAGAAGCAGTTTTACTTAAGTTATGCCGCATAAGGGCGATGAAATGGATCCCGCTCCTATGTCCTGACCTTTGACCCCATTTCGCCTATTTTCAATAGGGTTCGTCCCCAGGTTGTTTTCTACCAGCTTCTTAAATTACATCAACATCGAAACATTTTTACGCGAGTTATCATACGGACAAGCACACAGACAGACGGACAGAGCTGGAGCATATACGATTCTTCAACCTACGGTTGTAAAGAGTAAAGGAAAAAGAGAGAGAGAAGACGAGAAAAGTACGCGATGTTAATCCATTTAGTGATAAATATTAAGTAAAGAATGAAAGCATTTTATTCAATTTATTTTATCATGGAATAAAAATATCACGCCTTATCAAGGTAATCAAGGAGAGAGAAAAATATCGTGCCATAACTGTTAAAATTTGAGAAGATAAAATTTTTGTCTCGGTTATTCAATCCTTAATTGAAAATGAAATTGATATTTATTTAAAGATATGCAGTTTTATTTTCACTCTAGAGCTGCAGAAAATTGGGCTGCAATTCTTAAATGCAACGATTTTGTAGTTGCGAATATTTTTCACACACGGCTGACCTTTTCCTTCGATGCATTTTCTCAAAACGCATTAAAATTGGGATCAATAGGATTGCTGTAAACTATTATCGTTTACAAATTTTGAAGATGATAATCCGTTTTTTGGTGTAAATATGGCAAGTAGTCAGATAATATCCGAAAAATTGAAAATTTTCAGATATTATCTGACTTACCATCCTTGTCATATTTACACGAAAAAACGGATTGTCATCTTCAAAATTTGTATTGTATGGTGTAATCCTGTATTCCATTCATGATTGATCTGCTCCTCCGGGGAATCACTGGATAGGATTCTTAACCTTGAGATTCGCTAAAAATGAATGCCGGTTGTTTCGACAAGCGAATCCTGTGATGGTTATATTCAAATTAATCGGAAACTTGACACTTGATGGTTTTGGGCGATGTAGTGGTCAGAGATGGAAACGGGTCACGGGTCAACGGGTCGACAATTTCTTGCAGGTCCAACGGGTCGGGTCAAGGTGGACTTGATTTTGACCAGGTTTTATTCCCGTTTTATTTTTGAAAAGAGAAAAATATATTCCGAAGAAAAATGCGCGTTGTGGAATTGTGTAGTCGATATTGTCGTCTCTTTATTAAAGCAACGAAGATCTCCACCGGCCTACGTGAGACACACCGACACCATATCGTAAAAAGATACTTCCTTTGTGTTCTCTTACAGTGCGATTGTCCAGGGCAAGGTACAAGCAAGCGCAATTCGCCTGATTCTCAGCTGATTCACTCTCTCCGTGCGAAGTTCACTGTATGACTAAGAGTTATTTTTCACATCGCATCTTTTACATTGAGCATTCAGAGGTTTTCGATTGATGTGCTAACATCACGTTCCCATGACATGTCATGTCGAAATTAACTCTTTATTTATTAATATGGATGGTTTTAATATTAAAGAGGTTGAGAAAGGCGTCGAGGCCAACAAATGCATGCTTGTTGAAAACCACAACATAAACAAGAAAGCCACAAGGGGAAGAGTGAATGCTGGAAATTTTTTCGTCTCATTAAGGAACCGGTGAATAATTATGTGTTGTTTGGGTTTGCTTGTTGTTCAAAATGTGGAAAGTTTATAATTACGAAGAAAGATGCCATCGGTGTAATAAATGATTATGGAACCAAAAATCTAATGGACCATATGAAAGTATGCGCACCTCCCTCAAAGCGTGGAAAGAGTGAACAAAATTTTCTGCTATCAATTTTCTTTTTAGAAGAGCCTTCACGCATTCTTCAAATGATAATCATTTCCAGTCTGAGATACAGTTCATTTTTAAATTAGCGGATAAGCATGGATATCCCAGGACGATGATTAATAGGTTATACACTAGAATATCCAGTAAACGAACTATTAATCTGAAGCCAGATACAAGGCCTAATAAACGATTCGTAGGAGCATTGGACCAGCACACCCATATCACTAACACACTATCTCGTATCTGTTCAAAACATAATATACAATTCGGCACCCGCTCGAAGAACCTCCTATCATCAGTTAAAAAGGATGGAGCAACAACAGATATTATGAACAAATGGGGTGTGTATAATATTCCACTGCTGGACCCTTCAGCAGGAGAACATGTTAGCAACTACGTAGGCTCGACACGAAGAAGTTTGGGTATCCGTGTCCAGGAACACAAATACGATATCCGAACCAACAACAATAACACAGCTTTATCAAGGAATGTGGTAAACGGAATTCTACAACCAGACTTGAAAACCATTAGGCTACTGGACACTCCAGTATATATACATTCGCTGCATTTTGTTGAAAGTCTGTATATCGAAGCTTTAGAGGACAAATGCTGTAATGACTACTTGCCTGTGGACATATCAAGAATTTGGAAAGAGCGTATTACTAACCTGAACTTTAAATTATAGTAATATATATTTACAATTCCAACAATATATAAAATTGATCATAACTTTGTATTTGTAAGGAATCCTTGTACTGATATGTTAAACTAATAGCTTGTGAAAATTATACCCTTTACGCTGTTATAATGGCAACGGTCACGACCCATGCGACGTTTGATGACTTATACCCATAATGCATCGTTGCTCAACTCCGTCCCAGACGATTGGTCCAATGCCGATTCGTCCAATGCCGATTCGTCCAAAGGGACGATTGGTCCAATGCCGATTGGTCCAATGTCCGATTCGTCCAATGGTACGATTGGTCCAATGCCGATTCGTCCAACGGTACGATTGGTCCAACGCCGATTCGTCCAATGCAATCATCTTACCAACGGTAAACTTTTTTATTTTCCAGAAAGGAATAATAATTTTAATTATTCTCCTCTTTATATCCTTTTGAAAGATAATTTCCGTATATTTAGTAATTGTAAAAATTTTACATAAGCCTGGTAAAAGGCACTCAATGGAGCATTTCTCAGCTGTTTGCAAAGCACCTAGGCCGCGGGCATTTTTTGAAGATTTTAATTTACAACCCAGATATATGGTATTTGTAAATATGTTATAAAACCTAATAAAAGACACTCATCCTATCATTTCTCAGGTCTTTACGAGGCACCTAGGCCCCGGGCCTTTTTAGAAGATTTTGAGTTACAACCTAGATATTTGGCATTTGTAAGCATTCTATAAAACCTTATAAAAGGCACTCATCGTATCATTCCTCAGGCCTTTACCAGGCACGTAGGCCCCGGGAATTTTTAGAAGATTTTAAGTTACAACTTAGATATTTGGTATTTGTAAACATTTTATAAAACTTTATAAAAGGCACTCATCGTATCATTTCTGAGGTCTTTGCTAGGCACCTAGGCCGTGGGCCTATGAATTAATATTTCGTGCTTAAGTGAGAGCGCAATATTATTAACTTGATTTAATATGTAAACGTTATGAATATGACATCGGTAGAATAAAAAGTCCTAAAAAGGCCTAGGCCTAGAGCCTAGGAATTAATATTTCGTGCCTAAGTAACAGCTCAATATTATTAACTTGATTTGATATGTAAACATTATGAATCTGACATCGGTTGAATTAAAACTGTTAAAAAAGCCTAGGCCTAGGGCCTATGAATTAATATTTCGTGTTTAAATAAAAGCGCAATATTATTAACTTGATTTAATATGTAAACGCTGGAATAAAAACTGTTGAAAAGGCCTCTGTCCAAACCCCGACCAGTTGTTTCCATTGGGAAGTTGGCGGAAAACCCCACTGCATTCTACAAACAGAAACAGAACACTAGTGTTTTATATTATATCATGCAAAACAGAAATAATAGAACGGCTCGTACATCAGTAACTTCATACAGCAGCAAGGACAGTACTAGTATAACAAGAAAACGCGATTCCAAAAAACAAAAAAAAACAAAAAACAAAAAAAGAAATCTGTAACCACAATATTACGCATGAAATGTAACATTATTTTACATTCTTTGGACTACCGGTACCTTCGTATAACATCGGAGATAGAATCAGAACAGATGAGACTTTTATAGCACGAGTAGCACTTCGGACAGATAGGACGGAATTGGACCAATCGTCCCATTGTACGAATCGGTATTGGACCAATCGTCCCATTGGACGAATCGGCATTGGACCAATCGTACCATTGGACGAATCGTACTTTGGACCAATTGTCCATTGGACGAATCGGCATTGGACCAATCGTCGTTGGACGAATCGTACCAGACCCTGCTCAACTATATACAGGAGTACTACATTGCCTCTGTTCTATCTGATGATGGGGTAAATTTTACCCCGAAAGTGCTAGTTGGTATTTTAACTGTAAATATATTTCGTATTTTATTAAATATCGTACATAGACGGTGAGTTTCTCATTTTCTCATTTCATTTATTCTTAATACATTTAAAAACCACATTTGTGTAATCGTAAATAATGATTCCCATTTGCAATATACTCTATGGTCACGGTCATAGAGTCAGCCATTACTTCTGGACTGCGCAAAATAGTGGCACTAAAATGGCACTAAAATTTAGCATGAAACCAAATTTTATTATTAGAAAAGGATTTCAGTTATTAAATATCAAGCAGTTATTGGGATGAATATATATATATATCATCATCATCATCATCATTGTCAACCATTATCAATCCACTGCTGGACGAAGGTCTCCCCAAGTTTCCTCCACAACGGTCTGTCTTGTGCCAGTCTCCTCCATGTCACTCCCGCATACTTTCGAATTTCATCCACCCATCTCCCATGTGGTCTTCTTCTGGGTCTTTTCCTGTCTCTTGGAATCCAATCTAAAATTTTGGCTGTCCATCGATGGTCTGTCCTTCTGGCAGTATGTCCAGCCCATTGCCATTTCAGGGATTTAACTCTGATCATGATGTCTTCCACTCTTGTCATTTTTCGGATCCACGAGTTCCTCTTCTTATCTCTCCTGGTTACACGAAGCATGCACCTCTCCATGCTACTTTGAGTTGTCTGCAGCCTTTGTATGTCTCTTTTAGCTAAGGTCCACGTCTCTGCACCATACGTAAGCACTGGAAGGATGCATTGATCAAACACTTTTCTTTTAAGACATAATGGCATATTGCTCTTGAAAATTATGCTGTTTCTTCCAAAAGCTCTCCAGGCAAGTTTTGTACGCCGATTAATTTCTTCATCAATGTGACCCTCACTTGATATCTGCTTTCCAAGATAAACGTACGTGTCTGTTATCTCCAGCTTTTCTCCATCAATCAATAAATCTTCATTTCTTGTAAAAGCATTGAACATGACTTTTGTCTTCTGAAAGTTCATTTTTAATCCCATTTCTTTACTCTTGTCAGCAAGTTCCTGGATCATACTCTGCAGCTCTGATGGGGTAGTTGCAAAAATGACTACGTCATCAGCAAAACGAAGGGGGTTGGATAATCTCCATTAATCTTTATCCCTTTGTTTTCCCAGCTCAGCGACTGAAAAACACCCTCCAATGTGGCATTAAAGAGCTTCGGAGATATGGTGTCACCTTGTCTCACTCCCTTTCCAATTTTTATGTGTGTTGTATTTTCAAACAGCCGAATCTTTGCACTTGCATTTTCATAGATGTTATTAATAATATTAATGTATGCATCTTCAATACCGCAGGTTTTCAGAGCCATTGTAACTGCTGATGGTTTCACCGAATCAAAGGCTTTTTCATAATCGATAAAAGCCATGCACAATGGAAGTTCATATTCCCTCGCTCTTTCAGTTAATTAATATATATATATACTGTATGTAAATTGAGTTTCGAATTTATAGTTCAAAGCAGATTTTACCGGGTCAGTTAAGGGTCCGTGTCCGAAATTATTGACCCGTTTCCAACTCTGATAGTGGTTAGTATAACCGGGCGCTGTCTGGGAGACGCGAGTTCTATTCCGGCCCCGGGACGACGAAATTTTCAAGTTTTCGGATATTATCTGACTTATCATCCTTGTCATATTTACACCAAAAAACGGATTGTCATCTTCAAATTTGGGTTGTATGGTGTAATCCCGTATTCCATTCATCATGTTATCGTTTAATTAAAAAAAATGTCAAAATATCTAAAAAAAAAGGTGACTGACAAAAAGGTACAAGAAAACTGATTTGGGTGTTAAATCAGCGTTAGTTTAAACACAACATTTATTTAATGCGCATTAGTTTTACAATCTAAAATTTAAAGGATTCACATGCAGCATCAGTGAATTCTTCACGCCCTGTAATTACCTTCTCAATCTTATCTTAAAACATTCTTTTTGAGTCAGCATATAAACCTGAGATTTATAAGTTTCACTTAGAAACTAAAACAGGCATTCTTTAGTACAGGAGTTTGAATAAAAAGGCAACGTGCTGTAGAATGGATTCAAGTGAAGATGGTGCCGCGGTGGCGCAGTGGTCTAAGCGATGGCCTCTGATAATTCGTTCGAAAGGGGTCCGGGTGTGAATCCCGGTGAGGCATGGATGTTGTGTTTGTCTTATGGCACTAGCTGTCTCACTTCCCTGGAATCAGTGACACTAAATTAGGGACGGGAGACTGCTTATAGCCCATTGAGTTGCTCACGGGGGTCATTAAACCTCCAATTAAAACAAAATGGCGTCTTACCTGGAAAAATGATCTCCCTCGGAGTTACGCATGGATCCTTTGGGTACACAAAACGCTAATATCAGAGAGGCGTCGACAACTACCGTAAATTTAAAGTTCCTAAGTGTTAAAATAGTTTTCTAAGCTCGCACGCTGTCGCAATGCGTTGAAGAATGATAAAACGTATTTGTATTCCTTTAACATCAGTAACAGGCAGCAACGCCAACGCCTCTGGGGGCTATAGCGCAAGAAGGAAGACGAATGTCTTTGCATCAGGTAGCTGCAAATGAAAATGTTTCTTTTGATACCACGCGCACCACTGTTCAACCTAATCACTGCGCTTGCCTCTGAGTGAGACCATGTTTCAAGGTTGGTCATCAATTTCACTTCAATCAGTTCTCCAGAACGTTGACGTTTCATTCGAACTCCTGTGTCGAACAAAGCCTTCTTGTCAGGAGGGTGTATTGACGTTGGGAGACATCGATTTGCATGTCCCTAATCCACTGCCAAAGTTCATCGGAAGTTACTTTTGGATCAGCTCTCTTACATCATCATTTTTAAAGGTGGCATTAAGGGTTGAATCCCTTGCTCGCAGTATTTTGTAGTAACTGGAGATTTCGACTAAAATAACTCCGTGTCAGTATCACGTGTCACACACCCACTCTTCCTGCTACTGTGATATTCAGGGTGATATTTTACCTTGGCAATTTGTTGACACCTCTCGAATTAACACAAGCACGACATTTGTTAGCCATTATAGGTTAAAGCTCTTCACTAGAACATCAATGTTGGAAAGAGAGAGACCATGGTGGAATTAGCAAACAGAGTGACGATCACCACTTTGAGAAAAGGGATAGTTCTCATTGTCCCAGAGCATGCAACAACTCATCCTGTTATACTGTACAATGCTCAATAAAGAAAATGTCACACGGGAAAGTATCTGTCGGAATGTCATGTAAATTGTTAAGTATCTGTCTACAGTTGGGTTATGTAAATGATTGCAGTTGTGGACAAATGACGAAAGCACGAGTAACGGATGCGAATGCTTTGGCAACGTCATCAGGAATCCTACTATCACATTAACACCTTTACCAGATGCATCATAAAAGGGCTATGAATGGCTGGCTGATTGGTTCTTCAATCGCATAACATGACGGCTAAAACGAAGCGGTATGCAACAACAGTCGGCCGAATGTTGCGAGAGTGGCTGGAAAAGGGTAACCTGCGCCACTTTAGGTATGTGTGTGTGTGCGTTGGGGGGGGGGGGGGGGCTGGTGCACGTAGGTGGACGTCCAGACATCTGAATCGGGGTATTAGGAGGTAAGCCGTAGCAGCTATATAATCCGCAGTGCACGATATTCGACGATTTATAGAGGCAGCTATAAACACCCCCGTATCGACGTGGACTGTGAATCGTAGATTGCCTGACGCAGTTTATGGTGCTCTTGATCAACGGCACTACTTCTCTTTCTTCCCTGCACCCGGTGGGCACACATTATGGACTACAGGCTGCATACATCCCTTGCAGTTGCACGTAGTGGTCGCTAAAAGCCCGAAACAACAATAACAGCAATAAAAAGGAAGTGTTGGGCAAGTTTGTATGATATTATACATACTTGTAAGCAAAAGCATGGTCAAAGATCGAACCAGTTCTTTGTCAGTGGATTTATCATTGATTGAGACAAAAATGTTATGGAATCCTGCCTAGATGATACTGAGCTTCAAGGTTATTGGGAACACCTGCTCTCATGACACAAATGGCTCACTAGAATACGTAAGATGGCACGTGGAATATATCAAGCACACAAGGTCGTCAATCATCAATTAGTGCACGACTGGGAGTCTCAATAGGCAAAACGAATGATTGGGCTACTTTGAACATGGCATGATAGTTAGCTCTAAGCGTGCAGGTTTGAGCATCTACCAAACGTCCGCACTCCTGTTATTTTCACTTGCAGCTGTAGAAAGTGCTTAACGGTGAACGCTGCGACACGCAAAAAGTTTCATAACGTAGACGAAAATAGCTGGTGCAGAAGAAGAGTCAAAGGGGCCTGGCCTCCTCGGCTGTAGCTTATTCACGATATGGTTCCTGCACGTGGTTCGTTCCGAGATGCCTCCTGGCACACCATGGTTGTATTCTGCAATAGTTTGCCTGGTTGTGGCTTGACTGATCCCTTCCACGATTTTCTCCAGTCTACTTTAATGGAGATACCTTGGGCATATCAATGTTGAATTCTGCAGTGATTTGCCAGCACGTCTGTTCCCTTGCATGATTCTCGCAAGTTTTCTTTTGACTCAGATGACCCTGGGCAAACCAACGTTGAATTCTTCAGTGGTTTGCCAGAACGTCTGTTCCCTTGCATGATTCTCGCATGTCTCCTTTGACGAAGAAGATACTTGGCAACCAACATTGAAATCTGCAGTGATTTGCCAGCACGTCTGTTCTCTTGCATGATGCCCACAAGTCTCCTTTGATGGAGATGTCCCTGGTCACACCAATGTTGAAATCTGCAGTGATCTGCCAGCACCTCTGTTTCCTTGCATGATTCTCGCAAATCTCCTTTGTCGGAGATGACCCTGGGCAGCCCAACGTTGAATTCTGCAGTGATTTGTAAGCACATCTGTTCCCTTGCATGCTCGACTGATAGTCTCAATGGGCAAAATGAATGACTTGGGCTACTCTGAACGTGACAAGATAATCTCCGATGACCTCTACATCAAAGGAGACTGTTTTCTTGCATGATTCTCGCAAGTCTCCTTTAACGAAGAGGATACTGGGCACCCCAATGTTGAAATCTGCCGTGATTTTCCAGCACGTCTGTTCCCTTGCATGATTTTCGCAAGTCTCCTTTGATGGAGATGACTCTAGGCAGACCAACGATGAAATATGCAGTGATTTGCCTGGACGCCTGTTTCCTTGCATGATTCTCGTAAGTCTCCTTTTGACGGAGATGACCCTGAGCACACCAATGTTGAATTCTGCAGCGCTTTGCCGGGTTGTGATCTATCTACTCGCTTGCAAGATTCTTACCATTTACTTTGGACTCCACCGATCTTCCAGTTGCTTTCGTCTAGAGCAGTGCATCTGAACTTCCGACGAGCTGTGAGCCAAGGTTTTTAAGAGAAGCAGATTACGGGGTGCAGTTTTAAAACATATATAAGATTATGTATGGGCTGGACATACTGCCAGAAGGACAGATCATCGATGGACAGCCGAAATTTTAGATTGGATTCCAAGGGACAGGAAAAGACCCAGAAGAAGACCACATGGGAGATGGGTGGATGAAATTCGAAAGTATGCAGGGGTGACATGGAGGAGACTGGCACAAGACAGACCGTTGTGGAGGAAACTTGGGGAGACCTTCGTCCAGCAGTGGATTGATAATGGTTGACAATGATGATGATGATGATGATATATAAAGAAACTTTGCTCAATTAAACTTTTAAGCTCTTTTAATTAATATTAGAACAGTTGAAAATCAAAATTTAAAAAAATAAGGACAACGTTACATTTAATTAGAGCGCTGTGCACGATCAAACTCTTTTAAAGTTGCCACGGTGTCGCAGAAGTCTAAGCGCTGGCTTCTGACCATTCGTCCGAGATGGGTCTGGGTTCGTATCCCGGTGAGGCATGGATGTTATGTTTAACTTATGGCACTGATTCTCCCCTTCCCTGGAGTCAGTAGCCTTAAATTAGGGCTAGACAACTGCTTATAGCCCATCGTGTTCCTCATTGGTGTTGCTGAACTCCAAATAAAAACAGAACTCCACTAAAAGTTGTTGCATGTCCACTTCGATGCTTGCTTCGAAAGTAGACTCATCATACTGTCCCCATGTTTTGATTTTACGTATTTCACGTAAAAAAAAATCCTCTCGCATACTTCCAAACATTGAAACAAGTTTTAATCCCAAATTGAACATTTCTCAGAGAAAAAAGTTTAAACAATTCTGTTCCAGTCTCTGATCGAGTTCTAATAAATTGATGTGTTTGAAGTTCGCATACTTTCATTTGACAAATGGGTTTTGCGCTCTCCCTGACAACATTCAGCGCATTTCTGAGCAAACGTACACCGAAAACCTAGAACATCATGATCAGCTGGCTAATATGATGTTGGTCCTTCACATGCCGCGAAAACAGTACTTACCCGGCGAGGCAGGGACGCTACTAGATTTCTCAAGGTGTCTTGTGATATCTGGTACCAACAAGTCACCATTACATTCTTTTAATCGTGTGAGTTACGGTTTCGAACAGCCGCAGATTGGTTTTGCTGTTCCAACACAAACCACAAATGCTGGATTGGAAGCTGTCTGGGGAATTTGGAGGTCAGTGCTACACCAGAAAGTCTTCATATTCCGCCAACGATTCTCGAAGAATCCGAGCAGTGTAGCATGGTGCAGTATCTTCCTGTAGGCAGGTACTACTAGAGGGAAATACCGTTGCCACGAAAGCATGCACCTGATCAGCAATGATATTTAGGTAGATGTCATGGTTTACTACACATGAATGCCTGGACTTAAAGTTTCCCCGCAGAGCATTGAATGTCTGGACTCAAGGTTTCCCCGCAGAACATTGAATGCTTGGACTCAAGGTTTCCCCGCAGAGCACTGAATGCCTGGACTCAAGGTTTCCCCGCAGAGCATTGAATGCCTGGACTCAAGGTTTCTCCGCAGAGCATTGAATGTCTGGACTCAAGGTTTTCCCGCAGAGCATTGAATGTCTGACCTCAAGGTTTCCCCGCAGAGCATTGAATGCCTGGCTCAAGGTTTCCCCGCAGAGCACTGAATGCCTGAACTCAAGGTTTCCTCGCAGAACATTGAATGCTTGGACTCAAAGTTTCCCCGCAGAGCATTGAATGACTGGACTCAAGGTTTCCCGGCAGAGCATTAAATGCCTGGACTCAAGGTTTCCCCGCAGAGCATTGAATGCCTGGACTCAAGGTTCCCCCGCAGAGCATTGAATGCCTGGATTCAAGGTTCCCCCGCAGAGTATTGCACAAAACATTATACTTCCTCCACAGATATGTATGTGCGGATAATAAACACGTGCTGTTCCACTGTGTACCGGTTCATACTGTAATTGCTCGTAACACAGTCATCGTTACTCTTGACGATGCCGAAACAACAGCACAGCCAGATGCGTCACACCAACTCCGGAGGACAGCAAACACGCAATCGTCCTTCACTTCGCGCAGGCGTGACACACTGGCTGAGAGTAGCGCCGCCACTCACTACTCCCTATCCCGTGTGTCGCTCCTGCACGAAGTGACGGCAAATTGTGGATTTGCTGTCATCGGCAGTTCGCTGACCATGCTTCTCACACACCGAGGTAGGTCCATGCCAAATTTCGCTGAATTACGTCCATTAATTTGCAAGTTATAAGGGAAATTCAGGAGCCGAGAGCGAGTGAAACACCCTTATATCTGTACTGATGTTAAAATGTTAGGCATCTTCATCTGAATGCAGCTTGCAACCCTTACACACACACACACACAAATCTCTTTAACATCCAATGGGGGAAAAGTCACATTCGAAAAACATCAGTCTCCTTGGATTAGTGAATGATATCCTGAATGCATCTTCAGCACTTGACCATCACCACTGAATGCATGCCGCCCGGCGGCGCAGTGGTCTAAGTGCTGGTTTCTGGCTATTCGTCCACGATGAGGTCCGAGTCGAAACCTTTGTGAGCCGCTCCGGCGGCGCAGTGATCCAAGCGATGGTTTCTCATCATTCGTCCGGGAGGGGTCCGGTTTCGAATCCCGGTGAAGCATGGACGTCGTGTTTGTCTTACGGCACTGGCTCTATCCCTTCCCTGTAGCCAGTGGCTTTAAATTAAGGATTGGCGACTCAATGGGCTATAAGCCCATTGAGCCCATTGAAGTTGCTCACGGTGGTCGTTAAACCTTCAGACATGGATATTGTGTTTATCTTACGTAACTGATTATCTTCCTTTCTTGAGGCAGTGGCCGTCTACGATAGAGTCTTGGTTCGAATCCCGGTGAGACAAGGATATCATGTTTGTCTTACGTAACTGGTTCTTTCCATTTTCTGGAGCCAGTGGCCCTAAATGAGGGACACTTATCATCACCATCGTGTTACTCACGATGGACGTTAAACTCCTATACGAACATAAACAGAGGCCATCGCGTAATCCGATATGGGCCGCCCCGGTGGCGCAGTGGTCTAAGGCGCTGGCCTCTAATCATTCGTCCGTAAGGGGTCCGGGTTCGAATCCCGGTCAGGCATGGATGTTGTGTTTGTCTTACGGTACTGGCTCTCTCCCTTCCCTTTAACCAGTGACCCTAGATTAGGGACGGGCGACTGCTTATAGCCCATTGAGTTGCTCACGGTGGTCGTTAAACCTCAAAAAAAAATTCCGATATGGGCTCGAGTTCGAGTCTATGAGTGGTGAGTTCGTCTGATGCTGCTGGATCTGTCCCTTCCTTGGAACCAGTGGCCCTAAATTAGGATGGTCATCGAGTTTCTCTCGGTGGTCGCTAAATTTCCAACACCTTTCCCTCGCCCCTAAAAAACCAAAATTAATCCTGTGATCATCACAAAAGAAACCCTCTTGAACTTGCATACCAAAAGTAGAGAAAATTAGATACGTAAAAATCATCAGTATCCTTGAATCATTAAGTGAAGTAATACTTCAACTATTTTTGGCCCCGAAAAGATCTTATTCGTGAATCAGCAATCAAATATTTCAGCATGATGAGAATGCATCTTCTTCTGTGAAGAATAATAGCCACAATAAAGATAAAACTTACTCTTAAATATTAAAAGAGGGCTGTAGTAGGTGTCCGTGATATACAACGCGTCTTAAGGATTAAATTTACATTCATGGTTTAAAAAAATAAAAGCTATTTTATTATGACTGAAGTGAGTTTCTTAATGAGTTTCTCCCGCCTCAACGCAGCTTTCTGTTTATTGTCTGGGAATTCTGAAGGACATTTTGAGGTGTTCTTCCCCTGTGACGTTTTTGAAAGTCGGATTACTACTAACAAAGGTACGTGGGCTGATTCTCCTTCTCAGAGGTGTTAGACGGAGCTGAAAATCCTCAGGTAAGTATTAGCTTGACTACAGCCACTCTGTTTTCGCGGAACACCACAAAATTTTCATTTTCATTCATACATTGCTTTAAGACTCAATGTTATCTTTATACTGACGTGAGAACTTAATTATGTGAGTTTCTATCCAAAATGTATTAAAGCCTAAAGCTGCAAGGACAATGTACCGTTCTTCTCTAGTCCTCTACTCTTTGTTCAGCAATGCTTAAATTTGAATGTGGATCATCGTAAAGGACAGATCACCGCTTATGCGTAATCAGATTAATTTCGCTCTTAATCGTTGAACTGAGACAAAGAAGCACATCTTCATTCACCTTTTTGATCCTCTGGTCCATTTTTCATCCCGAAAATAATCTCTCCCACATCTTCCAGTTCAGCGCTTTGCACGGAACTCGGGATTTCCATTTGTTTTTCACACGAAGCCACGAAACCTCCGATCCCTGCTGTAAAAGTTTCGTTATATTTTCGATCACTGTCTGGAGCGTAAACTTTATGATCCAAAATGATAAAATAGCAAGATACAGTAAAACCTTCCTAACGGACACTCCAGAACAGCGGACATCTCAGGACTGGGGATTACGGATTTTTTGTTATCCCTAATCCTGAAGCATATACAATTCTATGTACCTAGTCTTACTATAAAATACTGTATAACGAAGTAAATTTCTCCGTCATTTTTGGTCCACGCCGGGGATCAAATCTGAGTCCACTTATTCCGGAACAAGTCTCTCTACCAACTGAGCTACGCAGACTTTCGTTCTTGCTGCTATCTGCTTTTATATCGTGAGCGTCCTGCGGGACAGGCACGTCACATCTCCCTACCCCCCGAAAGAGGGTCGGGAGCATGGTCCACGGGTCAGCCGTGACCACAAATCGTCGTAGGCATCCATCCGCTGAAGAACGTGCACTTGAGAACTCCCAGTCAATCTGGTGTGAGGAATGCAACGTCACACACATTTATTTTTCGAAGAGCTGAAGAAGGGATTCTCTTATTTTTCATGTCTCGCGGTGTGGAAAGAACATCACACTATTACGATATCTTCAACGGCCGAGTCATCCGGGAAGTTCGGGCGCCATTATAACAACGAAGTAAATTTCTCCGTCATTTTTGGTCCACCCCGGGGATCGAACCTGAGTCCACTTATTCCGGAACAAGTCTCTCTACCAACTGAGCTACGCAGACGTTCGTTCTTGCTGCTATCTCCCTTTATGTCGTGTGCGTCCTGCGGGGCAGGCAAGTCAAAACTGTTACAAAGTATTCAAGAAAATAACAAAATAAATTTAAAGATATTTTAATGTACTGTACCTGTGATATGACGTAAGTAGTAGACTTGTGAATACAGGGCACCAATCACTTATCAAAATGCAATCCTTTTGTCTTAACACAGTCCTTCAGTCTTTGTGGCCATTCATCAATAGCTTTACGCAGGGTCTCCACACGGAAAGCTGCTACTACCCGCATCAAAGAGCGTTTGAGACTATTAATACTGGGGTGTCTCTTTCTACAAGCCATGTCCTCCAGTGTGACCAGATCTTGTAATCCAATGGGTTGATGTCTGGGATACTTGAAGGCCAATCAGCTGGAGAAATGAATTCTGGCAAATTTGCCTGAAGCCACTTCTGGGTTGACTTGGCCTTGTGGGCAGGTGCGGAATCCTACTGAAAGCTCCACTGTCCGTCCGTTTTGGAAAAGGCTGTGACTCACATATTTGACCACTAGCCCCAAACCCCTGTCCTGGTAGGCAGATATTTTCACTCCTTTCTCATAGAAACGGAGCAGCGTGGCACTCTCGTAGGAGACTCCCCACCAAATCATGACAAAAGTAGGATGATGACCCGTCATTAACCCTTGGAGCTTTCTCCTGAGCTTCTCGTGAGGTTGACGCACACATCCTGTCATTTTGGCAGTTGAAAGCCTCTTCAATAGTGAAAATGTTTTCATCAGAGGAAATGATCTGTCTGTGACGATTGTCTGAATAACGCTGCAGCAAACGTTTCGCTTTTAGCATCCTATTCTACTTCAGTTGTGGGGTGAGAGAGTGCCCTGTATATCGCAGGCAAGCTCTTCACACTTAGGTAACTTGGTAGCACGTGTGACATTGACATTCTTGAAATGTTCAGCTCACGAGCCATCACTGATTGTTTCCTGACAGGATTTCGTCGAATATGGACTTCCACTGCTTTCACCAGGCGAGCAGTCCTCACAGTACGCGGCCGACCCTTTATGATGCAGAGCCAAACGCCTTGAGAAACTATAGTCGATGTTAATAAAACATTTAATCTATACATAGTATAAAATAAGGTCCCAGGTAGGAGCCTGTCTGTTTGTTTGGGCTAATCTCAAGAATCGCTGGGCGGATTTTGATACGGTTTTCACCATTCCATGGAGCATTTGTCGAGGAGGGTTTAGGGTATGAAACATTAATCTATGACAAAAGGGAGCCGAGAAGTATCGATTTTAGTGACGAGTCAAAGAAAAAGTTGCCGTACGCATTCTTTCGTGGCTTCCACTTCCCAAACAACGATGCACGGCGACCGGTTTTCGAAACTTTTTTCCTCATTGGGAAAAAGACGCAAGGCGCATGCACGGCGGCTTGTCTGACAGCACGTAAAGCCGCAGACTAAATGCGTAGTTACATCGGATGCTGAAAGAATTGGTTTATCGGCGCTCGCACAGACTAAATGCGTAGTTGTTTTCGTCCACACGTATGTATCTCTTTAATTAAAATTTAAATATTGTGTTAACATTATGCCGAGACTAAATGCGTAGTTACATCGGACGCTGAAAGAATTGGTTTATCGGCGCCCGCACAGACTGAATGCGTAGTTGTTTTCGTCCACACGTATGTATCTCTTTCAGTAACTCTTTAATTAAAATTTAAATATTGTATCAACATTATGCCGATACTAAATGCGTAGTTACATCGAACGCTGAAAGAATTGGTTTATCGGCGCTCGCACAGACTAAATGCGTAGTTGTTTTCGTCCACACGTATGTATCTTTTTCAGTAACTCTTTAATTAAAATGTAAATATTGTATTAATATTATGCCGAGACGAAAATCGAATATAGGTCGTAGTACATCGGACACTAAAAGAATTTGTTTATCCCGTCATAATGAAACTTTCCAAGAAACAGGATCTCGGTTGGTAAATGACAGACAAAGAATGGCTTTACAAAGAGAAAAACAGTCGCCTGTTGAACGTAATAATCGTCTCTCTTTAGATTCGCCGTAAATTCTAAATTGCTACCGTGCGAAGACGTCTCATGGGTTGCTAGTTGTGAATAAACGCTGATAATTTATTTTATAATGTGTTCATTATCACTGAGTACTACATCACTCCTCAGGAGTCAAGGACTGTTGATTTGAGCCATGCTAACCAATGATTGACAATTAGTATGCAAGCATAAAGCATGCGTTCCTTGGTAAACTTTTCAAAACTCTTCAAAGAAAGGTTTTTCGACTTAGCGTCATGTCGAAATACCAAAGTTTATGGAATAAAATAACATTTAACAACAATACACAGCAAAGGAAACATTGCGAGATAAAAATTACATATTTAAATGAAAATTAAATTTTTCTAAAATTGCATACACTGCTGGCCACCCAAAATGCAACACCAAGTAGGAAGCATCCGATTGGCTTGAAATTCGTGGCATGCGTCGCCTGCGAGAGGACATGTAAACGGCAGTGCATGCCAATCATGTGCGCCCGGAACGCCACCGAGTAGCACTATAAGAAGGGTGCACAGAAGGCGGGGTGTAAGTAGTGGAAGTGTGTTGTGCTGCCGGACCTGTGCGTGGGAAGCTTCTTGATGTTTCGTCGCAGAATACGGCAGTCATTCCAGCGCGTTTCGGAGTTCGACAGAGGACGAATAGTGGCTAATCGCGACAGCGGTTTATCGTACCGAGACATCGGCGCCCGTGTGGGACGACATCCAGCTAAAATGCGGGGAGTATGGATTCGGTGGGTGCAGAAGGGACTGACGGACCGACGTGAACGATTGCCGTAGCCGCGGCAATCGTTCATTAAACAATAATAGATATACTCGTTGTCACATGCTGGGCAAATGGATCGCACAATTTTATGACAAATATAGTGATGAAACGACGATATATTATCTATGAGATTGACACAAATATAGTTAATGTAAAAACGTAAACAAATGTGCTTTATGCATAATTAAATTACTTGTGATTACTGACTTAATTGTACTAATTATTTATGTGCGTCCCTTTACACATTTCTTAAACAATTTCTCTTGAAATCTAAAATATCAAAAATGAAGTAATACGAGATTATATTTATATTTATTGGCGCAGTTATTTGTAAGTACGTATGGCTTCTTATATTTGAGCATGTCAAGTACTCGTTTGCGATTCGATGGTACTTAAAAAAACCGAGAAGGTCCAAGTTCTCATTTTTAAGTAGATTTTTTAAACAGTGTGGTTACTGCATAGAAATTGTTGGAGACGAAAGGTTATTAAATAATGTAATCTTAATCGAATATTTTTTCACTGAAAGTCTCGAAGAGCAAAACTTGTACAATAGATACAGTTTGGTATGATACCACACAATGGAAGAATCTATTTACTTAACCGATGATTTTCATATATCGTGTAAAAGTCTGTGTCCTGCGAGACGTCATTCAAGTGACATTATGGTGTTTCGTTACGTCTTACATTCTCGTATGTTGAAATATCACTAAACAAAATGTTCTTACTTAACTAGTATCTGTTCAGGGATCGGTAAATAAGAAAGTCAAGCAGGGGCGTATTAAGACGAGAAGACAAGGGGGGGGGTCCTTAGTCCTCTCCTAAAGTGTTTCATTTTTTGAAGTTTATGGTTCAAATGCAACTTAATTAGAAAAAAATGCTTTAATTTAATATAAATGCATCAACTTATATTACAGAAAAAATGTTTTAATTTTTCTTCTATTTTTCAACTTTAATATCGTTCTGGTGGATTTTCAAAACTTCCATTTTTAGCCCCCCCGAAAAAATTATATACTCCTCTGAAGTCAAGCAATGAAACATCCCATACAGCACAAAACATTTCGGATATGTATCAATAATGCAACAATCTCTCATTTCCGTTACACTTTCAGAGATATCATACAATTACGTGTCAGCAACATCTATTTTGGAACATAACACTTCGTACATTACGGCTACGTTAAAAATAGCATTCACCGATACTACTGTTTTATAGTTTCCATTGTACATAACTGCTACTTTGATGTTACATTCCGGCGATATTTAAGGTTTTTTGGTTTGGCAACGGCGTGGATGCGCATGCGCATTTATGCCATTTCACCGAAGCACTCTCGTAGTCGTATTTCCACGTGCTACTGGGATATTCTTTTGTGGTACTGTCGTTCTCGAGTTAGCTAGTTAGTTGATTTAATATTTAATATCTTTTTCTTTTATTCGTGATTCAAGATCATCTGAAAGTAAGTAATTATTTTGAGTATTATTATTTTTAAATTCTAAAAAGCATTTTATAAAATCTAAGTAGGTGTCTGTGTTGTTGTATTAGTATACTATACCAGCATGATTTTTTTACTTGAACCTGAGAAATTTCATAATGGTAAGTATTTAGAGAAATGACGAAATTGTTTTTTTTTTCTTTTGCTGAAATATAGTCTATTCCACATGTATAATGGAAATTCGACACCCTCATTTGGGACCGATTTTTATTTCTTTTGTTATCAATATATAAACACCGCCACTGTTTCCAATGGACAGCGGACTGCGTTGAACCTGTGAAAACGTAAACAACACGTAATACGACTGATATGTTCCTCCGATTTGTTACTTGTTGTTTTAAATCTGTCATGCACTTTTATCATTAAAGAATGTTTTGAACTGTTATTGCTTTTGAAACAGCTGTCGAGTGTAATATTTTTTATTGTGATTTTACAAAGTTTATTAAAACTACAATGTTCAACGTAGTAAATACGTAACAGTAATTATATCACAAATATCTTTCAAATACGGAACATTGATGTAACAAAATTACAAATTTCCTTCAATTACGTAACAGTAACATAAAGTTGGTACGTTGAAGTTACAAAGACCTTTCACTGTAACGTATCGGTTATGTTTCAAACTTATGTAACGTTTGAGGACATTTTGACGTAACCGTAAGGTTTCTGAAACATTACTGCTACCTTGCGCAAAGTATATGAAAAGTCTCAATGTTTCAGTGCTACGTACTTGTAACATATACGAAATATTCTGTGCTGTGTGAAATGCTTTTTAAGTCTTCTATTTGTAGCAGTACGCTCTAATAACGATTATTATTTTCAGACTTCAAATGGACTCGGCCGCCCCGGTGGCGCAGTGGTCTACGGCGTTGGCCTCTGATCATTCGTCCGTAAGGGGTCCGGGTTCGAATCCCGGTAAGGCATGGATGTTGTGTTTGTCTTACGGCACTGGCTCTTTCCCCTTCCCTGGAACCAGTGACCCTAAATTAGGGACGGGCGACTGCTTATAGCCCATTGAGTTGCTCACGGTGGTCGTTAAACCTCAAATCAAAAAAAAAAAAAAAAAAAAAAAAAAAATGGACTCGTTGGTATCACAACAGCATATCCGCACACAAGGCGAATTCAAGGAATGCAAAAGTAAAGTGCGTCAAAACATACAGCCAATTAATCGTCGCACTACATGCTCAATATCACCACCAATTTTGCTCTCGACGTCGTTTTTTATTAGCACTTGTATTGCAAATTAAGTGCTTGCTTGTATTATTACTGTGTCTCTTCTCTGGAAAACATATGTCTGCAACTATTAATGCTATCTGAAGTATTTTTTTTTGCATTCAAAAGCTTAAAATGTGACAACGATGATCCTTTCTTTCCGTTTTTTTTTTTTTTTTTTACAGCGCATAACTTCGCCGCAGTAGGGCGTAAACACAGATACTATCGGATGCAAAATACAATTGAATACATAAATATTTGCTTTTGAATATCCAATTGAAAAAATAGTTTTCCCATTCAATGCCATTTATAATGAAAGCAATTTTGGGTAGAGTTTTTTTGTTGTTGTTGTTAGGAGGTTTAACGACCACCATGAGCAACACTGATGGCCTACAAGCAATATCCCATTCTTCATTTATCCACTGATACCAGGGAAGGGGTGAGCCAGTGCCGTCAGACAAACACGTCATCCATATCTCACCGGGATTCATACCCGGACACATCTCGGGCGAATGATCATAAGCCGGCGCTTAGAACACTGCGCCACCTGTGCGGCCAGTTTCTTATTCAAGAAATGGAGAGGGTATAAAGGTAGACGGCGATTTCTCCTATAGCTGGGCTTCTAAAGGTCCTACTCGAAAAAAAAAAAAAACATTTTCCGCATCGGATATACACTATATTGACAAATGTCACCGGAAACCACTTCAAAAGCAAATAAATGGATCAGCTGCGTCGTTAAGATGCGCGGTACAGCAGCAAACGATATAAAAACCAGTCTGCAGCTGACCGCAATCATATCGCACTCTGAGGTTCAGAGAAAATGTCGAGGCGGGAGAGAACTGACTTTAAGAAAGGAAAGATTGTTGGGTGTTGTATTAGTGGGTTGTCCATAAGAGAAACCGATAGGAGTTTAAACATACCCAAGTCAACTGTTTTCGATGTACTGAATAAGTGGAAGACACATGGCGTGCCTGAAGCAGCAAAACGTACCGGCAGACTGAAGAAAATCAGTGATTGAGGACGTCGAAGCCTCAGGAGAGTCATTACTGCTAATCAACGGAGTACTGAACAAGACATCAGTGTACAGGTGAGTACAAATACTGGAACCTCGGTATGTACATGTATCATTCGCAGAGAACTTCATTTCATGGGTTACCGTGGTCGTGTGGCTGCTCATAAGCCTTTCATCTGCCCTCGGAATGCTACTCGTCATTTAGCATGGTGTAAAGAACATTTATCTTGGGCTGTAGATGAATGGAAACGGATCATATGGACTGATGAATCCAGATACCCGAGCAAAAACACAAGTGTTGGGTAACTGCTGGCCCCCAGCTGGCAGTGATGGGTCACTGCTGGCTGAAATCTGACACTCACTGCCCGGTAGCGGTCCGTTGTTGGCAGCCATTGATGGCCCTGCAGCATCGCCGCGAATTGCGTGGCACCAAGCAAGTGCCACTAGTGGCCCGTAGCTGGCAACCGATGAAACCCCAACACCAGGTGGGAGCAACGGAACTGTGCATGCGCAGAATCAACACGTGCTGTCTCTCTCGTGGTACCAGTTAGTTGAAGGCGACGCTATCGCCATCGTGTTATTTTAGTGGATGTTAAGAAAAAAAAAAAGCATATGTAGATAGGCGAGCTAATTTCCTAATGAAATGCCACGTCGACGAAGATATCTGATTAAGCCATGAAATACTAAATTACAGCCATAAAATACATTCACTCCATTCCCATGAATAACACGAAATAATTTCTGTGTAATCTTTCGTTTTAACATTCACTAAACTGCTTGAAACAAAAGTCCTGGGAAAACATGAAGAAAGCGTTATGAAAAAAAAAAAAAAAAGAAGAATTTTACGCGTACAAAATTTATCAATTATTTGAAAAAAAGCAACGCTATGTGGATATAATGTACTCATCCATGGGTTGAACACACAAGACCGGAGGAATTCACTTCTAAAAATAACGAGAAGTAAAATGAAATATCTTTCCTCTTTAAAACAAATGTAGCTTCGGACAGCGGAAAGTTCAGATACAGCGTTAAAAATATAACAAAATGTGACATGAACAGGTAATTATATTAATTCAACAGTCGCCTTTCAAGACGACAAGGACAGCTCGAAATTTTGGAAAGTGCCTTTAAGTTGGTACACTCGTTGAAAAAGTGAAGTTCCATTAAAGTAAAAAAAATAAAAATAAAAAAAAATCGTGCGTTGAAAAAATAAATTTATGAATTATATGAAACTGACATTTATGAAAAATACCTTGCAATATTGTAAAATTAGAGAACCATTCTTTACACATTCCGCAGAAAAGAGAGTCAGCTTCAAGCCATGCTCAAGCGTGACAAATCAGTCCAGTCCTTGGTTCGTTTCCAGTAGGATCCAAACGGCCGTTTTTCCGGTCTCTTGAGAAAATTTCCTCAACGCAGTGCAGAAGTTTCGTAAGGAGGGAAAATGCTTTAGCTTTTGGAAACTGCGGTTATTATTGTTTTTTTTTTTTATGGCTACTCTGGGAAATTGGAGCACACGATTCGGCAAGCCATCAGTTACGTCACGTGATTGCCTGCTGCCACGGCCGGGAATCTAGCGCACCACATTAGGCTAGCCATCATTTATGGCACGTGCTTGCAGGGCCGCTGAAGGGCCACTTGTGGTCGCTACTGCCTGTGATGGATAACTGAAGGCTCTGTTGGGACACATGACAACTGATGGGGGTGCAAACTGTTGGCCAGCTGCTGGCCCTTCTGTTGGCCGCCCGGACATTTTATTGACGGTTCGGCAGAGGCAACATAGTGCTGGGCCACTGCTGGCTGCCAGCAATGGCCCAGTGCTCGAACAGCAAGACTGTTTTTGCTGTGACACGATCCATCAGTCTGATGGCCGCGTGTGGGTACGGCGGCAGCGGGGGAACACAACGCTATTTACCACAGTGTACTGTTCCTATTGCCATTTCAGGGATTTAACTCTGATCATGATGTCTTCCACTCTTGTCATTTTTCGGACCCACGTGTTCCTCTTCTTATCTCTCCTGGTTACACCAAGCATGCACCTCTCCATGCTTGTTTGAGTTGTCTGCAGCCTTTGTATGTCTCTTTTAGCTAAGGTCCACGTCTCTGCGCCATACGTAGGCACTGGAAGGATGCATTGATCAAACACTTTTCTTTTAAGACATAATGGCATATTGCTCTTAAAAATTATGCTGTTTTCTTCCAAAAGCTCTCCAGGCAAGTTTTGTACGCCGATTAATTTCTTCACCAATGTGACCCTCACTTGATATCTGCTGTCCAAGATAAACGTACGTGTCTGTTATCTCTAGCTTTTCTCCATCAATCGATAAATCTTCATTTCTTGTAAAAGCATTGTACATCACTTTTGTCTTCTGAAAGTTCATTTTTAATCCCACTTCTTTACTCTTGTCAGCAAGTTCCTGGATCATACTCTGTAGCTCTGATGGGGTAGTTGCAAAAATGACTATGTCATCAGCAAAACGAAGGTGGGTTAGATAATCTCCATTAATCTTTATCCCTTTGTTTTCCCAGTTCAGTGATTGAAAGACATTTTCCAATGTGGCATTAAAGAGCTTCGGAGATATGATGTCACCTTGTCTCACTCCTTTTCCAATTTTTATGTGTGTTGTATTTTCAAACAGCCGAATCTTTGCACTTGCATTTTCATAGATGTTATGAATAATATTAATGTATGCATCTTCAATACCGCAGGATTTCAGAGCCATTGCAACTGCTGATGGTTTCACCGAATCAAAGGCTTTTTCATAATCGATAAAAGCCATGCACAATGGAAGCTCATATTCCCTCGCTCTTTCAATTAGTTCTCTCAGTACGTGGATATGATCTATTGTGCTGTAGCCACTCCTGAATCCAGCTTGTTCTCTCGGTTGAGCCATGTCCAGTGTCACCTTCAAGCGGTGTGAAAGAACTTTAGTGAAGATTTTATAAACTACTGATAGGAGGCTGATAGGTCTGTAGTTTCCGAGATCCTCAATGTCACCTTTCTTATGTAGCAGGATCATTGTAGCGGTGTTCCAATCCTCAGGAATCTTTCCTTCATTAAGGCATCGAGTGAAAATTTGGGCGAGTACTGTTTCGATTTCTCCACTTGCTTCTTGTATGATGTCTACAGTAATTCCATCTTCTCCTGGAGCTTTTCCCCGCTTCATGTTCTTGATTGCATGTGCAACTTCTGCTGGAAGGACTGGAGGAACTCTGGTACTGGTATCTTTCATGATGTCTGGAGTGCATGTATCATCCCTTTCATATAATTTGGAGTAGAAATCTTTCACTCTTGACAAAATTTCGCCTCTATTTCTTGTTACAGAACCATCTTCTTTTCTCAGTGCCATAATCTGTTTTCTTCCCTTACTGAGATGTCCCTTTGCTATCTTTAGGCTTTGGTTGTTTTCAATTGCTTTCCTCACTAGTTCACAGTTGAATTTTCTTACGTCTTCAGTGATACTTTTTCTTACTGTCTTGCATAGCTCTATATATTCCACTTTGGAAGTCACATCTTCTTTAGTTGTCCTCATCTCTCTTCTTTTTTGCATCAACATTTTCGTTTTTGCTGATAATTTATTTACATGCAACTTGTTCTTAGACCCAGCTAATTTTGTTGCTGTTTCCATAAGAGCTTTGGTTACTTTTCTGTTAACTTCAGAGATGTCCACTTCTTCCGCTGTTAGGCCTTCTAAAGCAGAGAACCTGTTCTTCAGTTCCAACTTGAAGGTATTATGGTGTTTTTTAAGGTTGGTTATGTCAATAGATTTTGTTTGTCTTATGAGCTTGTCACGCTCAAGTTTAGTGTTGAGGTGCATCTTACATCTCACCAATCTATGGTCACTACCTGTGTTGAACTTGTTTAGCACACTGCAGTCTTCAATGACAAATTTTGTGTTACACATAATAAAATCAATTTCACTTGTCGTCCCATTTGGATGTCTCCATGTCCATTTCCTGTGTGGCTTTTTCTTGAAGAAGGAGTTCAAGATGAAAAACCCTTCTGCCTCTGCAAACTCAATGAGAGTATTTCGGGCTGGACATACTGCCAGAAGAACAGACCATCGATGGACAGCCGAAATTTTAGATTGGATTCCAAGGGACAGGAAAAGACCCAGAAGAAGACCACATGGAAGATGGCTGGATGAAATTCGAAAGTATGCGGGAGTGACATGGAGGAGACTGGCACAAGACAGACCGTTGTGGAGGAAACTTGGGGAGACCTTCGTCCAGCAGTGGATTGATAATGGTTGACAATGATGATGATGATGACTGTTCCTATACGGTCAAGTTTGGAGATGGCAGTGTGCTCGTGCGGGGTGTTTGGTATTTTTCGTGGTATGTTCCAGGCCCATTGGTTATGGTGGACTAACCTGTTAACCAGCACGTCTACCTCGATATTCTGGACAATTATGCCCTACCAACTCTGTGGCAATACTATGGAACAGAGCCTTGTTGGTACCAGCAGGATAATGCACCGAGCTATAAAGCAAGGACTGTTACGGCGTGGTTTGACGATTATTCCGTATCGTGTGTGGACTGGCCAGCACAGAGCCCTGATCGTAATCCCATTGAGCGCATATGGGATGAATTAGAGCGCTGCATAAGAAGTTTGGAACCAAGGCCTACTACTAAGCAACAGTTAGCGGCAGCATTATGTGCTGAATGGAAGCGCATACCTATCGCTGTGTTCCAAAACCTTGTCAAAAGCATGTCTCGAAGGATTAGTGCATGCATTAAGGCCAAAGGTGGACTGACACTGTACTAATGTATGTCAATAAATGCTATGTTGTGTTCCTCTTCTAGGTGTCCGGTGAATGTAGTGCAGCTCCTGGTGGGAATGGTTCTGATATAATTTAAAATTTTTGGTAAAGAATGATTTCCCCACCAGGGATCGTTAGTATATATATATATTTTTGTTTCAGACCTACTTTCAGCAAAAGCTGCGTTTCTTTAAACACGATTTAGAAAATTATTTCCAGCACCAATACCATTTCCCAAGAAAAACTTTTTGACAATACCTTCTTCTTAAAATAGTGCCTAGTTTTTCGGCAAGAGGCATACATGATATCGAGTTTTCGTCTTGCGGCACTGGCGCTCTCTCTTCCCTGGAACAAGTTATCTTAAATTAGGAGAGGCGAGTGCATATAGGCCATCGAACTGCTCACGATAGTCGTTTAAAAACCCTAATCAATAAAAAAAAATCCTCTGGAAAGCATCTTTCTAGTAAAAATGCGTATCACACCAAATGAAAAAGAAATATTTCATTTTCACGATTTTTTCCCATGCTTTTTCCTCTCTGCACTTCCATAACATTTCGCGCAAAGTGCACGGCACATCACACACGTTACACATTAGTAGTCACAAGAAGAGTTCGAGCAAATAATGAGTGCCGCCCCGGTGGCGCAGTGGTCTAAGGCGCTGGCATCTGATCATTCGTCCGTAAGGGGTTCGGGTTCGAATCCCGGTCAGGCATGGATGTTGTGTTTGTCTTACGGCACTGGCTCTCTCCCTTCCCTGGAACCAGTGACCCTAAATTAGGGACGGGCGACTGCTTATAGCCCATTGAGTTGCTCACGGTGGTCGTTAAACCTCCAATGAAAAAAAAAAAATGAGCATGCGCAGTTTCCCTCTTTTGTGCTTGTTGATGACCAATTGTTATTGCCAACCTCATAACTGTAAATTCTACAGTTGCAAACTGTTGAACATGAGTTGACAATTTACTGTAGCGATATGCAGTAATTTTCAGTAAAAGCTACATTTTTATAATGCTGATAAGTCGCCAAACAAATAACCAGGAAAAATCATACCGAATTTATAAAACGTATGAAGATATCGGTATTATTTTTGAGTGCAGTGCAGTAATATTAGAGAAGATGTTCACACACTTTTAGAGCGTTTTTGTTAAGAAATTACAGAAAATCTAATATTTTCAAAGAATTGAAACTGGCAACAGCTATTAGTTGAACGCGAAACAAACATAAGTTGCAGTTAAATTTCGTCTACTAAGAAAATGGCGCACGTAAACAAGCTGTTTATATTTTTGCTCTTTACGAGCAGAAAAATATTCGTATTCCGAAATTAAAAAACGCTGTGAAAATCATGGAAATAGCACTTCTAAATGCAAAATAAGCAATTTTATTAATAATAGAGGGGGAAATCGTCAAGCATTGCTTTTAACAGGAAATAGAACACCAAAATAGTATCCAAAGAAAGTACGTAATTTTGCCACTATTTCAAAAGTCGCAAAAGTACGTACCTTCTTTTAATCCGCCGACACAAAGAGCAATCGCTAAGTCATTTAAAAAACTATGTATCAACTGCAAACAAGGCAATAAACGAAGTTTTGAATCTGAAAAAAAAGAAAAACAGATGTTTACCACTTTTTTTTTCTTTTTTTGATTGAAGGTTTAACGACCACCGAGAGCAACTCAATGGGCTATTGCCAGTCGCCCATCCCTAATTTAGAGTCACTGGTTCTAGGGAATTGAGAGAGCCAGTGCCGTAAGACAAACACAACATCCATGCTGCACGGGACTCGAACCCGGACCCCACCTCGGACGAATAATCAGAAGTCATCGCTTAGATCACTGCGCCACTAAAGCGGCTACCACCTTTTGCCTAGGCACGTGGCTGAGCGCAGAACACGGCGTAGACTTCTTTATGAAAAGAGCGCAGAACACGGCGTAGACTTCTTTATGAAAATCATTTATCAGGAGACAAACGGAAATTTATTGTGACTATTGACGAAGCATGGATCTACCTAAACGACTGCAACAACAAGTTAGTAAAATCATGCAATGCATTGAATATAATACGCTTTCCAACATACCATAAATCATTACTCAAGTTACGAGGATAATGGCTGTGGAATAAATCTCGGTCCTAGGGCCTGACCTTTGATCCCATTTCGATGATATTCTACAGAACCGGTTCAGTATACCTCCGAAATAACATGATACAGTTTTGTCGCAATGGAAGCATTTTTACGTAAGTTAGAATGCATAATGGCGATGGAAGTGATTCCGCTGCTATGTCCTAACATTTGACCCCATTTCACCCATTTTTAACAGGGTTTGTCCCCAGGTGGTATCCTACCACATACTGAAATTTAATCGAAATCGAACTTTTTTTACGTTAGTTAGGACGCATAAGAGCAGTGGAATGGATCCCGCTCCTATGTCTTAACCTTTGACCCCATTTCGTTCACTTTCAATACGGTTCCTTCCCAGGAGATCCTCTTCCACATACTAAAAGTTCATTGAAATCGAACGATATTTACGCGAGTTATCGCGCGAATGGTTGTACGCACGTTGTCGCGTGACGTAATGGGGCAGATGGGAATCGCGACCATCTGCTTGGAAGAGTGTGACGTCATAATACTTTAATAGGATCCACACACAACGCGTGACGTATTGATACAGATGGCGTAACCGTGCGAGATTGTGAAGCCATAAGATCGTCCCCAGGTGGTCCCCTACCACATAATAAAATTTCATCAAAATCGAACCATTCTTGCGCGTGTAATGACGCATAAAGGCAGTGGAATGCATCCCGCTCCTATGTCCTGACCTTTGACTCCACTTCACCCATTTTTAATAGGGTTCATTCCCAGGTGGTCCCTTACAGTATACTAAAATAACGTCGACATCGAACCATATTTACGCAAGTTATGACGCATAAGGGCAATGGAATAGATCCCGCTCCTATGCCGTGACCTTTTACCCTATTTCGTTCATTTTCAATAGGGTCGTTCGCAGATGGTCCCCTACCACATACTAAAATTTCATCGAAATCGAACCATTTTAACGCGAGTTATCGGGCCGACAGACGGACAGACGGACGGGAAATGCTGGAGCACATACGCTTCTTCCAACCTACGGTTGGAAAGCGTAAAAAAAGGTCAATTCACTATCGCAAAAGAGCAGAAAAAAGACTTACAAACTTGGTTCCAAGAATCAAAGAAGGATTCATGATTATTGCTGGTTTCTCTTACAGTGGGAAATTAAAATCAAGAGAAATTGAAAAGAGTGTTAAAATCAATTCTACGTATTACCAAAATAATGTTTTAACTCCTATATTTAAAGAGGAAATACCATTCCTTTATCCACAGAGACTTCAAAGAGTAGAACTCTATCAGGGTAAGGCTACCAGTCATACATCCAAATCTACCACTCTATTTCTAGAAAACAATGAAAATATAAAACGGTATCAAGTCTATACAGGGTTATTGTAAACTCCTTCAACAAAACAAGAGAGGTGATAGTACACATCAAGACGAACAATATTTGCAATGGAACCTAGGACCGCATTCCATTCCTAATGCCAGAAAAGAGCACGTTCGAAACACTTCCAGCAGGCACACGTAGTTCCAACCCGTGCATGAAAAGCATTAGGTGCACTGAACACGTCCGTAGACAATGGGAAGCAAACATTTAAAAACGCAGCCGAACGCGTTCAGCGATATTACCGTGCGAACATAACATGGGAATTGACGTATACGTCTGACCGGCGTAGCGTACCGTATGTTCCTGGAGCAAGTGCTTCCCGGTCTGTTGCAGGATGTTCCGCTCACCACAAGGAGGGACGTGTGGTTTATGCATGATGGGGCCACAGCACACTTTGCCACCGAGGTCCGATACTTCCTTAATGCCACATATCCCGGGAGGTGAATTGGACACGGTGGACTTGTTGCTTGGACTTCACGCTTAATCCACTGGACTTCTTCTCCTGGAGGCACATGAAAACATTGGTGTACGAGACACCTGTGGACTGCCTGGAAGATCGCGTCGCGCGAAACACTGTTGCTGCGGAGAAGATCAACACCACATCTGGAGTCTACGAAAGGGTGCGACAGACCTTCATTCGCCGGTGTGAGCTGTGCCAACGACGCCCTTGGATGCCAGTTTGAGCAGCTCCTGTGAGTCTTTCTCTGATGCGATTGGAATTGTGCAACTCATAAATTAGGTATGTATCTTTGTTTTCACTGTTGAAGGCTCAACGTGGATATGTAACTTTACTCTTTTCTGGCACTAGAAGTGGTATACGGCCCTAGGTTCCACTGCAAATATTGTTCGTCTCGATGTGTACTATCACCCCTCTGGTTTTGCTGAAGGAGTTTACAATCGCCCTGTAAACATTTTGCTCATATTCCTTCAAAATCGCCTGATCTGTATCCAATGAGCTTCGGACTGTTAAAAAGAGCGCCTTCTATAAACGCAGACCTAAAACAATGATTGGACTACGGAAAGCAGTGGAAGAGGAGTGGAATAAAATACCACTACCAATTTTAAGAAATGCCCTCTGACGATGGAAATCTAGATGTAGAGAGAAAGGGCCATCAGATCGAACATTTGAGAAAGAAATAATTTTATTTTAAACAATAATTATATTGCTGGAAAATCGTTCCAAAAATGTGTAAACATCCGGTGTAATGAGCATGCGCAGTTTCCTCTCTTCCGTTCTCGTTTATGAGCAGTTGATGTTGTCCCCCTCCGTAACTGTAAATTCTAGAGTTGTAAGATGCTAAGTATGATTACGACAAGTTACTGTGGCGTTTGTGAAAACACAAGTTGTCCGTCTAGGAATCGAACCGATCCCCCTCACTCCGGAGTAAGTTGCTCTCCCAATTAAGCTACACGGACGGAATGTACCACAACAGATTTGTCGTCTTGACACGTGATACACTTCTGTAGTACGTCACATCATCTGCCTCTTAAACTTTTTTTTTTTTTATGCAAGATAGGAATTTTTCATTAATTCCAGACCATGTGTGGAACAAACATCACACATTTTTCGAAGAACCCAACCAGTAGACCCATTTTTACTAGAGATGGGACGAATCCTAAATTCTCTCGAATCCGAATCCGAATCCTAAAAGGTTCTAGAATCCTTCATATAAGAATAATTATAAGAAAAAAGGGAAATAAAATACTTCTACTTAAAATTAAAAGCTGTGACGTGCCTGCCCCGCAGGACGAACACGACATAAAGGCAGATAGCAGCGAGAACGAATGTCTGTGTTGCTCAGTTGGTAGAGCGACTTGTTCCGTAATAAGTGCATTCGGGTTCGATCCCCGGCGTGGGCAATAATAACGGAGAAACTACCTCTTTCTGAGGGGGGGTGACATGCCTTCCCTGCAGGAAGAACACGACATAAAGGTAGATAGCAGCGAGAACGAATGTCTGCGTAGCTCAGTTGGTAGAGCGACTTGTTCTGGAATAAGTGGACTCGTGTTTGATCCCCGGCGTGGACAAAATGACGGAGAAATTTACTTTCTTTATAAAGTTTTTAAATGATTCAAAATTTGAAGTCTGTGTTTAATGAAAAACAAATTCAAGAACACAGTTTTCAAAAAATATACCCATACTAATTAAGAAGATACAAATGAAATTTATAATTTACATTTACTATATGAAGTGCCTAACTCTTGAGTCTCGAAGTTCATCTCCATTTTCTGAACATAATTTAACAAAAAAAATATTTGAGTAACAATTCACATTTTTGACATTTTTCTTTAATAACAAAATGTTCCAAAACCTTTTTAAGTCAAAGCAAGTGTAGAGGTGGGGGTGGATTATTTCAAGAGTTAATGTAGATAAACACTAAACATGGAACACTAAATTGAGTAAATTCTTTCCGCAAAATTGAGAAAAATCAAACACGTTTGTTTTAAGAGTTAATAAAAACACTAAACGCTGAACTCTTTCAAGGCAATGTAAAAAAAATGGGAAACTTTTAATGGAGATTTCATGATGACAAAATTTCGTCATGCTAACAAGAAATCGAACAAATATCGCTCTACAACAAATGCCAAACGCCAAGTTTTTTTAGGATAAGATTCGAAAGATTAGAATGACGAAAAAATCTCAAAGATTCGAGTTCCGAATCTTTTTCAAGATTCGCATGTCTTATCCCAAATGTTTACGTTTGGGCGCCAATGTGAATACACAAGTTTGTCCGTGACGAGGATCGAACCGCGCTCTCTCACTCCGGAGTAAGTTGCTCTCCCAACTAAGCTACTCGGACGGAATGTACAACTACAGATTTGTCGTCTTGACACGTGATTCACCTCTGTGGTACGTCACACGTTATGTAATAAGTTTCAGTAAAAACAAGGTTTTTATAGTGTTGTTAAGCCCCGAAACAAGTAACTAGGGGAAAATATTCCGTATCTATAAAATATGTAAACACTTCGATATCATCTTTGTTTGGGTGCAGTGCAGTCATATTAATACACGTTGTCGTATAAAAATATACAGGTGTATCCGGCAAGCAATTAAGAATCTTATCAAAATTTACTCAACGCATAAAAATGTGAATATATGGATCGAAACAACTGTTCCGATGCACAGTTAAAAAACACCTACTTATTAACAAGTTAGTAAAATCATGCAATGTATTGATTATGATACGCTGTCCAACATACCAGAGATCATTACTCAAGTTATGAGGATAATGGCTGTGGAATAAATCTTGCTCCTGTGCCCTCATCTTTGACCCCATTCCGATGATATGGGTCAGTATACCTCCGGAACAACATATTAAAGTTTTGTCGCAGTAGAAGCATTTTTACACAAGTTATTAGGATAATGGCTGTAGAATAAATCTTGCTCCTGTGCCCTGACCTTTGACCCCATTCCGATTATATTAAACAGAATGGGTTCCGTATACCTCCGGAACAACATATTAACGTTTTGTCGCAATAGAAGCATTTTACTCAATTTATTAGGATAATGGCTGTGGAATAAATCTCGCTCCTGTGCCCTAACCTTTTACCCCCATTTCGATTATATTAAACAGAATGGGTTCCGTATACCTCTGGAACAACATATTAACATTTTGTCGCAATAGAAGCATTTTACTCAAGTTATTAGGATAATGGCTGTGGAAAACTCTCGCTCCAGTGCCCTGACCTTTGACCCCATTTTGATTATATTAAACAGAACTGGTTCAGTATACCTCCGGTATAACATACTAAAATTTTGTCGTAATAAAAGCATATTTAGTCAAGTTATCAGGATAATGTCTGTGGAATAAATCTCGCTCCTGTTTCGATGATATTCAACTGACCCAGTTCAGTATACCTCCGGAAAAACATGATAGAAGTTTGTCGCAATCGGAGCATTTTTACGTAAGTTATAACGCAAAAAGGCGATGGAATGGATCCTGCTCCTATGTCCTGACCTTTGACCCCATTTCGTCCATTTTCAATAGGGTTCGTCCCCAGTTGTCCCCAAACGCATACTAAAATTTCATCGAAACTTACAAATAACTGCATCAATAAATATAAATATAATCTCGTATTTCTTCATTTTAGATATTATAGATTTCAAGAGAAATTGTTTAATAAATGTGTAAAGTGACACACATAAATAATTAGTACAACAAAGTCACTGATCACAAGTAATTTAATTATGCATAAATTATCTTTGTGTGCATTTTTACATTAACAATATTTGTGTCAATCTCATAAATAATATATTAACGCTTCATCACTATATTTGCCATTAAATTGTGCGGTCCATTTGCCTAGCATGTGACAACGAGAACACCTATTATCCATAGATGTGCCATCGAATGATATACTTCCAGTTGACTCTATGAATGAATGAGTATGTATGGAGAACACGTATTCCAAATTTGAAATCGAACCGCGGTTGGCTTAGTTGTTAGAGATTAAGACTACTGATGGAGGGACCCCAGGTTCAAACCTAGCCTCATAGGGTTGAACCTGGGGGCTCTCCGTGGTGGTGTGAATTTCTAGAAATCGCTGAATATCCGCCGTGCGAGTACGTTAAGTGAGTACCCTTGGATAGGAATCCCCCGATTGCATATAAAGGTGCTGATTTCTTAGCCCCCCCTAATTTCTCTATGCCTTCTATGTGAAAAATCGTACGCTTGAACGGTGGCGCCATCTAGCGTGTTCTCTCTTACTTACAAACTATCTTGTCAGAATCGCCAGATTCGCTCTAACTTCCTTCAGTTTCTGTGGAAGGGCACAAAAACTGAATGCAGTTAGAGCACATATATATGAATTTTTTTAATATGTACTCAAAAATGAGTACATATATTTCAAATTAGAAATTCCAGATATACTCAAAAATCCGTACATGTTTTTTCCAAAAATGAGACACAAGCACTCGGAGCTATTAGCCCAGAATGTACTCAAAAAGGGTACATTTTGCTTATTAGTAATACCAATTTTTAACAGTGTGTTAATACTATGATATGCAAAACAAGAATTCTTACGCAAAATAAAGTTATCAAATAAGTATACATTTTAAATATGATCTCACGTGGAAACGTTACCTGAAACAAATCAGCAGGCGTTTCGCATACTCGAGATTTCTAACAAAACAGGTTGTTCACTTTTCCCTATAAAAAAAGGAGACTCAAAGGAAGAACACACAAAGGAATCTATCTATTATATAAGAAAAGAATTAAAGAACCCATCATGGTGCTCTTCTTCTTCAGTAAAAATCGCAGCACTTGCACGTCTAATTTTTTCTGTCTCTTCCGTGACAGCTACAAAGCCTGCATGACAAGTAGGAGCTCATTTCAATATATTTAAGTTAAACGCAGATTTTTCGTATTACAGAAACATAAAAGAATATTTTAATTTGATTAGGAAGACGAAGAATCGTGTGTGTGTGTTTTTTTTTCTTCCGATGACAGGAGAAATAAATAAAATCCCATGAAATGCTAGAATGTCATGTCCTGTAATTAGACAGTTAAAGTTCTTCGTATATCTGTTTGATATGAAAATCAATTCCTTAGAAGAGCGAATAATACTTCTGGGAAAAACGTTTCTTCATTAATATGTGTACCTAGATTCCCGCACAAAGCTTTTCCATTTAATGAAGTTTCAAGACGGAAAGGCACGTCATGTGAATACTGATGCTGCTGCACGATAAAAAAAAAAAAAAAAAAAAAAACTCCGCGCAATCGTAGGCATCAAGATATAAAGCTATATTTGAGTAAACCGAAAAGAAATGCCGCTCCGAACGAATTCAAAATGCTGACTTCCACATATCTTTAGCAAACAAACAAAATGTTTTTCCAAGCCAGCCTTTGTTAACCCCGCTCCAAGATAACAAAGGATTTTTGCCATTTTGTTGTAGCGATGCATACTATTTCTAATTTTTATCAGCGGTACACCTCTTTTAAGTCATTTATTTGCTCTAAAATTATCTTTCTTTTTGTTTTAATGCCACGGTAATCTCCTAATCGCGCAGAAATAATTTGGGGTTTGAGAGCAACAATTAATTTATTTTGACTCGGCTTCTTTGAACGTGAGTCATGCAGGTAGCGAGTGATGTATTGGAAGGTACTTTAAAACGATCAGCTTAGTGAAGGATAGCTCTTCATCTATCTTCTAAATTAATCGAAGCAGCATTATTTTGAATCCGATCACAAAGTAAATATCAGTGGCTCAAGAACCTGACTCGATACGCGTTTCTGTGATCAATTTCTATAGTTATTTACACTGTCAGTTATGTTGATGTGATTTAAATGGATTGTTGATTTGTATCTTTACCATTAACTTCACCGCAAAACAACTAAAGCTTAGAGTTTGTAAGTTTGTGACGTACTTCAGAGTAGAGATGAGCTCAAGCCTGGGCCCGGCCCGGGCTCGTACGGACTCAAAATTCATTAACTACCGAAAAACCCGGGCCCGGGCTGGTCCCGAGCTCGGAATTACACGTCTTGAATTTAATTAATATAATTAATTCAACACGTGTAATTCCGAGCCCGGTTGAATTACACGTGTTGAATTTCACTATGGATTTGTTACCATGGTGGAAGGATTTTCAATTTCCTAAGCTAGCTGCCATTGCAAGACAAATTTTGCTTAGCAAGACTTGCATTATGCATTGTTCAAAGCTGTAGCCCACGCAAGGATTAGTTTAAGGACGTCTGGTATCGAAAAACTGGTAAAAAATCACATTTCCCATTGTTTGTATTATATTAAAAATCAAGAATAATATCTCAAAAATGATGTTTTAATTTCCAAAATTGTGTAGTTAGAAGTATTGTTATTTATTTTTTAAAATTTTCTCACTCCCGCGATTTTTGGGGTGACGTTCGTTTTTAGTGCAGCAGGTCGAATTTTAGAGAAAAGAAGATCAAGTTGAAGCGCTGAGAAATTAGATGCAATTCTCTCTCTCTTTTTTCATGATGAACTTGATCTGGAAACTGCACACACATATGATAATATTGTGATTATTATACTATTAAGCGCAAAGCTTTGTTAATGTTACAAAATGCAGAATAATCTGGTTTGGAATGCTTTTACGTTCCTTTTTTCTTATTTTGGAAATTTCCCTACATGCTTTTTTTTTATATTCTACTACATCACTCTAAACTACCTTTACAAATTAGTATATCTAAATTATATTGCAAAGATTAGTTTTCTAGAGTCAAAATTTCAAACACTTGCAACTGTCTGTACGGCGTTGTACGTTTTTATAATGCAATTTATTCAAAATAAAAGTAAATTTAGAAATCAAAATGCCGCCCCGGTGGCGCAGTGGTCTAAGCGATGGCCTCTGATCATTCGTCCGAAAGGGGTCCGGGTTCGAATCCCGGTGAGGCATGGATGTTGTGTTAGTCTTACCGCACTGGTTCTCTCCCTTCCCTGGAACCAGTGACCCTAAATTAGGGACGGGCGACTGCTTATAGCCCATTGAGTTGCTCACGGTGGTCGTTAAACTTCCAATAAAAAATAAATCAAAAATAAATAACGAATGAATTTTTTTGTTTCTAAACGATTTTCTTTTCTTCAGCTTTTACCAAAATTACTGATTCCCCTGATACGGTCGAAGGGGCACGTTGATTATTTATTTATTTTCAAATCCACATTTTAGAACATTTGGCTTTATGCGTAGTATTTCTAAAAACATATTAATATTGTGAAGTGGATTAACTGAACTAAACCTTTTAAACTAATGATTTTTAAACTAATCCTTGCTTGGGCCATATCTTTGGCCAGTGTGTAATGCATAAATGCAAGTCAAAATTTTCGAAGAATCCGGGCACGTGGGGGCCCGGGCTCAGCAAACACATGTAATCCAAGAAAGCGGGCCGGGCCCGGGGTCCTAAAATTGAGCCCGAACTCATCTCTACTTCAGAGCTGAAGCACATACCATTGTAGCGATAAATTCCGTCGGTGTAGTTTAACCCTTTAAGCTGCCGGTGTTTTTCGTTGTTGTCGGTCGTTGTTGTTAACAACGACCGTGAGCTACTCAATGAGCTATAAGCTGTCTCCCGACCATAATTTAGGGCCATTGGTTTCAGTGAAGGGAGGGAGCCAATGCTGTAAGACAAACACGACATTCATGTTTCACCGGGTGGGATTCGAATCCGGATCCATCCCAAGCGAATAGTCAGAAGCCAGCGCTTAGACAATTGCGCCACCGGGGCGGTTTATTCTCTTTTCCATGACCCAAGGCAGGATGGGGAAGGGCTAGTTCTCTTAACACGGACATTATGCTGCTGGACAAAAACAAGTGACTCAAACATCTCGCTCCTTCCTTTTGTTTCGTCGCCATTGTCTTTTTAGCTGGTAATCAATCAGAACGGATCACTGTTAATCATCCCCCTAAATCACCACTTTGAATAACAAAGCTAAGAGGAAAAGCAGAGTTTTCTGATGCTGAGGCTCACTCGTTCCATTCGCGTTCGGTCCACTTCTTAGACAGCGAATATATTTCGTGCTGATTTCATCCTATTTTTCTAACGCCGAGTTAATTCGTTCCAGCCAGTTAAAGGGTTAATTAATTTAAGAAAGCATTCTGCTCCGGAGTTGAAGCGTGTGGATTCGATTTCCTCCTCCGTCAGAAATGTGTTTTCACATTGGCACCCGACTGTGGAAATTGACCTACCGCCAGTCGGGTTCTTCGAAAAATGTGTGATGTTCTTTCCACACATCGTGTGAATTTAATGAGAATTCCTTCTTCAAAGCTTCAAAAATGTTTGATGCTTCTTCACACATAGTTTCGAATTTATAAGAAATCCTTCCTCTGCAGCCAAATACTTCAACCATGGTTTGGCGGCTGACCCGTAATCCTATGATTCCGTCCTAGTCCTTTCTCAAGGGGAGGGGGATCTAAGTGACATACTACAAGGTGAAGCACATCTCAAGACGCCAAAGTTGCAGTGATAAATTCCGTCGGTGTAGCTCAACTGGGAGAGCATTCGGCTCCGGAACAGAAGGATGCGGAATCGATATCTGTTCCCGGCAAACATGTGATTTCGCAACTTTTAACTTGCCTTGTAGCTTTAGTGTATTTGATTCACCGTAAAACCCAGATAACTTGTCTTCTCGTTGTAGCTGAAAGACTTAATTATACATAACATGTACTTTATAACCTTTCTCAGTGGGACTGGAACCAACAATGTTTTACTCCGGAACGGCTGTTCTTCCAATAGAACTACTCCGGCTGACTTATCGCTGCTTCGTTTTCCATTTGATTCGTACGTCATATCACTCCTACCTCCCCCCTTCTTAAGGAAGGCGAGGATGCTGTACCGGTGGGGCCGGATCCCGACATAATCCCGACAGTCGCTTTTCCGACAAGCCAAAATCTCGACAGCCAAAATCCCGACAACCCCAAATCCAGACAACACCAAAATCCCGACAGCCGAAATTCCGACAACCCAAAATCCAAACAAGACCGAAATCCAGTCAACTCAAAATTCCGACAACCCAAATTCCAAAAATCTGTATTTCTTATTATAATAAATCAAATAATTGATCAAATATTATTATATGAATATTGATCAAATAATGCTATTTGCTAAAAATTAAATACTGCTATTAGCTAAAAATAAAATAATGCTATTAGCTAAAAATAAAATACCACGTCAAAAAGAATTTGTAAGATTTTAACATTTCCAAATTTTAATATTTCTTATTATAATAAATCAAATAATTGATCAAGTATTATTATATAAATATTGATCAAATAATGCTATTAGCTAAAAATAAAATACCACGACAAAAATAATTTGTAAGATTTCAACATTTCCAAATTAATATTTCTTAATATAATAAATCAAATAATTGATCAAACATTATTATATAAATATTGATCAAATATTGATCAAATAATGCTATTAGCTAAAAATAAAATAATGCTATTAGCTAAAATTATAAAATAATGCTATTAGCTGAAAACTATAAAATTACACTATTCGCTAAAAATGAAATATCACGTCAAAAAAAAATTGAAAGATTATCGGGAACCCTAAATGTTACGTTTAATTAAGGCATGAGCTCATCAGGTGTTTCACTTTCGGGATTTCGGATTGTCGGGATTTCCTCTGTCGGGATATTGGACGTGTCGGGATTTCCTCTGTCGGATATTGGACGTGTCGGGATTTCCTATGTCGGGATATTGGACATGTCGGGATTTTGGGTAGTCGGGATTTTGGCTTGTCGGGATAGTGTCTGTCGGGATTCTGACCCAGATCCCAGTGGGCAGTGGTACAAGTGCAGGCTTCTTACTATTGATCCCTGATGGGTTCAAATCCCTATAAAGTATGGATGTTGTGTTTGTCTTATGGCAGTGGTTCTCTCCTTTTCCTAGAACCAGTTACGCTAAATTAGGGACACGAAAACACTCAACAGTTGTTTCTTTTTTTCTGTTTGGGGAGTTCAACGCACAGGTTCAACGATCACTGTGAGCAACTGGATGAGCTATAATAAGTGGCACGTTTGTAATTTAGTGCCACTTGCTCCAGGAAAGGGAGAGAGTCAGTACCATACGAAAAACACACCATCCATGCCTCACCGGGTTTCGAACCCGGACCCATCTCGGACGAATGGTCAGAACGCCATCGCTTAGACCACTGCGCCACCGGGGTGGCTTTTAGCAGGTTTTGGGTCAACGGACAGCAACACTCGCCAACCATTTCATTGCAGAAGTATTTATTATTGTTTAAGAACGTTGTGCGGAGGAACCGTCACACAATTTGTTTTCAATCCTCAAGTCCAGAAAATCATTTTGTCGTTCTGGGGGCAATATCGCTTTTCTTTTCCCACAGTGGGATTCGAAGCCGCATCGTCCTCTTCTGTAGTGGCTCTTCTCCCAATTAAACTGCGTCGACAGGGTTTTTGCCGCTTCATTATCTTTTTGACTCATGCGTCACAACTTTCAGACTGTTGTCCAGTATACAAGGAGACACAGAGTTTACTTAAGAGTATAATCCCATTTTTTATTTGTCTTGAAGCACGTCACTAAATGGCATCAATCACTGTGCTGTGACTGCCGAACAGCAGGTGAGAACCTTCGATAACATGCAGCAACGCGTTTAAACATGTCTGCGTGCCGACGGCGGTCACTTCCAGCACTTCATCTGATAGCATCATTCATCCCATGGACCAAGGTAAGTGTCCACTTTTAAATACATGCCCATCAGTTAGTTATTGCTCAAGTTATGCGGAGAAAACCGAGGCCTATGCCGAGTGGGACACCCTGTAGAATGACTGTATGAGCGTTTCGTGATGGTACTATGACTGTGTGGGCTTCTTGTCCAGGTAGTATGACACTACGGAGTTTTATGAGGGCAGTACGACTGTGCTTTTCGTAAAAATAGAATGATAGTATCACTTTTCTGCACTCCTTTATTGTAACGTGACTCTCTGAGCTGGATTTTCATTGAGTGATTTCACCGACCTCGATATGTTTTATATAGTCGTGTGACTGTGTGGGCTAGATATCCATTGGATGGTCACAGCGACCTAAAAGTTCATGTGACTGCCATAATGTATAGCATTGAGGTTCTCGATTCTTATGTAATGACCTATGTCAGTGCAGTTCGCGTATATTTCGTCTCTACAGATCTTCGTCTTCACAGAGCAAAATATTGTCGACACACATCTTGAAGAACAATGGATATAACTAATGTAATGGCCTATATTTTCACCAGACCTCAATCTTACTGAACATATTAGGTGCACAAATACGTTTTAAAGCGTTTTTGTTGTGACGTATACCGCTAATTTACATATCCAACATCCCCCCACATTGTTGTCATGTGACCGTAACTGCTCCAGAGTATAAAATTTGACGCAGAAGTTTTCCGAACAGTCAAACGCACTTGCACATCGGTAGGTGAAAGATGGCAAGCGATACTGCATTTATTCTACACTGCATTCGTTACGAATTTCATCAACGAAAAAGTGCTGCAAAAGAATTTGCATCGATCTGTTCTGTTCTGGAGGAAAATATTGTATCGAAAAGCACGTGTGAGTTTTGGTTTAGACGGTTTAAATCACGTGATTTTGATGTTCGCGATCGAGAAAGTAACGGCGCCCCGCAGAAGGTTGCATATGAGGAACTGCAAGCATTGCTGGAAAAAGATTCGTCTCAAACGCAAAAAGAACTAGCTGAACCACTGAGGGTAACTCAAAAAACAATTTCCAATCGTTTATGCACAACGTGGAATATTTAGAAGGAAATAAAATGGGTGCCCCATGACCTGAGCCAGAGGAACAAGAATCGGCGTGTTATGAAGTATTTGAATCTATTGAATAAACAACACAGAAAGTCTTTCCTGTGAAAAATCGTTACGGGTGATGAAAAGTGGATATGGTATGACAATCCCAAACTCAAAAAACTCAGGGTAGACCCCTGTGAAGCAACGACTTCGACACCGAAACGCAATATTCACTCCAAGAAAGTTCTGCTGTGCCTCTGGTGGGATATGAAGGGTGTGCTCTATTATGAACAATTGGAACAGGGTCAGATTGTTACGGCTGATTGCTACAAGCAACAATTACTGCGACTGAACCGGAAAATCTGTCAAAAACGTCCATTCACAGGCACAGGATTGCGTCCCGTGAAATTACTGCATGACAACGCTAAGCCGCATGCCACGAAATCGGTCAAGAAAACGTTATCGACGCGTGGCTGGGAAGTTTTGAAACACCCGGCGTATAGTCCCGACATAGCCCCTTCAGACTATCATTTTTTTTCAATCGATGCAACATGGTCTGTCTTCTGTACGGTTTCAGACATGTGACGAAGTGAAAAAATGGGTTGACGACTTCATCGCGACACAGGACGAAGTATTCTTCATGACTGGAATCCGTCAGCTGCCCGACCGATGGCGGAAGGTGATAGATAATGACGGCGCATATTTTGATTCGTAAAGGTATTGCTGTTTTCTCTCGAATTACGCGTTGTGTTGTCTTAAAACGGCTTAAAACTTATTTAGACACCTAATACGTGGATAAGAATTTCTGCCGTAATCGCCCAGAGCCCTCCGAGGTCTTAATGCGTCTCTCACACGCGACGATCCCACACGTTGGATCACCTTATGAACGGGCTGTGACTGATCGACAGATTTGAAAACGGATCAAACATTTTGGACCCGGACCCGACCCGGACGTCACATAATTGGTCCGACCCGTATCCGTAACTCACCCGGCCTCGACCTGGACGACAAATCGGCTTTGAACTATAATTTCAAAACTCAATTTATAATTATATATACTCTTATATATTTATACACATTTCCAAGAGCAATATGCCATTATGTCTTAAAAGAAAAGTGTTTGATCAAAGCATCCTTCCAGTGCTTACATATGGTGCAGAGACGTGGACATAAACTAAAAGAGAATACAAAAACTGCAGACAACTCAAAGCAGCATGGAGAGATGCATGCTTTGTGTAACAAGGAGAGATAAGAAGAGGAAATCGTGGATCAGAAAAATGACAAGAGTGGAAGACATCATGATCAGAGTAAAATCCCTGAAATGGCAATGGGCTGGACATATTGCCAGAAGGACAGACCATCGATGGACAGCTGAAATTTTAGACTGGATTTCAAAGGACAGGAAAGGAACCAGAAGAAGACCACATGTGAGATGGGTGGATGAAATTCTAAAGTATGCGGGAGTAACATGGAGGAGACTGTCACAAGACATACCGTTGTGGTAGAAACTTGGAGAGACCTTCGTCCAGCAGTAGATTGATAATGGTTGACAATGATGATGATGATGATGTACATGCACAAATGTATGTTTGGGAAACCTCACATGTTTAAAAACCTTATATTTTGGGAGTACAACAATATTGTAAAATAATAAACGATCGAAACGAAATATAAGCATTCTGGAAACGGAAGTGGATCACATTGTTGAAAAGTTAATCTTGTGTGTGTTAGTAAAGTTTTTTTAATGTTCCAGTTAAGGTGGACGTCAAGTAATTTTGCTTCCTACACTTCCAATGGAAAAACTTCTGTACGCATTTTCTTCACAATTAATGCATTGCCAAGGGTGAAAATTTGAACATCGATTAAAATCGCTTCATTTTACAACTTGGAGTACTTAATAATTTCTACAACATAACCATAATTATATTAAAAAACAACAACTTTTCCTTTGGTGGTGTTGAAACCAGAAAAAAGAGGGCGCGACCTGTACTTTGATGACGTCAGTAGACAAGCAAATGTTGGATTGCATAATTATGGTTATGGTTTAGAAAATATTAAGTATTCAAAGTTATGAAATGAAGCTATTTTAATCGATGTTCAAATTTTCATCCTTGGGAACGCATTACTTGTGAAGAAAATGTCTACAGAAGATTTTCCATTGGAAGTATAGGAAACAAAATTACTTGACGTACACCTTAAATTGGCTCAACAAAAAGAAATTCCTCCTCACATGAAAAATGTGATAATGCGGTTGCGAAAGGAAAAAACAATCTTACGGTGAGATTTCAAAAATAGTGTGGGAAAAGCCATTGAAGTGCCCAAACTATTATTAGCAATTACCAATCATCCGAAAATGTGTTCAACAAAGCTCGAAGTGTTCGCTCCAGAGTATTAAGTGATCGATATGCTCGAGCTGTTCTAAAAGGAGGGAGTCAAGTCGAATCCAAAAATATCCGTTACAAAATTAATGGAATATATTGCAACAATGATTGGTAAGACTGTGCATGCCAAGATTGTGCGAAAAAATATTCGGTTTAAAGGATATCCTGCTAAAATCAGATTTTTGGAAAACATTTCTATTTACCGACGGAAGCAAATATAATATTTTTGGATCTGATTATCGTGGAAAGATTTGGGGTCGGAAAAATGAAAAAATGAAACTCGAGGATATGGTTCCCACAGGCAATCATAGTGGGGGCAACATAATACACTGCTGTCTACCCAAAACGCAACACCAAGTAGGACACGAGATAGCAAAGCCAGATTTACTGGACACATAACAACAGATACAAAGATGAAACGATTGAGCTTACAGGCCCGTGCGACTTGCGGAACACGCAGACATCAATATTTCGTGTGGCCCCCATGGTTGGCAATAACAGCCGCTACACGTCGCGGCATCGACCAAAAGAGGCTTTGGATGTGGGCTTGGAGTATGTCGGTCCAGGCTGCTTCCAAACGTTGCCACAGTTCATCAGGCGTAGCCGCGGGTGGTGCTTGCCGGGCCACTTGGTTGCCGATCAGCGACCAGACGTGTTCGATGGGCGACGTATCGGGAGAACAGGCGGGCCATGGCAGCAGTGACACCTCGTGGGCCGTGAATAATTGTTGCACGATGCGTGCCACGTGCGGGCGCGCATTGTCCTGTTGAAACGTGGCCGCTGAAAGGTCCTGCTGGTAAGAGAGGACTACAGGCTCCAAAACGTCGGAGATGTAGCGGTGGCTGTTGAGTGTACCGGCGATGCGTCCCAGAGGGGTGCGAGTGTCATATCCAATTGCGCTCCAAACCATAACGCCAGGCGACGTATCGGTATAACGATGCATAATGCAGGCGTCATACAGTTTCTGGCCGCGGTGCCGCCACACGCGGATCCGACCATCGTGGTGTTGCAGGCAGAAGCGGGATTCGTCGGAGAAGGCAATGCCGTGCCGTTCCGTAGTCCAGGTGCGGCGTTCAACGGCCATCTGCCACCGCACTCGCCGGTGGTGTAACGTCAATAGTAATCGGAGCAATGGGCGCAGTGCGACAAGTTCCCGCTCCTGCAGACGACGTCTAACGGTACGTGATGACACAGGTTGCTGCGCAACACACCCTACTTCCTGCGCTAACGTTCGTGATGTGGCGATGCGAACCGTCAATGCCCGCCGCACAACATGCCGGTACTCTTGATCGGTGGTGTGCCGCGGCTGCGGCAATCGCTCACATCGGTCCGTCCGTCCCTCCTACACCCACCGAATACGTATTCTTCTCACTGTGGCTGGATGTTGTCCCAGACGGGCGCCGATGTCTCGGTAAGATAAACCGCTGTCGCGATAAGCCAATATTCGTCCTCTGTCGAACTCCGAAACGTGCTGGAATGACTGCCATATTTTTCGACGAGGCATCAGGAAGCTTCCAACGCACAGGTACGGCAGCACAACACACTTCCATTACTTACACACCGCCTTCTGTGCACCCTTCTTACAGTGCTTCTCGGTGGCGTGCCAAGCGCACATGATTTGCATATGCCCTGCAGTGCTAATCGTTTGCATATCCTCTCGCGGGCGACGCATGCTGCGAATTTCAGGCCAATCGGATGCTTCCTTCTTGGTGTTGCATTTTGGAGGGCCAGCAATGTAGTTTGGGGATCTATGGCGGTGGATGGGTTTGGGAAATTAGTTCACATTGAAAGTACATACGACCGCTTATAATACTGGAAGATATTACAGGCCAATTTACAGACATCTGTCCACAGCTTAGGACTTGGAAACCAATGGGTCTTGCAGCACGATAATGATCTTAAGCATACACCCAAGATTATCAAGGGCCGCCCCGGTGGCGCAGTGGTCTAAAGCGCTGGCCTCTGATCATTCGTCCGTAAGGGGTCCGGGTTCGAATCCCGGTCAGGCATGGATGTTGCGTTTGACCCTAAATTAAGGACGGGCGACTGCTTATAGCCCATTGAGTTTCTCACGGTGTTCGTTAAACCTCCAACCAAAAAAACAAAAAAAAACAAAATTATCAAGGAGGGAGTGGTTGCTTTATAAGATTCGTGAACATCTCTAATAAACCTTTCCTGTCACCAGATTTTAATCCGATTGAACACCTATGGAATGAAATCGAGAGAAAAGTTCGATAACATACTTGCTCTGATCGGGAATCCTTGAAGGAATCAACGCAGGCATGGTCTGAAATTACATCGGATACCACAAACGTTCTCGTGCTGTCAATGCACAGGGGATTAGTAATTGATTCAAAATGAGGGCCTACACGATATTTTATTTTCCAGAGGCCGGAGTCATGCACGTTTCTTACTTCTTTCCTTTATATGCAGACTTTTGTCACATGCATATATTCATTAAACACACACTAATCGTCAAAAATAGTTGCTCCCAGAAGGAGGGTCGGATTGCAATGCTGTTCGGGAGGGACGTAAAGGTTACCAGGAACAATAAATGATTAAACATTGAGGCTGATATGGGCAAATTTTATTGAGCTACACCCCAATAAGTAGCGTATCTCAGTATGGCGTCGGGAAAAAGTCATGTTTGCTCACACAGCATGCCAGACGTCTCGGCAAGGAGTTGCACAGGTTCCTAATGGTGTCTTGCGATAAGCCATCCCACGCAGATTAAATCTTCTCACACAGTTCCTGCACATTGTGCGGTAGGTGTGTAGTGCGGATAGCGCGTACAATAGCATCCCACACATTTTCAATCGGCGATAGGTCTAGAGATGCGGCTGGCCGTGGCACAGTGTCAGTAACTTGAAGGCAAGCTGTCGAGATAGCAGCAGTATGCGGACGAGCTTTGTCTTGTTGGAAAATCGCACCGGAGGGCGGATTCAGAAAAGGTAGGACCACGGGTTTCAGGACCTCATTAACGTAACGTTGGGCTGTCAAAGTGCCTGTAATGAACACCAAAGGTGATCTGGCATCGTAGGCAATTGCATCCCACACCATGACACCAGGCCTTCTGGACGTGTGACGCTCGACAATAAACCTTTCATCTTGGCGCTGACCACGGTGCCTCCACACACGGATTCGATGGTCATCTCCTCCAAGACAAAAGCGCGACTCGTCACTGAAGATCGTCTGCTACCATAGTCAGCAGGCGGTCTGCTGCTATAGTCTGCCACGACACCATTGTAGTCTTTGGCGACGATGGAATGGAGTTAAGGGCCGTCGTCTTGACGGTCTCAGTGCGTGTTGTCCCACGTCGTGCAGCCGTCAACCAATGGTTATGGCACTAACTGAACGATGCATGGAAGGCTCCATTCCTCGATTAATATCCGGAATCGTGGCTGTTGGATCGTTCTGCGCATGTAGTACAACCCGTCGGTCCTTTCTCTCCGTGGTTCGTCTGAGTCTCCCAGCCCCTTCCTGTCGCTGCTGCGTGCCTTGTTCTATCCACTACCACCAACAGCGTGCTATGGTGATATCCACACGACCGGTATGGTGCGCAATATGGCGATAAGACCATCCGGTTTCCCGGAGACTGACGAAACGGCCCCTCCGGAACTCCTCGAATTGCTTCCTAACTTATCTCCGAGGTATACTTCACTTCTAAAGGATGCAACCAACACAAAAACATGAGTTAAAATGGCACGCACGCGCAACGGGACGACCTTATATACCTGGTTAGGCACAGCGCTACGAATCACTCCTTGCTTGCGTCACATGCGCGGCCGAGCGTGATACTTGAATCATTTGCATGTCTCACGATGTCATACCTACCCACTAAGTTTCATTCCTGTCGGTTGCTTCCTTTTGGGTGCAACTATTTTTTTGACGATAAGTGTATATTTCTTGTATATTAGCTTCATATTTTCTGCTTTTCTTAGATAAACACATCTGTATATACTTAATATTTTACTGTAACAAATTTATCAGTTCTCAAGTTTGAAAAAGTTTTTCTAATAATGCTGTTTTGAAGGTTGTATTGTAGACTTTTGTGACTGACTCTATATGTTCTCAAACACATCTGCGAGAGTCAATCAACACCTTAAGAGTCACTAAGGTGTTGATTCAACACCTTAAGAGTCACTAAGGTGTTGATTCAACACCTTAAGAGTCACTTAAGGTGTTGATTGCCGCTTATACACAGTTAAGTCACATTATTGTGACCACCTCCTTCTTTTGACGTCAACAGCGCGTAGCCAAAGAAAGAAGGCACGTGCCGTGAGCTGGCTTGGAGGGTTTATAAGGTGTGCTGTAAGCATTCTGAAAAACATATCACTCATTGCTGTCATGGATGAAAGGAGAGGTTTATTAGATTTGCGATAAGGGATTATTTTCGGCTTTCAAGCCAAGAGTGGCAGTATTTCTGAAACAGTTCAGTTTGTGAACTGTTCGCGTGCTGCTGTGGTTAAAGTGTATCGTGATTGGAGAAAAGGCACCATTGCGAATAAGCGACGGGGAAACTGCGGAGCACCACGTGACATTGATGTGAGATGACAGCGTGGACTGCGAAGGTGCGTGAGGCCCGATCGACACGCTATAGGGGAGCAACTCACTGGCCGAATGAACCAAGGGGCTACCGGAGGTGTATCTTAAACGACAGTTCAGCAAACCCTGCTGCTTATGGGGCTCCGATACAGACGGATGGTCACTGCACCTATGCTAACGAAGGTGTATAGACAGAGAAGGCTTATATTTCCACGGAAGTATCGGAATTGAACCTCCGCTGATTGGCAAAAGATTGCCTTCTCCGATGAGTCACGTTTTCTGCTTCATCGAACGGATGGACGTTGGCGTATAAGGCGAGAAACATAGGAGAACAAACCCTCTTCCACTATTGCTGGTAAAACACAAGCTGGTGGGGGCAGCGTTATGGTTTGGGGAATGTTTTCGTGGCATTCTCTGTGTCCACCCATACGTGTGGAAAGCACTATGGACCGAATTCGTTATGAATCCATCCTTGCAGACCACGTGCACCCATACATGCTGATTGACTTCCCTGGGGCGAATGGGATCTTCCCGCGACGTGTCACACAGCTAGAAATGTCCGTGAGTGGTTGGAAGAGCACGATGAAGACTTTAAAGTCCTTCCGTGGCACCCTAATTCCCCAGACTTAAACCTAATTTAGCATGTGCGGTACCACCTCGATCGTGTTGTTCGCTCTATGGATCCTCCAATACGCACCCTCCAGAGCTGTCAGATACACTGCAGTCAGCATGGCTCCACATATCTGCGAACACCTACCAGCACCTTACTGAGTCACTCCCAGCCCGTCTAGCTGCTGTCCGCGCTGCAGACGGCTGTTGCTCTGAATATTAGCTGGTGGTCACAATGATGTGATTCGACCGTGTATTTTCCAACTGGTTATCTGCTAAAAGGGCTACAACAATGCCATCCAATTTTAAAAAGGACTGAGATGTTTCAGTCTCTTGTTTCTACCCTGTGGCATGATGTTCGAGTCAGCGGCAGTAACCTTTACCCATCATGCCTTGCTTCATAGAGGGGAGAATCAAGGAATAGAAGAGGGCTCTTATCACCAGTGACAGGTTTATAGTCAGAGGTGGAAAGGGAATGTTTTGCCGTAGCTTTTGTAGAACCCGTCCGCTATGTGAACGTTTCTGTTTGGAAACCGCGGAAAATTTTGGTCACCATTTGGTTCAGGTACATCGGCCGCTTGAGGTGGTTCCACCTAAAATCTCTGCCTTATATTTCCAATGGTAAAACTTCTTTGCATATTTTCTTCGCAATTAATGTATTCCCAATGATGAAAATTTGCATATTGGTAAAACAAATTTTAAGTTATTGCATGGAATATTTAGTACTTGCTAAAACATAACCATAACTAAACAATCCAACATTTGATTGTCTACTGTCGTCATCAACGTACAGGTCGCGCCATCTATTAACTGGTCTGAACATTACACAAAGAAAAACGATTGATTTTAAAATAATTATGGTTATGTTTTAGCAAGTATTAAGTATCCCATGCTATAACTTAAAGTTAGTTTTATCGATGTGAAAATTTTCATCCTTTAATTGCGAAGAAAATATGTAAAAACGTTTTGCCATTGGAAACGTAAGACAGAGATTTAGACGTCATAATCTGATGACGTCATCAATGTACAGGTCGCGCCATCTATTAACAAGTCTGAACATTACTCAAAGAAAAATTATTGTATGTTAATATTATTATGGTTATGTTTTAGCAAGTATTAAGTATCCCATGCTATAACTTAAAGTTAGTTTTATCGATGTGCAAATTTTCATCCTAGGGAATACACTAATTGCGAAGAAAATATGTAAAGAAGTTTTACCATTGGAAACATAAGGCAGAGATTTTAGGTGGAACCACATTAAAGAATTAATTTTGTTTTCTCTTGGCAATTTTATATTTACCTAGTTTATTGTTATCAGAAACAGCACACCTATATTTAATTGCAAACGGTTGTCGCTTTTAGTATTCTACACGTCTAGTTCTACTTTCCCTCCGACCGGTTAATGTCTTTCTTCTTTTAGATGTTTTTGGAATAATAAGCAAGTATTTGTCATTTTCTTGTAGGACTTCCGTCCACAGTGAGTAGAGTTTAGGTCCCAGCCACCTACAGCGAGATCGCCTTTTGGGCAGGACACAGAAACGGAAGGAATGAGAGCAAGTCTAGCGACTTTGACAGAACAGTTTGTAGTGAGATTAGAGTACAGTAGATGGCGCCACCGTACAAGTACGATGTTGCACACAGAGGGGTGAGAGAATTTCAGATGGAAGCATGGGAAAGGGTACCCATTTAACCAGTGGGTCCAGTCACTTAACATGCTCGTCCGATGCACGGCGGATATTCAGCGATTGTTAGTAAATCACACCATCTCTGAAAGATCAGCCCAGGCTCGAACCTGAGGACCCTGTAATGATAGTCTGACTCGCTAACCACTAGGCCATCCGCGGCTGTTTTTGGAATAGTATCTTGCACAACGTTTATTACTGAAAGCTGCCGCTTATTGTGTCCTGCAAATATATTTGTACTTTCCCTGCGACCGGTAAATGTCTTTCCTGTTTCATTTCTTTTGGGAATAGTATCTTGCAGAACATTAGAGACTGAACTCAAGTCGAAAACACCATAATGCCCTGAATCAACATTAAAAGTAAATTGCAAACAATATTTCCAGTACCATAATCAAAGCTTTCACTACTCTCATCTCTGTGTCTTCTGAATAAATAATCAGTGAATAATTGACTAATGCAATGCAATAGGAGGGCTTAGTTCCAAGTCCGACCACCGCAGAAAGGCAGATGGCACTGCAAGTACTAAAGCGAGAAACAACGCCAGAATGACGAAATGGCGGGTTGTAGAAAAAATGCCATGGCAACATCAAAAAGAATTACGTATGTTAATAAAAATTGGCGATGACAACTATGTGGGTCAGTAACTTTCTTTTACAAAAAGTCATGAAAATCGCTCCAGTGGTTGGCTCTGGCGGATTGCAGAAAGAAACGGCCTCGTGCTTTAAATATATAGACATGTTCGTAACTCGTGCAATGCTGCACGGTTGAAAAAGCTGTGACTGAAATTCTTTCTTGTCATATAACACGAATCGTAATAAAATGTATAACTATAATAAACGGTTGAGTTATTAATGAGCAATGTATATGATGGGTCAACAACAAAAAAAATTTCGTAATATTCCCATTATTTTTTAATTTTTTCATCTACTTGTATAGGAATTTAACGATGACGTTCCTCATTATTGTATAAACATGTGCTTACCCGTCGTTGACGGGTTTGCATTGGGGCATTCTTTCAGTGACCCGAAATGATATCGTGTCTAGATAACTACACAATGGGGTTAAAAATGTGTTTTGTTTTGCCAGTTTGGTTTTAAATTTTTTTTTTTGGTATCATGTATAATCTATACTAATTTGTAAAGTGAGCAACTTTGTATGTTTGAAGAAATCCCGAAAACTGCTGAACCGATTTGGATAATTCTTTCACTGTTGGGAAGCTTATTTCTTTCTGGTGGGCATAGGCTGTTTCGCTTATTTTCTACTATTTTTATTATTTTTTTATTATTTTTGGGTGTTCGACCGAATTAGATTGATTTCAAGTAGTTCCCGATTTCCCGTGCATTTTTGCTTTGTTTACATACAACCTGATCAAACCCAACGTGAAAGTAGTTCACTATAATATACGGAATTTTTTAATAATCTGGAAAACTACTGAACCGATTCGGATAATTCTTTCACTGTTGGTAAGCTTGCTTCTTCCCGGTGGACATAGGCTATCTCGTTTAACTATACTAATATTAATAATATATAAAGAGAGAAACTTTGTGTGTTTGAGGTAATCTCGAAAACTACTGAACCGATTTGGATAATAATTTTTTCACCATTGGGAATCTTATTTCTTTCTGGTGGACATAGGCTATTTCGTTTTTATTTTTTTTTATTTTTGGCTGTACTATAGAATGAGATCGCTTTCAAGTAGTTCCCGATTTCCCGTGTATGGTTCAGCTTTGTTTACATACAAGCTGATCAAACCCAACGTGAAAGAAAGTAGTTCACGATAATATACGGAATTGTTTTTACCAATTTCGAAAAACTACTGAACCTATTCGGATAATTACAACTACGTAGTTGATAGCGGAGGTCTTAGTTCCAAGTCCGACCACCGCAGAAAGGCAGATGGCGCTGCAAGTACTGAGGTGCGAACAAATGCCAGAATAATGAATGGCGGACTGTAGAAAAAATGTCATGGCAGAATAAAAAAATTACTTATGTCAATAAAAATCAGAGAAGACAAATCTGTGGGTCAGTTGCTTTCATTAAAAAATCATGAAAATCGCTCTGGTGTGTGACGCTGGCGGATTGTAGAAAGAAAACGGCCTTGTATTTTAAACACAGGAGGGCCACAAATACACTCATTGATTTCCATCGGTTATGGAATATAACTTTATTAGAGTATTCTTACAGATTGGTGGCTACAGTTGCATCAACACATAAAGTTTTATGTGGTATCGGTTGGTATAACAGACACTCGATGTGCGCCCCACCCGTGTTTCGGCAAACATCGATGTGACATCCGGCGTGATCGAGTTTACAGCTTCAGTGATGCATTCCCGTAGATCCTCCAGGGTTGCGGGTAGTGGAGGTACATACTCGATGTCTTTCACATGTACCCCCCCCTCAAGGAAAAAGTCACAAACAGTAAGGTCTGGTGATCTCGGGGGTCACTTGAAGAACGCCTGGTCATTTTGTCCCGCACGGCCAATCCATCCGTTTCGCAGGTGCTCGTTGGGAAATGCACGGACAGCGAGATGCCAGTGCGGCGGTGCCCCATCTTGCTGATAAAGGTAGTCACCACCATCAGCAGCTAGTTCTGGCAGCAAACAGTTAGTTAACATGTCCAGCTAACTTTGGCCAGTAACGGGTTGTCCCTCAACGATGAAGGGACCGTAAACGTTCCTCTGTGATACGGCACAGAACGCATTAAGGTTTGAAGAGTTACTTTCACCCTCCGGGGTGGTATGCGGATTCTCACTCCCCCATATCCTCACATTGTGCCTGTTGACCTTTCTACCTGAGTGGAAGGTCGCCTCCTCACTGAAAATTATATTTGACAACAGGTTATCATCATTTATCATTAACGCCTGGATATTCCTGCAAAATTCAAGTTGCGTTGCATTGAGTTCCAGATGTAACTTTTGGACCAATTGCAGCTTGTAAGGATGCAACCTCAAACGTTTGCGTAAGATCTTGCTTACCGTGCTTTGCGCGATTTTTAACTCTCTGCTAGCTCTGTGCGTTGACTTCTTAGGGCTGCTCAAAAAGGCTTGTCTGACGCTATCAGCACTGTTCTCCGAGACCGATGGTCAACTTTAATGTCCCTTTCTCTGATCACAGATGCATCCTTTGTCAATGAAATTGTTGTGCCATTTCAAAATGGACTTCTTAGTAGGCGGATCTACATTGAATTGGCGTCTGAAAGCACGCTGCACAGTCACAACACTGTTTGTTTTCGCAAATTTCAGCACGCACCAGCTGCGTTGCTGTGGGGTGAGAACCATCTTGGATTTCACTGCCCTCTAGCGGTGGAAGGTGTGCACATAGATTGTGCGGGAGAGAAAAGAAATGTTTTGAGTTAAGGTATCTGTGGTCACCATATTTATAAACATATTGCAGTAAGTATTCATTTTATAATTTCTGGAAATCAAGGAATGTTTTTGGGCTCACCCTGTATATAGATAGTAAAACGTAAGGAAAGTTATTATTAAAGCTGTGCGCGAAAAAAATAATTTTTATTTAAAAAAATGTTCACTTCTTATCTCTGTTCTTAAATTCTCTCACTTCGCAAGTGGGAGAGACTGAATTAGCTAACTGGGTTGAGTTCGCACAGCAATAAATTACATAAGTTTGTTCTTACGCGTTTTTCCCATATCTCCTCAGCGTAACAATTGAGAGAGACGTGACTTATTGATTTCTAGGCCCAAGGTGAGCGACGGTACCCCATTTATCCATGGGAAGGGGAAGTTCTTTTGACTCCTCATTTTGAAAGGACTAGCCCATTTGTATGAGAACGAAAAAGTAAAACACGGCCAACTGTACTTTTGTGAATGGGCTCATTATTGAACTGGCTATTCATTTCATTGCCCCCTAGTCTTAATTACGATCACAGAGAGATCTTCATTTAGAATACCAAGCTCGCTCTTTTATTTCGTTGTGTATCGAAATAAAAAGAACTCGCCTACAGTTGTGAATAGACTGAACAAGATCAAATGGGTTATTAAGTAACTACACTGCTGGACAAAATTAAGGTAACATGAAGAAAATGAGACACAGTTTTTTTCAGTTTATGATGCGATGAAACGACGAATGTGCGAAACAATATACGGTATTACGGTGAGTAAAACGTACGTTCCATTTGCTGCTAAAACGTTTCATGATGCAAGAAAGCAATATACAAAGGCCGTTCCGTAAAAACTAAGAGTATTTTTTTCAGTTGGCAACAGTTCAAAGGGGAAAATAAGCACGCAGACGACTAACAGGGAGTATCTGTGGCAACAGTTATTAGCCGTGGAAGACGGTTTTAGTTTTGTTATTGCGTAGTTATTTAAGGTATGTCTGCATTTCGCCATACTGCTATGGAGGTGAGTGATTCAGATTTAAGAAGTGAAACGGCTCCAGAAGCAGCTGATTTTATGAAAAAAGCTTACAAAGATAAATGTTTGGGTGAGTCAACCATTTTTAGATGGCACTATGATTTCAAAAAAGGCCGTTTGTCGGCAAAACTCACCCCTAGGCCTTGTTGGCCTCAAAGTGTTGTTGTGGGGAGCGTATTGTTAACACTGAAAATAGACTAATGACGTGCGAAGACAAAGCGGCGTCAAAAATTATTTCAAAAACGTCGGTATTCCGCATTCTAAGCGCAAAATTACTGCTGCATCGTGTGTGTTCCAGATGGGTATCTCATCGCCTAACGAGAAAGCAATTGTTAGCCAGGGTTCAGGTGTGTTATGAGTGGAAACAAATATTTGCATAGGATCCAAACTTTCTAAACACAGTAACAACTGCCCATGAAACATGGGTCCTATTTCGACCCGCCTCACGAAACGCGTAACGAGTACGTGGAAACGCACAGACCCGCCTCCTCCGAAAAACGTCCGGGAAACCAAATCAGCTGGGAAAGTGATGATGATAATTTTCTTTGATCATAAAGGTGTAGTCTACCAGTATGCCGTTCCTCCACAAATTACTGTCAATGCGGAGTATTACATTTCTGTTTTGAAGCGTCTGCGACAACAGATATCGATTAAGCGACCGGAACTGATGGGCAAGTATACCCTACACTATGACAACGCCCGCCTACATGCGGCTGCTTGTGTTCAACAGTTTCTTACGAAATGCAGTATTGGAATTATGCCACAGCCTGCCTACAGTCCTGACCTCTCCCCGTGCGATTTCTGGTTGTTTACAACAACTCTACAGGAGTCGCTAAAAGCAGCTTCAACAAAATATCTTCGCCACACGCTTTCAAAAGTGAACTGAACGATGGGACCGTTGCATATCATCCCAGGAAAGATACTTTGAGAAAGAATGACATACATTTTACTCTACCTATACTTTTTTCATTTTGTGTGATTTTACTCTCACTTTTTGTGGACGGCCCTTGTACGCTCATCACATTCTACGAAAATCTGGCCGTTTTTTTCTATAATACTTGCCCAACGTTCCATCAGAGCCACGATCCCAGAGCGATACCACTCGGCAGGTTGCGAGGAGGAAAACCCTCTGATGCCAGATTCCTAAATGCCTGTTCTTGTGGGAAGTATTCCATGGAGCAAGACAGGAGGTAATTGGATGGGGCAAGTTCCCGTCTCTATGAAGGATGGAGCAGCATCTCAATCTCTTTCAATTATTGTATCACTTTCGGCGGACCATTCTGAAACATGAGACTTGGAGTATTATCTAACTGCAGCAACGCCCGCTCTTTATTGATAAGAGGAAGCGCTAACATATAGGTTCTCGTTCACAACCTCACCATCCAGCACGAGTTTACAGTGCATAGGACCCTCACAATTCCGCAAAACGCACAGCATGATTTTCCTACCGAACCACCCTCTTCGCACCATTTACTGTGCTTTCTGGAATGTTCTCAGCCACTGGTTCTCAGTGGTAACCATCTGATGACTCAACCTGCTTCGTTGAAGTGCCGACTTTGCAGGGATTAAACTCACTCTCTTAAAATCGGTTAAGCGAAGGTGTTGCGCGAACAATCCTGCCAGGATCCGACTGGTCTTCCACCAGGACAGGATCGGTCGGTGGATCGGCTGAGCTCTGCTACTCCCATGGAATCACCATTTCCCACTCCTTTACTATAGCCCTTTCGTGCGACGTGCTGATGTGCCAGGGTTCTAAATTTTTTGCGAATTGGCTGGGTGATCCATTCGCCATACCGGCAAAATGTGGACAAACGGCCTTTATGTGTGTCAAGGCTGAAAGGTGATACATTCATACTACAATAAACACTGAGGTTCTCATGAGTCTGGAAAATCAATCTTTTATTGGCACAAGACCTGTTACAACTTTTCATCACCTGTAACGATACGACACTGAAGCCTATCACCTTATCGTCCTGTGGATTTGTCAGCAGCGTTGTTCCGCCTGATGTTGTATCTATTCATGAGGAACCATTCGATGGCTCCTGTATAACGAAGTAAATTTCTCCGTTATTTCTGTCCACGCCAGTATTCGAACCCGGATCCCCTCATTCCGGAATAAGTCACTCTACCAATTGAGCTACGCGGACGTTTGTTCTGACTACTATCTGCCTTTATGTCGTGTGCGACCTGCTGGCAGGTACGTCACATCTCCCCCCCCGAAAGAGGGCCGGGGGCATGGCCAACTGGTCAGCCGTAGCCATGAATCGCTGCAGGCAGTCATCCACTGTAGAACGTGCACTTGAGAACTCCCAGTCAATCTGGTGTGTGGAATGCAGCGTCACACACATTTATTTTTCGAAGCGCTGGAGAAGGGATTCTCTGATTTTTCCTATCTCGCGGTGTGGAAATAACATCACACCATTGCGAGAATTTGAACGGTGGGGTCATCCGGATAGTTCGGGCGCCATTATAACGAAGTAAATTTCTCCGTCATTTCTGTCCACGCCAGGATTCGAACCCGGATCCCCTCATTCCGGAATAAGTCACTCTACCAATTGAGGTACGCGGACGTTTGTTCTGACTAATATGTGCCTTTATGTCGTGTGCGTCCTGCTGGCAGGTACGTCACACCTGGAGGAGACAACAAGCTGTTGCATGTGACGAACGATGGTGGATTGTAAAGACCCCTCCTCAGTTGCAAATTATCGTGTACTAGTACTGGGGTTCAGTGTCACAGCTTCGACAAAAATGTCAGCATTGCAGGACGTTAGACGTCCTGACCTCAGCTTGTCTTCTAGACTGTTGTCGCCAGTATTGAAACGCCAGAACGATTTTCTTGCAGTACCACCATCTACGGTTTCCACACCTTCAACTGCACAAATTTCTTTCGCTGTTGCAATGCTAAATCTTGTATTGCAATAGTAGCGTAGGAGCACCCGAACTGCGTGTTTATCGATCTCTATCATCTGCTCCCCTGATAATGCAATGGGGATCCATGCCAAATGCTCGTCATTGTGGTGCGCAGTCGACGCTAGATCGCGTTTTGCACAGGAATGGAGGCTCAACCAATATATGTAGTTCAAAACGGGACGAACGTTTGACTCGTCCTGGTAGTATGGCAATAAAAGAACCCTCAGACACTTGCAGCCTTCATTCTGGTCTAATGGACATTTAAAGCATTTGCATCAAAATAAACACCAAGTGCTCTATACAGAATTTGATATAAGGTCCTCAAAAGGTTCACAGAAGACTACAATAAGAAGATAGTCCGTGTGAATGGAGAAACATACTCACTATAAGTGTATATGATAACAAACAATATTCCACCACTAGAGCTACTAACAAAATATGCTGCAAAAAGACCACTATTCCTTCTGCCAAAGAGCGACCGAAGGAATAATAGCCGGCTATCAGTGTGTCCTTCAAAGAAGTCACACACGTTTTCTACAGGATTCGGCGGTCGCAACCATTCGTAGAATGCTTTTCAATTTTCATTTATTCTTCGTTGTTGATTGTGGACCGTCACCATTCCTCAGGGTCTCTGCACCGACTGGGGTCAGTGGTATAATTTCTAACAAGATGTTCGCTGATTTAGGCTCGGCAGCAAACCATGACATTCGTATTTGGCCATGGTAATACAGTTCTGTTGGAAATTATGTTACCTATGGCCGCAGCAACCTTGAGGGACAGTTGCTCTGCGGTCATCCTAGCTTTCAGACCTGAGTGAAAGTTTGTTCTCGTTGGTGTTGCTCTCAAAAGACTCTGATCTGGCAAATGATACTGTCTCCTGGAACTTCTTTCATATTTCCGAAAGGGTCTTTCTCGAAACAGAAGGCCGTCGAGCTACATTTGCATGTGGCTGTCCTGCTTCCAATCGTTCAAGAACCTACAATGTCAAGGACACAATGATGACTTCTACACTGTTTGCCAATTCTCGCGGCAAAGCTAACCTGATTGTAGGGTTGTAGGTACGGATGATGTACTTCAATTGCATAGTGGGTAGTTCTCAGTCTAGAAGCGCTCGCATACGAGCTTGAACTGTGACTGAAAAGTACATACCCTGATCTTGCAAATGGATCTAATCACTCAAGTACTCTGATCTTGCAAATGATACTGTCTCCTGGAACTTTTTTCATATTTCCGAAAGTGTCTTTCTCGAAACAGAAGGCCATCGAGCTACATTCGCGTCTTCCAATCGTCCAACAGCCTACCATCTCAAGGACACAATGATGACTTCTACACGGTTCGCTAATACTCGCGGCAAAGCTAACCTGGCTGTAGGGTTGTAGATACGGAGGACGTACTTCAACTGCATAGTGGGTAGTTCTCAGTCTAGAAGCGCTCGCATTCGAGCTTGAACTGTGACAAAAAAGTACATAATTGTTTAAGCGTTGTGCGCAGACACTACATTAAACAAGAAAGATGACACCGAATTTTCGGTTGTAATAAACACGTCTTTTGAATCCGTTACGATGCGAATAAAATTTAACAAAGTTATTCAACTTCTAGGGGAAGAATAATGGAAAAGCATAATGGAAAAGTTGAAAATAGACAAAAAGTATTCTTCACGGGAAAAGCCACACTAAGGGAAAAAAAATTGGGATAAGTCTACCGGAAGCAGAGACAGCGAGAAAAATCTTTTCACCTTAACGCCCCCTAACGCAAACTTTGTGCGTTATTTAAAGACGATAATGCTCCATATCTCTATTATACCCAATATTACTCAGAAAAAATAAATTTCACAATAGGATTTCTGGAAGTGGAAGTACAGCTGCAAACAGAAGTACAAAGCTCGTTCAACAAGTAACGTACAATCACCTGTAACTCGCCAGTTTTCAAAAGTTGAATCATGAAAGTTGGTGGGTAGGATCTTCATTCTATTAGGTTCCAAATGATCATTAACAGGTATTTCTTCTCTTTGCAGGGGAAGCGTAATGGATGGTGAAATGGAGACCCAATTACGTCAACGGTCGGTAATAGAGTTTCTCTACAAATCTGTGGATAGCTCAGCCACATCGATCCACAGACAATTGTTGCCAGTGTATTGTGAGAAAACAATGGATCGCAGTAATGTTCAGCGATGGTTGCAGAGGTTCAAGAGAGGAGATTTCAGCATTCAGGATAAACCAGGATGCTGCAGACTGACCACTGTGACAACCACTGCAACTGAGGAAGCCATTGAGACGTTGATTCAGATTCACCACTACCCAACTTATGAACCGCCTTGGCATGTCAAAGGAAAGTGTTTTAACTGTGGTAGAACGCTTAGGATACCGGAAAATTTGTGTTCGTGGGGTACCACGGCTCCTCACAAAAGTAATGAAGAGAATTCGGAAAGAGATGTCTGACGATCTGCTTGAACATTTCGCTGGTGACTTTCCACAATGTTTTAAAGGTGTGATAACATGTGATGAAACATGGCTGTTTCTTTATGACCCAGAGAACAAACGTCAGGCAAGGGAGTGGAAGCATGTGGGATCACCGCGGAAGAAGAAGCCACGACCTTCAAGGTCATCAAACAAATTGATTGTCACATTTTTGGGGGATCGTCAGGGCGTCTTCTTCATCGACTTCCTGGAAAATTGGACGACCATTACCAAAGAGAGTTATTGTTGATCCTTGAAAAAGCTCAGGCGTGCCATCAGAAGTAAGAGACCGCACTTGCGAGCCGAGGACATCAAACTGCATCACGATAACGTGAGACCGCACACTGCACAGATGACAGTGCAGAAAGTGACTCGACTGGGCTGGACGCTGGTGACACAACCACCGTACAGCCCAGACTTGGCACCATCAAATTTTTACCCGTTTGGTCGTTTGAAGCACATCTACGTGGGAAAGGATTTCAAGGTGGCGCAGAACTCATTGCGTGTGTCAGGAAGTGGTGTGATGACCAACTTCCGGAATTTTACCAACGTGCGTTCTTGTCATGGAAACAACGTTGGCTGCAATACAGTGAAGCCAATGGATCTTACATTAAGTGACTCATCTCTAAGGACAAAGGTTCAAGGTTCCTACCCACCAACTTTCATGATTCTGCACTTGAAAAACTGGGGAGTTACAGGCGATTGTGCTTTTGCACATAAACACCACCTAGCGACAGAACTATGTACTATGAAACTCCCCAAATACAAACCTAAATTGTTCCACATGGTAAATGGCATCCGGTGTTAAAATAAGTTTTTAAATCGGGCATATAGAAGTAGAAATATTGAGAAAAAAACAGATTAAATATCTGCGCCACTAGTGGTGAAATTGTGCACTATTTTGGATAGAAAAATACACACATAATATTTTTTATTGTTAGTAGAATCTGACCGAAAATGAATTTTTTAAATAAGGTTTTTAGTTCCGCAGATATTGCTGAAAACGTAAACGTGAACTCACGCCCTCTAGTGGCACACTTGTGCGTTAAATTTGTTTTTATTATATGGAAAATATTTCGTACCACAAATGCTCTCCAACAAAGAAAGAATTTTTGAAATCGTACTCTTAGAAGCAAAGATATCGATTAAAAATATGAAACTATATATTATTTTATACAAAAAGTATTCTGAATAGGTTTTTAGAGGTGAACGGGTATAAATCCACGAAAGGAATTTTTCAGTCGAGTTTTCGGAAGCTCAGATTTTGCTGCAAATACATCAGAAGCAGAAATAAACGCTTACGCCCCCTGATGGCCAAACTATTCTTTATGAAAAATGAAAAATTATAAGCGGAACGTTTTCCATCAGGAGCTGTATCAGATGTAGGAAGAATTTTCCAAATTGGAGTTTTAGAAGCAGAGATATAGAGGAGAACACTAGTTAACTTTACGCCCCCAAGCGGAAGATCTATACCTACTTGAAAATTTTGAAATTACATCAGAAACATTTTTCACCGGAAGCGCTGTCCAACAAAAAAGAATTTCTCAAATTGGACTCTTAGAAGCAGAGACATCCAAAAAAACAATATACACATCTACACCACCTGGCCGAAAAGCTAGGCATTATTTTAAGAAGAAAGTATTCTGAAAAGTTTTCCTGAATTTATCTTTCAGAAGCTCAGATTTTGCTGCAGATGCATCATCAGCATAGAAAACACCTGATGCCCCCTGGTGGCCAAATCATTCTTTATCAAAGATTTGTAATTATATTCATAACATTTCCCATCAGAAGTTATATCCCACGCAGGAAGATTTTTTCAAATCGGAGTTTCAGAAGCAGAGATGTCAGGGAAAACGCAATTTAATTTTACGCCCCCTATTGGAAAAGCTATGCACAACCGGAAAAGGTGATAGTACCTAAAATAGTCTTCGATATAAATGGAATCGAAAGGTAAAATAATTTTTCCAATCCTACATTTAGAAGCAAATATATGGAATAAAATGTATTTTTGATTCAATATCATCTGCATTCACGGCTTCTAGCGGCAAAATTGTGTATCGTAAAAAACATTGGATGCAAGGATCATCATTCTCATATTTCAGGTTTCCCAATGCAAAAAGATTTTTTTTTCCGCCCCGGTGGCGCAGTGGTCTAAGCGATGGCCTCTGATCATTCGTCAGAGTGGGGTCCGGGTTCGAATCCCGGTGAGGCATGGATGTTGTGTTTGTCTTACGGCACTGGCTCTCTCCCTTCCCTGGAACCAGTGACCCTAAAATTAGGGACGGGCGACTGCTTATAGCCCATTGAGTTGCTCACGGTGGTCGTTAAACCTCCAATCAAAAAAAATAATTTCAAATCCGACTAATAGTTGCGGATATATAGTGTCCGCAGACGGACGAACGGACGAGAAACCGGTAACATAAGCACTATTTTTCTTTTACAAAAGACATGCTAATAATTAATATATCTTAGTTTCGGCCGCATTTCTAAAACATATAGATATTCGCGTTTTGGTGACGTTGCAGTCATTATCACTTGTATCTGTCGGCCATGTGCGTTAGAGAGAAGGTAAATCAAGGATTATTTACTGCTGGTAAGCAGTAAGTCGGCAGTCAAGTGTTTCTGAGGGCTAAACGTTACTCTTTTCTTCCTGAGGGGAAATCGCTAATAGCACAATGAGCACGAAGTTTTCTTTTGTTATGACTCCCATCACTGTGGACTCCCTTATGCCGTGGTGACGCACCGCACCATATTAGTGCGTAGAAACACAGGAAAACAGTTCTAGCCGCGGATGGTTTAGTGGTTTGCGAGTCAGACTATCGATGCAAGGTCCTCAGGTTCGAACCTGGGCTGATCTTTCAGAGATTGTGTGATTTACTAACAATCGCTGAATATCCCGCCGTGCATCGAACGAGCACGTCAAGTGACGGCCCACAGGCTGGACCCACTGGTTAAATGGGTGTCCTTTCCTATGCCCCCGTGAAATTCTCACACCCCTCTGTGTGCAACATCGTACTTGTACGGTGGCGCCATCCACTGTACTCTAATCTCACTACAAACTGTTCTGTCAAAGTCGCTAGACTTGCTCTCATTCCTTCCGTTTCTGTGTCCTGCCCAAAAGGCGGTCTCGCTGTAGGTGGCTGGGACCTAAACTCTACTCACTGTGGACGGAAGTCCTACAAGAAAATGACAAATACTGTGTGTAGGGAAATAGTCCTCGGTACGGTAGCTCAACCTTGCAACTTAACGTAGGCACAACGCTGAGCCACCGTCATTTCAGAATAGAAATAGGTGGCTCTGTGTTGGGCCTACGTTAAGTTGCGAGCCTGTGTTACCTGGAATGCTATCTTTTCGGTGAGTAGGTTTTCTCAGCTTGCATCGCATAATTATATTAAATTTGACCCGAGTATTGATTCTTCCCCAGCTCTACGTAATGATGATTTCTGATCTCAGGAAAAATGAAATAAAAATATTCGGGAATCATGCGATGTAGCAGAAACCTAAGTTCTTAACCGAATGGATGATTTGCATGTCGCAAGAGCTTCAAGTGTCGCAGAGGTGATTTAATTGGGTATTCCTCATGCATAAAGTCATCTATTTTGTCGTCGGAGACGTTGTAAGAATACAAATCTCTGTGGGGAAACGCTATATTTTCTTAATTTTATTATCCCGCAGCTGTACTAGCCTTTCCTCTGTACTATGAACGTACATCTAGATTTCCAAGATAACTGCGTATTTCTTAAAATTGGTGGTGGTATTTTTTTACCACTCCACTTTCGCTGACTTCCTTAATCCAATCATTATTTTAAGTCTGCGTTTAGAAAGCGCTCTTTCTAGCAGTTCGAAGGCACAATAGTCCATTTGAGACACATCAGGTGACTTTGAGGGAATATGAACAAAATGGTAATAGACTTCATACCCGTCTCTTTCTTTCATTTTTTAAAGAAATAAATTGGTCAATTTGGATGTATGACTGGTAACCTTATCTGATGGAGTTCTACTTTTGGAAAGATCTGTGGATAAGAAAGTGGTATTTCCTCTTTAAATATATAAGTTAAAACATTATTTCTATGATATATAGAAATGATTTTAACATTCTTTTCACCTCTTTAGCACGTCTTTTGTAACAAAAGATCGTGGCTATGTTACCGGTTTGTCCGTCCGTCCGTTTGTACCACGATATCTCTGCAACTATTGGTCCGATTTGAAAAATTTTTTTGCGTTGGGAAGCTTGAAATATGAGAATGATGATCCTTTATTTCTTTTTTTTTTTTTTTACGATGTACATTTTCGCCGCTAGGGGGCGTAAATGCAGATGATGTCGAATTCAAAAATACGTTTTGTTCCACATATTTGCTTCTAAACATCGGATTGAAAAAATACTTTTATCTTTCGATTCCATTTATCTCGAAGAGTATTTTAGATATAGTTACTTTTTCAAATTACGCATAGATTTTCCGCTAGGGCGTAAAAATAACTCTTCTTCTAAAACTCCGATTTGAAAATTGTTTTTTCAGCGGATACACCTTCTGATGGAAAATCTTTTGCATATGATTTCAAATTTTTAGTAAGGAATACCTTAGCCACCAGGGGGCGTAAGTGTTAATTTTTGCTTCTGATGTATTTCACATAAAATCTGAGCTACTAAAATATCGATTGAAAAAATTCTTTCGTGGACTGATGCCAATCACATCGATAAACATTTTCGGAATATTTTCTTCTTAAAATATTCCACAGTTTCTCCGCCAGGAGGCGTAGTTGTATATCTTATTTTTGTCAATATCTCTACTTCTAGGAGTCCGATTTGAATAATTCCTTCTTTGTTAGTGTTTCTAGTCCGACATGTTTTTCATATAGTTTCAAAATTTTCAAGTAATTCATAGATTTTCCGCTAGGGGGCGTAAAGGTAAATTGCGTTTCCCCGTATATATCTGCTTCTAAATCTCTGATTTGAAATATTATTTCCGCACCGGATACAGCTCCTGATGGGAAATCCTTTGCCCATAATTTCTAATTTTTGTAAAAATGGTTTGGCCACCAGGTGGCGTAAGTCTTAATTTCCGCTTCTGATGTATTTGCAGCAAAATATGAGCTTCTAAAATCTCGAATGAAAAAAAGTGGTTTGTTGACCGATACTACTTATGTCGACAAACCTTTTAGGAACATTTTCTTCTTGAAATAATGAATGGTTTCTACGCCAGGGGGCGTAGATGTATATCTTATTTTTTTGTCAATTTCTCTACTTCTAGGGTTCCGATTTGAAAACTGTTCCTTCTTTGTTGGATAGTGTTTCCGATGAGAAATGTTTTTCCTGTAAATTCAAATTTTTCAAGTAAATCATAGTCTTTCCGCTAGGGGCCACAGATAAATTGCGTTTGTCTTCCTGTATCGCATACAAGACCTGATGGAAAATATTTTTCACATAATTTCTAATGTTTGGTAAAGAATGGTTTGGCCACCAGGGGCATAAGTGTTAATTTCTGCTTCTGATGTATTCGTAGCAAAATCTGGGCTCCTGAAAACTCGACTAATTTTTTTTTCTTCGACCGATAAGTGCTCATATGGAAAATACTTTTTGAGAATACTTTCTTCCTAAAATAATGCATGGTTTTCCCACCAGGGGACATAAAGTCATATCTTATTTTTGTCGATATCTCTGTTTCTAAGAGTCCGATTTGAGAACTTCTTTCTATGTTGGAGAGTGTTTCCGGTGCAAAATGTTTCTCATATAAATTCATGTTTTTTTTAACGCACAGGTCTGCAACTAGAGAGTGTAAGCTCACGATTCCGTTTACAGGAATGTCTGAGGGATTAAAAACCCGACTAAAAAACTTCTTTCTTCCGTCAGATACTATTGTTTTCCATACCGGTTCCATTGACTTTGAATAGCTTCGATAAATTAAATTTGCGTCAGAACGGATTCAAAAGACGTGCTTATTACACCCAAAAATTCGGTGTCATATTTCTTGTTTAAATTTAATTCTCCATTGAACAAGAAATGAGCAATAATCATGAATCCTTTATTGAAACTTTCTTTAATAATAATAAAAATAATTTTATTTACTTATGCTGTTATATGACAATAATATTAAATTACAATAAATTATGCATACAAATGCTATTAATTGAACAGCAAAAGGAACAAGGGAGAAGGACTCTTAGGAGTCCTGACAAGCCCTTTGTTCCCTCAAATTATAAGACAAGCGAGTTTGGCCTTAGTAGATGAATCCAATTAAGAATAATAAATTAAGAAATGACTTTGTGTTTTTAGTAATTAATTAGTATCGGTGTTTGGATTAATTAAAGAAAGTATTTTTTATTTTCTAACTCAGTAAGAGCTTCGTAAGTGTTTTTTTTAAAAGAGATTTTGGTCATTGATATTTGTTAATTCAAGCTTGGTTTTAATAGCTGAGTTTTAGGATGTATTGGGCGAAGCGGTAATCTATTTCTTGTTTGGTAGTTTTGTCTGTTGCACTTAATTTCAATTAAGTCTACATGTCGATTAATCTTGAGTCTTTGAAACATAATTTTACCTAGGTTGTAATGGAAAAGCTGATCTGTTATTAAGATTCGGTAATCATCAGGATGAACTGGAGGGTGTTAATATGAATGCACAATATGTTTATTGTCATAGCAGTAATTCGTTTTGAAAGTAGGTTTATTAAACTAATGTATTTATTTTGCAAAACCTCTAATTCATTTAAGTTTGTTTTAGTTCTTTGACCCCAGGATAAAAGGCAATAGTTAATGTGAGTCTGAATTAATGAGTGATACAGGAGAATTAGCGTTTTAACTGAGAGAGTTGTTACTAGTTTACTAATGAGTTCAATATTTCTTGATAATTTATGCGAAAGTATTTCTATGTGTTTATTCCAACGTAAGTCAGGGGTAAAAATCACTCCCAAGTAATAAGCTTGTGGTACCATATCAATTATTTGATTTTCCAATAATAAATGTATGATATGGCCCCTTTCAGATCTCTGTCTAGTGAACACCATAGCCTTAGTTTTAGAAATGTTAATTATCAGTTCGTTAGTAGTTAGTCAATTTGAGTAAAGAGGTAAATAATTGTTAGCTTTAAAACACTATCTACCAGCAAGTAATTAGACACCTGTGATAGCAAAGGAAAACAAAGTTTATTCACCTTTAATAGTTGGTGGAGCCTCCACGGGCGGCGATTACAGCTGCGACCCTCCGGGGCGTACTCTCAACCAGGCGTTGTACGACGACTAGCGATATTTTCTTCCACTAGGCTTGGAGAAGACAGGTCAGTTCCTTCACCGATTTCGAACGGTGGGGGCACCCCTTAAGTCGACGCTAAAACTCCTCCCAGAAGTGCTCGATAGTGTTAAGGTCCGGGCTCTGTGCAGGCCAGTCCATTCGATTAATCAAATTGTCACCATACCAAGCCATGGTGGACCTCGCAACACGACAGGTGGCATTGTAATCCTGAAAGTAACATGGGTCCACCCCGTAAAACTGCCACAATGTAAGAAGCGCATGGTCATCCAAAATGGTGCAGTAGGTCTCGGCGTTGAGTCTACCAGGAATTGTGACCAAGGGTCCCGTGCCAGAACAGGAGAAATACCCCCATAGCATAATTCCACCGCCGCCGAACTTCACAGTTGGCACAATTCATTCCGGCAAGAGGCGTTCTCCAGGCAGACGCCAAACCCAGACCCTGTCATTCGAACGGTAGAGAGTGAACCTTGATTCGTTGCTCCAGAGAAACTGTTTCCACTGTTCAACGATCCACTGTCGACGTTCTCTTTGCACCACGTTAGCCGAGCAGCGCTATTGGACTTGGTGATCAAAGGCTTGTGGGCGGCAGCACGTCCTTGATAACCGAGCAGATGGGCTTCCTTACGGATGGTATTCATCGAAAGAACACTCCCGGATGCCTGTTGAAACTCCTCGCGGATGTGGCCCATCAATTTGGTGCGGTTCTTCCGAATTTCTCTGGCCAGCACCCGTCGGTCTCTGACTCCCAGTTTTGTGAGTCTGCGGGGTCGGAGCACATTCAGACAGTCACCTCTAATCTTCCATTTGCCAATCACGTAGGCCACTGTCGATTTTGGGTACTTCAACTCGCTGGATATGTCGCGTATGGATCGGCTATTTCTGTGATACCCGACGATTACACCTTTCTCGAAATCAGAGAGCTCCGAACCGCGTGGCATCTTACATGCGACTGGTTGCGTTGTTGTTTCCCACAAGATATTTAATGGCGGCGGCCGTGACGTGCATCAGGACCGCAGATACCGTCTATTGCAGTGGTGTCCAATTACGTGTTGGTAGATAGTGTAATAATGTCATTTATATTATGTCCTTTAAACAGTAGTGTTGTATCATCAGCATATACACTGATTGGCCACTTTATTATGACCACCCGCTCAGTACTTTGTTGGGCCATCTTTTGCCTTTAATACTGCGTCGATTCTTCGTGGCATGGATTCCACGAGATATTGTTAGGTGGTTTGTGGAATCTGAGACAATGCTTGATGAATAGAACTTTTCAGGAGTGTGAGATTGCAGGGTTGTGGATCCAGCGGTCTGATGGCTCATTCAACTTCATCCCACAAATTATCAATGAGGTTGAGATCTGGAGATTGTGGGGGCCACCTAAGCAAAGTAAACTCACCGGCATGTTCTTGAAACCAATCCTGTACAATAAGAGCACTATGACAGAACACATTATCTTGTTGAAAGTAGCCATCGCCATTGGGATAAACCATCCACATGACAGGATGCACTTGGTACGCAACGATGTTTAGATATGATGTGCCAGTCAGACGTTGATCAACACGAATTAAAGGGCCCAAAGCATGCCAGGAAACCAGGAAAACATTCCCCAAACCATAACGTTGCCTCCACCAGCTTGAAGGTTTGTAGCAATGCATTTGGGGTCCATGCTTCCGTGCTGTTTCCGCCAAATTCTCAATCGGCCATCGGCATGGTGCAACTGAAAACGTGATTCATCGGACCACATAATTTGTTTCCAATTATCGACTGTCCAATCCTTGTGCTCCTGTGCGAACTGGAGACATTTTCTCTTGTTAACTGCAGGCAGCAAAGTTATTCGAACAGGCCTTCGGCTGCCATATCCCATCCGATGCAGTGTACGGCGAACAGTGCGTGCAGAGATCATTTGAGGGGATCCCTGATTAAGATGGTCCGTAATTTGCTGCACTGTTGACCTTCTGTTGTCTGTTACCAGTCCGGACACACTCCGTTCCGCCCGAGCAGTCACTAGTCGATGACGACCACACGTTCCACGTAGAGACCCAGTTTAACAACAGCTGCTCTGGAACATTTCACGAAAGCGGCGGTTCGGTGATACTCGCTCCATGGCTCCGAGCTCCTACAATCATCCCACGTTGAAAGCCGTCAAATCGCATTTTTTACCCATCTCGTCACCCAAAAGTCACTTCTACCACTGTCGCAAAGACTAAGCTTTCTCTTTTTATACTAGCCTCGCCCTCTGGTGGCAACAGCGTGCAGACATAGCTCATTTGCTTTAAACTGACAGGTAGTCTTAATAAAGTGGCCAGTCAGTTTAGTATGAGATCATTGTCTGGTGTTATGGTGACTATATCATTAATATATAAATTGAATAACAAAGGTCCCAAAATCGATCCCTGTGGGACCCCATATCGTTATTTAGATTCTTGGAATCAAATTCGTAAGTGTTTTTCTGCTCTTTTGCTGCAGTAAATCGATCTTTTCTTGTAACAGCCATACAGGAATTTTTACTGTGACCATTGATGAGTCATGCTTCATCAATAGTCACAATAAATGTCCATCTGTATCCGTCTAAGTGATTTTCATTAAGAAGGCTACACCGTGTTCTGCGCTCAACCACGTGCCTGGTATAACGAAGTAAATTTCTCCGTCATTTTTATACGCGCCAGGATTCGAAACCGGATCTCCTCATTCCGGAATAAGTTGCTCTACCAATTGAGCTACGCGGACAGTTTATTCTGATTCCTATCTGCCTGTATGTCGTGTGCGTCCTTCTGGCAGGTACGTCACATCTCCTGGTACGTTACATCATCTCATTAAGAAGGCTACACCGTGTTCTGCGCTCAACCACGTGCCTGGTATAACGAAGTAAATTTCTCCGTCATTTTTATACGCGCCAGGATTCGAAACCGGATCTCCTCATTCCGGAATAAGTTGCTCTACCAATTGAGCTACGCGGACAGTTTATTCTGATTCCTATCTGCCTGTATGTCGTGTGCGTCCTTCTGGCAGGTACGTCACATCTCCTGGTACGTTACATCATCTCCTCCCCCCCCCCCTTTTTTTTTTTATCTTTCGAAGTGCTGGAGAAGGGATTCTCTGATTTTTCCTATCTCGCGGTGTTCAAAGAACATCACACTATTGCGAGATTTTGAACGGTCGGGTCATCCGGATAGTTCGGGCGCCATTATAACGAAGTAAATTTCTCCATCATTTTTATCCGTGCCAGGATTCGAACCCGGATCCCCTCATTCCGGAATAGGTCACTCTACCAATTGAGCTACGCGGACATTTTATTCTGATTCCTATCTGCCTTTATGTCGTGTGCGTCCTTCTGGCAGGTACGTCACATCTCTTGGTACGTTACACTGGGCAAAAGGAGGTGAACATAATTTTTTTTTCGATTCAGATCTTTGTTTATTACCTTGTTTAAACAGAGTTGATACAGAGATTTTTAACGACTTCGCGATTGGTCTTTGGGTCAGTGATTTTCCTTTTAAGACCAGAGACCTTACTTTTCAAAAAGTCGTAAAAGTACGCACCTTGTTTGGATTTCGTTTGGTGTTCTTCCTCCTGTCAAAAGCAGTGTTTGACAATTTTCCCCTCTATAATTGAAAACACTGCTTCTTCTACATTTATAAATGCTAATTTCATGATTTTCACAGCGTTTGTTAATTACATAATATGAATATTTCTTTTCGTAAAGAGAAAAAAGGTAACCTTCCATCCATAGCTTGTTTACCTGCGCCATTTTCGTAGCAGACAATATTTAACTGCAGCAGGTGTTTATTTTGTGTTTATGTAACACGCTGATTCCAGTTTCAATTCTTTGAAATTCTTTATTTTCTGTAATTTCTCATTGAAAACGTTCTGAAAATGTGTGAACATCTTCTGGACAAGCAGTATATCATCTTACCTTTACACACATCCTACACTGGGTTTAGGTTTCTACTTATCTCTCTGACTCACCGTCAGTCGTTGCCGAAATTCACGGAATAATTTCGCAGGTTTGACGTGCCAGTCAGAAAACAAAATACATAAGGAAGAAGTAATATAATTTAAGTCAGAACAAAACTCAAAAAAGAAGAGGTCAATTTAGTGATATACGTCAAAAGACTGATGTTCATCAGTATGCAAACTCCTTGTTCTTTTCCACATGCATTGTTTTATGCACTCGTTTTCTTTTTAATATTATTTTCTTTCCTTTACTGCCTCAAATCGCTGTAATGAATCGGCCTGCTTGCCTACCTACTTTTATATGACAAATTCCATTCTCAAACTGAAAAAAAAAAAATGTACCAGGGTCTGTTTTCTAAATTTTGCCACAGATGAACAAAAGATGGGTAGGATGACGAATTTAACCGCTTAAAATCGAGAATCGATAGAAACGTGAGCAATTTCAGATGACAAAGGAAAAAGAGAGGAGAAGAAGCCGTTGGCTGAAACGAAACGTGGTTTCTGATTTATTTAACTTGCGGAAAGCTCAATAACCGACACTGAAGGCAAAACAATGAGTCACTGATCCAATAATGATCTTTATGGAGATGAAAGGAAATGGTTCAGAAGATGAAATCGCTTGAAATATACAGAGGAAGGCAAATGGTGAACAAATAATGCTATAAATTTTCTCTGAAGGGAGAGGGACATATGAATAACATCAAAAATCGCTTAAAAGGAGAGAATCTCATGCCTTTCTTTTTTCCTGCTCTATGCAGAAATTATGAAAGTCTCGTTTTCCGTGAAGGAGGAATAATTTTAGTTAAACGCAACTTGCGTTCAGATTTTGTCCTTTTGGAGTGACCTTACTATCAGAACTGTGGTATCTTGTCTAAGAAGTAAGAGTTTGAATGAAGTTTCACGTGCTATTTTCTAACCCGGATGAAACGCAAAGCAATCTTATTTTTCTTTTATGTATTTTTTCTGTGGCCGTGTCCTTGCCTTTCTCTGATGTCTAAGCATCAGCAATGTTAGGGATAGAAAGCAAGTTAACCAGAAAAACATAAAACAATCAGAGCTTGAATGAATATAAATCCGTCGCTCTTTCCACGTTAAGCACCGCACAGAAACCGAAAAATTGTTATTCGGCCGACAATAACAATTTTTCATCGGGGAATCGAACGCAGAATCTCTTGATATCTAGCCGAGTGCGTTAGCCTTACACCACGGCGGCCAGCAACTCACGGCGCTATGCGTGTTTTTCTTTTTCAGTCAGCATCTGACATCATAAATTAGTAAGATGGGCTAAGCTACTGAGACTACTCCCTCTGGTGGGCATTAACGGCACTGGCTATATATAAATATATATATGCTGACTGAAGAGCAATTGAATGAGAGACAGCTTGCTTTATGCAAATGTGGCGGGCGGCCCTGTAAGCGAAAAAGACAAGGCGTATGCAGCGATCCGACAATATTAGGAGTGATGCGACGGGAATCAGTAAGAGTCGGAAGCAGTATGGGTAAGACGAAGGATCTAAGCGCATTTGATCGTGGGCAAATTGTCGGGGCCCGATGAATGGGTCACTCCATCTCGGCACTGGGATTTTAACGAGCCACTGTGTCACGGGTGTAGCGTGAGTACATCGATTCCGGTAAAACCATCCCTGCAAGGGCCAACTGCCGTGGACAACAGCGTGTGGATGAGCGGAGTCATCGTCGGCTAGCTCGCATTGTAACAGCGGATAGACGGGCCACAGTGCAAGAAATCACTCGGCAATTTAACGCTGGTGCACAAAAACGCGTAAGCATCTACACCATCCAGAACCATCTCCTCGCTATGGGGTACAGAAGCCATCGTCCCACGAGGGTACCGCTGCTGACCGCACATCACAGGGTGCAAAGATTAGCATGGGCGCGGGAACATCGCCACTGAACCCTAGACATGTGGGAAAATGTTACCTGGGCTGATGAGTCGAGATTCACGTTGGTACATGCGGATGGCTGGATATGAGTACGGCGCAAACCACATGAAGCGATGGATCCTTCTTGCCAGCAGGGTACCCTTCAAGCTGGTGGGACCCCTGTACATGTGACATCTGAAATGGGACGCCTGGTACATGTGACATCGTCCCTCACAGGTCAACATTACCGGGATATCCTGGACGGCCATTTGCTTCCGTTTGCGCGTCTTCAACATCCCACTGGGGACCTCATCCTGCAACAAGACAATGCAGCTCCCGAATTGTATCCGAATGGTTGGATGAACACTCCACCGACGTGACTTCGCTTCCTTCGCCAGCTAGGTCATCTGATCTCAATCCCATCGAGCACATCTGAGATGTCATCGAGAGAGATGTTCGAGGCTCTGACCCCCTCCATCAAATCTTCGTGAACTGTGGGAGCTTGTTCATGGGTCGTGGATCCGTATGGTTTCCCAACGCTTCCAGTGTCTTGTAGAGTCCATGCCAAGACGAATCGTCGCAGTCATCAAGGCGAAAGGTGGTGCTACACGGTACTAGACAGGTATCTCTAATTCAATTGCTCTTCAGTTCATATGCTGACTGAAAAAGAAAACACGCATAGCGCCGTAAGTTGTTGGCCGCTGTGAGGCTAACGCGCTCGGACAGATATCGAGAGATTCTGGATTTCATTCCCCGACGGCGGCAGAATATCAATCTTCGGTAGCACGATCGTATCAGAATTATATGACTTAAAGTGGATAGAGCGATCTCAACTGGTACGCTGTAACGTACCAGGAGATGTGACGTACCTGCCCGAAGGACGCACACGACATAAAGGCAGATAGGAATCAGAATAAAACGTCCGCGTAGCTCAATTGGTAGAGCAAATAATTCCGGAATGAGGGGACCCGGGTTCGAATCCTGGCGCGGATAGAAATGACGGAGAAATTAACTTCGTCATAACGCCACGTATTTAAATGATTTTCATCAATCAGAGCTTAGTGAAGTCTCTAAAGGTATGTAACATACACTGTCGTAGCAGAATAACATGACCACCTACCTAGAAATGGGAAAAACCACCCTTGGCCGGGGTGACAGCGGAGGGCGAGACGGCGTGGCATGGAGAAACAAAGCCCTGGAAGGTTACGCGAGGTACACGTGTCCATTCGGACTGCAGCAGAGAACGAGGGTCCCGGAAATGACGTGGTTGTGGATCGGCTCGTCGAACCTGGCGATCCAAATAGTCTCATACGTGCTCTATCGGATTGAGGTGGAGCGATTTCGCCTGCGAATCGAGAACGGAGACTTCGCTGTGTTGTTCCTGGAACCAGTCATGCATCCCCTTAGCAACATGGCGGGGCGTATTGTCCTTCCATGTCGCTAAGGTGGTGACAGCCACCATCACCACCAGGTTAAACTTCCAACAAGAAGGGATATACGTGGTCAGCGAGAATGGACAGGTAGCCCTTGGCGCTCAGGAACCCCGTCCAGTTTTTACAGGAGTCCCAGGTCATACGAGTCAAAACATCGCTCAGACATGCACACTGCCGCCGTCAGGCTGTATTTGAGCGGCAGCGTGTCCGGATGTCGGTTCTCGTGTGTCTGCCGCCGTATCTGCGACCGCCCGTCACTCCTGTCGAGCAGAAACCTCCATTCGTCGGAGGAGGCAACCTTTTTTCACTCTTCCGCTGACCAATGACGGTAGTTCCATGTGAACTGAAGAAGTCGTTGCCGATGGACCTGGGTCAACATGGGTGCCTGGACGCAGCGTCGACTACGGAGATCCATGCATAACAGGGTTTGCTCTACTGTTATCGAGGACACGTACCTGTGTGCCCCAGCGTGCATTTACCTGGTCAATTGCTGCACTGTTTCGCGTTGATAAAGGAGACGTTCTCCACTGGGGTCGATGGCCTTTGGGGCTGCACAGTTACGACGTCGGTAGGTACTCCGTGTGCCAGCGGTCCATTCTTTGTACACCCTTAACACAGCACCTCGCGAACAGCCCAGGAGGTCTGCTGTTTTTGAGATGCTTTTACCTTTGGCGCGGTAGTAGCGGATGATCATTCCTTTTTGAACGTCCGTCAAATCATTACCTCTGTCCATTGTTCTCAGGTTGCCACTATGGCTCTTTGGTCCTGGCCGGCCGCTTGTATCTCCGTGTGATCGACTTCGTCACGTGCACTCTGTGAAGCGCCTGGGCGGGTACACTGTGAATTTGGTGTTGGTGATATTTTCTTGTTCGATCCTTAGGTAAATTTTGGTTCATTTTCCTCACAGATTTTCTAATCTTAACTCAACATTTTCTCTCTCGGTTAATGTGTTTTTGGCAACCTGACGTTAGGTCCAAAGTGAATGTGTTTTTTTTTTTTATTGGAGGTTTAACGACCACCGTAAGCAACTCAATGGGCTATAAGCAGTCGCCCGTCCTTAATTTAGGGTCACTGGTTCCAGGGAAGGGAGAGAGCCAATGCCGTAAGACAAACACAACATCCATGCCTCACCGGGATTCGAACCCGGACCCCTTACGGACGAATGATCAGAGGCCATCGCTTAGACCACTGCGCCACCGAGGCGGCAACGTGCGTTTTTGGCAGCCTGACGTTAGGTCCAAAGTGAATGTGTTTTCGGCAACCTGATGTTAGGTCAAAACATTTTACCTAACGCCAGGTTGACGAATGACAACATGACGTTAGGTCAAAAGTGATGAATGATAGTGATAAGAACACTGTTTACATTTGTATCGGAGAGAGAGAGAGAGAGAGGGAGAGACTTTGAGAGAGCTCGGAGAGATTCATTATAAGAGCGATGTTTGAAAATTAATGCTTCACTGTTAGTGTTTGATATGATACGAGCGTGACTGAATCCCTTATATTGAATGTTATGATTCTTTACTGTTGAAGTCTCAAATTTTTGTCGAGTTAGTAAGACTTGAATTGAAGACTTGTGAGTTACGAGAATCTACTGTATTCACATATTGGAACAACCGTTGATTGAGTATAAATTAGAGTTATTTTTACAACTGGTGTTGTGCTGACATACTGCATATGTGCCTCATAAGGACCAATAAACGTACATATTTGATACTGTAAGTAAAACACTTCTTACTTAACCTGGCCGTATAGCTACTAAGTAAATGTTCACTTCGTGTTTACGTTGACTTTCTATGCTGATTTCCGCCGTCTTTACACGATCATTATTCTAATAACAGATTCAAATAAGACATTTGATTGTATAGATTTAATGTGATGAATTTAATTATTAAATTTATATAGAAAAACATTAGAACTTTCAGGCCCGCAACGGACCCATATTCAGATGTTATTAACAGAATGGAACTGAGCATGATTTAAATACATTAATATTATGTGGTTTTCTTGATATTGTTTTTCTATATGAATTTAATAATTAATGAATTTAATAATTAAATTCATCACATTAAATCATCTAAACAGTCAAATGTCTTATTTGAATCTGTTATTAGAATAATGATCATGTAAAGACGGCGGAAATCAGCATAGAAAGTGGCCGTATAGCTGTTAATTAGCTGTATGTTGTTCAAATAAGCAGCCCGTACACGACTTAAGTTGGCTGTACCTAAACACTCTGCCCTATGTTTCCAATGGTAAAAACATCGGTGGACATTTTCTTTGCATTTACTGTATTTCCAAGAATGAAAATTTGCACATCGATAAAAATAACTTTAAGTTATACCATGGCGTACTTAATATTTGCTAAAACTTAACCACAATTATATTAAAAATCAATAATTTTTCCTTGGGTAATGTTAAGGTTTGCTAATAGATGACGCGACCTGTACATGATGACGTCAGTGGAAAAAGCAAATGTTTGATGGCTTATTTCGGAATTAGAAATGAGCAGTACCTACAGTTCTCTCGACATTTTCAGCTGAACTAAACACACCACCCAAAAATCTGCCGAATATAATCTTTATTCTTTAATGTCGAGTTATATCACCACCTGCTTTGATTGCATCTTTAATTTTGTTTGCCATGCTATCAGTATGACTCAGTATCGCTTGCGTATCAAGTGTATTCCACTCCATGCGCAAAATATTCCTTAATTCCACCAAATTTGTAGGGTGTTGTTGTTTTTCTCCACGGCCCTTTCTAACATGTCCCATATATTTTTTTCAATCTCATTTAGATCGGGTGAATTTGCAGGCCAATTGAGATGTGGAAAATCTCTCTCATGTTCTTTAAACCACAATTCTAGTCCGAGGGACACGAGAGTTATGATCTTGAAACACAGGATACACTGTGATTCCCCCTTTTTCCAAAAACTGGACAAATGGCAATTATGCATTATTTAAAAGTGGCACATAATCCATAGATTTCATGCGATTGGACACTTCAAAGATGGGTCAACCTCCAGTACTTGAAATACAGCCCTAAAACATGACATTTTCACCTCGCCTTAGCACATCTCTTTAGACACATTCTGGATTAAATATTTCTCCAGCCTTCCTCACGATCCTGGGCGACCATCATTGGAATACAAGGAGACTGGATTCGTTAGACCATTTTATTAGTCGCCACCGCTCAATGGTCCAGTGAAGATGCTGGTTTTTCCCAAGAAAGGTGATTTTTTCTTCTGGACAGGTGTTAACTTCGGACGTATCCGGGCAACACGAACCAAAAATTCCCAAACCATGCAGTTCTCTCCGTAGCCTGTTTAAAACTGGTTTATTGGGCCCAGCATTGAACTGTTGAAGCAGTTCTTGACGAGTCTGTAAACATGCAACAGTTGCTAATCGTTCCAAATGTCTACGATCTCGATTTGTCATCATGGAGCTTCTGCCAAAGCTGCTCCGCTAACAGTGATGGCTTCCATATTTCTTCCACTGGAAACGGACAGTACTGACTGTTGATCCGGACAGCCCAAGAAACTTCGACACCTTTTGCAAGGAATGACCAAGTTCTCGCCCAAAAGCAATATCCCCCTTTTGCCACTCAGTTCCGTCACCTTTATGACCCATAGTTGTACCTCTAAAAGAAATACCGAATGCTACACAGATGCTTTAAACACACATATCAGACATCCACAATCATAACCCAGCAGTTTCACTGGCCATATTTATAAACACAACTCGATATGTTCATCAATTTTATACTTATGTACAGTTGTTACTTATATTTAGGTGTGTAAGGAAACTAGCGGACCACATTAGGCTAGCCATCATTTATGGCACGTGATTGCAGGGCCGCTGAAGGGCCACTTGTGGCAGCTATTGCCTGTTCTGGCATATGACAACTGATGAGGGTGCCACTGTCGGCCCGCTGCTGGCCCGAACTGCTGGCCCATGTGGTGGCCACCCGGACATTTTATTGACGGTTGGGCCGCGGCAACATAGGGCTGCTTAAACGCTGGCAGCCAGCAGTGGCCCAGTGCTGGCCCAGCAAGACTGTTTTTGCTGGGCATCACTTACAGTTCTGTACTTCTGTTTACTTACGTCTTGCATCATAATGTAATGTATCTATAGATCTCACTTTAATATCTCAGATCATTCTTGGTGTTGCGTTTTCAACAGACAACAGTATATTTAGATCTTTTTGTGCATTACGTTTATTTTTTATTTTTATTTTTTTTTTGATTGGAGGTTTAACGACCACCGTGAGCAACTCAATGGGCTATAAGCAGTCGCCCGTCCCTAATTTAGGGTCAAACACAACATCCATGCCTCACCGGGATTCAAACCCGGACCCCGTTCGGACGAATGATCAGAGGCCATCGCTTAGACCACTGCGCCACCGGGGCGGCCACCAATTTCGTTTAGAAATGGTATTGTGAAAATTCCGTAGATATCGTAGCAAAACAGTTTTTCTTCTAGAAGGTATCAAAAGAAAAAAGAATTGATTCAATCTAAATTTTAGAATCAATGATGTGAAGTGCAGTATACACTACCTTATCAAAAGTACCCGGACACTTGTGTATCCACAAATTCCATCTAACACGAAAAGAATTAACATTGAGTTCAAAAAACGTTTATAGCTTGGTAAAATTCGCTCATTTACTGGCGTAAGACGTATTTAGATTCGCCAAGCTTTCGCTCTCTACTGGAAGGCATTTTTCAAAGAAATAGGTAAACATAAAATGCAGGGAATATACACGTCTTACGGCAGTAAATATACTAATTTTACAATGCTATAAGCGCTTTATGATCGTGCACAATTTGGTGTATTTTGAACTAATATAACATCGAGATGGTTCACACTTTGCAGCTATCTCAGCCCTCCACTCAACTGGAAAGGCTTTCTACTAAATAAAGTTCTACGTTGCGGTGGGAATTGCCTTCCATTACGTTACAAGAGCATTAACCATGTTAGTCACCAATGTCGGGCTGTTCAGCCTTGCAGTTGACGCTCCAATTCATCCGAAAAATGTTCCATTTAGTTTTGTGCAGGCCAGTCAAGTTCTTCTACGCCCATCTCATTAAACCCTCCTTGGACGGAACTCGCTTTATAAATGGGGCCATTCAGCTGTTAGTAAACGAAAGGGCCTTCACCGAACTGTTTCCATAACAATAATGAAATCTATATAATAGGCTACTGTTACAGTGGACACCCCCCCCCATCCTAAAACCTGAAGAAAACTCTAAAATTTGTCCGCCATGTCGCGTATGGTATGAGGCAGCTAGGAATCACAGTTCGGCAGGCTCACATGTTCTTTTACAGTTCACAGCTTTTTTTATTTATTTCTCATTTACGTTGTTTTTTCTTTCGGCTGTTCTCTAAAATTAATTAACAAAATTGCGGGATAATTAGGAAGTCGCTCCAATGCTCTTGAAGGCAAGAAACGCAATATTTTTGCCATTTTGAATTGTTTCTACCAGTGGGAAAAGGTAGCACTCAATGGTTGCTCTGGAAATTGATAAGAGCAAAGCGATAGGCCCAGAAGAGGACTTCTGGATTTCTTGAGGAGGGGCCGATGTTACGACCCACCCCCGCCATTAATTTAGTAATTAATGGGGGTGATTGATGTATGAAATTAATTAATTATTAATTATGTTCGAGGCTTCATTGGAGTTTAAAAGTGTAAACAGCAGATAAAGTTTTATCTGGGGGTTTGGAAAGAAAAGAGGCGAAGAATTCTCTCTCTGGCTGGGTGGTCTCAGAATAGCTCTGTTAGGTCATAAATATCAAGGCGCAGCTGACAGGAAGCCTAAGCAACACGGAAAGAGAAAGAGGTACCTTTCGAAGAGGGGTCCACTTGAGTAAATGAATGAAGATGGGGACAAAGGTTTAGCGAATAATCGTAAATTCGTCGTTTGTTTGGGGCATTTTCGAGAACAATTGCTCTCTGTGTGGTCCGTGCAGAAAAATAAGAGTTCGCACTTGGCATGAACATAAGGAAGAAAGTTAGTTGTCTGTACGCTCTCCGATGTGACAGGCTGGATGCCTTGGATCTGCAAAAAAATGAATTGGGGAAAAATGAAGCAGCAAACCTCCCCGCATTTGGTAAGACATGGAGACAACTCGAGGCGGCTGATGGAGATGCCAGATTGCCATAAAGACAGCGGAATGCCTAAATCCGCGTGATAAAGCTGCAATTTCTAGGCTGGAGTGTAATGGAAATCAGCGACTGTTTGGCCTAATGAAAGCCAAGTTACAGACAAATTAAGAAGTCTGCGAGTGGACAGTGGTCATTCCAATGAGAAGCGAAGCAAAGTCGGGTTCGGATGCCAAGCAAAGTCGGGTTCGGATGCCAACCACTGCAGTGTGGAATCGTCACCCCCATTCATCCCCTACTGTGGAGGAAGTGAAGAGACGCGCTTGTCTTACGGGGCGAAGCGAGGCCCCATGTGTGCGTGTGTGTGGTCACGTAAGCAGCGAAGCCACTACGTGTAAGTGCGACGGGATAAAAACATGGCGAAAGAAAAATATGAGCGTAAGAGCGGTGGCTTCGATACCTAACAAATATACAGGTGAAATGTTGAGTTGCCGATATACGCTTAAGGTAAAAGCACGTCTGATTTCGCTCGGCCGAGAAAATTAATCTCAGGGCTGGCGGTCGCAACTCGATAAAAAAATGGAAACAAAACCTGCGAGGGACATATTTGAACTGCGTACTCAGGCAGGGTAGATGTTATGCTAACGGAAAGGAACTGACCAAATTGGGAATGTACGGTCAAAAAGGACGGAAGGTAGCGACGGACGGAATCTACTGTAGCCGCAGCGGAAGTGAGGGGGTTCCACTCTCCAAGCAGTGATGGTCAGAATTATTTCTTCACGACAACAAAAAAATCATTTCCCAGGAACACCGAAAATCAGTCTAGGAAACTGCAACAGCAGATGTGAGAGAGGCTATTTTGTTTAACGGCCACCTTTAAATCTTCACAAGAGTGGATCCGTGTATACTCGCATCAGCGCAACAAAGTGCGGCGTGATATCACCATTTTAATTGTGTGCTTCATTTACATCAAGCGTCAAAGTGAAGTGTTGAATCATCGGTGCTGCCACATGGTGCAAGTGTCTGTGTGTGTGTGCGCGTTTTTTTTTTTTTGTCGTGTGATATTATGTGATGCACAACGGATCTGCACAGCAAAGTCACGAAACTGTAAGTAGATGAATATTTCCTTTTTTTTCTTTCTTCGCACATCTGCGAACTTGTGCCATCCCGACACCCAAAGCTGCATGGACATAGATGCAGTAATGCTGAGTGACTGAACCTCAGAGGAAATACCTGCACATACAGATTTCAATTTCTTACAGGGCCCATTTCCTGATTATTTTTTTACATGAATAAGGGAGAGGGTGTGGCCACAAATTCCGCTGGGCGAGACAGTTTCTTTTAACTTTGGTTCAGGGCCAAAGCGAGCGGGGAAGGGATCTGCATGTGCATGCTTATTAGATTTAGTTAATTAACTTTGGCAGTATTTCGCACCTATAATCTTATACCGCAAATTAACGTGCTTGTGTATTTTGTGTCGCGAGTATTTTTAATGTGATCGTTTGCATATAATTTGTTTTTCATTCTCTAAGCAATTGTATATGAATATCACCTGCAGCTCTATTTAGTGTGTAAACGAGTAGTATCTCTTGTTCAGATAGTCCGGTGGAGACTCAGTCGGCTGCGTCTTCCGACAGTAATGTGTGACACCGTATGCTGCCCACATAAGAGGGGCAATTGTCTATACGCCCAGAGAGCGCCGTATCTGTTTAAATCTCGCAGAACGTTATTAAATGTTGTGTTGTGTATTTGAGAATCATGTGTTATTTGCGAAAGTGAGTGTTGTACTGGCTGGTTGGGGATTGAATGTACCGGAGTAAGATCCGGACCACTACACTCAGTCACGAATTGGTGATTGCGGGTGAAACTCATCACAACTTTGATCCCAAAGTATCATTTTTTTTAGTTTATTTTATTTTTTTATTTGTTGTTGTTATTTTGTTCACACGGTGGATTCACACAAGCCTTGTGTTTCGGGTCATTCTTCAACTTTTCATTTTTTATGTTCTGGTGTGAATCTTTGAGTGCAGCAGTGCACCTGAGATTCTCACCTGGTGCCGCGGCCAACTAAATTGTACTTCAGGTCCCAAGCACCGTTACCGGCCGACTCGGCAGGAACACTGCTAGTGCAGTGTAACATTAATGGTGCCGTTGTCCCAGGATCGATACCTATATTTTGCAGCTAGCGGAACAACACTCATGTTCGTAAAATAAGTGCGGATTGACTGCCATTACTATTTTTATTTAGTTTTGTTCGGTGCGAACTTTGTATAATTTAGCATTAAGTAAGCCTTAAGCTGTTTTCTAAGAACTGCCATAATTTTAGTGGGTAAGAAAAACAAAATGGCTAACACGAAGAAATCGTCATCTGCGAGTCACGTGGATTCAGATGATTCTGATGGTCACTCTGACGGAGAACATGTGAGCACTGGGGCTGCAATTGTTCCGGAAGAGAGTACACCTGTTACAAGTACAGCGGGTACATCACAGCTGAGACAAACAGCTTTAGCCGCACCTATGGTTTACGGGGAGCAGTCGAGATTATAGTGGATCCCCAGGAAGACTGTGACACCACGATTATCTACGATGTTGAGAAGGAACTCGAAGACAGTGGAACGCAAGAATTTGGCATCGAGCGCAGATAAAAGCGAGTGTAGGAGCATCGAACGTGAGAGATCTGTGGAACTCGTGGATTCTCGAAGCTATGCCTCATATTTAAATTTACTTTCCGCCTATCTCGACGGGTAGCAATGAACGTGTGATGAAATCCTTAAACTTTCCTTCTGCTCTCAGGGCACTTAAGTCCGGAATTAGGTGCCTTGCGACGGTGTGAAAGGGTTGAGTGTTTACAGTTAAAAAAATAGAATGATTGGATGAATAAACTTCATCCAGTCATCCCTTTTTTCTTTCATGGGGGGATGGAATGTTACAGTGGACACCCCCCATCCTAAAACCTGAAGAAAACTCTAAAATTTGTCCGCCATGTCGCGTATGGTATGAGGCAGCTAGGAATCACAGTTCGGCAGGCTCACATGTTCTTTTACAGTTCACAGCTTTTTTTTTATTTATTTCTCATTTACGTTGTTTTTTCTTTCGGCTGTTCTCTAAAATTAATTAACAAAATTGCGGGATAATTAGGAAGTCGCTCCAATGCTCTTGAAGGCAAGAAACGCAATATTTTTGCCATTTTGAATTGTTTCTACCAGTGGGAAAAGGTAGCACTCAATGGTTGCTCTGGAAATTGATAAGAGCAAAGCGATAGGCCCAGAAGAGGACTTCTGGATTTCTTGAGGAGGGGCCGATGTTACGACCCACCCCCGCCATTAATTTAGTAATTAATGGGCGTGATTGATGTATGAAATTAATTAATTATTAATTATGTTCGAGGCTTGATTGGAGTTTAAAAGTGTAAACAGCAGATAAAGTTTTATCTGGGGGTTTGGAAAGAAAAGAGGCGAAGAATTCTCTCTCTGGCTGGGTGGTCTCAGAATAGCTCTGTTAGGTCATAAATATCAAGGCGCAGCTGACAGGAAGCCTAAGCAACACGGAAAGAGAAAGAGGTACCTTTCGAAGAGGGGTCCACTTGAGTAAATGAATGAAGATGGGGACAAAAGGTTTAGCGAATAATCGTAAATTCGTCGTTTGTTTGGGGCATTTTCGAGAACAATTGCTCTCTGTGTGGTCCGTGCAGAAAAATAAGAGTTCGCACTTGGCATGAACATAAGGAAGAAAGTTAGTTGTCTGTACGCTCTCCGATGTGACAGGCTGGATGCCTTGGATCTGCAAAAAAATGAATTGGGGAAAAATGAAGCAGCAAACCTCCCCGCATTTGGTAAGACATGGAGACAACTCGAGGCGGCTGATGGAGATGCCAGATTGCCATAAAGACAGCGGAATGCCTAAATCCGCGTGATAAAGCTGCAATTTCTAGGCTGGAGCGTAATGGAAATCAGCGACTGTTTGGCCTAATGAAAGCCAAGTTACAGACAAATTAAGAAGTCTGCGAGTGGACAGTGGTCATTCCAATGAGAAGCGAAGCCAAGCAAAGTCGGGTTCGGATGCCAACCACTGCAGTGTGGAATCGTCACCCCCATTCATCCCCTACTGTGGAGGAAGTGAAGAGACGCGCTTGTCTTACGGGGCGAAGCGAGGCCCCATGTGTGCGTGTGTGCAGTACATCCAAAACAGTTAACTTCGGTATGTTTAAACGCCTCTCTGTTTCTCTTATGGACAACCCACTAACATAACACCCAACAATATTTCCTTTCTCAAAGTCAGTTCTCTCCGGCCGTGACATTTTAACTCAACCTCACAGTGCGATATGATGGCGGTCAGCTTCAGGCTTGTTTTTATACCATTTGCAGCTGTATCGCGCATCTTAACAACGCAGAGGGTCCGTTCATTTGCTTTTGAACTGGTGTCCGGTGACTTTTGTCAATAGTGTATATATACATAAAGAGCAAATAAATTTTTTGAACTTGGTTCTTCAATCCATATTATTGCAGCACATGTCAGAACATAACTAAATGATTATACTATTAAATTATTATTAAAAACAGTATTCTGTAATAGTACAAAACATCAGTTATAGGGAGATGGGCAGTTGACATGAGCATCCCTGTGTACGGTGTAACAGATCTAAACAGAGAAATAGGCGGACATCAGGGCTACCCAACAGTGTATTGCAATCGACGAACATGGGTAAACGTGGTGATCTGAGCGACTTTGATAGTGGAAGCATTGTCGGCGCAAGACAGATGGGTCATTCCACCACCGAAGTGGTAAGAAGCCTAGGGTTCACGAGGGCAACCGTATGAAGTGTGTACCCGAGTATACCATCGACGGACGTACCAACACCTAGAGAGTAAGTGGTGGCCGACCACACGCCATTGATGACCGGGGTCGACCTAGACTTTCCAGGCTCGTGCAGACTGACCGCTTGACAACGGCGGCGCAAATCAGATCCATGTTAAATATCGGAGTCTCGAGCATCGTCAGCGAGAGAACATTACGACGTACGTTGCATACCCAAGGCTACGGGAGCCGACACCGTACTCGTGTGCCACTGTTCACTGCTCGCCATCGGACATTATGTCACGCCTACGTACCGGGAACAAAAAACCTGGACCTCTGCAGAGTGGCGACCCGTCGTCTGGTCAGATGAGATGAATCTCGTTTTCAGCAGTATGGGGATGACGGGAAGGTGCAGGTGTGGAGTCGACAGCATGAAGCCATGGCGCTATAGTGTCATGTCGGCGATGTAACGGCTTAGAGAGCCTTCTCATGGGACACATTATACCCCTTAGTGTGTCGGAAGAGGTACTTAAACGCTGCATTCTACCAGAATATGCGGGCTGATCACTTACGCTTTCATGGCCTTCGCGCATTCTGCAGCTGACGATCTGTTCCAGCAGAACAATGATCCGCCCTACCGGGCTCAAACCACCCAGGAACGAACACTCAGCTGAGTTTGTAAGCATCCAGTAGCCCTGCAGGTCCCCAGATTTAAACCCTGTAGAAGCTCTCTGGGATGCTGTGTTGCGAAACATCAGATCCATTTATCCTTGACTAACGTCTCTGCGGGAGTTGTGGACAATGCTGAAACAGGCATGGCTGGTATTACCTCCGAAATCCCTCCGGCATCTGGTGGAGTTGTTGCCTAGGCATGTACAAGCTGTTTATATGCTAGAAGAGGACCAACACGCAGGTGTCTCTAATGTTTTGTGCATAGCGTGTAGCACACGAAGGAATAGAGGGAAGCTAGAGTTTGATTCTAAACCACAATCGAAATTTTGTTCAACTCTTGAGGTATTTCTGTCGTCCTCCTCGGCTTCTTGCTTTTCGTATTATTTGCTGAATGGTGTCCACGAAGGAGCCACGGGAGAAAATATATTGTAGGACCAAACGGGGCCAGTGGAGGCCCAACATTTATTTAAAATAACATCGAAGTTAATACTGTGATTGAAAGAGACCTACTGAGGTAATTCTCAAATTTGAGAAAACATTTTATTCACCAGAAGATACAGCAATGGTCTGCAAAATACAAATTTAAAAGATGTGAATCCGTTTATAGGTGTAAATATGACATGGATATTAAGTCAGATAATATCCGAAAACTTTCAACTTTCGTCGTCCTGGAGACGCCCGAGTATGCAAACCACTGAACCACCCAAAACGACCAAGTTTCAAGTTTCCGATTAATTTGAATATATCCATTACAGGATTCTCTAGTTGAAGCAACCGGCATTCATACTGTATATAGCTAATCTGGAATTAGAATTCATTCCCGTGTTTCCCGGAGGCGCAGAATATCAATGAATGAAATACGGGATTACACCATCGTACAATACAAATTTGGAAGATGTGAATCCGTTTATTGGTGTAAATACACTAAAGAGCAATAAAATAAGAGATACCCGTCTAGTAACGTGCAGCACCACCTTTTGCCCTGATGACGGCCGCGATTCGTCTCAGCGTGGACTCGACGAGACACCGGAAGCGTTGGGAAGCCATACGGATCCACGACCCCTGCACAAGCTCTCACAGTTCACGAAGATTTGATGGAGGGGGTCAGAGACACGAACAACTCTCTCGATGGCATCCCAGATGTGCTCGATGGGATTGAGGTCAGGTGACCTAGCTGGCCAAGGAAGCGAGCTCACATCGGTGGAGTGTTCATCCAACCATTCGGAAACAATTCGGGAGCGATGTCATGGTGCTTTGTCTTGTTGCAGGATGAGGTTCCCAGTTGGATGTTGAAGACGCACAAACGGGAGCCCATGGTCTTCCATGATATCCCGGAAACATTGACCTGTGAGGGACGATGTCACACGTACCAGAGGTCCGATTTCAGTCCACGTAAACAGTCCCCAGACAAGAATGCCACCCCCTGCAGCTTGATGATTACCCTGCTGGCAAGAAAGATCCATCACTTCATGTGGTTTGCGCCGTACTCGTATCCTGCCATCCGCATGTACCAACGTGAATCTCGACTCATCAGTCCAGGCAACATTTTTCCACATGTCTAGGGTCCAGTGGCGATGTTCCCGCGCCCATGCTAATTTTTGCACCCTGTGGTGTGAGGTCAGCAGCGGCACCCTCGTGTTACGATGGCTTCCGTACCCCATAGCGAGGAGATGGTTCTGGATGATGTGGCTGCTTACACGTTTTTGTGCACCAACGTTAAATTGCAGAGTGATTTCTTGCACTGTGGCTCGTCTATCCGCTGTTACAATGCGAGCTAGCCGACGCTGACCCTGTTCATCCACACTTAGTTGTCCACGGCAGTTGGCCCTTGCAGGGACGGCTTTACCGGATTCGATGTACTCACGGTGCACCCGTGACACAGTGACTCGTGAAAATCCCAGTGCCTGCACGACTCTGGAGATGGAGTGACCCCTTCGTCGGGCCCCGACAATTTGCCCACGATCAAATGCACTTAGATTCTTCGTCTTACCCATATTGCATCCGACTCTTACTGATTCCCGTCGCATCACTCCTTATATTGTCGGATCGCTGCACACGTCATGTCGTTTCCGTTTACAAGGCCGCTTACAGCGCCACATTTGTATAACGCTAGCTGTCTCTAATTCAATTGCACTTCAGTGTATGACATGGATGTTAATTCAGATAATATCCGAAAACTTAAAAATGTCGTCGTCCTGGAGCGGGAATCGAACCCGCGTCTCCAGGATAGCGCCCGAGATATCCCGTATTCATTCATTGATATTCTACTTTGGGTGATCATGGGTATGAATTCATAACCTCCAGATTCGCTATATACACTGGCGGAAAGTGAAAAAAGAACACGAAGAAGGAATAGCCGGACGATCATGAAACTTACATATGTTAATGGGGTCGAGTTTACGTAGGTGTGATGTTAATTTCGGGACCAACCGGTGAGCGCTTACGCCACAGCACGGCATAATATGCAAATTATCGTCGGTGGTATTTAAGGAGTACGGCAAAAAGAATGTAATCAGTCGTCGGCGTACGGACACGTGCAAAGCCCCTGAAGAAGCTGCAATGCCTGGACATGGAAGACGTGCACGATTTCAGAAGTTATCGGTTTTTGAACGAGATCGTCTAGTCGGACTGCGCGAGGCCGGGTGGTCGTATCGTCGTATTGCGGAGCGAATTGGACGGGAAGTATCAGTGGTGGTACGATGGTGGCGTAGATGGTCCGAGGAACATTCCCACACGAGAAAACGTGGAACCGGGAGTCACAGACGGACTGATGAGCGGACCGATAGACGCATAAGAAGAGCGGTGTTGTCAAGCAGAGCATCCACTGCGACGCAAATCCGAGCTGCCGTTGCACCTGACGTGACTGTGCAAACAATCCGCAACAGTCTACTGGATGAAGAACTACGTGAACGTGTGCCTCTGGCATGTGTACCTCTGACTCCAGCGCACCGTCAGGAACGGCTGCGGTGGTGTCGCCAACGTTTGCACTGGAGAACGCAAAGGCGATCTGTCGTGTTCAGCGATGAAAGCATATTCTGCTTGGGAGTCTCCGATGGCCGTATGCGTGTTCGCAGACGCACAGGGGAGCGTCTCTACGCTTCTTGCATCTCCAGCGACACACAGAGTCTACACCTGGTCTCCTGGTTTGGGGAGCGATCAGCTATCACCCCCGTACACAACTAGTGTTTGTACCGGGTACGTTAAACAGCACCTCCTACATCAACAACATCATTCAGCCCGTTGTTGTGCCATTTGTAAGGTCAGTTCATCGTGGTGCTTTCCAGCAAGATAACGCACGCCCACACACGGCACGTGCAACGCAACATGCACTTCAGGGTGTGAGACAACTTCCATGGCCCGCACGTTCACCGGATTTGTCCCCCATTGAGCAAGTGTGCGATTTTATGAGACAACGTCTTATCCGGTTTCCACGGCCAGCCACGACCATCTCCGATTCACGCGGCCAGGTTGATGATGCTTGGAATTTAATACCGCAAACTTACATCCAACATCTGTACGACAGACTCCATGCCAGAATTGCACATTGCGACGCAGTTCATGGCGGTTCAACCTCGTACTAACCTAGTTACATGGAAATTTTATTTTTCAGTTTACCAGCAAATACAGCTGTATTTTGCCATAATGTTTTGATCACGTTATCCTCTGTATTTCGTTATTATGCTGTATAAATTTCGTTGGTATCAGACGTCTGCTTCTCGGTGTTCTTTTTTCACTTTCCGTCAGTGTATGACTGCCGGTTGCTTCGACTAGCAAATATTGTGATGGTTATACTCAAATTAATCGGAAACTTGGGATTTGTTCGTTCTGGATTGTGTAGTGGTTAGCATATCCGGGAGACGCGGATTAGATTCCGCGACGAAATTTTTAAGTTTTTGGATATTCTCTGACTTAACATCCATGTCATATTTAAACCAATAAACGGATTCTCATCTTTCAAATTTGTTTTGTACAATGGTGTAATCCCGTATTTTATTCATTAATGGCCTGCAAAGTTAACTTGAGCTGTGGAAGTTGATTAGAGATTTCGTTTTCCTTGAAGTTGTAGCTATTATTTAAAGCCATGAATCAGGGCTCTTTCCTTGTGCCGAGACTCGCTAGGTAATTTCCTGATTTCTTCTTCACCGTACAGAATATTTCTCTTCTTGTACAATGTATTACTGTACAAAGGCCGTACAGTGATACGTTATGGACAGGAAAGGTTATTCTTCGTGTACAACATAAAAAAAGAAATAAACGCAAGCGCAAGATCATAAGAATCGGGTAGGTTACACCAAAATAATCACAAAAATTCTAAATCCGTTTTAATGGTAGTAAAATAATAAGTTAACAGACAGCAAGCTTTCACCATGACCCACGTGCGGTTTCATCAGGCATAACAGGGATAAACACCGTAAACAACTATTATCGCTCCCTTGTCGGGTATCAGCGAACCAATACTACGTCTTATTTGCCATATTGGGAAAAGGTTAAAATCTGCACAAACAATTCAACCCCAAAATTTTCGCCTAGTGGTGTCAACGATGACGTTGGGTTCCCTAAATAAGGGTCTCCAAGCTCATGGTAGACAAATGCATCGCGCTGTGTTTCATATGAATTAGCATGGGATTTCCATGCCCTTCCATATGTCGCAAAAAAGTTAAAATAATAAAACGCATAAAGAGCATTGGTGAAAATATCACTGATTTGAAATCTCTGATTTACTGTGAAGAAATAACTGAGTGACACAGTAAATTCAATTTAACTATTTATTCTTTAGAAACTGATCTTGAATCTAGGTACAGTGTACCGGTGAGGTTGTCTGTTTTTAAATGAAAATTTTAAGATGATTGCAAACTGGTCATATGCACGTTAATTATAAATTTAATCTTTAAACTTCGTGAGATATTTTGATATCACGGCGCGGTGCGCCAGAGGAAAATCATAAAAGCACTATGGGTGAGAGACTCGGGAAATAGGTTCTGCATAGCACATGCAAAGCTATGAGGCATGAATCATAAATGCGTGAGACAGAAAGCATCTTATCTTTCAGTCGCCCCGGTTAGGATGCTGGTTGTCTGGTGCTGTCTGCATGGAACTTCAAAACATCCTCGCCTTTCGATAAAAAAAAAAAAAGAAACTCCTACCATGATACGCAACCAAAGACTAACTTTATTGCCTCAACCTAGAACTAGTATCCATCTTCCCTGAGAAAACGCTCGACTCCGTTCTCCTGATGCCAAGATCAGATTCTCTCTTAGTGTGTGTGTTACGTTCTCCCATTTTTCTGTATTTTTTTCCCTTTTTTTTCGCGTTGAATGACCAGCTTCGAGGGGAAATCCGAACAGCGTCGGGTTACGTCAGTGGCCCTTACAGGATGTCCAGCTATGCGATTTGCGCATCTCCCTCGCATCCTTCGTGGGATTCGCCTGCATCCCGTCTCTCGGGTTCAACCTGCCCAAAATTATGTCTTCTTTCAGCTCTCAACTCGTTCGCACTCCTTTCTACTAATTGACCGCGCCCAGCTTCTTGAAAGCGGAAATTGTCGTGTAGGTATTTCCTGCGACGTGACTTACTCCGAATTTCGTCGAATCCCCGGGCAATGCAGGGATGCTCGCATCGTGTGGGTTCTGAAAGGGGTGACACGCCCCCAAAAGGATTTATTACGACGCAGCTATTCTACCAGATCTAGCTATGGGACTATGCGATTGTAGCCCCTGCCTCTAGCGCGCGTGAGAATTTGGACTGTTGTATACCTCCTTTTGTCTTTCCTTCACATCTGGGTATTTCGCTAAGTTCCTGCGAGCTGCGGCAGGGACAAAAAAACAAAACAAAAAAAAAACATTTTTTTTTTTTTTTTTTTGTGGCTCGAGCGCATTGAAGACTGTCCTAATTATAAAAAAACTTTAGGGTAACCTTGCTGAGCTTCACTGGAAATCAATATTAATTAAACTGTTATTCTACCTTTTGGCAAATAAATATTCATTTCCTATCGCTTTAAAATTAAATAAAAACAATAATAAATAAACAAAAAAAAAACAGAAGAAATTTAAATGTTAAGGGGATACAGAAAATTCCACTGTAACACAACAAACAGAAAGTAAAGAAATTCTGAGTAATTCAAACTTAAATATATAATCAAAATTGATTAACGCTTATGTCATGCATGACTGTATATCAACTGGTGAATGACTGGTCATGCATGACATAAACTAAATATGTAATCAAAGTTGATTAACGCTTAAGTTTGAATTATTCAGAATTTCTTTACTTTGAATTACTTAGAATTTCCTTTTCTGTAAACTTGACCTTTATTTTGAAAAAGGTTTATCTCAGTTACACCTGATGAAGCCATGCGCGAGTTATGAAAGTTTGCTGTCTGTTTACTTAATATTTTACACCATTATAACGAATTTACAATTAATTTTTGTAAGCGCAAGTGGTTAACTACTCTCTTTCTCTCTCCACAAGCTCCCTCCCTGATATGTTGCAGTTATTATATTCCTTAGATTAAATAATTGCGCGTTACGAGGCAATTAGAGTGTTTTATTTAAATAATTATTCCAAACCCAAAACAAACAAATTTTGTATCATAACAATGCCGGAACGTCGTTCAGGAGTGTTCCGCCAGACAAAAGCCCTCTATGTTATGTTATTATTATTATTATTTTATGTACCTTAATTTATAATCACATGAGCGATTTACAAATATAGTCTTGGGGTTTATTATGTTTCAAGTCTATCTGTTTTGTTAGGTATTATAAACTTCAAATCAAAAAAATAAAATTACAATTTTTGTGCGACTGAGGAACCCTATTTTACAACATTATTTAAAATAAAGCAGTAATTCCTTTTTTCCGGGAGAGGAAGGGCGCTTTTACATTGAGAAGCCTACAGTTGGACGATACAGATGTAATATATACTTTTCAATTTTTATTATACCTTTTTCATATTTAGTATATTTATTTACAAAACAATTTTTGAATTATAAAGACTAAATTTTTAAGTTGCATATTTTTATAAAAACAGGCAACTCCCTTTTTTTACGCTTTCCAAACGTAGGTTGAAGAAGCGTATATTGCTCCAGCTTTGTCCGTCCGTCTCTCTGCACGAAAACTCGCGTAAAAATGGTTCGATTTCGATGAAATGTTAGTATGTGGTAGGGGACCACCTGAGGATGAACCCTATTGAAAATGGACGAAATGGGATCAAAGGTCAGGACATAGCAGCGGGATCTATTCCATTGCCCTTGTGCGTCATAACTTGCGTAAAAATGGTTCGATTTCGATGAAATTTTAGTATGTGGTAGGGGACTACCTAGGGACGAACCATATTGAAAGTGGACAAAATGGGGTCAAATCAGGACATAGGAGCGGGATCCATTCCATCGCCTTTATGCGTCGTAACTTACGTAAAAATGCTTCGATTGCGGTAAAACATGATGCTGTTCCGGAGGTATATTGAACCGGTTCTGTTGAATATTATCGAAATGGGGTCAAAGGTCAGGACACAGGAGCGAGATTTATTCCTCAGCCATTAACCTCATGACTTGAGTAATGATTTCTGGTATGTTGGAAAGCGTATCATAATCAATGCATAGCATGATTTTACTAACTTGTATTTCCGTGTATATACACTGGCGGAAAGTGAAAAAAGAACACCAAGAAGGAGACGTCTGATACCAACGAAATTTATGCAGCATAATAACGGAATACAGAGGATAACGTGATCAAAACATTTAGGCAAAATACAGCTGTATTTGCTGGTAAACTGAAAAATAACATTTCCATGTAACATGGTTAGTACGAGGTTGAACCGCCATGAACTGCGTCACACGGTGCAATTCTGGCATGGAGTCTGTCGTACAGATGTTGGATGTAAGTTTGGGGTATTGAATTCCAAGCATCCTCAACCTGGACGCGTAAATCGCGGATGGCCGTGGCTGGCCGTGGAGACCGGATTAGTAGTTGTCCCATAAAATCCTACACGTGCTCAATGGGGGACAAATCCGGTGAACGTGCAGGCCATGGAAGTTGTCTCACACCCTGAAGTGCATGTTGCGTTGCACGTGCCGTGTGTGGGCGTGCGTTATCTTGCTGGAAAACAGCACGATGGACCGACCTTGCAAATGGCACAACAACGGGCTGAATGATGTTGTTGATGTAGGAGGTGCTGTTTAACGTACCCGGTACAAACACTAGTTGTGTACGGGAGTGATAGATCGCTCCCCGCACCAGGAGACCAGGTGTAGGCCCTGTGCGTCGCTGGCGGATGCAAAAAGGGTGGAGACGCTCCCCTGTGCGTCTGCGAACACGCATACAGCCACCGGAGGCTCTCAAGCAGAATCTGCTTTCATCGCTGAACACGACAATTCGTCATTGCGTTCTCCAGCGCAGACGTTGGCGATACCACTGCAGCCGTTCCTGATGGTGGGATGGAGTCAGAGGTACACATGCCATAGGCACACGTGCACGTAGTCCTGAATCCAGTAGACGGTTGCGGATTGTTCACACAGTCACGTCAGGTGCAATGGCATCTCGGATTTGCGTCGCAGTGGATGTTCTGCCTGACAACGCCGCTCTTCTTATGCGTCGATCGGTCCGCTCATCAGTCCGTCTGTGACTCCCGGTTCCACGTCTTCTCGTGTGGGAATGTTCCTCGGACCATATACGCCACTATCGTACCACCACAGATACTTCCCGTCCAATACGCTCCGCAATACGACCACCCCGGCCTCGCCGAGTCCGACTAGACGACCTCTCTCAAAGTCCGATAACTGCTGTAATCGTACAAGTCTTCCATGGCCAGGCATTGCAGCTTCTTCAGGGTCTTCGCACGTGTCCGTACGCCGACGACTGATTACATTCACTTCGCCGAACTCCTTAAATACCACCGACGATAATTTGCATATTATGCCGTGCTGTGGCGTAAGCGCTCACCGGTTGGTCCCGAAATTAACATCACACATACAAAATCTCGACCCCATTAACATATGTAAATTTCATGATAGTCCGCCAATTCCTTCTTGGTGTTCTTTTTCACTTTCCGCTGGTGTATATACAGTATATACACTATCAACCAACAAGTAATTGGACACCCCTGCAATCGACGATATCTGCGGTCCAGATACAAGTCACGGCCGCCGCCGTTAAATATCGTGTGGGAAACAACAACGCAACCAGTCGCATGCAAGATGCCATGCAGTTCGGAGCTCTCTGATTTCGAGAAAGGTGCAATTGTCGGGTATCACAGAAATGGCCGATCCATACGTGACATATCCAGCGAGTTGAAGTACCCGAAATCGACAGTGGCCTACGTGATTGGCAAGTGTAAGATGAGAGGTGACTGTCGAAATGTGCCCCGACCCGGCAGACCCACAAAACTGGGAGTTAGAGACCGACGGGTGCTGGCCAGAGATATTCGGAAGAACCGCACTAAATTGATGGGTCACATCCGCGGGGAGTTTCAACAGGCATCCGGGAGTGTCCTTTCGATGAATACCATCCGTAAGGAAGCCCATCTACTCAGTTATCATGGACGTGCTGCCGCCCACAAGCTTTTGATCACCAAGTCCAATAGCGCTGCTCGGCTAACGTGGTGCAAAGAACGTCGACAGTGGACCGTTGAACAGTGGAAACAAGTTCTCTGGAGCGATGAATCAAGGTTCACCCTCTAGCATTCGGGTGGCAAGGTGTGGGTTTGGCGTCTGCCTGGAGAACGCCTCTTGCCGGAATGAATTGTGCCAACTGTGAAGTTCGGCGGCGGTGGAATTATGCTATGGGGGTGTTTCTCCTGGTATGGCACGGGACCCTTGGTCGCAATTCCTGGTAGACTCAACGCCGAGACCTACTGCACCATTTTGGATGGCCATGCGCTTCCTACGTTGTGGCAGTTTTACGGGGTGAATCCATGTTACTTTCAGGATGAAAATGCCCCCTGTCATGTTGCGAGGTCCACCATGGCTTGGTATGGTGACAATGGGGTCAATCGAATGGACTGGCTTGCACAGAGCCCGGACCTTGACCCTATCGAGCACCTCTGGGACGAGTTGGAGCGTCGACTTAAGGGGTGCCCCTACCGTCCGAAATCGGTGAAAGAACTGACCTGTCTTCTCCAAGCCGAGTGGAAGAAAATACCGCTAAGTGTCGTACATCGCCTGGTTGAGAGTATGCCCCGTAGGGTCGCAGCTGTAATCGGCGCTCGTGGAGGCTCCACCAACTATTGAAGGTGAATAAACTTAGTTTTTCTTTGCTATCACAGGTGTCCAAGTACTTGTTGGTAGATAGTGTATATATATATATATATATATATACTATCTGAAGGGTATGCTGGTCACCCTTGCCACATTGGCAACTCGATCCCTTGCCTAGTACGAAAGATTTTTTTCTTTTCGCTTAGCAATTTGAAAATCTTTAAGAACTCCAACGGTTAGGTGCGTGCCACACAAAATGATTTGTGACAGACTGCAAAACAAAGAGGAAATCAGAACCCACAACGGATACAACTCTCATATCCAATTCAGGGCTCATCCATAAGCAGTCATATTTCAGATGATGAAATCAAGCTGATAAGCACCTATTCCCCTTAAGAACTATACAATGACAAAGTTTTATCTACTTCACAAGATTTACATAGACCTGACATAAGTAGACACCTGTCGTAATCTCATGTTTTCTATGTAGTGAAGTCTGTATTGCATTGTAAGCTTGAATTCCCTTTAATGTATTTTGCTGGGCAAATTCCAAGTGGATTAGTGTCACCATACGAACATGCCTTGACCCAAGGGAGCCAAAAAACTAAGCAACTTACGGAGTGGACGAATCGTGGGACAATCTGATATCTGAGCCAGCCAGCATGAGATTGCTGCAAACCTACAAATTCCTCTTGTCACAATTAATCGAGTGCTAGTGAAATTTAAGAAGGCAGGCAAGGAAGCACCAGCATCACATAATCTCAAAGCTAAGATTTTTACACATCGAATGCACGATGTCAACCTACTACGTCGCCCTTGTGGCCGAGAGGAATACTGTAGGAGGTCTGCACGGGCCGGAGTGGCCCGCCAAGCCCGATCCCGGACCGCGGGATGGATCGGGCTTTTTCCTACACACTTACGGCTGGGCAGGGCTTGGTCAAGTCGACACATTATTTATCCTGCAATGGTAAAGAAAGAAAAGTCGTGTTTCCCGATTTCTTGGTTTGTTTAACGGTTTTGCTGGCTTTACTTTTACTTCCTGACATAGCCCAGGACGTAATCACAGAGGACAGGAGAGACACCCACAGTGTTTTTACCATCTGCAGGTATTTATATGGTTAAAACACTTAAAGAACTTGTTGATAACAAAAAGGTTCGACCCGGAGCGAGTGTGTGAGTTGTGTGGAATGGGGGACGGGCGGTGACTGCAGTGGGGTGAGGTAGGTGTGTGTGAGTGTGAAAGCGGAACATCTATTGTTTTTCCTATCCCTAATCCTTATAGGGATTGACTTTTGTAGTGTTACCGCTTGCTAGCTCAGAGAAAGGGAGATTTTGTGTGAACGCTTAGTCTTTTTTTCTCTCTCTTTTTTAGTAAATATTTTTAGGCTTACATGCAACTAAATATTTCCAATATCTCATTTCATTATTTATTTGCACAATTTAACAAAATACAATAGAAAGACAAAATAATACAAAATAGCACATCACCGACCGGGCCAGGCCTTAAACGCACGCGATTCACCTCGGTCGGGCTCACCAAATAAGGCGTGTGCAGACCTCTAGCACGAGGCACTGGCATTTCACTTACTCCTCTGAGTTTGAACCCCGAATGAGGTATGCGTTTGCCTTACAACATTGGCTCTGTCCTTTCCCTGGAACCAGCGGCTCCAAATTAGAGATAGGCTATTGCATATAGTTAGAATGCCATCGTATATGTACACTGCTTGGCACATAATGTCACACACCGAGTGAATGCACGAAAAGTGTCAAAACTTAAGACGCAAGTAGACAAGCAGTTGAGAAAGAACAGATTTAATTTCCTAGGGATTATATGCAAGCAAATAGCGAGGGGCCAGTAAAATATGGCCTGGATACCACGAAGATATGGCAAAAAAAGAATGAGGAAGTGCAGAATCTCGTCGACTTATGATCGTGCTGCCACTAAGCGCTATACTCTGGTCAAAGCTAACCTGATTAAACTGTTAATGTTGTGAAACCGATTCACCGATAAGATATCTCTTGTGTATGAGTATTTCTCCGAGAATGAGGTATCATGAGGCGCGAACTCTTCTCCCGAAGTGTGACTTAAGGCAAGACAAAAGGAAACTTCCTCTGTTTCATCACGATGCTACCCCTCAACCCCCACAAGTTCTCAACCTTGCTGACCACCAGACAAGCGATTTCTGAATGAGTATTTTAAAATACTAACCACGAAGGAAGGAGCAAGCTTAATCTCTAAACCATTGAAACATAGCCACGAAGAAAGGAGCAAGCTTAATCGCCAGACCATTTAAAAAGAGCCACGAAGAAAGGAGCAAGCTTAATCGCCAAACCATTAAAACATAGCCACGAAGAAAGGAGCAAGCTTAATGGCTAAAACATTAAAACATAGCCACGAAGAAAGGAGCAAGCTTAATGGCTAAAACATTAAAACATAGCCACGAAGAAAGGAGCAAGCTTAATCGCCAGACCATTTAAAAAGAGCCACGAAGAAAGGAGCAAGCTTAATCGCCAAACCATTAAAACATAGCCACGAAGAAAGGAGCAAGCTTAATGGCTAAAACATTAAAACTAAGCCACGAAGAAAGGAGCAAGCTTTATGGCTAAAACATTAAAACATAGCCACGAAGAAAGGAGCAAGCTTAATAGCCAAACCATTTAAAAAGAGCCACGAAGAAAGGAGCAAGCTTAATCGCCAAACCATTAAAATATAGCCACGAAGAAAGGAGCAAGCTTAATCGCCAAACCATTAAAACATAGCCACAAAGAAAGGAGCAAGCTTAATCGCCAAACCATTATCTCCCCACTTACCCTCAGGCTAACACAATCATCCCTCCCGCTCGCAGTAAATATCCTCCATGTATAGCCTCTGTGAAGCTAAACAAAAATGACAATGACCTCGCCAAAATGCGGATATTTGTATTTTTTAACAACCCGGCCGAAACTGGGATCTATAATTTTGTAATTACGTAGGTACAAATTTTAGGATATATATCCAAAGGGGTGTAAGGTAAGGTGATGCGTAACATCACAGATTCTCCTTGACAAATGTCAACCCCGCCTTTTCGTGTGCATCCTGTTCCCACTAAACGGGCTCTGACGACCGCCAATAGCGGTATAACGATACCATCGGGATTAGAGGAAATGCTATCTCACACTCACCAACCCGCTTGGCCAGCGTGGTGGGTTATGGCCAAAACAATCCAAAATGACTCCACAACTTAAATCTTGGCCCTGAGTCTCCGGCAGCTGAAATGTACCTGGCCAAGGCAGCGGCCAGTGCGACATGAAGGCAGAGGGTGCTAAGAATCCCCGGAGGACCGGACTAGGCTTCCATCTGATGCTGACCTTGGCTACTTATAACGGACGCTCCCTATCTTCTGATTCAAGGCTTCTTGAATTGGAAGAGGAACTACAAAGGATCAAGTGGCACATCGTCGGGCTAAGTGAGGTAAGGAGAAAAGGAGAAGATCTCATTGAACTAAAAAGTGGACATCTCTTCTACTATCGCGGGACAGATACTGGTAGAGCTAGTGGTGTTAGATTTATAATAAACAAGAAACTGAAGGATAACGTTTTAGAAGTTGAAAGTTCCTCTGACAGAGCTGCATGACTCGTTTTCCAACTCTCGAGAAGATACCAGGCCCAGATTATTCAAGCTTCTGCACCCACCACAAGTAATCCTGAAGAAGAAATTGAAGAATTTTATGAGGAAATTCGTCATCTAAATAATAAAGGTAAGCAGTATTTGAAGATAATTATGGGAGATGTTAACGCAAAAATAAAGCAACGGCAACAGAATGAAACTTCAGTAGGTAAATTCGGTTACGGCAACAGAAACCAGCGTGGAAATACTCTCGTAGAGTTTGCAGAGGCAGAAGGGTTTTTCATCTTGAACTCCTTTTTCAAGAAAAAGCCACACAGGAAATGGACATGGAGACATCCAAATGGAACGACAAGTGAAATTGATTTTATTATATATGTAACAAAAAATTCGTCATAGAAGACTGCAATGTCCTAAACAAGTTCAACACAGGTAGTGACCATAGATTGGTGAGATGTAAGATGCACCTCAAACTCTAAACTTGAACGTGGCAAGCTCATAAGACAAACAAAATGTATTGACATAACCAACCTTAAAAAACACCATAATATCTTCAAGTTGGAACTGAAGAACAGATTATCTGTTTTAGAAGGCCTAACATCGGAAGAAGTGGATATTTCTGAAATTAACAGAAAAGTAACCAAAGCTCTTATGGAAACAGCAACTAAATTAGCTGGGTCTAAGAACAAGTTGCATGTAAACAAATTATCAGGAAAAACGAAAATGTTGATGCCAAAAAGAAGAGAGATGAGGACAACTAAAGAAGATGTGACTTCCAAAGTGGAATATATAGAGCTATACAAGACAGTACGAAAAAGTATCACTCAAGACGTACGGGAATTCAACTGTGAACTACTGAGGAAAGCAATTGAAAACAACCAAAGCCTAGAGATAGCAAAGGGACATCTCAGTAAGGGAAGAAAACAGATTATGGCTCTGAGAAAAGAAGATGGTTCTGTAACAAAAAATGGAGGCGAAATTTTGACAAGAGTGAAAGATTTCTACTCCAAATTATATGAAAGGGATGATACATGTACTCCAGACATCGTGAAAGGTACCAGTACCAGAGTTCTTCCAGTCCTCCCAGCAGAAGTTGCACAAGAAATCAAGAACATGAAGCAGGGAAAAGCTCCAGGAGAAGATGGAATTACTGTAGACATCATACAAGAAGCAAGTGGAGAAATCGAAACAGCACTCGGCCAAATTTTCATTCGATATCTTAATGAAGGGAAGATTCCTGAATATTGGAACAACGCTGCAATGATCCTGCTACATAAAAAAGGGGATATTGAGGATCTCAGAAACTACAGACCTATCAGCCTCCTATCAATGGTTTATAAAATCTTCACTAAAGTACTTTCACACCGCTTGAAGGTAACACTGGACATGGCTCAACCGAGAGAACAAGCTGGATTCAGGAGTGGCTACAGCACAATAGATCATATCCACGTACTGAGAGAACTAATTGAAAGAGCGAGGGAATATGAACTTCCATTGTGCATGGCTTTTATCGATTATGAAAAAGCATTTGATTCGGTGAAACCATCAGCAGTTACAATGGCTCTGAAATCCTGCGGTATTGAAGATGCATACATTAATATTATTAATAACATATATGAAAATGCAAGTGCAAGGATTCGGCTGTTTGAGAATACAACACACATAAAAATTAGAAAGGGAGTGAGACAAGGTGACACCATATCTCCGAAGCTCTTTAATGCCACATTGGAGGGTGTCTTTCAGTCGCTGAGCTGGGAAAACAAGAGGATAAGGATTAATGGAGATTGTCTAACCCACCTTCGTTTTGCTAATGACGTAGTCATTTTTGCAACTACCGCATCAGAGCTGCAGAGTATGATTCAGGAACTTGCTGACAAGAGTAAAGAAGTGATATTAGAAATGAACTTTCAGAAGACAAAAGTGATGTTCAATGCTTTTTCAAGAAATGAAGATTTATCGATTGATCGAGAAAAGCTGGAGAAAACAGACACGTACGTTTATCTTGGACAGCAGATATCAAGTGAGGGTCACATTGATGAAGAAATTAATCGGCGTACAAAACTTGCCTGGAGAGCTTTTTAAAGAAACAGCATAATTTTCAAGAGCAATAGGCCATTATGTCTTAAAAGAAAAGTGTTTGATCGATGCATCCTTCCAGTGCTTACGTATGGTGCAGAGACGTGGACCTTAACTAAAAGAGACATACAAAGGCTGCAAACAACTCAAAGAGGCATGGAGAGGTGCATGCTTGGTGCCCTTTTTCATTTGGAGAAAAATATAAAGGTCCCCGGCTATTCCCGACACTTGCGCCCCCAGCTCACAAAAATCCTGGATCCGCCCCTGCATGCTGTTGTGAATTTTTTTGGAGAAAATGATATTCATGCGGAAATGTTTCCTGTTTATGGTGAGAAACATTTGTCGCGTAAAGTGGTACACAACTCGGTGCATAAATTCTCTCAAGGGCTCTCAAGAATTGCTAATGAAGACCCAGCTGGTTGTCCTGTTCAGATTGCTGCAGAAGCAACTGTGAGTTGGGTGGAGATGATTTAGGTTGAGCGGCAAGTAACAATAGACAGTGTAGAAACTGCGATACGATGTTCTCTTAACCTACAGCATAATGCATTATTGTTTGAATTTCTGGAAAGTGTGCGCACGGTGGGTGGCCAGAGAACATACTCAGGAACACAAAATAAACCGGAATGGGCCTCTCCTTGAAACATCTCTCTTGGTACTCGTGTAAAGAAGTCATGCTTAACCGGATTGTTATTGGGGACGAATCATGGGTGTATCACTATTAACCAGAATCAAAGATTGCTTCAATGCAATGGGAACATCGAATTTCGCCATCAGCTTGGAAGGTTATGTTTACAGTGTTTTGGGTTTCTCAAGGGGTGTTGTTAGCCCATTTCCAGAATAGGTAAATGTGAATGATGTCTCGTACTGTAAAATTCAGTTGATGCTTTGGAATGCAATTCGAAAAAATTGTCCGGGCTTACTAAACTAGATGTGTACTGCTTCATTATGGCAACGCCAGACCTCATATGGCTCGATTAACATAGAAAAAAATTGAACAAATAGGCTGAGAACTTCTTGAACATCTGCCTAACAGCCATGAATTAGCCCCGAGCGATTTTCAATAATTTTGACAATGAAATTGAACAAATAGGTTTCACCGTACAGAAAATTGGATAAATAGGCTGGCAACTTCAAAAAATTCGGAACTTCTGAAAATAGGCTAGAAACTTCTGAAAATTGAACAAATAGGCAGATGTTCAAGAACTTTGTAGCGTAACAGCCCTGAATTAGCCCCGAGCGATTTTCAATGATTTTGAAAAGGAAATTGAACAAATAGGCAAAAAATTGAACAAATAGATTTCACTGTACAGAAAATTGAATAAATAGGCTGGAAACTTCAGAAAATTGGGAACTTCTGAAAGTAGGATGCGAACTTGAACAAATAGGCTAGGAACTTCTGAAAATAGGCTAGAAACTTCTGAAAATTGAACAAATAGGCAGATGTTCAAGAACTTTGTAGCGTAACAGCCCTGAATTAGCCCCGAGCGATTTTCAATGATTTTGAAAAGGAAATTGAACAAATAGGCAAAAAATTGAACAAATAGATTTCACTGTACAGAAAATTGAATAAATAGGCTGGAAACTTCAGAAAATTGGGAACTTCTGAAAATAGGATGCGAACTTGAACAAATAGGCTGAGAACTTCTGAAAATAGGCTGGGAACCTCTGAAAATAGGCTGGGAACATCTAAAAATAGGCTGGGAACATCTAAAAATAGGCTGGGGACTTCTAAAAATAGGCTGGGAACTTCTAAAAATAGGCTGGGAACTTCTAAAAATACGCTGGGAGCACGTAAAAATAGGCTGGGGGCACGTAAAAATAGGCTGGGAACATCTAAAAATAGGCTGGGAACTTCTGATAATTGAAAAGATAGGCTGCAAACTTTTTGAACATATGCCTAATAAAGTCGAATTAGCCCCGAGCGATTTTAAATGGTTTTGAAAATGAAGTTGAACAAATAGGCCAAAAATTGAAAAAAGGAAATTGAACAAATACAGTATGTTTTACTGTACAGAAAATTTGACAAATAGGCTGTAAACTTCAGAAAATAGGGAGCTTCTAAAAATTGATCGAATAGGCTTTACTGTACAGAAAATTGAACAAATAGGCTAGGAACTTCTTGAACATCAGCCTAACAGCCCCGAATTAGCCCCGAGCGATTTTCACCTGTTTCGTCTGCTAAAAATTCTCATTGGCGGCAAACGTGTCATGGATAACGAAGAGGTTGAACGTGAAGTGCGAATTTGGCTGAAACAGCAGCCCCAAGACTTCTACGTGCAGGTTTCTACGCACTGGTAAAGTGATGGGATAACTGTAGCAATATTGACAGAAATTATGTTGAGAAATAAGGGTAAAAGTAAAGGCAAAAAAAGTTTTTCAAAATCGGATCTCAGTATTTTTTAAATAACTATTTGTGTCATTTACTGACATTGTATATTTACAGTATTAGTAGCTACTATTGCTCGTCTCTGTACCTCGCAATGCTCAGAGCAACAAAGTAACTTTTATTTTGTTGAAGATTATGCTCTAAATCTTCTGGTACATTTCAAATTTCGAAAACTATATCCGAAGACAGATTACGTATCTTTTCTTTAAAAAGGGATGAAATTTAGAGTTCTTTTATGCAACGGGATTCTGTGCAGAACGTTGGGCATTAATTTAAGTCAAAGAAAGGGAATTAAAGACTATTCGGTGTGCTTCCTAATGCGTAGAAAAAAAAAAAACAACTTTAAACAGAAAAACAGGAAGAAAAGGAATAAAAATAACAAAAGAAGCTGATGATCTCCGCAAATCTAACTAATGACCTTTAAAGACTTTAATTCCCTCAAAGGAGACACCAAGAGAACATCAACGAAATTTTGCTTCCAAACTGGTAAACCGTTTGCTCGAATGTTGTTCTCCCCACTGAACAAAGCAGAGTAATACCCTACAATATTGGTCTAAAAACAAGAGAAAAGAAAACAAAAAGGTTAAATAACGGCAAGGGAGAAAAAACAAAGAAAGAAAGAGAGAGAGAGAGAGAGAGAGAGAGAGAGAGAGAGAGGATAACGAGGAAGAAAAAATAAAAGTAAAACCTTTGCATAATGCACTAAAACCTAAAAAACAGCACTGATGCATAAAGACGGGATATATTATTTCTTAAAAAATCAGTGTTCGTGTTACGAGTGTTAATCCACGTTTTTTTTTACTTTAAATTTAATCCTCCTTCAGAACATGAAAAAATAAGGAGAAATAAAAATCGATACTGTAAAGATCCAAAACTTCAACTACAATAAAAATTCCTTACTTAAACCTGCTTTGAGTTTGTGCTTTGAATATTTAAAAGCGCTTTTGAATACTGGCTAAGGGAATTTCTTCATTCACAGGTACCTTTCATACCATAGTGCTGCCACCCATTACAAAACTCGTACTACATTTGGCTGGGTGTTTAATTTGTATTCAGTCTTTCTGTCCTAAATCTAGCCAGTATTGTGAACAAGACCTTTCACGCCGTGACACTGGTCTCGTAAACACCAATGAAACTGGCATCACCAAGCGTAGCTCTCATTCTCTGACGTCACTAAAAGTTCAACTCGGAGAGTTCTATGTTTGGCAGTTTGCCTTAAATACCCCTTCTTAATGTAACGTCAGAACCTTTGGCGACAGCAAAACATTTACCAACGGAAACGCCATCCAACAAAGAAGGAATTTTCACAACGGACTCCTGGAAGTAGAGATAGTGACAAAAATATGATATACATCTATGCCCCCTGGCGGAGAAACCATGCATTATTGTAAGAAGAAATTATTCCGAAAAGATTTATCGACGTGAGTAGTATCGGTCCTCAAACGATTTTTTTTTCAATCGAGATTTTAGAAGATCACATTTTGCTGCAAATACATCTGAAGCGGAAGTTGAGACTTACTCACCCTGGTGGCCAAACCAGTTTTTACTAAAAATTAGAAATATACAAAAGATTTCTCGTCAGGAAGCTGTTTCCGGTGCAGAAAGAATTTTTCAAATCGGAGTTTTAGAAGCAGAGATATCGGGGAAAGCGCAATTGACTTTAACGCCCCCTAACGGAAAGTTTGAGCTACTTAAAAAATTTGAAATCATATGGAGAACATGTTGCACCGTAAACAATCCAATAAAGAACGATTTTTTCAAATCGGACCATTAGAAGCAGAGATATTGACAAACATAAGATATACATCTACGCTCCCTGGCGGCATATACATCTACGCTCCTTTGCGACAATAGACATATTGAAAAAAATAAGATATACATCTACGCTCCCTGGCGGAGAAACCATGCAATATTTTAAGAAAATATTCCGAAAAGGTTTATGGACGTGAGTGGTACAGGTCACCGAAATACTTTTTTCAATCCAGATTTTAGAAGCTCAGATTTTGTGGCAAATACATCAGCAATTAACACTTACACCCTCTGGTAGCCAAACCGTTCTTTACCAAAAATTAGAAATTATGTGCAAAAGATTTCCCATCAGGAGCTGTATCCGCTGAAGAATTTTTTTCATTTTTTTATTGGAGGTTTAACGACTTCCGTGAGAAACTCAATGGGCTACAAGCAGTCGCCCGTCCCTAATTTAGGATTACTGGTTCCAGGGAAGGGAGAGAGCCAGTGGCGTAAGACAAAGACAACATCCATGTCTCACCGGGATTCGAACTTGGACTCCTTTCGGACGAATAATCAGAAGCCATCGCTTAGACCACTGCGCCCTTGGGGCGGCAAAAAAATTTCAAATCCGTGTTTTAGAAGTAGAGATAAGCAATTTACTTTTACGCCCCCTATTGGAAAATCTATGCGTAACTTGAAAAGTGACTACACCAAAAATACTATTCGACATAAATGGAATTTAAAAAGTAAAAGATTTTTTTTCAATCGGATGTTTAGAACAAATATATGGAATAAAATGTATCTTGAATTAGATATCTGCATTTACGCCCTCTAGCGGCGAAATTGTGAATCGTAAAAAAACAAAAACGAAATATAGTTTTCGCATATTTCAAGCTTCCCAATGCAAAAAGAATTTTTCAAATCGGACGAATAGTAACATAGATATGGTGTCTACACGCTGACGGACCGACGGACAAACCGATAACATAAGCACGATCTTCTTTTACAAAAGACGTGCTAAAAAAGAAATGAAACAAGAAAGATGACACCGAATTTTCGGGTGTAATAAGCACGTCTTTTGAATCCGTTCTGACGCAAATTAAATTTATCAAAGCTATTCAAAGTCAATGGAACCGGTATGGAAAACAATAGTATCTGACGGAAGAAAGAAGTTTTTCAATCGGGTTTTTAATCCCTCAGAAAATGCTGTAAACGGAATCATGAGCTTATGCCCTCTGGTTGCAGACTTGTGCGTCAAGAAAAACATGAATTTACATGAGAAACATTGCGCACCGGAAACGCTCTCCAACACACAAAAATTTCAAATCTGACTCTTAGAAACACAGATATCGACAAAAATAAGATGTGACTTTACGTCCCCTGGTGGGAAAACCATGCATTATTTTTGAAAGAAAGTATTCTCAAAAGATTTTTCCACATGAACGGTATCGGTCCAAGAAAAAAAAAATTTAGTCGAGTTTTCAGGAGCCCAGTTTTGCTACAAATACATCAGAAGCAGAAATTAACACTTATGCACCCTGGTGGCCCAACCATTCTTTACCAAACATTAGAAATTATGTGAAAAATATTTTCCATCAGGTCTTGTATGCGATACAGGAAGAATTTTTCAAATCCGAATTTTAGGACCGGAAATAACGCAGAAAACGCAATTTACCTTTGTGTCCCCTAACGGAAAGTCTATGATTTACTTGAATATTTCGAATTTATATGAAAAACATTTCGCATCGGAAACACTATCCAACAAAGAAGGAATTTTTCAAATCGGACACTTAGAAGTTGAGATATTGACAAAAATAAGATATATATCTATGCCCCCTGACGGAGAAACAGTGGAATATTTTAAGAATATATTCCGAAAAGGTTTATCGTTGTGAGTGGCATCTGCCCACGAAAGAATTTTTTCAATCGATATTTTAGATGCTCTGATTTTATGGCAAATACATCAGAAGCAAAAATTAACACTTACGCCCCCTGGTGGTCAAAGTATTCTTTACCAAAAATTAGAAATTATGTGCAGAAGAGTTTCCATCAGGAGGTGTATTCGCTGAAGAAAAAATGTTTCAAATCGGAGTTTTAGAAGAGGTATCGGGAAAAATGTAATTTACTTTTACGCCCCTAGCGGAAAATCTATTCGTAATTTGATAAAGTAACTATATCTAAAATACTCTTCGACAGAAATGGAATCGAAAGATAAAATAATTTTTCAATCGGATGTTTAGAAGCAAATATGTGGATTAAAACGTATTTTTGAATTCGACATCATCTGCCATTACGCCCTCTAGCGGCAAAACTGTACATCGTAAAAAATACGAAATAAAGGATCATCATTCGCATATTTCAAGCTTCCCAATGCAAAAATAATTTTTCGAATCGGACTAATAGTTGCAGATATATCGTGGGTACAGATGGACGGACGGACAAACCGATAACATAAGCACGATCTTTTTTTTACTAAAGACGTGCTATAAAAAACCACCAGAATTTTTTTTGAGGTCATTTTTTCTCTCCGATTTAATTTTCCTATCCACTTTCAAATTCTTTTACTGGAGGAATGATCGGTAGTGTCAAAATAAGTGATTATATTTTATACTTTTCGATAGGAAAGTTTAAGAATAAATATATGGAGATTGATGTTCATGATTTTTGCCGACCACCCCGCGCTCCTCCTTCAAAAGAAGAATAGAACTCTTACCAGAGGAACAACATAAAAAGTCATACCTATGAAAGGAACCTTTAGCTGCAAAGGTTAAAGAAATCTTAACACGACAATAGATTACGCTAATTCCGATTGAAGAGGTCAGGTCTTACATCTGGGCTAGAGACTCGCTAAAATGTAAGCCGGGCTAAATATTCGGCAACACGGCGTGGCATCGAGGTATCGCTGCCCATGCGTCATTGACCTGTGTCCAAAATTCATTGACATTGCGGGTCGTCAGAGGCGTTGTCTTCTGCCTCTACAGGGCAGAGTTACTCTCCACATGTTCTCTACCAATGAGTGTTAAAAAATTTTCCTGTTTTGTGCTACAACACAAAATGGCCTTTTGTTTGTAAGTTTAACGACAACAGTGTGCAACTCAATGGGCTATAAGAAGTCGCCTGACCCTAATTTAGGGTCATTGGTTCCAGGGAATGGAGAGAGTCAGTGCCGTAAGTAAACATCTATGCCTCACCAGGATTCGAATTCAGACCCTCTCGGACAAACGGTTATGAGCCACCGCTTCGACTACTGAGCCATCGGGGCAGCAGTGCTGGCCCATCATTCCCGTTCGAAACTCACACTAGCGTCAACTGGGTACCGTGATGACGTGGAACACACGAGTCTGATTACGTGCACTTTGCATGGAGCCACATTGCGTCTTCAGGTGAGCAGAAGATGGAGGACGGAGCAGCACAGTATTGTCGTACATGTGTGTGCGTGCGTAAGGTACAAATACAATATCATGCCATATATACCAAGTTTATGTCTGTGCGTATACGACACTATATTGACAAAAGTCACCAAACACCCCTTCAAAAACAAATGAACGGATCCGCTGCGATGTTAAAATGCTGCGCGGCAGAGCTGCAAACGGTATAAAAACAAACCTGCATCTGACCGCGATCATATCGCTGCGCGAGTTTGAGTGAAAATGTCGAGGCGGGAGAGAACTGACTTAGAGAAAAGAAAGATTGTTGGGTGTTATATTAGTGGGTTGTCCATAAGAGAAACCGAGAAGCGTTTAAACATACCCAAGTAAACTCTTTTAGATGTACTGAATAAGTGGAAGACACATGGCGTGCCTGAAGCAGCAAAACGTACTGGCAGACCAAAGAAATCAGTGATAGAGGACGTCGAAGCCGCAGGAGAGTCGTTACAGCTAATCGACGGAGTACTGCACAAGGTCTCAGAGTATAGGTGAGTAAAATGGATGGAACCTCAGTATCTACACGTACTATTCGCAGAGAACTTCATTCCATGGGTTACCGCGGTCGTGCGGCTGCTCATAGCCTTTCACTCTCTCGAAATGCTAATCATCGTTTAGCATGGGGTAAAGAACATTTATCGTGGACCGTAGATCAATGGAAACGGGTCCTATGGATTGATAAATCTAGATACACGATCCATCAGTCTCATGGCCGTGTGTGGGTATGGCGGAAGCCCGGGAAACGCTATTTACCACAGTGTACTGTTCCTACGGTCAAGTTTGGAGCTAGCAGTGTACTCGTGTGGTAGTGTTTTTCGTGGTATGGTCACAGCCCATTGGTTATCGTGGACAAACCTGTTAACCAGCATGTCTACCTCGATATTCTGAACAATTATGCCCTACCAACTCTGTGGCAATACTATGGAACCGAGCCTTGTTAGTACCAGCTGGATAATGCACCGAGCCATAAAGCAAGGACTGCTAAGGCGTGGTTTGACGATAATTCCGTATTGTGTGTGAACTGGTCAGCACAGAGCCCTGATCTTAATCCCATAGAGCACTTATGGGTTGAATTAGGGCGCAGCATAAGAAGTTTGGAACTAAGGCCTATTACTAAGCAACAGTTAACGGCAGCATTATGTACTGAATGAAAGCGCATACCTATCGCTGTGTTCCAAAACCTTGTCGAAAGCATGTCTCGAAGGGTCAGTGCAAGCATTAAGACCAAAGGTGGACAGACACCGTACTAATGTATGTCAATAAATGCTATGTTGTGCTTCTCTTCTAGGTGATCGGTGAATTTTTTCAATATAACGTATATGTAGTAAGGAAATCAGTTCAGAAGCTACGATAAATTTCTTAAGAGCCTGAAGTGCTGAAAATTTTGTTGAAGGATATTATCGTGAAATGGAAGTGGAATCTTTAATGGAGAAAATCCCCGTCAACAGTACTTTTCGAAATTCGCATCAGTGTTCTCTCTCTCTCTCTCTCTCTCCTTTCCTTTCCTTTCGACCCTTTCAATGGCTGGTGTCCTCTTTAAGGAAAGAGAAATCGTAAAATATTTATGAGTTGCTCAACTGATATTCAGCTATTACTGCAGCAGCGTTTTCTCGCACCATACTTCCTGGTAGAGAAAGAAAAAAACATAGCGCCTCTTTTCTGTACTTCTTTCACTCACAAAATATCATTTTGGAGTAACAAAGAGCAAAACGCATTTATTCGCATCTCTTCTATAAGACGTCTGTTTGGAGCTCGAGGCGCCCTTCATTTTACTTTGAATCTCTATTTTAATACAGATTCGCAATTTCGTGGGAATTCCGGCGTATTCATAACTGGCAATATTTGAGAAAGCAAGCGACGATCCATAGAAGAATACTACTACCATGTGTCAACAGTATCTTCCTTTCCAACGAAGTTATGCCCACCCCCAAATAAAAAGGAAAAGAAATGCTTTATAACATTCAATATAAGGCATGAAAGTAAGGAAGAAATGTTAAGAACCCGCCTCTTTAGATTCCCGAAGAATATAAGACTTCTTTGCTCAGACCGAAGCATCACAGGACAAGCTTCACCATGCGGCTAAGAAATGGAAAATGAAAACGCGCAGTGAAGCGAAATATACATGATACAGAAATGAAAGGTACATCGTGATTTGCTTGCAATTGTAATTACCCTGAAGGAAGAAAGATGGCAGTTCTTGTGGCTCTTATGAATTCAAATCCCTTTAGACGAACATTCTTTCTTGTTCAAATTATTTAGCTATTTTTATCTTTAGTATCAGAGGTTTGAGTGCGAAGCTCTTAGGTTAATGCCACGAGTATTTACAAGTCACTGTAAAAAAATAATATCAAATTCATGTGCGTATGCAATACTTTGTCCGTTTGCCACACGATATCGTCGCTTGTGTAAGTCAGCTTTAAAAATTCCCTTTTTGACGCTGCATGGCGTAAGCCATAAGGACAACGTTTCCTTCTACTTCGAATTCCTGTGATGCGCAGTTTTACCTTCATGCACTGAGAAAAGCGTTTTGTTCATTCAACAAAAATTTTGTTGAATCAAAAAAAAAAAATGGTCGGTATACAGTCAACAAAATTATTTTGTTGAATTTGCAAAATTTTGTTGAAAATTATTGTTGATTTAACAAAATTTATTGTTATCACGACAAAACGTTTTGTTCATTTAACAAAATCCTTAGGTCGATTTTTGGGAATTTGTTTAACATATTGTTATCGTAACACAATATGTTTTGTTGCTGCAACAAAACCTATTGGGTCACGATAACAATATGTTTTGTTGCAGCAACAAAACATTTTGTCATGATAACAATATGTTTTGTTGGATCAAGCAAATTCCCAAAAATCGACAAATCATTTTGCTAAATGAACAAAACCTTTTGTTGAGATAACAATAAATTTTTTTAAATCAACAATAATTTTGTTGAATTAACAAAACGTTTTTCTCAGTGTGGAGGGGGGAGCGATACGAGGTATAGCAATTAAATAGCGTGACTAGCGCTGTAGCATTTGCTAAATAAGAAGCGTATATTTTTAGTACTTACAACGCGTTTCAAAAGTACAGGGTGTCTAAATAATGACTGTGCATTGAATGTACGAATTGCAGTAATGTAATAAAGAAATTTTGTATAGAATTACAGCAAAAGTGACCCGCCACGTGGAAGTGCTCATTGTCTGATGACCTTCATGTGTCCCAACCTCATTACAAGCTAAGGTATTTACCGAGCGTTTGATCGACGGAGGCAGACGTGTCGACTAATCACTCGTCTCGCAACGAAGACGATTGAACAGTGCTTTTGCTGGAACATGTGCTTCGCCGCGACAAGTAGACGGACGAAGTGCAAAAACAGTTCGCTAGGAAATTTCGTGATGCACGCGTCCCCCACCGTAATGAAGTCTGTCAGCTCATAGCGAAGTTTCGGGAAACAGGCAGTGCTGTGGATATTCCCCCACCCCCTTACCGGTAAGGCCATTCACGGCACAAGAGACCGTACAGGATATTCAGGACAGGATACAGAGGACAAGTCCGTGAGGCGGCGGCTGTCACAACAAGCTAATGTGCCAAAGAGTTACCGCCCACAATATCCTGAAGAGGAATTTGCGTTTCCACACGTACAAAGTGTCTGTCTTGCATCAGCTGAAAGAAACAGACCACGTGACCCGTGTTCGATACTGCAATTGGTTCCAAGATTTCCTGTCTGAAGAAGGTTAGGATATTTCTGGACATGACATTTTTCTGTAGGGAGCATTGAAGGGGAAGCTGGCGCGGTTGTATAAGCGATGGCTTCTGATCATTCGTCCGAAAGGGGTCCGGGTTTTAATCCCGGTGAGGCATGGATGTTGTGTTTGTCTTACGCCACTGCCTCTCTCCCTTCCCTGGAAACAGTGGTCCTAAATTAGGGACGGGAGACTGCTTATAGCTCATTGAATTGCTCACGGTGGTCGTTAAACCTCCAATAAAAAGGGGGGTGGTGCAAGCAGGAAATCCGCTTGCACTTCAAGGGCAACAGGCTGCAATAACTACCCACAGCCAAGAAATCACACCACACACCCTGAAAAAGGTCAACATGAAGATAAGCGTGTGCAGACATGTTCGGACATCGGTGGGCCCATTTTGGTTTTCTTTTTTTTTTTTTATGATTGAAGGTTGTTTTTTTTTATTGGAAGTTTAACCACTACCGTGAGCAATTCAGTATGGGCTATAAGCAGTCGCCCGTCCCTAATTTAAGGCCACTGGTTCCAGGGAAGGGATATAGCCAGGGCCGTAAGACAAAAGCAACATCCATGCAACACAGGGATTGATTGAAGGTTTAACGACCACCGTAAGCAACTGAACGGGCTATAAGCACTCTCCAGTCCTTAATTTAGGGCCACTGGTTCCAGGGAAGAGAGATAGCCAGGGCCGTAAGACAAAAGCAACATCCATGTCTCACAGGGATTGATAAAAAGTTTAACGACAATCGTAAGCAACTCAATGGACTATAAGCACTCTCCAGTCTTTAATTTAGGGCCACTGGTTCCAGGGAAGAGATATAGCCATGGCCGTAAGACAAAGCAACGTCCATGCCTCACCGGGATTGATTGAAGGTTTAACGACCACCGTAAGCAACTTAATGGACCATAAGCAGTCTACAGTCCTTAATTTAGGGCCACTGGTTCCAGGGAAGGGAGAGAACCAGTGCCTTAAGAAAAACTCAACATCCACGCCTCATCGGGATTCAGACCCGGACCCTTCTCGGACGAATAGTCATAAGCCAGCGCTTTGTCCACTGTGCCACCGGGGCAGCACGGCCGATTTCCAACACCTTTTGTAGGAACCAGTTCGACATGGTGTTACTTTCAGTGCACAGTTATTTTTTCGAAAACCCTGTATATAAACACTATAAAAATGCATTTGTCTAATGAACAAAATGGAATATGGGCACGAGTTAAAAAAAAATTGACAGAACATATGCGACTAGCAGCTAACAACAACAAAAAAGTGACAATGCAATTTGCACCGTAGTTATATATACAAGAAAAAAAAATTACAACAGGGGTTTGTCGCAAAAGTACGAGGGTTGAAAATTATTTAGTAAGAATCTTTCGGGAGTCCTCCAGGAGAATATAATGAGTATCCCCTATGTACGTACTATCTAGTCGTACCCCTAGGTAGAATGCTTGAATCCTTTTCTGAACGGCATATGAGCAATAGCGGCACAAACACATCTCGTAGTTGGTAAGCTGCCGAAGCCATGTTTACGAAGTTCGAGTTGTGTTGTTGGCTAAAAATAGAAGTTGCTAGAGGTCGTACCGTGAAAGAACGTTACGAAGGCCTAAAAACAAACGGGTGGAACATCTGGTTTATCGTATAGTATTGTTGGCTAAAAATAGAAGTTACTAGAGGTCGTTACGTGAAGGAATGTCACGGATGACTAAAACAAACTTGTGGAACATCTGCTTTATCGTATAGTGTTGTTGGCGAAAAATAAAAGTTGCTAGAGGTCGTACTGTGAAAGAATGCAACGAAGGACTAAAACGAACTTGTGGAAAATCTGGCTAATCATATAGTGTTGTTGGCTAAAAATAGAAGTTGCTAGAGGTCGTACCGTGAGGGAATGTTACGAAGGACTAAATCTTGTAGAACATCTGTTTTATTGTATATTGTTGTTGTCTAAAAATAGAAGTTGCTAGAGGTCGTACCGTGAAGGAATGTTACGAAGGACTAAAACAAACTTGCGGAACATCTGGTTTATCGTATAGTGTCGTTGGCTAAATACAGAAGTTGCTAGAGGTCGTACTGTGAAGGAATATTACGAAGGACTAAAACTTGTGGAACATCTGGCTTATTGTATAGCATGGTGGCAAGGTGGGTGGGCAGCTTTTCAAAAAGGAGGGAGAACTGTGGTTTGTGCTTCTGGGCGTGGAAGTCTCCAGGTGAGTGGAACTCAAGTGCTCGCTTTGTCTGCATTGCTGGAGAAGTACTGGTGGTGAGTAATTCGTGAACTCGTACACGATAGTAACCTATCGCATAGACTGTGCTGCACATTTTGAAAAAAAAAAACATGCGAAAAATCGCGTCACGTTAGGTGCCTCATGCTTTAAGCGATGTTGAGAAATGGCAACGTTACGAGGCAACTCGATTCGATTTGGAACGGTATCAATGTGAAAGGGGACACATTTGTAGTGCGTATCCTTACATTGGAGGAAACATGGGCACGATGTTATCAACCGAAATTCAAACACCAGTATAATGAATGGAGGGACCCTTTGCTCGCCGATCCGAACAAAGGTCAAACAGAATCCCAGTAACGTTAATGTAATGATCATCGCTGTGTGTGATTGGAATGGCGTCGTACTAACACGTGCAGTACCTCCAGAACAGCCAGTAAATGCAGCGTATTATGCGCATTTCCTCGAAGATAAACTGCGTCCAGCTCTCAGGAAGAAGCGGCGTCATTTGCTGGAGCATACTCCGATAGTTTTGCATGAACACACTCGCTGCCATGTTGTTGGCTTTGTAACCGACCTGTCTTATCGATGGAGTTGGGAAGTTACATCACCCTGCCTATTCGCCTGACTTTAGTCCCCGTGATTTCGATTCGTTCTCGAAGATAAAAGCCCCGCTTCGGGGGATTTCTTCCAAGACCACCGACGACACTGTAAAAGCCGTAGAGCGCTCCATGGCAAAGATCAACATGTCTCGTCATGCTGACGACATACAAAAACTTCCCCGCAGATAGCAATGGGTTTACCATAATGGGCGACTATATCGCAAGGATGCATCCCACCACAGTAGGATCCTATATACACTGCTGGACAATTGCTAAGGACGGATCATAAACGGCTATATAGCGCATAAAAAAGTAAGTGTGGTTGGATGCCAAGTGAAATAAAATAATGTCAGAATGCCAGGACATTACAAGAAAGACAATTTATTGTGCTCTGAAATCCAGAAGGCTTTGGAACGTGTTCAAGGGACAAACAGGCCATTTTGTGCAGAATACGTAAACGTGAAAAAAATGCAATTACCGTCCGCAGGCGTTCCGGCGTAAGATGTCAATACGGGATATGGCCACCATGGAGGGCGATGCAAGATTCCACACGTCGTGTCATGCTTTGCACAACATTATCAAGCAGCTGTTGGGGTAATTTATCCCATTCCTCTGTCAGTGCACGGAAGAGGGTGTCCTTGTTTATTGGAGGGCATTGGTGACCAGAAAGACTCCTCCCCAAAGCATCCCACACATTTTCAATGGGATTCAGATCTGGAGAACGTGCTGGCCATACGAGGCGTTGAATATCCTCGCTCTCAAGACACTCCTGGACAGCAACTGTTCGATGACATGTTGCGTTGTCGTCCATGAAAATGAATCTATCACCGACTGCACCACGGAACATGCGAACATGAGGTAGCAGAACATCATTAATGTATCGTTGGCCAGTCATAGTCCCAGTTGGAAGCACATAGAGGGACGTACGGCCATTGATCATGATGCCATCCAATACCATGACACTACATGTCGGATATCGGTCCCTTTCCTTTATGTTTGCTGGACAATATGCAGTACCACTATCACGCCAGATCAGTTGTCATTGACAATCAGACGATAGACTGTATCTACTCTCATCTGAGAAGAGGACAGCAGACCAGTCGTTATCAGTCCAATTGCGATGTTGATAGCACCATTGCAAACGGGCGGTACGGTGACGTCTGGACAATGGGATGCACACAACAGGATGGCGGGCGTATAGTCCTCCTTCATGCAAACATCTGGCGACAGTTTTTCGGGAGATCCGCTTGCCAGTAGCAGCCAGAAACTGATTTGCTACCTCACTAGCTGTGCTGCGCCGGTGTCTTTTTGTTGATAGCACTATGTACCGATCTTCTGCAGGTGTCGTACTGCAAACAGGACCTCCCCCGTGACGTTTGCTACACTCTCCATTAGTTTGAAATGATTTCCAAAGCCTTGAAACAATACTGTGGCTGACGTCGAACTCCCTGGCAACATCTGTTATTTTTCGCCCTTCTTCAATCTTGCCAATAATACGGCCATGCGTAAAATCATCTAGGTGATGTCGGGAATACATACTGAAAATTGCAAGTTCGTTAATTGATTCTTTCCCTTTCAACTTTGCGTTTGAACAACAGCGGTCAATACGCGTCAAATCCTTTATATCTCTTATCAGCGCTATGACATCACAAACAAGTTCGGCAATCCAAAATTTGCATATGCACAAAACGTCTTACTGTATCCCACACTTATGCTAATTTCCACATTTTCCTGCCTTTCATTGTATGGTTGCTATCGTTGCTATTGTCATCCGTCCTTAGCAATTGTCCGGCAGTGTAATATTCCAATATATCCATTACGTTCTCACTAATAAATTTTCAACCCTTGTATACAGAATACACGGAATACCACTTATATAAATAAACACGTTGTACTCAGAAGCTTGTGGATTTTCTACTGTTTCGAATGGCCTCGGGTAGCGTTTTCCATAGAAAATGCCAACATTTGTAGATTTCAGGTTCTGAAGTGTAGCATGCACGTGCGTTCTATCGCGGCCTTCAGGGCATTTACTGACGAACATTGCTGTCCATTGGCATACACTTCTCGTGTTAAAATGCACCTACACGTTCTCGATTGGGTTCAGATCTGGAACGAGTGGTGGCCAGTCCAGAAAGGGCACATTTCCTCTGTTTAGGTATACTTTTGTTGCATTGGTGGTATGGATAGTCTCGTTGTCGTGCTGAAATATCCAACTGTGTCACTCTGAAAGTTCAACGAAAGGTACTAAAGGAGTTTCCAGTGTCTATATAAGTCATCTGGTTTTATCGTCCCCCCAGAAATGCTAAAGAGGCTCCTTCATGTGTACAAAAAGGCTATCCACACCAAAACAAGTCCACCGCCGTGTTGCGTGTTAAAAATGTTCTGTGTTTTTTTCCTTAAATCATGCAAATAGCTTTCATATCTCAGCCATTTTTCGCTATACGACATGTGCATACGAGCAGAGTGTAACCTCCTTTCTTGGTAACGCTCTGAGAGCGGCGGTTTACCAGCCTTTTTTGTGTACCATGAAACCATTTTCTTTCATACGTCTGTGTACGGTATTCTTTGATATATATTAAACTGGGAAGCTTTAGTTATTGTAGTTACTGACATTTTCTGGGAGGAAGCCATTCTCTGTATTCGCTCGTCATCACGGTAACGTGTTGCACGTAGCCTTCCTGAACAATGTTTGTTGTTCACCATAGGACCCGGACATTGAGTTTGGAATATATAGTTCGAAGCAGATTTGCCGAACGAATCTGCTTCAAATTATAAATTCGAAGCTCAATTCATAATATATGTAAAGCTTGAATAATCTGAGTCTAGTTTCATTTTGAAACTTGGATAAAGAGTCGCGCGTCTCTGTCCGAGGAACCTTCAACTTCTAGAACTTTATGTTTCAGTTTCTTTTTTATTATAAATCCAATACTACTAGTTCTGCCAGTATCTGCCCCACGATAGTAGAAGAGATGTCCTCTTTTCAGTTCAATGACATCTTCTTTCCTTCTTACCTCACTTAGCCCGAATCAAGTGGGACATTGTCGGGCTAAGTTGGTATGGAGAAATAGAGAATCTCTCATTGAACTGAAAAGTGGCCATCTCTTCTACTATCATGAGACAGATACTGGCAGAACTAGTAGTGTTGGATTCATAATAAAAAAGAAACCGAAGGAAAATGTTCTAGAAGTTGAAAGTTCCTCGGACAAAACTGTGCGACTCGTTATCCGACTTTCAAAAAGATACCAGACACATATTATAATCTGTATAATTATTCAAGCGTACACGCCCACCACAGGTAATCCTGAGGAAGAAATTGGAGTATTTTACGAGGAAATTCGGCATCTCAATAACAAGGGCAAGCAGCACTTGAAGATCATTATTGGTGATTTCAAAGCGAAAATAGGACAACAGCATCAGAATGAAACTTCAGGAAGTAAATTCGGTTATGAAACAGAAACCAGCGTGGAAATACTCTCATCTAGTTTGCAGAGGCAGACAGGTTTCTTGCCACGAACTCCTTTTTCAAGAAAAAGCCACATAGGAAATGGACATTGAGACATCCCAATGGGACGACAAGGGAAATTGATTTTATTATGTGTAACAAGAAATTAGACATCGAAAACTGCAGTATTCTAAACAAGTCGACACAGGTAGAGACCATAGAATAGTGAGAAGTAAGATGCACCTCAGCAGTAAACTGGAACGTGGCAAGCTCATAAATCAAACAAAATGTATTGACATGTCTAATCTTAAAAATGATCATAATATCTTCAAGTTGGAACTGAAGAACTGTCTCTCTGCTCTAGAAGGTCAATCATCGAAAGAAGTGGACATCTCTGAAGTTAACAGGAAACTAACCAAGGCTCTTATGGAAACAGCAACAAAAATAGATGGTACTAAGAAGAAGCTGCATATGAAGAAAATATCAGGAAAACCAAAAATGCTAATTCAAAAGAGAAAGGAGATGGGAATAGATAAAGAAAATTTAACTTCCAAAGTAGAATATATATAGATATGCAAGACAATCCGGGAAAATATCACTGAAGACATAAGGAAATTCAATTGTGAACTAGTGAGAAAAGCAATTGAAAAAAAAAACTTGAACAAAGCAAAGGGCCATCTTCCTAAAGGAAGAAAACAGTTTATGGTACTGAGAACAGAAGATGGCTCTGCAACTAGAAATATAACTGAACTTTTGACAAGATTGAAATATTTCTACACAAAACTATATGAAAGAAACGATACACTTATTCCAATCATTAAGAAAGATACCAGTAACAAAGTTCCTCCTGTCCTCCCTCCAGAAGTTGCACATGCAATTAAGAACATGAAACGGGAAGAGCTCCAGGAGAAGATGGAATTACCGTGGACATTGTATAAGAAGCAAGCGGAGAAATAGAAAATACACTCGCCCAAGTTTTCACTTGATGTCTCAATGAAGGAAAGATTCCCGAGGATTGGAACAATCCTAAAATGATCATGCTACACAAAAAAGGTGACATTGGGGATCTCAGGAACTGCAAACCCATCAGACTCCTTTCAGTGGTTTTGTAAAATCTTCACCAAGTTTATTTCACATCTCTTGAAGGTAACACTGGACATGGCTCAACCAAGAGAACAAGCTGGATTAAAGGGTGGCTACACCACTGTAGATCATATTTATGTACTCAGAGAACTAACTGAAAGAATGAGGGAATATGAAGTCCCGTTATGCATGGCTTTTATCGATTATAAAAAGGCATTTGATTCCGTGATACCATCAGCAATTACGATGTCTTTGAAATCCTGCGGTATTGAAGATGCATGCATTAGCATTATTTATAACATTTATGAAAATGCAATTGCCAAGGTTTGGCTATTTAAGCTTACACAGAACCAATAAAACTGGAACAGGAGCGAGACAAGGTGACACCGTTTCTCCCAAACTCTTCAATGCCGTATGGCAAAGTGTCTTTCAGTTATTGAACTGGGATAACAAAGGGATAAAGATTAATGGAGATCATAGGCGTAGTCAAGGGGTGGTCCTTGGGTTCGAACCCCTTCCCCTTGAGGGGAAATTTAGTATGAATTTAAAGAGATACATATGAACACTGCTGGCCACCCAAAAATGCAACACCAAGAAGGAAGCGTCCGATTGGCCTGAAATTCGCAGCATGCGTCGCCCGCGAGAGTACATGCAAACAATTAGCATTGCAGGACATATGCAAATCATGTGAGCCTGGCACGCCACCGAGAAGCACTATAAGAAGCGTGCAGAGAAGGCGGGGTTTAAGTAGTGGAAGTGTGTTGTGCTGCCGGACCTGTGCGTGAGAAGCTTCCTGATGCCTCGTCGCAGAATACGGCAGTCATTCCTGCATGTTTCGGAGTTCGACAGAGAACGAATAGTGGCTTATCGCGACAGCGGTTTATCGTGCCAAGACATCGGTGCCCGGGTGGGACGACATCCAGCCACAGTGAGGCGAGTATGGATTTGGTGGGTGCAGGAGGGACGGACCGACTGACGTGAGCAGTTGCCGCGGCCGCGGCAGACCATCGAACGAGAGGGCCGGCATGTTGTGCGGCGGGCATTGACGGCTCGCACAGCCACATCACGAACGTTAGCACAGGAATTAGGGTGTTTTGCGCAACAACCGGTGTCAGCACTTACAGTTCGACGTCGTCTGCCGGAGCGAGGACATGTCGCACGGCGCCCATTGATGCAATTACCATTGACGTTACACCACCGACGAGTGCGGCAGCAGTGGGCAGTTGAACGCAACACCTGGACTACGGAATTGCAAGACATTTTCTTATCCGACGAATCCCACTTCTGCCTGCAAGACCACGATGGTCGGATCCGCATGTGGCGGCACTGCGGTGAGAGACTGTATGACGCCTGCATTATGCATCACCATACCGGTCCGTCGCCTGGCGTTATGGTTTGGGACGCAATTGGATATGACACCCGCACCCCTCTGGTATGCATCGCCGGTACACTCAACAGCCACCGCTACATCTCCGACGTTTTGGAGCCTGTAGTCCTCATTGACCTGCAGGATCTGCCAGCCGCCACTTTTCAACAGGACAATGGGAGCCCGCACGTGGCACGCATCGTGCAACAATTCTTCACGGCTCACCAGGTGTCACTTCTGCCGTGGCCCGCCTGTTTTCCCAATATGTCGCCCATCGAACATGTCTGGTCGCAGATCGGCAACCGAGTGGCCCGACAAGCACCACCCGCGGCTACGCCTGATAAACTGTGGCAACGTGTGGAAGCAGCCTGGACCGACATACCCCAAGCCTACATCCAAAGCCTCTTTCGTTCGATGACGCGGCGTGTAGCGGCCGTTATTTTCAGCCATGGGAGCCACACGAACTAGTGATGTGTGCGTGTTCCGCAAGTCGCACGAGCCTGTAAGCTCAATCGTTTCGTCTTTGTATCTGTTGTTATGTGTCCAGTAAATCTGGCTTTGCTATCTCGTGTCCTTTTTGGTGTTGCATTTTGGGTGGCCAGCAGTGTACAAACTGGGTGCCGGTCGAAATTCATTGAGGACTTCATTCTCAATATATTGAAGCATAATTTTCTGCCTTTAATACCCCTTACTCTGAAAGCAGTGCAATTCTTAATTAGTTACGTTTTGTCAAACAGCGTTCGCTTTTTAAATTTCAGAATTGCATTTATCAACAGAGGGCCCGCCGATTTTGTTCCCCCTTATCCGCAGTGTTGGCAGAAATTCTGCTTCAATATATTGAGAACAAAGTTTTCAATTAATTTCGACCCGCACTCGGTTTATACATAAAGTACGTTGACGACATCTTCGTAATCTGGCCTCACACCCAAGATGAATTAAATTGTTTGGCCAACGCACTAAAACAACAGACAAGTTCGCGAAGGACAGTAACGTGCGTCCTTGCCTTACTCAGCGCCAGTAAAGTAAAACATCTCACAACCTACAACTGTGTGCTTCCACTTTCATCGCACCCGAAAAAAAACTGACTTCGAACGAAAGAAATAGTGCAAACAAAACATCAAACAGGAACGGTTACGAATAACACTGTGTGAGAACACCGGAATATAAATGCTCGTCTGCTTATGTTAAACAGCGTGCGTAGTTGTTTACAGTTAAAACAAGAAAGTTGACACCGATGTTTCTGGTGTAATAAGCACGTCTTTTGAATCCGTTCTGACGCAAATTATATTTATCAAAGCTATTCAAAGTCAATGGAACCGGTATGGAAAACAATAGATGACCAAAGAAAGAAGATTTTCAATCGGGTTTTTAATTCCTCAGATATTGCTGTAAATGTAATCGTGAGCTTACGAACTCTTAGAAACAGAAATATCGACAAAAATAAGATGTGACTTTACGTCCCCTGGTGGGAAAACCATGCATTATTTTAGGAAGAAAGTATTCTCAAAAGGTTTATTCGTATAAGCGGTATCGGTCGAAGAAAAAAAAATTCGCCGAGTTTTCAGGAGCCCAGATTTTGCAACAAATACTTTAGAAGCAGAAATTAACACATATGACCCCTGGTGGCTAAACCATTCTTCACCAAACGTTAGAAATTATGTGAAAAGTATTTTCCATCAGGTCTTGTATGCGATACAGGAAGAATGTTTCAAATCAAAGCTTTAGGAGCAGAAATAACGCAGAAAACGCATTTTACCTTTGCGCCCCTAGCGGAAAGTGTATGATTTACTTGGAAAATTTTGTATTTATAGGAAAAACATTTCGCATCGGAAACACTATCCAACAAAGAAGGAATTTTTCAAATCTTACTCTTAGAAGTAGAGATATTGACAAAAATAAGATATACATCTACGTCCCCTGGCGTAGAAACCATACATTTTTTCAAGAAGAAAATTTTCCTAAAAGGTTTGTCGACATGAGTAGTATCGGTCAACAAACGACGTTTTTTTAAATCGAGAATTTAGAAGCTCATATTTTGCTGCAAATACAACAGAAGCGGAAATTAAGATTTACGTACGCCCCTTGGTGGCCAATCTATTTTTTTACAAAAATTAGAAATTATGTGCAAACAATTTCCCATCAGGAGCTGTGTCCGGTGCAGAAAGAATTTTTCAAATCGGAGATTTAGAAGCAGAGATATAGGGGGAAACGCAATTTACCGCTACGCCCCCTAGCGGAAAGTCTATGAATTATTTGAAAATTTTGAAATTATGTGAAAAACATGTCACACGGAAAACACTAACAAAGAAGGAATTTTTCGAATCGGACTCCTAGAAGTAGAGATATTGTCAAAAATAAAATGTACATCTACGCCCCCTGGCGGAGAAACTGTGGAATATTTTAAGAAGAAAATATTCCGAAAAGGTTTATCGATATGAGTGGCATTAGTCCACGAAAGACTTTTTAAATCGATATTTTAGAAGCTACGATTTTATGGCAAATACATCAGAAGCAAAAATTAACACTTCCGCTCCCTGGTGGCCAAAGTATTCTTTACCAAAAATTTGAAATTATATGCAACAGATTTTCCATCAGGAGGTGTATCCGCCGAAGAAAAAATTTTCAAATCGGAGTTTTAGAAGAAGAGTTATCGGGGAAAATGTAATTTACTTTTACCCCTCCTAGCGGAAAATCTATGCGTAATTAGAAAAAGTAACTATATCTAAAATACTCTTCGACATAAACGGAATAGAAAGATATAATTTTTTTTTCAATCGGATGTTTAGAAGCAAATGTGGAATAAGACGTATTTTTGAATTCGACATGATCTGCATTTACGCCCTCTACCGGCGAAATGGTACATCGTAAAAAAAGAAAAACGAAATAGAGGATCATCATTTGCATATTTCGAGCTACCCTATGCAAAAATAATTTTTCAAATCGGACTTATAGTTCCTGAGATATCGTGGGTACAGACGGACTGACGGACATACCGATAACAGAAGCACGATCTTTTTTTACAAAAGACGTGCTAAAAAGAGATCCACGTTGCCGCAAGTCTTGCGTTGTATACAGTAAGATGACTAACTTTGGTTTCTTACGCACTCCGGAATGGTATTGGTTGCAGATTCATATTCTGCCGCTGGAACGCGAGGAATCATTTTCAACTGAACTTAAGACACTGTTTCAGCGTCAATGATTTCCTTAGGCGATCACAGGATGTATATCTGACAGATGATAGTCCCATTGAAATAACTAGTTTGTATTCATAATGCACGATGTGAGATTACATCTGTTCAACCAGTAGTTTCTGAATTTCAGTGGTTATGTTATCGTCATTGGAGCCTGTATAGTGTTGACACGAATAACATAATGTGTGTTAATATGGGACTGCCTGATTTCAGAGCAGTTGACCGACGACGCCAAATTCATTTCAGCGTGATGCTATCTAATTACGAGTGATTGATGTTTCACAGAATAGAGCCCACAAGTTGGCTGTCGTCCTAATCAAGCATGTTTGGTATAAAGAGATCATTTCATTCGAATGAGATTACTGGCGGACGTTTCCACCAATAGGGTGGTTCGTCATATTAGCTAAATCGTCAGTTTTTCTTTTGAGTTCGAATGGAAGTTTAAAACAAAACGATTGAGAAAAATCTGACTCCAACTTTTAATTGCGTTTATACTGGTGAGTAGTTAGCAACGCCAATGCAATAATATTTGTCAGTTAAGGTCATTTTTGATGAAATCAATTACGAAGTGTGACCTTTTCAATAGTGTAATCATAATATATTATTGCCATAAGTTTTCTTTTAAATCATTACCTGTAGAATTTTTTTTATACAATGCATCTGTCCCGACAACAAAGATTTGAATGTAATAAAAATGGGTAACGGATGTATTCAAATCCATTGTTGAAATCTGAATTTTGAATGATGTCCTATGAAGTGATGTAACAATAGTTAATTTAATTTTTACTTGACAATGGTTTTACTAAACTACCGCCGAACATTATTTCATCACGTTTTACATAAATGTGATATCTCATTGCAATCCGTATAAATTACGAGAACCAGAGGCTGAATGCGACAAAAGCTATTACAAAAATGCATTTTTAATGCTATGAAAACGGTGTATCGTGGAAAAATTTGGCATTCTATCGACCCCCCCTCTCTACCAAAGGGAGTTAGTTACCTGCTACTGATGAGAGCTTTAAAATGATGTGTAACTTGATAGAATGTAATCTATACATATCTTAGACAAAAGTTATCAATCTTCCTTTCTCACTAACATACCTGCGATTCAGCTTTCTTTCTATTTCGAAGTCAAATTTTAACTTGCGGATGCTGACTTTTGTAGCTACATCACATTTCATTGGTTTCAGGGTAGTTTCTTGCGTCCGCTTAAATCTGAATATGAAATAATAAAAACATTGTTTTTGAACTACCGAAATACTATTGCTGCTGCCACAGTTTGGTAAATTTACACTTTTATAACTCACACATCTTTTATGTGTTTTAAGAGAGTAACATCCATTAATTCACCTACCAAAGTACCCGTCAATGTTAGGAATTGGCATACGCTATTGTTGTGATTTAATTCCACTTTAAATGTACAGGACTGTGGCTCTGTGTGGTCGTGAGAAACGCGATTGACTACAATATGTTGCACTTAATCGCGTCGCTCGAAAGTGTTGCAGTATTTGCATAAACGCATGTGCTGCAGCAGGTATGCCACGTGTTTAAACTAGTTCAAGTCGCGCACTGCAGCCAGTAGAAAGGGATATAAAGTGATAGTCGTTGCTGTGAACAAACAGCGTTGCATGTGGTCGTTCTGTCAGTAGCTGGGACACCTAAAAACTGAACCAGCCACAACCGGCTAGTTAGGGAACTTTTACTTTAAGAGTGGTTCAAGATATATCGCTCAGGTGACACAAATCTCGACGATTAGCCAAGCTCAGGTAGGCCGCGCGTCAGGCCGTAGACGCAAATCCGACAACAAGCACTTTGAGATTATTAGGCGAGCTAGGCATATCACAGACCACCGTGGTTCGTCAGCTTCAGGACTTCGGCAAGGTCTACAAGTAGCTATCGAATTGTCCATCACGAACTGACGCTAACTGAAGCAAAGCACTAAGTGGAAGTGTGCGCGAAACTACTAAAAAAACCCGCGCGATGTAAGTTTCATCAAGAGAATTCTTACGTGCGATGAAAAGGAGGTCGATTTCCGTAATCCTAACACTGTGCCCGGGCCAGCTTCCAGAACCTGTTGCCAAACGTGGGCGCTTCGAGCCCAAAGTGGTGCTCTGCGTCAGGTGGAATTTTAAGGTGATCATTTATTACGATTTTTGTCCCAGACGGTCAGACCATCAACGCTAACCTCTACTCTGAACAGCTGGACTGGATGTATGCCATTTTGGAGGAAAAGCACCCGGCACTGATGAACAGAAAGCGAGCTCTCCTACTGTATGACAACGCTCGGCCTCATATCGCGCGAAAGGCCCGGGCAAAACTCCAGGAACTTGAGAGCATCGAACTGATGCCACATCCAGCATATAGTCCACGCCTTGACCCGTCGGATAATTGCTTATTCCGATCCATGGACCAATTTGTTCCTGGACAGCACTTCAACAAACAGGAGGACGTGGCAGCTGGGGTTAAGGAGTTCTTCGCCTCGAAGGACAAGAACTGGTACCACCGCGGAATCGAAGAACTGGCAGACAGATGGCTAAAGACGGTGCAACACGATGGTCTATACTTTGAATGCTAGTCAGCTTTCGTCGTAAAGGTATGTATGAAGACAGATTGATCCAAATATTGCAAAACCTTCTACTCACACTCTGTACATGAATAAATGTACACTCACGCATCACTCGTTTTATCTCACACCGAAAAAGATCTTTGCGAAAAATGAATAGCATCAAGTATCGACAAAGAGTACCACGGTATCCTCTCGATTTTTTTTTTATGTTGTTTCTGTCACGAGGTTGTTTAAGCTTTCCAACAGTAGGTTGAAGAAGCGTATATGCTCCAGCTTTGTCCGTCCGTCCGCACGATAACTGGCGTAAAAATGGTTCGATTTCGATGAAATTTTAGTATGGGGTAGGGGACCACCTGGGGACGAAAACTATTGAAAAGAGGACAAATGGGGTCAAAGGTCACGACGTAGGAGCGGGATCATTACATTGCCCTTATGCGTCATATCTTGCGTAAATATGGTTCGATTTCAATGAAAGTTTACTATGTGGTGGGGGACCGCCTGGGGACAAATCTTTTTCAAAATGGGTGAAGTGGAGTCAAAGGTCAGGACATAAGAGCGGGATGCATTCCATTGCCTTTATGCGTCATAACGTGCGTAAAAATGGTTCGATTTCGATGAAATTTCAGTATGTGGTAGGGGACCACCTGGGGGCGAACCCTATTAAATGTGGACGAAATGTGGTCAAAGGTCAGGACATAGGATTGCGATCCATTCCATCGCTCTTATGCCATATTATTAAGGTAGACGTCAAGTAATTTTGCTTCCTATACTTCCAATGGAAATGATTTTGTACACATTTCCTTTACAATTAATGTGTTCCGAAGGATAAAAATTTGAACATCGATTAAAATAACTGCTCAATATTACTTGGAATACTTAATATTTTCTAAAACAAACATAAATATATTAAAAATCAATAACTTTTCCTTTGGTGGTGTTGAAACTAGAAAAAGAACGGCGTGTCCTGTACTTTGATGACGTGAGTGGACAAACAAATGTTGGATTGCATAATTATGGTTATGTTTTAGAAAATATTAGGTATTCCAAGTTATAAAATGAAGCTATTTTAATCGATGTTCAAATTTTCATCCTTGGGAACGCATTAATTGGGAAGAAAAAAGATGGCGCGACCTGTATTTTCATGACGTCAGCAGTCAAACAAATGTGCGGATCCCATTAAAGTTTTATGACGTCACACTTTTCCTTGCAGATGGCCGCGATTCCCATCTGCTTCATTACGTCACGCGTTGTGTGCGTATGTTCGTCTGCACGATAACTCGCGTAAAAATCGTTCGATTTCGATGAAATTTTAGTACGTGGAAGAGAATTACCTGGGAAGGAACTCTGTTGAAAGTGAATGAAATGGGGTCAAATGTCAGGACATAGGAGCGGGATCCATTCCACTGTTCTTATGAGTCATAACTAACTTAAAAAGGTCCGATTTCGATTAAATATTAGTATGTGGTAGGGGATCACCTACAGACAAACACTATTGAAAATTGGCGAAATGAGGGTCAAAGGTCAGGACATAGGAGCGGAATCACTTCCATCGCCAATATGCGTCATAACTTACGTAAAAATGTTTCGATTTGGATGACATCGTAGTATGTTGTAGGGGCCTGCCTGGGGACGAATTCTATTGAAAATGGACGAAATGGGTCAAAGGTTAGGACACAGAAGCGGAGTCTATTCCATAGCCTTACCTTATACATCATAACTTACGTAAAACTGCTTCGATTGCGACAAAACTTTACCATGTTATTTCGGTGGTATACTGAACCATTTCTATTGAATATCATCGAAATGGGATCAAAGGTCAGGGTGTAGGAGTGAGATTTATTCCACAGCCATTTTATGATTTCTAGTATGTTGGAAAGCGTATCATAATCACTGCATTGCATGATTTTACTAACTTGTTTTTCTTCTTGTGCGTGTTTGCCCTCTCTCATCAAAATTTATTATTAGCCCAAATCTCCACATTTTTATGTTCAGAAACTTTTTCTTTAGGAAAGTGTAAAGCACAACCATGAATTTTTTCCCATATATACCAAAACTGCCCTATTCAAAAATTTGAAATGAAACATGAAATTGAGTGAGAGAGGAAATTATGCATGGATTTAAAAACAATTCAATTAAGTATATGTATTTTCCAAAGTACATCGGATCAGATCCGCAAAACTAACCAATCCGAAAACTACGTATTTCGTGACGTCGTGTCAGTACTCTGTAATTGTCTAAATCGTGCGCCCCCTCTTTATTCTAAACGTTTATTTCCGGAGCAAACAGAAAACATGTCCAATACTAGTAGTCTGTTCGTTATTTCGAAGCCACGAATTCTCAGAACAACAATAACGGTGCAAGTGGCGCACTACATTTCTAGATTTTTTTTCCAGGGTTACTGTCAAAGAAATGAATCTGTCTTTTCCAGCTATTTCCTTTATTACACAATTTCTTACAGAAAACTTAACCATCCAAGTACATTCACTTACGATGTCTAACCATTTTACCCGCTTGAGAGAATTAACTCCGGGTTAGCAAAATGGGTTACAAACAGCTTGAACGAATATATTCGACGTCTAAAGAGTGGGCCAAACACTGCTGGAACGAGTGAACCTGCGCATCAGGAAGCGTTGCTTTCTCCCTGAGTTGTAAATCAAAATGGTCGCCCAAGGAAATCATTGACACTAATCCTTTCTGACTAAAAGGCCTATAACAATAATAACGCCTCTGACTAAAAGGCCTATAACAATAATAACGCCTCTGACTAAAAGGCCTATAACAATAATAACGCCTCTGACTAAAAAACCTTGCTAAAAAGGCATATGACAATGGCATGGAACCTAAGAAATGAGACAAAATATGTGTCATTTGTTTCAGCTCAGTGGCATGGTGTCTGTGTCAGGGGGCCTAGCACTCCTGATCACGTAATGGAACACGGAATAAGACTATGCGAGCGTTTATCCCCAGGGTGCAGGTTTAGGGTCAGTACTGCTGAGGTTTTTTTTTTTTTTTTGATTGGAGGTTTAACGACCACCGTGAGCAACTCGGTGGGCTGTAAGCAGTCGCCCGTCCCTAATTTAGGGTCACTGGTTCCAGGGAAGGGAGAGAGCCAGTGCCGTAAGACAAACACAACATCCATGCCTCACCGGGATTCGAACCCGGACCCCGTTCGGACGAATGATCAGAGGCCATCGCTTAGACCACTGCGCCACCGGGGCGGCCCCTGTTGAGATTAAAGGGGAAAAAGAATCGTATTTCCGTAGCTTTAATAAAACCCTGCCGCTATGTTAACATTTCTGTTCGGGAAACGCAAAACATTTTGGGCACCATTTGGCCATCGGCCTCTTAAAATGTTAATATTCGAAGGGCCCGTCGAAGGTGAAGTATTACCATTCATTCTAGTTATTCGAAACACAGCTTGAATATACACTGCTGGCCACCCAAAATGCAACACCAAGAAGGACACGAGATAGCAAAGCTAGATTTACTGGACACATAACAGATACAAAGATGAAACGATTGGGCTTACAGGCCCGTGCGACTTACGGAACACGCAGACATCAATAGTTCGTGGGACCCCCATGGTGGCAATAACGGCCGCTACACGCCGCGGCGTCGAACGAAAGAGGCTTTGGATGTGGGCTTGGGGTATGTTGGTCCAGGCTGCTTCCACACGTTGTCACTGTTGATCAGGCGTAGCCGCGGGTGGTGCTTCATGGACCACTCGGTTGCCGATCAGCGACCAGACGTCTTCGATGGGCGACATATCGGTAGAATAGGCGCACCACTGCAGCAGTGACACCTGGTGGACCATGAAGAATTGTTGCACGATGCGTGCTACGTGCGGGTACGCATTGTCCTGTTGAAACGTGGCCGCTGGCAGGTCCTGCAGGTAAGGGAGGTCAACAGGCTCAAAACGCGTCGGAGATGTAGCGATGGCTGTTGAGTGAACCGGCGATGCGTACCAGAGGATTGCGGGTGTCATATCCAATTGCGCCCCAAAACCATAACGCTAGGCAACTGACCGGTATGGCGATGCATAATGCAGGCGACATGCAGTCTCTCGCCGCGGTGCCTCCACAGGCGGATCTGACCATCGTGGTGTTGCAGGCAGAAGCGAGATTCGTCGGAGAAGGCAATGTTGTGCCATTCCGTAGTTCAGGTGCGGCGTTCAAGGGCCCACTGCCGCCGCACTCGCTGGTGGTGTAACGTCAATGGTTATCGGAGCAATGGGCGCCGTGCGACAAGTCCCCGCTCCTGCAGACGACGTCGAACGGTACGTGATGACACAGGTTGTTGCGCAACACACCCTAATTCCTGCGCAAACGTTCGTGATGTGGCTGTGCGAGCCATCAATCCCCGTCGCACAATGTGCAGGTTCTCTCGTTCGGTGGTGTGCCGCGGCGGCGGCAATCGCTCACGTCGGTCCGTCCGTCTCTTCTGCACCCACCGAATCCATACTCGCCCCACGTGGTTGGATGTCGTCCCACACGGGCGCCGATGTCTCGGTACGATAAACCGCTGTCGCGATAAGCCACCATTCGTCCTCTGTCGAACTCCGAAACGTGCTGGAATGACTGCCGTATTTGGCGACGAGGCATTGGAAAGCTTCCCACGCACAGGTCCGGCAGCACAACACACTTCCAGTACTTACACCTTGCCTTATGTGCACCCTTCTTATGGCGCTTCTCGGTGGCGTGCCGGGCGCACATGATTTGCATATGTCCTGCAATGTTAATCGTTTGCACGCCTTCAGGCGGGCGACGCATGCTGCGAGTGTCAGGCCAATCGGATGCTTCCTTCTTGGTGTTGCATTTTGGGTAGCCAGCAGTGTACATAACCTTGCTAAATAATAAAACAGTGGTCCACATGCAACAATAGCTCTTAAAAATACGAGAAAAGTACTGAAATGAAAGTGAAAAACAACATCGCAACCTAAGAAACACGTGGTGTAACCAAGTTTGGGAGTGGTTACTGCGTAAGTATGCTTTGAGGGGCGAGTCTCTAAATGCTCCTGCACTCTGTTCGAATTCACGCAGCTAGCAGAACTCTGTTACGTAACCAATACGGGAAGTGGAAACTGCTACCCTTGCCAATGGCTTCACAATTTGCTGCTTCACACAGCAGACTGGTGGGCGATATCTTTCGACGTAAAATATGGACTAAACGTCTTTATATGTAACTTGCAGTGCATTACAGTTTCCTATATGAATTAATTATTTATATTTAAAACTCCTTCCCGTATTAAAACCGATTATACCACGCTTCCTCCGTGGAGAGAATACACTGAACTGCCTAAAACAAACAAACGGGGATACCTGTCTAATATCGCGTTGGTCTTCCTCGTGAATAGATAACGGCAGCAACGCAACAGGGCATGGACTCCACGAGCACTCTGTAGCACTATGGATACAGTGCACACCATAGAGCACCTCACAATTCCGAAGTATTCGCCGGTGGAGGATTCCTGACACGGACGGTACGTTGAACGGTATCCCAAATGTGTTCGATGGCGTTTAAATGCAGCAAAAGAGGCGGGCAAATCACGATTCCAAACTCCGTGGAATGTTCCTCCAGCTATAATCGGGCAACTGTGGACGTGTGTGGTGATGAATCGTGGTGTGGAAAGAGGTCGCACCCGTCGGAGTTGTCGAAATGATCCCTAAGGTGCATTACGTTGCCTCCATCTGTCAGAGCGGCCTGCGGACGTATGAGGTGTCCTAATACGTGTCAGCTGAAAACATCTCACACCATAACACGACCACCGCCGCCATCCTACTCTGTCCCCAGGTAGCACACCCTTGCAACTTAATGTAGGCGCAACAATGAGTCACCTTTCTTAGGAATAGAAGACAGTGGCTCAGTGTTGGGCCTACGTTAAATCGCAAGGCTGTGCTACGTTGGTCCTTTGTAGGCATGCGGCATTAATTGCCTCGCGAGGATGTCACCACACCCAGAGGCGACCATCTGATACCGCGATTCGTCGAACTGATACCGCTATTCGTCGAACCAGGCTATAAGTCTCCAGTCACATTAGGTCCAACGGCAGTGTTTCCGAGCCCAAGTAAGGCACACGGACTTGTGGCGTAAGGTCAGCAAGAGCGCCCGGGTGGACCATCGGCTCCAGAACCCCATAGAACAAGGAGAATGTTACACTATCCAAAAGCTGATAATACTACTGGGCCCAGCATTGAATTGTGCTGTGGCTCGCGGCAATATTACACGCCAGACGGATGTTACGATGCAAGCCAGACGCCGCTGTTCACGATCATCTAGGGCTTTTCTACGGCCACACCGCCAAGCAACAACGTGAGCGAATTAAAGATTTTTCCCTGACAGCACAGCGGCCTTAAAAGCGTTTAGCCAATTCAGGTGCAAGTATCACATTGTCAGAGAAATAAAGTCGGTAGTTGAGACAGCAGGCGACACGGTTGTTTCTTTCCACTGTGTCCGAAGCCATGTCGTAACCACTGGAAACAAGATAGGAGACCAGCTAGCAAAGGAAGCTGGGAAAGAAGTCGTCGACTTTCATCTGAGGACGCCTCTGCAAACGTGCGGTCTCAGCTGAAAAAAAGCCACGTCGGTGTAGTGGCAGAAGAGGTGGAACGAGGGGATACGGGAAGGAAAACGTACCACATCTTTCCACGAGTCTGCACCAAGAGAGTGGAGTCAGACGGGTTCCTGAACCAGGTACTGACAGGCCATGGCGTGTCGCCGGAGTACTTCCGCCGCTTTGCGGTAAGGGAACGGGCGTGTGGATGCCGGGCCCAGTCCACTGACTTCGCCCACATGATTCTCGAATGTGATTATCTTTCAGGAAGGAGGACAGTCCTGAACTGGAAAAGACGAACAACCTCTAGATCCAGAACTGGAAAATGCGAAGGACCTCTAGATCCTGCTCGGTCGCCCACGAGCAAGAGAGGGACTTATCGAGCTGGTCAAAGACTTCGTCGCGAGGCTGTAAGAGATCCTTGTCGAAGGGTGAAGATTGAAGAGAGAAAATTAAAAAAGGAGAATGATGACTCCTGCCCAGAGTCATTACCGCAGCATACGCCATAGCACTGTGAAATTTGTAAATAATAACAATATAAATATTTCTATTCATCTTTGTGAGAGGGCTCGTGAAAATAAAGCAGTTATTTTCCATAGCATCAGACCCTCAGTACATATACACTATATTCACAAAAGTCACCGAACACCTAGAAGAGAAATTCAACATAGCATTTATTGACACACATTAGTACGGTGTCGGTCCACTTCTGGTCTTAATATGCAGACACTGACACTTCAAGACATGCTTTCGACAAAATTTTGATACAGCGATAGGAATGCGCTTCCATTCAGCACATAATGCTGCCGCTAACTGTTGCTTAGTAGTAGGCCTTGGTTCCAAACTTCTTATGTGGCACTCTAATTCATCCCTTAGGTGCTCTATAGGATTACGATCAGGGCTCTGTGCTGGCCAGTCTACACACGATACGGAATTATTGTCAACCTACGTCGCAGCAGTCCTTGCTTTATGGCTGTGTGCATTATCCTGCTGATACCAACAAGGCTGGGTTCCATAGTATTGCGACAGAGTTGGTAGCGCATAATTGTTCAGAATATCGAGGTAGACGTGCTGGTTAACAGGTTTATCCACGATAACCAATGGGACGGAACAATACTACGAAAAACACCCCCACACGAGTACACTTCCAGCACCAGACTTGACCGTAAGAACAGGACACTGTGATAAATAGCGTTCCCACAGCTGCCGCCATATTCACACACTGCCGTCAGACTGATGGATCATGTATCTGGATTCATCAGTCCATAGGACCAGTTTCCATTTATCTACGGTCCACGATAAATGTTCTTTACACCATGCTAAACGACGAGTAGCATTCCGAGTGGAGATTAAAGCTTTTGAGCAGCCGCACGACCACCGTAACATATGGAATGAAGTTCTCTGCGAATGGTACGTGAACAAACCGAAGTTCCAGCATTTTTACTCACCTGTACACTGAGGTCTTGTGCAGTACTCCGTCGATTAACTGTAACGTCTCTCCTGAGGCTTCGACTTCCTCTGTGACTGGTTTTCTTTGGTCTGCCGGTACGTTTTGCTGCTTCAGGCACGCCATGTGTCTTCCACTTATTCAGTACATCCAAAGAGTTTACTTGGGTATGTTTAAGCGCCTCTAGGTTTCTCTCATGGGCAACCCATTAATATAATACCCAATAATCTTTCCTTTTACATCTTACGCGAGTGTTGAAAGTCAATTACCTTGCCACGTCATATTAGAAACATCATTGACGGGAGTATTTTATACTTGACTTCCGAACAAAGACTGAAATACAAATTGCGAATTCTCCGTCTTACACGAGCGTTGGAAAGTCACGTGCCTTGCCACGTCATATTAGAACCATCATTAGCGAGAGTATTTTATACTTTACCGGTTTCTGTTTAGGCATTGTATAGAATGCCTAGGAAACATGTGAAGTATTAACTATTTCATACTTTGCCTAAAAATGCCAGGCATTCTACAGAATGCCTGTTTTTCACACATTGCCGGTAACATTATACATCGGGTCGTTTTTTCAGATTCAAACCTTTGTTTATTGTTTTGTTTACAGTTTGCGCAGAGATTTTTAACGACTTAACATTTGTACTTTTGGTCGGTGGATTTCTTTTAAGACCAAATACCTTACTTTTGAAGTAGTAGTAGTAGTAATAAATGTATAAATGTACGTACCTTCTTTGTATATTCGTTTGGAATTCTTTTTCCTGTTAAAAAGCAATGCCTACCCAGCAAAAAGTCTTGCTGGGCCAGCACTGGGCCATTGCTGGCAACCAGCACTGCCAGCAATGGCCCATCACTATGTTGCCGCTGCCGAACCGTCAATAAAATGTCCGGGCGGCCAACAGAAGGGCCACCAGTTCTGGCCAACAGTTGGCACCCCATCAGTTACATATGCCAGAACAGGGCCATCAGTTGTCCATCACAGGCAGTAGCTGCCCCAAGTGGCCCTTCAGCGGCCCTGCAAGCACGTGCCAGAAATGGTGGCTAGCCTAATGTGGTCCGCTAGTGTGCCGGTAGTGGCAGCCGGCAATCACGTGACACAACTGGTGGTTTGCCGAATCTTGTCCGCCAATTTCCAGTAGCAGCCATAAAAAAAAAAAAAAAAAATCAAGGATAACCGCAGTTTCACAAAACTACAACTTTTTTTTTTTTTCTACCCTTACGCAACTTGTGAATTTTAGCACTGCGCTGGGGAAATTTTCTCAACAGACCGGAAAAACGCCCGTTTGAATCTGAGTGGATACGAACCAGGGCCGTTTGCGTGGAAGCTCTCCACCAGCCGGACCAATTTGCCGCGCAATCTTGTGTTTGATGCTGTCTGTATTGTGCGGAATATGTAATCGAATGGTTCCCTCTTTCATTTTTTAATATTGTGAGGTATTTTTCATAATAGTCAGTTTCATGTAATTCATAACTTTATTTTTCAACGTAACGATAGTTTTTTTTTTTTACCTTAAGGAAACTTCACTCATTTTCAAGGAGTATACATACTTAGAGTCGCTTTCCAAAGTTTTGTACTGTCCTTGTCGTCTTGAAAGGAGATTGTTAAATTAATGTATATTTACCGGATTCATGTCACATTCTGTTACATTTTTAACGTTGTGTCTCCTTTCCGTTGTCCGAGACTACATTTGTTTTAAAGAGAAAATATATTTTATTTTACTTCTCGTTATTTTTAGAAGCGAATTCCTCCCAGTCTTGTGTATTCAACCCATGGATGAGTATATTATATCCACATAGCGTTGCTTTTTTTTTCTTTCAAATAATTAATAAATTTTGTACGAGTGTAATTCTTTTCCTTTTTTTCCAACAAACGTTTTTTTAATGCTTTTCCAAGGCATTCGTTTCAAGCGGTTTCAATTTTTTTCTTGTTGTTCACCCACTCCATTCCCATGAATAACCACCCACTCCATTCCATGAATTGTTATTCATGGGAATGAAGTGGGTGTATTTCATGGCTAATCTAGTATTTCATAGCTTAATCTGATATCTTCTTCGACGTGGAATTTCATTTGGATATTAATTCGCCTCTACACATATAGATTTTTTTCTTAACATCCACTAAAATAGCACGATGGCGATAGCGTCGTCTTCAACTAACTGGTACCACGAGAGACACAGCAAGTGTTGCTTCTGAGCATGCGCAGTTTCGTTGCTTCCACCTGCTGTTGGGGTTGCATTGGTTGCCAGCAACGGGCCACTAATGGTACTTGCTTGGAGGCCCACAATTCACGACGATGCTGCAGGGCCATCACTGGCTTGCCAACTGATAACGCTGCCACCAACGGACCGCTACCGGACCGTGAGCGGCAGATTTCAGCCAGCAGTGACCCATCACTGCCAGCTGGTGGCCAGCAGTTTCCCAGCACTTGTGATTTTGCTGGGTAACGACTCTTCTTTCTATTATTTAATAATATTACTCATTTTACCTTTAGAAATGCCAATTCCATGATTTTCACAGCATTTTCGAACTACAGGAGACGAATATTTGTCTTCGTAAGAAGAAAAACTAACCTATCCACAGCTTGTTTACGTTCGCCATTTTCTAATCAGACGAATTTTCACTACAGCAAATGTGTTCATCTAACACGCTGTTGCCAGTTTTAATTCTTTGAACTGCTTTTATGTTCTGTAATTTTATATCAAAAACGTTCTAAATACAAATTCCTTGAACATCGTAATATTCTTTAGTGTTATTTGAACCCTTTGTTTCACAAAAAAAAAAAAAGTTTAGCTCTTTCTCTTTCATTAGAAAACTAGGGAATACGTGCTATTGACAACATGCAGTGTCTTCCTGTAAAAACAGATCAGCTTGCATGAAGACTAGAATAGTCTAGTTCATTTGTTACTTCCTCTCTGTCACCCTTCCACACATACATTAACTTCGAAAATTCTGTTTTTTATCTCCTTTTGTACCCTCTTTCCAGCTATTTAATCTCTCGTCACGTTCGCCATGAACCTGTGTTTATGGTCCTGGACCCTGGGAAAACGACATCACGGTGACAATGAAATACCAGACTGGAATTCCTCATCTCTTCGAGAATGTCATCCCGTCTTCAATGAGTGTCGTGCAATGGTATTATAGAATAATAGTGTTTGAATAGTTGTAGAAATATCAGTTCAGTGTTTAACTTCAACGTGAACTTAATGTTTACTTGCTGACTTAATTCGATGAATCCTTATTATTCTAATTTGTTCCTTGCTTGTTCGTAGTAACTGAAATCTTAATTAAACATGAATCTCTAATTACTTTTTCAAATAGACAGCCAGGGTGAATAACGAGACAGTATTTACGAATTAAAAGTCCACTTTATAATCACTCCCAGCACGGAAAGCATTCAGTAGATCAATAATACAGTAGATTCCGGTTAATTCGGTCATCGGTTAATCCGGACAGCCGTTTATTTCAGGCAGTTCTTGAAGAATATCCCAAATAAGCTCTTTAGGATAACGTTTCGCATAACTGGGGCAGCCGCTTATTTGGGACAGTTCTTGAACCACCCAAACCAGCTCATTGGGATAAAGCTTCGCATAACTGGGGCAAAGTGTTCTAGCACCGATGTTCCCAGGTAATTGGAAAGAAATGTATAAACTTTCCTTGCCGACAGTGGGGTGTTTTGGAGCTCGAAGTGATCCAATATGTCTACTAAAAATTTCAGAAAGCCGCCGTTGTCACTAAAACTAATCGAACTGGCATATGGTACAGAGCGGTTTGCTCAGACTTCGGTTTCACCTCGCCGCCGGTACAGAGGCTTGGGTAAACCCAGTTCTGGGTTGAAACTCGTCTGCAGTATTATTATTATTAAAGTCAGCCAATGCGCTCTATATTCTGGGGATATGATCTTTCAATTCTACAAACTTCCCTTGAGAAATATCAGAACCGCAAGCTTCATACATGTGCCGTCGTGGAGGATTGGAAATTGACTCAGGCAGAACTGTGTGTTATATGCCGCTGAAAAGAATCTGCATCTTGGAACGTATGGATTATTTATTAGCAATGCGTTCGGAAAAGTTCGGGTGCCAACGTAGAATAAAATCTTTTGCCGGCGTAGTTCTGTTGGGAGAACAGCCGCTCCGGAGCAGAATGCCGTAAGTTCAGATACCACTGCCGCCAAAAACTACTAATACGTCGATTGTAACAGCAGTAATGAAAAATGCTTTGAGCTAATATTTCGTAACAAATACGTAGATATATATATATATATATATATATATATATACACTCACCAACCCGCTTGGCCAGCGTGGTGAGTTATGGCCAAACACCTCCAAAATGACTCTACAACTTAAATCTTGGCCCTCAGTCTCCGGCAGCTGGAATGTACCTGGCCAAGGCAGCGGCCAGTGCGACATGAAGGCAGAGGGTGCTAAGAATCCCCGGAGGACCGGACTAGGCTGCCATTTGATGCTGACCTTGGCTACCTACAACGGACGCTCCCTATCTTCTGATTCAAGGCTTCTTGAATTGGAAGAGGAACTACAAAGGATCAAGTGGGACATCGTCGGGCTGAGTGAGGTAAGGAGAAAAGGAGAAGATCTCATTGAACTGAAAAGTGGACATCTCTTCTATTATCGTGGGACAGATACTGGCAGAACTAGTGGTGTTGGATTTATAATAAACAAGAAACTGAAGGATAAAGTGGTAGAAGTTGAAAGTTCCTCTGACAGAGCTGCACGACTCGTTATCCAACTATCGAGAAGATACCAGGCTCAGATTATTCAAACTTATGCACCCACCACAAGTCATCCTGAAGAAGAAATTGAAGAATTTTATGAGGAAATTCGTCATCTAAATAATAAAGGTAAGCAGCACTTGAAGATAATTATGGGAGATTTCAATGCAAAAATAGGGCACCGGCAACAGAATGAAAATTCAGTAGGTAAATTCGGTCACGGCAACAGAAACCAGCGTGGAAATACTCTCGTTGAGTTTGCAGAGGCAGAAGGATTTTTCATCTTGAATTCCTTTTTCAAGAAAAAGCCACACAGGAAATGGACATGGAGACATCCAATTGGGACGACAAGTGAAATTGATTTTATTATGTGTAACAAAAAATTCGTCATCGAAGACTGCAGTGTGCTAAACAAGTTCAACACAGGTAGTGACCATAGATTGGTGAGATGTAAGATGCACCTCAACACTAAACTGGAACGTGGCAAGCTCATAAGACAAACAAAATGTATTGACATAACCAACCTTAAAAAACACCATAATACTTTCAAGTTGGAACTGAAGAACAGATTTTCTGCTTTAGAAGGCCTAACATCGGAAGAAGTGGATATTTCTGAAGTTAACAGAAAAGTAAGCAAAGCTCTTATGGAAACAGCAACAAAATTAGCTGGGTCTAAGAACAAGTTGCATGTAAACAAATTATCAGGAAAACCAAAATGTTGATGCAAAAAAGAAGAGAGATGTGACTTCCAAAGTGGAATATATAGAGCTATGCAAGACAGTAAGAAAAAGTATCACTGAAGACGTAAGAAAATTCAACTAAAAGAGACATACAAAGGCTTGCAGACAACTCAAAGAAGCATGGAGAGGTGCATGCTTGGTATAACCAGGAGAGATAAGAAGAGGAACTCGTGGATCCGAAAAATGACGAGAGTGGAAGACATCATGATCAGAGTTAAATCCTGAAATGGCAATGGGCTGGACATACTGCCAGAAGGACAGACCATAGATGGACAGCGAAATTTTAGATTGGATTCCAAGGGACAGGAAAAGACCCAGAAAAAGACCACATGGGAGATGGGTGGATGAAATTCAAATATGCGGAGTGACATGGAGGAGACTGGCACAAGACAGATCGTTGTGGAGGAAACTTGGGGAGACCTTCGTCCAGCAGTGGATTGATAATGGTTGACAATGATGATGATGATGATATATATATATATATATATCATCTAATTTGATAAAATCATCATCATCATCATCATCTAAATGTTGATGATGATGATGATGATGATATCATCATCATTGTCAACCATTATCAATCCACTGATGGACGAAGGTCTCTCCAAGTTTCCTCCACAACGGTCTGTCTTGTGCCAGTCTCCTCCATGTCACTCCTGCATACTTTCGAATTTCATCCACCCATCTTCCATGTGGTCTTCTTCTGGGTCTTTTCCTGTCCCTTGGAATCCAATCTAAAATTTCGGCTGTCCATCGATGATCTGTCCTTCTGGCAGTATGTCCAGCCCATTGCCATTTCAGGGATTTAACTCTGATCATGATGTCTTCCACTCTTGTCATTTTTCGGATCCACGAGTTCCTCTTCTTATCTCTCCTGGTTACACCAAGCATGCACCTCTCCATGCTGCTTTGAGTTGTCTGCAGCCTTTGTATGTCTCTTTTAGTTAACGTCCACGTCTCTGCACCATACGTAAGCACTGGAAGGATGCATTGATCAAACACTTTTCTTTTAAGACATAATGGCATATTGCTCTTGAAAATTATGCTGTTTCTTCCAAAAGCTCTCCAGGCAAGTTTTGTACGCCGATTAATTTCTTCACCAATGTGACCCTCACTTGATATCTGCTGTCCAAGATAAACGTACGTGTCTGTTATCTCCAGCTTTTCTCCATCAATCGATAAATCTTCATTTCTTGTAAAAGCATTGAACATCACTTTTGTCTTCTGATAGTTCACTTTTAATCCCACTTCTTTACTCTTGTCAGCAAGTTCCTGGATCATACTCTGCAGCTCTGATGGGGTAGTTGCAAAAATGACTACGTCATCAGCAAAACGAAGGTGGGTTAGATAATCTCCATTAATCTTTATCCCTTTGTTTACCCAGTTCAGTGATTGAAAGACATTTTTCAATGTGGCATTAAAGAGCTTCGGAGATATGGTGTCACCTTGTCTCACTCCTTTTCCAATTTTTATGTGTGTTGTATTTTCAAACAGCCTAATCTTTGCACTTGCATTTTCATAGATGTTATTAATGACATTAATGTACGCATCTTCAATACTGCAGGATCGTAGGGCCATTGTAACTGCTGATGTTTTCACCGAATCAAAGGCTTTTTCATAATCGATAAAAGCCATGCATAATGGAAGTTCATATTCCCTCGCTCTTTCAATTAGTTCTCTCAGCACGTGGATATGATCTATTGTGCTGTAGCCACTTCTGAATCCAGCTTGTTCTCTCGGTTGAGCCATGTTCAGTGTCACCTTCAAGCGGTGTGAAAGAACTTTAGTGAAGATTTTATAAACCACTGATAGGAGGCTGATAGGTCTGTAGTTCCTGAGATCTTCAATGTCACCTTTTTTATGTAGCAAGATCATTGTAGCATTGTTCCAATCCTCAGGAATTTTCCCTTCATTAAGGCATCGAGTGAAAATTTGGGCGAGTACTGTTTCTATTTCTCCACTTGCTTCTTGTATGATGTCTACAGTAATTCCATCTTCACCTGGAGCTTTTCCCCGCTTCATGTTTTTGATTGCATGTGTAACTTCTGCTGGGAGGAATGGAAGATTTCTGGTACTGGTACCTTTCATGATGTCTGGAGTACATGTATCATCCCTTTCATTTAATTTGGAGTAGAAATCTTTTACTCTTGTCAAAATTTCGCCTCAATTTCTTGTTACAGAACCATTTTTTCTCAGTGCCATAATCTGTTTTCTTCCCTTACTGAGATGTCTCTTTGCTATCTTTAAGGCTTTGGTTGTTTTCCATTGCTTTCCTTACTAGTTCACAGTTGAATTTCCTTACGTCTTCAGTGATACTTTTTCGTACTGTCTTGCATAGCTCTACATATTCCACTTTGGAAGTCACATCTTCTTTAGCTGTCCTTATCTCTTATCTTTTTTGCATCAACATTTTGGTTTTTCCTGATAATTTGTTCACATGCAATTTGTTCTTAGACCCAGCTAATTTTGTTGCTGTTTCCATAAGAGCTTTGGTTACTTTTCTGTTAACTTCAGAAATATCCACTTCTTCCGATGTTAGGCTTTCTAAAGCAGAGAATCTGTTCTTCAGTTCCAACTTGAAGGTTTTACGGTGTTTTTTAAGGTTGGTTATGTCAATACATTTCGTTTGTCTTATGAGCTTACTACGTTCGAGTTTAGTGTTGAGGTGCATCTTTCATCTCACCAATCTATGGTCACTACGTGTGTTGAACTTGTTTAGCACACTGCAGTCTTCTATGACGAATTTTTTGTTACACATAATAAAATCAATTTCATTTGTCGTCCCATTTGGATGTCTCCATGTCCATTTCCTGTGTGACTTTTTCTTGAAAAAGGAGTTCAAGATGAAAAACCCTTCTGCCTCTGCAAACTGTACGAGAATATTTCCACGCTGGTTTCTGTTGCCGTGGCCGAATTTACCTACTGAAGTTTCATTCTGTTGTCGTTGCCCTATTTTTGCATTGAAATCTCCCATAATTATCTTTAAGTGCTGCTTACCTTTATTATTTAGATGACAAATTTCCTCATAAAATTCCTCAATTTCTTCTTCCGAATGACTTGTGGTGTGTGCATAAGTTTGAATAATCTGAGCCTGGTACCTTCTCGAGAGTTGTATAACGAGTCATGCAGCTCTGTCAGAGGAACTTTCAACTTCTACAACTTTATCCTTCAGTTTCTTGTTTATTATAAATCCAACACCACTAGTTCTGCCAGTATCAGTCCCACGATAGTAGAAGAGATGTCCACTTTTTAGTTCAATGAGATCTTCTCCTTTTCTCCTTACCTCACTTAGCCCGACGATGTCCCACTTGATCCTTTGTAGTTCCCCTTCCAATTCAAGAAGCCTTGAATCAGAAGATAGGGAGCGTCCATTATACGTAGCCAAGGTCAGCATCAGATGGCAGCCTAGTCAGGTCCTCCGGGGATTCTTAGCACCCTCTGCCTTCATGTCGCCCTGGCCGCTGCCTTGGCCAGGTACATTCCAGCTGCCGGAGACTGAGGGCCAAGATTTAAGTTGTGGAATCATTTTGGAGGGGTTTGGCCATAACTCACCACGCTGGCCAAGCGCGTTGGTGAGTGTGGGATATCATTTCCTCTAATCCTGATGGTATAGTTATACCGCTATTGGCGGTCGTCAGAGCCAATTTAGCATGAACAGGATGTACCACGAGAAGGCGGGGTTGGCATTTGTCAAGGAGAGGCTGTGATGTCACGCATCACCTGACCTTACATCCCATATATATATATATATATTCTGTTGTCGTTGCCCTATTTAGTTTATATATATATATATATATATATATATATAACTACAAGCAGCACCTCCTGAACATGTACATGAAAACAAATGTACTCCAGGCCACCGCAAAAGAAAAAAGAGAACGACAAACGATATCTAAAAGTCACGCTGCAAAATTATAAAGATAATAATAAGGAAATTAAAAACCCAAATAAATATCGTAACAAATGGCTCCGAACCCCCGAACCACTCTTCAGGGAAAGACACCCGGGAAGCCAGTCGGGCGCGTGTTTCGTGAGATAGCCTAAAACCTAATTTTAAACAAATTGTGGTTGCAACCGAAGTTGGACTTGCAAAATGTATTGGCCATCTGTCTTTCCTACCCGAACCCTCAAAGCAACACAGCAATATATGAATAATCAAATATAAAACCACTAAAATATGTCAAATACACAATAATTTATTACTTTGTCTTCTTAATGGACAAAACATACTGAAATACAGAATATAAAGGACGTACATATATAAATCCAAAATAAACATAGCTCATGCTCCCCTCATATGTATCCATTCCGTGTGAGGTACGGTTAACATGCCATATGAGATAAGGCTACATCTGCTCCCGAAACCAAATCAAATAGATCCACTCAGCAATGGTATGTTCGTAATATATCTGCATTCCCAATAGACACGCCAACTACTAAAGGTCCAAATGAAGAACAGAAAACCGTCCAAAAGAAAGCCCTCAAATGTAGAGGAAAGGAAAGCTTATTGTTATAGTTCTCCGAGGCCAAAAAAGTATATGCAGACATAATAATGCTGTGATTTAAGGTAGTTAAACATGACATTACGCACATTTACAGCAAATGAAAGTCTCGCACTGTTTAAAAGCTACGTTATAAGATCTTTGGAACTGCAATTTAGTTAGTTTAAGCTGTCTCATGGCTCTGGAAAAGTGCAAGATTTCCATTGCAATGTGAGAGAGGATTACAGCTCTTCTTAACTGTGATTTAAGTTATCGCGAAATTGGTAAGAAGTTAAAGTTGAACTTTCCTAGTGTTCAGTACTTAACAAAAAAAAAAAAGAGTGGTAGTACAGAGAATAAATTGCAATCTGGGTGCCCGAAGAAGCTAAATGCAAGGCAGTGAAGGATCATCACTTGGAAAATATCGAAAATCCCACCGCAAGTGCTCGAAAATTGGCTACGTGTTTCGCTTCAACACTGGGGACTATAGTAACCCAGTAAAAACACAAGTGCCGGGAAACTGCTGGCCACCAGCTGGCAGTGATGGGTCCTTGCTGGCTGAAATCTGCCGCTCACGGTACGGTAGCGGTCCGATGGTGGCAGCGCTATCAGTTGGCGAGTCATTGATGGCCCTGCAGCATCGCCGTGAGTTGTGGGCCTCCAAGCAAGTGCCACTAGTGGCCCGTTTCTGGCAACCAATGCAACCCCAACAGCAGGTGGAAGCAACGGGACTGCGCATGCGCAGAAGCAACACTTGCTATGTCTCTCGTGGTACCAGTTAGTTGAAGACGACGCTGTTGCCATCGTGTTATTTTAGTGAATGTTAAAAAAAAATCCATATGTGTAGAGGCGAATTAATTTCCTAATGAAATTTTACGTCGACGAAGATATCAGATTAAGCCGTGAAATACTAGATTACAGCCATGAAGTACACCCACTCCATTTCCATGAATAACAATTCATGGAATGGAGTGGATGAATAACAAGAAAAAGTTTGAATGCGCTTGAATCAAATGTCCTGGAAAACCATGAAAACAAAGTTTGTTGGAAACAAAAAAGAATTATACGCCTACAAAATTTACTAATTATTTGAAAGAAAAAAAGCAACGCTTTGTGGTGTACTCATCCATGGGTTGAATACACAAGACTGGGAGGAATTCGCTTCGAAAAATAACGAGAAGTAAAATAAAATATCTTTCCTCTTTAAAACAAATGTGTTTCGGACAACGGAAAGGAAAGGCACAACGTTAAAAATTAATAGAATGTGACATGAACCCGGGTAAATATATATTTATTCAACAATCTCTTTTCAAGACGACAAGGACAGTACAAAACTTTGGAAAGCGACTCTAAGTATGTACACTCCTTGAAAAGGAGTGAAGTTCCCTTAAGTTAAAAAAAAAACTATCGTTACGTTAAGAAAATTAATTTATGAATTATATGAAACTGACTTACGAAAAATACCTCGCAATATTGTAAAATTAAAGAGGGAAGCATTCGATTACACATTACATACGAAACAGACCGCTTTAAACATACGCTCGAGCGTGGCAAATTAGTCCGGTCGGTAGAGAGCTCAGCTACCACGCCAACCGGCCCTGGTTTCAAATCCCCTCAAATGCAAACTGGCGGTTTTCCGGTCTGTTGAGAAAATTTGCCCAGCTCAGTGCGTTAATTCACACGTTTCGTAAGGGTAGAAAAAAATTGTAGCTTTGGGAAACTGCGGTTATCTTTTATTTTATTTTTTTTTTTTTTGATTGGA